>JAZHRO010000061.1:2548750-5097500 GCA_037157565.1 Thalassia testudinum
TTCCATAGGAGAGCCACCAAATAAGGCAAAAACACATAGAGTGGGTTCTGATAAAACTAGGATGAGGTGGATGGTCACAACCGTCCTCTACGGAATCCTCAGCTGAAGTAGGGTATTGATGTCAAGGTCAGAAATACGTCGCCCTATCCATTCCCTACCCGGTGTCGAGAGTAGGCACTTCTACCAAATAAGTCACCTGAGATCCTCTTAGTCATCCCCAAAAATCCCAAATAATGCCTTATGAATAAAAGTATGTATGTTGTGTTGAATTGTTATATTATGTTACATTGGTAACGGCATTGTGCTAGTAGATATATATATTGATAAAAAAAAAAAAAGAAAAAGCATACAAAAGAGATATTTACTTGTGAAAAAAAAAAAGTGTGTTATGTTAAGAAATTTGAGTTATGTAAGTCAAAATGGTTTGAGGCAAAAACACCTACCATGCCCAACAAACCACCAAATACAGCCTTAACCTATTTTTATGTATTTCTGACCGCCTGAATATGGGCTGAGGAGTCTGACTTAGTCGTAGGGTTATTAGAACCTAATTAAAGTGTAATTCCGTGTAAGACCACCAAATACAGTTGCAAATCTGGTTGGGAAGAGAAAGAGAGAGAGAGAAAGAGAGAAAAGAAAAAGTACAAAAGATTAAAGAGAGCACAGTTTTTCAGCCCTTCTCTAAATTAAGTTATTCAGTAATATAATAATCTAGATTCTGAAATACTAGTCTCCATGTAGCACCAGAAGAGAGTGAGCCTCCAAATACAAATCTAGTTAACTCAGACATCTGCTACCTAAGCCAAAAAGCCGGGGCTAAAATCAGAGAATAGTTTATATCCCCGAGAGAAGAGATTTGCCTATCCCAATAGAATTTTACTAGGGTTCAAGTACAAACTTTAAACATGTATCGACTCTTTGCTTGGATTCATTGCAGAAGCTACAACATTATATATTCATGGTTATCTAGATTCTGAATTTTAGGATGAAACAAAAAGAAGTAAACCTTTAGAAAACTCTTGATACAATGCATTTAGTCTTGCACTTGCTAGGGACTAGCAAGATTTAGGCATGGGGGTATAATTACGCAGCAGTCATAAACCTTAATTCGGTTGAATTAAGGTAGAACCTAGCTTAACATGGGCATTTTGCATGTATACACATCGTACTCTGCATCTTAGATGATTTATATGTTTTATACATAATAATGTGCTATTTGAGAGGTATTATTAATTGCAGGTAATCTAGGACTGCCGATGATCAATCCAACCTTATGGATCTGTTCGGAATAACGACGGGAGTCCAACGCTTCCAAGAGCGCATGAATTAAACTCTCGTAGCACCCTAGGGAGTCCACAAAAGAAGTAGGAGCCAAGGGAAATTGAAGAATATTCGGACCTCAGATGACAAATCCAACTGCACGAATGGATCCGTATCAACGTTCGTAGTCCAATGATGCAAAAATCAATTTAATCGGAGGCCTACGTCATCAGCTAAAGGAGAAGAAGGTGGACGATCACGATGGCGCCATCGCAGCTGCCCCTCACCGCGCCCCAATTTGGAAAGGAGAACCGCGTGCCATTAGATCGTCATCCAACGGTCGCAATGCAGCCACGTTGCCACCTCCAGTTGCCTCATCACGCACAGGAGAGATCTCGATTGTTGGATTCCCATCCAATGGCTGAGAGCAGCCGCACCAGAAATGGAAGGCACGACCATTCGCACGCGTAGCGCAGCAGAGAGGGCACTTAATAGACAGCGGGCGATGCGGGATCGAAGAGATGTTCGTTTAATTTCCTCAACACAGTTAATTAAGTTATTTAGGCTTAATTAAGTGCAAGAGAAAGTAACTTAAGTTAACTTGATTTAATGTCGGTTGTGTAGTATAGGGTTAAGCTAACCTAACATTTTAAATTTTAATACTTTTTTAGCTGGTTGAGTCCAAGTCTTTCACTGGGAGGCATAACTTAACTTAATTCACCATTAAGTCCTAAACATAATTACTAATTACTTAATCAATTAGAATTATTATTAGATTAGTTTATGAATATGAATCTTGCATAAAGGAATTCAATTAAAAAGCATGCAAAATTTCATAAGAAAAAAAAAACATATTTACACATATGATTTGTTATTAAAAGTAAGTAAATATGTTTATTTCACTAATTTTATCTCATTTACAAAAGATTAAGGCCAGAAAAAGAAATTCAAATGAATACAAGTGCCTTATTACATTAATTAAACTCAAAAGACATATTATTGAAGTAAAATACAAAATCAAACGTTTTAAAAATAAACATTACATTGTCAGACGTTTGATACTCCTTAATTTCCATTTATTTTTTTCTTCTTCTTTAATCTTCAGCCTTGATTCTTCCTCTCTTCTTCTTTATCTATTCAGCCATCTCTCTCTCTTTCCTTTACTTTTTTCCTTTACCACTCTGTCTACCTCTCTCTTTACCTTTCTGTCGAGCTCTTCTTTAATTTCATCTTTTCTTTAATCTCTTTCCTTTAAGCTCTTCTTCACCTTTCTCTTAAGTCTCTTAATCCTCTTCTCTTCCATCTCTTTTCCATTTTTCTTCCAACTCTTTAACTGTGCACTTGAACCACACTTGAACCAAAAATTGGTTTTTTGATTGGCGGCTCGTATCGGTCGGGGATAAACAGCACATCTCTCAGGGTGGGATCAGACCCTACTGGGTCCAAGAGTAGTTTGTATTAGGTGGTTTATTTCCAGTTCAGATTATCATATGCACAGTCTCCGACCTCCCAAGCCCACACACACGCCCACTCACGGGCCTACGCTCGCGCCCACAGGAGCACACACACCCTGGCACGTGCACCGCACGCATCCACACACACACACACAATCTGTGTGCCTAGCGCTGACGACCGATAAGGCCTCTTCACTTTTTCCATTTATCCTAAGGCATGCGCTTTTATTTTGCCGATGTGGGACTATGTTAGTCCCCTCCAGGCCAAACTTTGGCTGGAGACTCCGGCCGGCTCAGAGCTCCAAATCGAGCAAACAAGGGCTCATTGGAAAGCTCTGAAGGTGTACTACAAGATTGCAGCATCAATTTGATGTTGAGAACATATTTTAGCCTTCGATTTGAAGGGTGGAAATGGATAGTCTTCACGGCCAATTAAGCCTGCAGCGAAGCAACTCAGGTCTTATGACTTGCAGTGAGACTTTTGACCTCCAGATGAGGTCCTGAATCATCTCAAAAGATGGTTCCGTTCCTAAAGGTGAAAGCTAAGAGTGCTAAGAGGCTTCTGGAAGAAGAAGAAGCTCAAAAGCTTCTTACAGGTGCTTCAGAGTTCCAATTTGAACTCTGATTAGCTCGACAGACAACTAAAGGGCAGTTAAATCAAATTAAACAACCTCTGAAGGTTGTGAAGAATCCATCTCGGCAACATCTGCATATGCATCTCATCAGAAAAACACTGAAGTCAATTTTGGGTTCAAATGAACCCAAACTAAATACAACTTGAATTCACATAAAATCCTAAATAAAACTTATTCAAATCAAATCTAAATCATCTAAAATCATCCCAGGAATCGTTTTAATTCATCAATTAACCTAATTAATGTCTCAATCATCCAATCAGACTTGAGGTTGACCATTTAGCCTCAAAATTTGACTTTCTTCATTAAGCTTTTTGAGATGAAATTAATACTTCAAATTAACTCTATTTCACTTCAGGAACAGATTCAGGGTCTCAAAAAGAGGTTTCAACTAAAAATTCTAGGGTTTGAGGTCTGTTGCCTGAGATCCTAAGTGAGTTTAATCGACAGAACAAACTAAAGCTTTTCTAAGTGATTGATCCACAGGTTTGACCTCAGAGCATCTTCCTGATGCTTCTAAACCTCCTAAATCAAGTTTAAACCCTAATAAACAGTCTTCTCCAACTCTGCTGAAGTTGGAGAAGACAGAGATCTATATATAGCTCCGGATTTGAAAACATCATAATAAACATCAAAATAGAATCCTTAAATCTCAATTAGGCAATCTAGAGCTTCTCAAGAAGTTCTATAGGTTGAAGACTATTTTTGACTTGCTGGAGCTCTGGTGAGTCCAGACAATGGCTAGAAGTGTGTATAAGTCATTAAAATAGGCCATTGAAGATTTGAAAAGTCTCTTGAGGTCACAAGGAACCTCAGGAGCTCAATAATTCACTCAATTGATGATTAAACTGAAAGATTTGCACTGTATTGATAGAGAGTGTGATCTGAGTTCGTTGGAACTTAGGTCAAGTTCTCCCACTCAATTGAGTAGAGAGAATAAATCTGTGAGGTATGGCGATGGTGTACAGGTGATTAATTAGGTGGAGGAACTCCTCCTAAGCCGCCATTAACTGCAAGCCTAGGAGGTTGAGTGAAATTTAGGCATTTTATATATAAGTGATTATTAATCAAATTAATGTGAAGATTGGGGCTCTAAGATAATGACTAAGTGATGGAGGGCCCTAGTGCATGTGAATTTCCCTCGGTTACCTCCGCCATGGACAGCGGAGCAACCGGTGAAGGTGGAGGAGGATTAGGCGTGTAAGTGTTAAAATCAAGGAATTAATGTGCTAGAAATGATCGTGAAGGATTATAGAAGGTGATAAGTGAATCAAAAAGGCAAAAGGATGCTCCAATCAAGCTCAAAGAGCTTGTCGGAGCCAAGGAGGACAACAGAAAGATCTAACATTAATCTTAACTAAACTACCTAATTAACTACTCTAATTACTCTAACTTACCTAACCTACTGTTACCTGGACAAAGGGGGTAAGGAGTCTTCGTCGATGGTCCTTAACGGAGGAGGAAATTAGAGGGGCGGAGGAAGAAGTTCGGCAGGTGTTGGCGAGAAGCAGAGGTGAAGTCTGATGTCGGCACTTCGTTAGAAGACTCAGCAGACGACGGCGGAGATCAAAGACGAGTGGAGATGATTGGAGGAAGACGGTGGATGCGGGAGAAGGTCGTCGGATTTGGAGTAAATAGCCTATCTGTTAGCTCAATAGGGGGAAGAGGGAAGGGAGCTAACTTCTTAAAATCCGAGAGGTGAAGGGGTATCTATAGGTTGCGGCGGCTGAGAAGGAAGATGAATCTGGATGGTGAAGTGTCTAGGTGCGAAGTAACCACCGGCGTCTTCTCCCACGCCGGTGAGGTTATCTTCAAACCCTAAATAGGATTGCAACTTCATCCAAATCGATGGATGAAAAGGTGGCGGTGAGCGCAAGCTCCAGGAGCTTGGCAGAGGTGAACAAGTGTCAAATGAACGGTGATCGGCGGGTGAAAGCACCTCCTGTTGTCAGCCGTCGAAGTGGCTGAAGAAGAATTGAAGTTGAAGAAGATGTAAACAGGGGCCTGATTGCAACGAAAGATGAGGACCTAACTGAAGGAAAAGGACTCGATTGAAATTAAACCTGAGGACTAAAATGTAAACTAAGGTTTTTAAGGCTTATTTTAATTTAAATCTTTTTCAACTTTTTATATATGAATATAAATTAGAAAAATATTATATTTAAACCTTGGATTTAGGTTTTTGACCTTTTTAGCTTCATTTATTTAATTAAGTAAAGTCACTTAAGTTATTACATACTTAGGTATAAATTATGCTTAAGTTAATTAACACATTAATTGGGTAAATAATTAATGATATTTCGAGTCCATTTATTAATTAAATTATTTATAATATTAATTGACTAATAATTTAGCATTTTAAACTTATTTTAAGGTCTTTTAATGATTTATCCCTTATTCTATAATTAACCCATATATATACATATTCCTAGCTAATTAACTAGAGAAACTAGTTAATTAGGGGTAATTAGAAGCCATGATGAGCCTCTCGTCAGTGCCCAGTGTGAAATCAGGAGAAGCGGCGAGCGCGGGCACAATTGACTGCCGGATCTTCATCGGGCGGCTCGGTAGCAGACGCGTGGCGGGTGCGGAGGCGCTGGATCAAGAACGCGCGTGATGACTCGTGTGGAGACGTGCATGAGAGCACTTTAGGATTCAAAGGCACGATGGAGCGTGACGGTTGATAATTAGGCACTCAGAAGAGGTAAGGAACAAAGGAGAGGAAACGAAGGCGCGCGTGAGCAAGATCTACAGCCATGCGATGGAGGCTGGACGCTCGACAGGCTGCCACGTGCAGTACCAGATTCAATGGTGGATAAAAGAAGGATTTGGAAGGCTTAATCAGGGTCGTTGATCTCCTGATCAACGGGTCTGATTAATCTGAAGCATTTGCATGAATTTAAGGGGCCAAATACCTTAATTGCCCTTCATTAAAGCTATAAAAGAGGCCTAAGGGCCCCCTTTGGAAGGTAATTCTCTTAATTCTTCTTCCTCCTTCTTCAACCTCTCTCTCTTCTTCTTCTTCTCGTCTTCTCTGCATCCGTCTCTGCACCTTTGTCTGTAGCATCTGTTGGGCCACCTTGACGGATTGTTGTTGCTCTTCCCAACCTCTCCAAAAGGCCACCACGAACCACCCTTGGTGCCCTTATTTTTTTACAGTAGTAGTTGTTTACATTCATGTTTTTAGTCTATTTTATGTATATCAAATTCAATCTCTTTGTAATGTGAATATTGTAATTGATTGTTTCTATTATTTAGTAATCATATTGAGAACATATGTATGAAATTAAAAGTGCTTTCTGCCTCCCTGTGATCGACCGAGACTCACCAAGTTCTGTTAATTTATTTGCCCGAGACGTATTTCGCGCTATACTACAACGTGCTAATTTTCTACACGTTATACGCCACGAACAATAGGTTCTTTCGTTTCTATTTTTGGCAAAAGGGTTTTAGGCCTTAGGTTTGTTGATCAATGGTGGGGGTTTGTTGGTGGCTTTCCTAAAATAGGTTTAGGACATATGTTTTTGGATAAAAAGGTTGTCCTAAGGTCTAAATGGTGGAGGGTTTAGGAGGGTGCCATGTGTCTTCCCTTGCTCTTATTTCTTCTCTTGTCTTTATTTCTTTTCTAGCTCTATCTTTATTTCTTTAAGTTCTTTATTATTTGACTTCCAAAAGAGTTCTCCTCCAATAAGTGGTTCTCCATCTTCTTAGCTTTCTCAATACCTACATTATTCATAAGAAATCATAATTAGATGCAAGTCAGTTATAAAACATATGCATGACCTAATTATGCGTGTATGATTATAATTCAACATATGTACAATCTATATGCATTATGATGACATAAAGTAGGCAAGTTCTCATCAATAATCATGTGCTTATCAAGAAACCCTTGAACCCGTCGAGATGTGCGTGGCTCCTCGTGTGAGACTCCTTGTAGTAACTCTTGTATACTCCAAGTTCTGCTAATCTCTTGCAAAAGCTCCTCCAAGAAAGTGACTCTGCGCGAAAAGATGAAACATGTAGTATACAGGTGCGAAGACGGAGATAATGCAATGGACAGACGGTTACCCAACCTTAGAGGAAGGCTTATGGACGTCAAACATGGTGTATAAAGTTGGTGGTTAGGATTTTTGAAGAAGGTAGAAGTGGTGGCTATGGAGGCAGGAGAGAGGATATTTATAGATGGTGTTGCAACAGCCTTTTAGGGTTTCCTTGAATTGTTTGAAATTTTCGATCATCTTATATTCTGAATTTTAATTTGCACATAAAATAAAAGTTGTAGCCCTTATAATAACCTTTCAAATGCAACTTGAATCACTTGATTTGAATTTAAAATGAAAAATATATGGCCAAAATACTAAAGGTATGTTAGGCTGTCACAAATTTTGGAATTAGGATTCTAGAATATGGAAAGTAGAAACATGGTGTTTGGAAAGTGGATCTCGAAATTGATGATGGACATCCGAGACCATTTTGGCAACTGAAGTTGGTGTGGAAGATCCTCCTAGTGCTTTTAAGAAGTGCCTCCTGATGGTAACACCATCATTCATCATAACTAACTTGAATTAGTGTAAATCAAGTGATAAATGCTCCTAAATGATCGTTTGAGGATCGTAAATCTGTACTGAACCGATCTGAGAAGATAGGAAAGTAAGATTAATTTTGCTATTTTACCATCTCATCATAAATGTAGATTAACTAAGGGGTTGATCAGGGGTTAATTTAAGGTCAAATGAACTTTAATATTCAAGAAGTGGACTCACATTGACTGAATCAGGGTTTTACGCATTTCGGAGATTAAAATATCACTAAAAATCCTAATTATCAGCCTCATTTAAATTAAAATGATTTTGGTCGAGATAAATTCAATCTAAACCTTCTAAAAATCATTGAAAAATATTCTAAGAGGTTTGGTATCTTCACTTTGACCATCTGAATCCATTTTGATAAAAAACAGAGATTCAGACAGGAATTTGCCTTGATTTGAGCTCCTATTCAATTTACTCAGTCAAACGTGGCCAAAACTCACATCGAAGTTTACCATTAGATTTCTTTAGTATAAATTAGATTAATACCAAAATTTGAGCCCAATCAGAGTCTATCTTGACCAAGTTTGGATTTTGGCCCTTAAAATATTTGCCTTCCACATCTAGACCCCAAACTTCCATCTTTCTTACAAAAAAACCCCTAACTTCTTGGTCTTCTTTTCAAAAATGCCCCTACTGCCTCAGCAGTCAGAACAGGAACTGGAAACCCAAACCGCCAACTTCATTTAGAGATTTCGCCTCCAAATCAAGACCAAATCGATCACTTCAAACTTGGTGGAATTGATCTTGAAAAGCTTCCTAATCAAATGAACTTGGTCATGGATCCTAATTTGGACCAGTGAATGGCGGCGTGCTCGAGATTTTTGTGATCTCAAGTTTCCAAAATCATGAAGCAATCTCACAAATTTTGGGAATTTAAAGGTTGAATTCACCTCTATATAAGTTTCCCCATGTTCCACAGTCAAAACTTGTTGATTTTAGGTAGGTTCCTACCTTCTTCCCTCCTCTCCGACCAAGAGCTCTGTCAGCTCTGGGGATCTCCATGCTCAGCCTCTTCCGACCACCCAACCACCAAATTGGGTGGTCCATCTTCCCCAAAGTCGTTCGCTTCTAGTGCACATAGCTAGGAGCTCCTATCTTTGTCGTCATCGTGGTTCTCCATCATCGGAGACTTTGTCCCCTTCACATCCGACAAGGCACGCTGACGCGGTATCCTTATCTTTTCTTCCCATAACTTAGGTCCTTTTCTTCCTCTCTCTCTCTAGAATAGGATTGGACCTCTTAGACCTAGTTTCAACCACTATAGTCCCCATTTCCCCTTCTTCTCCGCCTTCGGCCGTGACTCCGGTGAGTCCACACCACCGCCATGCCACAAGAAATAACACACCGCCACCACTACTACCTTCCTCTAACTCCACAGAGCAAAAGCCCTAACCTAATTAGGAGCTTCACCCATACAATCACTCCCCTTACCAACCCACTAAAGCTCCTGCAATTTCGCCTCAGACTGACCTCCACAGTGCACCAATCACCACGCAAACACCACCATCGTGTTCCTCATGCCACGACAAAGGTCTTGAACGTTTTAATTGGGTTGCAAGGCCGTTTGGCATGTAGTTTAGGTCTTCGCCGGCTATCTCTTTTCTTTTGCCTCCATCCACTGTGCTTCAGCCTTCAACCACCACCACACCACCTCCAACAGACACAAACTCAGCTAGAGAAACTTCCTAGGACCTTGATTGAGCTGTACAACAACAGTAGGGGCATCAATTTAGCTGGGATGCCATCTGCAGCAACAAGCGAAGAAAGGACTTGATATAGTCCCATGTTGTGGGCAGCTAAGCTAACTTTTGATATTGATTAATGCCGGTGGCTTTATCGCCTTCTAACCAAGGGGTCAGGTACCACCCTCACGAGCCATGCATGCACCTCACCTATGCCCACACGCACGTTGACATGGGCCGGTCTGATTTGGGTTTGAACAGTGAATCATATTTGGATATGAGAGAGAGGAGACTTTGTGAGAGAGTGGGGGGTTTTGCACTATTGGGACTTAAAGGAGCACTTAAGCCGTCTGATTAATAGCCCTGACGTCTGATTTGAGTTGATCTGAGATTTGGCTAAGTGTTCGAGGCATTTGAGAAGTTGGTCTGATAATGAGAATTGAGCCAAGCGTTAAATTGATTAAATGGTGGTTCCAACCACCACTTTTTGGGCTCTTCATTATATTTTTATTATTTGACTTCTGAGATATAATTTGATCATTTGTTGAATATATTTGTGATTGATTATTCATTGCATATCATTATTGTGATTTGTTTATTATTCATGCTTATATCTTTTGATTAGTAGATTGAATTTCAAGTTTGCTTCCTACGAACAACCTCGGACTCATGGTTTTTCGAGATTACAAATTTAAGTGTTATTACGCTTTTATCACCTATACTATAGTACATCTCTTTTTGAAACACTGTAGAAGCACTTCAACACCTCTAATGTGAATATGAAGGGAATATTCAATGGTTGTGTTCATACTTGAAAGAATTAAGGAAAGGGAATCAATTAGGTTTATTTGATTGGAAAATGATATTCTTGATTGATATTCTTCCAGGAAATAATAACTCATCAATAAATATGAATTTTTGGTGGATGATCAAGGTTGGGAGTGGGCCATGGTGCCATTAGGATTAGGGTTTTAGGGCTTTGTTGGGAATCGTAGATCGCAGATTTGATATGGAAAGCATCGTAGTATAGTCATGAAATATGACTCAACAAAACATTTTAATAAATGAGACGGTGAGTCCCGGTCAATCTCAGGGAGGCATTTAGAAAATGAGATTGATTCTTGATCTTTTTACTAAAAATCGTATGCCGATTTCAAGCCTACGAATGTAAGTCTTGTCAGTCACGTTGTTAACCCTAACTACACGTGCGTGTGTCAAGAAGACAATGAAGGTGAATGCATGTGTATTAGTACGCACCATTCTAACTTCGCGATGGCTATTAACAGAAAATACATCAATCGCAAGGTCGTTTATATTTTCAGGAGTCGACATCTTGTTGCAATGTGATAGGAAATTAAATCAGGCAACTCTTGATCATAATAGAGATATATATCATGATGATTTCATTCCTTCACAAGTATTGTCATTACAGTCATCTTTTGAGGAAAGCTTATACATGAATGGTTAAAGCAATGATTCTAGCTAGTAGAAAATGGATGTATGCGTGTATCTACGGAAAATTACACATGCATCATTCAGGTAGAGGATGACTACACTATTAAGAAGGAAATTAATGTGGAAATTAAACTACGAAGAACACTTATCTAAGAGAAGTTAGGGCATTAGAGGTGGTCTCCAATGGCCTGTGGGGCTTGAGGTAGTAGAAGGGAAGAGAGGGACGGCCAATGTTGGGTAGGCCAGCCTTTTGAGAGGTGGTGGAGAGTTGCTCTTAGACGTCCACTAGTGCTTGGTGGTGGAGGGAGCTTGTGGAAATGAAGATGGAGGAAGAAGACACCAATGGAGAGTCCAAGATTGGGAGCATGGCCATTCAAGAGGGTCTTTAAATAGACTCTTGGGCGGCCTTCAAGTAATCTCTCTAGTGAACTATAAAAGACTCTAGAGAGACCCTTAGGTGACCGTCCACTAGGTCTTGAGTGGGTCTTCTTAGATCCACAAATTGTGGATCTAAGAATGGACCACTTTGGTTGCTATTTTTGGCAACTCAAAGTGGCACCACCTTTGGAAGACTTTAGAGAACTCTAGAGTTGGTGGCAATGTGTGTGTGTGTGCGTGACTTGTGTGGGTGTGGCTAGGTGGTTTAGGTTGAGTCCTATAGGTCTAGGTGGTTAGGTTTAGGTAGGCTCCTAGAATTAGTGTTGTAAACCCTAATACTAAAGTGAATGAACAATTAAACTTATCACAAGTTTAATTGAGTGAATGTATGTCTAATTGGGAGAGAAGATACCCAATTAGGTCAGGCTTGAGTCAATTGGACTCTCACTGAGTCTAATTAGACTTGTGTTGGTTGAGATCTGAGCTTAATTGGATTCTATGAGTTCAATTGACTAGGTGAAGTGTGATTAACTTGATCCAAATCAATTGGGCTTAGTGAGAACCTAATTAGGTTTTTAAAAGAGTCTTTGATTGGTGTACTAGGCTTAGGGCACCTTAATTTAAGTTCCCTAGGGTGTAGAATTGGCTTTAGGGGCTTAGGAAATCAAGATCCAAGCTTGATTTCAAAAACAAGGATTGGAGAAGGGTTTCAGATGACTAATTTTACAATTAGACGACTTATACTTCAAAATCAGAAGTCCAAAACTTTGGTCTAGACGTCCAATGTTGAATCAGGGAGGAGTTTAGGTTTTGTCTTGGAATTCTGCAGAAATTGGACGTTTGACACTTTGTTTGGACATCTAATTTTCCAACAGAATTGGGTTCTAAGCCTGCAGGTGGTGTCTAAGGGTTCTAGACGTCCAGCAACCTATTTGGATTTCCAGATATGGGCTGGAATGATGGTTTTGAGGTATCTTGGGATAAGGTGACCTAATCTAAGGGTGGCTAGGGTTTAGGAGGGTCTCTAGGGCTATCCTAAGGCTAGGAAAGTTCCTATGTTCTTCATAATTTGACTCTACACTAAAATTCTACTTAGTAGAGTAGTATACCTCTCCCTACGTTATTTCTTCCTCTTTATTCCAAGGCTTTTGCTCCAGCTCTGCTGCAGCTCTAGCTTCTTCCTTGCTTCAGATCTAGCTTCAGGCCATCTCATGAGCTTCTTATTGCCTACAATCCAAATAATGCATTAATTAGTACATTATAACATTATTTTATGCATATCTAACTAGAATAAGAAAGATGGAATGTATGCTATGTAGGCATGAATTATACTACAATTATGCCAAGTTCTAACTTAATCCAGGTCATTTAAGTCTTATGATTGTTACGCAATCAAGTTTATCTTCCATTTTTAGCCCATTTATGATCTCTCGAGAACATTTCTGACCTATTTCTCCCCATTTATGGGCTCCAGAGTATTGCTAGCTTCCATTTCTCTTTGTATCATCCTGACTCAGCCTACATTAATATCATATATTACCAATTTAATCCAAAAATAGGCTGCATGCATGCTGTTTTAACCTAAATGCAAAATGTAGAATATGAAGTATCTAAATGCAATTAGGCCTTTACTACTATGAAACTAATATTATTTAGGCATTATTTAGAGATATAAATATGTGTTCATCAATGTCGATAGCTGCCTTTGGAGGTCTTTTTTATCTGTTCTACATTCCTCATCTTGGTTTTTGTTTCATTCATCATTTAATTATTGCTTTATGTTTCGCTTTTTTGGCTATTGTTGTTTTATGATTACGTGTTGGGTGACTGGGATCCTGTATTTTTGTATGTTGCATGGTATTAACATTTAATCACTTAGGTCTCGTCGGTTGGTGAGACTCGGGCCATTACATTTCTAATTGCTATGCTTTGATACTCTAGCTACTCTTTCCTTTTTGTTTTCTATTTTGGTCAACAGTCTTACTTATTTAATGCTTTATGAGTTATTGTTTGGCTATTGATGTTTTATAACTATATGTTGGATAATTACAATTGTATTTGTGGGTAATGCTTCGTACTCGATGGTTGGGGTCTCATTAGTTTACTCAATTGGTGGGACTTGGATTGTCACACTAGTGAACTCTTCTTAGCTACAAGTGCAAGTTGCTTGTTCCGTCTAATGCCTCTCAAAAACAAATTCATAAAGTTCAATGTTTGAAAAATTTGAAGTTGAATCCAATAACACAACCATGTATAGGTAAATACAATATTGCTTGTATAATTCCATTTTATTAAGTGTATTGGTGCATATCTTATGTATCAGTGTGCAGTCAATATTATTTATTTTTATTTTAAGTTTTCAAAGCGTCATCTTGAAATCATAACTTGTGAGGAACACCTTATTATCCCTAAGTTAATTTAAAGAAATTTAGTCAATTGTCTTAAGGGGGCACATATTAGTTTAAAAATACAAAAAAAAAAAAATCTTCCTAATCTCAAGCCAATCCTTCCTTTGTACCTTCAAAAAATGAAATTCTTGTTGGATTGGAGTTTGTTGCTCTACCATTACAAAAGTCATGCCTATTCTATTTAGTACTTCAAGTTCTTTCGTAGTATATAACATTATCTCATAATGAATCAATTCCTAAGAGCCTTTCAATCATGTATTTTTTGTAATTGACTCTAGGATAAAGGGAAAGGCATCCAAGGAAAGCAATGGGCTTGTTGGTAGTGTGTTGAGTTGTAACTTAAATGGGCATATGGATCTTGGGGTGGATTTGTATAACCTGTGGCTCTATAAATTGCACACCCCCTCCTTTTACTATTTCTTTAGTGGAGAAAACCCTAGCCGTCATAGAAAGCTATGGATGAGCTTTAGACAAAAATTTGTACGGATGACAAATAATAAATATTAATAGTTAATTATACTTTATTAAAATTTCATGGCCTTGAGGTAGCCCTAAAGTTGACCTATGAAAGGTTGATTTTTAACCAAAACAAAATGCCTCTTCAAGAGTCATTGTTAACTAAATTCAACTTCTCAAAAGTTGCTTTAGTTGCAGAAAAAAATAACTCTTATAGACTCATTTTTAGTGGGGACCTTTAAAAGATCGCTTTGCCCTCCTTCCCCCCACCTCTATCATTAACTCTGGTCAACCCCTGACTTGCACCTGACCCCCTTCCTCCCACACTAGCCTGGAGGAGTACTTGTATCCTCGCCACCTCCGAATGTACCCCCACTGACGACTAGGAGCTTGTGCTCCTCCTTGCCAGGTATTGGCTTAAGATTTTTTATTTTGTGTGTGGATTTTGTAGGTTGGATTTTTTTAGGTGATGTGTTGGGAGTGGTGATTTATGGTGGTGATTAGGAGTTTCTAGGGTTTCATGTAGATTGGAACAATTTCATAAGCTTCCTCTATTCCATTAATTACATGGTCCTACCCATTGGTACCATTTATACAAAGAGAAGATTGCTTCATGTTAAATGATAAAGAGATACATATATATATATGCTGATTACTCCACTTGTTTTAAGGAGGCCAAGATTTGGCATGGTACAAGTTGCGATACAAGATAAGGTCACCATTTAGACTTTGAGATGATAATCATCTATATATAAGAATAAAGTGCACAATATAACATGGAAAGTACCTTGCAAGTTACTTTGTTGCCTCGACCAAATTTGTTAGCAGATTTCCCATTAGAGATTTTATAGTCTTTGAACAATCCCTCATTGCAGTAAGAGTGCCCTATATTGAAGCAGATAACTAGTTAGATTACTTGGCAATATGGCTACTAGTATAATTTAGAAGTAAGAAAACATAGACATCGTAGTAGAAGCTTTCGGTGTAATCGTTGATGAAATGAAATGATCATTGGTGGTTTTTTAAATTTATGATTTATGTGTATAATGTTGGAATTAACTCATTTCATGTTGGGTACAATGGCTTTAAGTATCTTGTGTTTATGGTATGCTCATAAGAATGTGATTGATGGAGAAAATGGTGTTGGATGTGATAGAAAGCTTTTTTAAGAATCTGAGGATTTCAAACGATGAGATGGAATTTGAGATGTTCAAAGAGAAAATAATGAGAAGGCTTGATTTGGATCCTTTGACTCAACATTGAGATCGAGCATATGTTTCCCATCATCATGGAGGGTGCTCCAAATGAGAGGATGACATACACCCTTACATTGGTTTTTTATGACTTTGATGTTGAGGGGATCCTTGACCCCATGGAGAATATGACTCAACTTACTTTCTAGAGTTGTACATCAAAATTCACGAAATGAATCGTATTGAAAGATTATGTAAGAAATCCCTACTCACATCATGGATATGTTATCGACAGTATAGTTGTATCTTAGTCCATCATAATTTTGATGTGGTTCATCCTAATATGTAGCATACCTCAACTCTAGAAGTTGAGATTGTTGTTACTAATGAGGTGTTGGATGCCTCTATTCCTATCATGGAGGCTGCTACAGATGAGGTGCACCATGTTGACACTATCATTATTGAGACTCATGTACTTAATGAGTGTCCTGCCATCGTTGATCATGAAGTGCGACGTAACTCTCTTCCACCATTCACCACCACCATGGCTAATTGATATGAGCTTCTAGCAAAAGATTTGGAGATTGACTGAGAAGAAAATACTCATCTGCTTGATTTTGATGAAGAAACAAATGATGGGGCAAACGAAGAATGTGATTATGATTAACTAAACATTGTTCATATGCACACTGGGCCAGACACTCATACCACTATTAGGCTTGGAAAGAATGAAGACAAGTGCTAGTTGTTTATGACATCCTAATTGGTTCTCAATTTATTGAATACGAGCATAGTATTGATGATGTGCCCATTGGAGGAGCGTTATGTTGTAGGAAGACTTTCAAAAGCAAGGAAGATTTGATTTTTGTGGTGAAGACATTTTACATGGAGAACTATTATAATTTCCCTATATGTGAGTTAGATAGGAAAGTTTGGTTAATTGAATGCAACCAGAAGGAAAAGGGTTGCAAATGGAGACTCAGAGTACATTGAGAAAATGTGTTTGAAAGTTTGTAATAGGCATCATTGAGGTACTGCATTCATGTGATGCTATAAAAATCTAGAGCATCCATAGTTAGATTGTAATTTCATGACACATGATCGAATATGTTAATGATTTAGGAAACTTCAGGGTGAACCACTTGAAAGTTGTCTTGGACAAGAAATGGCATTGTAAATTAGCAAGATGAAACTATGGGACATGAGACGAAAAGCCTTGGAGATTGTACATGGGAATTGGGTCAACTCTTATAATGAAATGATTCATTTATTACATGTAATCACTACAAGGATCTTCATAATTGCTGATGATTAAAAACCATCGGCAATGATGATTCCACTGTTGATAAATAGGGTCGAGGAATGTTGTGTCGCGGTTGCATTTGTTGATGGGTTTACAACATTACTGATAGGACAAAAGTGACCCCTCATTTGACATGTGGGTGTTTTTGTTGGCCTTTTCAAATGGTGGCAAAAGGTTTTCCTCGATTGTTTCACATCAATCGTCGAGTTAAACGTTAACCTTGACGGTGATTACGACTAACAAGGATGTGCGCATTCATGTCGGTTTATCTACAATTGACGAGAATGTACGCATTCTTGTCAGTTGTATAACGGCCAAGTAAATTATTATTCTCAACCGTTATGGCAAAACCAACGAGAATGCGCACATTCTTGTCGGTTATATAATGGTCGAAAATAATGTGAACATCGACGGCCCACTATTACTGTTGATTTTATAACCACTGAAAATAGTCTTTTTTTTAATTAAAAGTTTTAGCTATATGTATCACTTATAAACAATTTAAAGTCCTGTGAAAAGAATCACATAACCAAAACGAAGGCATTCATTCAAAACGAAAACAATGGGATTCAAAATCAAAATTTTATATAAATAATAAAGTGTACAAAATAGATATACAAATAATAATGTATCAAAATATAGGAATCATGCCGGGGCACTAATGCCTCCAACACCACTTAAATCGCTATTGTCGTCATGACGATCTCTAAACTAACTAAATGAGGGGTGATCGAGATCTCCTCATTGAAGTATCCTCATGAGCTCTTGAATAGTCTGATTTGACTGCTGCAACTGCACAACCAACTCCTTGAACTGCATAATGAACTCCCTGACCTGCGTGGTCAGCTCCTTGATCTGCTGCTTCTTGTTTCAGCGGCGTAATGCTGCAATCTTCTTATTCATCTCCACTACCTTAGTTGAAGATGACAATGCCCCCTTTCTCCCATACTAGCTAAAGATGGTTTCATTCCTCCTTGCACTACACACAAATTCGCCATTCTCGGGTGGCATGACGGTCCGGAATGCCTCCTCTACTGATATCGACTATTGAATTGTACCAAAGTTGGCATCTTCAAGAGGATGCATTAAGTTGACCATATTATCCTGAAAAAATTAAATTACGTTAAGTAATATTATATAAATTTAATTAAGAAATGAAATATAATTTGTTTATAATTTAACTTACATGTCTCTGCTGGTATGTGTCGTGAAGCCGCTCTCTATTTCCTTCATGACTCAACTTTCTATGAGTGGCCTCATATACACCCACCCTATCAAGATGGGTACCTTGATGCATAAAGGATTGTAATTTAAAAGATAGTTAAGGCAAATTATGAATCTTATAAAGTTGTAAACAAATGAAAATATTAGAAATACTAACGTATCAGGATTTCATCCCATTTATGCTCCTACCCAAGACATGGGTCTTCGTTAGAGCTTTAGCCCTATTCTCCTTATTCTTCTGCACCTACTCCTGAAATAAAGATAGAATTTATTAACTTTAAAATTACTTAAATTATGATATATACAATTCTTTTACCTGTGTTGTTGGATCCTGTCAATGCTCGTACGCTTCCTTCCAAATGTCTGACTGTATTACAGGAGGCCCATTCTGTAATGCCTCATCATGGGTCATGTTTTTATAAAACTAAAATATATATCTTTAATGTTAGGAATAATGCAATTAGGGTAAAAAAATGAAACACATTAACTTAATTTTTTTTTACTTTACTCTTCTTCTCCAATCTTTGTCGATCTTGACTGCGTGCTTGAGGATATATTTGGAGATGTTCGGATCGTCGGCCCAATCAAAGATCGCCTGCATTAGTATGAGAACAGTAACTATTTTGTAATTTAAAATTGTATAAAGAAATGTAAATAAGTTTTTATGAATTACCTCTAACTCTCAAAGGAGTTACCTCTTCAGCTCTTTTGGCACCATCCTCTAGTCAAAATAGGAGAGTGAGATAATCTCCTTCGTTAGCGTACCCAACCTGCTGACGAATGGAGGATAGCCCTCTGCTTTCCCCGCTAGTGTGATGGTGACCGATATACGGATCCCATGCGGAAGTCTCTGTAGGTCCCTATTCCATGTTAGACCTCTTCCTCTACTTACTCTACTTGAAAGACAAAATTATAACATAATATTAAATTACAAAGAAATAAATAAATCTTACTATTTATTAAACTTTCATACTAGTACTACGAGCCATTGCGGAAGGTCCCAATTGGGAAGAATCTGGGTCAACCGGCGGCTCTGGCTAATCATGTAGCCCAATATCCTCCTCATCAAATGAAGTATTATCCTCTTATCTTCACTGATGGGTGGGTCCTGCGACTCGTACTCGGGATCCTCCTCGAGATTTTTAGGAGGAGGCATAGGACTCTTCCCCTTCCCCCCCTCTCCTTACTCTGGAGATATTGAGTAACATCTCCAGGCCTCAAAAACTGCTGGCGGGGTGCCTGGGGCTGCTAGGAGGTGGCCTGATCCTCGCCACCCCTATTGGCCTTCTTCTTGAAGTTCACCTACGTAAAAACAAACCAAATAATCATATATGAAGAAAAAAAATCGGCATCATTTCCCCAATATATTGTGATTTTCCAAAAATCCCGAATGAAACAAACATAGAAATCAATAAAAATAGAGAAAGAAATGAACAATAATTGTTATATTCTTTTTTTTGCTCTTCCCATTTCCTACCCCTTCCCCCTCCACTTCCTTCTTTTTTCCTCTTCCCATTTCCTATCCCCTCCCCCTCCACTTCTTTCTTCTTCATAATCTTTCCTCCTCCCATTTCCTACCCCTCCCTCCTCCACTTCCTTCTTCTTCTTTCCTCCTCCCATTTCCTACCCCTCCCCCCCTACTTCCTTCTTCTTCATAATCTTTTCCTCATTCCATTTCCTTCCCTCTTCCTTCACTTCTTTTTTTTCCTCCTCCCATTTCCTACCCACTCCCCCCTCCACTTCTTTTTCCTCCTACCATTTTCTATCATATTAAACATTCAACAAATAACAAAGAATAGTGGACACACCCCCACATAATTCCAAAAAAATTTTTAATATGTATCATATATATATATAGTGGCTACACCCCACATAATCACAAAAAAAAAGTTAACAATCATTTACAAAATTTTAAGGAAGTAGTGGAAGAATCTCACCATCGTGTACACGGTCAAAGAACCTCAAAGAACCTTAAGGTCATGTTTGGTTGAAGGAATAATTAGGAGGGATAAAAAAGGGATGTAAAAGAGTAAAAGGAATTAGGAGTTTTTATTCCGCCTAAGTATTTGGTTGTGTTTGTTGTCACATTAAAGAATTAAAAGTATTTATTCTGCCTGAGGTGTTTAGTACGAGGAATAAATGAATTTTATGTGGTGAAGTTGAGAGAGGGAGATGAGAGAGGTGGAATAAATCAGCGGAACAAACGAATTCCACCTCTTTGACGAAATTTGTTTATTTCGGTGTCCACCCCTCAATTTTGGAATCCACCGACGTCGGAACAAATGCTACCAAATGCAGCATTGAACCCTAATTCCTCCTCCATTCCACCAACCAAATAGGCCCTAAAGAACTTAGGAAACTGATAAAAGAAGGTAATAAAATAAAACTCAATTTCAATAAGAAATAAACATAAGGTTTTAGAAGAAAATGATACATTTAAAGAACAAATAAATGAAACTTATAACTAAAAATTTGAAACACATAATTTTATTTGTGGATTAAGGATTAATAGTTTTGGCAAATTGCCTTATATATCAATGTCAGTTGACTAGAGGCAACTTCATCTTGTGGGTTTTGCTGATGTGCTTCACATTCAACATCTGGGTCGAGATCTTTCCCCACATCGTATTGTTCACGCGATAGAGCTCTAACGGATATTATCCACCCATTTTTGCTATTATCAGGCACGTAGAACACTTATGTTACCAAGCAAGCTAATGTGAATGGTTCTGATAACTGAAGAATCTGACGGTTCTTACTTAAACTCAAGAAACCATGTTTCTTATCCACTTTGAATCCAATGCCTTCTTTGAAAATATCAAACCAATCACACTTGAATAGAACCACTCCACGGTCAAACTTGA
The DNA here is from genome assembly GCA_037157565.1 of Thalassia testudinum. Classification (NCBI taxonomy): domain Eukaryota; kingdom Viridiplantae; phylum Streptophyta; class Magnoliopsida; order Alismatales; family Hydrocharitaceae; genus Thalassia; species Thalassia testudinum. Next base: position 2,569,655 of record JAZHRO010000061.1, read on the forward strand.
AACTTATTTTCACAATCTCTACAATTTAATTGTAATGCCCATTACAATCAGTACTTTGGTCACAACTGACAACGACTCCCGCCTATTGCGTGGCCATCGCATCATTAATTAACCATACTCTAAATTCGAATACGTTTATTATATAACCCGAATGGTAATGTTCGTATGTCAAAGGTGTATAAGCAACTACATCAAAATCCTGTATCCACCATAGATCATCCTATTTTTTCAGTTTATTTACATGATCCTTAAACTAATCAAGGAACTGTAATTCATGTGTAGATAGATTCGATGATTCTTTGAATTCATTGTAAAATTCATCTACTTCTAGAATTTGCTTCAAAATGCATAAGTGGGCCAATCGTCGATCCATTTTCGAGATTGACTTCAACTCGGTACAGAGGATCGACCTTCCTCCGATTTTAAATAGGGATTGGCAATCTTCATCATTACCATTAAATCCTCTATCATAATTTCGTTCAAGTCGATTAAAACGACTGTATGTCTCATTTATATACATGACATAGAAGTTAATACATTTCTCTACAAGATATCCTTCCATGATTGACCCTTCTAGCTTTACCTTATTGAGGATATAATCTTTCAGCTTCTTAAAAAATCGTTCAATTGGATACATCCATTTGTATTGCACAGGTCTAGCAATTCTCGCTTTATTCGCAAGATGAAACATGACATGAACCATCATGTCAAAGAATGCACGTGGGAAAATTTGCTCCATTTTACAAAGTGTGATAACAATTTATTATCCTAGTAGTCCAGTAATTCAGGATCTAGTGTCTTGGAACATATGACTTTAAAATATTAGCTCATCTCTGCAAATGAATCGACTATTGGATCAGGCATCACTCCACGTATCGCTAGTGGGAATAAGATTTGCATGTAAACATAAGAATCATGACTTTTTGACCCACTAATCTTCTTTTGCACTTCATTTACACAACGTGAAAGCTGGGTCGAATACTTATTTGGAACCCAAATGTCTTTCAGGTAGGAGAAAATTCTTTGCTTCTGCTCTCTAATTAGACTGTATATAGCTTCCGGAATGTGAGAGTCGCTTTCTTGAACAGGCAACTTAGGACAAATGCCCAAACTTTTCATATCATTTCTTATTTTAACTATATCCTTTGGGATGTCTGTTAAATTTAATAAATCTAAAATATTGTCCATTACTATCTTCTCAATGTGCATAACATCTAAATTATAGTACACAATCAAATCCTACCAATATGAAAGCTCCATAAAAAATATATTTTTCTTCCTAAATCCTAAATTTTGCAAGGAAGTTAAGTCATTTTTGAAAATATGACCTAAACTATTTCACCAAGTTCTTACAATGTCTTAATGATTTTGACACTAGAGAACCTAACAAAACCTGTACTCAATTTACTTTTTTGGATTCTTTGACAAATATCAGCATGTTTTACCATCAAATCAATCTTTGATTGTGACATTCGCCATCTGTGTTTAATGGGAAAAAATTTACGATGTCCTAAGTAACAGAACTTTTTGCTTTCAGGCAATCTCGAGTAATGAGTATCATTCATACAGATGGGACATGCAAACTTCCTCTTCATACTTCATCATGACATATTAGCATATGCTGGAAAGTCATTGATTGCCCATAATAATGGTGCGTGCAACTGAAAGAATTTTTTATTGTGTACGTCATATGTTTGAACACCACTATACCATAGGGCTTTCATTTCATCAATTAACAATTAGAGATAAACATCTATCATGTTTCCTAGTTGCTTGAGGCCTTGGATAATGTTACGACCCGGTTCCCAAATCCCTACAAGACACGAGACCGGACTGACTCGACTGATCCCAAGACCTAGTCGTCCAACGAAAAATAACCAAAAAATAGGAAAGTAAACCACATTTACTATGTTAAGCAACTAACAGTAAAAGAGTACAGCAGTAAAGAAGTAAAAGCTACTACAGTACATATCACCACCACAACAGTAGAACAGTAACAAGTTACAGGAACGTAAAGACGCAGAAAAGTAAAGGTACAAAACGTAAAAGAACAGAACATAAAGGTACAAGAGTCTAACTCACTACTATAGAGGAGATAACAAAAGAAACTACAGCTACTGGGCTCTACTAGGCCCAGCACCCTCTGCAGCTGTAGACTCGGGCTACTCAACACCTGGATCTGAAAAGGGTTGAGTACATAAAGTCAGCGAACGCTGAGTAGAGTGGCAACCAACTAACTAAAGCAGTAAAAGTGGACAGGTAGCTGTTGTTTTTTAATTACTTTCTTTAACTAATTATTCTATTTTCACCACTGGTTTATTTATCAGATCTCTTTCTTGATCTCAAATGTTCCTTGTGGGAACGATCTTGATTGCCGTCTTTTCCGAAGAGTAGAAGGCACACGTAGTGCTCTCTTGGCCGGGAGAGTCCCCCTTGGTGATCCTACACCCAGTCAACCACCCCAAGGTCACGGACAGGCGTAACGGTGACTACAGCACGCGTGATAAGCACACGGGTAGCTACCCCGCACTGGCACGCGGTCAGTCGTTTCCGCTAACGGGTGCGCCCAAGTACAGCACGGAACAGTATAGGTCCTAGCCCTCTCAGTAACAGGGGTCTAGCCCCTAAGAACCAAATAGGGGTCTCGCCCCTTCACAGTCCGCGTACCTTCGCCTGACTACCCTGGTTTGCCCAGTGGGCCTAACAAGTCGGTGTAGGGCGGCTAGCTGAACCCCAGGCCTCGTGGGGTGGCTAGCTCTCTCCTTACACTAGTAGCTCTCCCCGGTACCGTGTACGCGAGGGCCAAGAAATCGGTACAGAGTGGCCAATCCTAACCCCGGGTCCCAACCCAAGGGCGGCTAGCTCTGCTCTGCAATAAACAGGGGACAATCGCTCTCCTTGATACTACGTACTTAAGAGCCAGCTCACTTCCCCACTCACATTTCCGGATCCATTCCATATATTTCCAGGAGTTTTACTCTTAATCTCCCCGTAGGGTTGATGCTCATATTTCTCATGCCATTTCGTACCGGGTTTCATCATTCACGTTTCCGTACTTAGGTTATATACATGCAGCTCTTATTCTATCATTTACATTTCCATTCTCAGGCTATACACATGCAGCTCGTGTTATATCACTTAACATATACAACGGAAAAGTCACATGCAACTATTAACTAGCACAAGTATTTCATATTTCACAGGCAGCTTTTGTTCATTTACAGGCAATTGTCATTCTATCTACTCATTCAAGATTGCAATTCAATCATCCAATACAGACATTCCAAGTGTTTCTCGTCCTATGATTCATACCATATCCTAGGTTCTAATCATTCATTCCACACATGCATTTAGGTTATAATTAAATTAGGGGAAGCCACTCTACCAGTAAACCCAGGAGTATTGGGAGCTTAAACGGCAGGCTCACATGCCTTAGCAAGCCCTGAACCCGCAACGGAATGAAGTCTTATAACAAGGAACAATCACAATGGAACATTCAGAATAGTATAGAAAGCCTTCTAACAAGTAGAGGAACTCGCAAGGAAAACACCGGTAACTTGTTTGCGTAAAACGGACCTCAAACGCATCCTAAACGGGTCAAAAATAGGGTTTCTGAGGAAAATCAGACATCTGGAACAACTTCCAGACGTCTTAAAAAGTGTCCAGTATCGTACGTTAAGCTCTGTGCCAACCTCAGATGTCTAAGAACTCTTCTGGACCGTCTAGACCTAGCTCCAGACGTCCGACCAACTCTCCGGACGTTTGGAAGTGCTTCCAGTTGTCTGGTAAGCTCCCCAGATGTCTGAAATGTGTGGGAGGGCATGTCTCGAGCCTTCCCGAAGTAAATCCTGCACGCCACCAGCAAATCTTCTCAAAATAAACCATGTGAAGGGTAGCAGCGGAGCGGCTTGCATGGCCGTATCCGCAAAGGGAACGTACCTTCGCGAAGACCTTTCTTTAGACGTCTGGAACCGCCTCCAGACGTCTGCACCGTCGTCTGGAGGTCACTCAAGATGTCTGATTCTAGGAGAAACCCAGAACCAGAACTTGCTTCCGCTCGCTCGCTCCGTGCGTGGTCGTGCCTCGCCCCCTTGCCTGTAGCTTCGGTTGCAGCAGTGTCGGGGATGACTTCCCCGACGCACTCCTCTCCTTCCTGCGCGTGCTGCTCCGGCGGTGCGCCCTCTGGTGAGCTCCCACACGAGCTCGCAAGCTCAACTCCTCTTCTTCTCACGCCACTCCTCCTCGTCGCCGCTCTCGCGCTCACTTGCTCGCACTGGCTCTCTCATTGGAGTGGAGAAGAAGAGAGGAAGGTGGTTGGTGTGGGGAGAACGAGAGTGGGGGAAGGGGTTTTGTAAGGTGATGGGTTAGGGTTTCCTGGAGGCAGGGAGAGAGAGAAGAAGGGAAGGAAAATGAGAGGGTACTGTCTGCGCGCAGCCCGCGCACAGACGCGAGCTCATACCAAAAAATTTTGGTTTCCAGATATCTGGGAAGGTGTCCAGACGTCTGACCGACAGTTCAGACGTCTTAAAAGGCTCAAACAGCATGGGTCTTAACAGATAAGGAGGGTTAACATCATAAATGCAGATTGCATATATAGCCAAGGAGGTAAATTATAAGTTAACATGACTACCAGCCATATGATGGATACACGTTCTTAAATGAGTTGAATCCATCGCTTGCAAGTCTGAATCTCACATTTCATGCCTCCTCTGCGAATGATGCGTGATTCTCGTTAATTCTATTTCACTTATCAGAATCTGTTGGATGACGGATATGTCCATCTCACCATTTATTTTCCTAATCCCGCGCCATCAATTTTGCTGTTTTACTTGATATGAATAGGAGTTGTAGCATAGGGATCAATGGAAAATAACGGAGAATCCTCTTCGGTTGTTTCTTTACACCTATGTTTTTTGATTTACCCACCTTATACCTTTCCTCATCACATTCAGGATAATTACTCATTCTTGAGTACTCATTTCTGTACAGGATACAATTATTTCAACATGCATCAATCTTCTTGCATTTTAGTTCAAGCACATGCATTTGCTTCTTCGCATCATACCATGACTCAAGGTACTTGGCAAGATTATTCAGTAGCTCCCCAATGAATTAAAGGACCTCAGACATTAATTTCGTTGTTGCTCTATTCATCACTTTCATCTGAAATAATTTCAGAAGAAATGACAACTTCGACATTGACGTTATTCTAGGAGCAATAGGATCCTCTGCTGCCTTAACTGTATCGTAAAACTCATTACAATTTCATAATGTCTCATCAACAGCTGCATCCTCAGGGCCTACTGCTCTTATATTATATAACATTTCATCTAATTCATCTCCCTGATTATCATTAATTTGTTCTAAATTGGCAATTCTATCATATCTAACTTCTTTTGTGATTTGCTCATCATGAGCTGTCCAATTTACGTAATGTTACCATCAACCATTACATATTGCATGCTCGAAAACATTGCCTCAGTCATGGAAAAATTCATTCAAATAACGTCTACATGGGCATAAAATCAACTCAAGAAGTTCTCATTGTCTAAATGTCTTTCTATCATCATTGAATGCCCACTCCAGAAATGAAATTAATCCATTCTTGTATCCATAGTAATTCAAATTTCTAAGATCAATCTATGACTTATCCATGATAACCTAAATTTCAATGTCAATCACTTAGAAGTTAGATTTAAATAAGGAAAATATGTGTATTTTAAGAAGATTTTCACTTAGCTAATTTCTGAAGATTTGATTACAACGTTACTTCTTACATGCAACCAGTGTTTGGAGAAATTTCGGCGTCATTTCCTAGCACTTCTCCAGTATACCTCCTAAGACTAACTTTAACGACATTCCTAATAGCCCCCACTTAAGGGAACTTTAGGAACCTAGCTGAGATCAGTTGGCATACCAGAGAAGGCGAGATAATGTGACTAAAATAACCCTACTCCACACAGTAGCTACATGTAAGAAGTCACCTTAAGTTGTAATCAAATCTTCAAGTATCTTCCCTAACCTGATACTTCACCAAACTAAAGATGATCGAGACTTTTGGCATGCTATAAATACAACACATCGTATGTGCAAGTGAAGTATGCACACACTCCGCATTGTCCGTATAACATGATCATAACTCTCGATGGGCAAGTATTTTGACACAGGTATATCTCTCTCACAACCTATACCTCAGGGGTTAGAACTCTTATTGTTTGTCATCAAATGCATCTAAATTTATGCAAGTGTTTGTATCTAAATTTAAATCGATTCCAAAGTTAATTTATAAATTTCTCCACGTCTCATTGTCTTTATCTTCCTCCCTCCCCGCTCTCTTCTAAACCCAAAATCTAAATTAAGCTAAATTAAATTTGTGGAAACCCTAAATCCTAAACCACAAACCTTAAAATTCATAAAACCTACACCCTAAAAACCCTAAACCCTAATGCTAAAAACCCTAAAACCTAAATCCTAAAAATCCTAACCCCTAAAAACCCTAAATCCAAAATACTAAACCCTAACCCTAAAAGCCCTAAACTCTAAACCCTAAATTGTAAACACTAAAAGCCTTAAATCCTAAACCTAAAACCCTAAAACCTAAAACATAAAAACCCTAAACCCTATAAACACTAAAACCTAAGTCCTAAAAACACTAAACCCTAAAACCCAGAAACCTAAAACATAGAAACCCTAAACTCTATAAACACTAAAACCTAAGCCATAAAAACACTAAACCCTAAACCGAAAAAACACTTAAACCTAAACCCAAAAAACATTAAATATTAAACCCTAAACCCTTAACCTTATAACCTAAACGCTTAACACTAAACCCTAAACCCCATAACCTAAACCCTTAGAACTAAACCCTATAACCTAAATCCATAACTCAAAACATTCATGTTAACAATGTTAAGTTGAACAATGTAATGCATTCATGCCTTGATTTAAAAGTATAAACATTTTTAAATCGAACATTGAACATTCAACCAAACAATGAACATTGAAATATGCATTCATGTTAACATATAAACAACATTGAACCAAACATTTTAATTGTATTCATGATTAAAATTCTAACCGAAGTAGTACATTAAAACAATTAAATTAAAATAAACCTACGTGGGGATATGGGGGAGGGAGAGGAGGGGAATGGGTCAAATGGTGGAGGTGGTTGTTGAGCGTGGAAAACTACGTGATTGAAGTTGGATTTGAAAAATCTATCATTGTAGTTTGATTTGCGAAGAAATCCGTCAATAGAAAAATTTATACCAAAACTCTAAGAATTTCAGGTCGAACACAGGAAGGCTACGTCGATCTAAAATCCGCGATTATATTTTTTTGTATTTTTGTTTGAAAACGAGATAATTACAATGGAATTGATATAAACAATAAGAGAGAGAGAGAACAATCACTTGATATAATCAGAATGTTTTTACAACTAGAAAGTAGGAAATGATTACAACTAGAAAATGAGAAATTCTATTCTAGGAAGCGATTAAAAAAAAGGGAGAGATATGTTATCCTCCTTGACAAATGCTTGGAGGACGAGCCGGACGGAGCAATGCCTTGAAGACGGAGGATGGAGCGGGAAGAAGGAGGATGAAGTAGGAAGAAGCGGGAATGAGGCAGCACGTCGTCGTCGTCACGAGATCCCCTTCCGGAACAGGGGCAAGAAAATTGAATTTGGCTCTAGAATAGCATCCCGGGTGAGGGATAAGCTTTTCTTAAGCTTTGGAGAGGGAGAGAGGTGAAGGAAGGGATAAGGATTTCGTAGGGTAGAGGTCTTTTTTTATAGTTGCAAGGATAGGGGGCAATTTGGTCATTTCATAATTAAAACATCAAATGAGAAGGTCTTTAGTGACGGATTTAAGCATCACTAAAGACCCCACGTCATCGTAGCCTTGCACGTGCACCCACCTCCTCGCCTGCCACGCGCATAACGCACGCCCACGTTCTCAAAATCTCAGCCTCAGATTGCTCCTCGCGCACACCTTCTTCTGCACCTGACCGCGCCCACACATGCGATCGGGCGTGCGCGCTGTGCATTTGATGGTGCGTGCGGGCGATTGGACGATCTGGGTCGCCTGCAGCTGATCGCGTAGTCGAGATTAATCACTTGCGCGCTGCAGATGGCGAGTCGAACGCGCGCTTCGCTCCTGCGCAACATCGCTCGACCGCTGTGCTAGCGGTGCTTCTTAGTCGTACTTACGATTTAAGCGTGGGTGCTTCACGGCCGTTGGATCAAGATTCAATGACCTAGATTTCACCTTGCCACACCTTCAGAAGATGGGGAGCGGTGCTGCGGCCGATTTGGGTGGTTGCGATGGCGTCACGTGGTGCCATCATGGCTGTCCAACTTCTGTGACATGTAGAAGGTGCCACGGATGTCGGATTGAGCTGATTTTTGCACCGTTAGGCTGCGATCATCAATCCGAACCCATTCGTATGGTCGGATTTGTTGTTTGAAGTGTGGATTGGCGCCATCTTGGCCCTTGATCTTTAGGCTTCCTCGATCTCTACCTGGTGCTACGGATGTCCGATCAGGGCGATCTTGGAGTCATTGAAGTCTAATCATCGCCCTGATCAGATCTGTATGGTTGGATCTTCGATCCAAGGCCTCGATTAAAAGTCGCCCTATCCCTGACCGTAAAAGGAGATAATTACTATACAACTTATACAATTTATCCTAAATGCATGATTATGCATGTTATGCAATATTTACATTGTATGATGCTAATATGACACTAAAAACATGCATTAATGGACATTTTTGGCTATTTAGATGTATGCACATCACACCCCCATGCCTATCTTTTGCTAGTCCCTAGCAAAAACTACATGTTATTTATAAAAGAATTAGGGTTGGATTACTCGGGCAAAAGTCATTTTCAACATTAAGAAATTTTTACTTAGGACCTGAACTTTCAAAGACACAACGGCGCCCGGGTATCTGCCAAAATGTAGACTGCCTCAAGCCCTCGCCTTATTCAAAGAAGGACTTCTTTTTCTCTTTTTTCTTCTTTTCTAATTCTTTTGGATTTTTTAGTTTAGGGTTATAGAGTGACTTTCTACGACCACTCAACCCTCCCAAGACTTGATGAGAACCCTAAGTTTTTATGTATCTTTTTGTGAATGTGATAGACTCATTGATCGACAATCAAAATGGACTTCGGGTTTCTACGCCTTAGGTGACCTTTAAAAAAAATAATTCTGCCTAAAGGTATATTTATACGATCGGTAGCTTTCTCCCTACTTTTCTTTTTATGGGGTCAACACAAGGGTGAATCCAGTGTATATCTTCCTGGCTTATTCTACTTCTCTGCTTTTTCCTAAGTGTTTTAGGAATTCGACATGCATTTCTTGAGCTGGGTTCTGGACAACCTACTAATAGGATGTTACCCACGTTAACTTGCCAGCCATACTCATGAAGTGAAGTGTGGCTTATTTCTTTTGTTTCCTTTTTCTCTCTTTCCTTTTTTTTTTGACTTTCTTTTTCTTTTTCTAAGTATGTGGCTTCCATGGTCTAAGATTTACTTAAAGGCAGCAAGAAAAGAATGGTCTAGTGGTTGGGCTCTGGACAACCTACCTATGGGCTGTTACCCACGATAACTTGCCAGCCATACCATCCTAGAAGGTTCATTAGCTACCCAATTTCCATTAAAACCGCCAAACAACGAGTTAGTGCAAATAGTGTGTAGTTGCTTAGGCTTGAAGTTTCCTCAAATCAGAGGGCGGGTTGATAAGTCATATACTTATCACCCAAACTTATTTAATAAAATTGAAATAGAATTTAGGATGGCGAGGACTCGATAAACAAATCCATATTTTAGTGGATAGCCGGCAGATTAAGCCCAAAGATCTGAAGGGTCTTAGTGTTCAGAACCTACTGTAACATTTCCTAAGATTGAAAAGTCCTAATGTCGAAGTATTCTTTCCTAATTCATTTATATATATATATATATAAATATAAGAAAAAAAGTAGAATTTACAGGAATTCCACATAGCTGACAAATTGATTCAGAAATGAATCCAACCCCACATGCTTAGCTGATGCAATGTCCGCAATGAGAATAAAAGACATGAAAGGAAGGTAGAATGTAGAAAATATCACCTGAATATGATGCTTGGGTCAGCTCTGAGTCAGATCGTACAACTGCTAAGTTTAATGCCATTAGCTAGGCGAACCAAAGAAATCATAACATGATGAGAGCAACCGTGTCTGAGACGGGTTCTGGAACAATACGGTCAATAAAAGGCTTCAGATGTAGACCATTGACTTTAAATGAATTACTTGTCTTTGGGTCAGAAATCTAAACGACCCTGTTTGGAAAAATCTGATTGATGATGAACGGGCCGTTCCTTTTTAACCTAAGTTTGTTGGGAAAGAGCTTAAGTCGAGAATCAAAGAGCTAGACCTTCGGGTTCGGCTCAAAGCTCTTGCATGATATCAATTGGTCATGAAGAGCTTTGGTCTGAGCCTTATAGATCTTGTCATTCTTGTATGCATCATTTCTAGGCTTCTCCAACTCAGATAGTTGGAGTTTCCTTGTCTTTTCGGCTAAACTCAAATCCAGATTGTACTGCTTGATTGCCCAGAATGCCCTATGTTGAATTTCTACGGGTAAATGGCATGCCTTTCCATGCACCAGACGAAATGGTGACATGCCGATAGGCGTTTTGTACACCGTACGATAGGCCCAAAGAGCGTCCTCAAGCTTTTGAGTTCAGTCTTTACAATCAGGCCTAACCGTTTTCTGAAGAATATTCTTAATCTCCCGATTGGAGATCCCGGCCTGTCCATTCGTCTGGAGATGGTAAGGTGTGGAGATTCTGTGATTTACCCCGTATTTTGCCAGTAAATTATGGAACTGGGCATTAGTGAAGTGAGAACCACCATCACTGATGGTGGCCCTTGGAATCCCGAACCAGCTGAAGATGTTCTTCTTGACGAAATTGATGACCACTTTGTGGTCATTGGTTCGGGTGGGAATGGCCTCAATCCACTTAGACACGTAATCAACAGCGACGAGAATGTACTGGTGTCCACATGAAGGGAGGAAGGGCCCCATGAAATCGATGCCCCAAACGTCAAAGATTTCGACGGGAAGAATTGGGTTTAGAGGCATCATGTCTCTCTTGGTTATGCTCCCAAGTGCCTGGCATCGGGAACATGACTTCGAGAATTCCTGGGCATCCTTGAATAAATACGGCCAAAAGAATCCATATTGCAAAATTTTTGTAGCCATCTTTTTCCTGGAGAAATGTCCACCACACGTAGATGCATGGCAGAAGTCGAGTATACTTTTGAATTCAATCTCCGGAACACATCAGCGAATAATCTGATTAGAGCTGATGCGATATAGTTCAGGGTCCTCCCAGAAGTAATATTTGGCCTCAGATTTAAGTCTATCTCATTGTTGCTTGGTCTAATCCTGAGGGATTTGACCAACGGCCAAATAGTTTACAATGTCAGCAAACCATGGGGTTTGGACACCTGAAACTGTAAGGATAGTCTTGTCCGGAAAAGTATCAATAATCAGAATATCCGGATGAGAAGAATCACTCAGAAATCTCGAAAGATGTTCTGCCACCACATTCTGTGCCCCGGATTTATCCTTGATTTCAAGATCAAATTCTTGAAGTAGAAGAATCCATCGAATAAGCTGAGGTTTGGCATCCTTTTTGGCCAAGAGATGTCTCAAGGTCGAGTGGTCAGTATATATTATGACATGAGACCCTAAGAGATAAGCCCTGAATTTCTCCAAAGCAAATACTATAGCTAGTAATTTATTCTTAGTAACAGTGTAATTCCTCTGGGCCTCATCTAGAGTTTTACTAGCATAGTAGATAACAGAGGGCTTCCTGTCAATCTTCTGACCCAAAATAGCCTTGACCGCGTAATCAGAAGCATTGGTCATGATCTCGAATGGGGTCAAAGCAGTGGTTGCAACACCGAAGCACAAGTGACTGCCATTTTAAGAAAATCAAATGCCTTACGGTATGATTCGTTGAAATCAAATGGCGTATCTTTGGCGAGAAGGTTGCTCAGAGGGCGAGCAACCTTAGAAAAGTCCTTGATGAACCTCCTATAGAACCCCACATGACCAAGAAATGTTCGAATTTGTTTGACAGATGTGGGAGGAAGTTTAGAGATAGAATCAACCTTAGCTTTGTTAACTTTGATACCCCATTCAGAGATTACATGACCTAAGACGATGCCTTCTTGTGTCATGAAATGACTTTTCCCAACTAAGGACCAGTCTTGTTTTGATGCATCTTTTTAGAATCACTTCAAGATTAGCCAGACAAGAATCAAACGATTCTCCGAAAATAGAGAAATCGTCCATGAAGACTTCCACAAACTCTCCCACCATGTCTGAGAATATGGCTAGCATACACCTTTGAAAAGTCGCGGGTGCATTACATAAGCCGAAAGGCATCCTACGGAAAGCAAAGGTTCTGTAGGGACAGGTGAAAGTTGTTTTTTCCTGATCCTCGGGATGGATAGGGACTTGATTGTATCCCGAGTAACCGTCTAAGAAACAAAAGTACTTCTGCCTAGCTAGTCTTTCAAGGATTTGATCGATAAAGGGAAAAGGGAAATGATCCTTTTTCGTGGCTGTGTTCAGCTTCTTGTAATCAATACAAACCCTCACAGAGGAAGCTGAACGAGTTGTGATAGATACTCCTTTCTCATTAGTCACAATAGTAATCCCGCCTTTCTTGGGAACAATTTGCACAAGACTTACCCAAGGACTATTAGAGGTCGGATAAATGATTCCTGCATCGAGCCACTTGATAATTTCCTTCTTGACCACTTCTCTCATATTAGGGTTTAATCTCCTCTGCATTTGGCGAGAAGGGCGGGATCCATCTTCCAAAAATATTATGTGATTGCAGTAAGATGGCTCGATCCCTCTTAGGTCATGAATGGTCCAACCAATTACCTTCTTGTGTTCCTTTAGGACCTTGATCAGTTTAATCTCCTGCTCCTTAGTTAATCTGGCACTGTTAATCACAGGGAGCATCTTTTGAGGTCCTAAAAATTGATATTTCAAACTCTCAGGCAATGGTTTTAATTCGAGCTGGGGCGGGTTTTGGATTGAGGGTAAAGATGATGTTGAAGAAGATTCATCAAGAGGAAGAGGTTGAAAGTGAATAAAATCAATAACCTTTTCAGGATGTGGCAGGTTTGCCACAGAGGGTTGCGGGTCAGATCCATCACAACAGGAGGAAATTTCAATTGCAGAAACCGCCATACAAGTTTCAATATTCAAGTTATCATCCTCAAATTCCTCTATAAATCCACAATCCTCAAATCTGTTAATCACTTTAAAAATATCCAATTTCAATTTTTGATCACTAAAGGTGATTTCCATGCTACCACTTTCACAGTTGATATTGGCCTTAGCGGTAGCCAGGAATGGACCCCCAGAATGATGGGCGTGTTCCTTAGATTCTCAGGTACATTCATGTCAAGGACAAGGAAATCTATAGGAAAATAGAAATCCTTAACCTTAACAGTAACATCTTCAATAACGCATCGCGGATTTGTGACCGAACGGTCCGCTAACTGTAGTGTTACTGAAGTCGGCCGAAGTTCACTTAATCCGAACTTTTCGTAAAGAGAAGTCGGCATTAGGTTAATAGATGCACCTAGATCCAGAAGTGCTCTATCAAAAGTGTAATCTCCGATGACACAAGAAATCAAAGGAGTACCTGGATCTCTCTTTTTCTGAGGAAGGTGATGTAGGATAACATAACTACCCTGCTCGGAGAGTACCACTTTACTCGGAATAGATTCCCTCGACTTACGCTTCTGTGTGCATAAATCGTAGAAAAATTTAGTGTAAGCTGGTATGTGTTTGATAGCGTCGAGGAGTGGAATATTAATCTCAACATTCTTGAATATATTCAAGAGCTCCTCGTTGCTATCAACATGCTTCTTTTTAGGTTTAATCAAGGCCTCAGGAAAAGGAACATGAGTTAGATCTTCGGAATCAGGTTCCTGAGCTTTGATTTCTTCTTCCGAGTTCTCCTTTCTCTCCTCAGGCTCTCCTGGATTTAATAAATCAGAACAGTGTGGTTGTGAATCCTAAGTTTGTTTTCACTCCTCAAGGTAACTGAATTAGCAGATGCATACGGATTTGGATCTTAGGGAGGGTTAGGAAAGATTGAAGGGGCTTCATTAACTAGAAATCTTTGATTTGAGGAAGAAGCAGAAGAGGAAGGACCCTGCTCAACCACCTGAGCATGTGCGTGCAGATCCCTCTGATTCCCATACCCTTGGGCATGATTGCCTGGATTCTGGATATTACGTGGGTTGGGTACGGGTTGAGATGGCAGAGATCCGGGTTGACGAGAATTAGCAATGAGCTCAGTTTGCAAGTTGTCCAGCGAGGTTTTCATTTGCTACATGAGCTGGAGCATAGATCCTTGCATTTCTACCATCTGTCGGTTCAAATCAACCTGCCTTACGGGTTGATGGGCATTCCAAGATGGCTGATTGACCTAATTCGGAGGTAGCTGAGTGTAAACATGACCCTAACCCATTGGTCTTTGCGGAACATAGTTGCTGGGTCGGAATTAGGTCTGCTGCCCTAGGTTTTTCCAAGAGAAGTTAGGGTGGTTCCTCCAACCTGGATTGTAAGCATTGGAGTAAGGGTTGGACCTAACGTTCTCCTGTACAGCCTAGACATCCTCATAAGGTGAGGATGGAGAGAAAGAAAGGGATGGATCAGGGAAACTGGGATCAAAGGCCCCAGTTTGGAACCCATGGGGTTTCGAATAATGCTGACTCACAGGTTGAGTCGCATCAAGTTGATTCACGAACTCCCGTCTAGAAGGAGCTCACGAGAAATGGACTCTCGAATTCTGGGATTAAGTGGATCGAGAATTGTTCATTGAATTTCCAACCATCCACTCCTCCATCCTTTTAGTAACCAAGTCTACCTTATCTAGTTTATTGCAAATCAATTCTATATCGAATGAGAGTTGTGGACTTCATTTACATTCGATCTGGGTTGTTGGGACCGGTTAAAAGTATCCATGGAGGCATGATTGATCGAATTCTCACTCATTTTCTCAAACAAATCGTGTGCGCTATCTGCGTCTTTGTTGGGGAAATTGCCTCCGCAAGAACCGTCCACGTGATTTCCAAGTTGCTCAGTCAACCTGTGGTAGAAGATCTGCACGAGCTGCCATTTTGGCACCTCGTGGTGTGGATACTTCTGCAATAAGTCCTGGAATTGCTCCTAGGCAACATGAAATTGCTCCCCCGGCCGCTGGGTGAAGGTAGTAATTGCTCGTCTCAAAGCATTGGTACGTCCGACAGGGAAGAATTTCTTCAGGAAAGCCAATTTCAAATCATTCCAAGTTGCAATTGGCCTTCCTATAGTCTTGTACCAATGAGAGGCTTTATCCCTAAGAGAGTGGGGAAGGAGTTTCATGATCATCTGCTCCTCATTCGCGTTTCGTGCCTTGGTGGTCTGGACCAAAGTGGTCAAGTCCTCCAAGTCCTGAAACGGGTCTTCAGAGCCAAGCCTATGGAAATATTTTATCAGACTTAACACCTGGGGCTTGATTTCTACGTCTCTGACAGGAATCTGGGCGCCGGGACGTTTCCTGTAATTTGAAGGATCATAAAAATCCTTCAAGGGCTGAGCGCCCTACATTCTCTGAAACCATTCTTGCATTCTCTACATTTGTTCCAGCTGTCTTTAAAATATCTCCTGTGGATTCTGAGGCAGAGGAGGCTGTTGATCAGCCATGGGATCAATTTGGCCAAAATCCAATCTACGCCTCCTAGAATATTCTAGTGGTCCTTCCAATCCGGGATTCAATGACCTCCTTCCCAGCATAAACTAGGAAGAGGTCAGAAGGACTAGGGATAAGAACCCTGCAGCATAACAAAACAAGTCTGTTCTTAAGTGGGGTAGCCTAAGGATCTACAGACTCTTAGAATCTGCCTTAAGATTATAGACAATTTACTTTACTTGCGGCCAATCAATCCAACCAGTTAGAAGGGACTGGGGAGAAGGTTTTTCCTTCAACTTGCGCCTCTGGTTCCTAGTATACCCCCTAACCGCGGTCGTTTGATGCTACTCCCCTAGCTAGACATCAGATTAATTAGAACAAGCAGGTTAATCATAAACAATCTCAGAATGGGTCCCGAAGAGCAAATCAATCCTTAAGGCCAACGTCTACTTGATTTTATTTAAGCCTGGGATTGTATTGCTTATGGAATGTGGTGGGCCCTTAAGATGGGTTTTGCCCTTGATGGTCAATTGAGTATGTATAAGTGCGTGCACAACCAGGGTTTTTAAGCAAGATTATTTTTGATAAGTAGATTTTAAGGTTCAAATCTTGCTTAAGTAGCTTTTAGGGTTTGGAATTAGGTTTAATTCAATAAAGTTTGAGGCAAACCAGGTTTTTCAAGCACGGGTGAAGATCTTTTTCCTTTTGAAATTAAAAAGTAAAGTGGAGTGCTTGGTATTGACCTAAATTGAAAATCCTAAGGGGAAGCTACTTGGTGAGTTGATTTTAGGTTAAGTGGTGTGGCCGAAACAACTCAAACAATTGGCTAAAATTTCACTACTGAGTTAGGCACAAAAAAAAAAGATTAACCTAGACTGATTTCTACTCTTTTATATGTTGATTTGCATGTACTGATTCCACAGATCAGAATCCGGTTGAGTAGATGAAAATCAATTAGGTTATGTGCCTTGAATGTGGGTGTATGTAGTGTGTATGTTGATTTACCCCACAAAAGATATCTTTTTGTTATTTTTCTTTTATATAGGAGGGTGAGATGAATGTGAGTGGAAATCCAAGCAACTAAGCTAACCCTAAGATTTATGCAAACACCCAGGTTAATTGGAGTTTGAATTAATGTGATGAAATGGAATCTATAGAGGGGGAAGAATGTGGAGTACTTACAATTGTCTTCAACTGCACTTTACTCCGATCTACCACTTGAAGATTCCCTGTTAAGGTACCTGCAAAACAATAGACAAGAAATAAAGTAAGTTAAAAAATAATAAAGTGCACGAAATGCGGAAAGAAAATTGAAAATCGTTGCCTCTCCAGCAACGGCATCAAAATGTTGAGCGCAGAAAACTACGCGATCGAAGTTGGATTTGAAAAACCCATCGTTGTAGTTCGATTTGCGAAGAAATCCGTCAACAGATAAATTTATACTGAAACTCTAAGAATTCCGGATCGAAAACAGGGATGCTACGTTGATCTAAAATCCATGATTATATTTTTTTATATTTTTGTTTGAAAACGAGATAATTACAATGGAATTGATATAAACAATAAGAGAGAGAGAAAGAGAGGGAGAGAATAATCACTTGATATAATCAAAATATTTTTACAACTAGAAAGCAGGAAATGATTACAACTAGAAAGTGAGAAATTCTATTCTAGGAAGCGATTAAAAAGAAGGGAGAGAGATGTTATCCTCCTCGACGAATGCTTAGAGGACGAGCCGGAAGGAGCGATGCCTGGAAGATGTAGGACGGAGCAGGAAGGAGGACGAAGGAGGACGACGCGGGAACGAGGCAACATGTCGTCACCGTCGCGAGATTCACTTCTGAAATAGGGGCGAGAAAATTGGATTTGGCTCTAGAATAGCATCTCGGGTGTAAGACAAGCTTTTCTTCAGCTTTGGAGAGGGAGAGAGGTGAAGGAAGGGATGAGGATTTAGTAGGGTAGTGGTCTACTTTTATAGTTGCAAGGATAGGGGTAATTTGGTCATTTCATAATTGAAACATTAAATGAGGGGTCTTTAGTGTCGCAGCCTTGCACGTGTGCCCGCCTCCTCGCCTGCCGCACGCATAACACACGCCCACGTTCTAGAAATCTAAGCCGTCCAATCGTGAGATCG
Source organism: Thalassia testudinum (assembly GCA_037157565.1). Lineage (NCBI taxonomy): Eukaryota > Viridiplantae > Streptophyta > Magnoliopsida > Alismatales > Hydrocharitaceae > Thalassia > Thalassia testudinum. The sequence continues at coordinate 2,587,545 of JAZHRO010000061.1, forward strand.
GACGACTTAGATTGCTCCTCGCGCGCACCTTCTTCTGTGCCTAACTGCGCCCACGCGTGCAATCGGGCGTGCGCGCTGTGCGTTTGATTGCATGTGCAGGCGATTGGACGATCTGGGCCACCCGGAGCCGATCGTGCGGTCGAGATTAACAGCTCGCGTGCTGTAGATGGCGAGTTGAATGCGCACCCCGCTCTAGCACAGCGTTGCTCGACCACTGTGTTAGCGGCGCTTCTTAGTCGCGCTTATGATTTAAGCGCGCGCGCTTAACGGCTGTTGGATCAAGATCCAACGGCCCAGATCTCACCTCACCGCGCCTTTAGACGATGGGGAGCGGTGCTGCGGCCAATTTGGGTGGCTGTGATGGCGCCACGTGGTGCTATCATGGCTGTCCAACTTCTGTGGCATGTAGAAGGTGCCACGGATGTCGAATTGAGCTGATTTTTGCGCCGTTAGGCTACGATCATCGATTTGAACTCATCTGTGTGGTAAGATTTGTCGTCTGTAGTGTGGATTGGCACCGTCTTGACCCTTGATCTTTAGGCTTTCTCGGTCTCTATCTGGTGCTACGGATGTTCGATCAGGGCGATCTTGGAGTCGTTGAACTCTAATCGTCGCCCTAATCAAATCCATACAGATGGATCTTTGATCCGAGGCCCTGATTAAAAGTAGCCCTATCCTTGACCATAAGAGGAGACAATTACTATACAATTTAACCTAAATGTATGATTATGCATGTTATGCAATATTTATAATGTATGATACTAATATGGCACTAAGAACATGCATTAATAGACATTTTTGGCTATTTAGATGTATGCACATTAGTGGTGGTGGGAGGAGGAGGAGGTGGTGGTGGTGGGATGAGGAGGAGGTGGTGGTGGTTAGCGACGGTGGTGGTGGGAGGAGGAGGTGGTGGTGGGAGCCAGTGTTGGTGGTGGTGGTGGTGGGAGGAGGAGGTCATGAGCGAGGTAGAGGTGGTGACGACATGTGGCGAGGGAAGGGGAGGGGGGATGAGACGAGTGGTGGAGGAGGGCGCATGTGATGGGGTGGAGGATGACATACTAATGAAGAGGAGTTTCAAGGACCGATCAAATCCGAGTTAGGAGTAGAGCAGGAGAGCGTAGGGAGGAGTGATCATTGTTGCGAGGAAGGGGAGGTTTGATTTGGGAGGAAGGTGGAGGGAGTCGGGGTCGTGCAAAGAATTTAGGTTGATGTTCGTTGATGATTTTAACTAAACTGTCGAGTAAGCAACTCAAATTTAACTTTTCCTCTTTGACGATTAGTAAATTCCACTTTACTCAACTGTTACTAAAAAACTGTCGGTGCTTATAACTAAGTCGAGGTTGTTAACTGATGGGAACACCATCATGAGCCCTAATTAGCTCATTTTGATCCAATGAAGAGAATAAAAGCTCCTACATAACCAACTGAAGGTCCTAATTTACTGTATAACCTTTCTGACAGAAAAATAAGAACTAGGGGTAAAACTGTAATTTTACTAATGCAGTACAACAACAGATTTTCTCAAGGGCTAAACAAAGCTCAAATGGTTTTAATAAGATTATAAGTGGGTTGGATCAGACAGAAAAGAATTTGTGTGTATCTTGTGAATTAAATGATTTCTTGAAACCCTAAAATAGAACCAGCTGATTGAACAAGGTTCTAATCAGGATAAAATTCACTTAAATCCTTTAAAAATCATAGAAAAATATTCTCTAGGATTTAGAACCTTTAATTTGGCCATTAGAACCCATCTTGACCTAGAATGGGGTCTCAGACAGATATTTGCCCTAAATTGAGCTTTTACGTAAATTTCCCAGTTAAACGTGGTAAAACTCAAAATCCAACTTCACCATTGGATTTCTTAGGTCCAAATTAGGTTTGTATCAAAATTTGAACCCAAGTTGAATTTGCCTTGACCTAGTGTGCAAAAAGGTCCAGCCTGATTACATTTGTACCCCTATCTTTCAAAAACCCTTACAAAGGGCCCCCTAGCTTCTTCATCATTTTCGCAATTAGGTCCCTTTGCCATTATAGCAAAGGAATCCTACTCCGGCGAGCTTTGAAAGGTGGTTTCTCCTTGATTGCTCAGAGAATCCCCTTCAAAATTGGAAGGGAGATTCTCTGAGAAAATCCCTCCAATGTGAACCCAGTTTGATGCCATAATTTCTTCCCAATCTCTCATGCGAATGCATGAGAAATTTAGGTTTCTTTTGAGTTTCCTTCTCAGTCAAGCATGCCTTTCTTGGAAGCTTGGCTTCCAAGCACAAATTCCTCTACAGAGACCTACTTAAGAAGCCTCAGATCCAACCGCATTCCCTAAGCTTGAATTCAACCGGAAACCCCCTCAAATTCTTCTCTCCTCTTCTGGCCGATTCGCTCTTCAAGCTCTGGTGACCTTCCCTACTCTCCCTCGTTGTCTGACCACAATACCAGTGGCAGACTCTTCCTCCTTGCGTTCGTTCGCGTCGGGCAACACTCGCTGACGTCCTTACCCCTCTTCATCCTTATCGACTGTCTCTCTCTGAGTGCCTTCGTCTCCGACGTTGGCAGTACGCATCCGATGCCATCTTCGTCTCCCCTTCGTCCACTATCATCCTAGATAAGTTCCATTTTCCCTCTACATTCCTCTCCACCCTTTATTCTTCCAAATTGACCACTGCCACCCTCCATCACCCTCATCTCCTTCATCTCCGGCCATCACCTCCAGCGAGGCTGTTCCACCTCCACAGGCCATCCCACCCCTCGTTGACAAGCCCATAAGCTTCCCCTCACGCCACTAAACATTTCCCCCCACTTCACACACTACTCCACTCACGCACCTCACCGAACACACCCACACCTTCGCAAACAGTGTGTCCTAAGCACGCTCGCACAGGCATCCCCACGCCACGCCAACCACCTCAGCACATTCGCCGTACCTCAGTGACGCTTCCTGAGCGATTTGATGTGGTCGCGAGGCCGTCTTTGTGATTTCAGGTATCAAGTGTCATCCGCCATTGGTGACCAAGCTTGAGGTTGCTCCAGGCCTTACCAGTTCCAGGCCCCTGTCCTAGGCTGCGCGGAAGACTCTTGCGCACGAGTCCAGACTCTCAATTCCAGTCGAAGGCCAGGGCAGTTGAGGCAATTGGAGGCAACCACCCTCTGCTGTAGACATGCAAAGAAGGAAGGTGCGTTTACTCCCACATCGGCAGCTGTGAAGCGAGGGAAGGTGAATAAGTTGAATTTACGCCATAGCCTTATCGCCTCCAAACCATGGGGTGAGGTTCCTCTCACCCGACCGACTTGGTCTTGTCCGCGGCACTGCCCACGTGGACCTGGTTGACTCGACCCGACCTGCACTCCTCGCCCACCATCGCACGCTGGTGGGCCTGGTCCCCGGTACGCACCCGATTCGATTACTCGAATACGTGTGGCTTTGGGAGAGCGGAACCTAAGAGAGAAAGAGAGGAGAGTTGCACGTGGGTAGGGGGTAGGTTTTCCTGCAGGCAAAAGCTGAAGAGAAAGAGAAGCTGAAGCTAAGGCAGAGAAGGAAGAAGCTGAAGGAAGAAGGAGAAGCTACGGAAGAAGGAAGACAGAGGCCAAAGAAAAAAGAGAAAGAAAGAGAAGAGGCAGCTGGCAGAGAAAGGCAAAGAGAAAGAGAAGAGGAAGAAGACAGAGAAAGCTAAGGAAAGAAAGATAGAAAGAGAAGAAAGCTTGCAAAGGCAAAATAAGAAGAGAAGAGAAGCAGAGGAAGAAGAAATCAAAAGGGAAGAGCACTGTAGCATCAATTTAAGTCGTCTGATTTACAAATCAGACATCCAATTTGAGTTTAATTCATTTTCATATACATTGAGTTCTTTAGTATTTTGTGATCTACATCACCATTTACTCCCATATTTTTGCACTTTGATACTGATATTATTGCATTATGAATTGTGATCTTGATTTTTAAGTACCAATTTGCTCCCTGTGTTCGACCTGGGACTTCAAATTCGAGTAATAAAATTATATCTGTTTTGAACGCTTTTTCGACTATATTACAACACAATACTTTTAAAACCCAATTCAGCGCGATAAACATTAATCGAGATGCCAATCCTGATGAGTCCATTCTAATGGACTATTGTTACGCCTAAGTAATTCTCTTTTAACATTGTATGTTTGTTAATAACTACATTAAGTTGTAGAATGATTGCATGCATCATTATTTAAGTTTACATATATTTTATCGCATTCTATAACATAGTATGTAATTAGTTTATGTTTCATGCAGGTCTCGCAACAGCGCACTCGTTACATCTTCTCCACTTAATCTATTCATTCGGCTAATAATCGAAAAGAAGAGGGAGGAGGATCAATGGGGGAAAAGAATAGGGGGAGAAAAGATATTTTCCCCCACAAATTTCTCAACCTACGGTCGGCCATCAACAACCTCACCAACAGCGCCAGCCATGTTTAGTAAGGGCTTTGAAAATCCTTTAACTTGCGTCGGGGAGGAGATAAAAAGAGAGGATCGTCAGTTCTTCGTGGGATTTGCATCTTCCCCCTGCGGGGAACTACTCCACCGCGTGCACTGTGCACCAAGCACCCCATCCTGCCCTTCAGCCTGTACCCGCTCGTTCTCCACCTTACGCGCCCCTGCCAGGCCACACCCATCTCCAACGCCCTTGCTAGGCCGCGCCCACCTCCAGCCGCGCCCGCAGGCACTCCAGCGTTCACACCACTCCAGCCTGCAGGTGCCCGCTCCTTCTCCACTACTCATCTCCAGCTGCCACTGCAGGTGCACACAGCCTACACCCGCCTTCAAGCACCCGCAGGCGCTGCGTTTGCCCCTGCAAGCCACACCATCACCGCGCCCCCTTCCAGCGCCATCCACCAGCCCGCACCAAGCGCCTGCACCCTCACCAAGCGCCCTGCAGGCGCCCTTCTCCAGTGCCCGCAGGTGCTCGCTGCCACCAGCACCCACCTTCAGGCGCACCGCCCCCTTGCCCTGCCAGGCCCGCACCTCTCCAGCCACTGCAACGCTTCCCCCCTCGTCCGCGTGCCCTTTTGCAGCACCCACAGGCGCTCTGCCTGTACGCCCCGCCTTGCTTCACCCATAGGCCTGTTCAGGCGCAGCACCATCACCGCGCCCGCACCAAGCGCTTGTAGGCACACACCCTCGCTTCACCAGCACTCCCCACAGGCAGGCGCACCCCCTCCCGCAGTGGCGCACTCGAGCGCAGCCAGACGCGTGGCTGCGGCTGTCGCCTTCTCCTCCAACAGGTCGGAGGCCCTCCTCCGCTCGTCAGCCACCTCTCGCCGTTCTGTCACCGTCATCGTGATCCCCACGCGTCGGTCAACCTTCCCCCCCACCTACCCACTCTTTGGATCAGAGGGTGTAGTTAATGAAATGAGTATTTTCGACAGTTATTTTTAGAACGATTGAAGATAATAATATTGTCAATGATTCAATAAATCGTCACCTATAGACTGTCGGCAACAATGCAATTTCTTCTAGTGAATTAAAGAGTCAACACCTGGGTTTGAGATTGATTACAAGTGGGATATGAGACTGTTGAGACATGGTCATGTGATATTAAGGAAGGCATTCTAGATGTTTGGATCATGTATCGAAGCATTTGCTCTTGTAGGCCTTTGATGATTATTGATGGAACTCATCTTCATGGCAAGTACAAGCACAAGCTCTTGGTTGCATGTAGCATGGTTGGGGATAATCACATAGTTACCCTTGCTTAAGCTTTGGTTGATGAAGAAAGGGAAGGAGCTTGGTCATGGTTTCTGAGGCGAGTTAGAGATTTCGTCATTCATGATAAGGTTGGCCCTATATGCGCCATTTCGAATAGATATGGGGGGATTAAGGATGCAATTACAAATACAGATGTGTGGATGCTTCCTTCATTTGTAATACATAGGTGACAAGAATTGACTTTTGGCGATTTTTAAGTTGTTAAATCTTGTCGTTGTACACTTTATCACGAATTGATTTTTCGATTAACAAAACTTTTAAATATATATTTTCTTTATCGATAGTGGGAGTTCTAGTCATGATCTTCCTCAAGGAGGCAACACGTTGATTCATTGATAAGGTTAATGTTGTCTTGATGTTGCTTGATCTTTCTTCTTGCTTTTTTTTATATGTTCTCTTTTCTATTTATTGGTGTGTTTTTTCAAATCTATGCAACCCTAATCGAAAGATTTATTGGAAGATAACAAGTTTGCACATCAACACCTCATCGATTTTGTTGTTTTCGTGAAGAACGTATGTAATATCAAGGAAGATATAGAAAGTGAATGTATATCACGATGTGTGCATGACCTCAATAATTTGATGACTACCTAGCGTGTTAAGAAATCCATAAGGAGTGTGATGAGGTTGGATGGTCATATATTTTTTTTGCTTTTTTTTTCATTTTTCTATTTTTTTATCATTTCTCCTTTTACGAAACCAACTAACTAATTGGACACGGAAAAATTTTTGTGAAATGATTTTTAACCATGAGATAAACGTAACTAAAAGACAACAGGTGTTTTAGAGAATATGCGTGTGAAAGAGATAGATCTAGGGGGGATGGCTAGCAAGAAAAGTGAGAGAGAGAGAGGGGGTGGCATGAAAATGGAGAGAAGAAGAAAGATGGAGAAGAAGAAAACAAGAAGAAATTGCAACTAAAATAATCAAAATAATCTCAAAACATTACATCTATTGAATCTAACAACATTAAAATGATATAATCAAAACGTAGCATAACAAGAAATGTTCAAAACAATGAAATTAACAACTAGAGCAATATGAACATAAAAAAATAACTAGCAATAAAAATGAAATCCACCATGTTGGAAGTGTCTATGAGAGACCGTCGACTTTTGTGTGGTGGTGGTGGTTTGTACCAAGAGAAGGCCTTTTGTACCACCGATGGAGAACACCCAAGATCTATAGGAGGAGGTCTTGGGGTGTCCTAGAGAGGAGAAGCCATGCCCTTTGAGAGGAGAGGAGGATGAAGAAGACGAGGGGGGAGATGAGCATGATGGTGGTGGTGGGTGGCCTTTAGTGGTGAAGGTGGTGGTGGCTAGCCACCAAGGAGGAGGAGGGTGCTAAGCCTTTGGAGGTGGAGGGGAGGGGTGGCATTGGAGGGTGGAAGAAACAGAAGATGAAAATAAAATAAGGGAAGGGCTTGAGTTGGTGGTGCTGGTAGCTTTTTATAGAAGTGGGTTAGGTTAGGTTGTACCTTAGGTATGGCTTAGGACTAGGTTAAGGAGGGTATATCTTAGGTTTAAGTGGTGGAGTAGGTTAAGGGTGAGCTTAATTGGATTTAGGTGGGTCTAATTGGGTGGTTCCAACCTAATTAAGCCCTAATCAAGTCTAATTGGATAGCCACTAGACCCAATTGGAACCTATTAGGTTAATTAAGGGTGGTAATGGGCAATTGGGCTAGGGATAGGTTAATTGAGGTGGAAAGAAGGGTGATTAGGCTTAGGGATATGGGATTATGGTTTATGATGGTTTATGGGACAAGGATCATGGGTTTAGGGCTTTTTCTCCTCTCTTCTCTTCTTTTCTTTTCCTCTCATTTTCTTGCACTTTATTCTTCTGTTTGGACTTCATAAGTCTTCTTTGCTACATTACTCTACATCTACATCCATACTTGCCTTTCTTATTCACTTGCATCATAAGAATAAAGTATTAAGTAATACTATGATCTAAACATTATTTTATGTACAACTACATAGAAAAAATGCAATGCATGCTATGTATGATATGAATGTAATATAAATAATGTAACTAGGTTTCTACCCCAATTTAGGTGATTGAAGACCTATAATTGTTGTACAATCAATAGGTATTGTATGCATCATGTGGCAAGTAATTTTAATGATGCGTGCAAGAACAATGTATTGCAAAAGCTTCTGAATGCGACTATGCTTCAAACCTATGGACTTAAGTGTCAACAATGCTTTGAGAAACTTTATGAATTAGATGATACTACCCTTGGTTGGTTTAAGAGTCATTCATTATCACATAATTTGTGGACATGAGTTTATGATGGTGCTTGCATATATGGCTACATGGTGACTAACATGAGGGTGAGCTACAATGTAGTCTTAAAAGATGCCAGAACCTTGCTTATAGTTGCATATTATTGAAGAAGACTTTTTATAATTGTGTAAAGTACTTTAGACAACAACGAGCCAAGGCCAAAGGTGAGTTGAATAGATCAGAAAATTACACCACATGGACCAAGAAGAAATTGGAGATGTGGCGAGATATTGCTTGAAGACACAAGGATGAAGTATTTCAATGGCATCCTGAGATGATTATTAAGGTTGTCATAGGTAAACGACCTACAAAATCTAGCATGAAGGTTGAGAAGATATTGACTATCAATCTTACTATTAGAGCATGCTCATGTAACAAGTAGCAGACTTGAAGGATCCCATGCTCTCATGCTTGTGCAGTCATCGCACATAGGAATCTCAACGTAGATGATTATATGTCACATGGTATATGTGGATGTGGTGTAGAACATGGACGAGGTTAGGTGTGAGGATGAGTAGGACAAGGACATGCACGTGGGAGGTGAGGAGCTAGTAGTCGTGGAGCTGCACAAGGTCAAGGACAATAGCATCATGTGAAGCAACCTTATATACAACAACAAGAGAAAGAGCCTTAGATAGAAGATATATATGGCGATCCTTAGGTAGAAGGTAACCCACTTTAAGACTACAATGCTCAGGTGGAAGGCCCTGACCAAAGCAATAGTTTGGTGAAAGGCAATCCTTCTGAAGATCACGATATTCAGGTAGAGGGCGATCATTAGGATGAGGACAATTCTTAGGTGGTTAGTCCCTTAGTTACAATAATAAATACTGTCCTGACTACTCCACCAGCACCACAGAAGAAAGGAGATAGAGATAACTTTGGAGATGTTACATAGGTTTCCTCCCTAGTTGCAAACAACCCACCCCGACCTCCATTATTTACAAGTTCTAAAGGCTTGCAAATTACGGATATTGACATACATATGCAGATCGAGACTAATCCACCTCTAGAGCCATCGAAGATGTATTAGAGGTAGAAGGGAAAGAAGACATAATATCCCCTTTCTTCTTCCCCCAATTATATTTTTTTAAAAAATCTTATACCCTCAGTTATGCATTTCCTTTATCATACCCTATTTCTTTATTATGATGTGTGACATATGCATCCTTTATTTTTTCAAAACTCATGTAACTATTTTTCTAAAATTCTTGTAAATGTGAAATACATCTTCTCATCAATTGACGGCTAGAATGTTATTTTTTTATAGTTGTAGAAATAAAGTGTGAAATGAAGAAGATGTTTGCATCCTTTGAGAATTTTTTTTTTTTTTGTAGTTGAGGTTGTGAAAGTTAGAGCAATAAGTGCCATTGGTTAATAAAAATTTAGTGGGAATGCTATTATTTTTATTTTGAAATAGTACTTGCAAGTAGGTAGATGGGGACTCATTGATAAAGTTATTCTTGAAGGGCCAACTTTGTTAAGACAAAGTTAACTCTTGAAAGGTCACTTTTGTTTAAACTAAAGTGACTCTTCACCAGCTGACTTTATTATGGATCTCCCACAAATACAATTTCTTAATTTGTAATTAACTATTAATTTTTTTATTAATATTGCCTTCTGTGATTTTTCCCTTCGGGAGTTTTCATGTTAAATTTTGTGTTCTCATGGTTTGCGTTTTGACTTTTTTCCACAGTGATTACCTGAAAAATCATCTACCTCCGTTTTAGAACAGAAATCTCCCGAGAGCAAGCCAGCAATGCAATACTAAAAACAGCCAATATGTCGTTCGTAATATTGCAGTGTTGTATTTGGCAGTAGCCTCTAATAACTCATACGATCATGCTTCCCTTGCCAGCTCTCTGAAGAGTTATAATGATTCAAGATTTCCGCATTAAATCAGCGGGGAGATAAATATGTCGCAGCAAAAGGAATGGCGATAACAAGATGCACAGCCTACAAATAGAATTGAGACCACTTCCTAAAACATCTTTAATTGCACCAACGGACATACACCATGAACTGAGGCTTCTACAACAAATCTGTGACATTGTAAGGTGATCATAAGATAATCATGCCAATACAATTGTCAGAAACATACAATGACCTACACAGACAAATGTATATACAGGGTGGCCAGTTACAAGTTGGCAAACAGAGCCAATACGGTTTAACACCACTGAAAGCAGCACATCAGCAGTCAGGTTCAGATATGGAAATTCAATCACAAGAAATTTCCAACAATAACCGGAGAGATGGTCCGGTAGGAATGCGGCTGCAATCACATTGCATTATTTCTCAATACTATGGGGGAAAAGACTCAAATGAAGAATAAAGTTTCATCTTTACTTTCTATATTTCTTTATATCATTCTTTGTTTTCAACACTAGGTTTTGGGCAGGGTGGGAGGCAGGGGGGTGAAGTTGCTTTTGAACAAGAGTAGTCGGATTACAGAAGAAGGCTTAAGAGAAGGACGATTTTTTTTTTTTGTCATTTCTTTGTTTATTCTTTATTTATCTTTCAAATTTTTTTAGGTAGGTTTCCATTTTTTTCTTTTATTTATTTTTTCTTTTTATTCTTTGTTTTCCTTATGAGATCTTGAGTATGGGTAGGTTCGGGAGAGGATGGCATTGGGTGGGCAGTTATTGGGCCACACACACAGAATGTTCCCTATCCACTAGCAGGTACAGGTATGTATTCATCACGGCAATCATGATTTACCGACCAGCTCTGCTAGAACTGGCTTTCTCTTTTTCTTCCCACTCCTCCAATTTATTTTTTCCTTGTTCCGATTGATGTGGGGTGGCACCTGCAAGGAGAGAGGAGGAAAGTCCTTGTCATCTTTCAGCTCATATGGTTGTGCTAACCTGCAAAATTCGAAATATAGTTAAAGCTTTGAAATGCCTTGATTGGCATGTGATGGAAATTACATTTTCTAGAGTGAGTAGTTTATGCTCCTTTAAGATGGAAGTCTCTATCATGACTAAAACATAAATGTTCATTCCCAGTATATGTTTATAAGGAATCCCTCTCTCTCAGCTCCAGAGAATCCTACTGATTTTGGCCCAATTGAAATATATGGTCTCCAGAGTAAAGAGAGTTGGACACCTTTTGACCATTGCATTGACCCAGTCCACAAGGAAATTGGCTGAATCATTGACTTAGACAAAAAAGATACTGACAGGAATGAGTAAGCTTTGCAAGTTTCAGTTCTGTGTACATATGCCCCTCAAATTAACCCCTTCCCATCAGAAGCAGTGAAAAAAATTCCTATGGAAATCTTTTGGAAAAAAAAATCATTTGGAAATTGTACTATAAATTGAATTCCAATCAATAAGAGAAGCTCAAATACATGAGTATAATGCAAGATTGTGACCAGTGACATACTATCACGTAATCTCTATAATGGAGCTATTAGCTTCTGACTTTTAACATGATAGGAGTGATTTCATCTTTATCTATCATCAAATTATAGAACATTATCTAGAGCAAGTTAAAATTAGAGTCCTCCGAAGGTGATTAGTGCTCAATAGAAGGTACAGTTTGCTAGAAAGTGGGGTTCAAAGGGGGTCAAAAGTCATTACTTTTTGTGCGGCATGTATGCAATTATTGATGTATTTTAGCTTATTTTGTTCTGTCTTATTATGAGGGCTATAATAGTCTTTGTCCCTCAGGAACATTCATGTACTTTTAACCCTTTGGTCCCTCTCTATATAAAGAAGCCTAGGGTTTCTAATAAACTTGAACTCTTTCAACCAACTTGGTATCAGAACATCGGTCCTAGACCGTGGCTCTAGGTATCTCACCCCTCAAGGCCTCCTAAACCGTAACACCCAAATCCCGTTCTCTCTCCTCCTTCCTTGGCAGTGGCGGCGACGCTCTCCGACAGCCCTCCGGCCGCACGTAGGTGCCCTAGCGGTTGGAGGTGGCACCCCTATGCCCTTGTTCAGCCTTGCAATGACGCTGAAGCGGCGTTAAGCCTCCTGAGCCATCGTGCGACCACACGCAGGAGCCCTAGTAGCCGAAGGTGGCACCGCTCCGACCCTATTCAGCCCTTGCGACGGGGTTGCGGCGGCGCAGAAGCTCTTGAACCATTGAGTGGAGCTCCAGCGAGGCCCTAGTGGCTGGAGGCGACGGTGCTGTGACTTGATTCAGCCCTCATGATGGGCTGTAGTGGCGCGGAACCTTCAGCACCACCTAGCGTCGCTCCGACAAGGGTCAATAGACCCAGCGGCGATGCTCACAACCCCATACAGGGGCTGCTGTCGGCGCTGCAGGTCCTTAGCGACTGCAGCGGTGCTCTGTAGCAGGCTTTAGCATCGCCATCCAGCCTCTGTTGGTGCCATGGCGGCTGCATGAGGCCGCAACCGGCGGAGATCAGGCGACGCAACCACTGAGCAATCACCTGCTGCATCTGTGAGGGGCATATTGCCCTGATCTTGAGGTTGCAGCCGGTTCAGGTTGCTAGAAGGGGGGCTAGATCTATTCACGGCCTCCTTGGGTGTTCTCCTTGCACCCAAGTGAGGCTACCACCTGTCCAAGGAAGCCTCCTAGCAGCTATGCAGATCTGAATATGCAGATTTTTCGGATTATTTGATGATCTCTTGGTCCTAGACACGTGAATGAGGCTTCCGGATTGTGGAGATGGCTTCAGATGATCAGTCCAAGGTGTCTTCGGGCTCTATTTCAGACACTGGGGTAACTCAAGAACCCATTCTTTGATCCGACTGTTAAGTTGGACGAGACCAACTACCTGCGGTGGTCTCAGACCTTTCTTATGACTGTCAGGGGTCATAAAAAAAGCTATATACTTACCGATCCAGAGCCTGAGAACAAGACTGGCATAAATGCCAATTGGGATAGTGATAATGCCATGGTTTATGCATGGTTGATGCAGATAATTATTCCAGGAATAGGAGATGAGATCATGTATTATATTACAGCGAAAGAGATGTGGGTCTTTGCATGATACCTATTCACATGCCAAGAACTCTGCACGCGTTTTTTAGGTCTTTTACGATCTCTTCTACCTATGTCAGGAGGGGTGCACGCTGTCACAATATTACTCTCTTATGAAGGGTATGCTGGAGAGGCACTGCTCCTACTTGCCAGGGTGTGCCTGCGAGTCTTGGAGGAGTTTCAGGAGACAGTTGGCTGTCTCACTTTTCTTGGCTGGCCTTGGACCTGAATATGCTGCAGCCAGAGATCAGATTCTTACTGCTCCCGAGCTTCCTACCTTGGAGGAAGCATATAGCAGGCTCAGCAGAGTTACAGTGCGTTCCCTTACTACTGATTCTACTGCTTAGTTGTTCGCGTTGACTGCGATCCCTGGACGTGACAGGGGTACTTATCCTGCACGTGGATGCTCTTCTGGTACGCGGAATAAAACTCCGTGTACTTATTGTGGCAGACTTGGTCACTCTGAGGCTACATGTTGGCAGAAGCATGATAGATCACCGGTGGCAAATCAGGTAGCTAAAGTCCTAGATTCAGCTCTTACTACCCCTGATGTTAGCTCCTTGAGTACCGAGATTGAAACTCTGCGGCAACAGATTTCTTCTTTGACTCAGGCTTCGGCCTCTCAGACTCTTGACGTTGCAGCTATGGCTACGTCTTCAGAGGCTCCTGCGATTGGTATGTCATCCCTTTCGTTTTCTGGTGAGTGGTTGATTGACTCTGGTGCATCTAAGCACTTATGTGACAATAGAGGTTCTTTCTCCAAGCTTGCACCTGTTACACTTGCCAGGATAATACAGGTGGCTAATGGGAGACACTCGCTACTTGTTGGCAAGGGAGATGTCTTTATCTCCTACCTTGAGGCTTGCAGATGTTTACTATGTGCCTGATTTTCCATTGAGTTTATTACAGGTTAGCAGTATCACTAGAGATTTGAATTGTTGAGCTATTTTTGATGCATCTTCTTGTGTCTTGCAGGACAAATTCACTGGGAAGACGATTGGTGGAGGGCGTGAGGAACATGGGGTGTACCGTCTAAGCCGTACTACTTTTGCTGCTTCTGCTACTCAGGATCTTGCTTCTGCTGGATCTCCTCTTCAATGGTACCACCACCTTGGCCATTTACCAATTCATCGCCTCAGACGTGTTCTTCTGCATATCCCCTCCACTACTGCTCTCACCTATGATGCCTGTTAGCTTGGCAAGCACCACAGGGTTAGTTTCTCCAGTTCTTCCTCTGTTTCATTTGTTGCCGCATTTGACTTGGTTCATATGGATGTATGGGGTCCCAATCGTACTCCTGATTGACTTGGGAACAAATATTATCTTATTTTAGTTGATTTTTCTCGTGTTACTTGGATGTTTCTCTTAAAGAATAACTCTGATGGGCAACTTATTAAAAACTTTGTCAGGGAAATAAAAAATCAGCATTTGTGTTTGGTGAAGTGCTTTCATTCTGATAATACTTTGGAGTTTTGTACTATGCATTTGCGCACCTTTTTTCTAATTGTGGCATTATTCATAAAACTACCTGTCCTCATACCTCAGCAAAATGGTGTTGCTGAAATATCGGCATATTCTTGATGTTGCCCGCACCTTATTGATTCATCATTTGGTTCCATCTCTTTACTGGGGTGACGCTATTTTAACAGCATGTTTTTTGATAAATCAGATGCCCAATGCTGCGTTACATGAACAGATTCCTCTTCAGGTCATGTATCTTGATCGTCCCCTGTTTCACGTCACCCCTCAAACTTTTCGTTGCGTTGCCTTTGTCTATTTGTTGGGACTGGGTTGGGATAAACTTGCACCGAGAGCAGTTAAATGTGTTTTTCTAGGGTATACCTGGACACAAAAGGGGTATCGTTGTTTTGATCTGCTTACCTCTCGACATTATGTTTCTGCGGATATTACCTTTCATGAGACTGTACCTTTCTTTTCTATGATGGCTGCTGAAATGCCTCCTAAGGGTGATATGGCACCTACGCCATATACACCTATTCGCTTTGGGAGCTTCCATGAGGTTCCTGTCCCTACTAGACCACCACTATCACCTGCTACGTATCCCTTTCCACGCCTGATAGAGCCACTTCAGACATACGTTCGCCCCCATACTACCTATCAGGGACCCCCACCCTCGCCTTCACCATCGGCTTCTCAGGTAAGTCATTTAGACATTGCTGTATCTTTGTCATGTGATGATCACAGGGATAGGACATGTAATGTGCCAGGCGATGATCTTGATATTCTGATAACCATTCAGAAACAACAACGGATCTGCACTACTTATTTTACGGCAGGGGCACTTGTTGTTGACAGTTTATCTCCTAGATTTGTTGGATTTACACAAGCGTTAGCTACTATGTAGATTCCAACCACTTACCATAAGGCCATGCTTGATCCAAAATGGCGGGTAGCCATAGAGGACGAGATGGTCGCTCTTTGAGGTCGTGGGACTTGGGAGCTAACCACACTTCTTGATGATGCTGCAGTTGTTGGCTGCCTGTGAGTATTTACTGTGAAGTTTAATCCTGATGGTGGCGTTGCTTGGTACAAAGCCCGCCTCATGGCAAAGGGGTTTACCTAGACTTATAAGGTTGACTTCTTTGACACCTTCTCACCAGTTGCTAGGCTTCCTACGGTCCGGGTCATGGTTGCAGTGGCAGTTTAGTTGGATTGGCCCTTGTATCAACTAGATGTCAAGAATGCCTTCCTTTATGGTGATCTCCAAGAGGAAGTCTATATGCAGCAGCTATCTGGCTTTGAGAGACAGGGGGAGTGTGTATACCGGTTATGGAAGGCTATATATGGCCTAAAATAGAGTCCCAGAGCTTGGTTTCAGAGGTTGTCACAAGTTGTTGAAGCAACTGGATTCAGGAGATCAACAGCTGAGTTTTCACTCTTTGTCAAGACTCTACGAGGTACTGTGGTACTTCTTGTTTATGTTGATGATTTGATTATCACAGGGGATGATGAGCAGGGCATTGCTAAGGTCAAGCGCATCCTTGCAGAGCAGTTTGTTATGAAGGACTTGGGGGTCCTACGGTATTTCCTTGGAATTGAGGTTGCTTACAGTAAGAAGGGCGTGGTATTGTCTCAGAGGAAGTATGTTTTAAATATTCTGTAGGAGGTTGGTATGCTTTGGGCCAAGGAGGCCAATATTCCTATGGACCTCAAGATGCTACTTTATGATGAGGATGAACAGATGGTGGATAATAGACAGTATAGACAGATTGTGGGTAAGCTATTGTATCTCACTATCACAAGGCCAGATATCTCTTTTGCAGTTGGGAGACTAAGTCAGTTTATGGCCAAGCCAACACGTCAGCATTAGGATGTGGCATTGATGGTACTTAGATATGTCAAGAAGGCTCCTGAGAAGGGTCTTTTCTTCTCCAAGGGATCTTCTATAACATTGGTTGGATACTTAGATGCAGACTATGCTGGATGTTACGTGGATCGCAAATCCACTACTGGGTTCTGCACCTTCTTAGCAGGGAATTTGATCACATGGAGGAGCAAGAAACATGGTACAGTTGTGAAGTCCAATACTGAGTCTAAGTACAGAACTATGGCTCAGACGACTGCTGAGATGATGTGAATCAGATTCTTACTTGTTGATATACAGGTGCAGTTTTCTAGTCCCATGGAGATGAAGTGTGATAATAGAGTAGGTACCTTCATTGCTAATAACCCAGCATTTCACGAGAGGACGGAACATGTTGAGGTTGGCTATCACTATACCAGGGACATTATTCAGAAGGGATTGCTATACACCATTTCTGTTGCATCTAAGGAGCAGGATATTTTCACCAAACCCTTGTCCAGATCTTCATTTGATACTTGTATGTTTAAGCTGAGCATAATAGATATCTACACTCCAACGTGAGGGGGAGTGTTGGTGTATTTTAGCTTATTTTGTTTCGTCTTATTGTGAGGGCTATAATAGTCCTTGTCTTGGTCCCTCTCTATATAAAGAAGCCTAGGGTTTCTAATAAACTTGAATTCTTTCAACCAACTGCAATATATGCCTATCCCTATATTTTTGCATAGAAGACATGACTGTCTTTGTAGTCTTAAATAAAACAGTCTGCATATGCGCTAAAGTCTTTGGCATTTAGTGAATATATTGTTATAAACCAAGGTCTTAAAGACATGTAGTAGAACAAAGTGATTTTGTGTAATCAAGGTGAGGCATAGGCCTCGAGAAGCTTCAATTTTGGATAAAAAAGATTGAAATTAGATATGAATATGTGCTTCTAACATGCTAATAAGTGGAAACAAATATTAGAAACATATTTCCATGCCTATTTCTTCCACCAAAGCAGAAGAAATCATCAACAAATTTTACCTTCAGGTTAGATAATCTAGTTTTTTTCTTTTATCAACAAATAAAAAATCTATTGGATTAAAAAGTAGAAAGTGCAATATTAAGAAATAGAGAAAAAGGATGAAGATATTATTAGGATATGGAAGCTGTGTTGGCAAGAATGGTAATTTATACTATCTAAAGTTGACATAATAAAGGTTGAAGGACTTTGGCATGGGACCGCCCAGCGTCTCAATTTTGCCTCAGCCACCTAAAGGCACTTGTCCAGTTGAAGGTAGATTGAGGTGGTCATCTAGGGGTGAAAATGGCCCACCTTGCCTCTAGGATTTTTCTTTAATCATGGTTACAACTAATATTCATCACATATGAGAATGACATGCATCTTCACTTTGCAAAACCCGTTCTTTTGACCTCAAGCCAACATTTTCACTAGAATCTAGATAAAGAATGATAGACAAATTACACAGGGCTAAGTATACGATTGGTGATGACTGCGTTTGCGTGTACTCAATCTAACACAACCTTTCTAACTACTACTATGGCTGATAATACATAAGATTTTGCAAGTTGAGAAGGAATTCAATTTCACGCTTGATGTTGATCAACCATATGGACTTGCCAAATAACTCTTTCAATATCAGCAACTAAGAGAGGTTCTGTCCTTTTTCTATTCCCGATATTTTGTGTTGGTATTGGTTGAATAAGTTCAATTTTGGTTATAAATGTGGAATTATATCTCTTTTCAACTTCCTCATTGGTTGTAACCTCTTTCTCATCCTCTTTCTCCATATACACTCTCGGACTAATTTTAGATATTTGGACAGGTTGAGTTTTATTGTAAACAGGGACATGGACCTTGAGGTGGATCCATATAACCTAGGATACTAGATATTATATATCGTCTTCTTGTTTTTTAAGTGAAAAAAACCCCTAGCCTTCTTTGAGAGAGGAGGTCTAGGATTCTCTCTCGTGGTTTTCTCCCTCCCATTAAGGAGGGTTTCCACGTAAATCTCATGTCCATGTACGGTTGATTTCTCTATTCTTGTTGATTTTGTTTCTACATGGAATTGGAGCGGATTTCAATTCACGATTATTAAGGATACTCCATGCACGTGTGTGTTGAAGGATCCCACAAGTTGTCCGAGTTGAGGGACTTCACCGTTGCATTGAGGCTTTTGTATTGTGGTTCATGGTGCTTACATTGTTACAAGGTGTCTTGTGGTGGTTGTGTTGCTCGTTGTGGTGGTGGTGCTCGTGGAGATCCTTAACCTTGGGGCCTTCCTTACATGTTGTGGGACTTGTCCGCGGGTAGCAGGGAGAAGTTCGAGTGGTGCCAATGAGTCATCAGGTGGAAAAAAAAATCTGATTGACAAGTTTACAACCTCATTAGCAAAGTTTCTTTTCCAAGGTTGGTGACGTTTGGAATCACAATCTTGGACTAAGGTACATTGCTTTCCCTTCTATTGGGAAACGAGAGAACTTGTCTTATTCAGTTAAAGAAAATGAATCTTCTTATTTTTACTAAGTCGATCTTACGCCTCTTTATATAGAGAAAGGTGAGGAAAAATTATAATGAGTCCAATGAAATAAATAACATAACATAACCCTCAACACATAACATAACACTTCCCCTCAAGTTGGAGCATATATATTAACCATGATTAGTTTGTCTCTGCACTTCTCAAATGTAAGGTAAGATAACGACTTAGTAAACATATCCATAGTCTAATATGAAGAGGCATGGCAAGCAGTATGGAGTAGCCCCTGCTGGATAAGACTCCTAGTATAATGACAATCCACCTCTACATGCTTAGTTCTTTTATGGGACATGGGATTGTTAGCTATATAAGTTGTAGTCCTATTATCACAATACATTTCTATAGGCTGTATCAAATGTAACATGGTCATGCAACAATGACCGTATCTAGATTATCTCCGCTGCCGTGTGTGCTATAGCGTGGTACTCTGATACAGCACTCGAACGTGACATCACACTTTGTTTTTTGCTCATCTAGGTCACAAGATTTCCTGCTACAAATATACAGAAATCTGTAGTAGATTTTCTGTCTCCAATATCACCAGTATAGTCGACATCAGAATAAGCAACAACATTCATAGAAGCTTTCTTTTGGAACAGAAGACCATGACTTGGACACTCCTTAATATATCTCACCACCTGCAATGATCAGTAGTAGGTTTGTCTAAGAATTGACTTAGCTTACCTAGTGCAAGGCTAATATCTAGCATAGTAATAGTCAAATATAATAGCTTTCCCACTAGTTGTCTGTAGGCCTTCTTATTCATCAATTTCGTTATGCCATCAAGCAAGTAAGCCTTTGGATCCATAGGGAAAAAGATCCAAGCATGCCTACCTCCTGGAGAATGTCAAGAGCATATTTTCTTTGGGACAAAATAATACCCTGTTTGCTCGTAGAAATCTCAATGCCAAGAAAATATCTAAGCTTTCCAAGGTCTTTCATAACAAATTGGCGAGCTAAGTGCTTCTTTACCTGAGAAGCACCTGCTGCATCATCACCTGAGTATTAGGTCATCCACATATACAAGAAAGGCCACATACCACCCTTGGTTTTCCTCACAAACAAGGAATGGTCAGACGAAGACCTTTGCAACCCAACCACAGCCAAGGCCTCTGATAGGCGCTGAAACCAGGCTCGGGGGCTCTGTTTAAGACCATAAATGGCCTTTTTGAGCCTACAAACACACTCCCCCTGAACTTCAAATTCAGGAAGCTGTTGCGTGTATATCTTCTCTTGAAGATCTCCATATAAGAATCCATTCTTGACATCCATAGTGTGCTGCTACAGAAACAAATATATGATAGTGGAGAGGCGAGCAATTGGCGAGAAGGTGTCCAAGAAATCCAACCCATAGGTTTAAGTGAATCCTTTGGCCATAAGACGAGCCTTGTATCGAGAAATAGACCTATCTGGGTTGTATTTCAAGATAAAGACCCATCTAGCACCAACAAGGTACGCACTAGAAGGTAACGAAGTAAGCTCCTAGGTGCCCCTGTCATAGAGAGCAAACATCTCCTCTTCCATAGCAGACTTCTAGTGTGGATCAGGTAGAGCCTGTTGATATGTAGGAAGTAGAGAATTGGAGATCACAACAGTAAAAGCATGAAACTTGGTACTCAGAGTATCAGTGGAGATGCATGCTTAGCAACACGGTACTGAGCATAGGAATAGGGAGCTTTCCGAATGGTGATAGGCATATCATCATCAATATCCATGGACACCTGACCGGAGGAAACATCAACAGCAAGGTTTTAAATATCGATATCAATGTCGTATAGATAAGTCGAAAAAGGGATATATTAGGAATATATCGCTGATATCGGTGAATTTTGGGGAAATCACTCAAAAAGGCCCAAAATATCCCAAAATGTCATAAATTTTATGAAAATTAACATTTTAATAACTAGTACATCATGAAGAAATGTCTAGAAGACAATCATAAATTTTAAATGAAAACATAATAGAAATATACTAGTCATATATTGACAAAGTCATATATTGAAAAGAAAGGTTATATAACATGATAATATTGAAAAATGTTCATAGTAATGCTATTTTCACTAGAAGAAATGAAATATCAATAGTGTCAGAGTATCAGTAGACTACACCAAGTACGAAAGCATTAGCTAATGCTACCTAATCAATACTAAGTTGAGCTTCGATCTAGCTCGATACCTCTCATCCGATTATCTTCTTCTGTTCGTAGTACTCTAACATATTCATGGTATGACTCCTACGCTATGTAGCTGTATCGAGTATTGTATTCATTGATAGTCTTCATCACTGTAATATAGAAGTATTCCAAGAAGTGAATATCGACTGTTACTGTTGAACGAACTGCTCCTTCTAGTTCTAGATTTACCCTAAGTAGACTCATCTCGATGACCTCTTGAATCTGTAGACCCTAGAACCACCTCGTTTCAATGTAGAACTTGATTCAGACGGTTCACGCTGTCTCATCGATGAACTTCGTGGTGATCGAGGATGAAGTGGTGTAGCAAGGTGGAAAGGTTCATAGGAAAATGATTGAGGACCTTGAGATGCAAAATACTTAGGGAATATCCTATAGCCATAACTTGCAAATGCAGGATCACTTTGGTGGTGACCATCATACCCATAGGAGGAACCATAATATGGAGGGTTGGTACCTCATCATATTAGATGAACTTTGCACCTCATCGTTTGGTTGTTACTGAGGGTTAGTGTAATGAGATCTGTAGCCACTATAGTAACTTGATGATGATCCTAGGCCACCTTTAAAGATTGATTTCGTCACCAGATTAAGGGATCCCATTGATAAACTTAAATCATCGATGGACATCATAGAATGGCTTGAGGCATACCCATACCTTGTTCCTGCATCATAGTCACAAAGTGGACTTGACACGGGATCTCCATGTATATTTGTATTTTTTTGCATGTATTCATGCTGGGCATCCTCTCTACTAGGACCTTGATGATGATATCTCTCGTATCCTCCACTACTTTTTGCCTGTAGCTTATCAACCATTACTGCATCATCATCATCATTTTGTGTTCCTCTTGAAGGTGACGAATTATGTGTCCATGTGAGTTGTGTCCATGTAAGTCGCATAGGGCAGGGGGGAAGAAAAGAAATGAAAAGAAAGCGGGTCCATGTGAGTTGCACAAGCAGACAAAAGACATCCTCCATATCGATCACATATCATCATTTAAGGAAAACATCGAATTGCAGTTCTTCATTTTTGGAAATACATCACCGATATCCCTTGATATATCGGCGATACATCCTCGATATCATGGAAAGAGATATAGTACATGATATCGATATGCTTCAACCTGTCGACATCGATATATCGGCGATATATCGCCGATATTTTAAGCCTTGAGAAGCACTGTCAGAGGGCTCAATATATACCTGATCAGGGGAGGACAATGGTGGTTAGTAAGAACTGGAGGGGGGTGTGCATATGCTTCTCTCTATAACTGACAACTAACTGATATGTAGTGCATTTGAATGTCTTCTTATCTAGTGATACTAGTCTAAATGTACTCATAGGCTGCTTGAGGAAGTAGCAGAGCTACTACTACAGGCAAAGTCATCCATAGATACTGAAGGCACAGACATAGGCATAACAATCTCCACATCATGTAACTGATGTCTTGATGTGGAGAAATAGGGAATAGACTCATGAAATGTGACATCCATGCTGATATAGTGTTTACTAGAAATAGGATTGAAACCATTGATTTAAATGCCAACGGCATGCCGTCGGCAAGGTCATTTCCGAAGAAGGGTCATGCCGACATGAATAAAATGTCGATTTATAGGGATATCGTCGGCATGCCTTCAGCATTGTCGACATGCCCTCGGCACGATCGGCATGCCGTCGGCATGGTCGGCATGCTGGCAAAATTGGTGCCCATGCTAAGGTTGCTGTTAGTTATTTTAATTACTTTTGCTATTTTTGTCGGTATGCATCGGCATGCTCATCGGCATGCCCATCGAAAAACGGACATTTCCACGGCATGCCCTCGGCATGCCCACAAAATGCACACTTGGAATTTCATCGGCACGGCATCGAAATCGGCATTTCGAACCTTGATTGAAACATCTATATCCTTTCTGAGTGTGACAGTAACCAAGAAACACATTGGTTGCTCTAGGGGCAAGCTTATCATGACCAAGTCCAAGCAAGTGCACAAAAGCTACACAACCAAATGTCTTGGGAGACAAGAAACAAATCTGCAACAAGGTACAACACTGTCCATGGCACCTGCTTGTGGATCACAGAAGAAGGAAGCCTGTTAATAAGATAACAAGTAAGCACTGCATCTTCCCAGTAGGTATGTGGTACACTATTCTGAATAAGCAAAGCTTGAGTTGTATCTAGAATGTGTATGTTTTTGTTCTGCAACCCCATTCTATTGTGATGTGTGGGGGCAGGAGGTTTGATACATAATACCAAGAGAACTGTAAAATCTTGCCAACTGTTTAGTATAAAACTCTAAGGCATTATCTATTCTGATAGTTTAAGAAAACCCCAAATAGATTTTTCACAAAAGCCACAAACTGCTGAATAATAGTACCAACATCAGAGTTATTATGCATCAAAAATAGCTATGAAAGGCAAGAAAAATCATCTACTAGAATCAAGTAATAACGATGACTTTGTTTATCTACCACACGGCTAGGGCCCCAAACATCACAATGTATCAAATCAAAACAAATAGAACTACTAGGCTACGTAGAAACTGGAAAAATAGATCCATAATGCTTCCTTAATTGGCATGCATCACACTAAATCTTTGTAGTTGGTAACAGATGTGGGAAGATCTAGCGTAGCTTGTCCAGAAATGGATGGCCTAGTCATCTATGCCACTGCAAGGCACTCCTAGCAGGATTCGTTTGACAACCTGCTGCAATTGGACTCTACACTAGTCGGTACACACCCCCTCCTCATGTCCACCACCAATCGTCCTCCCTGTTGTGCGGTCTTGAAATGTACACTCAACAACATCAAAAATAACACAGCAATTTAGTTGCTTTGTAATAGTGCTAATAGAAAGCAACTGCATAGTCATATCAGGAACAAAATAAACATCTGAAAGGTATAGAGTCGGGGTAACTGACACCCCCCCTTTTCCATAAATACGGGCATGTCTACCATCTACAAGTTGGACTGTGTCTTGGTGGAATATCCTGCATACCTCCAAAGCATTAGGGATTCTCAAACAATGATCTGAAGCACTTGAATCTATCAACCATGTATTACTCATACTTGAAGCTAAGGCATAAGCTATTGTGCTTGAAGGCTATGGTTGATCATTAGTCAATTGTGCCAGATGTTGTACTACTGCATCATAATCTACATCTGCAAGAGTTAGGGGCTTAGTAGGAGTCATAGTATCTTGGTTGGCCACAGTAGGCCTTCCAAGTTTATTACAACACTTGGACTCAATATGGCTAATCCTCTTAGAATAGGTGCATATCGACTTACTACGATTACCATCATTACGTCCTTTCCCTTTACCATGGAAAAATCCAGCCCATCGACCATGGGTGCTAATAGCTGCATGGGGAGAAGATGTACTTATAGAGACTACTTCACGAGTAGGCTGAACCTATAACCTATTAAGCCTCCTGTAAACCTCTTTAACAGGAGGAAGCTCAAAAAGAGTAGGGATCTGAGAGCGAGCCACAAAATAATCATTACTTAGCCCTGTAAGGAACATATGGCTCGAAAACTCTTTCCTGTGATCTCTACATGTAGTGGATGTACACATAGGTCTGCAAGCATTATATTTTTCCAAGAGGCCCTTCATAGTAGAATCATACTGTGGCAAACTCATCTTCCTGCTTGAGATGACATAAATCATAATGTATCTGAAAGACTTGAGTTAAATTCAACTCATGTGAACAAACAATCCTCAGGCCATCCTACATCTCTTTGGATGATATGTAATACATAATTTCATCTCCAATACGGGGAATTACACTATTCAGAATCCAAGCTCTCACCATAGCATCATCTCTATTCCAAGTTGCATATTTCCCTATTTTCTGCTTTGGTGGTGCTTCTATAAGCACATGTTTCTTCTCATGACCTTCGACGGTAACAAGGAAGGTTTGAGACCATCGAAGGTAATTGGTCTCATCCAATTTCACAATCGGAGCAAAAAATGAGCTTTTGTACAC
Source organism: Thalassia testudinum (assembly GCA_037157565.1). Taxonomy (NCBI): domain Eukaryota; kingdom Viridiplantae; phylum Streptophyta; class Magnoliopsida; order Alismatales; family Hydrocharitaceae; genus Thalassia; species Thalassia testudinum. The sequence continues at coordinate 2,612,564 of JAZHRO010000061.1, forward strand.
ATCACTCTCTGCATCTTGTACTGAAGACACTTTAGATTCTGATGATGAGGCCATAATGAATCCACAACATAAGCAACTTCATAGAATACCGCAAACTGTAGATCTGAATTTCAGTACAAGAACCACAATATCTGGGGAATATACACCTTGTAATCTGTACACGTGGTCAACCAAAATCCATCAACACTTCATAGGAGAATACACACCCCAAGAATCATCAAACAAGGGGAGTACACACCCAAAATCAATCCAAAGAGTCTGAAAAATTCATACCAAAATTTGGTGTTGCACCACTAAACCTTTTTAGAAGGTTCTTGCTTTAGAACTTCATCACCAAAAGGCGAAGAACCTTCCTAGACACTGTTGCAGAAGGGAACATGGCCTACTGCCCTCTCCCTACCGTCGGAAAAGACCCGGCAGCGAGAAGGCATTGGAGGAGTTGCTGCCGCCGCTGCTGTCGTTGGGCGGCGATGTTGCTACTGGAGCGGTGGCGCTGTTGCTCGTGGTGGCCGCTGGCCAGTGGCGATGACATTGTTGTTGGTAGCGGTAGCGTTGTTGCTATTGGTCGACATTTTTGCAACTGGCGGCGGTGGAGAGGCTGTGAAGTAAGGTTAGGGTTTTCTTGGTGGAGTCCCATACTTGGCTCTGATACCAAGTTGAAGAAAATGAATTTCCTTATTTTTACTAAGCCGATCCTACATCTTTTTATATAGAGAGAGGCGAAGAAAAATTATGAGTCCAATGAAATAAATAACATAACAAAACAACCCTCAACACATAATGTAACATATTCTAAAACCCTAGGGACTCATATAGAGGAGCCCTTTGGGTAAATTACATAGAGTGTCCTTATAAGAATAATAAAAATGCAAACAAGGACTAAAGAACATAACATAAGACAAGTGAAATATTCTCTCAACACTTCCCTTCAAGTTAGAGCAGACATCGGATAGACTCAACTTGGAACTCAGGTACTCCAGTCTTTTTCGAATGAGCGACTTAGTGAATACATCAGCAATTTAATCATTTGTAGAGATGTCGGTCATTACTTAGGTTTTAAATATCGATATCGATGTCGTATTGACAAGTCAAAAAAGGGATATATTGCTGATATCGATGAATTTTAGAAAAATCACTCAGAAAGGCTCAAAATATCCCAAAATGTTACAAATTTTATGAAAATTAATATTTTAATAACTAATATATCATGAAGAAATACCTAGAAGATGAAAATTATAAATTTTGAATGAAAACATAATAAAAATGCACTAGTCACATATTACAAAGTCATGTATTGAAAAATGTACATAACATGACAATAATTGAAAAAAATTCATAGTAATATTACAAAAAAAAGAAATATAGATAGTGCCTGAGTATCAGTTGACCACACGAAGTATGGAAGTACCAGCTAATGCCACCAAATCAATACCAGGTTGAGCTTCGACCTGGCTAGATACCTCTCTGAATATCTTTCTCGATTTATAACACTATAACATATTCACAGTATGAATCCTACACCATGTAGCTATATCGAGTATTGTATTCATTGATGTATCGTTGATAGTCTTCATCACTGCAATACAAAAGTATTCCAAGATGTGGATATCAACTGTGATTATCAGATGAGCTACTCCTGCTTCTAGTTCTAGATCTACCCTGATTCTGAGTAGACTCATCTCGATGTCCTCTTGAATATGTGGATCTGGTAGAACCACCTCATTTCAATATAAAACCTGATGATTCACAAGGTTCACACAGTCTCATCGGTAAACTTCGTGGTGGTTGAGGAAGTGGTGCAGTATAATAGGAAGGTTGATAAGAAAATTGTTGAGGACCATGAGATGCAAAATACCGAGGGAAAACCCCATAGCGATAACTTGTAGATGCAGGATCACTTTAAGTACTATCACTTTGGTTGCGACCATCATACCCATAGCCATATGAGAAATCATAATAAGATGGAGGGCTGGTGTAGCTGAGGAAGTGATTAGATGAACTTTGCACCTCATCTTGGGGTTGGTACTAAGGGCTGGTATAATGAAATCTGTAGCCACCATAGTAACTTAATGATGATGATCCTAGGCCACCTCCAAAGAATGATTCCACCGCCAGATAGCCACCATAGTAACTTATTGATGAGAATTTTATTATTAAATCTATTGGTGAATTGTATGATTCGAGTAGTTTTTTTATTGAATTTTTATAAAGATGTTCGTCGGTGGATGAATTCATTCATCGATTAATATTTTGTGTTTTTTGTAATTTAGTCCATTCATCCATCGTCGTGTCATACAATCACTACAAAATGCAAATCATGTTATTTGAGTGATTTTTTATTGAATTTTTACAAAGGTGTCCGTCAATGGAAGAATTGATTCATTGATTAATATTTTATGTATTTTTTATAATTTAGTCCGTTCGTCCATTGTGTCGCATAGTTACTGTAAAATGCAAATCAACTTAATCAAGTGATTTTTTATTGAATTTTTACAAAGATATCCGTCGATGGAAGAATTCATTCATCGATTAATATTTTATCTATTTTTTATAATTTAGTTTGTTCGTCAAGTTTTTTATAATTCGCACGGCTTGCATATATCACCAATTCGACGGGAATACGACTAGTTAACAATCCATGACATCGACGATATATCGTCGATATCTCTTGATATCGACGATATATCATGGAAAAAAAATACGTTAGGTGATATCGATATGAGCTTGCCCGTCGATACTGATATATCGACGATATATCGATGATATATCAAACCTTGGTCATTACAACATCTTTAATAAAGTGACAATCTACCTCAATGTATTCTGTCCTGTCATGAAAAGCAGAATTATTTGCAATTAAGGTTGCTGCCTTATTATTATAATACATAGGAATCAGACCAGAGATATCAACACCTAAATCCTTCAGAATAGATGTTACCCGAAAAAGCTCACAAGCAATATGAGCCATAGCTCTGTATTTTGATTTTGCACTTGACCTGGACACCACATTTTATTTCTTGCTCTTCCACGTTACCAGATTTCCTTCTATATATGTACAATAACCAATAGTGGATCTTGTATCCTTACAAGCATCTGCATAATCTGCATCTAACTATCCACATACATAAAGATATCTATACTTTTGGAAAAATAAGCCTTTCCCTAGGGAGCTCTTCAGATACCTCAACGCCTAACAAATTCCTGCCCAGTGAACCTCTTTGGGTTCCTGCATATATTGGATCAACCTCCCTACAACATAGAATATATCTAGTCTTATTGTAAGATACAATAACTTGCCAACCATGGCTTTATATTGGGTCACATCCTCTAAGACAGGACTGTCCATATCAGCAAGACGAGCTATTGGATCCAAAGGTATATTTGCAGGTTTACAACCAAGCATCCCCACTTCATGAAGCATATCCAGAACATACTCTCAGTGACAAGACCATTCCACCCTTCACATGATGAATCTCAATACCAAGTTAGCAATTGATCAATCCCAAGTTGCTGGTCATAAATTATGTATGTAAGAAGGCCTTAGTGTCCTCCAAACTTTTCTCAACACTTCCAGTCAGAAGTATATCAACATATACAATTAGGATGACAGAGCCTGTCTTAGTGTGTTTGGTTAAAATAGAATGATCTGATGTAGACTTCGTAAAACCAAAGCTCTGGACAGCCGTGCTGAATCTGTTAAACCAAGCTTTAGGACTCTGCTTAAGTCTATATATAGCTTTATGAAGTTTGCAGACCTTCTGACACTCCCCCTTACTAACAAATCCAGGGGGCCAATACATGTAGATTTCATCAAGATCTCCATAAAGGAAAGTATTTTTAATCTTAAGCTGATAGACAGGTTAGTCTCTGTTAATTACAATTGATAAAAGGATTCTAACAGAGTTGAGATGTGCAATAGGAGAAAAAGTCTCAAAGTGACCTACACCAAAGGTTTGAGTGTAGCCTTTAGTAACAAGTCTGACCTTGTAACACTGAATGGAACCATCAGGAAGGTACTTAATAGTAAATACCCATTTGCACCCCACAACAACTACACCAGGGGGTAGGTCAACCAGCTCCCATGTGTCTATAGACTGAAGAGCTACCCTTTCTTCTTCCATAGTTAGCTTCCACGCACGGTCTTGAATAGCTTCTGTATGACTGCGAGGCAACTGATGAGTATCAATTGCAAGAGATAACTTCCCTACTACAGGTAACTAATCAAAGGATGTATACTGAGATAAAGAATAACAACCAGGCTGATGACATGCTCTTGGAGACTTCCTTTGTGCTATAGGAAGATCTAAGTCAAAATTCTCAGTAGAAGATGGTACTTGACCTTTTGACGAATCATCAACGTTGACAGAGGGTTGAGCAGGGATGGTAGAAAGAGGCTCTTCTTCACGAGAGGTAGTTGTGGGTTTATGATAAAAATGCTTGGGAAAAGTATTTGTGACTTCAGGATATCTAGGGAAGGTATCCCCCATAGGAATGTTTCTTAGGTAAGGTAGGCTCAGAGGGCATTGGTGGTGGTGTAGAGAGAATAGGTAAGGGGACATCTTGTGGTATTGTAGGAGGTAGAGAGCTTTCTTTCCCTGCATTAAATGGTAGTTCTTCAAAAAAGGTTACATCAGCACTAACATAGAATTTGTGAGCTATCAGGTCATAACACCAATACCCTCTCTGAGTATGCGAGTACTCTACAAAAATACACTTAACCAACTGAAGAGACAACTTATCTACTTTGAATAAGTGGACAAAGTAGGCATACCCAAACACCATGGAAGGAAGTGAAAAACCTTCTCGATCGAGACACAAAAGAGAATAGGGTGTTTTACCTTCCAGAACAGATGACGACAACCTATTTATCAAAAAAGCAGTAGTAAGAACTACATTGGCTCAAAACATCGAAGGTACATTCATCTGAAACATCATGGACAAGGCAACATTAAGTAGGTAACGTAGCTTGCGTTCGATTACCTCATTTTGTTAAGAGGTATGAATACAAGAAGTATGATGGACAACTCCCATAGCAATGAAAAACTGAGTCAACCGAGTATTCACAAATTCAAGACCATTGTCACTTCGAAAGATTTTACTAGTAGTAGCAGATTGAGTCTTTATTTCATTGAAAAAATTCTAAATAAGTACAGGAGTTTGAGATTTTTCCTTCAACATAAAAACCCAAGTGACACAGGTACAATTATTCACCAAAATCAGGAAAAATTGAAAACCCCTCATAGTTCGGACCTTACATGGTCCCCACAAATTTGCATGTACTAAAGCAAAAGAAGACTCAGATCTTTTATTTTTACTAGAAAATGAAGACCGATGATGTTTGCCAAGTTGACAGGCATCACAGTTAAAAGACTTAGGAAACACTAAATCAGGAAACTAACGACGAAGCACAATGATCTCGAGTGGCCCAGGCGAAGGTGCCATTGTAAGGCAGTGGTGGCATAAATAGTACCAGAGGTGGAATATGTAGATGGAGGTGGTAGATTAAGGTAATAAAGTCATTTTGCTCAAGCCCTGTATCAATCAGCTTCGTCGTTTGGAGGTCCTGCAAGAAGAAGAATTTGTCATGAAAAATAGCTCTACATCCCAGGTCCTTGGTAATTTAATTAATTGACATCAAATTCAAAACAAATAGAGGTGCATACATAACATTAGATAAGCCAAGAGAGGACAAATTGACATCTCCAAGACTAGCAACCGGTGATAAACCACCATCTGCCACCCTAACCTGAAAGGGGTTGGCTAGAAATCAAAGAGAAGTAAAAAGTATAGCATCACCAGTAATGTAGGAGGAAGCACCTGAATCTGCAATCCATATGGGAGCACAGGATCCAACAGATAATGCAGTTGTACCTATAGTAGAAGCAGATGCTCCTGCTGCAGTAGTGGTCTATGATATCATCAACCTATCATACTCAGCCCTGGACATGGTCACTTGTTCATAATCAATTTGGTACTTTGCATCTTCTTCATTAGCAACAACCTGATTATCTCTAGGTCCTTGGCCCTGTTGATAGCTATGATTGATCCAGCATCTATCAATAGTATGGCCTTGTCTATGGCAATGCTCATAGAAAAGTTCCCTTTTTGACCACGTCCACGTCCTCCTTTGAAGTTACCTCAACTACGGGCACCACACCCACCATAATCTCCTTGAGAACAACCATGACCAATAGATGCCATGGCAAAGGAATCTGCACTAGGAACATATTCAGAGATTTCCAGTTGTGACAAGTGAGCATATATTTGTGCAGGAGTGGGTATCTCCTCAGATGTCATCAACTGATCCTTGACTGCCTGGTATTCTGGACCCAAAGTAGCCAAGAATTGGATCAACTGAATTGCTTCTCTCTGCTTGGCTATAACATTGACATCTGCAGTGATAGGATGACAAGTATCATGTTCATTCCATAGATTTTTCATTGCACCATAGCACTCAACCAACGTCATGGTCCCCTTCTTGAAATTGTGAACATCTTCTATGACTGTATTATCGAGCAATGCTATTCTTGTGAGAATGAATCTCATGCAATACCTCCAACATTTGCTTGGCTGAAGAGTAGGACATGACATGTTTAGCAATATGCTCCTTTATGCTATTTGGCATGCAAGTAGCTACCTAGTTGTTATCAGCCTTCCAATCTTTTGTCTTTCACTTTCCTGCAATTCATCTTTTAACAAGATATATGCGGTGAGACCCTATAAATCGTGAAAAGGAAGTAGATCATAAGAGAAAATTAGTTCCATCTAACTTGATGGAAGTCCCTTGCATATGAGGAGATGCACTCGAGGTAGATGACTTCCCCATCGAGTCTCCGATAGTAGTATCTTTGTTATCTCTCATGGATATCCGATTTGCGGGAAAATCAGAGGAAAAACTTTACAACTGAAAACAATAAATCAGATCACCATGAAGGAAGGACTTGCACCACCATAGACTCCCGTAGAGTGTGCCACCACCAGGGGCTGGTTTGACCCTCAACGGCAACACATCAAAGAGCTAGGCAGTTTGTGGCGGTGTTGGCTAGCGAGGAGCGCAGCAGGCGATGGCAGCGGTGGTGCTGGGAGGTGCTAGGACACCAGCAATGGCGCCAGTCAAGCCGAGGTGCCCTAGGCGATGCTCAGGGGTGATACTTGTGGCTGGTGGTGACAGGGCAACGCTTAGGCTATGCTGGGCATCATTCGTGGCCCCTCCAGCCACCAGTAGCACAACGGCCATCGATAGTGAGGCTAATGGCACCCTTGCTGCTGATGGCCTCCTTGCTATGCCAGAGAGAATGGATTTTTGGTGGAAGGTTTAGTGGCTAGGGTTTTTGGTGGGGTATCCGAGCATCGGTCTAGGACCATTACTCTAATATTATGTTGGGAAATGAGAGAACTTGTCTTATTCCAAAACCTTAGGGACTTCTTTATAGAGGAGCCCTTTGGGTAAATTACATAGTGTCCCTATAAGAATAATAAAAATGCAAACAAGGACTAAGGAACATAACAAACATAAGACAAGTGAATTATTTTCTTAACACCTATTTATGAGATTTGTACATTCGGTTGTATTCTCTTCCTTGTGAAGAGGTATGGGTGGTCTCGTTAGTTGTGGTACCTAGTTGTAAACCCTTGGTGAACAAGGAGTACAGGTGATCCTATTTATCTTGTTGGAGTTTTTGATTCTTGTGACTATTCTTTGTAATTTTGATTGTAAACAATAGGATTTGAGGCATCCATAATGAAGTCAATGAAAAAAAAACTTGTGCTCTGGTTACTTAGAAAGAAAATACGATTATGAACCACCAACCTCAGGGTTTAGGTGGTTCAACTTACTTGACTGAAACCTCAACCTCCTTATGACGCATGCTACTCGGCTCACTCGTGCTACCTGGCCAGGGTAGCACTCATCCACCTTTTAATACCATCTTTTGGTAAAGATGGTTATTGACTTATAGGAGGGTAAGGGGGTATGTATGTATTTATGGTAGAATCACTTCAAACCTTTGGTTTGGTGGTTCCCTCTCCCTGTGACCCTCACCCTCTTGTTGACGCATGCTCGAGCATGCTATTCTTGATCGGCTCAAAATCCATCATGGTTTTCACAATACAAGCCAAGGTTTGATATATCAACGATATATCGCCAATATATCGATATCGTCGGGTCTGGACATATTGATATCATATGTACTATCTTTTTTCCATAATATCGACGATATATCGCTGATATCATGATATATTGTTGATATATCGGGCGATAACTCCGAAATATCGACGATATATCACCGGCAACAGCCATCGTTAGGTGGGAAAGGTGCCAGCGATGGGCAAGAAACTTGGAAAACATGCTGGTGGGAAAGGAAATCTAAGAAGCTAACTCGCAGGCACTCACATACACGAATTGTTGGGTAGGAAATTTGAGAAAGTAAAAATAGGGAAATTATTGGGTGGGAAATATGAGGAAATAAGACACATTCGCATTCAATCTATCTAAAATATTAATTTTCATAAAATTTATGACATTTTCTTATATTTTTTTGCTTTTCTGAGTGATTTCACCAAAATTCACCGATATTAGTGATATACCCCTGATATATCCCTTTTTTGACTTGTTAATATGATATCGATATCGATATTTAAAACCTTGATACAAGCTTGGTTTAGGAAATGAAACTATCATGGTTGTAGATGGTTCTAGTGTAAAGGTGGCTGGGAAAGGTAGTATACATCTTTTAAACAATGTTCATCTTAATAATGCCTTTCATGTCCTAGATCTCTCTTTGAATTTGTTGTTAGTTAACAAGATCTTTAAGGAACTGTGTAAACTAATTTTTTATGAAGATAGATGTGTCTTACAAGATCTTAAAACAGGAAAGGAAATCGGGATTGCACTTGAATGTAATGGGTTATATAGATTGCATGGAAAAGTCGTTATGGCCCTTCAAGCTATGTTACAATCTCGAGAAACAAGCACCGCTAAGATTGAAGATTTTCTCTCATGACAAATGATTTGGGCACCTCAGTTTTTCAGCTTTGCAAAGATTATTTCCGGACCTCTTTGCAAGAATTAATTAAAAGAACATGCATTGTGAAGTCTATCGATTTGCAACACATTGGAGTTTCATTTCTTGAGACTGAACATAGAAACTCTACACTTTTCTCTTTAGTTCATTTAGATATGTGGGGACCTATAAATGTCAAATATGAGATAAGGTACATATACTGTCATGTTTATTGATGATTACTCTAGATGCATACTTGTTTATTTGATGAAGAGTAAAAAAGAGATTCCTCATATTCTTTGGAATTTTGTTAATATAGTCGAGAATTAGTTTCAGACGACAATTTGAATCTTTAAAATAAATACTACGAGCCCTCAAATGACATTGTTTGAAGAAAAAAGGATTATGCATGAGACATCACGCTCTTATACTCCATAAAATGACATTGCAAAGAGAAAATATCAACATCTGAATATAACACAAGCCTCATTACTCCAAGGAAAAATCTCCAAATGTTACTGGCATGAAGCAATACTGACAATAACATGACTAATTGTATGCCAAGTCATGTACTTAATGGGAAGACTCGTCTCCTTGTTACAGAAAGAAATTTGTTTCCTCTTTCTCCAAAACTTTTCAGTTATACGTGTTACATACATATCTTGCACCTTAGACAGTCTAAATTTGACTCAAGATGCATTAAATGTGTGTTCATGGGTTACCTAGACACACGAAAAGGCTACAAATGCTTGGATCCAAGGAAAAGTCTCCAAACCTTACTAGCATGAAGCAATACTGACAATAACATACTTGATTAATCGTCTGTCAAGTCATGTACTTAATGGGAAGACTCGTCTCCTTGTTACATAAAAGAAATTTGTTTCCTCTTTCTCCAAAACTTTTCAGTTATACGTGTTATATACATATCTTGCACCTTGGACAGTCTAAATTTGACTTAAGATGCATTAAATGTGTGTTCATGGGTTACTTGGATACACGTAAGGGCTACAAATGCCTGGATCCATCTATAGGAAAAAGATATGCTATAAGGGATGTTACCTTCTAAAGATTAAATATTACTTTCAGGCCAATAATCCTCTTCAAGGGGGGAGTAGAAGTGAAGATGATTTTGACATTTAGTTTGACACCCTTGGTTTTGACGATAATGGCTGAAGGTGGAGATAAGAGTTAGAATGGTAGACAAGAGCCTCAAACTAAGAAAACTAATGAGCATGTGGTTGTTTCTCCTATCCTTGTTCTTGTTATGAACAATGATGATGGAAGGGGAAATAGTAATGGCATAGAAAATAGTGACAGTCACAGCCAAGGGGAGAATAATAGTGATGAAAGCAAAGACAGGATGTATGGAAAGAAGCATCAATATCCTTATCTACATTCTCTTTTTAAGAAGAATGCCAATATAGATACCATTTCCTCTTCTCAAAATACTACACCAGTTGCCAATGACATCCCTACTCCCATTATTGAACATGATGAGGTGGAAGTTGAGGTTATAGGGAGAAGTGATGACAATAATGGAGTACTACAAGCCAAGATAGTATTGTTCAGAGACATCAAAGAAGAGAAATTAGGCAGCCTCAAAGATACGCAAAATGCTCTAGATACAACATTAGTAGATATGTGGGTTTCTCTCGATTTAGTTCACAATACAACTGTCTTTTCTTCTCTTTTTGTTCCTAAAAATGGAGAGGCACAACTTGATCCTCAATGGATGGCTACAATGCAAGAGGAAATGAAGGCATTGATAAAGAATGAAACTTGAGAAACAGGAGATATACCCAAGGACACCTACATAGTAGGCTCAAGTGGGTATACGTTATCAAGTATAAGGAAAATCGGCAGGTGAATAGATATAAGGCTCGGCTGGTGGTAAAATGATTCACACAAAAATATGAGTAGATTAGTTAGAGACTTTTTTGCATTGGTAGTGGAGATAAATTCAGTTCAGGTGCTTCTTGCTTTGGTAGTTCAGTATTCTTGGCCATTGTACCAATTGATGTTAAGAACGCATTCTTGAATGGGGATCTCAAAGAGGAAGTCTACATGCATCTGCTGCCAAGATATGAACACCAGGAGAAATGTTGCAGACTTAGAAAATCTCTTTATGGCTTAAAACACTCTCAGGTTTGGTTTGAAAGATTGGGGGTTGCTATAAAAAATCAAGGCTACAAGCAAGGAAATGGAGACCATACCTTGTTTATAAAACATTGTGGAAAATATGTTTAAAATATGGTAATTGTACATGATACTTATGAAGAAATTCATAACCTAAACAAAACACTTGTGAAAGAATATGAGGTCAAGGATCTTGGCAGTTTAAAATATTTTCTTGACATTGAGATTGCAAGATCTAGAGATGGGTTCTTGTTATGCCTAAGAAAATATATTTTAGACTTATTGAAAGAAACTAGGAAGCTTGGGTGTAGACCTGCTACAACTCTTATTGAGGCCAATCATCACTTTAGTCTAAAAAGTAGTGAACCTCTTAATGATCAACAAAAGCATAGACATCGAAAAATCGTTGGAAAACTCATCTATCTTATCCTAACCTGGCATGATATTACGTTTGTTGTGAATGTTGTGAGTTAGTTCTTGCATTCCCCTATATATGTTCATCTTAAGGCAGTGGACCAAATAGTTTGTTACTTAAAGAAAAACCATAGCAACGGATTATTTTTTACTAAAGGGGGCAAACTTCATGTTGAAGGGTACATAGATGTAGATTGGGCAGGATCTGTGGATGGTAGGAGATTTACTATAGGTTACGTGATTTTCTTGGGTGGTAATCCCATTATTTGGAGAAGCAAAGAGCTGAGGAGGTAGCATACAGAGCTATAGTGTTTGTGATCACATAAATACTTTGGGAGAAGATTATGTTGATAGACATGGGTATATCTTCTAATATGCCAATGAAGCTTTATTGTGATAATAAAATTGCTATAAATTTGGTGAACAATCTGGATCTTCACAACAGAACCAAGCATATAGAGTTAGATAGACACTTCATATGAGAGAAGATTGACTCTGGCGAGGTGTGTCTTCCTTATATTCGATTTGGTGATTAGATTGCTAATATCTTTAGGACTTGTCACAACACAATTTGAGAAAGATGTTGGCAAGTTGGGCATGCTTGATATCCATACCCAACTTGAGGGAGTGTTGAGTTCTATCATAAACGGATATATGGACCTTGGGACAAATCCATATCACCTAGGATACTATATATTATATGACCTTTCTTTTCTCGTCTTCTAAGTGGAAAAAAATTCCCTAGCCTCCATTAAGAGAGAGTCTAGGACTCTCGTTCCCGTGATTTTCTCTCTCCTATCAACGAGGTTTTTCATGTAAATCTCGTGTCTGTGTGCTATGGATTTCTCTATTCTTGTTGATTTCATGCTATGACACTGAGCAAAAATAAAACTTCTAAGATAGAATATAAAATGACAAAGACAAAAGAATGTAGTAGAATCTTGAAACCTTTCTGGGCTTGGGCATGTCTGAGAATCCAACACCGAGGGAAGAACTGGTACACTGCTGCTGCTGCTGCCAGAGTCATCAGTTTCTATAACAATAGTTGATTCTGGTTCAACATTGCCACATTGCACTGGTTCACAAGATTCAGAATTAAGCTTGTTCTGCAATTGTGAATCAACTGCACCAGACTCAGGATGTTCCAACAATGTTGGTGATGTACCAGAAAACTCCAAATTACTAGGTGGCTCATGTATACTGGCCTTGGACTTCCCCGACAAAGTCAGCAGAGCTGTGTCAGAGATTTCTGACAAACAAGGCGATTTATGTACGCTGGCCTCAGGATTTTCCCCCAGTGCTGCAGATGAATCTGAAAAGCCCAAAGAATCAGGCTGCTCATGTAAACCGGTCCCAGGAAGTTCCTGCAATATTCGAGGAGATATACCAGAGAAGTCTAACGAACTGGGTTGTTGGGAAGGCGATTGGGTCATTTTTTCTGATCCATCATCTCCCCTCTCAGAATCTGTGTACCCGGTATCAGGAGCAATCATTTCTCGTGAAAGAGATCGGTGCCTTGGTGGCAGATTTGAGATATATATACTCTTTCCTCTAGCATAGAGTGATGTTCTATTCCTATTCTTGGTAACCTGAGGACCATATGGTATGCCGATATTACCAACAGTGCATGTTAATACAGTCAAGGAAATAAATCCAGAAAGATACAAAAAGAAAATGCAACCTTTATATAGATACACAAACAAAAGATTTCTCAAATAAAACCAATATTAAGCATAAATAAGGATGTTTTGTATTGTAACATATGGTGGAGCAAAGTATCCAAGCAGAAAAGGCAATAATAGGAACCAAATTACAGAAGCCTGAAATAAGTTAACTCACTGATGTCGGAAAGTATGGACCAGTTCCCCTGCATTTTGCTGAGCCTTCTCCAATACCAAAACCTCTAGAATTGGTATTTGATTGATAATGACTGGGAGCTGGAGGAGAATGAAAGAGAGGAATGGTCATATTAAGTGACCGAAACATGTTTGCCTGTTGAGGCACATTTGGCAAATTGCTGTTTTGGAAGTGAGACTGTGGGCTCCTAAAAGGAAGGGATGTTGTTAGGATTTTAACAGGGCCATGTTGAGCATTTAAATGATTATCATGATGTATAGAATGTTCCCCAGAATGATCAACTGAATCATGAACAACAAGAGACCCATTTAGTGGAGGAAAATCTGCATCAGTGTAAGCAGCAAAAGAAGGACCATCGTCTTCTTCCTTGGAATCTCTTGATAATACAGCTACTCCACAACAGAATGACCTGCTAGTGGTGGTGGATATAGGGGATGCAGAACTCACCCAGCTACTGGGGTAAGTATTGGACATTCTGTTGTTTTGTAATCCTACTGCACTTACTGATGAAACAAGGCCATTGGTATTAACTTGAGATGGCAATCCTCTTCTTTGGTGAAATTGATGCTGGTCATTTTTCTGACTATTCTGATCCTCCATGCCTAAAGGGAAAGGGGAGACACATTGAGAGTAATTTCGCATGTGCATGTAGGTAGCATGAGGTAAGCAACTTCCATTAAAAATTCCATAGTTTACAACCCTGTCAGCTGTATGATTTATTTCCTGTTGTGCAGAATAGATACCATGATTGGCACTGTAATTTGGTCTGGATTCCATCTGCTGAAAAAGATTTGCCTTATCACAAATTTTAATATCATTCATGTTATTGTTTATGTCTCTCTGCAATCTTTTATGCATTGATGGAATAAGCATGCCATCTACCGTGCTTTGCCAAGTATTTGCTAGGTTACTGGGGTTGATTGGTGTAACATTAGGTGGACATAAATATTGATCTAGTAAAGGTGCACTCTCTCCATTCCAATGTCGTTGCAATGTGTTTGTGAAAAAAATGTTAAGCTCAGCTTGCATTCTCTGTCTTGGTAAGAGAAGGATCTTCTGCAGCTTCTGAGCTCCATAGGCTAATGCACTCCGAATGCGGTAAGAATTTCCTGAAAATAGCATATAATCAAAAAGTAAACTTGCAAATTGATAAAAAGTATATAAATAGAAATGTGGTAATGATCAACAGAAAGAACTTCCAAGCTAGAGTTACAAGCCCTAGTCCATCATGCTCCACTTTGTTGATTTCTGAGACAAGCGAGGCACAGGAGAGATTATGAATGCCATCAAGGACCAATGACAATTTCCATAAATCTCAAATAACTAGAAGATTTTGGATGTAAACATTTGAAATATCCAAATCAAATTCCAAAATTCAAATGAAAAGAAGAAAGGGAAGAAATTGAGGCAATTTATCCATGATGACATTTTCATTTATTTGGAAATCTCTCCTCTGATTCACTTTTAGATAGAATTGATACAATATTCAATCAGTATCATATATCAACACTATTTGGAATGTGGATAAGATGTATCGTAACATAGTAAAACAACTTGCATAATTGTTTCAAAAGAACTCATGTATTTGTAAATTATCAACAGAATTCACGGCACAAATACATCCTCTTTGTCAAATAAAATTTATTATTTTTGTATAGTCTTTTTTTTTTTAAAAGGGAAGCTTAATACATTAATGGTTAAAAAGCATCTTGTGGTGATGGAGAACCCGTCAACTGACATCCAATTGACAGATAATAGGAGAATCGTTCTTTGAAAAGTCTTATATCACAATTGGGAATTTCATAGCTTATCTGTCACATTCAAATTAAATGAAAATGGTTGAAATGGCCAGGAAAGAAATTCCAGAGAAACAGGCACTCTATTTGTTCAATCAATGGATGGGCCTAATATGAGGGTATTTTGGCATTTCAAGGAAAGAAATATTTAATGCTCACAAACAATAGATGGTGGATTCCCTGTACAATCTAAATTTTCAAAGATGCAAATCATGTATGCATTGCTATGTCCATATCCATTTTGATATGGACAGTGTAGGGCTTATGCCTTTGAGACGAAAAATCGAGTCACACTGCAAGTGCAAACTATATTAGGCTATTACCTATTAATGCCAAAAAGTTTGAAGCCAATTCTTTTCCTCAAATTAATAGCCATATGTGATTAAAAATCTTAATATAAGCATTGCCTTGAACAAGACTCAGTGCCGATAAAAGTATGTTCGGTGGGATGCACATAAAACTCCATAATCATGCGCATGGGTTTTCCATTTCCATCACAAAATAAAGGCAACCTTAATATGATAGGTTGCAGTTCAATAACTACTTTAAAATTGACGATAAATCTTACAACATGGTTAACATAAACACAAAAAAGATTTGTGCATCTGCTGATTTTTTTTTCCAAGTTAGGGATCACTATGTATTGGAAAGTGCACGTATATTGCTCATAACAACAACGTCAACAACCAAGCCTTTTATCATATTAAATGGGCCTGCCACATGAATTATTTGCCTTGATTGTTACGTCTAAATTTCGTATCTTGAAAAAAATATACATATATAGATCTTACAACATCATAAATTTCCAAACTTGTGAGAGAAGCATTAAGAACTAAAACAAAAGGAAAAAAAAGAGAGAAGCTGAAGAGTTTAAAAAAACCATGGTTTGGGACTATGCCTTGGAGGAGAATAGACTCAGGACCTTCTCTCAATCAAACTTAGGTCACAGGGTTTCATTGATGGGGAGCCAAGCACCAAGACATCAAATAAAAATGGGAGTAAGTGCTTGTGTGCAGTAAAGGAGAGCACCCACTTCATGTCATCGTATCACGCTTCCTAAAGGTCTCTTTTGTATTAAATGAGTGACAACAACCAATGTTCTAAATGCCCACGGTGTGCCCACAACATGTTGGCAAAATGACCTTTTTCTTATGTGCGGCTATATTGACACACATGTAATGTCAAAACATGAGTGTCAAGGATATTTTGCCAAATATTGGTAATATGTCGATAGTTTCAACGAAATGGGTGGCATTAGGTGCAATTCTAAGATTGCTTCCATATTTTAAGGTCAATATATAGCTCGGCGATCGATTTATACCCATTACTATTGTTGCATGCTTATTGGAGTGATAAGAACTCTTACAAATGTCTTCTCTCCTATTTGTTAGATGTTTAAGGTAACTTAGTTTTTTCTAAAGTTAAATAGTATTTATTTCTTATTTTCTAAGCTAGATTTAAGCTACAATTCTTACATTTATTGATCCTTTTATGGGTTTCTTTTTAAAGCCTATTGTGGGTTTTAACGATTATGTTTGTAGATCCATGAGTTTATGATGAGTTAACCAGTTTTATGATTGTTTGATCTATACGTTTTATGCAATTAGATTGTTGGATCTTAGGATTCAATGCTTTTTCTTTTCTAATAGGATTAATATTTACATGTTTGTGAAGTTTTTTTACACAATTATATGAATTCGATACAATTCTATTATTTTGATAGAACTCGAGATTTCCTTGGCATGCCTTTGGTGTGCCTCCGAAATACGTATTTTGGAGGTGTCAAAGACATCGAGATTCAATATCAAAATTCTGACGTTTCCTCAACATGCCTCTGGTGTGCCTTTGAAATGGATATTGCCAAAATCGTCAAAACAATATTGAAATCAACATTTGCCTATTTTGGAGGTGTCAAAGTTATCAAAATTCAATATCAAAATTCTGGCATTTCCTAAACATGCCCCTCGCGTGCCTTTGAAATGGATATTGCCAAAATTGTTAAAACATTGAAATCAACATTTGCTTATTTTGGGGGTCTCAGGGTCATCGAAATTCAATATTACAATTCTGGCGTTTCCTAAACATGCCACTGGCATGCCTTTGAAATGGATATTGCCAAAATCGTCAAAACAACATTAAAATCAACATTTAAAACCTTGATACCATCATGTTTTTTTTCCTTGTGACAACCACCCTGGAGAAAGTTCTAAGGAATGCTCCCAAAAAGGCTTGTTGGCAGAAGGGACTTCTCTCCCATAGAAAACAAAGAAGGGCCTATTCCTTCAAACATAAAACCCTCTCCCGGACATCAATTATAGGTTTACTCAAATCTACTATCCTCTCCAAGAAGTTTTCAAACTCATGTATCCATCCTTTTCCATTTTTTACTTTCACTTATGTCTCAGTTCCTTGATGGGAATTAATAAATGTTTGAGGTTGGGTTTTCAGCACTGAAAGAGTTGATCTAGGTTTTTAAGCATCTTCTCTTCATTTTTGAGTCAAAGAATGATGAAGATGGTTTGCAGCATTCGAATGCTTTGTGCAAGTTTTTGGCAAGTTAGTCTTGAGAGTGGACACTATAGCTTTTGGTCATGATCCTTTACCACACTAACCTCAAGGAACTTGTCCTGATTGGATTGTTTGATGCTTAACTTGAAAAAAGCTATAGAAAATCAATTTATATGCACCAATAGAGATTAACTGATGAAGAGGTGTCCATATTCTATGGGTGCTTCCATGCATGATTAGTTGGATACTTTAGTAGACAACATCTTATCATGGCCAAACACACTTTCCAAGACAAGAACATGGAACATGTGAACCATGATAAATCTATGAACCACTTCGCATATTTTAATAGCACAAGAACCATTTTTAGTCCTTTGTAATGGTTACTATCACATCAATGATCAAATGATAATCATGGGTTTCATTTAAGGCACGAAGAAAGAGTGACATGGAAGGAGTTACAAACACTCAACATAAGCAACTTTTAAGGTAAACTTCATAAGCCATAGAAGAGTGCAAGTATAGATGATTGATGCAAATGAGCTAATTAATGCTGGCTTGGGCTCAAAATCATAAGCCCAACTTTGTTTAAGCTTGATTGGAATCGCATCTGCTCTACTCATTTCATTTGAGTCAGTTCACAAGCACATTAATAAGCAAGCACAATAATTGACTTGTAACCTTATTAAATAGCCAGCTGAATGATAGGCTTGTTAACTATTGATAAAATTAGTGAAATAACAATCCATGAGAAACAAGTGAGTCTATAATGAGCGACCAAAAGAGTTCACAACGATGCTCTTGAATAGTGAATTAGCAAATGCCACGAGATATTTAAGCCATACCTGCCATATGCTTGAAAAGCCTGCTAAGCTCAACATCTAACTTATCCCTTGGCATGGTTAGTTGGGTTCCTCAAACTAAGGCTTTATATTGATAGCACCAAGCACCAAGATGAGGCAAGTCTTTGCTTAGTGAAGATAGCTCCAACTTCTACTTGAGCCACAACACAATTTGAGAGCTAAAAACTAAAGATTCCCCTTTAACAAAGAACATAAATGAGATAACCTTTTTAAACTTTTTATTTTCCATTTTAATAGTTTTTCTATCTTGTCGTTTAACTCTCCTATCCATAGTCATTCAACTTTCTTTTCCCATTCTTTTTGAAATATTTCTTGTATTTTTTTCCACGGGTTAAAATCCCTTCTAAACTAATTTATTCGTCCTTTTTAACCTCATTCTTGTTTTATTATGCTTTAAATAATCCTTTTTTATCCCTCTAAGTAAAAATCTCTTACCTTTTATAAAGAAAAAGTCACTTCCCCTTTTCAAGGAAAAAGAAAGAAAGAAAAACTCTTCTCATGTGGGAAAGTATAAAATTTTCCACTTAAAAAACAACGGGAGCTCATCCAATGGAAAAAACGAAAACAAAGAAAATAAAAAGGAAATTTATAAACAAGATCGAGTTTTGGAGTTCATCATTCCCTTTTTTTTGTTTTCATTTTTTACCTATTCCAACATTTTATAGTTACTTTGCTTACAAAGACAACCAACTAGTAAGTGCCACTGCAATGTTCAGTGCCAAGATATTTTTGATGCAGATCTGCACGCATGGGCCTTCATTTTTCTTTCCATGCATCAATGACAATCTCTAGAAACCATCAAATAAGTCCTGCAAGAGGATTTTCCCTTGCAAAAGCTCGGATTTGGATTTTACATTATCATGTGGATTTGGAGATCTGAAAGATTTGGCTGGTTTCCTGATACTTTGTAACAACTAAATCATAATAATAAAAATTATGGTCCACCGTAAGCAACAAGTAATAATAATAATAGACAGACACATAAACCAAAGGGACTCTAACAATCCCCTTCAAGTTGAAACGTAGATGTTAATTATGCTTAGCTTGGAATAACAATTATCAAATGGAGACCAAGGTAACGCCTTGGTGAAGATGTCTGCTGTTTAATCCGCAGAAGAAACATGTGAGGTGCAAATAAGGCCTCTCTAAATCAAATTGTGTTTAGTGACAGTCTACCTCCTCATGCTTGGTTCTCTCATGAAACATAGGATTGCTGGAAATGTAACCAGCTGCTTTGTTGTCGCATCTCATCTCCATAAGAGTATCCATAGTTATCTACAAGTCTAACAAGAGTAACTTCACTCACATCATCTTTGTCGTTATATGCACCATAGCCCTACACCCAAATTCTGCATTGGATATCGAAACAATGGCCTACTTCTTGCTTTTTCAGGTCACCAAGTTACTCACAACATAAGTATAGAAACCAGTGGTAGACTTCATATTTGCCAAACACCTTACATAATCAACATCAGAGTAGGCCATAATACTCATGAAGGTCCCCCTCGTGAATAGGAACCCTTCTTTGGTGACTTCTTCAAGTATCTCAGCACCATCATTATAGTGTCCCAATGTTACTTAGTAGGTCTATTCATAAACTGGCTCAGTTTTCCAACAACGAGAGAAATATCATGTCTCGTAGTGGTCAGGTACAGAAGTTTGCCCACTAGCCCTCTACATTGATTGTCAATTGCCTTTGCCTCTACCTCCTTATCATACAGACGAGCTTTAGGATCCATAGGAATACTCGTTGGCATTGTCCCAGCATGCCGATCTCTTGTAGCAGATCCAGTGCATATTTCCTTTGGGAAAGCACAACACCCTTTTTGCTCTAGGCAACCTCTATTCCAAGGAAGTATCTGAGTGGTCCAAGATCCTTCATGACAAAATTCCTTGCAAGACATTCCTTGACCTCAATGATGCCAAGCCCATCATCCCTTATGAGGATAATATCAACATCAACAAGATGTGCCACCATACCCTTTATAGTTTTCTTGACAAATAATGAGTGATTTGAAGACGACCTATAGAGACCAAGTGTCTCAACAACCTCAGAAAGCTCCTGAAACCACGCCCTAAGGCTCTGTTTTAGATCATAAATAGCCTTTCGCACTTGACAACCCTGAAACACTCCCTCTAAACTTATTGTTGGTTCAAAGGCACAACGATCATTGATTTTGATGATAATAAAACACTTATTATTTAAGATTTGCATTTGAGTTTAAGATTTCGGGATAAAATGAAAATGGAAGCAAGTGTTAAGAGCTCAAGCTCAAATCCATGGCAGGATGGTAGAGCTTGATGGAGGAGGAGCTTCGCATGGAGCGAAAGCTTGAAGGCGTTTGAAGAATAGGATAGAAGTGTTGTTCATATTCTTGTATTTATTTGCTCTTTACATTTTCCTTAGATTCATGTTAAAAAAGCCTAAAGTATATCACCTTTAATCCTATGAGCACTTACACATCCTTAGGACACTTGGGCAAATCTTAAAATAGAGTTAGAAAGCCAAAATAGGAATCAGACAGACTGATAAGACGTCCAACATGATTATCAGACATCTGATCTAGACTTTCAAGTTGTCTGATTTTATGTCCAGACATCCATTTATCTAGGCTAGAAATTCATATTCTGTTAGATGTCCTGGCTTAGGTCCAAAAGTCATATAAGACATCTGATGACCATTCCAGACGTCCACTAATAGAACTGTTAACCTGTCAGAGCAAAATCTTTAAGAATCAACTTAGAAATATTTTATTTATTATTCTTAGACGTCCATAGAGAACCCTAGATGTCTGATAAAAAAATGTTAGACCAAAATCTTAAGATGTTAGATCGAATTTAACCATTGGCTTCTCGGGAATCAATTCTCGCAGAGCATGTTTAGTTTCAGACACCCAATAACATGCCTAGACGTCCAATACGTCCAATAACCCTATTTAGATTTGGTCCAAAACATGAACAAACCTACACAGAATTAGATGTCCAAATCTGTACCCAGACGTCCTAAAATAGGTTTCCAAATTTCTAACCTAGATCTTGTTTCCATTCGACAGAATCAGGAACTCTGACCCTTTAGATCAGACGTCCAAAATTGTTATTAAACGTTTGATCAGACATCCAAAATCATTATGACCCTGATTTTAACCTGATTTGCCTTGGATTTGTCTCCAATGGCTATGAGGCCTCCCCAAGTCCTTCTTGAAGGTTCCTAGCACCTCTATAAATAGAGGACCTCCCTTTGGTAAGATACACCTTGAGAAAATACTTTTCACCATTTGAGTGTTTAAGACATAGAGATCATCTAGAAGAGAAGTACCCTTGCTCTCAAAGCTTACATCCAAGAGCATTGAAACTCTGCTGCAATTTACGCCTACTCCCTTCCATCTTAGGAAAGTTACTTTGCCTATAGTAGCATAGTCTAAATTATACTTTGTGGCTCTATAGGTTTTATTGTATTTTCATTTTGTTTGTTAGTTGGATATTCACGTGGTGAATTCCTGTCTCCTTTAAGAGACAAAATATTCTTTGTAAAGAAGAGTGGTTTGAGGTATGCCCCTCGGGTTAAAGTAGCGTGATTGTAATTGCGATTATACTACCCACGTTCAAGTAGCACATAGTGGATTTGGTCGACTCAATCAATCGGAAAATCCTAAGTCAAGAGGCTTAGGTGGTGATTTTTATCCTTGGGGTTTCCACTTAAACATTACTGGTCTCTTATGGTGAATAAGTTTTTGTGATTGGATTTTTATTTGCATATCTTTTTTCTCGTACTATTCACTCCTCTAGTGTAATTTCACTTATAACCAGGTGGTTATTGCATATATACCTCCCCCTACAGGTCCCCATATAAGAATGCATCTTTCACATCCAGTTGGTGAAGAGGCCAATCCTGTTGTACTGTAACAAATATAACTATACACATTGTAGGGAGCTATACGATTGGGGAGAAAGTTCCAAAGAAGTCCACACCATAGGTCTATGTGAACCCTTTGACTACAAGACGGGCCTTATATCTTGTGGCCGTTCCATTCGACTGATACTTGATGTCCCTTGTGAGTGAAGTGCAACCATCTCATCCTCCATGGCTTAATGCCATTTTGGATCAAGCAAAGCCTGTTGGTGAGTTGTGGGAATTTATGTGGTGGACAAGGCTTGGCAAAAGTTGCTATATGCTCCTCCAAGAAAAGCTATGGATACAACATTAGAAATGGGATATCTGGAACAACTTTGTAGGGCCTTGCGAACTACAATCGGAAGATCCACATCATCGAAAATGTGGTCATTGCCATTGGCTCCCCCGATTGCTCAAAATAGTTAGAACACCACCATTGCCCTGTAACAATCCTGCATCATTACTAGGCACAACATCAGTCTGTAAAGTACCTATAGTCACTTGAGGCAGGACAGGTGTTGGCACAGAAGAGGGAGGGGTAACAATGTAGGTAACAAGAAGCTTGTAGATAATTGGTAGATCATGAAACCTCTCAGGCTCAGGGGAAGGTGGCACAGACAATTGTGACTCACTGATCGGGATAACCTTCAGGGCATAGGAGGAATGGGCATAGGCACCTCAGTGGCCTTAGGAGAGATGCTTCGCTCAACAATAGAAAAAAAGGGATAAACTCGTGGAAGGTAATATCATCATTTATATAGTATCTGAGTAAGAAATCATAGCACCAATATCCCTTCTGAGTGCGATAATACCCCAAGAACACACGCTTGATTGCCCTAAGAGAAAGCTTATCCTGACCAAGCATGGTGATATGGATAAAGGTAACACAACCAAAAATGTTGAGAGGAACGTGAAATAAATTCTCCTCAGTATAAAGAATCTGCAAGGGAATTTGCTCATGAACCATAGAGGGCATCCTATTAATCAAGTAACACGTCGTGAGCACTGCACCTCCCTAATAGAAAGAAGGAACAACATGATGTATGAGTAAGGTGCATGTTACATGAAGGATATGTCTATGCTTCCTCGTAGCAACCTCATTTTGTTGGAATGTGTGAGGACAAGCGGTTTGATGAATAATCCCAGGAGATTTATAAAAGGTGGATAGTCGCTAGGTACAGAACTCAAGTACATTATCCAAATGAATAGTTTTAATAAAAGTGCCAAATTGGTTCTTTATTTTCAAAATAAACTGTTCCACCACATGACCCATATCAAACTTATTCTTCAATAGAAATAACTAAGATAAATGGGAAAAATCATCAACCAGAATCAAATAGTAATGGTGACCCAGCCGATCAGAAATATGGCTTGGGCCCTACACATTAAAATGAATTAGTTGAAACAATTTTGTAGACTTGGGGGGCTCTGACTAGTAGGATAGGAACTACGATGATGCTTGCCCAAGTGATAGGCATCACAAGAAATAGTAGTAGATGGAGAGATATGGAAAGCAACACGATCAAGCCCATCCGATGGAAGATGATTAAGACGAAGGTGCCACTGAAGGGGAGACCCACCAGTAAAAGAGACCTTCATGGCAAGTAGTCGCGTAACGTGACTGCACCAGGCGATAGACCCCTCCCTTTGCACAATCGCCACTAATCATCCTCCGCATTAGGATATCCTTAAAAATGCAAGTAGTAGAGTTAAATATTGCACAACAATGCTATTCCTTGGTTATTTTGGGAAAGTTTGGCACAAGTAAAACACCTGTTAATCTCATGATGGGAGTAACTGAGACCTCCCTTTGTCCAACAATCGAGAAATGCCTCTCATCTGCAACCTACACCGTCTTGCCTAGGAGAACATACCTAAGATAGCGAATGCATCGTTGATCTCTGCTGAGATGCCATGAGGCTCCTGGGTCAACCAACTAATTTGTATGACATTGATCATCATCCAGAGATGAGAGGCCAAACTCTATACTTGACGAGGAGGCGAAAGCAACAATCTTTGAAGTAGTGGGTGTCTGCTGTGACAACTGTGTGAGGTGATAAAGAAGGCTCATCATAATCCAACTTTGGCACAAATGCAGTGTCGGATGGTTGCTTCATGTTAGTTGTAGCCTAATTTGCCATAGGAGGTCGACTATGCACGGTCCAACGATTATTCTCCATATGCCTTAGCTTTCCACAATATGTGCATGTGAGGCCCCTGCCTCTACCTCATGTAACAGGAGTACTCCGACCATGGCTCTGGGTAGCCGCAAGAGCAGAGGTCTATCCTATAGTCTCAGTCCTAGTAAGGTTGACAGATATCCTACTCATCCTGTTGTATGCATCCTCCAAGGTAGGAAGCTCCAAGAAGGTAAGGAGCTATTACTGAGCCACCATGTAGTCAGGTCCAAGGCTAACCTAGAATTGTAGGACTGTCGCCTCCTTGCTATAGGCTCTCTGAGTAGCACACATGCAAACAAGTCTACACACATTCTACTTCTCTAGAAGATTCTTAAGAGTCGAGTAGTATCGGGACAAGGTACACCCTTCCTAGAGCAGTTGTGACAACTCACTATAAATTTGGAAGAATCTGCTTGAGTTCTTTTCATGGAAGTGTGTCCCGTAAGTTGTCCTACATCTCCTTGGAGGTCGAGTAGTACATGATTTCATCCCCTATCCTAAGGGTGATACAATTCATGATTCAGGCATGGACCATGATATTATCCCTTTTCCATGAGACATTTTTTTGTCTTCTCTGTCAATTCAGGTTGAAGGAGAATATGCTCCTTATCATGACCTTCAACCATCATAAAAAAGGTCTGTGACCATTGAGTGTAATTGCTCTCTATTGAGTACCCCTTTTGGTTTTGTTTATGCTTTTAAGGGATACTTTGTCATTTTTAAATAATGCGGAAGCATAAATCAAAGCAATAAGATAATCATGAAACGCTTTAGTTTATGTGGAAACCCCACTCATGAGGAGTAGGGAGAAAACCATGAGAGAAGAACCCTATGGGCATGTTTTCTTTGTCTTTCTTCTAAAAGAATAACTGAGGGAGTACATGCCTATTTATAGGTCATCACACACACATCAAGTGCCACAGTTTCCAATGTGGCACTAAACAACCACTCAATTTTCTTAACACTCCCGCTCAAGCTAGAGCATGGAATGCTTAGCTTGTAATACAAAGAGACCCACTTTACACAGGCGGGAACATAGGCCGGAGCTGCTAAAGGAATTATGGCTATCTCTAAAGATCTGGTGCTAATGACTCCCCGTTTAGTATCCCTAAAATTGGGTTTTCCTTTTAAGACCTAGAAGCTGCATCTCCTAAATAGAAATTGGCTGGACCCTTCCTCTGAGGATCTTGAAAATGGATTTCCTTTCTCTGGAGACCTTGAAACTCTAGACATCCCAGAGTTTTGTTTCTCATGTGAAAATTAGCTACTAAACAAGTTCGTAGCGGTGTCCGATGTCACCTCAACTGCTGGAGGATGTTATCATGCCTTGGGATTGCAACAAAAGGACTACCAAACGAGGGTGACTGCAACAAGCTTCCACACTCCTCCTTTCTCCCATACTCATATGGGAGGACAATAGCAATGAGAAGAAAATAAAACCTGAAAAGCTAGAGAAGACTTCTCCATCTTTTCTCTTAAACATAAACCTCTTCATCATTTTTTTTACCTTCCCTATTTTTTTGGAAATTTTCTTCTACTCGTTTTTTACCTCATCTTTTTCTTTCCTCCATTCTTTTTTTTAACTATTCTCCACCTTTCTCTTTCTTTCCCCCTTTCCTTTCTCTTCATTTCATCATTTTTTTTCTTTTTATATTCGATCTCCCCTTTGGCTGTGTTTGGCAGGGGGATAGTGCTATACCGGGATAGAATAAGAGTAGAATAAGTATAGGTATTTGGTTGGTGGGATTGTTAATGATTGGTATGTTGATTTTGTGAGAGGAGAGAAAGTGGATTTTGATGTGATGGGAAGAGAATATATGTGGGAAGAGAAAGCTCCTTGGAACCCATACTATTCTTATCCCATCCCACCTGCTATTCCCTATTCCACCTCTTAACCCCGAAGGAAATGCAGCCTTAGGGTTTGGAGAACCCAACAACACAAAGCGGCACGTCACCTCCAACCTCACCCACTCCGACTGTCAATGCAACGCCGCCCTTGCATCCTTGCCGCCAGTGCGTATCGCCCCTCGTTTCCTCCCTCTGACAACGAGGTTCACGCTGCCACCACCTACACTAAGTGGGGCTCCTTCCAGATCCTCGGCCACGGCGTCCTTGAAGGGCTCCTCGATGCCGCTAGCTCACCTTCTTTTGCGACGCCACGCTCAAGGAGAGGATGCGGGTACATGTGCGATCCCCATGTCGTCTCCTCCTCGTGAAGCCGTTAGGGTTCAGTCTGGTCGAGCCACCTCCACCGCCCGTTGGCGTTTCGTGGCCTCCTTTACGGTCCCACCTTTGTGACCATGCTCGCCGGAGTCATGAGATTGATGTCGCTCGATCGCCTCCTCGCCACTGTTGTCCTTGGCCTTGCCCTTGGAGGCCATTGATGCAGACGCTACTGTCGTCGACGCCTTTAGCGAGATGACGTCGGTCACGATCGCAGCCATCGCTTCTGCCACCGCAATGACCAACTTTGCCGCATGTGCCCACGCTCGATCCATGCAGGCCTTCTCCTTCTTGATCACCTTGCTCCTGCTGGACTCCCCTACGCCAAGCCACCGGAGATCTCGCGTGATCTTTCGCCGAGATCAAGTCTGCCAATGGCCTTTGCATGAACTCCTCAAGATCTCCTCTGGGAAGATCGTCTTCTAGATCATGATCTCCGCCAAGGAGATCCTCCTTTTTGGAGGAGAATTCCAAGTATAAGAATGATAAAACATGATAATCAAATAAACATGATACCCCAAGAATCGACTTGCTCTGATACCAAATTGAAATATTTAAATAACACAGAAGCATAAATCAAAGCAATAAGACAATCATGGAATGCTTAGGTTTACGTGGAAACCCCACTCACGAGGAACGAGGAGAAAACCACCGGAGAAGCACCCTATGGGCGTGTTTTCTCTGTATTTCTTCTCAAAGAATAACTGAGGGAATACATGCCTATTTATAGGCCATCACACACACACACAAAGTGCCATAGTTTCCAATGTAGCATTAAACAACCATGCAATTCTCTTAACAATTTCTTATTGATTTTGCTATGTAATTATTCCTACACCTCTCCCTATATAAAGAGGTGTAGGGTTTCTTTTTGGAATAAGATTGACCATTATTTCCCACTTGGTATCAGAGCACAATCTTAAGCCAGGTTCTGATATTGCACCCAAACAACACCCCAAAACCCTTCCACCATAACCCTAATCTCCTTTCTCCTCCCACTAGAGCCATCAGCAGCCATCGACGGTACAAAGTGCTGCTAGGCAACAGCAACAGTCAGCACCACCCTTGCAGGGTAGCGCTAGTGTTGCTGGGTGCACGGCCTGCTGTAGGGCACATAGGCAAATATAGCGGGGCTTTTAGCATGGATTTTGGGTCATCTTTTTCCTAGAAATCTATGTTGATTTCTTGATCTTCTTTCAGCACTCAATACGATCTGAAATTAATATTAAATCTTATTTTTTGGCATATTCTTTCATCTTTCATGTGACTTGGTTGAAGGAAGATGGCCTCCCCTCATGAGTCAAGTATCTTTGCCGATCAGCAAGTGATATGGTAATCATCAAACGAAGTGAGTATGCGAGACTACTCTGAGGTTGTTACCATCATAATGATTTTCAGGGAGGCACCAAGTTAGTGTCTCTTGCAAATGACAAGAAACAGGATAACACAAAGTGGTTGGTTGATTCGGGAGCCTCAAGACATTTTAGCAAAGATCGAAGTTGATTTACTCATCTCAGACCTGTGCCTATAGTTTATAGGCAGGATTGTTCAAGTCGCAGATGGCAAGCACTCCAAGATAGAGGGTCGGGGGGAGGTGCCAATGACCTCCAAATTGAGATTGCCTGTGTTCTGTTTATGCTAGAATATCCCATCAGCCTACTATCACTAAGGAACTTAATTGTCAGGCTATTTTTGATGAAGTGGGATGTGTCTTTGAAGATAAGTTGACAGGAAAGATAATTGGCAGTGGCCATGTAGAGGGTGATGTTTATTGTCTGATTCAGTCTCTACTTGTTGCATGTCAGGAGGCATCTTCTTTACTAGTGGGAATACTTTTCAGTGGCATCTTAGACTTGGACATCTTCCTCTGGACAGTCTTTGACGTGTTGTTCCACACATATCTCCTGCAGCCAAGATCAATTGTGATGCTTGTCAGATGGGCAAGCACCATCGTGCCTCCTACCTGGTGAGTACTCATCCTAGATCTACAGCCTTGTTTGAGTTGCTACATACGGATGTGTAGGGTCCAAGCCAAATTTCAGATAGGCAAGGTCACCGTTATTACTTGGTGGTTGTTGATAATTGCTCTCACCTATCATGGGCATTTCTCTTGAAAAATAAGTCCGATGTTAAATCTATTCTTGATCATTTTTTGTTAGAGATAAAGAATCAATATTCAATGATTGTTAAAATAGTGAGATCTGATAATGCACTTGAGTCCTGCACCACTAGGTTGTCTGCTTTTTATAGATCCCATGGGATTATACATTAGACCACATGTTCTTATACTTCTAAACAGAATAAGGTGGTTGAGAGGAAACATTGCCACTTCTGGATGTAGCCTGTACTTTGTTGATTCATCACAATGTACCTCAGTTATAGTGGGGAGATGCAATTCTTACAGCTTGTTACTTGATTAACAGAATGCCTAGTTTAGTACTTCATGAATAGATTCCTTGGCATATCTTGCATCTTGACTAAGAGCTTTTTCATGTGCCATCACAAATATTTGGCTGTGTTACCTTTGTTCATCTTCTTTCCCTAGGCCGAGACAAGCTTGCATCACGAACAGTCAAGTGTGTGTTCTTGGGGTATTCACGGACTCAGAAAGGGTATATGTGCCTAAATCCCATTGCCGGTAGGCACCATGTGAGTGCGGATGCTACCTTTCATGAGCCCATTCCATATTTTTCCACTACTGCTTGAGGAATATCTCCTGAAGTTATAGTCATGCCCATGCCTATCCCTCTTGTATCCTTAGAGGAGATACCTATTTCTACTCCCCTACTACTACTACTGGACCTATGAGGTTTTCTAAGCCTACTGTTACCTATAGACGTCCTCATAGTACTTTGCAGATACCAGATCCTCTAGTAGCTACATAGGCACCACCCTCTCCAGTTCAGGTTACCATGGATAGTTTGTGTGCTAATGATACAGGATATAGTGGTGATGCTACAGGTCTAGATATGGATGTTCCTGCCCCAGAGTCAATATTGTGTGCTAATGATCTTGACCTTCCTATTGCCATTAGGAAGGCACCCTACACCTGTGAGTCCAGATACCGTGTTGCAAGCAGTTTGGCTGTTGATGACCTTGGGTCTACCTTTAGGAGCTTCTAGCGTGCACTCTTTGCCGCCTAGATTCCCACTATGTACCAACAAGCCATGTTTGATCTGAAATGGCATTGATCCATGGAGGATGAGATGGCTACTCTTCGTTCTAGAGCGACGTGGGAGCTTACTTCACTTCCTGCAGGAGCACGAGTGGTTGGATGTCCTTGGGTCTTTCCCTTGAAATGCAATCCTGATGGATCTATTTCAAGGCATAAGGCTTGGTTGGTTACAAGGGGATTCACCCAAACCTATGGGGTGGATTTCTTTAACACTTTTTCTCCAGTGACACAACTACCAACAGTGCAGATGTTGATGTCAGTTGTAGCCCACTTTGAGTGGCCTCTTTACCAGATTGATGTGAAGAACGCCTTTCTATATGGCGATCTTCAGGAGGAAGTTTACATGTAGCAGCTTCCCAGATTTGAGACTAAGGGGGAGTGTGTGTGTAGACTTTGGAAGGTCATTTATTGACTTAAGCAGAGTCTGCGTGTGTGGTTCCAGAAGCTATCCGAGATGATACAGGTGATAGGCCTTCAGTGATCACATGCAGATCATTCCTTGTTTGTTCGAAGGAGAGATAGGGGAGTCGTACTTCTGGTATATGTTGATGACATCATTATCACCGGTAATGATGACATTGGGATAGTTGAGGTGAAGAAGACCTTGGCTTATAGGTTTGTAATGAAGGACTTCGGCCATTTGAGATATTTTCTAGGCATTGAGGTGGCAAGAAGCAAAGAGGGCATTGTACTTTCATAGCGCAAGTACGCTCTTGATGTACTACAGAAGATAGGGATGTTAGGGGCAAAGCCTGCCAACATACCCATGGATCCTATGGGGCATCTACTTGATGCTGAATTAGCACCTGTGGACAACAAAACTTATAGACAACTAGTGGGAAAGCTGTTATATCTTACCATCACCGAGCCATATATTTCCTTTGCAGTGAGAAAGTTGAGCTAGTTCATGGATAAGCCTACCAAACAACATTAGGAGACAGCGATGTAGGTGCTTAGATATCTAAAGAAAGCACTTAGGTGTGGCATATTATTTACTAGAGGCGCATCGATAACAATGGTTGGCTATTCTGATGCAGATTATGCTGGTTGCTTGGCAGATAAAAAGTCAACTACTGGTTTCTGTACTTATGTGGCTGGGAACTTAGTTACATAGCGGAGCTAAAAGTAAGGAGTGTGTCTAAATCCAGTGCATAGTTTGAGTACCGTGCTATGGCTTGGATTACTGCAGAAATGGTGTGGGTAAAATCCATTTTACAAGATTTACATGTGTGAGTGGAGGAGCCTATGGAGATGCAGTGTGATAACTGTGCTGCCACTTATATTGCTAACAACCTGATGTTTCATGAACGCACCAAATAGGTTGAGGTTGACTGTCTCTACACTCAGGATCTGATCCAGCGTAGTCATCTACACCACTTCTATTTCTTCTAAGGACCAGACAAAAGACATTTTCACCAAGCATCTTCCTCGATCTACGTTTGATGTTTGTTGTTTCAAGCTGAGAATGATTGACATCTAAGCTCCAGCTTGAGGAGGTGTTGAGTACCCCTTTGGCCTTGTTTATGCTTTTGAGGGATACTTTGTCATTTTTATTTCTTATTAATTTTGCTCTGTAATTGTTTCCACAGCTCTTTCTATATAAAGAAGTGTAGGGTTTCTTTTTAGAATAAGATTGACCATTATTTCCCACTGTCTCATCTAGCTTCACCATGGAACTAAAGAGCGAACTCTTGTCTGCCTGAGTCTCAGACGTTTGCTCTAATGTCACTTTGGAAGAACTTGAAGATGCCATCTTCGCTTCAACTAAGCCTTGACTAATGTTAATGTGCAGGAATGAAGAAACTCAGATCATTAACTTGGAAACAAGAACTCCCTTATTGACCATGCGTCAGGCAGGGACCCGTACTGACAAAAGTAACCACAACTAGACCCCATTGAAGGCTATGTAGGCACGCGCAGTGCTACACACAAGAAGAAGGCCCTGTTAGGGTTTATGCACGGGGGAGGCGGTGGCGTTGAGGGTCGAAGGGGGGCCTTGGCGACACTACGGTTAAAGGGGGGCCTTGGCAATGCTAGGGGTTGAAGGGGGGCCCTTCGCAGTGCTTTGGGTTGAAGTGAGGCCCCTGGTGACACTGTGCGGCATGGGGTGGCAACGCTAAGGGTCGAAGGTGACCCTTAGTGGCACTGCTGGTGTCACGTGACAGAGGTGAGGTACACCAGCTTAGGATCACAGCTTTAATACCAAGTAGAAATAAATGACTCAAGCTATCTTATTCCATATCCCTACCACTCAATATATAGAGGTGAGAAAATTATGTGGATACTCCTCAACAAAATAATAAAGATTACAATCAACTCTAAGCAACAACTAATAATCATGGATTTAAATGCCGACGGCAAGGCCAGTTTTGAAGAACAGCCATGCCGATATGATGTCAGTGTCGAAAAACAGGCGTTTCGGTGGCATGCCGCCGTGCCGCCGCCGGCAAAATGGTCACTCTCCCTCGTCCCCCTCACCTGTATAAGAACTTGGCAGGGCTGTAGGGCGTGCGGCTACCGGAGAACACCGCGGAGTAGATCACGTCGAGATCGCACACGACCTTCCTGTCGTCACCCTCGTTGCCCGCCTTCCTCCTCTGCTGCGGCCTGCAGACGTAGGGGTTGTGGCAGTCGCTGAGGAAGTAGCTCCTCAGGGGCGGGGTGTGGAGCAGCGCCTGCAGTACGGAGTTCATGAAGCAGGTGCTGCCAAGGTTGTTGAGCCCCCGAAGGCCCCACAGGACCCCGCGGCCCGACTCGGCGGCGGCGATGTCAGGGCACCACAGTGGGCTGGAGCAGCAGTCGAGGAGGCATTGCTCCCTGGGGGTGGGGGTCCAGTGGCGAAACTCGACCAGTCGCCTCCTCTTGGGGGGTGTAGGGGGAAGGGGGATGGAGGCGATCCGGTATTGGGAGGCGAGGAGGACGGCGGAGTCGAAGTCGGGGTCGTGACCTGGTCGCAGCAGGCGAAGCAGAAGAGCTCGACGCGGTGGACGTCGAGGGCAAGGGCGTGGGGAGGGGAGGAGGGGGACTGGTAGAGGTGGTCGGGGGCGTGGAGGGGGCAAGAGAGGCATAAGTAGAGGCGGGGTGGGGAGGAGGAGGGGGGGCAAAGGGGACAGCGATGGGGGAGGTCGAGGTGGAGCTCGACGTAGCCAAGGGCTGGGGGTTTGGGGCGAAGGAGAAGGTGGAGGGAGAGGAAGGGGTTGGGGGAGGAGGAGAGGAAGAGCTGAAGGTGGGGGCAGGGAGGAGGGATGGAGGGGGAGGAGGACATGGGGAGGAAGGTGGTGGTGGTGGAGTCGCAAGGTCGGTGGGCCCCGCGGACATAGAGGGTGGGGAGGGAGGGCGGGGGAGGCGGGAGGGCTATTTGATTTGGGTGTAGTGGGGGCCCCACCTTGTTAAGAGATGCTGTGTGCTTGTGCAGATATCCATAGGGTCGGCAAGCACTACCGATGCCGTAGGATGCTTAACATATAGGGACTCCCACTAAGGGCGTGTGCTTGTGCCGATGCAGCCCACCTTGTTAAGAAATGCCAATGCCGATGCCGATGCTGTGTGCTTGCTGTAGACTGCCACTGCCATCTCTTCCGCTCCGCTAATGCCAATCACGGGCATGTCTTGTCGTTAATGAGGGAGCATTGCAATAGCGAATTGGTGCGTCCTGGGATAACACGATTTGCTACAAATTACATTGCCTTGCAAAGTATTGTAGATAATAAAGTTAGATTAAAGTCAATGGTAAATTCTACCAATTGGTTTGCCATGGTAGAAACTAGGACACAAGGTGGGAAGGATGCAGAGGACTTGATAAACAATTCACGATTTTGGGATGATTGTAGTCGCGTTACTCGTATTATGGAGCCCGTCGTATTAGTTTTGAAGTTGGTGGATGGAGATAAGAAACCAACGATGGGCTACATATACTAAGTACTAGAAATTATGTATGAAAAGGTGGAAGAAGCAGCGGGAAGGTCTAAAGAGCCATTCTTAAAGATAATAAGAGAACGAAGGCAAAGCATGCTATCCCACCCGCTCCACCTTGCCGGTAAGTATATTTCATTATAAATTTATCTTATTCAAATAATTTTGTATTATTTTAACTATTTATCTTTTATCATATGCTATTATTTCAACCCAAAATTTAACTATAAATACCACTTTGGCACGCGCGAAAATCTCATTCAAGTTGTGCAAAAAGTTGTTCAAAAGCTCTCTCCTACAATTGCTACGCAAATAGCGTGCATGAATGAGGTAGGCAAATTTAACTTGAAATTTGATGCTTAAATAAGATATTTGACATCTTCATGTCAATATGTTGTAGATTAAATTATTTAGAGAAAGGATGGGATCTTTTGGGAGTCATATGGCACAGCAGGCTATTAAGGCCACTCATCCTGGTAATAATCGACATCCCTTTAATATTTACTAATAATAATTTACTCTATAAAATCCAATTTTTGACTAGAATATGTTTCCCTACAGCGGAATGGTGGAATTTGTATGCAACAGAAGCTCCAAATTTATGGCAGGTGGCTGTTAAAGTGTTATCACAAACATCATCTGCTGGTGGGTGTGAAAGAAATTAGAGTACATTTAATCTTATCCATTCCAAAAGAAGAAACAAGCTTGGAATTGACAAGCTTAATGACCTTGTGTATATCCACTACAACACAAGGTTACGAATGAGGCACATTCAGGAGGACTTTGATTTTAAAAACAAGGAAATGACCGATCCAATTGATCTGGCCTACATTTTCCGAACCGGAGATAATGTGCTAGAAAGTTGGATAAATGACATTGGAGGAGAACCTGTGATGGATGTTACGGGAAGGCCAGATCCAGAGCTATCAAAGAAAATGGGTGCTGATGTTGAAGGACATATGGTCAGATCTGGTCGTCATACATTTCCTATAAGAGTACTGGATGAAGAGGATGAAGAACGACAGTTATCACAGACTACTTCAACCTCAAAGGATGACTCAAATGATGGCTCAAATGCAGATGCATTTGTAATGGTAGAAGGATCTAGATCAGAAGGATCATCCGACAGAGGGAGACATGGTGGTCAAGTGCAAACTCAGGGTGCTACAGAATATGACGAACAACACACCAATATCCATGGCGAACATATTCCAAGTCCACCAGCCATGGATTACGAGGGATATCCAAGTCACGATGCCTACATGGAGGATTTGAGCTCCTCAATTGGTTCCATGAGCATTAGTGATCAATTTTTTGGTTCTTCAGCACCTGGATCTGGATATGACATGGGATCATATGACACAACACGTGAGACGGGATCTTCATATGCTCAACCATTCTACCCGCAATCATTTGCACCACCACCGCCTTCATATAATTATCCATCATATTCATACGCTGAGTCTGAAAATGTTGACACTTCTGGGACTAGGACTGGGAGTGAATATTCTTACCCATATGAGTATGGTATGATCAAAAATTACTTTCCTCAGCAGTTCCAACCCCAAGCTCTCCCTCAAATGCCAAGATCAGAATCATCATAAGATGATTCTAGAATAACAGGATTCTCACAAACACGTGCAACTAATCGTGCACGTGGGCAGTGTGACAGACCATACACAGATAATAGATTTCCCCGTCTTGGGATTTTTGTTCGTATGAATGAACATGAATACAGACAGCACATAATGGATTACCAGACAATGTATTCATATATGTCTTGGAAGGATTACTGTGAATACATTCAAAGTATTCATCGACACAATAGTCAACAATGGTATCAATCAAGTGATGATAGTACCCATGATAAAGATATGCATCCAGCAAGACACTCTTGGTTCTGGTGAAATCTGTCTTTCAAGTTCCAAGTCCTGACTTCCGATACATCATACATCAAGACATTACAGTTTTAACTTTTACTTTGAAACTATACACTTTGATTCTTTCATTCTTAAATTCTTTGATTCTTAAATTCTTTGTATTCTTCTATTATTAAATTTTCTGTATTCTTAACATGGTAAGAATATTTCATCTCGTTATTGAATTTTAACATTGTATGGTCATGTTGTATATGAATATTATGATGTAACACTCTTATTGTTACATAATCAACATTTGATTTTCTTGAAACTGATATCATTTTGACCACTTCTACCATTTTTGTCGGCATGCCCTCGGCGTGCCTTCGAAATGACATTTTTTCGAGCCATCGAAATCATTGAAATCTGCCATCGAAAAATAGGCATTTCTCCGGCATGCCCTCGGTATGCCCACGAAATGCACACTTGTAATTTCATCGGCACGGCGTCGAAATCGGCATTTCGAACCTTGCTAACAATGATAAACATAGCCACATAGATCGAAGGGGCTTTAACATAACCAAATACTCTAAAATTGGTGCAATTTATCCTAGTGGATAACATTGAATTAATACATTCTTCAGTCTGCAGAAAATGTTTTTAAACATTGTTGAGAAAATAAACTTTGGTGTTATTTTATTAACCAAGCTTTAGCCCTTTTTACATAGAGAAAGGGATAGCTATGAAAGGAAAAATAATAAAACACAATGAAATACTTACCAAAAATAAGAAAAGCCAAAAATAGTGGGAAAACCAAACCTAACTAATTAGACCATAAAATATCTAATTTAATTTATTCTCTAACACTTTCCATTAAGTTGGGGAGTAGATATCTACAAGCCCCAACTTGTCACAAAAGAATAGATGTCTGCCTAGTAAAAGCCTTTGTGAGAATATTTGTAAGTTGCACATTAAACGTGACGTATGGAGTATCAATCTTTCCTTTTGTAATTACATTTTGTACAAAATGACAGTCTACTTCAATATGCTTAGTCCTCTCATAAAACACCGAATTGAAGGCGATGTAAGTAGCTGACTTATTGTTACAATAGAAGGGAATAGGAATTTGTGAAGAAATCCCAAGATCATTCAGAAATGATATTACCCACATAACTTCCCATGCCACATAGGCCATAGCCCTATATTCAGCCTCCGCACTAGACCGAGCCACCACAACCTGCTTATTGCTTTAATGTGACACAACATTCCCTCCAAGAAATATAACGTACCTAATAGTCAATCTTTTGTCCTCAACTGCCCTAGCACAATCTGCATTCGAGTGAGAAATAGTATCAACAGACCCACCGTTTTGGTAATGTAGTCCCTTACCCAGATTCTCTTTTAGGTATCTAAAAATCAGGCATACATCTATAGGACAGCTTTTCCATGTATTCATTGACCCAACTTACTACAAAATTAATGTCTAGGTGAGTGACTTCAGGTAAGTAGCTTGCCTAATGTACTCCTGGATATCGTGACATCCTCAAATTGGGTCATCCTTAAGTAGCATAGCCTTCTTCTAATGATTAATAGGGACACCAAATGGTTTTGCCCCTAACAATCCTGCTTCCTCTAGAAGCTGCAGTGTATACTTTCTTTAGGATAATGATAGACTAGTGTCCTGTTGTACTGCCTCTATTTTAAGAAATTATCTCAAATACTCAAGATCCTTTGTAACAAAGGTCTTGCATAGAAAGTCCTTTGTCTGAAGTATGCTTTCCTCGTTATCTCTGGTCAAAATCATAGCACCTATATCATTTCTAAGTATGAAAATACCCAGAAATATACACTACAAAATTGAGGAGAAAACTTGTCTTGTGTGCCAAAGGCTTGAACAAAATAGGTGCATCCAAATATATGAAGGGGTAAGCCAAAAGGTCGCTCAGACTCTGGGTGTAGCACTTGGTAAGAAATCCTACCTTGAAGGACTAATGATGGCACCTTGTTGATCAGATATGTGGTTGTTAGTATTGCATCTCCTTAGAATTGCTTAGGTACCTTCATGAATACAAGAAGAGCCCTAGCAATATCCAGTATGTGCTGAAGCTTCCACTCTACGACTCCATTCTGCCATGAGGTATGTGCACATGGTGCCTGATGGAGAGTTACTTTACTAGTAAAGAAGGCCTGGAGGTCTACGTACATGAACTCTAGCGCATTGTCGCTCCTAAACACCTATATGAATGAAGAATGCCTGGTTTGAATTAATGCAAAAAATCATTGCACAATCTGAAGCATCTCTAAGCAATTTTTCATCAGGAAGACCGAAGTAGGCATACTGCAATCATCCATTGTGGAGCGACTTGAGTTATTTCCTTTTATGAGGGTGTATTTTATATTTATTTATTTCATAGGGAGTTGTATTGTACTTTTTCCACTACCTCTCTATATAAAGAGTGGTAGGGTTTCTAGGAGAAAAATAAGACTTGTCATTTTTCCTAACTCCATATCAAAGCCATAGTCCTAGACTGATGCCCTAGGTACCACCACTGAAATAGGCCTCCGACCCCTCCACCTCAATCCCTCTCCTCATCGGCAACCTTTTCTCTTTGTCGCCTCCTCCCCAGCTAGCGTTGCTTGACCATGTCGTCGCTGAGAGGGCTACTGGCAGGGAGGAAGGGGCTTCCCCTGCCATTGGCAAGGACCACTGGTGATCAAATCCACTGCCATCTCTGCCAGTGCTCTTAGTAGTGGCCTAGCCGTGGTTTGATCCACTGGTGTCAAGGCTCCAGGGGTGATATAAATAACTTGCGGTCAAGGCATCATTAGTTGCGGATAAAAGAGGAGGATGTTCCAAAATCTGCATTACGGACCCGATATGGGTACTATGAGTTTCTGGTTATGTCGTTTGGGCTAACCAATGCCCCTGCATCGTTCATGGAGTTAATGAATTGGGTGTTCTGACCCTTCTTGGATCGGTTCGTTGTAGTGTTTATCGATGACATTTTAATTTATTCTTGGAGTGAGAGCCAACATGCAGAGCACTTGAGGGTCGTGTTGGACATCTTGCGATGCAACTAGCTCTTTGCCAAGTTCAATAAGTGTGAATTTTGGTTGAGAGAGGTCACTTTCTTGGGCCACGTGATTAGCAACAAAGGTATGTCAGTGGACCCAACCAAGGTTGAAGTAGTGTTAAGGTGGTCTCAACCAAGGTCAGTGACGACTATGCAGAGCTTCCTGGGCTTGGCAGAGTATTCTAATGTTTTATTCTAGATTTCTTCAAGATTGTGGCCCCGTTGATGAGTTTGACTAAGGAGTTAATTTTGTGTGAACCTCAGATTGCAAGCAAAGTTTCTAAAAGCTGAAGCAGAGATTGATGACAACGCTAATCTTGGCTCTCCCATAGGGAAGTGGTGGTTCACGATAGTTGCAGGATCACAAGAGGAATTACTTGACACACGATTTAAAGTTGGTAGCCATTGTGTTCGCCCTCAAGGTTTGAAAGCATTATCATTATGGTGAGACCTTCGACATCTTCACTGACCATAAAAGTCTCAAGTATATCTTATCTCAGAAGGAACTGAATATGAGGTAAGGCTATTGGATGGATCTGCTAAAGGTTATGACTGTAGGATCCTATACCATCTAGGCAAGGGTAATATGGTAGTCGATAGGCTGAGTTGGAACCCAATTGTGGTAGTGGCTCAACTCCAAGTATAAGGGTAATAAGGTCAGTGATTGGAAGCCAATTATGGGTC
Organism: Thalassia testudinum; assembly: GCA_037157565.1. NCBI lineage: Eukaryota > Viridiplantae > Streptophyta > Magnoliopsida > Alismatales > Hydrocharitaceae > Thalassia > Thalassia testudinum. Next base: position 2,652,139 of record JAZHRO010000061.1, read on the forward strand.
GAAATTTCTTAGACACTCTTACAATGTCGTGTAGACTGGTGCTAGAGCTGATCATGGAGATCAAGGAGATGCAATTCACTGATCTGAAGTTGACTCGGATCAGTCTTGACGAGACAATTGCCAGATTTTCTTTGCTTGGTGGAGCACTCTACTTTTGGAAATGACTTTGTGCCTAGGAACAAAACCTTGAAGCAACGGCTGATGTATGAAATGCACAACCCTAGATTAATGATACACCTGGGTAGTACCCACATGTATAAGGATATTTGGAAGAACTACTAGTGGAAAGACATGAAACACGACGTGGCACGGTATGTTAGTAGGTGTTTAACTTGTAAACAGGTGAAGGTCGAACATAGAAGCACTGCAGGTCTACTACAACCTCTCCTAGTGCTAGAATGAAAGAGAATATCTCTATGGACTTCATGGTTGGATTGATGAGGATTTCTTGTGGGCACAATACTATTTGGGTTATCGTTAACCGATTGTCCAAATTAGCTCATTTTGTGGTAGTCAAGACCACCCATAAGCTAAATCAGCTTGCTGAGATATATGTCAGGGAGATTTTAGATTCCATGAAGTTCCCAAGGACATTATTTCAGATAGGGATCCCAGATTAGTGTTGCATTTCTGGACCAGTTTGTAGGAAGCCGTGGGCACCAAGCTAAAATTTAACTCGACGTATCATCCTTAGACCGATGGACAGTCAAAACAGACCATCCAGACCTAGGAAGACTTGTTGAGGTCCTATGTGCTTTAGTGGCAAGGATTTTGGGAAGATCATCTGCCATTGGCTGAATTTGCTTATAAGAACAGCTACCATGCTAGTATAAGCATGGCACCTTTGAGGCATTGTAGGAGCGAAAGCGTTATTTGACAATTAGCTGGGAAGAAGTTGGAGAGAAATTTGTGCAAGGCCCAAAGCTAATTCAATAGATATTGGAGAAGGTTGCTTCCATCAAAAGTTATTATTGGCCTCCAAGTCCAGGCAAAAGAGCTACAAAATCATCATTGGCGGGATTTGTAGTTTCAAGTCGGAGATAAGGTGTTTCTCTGCATTATCGTTAATGAAGGGTATTCATCGCTTTAGTGTTAAAGGAAAGCTGAGACCTCGATACGAGGGTCCATTCAAGATTGTGGGGCGGGTCGGCCCGATAGCGTATCGTCTGGCTTTGCCTCTGCACCTATCAGCCATGCATGATGTGTTTCACGTGTCCACACTGAGGGTATGTTGTAGAGGAAAGCCATGTGGTATGCTATGACGATCTGCGAATTGAGCCCAATCTTAGCTATAAGGAACAACTAGTGCAAATCCTGGATCAAGCAATGAAGAAGATGCGCAACAAGACTATGCCCTTGGTGAAGGTATTGTCACGTAGTTAGAAATTTGAAGAGGCCACGTGGGAGCCTGAGGTCGAGAAGCGGATCAAGTATCCCCACCTCTTTCAAGCTTAAGATATGTCTAATTTTGCAGACAAAATCCTTTTAAGGGGGTTAGGGTTAAGGGTTTGAAAATTTTATCGTTATTTTGAAATTAAATAAAACCCTTGCTAATTTTATGATTTAAGAACATGAAATTGTCTTGAAATTAATCCTATTTAATGGCCTTAACAAATTTTGGATGAGGGGCCTTTTGTGAAAAGGTTTAGTTAGTAAACTCTATTAAATGGGTGATTTAGGTGGGGGACAATCTTAGAAAATTTCCACCCCTTATAAGAGGCATTGCCTTGCTTAAGAAGCCAAATGCACCTCATGTGTTAGAGAAAGACCACCACTGACACTCCCCCACCCACACCACCGGCTACCCTACCACCTCCTATTCTTCTCCCCTTTCTCCTTGCCGGCTCTCCTCTCCCTCTCCCTTGACTATAGTTGTTGCTGGCATAGAGAACAAGGAAGAAAAGGAGAAAAGAGTGAATGTCCACCTTCCCCCAAGCCCTAGACGTATGGTGCTACTTGAGAAGATAGGTTGGTACTCCATCCTCTTTCTTCCCTTGGATGTCCTTTTAGCACCCAAACGATTGTTGGGGGCGTAAGTCTTGTTGAATGTCAAGTTTACATGTGCGTGTGGGTTCTTAGAGGTTTGTTAGGATTACATATACTTGGTTCTCATTGAGATTTCCCAGGTTTATAATGCTTGTTTCTGGGAGATGGCTTCTAGTTGCTAGAGAAAAGGGATGGGATTTTGGGTGGCATGCAAGGTTGATTTTGTTTAGAACCAAGGTCTGGAGCCACCTAGTACTGGTATTGCTATTTAATATCAGTATTGGATGGCTCACATCACCCCAATACACGCAAAACGTTGGAATTGGAAGGGCCCGAAATTGGTACTAAGTATTAGTATTGGTACCGGCACCTTCTAATGATCGATTGGGCAAAAGTAGCATGGTACCGGTACTGGCATGAATTTTATGGGATTTCAGATGACAAGTGCCCGGTACTGGTACCCAAGATTAGTATCAATACTGGTGCTCTTGTTCTGCCCTACAAAGGCCCTATTTCTACCCTAATTCGATGTTGAAATAAGGGAATGTTGAGCCCTGACGTGGGGTGTTAAGTAAAAGAGATTCATTTCACTTAATACTCATACAACCATCACATGAAGTGAATAAAAAAAAACCCATGGAAGACAGGAATAAAAGCCTAAAATAACTGGCTAAGCACAAAGTAGAATTGTAATATGAAATCCGTCGTCTCTTGCAAAGTCTAAGGAAGACATGGATCCTAAGGTCTGAGGCCATGTCCTACGTGATCTATTAGGGCCAAAAGGTTTTGTTTCAGACGCAGAATCAAATGGATTAAAAGACAGTGGATGTACAAGGTGAGCTTGTAGGGCTACCTCCATTGATTTAAATGCCGTCGGCAAGGCCAGTTTTGAAGAACAGCCATGCTGATATGATTTCAGTGTCGAAAAATAGGTGTTTCGGCGACATGCCGCTGTGTTGCCACCGGCAAAATGGTCACTCTCCCTTGTCCCCCTCACCTGTATAGGAACTTGGCAGGGCTGTAGGGCGTGCGGCTACCGGAGAACACCGCGGAGTAGATCGCGTCGAGATCGCACACGAGGCACACGACCTTCCTGTCGTCGCCCTCGCCGCCCGCCTTCTTCCTCTGCTGCGGCCTGCAGACGTAGGGGTTGTGGCGGTCGCTGAGGAAGTAGTTCCTCAGGGGCGGGGTGTGGAGCAGCGCCTGCAGTACGGAGTTCATGAAGCAGGTGCTGCCAAGGTTGTTGAGCCCCCGGAGGCCCCACGGGACCCCGTGGCCCGATTCGGCGGCGGCAGTGTCAGGGCACCACAGTGGGCTGGAGCAGCAGTCGAGGAGGAGCTGCTCCCTGGCGGTGGGGGTCCAGGGGTGGAACTCGACCAGTCGCCTCCTCTTAGGGGGTGTGGGGGGAAGGGGGATGGAGGCGATCCGGTATTGGGAGGCGAGGACGGCGGAGTCGAAGTCGGGGTCGTGACCTGGTCGCAGCAGGCGAAGCAGAAGAGCTCGACGCGGTAGACGTCGAGGGCAAGGGCATGGGGAGGGGAGGAGGGGGACTGGTAGAGGTGGTCGTGGGCGTGGAGGGGGCAAGAGAGGCATAAGTAGAGGCGGGGTGGGGAGGAGGGGGGGCAGAGGGGACAGCGGTGGGGGAGGTCGAGGTGGAGCTTGGCGCAGCCGAGGGCGGGGGGTTTGGGGCGAAGGAGAAGGTGGAGGGAGCGGAAGGGGTTGGGGGAGGAGGAGAGGAAGAGCTGAAGGTGGGGGCAGGGAGGAGGGATGGAGGGGGAGGAGGACATGGGGAGGAAGGTGGTGGTGGTGGTGGTGGAGCCACAGGGTCGGTGGGCCCCGTGGACATAGAGGGTGGGGAGGGAGGGTGGGGGAGGCGGGAGGGCTATTTGATTTGGGTGTAGTGGGGGCCCCACCTTGTTAAGAGATGCTGTGTGCTTGTGCAGATATCCATACGGTCGGCAAGCACTACCGATGCCGTAGGATGCTTAACATATAGGGACTCCCACCAAGGGCGTGTGCTTGTGCCGATGCCGATGCAGCCCACCTTGTTAAGAAATGCCGATGCCGATGCTGTGTGCTTGCTGTAGACTGCCACTGCAAGATCAGAATCATCACAAGATGATTCTAGAACAACAGGATTCTCACAAACACGTGCAACTAATCGTGCACGTGGGCAGCGTGACAGACCATACACAGATAGTAGATTTCCCTGTCTTGGGATTTTTGTTAGTATGAATGAACATGAATACAGATAGCACATAATGGATTACCAGACAATGTATTCATATATGTCTTGGAAGGATTACTGTGAATACATTCAAAGTATTCATCGACACAATAGTCAACAATGGTATCAATCAAGTGGTGATAGTACCCATGATAAAGATATGCATCCAGCAAGACACTCTTGGTTCTGGTGAATCTGTCTTTCAAGTTCCAAGTCCTGACTTCCGATACATCATACATCAAGACATTACAGTTTTAACTTTTACTTTGAAACTATACACTTTGATTCTTTCATTCTTAAATTCTTTGATTCTTAAATTCTTTGTATTCTTCTATTATCAAATTTTCTGTATTCTTAACATGGTAAGAATATTTCAACTCGTTATTGAATTTTAACATTGTATGATCATGTTGTATATGAATATTATGATGTAACACTCTTATTGTTACATAATCAACATTTGATTTTCTTGAAACTGATATCATTTTGACCACTTCTATCATTTTTGTCGGCATGCCCTCGGCGTGCCTCCGAAATGGCATTTTTTCGAGCCATCGAAATCTGCCATCGAAAAACGGGCATTTCTCCGGCATGCCCTTGGCATGCCCACGAAATGCACACTTGCAATTTCATCGGCACGGCGTCGAAATCGGCATTTCGAACCTTGGCTGCCTCCACGAACTTGGTGAACCATGGGTTCATTGCTTGGGTTGAAGACCCGAGATTATGGGGTAGCTGGAGGCTACCTATGATCCACCTCGGAGCTTGGACAGTTCCTAGGTACAATGACGAGCCATGGGTTGTCACTGAAATAAGGTACTTAGAAGTATCCGAATTTGACTAGATGTAGAGGTACTCGTAGCAAGAGACTCATTAGGCACTTGTGTGTGCGGCAGTCGCTGGGGTATCACGATGGGCCTGGTTGAGATCTCGTCCAATGGTGAACTGTGAGGGCACGCTTAGAGACTACACCCTTAACGGGAGCTGTTGAGTTATGTTTATGTTTTTAAGGGGTGCTGTATTATTTTATTTTGTGTAGTGGGTCTATGATGTACTTTTCCCACACCTATATAGAGGTGTAGGGATTTCTTGGCAACCTACGGAAGTTTGTTTTCTTCAACTTAGTATCAGAGTCAAGATTGAGGACTTCACCAAAAACAAAACCCTAACCCTACCTTAAGCCCTTTCGCCAGAGCTACCGTTGCCACCACTGGCGGCCATGCCAACGTCGGACCACCGCCGCAGCAGTAGCAACATCGACCACTGCTGCTAGCTGCTGCAGCAGTAGGCCAGCAGTAGGCCACTACCGCCGCCAGTAGCAGCAGCAGCGCAGGGCCACCGCTGCTGGTGGTGGCAGCAGTAGGTCACAGTGCCGGGAAGAGCTGTTGCGACCACCGCCTAGAACACTTGCCACCACTGCCCAGGCCTAGCTGCTAATTTTTTGTGCTCTCTCCTGTTGTTGGTGTTTGGTAGCAGAGAGAGGGCACATCTCTACCTTGTGTCTGATCGAAAGATCTTTGGATCGTAGTTGATGGAGTATTGAAACCAAGGATCTTCTGGAAAGATGATGTGATGGTATTTTCTGATCGTATCTATTAGATTTGGGGTGTGTATTCCCCTTTGATGCATGTTTTTGGGGTGTGTAGTCCCCTTGAGTATTGACCGCGTGTGAGCGGAGTTTTTTGGGTTGTGTATTCCCCGGTTGGTATATTTGTTGGGGAGTGTAGTCCCCATTTTCTATCAATTTTCAGATCTGAAGTGTGAAGAAGTTTAAGGGCGTGTACCCTTCTCTATGGCACGTTGAACTTTGTTTGTGGCAGTGTGGTTCAGTAAACATGGTAGTGTCTCGGTCAGAGATTGCATTAGGAACTGCTGTGGGTGATACTCAAACCACTGGTATGATGTGGTTCATTGATTCAGGTGCTTCCAATCATTTATCCGGGAATCTGCAGTGCTTTGGACAGATTCAACCTGTCTCTCGGGGTCGTACAGTATAGGTGGCTGATGGGAGACTTGCTCCTATTAGTGGTCAAGGGAAAATTAATGTTACCCCTTCTATGCAGCTTATAATCATGTTCAGTTTGTTCCACACTTATCCATGAACTTGCTCTCTATCAGTGAGATCACCAAGCAGATGAATTGTCGGGTCATCTTTGATGAGAGTGGATGTATCTTCCAGGATAGAATGACAGGGAAGATTATTGGTAGTGGATATAAAGGAGTTTATCGACTTCAACAGGGTCCTATGGTTGCTGCATGTCGGGTTAGTATCACAACTAGAAGTGCTCTACAGTGGCATAGACGATTGGGCCATCATTCTTTGGAAAAGTTACGCAGGCTTATTCCTCATGTGTCCCCAACTACACAACTTTCCTACGATGCATCTCAACTTGGGAAGCACCATAGAGATCTTCCTTTCCAGCTATTACAGGACCACATTCAACTTCATGTCTTCAGTTAGTGCATCATGATGTTTGGGGTCCCAGTAGAACTCTTGCTAGGGCAGGACATTGGTACTATTTGATTGTGGTTGATGATTTTTCCAGATTATCTTGGCTATTTCTCATGAAGAATAAGTCAGAAGTAGGTCCACTAATTGAGAAGTTTGTGTTGACGATAAAAAATCAATTTGATGTTTGCATCAAGATTCTCAGATTTGATAATGCACTGGAGTTTTGTACTCGTCAGTTGGCAAAATTCTATGGCATACATAGTATAATTCATCAGACCTCATGTCCTCACAGTTCTCAGCAAAATAGAGTTGCAGAGAGAAAGCACAGACATATCTTTGATATGGCCAGAGCTCTTCTTATCCATAACAGTGTGCCACAGAACTATTGGGGAGATGCAGTTCTCACTGCTTGCTACTTTATTAATAGATTGCCCTCTTCAGTGATTCACGAGCAGATACCATGGCAGGTGTTTTATCCAAATGATGAGTTGTTTGATCTTCCACCCAAGACATTTGGGTGCGTGGCTTTTGTACATCTCCTTGGACTTGGGCGTGATAAATTAACACCTAGAGCAATTAAGTGTGTGTTTCTTGGCTATTCTCGTATTCAAAAGGGGTATCGGTGTTTTGATCTCCTACACTAGAGACATTATATCAGTGCAGATGTCACCTTTCATGAAGCAGAGCCTTATTTTTCTGTTGCTGCCAGGCAGGTGCAGAGTGTGCTGGAGAATGTGCCTGTACCAGTTGCTCCTATACCATTTAGTATATTTACAGATACTAGTAGTCCTTCTCAAGTTGATGAGCCACCTACCAACACATTTAGACCAAAACCAGCGGATGAAGAGACCTTCAAGGGTCACACCTATCAGTTGCCAGTTGTGTATAGGGCAAAGCCCCCTCCATTTATTCCACAGACTCCTCAGGTTAGTGTTGATAACCTAGAGGTGGTTCCTACTCAGTAGACTTTTTTAGACAGTGTCAACAGATGTAGCAGGTGAGAGTCTGCCACCTGAGGATAGTTCTCCAGGTCCTAATTCCATGAGTACTGATGAAGATATTCCTATTGCTATTAGGAAGGCTCCGCAATCTTGTGCCCAGTATCGTGTTGCTGGGAGTGGTGTTACTACTTATTCTCTGAGTTCCAAGTTTCATGCATTCACAATTGCTCTTTCTAGTGCTGAGTTACCTACCTCGTACTAGCAGGCTCTACTACATCCACACTGTAAGGCAGCTATGGAGGAGATGTCTGCATTTACCACCAGAGGTACTTGGGAGCTGTCACCTTTACCATCTGACACACATCTTGTTGGAGCAAGATGGATTTTTGCCTTGAAATACAACCCAGATGGGTCTATTTCAAGGTATAGGGCCCACTTAGTGGCCAAAGGATTCACCCAGACATATGGGGTGGATTTCTTTGACACGTTCTCCCTTGTTGCACGACTCTCTACTGTTCGAATTCTTATATCTGTTGCGGCTCATTATGGATGGCAGTTACATCAGTTGGATGTTAAAAATGCATTTCTGTACAGAGACTTGGAGGAACAGATATATATGTAGCAGTTACCTGACTTTGAGATTCAGGGGGAGTGTGTATGCAGGCTTCGTAAGGCCCTTTATGGTCTTAGGCAGAGCCCCTGAGCCTAGTTCCAACACCTGTCTGAGGCATATTGTCTGTTATTGGGATGCAAAGATCTTCATCGAATCATTCATTATTTATGAGAAAGACCAGTAGGGGTACAGTGGCTTTACTTGTGTATATGGATGATCTTATTCTTACATGTAATGATGCAGAGGGTGTATCTCAGATGAAGAAACACTTGGCATACCAGTTTGTCATGAAAGATCTTGGGAAGCTGAGATATTTTTTAGGCATTGAGTTTACTACAAGTAAGCAAGGGGCAATTATGTCGCAGAGGAAATATGCCCTTGATATTCTTCAGGAGACAGGCATGCTAGGATCCAAAGATGCAAATATTCCTATGGATCCTAAAATTCATCTGTTTGAAGATAATGTGAAGCTAAAAGACAAGAAGGCATATCGACAGCTGGTGGGGAAGCTATTATATCTGACTATCATTAGGCCAGATATTAGCCTTGCAGTGGGGAAGCTGAGTTAGTTTTTAGATAAGCCCACTTAGGTTCATTGGCAGGCTGTGATGCAGGTGTTGAGGTACATCAAGGGATGTCCAGGTAGAGGCATTCTTTTTCAGAGAAAGGCACCTATGGCCGTTGCATACTCAGATGCAGATTATGCATATGATGTCGGGGATAGGAGGTCTACTACTGGTTTCTGTACCTTTGTTGCTGAGAACTTGGTAACCTGGAAGAGCAAGAAACAAAGTGTTGTTTCACGCTCTAGTGCTGAGTCTGAGTACAGGGCCATGGCACATACTGCTGCTGAGATGATATGGATCAGATCTCTGTTACGAGATCTTCATGTTGATGTTCAAGAACCTATGGAGATGCATTGTGACAACCGGGCTGTTACCTACATTGCAAACAATCCTATGTTCCATGAGAGAACAAAACATGTGGAAGTGGATTGTCATTACACCAAGAGTTTGATTCAACAGGGTCTGCTTCGTACTACTTGTCTTGCCTCCTTAGATCAGACTGCTGACATGTTTACCAAGCCGTTGCCACATCCCCAGTTTGAGAAGTGTAGAAACAAGCTGAGTATGATGGATATACATACTCTAGCTTAAGGGGAAGTGTTGAGTTATGTTTACGTTTTTAAGGGGTGCTGTGTTATTTTATTTTGTGTAGTGGGTCTATGATGTACTTTTCCCACACTTATATAGAGGTGTAGGGATTTCTTGGCAACCTAAGGAAGTTTATTTTCTTCAACTGGAGCATTAGTGTGACCTAACAATTCTGGCTAACCCTACTATTATGATATGAAATGATCTATGACTAGACATTACTGGACGCGAATTGAGCTTACTCTTCACCATTGCAAGGTATTGGCTTGGGTAGCTCCTAAGAGGCCTGACTCTTCTGACTGAGGTCAGCAACGTTCTTGATATGCCGAGAATGAGTACGCCTTTTGTGAGGGTTACCAATCCTGCTAGCCTCTCCCATGGTCAAAGAGAGACTACGAGGATGGGATCCAAGGAAAGGATAGGTCTTGATCTCTAGTAGAAAGGCATGATTTACAGAAGCTAACTCCTGAAGCAAGCGAGAGAACAAATTACATGCTAATAAGTCATGGGTTAAACCTTGGTAACTAGGAGAATGAATTAGTAGTTGACCGATAGTGCAAAAACCCATATACTACCTCTTCCTATTTCAATTTTACACAGTTTTGTCCCTACTAAGCTACTTAACTCCTAATATTTGACACATATCAGCTTCCGATGTGTGAAGCAGTGGTTTCCATCTCTCCCACGAGTAGCACCGATGCCTGGTGGTAGCAAACCAGCTCCTTGTTCAGCCCTCATACGCTTGGAAAGGGCGACAGTGGAGGCGCAACACCTGGGGGGTGGGCAGACCTACATAGAGTCTGTGCGGGTCCTTGCAGCGAAGTTCGTAATAACCACCTATCAGCTGGAGTAAGTGATGTTTTGCAGGTTTTAGGCCCAGGAAGACCTGGGAGGACTACTAGATGGCTAGACTTTAGTTTCTTTTTGGTTAAGCCCTGGTTACATGATGTGATTGATGCAATTGGGCTCCTTTTTGTTTAGCCCTTTCGATAAGATAGCTTTTTGTTATATAAAGGAACTTGTGTAGGTAAACTGTGGATGCTTGTAAATATGTGGATATGGATACCAACCAGTGGATGATATGGCGGCGTTGTTTATATTATGATGCGACGGTATATGGTGGTTATGATGGTGATATTCTGATACTTGTTTTCCTATGGTCTTCCATGCTTTTTTCCACTTGTGACATTTGGGTGTACCTGATTGTTTTATGTTTCCGTTTTGCTTTGTATGTGGTGAATGTGAGGTGTATCCACTCTTTTATATTATGGTATGCATGCACAGGTACACATTACAAGTACATGTTTTGGTAAATGTTAAATAAATAGGGAAAACTCCGTGAGATTTTCGATAGATTTTGACCTTACGATTAAATAATAATCGCATCCCTAAAATATACCTAACTAGTTGAACTAAGCTGGTAACCTTAACTACCTAATAACTAGAACCTATGCATTTGCACATGCAATGGTCTACTCCTGACCCATCTGGGGGATTATTGAGGTGTGACAGCCATGATTGCAACATCAAAAGTCAATGGCTTGATAGGTATCTTGTTCATTCCACTAATTCTTGAGAGTTCCATAACACTCAGCTAAGGGCATAATCCCCTTCTTAAACGTGTGAATATCCTCAATCACATGATACAACCTGGTGATGTTGCTTTTCTGGGAATGAATCTCATGCAATGCATCTCACATATTCTTAGCAGAGGAATAAAACATGATATGTTTGGCAATATGCTCCTTCATGCTATTTAGCATGCATATAGCAACTCAATCATTATCCTCCGACCAATCTTCCATCTTTGCAATGCCGGTAAGTTCATCCTTCAGGAGGATGTACTTTCTATGGGATCCCACAAACCGTGCAAAAGTAGACCACAACAAAAAAATTGTCCCATCTAGTTTGATGGCGGTGCCCTACATATGGGGTAAAGCGCCCATGGTAGATATCTTCCCTACAGAGTCGCTAAGAGCATCCTTGTCGGCCATGTCGCACAGTTGGTGTAGATAAAAAAAAATACAATCATAAAGACAAAGATCAATATATAGAAGCTTTAGGAAAAAACCACACGTAGACTTGAAAACTTTGATTTCAGATCATGCGTGTAGGATTCCTCCTCCTTAGACCATGTGTGGACCACCAAGACCAAAGAGGAGCCCTAGTAGTGACATAATAGAGCACTAAGGAAGGAAAAGATGTGCCAAGGAGAGGTGCAAGAAGCAGTAGGTGGTGCTAGTGGCACTGAGATGCTATTGGCGCATGCTAGCATTGTAGGTGAAGTTGCAAGTAGTGTTGGCGGTGCTAGCAACGTTGCCGGTGGCGCTGGCAAGCTACAGCGCAGTTGCTATATCTGAGAGAGAGATCGAGAGAGGTGGTGACATTGGTGGAGAGAAGAGGAAAGGGTGTAGTGGAGGGGTGAGAGGGCCTAGGTTCTAGTAGGATACCGAGTGTCACCCTAGGACCTTCGCTCTGATACCATGCTAGGAAATAAGAGTTATCTTATTCCAAAACCCTAGGACTTTTATATAGAGAGACCTGTTGGGTAAATTATAGAGTCATCCTTACAAAATAACATGAAATAAGAAATAGGAGACAACTAATAACTCTCAATAACCTCATTGGTTAGTCCCTCAAACCAAGCACAAACCTTTGGTTGAGGCCATATATATCTTTCTTTAACTTACATACATTCTCCCCTTTTACCTTGTAACTAAAAAACTTGCCTTATACACACCTCTATTAGATCGTCATGGAAGAAGGCATTTTTTATGTCAAGCTGATATAACGACCAATTTTTGTTCACAACAGGAGAAAAGGTCTCAAAGTAGTTAACTCCATAGGTCACCAATTTTACCTTGAATCTATCAATATTGCCATCTGCACAATGCTTTACTATGTTGTAAAACATGATAAGCGGAAACGTATTAACGAAATATCAAAGCATAATCAAGGAATGAACATTTTGATTTACATGGAAACCCTACTCACAAAAAGTGGGGAGAAAATCACGGGAGAAGTGCCTTTATGGGTGTGATATGAATGTATTCTTCTCAAGAAACAAATGGGAGGTACAACGCCTATTTATAGGCCATCATGCACTCCAACTCTCCACATTACATGATGTGCTACTCTTCTCGTATAACTGAATCTCTCATATCCAATTACTCAACTACACATTCTCTTAGCACTCCCTCTTAAGTTGGAGCATGAAATGCTCGGCTTGTAAAACAATGAAATCCTCACTCTATGTAGAACACAACACTTTCAACTGGTGCAACCGAGTCACGGCTCTTCTACAGGCGAATGATGTCTGCTATATCCTGAAATTTGCACTAGAAAGGAGTGAATAGTGCAGCAAAAATAAAATCGATAACAATTGCAAAATAAAAATTCAATCCCATAAAAAAATTCACTACAAGAGATCAAATTTTTAGGTGGAAACTCCAACGGTAAAAACTATCACCTAAGTCACCTCGACTTAGGATTTCTTAATCAACTTAGTCGATCAAATCCACTATACGTACCACTTAAAATCGAGGGTAACACAACCTCTATTACAATAACACTACTTTGGATTAAGGGTAGTGTACCTCAAAGTTACTCTCTTCCACGAAGAGTATTTTGTCTCACGAAGAGACGAGAATTCACCATGCAAATGCCAAATCAAAAACAAAAATAAAAGAACCTATAGCACCTAAATATAAAGTTGAACCTAAGCTCTTATAGGTGAGGATGAGGTCTCTGAAGTGGAACCAAATGAGCGTGAAGGTGCAGCAGTACGATGCTCACATATTGGTGATAGGTTGCTTAGAGAGTAGCTCACAAATTGACCTCACTCAATGTACGTGGAATGGGAAGTAGTAGCACTTTGTTTGTGTTGCACACTAGTTTTTCTCTTCTAATATGTGTATCTTATGAATGCAAATGTTAAATAATAAGTATTTTGTTATCATCAAAACCAATGATCGTGATACATTTGCATTAACACATCCTCGTTCTTCTTGTAGGCGGGTAAGTTGATGATGATGCATCAACGAGGGCTAGAGTTTGTTAGATGAACTGCTGTGCTAGCTTTGACACGAGCCACTCCTTTGGAGACCTCGACTGATGCTGTTGCCTTCCTATTAGGGATCTCAAACATGAGCCTCTCCTCTAGAGACGTCGAAATTGGGCCTCTCCAATATGGAAAGTCGACATGGGCCTCTCCTATGTAGACCTCGAAACTCTGGCATCTCTATTACAATAACTCGATGTGGGCCTCTCTTATATGAAAATCTTTCTCTAGATTTCTCTCATATGGGGACTTGAAAAGTGTTCCTCTCATATAGGGATTAGATAGAATGTTTTTCTCATGTGGGGACCTTGAACAATGAGTCTCTCATATGGGATGAACGATAACACTAGGCTAACACTAACACTCCCCCTTTCTCTCATACTCTATGGGAGAAGAAACAAAGAGAAGAAACTGAAACTAGAGAAGAGCTTCTCCTCTCTTTTCTTGAAACATCATTTTTCTTTTTCTTTTTCCCCAACAATTTTTCTTCTTTCATATATTTTCTTCCATTTTTCTCTCATTTTTATCCTTTTTCCTTCTTTGTTTTTTTTTTCCTTTTTCACCATCCCCTCTCTTTTCTTCTCTATTTTCTTCTTTCCTTTTTTTCTTTTTATAGGACTGGCAAGCAAACAATAGAAAAAAGGGGATGATGTAATTTTTACCCTAAAGGTTTTAGGGTTTTAAAACCTTAACCTACAACGTAGCTACCCTCATTCTATGCTTTAGTAGCTTCTTCGTTGCACTTCTCGCACCACCTGTACCGTTGCCTCTCCATCAATAGCTTTTCCTAGCACCGACGCAGTGGTCGTGAGCTCGACTCACACCACTGTTCCGTTCTCTCCCCATGTGTGTGCTTCCTTTCATCCATCGACGCCACGAATCTTGCCACCAATCTTGTGGTCTCTTGAGAATTGCCATCGATTGCCGAGATCTTCATCGAAGGAGGCACTTGCCTTGGATTGTGCTGCCTCGCACACCACCTCGTCATTAGATCTTGATCAAAAGATTGACATCGCACACATCTCTACCTCGATCTCCTTCGTCGCGCACAGCGCACCACTTCTCCCCTGCATTCTTCCCCTTCGACTTTGTCATTGTGGTGCCTCCTTAAGGAGCACCACCTTGCTTGCTATGCTCACCTTGCCTCATGCGACATAACCTGTGGTTGTGCTTTCTCCTACTTTGCCTTGCTCAACGTAGCATGGCATCACCTCGACCATCATCTTCCATCGATGACGCCATGCGCCTCTATCGCATGTTAAGGTTCAAAGAACCCAACATGCCATGGTGATGCATCTTCGATGCTCCACTACTACCACATGCTCCTCTTCAAATGACCATGGCACAAAATAGAACTTCTAAGAACAAATGATAAAGATAATCTTAAGAGGCAAAAAATAACTTAAAAGTCAACTTACTCTGATACCATGTTGTAAAACATGATAAGTGAAAGCGTATTAGCAAAATATCAAAGCATAATCAAGGAATGAACACTTAGGTTTACGTGGAAAACCACTCACGAAGAGCGGGGAGAAAACAACGGGAGAAGTGCCCTTATGGGCATGATATAAATGTATTCTTCTCAAGAAACAAATGGGAGGGTACGAACTTACTTATAAGTCACCGCACACTCCAACTCTCTACATTACATGATGCGGTACTATTCTCTTGTAATTGGATCTTTCATATCTAATTACCCAACTACATATTATCTCAACATACTATATAGACCCACCGGCAATCAACAATTTTCGCTTCTTGTGGGCATGACACAAGTGTAGTAAGGGCTTTCATCTTAGCATCCATAGCCATCTTCTATTAAGGATCTCGAGAAGTTTTTAAATGGTCATGTAGGATGATTATGCTGAGTAATGCACTAGAAAGCTATTGTATAGAAGGATCCAAATGAGTTGTAGACATGAAGTGAGAGACGAGATAATTTGTAGGAGCAACCGACTTTTCCTCGAAGCACTCGTCTATCTTCCTCATTTTGGCTCTGTATTAGCAAAGACATTATCAAGAGGAGCAGTTATAATAGGTAATGGAACATGAAGAGGCTCCTTAAGATGTCTGTGATACGTCCATAGCTGATGAGGAATGACCTCGATGTTTGTCCCTTCTTCTAAGAAGAAAAGGACCTTCTCAAAGAATGTCACATTTGCAATAACTACATATCATTCACTAGTAGGATCATAGTACTGCTACCCTTTCTAAGTGCAAGAGTAGACAAGAAAGACGTACTTGAGTGCTTGTGGGAACAGCTTATCTTGTTGTCCAACAGCACACACGAAGCATATACATCTAAAGACACGTAATAGGAGAGTAAAGGGTCAATCCACAATTGGAATGGGACTTCCCCTTTCAGGATGAATGAGGGGACTCGATTGATTAGATAAGTACTAGTATGCATAACATCTCCCTAGAACTATTTCGGCACCTTCATGAACACATGGAAGGTCCTAGCAATGTGAAAATGTGTCTCAAGGTCCTCTCAGTAATGTCATTTTTGTTGAAAGGTATAGGCACACGACGTCTAATGTAAGATGTCATTTGTAATAAAGAATGACTTCAATTTCTTCTGCATAAATTTTGGGGCATTATCACTGAGAAATTTCTTGATGGCAATAAAATAGACATTTTATACCTTAGCAAAGAATCATTTCACTATACGAAGGATCTTATCCGATTCTTCATAAGGAATACTTAGGTGGATCTGCTATAATCATCAATAAACACTACAAAGTACCAGTGGCTTGCAGTACTAGTTACGCGAGACGGTCCCCAAATGTCATAGTAGATCAACTGGAAGGTAGATTTGCATGTTCCTTTGTTCGTAGAGGAAAAGTCGATCGATAGTGCTTATCCAATTAACAAGCCTCATAATCAAACTTGGTAGATTAAGGCAGATCTGGGAACATTTGGCGAAGCTTTCCAAAGTAGGGATGACCAAGTCAATGGTACCAAAGTAGAGGATCCATACAAATAGAGGTAGCTCCTGCAAAATGAGTGGGGATATCAAGGTGGTATAGTTCATCTCTTTTATATCCACCACCAATGATCTAACTGGTTTACTTATCCTAAAAGTAGCATTGATGCTCATCAAATACGACATTACACTTGAGATCCTTGCACAACTTGCTCACTGAGAGGAGCCTCATAGGGAACTCAAGTGCACAATGCGCATTTGACAACTGTAGCCTGGAAGAGAACTAGATATCCCCAACTACAGTCATTGGGGAGTAGGAGCCATTAGCCATCTTTACAGATATAATTGCTCTTGCTGGCTGAGCCTCGCATGAGGAGCTAGGGTCACCGGTAAGGTGAGTAGAAACATCTAAGTCAATCACCTACTTACTAATAGTGACAGATGTCAGACTCGCCCGAGCCCCATCGACATTGGTTAGAGCAACAAACACACAGGGACTCTTGGTACATGTGGTCAACACATCTCCATAGCAAAACCATTTAAATAGAAACTTCTCAAAGAGGTAGTATATAATAATCTCGAGTAGTAATGGGAGACAATCTCAAGAAAGAATTGGGAAATAATCCCCAACTAGTAGAAGAGAGCAAATCCTGGTTGCTATAGTAGAGAGCGATCATATCATAAAATCCTTAGAGAGGTAGGTAGAGCAGGAATAGGTCACAGAGAGAATCAAGCCATGTCTAAGGTGTAGAGAAAATAGAACATAGAGCTGACAAAGAGTTCACATGCATATGCCCACATGCGCATGTAGTGGCACTATGCGCATAGTATTTGGGACAACACTCTGTGCCCTATGCGCAGTGCTACCCTACGCACACTGTGCGTTCCCAGGTGCTACTATGCTTCAAGAGAGGAAACAACTATGGTGGCAGCAACGGATTGATGTAGGAGGAGAAGAAAGGGATATAAGAATCAAGAAGGTATCGAACATCAACTTAGAATCACCATTCTCTTATATCATGTGGAAGAAAATGAAGTATCTTATTCCAAAAGCAAACCCTATCCTTTCTTATATATAGTGAGGAGGGGATACAAAAATTGCATACATATATCCATAAAGAAATAGAAAATATCAAAGAACTATAAATATCACTATGCTAACAACAATACCTTTTCTCCATTCCTTTAGCATTCTCTTCCCTCCTAAAACATCAAATACGTTTGTAAGCCAAGTTAGACCTTACTTACCCATCACCTTACAAATCCAACAACCTTCCTGAGTTTCATCATGTTTTAGTCATTCGCCACTTCTTTCCTTTGTATGCGTTAATAACTGAATGATTCAAGTGAGCTTCTCAATTTGCAACTCCCATGAAATGATATCAACTATCATATTTCCGTAAAAAAATTTATGAAAATAATTTTTGGTGAAGAAAATGAAACAAAAAAAAAACTATTTGGTGGGATATTGAACCACGACTTATGATGGCCACTCTGGTACCATGTCAATGGAAATGATTATCTTATTCTAGAGAAGAAAGCCCAAGGGTCTTTGTAAGAGAGGCACTACGGAGAAATTACAAACATACCTTGCATTTGATAAAATCTAGTTCTAGCATTTAGCATAAAATTAAGTATACTACAAAAATAGCCATATATATTTGAGTTAGCCCATAAACATCATCAAAGAAATTCAAAAGCAGACTATATTTTCAAATACAAGAAGTTATCAATGTCAATCTCCAATATTAGTTGCAGTATGCAATTCAATCATATATCTATGACTTGGTCTTTACATAAGAATTAATGTTGATGCCTAGAAATCCCATAGAGCTGCAAATAGTCCAATAATTTCCATAATATAAAACAAGGGAATCACAATTAAGTCTTCATTCTCATGAGTCAAGATCTAAAACAATCTAACAGCAGTCACTAATCTAGTTTTGAGAAGATTATGTTATAATCATAAAGAATAACACTTTCATCCAGATAAGTCCGCCCTAATATCACAGATGCATAAACAAATTTCATCATGGGCATTGTTTGATACAGTTTTGCATGCATCACCAAGAGAAAGTCACAATTCAAATAAATCTATGCTCATCTTACAACAGATATAGTTTCCACACCTTTGCTGATGCTGCGGCCCAAATTGTTGTTCTCTTTCAGAGGATCAGCTATATTGAAATGCTTTTTAGCAAATAAGCGACGGCAGTTCGCAGAGTGACCCAGATGAAACGCTAACATGTTTTTGCATTCATTGAAGAATTGCTTTGTGAAGAAACGATCACTTCCATCATTTTCTGTGATCTCAACTATAACATAACAATTTTTGTTTTATTAAATGGCCTAAGAGAAAGAGTTTGCAATCTAAATACTCTTCAGAGCACCACTTACCAACTAACTCAGGCAAGAAGGACAAATGGACAGGACCATGCAAAGTGATGCAAAGGTTATCCCAATCAAACTTGCTGAAATAATTCAAAAACCTGTGTAGAACCTGGAAACCACTAAACTAGATTAACTCCCAAAAAAAGCTCTAATGGATTCGTCAAATTGAAAGCTAATATCGTATATTCATTGCATTATTTATGCTTGTAGAAGGGAATGCATTGTCTTATTGAGCAAGAAAATCATAACTTCTCTTATATAGAGAAGAGACAAAGGGTAAACATGAAGAGTCCATTACAAAAATAATATCTGACAACTAGTCAAAATAAATAAAGGATAGCGGAAATAAATGGCAAGACACTCTCCCTCAAGTTTGAGTGTAGATGTCCTTTTAACTCAAACTTGTCACATAAGAAGAAATGTCACTTTCTTGGAAGTACCTTCGTAAAAATATCTTCTAGTTGAAGCTCAGAGGATATATAAGGAGTGTCAATCTTTCCTTCCATCATTGGATTGCGAATAAAGTGATAGTCTACTTCAATATGCTTCGACTTCTTCTGAAAAACTGGATTTGAAGCAATGTAGGTGGCATATTTATTTTCACGATACATAGGAGTAGTACTCTTCACTTAAATGCCCATATTAGTCAAGAAGGAGCAAATCCACATGACCTTGCATGCCATGTGAGTCATGGCTCTATACTCGACTTCTGCACTAGAGTGAGCTACCACAGTTTACTTTTTGCTATGCCAAGAAACAAGATTGCCTTTAAGGAATACAACGAATCCTATAGTAGATTTTTTGTCTGCATAATTAGCATCAAAATACGAAGATAGCTCCAAGTGGCCATTCTTGTAAAATAGGCCTCTATCCGAAGACTCCTTTAGGTATCTCAAAATAAGGCAAACATTATTCCAATGGATACATTGCAACTTCTCCATGTACTGCTTACCTTATTGACAACAACACTAATGTCTAATAAAGTAATAGTGAGGTAGAGTAGCTTTCCCATTGTACTCCTGTATATGTGTACATCCTCGAAGACAAGATCCTCAGAGAGAACATGTTTGCCTTTTCGCTCCACAGGAATGACAGAAGGCTTTGCTTCAAGAAGCTTGGCATCCTTCAGGATTTCAAGGGTATATTTTCTCTAAGACAGTGCCATCCCACGTCTTTTCAAGGGTATATTTTCTCTAAGAATGTGCCATCCCACGTCTATCTCTGACAACCTCTATGCTTAGAAAGTAGTGTAACTCACCAGAGTCCTTTGTAACAAAGGACTTTTGTAAAATGTTTTGACCTAAATCCGAGTCTCATCATTCCTAGTCAATATCATGTCATCTACATAAACGGCTAATATCACAGTGCTTGTGGTCATCCTTTTGGTGAACATGGAATGATCATAGGAGGGTCTATTAAACTCAATCTTTAGGACTTCTATACTCAGTTTGTCAAACCACGCATGAGGACATTGCTTAAGACAATGGCCTTTTTTAACCTATACACAAACTCCCCCTCAACCTTGTAACCAAGAGATTGGTGCATGTAGACTTCTTCAAGGAGGTCACCATATAGAAACACATTTTTCATGTCCAACTAATATATGGGCCAATCCAAATTGACAACAATTGACAATATGGTACGAATAGAGTTGACACGTGCAACTAGAGAGAAGGTTTCAAAGAAGTCCACGCCATATGTTTGGGTGAACTCCTTTGCAACCAACTTAGCCTTGAATACGTTAATGGTACCATTTGCATGATATTTCATTGTCTACACCCATTTGCAATCCACAATTTTTGCACCTCGAGGAGTAGAGACAATATCCCACGTGTCCCTAGTAGTGAGTGCCTCCATCTTAGCATCCATAGCATCCACCCCCTTGGGATCTGGGAAGCCTTCCCATAAGTTAATGGGAGAATACTACTGCAAAGAGCCTGCAAAAATTGCTGCATAGAACAATTCAAATGGGCAATAGAGTATAATGTGACATAAGATGCAAAGTACAAAACTTGATTGGTTTTCTCAATGCAATGGGCCTATCATCTTCCCCACTATGGCTCTCCACATAGGGGAACATTTGTAGCAGTAACGGCAGGAGGCTTATTACACAGTAGGCAGTCACTTGCATCAAAGATGGGGAGACAGGAATAGGTATAGGTGTAGGCATAGTTGGTGGTGTATCCCTTCTTTGGTAGACCTGAGACTGAAATTGGGAAGCCATCCTTGAGGGGAGATGTAAGAGACCTTCTAAATAAAGGTCACATTTACACAAATATGGTAATTCCTGTCAACCTGGTCATAAAGTGGGAAAAAATAATGCTTCATAACAAACCAATAAGCCCTACACCTCTTTATATAAAGGAGGGGTGAAGGAAAAGTTACACTACATGTTCAATGAAGAAATAAAAATAATGAAAAGCCACAAAAATAAAGGAAATAAATAAGTATGAAGAAGTCAACACTCCCCCTCAAGTTGGAGCATAGATATCTATCATGCTTAACTTGGAACAGCATGTATCAAAGACTCCTCATGGCAATGGCTTGGTAAAAATGTCAGTAGCCTAGTCCTCTAAAGCAACAAAAGTAGTATGCAACACTCCCCACTATATCAAATCTTTGGTGTAGTGACAATCCACTTCAACATGCTTCATTCTCTCATAAAACATTGGATTATTAGCTATGTAAGTGGCTACCCTATTATCACATTGCATTTACATAGGGCCATCAATTTGGACGTGTAGGTCTCGTAGTAAGGATTTCACCCAAACCAGCCCTGTCGTAGTCTGAGCCATAACACGATACTTAGATTCTGCACTCAACCTGAAGACAATTCCCTACTTCTTGCTCTTCCAAGTGACAAAATTTCCAGCAACAAAGGTACAGAAGCCAGTGGTAGATTTTCTGTCTGCTATATCCCTTACATAGTCAGCATCTGAATATCCCATACATAGTCAGCATCTGAATATCCCACAACCTTCATAGGAGCTCTCTTCTTGAAAAGTATTTCACGCCTAGGTGTTTTCTTCAAATTCCTAAACACCTACATGCTCCTTCCCAATGCAACTTAGTAGGCTTGTCCATAAATTGGCTGAGCTGTCCAACTGCCAATGGAATATCAGGTAACCAACTACCTATATGAATAATTATCAACCACCTCTGCCTCTCCATCATATAAATGTGTCTTGGGATCCATAAGTATGTTAACAGGTTTGGACCTCAGCATGCCTGTTTCTTTAAGTACATCAAGGGCATACTTACATTGGGACGGAACTATCCCTTCTCTGCCAGTTGCAACTTCGATTCCTAGGAAGTAATGTAGTTGGCCAAGATCTTTCACAACAAACTACTCTGCTAGAGATCTTTTGATTGCTGTAATTCTAACTTTGTCATCCTCTATAATGATCAAGTCATCAACATACACCATAATACCCACCACACCTCACTCTGTCTTCCTGACAAACAGTGAATAATCTGAGGAGGATTTCTGCAGGTCCATCTTCTCAACAACTTTTAACAGTTTGTGAAGCCACACTCTTGGATTCTACTTGAGTCTATAAATAGCCTTCTTCAACCTGCATAGATACTCCCCCTGAACCTCAAATCCAAGAGGTTGCTGCATGTATACCTCTTCTCGAAGATCACCATACAGGAAGGCACTTTTGAGATCAAGTTGTTAGAGTTTCCAATCCTTATAAGCAGCCACAAAGACAAGTATTCGAACCGCAGACATGCGAGCAACAGGAGAAAAGGTATCAAAGAAATCCACCACATATGTTTGGCTGAATTCCTTTACTACCAAGTGTGCCTTATACCTTGAAATAGATCCATCAAGGTCAACAACCAAGTGTCATGTCACGTGGAAGAGAAGTAAGCTCCCATGTCCGTCGATTATGTAAAATAGCCATCTCATCCTCCATGACCTTTTGCCATTTTGGATCAGGTATGGCCTACTGATATGTAGTTGATAACTCTGTAGCTGACAAAGCCTGTAACGACCTGAGCCTAGACCTAAGTTTAATCGAGAAAAAACTAGCCTTGACAACTTGTTGGGTATGAGCCTCACAAATCCAAGCAACCACCCAAAATGTTTAAACCCAAGTTGACAAGTAGTAATCTTAATCCTTTATATCCCACCAATCACTTTCATGAGTTTATGATGTTGGACTATCTTTAGGGGTATTACAACCTCCCCCACTTGAAATCCTGACATCCTCATCAGGGTTTGATACTCCAAGTAGTAGTGGTGCTCCGCCTCATGCTAGAGGAAATTCAGCTCTAATACCATTTGTAACGACCCGAGCCTAGACTCGAGTGTAACCGAGAAAATACTGGCTTTGACAACTTGTTGGGTTTTGCTAGGTTGAAATGCCGTAATTCTTTATTAGAAAACCATATGCGCCTTTATATAGGGAGGCAACCAAAAGGTGGAGTTACAAGTATGCCACTTAATATAACACTGAAACATAAAAGGGCATACGAAAAATAACTAAACACTCCCCCTCAAGTTGAAGCATAAATATTAAGTATGCTTAGCTTGAAACATAACAATTCAAAACATTTCTTAGAGAGCCTTTTGTGAAGGCATCTGCAACCTGATCTTCAATGGCAATATAAGGCGTGGTGATCTTGCTAGTGGTAATAACATCTCTAATAAACTGACAATCCACCTCTATGTGCTTTGTCCTCTCATGGAAGGCTGAATTATTAGCAATAAATGTAGTTGCCTAGTTATCGCAGTATATGGGAGTTCGACCAAAGACAAACACTCCCAAGTCACATAAGATAGATCTTACCCATAGAAGCTCACAAGTAGTATGGGTCATAACCCTATACTCTAATTTTGCACTGAATTTGGATACAACATTTTCTTCTTGCTTTTCCATGTAACATGGTTACCACTCACATAGGTACAAAAAAAAATCTTCATGCGACCTAACATAGTTTGCATCAGAATACCCCTAGACATCAAGATGGTAATGCTTCATAAAAGATAGCCCCTTCCCCGGAGCTTGCTTAAGGTATCTGAACACCTGACATACATCATCCTAGTGAACTTCTCTGAGGTACTGCATAAACTTAGTTTCCCAACAACAAAGCAAATATCAGGTCTTGTGATAGTCAAATAAAGTAGTTTTCCCACCATAACACAGTATCTAGTAACATCTTCAAGTAAAGGACTCTCAGAATTTGTTTTCCATAGGAAAGCTGACAGGCTTGCAACCCAACATTCATGTCTCTTTTAGCATATGGACATACTTTCTCTGTGACAACACTAGACCACCATTAACATGTTGCACTTTAATGCTCAGAAAGTAGTTTATCATTCCTAGATTCTTAGTGACAAACTGAGAATGTAAGAATCTTTTGGCAGCCTCTATTCCTATTTTATCATTTCCAGTAAGTAGTATATCATCTACATACACAATAATAACGACGGATCTAGTAGCTTTAGGCATAGTAAAAATAGAATGATCTGCAGCAGATTTAGTATAGCCAAACTCTTGCACAACTTTATTAAACCTCTCAAGTCTGGCCCTAGGACTCTGTTTGAGGCCATAAATGACCTTCAACTTGCAGACCTTCTGACACTCCCCCTCAACCACAAAACCAGGAGGTTGTTGCATTTAGATTTCCTCTAAATTACCATAAAGGAATGCATTTT
Source organism: Thalassia testudinum (assembly GCA_037157565.1). Taxonomy (NCBI): domain Eukaryota; kingdom Viridiplantae; phylum Streptophyta; class Magnoliopsida; order Alismatales; family Hydrocharitaceae; genus Thalassia; species Thalassia testudinum. The sequence goes on from JAZHRO010000061.1 coordinate 2,676,554, forward strand.
TAATATCAAGCTGAGAGACAGACCAACCCCTGTTGACTACTACTGAAAGAAGTATTCTCACATAATTGAGCTTGGCTATTGGAGGGAAGGTCTCAAAAAAGTCAACTTGAAAGGTTTGTGTAACCTTTGGCAACCAGACTTGCTTTGAATCTTTCCATTGTACCATCTGGCTAGCATTTCAGCGTGAACACCCACTTATAGCCCACAACAGTAGCACCAGGGGGTAAGTCAACAAGCTCTCAAGTACCCCTAGATTGAAGAGCAGCCATCTCCTCTTCCATGGCCAATGTCTAGGAAGGATCCTGAGATGCCTCAATATGATTCCGGGGAATATTTCTGCTAACTGCAAGAGATAATAGTCTTCCTGTTGCAGGTAAACATCAAGTGACATATAATTGGAAACAAAATATTTTGCACGAGATCGTTGTGGCTTCCTCTAAGCAATAGGAAAATCCACATCAAGTACCTCTGGGGGTGTAGGGTCTGGACCTCCATTTGAATCAGTAGTATCAACAGAGGACTGCGCAGGAATAGTAAACAGTGGTTCCTCCCCCTGTAGTGTGGTAAAAGGATGTCTCCGCTGAAAATGCTGAGGGAGGGTATCTGTAGTGGGCACCTTAGGATGTCTAAGATAGGGCATAGGAGGCCATGATGAGGTGGAGGTGGCTCAGAGGGACTTGGAGATGCAGTAGTAGGCATAGGCAATGGAACATCCTACGAGACACTGGGAATCTTTCCTGTAGTAGAATAATAAGGCATGCCTTCAAAGAAAATCACATGCTTGCTAACATAAAATCGATGTGACAAAGGATCGAAACATTTATATCCCTTTTAGGTTCTAGAATAACCCACAAAAGCACACTTGGCAGATCTAGAAGCAAATTTGTCCACTTTGAATAAATGGACAAAGCACACTCATCCAAACACTTTATGAGGCAACAAAAACAACTCCTGATTAGGAAGTAAAGCAAAGTAGGGAACTTTCCCACTAAGAACAGAGGACGATACCCGATTAATAAAAAAAGCAGTTGTAAGAACATCTGCCCAGAAAGTAGTAGCTACATGCATCTGAAACATCATAGTATGGGCAACATCAAGATATCACAACTTACATTCAACCATCCCATTCTATTGGGATGTATGAACACAAGAGGTTTGATGCATAATACCATGAGATTGGAAAAACTGAGTCAACGTGGAGTTCACAAACTTAAGCCCATTATCAATCCGAAACATACAAATAGCAGTAGAAAATTGAGTTCTTATTTAAATCATAGTTTTTAATCAATACAGGAGTTTTGGATTTTTCTTTTACCATAAAGACCCAACAGACACAGGTACAATCATCCAACAAAATAAGAAAATACTGAAAACCCCCAAGACTCTTGACCCAATATGGGGCCCCATAGATCAGCATGAATAAGAAAGGAAGCAGACTAAGCTCTTTTAGTTTTTTTTTTAAAAGATGAGTGCTATTGATGACGATAGCAGACCTGGAACTCAACATTTTATTACTACTAGGAAAAGAAACTCTATGATGTTTGTCAAGTTGACAAGCATAGTAGGTAAACAAATATGGAAATTGCATATTAGGAAATTGATGACGAAGAATAGAAACACTAGGATGTCCCAATCTATGATGCCATTGTAAAGTAGACGTGGAAAAAACAGCAGCCATGGAATGTTGTTCTGGTGGAAGGTCAAGGTAGTAAAGCCCATCCTGCTCAAGTCCATAAATCTGCTTCATCGTCTAAGGGTCCTGCAAGAAGAAATGATTGTGAAACACTGCTCTGTAATATAATGCCTTAGTAATTTGATTGATAGACATTAAATTCAAGGCAAATTTAGGTGCATGCATGATGCCAGAAAGTGGTAAAGTAGAAGACAAAGAGATGTTACCCAAGCTCGTTGACGTGTTGGGACGCGTTTGTTTAACTAGGTTGTTGTAATTTCGCGTTCGCAACATCGGTTTTAAATATAAGAATGGACGTGAGTCCGAGTGTTGAACACAGGGAGGTGTTAAAGCAGATTTTTCTGTCACTTAGTTGTCACGGAAATGGCGAGTTTTTTTTTGCTTGCGCAGGAGAAAATGTGGGAGAGAAGCGAGAGCGAAAGAGAGAGTCAGGTTAGAATCTTTTGCTCATAGCGTTCATGCAAATCACGATGAGAGAAAACTTGATAAAAAGAAAGCCAACATCATTCAACATGCAACTTGAGTTTCCATAAATACAACAATAGACAGATGCTTAAACAAAAGTAAAGTAATGCTAAGGTAAAGAGAGAGAGAAAGAAAGGAGACGGCGAGGTAGCCACGACAGTGGAGGGTTCCATCAGCAGCTTGTCGACTCCGGCGAGTACAAAAAGGTGCTAAAGGTAGCTAAGAGTAAGGTAGAAGGCTTGCAAGTGTAAAGAATGCTTTACATTGGTAGTTGGAGGGGATTTATATAGGAAGAAGGGGTTTCTAAGTTAGGTAGGGGCTTTAGTGACGTCCGAGACGTTGCTAAAACCATGCCGAAAGCGTCGGTGTAGACCCCTACCCGTCGGTCCAACGTGCGCACCTACTCTTCTCCTTTGCGATCCGTGTGCGCGCCTTGAGGGAAGTCCGATCGAAGATCAGACGACTGAGATTGCGCGGAGGGCGTGCTTGCGGATCGCGCTTGTGCGGCATGCGCCCCGCGTGTCATCGCGCGCGTCTAGCATGAACGCTCGCGATCGCGCCTCGTGCCTTCATCCGCTCCGTCCGCACGCGAATCATCGACTGAATTTTGTTTGCACACGTGGACGTGAGCGATTGCAGTTCGAATGCGCGCGCCTAGTGTGCGAGGAGGGTCGTTGACCACTGCAGCTCGTGCGCGAGATGGTTGCGCTCTCCGTTAAACCTCAGCTGTCTGATGGGAGATCGGACGGCTGTGGATTGCTCCTGCGCGATGAAGAGGTGCTGTGCACGGGCGGGGTGTCTGCTGAGCTCCGTTCTCAGTCGTTCGATCTTTGATCGTCAGATTCATCCTGCGGCTGATGGAGGAAGTGGGGCGGTGGCTGGCGTGCGTCGATCTTGCGCCACATGGCAGCTCTGTGGCCGTTGATCGTTAGATCAACCGTCACAACTTCTTGGGCCAATTACGAGAGCTCCGGATGTCGGATTTGGTCAATTATGAGTCCGTTGGACTCCGTTTGTCGTTCAAAATCCATTCATGCGGTCTGATTGCTCATCTGAGGCCTGTTTTGACATGAACTTGTATAAATGGCCATTAACATTGAATTATAAGCAATCTCAATGTGCGATGCATGTAATACTCCCATGCCCATTTATGATGTATTATTTATGCATGTTATCCTTAAGAGAAACTCCGATTGGTAGAATTATCACCATAAAATGTAACGTTATCATACCCTGATGCTTACTCCTTACTAGTCCCTAGCAAGGTTCATCCTAGCCATTATTCTCAGTCAAATTCAGGAATTAATCACTTAGACATTTTGTTCCTTGTCAACAGGAGAAAATATAATAAGATCCTGATTTACAGGGACTAAACAGCGCCCGAGTGTCTGCCAAAATATGAATCGCCTGAATCCTTGCTTTAAGGCATATATATATTTTTCTTTTTCATCATTTCTCATTTTTTTGGATTTTTGGAGTTGAGAGTGTGTTGGTAACTTTTTACGGCTACCCAACCCATCCAAAACTCGAAAAAGACTCTAAGTGCTAAGCATCTTGGTGTGAAGATCGTGATAGACTCACTCAATGGTAATTCAGACAGACTTCGGGTTTCTACGCTCCTAGGTGACTGGAAAAAGAAGTATTTTCTTGAAGGTGTCTCTATCCGATCGGTAGCTTTCTCCCTACTTTTATTTTATTTGGAGTCAACACAAGGGTGTTTCTAGTGTATATTTTCCTAGATTGCTTTACTTCCCTGCTTCTTCCTTAAGTGTTTTGGATCTTTTTGTGCATTTAATGAGTTGGGCTCTGGACAACCGACCAATGGGCTGTTACCCACGACCACTTGTCAGCCATACTCATGCGGTGAAGTGTGGCTTATTTTGTTCTTTTTTTTGTTGTTTAGTAAGTGGCTTCCCTGATCTCAAATTTACCTAGAGGCAATAAGAAGAAAGTAGTCCTGTGGTTGGGCTCTGGACAACTGACCAATGGGCTGTTACCCACAACAACTTGCCAGCCATACCACCCTGGAAGGTTCATTAGCTACTTAATTTCTGTCAGAATCTCCGAGTGAGTCAATGCAAAAATGTGTGCAGATGCTTAGACTAAAAGTCCCTCCGAGTCAGAGGGCAGGTTGATAAGTCGTACACTTATCACCCCATTTTATTGGTGGATTAAAATAAATTAAGGTTGCGAGGATTCGAAGCTAAATCCATATTTTAACGGATACCAGGGCTGATTAAGCCTGAAGGCCTGAAAAATCTAAGTGTTCAGGCTCTTCCCGTATTATTTTCCACTGTTGACAAGTTCCTAATGCATAAGTTTTTCTTCCTAAATTCATCATTTTTAATTTTATTCATACTGATAAAATGAAGTCAAAACATGCAAATTACCACCTCCAATGCTTAAGTTGGACAATGTCCTCATTGACAAATAAATTGATGCAACAGGCATTCAGAAAGAAATCACCTGAGTAATGCAGTATACCTGATCAGTCTGAATCTTCTGGGTTAATTCCCAACAAGCGCTGAGTTTAATGCCTCCAGCTGGGCGATGCTTCGTGTCAGCCCTCAATGAGGGTGACAACCTCCTTTGGGGAACCTGGGCAAGGAAGTGCTTCAATCTTTGATCGTTTACCGTGAAGGTGTGCCCAGTGTTCGGATATGCAATTTCAACCGCCCCATTGGATAAGGGTTTGACCACCCGATACGATCCTGTCCACTTGGATCTGAGCTTCCCGGGAAAGAGTTTGAGTCGGGTGTCAAAAAGCCAGATTTGCTGGTTGGGCTCGAAGGTCTTTCTATGGATGAGTTGGTCGTAGACGGCTTTCATCTTTTCCTTGTAAAGTCGATTATTCTCAAAGGCGTCTCAACGAATTTCCTCGAGCTCGGAGAGTTAGAGTGTCCTCTGTGCACCGGCTAACTGAGAATCCAAGTTACATTGCTTAACGACCCAGTAAGCTCGGTGTTCCAACTCGACAGGAAGGTTACAAGCTTTGCCAAAGACTAGGCGATAAGGTGACATGCCTATCGAGGTCTTGAAAGCGGTCCTGTATGCCCACAGGGCATCATCCAATCGTGTGGACCAATCCTTCCTGTTAGGTCTCACGGTCTTTTGCAGAATATTCTTGATCTGCCTGTTGGAGACCTCAGTCTGCTCATTGGTTTGAGGATGATACAGGGTGGCAATGCGGTGAGTAACCCCGTATTTTCTGAGGGCACTGAACTGGGCGTGGATAAAGTGACTTTCACCGATCATGGCCTTCGGTATTCCAAATCGAGAAAAGATGTTTTATTTAACAAAGTCCATGACAGTCTTATGATTGCATCGACAGGTGGCGACAGCTTCAATCCATTTTGAGACAGTCTACTGAGACTAAGATGTACTCAAAGCCGTTGGATAGTGGAAAGGGGCCCATGAAATCAATGCCCCAAACGTCAAAGATCTCGACGATTAGAATGGGCTGGAGGGGCATCATGTTTTTCCTGGCCATGGTCCCCAAAGTTTGGCGACGAGAGCAAGTCTTAGCAAAGTTGTGTGCATCTTTGAATAATGAGGACCAGTAAAACCTAGACTGCAAAACCTTTGCAGCCGTTTTCTTTCCCGAAAAGTGGCCACCACATGCTTGGTTATGATAAAAGGATAGCACACTTTGAATTTCTTTCTCCGGGATACACCTCCTAATAATCTGGTCGGCACAGAGGCGAAACAGCATGGGATCATCCCAGAAATAGTGCTTAGCTTCAGTCAAGAACTTATCCTGTTGCTGTCTGGACCAGCTGTGCGGGATCTGTCCTGCTACCAGGTAGTTGACGAAATTGGTACACCAAGGTAGTTTCCTGTCTTACACAACCAGAAGTTGCTCATCGAGAAAGGTGTCAGATAAGGGCAAGGAGGACCCAATGTGGTCCGAGTGGAGTCTGGACAGGTGATCGGCCACAACATTCTTGGACCCGACTTTATTGCGAACTTCCAGGTCAAATTCCTATAAGAGCAAGATCCATTTGATGAGCCTGGGTTTAGCGCCTTTCTTGGCTAACAAATGCCGGATGGCCGAGTGGTCCGTATAGATGGTCACGTGGGATCCCAGAAGGTAAGATCGAAACTTTTTGAGTCCAAAAACTACGGTGAGCAGTTCTTTCTCTATAACCATATAATTCCGTTGGGCCTTGTCCAACGTCTTACTAGTATAGTAGATCACCACGGGTTTCTTGTCTTGTCTCTGTCCTAGGACTGCGCCGATGACAAAGTCTGATGCATCGCAGATGATCTCAAAATCCTGGGACCAGTCTGGGGGCTGTAACACAGGTGCGGTGGAGACTGATTTCCTGAGAGTGTGGTAAGTCTGGATGCAATCAGGTGTCATGTGAAATAGGACGTCGTTGGCCAGAAGGTCGGTCAAGGGTTTCAAGGTTTGGAGAAGTCTTTGGTGAACCTTCTATAGAAGCCAACATGTCCAAGGAACGAGCGGATTTGCCAGACCGAGCTAGGTGGGGGAAGTTTGGAAATCAAATCAACTTTAGCTCGATCCACCTCAATGCCCCTATGCGATACGATGTGGCCGATGACAATTCCTTCTTGAACCATGAAATGACTCTTTTCCCAACTTAACACCAAGTTAACCTCGATACATCGCTTCAGGATTTTCTCCAAGTTGCTCAGACAATTGTCGAATCAGTTCCCAAATATTGAGAAATCATCCATAAAGACCTCCTGGTATTCACTCACCATCTTTGAAAAGATGGCTAGAATGTAATGCTGAAAGGTAGCGGGTGCGTTGCATAACCCGAATGGCATACGATGGAATGCGAACGTGCCATACGGGCAAGTGAATGTGGTCTTCTTTTGATCTTCAGGAGCAATTGCGACTTGGTTGTATCTTGAATATCCATCTAGGAAGCAAAAATATTTCTGCCCTGCCAATTGCTCAAGAGTCTAGCCAATGAATGGTAGGGAGAAATGATCTTTCTTGGTCACCTCATTGAGCCTCTTATAATCAATGTACACCCACCATGCAGTGGTGGTGCAGGTGGGGATGGATTCGCCATGCTCATTGGTGACTACGGTGAGCCTGGCTTTCTTAGGAACCACTTGAGTGGGACTCACTCAGGGGCTATCGGAGATTGGGTAGATGATATCAGCGTTAAGCCATTTGATAATTTCCTTCTTAACGACCTCCCGCATATTATGGTTTAGTCGTCTCTGTATCTGACGGGAAGGTCGAGCCCCATCTTCCAGATAAATCTTGTGGATGCAATAGGTGGGGCTAATTCTTTGCAAATCCGAGATGGTCCAACCAATGGCTGCCCAATGTTCAGATAAGGTCGCGGTCAACCTGAGTTCCTGATCCTTGGTTAGATGGGCGTTGATAATACTGGGAAAGTCTGCTCAGGTCCATGGAAGACGTACTTGAGATTATCGAGTAGCGACTTCAGCTCGGGTGTGGGTGGAACGATCTCGACGGATAGGGAAAAGGTGGCAGTTGATCAGCATCAATCTCCTCAAAAAGTAGTTGCTGATGGTAATCAGCTCTACAAAGGTCGGCTGGCATAGGCGGAGATAGGTCAAAACAGTCACCATAGGATTGGGTCTGATGGTTAGCTAGAGAACTAAGGGTAAGGCATTCCTCAACCAGAAGCTCCACGGGATCGTGCTTCTCAATCCAGTCGCAATCGAAAGACTTGGTCACCTTGAAGATATCCAACTGCATCTTGTCTCCGAAGGCGATTTCCATGCATCCCGTGTCACAGTCGATGTTCGCCTTAGCCGTAGCTAAGAAAGGTTTGCCTAGGATGATGGGTGTGTTCTGTGGCTGTTCAGGGACTTCCATGTCGAGCACCAAGAAGTCAACTGGGAAGTAGAAGTCCTTGACCTAAACAAAAACATCCTCGACAACCCCTTTTGGGGTCTTCACGGATCTATCAACCAACTAAATGGTTACAGGTGTCGGCGTCAACTCTCCAAATCCAAGTTGGTGATACAAGGTTGTCGGGATCAGATTAATTGAAGCACCTAAGTCCAGGAGCGCTCTATCAAATTTCATGTCCCCGATATTGCAGGATATCAGGGGTGCTCCTGGGTCAGTTCGTTTGAGTGGAAGGTTGCTTGATATCATAGAACTCGCTTGCTCTGAGAGCACAACCTTCCTAGGTGCTTGGAGTCGTGGCTTACGCTTAGGCGTATAGGCATCCTTTAGGAACTTAGCATAAGCCGAGATGTGCTTGACTGCCTCGAGGAGTGGGATATTAATCTGAACCTGCTTGAAGATTTCCAAAAGCTCCTCATTTTCCACAACTTTCTTTTTCTTTACCTTCTCCAAGGCCTCAGGATACGGTGTCTAGATGTGAATAGGATCCGTCTCCAGGTCCTTGGGTTTTTCCTGCTCATCTTCAGAGTCAGGTATCTCAGGGAGCGAAGTCACGGGAGGAGTCATCCATTTAGGATCCTCGATTTTAGTGCCACTTCTCAAGGTCACTGCATTTGCAGAGGCATTGGGACCATGGGTTGATCCTTGAGAAAAAGAGGAAGAAGATGCGCCAAACCTATGGGGTGTTTGTGGGGCTGGCTGGACCATGTGGGCCTGCCTGGGATTGCCTTGGAACCCTTGCAAATTGAGGCCTCTGTTAATTACGTTTTGCGGGTTCAGCTGTGGCTGAGAAGAACGGATCCCTGTTGTTTGCAATCCAATAGCTGGTTCAACTGTCCCTTCATTAAAGTTATTTCCTCCTGGTGTTTGTGGTTCATTTCAGCCATCATTTTTATCAAGGTGTCCATTTGATTTTGTGGGGGAGGGGCTGCCCTATTCGGATTATAAGGGGTTTAACTAGTGGACCTTGCTGATAGGAGGGTGGATTTGGCTGATGGTTTGGCCTGGGCTAGTTTTGAAATTGAGGCAGTTTCTGGTTTATCCAAGCGAAGTTTGGGTGATTACACCATTTGGTGTTGTAGGTGTTGGAGAAGGGATCAGGTTTGGAATAACCTTGGATAACTTGGACATTTTCAAAGATAGAAGGTGTCGAGGGGGAGGGAAGAGGATAATCAGGGGTTGAGGGAGCAAAGGTGCCAAAAACTGACATGTCGAGACGCGTTTGTTTAACTAGGTCGTATCTTCACGTTCGCAACGTCAGTTTTAAATATAAGAATGGACGTAAGTCCGAGTGTCGAACACAGGGAGGCATGAAAGCAGATTTTTCTGTCACTTAGTTGTCACGGAAATGGCAAGTTTTTTTTTGCTTGCGCGCGAGAAAATGTGGGAGAGAAGCGAGAAAGAGCGAAAGAGAGAGATTAGAATCTTTTGCTCATAGCGTTCATGCAAATCGAGATGAGAGAAAACTCAATAAAAAGAGAGCCAACATCATTCAACATGCAACTTGAGTTTCCATAAATACAACAATAGACAAATGCTTAAACAAAAGTAAAGTAATGTTAGGGTAAAGAGAGAGAAAGAGAAAGGAGACGGCGAGGCGGCCACGGCGGTGGAGGGTTCCGTTAGTGGCTCATCGACTCTAGTGAGTACAAAAAGGTGCTAAGGGTAGCTAGGAGTAAGGTAGAAGGCTTGCAAGTGTAATGAATGCTTTACATGGGTAGTTGGAGGGGGTTTATATAGGAAGAAGGTGTTTCTAATTTAGGTAGGGGCTTTAGTAACGTCTAGGACGTTGCTAAACTCATGCCGAAAGCGTCGGTGTAAACCCTTGCCTGCCAGTCCAACATGCGCACCTACTCTTCTCCTTCGCGATCCATGTGCACGCCTTGAGGGCCATCCGATCGAAGATCTGACGGCTGAGATTGCACGGAGGGCATGCTCGCGGATCACGCTTATGCAGCATGCGCCCCGCACGTCTAGCACAAACGCTCGCGATCGCGCTGCGTTCCTCCATCCTCTCCGTCTGCACGTGAATCATCGACTAAATTTTGATTGCATGCGTGGACGTGAGTGATTGCGATTCGAACACGCGCCTGGTGTGCGAGGAGGGTTGCTGACCACTGTGGCACGCGTGCGAGATGGTCGCGCTCTCCTTTAAACCTCAATCGTCCGATGGGAGATCGGACGGCTGTGGATTACTCCTGCACGATGAAGCAGTGCTGTGCGCGGGCGGGGTGTTTGTTGAGATCCATTCTCAGCCATTCGATCTTTGATCGTCAGATTCATCCTGTGGCTGATGGAGGATGTGGGGCGGTGGCTGGCATGCGCCGATCTTGCGTCACATGGCAACTCTATGGCCGTTGATCGTCAGATCAATCGTCACAACTTCTTGGGCCAATTGCGGGAGCTTAGGATGTCGGATTTGGTCGATTATGAGTCCGTTGGACTTCGTTTGTCGTTTTGAATCCATCCGTGCGGTTCGATTGCTCATCTGAGGCCTGTTTTGACATGAACTTGTATAAATGATCATTAACATTGAATTATAAGCAATCTCAATGTGCGATGCATATAATGCTCCCATGCCCATTTATGATGTGTTATTTGTGCATATTATCCTTAAGAGAAACTCCGATTGGCAGAATTATACCATAAAATGTAGCGTTATCACTCGTCATAGGGGATAGGGCACCATTTACTACTCTGACATGTACTGGAGTGGTCTGTGGTTTAAGAGCAGAAGAAAGGGTAACAGCTCTTGTGATATGAGAAGATGCACTTGAATCTGCAAGCCAAGATGGCTTATGAGCACCTCTGACTCTAACAGCACTACCTATCTTCTGGGAAATAGACACACCAGCAGTGGAGGTAGCTTGGGAAGATACAAGCCTATCATACTTCTCTTTGGAAATAGTGACCTGATGATTGACATGTTCCTCCTGATAGTGCTGACTCTCGACTCCACTATAAGCAACTTGGTTAGCCTGATGACCTTGAGGGAACCCATGATTTATCCAGCACCTGTCAACAGTATCATTTGTCTTGTGACAATGATCACAAAACAAACCACATCCTCTGCCATGGCCACCAGCTCTTGCTCCATGTCCTCTCCTCTTGTCCCCTGAGGTTCCCTTGCCTCGACCAGTAGCTACTAAGGCAGAGGAATCAGAGATAAGAACAGGGTCAAATATCTTAATTCTGGAGAGTCCAGCATATATTTGTGTAGGTGTAGAGATCTCCATTGTCATAAGCTGATCCTTCACAGAATTGTATCCAGAGCCAAGGCTTGTAAGTAACTAAACAGACCGAAAAGCTTCACGCTGCTTGGCAATCACAGTAACATCTGTAGAGATAGGCTGGTAGGTATCCTGCTTACCTTAGAGGTTCTTCATAGAACCATGGTACTTGACTAGGGACATGGTTCCCTTTCGAAAGGAGTGCAACTCTTCAATCACCCTGTAGAGACGACCGATGTTGCTCTTATGAGAATGTATTTCATGAAGAACCTCCCACATCCTTTTCACACACGCATATGACATAACGTGCTTTGTTATAGGCTCCATGCTAGTCAGCATGCAAGTTGCCACCCAATCATTATTTGCCTCCCAATCAATAATCTTAATAGCAGGTTCATCTTGCGTCAAAATATATTTCTTACAGTATGATCCCACAAATAAGGAGAATGACGTAGACCATAGGAGGAAGTTGGTACCATCCAACTTAATAGAGGTTCCCTGCATAAAGGAAGAAGCGCCTGGGGTAGAGTTTTTTTCCTATCGAGTCACTAGATGCCTCATCTTCCATAATGCCCGATATGTGGAAAGCAACAACTCAAATATGCTGCACAACAACTTTAGATCATAATCTTCCTCTGGAACACATCACCAATCTGAAACCAACTCAATCTAGATCATGTGGTGCAACTGCACTGAGAAGAACAGAGTCTAAGGGCCAAGATGGCGCTGCATAAGGGCTCTCATAGCCCTAAGATGGAGATTAGGGTTGGGGCTGGGGTCTACAGTAGGAGGGACAACACCTTAAGGCCAAGGCGACGCCTGGTAGGGCGACGCAGATGCTCCTTCGGCCTTGAGGCAACATGACGGTGGAAGAGAAATGCCAATCCAACCTTGAGGTGACGTGGTGGTGAGAGAGGACACTTGTCGAGGCCTCTAGAGGGCCATAGTGGCGATCAAGAGGCGACGTAAGGGCATTGTCCCTCCTTGCTGGGCTGGGGTGATGCTTGAGGAGGTGGCGTAGGGGCTGCTCAATCCTTAGCGATAGCATTCCAATATTCGAGGCTGCTAAAGGCGATGCAGCAAGAAGAGAGAGCCAATGGAGGCACCTTGGAGGAAGGAGAGGTCGTTAGGCACGGCCTGACGGTGGCAGCATGTCAACGACGAGTGGCAGTGCCGAGAAGGGTGGTGGCGAAAAGTATGGCAAGGCCTAGAGTTGGTGGGATATCAAACCACCGGTCTAAGACCGAAACTCTAATACTATGTTAGGTTGAAATATTGTAATTCTTTATTAGAAAACCCTAGGTGCCTTTATATAGGGAGGCAACCAAAGGGTGCCGTTACAAGTATGCCCTTTACTCAATGTAACACAAAAACATAAAAGAACACGAAAAATAACTCAGCAGGTATGAACCCCACAAATCCAAGCAATCACCTAAAATGCTTAAGCCTAAGTTGACAAGTAGTAATTCTCAATCCTTTATATCCCATCACTCACTTTCATGAGTTTATGATGTTGGACTATCTTTGGGCATGTTACAAAGCCATAGTAAACAAGCCAAAAGATTTTTCCATCTTATCAGTGGATAGTGTCTGCTGCCCTATAATGTGCACAAGACCGTAGTGCCTTCCGAATAGCTATCGGAAGGTCATCCTCAGGAGCACCATCACCTGCACAATCATCACTAGCACACATCCGGTTAGATGGCTCAACACATACCTAATAAGGGGAGGAAAGTGGGACTGAAGTAGGGGGGTGTGTTTCCTGTAAGTCACTGGCTTCTAATAAACATGTCCATATTTATTATTATCACTCTGAGGCTTAGAAGATGCAAGAGATGTCTCTGTGTCCATAACTCCATTCATAGGCACAAGTGGAATAGGTATAGGAGCAAATTCAGCTTCACGAGTCAATTGATGAGTTAAATAAAAATAGGGAGTTGCCTCATGAAATGTCACATTTACACTAACATAGTGACTTCCTGCCACTAGATCCTAGCAACAATATCCTTCTGAACTCGGGAATATCCAAGGAAGACACTTCATTACATGTGGTGCGAATTTGTCCCTCTCAGGACCCATAAAATGTACGAAAGCTACACCTCCAAACACATGTAGAGGTAACTGAAACAACTCCCTCTCATGATAAAGAACATGACAAGGAGTTTGCTCATGTAGAACTAAGCAAGGCATCATGTTAATAAGGTAGCATGCCGTAAGAACATCATTACCCCAATGTAACTATGGAACACAATTTTGTATCAATAGAGCACGCACCATATCCAACAAATGCCTGTGTTTCCTCTCTGTCACACCATTTTGCTGTAAATAATGAAAAGCCACAAAGATAAAGTAAATAAGTATAAGGAAGTCAACACATAACATCGATACCCTTCTATAAACGAGAGTGCCCCAGGAAGACACACTTAATAGCCCAAAGTGAAAGTTTATCTAGGCTACGAAAGTTATGAACACAATAGATACAACCAAAGGTGTGGAAAGGCAAAGAAAATAGGTCCTTGTCAGGATGAAGTAGCTTAAAGAGTATATCACTCCTAAGGACAAATGAGATAGGTTGCTGTAAGAACTGCATCTCCCCAAAAGGACTTCAGCATACTCGTGGGGAGGAGTGTCCTAGCAATATCAATAATGTGGTGTAACTCCTCTTTACCACCCTATTCTGTTGGGGTGTATGGGGACAAGAGGACTGATGTATGGACTCGTTGTCCTCAAGGAAGGCCTGAAGGGGGCTTTAAACAAACTCAAGAGCATTATTAAATTTAAAACACTTTAGTAAGAAAAAATTTTGAACTTCAAAGAAGAACTTTATTATTGAAAATAATTCAGATCTGTCTTCAAAAGAAAAATCTAGAAGGCATGGCTAAAGTCATCAACAAAAACAACAAAATACTTATGTTATGTTATGTTGGATGGCCATTTTGTCTTTTGTTTTATTTATTGGACTTATATTATAACTTTTCCCTTATCTCTCTCTATATAAAGAGGTGTAGGGATGATTTAGTAATTCAAAAGCTTTCATTTTTTTCAACTACTTATGACCAAAATAAGTACAAACAAGACATGGACCCTATACATCACAAAGAACCAACTCAAGGACACTCTGATTCTTGTCTCTCCACACGAAACAGGAAGGAACGACAATGATGTTTCCTAAGAGTGGATTGGAGGAGATGGATGTGGCATTAACAAAGGTAGATGGTAAGTTGATGTAGTACAACCCATAGTGCTCATAGCCCCCACCAATCATTTGCTTTATCTAGATGCCCAAAAAATAGCAATGATTCTCATAAAAAATAGCATGGAACTTTTAATTGTTTACAAATTTGACTAACATACAACGAATTAAGTAGAAATTCAAGGGTGCAGTAAACATCAGAAAGTTGTAATCTAGAAGAGAACTGCATGATCCCGACAGAAGTAACAAAAGGTCTGCTTCCATTGGCCAGATGAATTGAGGTAATATTAGTATGTCCTTAGATGAGAATAAATTGGAAGCTCGACCCGTAAGATGTATGGATGCACGAGAATCAATAATCCAATCTGTAGTACCTCCATAGGTATCATTAGCTGTAGTACCTATGGCTAAAGCAGTTCTGGAGGATGGCTCAATCCTCAGAAACTGATGCAAGTGATCTAACTCATTCGTGGTGAAAGGATAATCAATCTGATCGGTAGCAACCTCAGTTTCAATAGGGGAGGGAGCACTGGCCAAAAAAGTATGGTTGGCCCATGCTAGGCTACCAAACTTCTCCCTATATCTGTCTAATGGATGATTCAATGAATGTATGGGGGATAGGCATGTCATCCACGACCCCCATCACGGCCACATCCACGACCACATCCACGAGAGCGATCACCTTTGCCTTTAGATGCACAAGAGTAGTGGTCTTAGTAACAATAGTGGGTGTGGAGGAATCATCGACATCTAGCTTTTGAAGCTGCCCACAGATTGCTAGCATATGTTTTTATTATATTTTTCTATTGTACGGTTGAGGGATTTGCTCCTCAGGGGCATCTATGTACTTTCACCCTTTTTGGTCTCTCTTTATATAAGAGAGTCCTAAGCTTTCAATAAGGAATAAATTATTTCAACTAATTTGGAATCAGAGCACCGATCCTAAACCTTGGCTCTCAATATCCCACCCCTAAGGCCTCCAAACCCTACACCCCATGCCCTCTCCTCTTCCGTACGGCAGTAGTGCCCTAACGGCCATGAGCAGCAGCACACACGTGCAGTAGCGCCACCAGCACATGCAGCAACGCTTAGCGATGTCAGGTTTCATGCAGTGGCGCTCAAGATGGTGCTCCACGGCCACGATCGGCACCGACGAGGCTCCAAAGGTCGCGATTTGACCGTGTGACGCTCCGTAAGGTCGCAATCTGATCGTGTGAGGCTCCGAGTGGTGCTGCTCTTGATTTGCAGTAGGTCCAATTGATTTTTGTAGGAAAAGAGACACTAAGATCTCCTTGGAGCCATCTCGGGTGTTCTTCCCCACACACAAGTGAGGCCAACATTTGTCTAAGGGGGTCTTCCAATGAAGATGCAGATCTGAATCGAATTTCTTCTAGATCTACCAGTGTTTCCTTGACGTGAATATGGATTTCTTCTGTGTAATTGATGGATGCTTTTGGATCAGTTCATTTTATTGATTGATGATGATTTGTTTAGCTCCCTTTGGATATGATGAACTCATTGGGAATTGTTAAGTTCATGATGGAAGCCGTTATGGAAGCATGACAAGTCAATCTTGATAGAAACCATCGAGTCAGACAATGTCATCTGAATAGACGAGGAGGCCCTTCTACACGAGGTAGGGGGCGCCGCTGTTAACAGGGTAGCAGGTAGTGTGCCACAAGTATGTTCCATGGTAAGATGGGTCATGTTCAGACTGTGACTGAAGCTACAGAGCGGGCCAATGGGATTGTCAGGAAAGATGATGAGGTTGTGTCTACTACTTCAGATATTGCAGATCTTGCTTCTTTTGTAGGTGATGGATGGTTAATTAATTCCAAGGCATCCAGCCATCTTAGTAGAGATCGAGAGTACTTCCGCATGGTGCGTGATGTTTCTCCTAGCAAGACAGTTCAGGTGGCTGATGAACATCTTTCTCAGGTCCAAGGCAAGTGGGAGGTTACTGTATCTCCCACCTTGAGACTGCCCAATGGTCTATTTGTTCCTGATTTTCCGATTAATTTGTTGTCAGTTAGCAGGATTACCAAAGAGCTCAGTTGCAGAGCAATCTTTGATGATGTGGGGTGTGTTTTCCAGGATAAATTCACAGGGAAAACTATTGGTGGTGGACACAAGGTGTATACCGCTTAGCTCAGTCTCCATTAGTAGTTGTTGTACAGGCAGATGTGGCATACAAGGCAGGGACAACACTTTAGTGCCAACGTCGACTGGGACACCCCTCTCTAGATCGACTGAGATGGGTTATTCCTCATTTATCACCTGTTACTGTTCTTTGTGACGCTTACCAATTAGGCAAGCATCACCGTTCCAGCTATTCTCCTAGCATTATGGTTGCATCGTCTGCATGTTTTGACTTACTCCACATAGACATATGAGGCCCGAGTCGTACTTCAGATAGGCAAGGATTCCACTTTTACTTGGTGGTCATTAATGATTTCTCCATACTATCATGGACCTTTTTGCTTCGTAGTAAGTCAAATGCAGGAAACATGATTGAGATGTTAATTAATCAGAACTTAATTTCTACAATTGTAAAGACTGTTAAAATCGATAATGCACTTGAGTTTTGCACTAGGAGACTGGCCTGATTCTACAGCTCCCTAGGCATCATACATCAGACCTCCTACCCCGATACGTCCCAATAGAATGGCATGGCAAAAGGAAACACAAACATCTCTTAAATATGGCCCGGACATTGTTGATACATCACAATGTTCCATCTTCCTACCAGGGAGACGCTGTTCTGACTGCTTGCTACTTGATCAACAGAATGCCTAGTTCGATCCTTCATGAGCAGATTCCGTATCAGATATTGTATCCAGATAGAGATTTGTTTGTTGTGCCTCAGATTTTCAACTGTGTTTCATTTGTTCGCATTCTTGGTCTTGGTAGGGACAAGCTTGCACTTCGTGCGGTCAAGTGTGTATTTTTGGGTTACAATGCCACCTAGAAGGGCTACACATGTTATGATCCCATTGGTAGGTGACACTATGTTAGCATGGATGTCACATTTCATGAGGTGCCTTATTTTTCTATGAGGGGCGACCGGATGTCTACTTCAGATGCACTTGCACCAATGTCTTTTACCCCTGTCCAGTTTAAGAGTATTCCTGTTTCCAATCCCTTGCCTCCCACTTCAGATTCGAGGGAGTCCATGGATGATTTTGAGAAACTACATGGCCCGATATGCATGTACAGCTGACCTCACTTGACTCTGCAGAGGCCATCTTCGTCTATGCCACAAGTTGTTAGACCACGGTCACCACCTGAGATAGGTACTACATCTTCTACACCACCAGACTCTTCTGCACAGGTGCATGTTGACTCTAGTGAGCTGCCTGATGACGATGGTTCTGCAAGTCACTCCATGGTGTCTAATGCTACTGAGGATCATCTTATTGCTATTAAGAAGGCTTCATGCTCTTGTGCCCGTTACCACGTTGCAGGTGATCTTCCCAGTGCCTATCTTGGGAAGTCATTCGTCCAGTTTGCTTCTACCTTGTCAGCTGCAAAGATCCCCACTACATACTAGCAAGCCATGCTTTATCCAAAATGGCAGGCTACTATGGAGAACAAGATGGCTGCACTTTGACGTCGTGGGACCTGGGAGCTCACTCTACTTCCTAATGGAGCTACTGTTGTTGGTTGTAGATGGGAATTCACAGTGAAATTCAATCCAGATGGGGGCATTGCTAGGTACAAGGCACGTCTAGTGGAAAAGGGATTTACCGAGACCTATGGGATGGATTTCTTTGACACCTTCTCACCAATTGCCAGACTTCCCACAGCATGGATATTGGTAGTAGTTGCAGTATAGCTTGATTGGCCCTTACACCAGCTAAATGTGAAGAATGCATTCCTCTATGGTGATCTCCAAGAGGAAGTCTACATGCAGCAGCCACCAGGCTTCGAGGTTCAGGGGGAGAGTGTTCGTAGACTATGAAAGGCCATTTATGGCCTTACGTAGAGCCCCAGAGCTTGGTTCCAGAGGTTGTCACAGGCTGTAGAGGTAGCCGAATTCAGAAGATCTACAACCGACTTTTCCCTTTTTGTTAAGAGGACTGGACAAGGTACTATGGTACTTCTTGTTTATATTGATGACTTAATTGTCACAGGTGATGCTGAGTAGGGTGTTGATGAGATAAAGTGCATTTTAGTGGAGCAGTTTGTCATGAAAGACTTGAGAGCTCTACAGTACTTTCTTGGCATTGAGGTGGCTCGCAGTAAAAGGGGTGTAGTCTTATCCCACAGGAAGTATGCATTAGACATCTTATAGGAGGCTGGTACGCTTGGGGCCAAGGAGGCCAATATTCTTATCGACCCTAAGATGCCACTCTATGATGAGGATACACAGTTGGTGGATAACAAGCAGTATAGGCAACTTGTGGGTAAGCTGCTATACCTCACTATCACGAAGCTGGATATTTCCTTTGCGGTGGGGAGATTGAGTCAGTTCATGGCCAAGCCAACATGTCAACACTGGGATGCAGCATTGATGGTACTTAGATATATCAAGAAGGCTCCTGGGAAGAGTCACCTCTTCTCCAAGGGATCTTCTATGACCTTGGTTGGTTACTTTGACGCAGACTACGCCGAATGTCATGTTGACTACAAATCCACTATCGGATTTAGCAATGTTTTGGTAGGGAGTTTAATCACTTGGAGGAGCAAAAAACATGGCACAATTGGGAGGTCCAATGTCGAGTCTAAGTACAAAGCAATAGCTCAGACGACTGCAGAGATGATGTGGATTAGGTCCCTGCTTACTGACTTGCAGATATAGTTTTCTAGACTAATGGAGATGACATGTGATAACAGGGCAGCCACTCTCATTGTCAACAACTCAGCATTTCATGAGAGGACGAAATATGTTGAGGTTGATTGCCACTATACCAGGGACATCATTCAGAAGGGGTTACTACATACCACACCAATCACATCTGAGGAGCATATTGCAAATATTTTCACCTAGCCCCTAGCCAGATCTCTATTTGATTCATGTGTATCCAAGTTGAGCATGATAGATATCTATGCTCCAACTTAAGGGGGAGTGTTAGCATATGTTTTAATTCTGTTTCTCTATTGTACGATTATGGGGTTTACTCTTCAGGGGCATCTATGTACTTTCACCCTTTTTGATCTTTTTCTATATAAGAGAGTCCTAGGGTTTCAATAAGAAATGAATCATTGCATCCAATTCAGACGGTCTCCAGAATGGGCACAGACTCGGTAGAAAGAATCTGATTGCGAGCAGATTGATATCTGGGGGATAATCCACCTAGGAAGCGATAAGTTTGTTATAATCGCTCAGCTTACAATAAGTAGGCTGGAATATAGCAAGCTCCTTAAATAACCCTTTCAAGGTAGTAAAATAGTCAACCAAGGACATGTCGCCTTGTGTTATGCTCCACATCCTCCTGTAGATATCTGCTAAGCGTGAACTACTTGTCTGCAAAGAGTACCTCCACTTAAGTGCCTCCCAAATGTCGTTCGTTGTTTACTTATGTAACATATTTACAGCAACCTTGAGATCAACGCTATTCATGAGTCAATTCATCACAAGATAGTTATTCTTTTCCCACTTCTTAAACTTCTCATCCTTTGGATCAGGAGATCCTTTCATCAGAACATGTAGCCTCTCATGTCCCCCAATGAAGATGCAGAATGCTCTTGACCACATAACATAGTTTTGGGCCCAATCAACTTCATAGTTGTTCCTTGAACTAAGGCAAAAGCAAAGATCTTAGTATCTGAGGCAAGAATCGAGGCACCCTTAACAGCCATAGGGAACCAAGATGGCAAGAATCCATCAAAGCTTGCTCTAAAAGCAAGTGATATGCATTAAAGCATGCTAGATGCATGCTAAATCAAAGGCACACATGGCCTCGATATCTACAACAGAGAAGGTGCATACACAGGTGTGTATAGATCATGAGGGAGGTTAAGGACATGTTGTAGGAGCCCAACCACACCAAAGTAGACCCAAACAGACCCAAAACAGAGAATTTAGCACCCTAGGATTTGACTTGGAGAAGGGCAGTGGGGTTGGAAGCCACTAGCAACAACACCGATCGTTGTTAAGCAGAGACAACGACCAGGGGAGGGCCCAATGGCAACGTTGGGACCCTAATCAACCCAGGGGCAACACTAGGTTCACTAGTTCACCTAAAGGTGCAATGAAAGCCCCCCTTTGTGGGACTTAGAGACGCGAATCTCCTTAATGCAAAGATCGAGATTAAAGAAAGGTTTGATCCAAGATAAGGAAGATGACATTTGGTGAGATATCAAAATGCCAATCTAGGATAACCGCTCTAATATCATGTAAAAGGGAATGAATTGTCTTATCAAGCAAGAAAACACTAGCCTCTCTACGAGACAAATTGTAAATTACATGAAAAGTCCATAATAAAAATAAAAAGATGACAACTAGTCATAACAAATAAAGAATAGCATAAATAAATGGCAAGAACTCTAACAATGTTCAATATGTTGCGGAGCCCTTACTGCAAAAGGACCATCAAGTGATGAATGGAAGAAATGGAAGATGTACAACACCAATGTTTCCAATGCATATGTAGATAACAAAGAATGTTGGGCACCAAGAATGTGACTCTCATAATAACACCATGCCTTTATTAATATGATGCTTCGTTTGAAAAGATTATTCTTTCCAATGGCAGCATTAACCTACATATACAATGTTACATCAAAATTATTCCACTTACATAGGGTATAATCTTATTACTCTTTTCCTCTCAAAAAAGAATCTCATTACTCCAAAAATCATACAAATATGCAAACTAAATATCCTTAAAGTACCCTTTCAAGAAAGGCCAAGGTATACAGGCCCCCAATTTGATTAAATGAAACGTCCACAATGATATTGTCCACAAGGCACTTTACAAGTTTAACCTGCAATTAATACAGAAATTAAGAATAAAAAATTTGAGCTAGATCAGAAAGAATTTCTGATATATTATAAAATAAGCTTTTAAATGGGCCAAAGATCCATTGGTAACGGATTCACATGAAAAATAGAGATACAATTTTCCACAAAAGGACATGGTAAAAACCAAAAAAATCAAGAGTTGGTGACTTGTTGGGATTGTGCCTTGAACGTTTTTGGATTTGCCTTGATTAAGGGAACTTAACTAGATTTGACTTGAAGATGAAATCTCCCATCGTTGGCATAATTGATATGCTAATCAATCAAGAGGCAATATCTTTGATTATGAGAATTTCACATAGAAGGCATATTGGTTATGATATCAAATCACAATCTCGTTGCGGGATTCTCCCATAATTGGTGTGATTGATGTGATATGGAATCGTATTGCTTAATTGTTGGGATGGTCTCATAAGTGGCAGGGTATTTGGATTTATAAATATGCTCATACTCTATTGTAACCAACTATCACATCATACCATAAAATATTTCTCTTTGCTCGTGGTTTTTACCCTTCAAGGAATTTTCCATGTAAGACTTTTTTGTGTTTTTGTGGCTTGCTTGCTCTTCATCTCTATTTGTTGTTCGATTAATTATTCATGAAGGAAGCAACCCTCGACAAGTGGTATTAGAGTCAAAGTCCAAGGTTCCATTAGCATAGAGTTTGCATACTTTGCATCATCAACAAGGTATTAGCGTCATGGATAGGGAATTAAAATTCAATTCGATTGGTTGATTTATGATCCACCTAGTTAGATATTGCTAATTAACTAGTAAGCTCATAGCAGGCCATCCATTTTCACATTTACTTGTCAATTAATCCACTATCAGATCTATTACTTGAACGAAGATGATGATGAAGTTCGAGATTGAAAAGTTCGATTGAACTATCAAATTCGATTAATGGCCAATCAAGATGCAAGCAATTCTCGTTCAACAAGGTGTGTCAAAGGTAGTGCTTGACAAACAAAAGATGCTGGCATCCATAATCATAAATGAGAAGGAAAAAATGGACAAGAAGGCTTCGAGAAGTATACAACATTGCTTATCAGATGTAGCTCTTTGAAAGGTCATGCATAAGAAAAAAATAGCAGCCTTGTGGTTGAAGCTAGAATCTCAAATATGGCAAAGATGCTTACTAATAGGTTACATTTAAAGTAGAAGTTAATATTTCGCATGGCTGAAGGTACATCTATAAAATCTTATGTCGATGTATTAACTCTATTATTTTGGATCCCAAGATTTTGGATGTTAAAATTGAAGATGACAATAATCCTATTATTGCTATGTCAATTACCACCGTTTTGCAAGCACTTCAAGGAAACTCTCATATGCAGTTGAGATGAAATATCCATGGATGATATTAAGTCCTTTTTGTTCTTTAAAGAATTAATAGATAAAAAACTAACAAGAGACGAAGTTAGTGATGACAGGAATGAAGCATTGCACATCGTTGGCATTAATATGGAACCACTTTCAGCAAAGGGGTCTAAAGGCATCAGATAATTTTGTAACTACTGCAAGTTGAGAGGGCATCTTATTAATAACCATTGGAAACTCTAAAACAAAGAGAATGGTAAGAAAATCAATCCAAGAAGCCCGAAGGTGATTCTAAAGATGTGAGTTTTGTCGAGGTGGTATGCAAAGATTGTAGCTATGCGGAGCATAGGATAACATGGGTGATGGGCGACTCGGGGTGGAGGCGATTGAGAGTGCGGAGAAGGAGGGTGGAGGGCACTAGACATCTCGGCTTCATCGAGAGAGGTAGTAGTGGGGATCGTGTGGTTTCTTCCCGTCGAAAGATCATCTACTACAAATGTTGCCGGTTTGGCCATTTAGTGAAGGATTATAGGGATCCTTTTCTCTACCTCCGGTGTCGTCGATGGGGCCACAAGAGGAGTTCTTGTCCATTGCGGATTCATAAGGATGCGTCTTCGAAGGTTAATCAACAGCTTCCCCCACCTCCTGTGGGCGAGACACTTGGAGGAGTGGAAATTTCGTGGATGCACGAGACGAAGGTTTTAGGTTCGTTGTTGGACCTTTCGTTGGTGGGAATTTCTCAGCATGGTGTGATTGATGTTAACAGGGTTAGATCTTTTATTTCATGCTATGGTTTGAAATCTAGAGGGTGGAAGGTTGTTGTTTTATTGGAAAGGGGATTTTTGTTGTTTGGCCTTGAGAGATCAGATGTTGATCTTCTCAAGTCCAAAGAATTCTCGTTGGGGAGGTTTCCGATCCGTTGGTCGCTTCCTAGCATTTATGAAGGTGCTACTGATGAAAAGATTCTGTTACATCCAATGTTAGATTTCATATTAATAGTATTCCTTTGAGGTTGAGAACTGTTGGATCGGTTATTTCCATTTGCTCATCCTTTGTGTGTGTCAGGTTATGTTTCAAAGTTGGGTTGTAGGAAGGAATTGCCTCCTTGGTGATGGCTGAAAGTGAGCTGTTGGTGGGGAGATCCCTCCCTACCAAGGAGATCTTGCGGTTCGGTGGTTGTGCCTGTGTTATATCATTTGAAGACCTTGGCTCTGAAGGAAAGAAGAATTTCTCCTACGCAAAGGCTCTAGTGGTTGGGGTGCCTACTGCATTGTCTGTTGGAAGATCTGCATCGCTTGTTGCATTGCCTGGTGGTCTATTTGCTTCGCCTACTGCTGGTCGATCTGCTTTGACTTTGCAATAGCTGGCAGTGAGCCATGCTCGCTGAGAATGGTGCCCAATCAGGAAGTTTTCTCCTCCAACATTGGATATTCAAATTCCAAATCAGTGTGCACCAACTCCAGCTGTCCCTGTTAACTGTCTCCCTGATTTCGGGGTAGATGGTTTTCCATTTTTGGAAAATGACCATTTTCTGGGGCACTGATTTGGTGTTGTCTAAGCAATGCAATCGACAGGTGGAGTCTGGATCCGGATTGGGTGAGTCCATTGACCCATTTATCGATCCTTTTAATTTGGAGTTGGGGTTGCGGACCTGGCTGGTGCTGTGATTGATGATTTGCAGGGAGATCACCTGCTGGCTGGGATCGGACAAGGTGGAAGCACAGACCTCCATGGCTGTGCGCAGACTACCATGCTGTGGAAGCAGGAAGCGAACCCCTGTCCTGTCGCTGACGTGGGAAAGCCATTGTGGGGTGCACCACAGGTGCCATCTGGATCCTCATATGAATCTGGAGGGGGTGTGTCTGCCTTTCTGGTGAATATAATGCCTTTGACACTGCAAATTTTCTCTTCTCCAGTACCGGGGTCTGCTGCTACCCGTGTTGTTTTGCAGGAGGATGGTCTTCTAAGGCCTTTGGGTCCATTTTTTGTGATAATGTACATAATGGTACACCAATGGATAGTACAAACTTCAGCGAGGCTGAGTTGATAGGTGGCAGGATTGTGCTACATGCCCCTGATGATGCAACGTCTGATGTGAATGAAGGGAGAAGTTTGATACACAAATCAGGGGCCAAAGCTAGATCTATCAGCCACAGATCTTCCTCTAGCAAATCTTCTAACCACATTAAAGTCATCCCAAATAAACACAAGTTGATCTTGAGTGTTTGTTACAACCGTAAGAAGACAATGAAGAATTCAGACACTAGTGGACGAACATTAGATGTTGATGCGCAAGTGGCTAAGGTGGTAGGAGCCATGAGGGTTCATAAAGGGCATCCAAAAAACTTGAATGGTTAATGTACTATCTTGGAATGTTTTTTTCCTCAGGGAGAATGCAAGGAGATCAATTTTGAAAGGATACTTGTTAGAGTGGAGAGTGGATGTTGCATGCCTACAAGAAACCCATTTGGAATGCATGAGTCCTCAATTGAAGGCTGAGATGTATGGTGTTCTATTCACAAAACATTTGGAGGTAGAATCGATTGGTCAATCGAGAGGTTTGATTATGTTGTGGCATGATGACAGGTTGGAACTTTGTGCTTCC
The DNA here is from genome assembly GCA_037157565.1 of Thalassia testudinum. Classification (NCBI taxonomy): domain Eukaryota; kingdom Viridiplantae; phylum Streptophyta; class Magnoliopsida; order Alismatales; family Hydrocharitaceae; genus Thalassia; species Thalassia testudinum. Next base: position 2,701,887 of record JAZHRO010000061.1, read on the forward strand.
AATATAGCTATTAGAATGATGACAACAGCCTTTTCTAGAAGAAGTGATGGTTTTTCTTATGCTATTACTAATGTGTATGGGCCTTGTGATGAGAATGCTAGGATACTTTTTTAGGAGTTGTTGAGATAGGCGTATATTTTGTTGATGACATGCTTTGGCTAATTTGCGGAGATTCTAATGCAACGCTTAGTTCTGAAGATAGACCTGATGGCCGATGTGATGCTTCTACTATTCAGTTTCTTAAGTTGGTCCATGAACTTGAACTTGTTGATTTGCCTTCTTCATGGTCACGTTTCACGTGGAGGAATGGTAGTGGCGCTACGTCTTGCATAGACAGATTTCTTTGTAACATCTCATTGGCAAAAAACTTTCAAGGGGCAAATGTGATTGCTTCTAAAAGGCCTTGTTTAAATCATACCCCTCTTTTGTAGTGGAGCAGTGAAGATGTGAGGCACACCACCTATTTTAAATTTCATAAGTCTTGACTCGAGGAACTAGGTTTTGTAGACCTCATGCAGGAGAAGTGGACTTTGACTCCAATCTCTGCGTCAGCTACTCGTACTTTAGCTTGTAGAATTAAAGCAATGAGATTGGCTATGATAGAATTCAAAAGGGACCTCAGAGCACGTAGAGAGGAGAGGAGGATGGCTGCACTTGTGAGTATTATACCTCTCGACAGGAAGGGAGGACTTGTCTTATGGAGGATGTCTTGAAAGACGTAGATCACAATCTATTGTTGTTGAGGAAGACCATAAGGCAGAAATAGATTGGAGACAAAAATCAAGACAACTGTGGCTTAATGCAAGACAAAGGAAAAATATGTATGTTGAAAGTGGAGGATGGTGTCTTGAAAAAAAGAGAAGAGATTTGTGTAGCTTTTAAAAAGTACTTTCTTCTCACTTGGAGGCAATGATGTGATTGGAGGCAGTCAAACTCTCATACGAAGCAGGTTGGGGAAGAGGCAAAGGTTTCTCTCATTAGAGAGATGGATGAAGAGAGTTTTAAGAGCTTTGCATAGAATGAAAGTGGAAGGTTCCCCAGGACTGGATGGGTTACAAATTATTTTTTATAGAGAATCGTGGGATGTGGGATCTAACGTGATGGCCATGATTAAGGAGTTCTTCATAGGAAATGAAGGGGTAGAGAGATTGAATAAGTTTTATCTTTTCTTGCTACCAAAGAAAGAGTCTGAAGAGCATCGAGGACTACAGGCCCATTGCTTTGTCTAAGAACATCTACTTATTGGTCGTAAAGGTTCTTGCAAATCGGCTACGAAACATTCTCCCTTATATTATTTTCCCAGTTCAATCCACGTTTATTAAAGGAAGACCTTTGCAAGACTCTTACATTTTGGCTGAAGAGTTTATGGTGGCATGGAAAAGATGTCTGAAGTTCCTTTGGAAAGTGAACTTTTCAAAGGCCAATGACTCTATATCATGGGGTTACTTGGGGGAAATTTTGAGAAAAAGAGGATTCCTTGACCCTTGGATTTTGCTAATGAAAAGATGTCACTACCTCCTCATTTTCTGTTCTGATTAATGGTAGAACAACTGGTTCGTGGGTCCAACTGCAGAGGGGAGTTCGGCAGGGATGTCCCCTGGCACCCATGTTATTCAACATTGCGGTAGATACTCTTGCTGGAATGGCCTTTAAGGCTTGTGATGAGAATCTTTTCTCTGAGTTTACAACAAGAGGTGGTGGCAGAATCTTGACACCTATTCTACAATATGCAGACAATACGACTTTTTTTATTGAAGGAGGAAGGAAAGAGGTTGAACATGCTTCTTTGGTAAGAATTTTTGCAGATATCTCAGGCTTAAAAATTAATAGAAGCAAATCGAGTTTGGTTCCTTTTGGTTTAGGGAATGTGGAGGAGAATGATATATCTTCTATTTTGGAGACCCCTGTGATTAGGCTACCTGTTAAATAACTTGGTCTTCCGCTGAAAGGTAAAAAATTGACTTCTCGTGACTGGACCCCTCTAATGGGTAAGTTCATGAGTAGGTTATCTTCTTGGAGTGGTAGACTCCTTTCAAGATGAGGTAGATTGGTGCTCCTTAAATTTGTTATATCAGCCATTCTAGTGTTTTTTCTATTGATTTTCTCACCGCCTAAGAAAGTCTTAAAGTAAATAGATTTGTTCCAGAAAAGGTTCTTTTGGAAGGGGCCTGATTTTGTGGGAAGATTTGCACGTCTGGTGCCTTGGGATGTGATTTGCAAGTCGAAAAAAGAGGAGGGACTTGGGATTCGGCACTTGCTCTCCTTTAATAAGGTACTTCTCCTAAAATGGGTAGTAAGATTATTTTCAAATGAGAATTCCATGGTTAATCTTGTTTTGAAGGATTCTTATGGAGATAATATGAATATATTTCAATGTGGCTGTGCAAATAACCTTGGTGGTTCGGCTTTTTGGCAGTCTATTCAGCCTATTTTGAGGGAATTTGCAGATCAGTTCAGTCCTTCATTGGGAGATGGATCCTCTTTCCATTTTTGGCTTGATGATTGATCTGAAATTGAGACCTTATGGAACATATTTCAGAGATTATTCCATCTTGTTGAGAATAAAGAAGCATTTGTCAATGAGATATGGGATGCAAATTCAGAGTTGTAATTTCAGACTGCTACAAAGTCTGTCTGAGCCTACTTATGTAGAATTTCAGCAGCTTTTACTTTGCTTGGAAGATGTCAAACCCACTACAGACTTGCCAGATTCCTGCCAGTGGAAGGTTGGGAGTTTCTCTGTCAACCGGGACTACAAGACCATTATTGCAGTGGATGTACAGCAGGATATTGATTCTAAACTCCTTTGGAGCTGTAAGGTTCCACTCAAGATCAAAATATTTCTTTGGTTTCTAAGATAGAAGCGGCTTGTCACAAAGATATATAGGTCCAAAAGGTGTGCAGATGGTGATCTGAAGTGCCCTTTTTGCGACAACTCAGATGAAAATATCCAACATATCTTCTTTGATTGTGTTTTCTAAAGATGTTTGGGGCCATTTTCAACTCTCAGCAATGGACATGAGGCACTTTGATGGTTTTTTGGACAAGCTTCAGAGACCATATTGTTTTGGATATGGTAGGATGGATGCAGGCTATAGGTATCATTTGGAGTCTTTGGCTACAGAGAAATGCCAATGTTTTCAAGAGTGAGAGGTGTTGGGCTAAAAATGTTGTAAGTTAAGCAAGGTGTTTTTATGAGTTTTTTGCTCCAAAACTTGTATGTTCCTTTTTCTCATTTTAATACAATTTTAGATCGTTACCACCCTTAGGTAATCTTCTTCCTCTTCCTCAAAAAAAAGATTATAGCTATGCGCTCATGGCATTCAACCCATATAGATCGGAAGATGTTTGACCACAAGACTCAAGCTGCTCATATCGTGACTCCGAATAAAAGCTAGTTCATTACCTATGATTTCTTAAAGGTGGAGTTGTTCAGATGGAAGTGATCCATAGTGTTGAACTACTAGTATAGGAATAGTCAAGCTTAAAATGTATAATGTGACAAGAATTACCCTAGCAAGTGCTCACCATGTTCATGACCCTACCAAGAACCTACTTTCTTTTGGCACGTTAGAAGTAAAAGGATGTAGATACTTAGTGAAAGATGGAGTCTTGACGGTTACAAAGGATGCCATGTTGGAAACTAGTTATAAGGGGTTGACTATAAATAGCTCACATCTAACTTAGGATGGATCTGAACTATAGCTGACGTTAACTGTAGTTTATACTAAATGGGTACCGATATTAGTGAACCAGTACCGATACCTCATATGTTGGTGTACTTTTAGCTTATCTTGTTCTATCTTATTGTCGTCTTATTGTGTGGCATGTACTGTTAGCCCTCTAGTTTCTCTCTGTATAAAGAGACCTAGGGTTTCTAATAAACTTAAACTCTTTCAGCCAACTTGGTATCAGAGCACCGATCCTAGACCGTGGCTCTAGGTATCCCACCCATCAAGGCCTCCGAAACCCTAAACACCCAAATCCCATTCTCTCTCCTCCTTCCTTGGGGAGATGGTGCTCTCTAGCGGCCCTCCGACTGCACGCGAGTGCCTTGCAACGGTGCTGACGCAGTGCCAGGACTCCTGAGCCGTCGCGCGACCCTAAAGGCTCCACGCAACAGCCCTAGCACCCGAAGGTGACGCCGCTCCGACCTGACTCGACCTCACAATGGGGCTGCGGTGGCGCGGAAGCCCCTCTATCATCGACCAATGCATCAGCGAGGCCCTAGTGGCTTGAGGTGCCGGTGCTGCAACCCATTCTAGCCCTTGCGACGGGGCTGAGGCGGAGGTCAACAGACCCAGCAGCGATGCAGTAGACCTAGCGGCGGCGTAGCAAACCTAGCAGCGCTCCGGCGAGGGTCAGCAGACCTAGCAATGCTCTGGCGAGCGTCAGCAGACCCAGCGGCGGCACTCGCATTTCCTTACAGGCACTGCTACCAGCGCTACAGGTCCTTGCAGATGCGGCGGCGACCTGTAGCATGCCTTAGCGACGTCTCCCTGCTCCTATTGGTGTCACAGCGGCTATCTAAGGCCGCGACCGGTGGAGATCAATCGCTAGAAGGGGCCTAGATCTGTTCATGGCCTCCTTGGGTGTTCTCCTTGTACCCAAGTGAGGCCACTACTTGTCCAAGGAAGCTTCCTAGCAGCTATGTTGATCTGAATCTACTGCATTGTTGGATTATTGATGGTCTCGGTCCTAGACACTTGAGTGAGGCTTTCGGATCGAGGAGATGGCTTCAAATGATCAGTCTGATGTGTCTTCAGACTCTACTTCGGACACCAGGGTACTTAAGAACCCGTTCTTTGGTTTAGTTGTCAAGTTGGACAAGACCAACTACCCATGGTGGTCCCAGACCTTTCTTATGACCATCAGAGGTCATAAAAAGAGCCATATACTTACCGATCCGAAGCCTAAGAACAAGACTGGCATAAATGCCAACTGAGACAGTGATAATGCCATGGTTTGTGCGTGGCTGATGCAGACAGTTATTCCCAGAATAGGAGATGAGATCATGCATTATACTACAACAAAGAAGATGTGGGAGTCCTTGCGTAATACTTATTCACATGCCAAGAACTCTGCCCGTGTTTTTCAGGTCTTTTATGATCTCTTCCACCTACATCAGGAGGGGCGTACGCTGTCACAATATTACTCTCTCATGAAGGGTATGTTGGAAAGGCACTACTACTTGCCAGGGTGTGCCTGTGAGTCTTGGAGGAGTTTCAAGAGACAGTTGGTTGTCTCTCTTTTCTTGGCTGGTCTTGGACCTGAATATGCTGCAGCCAGAGTTCAGATTATTACCGCTTCGGATCTTCCTAGCCTGGAGGAGGCATATAGCAGGCTCATCAGAGTTACAGTGCGTTCTCCTACTGCTGATTCTACTGCTCAGTCGTCCACGCTGGCTGCAATCCCAGGACATGGCAGGGGTACTTCTTATCCAGCACGTGGTCGTGGACGTGGACGCTCCTCTAGTACGTGGAATAAAACATCATATACTTACTGTGGCAAACTTGGTCACTCTGAGGTTACATGTTAGCAGAAGCATGGTAGACCACCGATGGCAAATCAGGCAACTGAAGTCCCAGATTCAGCTCTTACTACCCCTGATGTTAGCTCCTTGAGTACCGAGATTGAAGCTCTGCGGCAGTAGATTGCTCTTTTGACTCAAGCTTCCCCTTCTCAGCCACCTGACACGACAGCTATTGTTACATCTTCGGAGGTTCCTGCGATTGGTATGTCCTCTCTTTCGTTTTCTGGTGAGTGGCTGATTGACTCTGGTGCATCCAAGCACCTTTGTGCTGACAGAGGATCTTTCTCCCACCTTGCACCTGTTACACCTACCAGGACAGTACAGGTGGCTGATGGGAGACACTTGCCACTTGTTGGCAAGGGAGATATGTCTTTATCTCCTACCTTGAGCTTGCAAATGTTTACCATGTGCCTAATTTTCCATTAACTTTATTATCTATTAGCAGTATCACCAGAGATTTGAACTGCTGAGCTATTTTTGATGCGTCCTCTTGTGTTTTGCAGGACAAATTCACTGGGAAGACGATTGGTGGAGGGCGTGAGGAACATGGGGTGTACCATCTAAGCCGTATTGTTTTTGCTACTTCTGCTACTCAGGGTCTTGCTTCTATTGGATCTGCTCTCCAGTGGCACCACCGCCTCGGCCATTTACCCATTCATCGCCTCAGACATGTTCTTCCACGTATCCCCTCCACTACTGCTCTTATTTGTGATGCTTGTCAACTTGGCAAGCACCACATGGCTAGTTTTTCCAGTTCTTCCTCTGTTTCATCTGTTGCTGCATTTGACTTGGTTCATATGGATGTGTGGGGTCCCAATCGTACTCCCGATCGACTTGGGAATAAATATTATCTTGTTTTAGTTGATTTTTCTCATGTCACTTGGATGTTTCTTTTAAAGAATAAGTCTGATGTTGAGCAACTTATTGAAAACTTTGTTAAGGAAATAAAAAACCAGCATTCATGTTTGGTGAAGTGTTTTCGTTCGGATAATACTTTGGAGTTTTGTACTACCAACTTGCGCACTTTTTTTTTCTAGTTGTGGCATTATTCATGAAACTACCTATCCTCATACCTCTCAACAAAATGGTGTTGCTAAGAGGAAACATCGGCATATTCTTAATGTTGCACGCACCTTATTGATTCATCACTCAGCCCCGTCTCTTTACTGGGGTGACGTTGTTTTGACTGCATGTTTTTTGATAAATCAGATACTCAATGCTGCGTTACATGAATGGATTCCTCTTCAGGTCATGTATCCTGATCGCCTCTATTTCACGTCACCCCTCGGACTTTTGGCTGCGTTGCCTTTGTCCATTTGTTGGGACCAGGTCGAGATAAACTTGCACCGAGAACAGTTAAATGTGTTTTTCTAGGGTATACTCGCACATAAAAGGGGTATCATTGTTTTGATCTGCTTACCTCTTGACATTTTGTTTCTACGGATATTACCTTTCATGAGGCTGTACCTTTTTTCTCTATGACGACTGCTGAAATGCCTCCTAAGGGTGATATGGCACCTATGCCGTATACACCTATTCGCTTTGGGAGCTTCCCTGAGATCCCTATCCCTACTACATCACCACTACCACCTGCTATGCCTCCCTTTCCTCGCCTGACCGAGCCACTTCGGACATATGTTCGCCCTCATACTACCTATCAGGGACCCCCCACCCTCGCCTTCACCATCAGCTTCTCAGGTGAGTCCTTTAGACACTGACGTATCTTTGCCATGTGATGGTCATAGGGACAGGACGTATGATGTGCCAGGAGAAAATCTTGATATTTCGATAGCCATTCGGAAACAACCACGGACATGCACCACTTATTCTACGGCAGGGGCACTTGCTACTAACAGTTTATCACCTGGATTTGTTGGATTTACACAGGCCTTAGCTACTACGCCGATTCCAGCCGCTTATTGTGAGGCCATATTTGATCCTAAATGGCGGGTAGCCATGGAGGATGAGATGGTCGCTCTTCGAGGTCGTGGGACTTGGGAGCTAACCTCACTTCCTGCTGGTGCTACCGTTGTTGGCTGTCGGTGGGTGTTTACTGTGAAGTTTAACCCTGATGGTGGTGTTCGGTACAAAGCCCGTCTTGTGGCAAAGGGGTTCACCCAGACCTATGGGATTGACTTCTTTGACACCTTCTCACCCGTCACCAGGCTTCCCACGGTCCAGGTCTTGATTACCGTGGCAGTTCAGTTGGATTGGTCTTTGTACCAGCTAAATGTTAAGAATGCCTTCCTTTATGGTGATCTTCATGAGGAAGTCTATATGCAGCAGCCACCTGGTTTTGAGAGACAGGGGAAGTGTGTATGCTGGTTACGGAAGGCTATATATGGCCTAAAACAGAGTCCCAGAGCTTGGTTTCAAATATTGTCACAAGTTGTTGAGGCAGCTGGCTTCAAGGGGTCAACAACTGATTTTTCACTCTTTGTTAGGACTTCGCGAGGTACTGTGGTACTCTTGGTTTATGTTGATGATTTGATTATCACAGAGAATGATGAGCAGGATATTACTGAGGTCAAGCGCCTCCTTGCAAAGCAGCTTGTTATGAAGAACTTGGGGGGCCTACGGTACTTCCTTGGAATTGAGGTTGCTCGCAGTAAGAAGGCTGTGGTCTTGTCACAGAGGAGGTATGCTTTAGATATTCTGCAAGAGGTTGGTATGCTTGGGGCCAAGGAGGCCAATATTCCTATGGACCCCAAGATGCTACTGTATGATGAGGATGCACAGGTGGCGGATAGTAGACAGTACAAACAGCTTGTGGGCAAGCTATTGTATCCCACTATCACAAGGCCAGATATCTCCTTTGCAGTTGGAAAACTGAGTCAGTTTATGGCCAAGCCAACATGTTAGCATTGGGATGCAGCATTTATGGTACTTAGATACATCAAGAAGGCTCCTGGGAAAGGTCTTTTCTTCTCCAAGGGATCTTTTATGACCTTGGTTGGATACTCATATGCAGACTATGTGGGATGTCATGTGGATCGCAAATCCACTACTGGGTTCTGTACCTTCTTAGCAGGGAACCTGATCACAAGGAGGAGCAAGAAATAGGGTACTGTTGCGAGGTCCAGTGCCGAGTTTGAGTACAGAGCTATAGCTCAAATAGCTGCTGAGATGATGTGGATCAGATCCTTGCTTGTTGATTTACAGGTGCAGTTTTCTAGTCCCATGGAGATGAGGTGTGATAATAGAGCAGCTACCTTTATTGCTAATAACCCTGCTTTTCACGAGAGGATGAAGCATGTTGAGGTTGACTGTCACTATACTAGAGACATTATTCAGAAGGGACTGCTATACACCACCTCCGTTGCATCTGAGGAGTAGACGGCAAATATTTCCACCAAACCCTTGGCCAGATCTTCATTTGACACCTATATGTCCAAGCTGAGCATGATTGATATCTATGCTCCAGCTTGAGGGGGAGTGTTGGTGTACTTTTAGCTTATCTAGTTCCGTCTTATTGTCGTCTTATTGTGTGGCATGTACTTTTAGCCCTCTAGTCTCTATATAAAGAGACCTAGGATTTCTAATAAACTTGAACTCTTTCAGTTAACTTCATATACTGAGTACCGATACTGGTGAGTCAGTACCGATATCCATAACTTACAGATTTGGTTCCCATATTCACTTAGGTACCAGTACTGATGAGTCAAATACCGGTACCTATAGTTTATTGTTTAGGATACATGTTAGCTATGCACTTTCCTGTATTGATGAAGTACCGGTACTTCTAACATACTGATATAACTCCACAATTTTACTTATCTCAACATATACCGATACCCATTAGGAGTACTAGTACATGTTGAGTACAATCCCTATACCTGTAGTCTATGTACGGTACTTGTGATAAGTACCCGTACTAGTGGGATATATATTTTAGACTTAGCTAAATCTATGTCCTATGAGTACTGGTACTCGTGATGAGTACCGATATACATAAGTCACACATTTTGATCTCTGGAACCTTAAACCTGAACTATAGTTCACAGGTACTAGTACTTATATTAAGTATCGGTACTAGTAAGATACAATCTTCACATTGTAATGCATATGTATCGATACAGTTGAAATATTTAAATAACGCGGAAGCAATAATATCAAAGCATAAGAAATCAAGGAACGCTTGGGTTTACACATGGAAACCCCACTCACGAGGAGCGGGGAGAAAACCACGAGAGAAAGCCCCGATAGGGCACTGATTTTGTATTTCTTCTCAAATGAATAGATAGGGGGTACACGCACACAAGAAGTCTACATCTTCCAGTGTGGCACTAAACCCACAGCTCAATTCTCTCAACACTCCCCTTTAAGCTAGAGTATGGAATGCTCAACTTGTAACACAAATAAACCCACTCTACACAGCAAAACAAACAACACTCTGGATTGGTTCTTGCTTATATGCAGGAACATGTGCTGGAGCTGCTGGACAAACTATAGCTAGCTCTGAAGATCTGGTGCTAATGGCTCTCCATTTAGTATCCCTAAAATAGAGTCTTCCTCTGAAGACCTCGAAGGTGGATCTCCTTCTCTAGAGTCCATGAAACTAGATCTCCCACATAGAAACCTGAAATGAACCCTTCCTCTGAGGACCTTGAAACTCTAGGCCTCCCAGAGTTAGATTTCTCATGTGGAGTCCATGAACAAAAGGGACTCCTCAATGGGGGTGACTACAACAAGCTTCCACACTCCTCCTTTTCTCCCATACTCGTATGGGAGAAAAAATAATAATGACGAAAAGAAAAATAAAACAATAAAAATTGGAGAAGACTTCACATATTCTCTCAAACATAAACTTCATTTTTTTTTCATTTCTTTCATGTTTTTTATTTTTTTCAATTCTCTCTATCTCCTTTTTTTCTTTTTTTGTTTGATTTTTTTTCTCTTTTGTTTCCTCTTCTCTTTTTCCTTCTTTCCTTCCTTTTTCCTTTTTTCCTCCCTCTTCCTTTTTTTATTAAACAAGGCATATCGAAAGCAAAACACAAAAGGAACAAACACATATAAGATAGAAACAACCCCTTATGGTTTCACCTTAGGGTTCGCAGAGAACCCAACGATACAGCCGTGCCTCTGGCTCCCACATCTGCGTCGGTTGCCACCACCGACCGCGTCCACTCCAGTCGCCAGTGTCGCACTGCCCATGCACCCCTACATCCTCGCCGCCGCCACCACGAGATTCGGCCTTGTAGCCTATCGCACCGTCACTGCATGCATCTCACCGCGCGCCGCTGTCAACATCATGCATGCGGATCATCGCTCCTCCCTACAACGGTCGTCACCTCTACGGCCTCCGATGCACGGATCTTGATCTGTGATTTGGTGCATGGGAGGAGCAACGAACACCATGAAGTAGATACCACTCATCAAGTTCCTACAGAGGCACCCGAAGCCCTCAGTGCCACAACAGCAGGCACCCTCACAAGCTGATACATGTGTGCCACCTGGTGAACCTCGCCTCGACGTCTTCCACGAGTGGAGCCTCCTCCCCAACATCTGCGGCCACGAGCGGTGCGAAGGACCCCGTGTCGAGGTCCACTAGCTAAATCGATGTCCAATCTGTATTAGCAACCATAGGGGGCATCCCATCTCCATCAACCTTTGGCAGCATCCATCACGATGCACGATCCCACATCGTCAAAGCTTGAACTTGCCTTCGATCTTGAAGGCACAAGAAGAATCCTAACAACAAGTGGAATTGAATACGGACAAAAGATAAAACCTAAGAGCGACTTGCTCTAATACCAAGTTGAAATATTTAAATAACGTGGAAGTAATAATATCAAAGCATAAGAAATCAAGGAACGCTTGGGTTTACGTAGAAACCCTACTCATGAGGAGTAAGGAGAAAACCATGGGAGAAGGCCCCAATAGGGCATTGATTTTATATTTCTTCTCAAATGAATAGGTGGGGGTGTACACACCTATTTATAGGCCACCACACAAGAAGTCCACATCTTCTAATGTGGCACTAAACCCACAACCCAATTCTCTCAACAGATACTCATGGAGAGGTATCGGCACTAGCAACAGTTTCAAGTTAAAAGCTGGGTTTTACAGTGAAGATAAATCATCAATCTAATCCTAGTTTATACAAAATCTATGATTTACAAGATTATCTATCTATACAGAAAGATAACATGCTTATTAACAAAGGAACTAAACATACGAGCAAACAATATTGTTCTACTTACCTGAACATCATTACACATATATATAATTTCAGTTGCAGCAAACAAAACATACCAGTCATCATCTTATTGACAAAGATCTGGGCTGCGAAATGGTGCTTCCAAAAGATCTCACCTCTAAGCAACTGATTCAGAGCAGCTGTAGAGAAGATCCGTCTCCCTGCCGTTCCTTCTCTCTCGTGTTCCCTTAGATCATAATGGGGGTGCTGAACGGTAGGAATTGTAGGTGGTCTTTTGGGGACCATAACCCCCTGATTTAACATAGCAATTAGTCACACTAATTGCTATGAAGGTGAATTACATCTCCACCCAACAAGAGGACATATTTCACAAATAGGTTTCTGCACATTACATTTCCATATCCACATTTCTCAATACATAAATGCCCATTATCTACCCAAACCTTATTTGATCACCTTTTTATATGGGCTCATTTGAAATTGGCAGTCCCTTAACTTTGGTTTGATTATATGCATACATAAGTCCATATATGTGGATTTTAATCCAACATGCCAACCCTACGACATCTGGTAAAAGATCAAAATATCTTAATGCCTTACAGGGAAGTACAGTTAGTTTGCAGCTGTATCCACCATTTTGTCATACGATACAGATTCTGCTGCTCATTTTTCTGATGTAGGCACAGATGTAAGAGTTGTTGTCAAGCAAGCAACGATTGTAGTAGATCCTTATGATTCATGACTCGTACATATAGATCACTTGGCTGATGCAAAAAAAGAGGGGGAAGGAATTGCGGTAGAAAAAGAGATGTTCATTGCAAGGCGGCTTGGAGTGAGGGAGATCAATCCATCCCCCATATAAATAGGTTTAGCGTCTGTAGATGTGTTGTCAAAAGTAGAATTGTCCTGTAATACAAAAGGGTTGAGCAAGTCTCGTGGATTACGGCAATCAACCAACAAAGCAATCTCTTTGACTATGGAAATTTTACGCCGAAGGCATCCTTAATATGGTATAACCACAAACTTTTTACGAGATTCCCCATAATTGATGTAATTGATACGATATACAATTGGTCTATAAATATGCTTCTACTCCATTGTATCTTGTTGAGTTATAAGGGGATTTTTGACATTTATTTATTTCATGTGGGGTACTCATGTAATTTATCCAATTCTCTTTTGTATAAAAAGAAAGCTAGGATTTCTTTTGATGGTTAATGCATTCTCTTTAGTTCTACATGATATCAAGGCAACGGCCCTTGGTCAGTACTCCGATATCCCACCGAAAAAAATACCATAATATGATTGGATCATCAACGTAGAGGTGATTCGATGGGGAACAGCTTCCACACTGCCACCAGCGGCAGCAGCAGCAGCCACGCCAACCAGGGAGGCAGCAGAGGCGCTACAACCGCTGCCAAACAAACTGACGGTGCTGGTTGCGCCACTGCTGGCCTATCTAGCAGGTCGAGCAGCAATAACCGTGGCTGCTGCTGGTGGTCATTGATCTCCTGCTGTTCGAGTTATGTTTTACGTGATGAGTCTCCTCTTACACCTAGTTTGGGTGGCGATGAGTCTTGTCTCGCCCATGTTGAAGAAGTTTGATCCAAGAAAAAGATCGACTTTTGTTTTTACTAGGTTCACGTGTGCAACCCAAGAAGTTGTGGAGAAGAGGGCCAGGAGCATGTAGGTGATCCAGTCCGATGCCTCTATTCATCTCACCGGAGATAGAGATCATTTGCAGGACCTGTAGCTCCAAAGGGGATCCAAGATGTGAGGGTAGCCAATGGTGCTACCTCCTCAATTGTTGTAGTTGGGCGTGTAGATGAAACACCTAAGATGAAGATAGAAAAAGTATATATTACACTCCTGAGTTTCCTATGAATCTCTTGTCTATGAGTCACATTTGCAAGTATCTTGGATGCCTTGTTGTCTTTGACGAGAAGCACTGTTACATCCAAGATCGTCAGATAGGAGAGATAGTAGGGGGTGGCAAAGAGAGAGATAGACTATACTACTTATACACGCCTGCCTTGTTTGCAAGGGTTGTGTTAATTACTCGTGATTGGCACCAGAGCCTTAAGCATCCCTCTATGAAGACGCGTAAGACGTACCCAGCATTATTAGATTCATTCATCTTAAGAGTGTGAGGATTGTCAGTTAGGGAAGCATTACAGGACCAGTTACCCTCGGAGAGATGATAGAGTTAGTGCAGTACCCTTCGCTTTGGCGCATTGCGATGTATGGGGACCTTATAGAGTTACCACTCCTGACGGACACGGATATTTTACAGTGTTTGTTGATGACCATAATCGTCTTACCTGGTTCTCCCTAATGAAGGCCCATTGCGAGATTTCCTCTATTGTCCAGCAGTTTCTTTCTGAGGTGCAAACACAGTATGACACCACAATATGACACAATTGACTGCTACTATACAAGAAATTTGATCCAGCGTAGGGTGTTGCGCACAACATATGTTGCTTCAGAGGACCAAATGACTGACATCTTCACAAAACCCTTGCCACGTGGAGCATTTGATACATGTTCTAAGTTGAGCATGATAAACATCTATGCTCCAACTTGAGAATGTGTTGACATATCCCTACTATGTTAGTCCTTCCGATCTTCCTTATTTGTTATTTTCTTTTTTATTGTTCCCTTGTATGATGGTTACCTTAGTAGTGGTCCCTTGTATGGCACTTGCCTTTATAGTAGTTGCCTTAGTTGCGGTATCTTGTATGGCAGTTGCATTTATAGCAATTGCCTTATCAGCCTCCCTTTGTCTTATGGTCACTCTACTCCACCTCTATATATTGAGAGGTTGGACAACAAAATAAGATAACTTGCTCATTTTTTCCCACTCTAACATGGGTCTTCCTTTGAAAGCCTGGAACTGGATCTCACTCTCTGGAGTCCACAAAACTGGATCTCCTACATAGAAACCTGACATGAGTCTTTTCTTTGAGGACCACGAATTGGATCTCCCTCTCTGGAGACCTATAAACTCTGGACCTCCGAGTTGTGGTTTCTCATGTGGTGATCTTGAATAAAGGAACTCCCAAATGAAGAATGACTATAATAGGATCTACACTCCTCCCCTTTCTCTCGAACTCTATGGGAGAAGAAAAATAACAATGAGAAGAAATAATAAGATCAGAGAAGAACTTTTCCCCCTCTTCTCTTAAACATAATCATCATTTTTTTATCATTTTTATTTTTCTCCCTTTTGTATTATTTTTTCTTTTTTCTATCTCTTTTTTATTTTTCCCTTTTTTTCTCTTGTTTTTATTCTCCTTTTTTTCTTCCTTTTTTTCTCTTTTTTTTTCTGATGTTTTTCTTTCCCCTTTTTCGTCCTCTCCTTTTTTTTATTTTTCCACTCCTTCCCTTTTTTACTAAGGCTAACAATTACAAATAAAGGACTTATATTGCAAAAAGCTCAAAAAGATAAGTATATCTTATTGTCATGATGCTGCTTTGGTCCTTCGAATCCAAAACAATCATGCCTCACATGAGCCAATTGTTGAAACCTAATTCCACTTCTCTTTTATGTTTTGGTGTTAACAAAATTATTTTAAATCTAATGAGTTTATGATGTGTTATTTACAGATTTTGGAAGTATGGATCATAACAAGAAAGAAGTGTGAATGATATGAAGGATGAAGATTATTTTTATGTTGTTCATTTGTTGTAATTTAGAATTTTGTATGTCTCCTAAACAAAAAAAATTGATTTAGGAAGTAAAATCAAAATAGAGATAATTAGATATCAAACTCACATTTAATCATTCGTTTGAAAAATCAAAATCATTTCTTGGTAATATTAATCATGTAATTGAGTTTGAATAACACTAAAATTAATTAAATCAGTCAATTCAAGGTACTTGTTGCAACTACCGGTACTGTTAATAAGTACCGGTACATGTAAGGCACAAGTTTGAGTCTTAGTCTCAAACTGTGAACAAGTACCCGTAATCATCATGAGTACCAGTACCAGGTGCTCACAGTTTATGAACAGTGGTAGTGCCTAGACCTTACAAGTACCGGTACTAATCACTAGTACCAGTACATGTAGGTCACAATTTTTGTCTTGTCTCAAACCTGTAGTCACAAGTACCTGTACTCATGATAAGTACCGGTACTTGGCAACTTAGTTGGTACTCAACTGTAAGCACTAAGTACCAGTACCTATGATGAGTATCGGTACTCATGCTCTGTTAGGTTGGCTGCTGGATAACTAGGAGCAATCAGTACCGATACCACAACTTTAGTATCAGTACCAACTAACCGTTGTGCCTAAACTGAACGGTTATTTTGCAATTAAGCTTATTTCTAACTTTCTTATTTTGCCCCCAACGGCTAGGAAGTGTAGGGGCTGATTAGTGGCCTATAAAAATACTTTTTGAATGTCATTTTCATATAATACACGAATAAAAAATCATCCTTGCTCCAGATCATATTCCTCTCATTTTAGCTGCAAGAGTGATAGGATTGTTGTATCCATCCTTCAAGGAGATCTTCATTTCACAACAAGTTCTTCTGGTACATTTGTTTTGTTCTCGTAAAATCATTTTCTACGATTTATTGTTTATCGCTAGATCTTTATACCAAATATCTGCTAAATTAATTCTTGTTGAAGACTTAGGAATTAAGTTGTAAGTTATTTTATTTCTTGCTTACACTTGTAATAGTTTGCATATATTTACTCTTGTAATTGAGTTGAGGTAACCCGTTAATTACCTCGTTTTTAGTAAATTGATTCCCTCTAGGTTGAGGGAGTCTGGTTAAAAATCCTAAGTCGAGAGACTTAGGTAGTGGAGTACCCAACTGAAGGGAACCACTATATATTTGGTATACTTTTTCTGTGATTTGTTTTATTTGCAATATTTTTTACCACACTATTCATCTCCCCTTCTAGTGTGCTTGTGCCCTTTAGATCCTACACCAATCTCACATAAGATTGCGCCTAAAATGCGCCATCGTCAGCTAACCAGTAGCTCATCGCCACGATCTCCTCCATCGATCTCGCGCGAGATCTCTGCTGCGATGCTCTCCTCGATCTGCACATAATCCAAGCGCTTCAATTCTTCTTCGATCATGATCCTTTCCTCCTTGTTGGCCTTCTTCCACCAGGCGACACAAGAAAAACAACTCCACCAACATCACCACTAAGCCTGAGCAGCTCCGCCAACCACAGCCAAGACCCAGCAGCGTCACCTCACACTAGGCTTCGAGCTCGATGCTCCTCGCCTCGTGGCCACAATCTTCACCTTTGACGATGCTCTCCTGTTGATCGTGGCCCACAACGCTAATCACGCATGAGATCATGTAAGCGCTATCAACTTCATCACCTCCTCTGATTCGATCGCTACCACCTTTGACTCCTCCAAATGAATCAAGGAAAAAAATGGAACTCCAAATAATGATAAACATAATAACATAATAAACCCAAAAATGGAATTGCTCTTATACCAAGTTGAATAATATTAATAAATGGAAGTATAAAAGATATCAAGACATAAAGTAATGAAATACTTGGGTTTATGTAGAAACCCTACTCACGAAGAGTTGGGAGAAAACCACGGGAGAATGGCCTGATAGGGTGAGTATCAAAGAAATAAGGAGTATATACCTATTTATTGGCCACCACACACTCCACATCTTACGATGCGATACTAAACCAACCACACATTCTTCAACATAAACGATTCTATTGTAACCACAAAGACCACAAATCAGTAGAGAAGGAGACTCAAATAGTAGGATTAACTAAGTTTCCTCTTTGCCAGGAAAACTAGAAGCTATCAAGAGACCCATCACCAACAATTGAAAGATGCAGATGGTTGAAAACCTCTTTTGTAAAGCCAAAATATAAGAACAAATGCCCAACATCCACTTGTTCAACTTGGCAAAGAGGACATAAATTCTGAGTTTATGGCTACCTTTTGGAAACAACATCAAGGGTTGATAATTTCTTTATCCTTAATAGCTACAAGAAAATTTTGATCTTCAAAGGCACCTTCAACTTCCAAATGACAATACAATCAAACCCAAGGTAAACATCATGCCCAACAACCTAACCTCTAAACAACCTTAAATGGAATTATAACTAGTTATTGTACTCATTAAAAGAAACAATCTCTCTCGTATTGCAATATATATTAGGAAATTAGGTTGGAAGTGACAACTAAGCAAAACATTCACTAATTGTGCTACATAAGAGTAGAGATACATCCTTTAATAGGAATATTTTACCTTGCTCTCATAGATTGTTTTTTTTGGACTTGTCTTTTAGTCATAATCCATCCTTTTTATAAGGGTCTTCAACAGTCTAGCGTAGAGTATGTAATTATGGCCAAGAAACTTGCTAGTACATGCATAAGAGAATCACATACAAATGCACACCGGATGTAGATAGTTATAGATAAAGTAGAAATAGAAATAATTAAAATAAGTGTTGGAGAATTTTAGAACTAAATTTTTATTAGAGTGAGAATTGATGAAAAGAGAAGACCCTTGGTAAGCCCACATTTGTGGGTTATTTGTGTCTTTTAATGCCTAGATATTAGATTAATAATAATATATAAATAGCACATAATAATATGTAAATAGATTAGTTTATATATTCATTTGTTTACATATTTCATGTGTTGCATTCATATATAAATATATTTAAAATTCACTTAGAATAACTATGCATTAGAATAGTTAATCAATTAGGCAGCATTACATGCATTGTTTTATTTTACATTTCTTTTGAGGGCTTATGGATAAATAACCCTCATTTCTTTATTCAATCTCTTGTTCTTCTTCGTGCAACAAGGAACCGCTCCTCTCTGACAAGGCATTCATGGCTAGATTTGGCAATGAAGGCGGCAGTGAAGAGGGGTAGAGGATGTGGATCTGAATGTTCGTCCATCTGTTTCTCTTCCCCTGCAGTTTTAAGAGAGGAGAGGAAGCCACCAAGCTTGGGAGGCCTCCACCCCGACCCATAATTGTGTAGAGCCTAAGTTTGTTTCGCCTCACCACTGTTGGACTCGACCATGACAGTCTGCTCCACCACCATGGGCATGCATAGTGACAGGACGCACTGCCAAATCGAAGTGGTTGTGCTACCATGAGCACCTCAGCATGCATTTGTAGTTTCCCACCATGCTGCAACAACAGCATAAACCTCCATCAACTTCACCATCACTGCAACTCATCCCCTGTTCAAAACATCACCTTCAACAGCATACGCTGCTCTCACTGTCGCCTAACCCCCTTCCACGGGCCCCCGCCACCAAGTGCCTCAGTTTCGTCGCGCGTGGCCATATGCCAAGCTGCTACCCACGAGCAGCAGCACATGCACAAGCACCACTGCCCCCTGGCTGTGCTTCACCTGCAGCAAGCAGTAGCACTCGCCACCAACCATTTCATCCAGCACGCGAGCTACAGCCAGCAATAGTTGCGCTGCTGCCACCATCCAACGTTGCTCCAGCATCGCACACAACGTGCCTCTGTGATGGGTGCAAAATGCATTTGTTTAATTATGCCATTGTAGTATGTGTTCGCGACGTCGGTTTTAATTTAAGTGGATTTGGTGAGTCCAAGTGTCGAATACGAGGAGGCATGAAATCAGATTAGTTTGTCTCTTTAGTTATCACAAGAATGGTTGGTTTGCTTGCTTGCGAGAAAACGCGAGAGAGAGAGAGAGTAGGGTTAGAGACCGTGTTTAAAACATGATGATCATTCTAGATGATGTGAGCTATGATATACGAAACATCATCAATATATAGCATGCAATTAAAGTTTGTTTACAACTACAACAATAGATGAAAGCTTAAACAAGTGCAACATAAACTAAAGTAAAGAGAGTGCGAGGAGTCAAGGCGGCCACGGCGGAGGAGGGAGGCTCCGTCGGCAGCTTGACAACTCCAGGGTAGGTATGGAGTATTTGGTGGAGCTAGAAGGCTAGAGTAGCATGGAGAGTGTGTGTGTGTTGAATGCCTTTGAATGGGGTGATTAAGGAGGTTTATATAGAGAAGAGGGGTTTCCAAACTAAGGGCTTTAGTGATGTTCAGGACGTCGCTAAACCCACTTTAGAAACGTCAGTGAAGCCCCTCGCCCACCGGTCCAAGCGCGCGAGCGTGCTTCCTTCGCCCGGGAGATCCGTGTGCGCACCATGTGAATCGTCCGATCGAAGATCGGACGACTGAGATTGCGCCCTGAGTGCTCGTTCAAATCATGCGTGCCTCGCGGGTGATCGTGCGCGTTCCCATCGTGCGCCTTAGGGCACACCGCGTAGCTTCCATCCGCACCACTCGATGTTGATTGGGCGACCTGAATTACCCACGATGCGTGCTGAGGCACGATTTGGGGCACGGCAGGAGTCGAACACTCGCCTCTCGCTTGCGAGGGCGACGTGCTATTGCTGCGCTGCCTTCGCGCTTAGTCGCAGGGACGAGGTCAGGCACGGGCGTTAGCGATCGTTGGATGGAGATCCAATGGTCAGATCTTCACGTTGAAGGAGTTTAGGCGCGGTGGATGCAGTGCTAAGCTCGTGGAATCTCAGCTGTTCGATGAGAGATGTGCGGCTGAGATCGTCGATGAAGAGAGAGGGTGGCAGATGCGGGCAGGTGGGCGCCACGTGGCGAGTTATGGGCAGTTGATCATTATATCAACAACCAGAACTTCTTGAGTTGGTCGAGGGAGCTCCGGATGTCGGATTTAAGTGATTTCAAGTCCGTTGGACTCCATTCATCGATCTGAATCCATCTATGCGGTCTGATTGCTCATCTGAAGCCTGTTTCAACATGCACTTGTACATATGGCCATTAAACATTGATTTATAAGCAATCTTAAATCGCAATGATGCAGTGCTCCTATGCTCATCATGACATGTTATTAGTGCGCACATGTCCACAAAACTAACCCCAATTGATAGAATTATCATCATTGAATGTAGAGTTATCATACCCTCATGCTCATCCCTTGCTAGTTCCTAGTAAGGTTTATCGTAGTCGTTATTTTCAGTCGGAATTAGGAATTGATTACTTAGACATATGTTGCTTGTCAACGAGAGGAAATATACTAAGAGCATAATTCACAGAGATTAGATAACGCTCGTGTGTCTACCAAAATGCAAACCACCTAAATCCTCGCTTTAAAGCATATATACAGAGACATAATTTTTTTTCTTTTTCAACTTTTCTCATTTTTTTTGGATTTTTGGAGTTGAGAGTGTGTACGTAACTTCTTACGGCTACCCAACCCACCCATACCTTAAAAGACTAAGTGCTAAGCATCTTGGTGTGAAGATTGTGATAGACTCACTCAACGATAATTAAAACAGATTTCGGATTTCTACGCCCATAGGTGACCGGAAAAAAAATGCTTGCCTAAAGGTGTATCTGTCCGATCAGTAGCTTTCTCCCTACTTTTATTTTGAGTGGGGTCAACACAAGGGTATTTTCAGTGTATATCTCCCCAGATTGCTCTACTTCCCCGCTTCTTCCTTAAGTGTTTTGGGCTTTTTCGTGCATTTAGTGAGCTGGATTTTGGTTATCTGAGTGCAAATGGTTAGACTAAAAGTCCCTCTGAGTCAGACGGTGGGTTGATAAGTCGTATACTTATCACCTTTCTTTATTGATTAGATTAATGTACATTAAGGTTGCGAGGATTCAGGGCTAAATCCACATTTTAGTGGACACCAAGGCTGTTTAAGCCTGACGGCCTGAAAAGTCTAGGTGTTTCAGGTTCTTCTCGTATTATTTCCCACAGTTGATAAGCTCCTAATGCTTAAATTTTCCTTCCTAATTTTTTATTATTATATATATATAATTCAGGCTAATAATATAAACTCAGAGAATGTGAATTACCACCCCCCATGCTTAAGTCGGACAATGTTCTCATTGGCAAATAAATGTATGCAAAGGGGGTACAGAAAGAAATCACCTGAGTGCAGCTGTGTACTTGATCAGCCTGAATCTTCTGGGTTTCCTCTCAAGAAGCTCTGAGTTTAGTGCCTTTAGCTGGGCATAATGCACAAACAAGAATGATCTGGGTCAAGAAGGTGCAGACAAAATCAGTAAGACCCAAAATCAGAAGTCCGCAGATGCGAACTAGGTTGCGGTGGAGTCCCGTCTCGAAGGGATGGGAACTCTGCAACAGATATAACATGCATGCCCGTGTTTGTTCCTCCCTTAGTCTGCGAGCATGCAGAGAAGTTGATGTGGCCGAGCGCACCCCGAATCTAAAATGCTAGACACTAAAGATGTAGGTTCTGTACTCAGCTTGTGTCCCTATAAAATTGTAATCCCTCAAAGATGTATCAATTCTAGTGCATTCAGGTTGCGGGATTTCTATTCTGGTAGGGCATGTAATAAAATCAAGAGTTTCATAATGAGCCCTAAAATCAAGCATGAGGCTCTCTCTAGAGAAAAATCCATCTCTTCCTCAACTAAGGTTTCATGGCTTATTCCCTCCAAGTCCTTAACCCCAAGAATATTCTCTTCAACCTCTTTCATATCAGACTCAAGATTCGAGGTTGCTTTAGAGGTAGGGCCGATTTCATCCTCAAGCTTAGATTCCTTCTCTTGGCCTTCCTTTAAACTTGTGATGGGGGTTTCAACTAATTCAAAATCGATTGTTTCGAGATTACAATCTCATTCCCCATCGCCAATGTTGGATGTCTTTTCCACCGAATCACTTTCCTCAGGGAGATTAGATTTGGCTTTCATGACATCGTTCCCCAAATTCTCAGTTTCCTCCTGATGTGTCCTCAACTCTCCCCAAATCATGTTATGAGGAATCCTTAATGACATCTTCTATGGAGTTGTCCAACTCCTGGGGAGTATCAATGGTGGACTGAACCAATTTTGGGAAATAGGTGTAGTCCAATTGATCACGGCAGGGCCTTGCTTCACAAATTCCGTAAATGGAGTTTTTTTTTTTTTTTGAAAAAGGAAAGGGTAGTTATCCAGTGTGATAACTACCTAAGAATATATATAATAGAATCAACAACATCCATCAATACAACAGGCAGATCCCAAGGTCCCCCACTCACAAGGAATCAACCCAAAGAGTAAACAAGGAGTTAATAGACTCAACAAAATTCTCCACGTAAGGTCTCTGGCCCGTGAAAACCACCGCATTCCTACCCAGCCAAATACCCCAAAGAACTGCCAACGGCCTGGCCTTCTTCTTCTTCGTACGGAAGACGAAATGTCCACCAACACCACCTTCGCTTCTGAAGCTATGCCAGAATTCCTCGAACAGACGACACTCCCACCACCTCCCGCGTATCCTGTCCCAAATCTGCACCACAAAAGGGCAAGTGAAAAAAGGTGGTCAACGTCCTCCTCATCACCACCACACAAAGGGCAGACCTTACATTCTCCAGAAGCCCACCTCGCCCTCCACACCTTAGTCACCAGCCTTCTCCTCCGAAGGAGCCAGGCAAAAATCTTGACCTTCAGTGGACACGCGGCTTTCCAAATCTGCCTGTAGTCCCTTGCCAGATTCAGCTCCACCCCAGGACCAACAGTGGACAATCTCCTGTATGCAGCCGCTATCGAAAACTCACCTTCATCCCAACCAAACATGTCCATACCAGACGCCAAATGCAGTCCCTCCAACTCTTCAACTAAGACCTGAAAATCGTGCGCTCTCGCATCTGATAGGCTGCCTACGAAGCGCGGGCACCACCCATCTTCCCATACCTTAGCCACGGACACCATTTTGTTCTGGGACAAGGCAAACAGTCTCTGAAATCTTCTGCCAAGCGCTCCATCACCCATCCAATCATCCTGCCAAAATCTGAAAATCTCCCCCGTTCCCAACACAGGAACAAAGCAGTTCCTCACCTTATGAGCCATCGTCGACAAGCCTTTCAAAAAGTGAGAGGCATCCCTAGGCGACGACACCAGGAGATCCCAACGCACCGGGCCACCATACGCCATCTCGAACACCTTGCCCATCACATCCCCCCTACCTTCCAACAGGCATCCCACCCACTTCGCCAATAGACTGTCATTAGATCTCCCCAAATCTCTCACCTCGAGCCCCCCATCTTCCAATGGTCTGCAGACCTCCTCCCAAGCAACCAACCTGGCACCCTGTCCACTCGTCCCCTGGTTGTACCAAAAGAAATTCCTCATAGCTCTCTCTATCTTTGCAATCACCTGTTAAGGCATCTTCAGCACGGAAGTAAAGTACGATGGCATTGCTGACAGAACCGCCTTGAGCAGGACCAACCTCCCACCTCTTGACAGTAGCCTAGACGCCCACCCCTCCAACCTCCCTTCCAGCTTCTCCACCATGGGGCCCAATCTCTCACCAGAATCCTCTCATCTGACAACGGTAAGCCCAGATATCTAATTGGGAGCTTAACCTGCTCTGTGCCAAGTCCCAAACTACACCCCCTCACCTCTGCCTCAGTCAGATTGAAAGGGACGAAATCCGATTTAGCTAGGTTAATCTGCAATCCTGACGCCTCACCTAGTAAGAAGACAAGGAACCGCATTCTTCTGGCCTCCCTTTCTCCACCTTCAATGAAGAAGATCGTATCATCCGCATACTGAAGCAACGGGATACTCATCCCATCTCTTAAGGAGAAACCTCTCATCAAGTTTCTCACATGACCTCTTAGTTGCCCTAACAAGAGCATCCACGGCAATCACAAAGAGCATCGGGGCCAACGAACAACCTTCTCTCACCCTCCTCCTTGGTTGGATCCAACCCCCAGCTGGGTTTCCATTGATAAGAACCGAGAACGACGTCGTGGTGACGCATCTCTTCATCCAGTCAATCCACACCAGTGGGAACCCCCTCTTCACCAAGGACGTCCAAAGAAACGACCATTGGATCAAGTCATAAGCTTTGCTGAAGTCAACCTTCCATAGGAAAGCCTTCTTATCTCTCTTCCAGGACGAAAGGATTTCCGAGGCCATTACATAGCCCTCCAAAATATTCCTACCAGGAACAAAGGCCGTCTGCACCGAATCTACAATCCCACCCAGAGTCCTCAATGTATTTGCCAGAAGCTTCGCCACCACCAAGTAGATAGCATTCAAGAGAGCTATCGGTTTGTACTCCTGGATCTCCTCAGCGCCCTCCTTCGGCAACAGGAACATGTAGAACTTGTTCAGCCTATTGAATCCCGAGTTACCAGCTCTAAATTCTTGCACCACTTGCATCACGTCTTCTTTCACCACCGGCCAGAACTCTCCGTAGAAGGCAACCGGAAAGCCATCCGGCCCTGGACAACCATCCGCGTTCAACCCCCAAATTGCCTCACGGACTTCATCCTCCCCAAAAGAGCCCGTCAAGAAGCTGGCGTCTGCCTCCCGGATCTGCGGTATCTCAGACCCTAACCATCTCCACCTTCCCCCCGTCTCCACCCAGTAAAGTCTCTGAAATAACTCGCAGCTACCCCTCCCACCGCCTCCCTTCCCACAAACTCCTCCCCATCCACCACCAATCTGTCAATCCAGTTCCTCCTACCTGATGCAACCATATAAAAAAATCGGGTGTTGGAATCGCCTTCCTTCAGCCACTTCTGCCTAGACCTCACCCTCCACTCCACCTCCACCTTCCGGTCTTCCTCCTGTATCACCTGAATCTGTCTTGCTCTGTGAACCCTGTCAGCGTCTGAAAGGAGACCAACATCCTCTGCCCTGTCCAGATGTGTAATGTCAACAAGAGCCTCCTCTTTCTTCCTCCCACGTTCCTCCCTAATCTGCTTGATACGGGTCTTCAAGAAGGATCTCAAATCTCTCAGTTTCGCTTCCAATCTGGCAGCCGGCGAACCATCCGCCTGAAATGACCTCTACAGTTCCTCTACCAACCCCATGAAGCCCTCCTCCATGAGCCACGCCTTGCCGAACTTGAAATAAGTACCATGTCTCCATCCCTCGTTCAACACCCACAGCAAGGGGGTGTGATCCGAGAACGGACACTCCAGGGATCTAACCTCCGCCATCGAGAACAACTCCGCCATCGCCATTGAGACAAGAAATCTGTCAATCCGGGATTGCTGTCCTCTAGAGCTCCTCCATGTGTAGAGACAGGACAACGGTGGCATATCAACCAGCCCCTGATCCGCCACAAAGCCTGCAAACGCCTCAGAGCCCTGGTCCAATCCCCCTTGGTCACCTAGTCTGTCTTCTGCCCGTAAAGTAACATTAAAATCGCCACCAACCAGCCAAGGTATCCCCTGAAAAGCTACTACAACCTGGCTCAGATCTTCCCACAAGGCCTGTCTTCTCCGACCCTCCGTCGGGCCATAGACCGAGGAAAGGAGCATACATGTGTCATCCCAGCGTCTCTAAAGTCTAACAGTGACAACATGGGACCCAACCAGAGAGTCCAGCAAGGAGAACTCTTCCTCCTTCCATCCCACAGCAATTCCCCCCGCACTTCCCTCCGCATCCAAGGCCAAGAAACCCCCAAAAACACCTCCCCCACCTCCCTACACAACCTTCCATCACAGCTCCCCCACTTCGTCTCCTGGAGAAAGACCACATCAAGCCCCCATCTCTGAATATACCCTCGCATAGCTGCCCGCCTCGACGAGTCGTTCAAACCCCACATTCCACGACATGACCTTAGTCATGAGGACCTCCGGGAACCTCCTCCTGGTGTCAACCGCCTAAACCCCATCATTACGGCCACATCATCCTCCTCTTCCATCAACAAACGCAGATCATTTGAGTTCTCCTCACAACCACCCACTGCCCCTCGCCCCGCAACCTCCACACCTTCTGCGGCCAACATCTGCGCATCCCCCAGCATCATAACCTCGCCCTCAGGCAGCCTAGTCACCGCATCTACCCTCCGCACTGTCACCACATACACCAGCTTCCCAGCTCCACCACCAGCTCCTGCCACCTGCCGCCCCTCCACCACTGCTGGGGACCCCGGAGCAGATATCCCCCCGTCATCGCCCCCAGCAAGGGCTGCCGCAGTCGACCCAGCTCCATCGGTGACTCCCAGCTCCATCGGTGACTGGCGCCGGTCGACCCCAGCAACGCCCCCAGTCGAGGCCTTCCAAGCCTGCCCCCTATGGTAAAACCATCGCGGCCTGTAGACGAGCCGCTGTAAGCCAGACAACCTCCGCTCTCGTCGCCGCCCGCTCCCCTCCCTGCCAATTGCACCTTGCCCCGTCGCCTGGACTGGTCTGGCCAAGGTGCGCCTCGATCCTCCAACAACAGCCCCCTGCCCTTCATCTGCAGAGACTTGGGGTCGCGGAGTCGAGCGCACTGGAGGACCTGAAACGACATCAGCGTCGGAGCTCCCAACTCCCGCATTCGGGTCACGCCTACCCGACCCGGGTCTGCCATGAGCTCCTCCCACAAAATCGGGAGCCATCTCAATGCCATCAACACACCCGCAATCAGCAAGGTCGCCCAGCTTCAGCGCCGCATTCACCTCTCCCGACCCCTCCGCAAAATCCGCACCGGCTTCCCGCATCCCCACCCCTTCACCTGCCACTGACTACGCCATGGGGATCGCAACCGCCACATGATCCTCGCCGCAATCCCCGCCACGACCCTGGGCCTTCCCAAGAGCAGCCTGACCCTCCTCCGCCTGCCCGCCGCCACTACCGCCTCCACACGCCGTCGCCGCTCCGCTACCCACCGCCTCAGCAAAAGACCTAGGGCTCCCGAAACCCCACTAGATGCGGATCAGCCAGGCGGAGCTCCCCCACCTGAGCACCAACCTCTCCATAAGCCGCTGTCCCGGTCTCATCTCCACCCAGGCTTCGATCCGCGACAAGTCGGCCGCCTTCAGGCCCAAGCCTTCGCATCCGCGCAGCCTCGCAAAATGGGCAACCACCGCCGCCACCACCTCCACCGTGCGGAGGAAGAGTGGAACCCCCTCAACCAGGATCTTCCTTCTCGCACCAGTCGGCGGCCTCTCTGCCAGAGCACCATCTGACCTGACCGGCCACCGACACCGCACCACTCCTCGGCCACACTGCAGCACCTTGAAGACCAGCCGCCTCAACTCCTCCCAGCCCAGCCCCAACAGCACCAACTGCCCACCTCCCAGGGAGGCCACCCCAAACCGTCCCCCGCCAATCCCCAAGAAGGCGGTGACCGCCCTTCTCAAGGCCTCCACCTCTACCTTCCCCTCTAAGACCACCGCTACCAACGCCGACGCCAGCCTCCCTTCCAGCGCTCCAAACTCCTCCGACCACGGTGCCTCGACCTCCACGAGGGGCGCCCCCTCCGAAGGGGGCGAAGGTGTCCCCCCTTCTTAAGGAAACCACCCCACTCGATCCCCGGCGCCCGCAGCTCGACCTCCGATGCCCCAGAACACCACAACGTAAGCACCGCACTAGATCCCTGCACTCCGCCGCCAAATGCCCCTCCCCAAGGCATTTGAAACACCTCACCAGCTCCGCTCCCTTCCGCGACCTCTTGCCCACCACCGTCCAGCCAGGGCCATCTCTCCTCACCTTATCCACCAGCCACCCGGACGCCAGCCACCCCGTCGCCAGACCTCTCATTTTCCTTGTTGCTATCCGATGTTCCCGTAAACGGAGTTGTTTGCAACAATTTTCTTTGACCCTCTTCCTCCAGTTGTTGGAACATATCCATCATGGCTTGTTGCCCTTTAATCAACTCTTGATTCTGTCTGTGTAACTCTAACTGAAGGTTATCAAGAATTGACAGGGTGTCATTCGGTTTCCCTTGGATTTCTTCCTTCAAATCAGGGCTAGGAAGGTGTGGTTGAGGATGTGTACTAGAATCTGCATTGGGGTTTAAGTTCTTGGGTGAGTCATCTATTCTATCATTTTCAGGGTCCAATTCTTCAAGAGGAACCATTCTCTATTTAGTCCTACACCAGAATAATTAAGGTTTTAAGTCTTCCTTCCAATCGAATTCTTCATCAGGGACCAAATCAAAGGTTGATCATTCTTGATTTTCCTAGGTTTTTTATCATCCTTTGATTTCCATTTGTTTATAAGCCCTTCCAATCCAAAGGTCAGGTAGGAGAGATCCTTGAATTCAGATGACCTTTCTTGGTTATAGTCATGGGAAGAGTAGGGATCTTGGTGTCCTCTTAGAGTGTAGGTCCCATTAAAGTGGTTAATGAGTGGGAGCGACCTAACTGGAGAGTCGTCATGAGGTGAATTGAGATAAAGATCCCCAAGGTTTGGATCATACCCCGGGGTGGGTATGTTAGATGTATCCCAATAAAAGGTTGGTGTGGGTTGGTCATAATTGGGATAGTTGAAACAAGAGGGATATTCTGGGTTGTACCCCCAACTCGGTGGTTGGTTATCCCAAGTAAGCTGTGGATATGGTCTACTTAGGTTAGCATACAAATCATGTTGGAGGTAGTTTGGGTAAGATAGATAGGCATTGAAATCCATGGTTCGGAAGAAATGGAGGGATGGGGAAAGAACATATGAGAGAGCTGTGTGTGCACAACCAAGCAAGCAAATCTAGGCCCTACAGTGTAGACCTAGGTGATCTAGAAGCCTCCAAGGGAATGATCAGATCCACAGGTACTCAACCACCCTTCCCGATGTTAATCTGGCCAGGTTGATTACCAGGGGATTGAGGGCAAGGTTATTCCTTTGGCTTGCACTGCCGGTTCCATAAACCCCATAACCACGGTCGTTTGGCACTTCCCCGCAGCCTAGACACCAGATTTTTACAAAGGGAATGAAGGCCAAGTGCTTACAAACCCAATCATACCGCCAAGACATAGACTAGTCTTGCCTAGGGCACGTCTACTCCATTTTAATGAAGGCTAGGTTAGTGCTTGTGCTCAGGATATGTGATGAGGCGTTGTTTGAGGTTATACCTCTTAGTTAATCAAATTGAGCGTATGCGTGCACTTAACAAAATATGGTTTGCAAGCAAGGATTTTAGGATGCGGTGTCTTTTAATGATTTATTCTTGCTTTAATGCTTTTTAGGGTTGAAGTTCCTTAATGTTTTCAAACAAGATTCAAGTGGACACACAAGATTTTGCACACAATAGGTGAAAGTCAATTTCCTTTAGAATGATGTGGCCCTAGAAAAATAATCCTAGTATATTCACCCTAGTGTTCATGCAATTCTACCAGGTGAGTTGATTTTAATTATGATGAGTGGTGCGGCCCAAGTCAAGTCATGGTGGCTTCACAAACATCACTCAAAAGAAAGAAAACACTCCAAAAAGATTCTCTTCAAGAACGCTATAGTGTATTTTTTTGTTGGGTGATGAGTTTGGAATGTGGGTCAAGTAGTCATTCACCACGCTAATTTTAGATTTATATATTTTTTGTATTTTTTTAAGCAAGCAAACACTCAATGGGTGGAGTAATACTTACAAAAAGTCTTTGCAGCACTTTACTCCGTTTCTATGATCTCGAATCACGCTCCATCGCCAAAGCGTCGAGTTCCTGCAACCAATCAAGTAAAGAGAGAAAATGAGTCAGAAGACGTGAATATGAATGCGAGATGAAAGCAACAAAAGAAATCTGTTGACTCCCTGGCAACGGCGTCAAAAAACTAACAGGCGTGGAACGCATTTGTTTAATTATGCCATTGTAGTATGTGTTTGCGACGTCGATTTTAATTTAAGTGGATTTAGTGAGTCCAAGTGTCGAACACGATGAGGCATGTAATCGGATTAGTTTGTCTCTTTAGTTGTCACAAGAATGGTTGGTTTGCTTTCTTGCGAGAAAACGCGAGAGAGAGAGAGAGAGTAGGGTTAAAGATCGTGTTTAAAACATGATCATTCTAGATGATGTGAGCTATGATATATGAAACATCATCAATATATAGCATGCAATTAAAGTTTGTTTACAACTATAACAACAGATGAAAGCTTAAACAAGTGCAACATAAACTAAAGTAAAGAAAGTGCGAGGAGTCAAGGCGGCCACGGCGGTGAAGGGAGGCGCCGTCGGCGACTTGACTACTTCGGGGCGGGTATGGAGTATTTAGTGGAGATAAGAGAAGGCTAGAGTAGCATGGAGAGTGTGTATGTATTGAATGCCTTTGAATGGGGTGGTTGAGGAGGTTTATAGAGGAGGGGTTTCCAAACTAAGGGCTTTAGCGATGTTTGGGCCGTCGCTAAACCCATTCCAGAAACGTCGATGAAGCCCTCGCCTGCCGGTCCAAGCACGCAAGCGTGCTTCCTTCACCCGCACGATCCGTGTTCATGCCATGTGGATCGTCCGATCAAAGATCGGACGGCTGAGATTGCGCCCTGAGTGCTGGTTCAGATCACGCTTGCGTGCGGGGAGCACGTGCCTCGCGCGTGATCATGTGCGTTCCCATCGAGCGCTTAAGGGCACGTCGCGTAGCATCCATCCACACCACTCGACGTTAATCGGATGGCCTAAATTACCTACGGTGCGTGTTGAGTCACGATTTAGGGTACGGCGGGAGTCGAACGCTTGCCTCTCGCTTGCGAGGGCGAGGCGCTACCACTACGCTGCCTTCGCGCTTAGTCACGGAGATGAGGTAGGCGCGGGCGCTAGCGATCGTTGGATGGAGATCCAACGGTTAGATCTTCACGCTAAAGGAGTTTGGGTGCAGTGGATGCGGTGCTGAGCTCACGGAATCTCAGTCATCCGGTGAAAGATGTGCAGCTGAGATCGTGCAATGAAGAGAGGGCGGCGGATGCAAGCAGGCGGGTGCCACGTGGTGCGTTATGGGTCGTTGATCATCAGATCAACAGCCAGAACTTCTTGGGCTGGTCGAGGGAGCTTTGAATGTCGAATTTAAGTGATTTCAAGTCCGTTGAACTCCATTCGTCGATCTGAATCCATCCGTGCGGTCCGATTGCTCATTTGAGGCCTGTTTCAACATACACTTGTACATATGGCCATTAAACATTGATCTATAAGCAATCTTAAATCTTAATGCATGCAGTGCTCCTATGCTCATCATGACATGTTATTAGTGTCACATGTCCTCAAAACTAACCCCAGTTGATGGAATTATCATCATTGAATGTAGAGTTATCACTCTGCCCGCACGTGGAGCTACTCCACATAGCAGCAACCCACCGCCACCCGACACCCTCTTCACCTTGCCGCACCCTGCTTTGACTACCATCCACCGCGCTGTCACCTCCATCAAAAGTGGTCCGACTCATTTGCCCTCCACCGAGCTCCTCGCGGCCGGCCTCCATCTCGTTCATGCGCAAGTCCACGGGGAAGCAACTCCCCTTTTGCAATAGTAAATTGCTTCAAACAAAATTTACATTGGAGTGCCATTGTCAAGAATCATTTTTAGCTTTATTAATAATTTATTATGTTGATTTTATGAGAACACCATTGCCTTTCAATGAAAATATCATTTCATCATATGTTGGTCATGTTTGCCTCATTTAAAAGGGATTTTGGTCTCATTACATAGAGGAATCATCATTGAACATTTTATTTTATACTCGAGCGATCGAGTTTTATCAGGAGCGTGCCTTCCTGTAGACACGATCCGCTCCAACTATGAGTGGTTTATTTATTTTGTTGGTTTTGACAGCTGGTTTTCCACTACTCACTAGTTCGACACATCATTTCATGTGCGTTAATCTTTTGAAAGTGAAAATCGTCTTTTCAAATGGCGTCATTGCCAGGGAGGCAATGGGCCTGTTAAACTCACATCTAATCATTTGTTCACTTTTGATTTTATTTAAGGCATATTTAACTCTGCGTTTCATTTTGGTGCAAGGTACGCATATCTACTTGATGAGTTGTCGCATCAACCTCAGCTACACCGAGGTGGACCTTGTGTCCACCATTCAAAGGACATAGGGAGCTCCATTTCTGAAGGTAGGAGCTCGATGCGTTGTGGTGGACCTTATTTCCATCATCGGAGGACATCTGAAGTGATCATCTTTATCTCCACCAATCTTCAGGTGATAGATTTTATTATTTTCTTTATTTATTTTAGTACATCCATTGGAAGTTGTTATGGGGTCATGCATCTTTTTAGGGGTTCGTTCCCTACCATTATTTTAGGCCCCTACACGGGAAATTTTTCGAGTCTTTTACCATTTCTTTAGACTTAGGTTGTTATTTTCTTTCGTGGATTGATTTTATTTTTCTTTGTTTGTGCATAAGTAGTGCATATAAAAAAAAATCAAACTGCCTACTAGAAGCTGCATGCCCCTAGGTCAAACCATATAGGTGTATGACAGCATTTAGATCTCTTTTTTATTGCATTGCGTGCATCTTGCATTGCTGAAAGGTGGAAGCAAGGTACATTTCTCTCTTTCCTTGCATATTTTCCTGATCACACATTTGCATTTGGACTTAATTCCTAGACCACATAATCTATCTCGAAACGATCAAATAAAGTGGTCACATTTAATTTTCTGAAAAAGGACTAATTAAAGGAGGAACATTTAAAAATCAAGGACTTCATTTTAAAACTTGGCATGCGATTCAAAACTCAATCCTTTTTCGGTGAATGAACACATGTATGACATTCTTTACACCGAGGCACGCATTTAGACACTTCTTAGGTTTGGAACCGCTAGGACTAGAGCCTCCTATTACTGGGGTCTAAAGTGACCCAAACTTTATTTCAGAGGTGAAGTTGCCTCCAAATCTTGCGGATTGAGGATAGTTAAGAAGCACCGCGAAAGCAACACTTCAAAAGAAGGACTCGACCCTACTTACATCCCTCTTTGTCGTGTTTAGTGGTGACTAAACATTTTGGGCTTTAGGGAGGATCACCTAAGTCCCCAATTAGGTCTTCTTAGGCGTATTATAGGTCAACAGGCAGGCGCGTAACTATTTAGATAACTTGATTTGTCACCTACAACTGGATTTAAATCCCATAAGCCATAACTTATTAAAGACCTAAAAATTCCTTTGATTTGTGTTTGCTTGGGGAAACCTGACTGTGGTGTGAGTTAGAATGGACCACCTTGACTTCCATCCTTTTACTTCTTTTTTTTTTTTTTGAAAAAGGAAAGGATAGTATCCAGGATGATAACTATCCAAATATATTAAAGAGAAAAACAATGGCCACCGCCAATACAAAGGGCAAACATCAAGGCCCCACACTCACAAGGACTCACTCCAGAATTTAAACAAAATACTAACAGACTCCACAAAATTCTCCACATAAGGCCTCTGGCCTCTGAAGACCACAGCATTCCTACACAACCAGATGCCCCATAGGACCGCCAACGGTCTGGCCCTCTCCTTCGTATGGAAGACATTCTGCCCAGCATTACCCCCTCCACCTCTGAAACTGCACCAAAACTCATCAAATGACCGGCAGTTCCACCACCTCGCTCCCACACGACTCCAAATCTGTACGACAAATGGGGAGGTGAAGAAAAGATGGTCAACTTCTTCATCCTCACCTCCGCACAATGGGCAAACCTTACTCTCCCCAGGAGCCCATCTCGCCCTCCAAACCTTAGTCATGAGTCTCCTCCTAAGCAGCCAACCAAAAATCTTAACCTTCAACGGACACGCGACCTTCCAAACCTGTCTGCAATCTCTCACCAAATCCAAATCACCTGTGGAATATCTGCCGGACAATCTCCTGTACGCAGCCTCCACCCAGAACTCACCTTCATCCCATCCAAACATATCGTTTCCGAAAGCTGGTTGCAGACCTTCTAAGTCTTCAAGCAATCTCTGGAAATCGTGAGTTCTCGCATCCGAAAGATTCCCTGCAAAGGATGGGCACCACCCACCTTCCCAAACTTCGGCCACTAACGCCTCTTTGCTCTAGGACAGCAAAAAGTCTCAGAAATCTTCTAGCAAGTGCACCTTGCCCCGTCCAATCATCCTGCCAGAACCTGAATATCTCCCCCGTCCCTACCACCGATACAAAACAACTCTGCACCTTAGAAGCCACCATCGACAAACCTTTCAAGAAATGAGACGCATCCCTCGGCGGAGATATCAGGAGATCCCAATGCGGCGGGTCACCATAAGCCGTCCTGAAAACCCTGCCCATCAAATCCTCCCTAAACTCCAAGAGGCTCCCAACCCACTTCACTAACAGGCTATCATTAGACCTCCCCAGGTCCCTCACCCTAAGCCCCCCCTCCTCCACCGGTTTGCAAACCTCCTCCCACACCACCAACCTGGCACCAGGTCCATTCAACCCCTGATTGTACCAGAAGAAATTCCTCATAAGCCTCTCCATCCTCACGACAACCTACCGGGGCAACTTCAAGATAGAGGTGAAATACGACAGCATCGCCGCCAGAACCGCCTTGAGCAAGACCAACCTTCCACCCCTCGACAAAAGCCTAGACACCCACCCCGCCAACCTCCCCTCCAGCCTCTCCATTAGGGGAGCCCAGTCCTTCACCAGAATCCTACCATCCGTCAACGGCAAACCCAAGTATCTAATCAGTAGCTTCACCTGCTCTGTGCCAAGACCCATCCTTTTACTTCTTGCCTACACCCTTTACCCCCACTCTGCAATCTTCAATCCCATACGCCGAGATGGTCCATCCTTTGATGGACAAAATGACAATCATAGGGATCCTTTGTACCCTTACAGTAGGAACATTGGTTTAATTAAGCCCCAAATCAGTAAACAGAACCTAGGAGCAGGATTTGCCTTGCCCAATATCCCACACATCATAGAAATAGCTAACCCACCCTCCCTGAATGATTGTAATGGTTGGATACAAACTCCTAGGTATTATACCCCTGAGCCTGACTTCACCTTGAAACTGGAAATACAGAAAATGCAAGACGAAATGATCGAATTATTAGGAGAATCTTCGAGAGAAAGCCAACAAGGAAAAGAAGACATTAGCCACCTAACTTACACCCTTGAGGATGACTTCCACCCCTCTACGCCAGATGCATCTCCTGTGGGAGAGCCACACCCTAAGTTGAAGGGAAATTTTGGGGATTTTGTAAGGAAGAATAGCTACTTTTCTAGTATTGATTTTGAACCCTCTCTGCTAGAAGACACTTCCTTGAGAGATTCACACCTTAAGTGGGAGGAGGACATGAATGAAAGTACCTATGCATTGGATGTAAAAGGGTAGCAACCCAAGGATGACATTGAGGTTAAGTGCCCAGTTGAGATATATTGGAGTCAAAAGAAGGAAATGATGGTACCATTGAAAGACCTCGACCCAGACGATAGTATTTTCGTGACATTTAATGAAGTGGGTTGAACTCAAGTTGTTCATCCTACCCTCTCCTTTAATGATGGTTAACTAATGGAACTTAAACCCACCCTTAGGAAACCTAACCCTGTACAAATTCACCTATCTGAGGAGTCTGACGATACAAGGATGAACCTATCACCTTAGATAGAGTGCCCAAGGGGATTTAATGACTATAATATTCGGGTAGATGACGAATTGACTGTTGAGGATGAATTAAGTGAAGAACCTACATTCAGGATTTGAAGTGACACTAAGGGAGATTATGCCTTATTTGAAGAATTAACCCTCGAGGATGTCACAAATTTGATCAACTTAGGTTTCCTTCATGCTCTTATTAATGATATTCCTCTTGAAGATCAAATAATGGAAAATGTGGAAGCAACTTTTGAGATTTATGTGAATTCACATGTAAACTACAGGGAGGAATTGAGTAAAGAACAAGAACCCGGGGATGAGATTGATAAGGTAATCCCTAAATCTGTTGCTTCCAACCTGCCTTCATTTGATTGGGAGTCACCCTCTGATTCGCCTATGTCTGCAAGTGAAATTGACTCCATGCCTTGAACTGATCATTAATGAAGAGCAGGTAGATACTTGTGATATTACAAGGGGTGCTAGGGATGCGATTAAGGAACTAGGAAGGCTGTTAGGAATGGACACTAAGCCGCTTAGACCCAATCTTGACCTTATGGCCATTTACCAGCCACGAAACTTGGACACCCTAGAAAATCCTTGGCTTAAAAACATGCTCACTATTGTTTTGACTGGGGGCTTATTAGACCAACATTTCCTATATTGGGGTACCGGGTATGGATTGATGCTTTCTATGGTCGGTCCATCACCTGGGGGTATATCTTTGAACTATTCCTTCCCCATTTCTCTTGGAGGGACCTTGTCATCCTCCTACCCCTTTGAAGGTTGTTATTCACGCCTACCATTTAAAATCTCCTTCAGTGACCTGGGAAAATTTCATTCCCATCTTAATTAGGCGAGCATTTGCTATTGGGATTCATCAACTCGCCAACATCCTAGGTTACTTGTTTTCTAGGCCAGTGTTACTTCGCTCATTTTTTCGATCTATTTCTTTGGTTTTAGAACCTGACTTGCAAGTTCTTTGACTACTTGGCTGCCAACAAAATAACGACGGCCCAACTCTGACCAAGGTAATATCCTTCTTTGTAATGAGGACATTGCAGATTTTAGGCATGGGTGTACTTAGGAGATATACATAGCATGTATACATAATTGCATACATCTGCATTTATTAAAAAAAACAAAAAAAAATTGCATTTAGGCCTACAATAGAATTGAGCTTAACTGGTTAGGCCATGCATTCTTAGGCATAAGATCAGGACTTTAGGTTAAACTAAGTTGACTCTAGGTGTCTAACTTTAGAAGCTAAGTTGAACTATCAGCCTTAAATCTCTAGGGTCTGTTTGGACTTAAAAACTCAAGCATGAGTTAAGTTACGAACCATTCGTCAAGAGATTGAGGAAGGAAAGTTAGGGATTGAGTTAAGGGCTAGGTAGTACCTAGTGTCTTTTTCTACCTTTCGGTTTATGGGTCCTCGTAACCTAAGTATCCACATTTCACACACTTGATCTTGTATAAATAATGATCACCTTAATTCCTTTTTTGAAGAAAATTTGATTCTCTCGATCTGACTTAGGAGAAGTTTGAAACAAAACTTGATTGGACAAGTTCCTACCGCATGAGAGGTAGAGTATATACTCACCTTGATAACGTGATGATAACATGTCACCTCCTCGGTGCTTGTCTCTTAAGATATCCATCTTATTAGAGACATGTAAGCGCAGTGTGCGGTTCAGATACCATGGTCGGCCCTATCTCGAAGTGTCAATTGCCACAGGCCTGAATTCACTCAAGAAATCCATGGGCTATACTATCTCGAAATGTTGATTGCAAGGGGTTCTTGGGGTTGCCATGGGCGGTGCTATCTCAAAGCATCGAAGGTCAGGCACCCTTCAAGGTTCGGTGATGGGGACAATGAATCCGACACAGACTATGTTGATAGTTGATCCAAGGATAGACTAAAAGAAATAAAAAAAATATATACAAAAGAAAGAAAAAATCCTTCTTACTCTCTTTCTAGGTTGGCAATCATACCAACCTTAAATAATTAAGACCAATGCACATGCACGGATGTTTTGATCTCTGGGACCAATAAACCCTAGCGTAGAACTAGAAATCAAGAAAACATGTGCCTGCAACTTGTCCTTGGCTGATTTAGTCTGTAAATAAGCTTCTACTTGAGTACCTTAGGCCTAAAGTCTGTAACTTAACATATTTCTAAGGGAAGACCGATTGGGTTGGCTAGTCTACTTAGAGTGCTAGGATATTACTTGAGTTTATTAGGGACTAGTAATAATTAGGCATGGGGGCAACCCTAACCCCGATTTATATAGAAAGGGGATTACAATAGCAATCCTAATCCTAATAACTAAATATAGAAACAAAATCACATCAATCCTAATGAAATCGAAAAAATAGAAAGAGATAAAACAAAACTTTTAACTAATCCTAAATGTTCTTTCCTAAATTCTCTAACACTCCCCCTCAAGTTGGAATATACAACATCCAACTTATAGGAGGCACAACAAAATAAGAACTCCCCCTTAATGCAAACATCTAGAGGAGCAAATACTAGTGCAGACTATAATAGTAGCAGCAATTGTCGTAGAGTACTATATGGTGTAGCAGAGTAGTAGTAGAACACACTGATCGTAGTGGCTAAAGACAATACACGTAGAGTTGAAGCAGAAGTAGCAGCTCTACACATGATGGTCGTAACAGTAGTAGCGATCACACATACAATGATTGTAGTAGGAGCAACATCCACACATAGGGAAATGCTCCCGAGCACATAGTGGTAGAGGTAGGATAATCTTGCTCAAAGTCCCTACCAGTCGTCAACTTCAGCCAAGAAGCTAGATGTTGGATCAGAAATCTTGGCACCTTGGTCTAGAGAAGCAACATTAGAGGCCCAAGTCTTCAACTTAGCAACAACGGAAGTTGATCTCGAAGCCAACATCTTGATCTACGAAGTTGATTATGCAATCCTGCGCAAGGAGGCACAAAGATGTACATGTGATGCATGCATCCACAGCAGAAGGTGTGTAAATATGCACAGAGGTAGAGCGGATCATGTACTGGTGCGTGCAGAGAGGGTAGTGGTGCACGGTGCACACAGGGAGCAACAACAACACGCGTTTGGCGTGCACAAGAAGAGGCATGCGGAGAAGGTTGTGTGCAGGAGAGAGGATCGATAGTTCGGGGAATTCCCTAGGACCATTTCTTCTTTGATACTGTGTTGGAGAATTCTAGAACTGAATTTTTATTAGAATGAGAATTGATGAAAAGAAAAAATCCTAACCCCATTCTATATAGAGAGGGATTACGATAGCAATCCCAATAATATTACTATAGAAATAAACTCAATTACATCAATCTTAATCAAATCAAATTAAATCTCTAAAAATAAAAAGAGATACAACTCAACTTTTAACCAATCCTAAAATGCTCTTTCCTAAATTCTCTGTTGAAAGACTTGGGTTATCTTTGTATCTTTCATTGTATAAGTTTGTTTTACACCTTTTATATTTTTCTAGGAAGTTGTGTTGTACTTTTCCCACCTATCTCTCTCTATAAAGAGAGTTAAGATTTTCCAAGAATGATAAGCCTTTCATTTGTTCCCTAATCTATCCTTGGAGGTCACACCATTGCTGCCAGCCTCCAGGCTAGTTGGTGGGCTCTCTGCCAGCCCTTAGGCCTACTGCGAGTGGGCCAACGCCACCAATAGGCCTCTACGCCTCTCCTTTCTACCCTTCTTCATCACCCTACAATGCTGCTTCTCCTGCAACGTTGCTTTGCCAGGAACGTTGCCCCTCCACATCGTTGGCGACGCTTCTGCTACCCATCCACACCACCTGTTGCAATGCCAATTGCTATAGGGCTCAACTGCAATGTCGTCTTCTCTCTCTCTCCTTGGTGTTGTCTCATTGACAGCATCATTTCAAGCAACAGAGTTGCTAGTTGTGGTTAATACGATGGTGTTGTTGATCTGATTTGTGATTCATGTGATCAAATCTATGTCCTACTACTTGAAGTTGATTTGTGTGGACTTCGATGTATGAGACGTCAACGTCTTTTGCTACTACTTCCTCTAGGATGACATCAGATGATGTTGTTAATTTAATTAGAAGTTTTTTTTTATAATGACAAATAATTGCTTTTTTTGGAAAGGACTAATATCATTGCAAGAATTTTTGAAAGATAAAGTTTTGAAAAGATCAAAGGAAATTGAAGAGCAAAGGAAATGAAGATATTTCATGAAGATTAGTTTTATTTCTTTGATTGTTTCATTTTTAGAATGTAAATGAGCCTTGCATTATCCTTACCTTTCCATCCATGCTCTTCATACTCAAAATTCAAGACTTAGCCTTTATTGGATTTTCAGACATCCTAAACCACCTTCAAACATCTGAGTATGCTTTTTCATATGTCTAACCTACTCCTTCAGACGTCCAGTATCACATCCAGAACTTATGCTCTATGTTTCTTGGGTTAGACATCTGATATAGATTTTAAGACGTCTGTCATCTAGTCAAAAATTTTAGACGTCTCAACCTTTAAGACATCCCTCAGATGCCATCTTACCTTAGATTATCAACCATCGAACTTTTCCTCTTTTTTCAGATGTCAGGCTTCTCTTTAAGACATCTAGAACTGACCAACGTTCACTTCTTCCCCTACGTTTAATTTGACTAACTCATTGATTTTGGAACATTGTAGCCATTTAGACGTCTATATCTTTATTCAGATGTCTAACTTGTCATCTTAAGACGTTTATCTCTTTGTTCAGACATCCCTGCATTCAATCTTGTAAAATCCAGTAATGATCACTTTGACACTGAGGCCTTTTCAGACGTCCTATTTTCATCTCAGACGTATGAAAAAGAGCATTCAGATGTCTATCCTGATTATTCAGACGTCTGCTCTAGTCATACTTTGAGTAAATGATATGTAGCCATTCTACCTCAATTTAATTCACTCAAATTCAAATTCCAACAACTCCTAAGGCTTAAATCTAACCTCCTACACCTATAAGTACCCCCCATAGGTTGCCTTAAGCCTACACACCAAGAAAATACAATCTATTCACAAAATACCTGGGTAGAGGTTTCTTGCACAAGGGTCTCCTCTACACATACTTATGTTAATTGTTGTGATTGATTTTGATTATTTTTTATTGCACAATTCAACCTCCCTTCTTGTGCCTCTAACATATACATCCATCGAGACAGGGGCTTATAAGAGCCCATTCTTTTGGTCCGATGATCAAGCTCAAGGTTGCAAGAATCAGTCTATGCGGTCGATTAATCGACCGATTAATCGTATGTGGTCAGCCACCGAATCACATATTAATACTCTGGCCTATAATCGGATGGACCAATTAATCGACCGATTATCCAATTAATCAATTGATTAATCATCTAATCCAACATTGGGAGTTCAATTTTGTGTGTCTTGATTGGCATGTCAAAGAAAAAAAGAACCCCACCTGGTTTCTCCATCCCCCTCCCCCTACAATCAAATCCTAATGAAACCCTAAACCTACGTCCCTCTCTCCGATTCTCCTTAGTCCTCCACCACTGCCCTCTTTGTCGCCTATCGGGTCTCCTTGAGATAATATGCATGTCAAACAAATAATACTAATACATATGTATATATTTCTAGTTTGTATATATGTATATAGTATGTATAATTATATTTAAATGTTTCAATACTTAAAAATACTAAACCGATTAATCACTCGCATGCCGTATACTCCTTAGTTAGTAACCTCACCGATTGAATACTGACAACCGATTTTGCAACCTTGACCAAGCTAGTTGAGACCAACTATCCTAGATGGTCGCAAACCTTTCTGATGATAGTGAAAGGTCATGGGAAGGAGTACATCCCGATTCAACCGGAGCCCACACACAAACAATTGTTTGGGAGAAGGATAATGTAATTGTTATGGCTTGGATTCTGAATTGCGCATTATACCTAAAGTTGAAGATGAGATTACGTATTACCCTATCGCGAAGATGTGGGAGAGTATTTGCGAGACATACTCCCAGGAGAAGAAATCTACTCTTGTTTTCTAGACTTATCATGAGCTCTTTTAATTACATCAGGAGGGGAAGACCCTAGCTCAATACTACTCAGCCATAAAGGGCCTCTTGAAGAAGCATAATGCCTATCAACTGGTCTTCACCTACTCTTCTCAGCAAGATTATAGGAGAAAGTTAGCAGTCTCTCTCTTTCTATCAAGTCTTGGTCCTAATTGCAGTGCTGCTCATTCTCAGATCTTGACCATGTCCAAGCTTCTTTCTTTAGAAGACATATATAGTCATCTGAGTAGGATTGCGGTGCAACTTCCTGCGCCTAATACTACTGGGCAGACATCTGCTCTTGCTGCTATCCCAAGTCATGGTAGAGGTGCTCCTACCTATGGACGAGGACGTGGCTGTGGATCTAGAGGTTATACTCGTACCACCAGCACCTACTACAGGAAATTAGGTCATTCTGAGGATCGATGTTGGACCAAGCATGACAAACCTACTTTTGCTAATCAGGTAGTGGGCGTGTAGATGCTCGTGATACTGTTTCTCATGCTGAGTTCAATGATCTACTACAAAAATTCTCAGAGCTGTCATAGTCTCATGCTACACCTTTGTCATAGACTGTTGCCCATGTTTCCTCTTAGGTACAGAGTTGGTTTGCTCCTCTTCTCAATTTCAAAGATGTGGTGAATGTCTAATAGATTATGGTGCTTCATTACATTTATGTGGCGATCAGAGATCCTTTCCACACATGTCTTGTTCCACTAGAATACACAATACAAGTTGCAGATGGGAGACATTTTCAGGTTGTTGTAAAGGGGGATATCCCATTATCTTCTACATTGCAATTATCCAATGTTCTTTTTGTACTTGCTTTCCCTATGAATTTATTATCTATCAATCACATCATCAAGGAAATGAATTGCAAAGCCATTTTTGACACATAGTCTTATGTCTTACAAGACAAACTTACAGGTAGGATGATTAGCGGACGGCATAAAGGAGGGGTATATCACCTGAGCTAGTCTGTCGCCACTACTGCTTCTTCTATTGGTTAGGGGGAGGTTGTTCTAGCCACTGGATCTCCTTTCCAGTGGCACCTCTGCCTTGGTCACCTC
Organism: Thalassia testudinum; assembly: GCA_037157565.1. Taxonomy (NCBI): domain Eukaryota; kingdom Viridiplantae; phylum Streptophyta; class Magnoliopsida; order Alismatales; family Hydrocharitaceae; genus Thalassia; species Thalassia testudinum. The sequence goes on from JAZHRO010000061.1 coordinate 2,744,923, forward strand.
TCGTTGGACAAACTCAGGCAAGTCATGCCTCACAATTCTCCCACAACTATCATTACCTGCGATACTTGTCAACTTGTCAAGCATCACCGTACCAGTTTTCCTTCCTCACAAAGTGTTGGGTCTACACTTTTTCAACTACTTTATATAGATGTGCAGGGTCCTAGTAAGATTCCTAACTGACTAGGTCACCGTTATTTCTTGGTTATTGTTGATGATTATTCTCGAGTTTCTTGGGTATTTTTGATGAGAAATAAATCTAATGTTGGATTAATTATTGAAAGTTTTTTGAAAGAAATAAAGACCCAGTTTTCTACTATTATCAAAGTTTTTCGATCTGATAATGCTTTAGAATTGTACACCCAGCGGATACGCTCATTTTATACTTCTTATGGTATTATTTATCAAACTACATGTGCCCACCCCTCTCAACAGAACGGAGTTGTTGAGAGAAAGCTCCACCACTTACTTGATGTTGCATGTACCCTACTGATACATCATTCTGTTCCTTCCTTATATTAGGGTGACGTTTTGATCGTGTGCTTTCTTATCAATAGAATGCCTAACTCTACTATTCATGAATAGATTCCATGGCAATTGTTGTATCCAGATCTTTGGGTGTGTTACTTTTATCCATGATTTTACTCCGAGGAGAGATAAACTGGCACCTAGGGCAATAAAGTGTGTTTTCTTGGTGTATTCAAGAATCAAAAGGGATATAAGTGTTTTGATACATTATCTTCTCGTCACTTTGTGTCTGCTGATGTTACTTTCTATGAGTCCATTTGCCTATTTCTCCACTTTTGGATGAGATTTATCCATGAAGGTAAGCTACGCTCCTATGCCTATTTCTCCTATTGCTATAGAGGATGTACCCACTGTTATGCCTCCCATTAACACCACTACTCCGCCAAGATTTATTAATCCTATTATTACTTACAAAAGGCAGCTTACTACTCTACAGATACCCCCCCTCCCAACCAACATCTTTCTCCCTTCTTCAAGTGAGCTCTGAGGCTTTAGCCATGATCATATGTTGTCTAGTGGTGATTGTACAAGACATACAAGCGAGCTTTCTGCTATAGATGACTCCCCAACTGATATGACTACAGATTCTGATCTTCCGATAGCTATTCGGAAGGCCCCTCGAACTTGTGCCAAATATCAAGTTGCAGGCTGTCTTGCTACTGATGGTCTGGGGAACACTTTTGAGAGTTTTTTCCATGCTCTTACTACCTTAGAGATTCCTACTACATATCAGTAGGTCATGCTCCATCCAAAATGACGCTAGGCCATGAAGGAGGAGATGGCTGCACTATGAGCTAAAGAGACGTGGGAGCTCACACCATTGCCTACAGGTGCTACTGTTGTGGGTTGTCGTTGGGTGTTTACACTCGAATACAATCTAGATGGGCCAGTTGAAAGATACAAGCCTCGCTTGGTAGCAAAAGGCTTTACACAGACATACGGAGTTTACTTTTTTGACACTTTCTTCCCGGTGGCACGTCTGTCTACAATCTGCATACTTGTCTGTTGCAGTTTATAGAGATTGGATTCTTCATCAACTAGATGTGAAGAATGCCTTTCTCTATGGCGACTTACATGAGGAGGTCTATATGCAACAACCCCCTAGCTACGAGGTTCAGGGGCAGTGTGTGTGCAGGTTGCAGAAGCAAAGCCCGAGAGCCTAATTCCAGAAGCTCTCTCAAGTGGTTCTCAAGTCATTTACAGATCATTCATTGTTTGTTTAAAGGACAAAGAAAGGGGTAGTGGTTATTCTAGTGTATGCCAAGATCAATTTGTAATGAAGGATTTAGGGCCCTTGTGATATTTCCTTAGGATAGAGGTGGCTCGTAGCAGGAGTGGCATTGTTCTATCCCAATGGAAATATGTTCTAGATGTTCTTAAAGAGATAGGTATGATGGGAGCCAAACTAGCAAACATTGCCATGAATCCCAATGCATGGTTGTATGATGGTTGTTGAGGGAAGAAGAGAAGAGTTTTCTATCTCAAAACAAAACCCTAGACCTCTTTATATAAGAAACAACCCTGGGTAAATTACATAAGTGATCCCTCACAGAAATTCTCATATGTACCCTTACATAATAATGCTGCTAACAATCGTAATGTAGAGTTAGTTGATAGCAAGCAGTACAAACAGCTAGTGGGAAAACCATTGTACCTGACAATCATTCGGCCTGATATTTCCTTTGTAGTAGGAAGGCTGAGTCAGTTTGTGGAGAAGCTCACAAGACTACATTGGGAGGCAGTAATGATGGTGCTCAAATACCTGAAGAGAGCACCAGGGCAAGGTCTCTTGTTTACTAGAGGAGCATCTATGACTGTAGTTGGGTATTCTAACGCAAATTATGCAGGCAGTCATGATGATAAAAAGTCTACTACAAGTTTCTGTACATATGCTGCAGGGAATCTAGTGACTTGGAAAAGCAAAAAACAGATAACTCTTCCTAGGTTTAGTGTAGAGTCTAAGTACAAAGCTATGGCTCAAACTTCTGCTTGATCAAGGCCTAGTCTTGGATCAACCCTTCGCAGACCTACTCTTTATGGAACCAAAAATCCTTAGGCACTGATGAAGAGAGGAATTCCTATATGGAGTTAATCCTGCTTGCCCGCGCAAATTGAGCATCCACTAGAGTGTACTTGCCAATCTCGATTCTCAATTTCTAGTAGTGCTCTTCTATGGATTGATTAATAGCTAAAAAATTCATCACAGTCGTCGACCGAAGTCGTTTCTACCTCTCATTCTTGAGCTACCAGATCTCATTCGACAGCTCATTGTATGAGGCAACAACCTTAATAGTCAGATCCTTGGCCTCTAGTTCCTTCTCTAAGGTATGGTTTGGTGGAGAGAAGCTTCTTCAAACTAAGATGCCTCCTTCTCAGCCTTTTGAATGGCTCCCTCCACCTAGGAATCAGCTAAGGCGTGCTGTAGCTCAACATATGCCTTCTTATAAAATTCTTGCCAAGATTAGCTCTCCATGACGAATTAGTGTAGTTTCTCAATCAAGTGCTTCATCCTCTAGATTTGTGAACTTTACAAGGGCCCCATCTTGGACCTTCACAAAGTAGCAGAGGTCCTACTGGTCTTGAGTTGACTTGAGATCCCTTAAGCGGATCATCAACTCCACCTCCGCCTTGCTTAGCCTCTCCTTTAGGAGGGATATCGTCGCTCTATCAATCTCTTATTGCCTCTCCAAGGAAACACATTCCTCTACCTCGTCACGAGCGATGAGGGCCTCATCGAGCTAGACATGGAGGGCCCAAGCATTTGTGTACACCATGTCCACCAAAGAAGCTACCTACTCGACAGCAAAGGCCAAACCCCACCAAAAATCGACTGAAGGCTTAAGGGAGAGCATCCCACCATAAAGGATACCCTGGCCAATGACCACCTATAAGGGTGAACAAAGTAAAAAAAGGTACACCAAAATGCAACCAAGGAACTGCACACAAGAAGTTATTGCTTGAAGGTAGTTCTGGTGGATATTCCAGAGATAAGGAGCGCAAGGCATGGTCACCCACTCCAAGCTAAACGTCAAAAGCTTCAATACCTTATTTGTCATCTAAAGGTTCACTTGCTTAAAAGTGTCTGAGTTGACGTCGAGCACCTCCTAGGAGGACAAGGATCCAAAGACCGTCTCCCAATACTCCTGGGCCTTCTTCAACACTTCTTTCGCCTTTGCAACATCCGCTTCCGTATTAAATGTACGAACCATTTCCCTCTCCTTTACATCCCAAACCACTTGATTTCCTTCCACCTCAGTACCTAGAAGGAATTAGGAGGCAAGGCTAAACATGTTGTGCTCAGCAGCTACAACAAGTGTAGTTGACTATAAAAGGGGGGCGGTGTTACCACCTAACCCCATTAGGCGAGGCACCCTCAACCCAAAAGCCCCTCTCCGGAAGGGAGACAAGTTCACGAGATCCAACCAAGACTCCTTAAGATGCGATCCATCGCCTCGCTTAGAGGCTTCAACCTTGTCACCTCTCAAAACCAAGTGCTTTGTCGAGATGCTCTCTCCTTCAACCGACGACTCCACCCTTGCTAATTGCTCTGTGGCTATCGACTACTCAACCAACACCAACTCTAGTAGTGTTGTTTCACCAAAATTAGTTGTTCCTGAGCCATTGACTGCTCAGCTAAAACTAGCTACTCCACCCTAACCAGTTGCTCCAACAAGGTTGACTAATTAGATCAAGTTGGTCGATCATGAGGAGCAATGTGCTCAGTCAAGTCAACCTCTACGACCTTAGAAGTAAACGAGAGCCCTGGTGCATCGCAATCACCATTTTCACATAAGTGCATCGTAAGGGGACTCAACTCGAGCAAGTGACTTTGGCCTAGAGGAAGAGTCTACCTACCTTTTAGCTGAGTGCTCGCCCCAACCGAAAGAGGGGCTTGCAACCTCTTTTTCTTATGTTGTTCGCTTGACTTCGCCATCTTGAAGGACATGAAAGCGACAGAGCACCAATGAAGTTAGATTAGCACAACATATCTTAAAAAAAGCATTATGAAACACTCACTGGTGTATGGGCAGTCCTCCCTGGACTAAGACAAGATCTTCAAGATATCCTCTCGTAAAAGCTCTTGTTGAGCTAAGACCCTAGACCCTTCCAAGGTGTCCATTTCATCCTTGATTTGAAGGTTGAAGGGCAATTGGACGTCACGTTTGAGTGGACCATGCCAGCTATTGGGAACCAAACCAGAAAGTTGTTGAAGGTCCATTTAAGGCTTTATCCTAAGGTTAAAGTAGCTAGCTACAAAAGCATTTACGACTAGCCAAAAGTTCAAGTCAAGTTACAAGGTGAGATTGTAAAAGAAAAAGGAAATAATGAAAGAATTGAATGGGATATGAAGACCATTCTTGATGGCGTATTTACAAATAATAAAGTTCTCGGACCAGTTGAGCGAACACAGCCTTAAGCAGTCCCTCCCTACAGAGTACTTAACCCCACATAGGTTATGCTTACTAAGGAATTTCCCGATCTCCTCGCTACAGCTTGAAGAAGGAATATTGTACAAGACAAAAGCCTCATTACTCACCTGCCTGGAAGAAGAGGGGTTCTCACCTTGTTTAATCAACAACATTCTTGAGTTCAACTAGAAGCTTGATACATTAAGAGAGTAAGAGTCATTTACTGCCCTTACATACCTTATAACCAGAGGTGAAAGGTGAAGAAGCATGGGTTTTTACCTCCTAAAGCCATCCCATCAGCATTTAATGCAACGGGACAATCTCCCATCTTAGGCCAATGAGGTCACAACATGTACCCCACATTGAGCTTCGAGAATACCAGTCAACATCATGACGCCACCTACCCTATTGCCATGGGCATATGACGTGAGGTGATGGTTGGCCACCATCCACCCTAACATTTAGGTGGACAAACTGCCCAATCGGGGTATAATCCCCTGGCATAAACCACTAAGTCTGGATAGGGGGCAAGATCCCCAAGGCACCATAAGAGTGCCCAAGCAGATAGATCGCTAAGCAAACAACCCCGACGCCCTTGGAGAAGACCACTGCATGCTTGTTTCAAAGCACTTACTGCCTGGTGCACTAAACGGTGGCTGCTAGAGGCAAGAGGGCACCAGGAAAAAACAACCCCAGTTCCCGACTATTCTTATCTCGCAACCTGCAATCGGACTACGAGAGTGGGGATAATTGATAAAGGGAAACTATTGAGAGAATTGTGTAGTGGTCATTTAGTCCCACCTCGTGTAATGTAAAGCATTGTTGTATGTGGTGGCCTATAAATAAGCATGTACCCCCACTTGTTTCTGAGAAAAAATACTGAGAAATAGATCTTATTAGGGACCTTCTCCATAGTTTTCTCCCCGCTCTTCGTGAGTACAGTTTCCACATAAACCCAAATATTATTTATGTGATGCTTTTAATATCTTGTTATTATGCTTCCGATTATTTATATTATTCAACTTGGTTTCAGACTAATTCGTTCCTTGGGTTATCTTATTCATTTGATTTTATTATCACTTTATTAGAGTTCCAAAATTCATTTTATGTCGTTGGAGATCATTGCTTGCGGGGTTCACCTCCCTAGGGGAGTTCGTAGAGCCCAAATGAGGACCACGGCAGCATGCAAAGAAGTCGGCGGAGATCGGATCAAGGGCACATGAGCACCATCACCCCCTGCTACTACAACATCGAACAGAGCCCTCTTCGAGTCGGGGAAAGGTATCAATCTGGTGGGCAAGGAGTCTACAAATTGGTTTGACTGCATAGAAGATGGAAACGATGACAATGGCTTCAAGTTCGGTAGTGGTGGCGATGATGATGACCTAAAAGTAGGCAAGGAGGGGAGTGTTGCATCTCATCTACGAGCTGATGTCGAATGCACTCCTGATCGAGAGGCGATTGGAGCTAATGGAGTGGTCGCAACGCTTCGCGGTTGCCCTAGACATCTCATTGATTGCCAGTTGCCGCCGCCAGCATCTCAAGGAGAACGATGTAGTCAATCACGTGAGATTAAAGGAGGCGGGATCAACTATAGCGAGAGGAGGTCATGAAGATGCTCACACTCGAGGAGAAAACTGCGAGGTGCGACCTCAACCGTGGAAGGTGACGATGAAGGACTGCAGCGCCGATCGTGATCTCACGAAATCGCGAGATCTTCACATCCACTGTGAAGATGACAAAGGCAAGGAAGAAGAGATGGAGACAGCCGAGATCTTGCGAGGAGGTGACAAGGAGGCGGTGCTAGCGATCTTCGGCAAAGATCTCGCACGAAATCGCAAGTCCAAAGGAGAAGATTGCGACAAGGCGACATGGATCTCGATGTTGGGTAGTGTAAGATTAGCGACGATGGTGACATTGATCGAATCTTTCGTGCTTCGACGAGGAAAGGTTCACACGGAGCAAATGTCAAGATTTGGAGGCAGTGTGTTTGATCAGAAAACGTACGCAAATGGGATTGAGTTTTGAAAACTCGTCGATGTAGTATGATTTGCGAAGAAATCCGTCAACAAATAAATTTTCCGAAACTCGAAAGAATTCCAGGTCGAACACAGGGAGGCTACGTCGATTTGAAATCTGTGATTATATATATTTTTTTGTTGTTTTTGTTTAGAAAGTGGGATAATTATAAGGAACTTGATATAAACACTAAGAGAGAGAGAATAATCACTTTAATAAGCTTGGAAAATGTCTTTACAGCTAGAAAGTGGGAAATTCTACAGCTAGAAAGCTGGAAAATATTACAGCTAGAAAGCGGGAAAATCTACTATAGAAAGCGATAAAAAGAAGGTAGAGAGAAGTTATCCTCTTCGATGGCTGCTTGGAAGACGAGCCGGACGGAGCGACGTCTAGAAGACGGAAGACGGAAGAACGGAGTAGGAAGAACCGGGGGTAAGGCAAGGTGTCGTTATCATCACGGGATCCACTTCCGGAACAGGGGAGAGAAAGCTTTGATTTTGACTCTAGAGGAGCATCCCGGGTTTGGGACAAGCTTCTTTAGAGCTTTGGAGTGGGATAGAGGTGAAGGGATGAAGAAAGTGTGGGGTCATAAGACCTTTTATAAGTGAAGATTGGAGGGGGTACAAAGGTCATTTCACTTAAAAATTTAATGTCAGGGTCTTTAGTGACGAATTAAAAGCGTCACTAAAGCCCTGATCATGGCCTTACGTGTGCACCCGCCCACGCGCCTCTTCCTCTTCGCCTCCTCGTGTCTCAAATGCTTAAGCCATGCAAACGAGCTCTCAACCGTCCGATCCAGCAATCAAACGACTTAAAATCCCTTAGCGCCGCTTCTTCAGCTGCAGCACTTAACGCGCGTTCGATGGCACGTTCAACAAGCGTGAGATCGCGCGTGCAGCGATCGCTCATCTCGTGCGACCACGTCGCGCTTTGATCGGCCATTTACACTTCATCCGACGAATAGATTTCGTCGCACATGCGTTGCGCTCTTGATTTTGCGGTGCGTAGGGCTTGAACCTGCGACCTCTGCTCCGGCCACAAGTACGTGACCAATGTGCTATCATGGTGGATTGTCGAGAAGATGACTTCAGCTCCATCACTCACAGCTGAGGAGTTGTGAAGGCGAGTGAGGATCAATCTTGGCCATTGGTTGATAATCCAACGGCTGAGAAGTGATGGCGCAGTTGAGGAGAGAGAAGGCACAGCGAGTCCTTGTGTATTAGCTGGGCCGATTTGAGTGGCCGAGATGGCACCATGTGGCACCATCTTGACTGTCCATCTTCTATGACTTGTAGAAGGTGCCACAGATATCGGATTGGGCCGATTTTCACACCGTTAGGCTGCGAAAATCAATCTGAACCCATCCGCACGGTCGGATTTGTTATCTAAAGTGCGAATTAACACCATCTTGGCCATTGATCTCTAATTTTCCTCGGGTTATATCTGATGCTACAGAAGCCCGATCAGGGTAATCTTGGAGTCGTTGAACTCCGATCGTTGCCCTCATCAGATCCGTATGGTTGGATCTTCAATCCGAGGCCCCAATTAAAAGTCGCCTTGTCTCTGGCCACCAAAAAGAAGAAATTACTATACAATTTGTACAATTTAACCTAAATGCATGATAATGCGTATTATGCAATATTTACAATGCATGATGCTAATATGATACTAAGAACATGCATTAATAGATATTTTTTACTATTCAAATGTATGCACATCACGGTGCTTGAAAGAGATTTAGGAGTTTTTTGTTTATCGTTCGAAGTTGAGGTGTTTTAGGTCATTCGATGGTTTTGGTTTAACTTTGTTTAAAGAAAAAAAAAAAAGGAAGGAAAACATGAGAAATTTAAAAGAAAAGGGAGAGAGAGAAAAAATAAATAAATAAAGGGAGAAAAGAGAGGTAGGAAGGAAGATTTTCAGGGAATAAAAAAAAAAGAAAAAGAAAAGAAAGAAAGTAAAAGGAGAAAATGAAAGGAAAAAAATGATGATTATATTTAAGAGAAGAGGGGGAGAAGCTCTTTTATTTGTTATTTTTTCTTTTCCCATAGAGTTTGGGAGAAAAGAGGAGTGTGGATCCTATTATAGTCATCCCCTATTTGGAAGTCCCTTTATTCGAGGTCACCACATGAGGAACCACAATGTTAGGAGGTCAAGAGTTTCAAAGTCTCAAGAGGAAAGGGATCTAGTTTCAAGGTCCTCATAGAAAGGGCCCATGTCAGGTTTATATGTGAGAGAGCAAATTTCGTGGACTCTAAAGAGAGATCCAATTTCGAGGTTTTCAGAGAAAGATCCCTGTCAAAAATACTGAATGGGAGCCACCAGCACTAGTTGAGGTCTTCAGAGAAGAGGCCCATGTTTGAGCCAACTATAGCAGTTTGTCGTCAAACTCCAACCACATTGATATGTTGTATCAGCATACCTGCCTATAAGCATGAACAATAGTGTAGTTATCGTCTGCAAAGGGGCATTTGTACTAGTTGAGAGTTTTGTTTGTTCTGCTGTGTAGTTGAAATATTTAAATAACACGGAAGCATAAATATCAAAGCATAACAAATCAAGGAACGCTTGGGTTTACGTGGAAACCCCACTCATGATGAGCGGGGAGAAAACCACGGGAAAATGCCCCGTAGGACACTGATTTGTATTTCTTCTCAAAGAATAACTAAGGGAGTACACGCCTATTTATAAGCTACCACTCACACACAAAGTGCCACATTTCCAATGTGGTACTAAACAACCAGTAAATTCTCTCAACACTCCCCTTCAAGCTGGAGCATGGAATGCTCAGCTTGTAACACAAAGAGACCCACTCTACACAGGCGGAAACAAAGGCTAGAGCTGCTAAAAGATCTGTTGTTGTCTCCGAAGATCTGGTGCTGATGGCTCCCTGTTCAGTATCCCTGAAATTGGGTCTTCCTCTGAAGATCTCAAAGGTGGATCTCCCTCTCTGGAGTCCACGAAGATGGATCTCCCACATAGAAACCTGAAATGAGTCCTTCCTCTGAAGACCTCGAAAGTCTGGACCTCCCAGAGTTGGGTTTCTCATTTGGAGTCCATGAACAAAAGGGACTCCCAAGTAGGGGTGACTACAACAAGCTTCCACACTATGGGAGAAAAAATAATAACGGCGAGAAGAAAATATAACATTAAAAATTAGAGAAGACTTCTCCACATCTTCTTTCAACCATAAACCTTATCATCATTTTTTACCTTCTTTTTTTTCTTTTTTTATTTTTTTCCTTCTTTTTTCTCTTTTCTTTTCTCTTTTCCTTTTTTTCTCTCTCCCTTTTTTTCACTCCACGTCATTTTCCCTTTTTTTTTTTGACAAAGATATAAGTGAGGCCTCAAACGTTCATTTTTCTTCCCTAAAAGACCTCGGTCTTACCTTTGGGTTCAGAGAACCCAACGACACAGCCTCCTCGCCAAATCGACGCCTTGTTCACCTCTTCTGCGTCATCGTCGTCAGCATCGCCTACACTACCTCCCAAAACCAAAGGGCAGTGTCACCTCATTTTCATCTCGATCCAACGCGGCTGGTGTAAAGCATCGCCACCATCCTCTTGCATCAACCACAGCATGACGACACTGCTCGATCTCGTCGCCAACCAGAAGACTAGCGATCGTCGCTCGCACTCCTTCCCCTCTGCCTCGTCCTCGGAGGTGCACGCCTTCATCTCGCGAGATCCTCACCACCTGCTGCACACGCATTTCTCCCCACCATCATCGTAAGATCAATGCCGCGATCTCCGCTAAGGATAGCTCCTCAAGCGCGCCACCCGAGATCCTTGTCGAGTCCTTGCCGCTATTGCTCCTTCCTCGCTGCAGATGGTCGACTTCATCGCTGGCACTGCTGCAACAATCTTCTACGAGATTAACTCCACCTTCATTATCTTCTTCATCGCCTTTGGATCTCTGTCGAGATTACCATTGTTAGCGCCTTCTCCTCATGCGCCGAGCACCATCACTGCCTAATGACACCACTGCATGGCCACAAGGCTTGATGCCCAGTAACACAGCCTTAGCAATGGTTGAGGGCTCAGCGTCACCCCAAGGGCGATCGATGGCGGCGATGTTGCTGCCCTCTTTCAACCATAGGACAGCGCCATCGGCTTCTTCGTCAATCGCGCAATCCTCTTCGCTTCGATCACACACCATCACACCTCTATGAGATGAGGAAGCCCCCTCTTCGTGCACCTCCTGTGGTAGAACCTACTGCTATGCTACTCCAAGAACCAACATGAGAATATTCCAAGAACAAAATGATAAGCAGGATAATCTAAAGAACGAAAAATAACCAAAGAATCAACTTGCTCTGATACCAAGTTGAAATATTTAAATAACACGGAAGCATAAATATCAAAGAATAACAAATCAAGGAACACTTGGGTTTACGTGAAAATCCTACTCATAAGGAGTGGGAAGAAAACCACAGGAGAAGGCCCTGGTAGGGCACTGATTTGTATTTCTTCTCAAAGAATAACTGAGGGAGTACATGCCTATTTATAGGCCACCACTCACACACAAAGTGCCACAGTTTCTAATGTGGCACTAAACAACCACTCAATTCTCTCAACATATGTAGAGGGGTTTCTTTGTGTTACAAGCTGAACATTTCATGCTCCAACTTGAGGGAGAGTATTAAGAGAATTGTGTGTAGTGGTTATTTAATCCTACATCGTGTAATGTGGAGTGTTGTTGTGTGGTGGCCTATAAATAAGCATGCACCCCCCACTTGTTTCTTTGAGAAGAATATTGAGAAATCAGCCCTATCAGGGACCTTTTTCCGTAGCTTTCTCCCTACATTTCGTGAGTGGAGTTTCCACATAAACCCACGTGTTCATTATGTGATGCTTTTAATATCTTGTTATTATGCTTTTGCTTATTTATATTATTCCACTGAGACAAGTTAGGCTCAAACGGTTAGCCCAATGAAACCAATGGACCCAAAAATGGGTTAGCCCAAAGGCCCAAAGAATTAATCCCACCATAAGAAATCAGACCTACATTGCAACAATCACCAGCTTGCCCAACCAATTGGATGGCAAAAGGGGCCAGCTAGAACCCTAAGAGGAAGCAACATCAGGATCGATTGGAACCCCAAAGATTGACTTAGCCTCGAAACCTGGGCAATACAATGCGAGCCTGCCCAATAAGGAGCCAATTGGAGGTCTGAGAGGAGGGTAACCCCTATCCAACCATCAAGATAGTGAAGCCCAAGCAACATTGACCTAGAATGCAAAATGATGCGAATACGAGCCAGATCCTCGGTAAATGATGAAGATGGTTATGTTCTTCGAAAAGTAAATGATTATATGTAATTATTAATACCCTACAGCCCTTATAAAAGGGCCCACTGTATACAAAGAAAGGCTAATCACTTCCATTGTATTCAAAAGAATTTTTAATGCATACTTAAGGGTTAAATCCCCTCCCCAGATATACAGTGTATAGGTAGAATCACGCCTTTTTCTTGCTTTTGAAAAGGGAAGTAGGGGTTAACAAGGGATGTTACCTCCCTAAAATTTTTATTAGGGGAGATTAGAAATTCTAGGCATTACAAAAGTAAAAGTATAAGTAGCTAATGGCCTCAGCAAGAAATTATCCCCACTAAACACAGTGCCATTATGCTCCATCCAAAGGTACCAAATGAGAGTAAAGGCCTTCCCAATTAGTCCCTAAACCAGCGAGTGAAGAATGCAAACTCTATTGGAAGGAATGCTCAAAGTCATGCTGGACAGGAGAGAAGCTTAAGGTCGACCAAACCTCTCTCACAAAAATGCAGTGAAATGAAATGAATTACATAGTATTATTCGGAAGCCCTACCTTACAATATATAGAGAGGTGAGAAAAGTATATAACCCAATAAAGAATATAAGAAAATACAACTTAGGATGATAACAAAAAACATCGTAGACCTAAGGGGTACATCACTCCACCTCAAGTTGGAACATAGATGTTAATTATGCTTAGCTTGAAACAACAAACATCGAAGGAGGGCCATGGCAAAGGCTTGGTAAAAAGTTATGTTGTCTAGTCCTCAGAAGAAACTGGAGTGGTGTAAACAAATCCCCTTTGGATCAAATCACGAATGTAATGGCAATCAATCTCCACATGCTTGGTCCACTCATGAAACAAGGGGTTGTTACCTATGTAGGTAGCCGCTCTATTATCACATTTCATCTCTATAGGAGTGTCAATAGATATGTCCAAGTCCATGAGAAGCGACCTCACCCACATCATCTCAGCAGCAGTTTGAGCCATGGCCCAGGTGCCTTCAAGTACCTCAACACCATCATTGCAACATCCTAGTGCTGCCTCATTGGCTTGTCCATAAATTGACTTAGGTAGTGTTTGGCACGAGGTTAAGTAGGATTGGGGTTAACGTACGGGTAGTGGGTGGGATGGGGTGGTTTCTAAGGGGGTGGGGTAAGGGGGAAATTGAGGGGGTAGGCATGGGAGAGAGATAAAAAAAAAAAATTTTAATTTTTCAAATTAAAAAAATAATAATAACTATCCCATCAAAATCCACTAATTCTTTCTCATATCTCACAAAACCAACATACCAATCATTAACAATACCACCAATCATTACAATCCCACCAACCAAACACCTTCTACACTTATTTCACTCATATTCTATCCCAGTATAACACTATCTCCCTGCCAAACACAGCCTTAATTTCCAAACTATTACGGAAATATATGGTCTAGTGATGGTAAGATAAAGAAGCTTGCCAACAAACTCTTTATACTGCCTGTTGTCTATCTTCTCTACCTCCTCATCATATAAACAAGCTTTGAGATCCATAGGAATATTTTTCCGTTCAGCTTCTAGCATGTCTGTCTCCTGTAGAACATCAAGTGCATATTTTCTCTGGAATAGTATAACACCTTTCTTGATACGTGCAACCTTAATCCTAAGAAAGTATCTTAATGGCTTAAGGTTTTTCATAATAAATTTGCTTGCCAAATAGTCTTTCACCATAGCTATGCTAGTCACATCATCCCCTATGATAATTAAATCATTCACATACACAAGAAGCACAACTATTCATTTCCCTATCTTCCTGACAAACAAAGAGTAATCAGACAAAGACATGTGGAAACGAATGGCTTCAACCACCTCAGAGAGCTTATGAAATCAAGCTCTAGGACTCTGCTTTAGGCCAGATATTGCTTTTTACAATTTGCATACACACTCCCCTCGAATCTCATAGCCAAGGGGCTACTGCATGTACATCTCATCCTCGAGATCCTCGTAAAGGAACACATTCTTGACATTCAACTAATGAAGTGACCAATCACGTTGAACAGCTAAAGAACCCAGAATGCACACCATAAATAGACATGCAACAAGGGAGAAAGTATCAAAGAAGTTCATGTCAGTCTGTGTGAACTCCTTTGCAACAAAGGGGCCTTGTGTCTAGTAACTGACCCATCTAGGTTGTATTTAACAACAAATACTCATCTGCACCCAACAACTACTACACCCTCTAGAAGTGGAATAAGTGCCTAAGTACCACGGGAACGAAGCGCAACCATCTCATCCTCCATGACCTGATGCCACTTTGGATTGAGCATAGCCTACTGCAAGGTTCAGGAAGTCGATATGCGGTATGATGTCAGTTAGGTGGCCGCATAGCGAGTATGCAGTATTCAGACGAGTATGTGGATGAGAGTATGTGGTTTAGCATTTTTTATTTAAAAAATATAAAATAATTAGTTAATTTATTAAATTTTGTGTTATATGCAATGTCATAATTGCAAATGTCTCAAGTAGTATAATAAAAAAATATAGTCTAGAACCATATAATTTGATATCTTTAATTACTATATAACCTAGAATATAAAAGATTTGACATCTTGAAAAACGAAAATGCAGATATTAGATTCCAGATGTTCATTTAAACAAACACAAAAAAATTGACAATAGTGTTGAACATAAAATGACATTTAATATAAATAATTGATGTAAAAAACAAGACCCTAAAAATAAAAAACCTAAAACAAAAATTAAACCTACAAATTTATGTAATAATCAGACTCAACCATTGATTTATTTAATATTAGAAATGATTATACACATTATCACCTACAGACGCTAAAAATCAAACACAAACAACTACAACATTTAGCACATGGATGATATTACAAACAAATCAGACCTTAAATATCAAATCCAACAAAAATCAGATCCTTAAAATAAAAACCTAAAGCTAAAATCAGATCATGAGAGATATACCTTCGATGATGGTCAGTGCAACCTCCAATATTGGTAGGCGATGGCCGATGGGTGATGGCAGCACCATGCGAGAGGCGGTGTAGCACCCGACAATGTTGCACCCGACATTGGTGGGCGATGGCCAGTGGGTGATACCAGTGCTGTGCTAGACGTGGCAGAGACGGCGACGTACCAATGACAAAGAGGGCGATGAGGGTTTAGGGTGATTGCAAAGAGGGGTTTAGGCATTCTCGATGGGTTTAGGTTAGGATATTAGGCATTCTCAGTGGCAGAGAGGGGTTTAGGATATCCAAGAAGTTTTATTTTTAAATGGATCTTTTTTATGTGAGGCCCTAAAGTTTTTTTTTAGAAGACCCCATTGATGAATCTATCTCAAAAGCGAGTGACTACTTGACCAAGTAAATGCCTACTCGGTCCGACTACTCGCCTAAACCTGCTTATAGCACCACATTACATTACACGATTCGGGGAGGGGTCCGCCTACGACTATGCGGCCGCCTACTCGACCTAGGAGGCTAACTTCCTGAACATTGGCCTGCTGGTATGTGGATGGAAGTTGTACAGCCGACAGTGCATAAGAGAACTCCCAAAAGGTAGTCCAAAGGCCCTCTATAGACATGACCCCTACAACTAAGTATCTGGCATAACTACAAAGAGCCTTCCGACCAATAATCGAAAGGTCAAGATTAACTGGCACTACATCCCACACCTACTCTGAGTAGCATCCCCAACCTAATATGTATCACAAAAGTTAGGCAACATATGAGTAGTCAGTAAATCACCTGAAATCACCAGTCCTGGAGGCAATGGTGGTGTCGAAGAAGAAAAGAGATGTAGCCTATAAGTAACAGGGAGCCTATAAGTAATAGGAGGAACATGAAACTTCCCAGGCTCATTCAGGGTAGACACGGAATCCGGATCAAGATAGTCTTTAAGGGAGTAGGTGGAACATGCATAGGTGCCTCATTGACCTCAGGAAGAATATCATGCCTAGCAATAGAAAAATAAGGAATGAACTTATGAAAGGTGACATCAGCGCTAACATAGTATTTGCCAGAGAACACCGATACCTTTTATAAGTCCTGGAATATCCCAGAAAAACACATCTAATAGCCATGGGAGCCAACTCATCCCGACTTGGAGAGGTAGGATGTACAAAAGCAACACACCCAAAAACATGAGGGGGCACATGAAAAAGCTCTCTCAAGATGCAAAATGTGCCAGGGTATCTACATATGAAGCATAGAACTAGGCATCCAATTGATCAAATAATAAGCAATGAGGATAGCATCACCCCAATATAATGGGGGAACACTATGATGAATCAAGAGAGTATGTGTCACATCCAGTAAATGTTAGTGCTTCCTCTCAACCACCCTATTTTGCTGAGAGGTATAAGGACAAGTAGTCTAATGTACAATCCCATGGGATTTATAAAAGGCAAATATTTTCCTGATACAAAATTCAAGAGCATTATTGAATCTCACAATTTTAATAAATGCAGAGAAGTGAATCTTTATTTCTAAAACAAAATTCTCAATATCAATACCAACAACAGACTTATTCTTTAACAAGAATATCCATGACAAATGGGAAAAATCATCAACAACGAGATAATAACAATGACCCAACCAATCAGAAATACGGCTAGGGCTCTACACATCCATTTGAAGAAGCTGAAATAACTATGTAGACCTAAGATTACAACTAGCAGGATGGTGTTTACTCAGCTGACAAACATCACAAGTGAACTTAACTATAGGAGAAATATGGAAAATAAAATGGCTAAACCTATCCAGGGAAAGATGACCAAGGCAAAGGTACCACCGAAATGGGCTCCTAGTAGCAAAGGAGACCCCTCATGGCAAGCAGCAGCATACAAAATCTAGACTAGGCGATAGACACCCCTCTCTTTACGACCGCCCCCAATCGTCCTCCCCATCAAATTGTCCTTAAAAACACAAGTCTGAGCATCACAAATGGCATGACAATTTAATTCTTTGGTAATTTGACTGATAGAAAGTAATCTCATGGGAAAATATGGCACAAGTAGGATATCTGGTAGCCTCAGTGTGGGGGTAATAGACACCTCTTTTCCTACTATTTGGAAATATCTCTCATTTGCAACCTGTACTATCTTGCCTAGCGTAGCACAACTGAGACGACTAAACCAATCTCGATCCCCACTCAGGTGATACGAGGTTCCAAAATCAACTAACCAATCTATGTAAAGCTCATCATCAAATTGGGAGACAAAAGTAAAGGCTATACCTGAAGAAGACGCTAAGGAGGTTCTCCTAGGTGCAAAAGTGTCCTGAATCAACTGAGAAATATACTAAAATAATGAATCAAATTTAGCTCTAGAAATTATCTTAGCAGACGTCTCAGAAGCTACAACTGCCTAATTGGCTGTAGGTGGGCGACCATGCTTGGTCCAACAAGTGGCCCCAATGTGTTCAGGTCTACCACAAAAGGTACATGAAGGACATCCTCTCCAACTAGATGCATGGCCACAACCTCTACCCCGTGGTGTAGGGGCTCCCCTATCCCGTTCAAAGATAGCAACAATAGTAGAGGTATGTCCTGTATCCTTAGTAGAAGACCAAGTAAAAGCAATTTTGTTCAATCTACTGTAAGCCTTCTCAATGAAAGGAAGCTCTAACAAGTAACTGCGCAAGTGCAGCAAAAAGTTCTGGCCCAAGGCCAAAAAGAAATTTTAAGACAGCTACTTCCTTCTTATACTCCTAAATAGCACAAGTGCAAACTGGTCTGTATGCATTGTACTTCTCAAGAAGGCCCTTCATAGCATAATAGTACTGTGACGTCGAACGACCCTCCAAGCGAAGCTATAAGAGCTCATGATAAATCTGGAAGACTCGACTTGAGTTCTTCTCATGAGAATAAGTATCACATAGACTATCCCACATTCCTTTCATTGTCCAGTAGTACATGATCTTGTCACCTATCCGTGAAATAACGCAATTCATGATACAAGCATAGACCGTGGCGTTATCCTTGTTCCACGTAGCATTCATGGTAGTCTTCTCTGGTTTTGGTTGAAGGAGAATATACTCCTTATCATGACCTTTCACCGTCATGAGAAAGGTCTGTGACCATTATGGATAATTAGTCATATCTAACTTGACCATAGGACCAGAAAAGGTCCTAGTGACGATGCTAGGGTGACTCCGACACTACTGTGAGGGGAGGCGACAAGGAAGGGGTGGAGGGTATGGAGGCTAGGTTTTCGGTGGGATAACCGAGCACTAGCCTAAGACTACTACTTTAATACCAAGTGGAATGGAATGAATCGCATAGTATTATTCAAAATCCCTACGTCTCAATGTAAAAAGAGGTGGGAAAAGTCCATAACAATAACATAAAGAAAATAAGAAAATACAACTTAGGACAATAACAAAAAATATGGTAGACCATAAGGTACAACAGGAGAATGTAAAGGAAAGGTGCTCAGCGTCTTTCGATCCCCCACCACAGGAGATGTAGGAGTCATCCAATGGTGCCTATAGGAGTGAGTAATAAGGCATCTTCTCCTTAAGAACCACTACAAATGATTAAACTCGTGTGATTGTTTGATTTTTTAATCGGGCAAATTAAGGCTCGATCAATGTATCTCTTGTTATCTCACATACACATTTTCCTGTGTAGGTACCTTGATGAAAACCTCCGTTGAAGAATTCTAGAATGAGAATTGTTGAAAGGAGAAGACCCTAATCCCTCTTTATATAGACAGGTAATACCAATCCTAATCCTAATCCTACGAACAAAATATAGAAACAAACTTAATCACATCAATCCTAATCAAATCTCTAAAAATATAAAGAGATAAAGCACAACTTTTAACTAATCTTAACACGCACTTTCCTAAATTCTTTAACGACATCAAACCAATGATCCACCAATTGTGCACATGTGAGTATAAAGACAAATGTGTAATAACTCCGGGTCACTATTCACCATTAAAGGATATACATCTAGAGCATTAGTCAAGCAATAATCTGTAATGAAAATTATCATCTCTTGATGGATGGGAGACACTTTAATGGATATCATAATGGTTCTTGATAATTTACTAAAATGATTTAAATCATCAATATTTATCATCAAGCATATATAACTTGGCCATAGTATGCTATCTGAAGTATACAAAGGGATCCAATCAACGGTAATATTGTGCTCCTTCAATCTATGGCATTTGATCAGGTTAGCATGCTAAGAGCACATAACTCCACCAACCATTTCCTTGAATGTATCCTTCATATGTCATGTTAAGTTCAGATATAAATGAATATTGAATAACAAGAACCACAATAACTTTAGTATACTTGCGTAATAGGAGAAAAGTTTCAGAGTAATAGATTTTATAGTAATAACCTTGTCCACCCACTTTGACCCTACAAAATATGTATCTTTGAAGTTGAAGACATCTTTAGCAAATCACTTCTTAAGAAGTGATGTCTTTTTGTTTAACAGGTTGGCATGACATATACCTATATTCCAGCTTGAAAGAGAGTGTTAGCTTTATTTCTTCATGCTGCATATTGTTTCATATTATATCTTTAGTTGGTGTACCCCTATGCAATTTTCTCTCTAGTCTCTTTATGTAAGTGAGACTAGAGCTCCATGGTTGAATAACCATTCTATTCTTCTACAAGGTATAAAAATTACAAAAAGTAAAAAACTACCGGAGAAAGCTGGTAAAGTGGCCTGTTGCCAACACTACGCAGTCCTGTAAAAGATTAACAGCTAAATTTTTTAAGAATTGAATACTGAGTTTGTAGTAAAACCTCAGCATTGATATGTTGCACATCCTTTATTTCATATTCCGCATCTTCACTTTTTGCTTCTGCTTCAAGAAGATTTAAGACACCACTAGCTAAATAATCTGTCCTACTTGGGTCTCCGTAAGTAGTCAAATCAATGTCCCCTTCAGGAAGATACGTTTGGAAAGGCACTGATCCAAAGGCATATACCTGACAAAAATTAAATATCATACATAATTCAACTTAAAGAATTGCAACGTGCCCTCCCAAAAAGAATATATTTTCCCTTAAAAAAAAAAGAATATATTGCCCTGTGACATACTTCATTTACTAAAACCGATATCAACCTTCACTATAGTAACTGGAAACTTCTTGACAATAAAATTGTCTAGTAGAAAATCAGATGCCACATAATATAAGTATCAAAGTGCATAAAACATCACGTTATTAATTATTGCCTTTTTGTTGTTAGTTAGATTACAAAAGTTCTGCACTAGAAGTTACCGTTCAAAGATATTTTAAAGTTGTAAACCATTCAAGAAAAGTTTTATTATTACATTCAGAGTCTGGTTCCCATGTCCAGATGCTACCGACGCATTCCCATTTTGATATTAACCGCCTAAAACAATATGATAATAACAAGTCCCTTCCATGCAATATGCTAAACAAGTAAACATAAGATCATTGTCCATTTATTATTCTACCACCACGACCAAGTTAGTTGTGGGAGTACCCAGCCGGGAAACAGGTCATTTAAAAATATTTTTTTAACCAATTGTCCCTATAGGTCTTTAAGCCTTGCCTCAGCTCCGCAATGAAATGGTCTTGATGCTGGCTGCATCCATTTTCCGATTCAAAACCTCTGTATATCTCTCCCAGTTATCCTGATTTACACGCGTGTGTGCATGCACACAAACATGCACATGCATTCATGTATACATGTGTAACAATTACATTTAATGTCTTACATGTCATGCCTGGCTCTACAAAATATATAGCGCATGTGTCCCGAAGGTTTGGTCAACAGAGCAACAAGAGATCAATGACCCAAAGAGTTACTTGAAGCCACTATGTTTGACCCAGATATTTACAGCAGTACAACCAATCGCAAGGAGACTTCAAAAAGAAAATCTATATTTAATGCCAAAACCAAAATCTTCCAGAGACACCCTCCAAATGCAACTTGACTCAGTTCTATCATAAATGGTGACAAGAGACAAACAAACAGGCCACAAGGACAACGGTGCAGAATGCGTAATTTCAAAATCTACATTTTAACTCATCTCTGTGGACCC
This sequence comes from Thalassia testudinum, assembly GCA_037157565.1. Classification (NCBI taxonomy): domain Eukaryota; kingdom Viridiplantae; phylum Streptophyta; class Magnoliopsida; order Alismatales; family Hydrocharitaceae; genus Thalassia; species Thalassia testudinum. The sequence goes on from JAZHRO010000061.1 coordinate 2,766,194, forward strand.
ATTCAAACACTAGTAAAATCCAAAAGGCACAAGAAAAGAAAAAGGATTAAACGAACTGGAATGCCAAGTAACAAATTTTGACTCAACGGACCACCTCAAAACCTCGTCCTTCGCTGGTCAAATTCCATCATTATTTGCTACCTCCCACGTCAACATGTCACAAAGCCTTATCGGGCAGAACAGGATGCACCATGCCGCAACCCAAACCACATGGTCGCCACCCTCTTTTGGAGGAGAGGCAGCAGTAAATGCAAAGAGGTGCAAAACAACCCCAGTAATATGACCCCACTCACCAGTACTTCAACGTTTGAGCAACGGGACCCACACCTCAATCCACTGTCAAATTCACGCATCTCATCCCCACCCTCGGGAGGTGGGTTTTCTATTTTTCTTAATACTAAATATTATTATCTTAAAAAAAAAAGAACAAGACATTCATTATTAAAATAAAAAAATAATAAATTAAACACCCGAACTCCAAGAAGACAGGAAATGGAGAACCCAATCCTGCGTTCATTTTCATGCAATAATGTATGTATGTGTACCCCAGATGATGTCATCCAGAATTTGGATATCCAGAACCGGATACCAAGGAAAAAAAAAAAACCCAAGATTTCACTGCAACCAAAATTCTCAATCAACAACAAACCCACGTGATACATATACATATATTTATATATCAAAAAGAAGAAGAAGAAAAAAAAGAAGGAAAAGAATTCTCAATCACCTCGCAGCCATAGAGATCCGATATCAAGCTCCGGACGTAATCTATAACCTCCATTCTCGTCCTGTGGGAAGCCTCATTGGGCTCAACAGTCCACACGACCCTCTGGACCACCCCCTCCGCCAACCTCCAACAATCTTCCGACACCCCACACGGCCTCCCCCCATTCCAACTCCTCGACGACGAAGAACACTCCGGACGGGACTTGAGGTTACGAGAAGCACCGGCCTGACGATGATCACCCATCTCAAAAAAGAATAAGGACCACCACTGCCCCCAGAAACAAACAAATGCACGCAACAAGAACCAAAGAAGAGAAAACTTAGAAGCCCATCGACGACGACGCCCTGAGGTGACCTCGGGAAAAAAGGGGAGTTGGGTAAGCACGAATCGCGTCCAAGGCCGAGAAAGATTGGGACCTTTCTCGGTGTAGGATCCCCCCCGGGAAGACCCGGTGAGGTGGGGGAGGAAAGCTGGAGAGGGGTGAGAAAAAGTGGGGGGGAGTAAAGGAGAGATCTTTATCGAACTTTACAGATTTGGAATGATCTTGAGTTCCATGGCAAGTGCTGTTTTCGGGATCGGTGAGCTCTCTCTCTCTCTCTCTCTCCCTCAATGCAAGGGGGGATGCCGAGTCTCGTGCACTGTGGCAGCAAAGGGAAGGAGGGGGGCTCTGGCGGGGTCTTTCTTCTTCAGACGAAGTGGCCACTGAGGCCAAAGGTTTACGAGGTTTCTTCTATTTGGGCTCCACCACGCAGGGGTATTGACGGTATTTCGCATTCGAGAGAGAGAGAGAGGTTCTCTCTCCTCCCTAAACCCCTTTCCAGGGTGTCTTTTTTCTCTTAATTAATATTCGGTGTCAGGGAATTAATGGGAGGTGTTCTTTTAATAACGGATTTGGGTCGGAGACGATGGAATGCATCTTTCATTAGAGGGTAGAGGGAGAGAGGGTTTCGTGCTGGGGTAGAAATGGCCCTTGCTGCAGCTGTCAAGCGGCGAGGAATGGATCGTTGACGTCAGAGTTTGATCCGACGATGGGGAGCGGTTTGTTTTATTACTCCCGAGAGTGGGAGAGGATTTAGGTCATCAGATCTCTGTCTAATTGCTATGCATTGGAACAAAGAAGGATGTTACTTTGGAATAAACGAGGATTGCAGCATTTGATGCATCCTCTCACAAAATCTTTAAGAAATGGGCCTAAGATTAAAGTCCCATCTGATGGAAAGATGAGGATTTCTAATTTTGACAGGAAAAATAAGCGTTTGTAGATGCATCGACCAAGAGGAGTCTCTTTTTCCACCGTGCGGATTCAAATGGGAGGGCCCAAGGATTATGGGGCAAGCATTCCGATTGTGCTTTCCCTACAAAGTATTAGGATTCAAAAAATGACAGGAAAAATATTGTCAAAACGCTCTAAATATTTATCTTGAAGGAGGAGGACACAACCCTAAAATATCACACCTTGAGGGCTTTGCACCTCATTCCAGAGTCAAGAAAATGACAAATTTAGTCCATGGAAGCGCAATCTTCTTATCCAATACTTTCGGATGCTAAAAGAGGAAAGAAAAAAAAAAAAACTATTTACTCGAAATGAATAGATGGAAGACCCTCTCCAACTGCCTTCAAAGAGAAGTTTTGTCAAAATATATAGCCACGGGGCTCGTGTTTTTCAACACATTTTTAGGCATATCTCTTTGCCATTTTTCTATTTCAAATATCATATAAGTAAAAATTTAAATAATCCAAGATCACCTGTGCGTTATTTTCAGATCAACATCACATATGCAATTATAATAAAAATTTACGAATAGCTTTTGTAAAATATGTGTGTAAACCTTCTCTCAGTGGGTCCGCTTCTAAGATCACCACTAATTTTACAATAGAAGACTGCATTGGCAATGACTAATTAGTAATTGAGATAAGTTGGTAGGGGAAGATAAATAGAATCAAGGTATTTAGTTAAGTGGTAGGTTGCATGTCATAGAAACTTTAATGGAAGTGGTTATAATATTTTTCCATATTTCAACTTGAAGAGATTGTGGTGAAGAATATTGCTTCGAAAAAGTAAATCTAACTTTATATCTCCATATAATCCTACTAAAGTGTTTGCAATCCCTCTCTAGTGAGATAATCCCCAAGTTCTCCTCTAGATGCAAAAGATATTAGAATTATGTGTCCTTGATAAGTCAATTTGACTGGAATCACTTGATTAGTGATTTGGATTTTAGTGTCAGATCACACTAATATGATTTATTGGATCCCTCAGTATAAGTTGGAGAACGTAGTGTAGTCATGTTAGATATACAAATGACACGTATTAAAAATTTAAATGGTTTGAATCAATGATTTCGATAAGTTATCAAAAACTATCATAATACCCAACAATAGTCTCCAGTTTGAGGAGAGATGACAATCTTTTTAAGAGATTATTATTAACTAACGGATGCCCTTGATGCACATCCTTTGCATAAGAATAGAGATTTAGGGCCATCATGCAAATTGAGTCAATAAGTTGATTCGATGGGATGGAGATGACAAAAGTTCTTCTCTTATCATTGTTATGAAGAAGGTGTATCCTTTCACTTAACACAAGATAGAACATAAATATTTAAAGAGGAAAACTCTTAAAGGGAAAAACATTTACCTAGATTATCCAATCTAGGATCATGCTCTTACTTAAGTAAGAATCACTAAAAACCACACAACAAAGAAATAAGGGAGGTGTTCCTCTTGTATAGAAACCCCTCTCAAAAAGCCCCTAGGAGGATTTTGATCCTTATTCTTGGAGAGAGATCTAGAAGCCCACAACTAACACACCAAAAAGTACAAGATTAAATAAACAATAAGATTACACAAGTCCTATAAAGAGGATAACATAATACTCCCTTATACTTCTCTTAAGTCGAATTAAGAGAGTAGAGTGCGAAGGAAGTGGAGTACTAGAAACATTAGTATGCAAAATTGAAAGTAGGGGTCTTGTATACTTAAAAATCTCTCAAGAATGTTTTAAAGAGAAAGCAAGTGAGAGAGATATTACAATTCCGTGCAGTGCCTTCAAAAGATATTTATAGACATAAACCAAGGCTTAACAACAACTTTTTGATTATTTCAAAACATCTAGAATTTAATTTGCAAAGATGCAATCATGAAAAGATTTGAACAGAAAAGATAATTTTCAAAAACTCTAAAATTAATTGGTTAGGACTCACATTAGCTAATTAATTTCATATCCATTAATTGATTAACTGACGATTTCATTATAAAACCTGAAAAAATTAATTGAATAACCACCTTTTTTCTAGTCGAGGTGCTCACTTCTAGAACTTCCTATTGGTGAATTAATTGATTGACCTAATCGATTAATTTATAGTGTCAACTTACTATTTTGAGGAGTAATCCATTAGTTTAATCTATTAATTGACGGTTTGAACATTGGATTTTTGAAAACTTTCATCTTTTGGTCAAGGATAGTTATAGTTTTGATTCTAGAATATCCTTAATTGATAAAACCTAATAAAAATTTAATTTTTGTAGAATTTAATTTATTATTGATATAGAAAAACCTAAGGATGGGTCAATAGTGAGTTGTGCACAATCTTGCGCAAAATCTTATGTGTTGGATCAACAATCTTGGCTCTTTAACAAATATTTCTAAATTACAAAAGAGCAAGGAACCTCTTTTTCTTCTCTTTGTAAACCTCCATCATTTGTATAGCTCTTGAAGTCTTCTCAATCTTTCATGCCTCTTTCATCTTGTGTGATCTTTTTGAATGCGTAGACTTTACTTTTGCATCAATTTAGTCCATAACAAAGATATGTATACATAAAAGGATTTTTCTTTGTTTTGTAAACATCAAAATTAGGATAACTAGTGCTTAGCGCCAGCAATCTCCCAATTTTTGTTGTTTAACAAAATAAGATGATGATGAGATAATCATCAAAAGCTCCCTCTAACAATAAGAAGTCCCTTCTCAATCTTTTCTCCCCACTTGGCAACATCAAAAGTAGAATAAAACTCCCTTGTACACGGAAAAGAAAAGCATAAGATAGCAGAGAGTGAGATTGGGTACGAACAAAGAGAAGATTGCAGAAAATATTGAGATGTGCGCCATACATTATTTTGGAATTTTTATAGCCATTCCAAAATTTAACAATCCCTTACTAATCCCATGATTTAATGATTTGAAATCATCTTGGAATTAACCCTATGTATTGGACTTGACATTTTTATGTTGAGGGGTCTTTTGAAAGGGGTTTATGGTTGTCGACTCTAAGTTAAATGGAAATTTTTGGCGGAGGGGCATGCTTGAAAATTCTTCCAAGTTATACACATAGGATTGGCTTGCATGGGAAGCTTTAGGATCTCTTTTTTCTTTTGTGGCAACAGGAGGGAGAGAGAGATCACCACTGTTGACCACTCCACCCTCCCCCTTTCCCCATGGTAGCCGATGTAAACACATTTTATCATATAAACTGTCTATTTTTGCGAGTTCTTAGACATTAAGTTGTATCCTACATTATAAATATGGCATAACATCCATCATTTTACATTTAAGTTAGATTGTATAAAATTTAGGTTAATTGTCTCCTTTTATGGTCAGGTGACAGGGCAACATTTAATCGAGGCCTCGGATTGAAGATCCAATCGTACGGATCTGATCAGGATGACGATCGGAGTTCAACTACTCCAAGATCACCCCGATCGGACTTCCGTAACATCAGATGCAGTCCGACAAAGATCAGACGTCAAGGGGCCAAGATGGTGTAAATCCATACATTAGATGACAAATCCGGCTACACTAATGGGTTCGAATCGACGATCGCAGCCCAACGGCACGAAAATCTATCCAATCCGACATCTGTGGCACCATCTACAAGTCACAAAAGATGGACGACCAAGATGGCACCACGTGGTGCCATCTCAGCCACCCATACCAGCCCAAGACCTGCTGCTACTTCTCTCCTCAACCGTTGAGTGCCTCTCAGCCATTGGATCAAGATCCAATGGCTCAGATCAACTCAAGCCACGCCTCTTCCTCATTTGAAGGCAAGGGACTGGATATCTCAATCGTTGGATCACCATCCAATGGTTGCGAGCACCCAGCCCTTAAAACATAAGCGTGACCAAAAATGCGCCTAAACACAGTAGTTAGGGTGTTGTTCACGCAAAAGGCACGTGTTCGAATCGAGCGCGGCGCCCTTCCTCCTCGCATGCAAGCATGAAATCAAGACATTTTCTCGAGCGCCAATGGCATAGATCAACCAATCAGCTAGATGCACTAGATGATGCCCGATCTCACGCGAGATCAAACTCGCGGGAGGCGTAATTAGTGAAGGCATGCGAGCGTGGTTCTAGGTCGTTGATCCTTGATCCAACAGCGATGAAAGAGGCCGCGTCGCCTTTTAACGCACGAAGGCGATGAGACGCATGCGATCTTAAGCCGTCGGATGCAAGGATTGGATGGCTGGGATCTCCTAGACGTGGGTGTGCATTGAGAGTGCGGGGAGAGGAGAAGGCGACGCATGCGTCGATCTAAGCCCACATTTGGGGTCTTTAGTGACGCTTAAATCCATCACTAAAGACCTTGAATTAATGTTTTAAAGCATGAAATTACCTAATTGCCCTCAATCCTACAACTATAAAAGGAGACCCCTACCACTCGAATTCTTCATCCCTTCCTCTCTTCCCTCACCTCCTCCAAAGCTCTAAGAGCTTGTCCCAAACCCGGGATGCTCCTTTAGAGTTAAAAGTATAAATTTTCCACCTTCTCATCCCGTTCATGGAGCATTCCACGGTGGTCCTCTCACCACCATTCAGGAAGCGGATCTTGCTGTGACGTCGCCCTGCCCCGTCTTTCGTCGTCCATCGTCGTCCTTCTTCATCCCATATCTCACCACCTTCGTCCGGGGGCTCTGTAAATGCGGCTCGTCCTCCAAACAACTGTCGATGAGGATAACTTCTCTCCACCTTCTCCTTACTACTTTATAGAGTAGATTTACCTCTTTCTAGTGTAGATTTCCCGCTTTCTACTATAGTGGTTAGTTGAAATAGACATCATTCTATAATTATGAAATTCATGTTTATTCTATCTCTATTTTATCTTTATTTGTAATATTCTCTCTCTCTTGTATTCATTATTATTTAAGTAGATAGCTAGTTTAGATTTAATTCGACTAGTTAATCTGCTTCGTGACAATAAAACAAACGTGATTTTTAATCAAACGTCTACTTCCCTATGTTCGACCCGGAATTCCTTTCGAGTTTCGGTTAAATTTATTTGTTGACAGATTTCTTCACAAATCATACTACGATGGGTTTTCCAAACTCAAATCTATTTACGACGATTTTCCACTTCAACAGTAGCCCTCTCTCCTCTTCTCCTCATTGACTACCTTCTCTTCCACGAGCTCGCTGACCAACTGTAGTGCTGCCATCGTCGAGCCCTATTGCAGCTTTAGCAATCGCCCTCTCACATGCGTGGGGGCTACAGCGGCACAACTACTAATGCCGATGCTCATTGCAGCAATTGTTGCTGCTATTGTTACTGTTGAATCGAGGGTCAACAAGAGAGGATTGACCCCATCAAGGCCTTCCATATAGTCTGCCCCCCTTTCCCCCTCTTTGGTCTAAATCCCTAGCCCTAAGCATTTTCATTTTTAGGGATTTAAGGATTTTTGGATATGAGTTGGGGACTGCTTTGGTGGGTGTATTATACTTGAGTGTGATTCTCACCACTCACTTGTCCACACATGCGATGACAAGCAACCTTCCCGTACTGGTGTGTGCTCAAGCATTGTGCGAGCCTGATGCCGTTGATGCCACCATGCATGTGTGTTTGGGAGGATGAGAGGAGAGGAGTGCTTCTCCATCTCTCTCCTTCCATTCTCTCCCTCTCTCTCTCAACTTCTTGAGATTTCTCGATTTTCAATGTGAGTTTTTGACGTGGAAAAAGATGGGACGATAGCACGGAGCCCTAGGTACCAATTTATAACATCCCAAGTTAGATCACAAAGATTACTTGGTTTGGACCAAAATGCCCCCAATTTCGGTCCACATGTGCTTACAAACCCATTTAACGTGTTTCGCATGTAACATTTGCTACACAACCTAATGGTAGCTTGAGATGAGAAAAATCTAATGGTACCATAAATCACATATTTTGAGCAAAGTTTACTTGAGGGTTAACTAAGTTTGACCAATACCTACATTTCTTCCTTTTTGGGTTACGTTGATCCAATTCGCGCTTAACAAGTGTTGATGGGTTCATCTTAATGCACTATATATGGAAATAGGCTCAAAATCGAATTTCAGATCATAACAACTCAAAGTGTTGAGAAAGAGGAAAAAGATGCAAGTATGCAATGCATGCAAATTGATCATAGTTCCAAATCAAGATGTTTGATGTAATGGGAAGATAATGTGTTATCAATCGACAAGTCATAAGACATTTTAGATGAGATTTCAAGTTGTTCTAGCATTCCTAATGAAAGGAATTAAAGCGTGAAGAGGTGATCTCAAAGAGTTGAGATGCATTGATTAAATTAATCTCAATAAGTCGAGATGTGACATCTATAGTCTAACATAGATGGTTCACATATGAGCCACTTATATTTTGTGTGACGGGGTATCTAGTTTGGAGGCTTTTACACCACATTAAGAGAGCTAAAGTGAAATATGTTGTAGCTTGCAAAGTTATCACATAAATGATGTAGATCATAAAGCCTTTGAAAGGACTTGACGTAGTTTACTCTGTTGAAACTTCCATTGTTGTGATGACAAGAAAATTGCTCTTGCTAGGAAATAGTTTCTTAATAGTGCATGCAAGTAGAGAGAAAAATCCTAATCATAAATCAGATGCCACATATGATAATGTTGTTATTATGCAATGCTTTGGCCTGTGGCTTAGCACTTCAATCAGTCAAGCCCTTATGGTAAAGCTCTTGATGGTCAAATTGGCATCATAGATTGAAGAGATAGTTCAGGATTAACTCTAACAAACAGCTAGTAGCAGTTTGTTGGAATTATGCATCCCTGGCAAGTCAACTTGAGTTGATCTGTAAGGATTTGAATGTCAGATCACACGAACACACTAATGTGGTTAGTTGGGGCTGTCAATATAAGTGGGAGAATGTATTGTAGCCATGTTCAATATACCAATGATAGATATCAAAGATCGAAACAATTTGGATCGAGAAAAGATCCAAACAATTTAAATCGAGAATTTCTGTAAATCATCAAGAACCATCATAATATCCAACAATAGTCTTTAGTATAAAGAGAGATGTCAATCTTCTTGAGGATGAATACCCTTGATGCACAGCTTCTGTATAGGAATAAAGATTCGAGGCTATTACGCAAGTTGAATTAAGGGGTTGACTCGACGTAATAGCAATGCGAGAAGTCCTTCGCTTATCACTGTTACGGAGAAGGCGTATCCTTTAACTTAAGACAGATATGTGTCTTTGTGCTTGATTATACACATTTGGTGGACCAATGGTTAATGCATCCACTTTGGTGTTGAGACTGAAAAGTGGTATGTATATGAGAGTACGAGAGATACATGATCTCTCAAAGGGATCACATAGATCTTCCATTGTAAGTGTACATAGTGAATTGAATGATACAGGATCTCTTCACATATATTGAGGTGTATAAAATTCCATGTATGATCGTACGGGTCCTGATCAAACCCATACATCAAAGAGAAGAAAGCAGTTCTTTTTTGAAAGAAGTTGGTCTTCATTCTTGTCCTAATAATACAAGAACATGAATAGATGTAATCCATGGTAAGAAGAATAGTGGATTTGGAAATTAATCCTTTGGGCTACGTACATATGTCTTCTAGTATGAAGAATTCATGAGTATTTAGAATACCAAAGAGAGGCATAGTACTGTAAATCATAAATCCTAAACTATTCATTATTAGCATAATGAAATTAATAATGATTTTGATGGATTTCTAATTGAAGAGAAATAAAATATTATTTAAGGAGTTAAATAGTATTTGATTTGACATTTCATTGGAGCACATATGTTTGGTTGCGATTTAAAAGGATTTTAATAGAAATTAAATGCATTTTGTATTACAATTAGCTAAATTAATTGAAGGGCTAATCATGTAAATTTCAATTAGAATTTAATCTCGACCATTGGATTATATCCAATGGTCTCTATCATATTAGGAATACATGGATTCCCCATATATATATCTCCTAAAGGCATGGTTGAGAAAGCCTAATCAATCAATTAGAGTGCAACCAAAACCCTCCACTAAGAGAAAGAGAGAAGAAGAGCAACATTGTCGTCGCCCCTTCTTCTTCTTCTTGAATGACCAACAACTTCAAGAAAAGTTCTAAAGAGAAGTCGAACTTCCAAGACTTCATCTTCTGGACGTCCAAATTCTTGAGAAGTCCTAAAAGGCTTTTGGATGTCCAGTAAGGAGACAGGACACCCAATGTATCTTGGTCATGAATTCTAGAGTCCTGCATGGGCCAACTTCTAGAGACTAGAGGCAATCATGACGTTGAGATTTGCAAGGAGTTCATGTAGCATGCAATGATTGCATGTTCTCATTGCTAAGGGCTTCATCTACTTGCCAAGAAGGGAGTCATGTCGAGTCGAAACTTATTGTAGGATTCACTATACGTGAGATCTTGCAATACGCTGCCCAAAGAGGTATTACTTGATAATCATGGGGATTCCGGAAAGGAAAAAATTAGTTCTTCACATGTGGTTTCAGTTTAGGTTGTTTCTTCAATTTTTGTTATTTATTTTTTCTAGCATTGATGAAATACGCGAAACAAGTTTCGATAAAAATGCATCGTAACATAGTCGAGTCGCACAAATTGACTTTTAAAATTTTTATTTCTCAAAGTTAGAGTCCGAGGTCGTTCGCTGGAGCAATTTATTTATGCCAAAATCACTATCGAAAGTTTAAGACTCCAGAACTAGATACAAGTAATGTGATCTTTAAATTCAACGGCTCTAGTTCAATGCAATTAAGATTTACTAGGCTTCTCTTTTACCTCTCAGAACATGAAATGATTGAGCCTGATAGGATAGAATTCTAAATAATGTCCGTACAAGCTCTACAATCCCTTGTCATGGAACTAAGTATGTAAGCAAAATGATAAGGATTTAATTTCGTGAATTATTAATCGAGTATCCTTTCCTATTACTTAACTTAATGCCTAACTAAGTGAAACAAAAATATGGTGATTAAGCATTAAATTATTCTAGCATCTAAATAACAATATAATGCAATGTAATCTCTAAATATTTAATCATCACAACAAGTTATTAATCACTCAAAAGATATAAACAACCAATCTTAGGAAATCAAGAAATTATTGCATTTCTTGCGTTTTGATCCCTGAATAAGTTCAATTTGGATCTTGTGAATTCTTTCTATCTCAAATTAGCCCCTACCAGCATCAGGAGCTTAAGCTTCTTCTTGTGCGAGGAGGCTGTAGGGAAGTCCTCGACGAGAGATTAGGGGAGCTTCAAAGCTCCTCAGGCTGTGCAGCAAAGCTTGAGGGCCTCGGAGGAGCCCCACGAGTCTTTCAGTCGAGTCTGACGATGGCAAGAATGGTGGACGGCATTTGCCAACCTCGAAGGAGATGGCAATGACGGCGGAGATGCGCAAATGTTGTCGGTGCTTGAAAGCTTCTTCTGGGAATCGCAAATGGCTCTGGATGGCTTCGCAGAGCTTTACGCGAAGCTTGGAAGCTCAAGGAGAGGTGAAGGGGGTTGTCAGCGTTGGAGAAGGAAGCGGTGGACGGCGAGTGTGGTCTCATTTTGAAGGAGACCCTCGGCCTCAAGCAAGTAGCCAAGTAACTCCGTCGAACCTCGGTGAAGGTGTTGGCAGTGTTGATTTGGAGAGAAGATGGTGGTGGTGGCCGAACGGAGTTGAGGAAGAGGGTGGTGGCGGTGTGTGTTCAGCAAGGACGTAGGGACATTGAAACCCCAAATTGGTAAAGGCCTTTCGTTCACCATGGCCTTGCGAAGGTGGATAGGTGGTTGGAAATGGTGGTCTGCGAGTGAAGCGAGGCAAAGAGAATCACCGGAGGTTCGCCGGCCCTTCGCCATTCGTGAGGAAGAAGATGGATAGGTGGGCAACATTGGTGGTCGATTCCTAAGTTAGAAACCCCTAAAATATGCTATAGAGAGAGAGGGAGAGAGGAACAGATTACTTAAAGAGGATGAAGATGACCGGAGAGCGTGGCCGGAGGGACAGCCAAACATATGGAAGAAGACACATTTGGCGAGGTATGTCAGAGCAACAAAGAGGAAGACGTCGGCTTTGTGGCGAGAAGCTCTGCGAAGAAGAGGCGAGGGCAACTGTTAAGAGCACTTGATCGGGTTTTAAAAAGGTCTCATTGTAGTACAGTCGAAAAAGCGTTCAAAACAAATATAATTTATTACTCAAATTTTAAAGACGAGGTCGAACACAGGGAACAAATTAGGGTTTAGAAATCAAGATCATAACTTGAGAATTTGAAAGAATATAATATGCAATAAGATCAATGTTATAGTGCAAAAAGATAGCAATAAACTAAAGGAACCAATGTATGTCAATTGCACTCAAAATTAGACATCTAATTTGTGAATCAGACATCTTAAAATGCTCATGCTCCAGTGCTTGGTCTCTTTTCTTTCTTCTGCTTCTTCTCTTGTTGTTCTTTCTTTATCTCTGCCTTTGTCTTCAATTTTCTTCTTTATCTTCCTTCTTCTTTGTTCTCTGGTGTCTGCCTTTCTTCCTTTGCCTTTCTCTTCCTCTGCCTTCTTCTCTTTCTTTCTTTGTCGACTACCGTCAGCTTCTTCTTCCTTCAGTTTCTTCCTTCTCTTTTCTTTCTCTACCTTCCTCTCGTTGGCTTCGGCTTCTTCCTTCTATTGCAGCCCTTCTCCTTCCTTTCTCTTCTGACTTCGGCCTTCTCTGCTTCCTTTCCTTCTCCTTCTTCCTCCTTTTCAGCCTGCAGAGCAAAACCTACCCCCTACCCGTGTGAACTCTCTTCCCTCTTTTCTCTCTTAGGTTCGCTCTCCCAGAGCCACAACTTCTCGAGTAATTGGGTCGGGTATGTGCCCGGGACCAGGCCCACCGGCGTGCGGTGGTGGGCGAGGTGTGCTGGTCAGGTCGGGTCACCAGGTCCACGGGGCATGGTCGCGGACGAGGCGTCAGGTCAGGTGAGAGGGACCTCACCCCGTGAGTTGGAGGCGATAAGCCTAATGCAGAAAATCAACTTATGCAGGTGTAGCACTCCAAATCTTTCCGAGGTGGGACTTGTTGGTGCTAGAGCACCACGATCATTTGTTTTGATGATAACAAAACACATGTTATTTAACATTTGCACTTGGAGTCTTAGATTTCAGGTCAATTGCAAATGTAGACGTGTTTAGACGGAATTCAAGCTCGCATCCAGGACGGATTGGAGGAGCTTGATGGAGAACAGAGGGGATTCGCGAGGAGCGATAGATTAAAGATGGAAGGACAAGAAGAATAAGATAGAATTTCATTTTATTCCTTTCATGTACTTTTGTCTTTATTTTCTTGCTCTTTATTTCCTTAGAAAATTATGTTAAAGAGTCTCAAAGTACCCTAACAGTAGTCCTAGGAACACCGACACAACCCTAGGATACTTAGGTTTTCTGTAGAGAACTTAGAAAACCAATATAGGGTTCAAATAGAGTTTCCAGACGTCTAATTCCAAAACCAGACGTCTGATAAAGTGTTTTAAGACGTCTGACTATTGATTTAGACGTCTGATAACAGTTAGGCTGGACAAGTTAGTTCTATCTGATGAAATCAGACGTCCAGACCTTAGACCAGACGTCTTAGGAGACGTCTGATGACTTTGCCAGACGTCCAATTAGTGCACCGTTGGCTCTCTTAGCAAACACTCGAGGATATGACCGTTAGAGCCTTATCAGACGTCCTTAAGCCCTTCCAGATGTCTGATAATTGACTGTTTTGCCTCGACTGACCCGAAAATCTCTTCTCAGAGATTTTCTAGCCGTTGCAAATCCATTCCCACGAAAAAGTAGGTTTCCAGACGTCCAGACATAGTGCCAGACGTCCTGTATGTCGTCTGATGGACTTGCACAAAAACCCTGTTTAGATCTGATTCAAGTCAGGAAGGAACCCGCTCGAAATCAGACATCTGACCTTGAAATCAGACGTCTCAAAGTGGTCTTCCAGACGTCTGATGCCAGAATTAGACGTCTGATAACCCTGTCAGTGCAATGATTGTTCCTGATTTCAGGTTGATTCACTTGGGCTTTGTACCCAACGGCTATGGAAGCTTTTCTAAGCCTTCCAAAGCCTTCCTATGGCCTCTATAAATAGAGGGGAGCCTTTACACACTAAGACACACCTAGCTACACACTTTCACACTCTTTTGTGTCGAAAAAGACTCTCTTGCTCTCCAAGCTCTAATTCTTCATCTTGAGAGCATCAAGTTTTGCGCACCCGCTCTCCCGCCATAGTTCACGAGAGCAACATAGCGCCGTCGTGTTGTTCACGCATCCGCATCGCCGACGCACTCCTTTCAAAGATGAGTTTCCTAATTCCTATAGAAGTTAGGTTTAAAATTACTTTGTTCGCTCTATAGGATTATTGTTCTTTTATCTTTGTTATTTGGTTGGGTATTCGCTTTGCGAATTCCCGTCTCTTTCCAGGGACAAAATCCTTTTCGCGAAGAGAAGGGGTTGAGGAACGCTACCCTCACACTTGTAGCGTGGTTGTATTTGAGGTTGAATCACCCTCGTTTAAAGTGATTCGTTAGTGGATTTTGATCAACTTGGTTGATCGGAAAATCCTAACTCGAGAGGGTTAGGTGGTGGTTTTCACCCGGTTTGGATTTCCACCTAAAAATACTTGTGTACTTGTGTGATTGTCTATTTTGTGAGATTTTTTATATTTATTTCCGCAATTATTACGTCACCCCCTCCTAGTAGGGAATTTCAGGACTAACTTCCCACCCTCTTTCATGCGCACCTGCAGTAGAGTGTGCCTTCGATTCCAGCTGCAACTTCGGCCTTCGACACCAATTGGATGCCTGGAGACGTTCGCGAAGGCTTTCCGTGCAACCTGGGACTGTGTCCTGGAGCGGGCACAGCCTGGAGAAGCTTGCAAGGAAGCTTTGTGTTGTGCGTTAATGGCGGAGAGCTCTTGGACCTAAAATCACGACAATTGCCTCGCAGCCATGCTAAAAAGCTCAGGGAGCTTCGCCAAGGTGTGGTGAATGTGCAAAGGTGGTCGGTGTGGCATGGGAACGCCTGTGGGAGCGTGCCTAGGGCACACTGCGGCCGTGTGTGTGGGTGTGTTCGGGGATGTGTTTGGGTGAGTGGCGGAGTGTTGTGAGTGGGGTGTTATCATCAGTGAGTCGAGGCGGTGCTTAGGGATTGGTCGGCGAGGAGGGAGGTGGAGCGAACTCATCGAAGTTGGTTGCTGGAGGTGAAGGGGATGATGGTGGTGGAGTGCGGCAGTGGTCATTTGAAGGAAATAAAGAGGGAAAAAGAATGTAGAGAGTGAGAGAGACTTATCTGGGAGTGAAGAGACGAAGGGGGAGGCAGGGATGGCGTCTGGCTCGTATCGCCGACGCCGGAGACAAAGGTGCTCAGTGAGGGTGGTCGGCGAGGACGAAGAGGAGGCAGGGGTATCGGCGGGTGTTGCGCGACGCGGACGAGCATGAGGAAGAGGAACCTGCCATTGCTATTGTGGCTAGGCGACGAGGGAGAGAAGGAGAGGTCGTCAGAGCTTGATGAGCGAGTCAGCCGGAGGAGGAGAGACAAATTGAGGGGGTTCTTCGGATGATTTCAAGCTTAGGAGATGCAGGGCAAATTGGGGTGTCTTAAATAGGTCATGGAGGTCAGTTTTGTGCTTGGAAGCCAAGCTTCTAAGCACGGCAAGGTCGCCGGCAATGGTAACTTGAGAGAGACCCAAATCTCTCATGCGTTCGCATGAGAGATTGGGTACCAAATAGGGCCTCTAATTGGGTTCACATTGGAGGAGATTTCTCAGAGAGTCTCCCTTTCAATTTTGAAGGGGATTCTCTGAGAGATCAAGGAGAAATCATCCTTTCAAGCTCGCCGGAGTAGGATTCCCTCCGCTATAATGGTGGAGGGACCTAATTGGAAGGAATGAAGAAGAAGCTAGGGGGTCAATTGTAAGGGGTTTTGAAAGATACGGGTAGAAATATAATTGGGTTGAACTTGTTTGCAAAGTGGATCAAGATGAGTTCCCCTTAGGTCCAAATTTTGGTACAAACCTAATTTGAACCTAAGGATTCCAATGGTGAGGTTGGATTTTGGGTTTGACCACGTTTGACTGGGCAATTTGTCTGAGACCCCATTCTAGGTCAAAATAGGTTCCAATGGCCAAATCGAAGGTTCTAAACCCTAGAAAATATTTTTATATGATTTTTAGAAGGTTTAGGTGAATTTTATCCTAACCAGAACCTTGTTTAATCAAGTGGGTCTGTTTTAGGGTTACAAGAAGTCATTTAATTCCCAGAACTCACGCGAACCCTTTTCTGTCTAATTCAACTCACTTATTATCTTGTTAAGATCATTTGACCTATGTTTAGCCCATGAGAAAATCCATTGTTGTATTGCAATGGTAAAATTACAGTTTTACCCCTTGTTTCTTGCTTTTATCTCAAAATGATTATTCAGTGAATTAGGACCTCCAATTGGTTATGTAAGAGCTTTTGTTCTCTTTTATGGGTCAAAATGAGCTAGTTAGGGCTCATGATGGTGTTCCCATCAGCAACCATGCCCTCGGTTAGTAGTAAGAGTCAGTAACAGGAGGGGATGGAGGAGCTCCAAAGTTGTCGTCGATGACAGCGTTAGGAAGGAGGAAAAGGGTAAGGGCACGCCTCAACTTGACAAAGAGGCTCATGAAGACACGGCCTTGTTATATAAGTGCACAACAATCGCAGAGATGGATGATTCAAGGTCTTGAAATGGCAAAAATGCATGAGCTCCGGGTAGATTTTGGGCCTTGAATGCGGTGACCATGGATGGAAAGCAAGGTTGTGATTTGCATCAACACATAGAGGAATGATCGAGGAAGGTTCCTACCAATTTTGGTAGGTTCTCACTACAAGGATTGGGAGAAAATCTACTCCAAAAATCACACAAAACACAACTTGCCTTGCTGCTGTGATGGCTGAGGGAGAAGATAACACTAACGTTATCATGACATCATCGAAGGACTGAAAAGAATTAAATTTGGAGTTAATCGTAAGAGATTAAAAAGTTGAGATCCAATATGCAAAATAGGTCAAGATGATGTCCAATTAGTCTCAAATTTTTAGGGTAACCTAATTTGGACCTAAGAAATTTAATGGTAACATCAATTTTCGGTGTTGATGAATTTTTATTGGTAAATTTACAATTTAACTCAAAATGTATCAATTACTCGCCTTAGTCTTTGTTTTAGGTCAATTTGGACTCATTTTGTCAAATTGGTTGCTTTAAACCTTATAGAATATTTTTGAATTATTTTTAGAAGTTTTAGATTACATTTATTTCCATCATAACCCTTTAAATTAATGTGAGGTCGAAATTAGGATTTTATTAATTGTAATTTGACTTTTATTTCAGAAAATCCTCAACTTAGTCAATGCAAGCCCACTTATTTCAATTTTAAGCTTATTTGAACTTAGATTAATTTTAGGTTCACTCATTGGTTAATCTGCACTTATAATTATCTATTAAAATTGAAGAATTAACTTATTTTGTGACAATTCTTCTTCATTTAGCCTAGATTGAATTATACCCTTTTAATGATTAATTAAGTGAATTTATACTAACAAATTAACCAATTTGAGCTAGATATGAAGGATAATGGTGTTACCATCAATCCTCCATGTCTACCATTTGCTAGTCTCTTAGCAAATTCTTAGAATTTAGCATAGATTTCGGCTTGAGGGTATTTTGGCACTTCTACTCACATAACTTTTCTTCTTTTTAGATTTCTTGTGTAAATTATTGGTTAATGATTGTTATCAACATAGGTTGAAATACAAAGTACTCTTATGCTTAATACTTCAGACATTTCTTTCCTCAAGGCACTAAACCTACCGGCTTCCAACTAAATTAACTTCGCTTGACCTCTGATTTTTAAACACCAAGGCATAAGGTTTAGGTTAGTCTCAATTTCACTCCCAGTTTCATTAGTGTCAAGGTTGGAACATGTGTAGTGAAGGTGAATTGAGTTACAGATCTTGAGTTTCTAATTAATAACCTTTTGGACCTAGTCGGCTGCTCCCACATGAATTTGGCAACTTTCAAAAAAAGAAAAATAAAGTTCTAGCACCATTTCTTCTCTCTGTTTTTTTTATATATTCTTTTCTTTTCTTCTTTTTTGGCTCTTTCTTTATTTTCTTTTTCTTTTTCTTTTTCTAGTACAAGTGTGTGAGACATTTGTGTGTCTTTTGGGGTGGTGAAGATAGGTACACTGCCTACTAAGACTTACGTATACAAGCCTCACCAAAACAAAAATTAAATGTGTGCACCTTATTAAGGAAGTAGCTCTCCATCCTTGCAGGCTTCCGTAAAAGAGTTATTTTCTAACTCTACCTAAGTCCAATGTTTTATTAATTTTCAACTCACGTTCTATGACTCAACTTGTGCACGTGATTGTCTGTTCTGGTTTCTCAAGCTTCTAGACCAGGAGTGACACGGAGGTCGATTAAAACACGTGTGCCCCTTAGTCCAAAGATCAGGTTGGTTAACTTTGTTGGATAATTTAAGCCAAGCCTAGCTCGACTAATTTATGGTTGAGGATTTAATGTCCAAATACTAGACTAAAGCACTTTATTCTTTTCTTTAACCAAGTTAATAATTTTCATTAACTCATAAGTGTTTCATTAAGCACAATTTATTCTTCCCTCCCCCTTTTTGCTCGCAAAAAATTATCTTCTCCTCCCTTTTCCTCCATTTTAAAAAAAATTTTTGAGATCCTTTCATAAAAAAATTTTCAAAATTTTGCTCACTTTTATGACACCCCCCATGCCTAATTCTTGCAATATCCCCATTGCAAGGTAGGATGGGTTAGGAAATTTAAATCCAAATCACTTCTTTAGAACAAGGGTTGTTGAAGTGGGTTGAAAATGGTTTGGTGCGAACGATTTCAAGCTCTAATGTGAAAATTGGAGGTGGAGTTGGGGATCTTCTAGGTGAAGAAGTAATCAAAGTCGAGTCATTTCACAAGTACTTTCAAAGAAGATTAGAAAGGTTATTTTTTTGAATGAATGATGGGTTGCCTCCTGTTAAGCGCTAAATTTAATGCCTTCAGCTAGGCGGAAGATGGTCAAGTGGAAGGAGTGATCAAATTGTAGGAGTTTTGTAAAATAAGCACTTTGATGATTAACTTGGTTAGGCCAATCAGTTGCTTGTTCGGATCAACTGGCTGATTATGCAAACCAATCTCAATCGGTCTAGTGGGTTGAGGAATGTGAATCAATAGGTGTGGTACCCACCAGGTGAAGTCTGGCTCAAAAAAATGCAAAAATGTGAAGAAAGCGTTTGGCTACATAGGTTCAGCTAGTTCAAAGTAGGGATTCTCAAATGATAATGAATTAATGAAAAAAATAGGAAATCTACTTATGGGATTCGCAGTAATCAGTAGTTGACTATCAATTTGATCATTGTCCCACTCATTGTCAAACTGAGGTGGAAAATCAGCTCCAAGCGGATTGGAATGAGATGATTCAGGATAAAAATGGATTTCGGTGGAGGTGTGTGGTGGTGATCGGTTGCTGAGAGTCTTAAGCAATCATTCCTGGGTGGTGGTCTCCTAATCAAGTGGTGCAACTGCTTTGAGATCCAAATCAATGACCTCAGATTCAGAGTCAAAGAAGGGGTCATGGACATCAAGGTCATAGATCGGGCTATAATCACTACAACATATTGCACTTTTGCCATCGGTTTAAACCATATTAACCGATGCCATTAAGTGATGCTATTATGATTGTCGCTGTTTCATTTTACCGTCGATTTGCGGGCACATCCGACGTCAAAATAGTGTTTGGCCACATGACAGATTGGCCATTTCGACATCGGTTAAAAATTGACAAAAAATACAATTGACGTCAGTTTATTTATAACCGACGGCAAAAAAAGTGTTCACCCAAGGTCAATTTGGATGTTTCGCCATTGTTTCAAAACTGACAGTAAATGTATTTACCGTCGCTTATTTGTCAAGCGACGACACTCATCCGTCACTTTTTCCCAACTTTATACATCCTTTTCTGAAGTTTACACGTCGGTTATATACATTTACCGTTGGTTATATAAGTAACGGCAAAAAATTTTTACCGTCGGTTATGTGATAGCAAAAATATTTTTATCGTCAGTTTCCTTATAAGCAATGGAAAATATTTGATGGGAAGAACATTTTCACCATCCGTTAGTTTGGGAAGCGACAGGAAAAATATTTTTCTCATCATTTATAAGTCGTCGGTTAATTAAATAACCGACGTCAAAGGTATGAATTTTTTTTTAAAAAAAAGAAATTACAAAATGATGGGACTACATACTAAATATAAATAAAAGACTTCTAATGAAGAGAGGTTTATATTGCATAAATATAAAAAGTCTAATACATAAAAAGTTTGCAAATAAAAAATTTACATAAAATGAAAATAAAATATTTACATGAAAAACATAAGAAAAGAAAATGTATAAATATCACTATGCAGCTATCCTGATGCCACCAGCTCCACCCATGTTGTCGTCGTCTCGTTTGTGGATGCTGAGATCTGATGAAGACGGATGCTCTGACTAACCCTTCTTCAGAGGAAGGATTAGAAGCTTCTCAATCTTACTATTCATCTTATTCATCTGTGATTGTATGGCATCCATCTGACTCTTCATAAATGTCTCTCTCTTCTCCCTCTCTTCCTCTTATCTTTATAGTGTGTCGATTTTTTGATGCAACCGACCAACGATACTAGATGAGATGACACCTTTCCTCCTAAACCAGGTAGATAACATATGTGCCATCCCTGCACTACGAACAAAACCACCGTGGTCCGGTGGCATCACTCTCCTAAATACATCCTCTAGGTGCAAAGGCCGGTGGATGCTGTCGAAGGTTTCGTAAGTGGGAGGATGTACTAAGTATACCATTTGCTCCTACATGTATTAAAAATCATCATTATAATATATATATATAGAAAGTTATAAATATTGTTGAGTTTAGGAAACTTACGTGTTTCTCCTGACATGACTCATGAATATACTTACGAGCACCCTCAACTGTAGCCTTACTGTGAATGACCTCATATATATCTATTCTACTCATTTCCATCTCATCATGAGTAGCGGACTGAAAATATGAAAACGATACAATTATATTAAGATAACATGAAAATTAAGTAATATTCAACTGAAAAGTAGTTCTAACACTTATGTAACGGTTCCTGATCGTTCAATACTCCTTCGACCCAAACAATGGGTCTGTGGTGGAGCTTTAGTCCTATTGACCTTATTTTTTCTTGCTTGCTCCTGTACGTATACATACTAATATTTTTTATGAATTTAAGATATATGAAATTAACAGAATGATTTGCAATTGCTTACTAACCTCTGTCTTTGGATTCAGCCAATGTTCGCATGCCTTCTTCCAATCGTCAATGATGACATCAGGAGAAACATCACCCATTGCCTCCTCGGGTAAACTCTTGTTCAAGAAAAATTAAATACCAAGTATAAATTTTTAGAAATAATATAAGAAATTATGTATATGATAACAATGAAAATGTTTAAAAAAATTTACATTTCTCTTGGTCTCCGTCTTCCAATCCCTATGGATTTTAGCGGCGAGCTTAAGGATATGTCGGGAGGCATTGGGGTCATTACCCCAATCATAATTTGCCTACATTACTTTTTAAAATATATGTTAATCTTAATTTATAATAATTTTAAGATAAAGTTATAAAAGAAATAACTCTTATAAATGAAATTACCTCCAATTGACGGAGGAACTACCTTTTCAGCTCTGCAGGCACCTTCCTTCAGTCAAAGTAGCAAATGGGCATAATGGACTAAACAATTGTATTCACTCGACTGATAAAGCTCGGGTAATTCTCCACCTCCCCTGTGGTTCTAAACCTAATTGTTATTCTCATGCCCTTGAGGATGCGCTGGAGGTCTAGATTTTTTATCTTCCCCCATCCTCTTGCTAGTCTACCTGCATAAACGTTGATCATATTCATTATATATTTTTGAAGTTATAATAAACTTTAAAACATATAAGTAATTTATTTCTTAAAGGTATGTGATTTATTACTAAAATTTGAGCCCACTGCTGAGGTGTCGACATGAACTGGGGACGTACTCCTAACCATCTCATCCTCCGCCTCCTCTCCCTCCTCCTCATTTGATCCGCCATAATCCGAATCATCCTATACTCGGTCTGACAAGGTCTGAGCAATCTCCTGTTTCCCTTCCCCCCCATATGTAGTAAACGTGCCATCTCCTCGAGTCGTTCGAAACGTGATTGGCGAGGTGGCTGAACCTACTTTCGAAGGGGTGGTTGAGCCTGCTATGGTTTTCTCTTAAACAACTTCATCTGTAACAAGTAAAAAATGTAATATTTAATATAATTAAAAATCATTAATGAAAAAGTTTGCTAAACATAAAAAATATCGCTAAAGAATTTTTACTCCAAACCCCCTTTGTAATGACATATATGCCCCTATAAATTTCAATTTTAATATGAATTTCATTTAAACAAAAATGAAACAAAGCAAAGAAATTATCACTAACCTTAGATGTCAACATCGGTTGCAAATAAATGCCCTTCTTTTGTTAATTCTCGGTATGCTTCAGACTGTGCGTCAAAATGGTTGCGCAATACTGTTCTTATGGGTAAACCCATCCAGTTTGGCAATTATCGAGGACATAGAAAACTTGTGCTGCTTGACATGTTAATGTGAATGGTTCATCAAACTGTAGAATTTGACGATAATGATTTAAACTCAAGAAATTGTGTTTCTTGTCAATTTTGAAACCGGTACCCTCTTTAACAATATCAAACCAATGACATTTAAATAAGACAACTCTGCGATCAAATCTGAAGCTGATTTCCACAATTTCTCTGATTTCACCATAGTATCCATCTGGACCAGTGGAAAGATCTGAATCAACAACTCCGGCTTGTTGTGTAACCTTTCTATCATCAATTTCTTTTATTCAGAATCTGAACCCATTTATTATATACCTAGAGTAGTAATGTGCATAATATAATGGTGAATTAACAATTACATCAAAATCCGGTACCCATCGTGGGTCCTTATCATCTTTCAATTAATTAACTTAGTCCTAAAACCAATCTAAGAAGCCAAATTCAGTTGTCCTTGAAAGAGGTAATTGTTCGAATTCCTCGTAAAATGGATAAATTTTAGGAATTTGTTTTAAAATATACAAATGTGTGCAACGTCTGTCATTTTATAAAATTGCCTTGTACTCTGTTTGAAGAATCGACCATCCTCTGATATCAAAAATTGACAAACATTCTTTATCACTGTCATTGTATTTCCCCTCATAGTTCCTTTGAAGTTTATTAAAGCAATTGTCTATTTCATTTATGTACATGGAAGTAAAATTTATACACTCCTCCATAAGATACCCTTCTATAATAGATCCTTCCGACTTTGCCTTATTCAAAACATAATTTTTAAGCCTTTTCAAAAATCGCTCCACAGGATACATCCATCTGAATTGTATAGGTCCACCGATTCTCGCTTCATTTGCAAGATGCAGGGTAAGATGAATCATTACATCAAAGAAGACTAGGGGAAGAACCTGTTCCATTTGACAGAGAGTAATGACTATTTGTTTATCCCAGTCTTCCAGCATATCGTTTTGTAGCGTCTTCGAACAACCAGCTTTGAAAGACCTGCTCATCTCTGTGAATGAATTAACAACTGGCTCTGGCAGTATCTCCCATATCACTAGTGAAAACAATACTTGCATATAAACGTGGGAGTCATAACTTTTCAAGCTAGATATCTTTTTCTGAGCTTCAATCACACAACTAGAAAGCTGTGATGAAAACCCATCTGGCACCTGAATTTCCTTTAAGATGGAGAATAGTCTACTCTTCTGATCTTGATTCAAGCTATAAATAGCAGGTGGGAAGTAGCCATCATCCTCATGAATATGCAGCTCTAGACGTATCCCTAAAGTGTTTCCTTTGGATCATCCGTTAAATTTAATACATCTAAAATGTTATCCATCACATTCTTTTTTATGTGCACAACATCTAAATTATGACGTTGATTAAGCAAAATCGGTGCTTAAGATTGATACATTGTAGTACAGACAAAAGTTGCTCGTCAACAAATACAATTCATTACTCAAATTTAAGTCTGAGGTCAAACACAAGGAGTAAATATGGAATTAACGCACTAATCTCAACAAATAATATAAATGAGCACAAATAATTACTCAAAACTAATATTCAATATAGCACATGAGTATATCAAGAATCTAATGAGGCAAAAAAACATCTAAGACAAAATAATGGTGATTTGAATCACCAATTATTAGCTTAGATATATATATAATAATTACTTAATGGTCTAAATAGATGAACAGTATCAACCATTTTAAATCCACGCAAGCTTAGTGCATAGTGCACTATGTCGAAATTCCTTATTAGACGGCTTAAGTGCTCAGATGCTATAGTGCAAAGGCACTGTACTACTCTTTAGATGCTTCCTCTTCTTCTCTTATTTCTCTACTTTTCTTTGACTCTGTCTCTTTTCTTCTTCTCACGACTAAGTGTCGCTCAAGTACCTACGAGAGCAAAACCACCCCTAACCCCGCGCTCTCTCTCTTTCTCTCCCTTCTCTTCCAAACCAAGCTCAATCGGGTAATCGGGTGAACGCATACCCGGGACCAGGGCTGCCGGACATGAATGGCAGTCGAGGTGTTAGTATAGCATAGGCAGGTTATCAGATTTGGAGCCAAGCCCACGTGGAGATGTCACGGGCGAGGCGTGAAGGATGCGTGGGGGACCTCACCCCCCTGTGTTATTTAAGGTGATAAGCTAAGATTAGAAAATCAATTTATTCACTGTTGATGCCTCTTCACTTTCTGATGTGGGACTAAACGTCCCCTTCTCTTTGTGCAAAAGCTCGCAGTAGCCGCTGAAGGTGTCTTCACAAATTGGAGTTGTAGATGTGCCTCTTTCTCCCAATTGAGGACATGGGAGTCTGGAGGTGTTGATTCTGCACCACCTGGAGGTGGCGCCTAGGGCTTCTGGAGCAAGAACAACTGCTTCAAGGTTGCGTGAAGCTCCGTCAGTGGCGGTCGAAGGTCTTGTTGCTGAAACAACAAAGTACAGGCTAAATGCCCCAATCAGATGGCTCAAAAGCTTCGTCGAAGCACGGAAAAGGTGGTGGTGGTGGTTTCGTGGCAAGGAGAGGTGTGTGGTGGCCTAATGGAGGCAGAGATGGCCGGAGGAAGTGGGTTTGTTCGGAGGGTCACGGGAATGGGAGGAGTAGGAAATAAAGATGGGGCTTTGATGCGGGTGGATGTGGCGAAGGTGTAGAGGGTTTTGGCAAGGCGGATGGAGGGGTGTAGTGGCAGGGATGCCTCGCCGAAGGAGTGGCCAGAGACGAAGAAGATGAAAGTGATTACGATGTTGAGGGGTCGAAACAAGAGTTAAGAGGGGGAGAATTAACCTAATAGTCTAAGGGAATTATTCTAATCAGAATCTAACGAACGAACGGAGGAGAATAATGCCGGCTTTGATTGGCCAGTGTTGGGGAAGAAGATACTCCGGTGAGGGTAAGACGACGAGGATGATGGAGGGAGAGGCGTCGGCTAGTACGGCACAACACGGAAGAGAGAGCAAAGGATAAATCCGTCGCCTGTATTGCGAGCAGACAATGAGGGAGGTCAGAAGAGGTCATTGGACGTCGAGAAGCTATTCGGCGGGAGAAATGGGAGGAATTGAGGGTGATTTCGGCCAAATTCAAGTGTGGAAGGATCAGTATGCCATGGGGATCCTTATATAGGCCGCAGGGGGTCTGTTTAAGCTTGGGAATCAAGCTTTGCATGCTTGGAAGGTTCGCCGGAGTTGGAAACCCAAATCTCTCATGCGTTTGCATGAGAGATTGGTAAATAGTTAAAGCTCAAGAATCGGTTTGATTGAAAGAGAATTTCAAGAGAGATCTCCGATTCAAATTTGAGGAAGTTTCATCAATCAATCAAGGAGAAATCCTTAATTGATTGTCTCCGGAGTTGTACGATTAGAAGTTCTGTGTAGTGGGGACCCTTTTGAAGAAGAAGATGATAAAGTTGGGGGATTTTGTGTAAGAAATTTGAAAGCTGAGGGGCCATTTGAGATAAAAAAAATCAGACTTAGACCAAAATGCAAACTAGGTTGAAATGATCTCAAATTGGGCCCATGTTTTGATACAAATCTAATTTGGACCTAAAGAATCTAATTGTAAAGTTGGATTTTGGTTTTGACCTACTTTAACTGGGTAATTTATGCAAAAATCCAAATTAGGGTAATAGTCTGTCTGTAACTCTGTTTTGGGTCAAAATAGGTTCTGATGGTCAAATTGAAGGTACCAAACCATAGAGAATATTTTTATATGAATTTTAGAGGGTTTGTGTGAATTTTATCCCGACCAGAACCTCAGTAGATTAAGCGGATCAATTTTTAAGGTTTCAGATGTCATTTAATTCCTGAAATGTGTGAGAACCTATTTTTGTCGGCACGAACCCACTTGTTAGACATTTAAGATCACTTGACCTTTGATTAACCCCTGAGAAATCCCACGATTGTTCTGCAATTGACATATGCTGTTAAAACTGCATTTTTACCCCTGTTTTACTATATTTCTCTCAGAATGATTATGCAATGAATTATGGTCCTCTAGTGGTTATGTAGGAGCATTTATTCCTTGATTATGACTAATTAAAGCAAGATATGGCTGATGATGTCGTTATCATCACACGTATTGTAAGATCTTTTCAATATGGCAACTCCATAAAGAAAATGCTTTTCTTACGAAATCCAGAATTCCTCGAGGCCGTCTGATCTTATTTGAATGGTCAACCCAACCGTATCACCCATTTCTTGTAATCTCTCAATTATAACCTAACCAGGCAACCTGATGGAATCTATACAAAATTTATTCTTTGGATTTCTCCTTGAATACCTACATGTCCTGCCATCAAATTTACCCATAAACTGAGATGTTCACCATCTATGTTCAATAGGTAGAAATCTGCGATGTCCTAAGTAACATAATTTCTTACTTTCCAGTAATCGTAGGTAATGAGTGTCTTCCATATAGGCTGGGCAAGCAAGGTTTCCTTTAATGCTCCAACCTGACAAATTTGTGTACATCGGGAAGTCGTTTATGGACCACAACAATGTTTCATGAATATTGTAAAATTCATTCTTTTCTACATCATACGACTTCATGCCTGCGTACAACAACTATTTTAGTTCATCGATTAATGGCTGGAGATAAACATCTATTACATTTCCTGGTTGTTTTGGATTGGAGATTAATAGGGTCAGCATCATGAATGATAATCTCATACACAACCAGGGAGGTAAGTTATAAGTGACCATTACCACTGGCCATATAGAGTACGATAGGTACATACTCTAAAATGAATTGAATCCATCGCTTGCAAAACCTAACCGTACGTTCCTTGCTTCTAAGGTGAATAAATTATTTCTTTCGTTAAATCTCTTCTACTCCTCTAAATCAGTAGAATGACGTATTCTTTCATCTTGAGATTTACAATCCTGGTGCCATGTCATCCACCGTGCAGTTTTAGTTGATATAAAAAGGTGTTGAAGCCTAGGTCTCAGTGGAAAGTAACCAAGAACCTTCTGAGATTGTTTCCTCTTACTTTCATTTTTACCTTCCTTATATCTCTTATGTCCACATTCGAGATAATTACTCAAATTTGCGAATTCATTTTTGAAAAATATGCAGTCATTCGGACATGCATCGATTTTTTGGCAATCCAAACCAAGCTTACGAATATGTTTTTTTGCCTCATACCATAAAGCCGGAAAACCATTAGTGTTATTCAACAGCTCAGAAATAAACTGAAATATTTCTGACATGAATTTAGCACTAGCTCTATTCATAACTTTTAGTTGAAACATTTTCAACAAAAATGACAACTTTGAAATTTTCGTAACACCAGGAGCAATAGGATCCTTAGCTGCCTTAGCAGCATCATAGAATGGATCATAACTGAATGGATCTTCCTTGTCTGTATTTATATCCTCTCCTGCTCACATCTCGTTCAACATTTCTTTACCTCCAATATCAGCAATTTCCTCGTCGATCTCTTGGTCGACAGTGTTCTCATTGTTTATGACTTTCCCAGTCAACTCTCCATGAGCTACCCAAGTAGTGTAATGTTGCCACCACCCATTACAAATGCAGTGCTCGAGCACAGTATTACAATCATGCAATGAACTATTTAAACATCTTCTACATGGGAACAAGTTATTATCAAGTTGACCTCCTCGCCTAAATATCTTTCTATCATCATGAAAGGCCCAATCTAGGAATGAAATTACTCCATCCTTATATCTGGTGTAATCTGAATCCCGCAATTCAATCCAAGATTTATCCATAATAACCTAAAATTTAATGTAAACAAATCACTTATTTGGAAGGGAAATGACTGAATGATGTATATGTTGATTAAGATTTTTACTTTATAGCCCATCTTTAAAGATTTGATGACAACTTAGCTTTGCTCGTTACATGTAACCTTAATGTGGTGAAATTTCGGCAGTATCTCTTCACACCTCTCCAGTATAACCCCTAATACTAACCTTAGCTAGATTTCCTTTAACACCAAATTAAGGGCACCACACGAAACTAGATAAGATTAGTTGATATACCAGAGAAGAGCTGGAACAAGCAACCAAAATTTCACCACACAAGGTTACATGTAACAAGTAAAACTAAGATATCATCAAATCTTTAAGGACCTTCTTTAGTTCGGTACTTCACCGAACTAAAGTCGATCAAGTCTTATGGCATGCTATAAAGACAACACATTATCCATGTAGGTGAGGTATACATATACTTCCTGTATTGTTCATATAACATGATCATAAGTTTCGACGAGCGAGTAATTCGGACACAATTTGACTCAGAGGGCTTTTACCGTAGGGGTTAGAATACCTAATGTTTAGCCTCGCTTGCATATATCTTCTTTAGCAAGTGTGTATATCTAAAATAATACTCATAATTGCAAAGAAATTGACATAAACATAAGCAATCATCTGATAAGAAATAAAATTATTTTTATTAAATGCTAGAAAGAAATCTACAATAAATCAAATAGAACTAAAAAGTGAATGACGTAGCATATGAACAATAAATTATATGAACATAAGATCAAATGCCTAGCTGGGTGATAGCTTGAGCAATTGAAAGTTGTTTTAATTTGTCTATCAGAGTTTGAGCAATGCTTGACAAATTTGAATGAAGGTTTATGATTTGTTTTGAGTTGATTTTAATACTTGATGTGATTTTCCTCCTTCACATTGTCTATAGTGTAAGGAGGGGGATCGGTTAGAGTTTCTAATATCTAAAGATTCCTAATATAAGTTGGATTGAATTCTAGATATATCACAGATTATTTGCGACAAGTTACAATGCAGATTTACTGCTTTGAATCAGATCTAGGATGAACACTTTCAGCACCCAGGTCTGAGGTGATTTATGGATTTCAAGCATTTGTTTAAAGGGTTAAGGTATTGATTAAGGTTAAAAAATGGTTCAGAAGCTCAAATGGAGTTTCTAAATGGACTTTGAACTAATTTGATTGAAGATTGCAACTGGTTTTGATTAATCATACACATGAAATGAATTTTCTGGCTTAGTTTTTTGTAGATATCTAAAATGCTTGTAGGTATCCATTTACTTCAAATTTGAAAAATCCTGGCTTATGGAATCGGGCTTTAAGGACCTAGTCCAAGAAAAATGGAAGAAAGCACCACCTGGACTGACAGCTATGAGGGAAACTTCCACCACTTCCCCTTCACCCTCACATCCCCATCCCCCCTCGGACCTCCCTCCTCCGCCCCTCCCACCCACCCGCTCACCAAGGCCCTAACAGGGACACCTCCACCCTTCAACCACTCCCCCACGCCCCCAGCAACGGTGACTCCTCCCACCAGCACCACCCCTCCTCCGACCCGATTGCCTCCTCGCCATCTGCATCACCGTCACCATCTGCCTCCTCGAGTGCATCCTTTCTCCACCATCGACTCTACCGCTCTCCTCTGCAAGCTTGAGGGTAACCACTCCTCGACCACCCCTGCCAAGAGGGCTTTGGCTAGTAGATTGCGGCACCTGAGAGTGTAGCTAATAAAGTATAATGACTTGCGGCAGAGAAGGGAAGCAACTAGAGAGGAGGCTCCCATGGGCATCTCTCCTCGACATAAGATCCTCGACATCATTCAACTAACATGTTCACGTCTCTCCCTCGTTGTCATTCACTCCCTCGTTGTCGTCTCTCCCTCTCTAACTCTCCCTCCTTCTCCTTCGACATCTCCACCAAGCTCCAATTCCTCTCCCTACCTTTCCCCCCTTCCCTTCCCTTCCCCTCCCCACACGACGACGACATTCGCCTCGATGCCTTCTGCCCCACCGTCCACCTCAACAACAACTCGCGAGACAGCAATGGCAGAAGAGATCCCCTTTGCGACAACAAGGATGGTGGTGCAAGGGGTGCACGACGTAGTGGAAACTGGAGGCTGTGCACATAACCTAACCAAATCCTAACATAACCTAACCAAAGCCCAACCTAACCCTAAATCCCCAACCAACCAATACATTTAATAATAAAGAATTTTAAAAATTTTGACAGAGTTTTCCCTTAAATTTTAAGTTTTTTCATAAACTTGTATATCAAAATAATAGACATAATAAAAGTGGGCACACTCCACAATAACAGTGCATCACACAAAAATATAAAGCACATAAAAGTGGGCACACCCCATCATACATTCAAACAAATGACATTATGTGGGCACACCCCACATCTAATATAGTCCTAAAATATCATAAAAATATTTTTAAAGAAATGAAATTATTCCTTCGATGTACTATAGCCTCTAAGCATGACCGATTGTGACTGTCACTAACAATTTGTAAATTCAATAACGGATAATAAATTAAATAATAAATCATTATGTTATTAATAACTTAACATATTAATTTGATAAAAGCAAAGTAAGATGGGAAGGGGATGAAGACGAGGGTGGCAGTAAGGAGGAGAGGAGGATGGGGGAAGCCGCAGTAGCAGGAGGAGGAGGAGGGAAGGTAGAGGCATTCCCTGGAAGATGAGGAGGGTGGCAAGGAGGAAAGGAGGAGGAGGAGGGGGGCGGCAAGAGGAGGTCGATAAGGAGGAGGAGGGAGACAGGAGGGGTCAGGGAGGAGGAGGAGGAAGGGGTCGAGGAGTAGGAGGAGGGGCGGCAGGAGGGGGGCATGGTGGAGGAGATCGGCAGGAGGGGGTCGAGGTGGTGGAGGAGGCTGACAAGAGGGGTCAAGGAGGAAGAGGAGGAGGAGGAAAGGGTCAGGGAGGAGGAGGGTGGCGATAGGAGGAGGTCGGGAAGGAGGAGGAGGGCTACAAGAGGGGTTAGGGAGGAGGAAGAGGAGGGGGTTGGGGAGTAGGAGGAGGGGTGACAGGAAAGGGGTAGGGTAAAGGAGGAGGCCGGCAGGAGGGGGTTAGGGTGGAGGAGGCTGGCTAGAGGGGTCAAGGAGGAGGAGGAGGAGGGGCGATAGGAGGGGGGCAAGATGGAGGAGGCCGGCAGGAGGGGATCGGGGTGGAGGAGGAGGTCGGCAGGAGGGGTCAAGGAGGAAGAGGAGGACGGTAGGAGGGGGAGGACGAGGAGGAGGAGGGGGTTGGGGGGGAGGAGGAGGAGGATTACCTCATCAGAGAAAGCGGAGGAGGAGGGCATCGCGGAGGGGAAGGAGGTCGTCGAGGATGGCAAGGAGGATGACGAGCAGATCGTCGGAGGAGCAGGAGGAAGGTGTCAGGGAGGTTACCTAATGAGGAGGAGGGGTCGGCGTGCGTTGTGGGAGGAGGGGTCGACGTTCGTTGTGGTTAGGTTTTTAGGAAGAAGAAAAACAGTGATGGGGAGGTTGGCGTATGCGCGATAGAATAAGCAATCTATGCCATCGGTTATATGAGAAACCAATGCTAAAGGATCATTTCAGTTCATTCTCGTACGAGCCTAAAATTTTGGCTGCTTGATAACACTACATCTTGGGGTAATAATTCTGTTAAATGGGGTCCATCTTAAGAACAAAATGCACTGATAACACATCATAAATAGAATAGGAGCATTGCATGCATCATACATCAAGATTGCATATAAAACAGTATTAATGGCCATTTGTATAAGTACTTGTCAAAGCAGGCCTCAGATGAGTAATCAGACCACACAGATGGATTCAGATCAACGAACAGAGTCCAACGGACTTGAAATCGGCCAAATCCGACATCCGGAGCCCCCGCAATGGACCCAAGAAGTTCTTACTGTTGATCTGATGATCAACGGCTTACGACACGCCATGTGGCACCCGCTGGCTACATCCAGACCGCCGACTGATCTCGCCTTCAACCGGAGGATGAATCTCAATTGTCGAACTTCGATCGAACGGCTGAGAGCCGCTCACGCGCCCGCCCTCACTGCGACAAAGCAGCGGGCGTAGCGCAGCGGTCGACGCCTCCACCCCGCAACCAAGGGCGCGGTTCGAAATGCACCATGCATCAAATCGAAGGCGAAGGCACGCGCAGGCGAAATTGGACCGTAGATCGGCGAGCGAACGGGCGCGATTGCGAGACGTGGTGCCCACAAATGCGCCTTGACCAGATGCGCGAGACGACGTGGGGGCGAGGGCGTGATCCAAGCTCGCGCCTCGCGCGGGATCTCAGCCTTCTGATCTTCGATCGGACGGCTTACGACGTGCGCACGCAAATCTGGCGCAAAGAAGCACAAGGCGCGCGTGAGTGACAGGCGGGCAGGGGCCTTCACCGATGTTTTGGGAAGGGTTTTAGCGTGGTCCTGGACGTCGCTAAAACCCCTTCTTCATTTGGAAAGCCCTTCTTCCTATTTAAACCCCTTCCAACCACCCATGGGGGGGAATTCACTCCACTTGCAAGTGTTCTATCTCCGTCCGAGCTACCTTTAAGCCTTTTGTAATCGCCGGAGACAACGAGCCACCGACGGAGTCCCCCTCCACCATTGTGGCTGCCTCGCCGTCCCTTCTCTCTCTCTCTTTCCTTCTTTTAAGCTTTACTTTACTTATGTTCAAGTATTTATCTAGTGTTGTAATTATGAACTAAAGTTGCATGTTAAATTAAGTTGTTTTCTATCCAATTGCTTGCTTTATTTTATGTTCAAGTTGCATGTTGCAATTCTAACCCTAATCTCTCTCTCTTCTCTCTCTCTCTCTTAGTCACTTTTCACCCACGACTTTTCGCAAGCAAAACCCCACGATTTTCGTGACAATAAGTGACAAGAAGAATCCAGTTTTCACGCCTCCCTGAGACCGACACTCAGACTCACCTCCGCTTCTTTATTTTAAAACCGACGTCGCGAGCGCAAGCTATAACGACTCTTCAAAACACACGCGTTACGCGCATGTCAATTTTTGGCGCCGTTGCCGGGGAGGCAACAGATTTGTTTTGTCACTTCCATTTTACATCCATGCTCACATTGTCTAATGCCTTGTCTCCTTCTACTTGATGGTTGCAGGAATTCGACGCTTGGATGACGAAGCAGCGCAACTCGTGACGATAACGAGGGAGTAAGCGCAACAAGGACCGGTCGTGAGTATTTTTCCACTCCTGGTTGTTTGCTTGCTTAAAAATCTAAAAAAATTGTAAAACTAAAAAAAAAAAATTGGCGTGGTGTATGATTGCCTGACCCACATCCTGAACACATCACCTAAAAAAAAAATACACTCTAACATTCTGAATAAATTCTTAGAGTGTTCTTTTATCTTTTTTAGTGGTGTTTGTGAAGCCACCTTGAATTGACTTAGGCCGCACCACTCAACCCTAAAATCGACTCATCTAATAGAAGTTGCATGATCACTAGGATGAGTACATTGGGGTTTTAGAGCCTCTACACAACAAAAGGAAATCTACTTTCACCGAATTGTGTGCAAAACTTGATGTGCCCTCTGAAACTTGTCTGAAAATATTAAGACACGTCAATCATAAAAGACACTAAAGTTAGGATAAAACATTAAAAGACACCACATCTAAAAAAATCCTTGCTTGAAAATCATGTTTTGATAGGAGCACACACACTGAAAGTGGAAAACTAAGAGGCACTACCCCAATTAACGCCTCATCACAAAACCCTAGCACAAGCACTATCCTAGCCTTTTAAAATAGAGTTGACGTGCCCTACGCAGGACTGGATTAAGTCTCGAGAGGCGAGGTTTTGTTCACTGGGCACTTGGCTATCATTCCCTTAGTAGAATCTAGTGACTATGCTGTGGGGCAGTGTCAAATGACCGCGATTGTGGGGTCTATGGAACCGGCGGCGCAAGCCAAATGAAGAACCTTCCCTACAATCCCCTCGTAATCAACCTGGCCAGATTAGCTTTGGGAAGGGGAGTCCAATGCTTACGGACTTAATCACCCTTTTAGAGATTTCTAGGTCCCCTAAGGATTACATCATAAGGACTAGGCTTATTTGCTTGGTTGAACACATACTTCTCACATCTGTCGCTCTCCGCATCCCCTCCTGTTCTTCTCTAGTGTATGCACGGGAGTCGCTCACTACATCCCGAGTTGTTTGTTTTGGGACGGGAATCCAGGCGACTTGATTCTGCTAGAAACATGGCTGAACCTAAGGTAGATGAGGTTGAGGACCAACCCCCACCAGACACAATGGCCATCATCCAAGCCCAGATTAACACCAACCACTGGCCTCAGCAGCAACAGATCCACACTATCATGCAAGCCATACACCGGTTACAGAACCCACAAGGGCAACCACCACCACCTTTCCAACGCCCACAAGGGCAACCGCCACCTGATCTAATACCATTCTAGGATCAACCGAGGCCCCTCGACGATTTTTACAATCCTTCCGCTATTAGAGTCGAGCCGCACCTTAGGATCCCCGAAGGGGGAGATGATTTTAAGCTAAAATCAAATGTTTTGAGTCTGATTCAGAGCCACTTCCATGGAAACTCAAATGAGGACCCTTTCTAGCACCTACAAGATCTTGACCGGATAGCCCGAACTATGAAACCTAGGAACATTAGCCTTGACATTATTTTGATTAAGATGTTCCCTTTCTCACTAAGAGACAAGGCATCTCACTAGCTTAGAACCCTAGGTAGACCCATCATCACCTGGGAAGAATTGAGGCATGCATTCTTAAAGAAATTCTTCCCCATAGGAAAGACCAATGCCCTTAGAAGAGCCATTACTACCTTTACACTCCAAGGTGGGGAACAGTTCCATGAGGCATGGGAAAGATTTAATGAACTCCTGAGGAAATGCCCACACCACGAAGTACCAAGGTGGCAATTGGCCCAGATCTTCTACCACGGTCTGGACAGCAACCTACAGAACTTCGTCGATGCCTCATGCGGAGGGAACTTCCTGAACAAAGATGAGGAGAGTGCGTTTGAGCTCTTTGAATCTATGAGCGAAAATTCGCTCAACAATGCCTCCATGACCCAGTTTAACCGATCCAGTCAACCCCGTGGTGGGATTTATGAGGTACAAGCAAATTCTGGAATGGTTGACATGGACATCATTGCCAAGAAACTAGATCGAGTGGAATTGGTGGATAAAAAGATTGATGAGCTACTGAACCAGACCAGGAATCCCGTACAGACCTTCTCCCTAGCAAAGGGAGCTCACAATGTTAACCTAGTCCAGCCCTTGAGCCAATTGAACCTGGAACAACCACTGACCACATTCGAGGGTGGGACCTTTACTCCCTCAACCCTTGATTACTCTCTTCCCTCCGCATCGACATTTGCTATCCTTGAAGATGTGCAAGTTGTCCAAGGTTATGCTAAACTTGACCCTTTCTCCAACACTTAGAACACTGGTTGGCATAATCACCCCAACTTTGGTGGGACAAGCCAGAGACCACCTCAATTCCAGAACCAGTCCAGGCCAAACCAACAACCAAACTTACCCCCTATCAGCAAAGACCACCAGTTAGACCCCCATACAATCAAAACAGGGCGGCCCCTCCCCCGCAGAACCAAATGGACACCTTGATAAAGATGATGGCTGAAATGAACCAGAAACATCAAGAGGAAATGGCCTTAGTAAAGGGACAGTTAAGCCAACTTTTGGACTGTAAACAACAAGGATCCCTACCTTCCCAGCCACAACCGAACCTGTGAAACATGATTAACAAAGGCCCTAATTTGCAAGGGTTCCAGGGCAATCCCGGGCAGGCTCTCATGGTCCATCCAGCCCCACAAACACCCCCTGGGTTGGATGCTTCTTCGTCCTCTTCTTCTCAAGGATCAACCCATGGTCCCAATGCCTCTGCGAATGTGGTAACCTTGAGAAGCGGCACCAAAACCTAGGATCCTAAATGGCCGACTCTTCCCGAGACTTCACCAGCTGAAATATCCGACTCAGAAGAGGCATTGGAAAAACCCAAGGACCCAGAAATAGACCCTATCTATGTTCAGACACCCTACCCCGAGGCCTTGGAAACAATCAAGAAGAAGAAAAGTGTTGTAGAAACTGAGGAGCTGTTGGAAATCTTTAAGCAGGTTCAGATTAATATTCCGCTCCTTGAAGACGTTAAACACATCCCGGCTTACGCCAAGTTTTTAAAGGATGCCTGTACACTCAAACGTAAGTCAAGACCTCAAGCACCTAAGAAGGTTGTGCTCTCCGAGCAATAAAGTTTCGTAATATCAAGCAACCTTCCGCTCAAACGAACTGACCCAGGAGCACCCCTAATATCCTGGAATATCAGGGACATGACATTTGATAGAGCGCTCCTGGACTTAGGTGCTTCCATCAATCTGATTCCAACAACCCTGTACCACCAATTTGGTTTCGGAGAGTTGACACCCACACCTGTCACCATCCAACTGGTTGATAGATCTGTGAAGACCCCGAAGGGGGTTGTCGAGGACATGATTGTGCGGGTCAAGGACTTCTATTTTTCGGTCGACTTCTTGGTGCTCGACTTGGAAGTCCTTGAAAAACTACAGAATGCACCCATAATCTTAGGCAGACCTTTCCTAGCTACAGCTAAAGCAAACATTGATTGTGACACGGGATGTATGGAAATCACCTTCGGAGACAAGAAAATGCAGTTGGATATCTTCCGGGCGACCAAGTCTTTTGATTGCGATTGTGTTGAGGAACATGATCCTGTGGAACCTTTGGTAGAGGAATGCCTCACCCTTAGTTCTGTCTCCAACCACCAATCCTGTAATGACTGTTCTGACCGGTCACCATCGCTGCCCATGGACCTCTATAGGGCTAATTACCATCAAACAACACCATTTGAGGGGATTGATGTTGATCAACTCCCACCTTTCCCTTTCTCGTCGACTGTTGTTCCACCCGCACCCAAACTAAAGCCACTACCTGAGAATCTCAAGTATGTCTTCCTAGGAGTTGACCAGACTTTCCCTGTGATTATTAACTCTCATCTAACCCAGGATCAGGAACTCAGATTGACCACGACCCTTTCGGAACAACGGGCCGCCATTGGATGGACCATTTCAGACTTGAGAGGAATTAGCCCCACCTATTGCACTCATAAGATTTACCCGGAAGATAGGGCACGACCCTCCCGCCAGATACAGAGACAGTTAAACCTAAACATGCAGGAGGTCGTTAAGAAAGAAATTATCAAGTGGCTTGACGTCGACATCATCTATCCCATCTCTGACGATCCTTGGGTAAGCCCCACTCAAGTGGTCCCAAAGAAAGCCGGGCTCACCGTTGTTACCAATGAGCATGGCGAATCCATCCCCACCTGCACCACCAGCTCATGGCAGGTGTGTATTGATTACAGAAAGCCCAATGAAGCAACTAAGAAAGATCATTTCCCCTTGTCATTCATTTACCAGATCCTTGAAAGGTTGACAGGGCAAAAGTATTTTTGCTTCCTGGATGGATATTCAAGATATAACCAAGTCGCAATTGCTCCTGAAGATCAAGAGAAGACCACATTCACTTGCCCGTACGACACGTTTGCATTCCGTCGAATGCCGTTCGGGTTATGCAATGCACCTGCTACCTTTCAGCGTTGCATGCTAGCCATTTTCTCAGAAATGGTGGGTGAATACCTGGAGGTCTTTATGGATGATTTCTTTGTATTTGGGAATTCATTTGACCATTGTTTGAGCAACTTGGAGAAAATCCTGAAACGATGTATCAAGGTTAATTTAGTGTTAAGTTGGGAAAAGAGCCATTTTATAGTTTAAGAAGGAATCGTCCTCGGTCACATCGTATCACATAGGGGCATTGAGGTGGATCCGGCTAAGCTCGATTTGATTTCCAAACTTCCTCCGCCTAGCTCGGTCCGGCAGATCCGTTCATTCCTGGGACATGTTGGCTTCTACCGTAGGTTCATCAAAGACTTCTCCAAGCTTTCCAAACCCTTAACCGACCTTCTAGCCAATGACGTCATATTCCACATGACCTCTGATTGCATCCAGGCTTACCACACTCTCCGGGACTTAGTTTCCACAACACTTGTACTTCAGCCCCCGGATTGGTCCCAGGACTTTGAGATTATGTGTGATGCATCAGATTTTGCCAAAGGCACTGTTCTGGGACAAAGACAAGACAAGAAACCCGTGCTGATCTACTACGCGAGCAAAACGTTAGACAAGGCCCAACAAAATTATACGGTCATAGAGAAAGAATTGCTCGCTGTAGTCTTCGGACTAGAGAAATTCCGACCTTACCTACTGGGATCCCACGTGACCACCTATATTGACCATTCAGCCATCCGGCACCTGTTGGCTAAAAAGGATGCAAAGCCCAGGCTCATCAGATGGATCCTGCTCTTGCGGGAATTTAACCTGGAAATCCGCGACAAAGCCGGATCAAAGAATGTGGTGGCTGACCACTTACCCAGACTTCACCCAGACCACATTGGACCCTCCCTGCCTTTATCTGACACCCTGATGAACACATTCTGGCCGTGCAAGAGAAGAAACTGCCTTGGTATGCTGACTATGTCAACTACCTGGTTGTAGGACTGACCCCGCACAGCTGGTCTAGATAGCAACGGGACAGGTTCTTGGTCGAGGCCAAGCACTATTTCTGGGATGATCCCATGCTGTTTTGCCTCTGTGTCGACCAGATCATCAGGAGGTGTATCCTCGAGAACGAAGTTTAGAGTGTGCTATCCTTTTGTCATGACCAAGCTTGTGGTGGCCACTTCTCAGGAAAGAAAACGGCTACGAAGGTTCTGCAGTCTGGATTTTACTGGCCTTCCCTATTTAAGGATGCACACAACTTTGCCAAGACTTTCTCGCACTGCCAAACACTGGGGACCATGACCAGAAAAGATATGATGCCCCTCCAGCCCATTTTGATTGTCGAGATCTTTGACGTTTGGGGTATTGATTTTATGGGCCCCTTTCCACCATCCAACGGCTTTGAGTACATCCTAGTCTCGGTAGACTATGTTTTTAAATGGATTGAAGCCATCGCCACCCGCCGACGCGATCATAAGACTATCATGGACTTTGTTAAATAGAACATCTTTTCCCAGTTTGGAATACCAAAGGCCATGATCAGTGATGGTGGAAATCATTTTATTCACTCCCAATTCCATGCAATACTTGGAAAATACGGGGTTAACCACCGCATTGATACCCCGAATCATCCGCAAATAAATGGGCAGACCGAGGTCTCAAATAGACAAATCAAGAACATTTTACAGAAAACTGTGAGACCTGACAGGAAAGACTGGTCCACACGACTGGATGATGCCCTGTGGGCATACAGGACCGCTTTCAAGACCCCGATAGGCATGTCACCTTATCGCTTGGTCTTTGGCAAAGCCTGCCACCTTCCTGTCGAATTGGAACATCGAGCTTAGTGGGCTGTCAAGCACTGTAGCATGGATTCCCAGTTAGCCGGTGCGTAGAGGACACTCCAACTCTCTGAGCTCGAAGAAATTCGTTTGGACACCTTTGAGAACAATCGACAGTATAAGGAGAAAATGAAAGCCGTCAACGACCGACTCATCTATAGAAAGACCTTTGAGCCTAACCAGCAAGTCTGGCTTTTCGATGCCCGCCTAAAACTCTTTCCAGTGAAGCTCAGGTCCAAGTGGACAGGACCATTTAGGGTGGTCAAGCCCCACTCCAATGGGGTGGTTGAAATCGCTGACCCGAACACTGGGCATACTTTTACAGTTAATGGCCAAAGATTGAAACATTTCCTAGCCCAGGTTCCCCCAAAGGAGAGTGTCACCCTCATTGAGGGATGACACGAAGCACCGCCCAGTTGGAGGTGTTAAACTCAGTGCTTCTTGGGAGGTAACCTAGAGGATTCAGACTGATCAGGTATTCTACATCACTCAGGTAATATCTTGTCGAACCCCTGTTGCACCCATGTATTTGCCAATGAGGATATTGTCCTACTTAAGCATGGGGGAGGGTGGTAAATTGCATGATCCTGAGCTCATTTAATCAATCTAAATAGAATAAAATTAAAAAAAAAAATTGAATTTAGGAAGAAACTTAGGCATTAGAAATTTGTTAATAGTGGAAAATAATATAGAAAGAACTTGAACACTTAGACTTTTCAAGCCTTCAGGCTTAATCAGCCATGGTGTCCGTTAAAATATGGATTTAGCTTCAAATCCTTGCAACCTTAAGCTACTCTAATCCACCAACTAAATCAGGTGATAAGTATATGACTTATCAACTCACCCTCTAACTCAGAAAGACTTTGAGTCTGAGCATCTGCACACATTTTTGCACAGACTCACTCCTCGGAGATTCTGACAGAAATTGGGTAGCTAATGAACTCTCTAGGGTGGTATGGCTGGCAAGTTGTCGTGGGTAGCAGCCCATTGGCAGATTGTCTAGAGCCCAGCCACAAGACCACTTTTTCTTCATTGCCTCTAAGTAAATTTGAGATCAAAGAAGCCACCTACCAAATAAAAAAAAAGGTGAAAAAAGAAAACAAAATAAACCACACTTCACCGCACGAGTGTGGCTAGCAAGTGATCGTGGGTAACAGCCCATTGGTTGGTTGTCCAAAGCTTAGCTCAGTAATTGCACAAAAAGAACCAAAACACCTAAGGAAGAAGCGGGGAAGTAGTACAAGCCAGGGAGATATACATTGGAAAAATTCTTGTGTTGACCCCAATTAAAACAAACATAAGGAGAAAGCTACCAATCGAACAAATACACCTTCAGACAAAACACTTTCTCTTCCGGTCACCTAGGGGCGTAGAAACCCAGAGTCTGTCTAAATTACCGATGAGTGAGTCTATCACGATCTTCACACTAAGATGCCTAGCACTTAGAGTTTTGTCAGAGTTTTGGGTGGGTTGGTTAGCCGTACAAAGTTACCAACCCACTCTTAATTCTAAAAAATCTAAAAATAAGAAATATATATATATATTTACATACATTAAAGCAAGGATTCAAGAGATTCGTATTTTGGCAGACACCCGGACGCTGCTTAGTCTTTGTAGATTAAGATCTTAGTATATTTCCTCCTATTGACAAGTGACGAAATGTCTAAGTAGATTACTTCTTAAATTCTGATTGGAAATAAAGGCTAGAATAAACCTTGCTAGGGACTAGTAAGGAGTAAGCATGGGGGTATGATAACACTACATCTTGGGGTAATAATTCTATTAAATGGGGTTCATCTAAAGAACAAAATGCACTGATAACACATCATAAATAGAATGGGAGCATTGCATGCATCATACATCACGATTTCTTATAAAACAGTATTAATGGCCATTTGTATAAGTACTTGTCAAAGTAGGCCTCAGAAGAGCAATAGGACCGCACGGAGGGATTCAGACCAACGAATGGAGTCCAACGGACTCAAAATCGGCCAAATTTAACATCCGGAGCTCTCGTAATGGGTCCAAGAAGTTCTGATCATTGATCTGATGATCAACGGCCCACGGCGCGCCACGTGGCGCCCACTTGCTGCATCCAGACCGCCGACCAATCTCACCTTCAATCGGAGGACGAATCTTAGCCGTCGATCTTTAATCGAACGACTGAGAGCCGCTCACGCGCCCGCCCTTGCCGTGACAAAGTAGCGGGCGTAGCGCAGCGGTCGGCACCTCAACCCTGCAACCAGGGGAGCGGGTTCGAAACGCACCGCACACCAAATCGAAGGCAAAGGCACGCGCGAGCGAAATTGGACCGTAGATCAACGAGCGGTGGGCGCAATTGCTAGACGTGGCTCCCACAGATGCGCCTTGACCAGACACGCGCGATGACGCGGGGGCGTGGGCGCGATCGTGGCACGCACCCCGCGCGGGATCTCAACCTTCCGATCTTCGATCGAACGGCCTACGACACGCGCACGTGGATCAGGTGCGAAGAAGCACAAGGCGTGCGTGAGCGACCGGCGGGCAGGGACCTTCACCGACTTTTTGGGAAGGGTTTTAGCAACGTCCTGGACATCGCTAAAACCCTTTCTTCATTTGGAAAGCCCTTCTTTCTATTTAAACCCCTTCCAAC
The DNA here is from genome assembly GCA_037157565.1 of Thalassia testudinum. Lineage (NCBI taxonomy): Eukaryota > Viridiplantae > Streptophyta > Magnoliopsida > Alismatales > Hydrocharitaceae > Thalassia > Thalassia testudinum. Next base: position 2,808,654 of record JAZHRO010000061.1, read on the forward strand.
CACCCATGTGGGGGCATTCGCTCCACTTGCAAGTCTTCTATCTCCCTCCTAGCTACCTTTAAGCCCTTTTGTAATCGTCGGAGACGACGAGCCGCCCACCACCATGGCTGCCTCATCGTGCCCTCTCTATCTTTCCTTCTTTTAAGCTTTACTTTGCTTATGTTCAAGCATTTATCTAGTGTTGTAATTATGAACTAAAGTTGCATGTTAAATGAAATTATTTTCTATCAAATTTCTTACTTTATTTTATGTTCAAGTTGCATGTTGTGAATGAAACAATTCTAACCCTAATCTCTCTCTCTTCTCTCCCTCTCTCACTCACTTTTCACCCACGACTTTTCGCAAGCAAAACCCTATGATTTTCGTGACAATAAGTAACAAGAAGAATCCGATTTTCACGCCTCCTTGAGATCGACACTCAGACTCACCTCTGTTTCTTTATTTTAAAATCAACATCGCGAGCGCAAGCTATAACGACTCTTCTAAACACATGCGTCACGTGCACGTCACTGCTAAATATAACCTACCTTTCACCATCGGTTCTTCCACTAACCAACGGTATAGGTGACTAATACCGCGCAAATTTAAAGTACAAATTTTAACCATCTTTTCACCATCACTTATTAAGATGACTGACGGCAAAGGATTACTTCAACAACTCTGCCAATGCACCCAAATTTTGGCCGCTAAATTTAACCTACTTTTCGCCATCGTTTCTTCCACTAACCGACGGTAAACGTTACTAATCCCTTTAAAATTTTAGGCACAAATTTTAACTATCTTTTTACCGTCGGTTATTACAAGAAGCGATGGTGAAAAAATATTTACCGTCACTTGAATAACCAACGGTAAATATTTATGACCACCGCGCGCCCATCCCCTTTCTTCAGTTGAGTATAAACCTTCATCGTTGCTTATTTGAATAAGCGATGAGGAAAATACACAGGCCGTCGGTTTGGAAAACCGACGGCAAGTAACCAACGACATATCCCATTTTTCTAGTAGTGAATCCTCTAGAAAGAAGGATTCTCCTAAATCAAAATAAGGTTCAAAATCAGCATCGGCATAGGAGAATCCAAGAAAAGAACACGAGTGAAAGGATTTTTCTAAACCTGAACCAGAATTTAGATCACCACCATGAGGGGACTCGAAACCCATAAAGTTATCAACCTAAACTTTGTCTAACCTAGATTATGGTTCCAAGCTAACAGGGGTATCCTTATTAGACATGGGCTTGGGTTCAGGATATCTAGGATAGATCCAATTTAATCGTAACTCTTCGGATTCCTCTAATTCTGTGTCATAATTTGGTTATAATTCAAATAAATCAATATTCACTTTTGAGGAATTTAGAGAGATTTCATCATCAAAAATAGGCTCAGAAAAATCCTGATAATTTGAATTTGTGAATATATTCTCATTAAATTGAGCCGTATCATCGTCCCAAATAGGTTTCGGTCTAGATTCTTGGTCAAGTATAGGACTTGGGTCACTAGAATTTACATTCAAGTCAGTTGGGATGTCAGAATTATGCTTGAGGAAGACTTTACCAAGATAAGGTGCGGGAGTTATATCCTAGAGGTAGTCAGAATCAAACTCATCTCAGGTGTTTTGAAATTCTATTTGAATTGGACCAGCTCAAAAATTCCAGTTGCTGATTCAAAGTCAAGAACACCTATTATGGAATCCTCCCAACCAATGTTTGATTTTCTATGCCAGGTAATTCGTTATCATCACTTGGTTATAACTGGGTTGCGATTCCAACATAGAAGCCTTCATTTTGAAACCCGAGATAAGGAAAATCTAGTTTATCCTCAAAATTATCCCAAGATTCATAATCAAGGTCCAGGTGGGGGTTTGGGTATTTTTCATTAATCAGCTCTTCTAATTGGTCTAACAGATCCCCACGTTGTTTGAAAATCTTGGTAATTTTCCAACAATTCTGGATTTGAAAAATATTGTAAACCCTCATTTCTATGCAATCTTCTCACATCAATCATTTGTTCTAAGTAGGTTTCTTGGGTCGAACCACATGATATCTGGGTTGCAATCATTTAGATATGGTTCATAATGGGGATTACAATTTCAGATTCACTACCATGATCTTCGCTAATTGGGGTGGAGTTTCTAAAAATTCTTCTTTATGTTTAATAGCATCCTCAATCATTCGATCTTTCATGCTCTTACGGGGTTCAGGGTTAGTGGACATTTTTTTAATTTTCAGGTTGATTTCTAAGTAAAGTTTTGAAATCAAATCAGATGGTGGGTCAAAAGATGAAGAGTCGAGTTCAGGTTTAGAATGAACAGAAGAGAAGTTGATTAGATTAGAACTTACACAAGACAATCAGGACTTGACCCCGATTCAGATTAAACTCTAATGGAGGCCTTAAGGTAAATCTTACGGACCTCCTCTCTACGCAAATATTACAGAAAAGATGAGAGGGAATGGATGTGTATTGGACCCAATCAAGGCACCCAATACAATTGGATGACTATGGCTGATTTGAGGTAGATGAACCTCTTGATCAAAAACTCACTCACCCCGAGAATTACTTGGGTAGCTAGGAAGTGAGAGTCTTGTAAGGACTCCTACACGGTAGAGTGTCCCTACGGGCTATAGGGTTTCACCCACCCGACTTTCCTTATCACTGAAGTTCTAAATAGACCGGAAACGTGTGAGTTAAGCCCTAAAGTCTACCAATTTTAGGCTTAAATGTGCATGTGCCTTGGTTATTACTTGATTTAGAAATAAATTACAGTTGTGACCTAATTTTAGGTTGATTAGTTCATAATGTGAACCAACTCCACCTGACATGTCCTATAGATTAGAGGATGAAATCCAAGTTAATTCACCCGAACCACCCTATTTTAGTTGTCAAATAGGCTAGTAGGTCCCAACTTTTAAAGTTCAAGTGACCTTAGAGCTTGGATTTTAGGGTTTTGATTTTTAGGTCAATTCGAACAGGGCTTAGGTTGCACACAATGCAGGAAAATATTTCCTTTAAAAGTTTGCAATTATGTGCTAACACTCCAAAAAGTCTAATGTTCAGAACCCTAGATGCCTCTAGATGGAGTCCAATTTTGATTAAGTTACACACTTGGACTCAAACAAGAATGTGATAATCCAAGGTGCTCAATTTAAACACAAAAGTCCCTATAGTCACAGGAATTAAGAATAGTGTATTCTAATTTAATTCGCTTCTTCAAAAATGGAAGCACAAAAGATAATCAAGAAATACTTGCCACAAGTGATATGATTTACTAAAAATAAGGCAAAGGTGCAATCCTAGTTCTTTTTAGTTTATATATATATAGAAAGAAGAAAGAAAATTTACCGTCCCTTGGAGTGGTTGAACCATTGGTGAAGTGGTTGGGCCAGTTGAATCAGATCCAGTCCAACAAGAGAATCAACAAAATAAAGGTAGGTAAGTTAGAAAAACAAATAAAACAAATAAATAAAAAAGAATAAATAAAATGAAAATGTGCACAGTGATACTGGTAAACGTGCGTTGCTCCTCGGCAATGGTGCCAAAAAGTGACTTGCATGAAACGAGTTTCGTTAAAAATGCGTCGTAGTATAGTCAAATTGCAAAAATCAACTTTTAAAATTTTATTTCTCGAAGTTAGAGTCCAAAATCCTTTGTTGGGAGCAATTTATTTGCACGAAACTGCTATAGAAAGTTCACGGCTCTAGAGCTAGATGCTTAGTAATGTGATTTTTAAATTCAACCACTCTAGCTCAATACAATTAAGATTTACTAGCCTTCTCGTTTACCTCTTAGAACATGAATTACTTGAGCTTGATAGGAATCCTTTCCTTATGAGTATTATCCTAGAACTAAGTATGTAAGCAAACTGACAAGGATTTAATTTCGCAAATTATCAATCGAGTATCCTGATTACGTAACTTAATGCTTAACTAAGTGAAAAAAAATTATGGTGATGAAGCATTAATTTTTTCAAGTAGTGTCTGAATAACAATATAATGCAATATAATCTCTAGATATTTAATAATCACTGCAAGTTATTAATCACTCAAAAGATATTACCATTCAATCTTACAAAATCAAGACATTATTGCATTTCTACATTTTGATCCTTGAACAATTTCAATTAGGTCCCCGCAAAAATCTCTCTCTCAAATTAGCCCCTACCAGCATCAGGTGCTTAAGCTCCTTCTTGTGTGAGGAGGGAGTAGGGCAACCCTTGGCAAGAGATTGGGGGATCCTCAAAGCTCCTCAGGTTGTGCTCTAAGGCTTGAGGGCCTCGGCGAAACTCCACGAGTCTTTTGGTGGAGTATGACGATGGCGAGAGTGGTGAATGACAATTGCTGGCCTTGAAGGTGACGGCGGCAACGACGGAGGTGGACAGATGTCATCGATGCTCAAAAGGTTCTTCAGGGAATCGCAAAAGGCTCCGCATGGCTTCGCGGAGCTTCACCCGAAGCTTGGAAGCTCAAGAAGAGGTGAGGGGGGGTGTCGGCGTCGGAGAAGGAAGCGGCGAACAGCGGGTGTGGTCTCATCGTGAGGGGGACTCTCAGCCTCAGGAAAGTAGCCGAGTAGCTCTGTCGGACCTCGGTGAAGGTGTTGGTGGTGTTGATTTGGCGAGAAGGTGTTGGTGGTGATCGGACGAAGTCGAGGAAGAGGGTGGCAGTGCTGTGCGTCCGGCGACGACGTAGGGACATCGAAGCCCCAAATTGGTAGAGGGATCTCATTCGTCTTGTCCTCGCGAAGGGGATAGGTGGTCGGCGATGGTGGTCAGTGAGTGGAGCAGGGCGGAGAGTGTCACCAGAGATTTGCCGACCGTGAGGTAGAAGATGGATAGGAGGGCGACGTTGGTGGTTGATGACTTGGTTGTTGTTTTTGTTATATGTCAAGTTATAGTCGTTATAGTAATAAGACAGCTACCAGGTTATCATTACAAAATTTTTTACTCGGAAATGGTTTTCCCATGGTCGAACTCAGGGAGCTACTGGAATTCTAGAAATACAAAGTTTCTCCATTAGATTACAAAAATAAGGGAGAGAGAGAGAGAGAAAGAGAGAGAGAGGGAGCTTGTCTTGGCTTCTTCTTCTTCTCTTCTCCTTTTCCTTCTCCTTCTTTCAGCGGCTCTTCTTTTCTTCTTTCTCTTCTCTGTTCACAGCTGCGTCTTCTCTCTTCTTTTCTTTTGTAGGGTTCCTCTTCTTCTTCTTCTTCTTCTGTTCTTTCTTTTTCTTCTCTTCTTCTGTGGCTATGACAATCTTCTTCTTCTTCTGACTTCTTTTTCTTCCGCCTTCTTCTTCTTTCTTCTCTTGCTTTATCTCCTCTGGCCACTGCTCAACCGTCGTCTGATGCAACGGTCAGAGGACTTAACTGTAGGTTTGCTACAGTGCTTCTCTTCTTCTGTTTCTTCTCTCTTTCTTCTTCTTCTTCTTCTTTGCTTCTTCTTCTTCCTCTCTGCCCTGAGCAGCTAAGGCTTCTACCGCCTTCCTTCCTTCTCCTTCTGCTCCTGCACGCTCGCACAAGGATCAGAAAGCAAAACCTACCCCTACCCTTCCCCGCGTCTCTCTTTTTCTCAGATTTCTCTCATAGGATCGCTCTCCCAGAGCCGGGTATTCGGGTACGGGTATCGCGCCCGGGACCAGGCCCACCGGCGTGCGGTGGTGGGCAAGGAGTGCACGGGTTAGGATAGTCAGATCCGGCTCAGAACCGTGGGGCGTGAGCACGGGTGAGGGCGAGCGCGTTGTGCGCGGCGTGTGTGAGGGACCTGACCCCTGTGTTCGAATGCAATAAGCCTACAACACTTTTTCCCTTTATTTGGCTGCGGCGCCTCCAAAACCTCCGAGGTGGGACTAAATGTCCCACCCCAATTGGCGCCCGCAGCTGAGGAAGCTGCAGGCAATTGCTGCAGCGTGCGAGGCCTTCACCCCAGCTGCAGGCCTAGGACGCTTCGCGGAGATAAGCTGCGCATCCTGGGGCGTGAGCCGGGGTGAGAGAGCACCTGCAGCTGCAGGTGCTGGAGCTTCAGAAGCTCGGTAATGGCGAGGAAGGGTCGTCGACCTGAAAACAAGAATACAGCCTCTCGGCCCAATCAGAGGATGCAGGGAGCTTCGTCGGAGTGCGGCGAAGGTAGTATGGGTGGTGGTGAGGCGTGAGGCGGCGTGTGGTGGTAGCCCTAGGTCGGATTGTGGCCGGAGAGATGGGTCTGTTCGGGGGGTCGTCGGGTGGCGTCTGGCAGTGGATGGAAAGGGGGGATTTGTTGAGTGGAGTGAGGGGAAGCTTTTAGGGTAGCCGGCGAGGGGTGAGAAGGTCTGTGGATGTGGGATGAGCTCGCCAGAGGGGGTGGTCGGAGACGGAGCAGGCGGAAGTGGGAGTCGTGTGCGGTGAGGCAAAAAGACAAATTGAGAGAGGGAAAATGTAAAGGAAAAGGATAGGAAGCTATTTACCTAGGTTTTGGACGAATGGGGAGGGTGGAGCCATCTGCTCGTACCTGCCGGAGCTGGGGAAGAAAGGGCCCTGGAGGAGAAGTGCGGTGACGAGGAAGCAGGCAGAGGGTGCCGGCGGGTGCAGCATGGCATAGACGAGAGGGCTAGTAGAACCCTGCTGCAGGTAAGGCGGCAGAGCGACAAGGAGGAAGAGGAGGGAGTTGCTGGAAGCTGCGGGCCGTCTGACGGAGGAGGAGGGGATGAAGTGGGGGGCTGTTCTCCGTCAAAGAGAGCTTAGGGGAACCGACAGGGGGTGCCGGTCCTTATAAAGGGGCTGGCGCAGAGGGAGGTGCGGGATGGTGACGTGCCAGCCTCGCCGGAGCGTGGCCGGAGAGGGGACCCATACCTTCCGCGCGTTCGCACGGAAGGTATGGAGGCCGGCAGAGAGCATGGTCGGGTCCCTGCGACAAAGGACGTCGTAGGGAACCCCGCGTTTGCTTTGCTGGACGATCACCCCTCTTTGCGTAGAGTTTCACAGGAGGGACCGTTCTGCAAAGAACGATGAAAAAGTTGGGGGCTAAAATGCAAGGGTTTCGAAAGATAAGGGTCAAAAAGTAAATGAAGAGGACCAAATTGCAAAGTCGGTCAAGGAGGTCTCCTCTTAAGCTCAAGTTTTTATAAAAGACTAATTTGAACCTAAGGATTTTAATGGTGAATTTTATTTCTAGGTTGGACCATGTTTGACCGGCCAACTTACGTAAAAACCCAGATTAAGTCATTATTTAGGCAAGGTTCTCTTTGTAGGTCAAAATGGGTTTCTAACGATAAATTGAAGGTTCTAAACCCTAGAAATTATTTTTCTTTGAATTTTAGAGGGTTTAGTTGATTTTTATCATGCCTCAAACCTCGTGAATTGAGGTGGATTTATTTTAGGGTTACAGAATGTCATTTAATTTCCTAAAGTAGCTATAACCCTTTTTAGATCCGACCATCCCACTTTCCTTCTTATTAGGCTTGTTTGACCTGTGTTTGGACCCTTAATTACCCTGTTTGCAAACTACGTTGGTGAAATTGCAGTTTTACCCCTTATGATTTATTTTCTTCTCAAACTCAGAATTTTCTGAGTTAAGCCTTTTTGAACCAGCAGAGTGCTGACATGCCCCTGGTAGGATATGTAAATATCCTAAGAGACAAGCACCGAGGAGATGATATTTTGTTACGCATCTTCGAGGGGAATTTCCCACCTCTCCGCGCTGGGAACTCGTCCGAATCAACTTGTGTTGATCGGCCGCTCCTACTCTAGGTGTTATTTTCAGAATTTTTCGACGCTTCTGCGTGATTTTGATTTTTACGCTTACTGAACCAGGATGTGTGTGAGATTAGGGCTCTTAGGTTACTGAGTCCCGTAAACCAAAAGTTAGTTAATAAGGCCAAATACTTCCTAAGCCTTTGACCTAATACTTAAGCTTTTCATTTTCCTCAACCTCTTGAAGAATGTCTAGATCTTAATGGGTGCTAGGAGTTTATCCAAGAATGCCTAAGGTTTGCGTTCTTACTAATCTCACTATACACTTTTCATTTCTTTCTTGAATGAGGTCTAGAACTTAGGTTAATTCCTTAGTTTCTTACTAATGACTATCACTTTTCTCTCATTTTTGTACTTCTTTTTCATTTTGTTTCTTTTTCCTTCCTCCACAAAATTTCTTTCCTCCTCTTATTATGATTTTTTTTTTAAATTTTTATGGTATTTTTGGCAAATGTGAATTTTTTGTTTAAAACCTTTTCTTACAAGTTTTGCACCTTCATACCCCCCATGCCTAAGATTTGCAATGTCCTCATTGTGACTTAGGGGATTTTTATTCAAATTAGTTCATTCCTTAGGACAGATATTTTGGTAAGTGAATGGGTCGGAATGATTGTTGCGGACGATTTCTAATCTCAGATGCAAGCACCTGAGGTGGAGTCGGCTGTCTTAAAGGGTGAAGCTTAAGTGCACAAAGGTGTCAAAAAAAAGGTTTCAGGTTTTCCAAGAGAATGATGGGCTGCCTCATGTTGAGCGCTGAGTTTTACGCCATCGGCTGCGCGCACTAAGCTCATGGGGAATGGAGGATAAAAGATGATTCAGCCAAATCAGTAGAAGTTACATCAATAAACGGTTTGAGTCTCTGACCGCTCACGATGAAAGGTTCGGAATCATGGCTGAGTGGACTAATCTCGACCGCTCCATTTCCAAAAACCTGTCAGACCAAGTATGGTTCGACCCACTTGGATCGCAGCTTCCCAAGGAAAAGTTTGAGTCGGGCATAAAAAAGTAGGACCTCCTGACCAAAATAAAAGATCTTTCTAGAGATATGCTTGTCATGGAAGGCTTTAACCCGCTCCTTCTAGATTCGCGAATTCTCGTACGCATCAAGACGTAGCTCTTCGATCTCGCTGATTTGAAGCTTTCTGTGGGTTCCGGCCTTCGAAAGATCTAGATTACAGTTCCGTACTACCCAATAGGCTTTGTGCTCCAGTTCGACAGGAAGGTGACACGCCTTCCCGTACACCAGTCTAAAGGGAGACATGCCTAATTGGGTTTTGTGGGCGGTCTTATAGGCCCACAAGGCTTCCGGAAGTCGGGACGACCAGTCCTTCCTGTCAGGCCGAACAGTGACCTGCAGGTTTTTCTTGATCTCTCGATTTGACAGCTCAGCTAGACCATTAATCTGGGGGTGATAAGGAGTAGAGATTCGGTGAGACACCCTGTACTTGGTCATCAGTGACCTAAACTGAGCATTCATGAAATGGTTCCCCCCATCTGAGATGATAGCACGAGGAATCCCGAACCGTGAGAAGATATTGTGATGAATGAACTTGAGAACGATTTTGTGATCACAGGTTCGGGTTGGTATGGCTTCGATCCATTTGGACACGTAGTCCACGGCCAGCAGAATATATTGAAAACCATCCGAAACAGGAAAGGGGCCCATAAAATCAATCCCCCAAACATTAAAGATTTCGCATACGAGAATCAGCTGCAGAGGCATCATGTCGCGATGGCTCATGTTGCCCAAAGTTTGGCAACGACTGCATGCCTTGCAGTGATTGTATGCGTCTTTGAATCGTGTGGGCCGGTAGAAACCACATTGGAGGATTTTCGATGTGATTTTGTGCCCAGAGAAATGGCCACCGCATGCCTGGTTATGGCAGAAGGAAAGAATATCATTGACTTCATCTTTCGGGACACATCTCCGGATGATTTGGTCAGCACCTATGTGGAAGAGGTACGGATTTTCCCAAATGTAATACTTGGCATCAGAGCACAATTTGTCTTTCTTGACCTTCGTCCAATCAGACAGAATCTGATGAGATGCCAAGTAGTTTACTATATCAGCAAACCATGGAATTCTAGTACCAATAGTCAGCAGGTGCTCATCAGGGAAATGCTCCGTGATGGGTCCGGAAGGGTTGATAATCTCAGAAGGAAGGCAGGACAAATGGTCAGCTACCACATTTTGTTTTCCTGCCTTGTCACGAATCTCAAGATCAAATTCTTGCAACAGCAAGATCCATTGGATTAGTTGGGGCTTCGCATCCTTCTTGGCAAGGAGATGCCTCACAGCCGTGTGATCCGAGTAGATGATGACGTGGGAACCCAGGAGATAAGATCGAAATTTTTCAAGGGCAAATACTACGGCTAGCAGTTCTTTCTCCGTAACTGTATAGTTACGCTGAGCCTCGTCAAGTGTCTTGCTAGCATAGTAGATGACCACAGGTTTCCCGTCAGCTTTCTGCCCCAGAACCGCTCCTACAGTGAAATCAGACGCATCGCACATGATCTCAAAGGGTTGACACTAGTCAGGGGATTGTAGGATTGGCGCCTGGGTGACTCGTTCTTGAAGGTTTTCAAAGGCTAGAGTGCATTCCTTGGAGATTTCAAAGGGTACATCCTTAGAGAGGAGAGTCGTCAGGAGGTGTGCGATTTTCGAGAAATCAAGAATGAAACGACGGTAAAAATCGACGTGCCCCAGAAAAGAATGGATGTCCTTGATCGAGCTAGGCATAGGAAGGCGAGAGATTAGATCAACCTTAGCTCGATCCACCTGGATGCCCTTCTCAGAAATCAGATGTCCTAGGACGATCCCCTCAGGCACCATAAAGTGGCTCTTTTCACAGGAAAGAGCCAGATTAACGTCGATGCAGCACCTGAGTATATGAACCAAGTGCTGGAGGCAATCATCAAATGATGCCCCGAAAACTGAAAAGTCATCCATGAAGACTTGCAGATAATCACCTACCATATCAGAGAATATGGCAAGCATGCACCGCTGAAAAGTCGTAGGTGCATTGCAGAGACCGAATGGCATCCTTCGGAATGCGTACGTTTCAAAGGGGCAGGTGAACGTGGTCTTCTCTTGGTCCTCAGGATGAATAGCTACTTGGTTATAACCGGAGTACCCATCAAGGAAGCAGAAGAATCGATTTCCCGCTAATTTCTCGAGAATCTGATCAATGAAAGGTAGTGGGAAATGATCCTTCTTTGTGGAGGAATTGAGTCGTCAGTAATCTATGCAGACTCTCCATGAGTTGGCTAATCGAGTAGGTATGACTTCTCCGGTTTCAGTCGTTATGGTGGTGAGCCCTGCCTTTTTAGGCACAACCTGGATTGGGCTCACCCAACGACTATCGGAGATCAAGTAGATGATCCCTGCATCTAACCACTTGATGATCTCCTTTTTCACGACCTCCTGCAAATTGGGGTTCAAGCGTCTCTGCATCTCACGAGAAGGTCATGCGCCCTCTTCTGAGTAAATATGGTGTGTGCAATTGGAGGGACTTATTCCAGTCAAATCATCGAGAGTCCATCCAATGGCTCTGCGATGTTGCTGGAGATCAGCAATCAGACGGGATTCCTGTTCGAGATTAGGCTTGGAATTAATAATCACAGGAAGGGTCTGATTAGAACCCAGAAAGATTATTTCAAATGATCGGGAAGGGGTTTCAGTTCAAGGATGGGGTTATCAGTGGCAGCGGGTGGTTCAGGGGAGATGTGAGGTTCAAGGGTTGGATTTATGGGTCTGTCTAAATCTGGTTTTGACTCCTCTGATTGCGGTTCAAAATCTTTTTGTGGTTGATGAGGTATAATCAGGTCATTCTCAAAATGCATTTCATCAACCAAAGTCCTGATATCACAAATCTGTTCGATGACACCGCAATTGATTCCTTGTTGGGCCTTAAATATATCAATTTTTAGGGTTTGATTTCCAAATTTGAGCTCTATTTAGCCCTCCTCACAGCTGATGTTGGCTCTAGCAGTAGCCAAGAAGGGTCTCCCTAGAAGGATCGGTGTATCCCTAGGGTTTTCAGGTGCGTCCATGTCTAAGACTATAAAGTCTACAGGAAAGTAGAAATCCCGCACTCTTACAATAACATCCTCGAGAATCCCTTTAGGTGACTTTATAGATCGATCTGCTAATTGCAATGTCACCTCAGTTGGTTTTACCTCAGATTTTTCTAGGTGGTTAAGTAAGGATGTGAGTATCAGATTTATGAAAGGACCCAAGTCTAGCAATGCTTTGTCGAATTGGGTATCACCTATCTTGCAGGAAATCAGGGGAGTACCAGGATCTTTAGCCTTGGGTGGGAGTCTGCTTAGGATTACAGAGCTGGCTTGCTCTGATAGTACAATTGGACTCTCACTCTTGGTTCGCGGCTTACGTTGGGGTGTACACACATTCTTTAGGAATCGTGCGTAAGCCGGTACATGGTGAATTGCATCCATCAAGGGGATGTTTATTTGGACCTGCTCAAAGAGCTTGACCAGGTCCTCAGGTGCCACGGGCTTGGTGGTCTTCTTTCCCTTGGTCAAGGCCTCGGGAAACGGAACCTTGGTTTGTTCTTCTAGGATAGGTCCAGGTCTTTGATCTGGGACAGGGATAGGAACGTCCTGGATTACTGTTGTAGGGCTGGGATTACTACTAGGCTTGGAGTGGTTTGGATAGGGTGGATCTTGGGTTTCCTTACCACTACGGGTTGTTATAGAGTTTAGCCCTGCTTGGTTTTGGTTAGGGTTGGGTAAGATGGGTTGCTGCTGATAGCCCACATAGGAAGTGGAAGCCTCCATCCCGTCGGGTGAAGGAACAGAGGGGGCCTGATAAATCATGTGTGCTTTGCCCGGGTTTGGGTTCATAACGCGCCACTGGGTCGACACGTTATTCGGGTTAAGAAGAGGTTGGGAAGGAAATGTGCTTGGTTGGTGAGAATTTGCCAACTGGGCCAATTGATTTCGAACCTCTGTAAGTTCGTCCTTGTGTTTCTTTTGAATAGCCGCATTTGTTCTTTGAATGTCAGCCAGACTCTGAAGGATGAGAGACATTTGGTCCTGATTTGGCCCTGATGGATAGGTAGGGTTGGGCCGAGGCTGAGGCGGCTGGTAAGGACGAGATGGTTGTGAACGGGGCTGAAAGGGTGGTCTCTGGGTTTAGGAATTTCCCGCCCACTGGAAGTTGGGATGGTTTCGCCATCCAAGGTTATAGGCGTTGGAGAATGGGTCATTATGGATGGCGTTGAGGTCCTCGTAGGTCTGAGGAACCTCCAAAGAATCAGAGAAAGGGGGAATGGAATTCCCCGTGCTGGTATAGAAAGGATCGGATGACCCTCCGATCCGAGAATCAGATGGGGGCGGATATGGATCCATCCCAGGAGAAGATCGGTGGAGAATGTTTTGCACAGTTTCCTGTGTAGAAAGAGGCTGTGCAAAGAAGCTATGCGCAGAGGTGGCTCGCTGCAAGTGCTGAGTCAGCTCGTCCACCTTCTTCTCAATGATGGAGACCTTGTCCAATCGAATGGCCATTAGTTCCAGGTCGACTGATGCGGACAGGCCCTGCGTCTCGTGTGCTCCCCTAAGGTTCGTCGATGCGCTGGTATTCGTCCTGCCAAATAAGCCCATGGAGTCATTGTTGATGGAGTTCTCGCACATGTTTTCGAGAATCTCCCACACGGTGTCCTCATGTTGACCCATGATATTCCCTCCGCAAGTTGCATTGACAAAAAGCCTGATATCCTCACGGAGTCCCTGGTAAAAAGACTGGACTTGTTCCCATTTAGGAACTCCGTGATGGGGGCACTTTCTCATGAGATCCTGAAGCGATCCCATGCCTCATGGAGAGGTTCTCTCGTTTGCTGCGTGAAGTGAGTAATCTGATGGCGCAAGGCATTGGTCCGACCAACGGGAAAGAACTTCTTCAAAAATTCATACTGAAGTTCTTCCCAATTGTTGATCAGCCGGGTCTGAGTCTTGTACCAATGAGCGGCCTTGTCCATAAGGGAGAAGGAGAACATTTTCATGAGGAGAATGTCCCGGTTTTGTGCATTTGACCCAAAAGTTTGGGCTAGATGCATCAGCTGTTTGATGTGCTGGAAGGGGTCTTCAGAATTAAGCCCATGGAATTTGGGTATGGCATGAATCATATTGGGCTTTAATTCAGAATCAGGTCCTCCAGTCGGGATTCTGACTCGAGGCTCAATAGCCACCGTAGCAGGATTATAATGGTCCCGCATCATAGGACGCTGCGGTGGGTGCACAAAGTTTTGGAAGAGGTCATTGAGTCGCTGGAGCTAGTGCTCCAGATTATTTTCTTCCTCAACTGGCTGAGCCATTGTGGAAGAAGAAGGTGAGTTGGGTTCGGAGTTGGAGGAGAGGTCGATGTGTGGTGTTGTTTTCTCAAACAAGGGCACTGAGGCTCACCCTCGAGGAGAGTGAAGTTCTAAAGGAGGTTTTAAGGACCTCCTACCAAACATACAATGTTGGAAGAGATGAGTTTAGTAGGTGCTGGACCCAATCAAGGCACCCAAAAAGTTGGGTGACTATAGAGGTGCGGGGTAGATGGCCCCTTGATTAAAAGATCGGCCATCTGAGAATTACCTGGGCAGCCAGAGAGGGTGAGTCCCGCGAAGACCCCTACACGGTAGAGCGTCCCCATGGGTTACAGGGTTTCCCCCACCCAACCTCTCTTGTCACTGAGATTCCAGGTAGACCAGAATTTGGATCTTGACCTCTTAAGTCTACCAATTTTAGTTTAAGACCAGGGTGATTAAGTTTTCACTTGAACTTTTAGCTTTTTGAGTGTGAAGAGTGACCAAAATTGAAGGTTGGTTGACCCTAAGGGGTCAACTTCACCTATTGATTCCTTTGAGAACTTATTAGGTCTTGTATTTTAGGGTTCAACTGTTTTTAGAGGGTCAATTGCTTAGGGTTTTTCTGAATAGGTATATTCAATCAATGGCTTAAGCACACTCCTTTTGGGATTTCTCAATTCTTGATTAAGTAGTGTGTCTCTAAAACCCGTGTTAATTCCTATGTTGGCTCTACTTGGTCCAGTTAACTCTTTGTTGGGTAATTAGGGCTTCAGGCAAGAAGATGTTAGCCCTTAATTACCCTTAATACTGTGTGCAGGAATAGTGGTTTTGAAAACATACAGTTGTTACTAAGTATAAAAGACAGGTTATACCTATATTATTATTTTATTCTTTTTCTCCCTCTTTAGAATTTAGGGGTTAATAGTGGGAGGATAGAAGTTACCTGTCCTTGGAGTGGTTGTTGTGTGGCTGCTTCTTAATTTTTCCTGTACCTGCACACAAGAGAGAAGAGATTATTAGAAAATTCCAAAATAGAGAATTTATAGCTTCTAGAATAGCCGTTGCTCCCTGGCAGCGGCGCCAAGAAATGATGACTTGGTTGTTGTGTTTGTTATATGTCAAGTTATAGTCGTTATAGTAATAAGACAGCTACCAGGTTATCAATATAAAATTTTTTACTCGAAAATGGTTTTCCCAAGGTCGAACTTAGGGAGCTACTGGAATTCTGGAAATACAAAGTTTCTCCATTAGATTACAAAAATAAGGGAGAGAGAGAGAGAGAGAAAGAGAGAGAGAGAGAGGGAGCTTGTCTTGGCTTCTTCTTCTTCTCTTCTCCTTTTCCTTCTCCTTCTTTCAGCGGCTCTTCTTTTCTTCTTCTTTCTCTTCTCTGTTCACGGCTGCGTCTTCTCTCTTCTTTTCTTCTGTAGAGTTCTTCTTCTTCTTCTGTTCTTTCTTTGTTCTTCTCTTTCTTTCTTTTTCTTCTCTTCTTCTGCAGCTGCGACAATCTTCTTCTTCTTCTGACTTCTTTTTCTTCCGCCTTCTTCTTCTTTCTTCTCTTGCTTTATCTCCTCTGGCCGCTGCTCAACCGTCGTCTGATGCAGCGGTTAGACGACTTAACTGTAGGTTTTCTACAGTGCTTCTCTTCTTCTGTTTCTTCTCTCTTTCTTCTTCTTTGCTTCTTCTTCTTCCTCTCTGCCCTGAGCAGCTAAGGCTTCGGCCGCCTTCCTTCCTTCTCCTTCTACTCCTGCACGCTCGCACAAGGATCAGAAAGCAAAACCTACCCCAACCCTTCCCCGCGTCTCTCTCTTTCTCATATTTCTCTCATAGAATCGCTCTCCTAGAGCCGGGTATTCGAGTACGGGTATCGCGCCTGGGACCAGGCCCACCGGCGTGCGGTGGTGGGCGAGGAGTGCACGGGTTAGGATAGTCGGATCCAGCCCAGACCCACGGGGCGTGAGCGCGGGTGAGGGCGAGCGCGTGGTGCGTGGCGTGCGTGAGGGACCTGACCCCTGTGTTCAAATGCTATAAGCCTACAACACTTTTTCCCTTTACTTGGCTGCGGCGCTTCCAGAACTTCCGAGGTGGGACTAACTGTCCCACCCCAATTGGCGCCCGCAGCTGAGGAAGTTGCAGGCAATTCCTGCAGCGTGCAAGGCCTTCACCCCAGCTGCAGGCCTGGGACGCTTCGCGGAGACAAGTTGCGCGTCCTGGGGCGTGAGCCTGGGTGAGAGAGCACCTGCAGCTGCAGGTGCTGGAGCTTCAGAAGCTCGGTAATGGGGGTGAAGGGTCGTCGAACTGAAAACAAGAATACGGCCTCTCGGCCCAATCAGAGGATGCAGGGAGCTTCGCCGGAGTGCGGCGAAGGCAGTGTGGGTGGTGGCAAGGCATGAGGCGGAGTGTAGTGGTAGCCCTAGGTCGGACTGTGGCTGGAGAGATGGGTCTGTTCGGGGGGTCGTCGGGTGGCGTCTGGAAGTGGATGGAAATGGGGGATTTGTTGAGTGGAGTGAGGGGAGCTTTTAGGGAAGCCGGCGAGGGGTGAGAAGGTCTGTGGAGGTGGGATGAGCTCACCGGAGGGGGTGGTCGGAGACGGAGCAGGAGGAAGTGGGAGTCGTGTGCGGTGAGGCAAAAAGATAAATTGACAGAGGGAAAATGTAAAGGAAAAGGAGAGGAAGCTATTTACCTAGGTTTTGGACGAAGGGGGAGGGCGGAGCCATCGGCTCGTACCTGCCGGAGCTGGGGAAGAAAGGGCCTTGGAGGAGAAGTGCGGCGACAAGGAAGCAGGCGGAGGGTGCCGGCGGGTGCAGCACGGCACAGACGAGAGGGCTAGGAGAACCTTGTTGCAGGTAAGGCGGCAGAGCGACGAGGAGGAAGAGGAGGGAGTCGCCGGAAGCTGCGGGCTGTCTGATTGAGGAGGAAGCGATGAAGTGGGGGGATGTTCTCCGTCAAAGAGAGCTTAAGGGAACCGGCAGGGGGTGCCGGTCCTTATAAAGGGGTTGGCGCAGAGGGAGGCGTGGGCTGGCGACGTGCCAGCCTCGCCGAAGCGTGGCCGGAGAGGGGACGCATACCTTCCGCGTGTTCGCACGGAAGGTATGGGGGCCGGCAGAGAGCATGGTCAGGTCCCTGTGATAGAGGACGTCGTAGGGAACCCCGCGTCTGCTTTACGGGGTGGTCACCCCTCTCTGTGCGGCGCCATGCTCCGCGCAAAGTCGCCAGAGCATGGTGCTGCGCAGAGTTTTGCAGGAGGGACCGTTCTGCAAAGAACGACGAAGAAGTTGGGGGTCAAAACGTAAGGGTTTCGAAAGATAAGGGTCATAAAGTAAATGAAGAGGACCAAATTGCAAAGTCGGTCAAGGAGGTCTCCTCTTAGGCTCAAGCTTTTATAAAAGACTAATTTGAACCTAAGTATTTTAATGGTGAATTTTATTTCTAGGTTGGACCATGCTTGATCGGCCAATTTACGTAAAAACCCAGATTAAGTCATTATTTGAGCAAGGTTCTCTTTGTAGGTCAAAATGGATTTCTAAGGTCAAATTGAAGGTTCTAAACCCTAGAAATTATTTTTCCATGAATTTTAGAGGTTTTAGTTGATTTTTATCCTACCTCGAACCACATGAATTGAAGTGGATTTGTTTTAGGGTTAGAGAATGTCATTTAATTTCCTAAAGTAGCTATAACCCCTTTTAGATCCGACCATCCCACTTTCCTTCTTATTAGGCTTGTTTGACTTGTGTTTGGACCCTTAATTACCCTGTTTGCAAACTGCGTTGGTGAAATTACAGTTTTACCCCTTATGATTTATTTTCTTCTCAAACTTAGAATTCTCTGAGTTAAGCTTTTCTTTGGGTTATGTAGGAGCTTTTTCTTACATATCTGGGTTAGATTGTGCTTGTTAGGGTTCATGATGAGGTTCTCATCAGTGGTCGATTCCTAAGCTAAAAACCCTTAAACTGTGTTATAAAGAGAGAGGGAGTGGAACGGATTACCTAAAGAGGATGAAGACGACTGAAGAGCGTGGCTAGAGGGATGACCGGACGTATGGAAGAAGACATGTCCAACAAGGTATGTTGGAGCGACGGAGAGGAAGAAGATGCTAGCTCTATGGTGGGAAGCTCCGCGAAGAAGAGGCAAAGGCAACCGTGCCCTCAGTTAGCAGCGAGTATCGGTGACGAGAGAGAACGAAGGAGCTCCAAGGTTGTCGTCGACGGCAACATCGGGAAGGGGGAGGTGTTAAGACTCGTGCTGTTTGAGCCTTTTAAGACGTTTGGACTATGGGTCAGACGTCTGGTCAGACGTTTGGACACCTTCCTAGACGACTGGAAATCAAATTTTTGGGTACGAGCTCGCGCCTACGCGTGGGCTGCGCGCGGACGGTACCTTCTCTTTTTCCATCCCTTCTTCTCTCTCTCCCTGCCTCTAGCAAACCCTTACCCACCAACCTTATAAACCCCTTCCCCCTCTCTCGTTCTCCCCACCAACCATCTTCCTCTCTTCTTCTCCACTCCAGCGAGAGAGCCATTGCGAGCGAGAGCGGCGTCGAGGAGTAGCGGCGCGAGGAGAGGAGGAGGAGAGTGAGTTCGCGAGCTCGTATAGGAGCTCGCCGGGAGCGCACCGCCGAAGCGGCGCACGTGGGAGGAAGAGGCTTGCGTCGGGGAAGTCATACCCAACACTGCTACAGCTGGAGCTGCAAGCGAGGGGGCGAGGCGCGGCCACGCGCGGCGAGGGCGAGCGGGAGTAGGTTTTGGTTCTGGATTTTTCCCAGAATCAGACATCTGGAGCGACGTCCATACGACGGTGTAAACGTCTGGAGGCGATTCAAGACGTCTGAAGAGAGCTTCACGAATGTACGTCCTCTTTACGGATACGACCATGCAGGCCGCTCCGCAGGCACCCTTTTGCGTACCTATTTTGAGAAGATTCAGTGGATGCGTGTAGGATTTGCTTCGGGAAGGTGCGGGACATGCCCTCCCACGCATTTCAGACGTCTGGGAGCTTACTAGACGACTTGAAGCACTTCCAGACGTCCGGAGAGGTAGTCGAATGTCTGGAGCTGAGGTCCAGATGGTCCAGAAGAGTTTCTGGATGTTCGAGGGTGGACACAGAGACTGAGGTGCGTTTTTGGACACTTATAAGTCGTCTAGAAGTTGCTCCAGACATCTGATTTTTAGTCAGTAGCCCTGTTTTGACTCGTTTAGGGTTCGTTTGAGGTTCGTTTTACGCAAATAAGATACCGATGTTTTCCTTGTGAGTTCCTCTACTTGTTAGAAGGCTTTCTATACTATTTTGATTATTCCCTTATGATTGTTCCTTATGAAAGGACTTCATTTCGTTGTGGGTTCGGGGCTTGCTGAGGCATGTGAGCCTATCGTTCGAGCCCCCAATCCTCCTGGGTTGACTGGTAGAGTGGCTTCCCCTAATTTAAATACAAACCTAAATGCATGTGTGGAATGAATGATTAGAACCCAGGATGTGGCATGAATCCTAGGACGAGAAATACTTGAAATGTCTGTATGCGTGTTTGAATTGCAATCTTGAATGAGTAGATAGAAATGTTAAACAGCTGCCTGTAAATGAACCAAAGTTGCCTGTGAATTATGAATAACCTGTGCTAGTTAGTAGTTGCATGTAACCTTCTTGTTGTATATGTTAGTTGATATAATACGAGCTGCATGTGTATACTCTGAGAATGGAAATGTGAATAACAGAAATACAAGCTGGATGTGTATACTCTGAGAATGGAAATGTGAATGATAGAAATATGAGCTGTATGTATATAACCTGAGAATGGAAATGTGAATGATGAAACTTTGTATGGAATGGTATGAGAAATATGAGAATGAACCCTACGGGGAAATTAGGAGTAGAGCTCTCGGAAATGAATGGAATGGATCTGGGAATGTGAGTGGGGAAGTGTGCTGGCCCTTGAGTACGTAGTACTAAGGAGAGTGACTGTCCCCTGTTTAGTGTAGAGCGGAGCTAGCCGCCCTTGGGTTGGGACCCAGAGTTAGGATTAGCTACTCTTCACCGACTTCTTGGCCCTCGTGTACACTGTACCGGGGAGAGCTACTAGTGTAGGGAGAGAGTTAGCTACCCCACGGGATCAGGGGTTCAGGTAGCCACCCTACACCGACTTGTTAGGCCCACTGGGCAAACTAAGGTAGTCAGGCGAGGGTGTGAGGACTGTGGAGGGGTGAGACCCCTGTTTAGTTCTTAGGGGCTAGACCCTTGTTACTGAGAGGGCTAGACCATATATTGTTTCGTGCTGTACTTTGGGCACACCCGTTAGCGGAAACAACTGACCGCGTGCCAGTGCGAGGTAGCTACCCATGCCCTTATCGTGCGTGCCGTAGTCACCGTTACGTCTATCTGTGACCTTGGGGTGGTTGACTAGGTGTAAGATCACCACGGGGGACTCTCCCGGCCAGGAGAGCACTACGTGTGCCTTCTACTCTTCGGAAATGACTGCAATCAAGATCGTTCTCACAAGGAACATTCAAGATCAAGAAAGAGATCTGATAAATAAATCAAGTGGTGAAAAAGAATAATTAGTTAAATAAAGTAATTGAAAATAACAGCTACCTATCCACTTTTACTACTTTGGTTAGCTGGTTGCCACTCTACTCAGCGTTCGCTGACGTTGTGTACTCATAACCCCTTTTTAGGTCAAAGTGTTGAGCAGCTAGAGTCTACGGTTGGAGAGGGTGCTGGGCCCAATAGCAGTAGTTTCTTGTTGCACTTCTTTTGTAGTAGTAAGTTTAGACTCTTGTACCTTTATGTTTTGCACTTTTACGTTTTTGCACTTTTATGTTCCTGTACCTTGTTACTTTTCTACTGTTGCGGTGGTGATATGTACTGTAGCAGTTTTTACTTCTTTACTGCTGTACTCTTTTACTGTTAGTTGTATAGTATAGTGAATGTGGTTTAATTTCTTACTTTTTGGTTATTTCCCGTTGGATGACTAGGTCTTGGGATCAGTTAAGTCGGTCCGATCTCGTGTCCTGTAGGGATTCGGGAATCGGGTCATAATAGGAGGAAAAGGATAAGGACGCACCTCAACTTGACAAAGAGGTTTGCGAAGACATGACCTTGTTAAATAGGTGCACGGTTCCTGCGAAGACGGATGATTCGAGGTCTTGAAACGGCAAAAATGCGTGAGATCTGGTTAGATTTTGGGCTTTGAATGCGGTAGCCATGAATGGAAAGCAAGGCTGTGATTTACATTAACGAGTAGAGGAATGACCGAGGAAGGTTCCTACCAATTTTGGTAGGTTCTCGCTGCGACGATTGGGAGAAAATTTGCTCCAAAAATCATGCAAAGCGCAACTTGCGTTGCTGCTATTATGGCTGAGGAAGAAGATGACACTGATGTCATGATGACGTCAATGAAGGACTAAAAAGAATTAAATTTGGACTTAATTGTAGGAGATTTAAAAGTTGAGGACTAATATGCAAAATAGGTCAAGATGATATCCAATTGGTTTCAAATTTTCAGGGTAACCTAATTTAGACCTAAGGAATCTAACGATGACTTTAATTTTGGATTTTGATGAAATTTGATTGGTCAATTTACAATTGAACCCAAAATGCATCAATTACTCGCCTTGGTCTTCATTTTAGGTCAATTTAGACTAATTTTATCAAATTGATTATTCTAAACCTTATAAAATATTTTTTAATAATTTTTAGAAGGTTTAGATTATATTTATTTCCATCAGAACCCTTTAAATTAAGGTGAGACTAAAATTAAGATTTTATTAATTGTAATTTGACTTTTATTTCGTAAAATTCTTAAATAAATCAATACAAGCTCACTTATTTCAATGGTAAGCTTATTTGACTTTAGATTAATTTTAGATTTACCCATTGGTTAATCTGCACTTATAATTATCTGTTAAAATAGAAGAATTAACTTATTTTACAACAATTCTTCTTCATTAAGCTTAAATTGAATTATACCTTTTTAATGATTAATTAAGTAAATTTATACTAAGAAATTAACCAACTTGACCTAAATATGAAGAATAATGATATTACCATCAATTGACCAATTTCACAAATCAAGATTTTTATAGCCTTCTACGATGGCACATGACGAATCATTCGTGCCAACAAAAATGAAGCCTTTTATATTACATGCAATGCAATGATGGTAAAATTTTCTTCTAAATTGAAAAGAAGAATGAAAGAGAGAGAGATGATTCACTTCCAAAGTGAAAAATGAAATAAAGAGCATGGAGAGGCAAGCTTTTCCTTTTTGAATCTTAATATTTGTTAAATGAAAAGAAATCAAATACATCTTAATGCAATCCTCAAATGGATGAGGGCGAGAGGGATGAGGATGCCTTGCCCCCCAACAGCAAGGGAACTTGCACAAGCAAGCTTGATAATTTACAACTGTAGGGAATAGGAAACCCTTTTGCACCAACATCTCAACTTTTTGGGGTGGGAGAATCTACTGTTTCAACGTCTTGATTTACTTTTTCTATACCAGAACAAACGTCTCGGAAGTTTACTTAAATATCCAAATTTCAAATCCGTTTCTTATGGTTGCAACTTGGGGACAGCTCAGTCTCCAATAAGCGAAAAACAAAACAACCAATGTATTCATTTCTCCTTGTCCTGTTCTGGAAAGGGTGTAAACCCCTGAATGGCACAAACCTGCACGTTCCTCCGTGACATCAGAATCGGTGAAAGTGCCCCTCCGGCTATCCCACACCAAATGTCTTGTCGCTTCGCAGGTGTGCGCGCGGTGCGCGCTTCATCTCGGGAGAGTTCGGAGGAGTCTGGACCACCGATTTATCACGACGGGATACTTTTGTTGAGCTCCACGCTCCCGGCCGCCCTGCATGCTGATATCGTCTGAGGGGAATATCTTACGAAAGATGACGACGCTATAAATAATCTGTAAATTTATCCTTATAGATTAGTCGACATTTGAATCGAAGACCTACCGTTTCTACTTAAAAGGGTATATCTTATGATTTCATCACAGAACGCCGATCCATTCACGAAATCATACCCCGTACAATTTGGATTTTGAGTGCCATTCCCCTCAAGGGAAGAAAATCATCGGTGACATCCACTTGTGCGTGAGTTCCACCGGTAATTTTTTTTGTGCACAATTTAAAAAATAGTGATTGATATATAGTTATATATCAAAATATGTTGGTAATTTTTTTAATTTATAAACCAAATGTATTGATGAGTTTTTTTTTTTGGTTACGAAACAAAATACATCGTAAATATCTAATTCTAAATTAAATTACTTCTATGATTTTTCAATTGCATTAGTATGATATAAAAATTACCAACTGTGATATTCAAATATTACTAGTGCAATATCATTTTACAAATTTACATTGTATTGTACATCTTTGTACCCACGTCTAAAGTATATGTAGTTCCACTGTATACACCTATGTATTTTCTTTGTAATCTATACACCTATTTGTATCACCCCATAAATCTTTGGTTTGGTGATTCTCTCTCCCTGTGACCCTGACTCTCATGTTGACGCATGCTCGAGCATGCTATTCTTGATTGACTCACTCATTATCCCTAGCCAAGGGATAACTCATTCACCTCCAATGACGCATGCTCAGGCATGCTAGTTGAAGGACGTATGCTGAGGCAAGCTAGTTAGAGAACCCAACAAGGAATCTAGGGGGAAAACCCCCCATGCCCCCCTCCCTGGTCGGTACCCTCCCTCCATTCACTCCGGACTCATAACTCAAAGAAGGAATTTCGGGGGAAGATCCCCCATGCCCCCCTTCCCGGTCGGGAGGGAATAACCCATGTTCAACTCAGCTGATATCTTAACACTAATTAGGCCTTCAACACTTGTGTGTATTCGGTGAGGGGATAAGTTAATAGAGTTTTTTTTTTTGCAGGGATAATCTCATATGTAACCTCCGTTTAGTAAATACAGACAGAATATTGTCACGACCCGAACCTAGATCCCTACAGAACCCGAGACCAACTCGCTTCGACTAGTCCCATTACTCAATCGTCCAACGGGAAATAATCAAATAACATGCATCAATCCACAACTACACAAGTACAGTAGCTAAGCAGAAAGAAATTGGCAACAAAAGGAGAAATATAACAGTAATTCTAGAATATTACATGCCTTCAAAAATAGGAAATACTGCCATCACAACAAAACTAGTACAGATAGAGAACATAACAGAAAGTGCAGAAAATATAACTACAGGAACTCACTACAACAAGCAGTAGAAATTATAGCTGGGCTTGACTAGTTGTAACGACTCGGTTCCCGAGTCCCTACGAGACACGAGAACCGGACCGACTCGACTAATCCCAAGACCTAGTCGTCCAACGAGGAAGTAACCAAAAGAGCAGTAAAATAAACCACATTCAGCATGAATATAACTAACAGTGAGGAAGTACAGCAGTAAGGAAAGAAACTACTACAGTAGATACCACCACAACAGTAGAACAACATTTATCATATAACAAGAACTGCAGGTAAAGAAAGTACAGCGGAAACAAAAACTACTCACTATAACAGAAACAAAAGAAGTACAAAAGACTGTGGTAAACTCTACTGGACCCTACTCGGCCCAGCGTCCTCTGCAGCCGCTGACCCTGGCTGCTCAACACCTGGTCCTGAAAAAGGTAATGAGTGTAACACGTCAGCAAAACGCTGAGTAGAGTGGCAAACTAACTAAAGACAACAATAGAGTGTACAGTAGCTGTTATGTTCTATTACTTCCTTTATTCACATCTTTCAATTTTCTCACTATTTCATTTATTTCTCAGATCCTTTACTTGATCTCGAATGTCCTCGTGGGAACGATCTTGATTGCAGTCTTTTCCAAAAGTAGAAGTAGCACGTGGTGCTCTCCTGGCCGGGAGAGTCCCCCGTGGTGATCCTACCCTCAGTCAACCACCCCAAGGTCACTGACAGACGTAACGGTGACTACGGCACGCGCGATAAACGCACAGGTAGCTAGCCCGCACTGGCACGCGATCAGTCGTTTCCGTTAACGAGTGCGCCCAAAGCACAGCACGGAACCAGGGCAGAGCCCTCTCAGTAACAGGGGTCCAACCCCTCCACAGTCCGCGCACCCTCGCCTGACTACCCTGGTTTGCCCTAGTGGGCCTAACAAGTCGGTGAAGGAGGCTAGCAGAACCCCGGGGCCCGTGGGGTAGCTAGTACTCTCTTAACACTAGTAGCTCTCCTCGGTACTACGTACACAAGAGCCAACAAGTCGGTACAGAGCGGCCAATCCTAGCCCCGGGTCCCTGGGGTGGCTGGCCCCACTCTGCACTAAACAGGTACAGGTACTTCCCTTGGTACTGCGTACCCAAGAGACAGTACAAACTACATCTCAGTTCCATTCCTTTTTCTTTCCAGGAGTTCCACTCCTAATTCCCCGTAGGGTTCCAGCTCTTTATCTCAGAACATCATATGTTTCACTTTCCAGTTTCACGTTCTCACAATCCATGATCTCAATCATGTTTCTTTATTCATAACAGGCAGCTGTTAATTCAATTTACAGGCAGCTTTATATTCCTTTCCATTTTTCCAAGACTGCAGTATTATACATTCCACTAGTTTTTCCATCCTAGGATTCATGCCACATCCTAGGATCTAGCATACAACTAGTTTTCCAGCCCTAGGATTCATGCATCACCTAGGAGCTATCATTCCATACATTTCTCATTCCTAGGATTCATGCAATGTCCTAGATTCTAGTTATGGTTCCATACTTTAACAGATTTTAATAATAAACTTAAGCCACTCTACCAGGTACAACGGGAGTAATGGGGGCGTGATCGGGAATCCCGCGTGCCTCCGCAACTCCCAAGACTGCAACTGAACGAGGTCCTATCACAAGGATCAAACACAAGAAGTGTCTCAAAACAGTGTATAGCTACTGTAGATGGGTAGAGGAATTAATTCTGAAAAAAATGCAACTCGAATCGCGGAAAACGGAGCCCGAACGGGCCCTAAACGGGTCGAAAAAGACGATACTGTGCAAAATCAGACGTCTGGAACTTCTTCCAGACGTCTTAAACAGTGGATCAGAGAATTACGTGTTCAGCGTGGTTTCCCAGACGTCCAGAAGTCTGTGGGGACGTCTGTCATAGCTCCCAGACGTCCGATGGTCACCCCGGACGTCTGGAGGTCACTCCCGCCGTCTGGTACAACTTCCAGACGTCTGTTTCGCAAAGGATGGCGAATCAGCGAACCTGCGCACAGCCAACTGCCTCCCTCAGTACGGTCAGTCGACAGGAAGGAAGAAGAAGGCGGAATACTCATCTTTCAGACATCTATATGAGTTTCCAGACGTCTCCCTCGCCGTCTGACTATCAACCCAGACGTCTGATTCTGGAAATTTTTTCCAGAATCAGGGCGCTACTCGACCTCCGCTCGCGATGCCACCGGCGTCGTACCTCGCGCGTCTGCTGCTCAAACCGCAGCAGGTCCCTCTCCGCGTCGTTCCGCGCCCCCTGCGCCCTCCGCCGGCCGGCCAACCCGCTCCGGCGAGCTCGCCCTCACGGCAGAGCTCCGCCCTCACACGCCGCACCTCCTCCGCGCTCACTACGGCCTCCGTTGCCGCCCTCGTGCTCGCTCGCTCTCGCGCACAGGAAGGAGAAGAGGAAGGGGACGGTGGAGACGACAGGAGGGGAGGCGTGGCCTTTTAAGGCTGCGCGAGGAGGAGAGAGAAGGATTCGCGGCAGGGGAATCTGCAGCCGCAGGAGGGAGGAAGGGCGAATATGCGGTCTGCGCGCTCAGACGCGCAGACGACTCGCGTGTGTCGAAAATAACGGATTTCCAGACGTCTGGAAACTATCCCAGACATCTGGTCAGACGTCTGGACAACCTTCCAGACGTCTTAAAAGAGGTCTGGGCCACACGCTCGTTATACTAGTCCCAGCGTCCTTAGCAACCGGTAACTCGGGCTGCTCAAATCCCTGACCTGTACAAGGTTATATAACTGGAGTCAGCTAATGCTGAGTAGAGTGGTGATTAAACATAAAATGCATTTAACAGGTCGTTTAACATATTACTTTTCGATCAAAATTATCTTACACCGGTTTTCTGTGTAGAGATCTCTAATCAAGGTCCATCTAGTTACTTAATCTTCTTGTTCCCTAAATGAACGATTTCTCTTGCAGTTTTCCTGTGATGTAGGATGCACACGTGGCACTCTCTCGGCCAGGAGAGTCCCTTCGTGGTAGTCCTACACCTGGTCTACCACCCCGAGGTCACAATTGTGACGTAGCAGTGACTACGGCGCATGTGATAAGCGCGTGGTTAGCTACCCCACACTGACACACGATCAATCGTTTTCGCTAGCGGGTACGCCTCAATGTACAGTGCGGAACAATATAGGGCCTTATCCTCTCAGAACAAAATAGGAGTCTCGCCCCTCCTCAGTCTGCGTACCCTCGTCCGACTATCTCAGTTTGCCCAACGGGCTAACAAGAGTCGGTGTAGGGTGGCCATGCCTGACTCCGGGCCCCCTAAGGCGGCTAGCTCCCCTCTATACTAAGTAGCTCACCTTGGTACCACGTAAATGAGAGCAAGCAAGAGTCGACGTAGAGTGACCAAACCTACCACAGGTCTTAAGCCAAGGGCAGCAAGCTCCCCTCTACACTACATGGGATAGTTGCTCTCTTCAGTACCAAGTACGTGAAGGTCAACTCACTTCCCTTATTGGCCGCCTGTGGGCGGAAAAAATTTCAGAACCATCTAGTTCTTGGTACTGCAGTGTTCTTATCTCATTCTACATTCCCGGTAGAGTTCGTACAAGAGCTTTTCTTTATTCCCTATCTGGTTTGTTACATACAGAACAGGCATCTCAGTTTCCACAGTACGAGTTCATTTTTCCTATCCATAATGGAGTTCATTTTGGGTAGTACAGGCAGCTTATGATTTATTTAATCATCCATCCCTCTACACATGCATCTTTTCTATCCCTAGTGTTCATGTCATAACCTAGGGTTCAATTGAATAGCTGTATTCTAGAACATATGTTTATTTCTTCCTAGGATTCATCTCACATCTTAGGTTTAAACTAATTGCATGCATTTTATTTAACCTGGAGAATAAGTTAGAACCACTCTACTAGGATGTCCGGGTGGAATGAGGGCTCGTACAGCAGCTCCCGACGTCTTTGCAGGTTCCGTACACCTGACGAACTGGAGACCTAAGACGTGGATGGACAAGTCAAAAGGATTCCAAAAGATACAGAGAAGATACCATTACGTGAAGAAATCCATATGAAAAACAACGACGTTTCGTTTACGGAAAATCGATATCGTTTGGGCCTTCAACGGGCCTAAAACACGATTTCTGATAGAAATCAGATGCCTAGGAGAGATCCCAGACGTCTGAAATCAACTTGCAGGCATACCTCTCTCAGGGCGCCTCTATCGGACGTCTGGAAAGCAGTGCCGACGTTTGAGGGTTCCGTCAAACGTCTGGAGATGCTTTCGGACGTCTGAAGCTGCCTCGCTCCTCCTTCCAACTTCTGACGCATATACGTGCACTGTCAGGACTTTGGCAGAGAAGAAATACGGAAAATAGATCTCTACCAGATGTCACACTCTACCTTCGGACGTCCAGTAAGACGTCTGGATGTCGCTCTGAGCATCTGATTCCACGGAAAAATGACTTCCGCAGAACCGTTATGGTTTTCCTCGCCGCAAATGCTGCAGCAGAGCAGCATAGCGCCATCAGCTCTCACGCTCGGACTCGCGATCAGCTCTTCACATTCCACTCGTTCTCTCTTTGGCTCCCTACTCTCTCTCTCGCTCGGCTATGGTGGTGTGAGACGGAGAGGAGGAGGAGGGGGTTTATAAAGGGAGAGGAGGTGAGGGGAGAGGTGTGGCGTCGCAGGGAGTGGTGTGGGGTATGGGTATGGCC
This sequence comes from Thalassia testudinum, assembly GCA_037157565.1. NCBI lineage: Eukaryota > Viridiplantae > Streptophyta > Magnoliopsida > Alismatales > Hydrocharitaceae > Thalassia > Thalassia testudinum. The sequence continues at coordinate 2,837,576 of JAZHRO010000061.1, forward strand.
GTCGCAGGGTGAGGCGTGAGGCGTGGGTGAGGGAGTGGCGTGAGCACAGTACGCATCGAAAAGAAAAGCATTTTCAGACGTTTGGCTGTCTCTCTAGACGTCTAGACAGACATTTGGTGAACATCTCAGACGTCCTAAAGGACCAAAAGGTGATGGATCGTTTCAAATATCCCTTCTTTTGTAAACATAAACAAAGGGTTTATTGAAGGTTTCATTACTAGGAGGGGTGACGTAATAAAATGCGGAAATAAACAATATCACAGAATAAACAAACACACAAAGTACACAAAGAATTTTTAGGTGGAAACCCAAACCGGGTGAAAACCACCACCTAATCCTCTCGAGTTAGGATTTTCCGATCAACCTAGTTGATCAAATCCACTAACCGAATCACCTTAAAACGAGGGTGATTCAACCTCAGTACAACCACGCTACAAGTACGAGGGTAGCGTTCCTCAACCCCTTCTCTCCACGAGAAGGATTTTGTCCCACGAAGGAGACGGGAATTCGCAAAGCGAATACCCAACCAAATAACAAAGATAAAATAAACAACAAACCTATAGAGCCAACAAAGTAATAAACCTAAGCTTCTATAGGAATTAGGAAACTCCCCTTTGCAAGGAGTGCGTCGACGAAGACGCGGGTGCGTGAGCCATGCAACAGCGCAATGTCGCTCTCGTGAACAACGGCGGGAGAGCGGGTGCGCGAAGGGAATGATGCTCTCAAGATGTAGAACTTGAACTTAGAGAGCAAGAGCTTCTTGGACATAAGAGAGTGGAAATACTTGATCTTAGTGTATTGCAAAGTGTTTCTTGTGTCTTTCTTAGTGTTTCTCTAGTGCATCTTTTGTATCTAAGTGTCTCTAGGTGTGTAAAGGCTCCCCTCTATTTATAGAGGCCTTAGGAAGGCTTTGGAAGGCTTAGGAAAGGTTCTATAGCCGTTGGGAACAAAGCCCAAGAGAATCAGGCCGAAATCAGGACAATGATTACACTTGACAGGGTTATCAGACGTCTAACTCTGGAATCAGACGTCTGGAAGGCCACTTTAAGACGTCTGATTTCAAGGTCAGACGTCTGATTCTATGCGGGTTTCTCCCTAACTTGGATCAGATCTAAACAGGGTTTTTACGCAAGTCCATCAGACGACATATAGGACGTCTGGCACTTTGTCTGGACGTCTGGAAACCTACTTTTACTGTGGGAATTGATTTCCAAACGTTGCAACGGCTAGAAAATCTCTGAGAAGAGATTTTGGGTCAGCCAAGGCAAAACGGTCATTTATCAGACGTCTGGAAAGTCCTATGGACGTCTGATAAGGCTCTAACGGTCATATTCTTGGGTGTCTGCTAAGCCAGCCAACGGTCCACTAATTGGACGTCTAGCAAATCCATCAGACGTCTTCTAAGACGTCTGGTCTAAGGTCTGGACGTCTGATTTCATCAGACAGAATTAACTATGTCCAGCCTAACAGTTATCAGACGTCTGAAACAACAGTCAGACGTCTTAAAATGCTTTATCAGACGTCTGATTTGGGAATTAGACATTTGGAAATGTTGTTTGAACCCTATATTGGTTTTCTAAGTATTCTACAGAAAACCTAAGTATCCTAGGGTTGTGCCGGTGTTCCTAGGACTACTGTTAGGGTTCTTTGAGGCTCTTTAACATGAAATATCTAAGGAAATAAAGAGCAACAAAAGAAACGAAAAATACAACAAGTACAAAAGAAGGAAATCTATCCTATTCTTCATTTCCTTCCATCTTCAATCTGTCGCTCCACGCGAACCTCCTCTGTTTTCCGTCAAGCTCCTCCAATCCGTCCTGGATGCGAGCTCGAACTCCGTCTAAACACGTCCACATTTGCAATTGACCTGAAATCTAGGACTCAAATTGCAAATGTTAAATAACACGTGTTTTGTTATCATCAAAACAAATGATCGTGGTGCTCTAGCACCAACAATCTCCCCCTTTTTGATGATGACAAAATCATAAATAATAATGCAGAAAATCCTCCCCCTTTTTGACATTATCAAAAAGATTTAATTGATTTTATATTTCATATAACTCCCCCTTAAAACATGCTCTTCTATAAATTTCTTTTGACAAAGTAATGTCCTCCCCATTTTTGTAACAATGAGATAGCTATTATTTTTCTCCCCCTTACTAAAGGAAATTTAGCTACCTTATATCTCCCCCTTACAAATTGACAATTAGCTCATTAATTTTAACTCCCCCTATCTAAATGCTTATGATAAAAGGATAGGGTAAAGGGTTTTACCTCACCTACCATGGCCAATAAAATGGCCCAAATGGTGGTGGTGGATGCCACATCGGATGGGGCTCCCATCCGTAGCTTGGAGGCCCAGGCATCGGCGCCGGTCTCTAATCTGGTGGTCGACGTGCGGCGGGTCCGTCGTTTGTTCGCCGTCTCGTCGGTCTTCTTGTTCTCCTCCTTGGTCTACTCCTTGGTTCTCCCAACTTGAGTTGACCAGCCTTGAGTTTGTAGGTCCAGTCCTTTGTGTTGTAATTATCCCTGAACCCTACAAAACAAGATTCTAATTTTTTCTTCGGTATCCAAGTGAGCTTGGATCCGGATCTGTTAGCGGGTCTCCTTGATGGAGATCCTTTCTCAATCTTAGGGCTATATAAATCATCAACTTTGTTGATTAGTTTGTTAGAGTTTTCCCTAAGACATGCAATTTCTTTTTCTATAGTGTGCATCTTAGTCTGTAAGTCAGAAATTTCTAATTTTAAACTATCATTTTCTTCAATCAATTTATTATTTTCATTGATGAGGTTATTATTTTCTAATAACAGGTTATTATCCTTAGGACTAGTTTCTATGTCCTTAAGTTTTATTTCTAACATATCATTTTCAGATTTAAGAAAACTAAGATTCTTTTTCATGCTTTTGTTTTCTATTTTTAATGATTTACTAAGCTCAAATAGTTCATTAAAAGCTTCTTGTAAATCATAACTTACCTCATTGTCGCTGTCGCTATTGCTTCCTCTGGCTATGAAACCAAAGCAAGCGGTTTCTTCTTCTTCTTCTTCTTCCTCCGAGCTTGTCTCCTCATGAGTGCCTTCCAACCTCCTCCATATCTCGTGGGCGGTGGTGCACTCTTTGATTTTCTCGAACTCCTTCAGACTCAATGCGCAATACAGGGCATTCATTGCCTTTGCGTTGAGTGAAAGCTCTTGAATCTGCAGCTGCGAGTAGCCTCCTTGGGGTCGCTTCGGGATCTCGTATGGAGTTTCGCAACATCCCCATACCTCGAATTCAGTGGCTTGGAGCCACGTCTTCATCCTCAACTTCCAATATCCGAAGTCCCTCCAGTCGAAATAGGGTGGTCGGACGGTGGACTGCCCTTCGGAGATTCTGATTGCGGCTATGCTTCCCTCCATGATCTGGATCCTCGCCTGTTTGTAACGCCGATTTTGCGAGACCTGCTCTGATACCAATTGTAGGTTCTTCCCTACTAGGAGGGGTGACGTAATAAAATGCGGAAATAAACAATATCACAGAATAAACAAACACGCAAAGTACACAAAGAATTTTTAGGTGGAAACCCAAACCGGGTGAAAACCACCACCTAACCCTCTCGAGTTAGGATTTTCCGATCAACCTAGTTGATCAAATCCACTAACCGAATCACTTTAAAACAAGGGTGATTCAACCTCAGTACAACCACGCTACAAGTACGAGGGTAACGTTCCTCAACCCCTTCTCTCCACGAGAAGGATTTTTTCCCATGAAGGAGACGGGAATTCGCAAAGCGAATACCCAACCAAATAACAAAGATAAAATAAACAACAAACCTATAGAGCCAACAAAGTAATAAACCTAAGCTTCTATAGGAATTAGGAAACTCCCCTTTGCTCGGAGTGCGTCGACGAAGACGCGGGTGCGTGAGCCACGCAACGGCGCAATGTCGCTCTCGTGAACAACGGCGGGAGAGCGGGTGCGCGAAGGGAATGATGCTCTCAAGATGTAGAACTTGAACTTAGAGAGCAAGAGCTTCTTGGACACAAGAGAGTGGAAATACTTGATCTTAGTGTATTGCAAAGTGTTTCTTATGTCTTTCTTAGTGTTTCTCTAGTGTATCTTTTGTATCTAAGTGTCTCTAGGTGTGTAAAGGCTCCCCTCTATTTATAGAGGCCTTAGGAAGGCTTTGGAAGGCTTAAGAAAGGTTCTATAGCCGTTGGGTACAAAGCCCAAGTGAATCAGCCCGAAATCAGGAACAATCATTGTTCTGACAGGCTTATCAGACGTCTAATTCGAGCCTCAGAAGTCTGGAAGTTCACTTTAAGATGTCTGATTCCAAGGTCAGACGTCTGATTTTGGGCGGGTCTCTCCCTGACTTGGATCAGATCTAAACAGGGTTTTTGCGCAAGTCCATCAGACGACATACAGGACATCTGGCACTATGTATGGACGTCTGGAAACCTACTTTTACTGTGGGAATTGATTTCCAAACGTTGCAACGGCTAGAAAATCTCTGAGAAGAGATTTTGGGTCAGCCGAGGCAAAACAGTCATTTATCAGACGTCTGGAAAAGCCTAAGGACGTCTGATAAGGCTCTAACGGTCATATTCTTGAGTGTATGCTACGCCAGCCAACGGTCCACTAATTGGACGTCTGGCAAAGTCATCAGACGTCTCCTAAGACGTCTGGTCTAAGGTCTGGACGTCTGATTTCATCGGACAGAACCAACTATGTCCAGCCTAACAGTTATCAGACGTCTGAAACAACAGTCAGACGTCTTAAAATACTTTATCAGACGTCTGATTTGGGAATTAGACGTCTGGAAATGCTGTTTGAACCCTATATTGGTTTTCTAAGTATTCTACAGAAAACCTAAGTATCGTAGGGTTGTGCCGGTGTTCCTAGGACTACTGTTAGGGTTCTTTGAGGCTCTTTAACATGAAATATCTAAGGAAATAAAGAGCAACAAAAGAAACGAAAAATACAACAAGTACAAAAGAAGGAAATCTATCCTATTCTTCATTTCCTTCCATCTTCAATCTGTCGCTCCACGCGAACCTCCTCTGTTTTCCGTCAAGCTCCTCCAATCCGTCCTAGATGCGAGCTCGAACTCCGTCTAAACACGTCCACATTTGCAATTGACCTGAAATCTAGGACTCAAATTGCAAATGTTAAATAACACGTGTTTTGTTATCATCAAAACAAATGATCGTGGTGCTCTAGCACCAAAATTTATTCCCTTTTTTCATTTTAGAAACTTTGGGCCTGTTTAGACGTGAGATAAAACACCGTGGTATCATTTGGTTTCTAGGTTTGGAGATAACCCAGCACTTGTCCATGCTTAACCCACCGCCTAGTTTTCTAGGTTGAAGGGAGAAAACCTGGAGCAACTTTATTGCATCCCTCCCGGGGAATGGTGATTAACCTGATGTTTACCCTTCCTGTCACTCGAGTCTTCGTTGCCGTCACATTTGCCCTTGCCTTCGCGTCTGTCCCCCACCACCACCCCACCTCCTCACCTTCCCCGCGACCCCCTCCCTATCTATGCTATGTTGCTCCACTAGAACCCCATTTGTGTGTTCTACTCGATGTTGATAATGGAGGATTCATGTGGCGGCATCGATGTCATTGTTTTGTTTGATACATGTGTTATTTTAAGATTTGTTGATCAATTATTACGATTTTGTATTTGTATTGGACGGTCATTGTTTTATTCATGGGGTGTAATGAACACATAAATGTTTATATAAATCATGCATAATTTCGGTTAGTTCTATAAAATTAATTGCATAATTACATTAGATTAGCACATTATATATAAGTGCATTTATTTAGGAATGCATGAATATTTGATTAAACATGTATCATTGAGTTCAATTATATTGTAACAAATAATTACTTATTTTCTTCTATATATGCAAGGTTGGAATAATAATCACCACTATTTTGCAAGTTGTATTTTGCAAAATAATGGTAGCGAGAAATATAGAGCGTAGATGTATATGAAATATATAATCTAATGGTCCACAATCCCCTTAGCTTGAAGATAATATCAAGAAATATTTTCTCAATGTAATAAATAATAAGATGCAATTGGTTGAAGATTCGGTTATATCTAGAGAGCAGAGTTTAAAAGAAGTTGGATTAATGATGGCGAGAAAAGATCTTATTCGTTTTTACAAGAATTGCCCTGTAGAGAGGATTTTTTTCACATGGGAAAAATCCTCCATAAAAACCCTTGGTCATCTACCTATCCCTCTATCTCTACTTGGTCGGCCACCCTTCCTCCACCCTCCAAAGTTGTCCCCTCCATTCCGCCTTAGCCCCTCCTCCATGCCACCATCTTCACCCTACCACCAACTCACGCTTATCCACCACCACCATCCTCTCCATGCCACCTTGGAAGAGATCTCTGGACATCGTGTTTTCATACCCACTAGTTCTTCGTCTGTGTCTTCTTCGCCTATGCATATAAGATCATTCCATCACGAAGAAGACAAACATCTCATGTGGTTGCATTCTGGTTCTTGTGGTGCTTGATTGTTTCATATTTTTTTGGATCAATTGTGACCACTTCTTGTAATGTTTATATTTCTTTATTTTAAGATGGCCATCGTTCTTTTGCATGTGAGAGGCTAAAATCTTTTGCTTGGGGTTTGGAATTGGATAAAATGAATGGATTAATTGTTAAAATAAACACATAAAAAAAATAAATAAACAAAAAAATATATATTTTCAACATTTTTGTATAAATTAAAAATATTAAATCAAGTAAGTTAAATATTATTTAGTAAAATTCAGAATAAAATAAGGAAAAATAAAATGCAATAGCACAGCTAAACAAAATAAAGAAAAGTTAGATATTACTTTGATCGAAGCGTCCATTAAGGACTTTCTTTAGAGAAGGTATCGCTCCTACAATACCGATGCATCAGGGTCTGACGAACTCCTTCTAGGATACGACGATCCACCTCCAAGATTCGATGTATTCCGATCTTGAACATCCTTGAAAATCATCTTAGAAGAACGAAGCCAAGGTAATTTCGTTTCCAACCAAATTCCCAATTGATCTACCAATTTAATGGTTTGGTCAATCAAAAACTTCTTGTGGATCTCTCAACTCCATGTGCATGATCAACAAAAGTGATTAGAGATTTTTCTACTAATCTCACGTCGAACGAACACACTAAGAAAGAGAGACAAGAATGAGAGAGGAAGAGAGAGTGGAAAGAGCTTTTCTACTCTTGTTGTATGTCAAATGAGAGTCCTCTCGTGGCCCTTATATAGAGCACACGACCAGACGTTTATGAAAATTCCCGTTTTGTGGAAATCAACAATTGTTCGACCAATTAAGTCTATTGATAGACCAAAATAAATTGGTCGATCAAACTTAACTTTGGTCGAGCAAACCAGTTGATTGACCAAACTTAACTCATTGATCGACCAAAACAATCGGTCAATCAATTTTACCTTTTGATCTACTAATCCAGGTCAAAATCGTGAGATTCAAAGTTTGTAGCAAAAGAATCCAAGTTCCAAGTTCCAAATTGATTCTCACCCAAGCCTAAGCTGAGCCGGGCTGGGGCAAGGCGAGACGCACGCGCATGTGTAGTCCCTAGCCCCAACTCTCACTCTTTGCCATATAAGCCATGGGAGGTAGAAGCCTTTTACACCCACCAAGAGGTTTGCCTACTTCCAGTATAGGATTAAAAACCTCTCCTAAATCTCACTGATTTCAACATGAATTCCTATATCACCATATAACAATTACATCCCAATTGATGTAATTAGACTCTCAAATCCAACATTAACAATAACTATTAATTAGATAGGTGCCCCTGTGGGTATTGCCACAAAACCAAGTTACCTTATACCATAGGTTACCTATATAGGATAGCCTAGGCCTACGACTAATATTTAAGCTAGGTTATACCCTTAATAGGAATGCATGGATAGGACAAGCCTAGGGGAAGCGATACTTGGCATAATCTAATGTCTGTATTTTTAAATCACTAATCTATCTCCCAAAACCCTAAGCGTATTAATTATCCTAGGATCCTATTTTATTAGACGAGTTGAAATTATTTTCATTCGTCTTATTTCTTATTCAAACATTTAGGTTTAGAATAAAATTTCATTTCGTGATTGTAAGTTATCATAGAATTCTAGAAATATATATTTAGGTTTGATTTTAAGTAGGGAAACATGCTACCAAATTCATATTCTAATTCATTTTATAAGAAAAGATAGAATTCTCTCATTGGTTTGGAGTTAGATTGATTCACATAACTTGAAATTTCAATCTTTTTAGATTTTTAGTTATTTTTGTGCAACTCCATGTGAAATAAGTTACATTTGTTTCCTTATTAAAAATATATTTGTTAAATAAATTAGTTAGACTTTTTTTGTGAATAGATATACGTTTGATGTGTCACATTCAAGTAGGGCTAGAATAGTTTTTTGCTTTACTAGCGAAAGAAAAATATCAAGAAAATATTAAAAGGTCTTTAAAAATCTTAGAAAATTTTGCATATTTGTATAATTTGTCACAAAAGTCAAAAATAGCATCTTATTGTGGTTTTGACCTAACTTACCACTATCTACAATCTTTAAAAGTTGGGTAATTTATATTAGTGCACTTTAACGATTAGCGAGATACACACCATCTACCTTTTCAAATTCTAACATGGCCAACCTGGCATCTTATGTATATAGTGTTGGTGCTAGCACACCACGATCATTTGTTTTGATGATAACAAAACACGTGTTATTTAACATTTGCAATTTGAGTCCTAGATTTCAGGTTAATTGCAAATGTGGACGTGTTTAGACGGAGTTCGAGCTCGCATCCAGGACGGATTGGAGGAGCTTGACGGAAAACAGAGGAGGTTCGCGTGGAGCGACAGATTAAAGATGGAAGGAAATGAAGAATATGATAGATTTCCTTCTTTTGTACTTGTTGTATTTTTCGTTTCTTTTGTTGCTCTTTATTTCCTTAGATATTTCATGTTAAAGAGCCTCAAAGAACCCTAACAGTAGTCCTAGGAACACCGGCACAACCCTAGGATACTTAGGTTTTCTGTAGAATACTTAGAAAACCAATATAGGGTTCAAACAGACTTTCCAGACGTCTAATTCCCAAATCAGACGTCTGATAAAGCATTTTAAGACGTCTGACTGTTGTTTCAGACGTCTGATAACTGTTAGGCTGGACATAGTTAGTTCTGTCTGATGAAATCAGACGTCCAGACCTTAGACCAGACGTCTTAGAAGACGTCTGATGGATTTGCCAGACGTCCAATTAGTGGACCGTTGGCTGGCTTAGCAGACACCCAAGAATATGACCGTTAGAGCCTTATCAGACGTCCATAGGACTTTCCAGACGTCTGATAAATGACCGTTTTGCCTCGGCTGACCCAAAATCTCTTCTCAGAGATTTTCTAGCCGTTGCAAGGTTTGGAAATCAATTCCCACAGTAAAAGTAGGTTTCCAGACGTCCAGACAAAGTGCCAGACGTCCTATATGTCGTCTGATGGACTTGCGTAAAAACCCTGTTTAGATCTGATCCAAGTCAGGGAGAAACCCGCATAGAATCAGACGTCTGACCTTGAAATCAGACGTCTTGAAGTGGCCTTCCAGACGTCTGATTCCAGAGTTAGACGTCTGATAACCCTGTCAAGTGTAATCATTGTCCTGATTTCGGCCTGATTCTCTTGGGCTTTGTTCCCAACGGCTATAGAACCTTTCCTAAGCCTTCCAAAGCCTTCCTAAGGCCTCTATAAATAGAGGGGAACCTTTGCAACACAAATATACACTTAGAAACACAAAAGACACACTTAAGCAACATACTTCCACTCTCTTATGTCCAAGAAGCTCTTGCTCTCTAAGCTCAAGTTCTACATCTTGAGAGCATCATTCCGTTTGCGCACCCGCTCTCCCGCCGTTGTCTACGAGAGCGACATTGCGCCGTTGCGTAGCTCACGCACCCGCGTCATCGTCGACGCACTCCTTGCAAAGGGGAGTTTCCTATTTCCTATAGAAGCTAGGTTTAAATTACTTTGTTGGCTCTATAGGTTTGTTGTTTTATTTTATCTTTGTTATTTTGTTGGGTATTCGCTTTGCGAATTCCCGTCTCCTTCGTGGGACAAAATCCTTCTCGTGGAGAGAAGGGGTTGAGGAACGCTACCCTCGTACTTGTAGCGTGGTTGTACTGAGGTTGAATCACCCTCGTTTTAAAGTGATTCGGTTAGTGGATTTGATCAACTAGGTTGATCGGAAAATCCTAACTCGAGAGGGTTAGGTGGTGGTTTTCACCCGGTTTGGGTTTCCACCTAAAAATTACTTGTGCACATTTTGTGATTGCTTATTTTGTGAGATTGCTTTATATATTTTATTTCCGCAATTATTACGTCACCCCCTCCTAGTAGGGACCTTCATATAGCACCATGCCAGGGTCTTTTGCTTAGAAATCTCCCTTAACTTGGTTGGCTACTAGTTAAGAGGTAGTGAATACTTTAAGGCACTTGGCCCCCATTATCCTGCCCAAGCGTAGCCCCACTAAAATGGCTTCGTATTCTGCTACGTTATTTATTATTGGGAAACCCAATTTAATGGAGTATATGTGGATATGGCCATTAGGGGTCAAGAGGGCGACACCCACTCTTGCTCTGTTTTCTATAGAGCAACTGTCTACATATAGCCTCCATGGGTTGTTGCCTGAACTATCCGCCTGAATGAATTCTGCCCAAAAATCTGCTAATACTTGACCCTTGATAGCTATGTGGGATTGATATTTAATATAAAATTTTGCCAACTTTAGGGCTCACGGCATTTGCTGGTTCGACCTTGGAGGCTTGCATAACATTCTCCTCAGGGGTAAATCAACGAGGACAATGATAGTGTAAGGATGGAAATCTAGGCCCAGTTTTCTGGTGGTTGTGATGAGGGCTAATACCAGTCTCTCAATGGGAGGTACTTGGCCTCTGTGCTTTATTAAGCTTTACTGATAAAGTAGACCGCTTGTTGGACTCCTCCTTCCTCACACACTAAATCCATACTGACACCTAAGCTTGAAGTGGTGAAATAAATATAAAGGGGCTCTCCTGATCGTTAGGAGAATGTTGCACAAAATCGATGGTTTATAAAATACACTCGTAGTTGAAATCTCACGAAAAAATTTTATATTTATAATACTAAATTCCAGTGGGCCCGAGTCATCCAAGGAGGCATACATTAGTGTTCGCTATGCAAGTTATTACTTTTTTATAGTTTTATCTTTGTAATTTTTTTGTATTTTATAGATAAGAGACTAAGATTAATAATGCCAAAAAAAAAAAAGCAAGGCAAACAGAAAGAAATGAAATAGAGCAAATCAAAATATATTTCATTGAATAATAAGTTTTGATTACAAAAGAAATTCTAGCTACAAAAGTAATAAGAAAAATAGATAGAGAGATAAAGAGGTGGTAGGGTGAAGCTTCTGCGGTAAGCGTTTGTAGGGTGACAAAGTTAAAACTAGAGTTGCCAGGCTACGAGGAGCTTCCAAATGAGAGGAGAGGCAAGGGGATCACCCAGCTAAAGGGAGGTAGGAGAGGGAAACTAAAGAAGAGCTAATGGAATTTTGAGGGATGAAGGTGGTAAAGATTAACTCTAATGGAGGAAGAAGGGGGGGTGGCTATAGAAGAAGGTTTATGGAAGTGGAAGATAGTGGTGGAAGAAGAATGGAGAGGAAGAGATGGTTTAAGTGGTGAGATCCTAAGCCTTTTTATAGCTAGTACAGATTAATATGAGCCATAGGATTAGATGGAGGGTTAGGATGTGTTTGGTTACCTAAGTTTGAACTAGACCATAGGATGTGGAATGGGTGGCTTGGATTAAAGCAAGATGTAGCCAGCCATGGAAGAATCTAAAAGGACCTAGAGTGGCCGACCATGCTAGGTTTAATATAGGCCCTTGATGGAAGGATGAAAGGTGTAGATGAAGTACGATGAGGTGGTATGGATAGGTGATTAGTCAAGATTTAAATTGGACTATTGGATGAAGAATGTAGGGTGTGGATTTCTTTTCATTATTGTCGGCCACATTGTAGTTTTAGGTAGGGCATTGAGGGCCATTGGATGATGGGTTGTTGGTGGAGATTTAAGTGCCATTTTTTGGTCGCCCATGGAGAGAGTTTAGGAGAACGTTACGGCCGACTATGCATGGTCTTTTGGATAGGTTTCTTAGGTCAACTAAGGGGGCCCTAAGATGGCCAATAGATGGTGGATGTAGGGGCATCATGGCCGGCCAAAGAAGGTGCTAAAAGAAGCTTGTGTGTTCGCCTATAAGGGTTGTGTATGGCTAAAAATAGGATATCATCTTAGGCCCTTCGGTGTTGTGTGTAGGGTTTAGATGGAGTGGGTCTTTGGTTATTAAAATTAGGTTGGTTTTAGGTGGCCATTAGTGTTAGAATCATTAGTGGACATACATATATTATTATAAGGAGACTTACATTAATATATATTATATACGTATATATTGGTAAATATGCCCATTATGTGATCTAATAAAAATTGGGTAAATTGCACTTCCAAGGACATGGGGTTAATTACATAGAAACTCTCTGGGGAATTACAGTTTGTTGATGGGTAGAACTGCCAATTCCAAAATAGTGTGGTTATGGTTCCCGGGGATATGCGAGTAATGAGCGGTTTTGTTTTCTCGCACCCCATCGTGGGAAATATAAGGGCCTTAGGTGGAAACCGAAGGGACATGTGAACATAACGTCTCCCTCTCTCTTCCGCGCTCATTCTCTCTGGATCCTTAGAAGCACCATCGCCAAACCCCGTCGGAAGACCCTACAGGAAAAAGAAGGATTGTTGCACGCATCCTTCATTGAGAAGATCAAGCGATGGACACAGGTATCCATTCACACTCTCTTTGATTTTTGGGATTATCAATGCATATGAGAATCAAAGACTCTAAGATTTGTAAAACCTTTCCAATGATTTGTTAATAAGTGGATTTGGTTTTCATTTGGTCAAAAATCCATAAAGTGGTATCAGAGCCCTCTGATTTCCGTTGCATTGTAATGCAACGTTGATTTCTTGGAGTTTTTCATTCAGACAAGAACAATCCCTAAAATCATGTTTGATTCAATGTTTTAAGCCCATCTTAGTTGAATCAATGTTTTAAAGCGTGATTTGTGTTAGTTTTAATCCTTTTGCGATTACTGTAACATCGTTTTTTTTATCTAAGATCGATTTTGGGATGTTTATGTGTGATCTCGAATTCTAATCGCTGCCCTGAAATCAGGTTGTAACTGGTCTGATACCGATACTCATCATGAGTACCGGTACTGGTAAGGTACAGGTACCAATCGGGCGCTTCCTGGAGCATCACCAGTATCGATATGGTACCCGTACTCATCATGAGTATCGATTGTGGTTACAGTTTTGTCGAATGTTAAGAAAGATATGCGACAGCATAATCGACAAAATCTTACAACAAACATTTAAATTTATAAACTTAGAATCTAAAAGGAGTCCGAGATCGTTCGTAGGGAGCAAATACGGAATTCACACATTCATCTTCTTTTAAAATAGATCAGCACAATAATAATAAATGTGCAATAAATAAATATGGACAAATTGCTATTCAATGATGCTCAAAAGATCACGGAATCAAAAAGGAAAGAGAATAAAAATAATGGTGATTTGAATCACCACTTATTCTCTTTAATTAAGCTTGCATCCAATTACTCAAATTATTCAACAGTAACCCTCAATCAGAAATCAATGTTAACTTTGGTTCTCAAATAACTCAACAGTGCTCAGAATAATCCTCAATCAGACGATAGGAGTACAGCATCAGATGCCTTAATAGAGCACAAGCACAAGGCTCCTTAGATAGCCTTCTTCTTCTTCTTCAAAGCCTTCCCTTTCCTCAAGCCTTTCCTTCTACAGGGCACGACTAACACTTCAAAGGCTAAATGTGGAGAGTCTCACTTCCTCAACACAAGGGCACGGTAAAGGGCCACACAACAAAACCCACCCCCCTCTCTCTTAGAAATCTCTCCTCCTCTCTTCTATCTCACAGACTCGGGTGTAATCGAGTCATATGGTCAGGTATTCGGATCGTGAACAGGGACCAGGCCTGTGGGTGTGCGTTCGCAGGCGAGGTGTGCGTAATCGGGTGAAGCGAGGACCTGACCCTTGTGTACTTGGGTGAAAAGGTGGTATCACAAAAACATGATATAGTGCTGCAAAGAGTCTGTCCCACATGATGTGGGACTATCTGCTGGACTTTTATTCACGTAGCAGCAGCTGGTGATGCTTCGCCAATTGGATCAACTGCTGGCGCTGAAGTCTTTGATTGAGGACCTAGGAAGGGTCCTAGAAGTCTTGTGCACAGCTTGGGAGTGGAGTCAAGGGTGATTGTAGTTGGAAAACAGCAGCCGAGGTTGGAGAAGATGAGGGTGGCGACAGAGTGTCGGCGAGTACCTGAAACACAAAGAATGGCCTTGCGGCCACGTCAAAGCATCTCAAAAGCTTCACCTGAGGGCGGCAAAGGTGATGGCGGTGTCTATGTGTCGTGGGAGTGCATGTGGTGGTCAAGAGACATTGAGGACGGTGCTCGGATGTGGGTTTGTTCGGTGGAGATTTGGAGTGGGAGAGGGGTTTTGTTCACAAAGGTGTGGCGAAGCATATGAAGGTGGTAGCAGGGTGTTTGGTGGCTTGTGGCATCGGGGAGGCCTCGCTGGAGCTTGGCTGGAGCGAAAGAAGACGACGAGGGAGAGGGTGTGTCGGTGGTTGAAACAAGAGGTAGAGGGGTTGACGAGGATCTACAGAGGTAAAGGAAGAGATTGGACCTATTTGTGGACGAAGAGAGAGAGAAGTGCGACGATTGAAATTGGTCAGTCGCGAAAGGGATGAAAACCTCCGGTGGACAGGGCAGCGACGACGAGGGGATCTGAAAGCTCCTGCTGTGGCTGGCGAGGAGCGAAGGAAGGAGATGAAGACATAGGCAGCGGGCGAAGATGGAGGTTGGGGAGGAGTCACCGGAGCTGCGGTGGAGGTGATCAGAGAGGGAAATTTGGTGAAGAGTTGTGGCCAAAACCGAGCTAAGGAGTTAGGCTTGAGGATCAGAAGCTTTTATAGAGCTCTACATTGAGCTCTAGACCAGGAAACAAGCCTAATTGGCTTGCTTAGGAGTCAAGAAGAACCCATGAATCTTGTGAGTTCGCTAGGGCAAATAGGGATGATTTGGGATCCCAAATCAGTCCCAATCAATTATTCATGGTGTGAACGTCGATCCCACCAAATTTGGTGAGATTTGATGAAGATTTGAGTAGGATTAAGAGTGGTGAAACACTGCTTGGAGGTCAGTTGACCTCCAATGGCGGCAGAGATTGATCTGTGAAGAAGATGACAAACCTAGGGGGCTATTTGCAGGAATTTCGAGAGCTGAGGGACCAATTGAGAGAGAAAGAGTCTGACTGGACTAAAATGCAAACTAGGTCAAGATGAACTCTAATTGAGCCCAAATTTTGGAACAAACCTAATTTGGGCCCAAGGAATCTAATGGTGAAGTCAGATTTGATTTTTTACCAAGTTTAACTGGATAATTTGCACAGAAACCCAAATTAGGGCAGAACTGTGTCTGTGGCTATGTTTAAGGTCAAATAGGTTCCAAAGGTCAAATTAAGGATACCAAACCACAAGGAATATTTTTCTATAAATTTTAGAAGGTTCAGATGAATTTTATCCTAACCAAAATCTCAATAATTCAAGTGCATCTGAATTTAGGGTTTTAGGTTATGAATTGATTCTCGAAATGTGCGAAACCCTGTTTTTGTCTACATGCACCCTCTTATTAGACTTTAATGTTCATTAGACCTTAGATTAACTCCTGCCAAACCCTGTGGTTGCTCTGCTTTTATGTTGTAATGTTGAAACTGTAGAATTAACCCTGATTCAGTGTTCTCTCAAAATGGATTCGAATGGAATTATGACACTCCAGCGATTATGTAGAAGCATTTGTTAATTAATCCTGACTAATTAAAGCTAGCTATGGCTCATGATGATGTTATCATCATACTCCCATACCTATATTTTGCTACTCCCTTAGCAAAATTTTATGGAAAGAACTAGATTCATAGACCATGCTTTTAAGTTCAGATGCCTGATTTGTTTCTATCTAGAAATTAAGTCAGATTGCCAACGATTGGCCTAAAGGTACTCAAGTATAAATCAAGATCTAGAACTGACCAGCTTCAGCCTAAGCCTGCTGCAAAAGTTTCTGAGGCTCGTAAAAACTACCTAGAGGTTCGTTGAATCCATCGGTTAAAGCACCCATGCGTAGAGTGTAGCATGTCCAGGTTCAATTTGCCAGTGCATTTTGATAAGAGAGAGATAGAAGGATTCTTATTTGGAGAGTTTTCACTCTTTTTCTTCTTAGATTTCCCTAGATCCAACCTCGAATTGGCCCTAAACACGGTCCGTATCGGATTCCTTGTCCCCACCATCAATCCTCGAAGGGTCCCTGGCTTTCGATGCTTGGGGATAACACCACCCATGGCAACCCTCAGAACCCTAGCTTTCAACACTTAGAGATAGTGCTGCCCATGGCGTTCTGTAACTAAATTCGAGCACTGGCAATTGACATTTTGGGATAATCTCGCCCATGGCACGTGAACCAGCACAAGGTACTTACATGCCCTCAGTAGGATATTTAGATATCCTAGGAGATAAGCACCGAGGAGATGATATGTTATTACACATCTTCGAGGGGAATTTCCCACCTCTCCGCGCTTGGAACTCGTTCAATCAACTTGTGTTGTCGAGCCACTCCTACGCTAGATCTTCGAGATGGCTCTTCAAAACAGAACACTTTTGGCAGGTTTTTCTTCATTAAGCGCACTGAATCAGACTTAGTGTGTGATTTTTGAGTGCTTAAGTTACCAAGTCCTGCAAACCAAAGGGTAGGTAACGAGGTCGAATAATCCCTAAGCCTTAGACCTACTACATCGGTTTCACACTTCCCTCAACCTCTAGAAGACTAATCCAAATCTTAACGAATACGTGAACGTTTAAGCCCTAAAACAAGCCCAAAAAGCCTAAGATCAACACTCATACTAATCTCCTTGTTTCTTTCATTTCAGGACTTTAATTTTTTTCTTATGATTAGGTCTAGAACTTAAGTAGATTCCATAATCAATTACTATAATTATCATTTTTTTCTTGCTTTTTGCTCCTTTTTAACATTTTAATTTCCTTCTCTTTTCCTCCTCAAGAGAGAATTGTAATTCAATTCACAAAATTTCCTCCCCTTTCTCCAATTCTTTTTTTTTCTCATTTTTTTATTTTTTTATCACTTTGAATATGTATTTTTTTGTGAGAACCCCTCAGAGAATTAAATTTCCATATGTTTGCACTTATCACCTTCCCATTACTACGTTTTGCAATATCATCATTGTAAACTAGGAGGGTACAAATTGAGTTTGGTTTAGAGTTTAGAACAGGATCAAAGGGTGACTGAATGGGTTGGGATGACCGTTGCGAATGATTTCAAGCTTTGATACAAGTACCAGAGGTGGAGTCAATTGTTCTAAAGTTGAACTCAAAAGCATAGTAAGAGTGTAGCTCAAAAGAATGATCAAAAGGGTCTCGATTTTTTGGAATGACGGGTTGCCTCCTGTTAAGCGCTAAATTTAATGCCTTCAGCTGAGTAGAAGGTGGTCAAGGAGAAGGGGTGCTCAAATCAGATGAATTTTGTAGAACAAGCACCTTGATCAATAGCCTGGTTGGTCCAACCAGGTGCTTATTCAGACCGATAGGCTGATGATGCAGCCCAAACCCAATAAGTCTGATAGGTTGATGGATGTGAATCAATAGATACGGAGCCCACCAGATGCTTTGTTGCTCAAACAGATATGGAAATGTGGATTGCGGGTTTGGCTAAGTCGACTCAGCCTGGTCAGAAGAGGGATCCACAAAAGGAAATAGATCTATGGAGGATGTAGGAACCCTACTGATAGGATCAGAAAAGGATAAGTGGTTATCGATCTGATCAATGTCTGAAACCTGATCAACAGATGGAGGAGAATTATATGCAACAGGATCAGAGAGAGGTGTGTCAGAGTACGGTGACGGGTTGAGGTTGGGATCGGATTTTGGAAGGCTCTGTGTGTGGTGTGGAAGATGTGTAAAGTGGCTTATATCATTGGCCTCAACATCAGAGTCAATGAACGGATCATGGATGCTGAGGTTGTAAAGTGGCTTATAATCGTCAGGAAATAAAGAATCTCGAAAATCAGAGTATGATTCGAAATCATCGGAGAATTTGCGAAAATTAGTTTCTGAACCTGATTACAAATCGAGACTTCCACCATAGAATGAATCAAGATGTGTAGAATCAACAACCTGACTTGGTTCTAACCTAATCTCAAATTCCGAGCTCAAACAGGTGTCCTTGTTAGGCATAGGCTCAGGTTCTTGGCTCCTAGGATAGACCTAATTAAAATCCAACTCTTCCAAATCATCTATTTCTATATCATAAATCTGTTTGACTTTCAACAAATCAATCTGTATTTTTGAAGAGTCTGGAGAGGTGTAATCATCAAACACAGGGCCTGAATCATAGTCCCGATCTAAAATCTGATTCTCTTCATATTGGGCCTCATGATCATCCCAAATAGGTTCTGATTTAGATTCTAGCTCAAAGATAGGAATTGGGTCACTAGAATATGGACTACGTTCTATTGGGATGTCAGAATCACTCTCGAGAATTACCTTAATAGGATAAGGTTCGGGAATTACATTCTCAATAGGTTCTGATTCAAGTTTACTACAAGTGTTTGGGAAATCAAGGCTTGATGGACCAACTTCAAGGTTCTCTAGGACTGGTTCAGAATTGGGAACACTTGCACTCGAATCCTCCCAACCCACATGAAGATCAAGTATGTCAATCTGCACAAAGTTTGAATCTGACTCTATTTGAGTTGGGGGTCCACAACAACCTCTATTTTTGAACCCAGAATTGGAAAATCATATTGATGTTCAACATTATTCTCATCAATTTCTAACTATTGATATGGGTAAATTTGATTGATAATCTATTTCAACATAGTTATCAAGTTCTCCCATTTCTTAAGGTCATCTTAGTGCTTTTCCTAAAGTTGTGGATTTGTCAGACATTGAAGATACTCAAAGTTATGCAACCTTTCTATTTCAATGAATCTTGTTATGAGAATATCTCGAGTTGAACCATTTGTCATTTGTGTCAAAATCAATTGAACACGATTTGTAATGAAGGTTGATTTTGCTAAAACATTAACATGAATCTTACTAACTAGATTTGAGGTTGTGTCATAATCCTCATAATGTTTAAGGGCAGCCTCAATCATTTTCTCTTTCATGGCCATTTGGGATTCAGGTTTCATAACCATTCTTCCTAAATTGTCAAGTTGTATCTTCAAATTAGGTGGTGGATCACGATGTAAAATCAAATTCAGGTTCAGATTGAAGTGATTGGATCAGATTAGAAATCCCCAAGAAACTCAATTATAATGAGGCCTCTAGGTAAACAACCTAGGAACCTTTCCTGTGTATGTGCTCTAAAGAGTAGATGAGGGACTGGATGTGAATTGGACCCAATCAAGGCACCCAAAGATTTTTGAATGACTAAGGCTTGTTTCTAGGAGGGTGATACCTCTGAATCAAAAATCCACACACCCAAGAAATACTTAGGCAACTAGGAAGGGAGAGCCCCACAAACACCCCTACACGGTAGAGCATCCCCAGGGGTTACAGGGTTTCCCCCACTCGACCTTCCTTGTCACTGCAGTTCCAAGTAGACCGGAATGTATGAATTACCTTAAGTCTACCAATTCTAGCCTAGTTTGTGCCTTGGATTTCACTTGATTAGAAGTTAATTCAATTTGTGACCTAATTTGAAGGTTGATTGGCCTATAAAGTAGACCAACTTCACCTGACCTGCCCTAAAAGATGAATGAAATCTGATTCAAGACCCAAAGATCACCTTGAATTGACTCTCAGGTTATTAAGTCCACAATTTTAAGATTCAAGTGAATTTAGAGCCTGATTTTAGGATTTTTCTGATTAGATCTTTTCAAGCAAGGGTTTGGGTAGCACACAAATGTGGGAGGGTTAATTTCCTTTAATTCAAGCATGTGTGGACTAACACTTCAAAATCCCAGAGTAGAAACCCTAATTAGCTCTATTCCAAGCCCAATTTAATCTCAAATGTAACACCTTGGACTGAAATTCATTAGTGCATTTAACAATTTATTTGCCAAAGCAGTTCATTGTTCCTTGTGTTGGTTAATTTATAACATCAAAATGACTACTTTTGTGTTGTTCCTGTTTGTAGTGAATCGCCCAAAGGAGATTTACTACTTGACTGAACCTTACAAGGCAATTGATAACATATATGAGTTGTTTATTTCTATTTTATATGTGACTAATGAATTAATTCAAAGATAAATTCATCTAACTTATATTTTTTAAACTCTCATGTTTGGTTATTTATTTCTACGTCTTACGGTATTATTATTTCTGTCCAAGTGGGTCGGACCCTACCTAGTCCGGCAAATCTTCGAAAATGGAGCCATTGAAATCAGCCCACTCAACCACGATTCTGAACCTTTTGTCGTGAACAGTTAGAGACTCAAGCCGTTCATTGACATGACCAATATAGATTTGGCTGAGTCATCCTTTACCCTCCATTCCTCTTGAGCTTATTGCACCCAGCCGATGGCGTAAAACTCAACGCTTAACGGGAGGCAACTCGTCATTCTTTGAAAAACTTGGAACCATTTCTGACATCGCTATGTGGAACTCATATTGCACTTTAGGGTTCATCCATTAGCACAGCCAACTTCATCTCAGGTATACCTACCCGAGATTAGAAATTGTTCGCAACAAGTCACTTCGACCCATTCACTCACCACACACCTATCCTAATGCATGAACTAAGCTAAATTCGAACCCACCTAAATTACAATGGGGACATTGCAAGTCTTAGGCATGGGGTGGTATGAAAGTGCAAAATGTCAGGAAATTCATATAAAGAAAGGGTTACACAGAAAAAAAAAGAAAAAGACTCGATAGAGGGGAGGAACAATTCAGGGTCATACAAATGAGAGGAAGAAAAGAGAGTAAAATGACAAAAAGGAGCACAAAAGGAAAATAAAAAGAAATAGTCATTAGTAAAAGATTAAGGGGTTAACTGAAGTTCTAGACCGAATAAAGGAAAAGAAAAGTGCTACGGAGATAAAACAAGAGATTAGTGGGAATGCTGGTCTTAGGCCTCTTGGGCTAGTATCTTTAGCTTAAAAATTCACGTATCCGTTAAAATCAAGATAATCCTCAAGAGGTTGAGGAAAATACGAAGCTTGAGTATTAGGTCTAAGGCTTAGGAAGTATTCGGCCTCGTTAACTGACCTCCGGTTTGCGGGATTCGGTAACCTAAGCACCCCAAATTCACACACAGTCTGGTTCAGTGCACATAAACATCCAAATCACGTGAAAAGCGTTTAATGTTCTGAAAAAGTCACCTAGATTAGGAGCGGCCAATCAACACAAATTGATTTGGACGAGTTCTCAGCGCGGAGAGGCGGGAAAATCCCCTCGAAGATGCGTAACAACATATCGTCTCCTCGGTGCTTGTCTCTTAGGATATTTAAATATCCTACTGGGAGCATGTAAGCACTCTGCTAGTTCAGATCCCATGGGCGGCATTATCATGAAATGTCGATCGCCAGGGTCTGGATTCGGCCACGGAATGCCATGGGCGGGATTATCTCGAAATCTCGAAAGCCAGGTACCCTTGAGGATTGATGATGGGGACGAGGAATCCGATATAGACCATGTTGAGAAGCTAATCCGAAGCTAGAAATAAAAAGGAAAGAGAGAAAAAAGCTCTCCAAACAAATAAATCTTCTCTCTCTTACAAAAAAATGCACTGCAAACTGAACGTAGGCTAAAAATGTCTCAAGCACGGGTGCTTTAACCGCGGAGTCCAACAAACCCTAGGCTAGTTTCTGTAGGCCGTAGAAACCTTTGCGGAAGACCGAGGCTAAAGCGGAACAGGTCTGAATTTTGGTTGGTACTTGAATACCTCTAGGCCTATTGTCGGCATTCCGACCTAATCACAAAAGAAAAGGAGAAGCACTTATCATGATTGTTGACAGACATTTAGGGTCTAGAACGGAAGTTAAAACTTTGAAATTTTGCTAAGGGACTAGCAAAAGCTAGGCATGGGGGTATGATGAGAGCCTCATCATGAGCCATAACTAGCTCATTTTGACCCAATAAAGAAGATAAAAGCTCCTACATAACCTAGAAGAAGGCTTAACAGAAGGAACAAGTGCTCTGAGAAGAAAACATGAAATAAAGGTTAAAACTGCAATTTTACCATTGCAGTACGTAAACGGGATTTCTCAGAGGCAAAACATAGGTTAAATGGTCTAAATGAGATAAAAAGTGGGTTGAGTCAATCAGAAATGGGTTTACGTGCAATCTAAGAATTAAATGACACTTGGTAACCCTAAAACAGACCCGCTTAAATTAACAAGGTTCAGGTCAGAATAAAAATCAAGTAAACCCTCTAAAAATCATGGAAAAACATCCTCTAGGGTTTAGAACACTTAATTTGGCCTTTGGAACCTAATTTGACCTAGATTAGGGTCCTAGCTCTTCAATTAACCTAATTTGGATTTTTACGCAAAATGTCCAGTCAAACGTGGTCAAACCTAAAATCCAACTTCACCATTGGATTCCCTAGGTCCAAATTAGGTTTATGCCAAAATTTGGACCTAAGGGGAGGTCATCTTGACCTACTTTCCAATTTAGTACACCAAAATCATAATTTGGTCCCTATCTTTTGAATATCTTTGCAGAGAGCCCCCTAAGTTCTTCGCCCCCTTTGCAAACCGGTCCTGCTGCCATTGTTAGGGCAGAACCAAGCTCCAACAAGGTTTAGAGAGGGATTACTCTCTAATCCCTCAGAGATTCCCTCCCAGAAATGGAAGGGGGATTCTCTGAGGAATTCCCTTCCATCTAAAGCAAATCACGATCTCTGGTGTGAACCCAGTCTCTCGTGCGAATGCACGAGAGATTTGGGTATCCACCCTCTTTCCATCTCCGGCGAGCCGGCAGAGTTTATTGTGTGGTTTCCACGCGCTAGAAGGTTCGGCCAACACCTATAAAAGGCTCCACAGACCCTACCGCAGATCCGAAGCTTGAATTTGACGGAGATCCCCTCAAATTTCCTCTCTCCCATCTCCGGCGAAAAGACCCGCAAGCTCCGGCGGCCTCCTCCCCCCCTTCTCGTCGCTCTGCTGCCATACCAGCAGCAGAGTCAACTCCGCCGCTTCCTCCCGCGTCGCGCCGTACCAAGCGCACGTGCCCCTGCCCTCATCCTCGTCGCCACTTCCTCCCTCAGGGTCCTTCCCCGACGACGGCAGTTACGCGTCGTCCACTCCGCTGCCTCCATTCCTTCCAGATCACCCCAGATACCCTCTCCATCCTCTCCTCTCTCTTTTCCCCTGCTATTTTATCCAATTACCCCCCGACAATGCCTAACCACCTCCATCGTCCTCGCCTCCGACCGCCCTCCGGCGAGCCGCCCACACCACTCCGCCCCTCCACACGGCCCGCCAACCCTCTCATGAGCTCCGCCTCACCACCAGGAACTCAGTCCAGCCCTCCACTGCCACTCCAGACCTCCACAATCACCCCCCGATCAACCCCACATCACCGACCACAGGTTGACCTAGGCACGCACGCCTAGGCCAACTTGCAGCCTGCAGCACTGCGCATCATCTTCGCCGTGCTACGGCGAAGGTTTCTAGCTAATCTGATTAGGCCAATAGGCCGTTCTTGTGTATGACAGGTTGCAGCTCTTGCCGCCATTGACGGCCGAAGCAGCGAGGAGCTTGTAGCAGCTTCAGGCACCAGGGATCCCAAGCTGCAGGTGCAGCAGACTCACGCGAGTATCGCGAAGCGAGTAAGGCTAGCAAGTCGCACTGCGAGGCCAGCAGCTGGGGCAATTACACGACGGAAGCTCTGTGGGCGTGCGTGAAATTGGGACTGATCAGATAGTCCCACATCGTGGAATCGCGAAACACAGGTATAATATAAATTGTTTTTGTGTTTTAAGCTCACTGCCTCCGTAAGCACAGGGGTGAGGTCCCTCACCTGCCTTCACACCCGCCTCGTCCGCGGCTTGACCTCGTGGATCTGGCGGGATCCGACCCGACCCTAACCTTGAGCACTCCTCGTGCATCACCACCTGCCGGTGCACCTGGTCCCGGGTGTGAAGCCAACCCGATTACCCGTGTAGCTCTGGGGAGAGCGTCCTTGAGCGAATTGCAGAGAAAGAGAGAGACGTTTGGGTAGAGGGACGGGGGTAGGTTTTGCTTTGGCTGTGGTGTGCGCAGGAAGGAAGAAGCAAAGGAAGAAACGGACACTTAGCATCTGCAGAAAAGGAAGAGAAGAAAGAAGAAGAGGCTGTGTAGCAGAAAAAGAAGGAGAAGCTTTCGTAGAGAACCAAAGAGAAGGAAGAAGGAAGGCAAGGCAGAAGAAAGAGAAGAATGAAGAGAGGCCAAGTGAAGACTCTGCAAAGATCAGAAGAAGAAGAAGAAAGAAGGAAGGCAAGGCAGGAGAAGAAATAAGAGACACGAAGTAAAGGTAGAAAGAGAAAGAAGCAGAAAGGAGAAGAGGAGAGAAAGGGGATTACGTTTAAGACGTCTGATACAGAAATCAGACGTCCAATTCTATTTTCTTTTACAAATCCTTTTTAAAATTCTCTCTTTGAATCACTCATTTTCACTTAACAGTTATATTCTTGGGTTTTAAAAAGTACTGAGATTGCTCCCCGTGTTCGACCTCGGATACTCTAGTTTTTCGAGTAATAAAATTCTTTATATTTGTTAAAACGTTTTGTCGGTTATACTACAACGTGATACACTTTAAACCCGCACAAAAAGCGTGAGAACAATGGCCATGTGTATAAGAACATGTCAAAACAGGCCTCAGATGAGCAATCGGACCACCCAGATGGATTAAGAGCAACGAATGGAGTCCAACAAACTTGAAATTTGCAAAATCCGACATCCGGAGCTCCTGCAATGGGCCCAAGAAGTTTTGACCATTGATCTGATGATCAACGGCCCACAGCGCGCCAGGTGGCGCCCGCTCGTCGCATCCTCACCACCGCCCGCTTTTGCCTTCACCCAGAGGATAACTCTCAGCCATCGATCTTCGATCGAACTGCTGAGAGCCGCCCGCGCACCCGCCCTCTGCGATAAACCGCTGCGACAACGTAACGGTCGACCGCTCCACGCCAGCACATCCGGCACTGGATCAAACAGAGCTGCGCAGCAATTGGAAGGCGAAGGCGCACTGCAGGAAAATTGCACTGCCCGATCAGCAGCGAACGGCGAAGATCGAACCGCGCGACGCAACGGATGCGTGCGGACGCTCACGCACAAGATGACGCTGCAGAAGTGCGCACTTCAGCATTGATCCGCGAGCACGCCCTTCGCGAGATCTCAGCCATCCGATCTTCGATCGAACGGCTCACAATGCGCGTGCGCGGATTGCCACAGAGGAAGCACAAGGCACGCTAACGACAGGCGAGTAAGGGGGGCTACACCGACGGATTTGGTATGGGTTTAGCGACGTCCCGGACGTCGCTAAAGCCCATACTTAAATTAGAAAACCCTTTTGCCTATATAAACTCCATCCAACCACTCATGAAAGGGCATCGAATTCACTTGCAAGTGCTCTACCCCCACTCCTAGCCACCATTAGCTCTCTTTATAATCACCGGAGTCGACGACCTGCCAACGGAGCCCCTCTCCACCGCCGTAGCCGCCTCGCCGTCTTCTCTCTCTCCCTCTGTATCTTAAGCTTTACTTTACTTGTGTTTAAACAATTATCTGGTGTTGTAATTATAAAACCAAAGTTGCATGTCGAATGAAGTTGTTTCCTATCTAGTTACTTGCCCGCTTTTATGTTTAAGTTGCATGTTGTGAATGAAAAATTATAACCCTATTCTCTCTCTCACTCGCTTTTCACCCACGTCTTCTCGCAAGCAAAAACCTGTCATTTCCGTGACATTAAGTGACAAGAAAATTCTGATTTTCACGCCTCCCTGAGATCGACACTCAGACTCACGTCCATTTCTTCATTTAAAATCGACGTTGCAAGCACAAGCTATAAAGACCCTTTTAAACATACACATCTTCCGCACGTCAGCCACCACCGAAGACGAAGGTTCCTGTGAAGAGGGAACGGCGACAACGAAAAGGTATTGGCACGTGTGCAGGTATGGCGCGATGCGGACGAAGGTGGAAAAGATGTCTCTACCACCAGTATTGTGGCAGAGCGACGAGAGGAGGGAGGAGATGTCGCCGGAGCTCGCTGGATGCTTGGCCGGAGGAGAAGAGAAGAAATTGGAGGTTGTTCCCTGGCCAAACCAAGCTGAATCTGAGCGGCCGGATCTAGGGCTTCTTTTATTGGTACTGGCAGAGAATCTTGTGCTTGGAAGGTAAGCTTCCAAGCGCAAGTATCCTCGCCGAAGTAGGAATGTACGAGAGACCCAAATCTATCGAGTGTTCGCACGAGAGATTTGGTGACAATTAGGGCTTAGAATTGTGCTCATCAGATCGAGAATTTCTCAGAGAATCTCCCTTTCAAATCTGAGAGGGAGTCTCTCATGGATTTGAGAGAAATCCTCCCCGAATCCTCACCGGAGTAGGACTCCTCTGCTGTAATGGTGGAGGGACCTAATTGCAAAGAGTGGCGAGGAAGATAGGGGGATCTTCGCAATGATTTTCAAAAGCTAGGGGTCTAAATGTAATTAGGTGGACTGTTTTGCAAAGTAGGTCAAGGTGACCTCCCCTTAGGTCCAAATTTTGGTACAAACCTAATTTGGACCTAAGGAATCCAATGGTGAAGTTGGATTTTAGGTTTGACCATATTTTACTAGATATTTTACACAAAAACCCAATCTAGAGCAAATAATTAGCTAGGACCCCTATTTAGGTCAAAATAGGTTTCAAAGGTCAAATTTAAGGTTCTAAACCCTATATGATATTTTTCCATGAATTTTAGTAGGTTTAGGTGAATTTTATCCTGACCAGAACCTTGTTGATTTAAGTGGGTCTGTTTTAGGGTTACGAGAAGTCATTTAATTCTTAGATTGCACATGAACCCATTTCTGTTTGAACCAACACACTTTTTATCTTGTTATGACCATTTGACCTATGTTTAGCCCCTGAGAAATCCCGTTGATGTACTGCAATGGTAAAATTACAGTTTTACCCTTTGTTTCTTATTTTCTTAGAATACTTATTCCTTGAATTAGGCCCTTCTGTAGATTATGTAGGAGCTTTTGTTCTCTTTTCTAGGTCAAAATGAGCTAGTTAGGACTCATGATGGTATTCCCATCATACCCCTATGCCTAGCTTTTGCTAGTCCCTTAGCAAAATTTCAAGGTTTTAACTTTTGTTTTAGACCATGAGTTTCTTTCACAATTCATGATAAGTGTTTTTCCTTTTTCTTTTGATTAGGTTGAAATGCCGACAGTAGGCCTAGAGGTACTCAATGACCAACCAAGATCCGGACTTGACCAGCTCTAGCCTCGATCCTCCGTGAAGGTTTTTAAGTCCTGCAAGAACTATCCTAAGGTTCGTTGGACTCCGTGGTTAAAGCACCCATGCTTGAGACATATTTTAGCCTTAGTTCAGTTTGTAGTGCATTTTTATAAGAGAGAGACAGAGGATTTATTTGTTTGGAGAGTTTTCTCCCTCTTTTTTTATTTCTAGCTTCAGATTGGCTTCTCAATACGGTCTGTATCGGATTCCTCGTCCCCATCATCAATCCTCAAAGGTCCCTGGCAATCAATACTTCGTAATAGCACCGCCCATGGCAACCCCCAAAACCCTAGCTTTCGAGATTTTGAGATAATCCCGCCCATGGCGTTCCGAAGCCAAATCCAGACCCTGGCAATCGACATTTCGTAATAATGCCACCCATGGTATCTGAACCAGCAGAGTGCTTACGTGCCCCCGGTAGGATATGTAAATATCCTAGGAGACAAGCACCGAGGAGACGATATATTGTTACGCATCTTCGAGGGGAATTTCCCGCCTCTCCTCACCGGGAACTTGTCCAAATCAACTTGTGTTGATCGACAGCTCCTAATCTAGGCAACCTTCTCCAGAACATTTAAACGCTTTTGCATTATTTTGATAGTTATGCGCACTGAACCAGACTGTGTGTGGATTAGGGTGCTTAGGTTACCGAGTCCCACAAACCGAAGGTTAGTTAATGAGGCCGAATACTCCTTAAGCATTAGATCTAATACTTAAGCTTTGTATTTTCCCCAACCTCTTGAGGATTATTCAGATCTTAGCGGATACTTGAATTTTAAGCCTAAGAGTTTAGCTCAAAAGGCCTAAGATCAGTGTTCCTACTAATCTCTTTTCGTGTCTCATTAGCAATTTTTTTTACTATTTTTCTCTTTTCTTGATGTGGTCTAAAACTTCACTTAATCTCTTAATTTCTTACTAATGACTATCTCTTTTTTTTTCTTTTTCATTTTGTGCTCCTTTTTGTCATTTTGTTCTTTTCCTCCTCATGTTTATGTGACTTCAAAATTTTCTCTCCCCCCCTCCAATTTTTTTTGTTCTTTTTCATAATTTTCTAATTTTTTTGGTATTTTTGACATATGTGAATTTTTTGTGAGAATCCTTCTGACTTTTCTTAATTTTTGTATGTATGCACTTTGCCACCCCCTCATGCCTAAGTTTTGCAATGTCTTCATTGTAAACGGAGGGTATGAAACAGTATTGGGTCCAGGGACTTAGAACAGGATATATCGGGTGGGCGAATGGGTTGGGAATGACTAATGCGGACGATTTCAAGCTCTAGTACGTGTACCAGAGGTGGGATCGACTGGTCTAAGGCTGAACTCAGGGTGCAATAGATGTGGAGTACAGATGGATAATCAGACGGATCTCGATTTTTGGAATGACGGGTTGCCTCCCGTTAAGCACTAAATTCAACGCCTTCGGCCGAGTGAGAAATGGTATGGAGAGGGAGTGGTCAAATCAGCAGAGTTTTGTAGAATAAGTACCTTGATTAAGAGCCTGGTTGGTCCAACCAAGTGCTTGTTAAGATCTGCAGGCTGATGGTGCAGCCCAAGCCCTATTAATCTGGTGGGTTGATAAATGTAGATCAACAGATGTGGAACCCACCATATGCTATGAAGCTTGGATGGATGTGGAAGTGTAAATACGGGTTTTGGCTGAGTCGAATTAGCCCGATCAGAGTAGGGATCCGTAAAATAATAAGTACATGGTGCGAAAACCCTACAGGGGTGATCAGAGAATGATGGAGCATGGTTTCTAGTATGATCAATGTTCGATACCTAGTATAGATGTGGAGTTGAATCATCTACAATCAGCTCAGTGAGAGGGGAATCAGAATAGAAACTGGGTCGGGGTTGAAAACGGGTTTTGCTGGGTTCTGTATGTTCGGAAGAGGTGGCTTCAATTAGAATTGTGTATGAGGGCTCTTCTAGAAAGGAGTGACAAGTGGTTTCATGTAGAGAGTCCTCGTAGTAGCTTTCAAAGTCAAAAGTGAATGCCCGAAGAGTGTCTATAGGATAGTCGAGGAAAGATTCAAATTTTGGGTTGCAGTCACTCTCAACATTTTCTGGTTTTGATTCTTGAGGATCAAAAAGAAATGATTCCATGTCACTAGAACTTGAACTTAAATCTGTGATCTCGGGAACCGGGACCTCAGAGTCAGAGTCGAAGAATGAATCATGTGAGCTGAGATCGTAGATTGGATCGTTGTATTCAGGAAGCAGAGTTTCTCCGAAATCATGGTCAGATTCGAAATCGTCGGAGATATTGCGAAAATCAAGTTCTGAATGAGATTCGAGATCATGAGTTCCACCATAAAATAAATCACATGATGTAGATTCCGCAGCCTGACTGGGGTCTAGCCTATATGTAAATTCTGAGCTCAAAACGGTGTTCTTATTTGGTCTAGGCTTAAGTTCTAGGCTTGTAGAAAAGACTCAATCAACACCCCACTCGTCCAACTCCTCAGTTTCTGTATCGTAAATTGGCGTGACTTCCAAAAAATCGATCTAATTCTCTAAGGATGTTGGAGAGGGATACTCATCAAATAGAGGCCCAGAATAATACTCTTCATTGAAAATTTGATCCTCGTTATACGGGGCCTCGTAATCTTTCCAATAAGTTTCAGATCCAGATTCTAGGCTTAGGATATGGGTTGAATCACTAGAATCTAGGTCCGAATAACCTTCAAGGGTCACCTTATCATAATAAGGGGCGGGATTTACACCCTCAAGAGGTTCAGTTCTCAGTTCATCATTGCAGGAGTCTTGAAATTCTATGCTTGGTGATCCAGGGTCTAAAGTTGGCTCAATATTGTGTTCTGCAATTGGAACTCCCCAACCTATTTCAAGATTAGGCATGTTGTATTTCATCTAGGTTGGGAATCCACAACCACTCTGTGCCTCAAACCCGTAGCTTGGGAAATCGGTTTGATCCTCGATATTGTTCCAAGATGGTTCATCATCTGTTTGGGGCATGTACAGGTATTTCTGATCGATAATCTGTTTCAATAATCTTATCATCTCTTCCTGCTTTTCAAGATCATCTTGGTGTTGTTCCCAAAAATTCAGGATTTGTTATGCATTGAAGGTATTCAAAGTTATGTAATTTCTCTATCTCAATATATTCTGTGATGAGAATGTCACGAGTTGATCCTTTTGTGGCTTCTATCAGTAACACTTGGGCACAGTTTATGATGAAGGTTGTGGTTGTTGGTACATTAACCTGAATGTCTTCTACTAGTGTTGAGGTTTTGTGTTCAATTTCATAGAACTCAAGGGCATCCACAATTATCCTATCTCTCATGGATTTCTGTGATTCAGGTTTTTTGAAAGGTAGCCCTAAGTAACTCGACTGCATATTTAGATCAGATGGTGAAGTCAAGATGTAGATTTAGAATTTGAGTCAAGATGTAGTGTCAAGTCGTGAAGTGATTAGATCTAAATAGAGAATCCCACTAAAAATTTACGTGTGCTCTTAATAGAAGAGATGAGGGACTGGAGGTGTTTTTGACCCAATCAAGACACCCAAAGATGTTTGGATGACTATAAAGGTTTGGGGTAGATGATACTCCTGGATCGGAAAGTCGTCCATCTGAGAATTACCTGGGCAGCCAGAGAGGGAGAGTCCCGCAAAGACCCTTACACGGTGGAGCGTCCCCACGGGTTACAGGGTTTCCCCCACCCGACCTCTCTTGTCACTGAGATTCCAGGTACACCAAAATGGAGACCTTGATTTCTTAAGTCTACTACTTTTAAGATTTAAGATACTTAGGGTTTTCACTTGAACTTTAGATGTTTTGGTGTTGTGACCCAATTTGGAGGTTGGTTGATCCAAGGGATCAACTTCACCTGACCTGCGCTAAAGATGGCAGAATGATTCTAGGTCAAGACCTAGAAATCACCCTGATTTGACACCCGGGTTATTAGGTCCAAGGTTTTTAAGATTCAAGTGATTTTAGAGCTTCAATTTTAGGGTTTGTCTTGCTTAGATCCTTTCAATCAAGGGCTTGGGTAGCACACCGATGCGAGTGGGTTTATTTCCTTTTATGCAAGCATGTGTGAACTAACACTCCAAAACCCTACTGTAGAAACCTTAATTTGGTTCTATTTTCAATCCTCTTTGTTTTTCACAAAAGTTCTCTTTGGACTTAAAACAAGAAGTGTGTAGCCCGCAGAGATTCGAAAATTAGGCATGATTTCTACTAGGCACAGTAATTTGTGAAGTAGGATCTCTAAAAATCGCTTCAACTTCAATAAGATTTGAAAATTTTCGCAAAATCAGGAAACTTTTGCTTTAAAGATGGTAATTACTATAAAAGGAAGGCAAGTGATTCCTATTTTGATTGCTTCTTTTTGTCTTCCCAGGATGAGGAGATGGATTTAGGGAAGAAGAGAGATTTTACCTGCCCTGGAGTGGTTGATTCACACGGGAGATCTCGTGAAATACCATGCAAATCATAATAAAACAAATAGGGCAAGTTAATGCTCAAACATAATCAAAGATAATGCAGAGACTAGTGATAAATTTCGCGTTGCTCCCCGGCAATGGCGCTAAAATGTTTAACACACTAGATCATGTTTTAAAAAGGTGGCATTGCAGTATAGTCAAAAAAGCGTTGAAAACAAATAAGAATTTTATTACCCGAATGTTGAGTCTAAGGTCGAATACAGGGAGCAAATGGAATTTATTCACTAATCTCAATAAATGTAATTTGAACACTTAAAGTTACTCAAAATCTCATTCAAAATATAATGAAGGAGTTTATGAATACTAAAATGTAGCAATAAAAGAGAAATTGAGAAGAATTGGGTAAAAGTGGTTGATTGCTTCTTCTCTTGGCTCTTTCTTCAGCTTTCTCTTTCTCTGCCTTTCTTTCTTTCTTCTTCTTTCTTTTGGCTTTGGTCGATGGCTTCCTTCTTCTTCTATTCTTTCTCCTTCTTGGCTTCTCTTCTTTCCTTAGCTTTCCTCTTTGTTCCTTTTCTTTGATTTCCTTCTCTGACTTTGGCCTTTAGCTTCTCTTCTTTCTTTTCTTCTTTGACTTTCTCTTCCTCTCACTTCAGCTCTTTCTACTTTCTTCTTCTTTGATTTTTCCTTTCCTTCTTCTTCCTTCTTTCTTGCCTTAGCTTTGCCTGTGCCTTTCCTTCAGCTTCCTCAGCCCTTAGCTTTGGCTTCTTCTCTGCGGCTGCTTCCTCCTACTTTCCTTCTCTGGCCTCAGCTTCCTCTTCCTTCTTCCTTTCCCTACACAGAAGTGCAAAACCTACCCCTACCCTCCCCCGCATACGCTCTCTCTTTACTCTCTTAGGTCCGCTCTCCCAGAGCCAATCGGGTATACAGGTTGGGTCAAGCGCACCCGTATCCAGGCGCACCGGCGTGGGTGGTGAGCGAGGAGTGCACAGTAAACGGGTCAGGCAAGCCAGGTCCACGTAGCGTGGGTCGCGGACGAGGCAGGAATATGGGAGAGGGGACCTCACCCCGTGATCGGAGGCGAATAGCCTCTGACACAAAAACAATTTAAACCACGCTCCGCACTCAAAGCTTTCCGAGTTGGGACTAAAAGTCCCACCTACTTCTCGCGCACCTGCAGGAAGATGCTTTGCTCAATTGCCGTGGCTGTGACGCCTCTCAAAGCCACTCACTAGCTGGATGTGTGCGCGAGACAACTCCGCATCACCTGGACCTGTTCGTGTGGAGCCTGATTGCCTGGAGCGAGCTTGCAAGCTCCTTCACATCTGCTCTAATGGCGACGGAGGTTGAACCTGCATTTCAAGCAATACAGCCTTGCGGCCTCATTAGAACACACAGGCAGCTTCGTCGTGGCACGGCGAAGGTGCTGTAGTATGTGGCTGGCCGTGGGGCGGCCTAGGCGTGCGTGCCTAGGTTGGTCAGTGGCCGTGATGATGGGTGTGGTCGGGGGGAGCTTGTGGAGGGTATGGCGGTCAATGAAGATGGGGAAAGTGGTCAGTGGACGATGGCGGAGGTTCTAAGGGGTCAGGTGAGGTGGATGGGTGTGTGAAGGTGATGGAGACACCTCGCCGGTGGCCTACCGGAGGTGGAGAAGACGGTGGTGGTCTGCGGTGTCGAGGGGTTGAAAATAGAAATAAAGAAGGGGGAAATAAAGAGAGGAGAGAGGGGAAGAGATTTAACCTACTTAAGGGACGAAGGGATAAGGAGGGCAACTGGCACGTATCTGCTACCGCCGAAGACGAAGCTTCTAGTGAAGAGGGAACGGCGACGACGAAGAGGTATTGGCACGTGCGTAGGTATGGCGCAACGCGAAAGAAGGCAGCGAAGATGTCTCTGCCACCGGTATTATGGCAGAGCGATGAGAGGAGGGAGGAGATGTCGTCGGAGCTCGCTGGACACTTGGCCAGAGGAGAAGAGAAGAAATTGGAGGTTGTTCTCCAGCCAAACCAAGCTGAATCTGAGCGGCCAGATCTGGGGTTTCTTTTATAGGTACTGGCAGAGGATCTTATGCTTGGAAGGCAAGCTTCCAAGTGCAAGTATCCTTGTCGGAGTAGGAATGTGCGAGAGACACAAATCTCTCAAGCGTTCGCACGAGAGATTTGGTGACAATTAGGGCTTGGAATTGTGCTCATCAGATTGGGAATTCCTCAGAGAATCTCCCTTTCAAGTCTAAGAGGGAGTCTTTGAGGGATTTAAGAGAAATCCTCCTCGAATCCTCGCTGGAGTAGGACTCCTCCGCTGTAATGGAAAAGGGACCTAATTGCAAAGAGTGGTGAGGAAGATAGGGGATCTTCGCAATGTTTTCAAAAGCTAGGGGTCTAATTAGTAGGTCAAGGTGACCTCCCCTTAGGTCCAAAATCTAGTACAAATCTAATTTGGAATTAAGGAATCCAATGGTGAAGTTGGATTTTAGGTTTGATCATGTTTGACTGGATATTTTACACAAAAACCCAATCTAGGGCAAATAATTAGCTAGGACCCCTATTTAGGTCAAAATAGGTTCCAAAGGTCAAATTTAAGGTTCTAAACCCTAGATGATATTTTTCCATGAATTTTAGATGGTTTATGAGAATTTTATCCTGACCAGAACCTTGTTGATTTAAGTGGGTCTGTTTTAGGGCTATGAGAAGTCATTTAATTCTTAGATTGCACATGAACCCATTTCTGTTTGAACCAACTCACTTTTTATCTTGTTAAGACCATTTGACCTATGTTTAGCCCCTGAGAAATCCCGTTGATGTACTGGAATGGTAAAATTACAGTTTTACCCTTTGTTTCTTATTTTCTTCTTAGAATAGTTATTTCTTGAATTAAGCCCTTCTCTAGGTTATGTAGGAGCTTTTGTTCTCTTTTCTAGGTCAAAATGAGCTAGTTAGGGCTCATGATGGTGTTCCCATCAGGCTACCGCCTACATTATTCAGATTTAGGTTGAAAATCCTTATGGCCCAGTAAACTTAATTTATGTTCCAATTCCAAAGAGAGATGACACATTTTGCCATATATTAACTGATATGGCAACACCTGGATAGGGGATTTTGTATGTGGTCTGGTATGCCCATAGAGCAACGTCTAATTTGTTAGACTAATCCTTCCTATCCAACTACACAATCTTTCGAAGAATTTTCTTGATCTCCCTGTTGGATATCTTAACTTGGTTGTTGGTTTGAGGATGATAAGGGGTTGAAATCTTATGTGTTACTCTGTACTTGACTTGCAAGATTTTGAATTGGTTATGTGTGAAATGGGAGACTTCATCACTAATGATAGCCTTAAGTACCTCGAACCTACTAAAGATATTTTTTTTAACAAATTCTAAGACTACCTTGTGGTCATTGGTCCGGGTGGGGATAGCTTCAATTCACTTGGACACGTAGTCGACTGCAACCAATATGTACAAGTATCGAAATGAATTGATGAATGGTCCCATGAAATCAATGCCCTAAACATCGAAAATCTGAACCTCAAAAATTAGGTTTAGTGGCATCATGTCTTTCTTCATGTTGCGCAAACTTTGACATCTTGTACATGATCGTCAGAAATTGTATGCATCCTTATAGAGGGATGGCCAGTAGAATCCACTCCGAAGAATTCTGGTGGCTGCCTTTTTACCAGAGAAATGACCCTCACAGGCAACAATGTTACAAAAATCTAAAATACCATGAATCTCATCATCCGAAATGCATCTTCTTATCATTGGATCCCCACAAATCCTAAAAAGATTTGAGTCCCCCCAAAAGTAATACTTGGTCTGAGAAAAAAATTTCTCCCACTTTTGTTTAGGTAAAGCTTGTGGAATCCAACCAACAGCCAAATAATTGACAATATTTGCAAAATAACAAAGTTTGACCCTAGAGATGGTCAGAAGAGTCTCATCGGGGAACAAATTTGTTAGTTTTGGGTGTGAGTCATCTACTAAGATCTTGGATAAATGATCTGCTGATAGGTCCACATGCATTACATTAATAAAATTAATTAAATTTTAGATTTATCATTCCATATATTTCATTAATTTTAGGTATCTCATACATAATTTGATTAATTACTCGTTGCATTGTTGGTAACGTTATTTTGTGAAGGACAAATTTAATGACATCACATCAATTCTCAAATGAAAATGTCATCTTGTCATTTTGATTTTTCAGGCAGAGAGAGAGAGAGAGGGAGAGAGAGAGGGAGGGAGGGAGGGAGCGAGAGAGAGAGAGAGAGAGGGAGGGAGAGAGAGAGGGAGAGGGAGAGGGAGAGCGGGAGAGGGAGAGAGAGAGAGAGAGAGAGAGAGAGAGAGAGCCAACATTTGCTTTCTCTAAATTGGCCGCTCGCTCAAAACATTTGGACGGAGATCGTTCTCAAATCTCTCTCTTCGCTTTTGCTCATAAAGATCGTGGCTAATCTCTCTCTCTGAATGCGCTGAAAAGGGCACTGAGGCCACGTCTCCTCTGGATTTTTCTTTTTTCCTCAGACACGTGCAGAGATCTGAGGCCCCTCTCTTCCTCTCTCGGACGCCTGACGCCCCCATACCTCTCGCTCTCCCTCTCTTGCTTTGCTCACGCAGAGGACACCCCCGCGCTCAACTCTTCTCTCAGCGCTAGACATTAGAGACCGCCACCTCCCTCTGAATCAACACCGCGCCCTCGACCTCCCCATCGGTCTCTCTTCTCCACGCAAGACCATCACCGCGCGGCAGTCTCTCCCTCTCATGGCAGGGGCACCCCTCGCCTCCTTCTCTCGCTGTCGACAGAGACCACCACCATCGCCCACGACCGCCCAACAACAACACCCTCTCTACCCGGTCAGAACCGCGCCCTCGACTCCCACTCACAACATTCAACAACAACTCACCGCGACCTCCGCCCTCGCCGCCACCGCGACCACGAACGCCGGCTCTTCGTCGACCGTGTCCTCGAATCTCCGCGCTGTGCCTCTCAACCGCGGACAGCGCCTCTTCCGTGACCTTCCCCTCCAGCCATGCAGTGACAGCGTGTGGCTTCATACCGTGCCTCTCCGCTCCACGACCTCGCTAGCTTGACTCCGCATCACCTCGACTTCATTCTCGTAGCCTTTCTTAGCGTGCACGGTGACAATATGCATGCATCCACACCGCTTCCGTGACCGTGTGCTCTCACCGCAACCACGTCCAGATTTCGCACATTAAGTTTGCTTCGATTCCTGTATTTCAATTTTTCATTAGAAACTCTGACTAGCATGTAATCCCATGTACACTGATCACTCAACACTTAAACACCTCCCAGGTAAAAAGGATGCAAAGTCCAAACTTATTAGATATATCCTTCTATTTCAATAATTTGATCTCAAAATCAAAAATAAAGTTGAAATCTAAAGCGTAGTGGTGGATGAGACGAGAATCTTCGCTTGGGTAAATAATAATAATATTGATAGTAATAATGATAAGACTAATACCAACAATAATATGAGTAATAATAATATGTTATGGTATAAGGTGTGGTGAAAAAATTCTAGATCAAAGACCATAATCAAATATGCACGAATCCAATTTAATCAACTTAAACTTACATCGTACTAAATAAATCATGTAAGGAAAAATATTCTCAAGAGTGAATACTACTACTAGTATTTCAATTGTAGTGTTCCTCTAGGACTTGTCTAAAGTCCTACTAGCATAGTATATTACGAAAGGTTTATCATCCACTTTTTGCCCCAAGATCTCACCAAGTGTAAAATCAGAGACATCACTCATGATTTCAGATGATGCATCCCAGTTCGAAGGTTGTAATATGGGTGCTTCGGTAATTGCCTCCTTCTACAGGTTAAACGATTGAAGACAATTCAAAATCAACTGGGTGGTCTTTAGTTAGAAGATCAACCAAGGGCCTAGCCACCTTAGAGAAACCTTTGACAACCCAATAGTAGAACTCGACATGCCTAAAGAATGACCTAACTTGTTTAACCGTCGAAGGCGATAACCTTGTTTACCTCAATCCCCCTTTTAGAAACTACATGGCCAAGGACAATCCCTTCTTTGACCATGAAGTGGCTTTTCTCTCGAGATAAAACAAGATTAACTTCAATACATTTTCTCAACTTTCTATCCAAATTCATCAAGCATGACTCAAAAGAGTTCCTAAATATTGCAAAATCATCCATGGAAAACCTCCACAAAGTCCCCCACCATATCTAAAAAGATAGCAAACATGTACCGTTAGAAAGTCATTGGTGCATTGCATAGTCCAAAGGATATTTTACAGAATGTGAAAGTTTCGTAGGGATAGGTGCATAGGTACTTGGGTATAACCCGAGTATCTGTTAAGAAAACGGAAGTACTTTTGACCTGCTAGGCTTTCTAATATCTAGTAAATAAAGGGCAATGGAAAGTGGTCTTTTTTGCACATGGTATTCAACTTCCTATAATCAATACAAACTTGCCAAGTGGAAGCTGTATGGGTCGAAACCAATTCTTCTTTTTTATTAGCTACCACGATAAATCTCGCCTTCTTAGAAACCACTTGTATAGGGCTAACCCAAGGCTATCCAAAATGGGGTAAATGATATCCGTGTCTAACCACTTGATTATCTCATTTTTAACTACCTCGTGCATACCAGGGTTCAACCTTCTTTGCATTTCTTAAGAAGGTTGGGCTCCTTCCTCAAGGTAAATTTGGTGGGTGCAATAGGAAGGGCCAATCCCTTTTAGGTCAACCAACATGCAACCAATAGCTTTTTTGTTTCTTCCCAACTTGGATTAATTGATCTTCCTGAATTTTAGTTAAGTGGGCATTGATTATTACTGGGAAGGTCTTGTTTGGCCCAAAAAATACATACTTCAAAGTTGTGTGTAGAGGTTTGAGGTCAAGCTGGGGTTAACAGGGTGGGGTCACGGGTGAATTCAAATTTTCCATAAAATCAACCCTAAGAGGTTGTAAGGTCAAGTCAGCAATGAAATCATTAGCCTCTTGGGTGGTCTGATGGTCTTGATTGGGCTAATTAGGGTATGATCCTATAAAGTTCTCACACATATTAATGGTCATGCATTTCTTAACAGTGTGATCCAAGTCAGTGTAATCCTTGATCATACCATAATCCTCAAATTATTTTGTTACTTGAAAAATATTTACCTTCATCGTTTGTTCCCTGAAGGTAATTTCCATATTGTCAGTTTCACAATCAATATGTACCTTGGTAGTAGCTAGAAAGGGCTTTCCTAAGATTATAAGCGTGTCCCTCAATTGTTTTGGTACCTTAATGTTAAGGACAAAAAAGTTTATAATGAAATAGAAATCTTTGACTTTGATGGTTACATCTTCAACAACACCCCATGGTGTGACCACAGATCAGTCTACTAATTGTAATGTGGCTGAAGTAGACTTTAATTCTCCAAAATCAAATTTCTCATAAAGCACCGTAGGTATAAGATTTATGGAGGTACTTAGATCTAGGAGGGCTTTATCAAAAGTAGCATCCCCAATTACACACGAAATTAGTGGGGCCCTTGGATCTTTTCTTTTCTGGTGTAGTATGCTAAGTATGATAGCACTCACTTGTTCCAACAAGACTACCCTCTTTGGTGTTTTGGCCTAGAGTTTGGGTGCACACATTTCTTTAAGAAACTTCGCACAGGCTCGGATATTCTTGATCCCGTCAAGGAGTGGAATATTCACATGAACTTGTTTGAAAATTTCAAGCCATTCCATATTTTCATTGTTTCTCTTTTTCTATCTTTGATTAAGGCTTTAGGAAAGGGTATTTTAGTTGAATCAAAAGTGATAGGGTCCTAAGCCTTTTTTCCATCATTTCCTAGGCCCAATTGATCCCCCTGATCAATCTCAACCTCCTCAGGGTCTTGTTGGGGTATGGATATAGAGGGTGAAGGATCCTGAGCCTTTTTCCCACTCCTAAGTGTGATGGTGCTAGTGAAACCATTGGGGTTCGTGAAATGGGGTAGGTTTGGCAGGATGGGGCTTAGGGAGCAAGGTGAATCACCTGAGTTTGTTGCTCCCTGGTTTGGTTCATATTCCTAGGGTTAGGGATAGGTTAGGAGGACCACATTTGTTGTTATCTAAAATCAGCAAGTTGGTCCATGCATCCCATTAATTCAATCCTCAATTGATCCATCTCCTCCTTATATCGTTGATTTATTTCTCTAATTTCGTTGAGGACCATGGACAAATCAGGTTGATTTTGTT
This sequence comes from Thalassia testudinum, assembly GCA_037157565.1. Lineage (NCBI taxonomy): Eukaryota > Viridiplantae > Streptophyta > Magnoliopsida > Alismatales > Hydrocharitaceae > Thalassia > Thalassia testudinum. Next base: position 2,877,842 of record JAZHRO010000061.1, read on the forward strand.
GGGTAGGCGTCTAATAAGAGAGTTTCATGCTTGAGATGAGTTTAGAACAACCATCCTTGATCAAATTCACTTACCTTACATCAAGGTGCTTTCCCAAAGGATTTATACCTGACTTTGCAGAGATGCCTATAGATAGCTACAAAGCTGCTATACAAAATACATACGGTGGCTATAAATTTAAGGGTAGTATTATATATACTCTATTATATACCCAATAACATACCCCAATCCTAGGTGGAATCTTACTAGGATTCCATGTGTAATCCCTCCCCCTTACCCCCCCTCCCCTGTGGGCTCCACCAATTTTGAATTTAAATTTTTCCTATAAAAGAAGCATTCCACCTACAATCCCCCTGCCAAACCACCCACCCACCCACAACCTCCTTCAGCGAGCTTCCCCTCATGCAGCCCCGACCTCTGTTTGCCCCAACCTCCTCCGGCGAGCTCCTTAGAGCTTCTCCCCCTCCAACCTCTAGCTCAACCGACCTCCTCCTCTGACTCCAGCTCCAATGAGCTCCTCTAACCCCATCCCATCTCGACCAAGGTCCTCCAGCCAACCCCAACCCTGACCAAGCTCCTCCAGCCTCATCCCGACCTTGACCCCGACCCTGACCCCGACCGAGCTCCTCTAGCCTCCTCCAGACCTCGACTCCAACCCCATCCTGACCCCAACTAAGCTCCTCCAACCCCATCCCATCCCAACCAAGCTCCTTCAACTGACCTCAATGTCCCAGCTCCTCCGACCAAGCTCCTTTGGCTTGCTTGATAGCACTGCTCAGCCTTAATGGGTTTCCCATTAACACCCAAAGGCTTATCTGTCTTAGCAATGTCCTTCAAAACAGAGGTCTTCTAGTCTCTACTACTTAAAGGAGGTGCCTTTCCCTTCACCAACAGCATCCCCGCAACCATGGCTAGCAAATCCATGGCACCCATCCGCTTCGTGTTTATGTTCGTTCAGAGATTCGATCACTTCTTCTGTGGATCACAAGCCATAATTTGAACCTTTATGGATCTAGTGATCAACATAATGCAAAAAATTGGACAAGCAAGGGCGGTCAAGTTGCAAACTTACTTGAATCGATCAAGATGCCTGAGGCAATTCTAGGGCCCTGTAGCCATTAAAACCGTAGTCTGACTTCTTGTGCAACACCATATCCAAGAACCGGTGCCAAGAAAAAAAAAGGTCAATTACGTAAGAGAAGCACCACATAAATTCTAACCATAGATCCAAAGTAATAGGTCAAATAATTAATTCAACTTGCGAACACATATGAATAAATTGGAATGCAGATGGTTCCAAAAATAAACACACTGGCCACAAACCCAGAAGAAGATATATCGAAGATAACCCAAAGGATCATAACCCCTATTGTGGTGCTGACGGCACCACCATAGGTGTTAATGGCATCACCATTGGTGCTAACAACATCACAATAGGTGATACCGTTAGCACCTATGGTGGTGTCGTCAACATCACAATATATGTTTACATAATTGATGCCAACAAAAATAAGATAAGTGATAAGTAATTGATGTTAACAATACCAAGATAAGTGATGAGTGTTTGCAACAGATAATTTAGCACTATAAAAGTTACTAAATACATGAAAATATGTGTGGTGACATTGGTATCTAAACTTATGCGACGGGTGGTAATGCCATTAACACTAATGGTGATGCTATTAGCACCTATGGTGGTGCCGTCAACACCACAAGAGGTGTCTACATGAGTCTCTCTTAGCTAAAAATGGAAAGAACACTTTTACCTTTTAGGAAAATGTGGCAACCAAGAAAAAAAAAAGTACTTGGCACCCATGTGATAAAAAAGAGATGCAATCCTCTCACGTGACTCCACCTACCAACAACAAACACCTCCCCTAGCCACGTCTTCTATATTCGCACTAACGATGATGTTGTTACCATCTATGGTGGTGCTGAAAGCACCTATACTCACACCTACTCTTCTATATTCACACCTATAGTGGTGCCGTCAACACCACAATAGGTGTTTACATAATTGATGTCGGTAACACCAAAATAAACGATAAGTGTTTGTAGTAGATAATTGAGTAGTATAGAAGTTATTGAATAGGTGCCAAGGGCACCAACATTAAAATGTACGCGATAACACAAATGATGATATTAACACCAATGGTGATGTCATTAGCACCTATGATAGCCATCAGCACCACAATAGGTTAATTACTAACATTATTGCTACTTCTAATGAATGTGACTCAAAAGTAGTCTTTGTTTTTTTTGAAAGGTTAAAAGTAGCCTTTGTTGGTGTTATATGATGTTTTCACATTACTACTAGTTATAAGTTATGTTTTCATATATTTTTTTTTCCTTTTACGTTACATTTGTGTCATATCACTACATTTAAAATGTTCAAAACAGTTATGATTGTGCCGTTATCATCTATTATAGTACCGATGACATCTATTGGAGATAAAGTTTCCCTCTCACTCTACCGAAATTTAAATTTGAATGTGAGGGACACATGTCACTCCATGTGATTCTCTTTTCTCTTAGCTAAAGCTGGTAATAATACTTTTAATATCTAAAAAGGTACTCTAACCTTTTATATCTATGATCACATGTGACTCTCACCCACCAATGGTGATACCATTAGCACCATTAGCATTTCAACGCGACTAGTGGTAATGCTGTTAGAACATATGGTGGTATCATCAGCACTACAATAGATGTTTACACAATAAGTCAATTACTAACATTATGACTACTTCTAATGAATGTGTCTCAAAAGTAACCTTTGTTGATGCTATAATATGTTTTCACATTACTACTAATTGTAAGTTATATTTTCATGTATTTTTTTTTATTTTACATTACATTTGTATCATGTCACTACATTTAAAGTATTCATAGCAACTATGTAGTATCGTTAGTATCTATTGTAGTAACAATGTCATCTATTGGAAATAGAGTTTCCCTTTCCTTCCACCGAAATTTAAATTTGAATGTGAGGGATACATGTGACTCCATGTGACTCTTCTTTTTCTTAACTAAAAATGGTAATAGTATTTTTAGGATCTAAAAAGATGATCTAACCTTTTATATCGATGACCACATGTAACTCTTCTATGTGACTTCAACTCATTTATGTGACATCCACCTCAATATGTCATGTAGGATGGGTATAATGATGAGTATATAATAGAATACCCCTCCCTTTATTCTAAATTTAATGTCAAAATGTAGCTTAACCAGACACATCCTCTCTCTTACAGCTAAGAGTAGTTGCTCCTTAGACAAAGAGAGCGAGGGAGAGTAAGATTGGTGTAGCCCACAGGGCATTGGGACAATGTGCTTTATACGTATATGGCAGCACTGAAGCTTAGCATCGCGGCTTTGTCTCCCAATTTTTTTCCCCCTTTTGGTGGGAACGAAAGTGCGGCAGAAGGATAGGTAGGAGAACTGAATCTTGCAATTGGATACATTCAAAAATATCACCTAAACAAAATTACTAAGGTAGAAACTAAAATATAATTATTATCCCGAAAGTTTGCAACCCTACCCGTAAACTTATACTATTCATTTCTCCTTTTTATTTTCGGTAAAGAAGACTCATCAAGGGTTACGTTGGGTACACATGCATGTATATATTTCTCATTTTACAGCCGGCTTCGTCTTAAATTCTTCGCTATGTCATACTAAACTTTTCCATTTTCGGGCAAAAGCAGCATTGGAGATAGACTCTCCACAGGGTTCATTTCCAGAGCGACGAATTCACTTCAAATGATCTTAACTTAAACATGCAATTTATAGTTAATTTATTTAAAAGGTTAGGAAAGTAATATTAAAAAATATAAAATTAATATTAATATTTATTTTTATTTACTTACAAAATGACCTTAACACCAATCTCTATTACTTAAATCGATGCTAATTATTGTCATATTTACTTTCTAGAAGTAAGATTTAAATGTGAGAAAATTATAAAATTAAGATATATTTTATTAATACTCTTCAAAATAATATTATCAGAATCGATATTGAAGATCCTTAACTTAAATTTTTACCATAAGAATTAATCTCCCAGATAAACAAGGGTTAACATCTTTTTTTATCAACTAACCAACTAAGTAAACTATCCCTTAAAGGTTGACAAGGGCAATGGGCAATGGTGGAGATTTGAACGGACACATGCCACATGTCCAAACTCACATTTTTTTCAGAAATGTGTTAACACACACCAATTGTTATCCTTCTTTACGCCTCATCCTTCAGAAAAGAAAAATCCTCAATATTCCTCCCTTTTGTTTCCAAAGTCGCCTTTAACTAGATAGATTTATTATAAAATAAAATATTATTTTAAAATAAATACTCTTAGTAACGCTCGTATACAACCTTTAAATGACTTACTTTTGATCAAAGCAATCAGAAGTAACGTGCTCTAAAAGTGTCTCCGCAAATACCTCCACCCTTCTCAACATCTTCAACCATTGGCAGGTCAATTCTCGGATGATCGGATCAACACATTTTTCCCTTGTATCAAATTGTTCAATGGGTATGTTTGGTAGGCGAGTTAAATGAATTAATCTAAATTTATTTGTTACTTAATTCACTTGTCACTTATGTTGAGTTAAAGGGAATTAATTCGACGTAAAGTTAACCCACCTCATCTGTGGAACAAAATTAATCCGCCTAATCACCTAAATATCGAAACTCATTTATTTCACCATTTTTTCCCTATTCCTTTACATATTTCACTAACTTAACCCGCATACCAAATAGACCTTGAGGCACCACATTCAGCTACCAAACGGCTACCAAACACACAAGAAACTAGTCCAAGAAAACTCAAGTTTCTCCTACTTTCATTTTCTAACTTCACCTTTTTACTCCAAGAATCACTTCAGGTCAATTTCTAGGGAGTTTCCCCGAAAATTGTCTGATTAATGAAACTTAACATAGTGGAAAGAAAGCAGATACAGTAATCCTAAAAGCAACACAGTAATGGTTTTATCATGTGCCCCCACATAGAATGTATGGTGAGTGTTGCCTTAAATCCACTAAGCAAACCAACGTCATAATTCTATATTCTTTCACTTACTGTGCAACCATATTACATGCTACAGTAATATCAAGGGGACAATAGTAATATCAAGGGGACAATCTTGCTAGAGTTGCCCCTCCTTCCTTGTATACTCACAGAGGAGGGTAGTCAATACAAGATTCAGGGTTGTCAATGGACTAAGATTCCATCTTGATTCCCAAGCTTCTGTCTCATGAACCAATCTTCATACACACCTGCACACGTGAGGGGTGTCTCAATCATTTCCATTGTAAGATTGTTATCTCAATGGCAAATATTTCTCCATGATTATGTCAAAGGTAGGTGATGAGAGAGGAACCAAAAGTCCAACCAAAAAGAGGCCTAAACAGGCCTACGAAGTACAAATCCAAGAACCAAATCAAGATCTAAGGCAAGCAATAAATGTCATCAGTCCATACGAGATAGGTGGATCTCTTGCCCGATAAAGAGATACAGCAATGTCAACTACCCATTCGAGGCTGGTAGATCTATGGCTTGACAAAGGCAAGTAGATCTGTGGCTTGACAAAGGCAGGCAGACCCAATTCCCTAACAGAGAGACCTACCAAGAGATGCCAGACGACTGTCCAATTAAACAACTTAAGACACCCACCTAATAGAGCAACCATAGATTCTGACAAAAAGATCAACCAGAATATCGATAACGAGATTAGGCAGGAAGGCCTTGCAAGGGGATAAGACAAACAACACCCCACCACCAATATCTTTGCCGAACATAGACGATACAATCAAATTCAACTTGTGCGAAATCTAAGCAAAACGAGTGCCAAAAATCTCTAGATGGTTATGAAAGAATAATCCCAAAGACGTCGTATGCCAAAAATCTTGCTAACAAATTGTGGGATAATTATGAAAGGATAATCCTAAAAATAACGTATGATTACGAAAGAATGATCTCAAAATATTGCATTATTATAGGACAATCCCAAGGATTTCACTAACAAATTGTGGCTACCAAAAATATTGGGGGGATGAATTCTATAAAAAGACAAGGGTTGCCCACATCTTGGGTATGCAATTTTGAGAGAGAGATTACTTGTACTCTTTATTCTCACTTTTCTCTAATAGTTAAAACTTTGATGCTTAAATCCTTTCTCCAAATATACATCTCCCAAGGGTGGAATTAGATTACCAATCCCTGTTGTTATCAAGCAATTGCTTTATTTCTTTGATTAGATCCACATCTTATTTCGAACCTAATAGAACTCTACAAGAGGCTCCAATCAATAGGTGATGTAATTCATGCAGAAAGACATTGTTTGAGTAGCAATGCTTATTGAATGTCTTTCCCATGCATAACCACTAAGTGCCCTTATGGAGCATATCCAAGCTGCACTAATCACCATGTTGCTTAAATCTGCTGGGTAAAGTCCACTTCAACCTTTTCTAAAAGGGTTAAATATAATGACTATGAAATTTGATCAAATGACATTTAGATTTCATTGGAAAAAAGTTTACCACTGCATCAAGTGGCTAAAGTCATTTTAACGTTTTCCTAGGCAATGGTTCGCCCAATTTTGAGAACTAAGCCATTGGGTCTCATTCATTAACTTAGCTTCACTTTGACTACTCTCGCAGTTCTTATCGGGCTTACGTCCTGTCTCTTGCCATCTTTATTGAGGGCCCACGACAAATTAGTTTCATCGTATGGGATACTCTTCCCCTCATAATTTAAAATATAGTTTAACAAAAACAATTTACCGCATAATGAACGGGGAGTCAACTCATGGAATGGCCGGTAATTTTGAGTACGGAGAAATTATTTGGAAAATTTATTTATATTAAAGAAGGTAATTTATATATGTAGGATCCTCATGGTGCATTCTGAGAAAATTCCTGAACAACATTCCTAGAAGCTCACAGTTTCAAATATACATTGATAGGTCTCACTATCCAACTACGCCATCGTCCCTCCATTTCTCCATGACAAGCCACATGGTTCCCACACTACCCTCAAAATGGCACATGATTAGACAACCACCTAAGAACAAAGACAGGGAAGTATTTTTCTTTGATGGGATACTTAAATAGATGACGTGCAATTCAGGTGGCAAACAGGTCAATGTTAAGGATAATTGTGGGGCCTCTAGCATGAGTGGATTGCGTGCCTTTTGCTTCCTAAGAACATAGGAGGCATCTGAGTTGCCACTGTCTGTCTTACCTTCAGCCTGCCATTTGGGCAACTCCCACTTAGCAACAGCCAACCCCACTTTCCCTTTTACACTAAATGCTCAAAGAACTAGAAGACCATCCCTGCTACCACCTCCTCCCATATAAGTAGTCCACTTCATTGCACAAGCAACACAAACACCACACGTGACATATCAAAGCAAAAATGGCAAACCTCATATCAAACATTCTCCTCTTTCTCCTCTCAGCTTGCTCATCAGCTATTCAATATGGCACAGCCCAAGCCGGCAAATGGCAAGCAGCACATGCAACCTTTTATGGTGGCAGCAATGCTTCTGGCACAATGGGTATTTAACCCAAGGCACCTCTTCCACGATAAGCCTGTGCTTCTTCCTTCTACAGACATATTAATTGGACGTTAAGTGCATAAACATATTGCTTTATTCAGGGGCACATGGGGTCACGGGAATCTGTACAGCCAGGGGTATGGCACCAGTACCGCTGCCCTCAGCAGTGCCCTCTTCAACAACAGCCTGAACTGTGGACTGTGCCATGGAATACGCTGCTGCGACAACCCCCAGTGGTGCCTCCCAGGAACGACCATTGTAGCTGCCACCAACTTCTGCCCTCCTAATTTTGCTCTGCCCAACAACAGGGATGGTGCAACCCACCTCGGCAGCACCTTTGATCTTTCATGGCACACCTTCATTCATATTGCTCAAAATCATGCTGGAATTGTGCCTATCTTTCCATAGAGTGCCTTGTGCGTAGAAGGGAAGGATGAGGTTCACCAGAAATGGCCACTCCTACTTCAACCTGGTTCTTATAGAAAACGTTGACGTGGTAGGAGACATGCATGCCATGTCTTATAAAGGGTTCTAAGACAGGATGGCAGGCCATGTCAAGGAACTGGGGCCAGAATTGGCAAAGTAACTCGTACCTCAATGGGCAGAGCCTCTTTCCAGGTGATGATCAGTGATGGTCGGACAGTTACAAGCTATGATATCACACCAGGGTAGCAATTGAGTCAGACCTTCGAAGGAAAGCAGTTTACATAACAGACGGATATATCACTGTGGCTCTGGTTTGAGGCTACTTTACCATGTGCCCATAAGCAGGCTGCTTTTGGCTGCTGATTATCTTTTTGTGGAATGTGTTACATATGGATGCACATAGAATTGTAAAAATAGCTACGTCTATCATTTCAAAAAAATAGCTACTTCTAGAGATACTCAAGGAAATAGTTGTAAGCATTGTCAGCCCGATCAATGATTATGTGTGGCAACTGTCCTTCCATGCTTCTAGAAAAGATACCCTACAAAATTCTCATGTGAACTCTATAGCCCAAACTCTTCCCCTTACTAAATATGTAGAATTCAAATTTTCAGCTGTTATCAACTGCTCTTGCATATTTATCGAAGAAACTTTGTGTAAATACATGTTCAGGTAAAGAACTTGATGTGAGATAGGTATTAAACTTTCTTTTCGAAAGGGTATTACTACTAAATTTTACATGCATGCCAGGAATACATTCTTCTTGAAAGGATTTCAAGTATACAGTTAAGGAAAACAATAAAAAGGATATTAAAATATATTGGATATTACATAGAGCCCACAATGTCAATCAGATTCAGAAGCAAATGCAAAGCCAAAAAAATAATTTGGCACAGAAAGAATTCATGAATCCTTCCCAAGCATGGCAAATCACAAGTTACAGTAGCACTCGACTGGCATTGCATTCATCAAATCTACATTTTTATGCACCATCTCTATATCAACTTGGTCACATGGACTTCGCCATGATAGCTTAGCTTAATGGTCGGTTACAGTAAATGATGTGAACAAATTAGCAGCCAGGGCTATCTGGAATTTCTTGATGACAAGTTAGAAAATAACGGTTAGCTTATTGTTATTGCCTGACATATTCCAATTTTAAGCATCCATTATTCAATTTTGATAAAATATTTAAAAAAAAGTCTGAATAAAGTAATAAATCCACACAAGCACAAGGTCCAGGCAATTGTCATGTTTCACCTTGATCATTTCTTTCAATGTGGTCCAGGCATAGTCTTATGTTTCTAAGGGCTTCCCATGTTAAAATTTGACACTGCAATTAGCATGATTTGGAAATATGCGCATACCAGTAATAACCACAAGCAGAAGTTGATTTAAATTTCACCACGAGGAAGTGGGAGGATCAAGTCATATTCTACATTTATCAGGGCACAGTTTTAAACCCCTTGTCGGAGCCTATAAACATTTTCTAACAGTAAGCATAGTGGCAATTAATTACCTTGAAAGTTCCTCTAAACTCCTATGACAGATGTATACACTGTAAAGTTCTCTCTTTAATTTTTTTAACCTCTTGTACACAAAAGGGTGTGAGGAACTTCAATGGTCATGTCCTACTACTTCCCGCACGCTTGGCTGTAAAGATATGCTTGAAAAAACCAAACTTACTTCCAGCTCGAGCTGATGAGGTGGTTGTGATGGCTAACCTACTTGTGGTTGGTGGCATTTCGGGAGTATCTTCAGGTTCCAGAGACGATGGAGGCAGTGTATAAAGAAAGGCATTGAGCATTCGTATGATCTGGCTGAAGCTTGGCCTCATGTTCGGATCTTCAACCCAGCATGACTGAATTATGAAAACTAGCTTGGGAGGCATGTCCTCTGTGAGTGCAGGTCTCACTTGCTGTGGTAATCATCCAGATGCAGGCAAAGCAGAAAGTTAGAATTTCCCCATAGAAGAGGTAACCTTGGCCAAATAACATCTATCCCTAAAGATTTGAGTACAAGGACAACAATGGAAACCTCACCCATACTCCTCAACACCTCAAATCCCTCCACCCTCTCCACAAACCAACAAAAAAAAACGAGTTAAATAAAAAACCTAGAAGAGCAACCAAATGACAAACATAAAAAAGAAACAGCAAAAATTTTGGGAAAATGGATCCTCAGGTGTGTAGGTGACCGAGATCTCCTGCTAGGCCCAACAACAAGAAACAAAGCTAAATTAGACTTCTACAATTTTGTGATGACATCTGGAAATTTTAAATATATAGTTACTTCGACATTCTAAAGCAATAAGAATCTTCAACCAATATTTTCTAATTATCCAGGTACCACACAAATATAAGAGGTCATTTTTGTTGGAGCATATTTTCTATTCTCTATTATTACTTTTATGATTTCCTGAATTCGGTATTACTCATATTTCCCGTACTCGTGCTGTATGTGGGTTTACGATTCTGTAGGCAGGAGGAGTGTACCCCTTGACCTTTCTCTATATAAAGGGGCCAAGGGAGTATATAATACAATTTGAGTCATTTCATTTCTAACATGGTATTACAACAATGATCCTAAATCGGAGCCCTGATATCCCACCCCATGGCTTAACTAACCCAACCACCTCACCCCATTCTCTCTCCTCTCTCACTGCCGATGATTCAACCACTGTTACAACCTCTTCTCACCGGTGCATCGCCACACTTCCCCACGACGTAGCACACCACTGCACCCCTTCTCCGACAGCGTAGCACACCGCTGCACTCTCTTCCAGGTGATGCAACACACTACTGCATCCCTTCCAGGTGGCACAGCTCATATGCGACAGTGTCGAAGCACCTCAATAGTGGCATCGATGTGTTGGTTGTTGGTGGCAGAGCAAACGTGGCCTAATGCATTGCATCTTTTTCCGTAGAAGCTATATGTTGGATCAACATGCTTTGGTGAGAGTTTGTTTCTTGTTGATTATTGGTGACTGGTGCGAAGCATGGGAGATAGAAAGGATATCGCTAGTAATTTGTTTGGACGATATCCTAGAGCGAGTGCCCAGATATAGGGCACCACAATCAAGCTTTGATGAGACAAATTTACACTTTTCTTCAGTTTGTTGGTACACATAGTCAAAAGTATATTTTGTTAGAAGATGAGCCATCTTCCAAGACAGCTAAGTGGGAGATGCATAATGATTGGGTGGCAACGTGCAAGTTGAATAGCATGAAAAAGTCTGTTGCTAACCAAGCTATGGCTTACTCATCAGCTAAGAAGATGTGAAATATTCTTCATGAGATCCATTCCCAGAAGACAAATATTACCCGACTTTATAGAGTTCTTGAGGATATTTAGACATTCAGAAAGGGGAGCATGAGTCTTCTTGAACGCTATGGTTCTTTGAAGAACCTTTAGAACAAGCAGGATTCTTTTCAGCCAATTACTTCTTCTGATGTTTCTGTCATTACCAACCAGAGGGAGGCCATATGTTTTGTTCAATTTCTTGTTGCCTTGGGGCCAGAGTTTAAGGCTGTCAAGAATCAACTTCTGACATCTACAGAGATATCCAATCCACAGCAAATTTATGCCAAGTTAATGAGACCTACGGTTGTAGAGGGCTCTACTTCTAGTGATTCCTCAACCATGGTCTCTACTGGTTAGGGCTGTGGTTCTTCAGGTACAGAAGTACGTGGTGGTCTTGACCGTGGAGGACAGGGTGGTCACGATCGTGGAGGACATGGTCATGGTTAGAGTACCTTCATTTGTGACTATTGTCAGAAGACTGGTCACACTATTAATAGGTGTTGGACCAAGCACGAGTACCCTCAAGGACAGGGACCTCATGCTAACCAGGCAGTTACTGAGAAGAATGCTGGGCATGTATCCAAGGAAGTTACTATTTCTAGAGAAGACTATTGTAGGTTGGTTGCCTCTCAACCTACTGTGTCTACATCTGTTGTTTCTTCTTAGGAGGCTACTGCATTATTTACTAGGTCCAGATAGACCAGCTGGATCATTGATTCTGGTGCCTCATTCCATATCATAGGTGATGTTTCATGGTTTTCTTCCCTTAGAGAGTTGGATAGACCCTTTCACGTCAGGGTTACTAATGGAGGACTTTCGTCTGTTACTAGCCTTAGCGATGTTACTTTGACTGATACATTGCCCCTATCCGATGTGATGCATGCTTCACGTTTTTCCATGAATTCGCTTTCTATTAATCAGATTACTTGAGATTTACATTGTCGTGCAGTTTTTCATGATCAATATCTTTGGACGAGGAAGCGGATTAGTATAGATCTTGAGCAGAATGGTCACTATTACGTTACTCTAGCATCCTCACCCATGGCTGCCGCTGTCTCTAGTGCCACCACTGCCTAGTAATAGCACCTCCGTCTGGGTCTCCTGAGTCCTGGGGTTCTTTGCCGGCAATTTCCTAATCTTTATGTGCCTGATCAGTTTCAATGTAATGCTTGTCAACTTGGCAAGCATCATCGGTCATTTCCTATTGTTAATAAAAGGATCAATTCTATTTTTTCGCTTGTTCATGCTGATATTTGGGGCCAATGTAGGGTTACCAGTGTACGGGGTTTTTGATACTTTCTTGTACTTGTTGATGACTTCATTTGGATGTTGTGGGTGTTTCTTATGAAAGAAAAGTTGGAAGTCCCTTTACTTGTTAAAAATTTCTTCAATGAAATAAAAACATAGTTTTCTACCATTATTTGTGTTTTTCACAATGACAATGGATTAAAGTTTGTTAATACCCAATTAACTAAGTTTTTTGCTTCACTTGGTGTTCATCAAACTTTGTGTGTTCACACCTCTCAGCCAAATAGGGTGAGTGAACGAAAATTATGGCACCGACTTGATGTTGCTAGGACACATGTTTCATATGCATGTTCCCACACATTTCTGGGCCGATGTTTTTACTACCACTTTTCTTATTAACTAGGTTAGTTCTTCGATTTTGGGTGGAAATTCTCCATTCTCTTTGTTATTCCTTGATCAAGAGTCGTTTGTGTTACAGCCAGCAGTTTTTTGTTGTGTTGTGTTTATTCATCTCTTTGAAGTGGACAAATTGGTACCAAGATTGTTGAGTGTATAATGGGAAATAATGAATAATCTTATTCATCGCAAAAACCCTACATCTTTATATAAAGAGATGTGTTGGGAAAATTACACAAGGGAACCAGACAGTAAAATAAACTAACAAGATAATCTCTACTCAACATAAAATAAGATAATTAGGAAAACTCAACACTCCCCCTCAAGTTGGAGCATAGATATTTATCACGCTCAGCTTAACACAGCAAGCCTCGAAAGCAGATCTAGCAAGAGACTTGGTAAACATGTCTGCAGTTTGGTTTTCTAAAGCAACAGATGTGAAAAGAAGTCCTCTCTAGATTAGATCTCTGCTATAGTGACAGTCAATCTCTACATGTTTCGTACACTCATGAAACATGGAATTGCTGGCTATGTAGGTAGCTGCTCTGTTGTCACATCACATCTCCATGGCCTCCTCAACCTTGACATGTAAGTCAACTAACACAGATCTGACCCACACAAGCTCAGCAACCGTCTGTGCCATGGCTCTATACTCTGACTCTGCACTAAAGCGAGACTACATTCTGTTTCTTGCTTCTCCACGTTACCAAATTACAAGCCACATACGTACAAAATCCAGTAGCGGATTTCTTGTCAGAGAGACATCCAACATAGTCAGCATTAGAGTATCCTACTACTAGTCCCGCCTCTCCTGAATAGCAATCCACGTCCTAGTGCTCGTTTCAAGTACCTAAGCACTTGCAAAGTAGCATCCCAGTGCTGCTTAGTCGGTCAATCCATAAACTGGCTAAGCTTTCCAACTGCAAGCGGGATATCTAGACGTGTGATGATAAGGTAAAGCAGCTTCTCAATCAATTGCCTACATCCTTTGCTTTCAACAACCCTAAACTCAGAATTATACAGGTGCATCTTAAGATCCATGGGTATGTTGGTAGACTTGAATCCCAACATGTCAATCTCCTGCAGTAAATCAAGAGTGTATTTCCTTTAGCTAAGGATAATCCCACTCTTTCGTCTTGCTACTTATATATCTAAGAAGTATCTCAATGAGCCCAGATCCTTCATAAGAAATTCCTGTCAGCTTCTGCTTGACCTCAACTATCTCAGTGGTGTCATCACTAGTGATGATGAGGTCATCTACATAGATAAGGAGAGCCACAATCCCCTTGTCTGTCTTCATCACAAATAAGGAATGAGCAATAGAGCAAATAAGTCTCATGTTTTCAACAACCTCTGACAGCTTATGGAACCAAGCTCACGGACTTTGCTTACGGTTATATATCGCTTTCTTCAGCCTGCACACACACTCCCCCTGAACCTCAAACCCTAGGGGCTGCTACATATACACTTCTTGTAAATCACCATACAAGGTGTTTTTCACATCCAGCTGAAATAAGGGCCAGTCAAAGTGAGCAGCTACAGAAACAAGAATCCAGACTATAGGAAGTCGAGCCACAGGAGAGGTGTCAAAAAAATCTACCCCATATGTCTGGGTGAATCCCTTTGCAACAAGCTGAGCCTTGTACCGAGAAACTGACCCGTCTGGATTGTAATTCATGGCAAAGACGCAATGGCCCCCAACTATGCATGCACCGGCAGCAACGGAGTAAGCTCCCAAGTCTGATGAGACTGAGGTACAACCATCTCGTCCTCCATAGCATGATGCCATTTTGGATCGAGCATGACCTGTTGATATGTACCTGATATCTGTGTAAAAGTGAGGGCATCTGTAAACAATGCAAATGGTCGACTCAAGCCATCAGAGGAAATAACTCCTACTATCTAATAATGTGCACAGCTCCTATGGGCCTACCGAATAGCAATTGGAAGGTCCATGTCATCAGAAGCAGACTCTGGTTCAGATGATAATGCTCCCTCATTACTAGATATGGCCTCAGAAGTGGCCGATAGAGCACCAACAGAGTCATCATGAAAAACACAAAGTTTAGAGTTGGCTAAAAGAGTTCAATTTTATTAGAAACCCTAGGTCTCTTTATATAGAGAGACCAGAGGGCTAAAAGTACATGCCACACAATAAGACGACAATAAGACGGAATAAGATAAGCTAAAAGTACACCAACACTCCCCCGCAAGTTGGAGCATAGATATCAATCATGCTCAACTTGAACATACAAGTGTCAAATGAAGATCTGGCCAAGGATTTGGTGAAAATATCTGTCGTCTGCTCCTCAGATGCAACAGAGGTGGTGTATAGCAGTCCATTCTGAATAATGTCCCTGGTATAGTGACAGTCAACCTCAACATGCTTCGTCCTCTCGTGAAAAGCAGGGTTATTAGCAATGAAGGTAGCTGCTCCATTATCACACCTCATCTCCATGGGACTAGAAAACTGCACCTGTAAATCAACAACCAAGGATCTGATTCACATCATCTCAGCAGTTGTCTGAGCCATAGTTCTGTACTCAAACTCGACACTGGAACTCGCAACAGTACCATGTTTCTTGCTCATCCATGTGATTAGGTTCCCTGCTAAGAGGTGTAGAACCCAGTAGTGGATTTGCGATCCACATGACATCCTGCATAGTCTGCATCTGAGTATCCAACCAAGATCATAGAAGACCCCTTGGAGAAGAAAAGACCTTTCCCAGGAGCCTTCTTGATATATCTAAGTACCATCAATGCTGCATCCCAATGCTGACGTACTGGCTTGGCCATAAACTGACTCAGTAAACAACTGCAAAGGAGATATCTGGCCTTGTGATAGTGAGATACAATAGCTTGCCCACACCACAAGCTGTCTATACTGTCTACTGTCCACCACCTGTGCATCCTCATCGTACAGTAGCATCTTGGGATCCATAGGAATATTGGCCTCCTTGGCCCCAAGCATACCAACCTCCTGCAGAATATCTAAAGCATACCTCCTTTGTGACAAGACCACACCATTCTTACTGCGAGCAACCTCAATTCCATGGAAGTATTGTAGGCCTCCCCAAGTCCTTCATAACAAACTGCTTCGCAAGGAGGCGCTTGACCTCAGTAATGGCCTGTTCATCATTCCCTGTGATAATCAAATCATCAACATAAACCAAGAGTACCACATTACCTTGCGAAATCCTCCTGACAAAGAGTGAAATCAGTTGTTGACCTCCTAAAGCCAGATGCCTCAACAACTTGTGACAATCTTTGAAACCAAGCTTTGGAACTCTGTTTTAGGCCATATGTAGCCTTCCATAACCGACATACACACTCCCCCTGTCTCTCAAAGCCAAGTGGCTGCTGCATATAGACTTCCTCATGAAGATCACCATAAAGGAAGGTAATCTTGACAACTAGCTGATAAAAAGGCCAATCCAACTGAACTGCCACAGCAATCAAGACCTAAACCGTGGGAAGCCTAGAGACGGGTGAGAAGATGTCAAAGAAGTCAACCCCATACGTCTGGGTGAACCACTTTGCCACGAGACGGGCTTTGTATCAAGCAACACCACCATCAGGGTTAAACTTCACAGTAAACACTCACCGACAGCCAACAACGACAACACCAGTAGGAAGTGGGGCAAGCTCCCAAGTCCCACGACCTCGAAGAGCGACCATCTCATCCTCCATGGCTGCCCGCCATTTTGGATCAAGCATGACCTCACAGTAAGTGGCTAGAATCGACGTAATAGCTAAGGCCTGTGTAAATCCAGCAAATCCAGGAGATAAATTGTCAATAGCAAGTGCCCCTGCCATAGAATAAGTGGTGCAAGTCCGTGGTTGTTTCCTAATGGCTATCGGAATATCAAGATCATCTCCTGGCACATCATACGTCCTGTCTCTGTGACCATCACATGGCAAAGATACATCAGTGTCTAAAGGACTCACTTGAGAAGCCGATGGTGAAGGTGAGAGTGGGGGCCCCTGATAGGTAGTATGAGGGCGAACATATGTCCGAAGTGGCTCAATCAGGCGAGGAAAGGGAGGCGTAGCAGGTGGTAGTGGTGATGTAGCAGGGACAAGGATCTCAGGGAAGCTCCCAAAGTGAATAGGTGTATACGGCATAGGTGCCATATCACCCTCAGGAGGCATTTCAGCAGACGTCATAGAAAAAAAAGGTACAACCTAACATCCACAGAAACAAAATGTCGAGAGGTAAGCGGATCAAAACACCGATATCCCTTTTTTTGTGCGGGTATACCCTAGAAAAACACATTTAATTGCTCTCGGTGCAAGTTTATCCCGATCCGGTCCCAACAAATGGACAAAGGCAACATAGCCAAAAGTCCAAGAGGTGACGTGAAACAGAGGGCGATCAGGATACATGACCTGAAGAGGAATCCGTACATGTAACGCAACATTGGGCATCTGATTTATCAAAAAACATGCAATCAAAACAGCGTCACCCCAATAAAGAGACGGGACTAAGTGATGAATCAATAGGGTGCGGGCAACATCAAGAATATGCCGATGTTTCCTCTCAGCAACACCATTTTGCTAAGAGGTATGAGGACAGGTAGTTTCATGAATAATGCCACAACTAGAAAAAAAAAGTGCGCAAGCGGGTAGTACAAAACTCCAAAACATTATCCGAACGAAAACACTTCACTAAACATGAATGCTGGTTTTTATTTCCTTAACAAAGTTTTCAATAAGTTGCCTAACATCAGAGTTATTCTTTAAAAGAAACATCCAAGTGACACGAGAAAAATCATCAACTAAAATAAGATAATATTTGTTCCTAAGTCGATCAGGAATACGACTGAGACCCCACACATCTATATGAACCAAGTCAAATGCAGCAACAAATGAAATAGAGGAAGAACTGGAAAAACTAGCCCTGTGGTGCTTACCAAGTTGACAAGCATCACAGGTGAGAGCAGTAGTGGAGGGGATATATGGAAGGAAGAACACGTCTGAGGCGATGAATGGGTAAATGGCCAAGGCGGTGGTGCCACTGAAGAGATCTAGCAGAAGTAAGACCCTGAGTAGCAGAAGTAGCAAAAACAGTACGGCTCAGACGATACACCCTATGTTCCTGACGCCCTCCACAAATCGTCTTCCCAGTGAATTTGTCCAGCAAAACACAAGAGGACGCATCAAAAATAGCTCGGCAGTTCAAATCTCCGGTGATACTGCTAACAGATAATAAACTCAATGGAAAATCAGGCACATAGTAAACATCTGCAAGCCTCAAAGTATGAGATAAAGACATATCTCCCTTGCCAACAAGTGGCGAGTGTCTCCCATCAGCTACCTGTATTGTCCTAGTAGGTGTAACAGGTGCAAGGTGTGAGAAAGATCCTTTGTCACCACAAAGGTGCTTAGATGCACCAGAGTCAATCAGCCACTCACCAGAAAACGAAAGAGAGGACATACCAATCGCAGGAACCTCCGAAGATGTAACAATAGCTGCCGTGTCAGGTGGCTGAGAAGGGGAAGCCTGAGTCAAAAGAGTAATCTGCTACCGCAGAGCTTCAATCTCAGTACTCAAGGAGCTAACATCAGGGGTAGTAAGAGTTGAATCTGGGACTTCAGCCGCCTGATTTGCCACCGGTGGTCTACCATGCTTCTGCCAACATGTAACCTCAGAGTGACCAAGTCTGCCACAGTAAGTACATGGTGTTTTATTCCGCGTACTAGAGGAGTGTCCACGTCCACGACCACATGCAGGATAAGTACCCCTGCCACGTCCAGGGATCTCAGCCAGCGCGAACGACTGAGCAATAGAATCAGCAGTAGGAGACCGCACTTCCATCGTTTAAAAAAACGCGCCTCGAGGCGAGGCGTGCCAAATTCACCTCGAGGCTTAAGCCTCAGCTCTAGTTTACGAGGCGTGCGCCTCACTTTGTCAAGGCGTGGCCGAGGCGCTGTAGAGGCGCCGCCTCAGGTATTTTCACGGCAGACCACCAGTGAGCAGCTCCATGCAGTGCAACACAATGCTCCACGCAGCGGCAGCACAGTGCTCCAGCGCTAGCAGCGCGAGCACGCAGTAGCAATGCTCTACAAAGTAAGGCTCTAGCACAACGGCAGTGCAGGCTCCACGCAGCGCAGCGATAGCGCAGGCTCCAGCAGCGCAGCGCAGCGGCAATGCAGGCTCCACACAATGCAACTCCAACAGCACAGCACAGGCTTCAGCAACGCAACGCAGTGCAACTCCAACAATGCAGGTCCAGCTCCTGCACAGGTCCGAGACTCTGAGCGCAGCTCCAGCTCCAGCAGCAGTGCTCCACTCTTTAGCAGGACGCATTTGAAGTTGAGATTAGCACTTGATAAGTATATATCATTTCATTTTCTATATTTTTTATAAAAATCTTAAGGCTTACGCCTCAACCGCCTCGAGGCTTACGCCTATCCTCGATGAAGGCAAACCGCCTTGGTACCACCTCACGTTTTTTAAAACCTTGCGCACTGCAACTCTGCTGAGCCTGCTATATGCCTCCTCTAGGCTAGGAAGATCCGGAGCAATAAGAATCTAATCTCTGGCTGCAGCATATTCAGGTCCAAGACCAGCCAAGAAAATAAAGATAGCCAACTGTCTCCTGAAACTCCTCCAGGACTCGTAGGCACACCCTGGCAAGTAGGAGTAGTGCCTTTCCAGCATACCCTTCATGAGAGTAATATAGTGACAGCGTACGCCCCTCTTGACGTAGGTGGAAGAGATCGTAAAAGACCTGAAAAACACGTATGGAGTTCTTGGCATGTGAATAAGTATCACGCAAGGACTCCCACATCTCCTTTGCTGTAGTATAATACATGATCTCATCTCCTATTCTAGGAATAATTGTCTGCATCAACCAAGCACAAACCACAGCATTATCACTGTCCTAATTGGCATTTATGCCAGTCTTGTTCTCAGGCTCCGGATCGGTAAGTATATTGCTCTTTTTATGGCCTCTGACTGTCATAAGAAAGGTCTGGGACCACCGTGGGTAGTTGGTCTCGTCCAACTTGACAACTGGACCAAAGAACGAGTTCTTAAGTACCCCAGTGTCCGAAGTAGAGTCCAAAGACACCTCGAACTGATCATCTGAAGCCATCTCCTCAATCCGAAAGCCTCACTCAAGTGTCTAGGACCAAGAGATCATCAATAATCCAACAATGCAGTAAATTCATATCAACATAGCTGCTAAGAGGCTTTCTTGGACAAGTAGTGGCCTCACTTGGGTACAAGAACACCCAAGGAGGCCATGAACAAATCTAGGCCCTTCTAGCGATTGATCTCCACCGGTCGCGGCCTTAGATAGCCGCTGTGACACCAACAGGAGCAGGGAGATGTCGCTAAGGCGTGCTACAGGTCGCTACTGCAGCTGCAAGGACCTGCAGAGCCGACAGCAACGCCTGTAAGGAGTTGCGAGCACCGCCGTTGGGTCTGCTGACGCTCGCCGAAGCACCGCTAGGTCTGATGACCCTTGCCGAAGCGCCACTAGGTCTGTTGCGCCGCTGCTGGGTTTGTTGACCTCCGCCTCAACCCTGTCGCAAGGGCTAGAACGGGTCGCGGCGCCGGCGCCTCAAGCCACTAGGGCCTCGCTGATGCACTGGTCAATGATAGAGGGGCTTCCGCGCCGCCGCAGCCCTATCGTGAGGTCGAGTCAAGTCGAAGCAGCGCGCACGTTCGGGTGCTAGGGCTGCTGCATGGAGCCTTTGGGGTCGCGCGACGGCTCAGGAGTCCTGGCGCCACGTCAGCGCTGTTGCAAGGCACTCACGTGCGGCCAGAGGGCCGCCAGAGAGCGTCATTGCCGCCAAGGAAGGAGGAGAGAAAACGGGATTTGGGTGTTTAGGGTTTCGGAAGCCTTGAGAGGTGGGATACCTAGAGCCACGGTCTAGGACCGGTGCTCTAATACCAAGTTGGCTGAAAGAGTTCAAGTTTATTAGAAACCCTAGTTCTCTTTATATAGAGAGAGACCAGTGGGCTAAAAGTATATGCCACACAATAAGACAACAATAAGACGGAACAAGATAAGCTAAAAGTACACCAACAGTTAGTAGTCTCAACACATACCTACTAGAGCGAGGACAACGGTGGTGAAGGCAGCCGGGGGGGAGGGCATGCTTCCGATATATGACTGGTTTACTAAAAACTAGTGGAGGATCTCTGAACCGATCCTTATCAATAACTGTAATATCTGATGACCCTATTGGAATAGCTAGAAAGTCACCAAACTGAACTAAAGGAATGGACATAGGAGCCCTCTCTACCTCAAATGCTAACTACCTCCCAGTAACTGAAAAATACATAACCTCATGAAAAGTGACATCGACAATAACAAAGTGCCTCTTTTGTAAGGGATTAAAACATCTATATCCCTTCTGGGTGTGACTGTAACCTAGAAAAACACATTTGACTGCCCTAGGGGCCAATTTATCTATGTCTGGCCCAATAACAAGCACGAAGGCTACACAACCAAAAATCCGACATGGCAACTGAAACAACTCCAGATCGGGTGCAATATCTATGAAGGCACCTGCTCAGAGATAACAGAACTAGGCATTTTGTTAATTAACATGCGATCAACTCTGCATCTCCCTAGTACCTTGAAGGCACATTATGATATATCAAAAGGGTCCGTGCCACATCTAGAATGTCGGTGTTTCCGCTCTGCTACTCCATTTTGCTGCAATGTATGGGGATACGTGGTTTGATGAATCACATCATCAGATCTGTAAAATTCTTTATACGAGTCGTATAAAATTCTAATGCATTATCAGTATGCATAATCTTGATAATGAAAGAAAACTAATTTTTTATTTCTATGATAAAATTTTTAATATCAAACCCAACCAAGGTTGGATGTCTCAGCGATATATCGCCGATATATCGGCTTCGCTAGGTTTGGGCGTATCAATATCACCTGCAGTATCATTTTTCTAGGATATCAGCGATATATCGCCGATATGGGGAGATATCGCCGATATATCGGGCGATATCGCCGAGATATCAGCGATATGAGAGTTGTTGGCATTGGGCTTGGGCAGAAGGTTTGAAATTGGAATTGCTGCTGGAGGGCTGGGCTGAAAAATGGGAGGGCTGCGTAGGTGCGGGAGCAGCTGAAATTCAAAATTAGGTTGGAGGGAAGGCTAAAATCCAAAAAATGCACACACACACGGGCATTTTTTATGATGTATTACTCATAAAAATGTTAATTTAAAATATTTCTTAATATTTTATGCCTTTTTGAGCAATTTCCCCAAAATTCACTGATATCAACGATATATCCCTTTTTTGACTTGTTGATACGATACCGATATTGATATTTAAAACCTTGGACCCAACGTCTGACTTATTCTTTAACAAATAGAGCCAAGTAACTCTGGAATAGTCATCCACTATCACCAAATAATACCTATGTCCTAGCCGATCTGGAATTTGACTGGAACCCCATACATCTAAATGCAGCAAAGCAAATAAGGAATCAAAAGCCGTAGAACTAGCAGGATAACTAGCTCTGTGGTGCTTTCCCATCTAACAAGCCTCACAATGAATCTCGATGGCTGGCGAAACATGAGGGATGATTTGGCGTAGCCTATCTAATGAAGGACGACCAAGGCGATTGTACCACTACAAGGCACTCTCAGCACCAAAACACATCTCCCTGGCACTGTGCAGCGAATGGCATCTGAGACAGGCAATACATACCCCCTCTTCATGTCCACCACCAATCATCCGCCCTATAAGTTTGTCCTAAAACACAGCCAATATCATCAAATATCACCCTACAATTGAGATCTTTTGTAATCCGATTAACAGATAACAGGCTCATTAGAAAATTAGGGACAAGCAGAACATTTGGCAATTTCATACTAGGAGTGACTGGCACCTCCCCCTGACCATCAACCCTAACATGCCTCCCATCTGTTACCTGAACAGTCCTACCAGGACAGACAGACTGAAGGTGCTGAAAGTGTAGTCTCCTTGCGATCATGTAGCATCATATTCTAGGTGTAGTCCAGAAAGAAAGTGAAGCAGTATCGTCTCCTTGCAATGTTTTAAATGAGTACCGCATGTGCACACCGCATTGTATTTCTCCAGAAGTCCTTTCAGAGCGACATAGTACTAAGTCAAGGATCGTCCCTCCGATCTAAGGGAGAACATGTGATTATAGATCTGATGGACCTTGCTTGAATTCTTCTCATGGGAATACATATCATGAAGCGTATCCCACATCTCCTATGCAGTCTTGTAATACATGATGTTGTCTCCAATCTGAGGTGACGACATTCATGATCCAGGCTCACACTAATGCATTGTCCTTCCAGGACGAGTACTTCCTAGTTTTGTTTTGAGGCTCTGGCTTGAGTAGAAGGTGTTCCTTGTCATGACCCTCCACTGTCATCAAGAACATCTGAGACCAACGAGCATAGTTGGTCTCATCTAACTTCACAATAAGCATGAAGAATAGGTTTTTGTAATTCCCGCTCTTTGGAGGAGTCTTCGAAGACACTTCAAATGATGAGAAAGCAATCATGGCTCTCAAATATGCCAGGAATCCATTGAAATCAGATCTGAAATATCTTCTTCAAATTTGCAGAACCACAATTGGATCACGTGATCAAACATGAAATCCGAGCGATTAGATCCTCAGAAATCACGTTAAATGCTCATGAGATCCCTCCGAATGGTAGGAGGGACACGCTAGGGTCAGGAGGGACCCCTAACAGCCCTCAAAAGACCAACGAAGGCGCTGCAAGCAGGAGGGTCTAGCCCAGATCCACCGGCGACACTCCTGCCAACAGGTGGACTGCTACTGCTATGCTACACGCACTGTTGTAGACCCTCCATCACGTTGTTGCAGACTTGCCTCGCACCGCTGCGTCGTCGCCTCGCACTATAAACGAGCGTCGCTAGCACCGCTTCCTCACCCTACCAGCCCTTACGCCGCTACAGACCTGCCTAGCGCCACTGCACCACTGCCTCGCACTACAGGCTCTCGTCGCCTCTACACGCTATCGCTGTAGGTCCTGCTACCGCTGAGCGCGGCTACTGCTCGAGGGATGCCCTTGGTTGTAGCGCCCTGGTGGTGCTACAACTAATGGCGAAGAGATCCACTAGATTAGGATTTCGGTGGGATGGGTTTGGAGGCTTGTTTAGGTGTGCTACCTGAGCGCCGACCTAAGATTGCCGCTCTGATACCAAGTGAGAAATAATGAATAGTCTTATTCATCGCAAAAACCCTACACCTCTTTATATAAAGAGAGGTGTCGAGAAAATTACACAAGAAAACCAAACAGTAAATTAAACTAACAAGATAGTCCCTACTCAACATAAAATAAAATAACTAGGAAAGCTTAACATGTATCTTTCTCGGGTATTCTCGGATCCAAAAAGGACATCGCTGTTATGATCCTATGCATCGTAAGTTTCTTGCTAGTGTTGATGTTACGTTTTTTGAGGAGATTTCTTTCTATTTTCCCAAAGGGAAGGCTTCACCTGCACGCACTACAGATATCCCATTGATAGTGCCCTCTGCTTCGCCCCCAATGCCCTCTGAGCTTCCTACCACCTCTATAAAGTATGAGCCCGCCTGGTGCTACTTCTGGTGAGTCGTTGGGATGACCTATCTCCCCTAGTCCTTATCCACATCACTTCAACTGTTGCCAAAAGCCTATTCCTGAACCCCTTACCACCATTCCTACTCAACCCAAACCCAATTCTGTGGACTCTGATGGTCAGGTAATTCCTACCACTGATCAGAACTTCGATCTTCTTATTACCCAGAAGGCTCCAAGGTCTTGTGCTTACTACTCTTATCTCCCATCATATGAGTTTTGACAATTTTATTGCAGTTGGACAATCCTTGTCTTGTGCTATTGACAATTAGCATATACCTTAAAGCATCGTTTTAAATGCCGTCGACATGCCCTCGGCATGCCGTCAGCAAGGCCATTTTCGAGAAGTGGCCGTGTTGGAAAGTGTCGATTTACAGGGATATCGTCGGCATGCCGTCGGCATTGTCGACATCCCCTCAGCATGGTCGGCATGCCGGCGAAATAGATGCCCATGCCGAGGTTGCTGCTGATTTTTTTTACTTCTGTTATTGTTGTTGGTATGCATCAACATGCCATCGGCATGCTCGACATGACCATCGAAAAATGGACATTTCCACAGCGTGCCGTCAGCATACCCACGAAATGCACACTTAGAATTTCATCGACACGACATTGAAATAGGCATTCCGAACCTTGCCTCAGAGTCATTCAGAGGCTTTTCAGGATTTGGCTTGGACACAAACCATGCAGGAGGAATTGAAGGCCCTTATTTCTAGAGGTACTTGGGAGCTTGTTGACCTACCACTGGGTGCTACCATTGTGGGGTATAGGTGAATGTTTATTGTGAAGTACTTAATTGGTGACCCCATTCAAAAGGTACAAAGCTCGACTTGTTGCCAAAGGGTATACTCAAACTTATAGTATTGATTATTTTAAGACATTTTCTCCAACTGCTCGTTTAAGCTCTATGCGGATTTTGTTATCTCATGTTAATTCACATTGGAAGGTATTTCAGCTAGACATTAAAAATGCTTTCCTTTTGGAGGACTTAGATGAGAAGGTGTATAAGCAACAACCTCTGGATTTTAAGCAACAGGGAAAGTGTCACAAGGTGTGCATATTACATAAAGCCATTTATGGGTTGAAGCAAAGTCCTCGAGTGTGGTTTGACAAGTTCAAGGTAGTTCAAAGCTTTGGTTTTGTTAGATCCAATGCTAATCATTCAATTTTTATGAGGCATACTAAGTCTATTATTTTAATTATTTATGTGAATGACAAATTGTTGACCAGCAATGATGGAGTTGGTGTTGAGGCTACTAGGGCTTTCTTGCATTCCCAGTTTGTCACTAAAGACTTAGGTCAGGCTAGCTATTTCTTAGGAATTGAAATTCATCATGTGGAGCATGGCTTGGTACTTTCCCAAAGAAAATATGTATTGGATTTGCTACGTGAGATCAGTATGCTTGGTTGTAAGCCTGCAAATGTGCCTCTTGATTCCTTTTTACATTTGGGTGATGAGGATAGTCCTCTACTAGATATTAAAGATATAGGGCTATGGTAGGAAAGTTGTATCTCACTGTTACTAGACCTGATATCGCCTTTGTTGTTAAATGGTTGAGTTAGTTTATGCAGGCTCCTCGTGAGATACATTGGACAAGTGTATGTCAGATGATGCAATATTCAAAGAAAGCACCTAGAAAGGGTTTACTTTATAGAGCACATGATTATGTTGATGTTTATGGATTCTCATATGCTGATTATGCTAGGGCATGAGGATCGACGATCCACTACAGGTTACTACACCTTTGTTAGAGGAAATCTGGTCACATGAAAAAGTAAGAAATAGAATGTAATCCTCAGGTCAAGTGAAGAGGCTAAGTATAGGGCCATGGCACACACAACTTGTGAACTCCTTTGAGTGAAATCTCTTCTCCATGATTTTGGCATTGATATTCAGGGAGCAATGTCTATGTTCTGTGATAATAAGGTAGCAACATTTATTGCTAATAATCCTACTTTTCATGAAAGAACCAAACATATTGAAGTTGATTGTCACTTTATCAAAAACGTTGTTCTCTAAAGGAAGATTGCTACCCCTTACATATCTAGTAAGAACTAGATAGCAAATATTTTTACAAAGGTTGTACCAAGAAAGCACTCGGAGTATCTCTCTGGCAAGCTGAGCATATTTGACAACTATACTCCAACTTGAGAGGGGGTGTTAAGAGAATATTTTCTATTCTCTGCTATTGCTTTTATGTTTTCTTGAATTCTGCATTACTTGTATATCTTGTACCCGTACTATAAGCGGGTTTACGATTTTGTAGTCAAGTTTCTGTAGACAGGAGTACCCTTGACCTTTCTCTATATAAAGGGGCCAACGGAATACGTAATATAATTTAACTCATCTCATTCCAAACAATTTTCTTACAACTAAGACCAGAGTTTGAAATCCAAGTTGTTCAAACTTGACTACATCCAAACTCTAACCATATGATATAATACAGCTACTGAACTAGGAGAAATGGGGAGGACCCATAGACTAGCCTGGTTGAGTAACACAAGTCTTCACATTGGACTAAGTTCATCAACTAGTCGTGGACTTCCACTTGCTTAGGTTGTTATATTCACAAAGAATAGATAAAAAATACACTAGTTACTACTATAGAAATAGATATCTGATACACTAGTTATTATCTATCAATTTTCTTCATTTTCTCAAGGTCAAAAAGGAGCTTTACTTTCTATATTCAAATCTGACCATCTTCTAATGTTTCCTAGTACCACTACCACACAAGGCTTTTGCTGATTTTGAGCTGTTATCACAAAAGGGATGACTGGTCACGGACAATTCATTTGGAGAAGAGGATATTACAATTATGAAGATATGGGATTCCATTTGAGAAGTTTAGCATTGCAATGCTGGTAACATACGAAAGGAGTAATCTCTTGTTCAAGCATGGAATGTGTCTCCTGGATATCATCCTCCTCGCTAACCAAAAGGTTGACAAATTCTTAGAAAGCTATTCCATGGGCAATCATGTCAAGGCTCATCATTAGATTGCAGTTGGGTGAGACTCACATGAGAATGGCTACCAAAAAAGCCTAGGCTCAATAGGCTCACTCAGGCTTGACTCGATTAAGAGCTTGGAAGCCCAACTCAATAAGCCAAGCTAAGTCGAGCCTAAGCCGAGATTCAGGCTCAACCATATCGAGCCAAGCCTAAGCTGACCTAGACTCACCTTAATATGGATAGAAAAAAATAGGTTTCGGAAAATACTGTGAATGGAAAGAACTCTATTAAGAATGAAACACCCTAATCTCTTTTATATGGGAGAGACTTGGTAAATTACAACTACATCTAACAAGAAAATAAAAATAGCATGACATGAGAACTTTTTACAAAAAATAAATATGCACTCACACTCCCCCTTAATTTGGGGCATAGATATCTTTTAACCCCAACTTATCACATAGAAACATTGTCTCTTCTTCTTTAAGGCCTTGGCAGAATGTCACCAAGCTAAATCTCTTAAGTAACATGAGAGGTACTAATCCTCCCTTCCATGACTGCATCACGCATAAAGTGACAGTTGACTTCAATATGTTTAGTTCTCATGGAACACAAGATTAGAAGCTCTATACATGGCAGACTTGTTATCGTAGTAAAGTGGAACAGCTGCCTATACAGATATACCATTGTCATTCAAGAAGCCCACTACCCCCATGATCTCACATGCTACGTAAGCCATTGAACGATACTTTGCCTAGATCTGACAACCACAACTTACTTCTTGCTTCTCCATGACACTAAGTTTCCACCAAGGAAGACTACATACCCTGATGTTGATCTCCCATCATCAATGGCTCAAGTATAGTTTGCATCTAACTAGGTAACCACATCAAAAGATCATGATCTCTATAATGAAGTCATTTTCCTGGACTTCCTTTTGGGTATCTCAAAATAACATACATCACACCAATGATTGTACCTAGCTGACTGCAAAACTAACATTTGGACAAGTCACTGTCAAGTAAAGAAGTTTCCCAACTATACTTCTATAGCATGTAACATCCTCAAACAATGGATCATCCTCCGGTAATGTAGCCTTCTTCGACAATTCCATAAGTATCCCAGACGGCTTGACGAAGAGTCTAGCCTCCTCCAAAATTAGTAAGGTATACTTTCTCTAAGACAATGACAGATTGGATATCTCACTACCTCAATCCCAAGAAAGTATCTCAGATCTCTGAGATCCTTCATCACAAATGTAGTACGTAGGAACCCCTTTGTCTACCGTATACCATGCTCATCGCTACCAAACAGCACCATATATCCACATATATCGTCATATATCGTCAAAATGAACACCCTCTGTACCTCTATCCTTCTTGATGAAGATGGAATGATAAGAGGAAGATCAAGTAAATCCAATCTTTTGTACCTTTATGCTTAGCCTATCAAATCATGCTTTAAAGCTTTGCTTTAGGCTATAGATAGTCTTCTTCAATTTGCATACACACTCCCCGCGAACCACATAACTTGGTGGCTGATGCATATGTACCTCATCAGTAAGATCTCCATACAAGAAGGCATTCTTGATATCTTCTAATTGAAAAAGAGGTCAGCTATTGTTTACTGCAACAAACAAGAGAACGCGAATAGAAGAGACTGATGCCACAGGAAAAAATGTCTTAAGATAATCAACACCACAAGTATACGTGAATCCTCTAGCTACCAATCTCGCCTTGAAGCAATCTATTGACCCATCTGCTAAGTATTTGATGATGTAAACCCATTTGCAATCAACAAGTGTAGCACCTAGAGGGCATGGCACTAACTCTCACGTGCCACATGAAGTCAAGGTAGTCATCCCATCCATGGCAGCTCTCCAACGAGGGTCTTGAAAGGCCTCAACATAATCTTTGGGCAGTATGGCACTGGTAAGTATCAAGGCAACATGTTGCACATGCTACTGCAAGTAATCAACAGTCATGTAATTGGACGTAGGATGCAATGTACACCACCTACTGGGCCTCCACAGTGCAATCGGCTTGTCATCCACATCATCCTAGGCAACTGGAGGTGGTCCTCGTGCTGGACAATCCTTTGCAGGCTCTAAAACAGTGGGTAGCAAGGTATGTCTCCTATGATACACCTGCATCTCTCGAGGAGCAAGATCAATGTTGGCACCTTCTTCAGAGATAGATGAAACTTTCTCAAAGATGGTGGCATCTACAGTGACGATATATCTCCTATGCACCGAATCATAGCATCTGTATCCTATCCAAGTACGTATCTCAAGCAGACACACTTCACAACTTGAGGGAGAGAACTTGTCTTGTGCCCCAAAGGTTTAAACAAAACATGTGCAACCAAATATATGTAGTAGTAAAGTAAATGGTCTCTCTAACTTAGGGTACAACAACTGGTAGGGTATACCTCAACGAAGTATTGAAGATGGCACCCGATTGATAAGATATGTAGTTGTCAGGATCGCATCTCCCTAAAACTGCTTTGGAACCTTCATGTATACCATGAGTGCCCTCACAATATCTAGTACGTGATAGAGCTTACGCTCTACAGCTCTATCTTGTTGTGAGGTATGTGCACATGAGATATGATACAAAGTCCCTCTACTAGTGAAGAAAGCCTGAAGATCAGCCTACATAAACTCCAGTGCATTGTCACTTCTGAACACCTGTATAGACTTGGAACATCGAGTTTGTATCTCTGCAAAATATCTCTACACTATTTGTAGTATCTCTAAGAGATTCTTCATTAAGAAGACCCAAGTAGATTTATTGTAGTCGTCAACACCACAAAATATCGGTGACCCCCAACACTAGTGACACAAGTGAGCCCAAGATGTCAGAGTGTACAAGACTGAAGGGAGAAGTACTAATCCATTCTGTACGTCAAGGGAACATGCTCTGATGATGCTTCCCTAACTGGCAA
Organism: Thalassia testudinum; assembly: GCA_037157565.1. Taxonomy (NCBI): domain Eukaryota; kingdom Viridiplantae; phylum Streptophyta; class Magnoliopsida; order Alismatales; family Hydrocharitaceae; genus Thalassia; species Thalassia testudinum. The sequence continues at coordinate 2,908,281 of JAZHRO010000061.1, forward strand.
GCCTCGCAATCAAAGGCAGTGTCGGATACCAATTCAGGGAACATTTGGTGCATCTTCCCTACAAATGGGTGACCGAGCCACTAGTGCCGTAACAAAGGATCTGCCGAGATAGATACTGCACCTGCAAACTGTGATGGGATATCAAGAAAGTGTAGACCATCCTAGATTCAACCACCAATGATCTCATTTTTTTGAAAAACCAATGATCTCATTTGTCTGCTTATCTTGGAAGTAGCAATGCTTATCATTGAATATAACACGACATTGAAGATCTTTTCAAATGCTACTCATGGACAAGAGGTTCATAGGGAATTCTAGGCACAGCGTACATCTTAGAACTGCAATCTCAAGGATATCTAGACATCACCTACTGCAATGATGAAAGAGAGCCATTTGCCACCTTCACCGACTTCATGCATCCAAATTTCATAGGATTCTTTAAGAGGGTAGTATCTCTTGTGAGATGTATATAGACTCCTAAGTCTATAACCCACTGCCCAGATACAACACTGGGCATAGTCTTCTGTATCTTATTCTTGGCAACTGCCATAGTTAACACCACAACATACAAACTTCTTGTGCAGCCATACATATACAACCCAACCTCCAACTGATAATATAGTAGTTAGGAGGAAGATCGGTAGGTTCTAGGAGACGATCCCAAGAACGACATGGGAGACAATCCTAAGAACAAAGGAGGAGGCACACTCACTTCCATCATTGTTTCTCCGACAAGATCCAACACCAACAGCAGTCACAACAGCAGCACCACATCTGGACCTACGCTCCAACAGATGAAAGCCCCAGCAAAGGCAATGGATTACCAAGTCTGGACAACCACTGCAGCAACCTGGATCACACAACAACAGCCATGGGCATTGGGCAATGGGACATCCAACAACATTGTAGCAACCCTAACACACAACAGCAACCACCGGTAAGATCAGATTTACATTGTCCGGAGAATAGCCAACACACACGATACATAGACGATGATCCTTCAGGCCATGATTGTGTATGAGAGAAAAAAAAGGGTGGAATATTTGGTGGGATACCAGATTGCCGATCTAAGATTGCCCCTCTGATACCATGTGAACGGAAAGAGTTGTCTCCATGAAGAATGAGAAACCTTAGTCTCTTTTATGTGAGATAGACTTGGGTAAATTACAATTCCATCCAACAAGAATAAAAATAACATGACATGACAAATCTTTACAAAAATAAATATGCACTCACAGAAATAGTATCAACTAATAAATCCTCTAGAACAGTAGTAGTGGATACAAAAATTTTCCATTACCCCCATCCCAAGTTTGCTACGTAGCATTAATTTCCTAGCTTTCCCATTCCTGATAAACTTTTTGTACTTATGAGACAACAGTTTTCCAACTTTTACAATTTTAAGTTGTAGGTGACTATTGTCTATCATAGATGATAAGAAAGACAAATTAAGTGTCATTCTAGGTTACTTCTATTCTTTCATTTCTATTATGATGTTTAGGTGATTAGGTGACAGGCTTTTCCACATGTAAAAGCAAGGTTCAGATATTTGGTATGCAATATTCAATCGGGCAGGCCACTGCATAGCAAGTATTTGACATGCAGGAAAGTATGCAGACTAGTATGCAGTTTTATATTTTAAATAGTTAACAATATATAATAAATTATTTATACTATTAATCGAAAGATAACACGAAAACTAGACTAAAACATGATAATTAACATACAAACTATCACACCTTAGAAAAAAAACAACCAGCACAACCACAAAATAATCTTAAAACAAAGCATTGAGTAAGATGTTGACTGAATTACATGTTATCCTAAAGCATATGGTACTGAAAGTTTAGATATCATGCAGAGCTATCTAATGTGGTATCATGCAGAGAATGTTGGGGGCTTTGGAACTTTAAGTATCACATGATTGGAATTAGGAAAAGATCTAAATCCACTGTATTTGAAAATCGGATGAGTACTCTGACAATTGTACAAATTATGCGTATGCAGCTGGGCATGCAGTCTACTCAGACAACTTTCCAAACAGTGCATAAGTGTAATGTTACTGTGGAGATTTTCCAGAAATCAAGAAAAATAATAATAAATCACCACGTGGTGCTGATGTGGCAGCATGGGACCCCTAATGGGGTGCGTGAATAAAAAAGGAAAGGGGTTAGCCCTTGCCTTATGTGTTTTGCCTATTGTGGCTTTTCTGATTTTAGTAAATAGGATTAGGAATTAGTTGATCAGAGCCCTAATTTGCTTTGGAGTCCTTATTTGGTTGATTGTGGTTGATCTCGTGTCTATAAAAGAGACCCAAGTCTATGTATTTCCTTGAGTTCCCATAATAATATTTTCCAACATTTAGAACTCCTCCTCCCCCAAGAATCATCACCAGTTGCTCCCCTGTTACTGTTTACGTGAACAGTGACAGCACTGTTCATCGTGAACAGTGCAGATCTCTCTCTCCACTCATGGGTTCTCCATGTGACAACAAGGCCACACCACGACTCCAATTCTTAACAGTTACCAATTTATACTAAGCTTGAAGAGCTCTAGCATGAGCTCAATGAGTCCCGGATATAAACGACTAGGCTCATAAGGACTCAATAAGGGTTCACTAGTGGGCTCGATATAAGCCCAAGGCCGAGTCATCTCAAACAACGCCTATCAAACCTACGCCCAAGCCAATTTAGCATTATCAAGCTCGAAATGATCCAACTCGACTCATTGGCCTCAATAGAAGACCCTACATGTGAGTGTCCTTGCCATGTTCAGTTGATGGCCTGCCACTTTTGCCCAGGAATGACGATTTTACATGGTTTGAAATACTCACCTAACAGTTCTATCATGCTGATTGGCGGTTATTGGAAGCTTGCCCATAAGGATTTCACACCCGTGTTGTAGAGCAGTTGTAAACAAGTTTCAGATAGCAATGTAGACAACCCTATCTATCTCTGAATGTTTTACCAGATTCCTATATTGGCTTCTCAGCCAAATCCTCTCATGGTAGAGATCTTCTAGCTCACAGCAAGATGAGTATTCATGAGGAGTTTAACAATGCATCCTGTTGGTTAATATGTGATCCAGGACACCCCAAGATCTTTCTCATCAGGTTCAATGTCTGATGGTTCAGCAACACCATGTAGTTTACATCTCTGGCTTGTCAAGTCAGTTGACTTCAGAGGAGTGAAAGGGGCTAATGGCAGAACAGGGCAGGACAGGCCAAATGTGGAAGTTGCACCCTGTGCATCACCTTGCGATTGATCAACACTAAATATAACAGAATGAGACCATATTTGGAGTATGCTGGAATCATGGCACATGTTAGTCAGTACACTTGAACAAAAGTGATGCAGCAATTAGAAAGGCAAGCCAAAAATGAAGCATCAGGTTTTTTTCATGACCAAGTGCTAAGGAGCAGTCTGAAACCTAGAGGGATCCAATAAACCGAAAGAGAGAAGCATTCCTTCAACTTACAAACCAGAACATATGCTGCACCTACAAAGGTAGCCTTGGATCCACATGGCAACCCAAGGTGGGCTGTCATCCCAAATGTTCTGAAAAATGGAAACCATAATTTCTATTTTTTGAAACCACCAAACCATGGTTCGTGGAACAATGAATCTGAGTAGATTTCAGTTTGTTTCGGGGCAATTACTGATCAGTGGAATGGGCAAGTGCACACAAACTGTGCTTAATTCCAGTTTAACAAATGAATAATCAAACGAAACATTACTCATATCTTCCACCAAAAAGGACCAGTTCCATTTCATCTCCAACTTGAAGGAAATAAAATATGAAAACAAGATATCCTACATGGATTTATGTGTTGCATACTACCCATTCAGAAAAATTCACATCCCACATAAGAATAATGCACCCCTTAAGAAAAAGGTGAGAATAATGCATATTTTCCTCACAAACAGAAAGGCCAAGGACAACAAACATTTCGTTGTCTGCAGAATATTTTTTAGTTTTAGCATTTACCTAAAAAGGAGAGCAGTTTTACCCAAATTCTTCAAAGCATTTTCCTAATTTCACATTCCAAATGTCTTGGCAAAGGAGGAATATTGACCTTTTAACAAAAAATAATGATATTTTAACACTAATGAGTAATAAGGTTGGTTCTCACCTTAAAAGCAGCTGCATATGCAGCCTGCAAGTTGGACATTCCCTCAAATGGCATACGGTTGGTAACCAACTCCCATAGAACAATTCCAAAGCTGTAAACATCTACTTTGTTTGTGTAATGCTTTTTCTCCCCACGACGCAGTGTAACTGTACTGTAGAGCTGCAAAAGAAATCTCAGGCTGAAATATGAAGTGTAATGGTGGTCCTATTAAGCATAGAACTAAATAGATCTAATCATAAGATATATTTCTTGTAGCTTCACTTTTAGTAAGTAAAGGATGAACATATAGCTTCAAATATAGTCACAGATCTTGGATAAAAACTCTTTGAAAGAGAATACATAGTACTAAGGTCAGGGGAAAATCAAAAAATTCAGCCAATGCTCAGGAATAGTTCGGAAATATAGTGCCTTTTTTTTCTTTTTTTGTGAGGTAAGTTTGGAAATGTAGTTAATCAACAGAACACACATTAATGAATGGAAAATCCAAGAATTTGAAATTTATATATTAGACTGGAAAATTATTCATATTGCTTACGGAAATCAGGTATAACTTGAAATTTTGGAGCAATTTCAGAACTATTGCAAGCTATTTAATTCGGGCAATATTCAACTAACACCAGATATTTACAAGATCAGGGATATATACACACTTTAGTGCATCAAGCAGGAAACAGAGATTCATAGAGATACAAATGTATGGGTAGAGAGGACCAGAGGCAAAGCAAGTAACATAGATTACAAGATGCAGCTAACTTGACCTGCACAACCAGGCTACTGGGAAGGTGGTGGCTGTGGGAGAAGGGGCAAGACAGACTGGTGGGAGAGAAACCAGGGAAAGATTCAGAAGATCATGAGAGGGAAATTGACAATGGAGATGCAAAAATTCCTAGAGTTACCCTGGCCAGAATCTAAATGACAGAACTAGTTGATTTGTTACTCTAGTACAACCTTAACGAATAGATCAGAATGGAAAATTTACAATGAAACAGAATACGTCTCAGCATAATCACTGTAACTTTGGCGCCACAGAGGCTAGGCCTCTGATATGGTGAGACCGTGAGAGGTGCCCTGTGGAGGCTCTGCCAGCCAATCCCAATTCATCCTTGGACCATAGTGCTTCTTTTCACCTTATGTTGGCACAGGAGATGTGCTCTGCCTTCGGATGGATGATTTGATGGGTCAGTGGAGGCTGAAAGACGGATATCCAATACTGTTTGCTTTCCACTTTATAGGGAGGTATCAGTAAGCGGCTGCTGGGATGGGTCTTAGTGCCCCTCTTTCAGAGGAAACCTGTCTGATCAGAGGACTTTGGATTTTCCGCTTCTGCTCCATGACTTGGAGGGCTATCAAATCAAGGGAGGTGTGGATTCATTTGTTTGGGTTGAGGGTGACTTCTTGGTGCGTGAGGCGTACACGACGCTGAGGGTCTTGGGGCTGGTGGTGGACATTGATTTCATACTGCAAACAGATTTAGATGACAGCATGTCCTTTGAAGATCAAGATTTTTGCAGGGATGCTTAGAAGGGGACGACTGATGACAAGGATGTGGAGAGGAAGGTGGGCACCGAAAGTAGAGAGAAAGATGACAACATCAACCATCTATTTTTTGCTTGTTCACTATTGATGCAAGTTTGGAGTCACTTGAGTATCGGCTGAATTGCACATTCTAGCCAAGGAGATTTCTAGGGCTCATTTAGAAGAGGATGGCAAGTGGGACTGAATACTTTCTGGTCCAGGAAGGAAAATGTGAAAGCATTGGTGATGCTGTGGGGCATTTGGCTTGGAAGGAACACAGCAATTTATTTTCAGGGAGTAGCAACCATATTTTGAGAATTTTGTTTTTAGTATTTCTTCTAAGATGCATTTATGGGATAATTCTTTGTTTTTTTTTTTTTTTTGGCCGCATTTGCTTCTTGGCCCTGATTAATTAAATCTGGGTGGTTATCCAGTCCTCTTTTCAAAAAAAAAGAAAAAGTCTCAGCATAATCCGTAGCAAATACACCTCCAAAAAATCCAAGCCACCTTCTTGATATCCTCCAATGACCTAATACATGTTGTTGAGGATGGAGCAAATACATGAAGGGGGAAATACACTAAGCCAAATGGAATAGGAAAGCAGCACACAACTAGCTTCAAAAAGATGAGACACAATAAGCTTGTTACATGTGATTCTGTTGGAGAATGTGCAAAAATATATATAGGAATCAATGATGAAACAAGCTAAATGTTGGAACCTAGTTCCATATTGTCATATTTTGATGTTAACAAAACATTGCTATATATGATTATTTGTCAAAACTAACACTATCAGGTTCTAAAGCTTTATTCAAGTTCAAAGATGTTGCATTCTCAAGTTCAAGAAATATCAATTTCAATAGAGTGCCTCTTTGGAGCCAGAATGAGCAAAACAAATCTAAAAGCCCAAGGAGTTTCATTTGTATCTTTATTTTTGTTTTTAGATCTTGTAAAGCCTCCTTAAAAGAAAGAATCAAATACCCTAAAACAAAACTAGAAATATTACATATCACCTGCAAAACCCATTTTCAAAATCACATCTAAAATTCAAATTTCTTTTAAGTTTTCAAATAGGGCCAAGTACCAGTCATAAGACTTGGCTACCAGTCCCCAAACCTCACTACCAATAGTGAACTAGAATATACTTGCGAATGACTTAAAAACTGAATGTTGGAGCCTTCCTTTTTGTTAGAAAAGTAGTGTTTTAATCTTTTATAACTCATATCGGTACTTAATCTAGGAACAAGTATTTTACATAAATGGCTCATAAAAGATGAAAAACTGTATGGATAGTATACCGGTACTGGTTCAATTGCTTGTTCTAGCCCAAATTGGAAAGTTGATTAATATTGATTTTATTTCAATTTGAGTTCTAACAGCTAGTGCTCAGCCAAGGGACCTCTAGAGCCTATAAATAGGCCTCCATATCAATCCTTAAGAGCATACAAGCCCAAGGCATCATACCGAGACTCTCCTCTCCCCTTCCAAGTGCTCTAAGGCTCCATTCTAGCTCTCCGATAGTGCCCACACTCTAGTTCTCTACTTCTGCAGTGCACTCAGTCTTATCACGATTCCTGAATCTTGGTAAACATGCTTAAATGATATTCTTGCAGGTATGCATTAGGATCATTGTGTGCTTGCACTACAACTTGCACTACGTATTACTTTGTTTACATCTTGTACCTGAATTGAGGTAACCCATTAATTGCGTCATATTTTTGTTAAGTGGATTTTGGTCCTCTCCAAAGAGGAGAAATCCAGATTGAAAAATCCCAAGTTGAAAGACTAGGGTGGTGGACCGAGCCAGTCATGCAGAACCACTCTAAATCTGCATCTTATTCTGTGGCTTGGTACTTGTATTGCTTTTATTCCACACTATTAACCCTCTTTCCAGCGTGTGTGCAGATCCAACACTAAAAACTTTCGGGATGGAGAAAATAGAAGCATACAAACAGATGGTGATAATAACTGGAGTAACCTTTACAAACAGATGGTGATAATAACTGGAGTAACCTTTTTTCAAGGGAAAAAAGGATGGGAGTGACTTGGTGAATACCACAAAAACACTTTGCACCTCCTCTCCTTTAAGCCATGATCCTAAGCAATAGAGCATGCCATAATGCATAGTAAAATTTGTTGAGGCTGTCAATAATAAGGTCTATCATTCTGGTAACATGGGTTGACGGTACCTACTTGTCCCTTGCAGCAGATAGTTGGCCACGCCAACAATCAATCATCAACTTGATACACAGGAAAACCAATAGCTAGCTTGATCAGTAAAACAAGTGACCATTAGACCCATTATCTCTAGTAATCTTTTCATTTAAATTTGTTTATTGTTGGTTTGTTGACAGCTCCATTATTCTTTTTTTTTTTTTAGTGCAGCTCCATTATTCTGCAAACTATTTTAACGGCTAACTCTTAACAATATTTATCATTTAAGTGAAAAGAAACAGACAAACTTGTTTTGGGTGCTCGTAGTGAATATTAATTGACTAAATAGACACCAGAGATCCTAATTTCATATTATAAGTTCATGGCAGGGCAACACATACCTTGTTATAACTCCCAGCTCACTTCATACATAAATAATCATTTGTAAAATTTAAAAGACAAAAACTATTATATCTTACTCCTTACAATAGTCTATTCCCAAGTCAATGAGAAAGTCACCATCATATCCATCATGACTGAAAACTACATACCAATTTCTCATAACCTTGGTTTCCTCTTTAATTATTGGTGGTTCAGGCATTTGGAGAAAACAATGGTCCGTAAGATCTTGTTAAAAAGGCAGCTATGGCAATATCGGGATTGTGATTTATAAATAGCTGAAATCTTGGCATGATTGTTGAACAAGGAAATCATGGTTTTGTTGAAAATGCAATTCCAACACCAAGATCAAAAATATTAAAAGGACCAAACTTCATTACAAGTTTCGCTATGCAACCAAAAGGAATCTAAGCTAAACTTTCAGTCCCTCCACAACTAGCATGCATGTTTAAATATTCATCTGTTTATAATGAAAAACTTTAGGTATACAAGTAGTTTATGGCATCCTTAGACTGCCAACTAGAGGGATCATTTTGAAATCTTCAGTTAGAGACTGAGGAATCAGAATTTGTCTGTGGTTAACATTTTGAAGCATTTCAATTCAAGTCTAACAAAACAAGAAGCTTTACTTCTTAACCAACATAGTAGAATATATCCACAGTTCCTCTCTGCCCAAGTCGACTAAAGCAACTCAACAGTGTGTGAGATCCACATCATAACCAACAACAGAAGGAGAGAGCTAGGGCTTACTAAGCCCTAACCATACATCTACTAATGACAGGCATTTTTTATTAACACCCTTTTCAGTGGCCTATTATAGGAGCAACACATTAACAAAATGTGCATGAAACACAAAGATAAAATTTAGGGCATTAGCTCCATGTGGCTCATGAACACCACAAAACCAGTTGAAATTGAGGGAGAATGGGAGAAAACTCATGGTTAAGAAGCCTTCTAAATTCATGTATACCAAGATAGACAAAAGGAGAAGAATATCTGGGAAGAAACAACAACACAAAAGGTCATATCATATCATGGTAACGAAAAATAATATTCATCCCATAAGGAGAAAGTCATTTTTGAATTTCCACAATCAAACTGATTTTTCCCACAAAACCTTCTAAGCTTTCCATTTCCAAAAAAACCAGGTTACAGGTACCAAAGCTTGGGGCATCCTCCAAGTTACATGTGAGCAATAAACTGATTTACATGACCTAATCCAAAACATAGATAATTTAATAAGTTATTTATTCTGGCAACGGGCTCGATCAAAGCGATTAGATGAATCTAAATGTTCCAACCAAGTAAGCAGGCATTGAAACTTGACACAGTACAAAAACCAGCAATGGGTAATGTAGATGACATCAGTATCCATCCGACAAAAGTTGCACACAAACATGTGAAGTGCACCCAAAAGAAATGCACACCTCAGGTGCCATCCACCTATAAGTCCCTGTTTCAGCTGTCATCATTTCAGTGACAGATTCCTCCCTTGCCAACCCAAAATCTGCTAGCTTCACATGCTTGTGGTCTGCCGTAAGCAACAAATTTTCTGCAGAATACAACCATTATACATCTAGGTCAGGAACATGTGCTAAGAAATAGTCAAGCAAGCATCAAAATGTGGTATTTGTTCTAGAGGATCGTGACTCTAATGCATACCATAAAGATGCATCTGGAGAATACATATTTTATCATTATTACTTACTTAGTCTGAAAGCACATCGGCATATCACATCCAGGCCCATAATTCTAGACTCAGCCTTACTGGAGTGGGTTCCTAAGCTAGAACTGGCCGTTGGATAAGTAGTAACCTGGATAAATTGGCAGGTGGGATAAGTGAAGAAAAGGTTTTTGGTTCGATGATCGGATAAATAGTGGGTATGATGAGTGAATTAATATGTTGCAAGTTTGTATTTTCAATTTGAGTTCGGTTCAGTGATAAAATAAATAATATGTTTGATGCCATATGCTTGGCAAAATATGGCATGAAGTTTCTAGTGTGTATCCTATTGGCACCACAGTGGATATCCTGCTGAAGTTAGTCAATTGAGCTGGTTAATCCACTACCAAACAGAGCCAAAAGGCATTAACAGACTCTGAGAGAACAAGCCTCTCCTTTATGGTGACGTAAGGTCTAACAGGTGTCAAGTTCTCAAGTTATGACCTGCCTCACTCGAGATTATCACAGTCATATAACTCACAGGGAGCTGACTAGACTATGTATGTGTTCCCTAAGTAGCACTACCCCAAATGAGACACACTTGTGACCAAGTTCATGCCAAATAAAGACAATAGTTTCTGCTTTCTGTCGAATCAGTCATCATCCAATATATAGTAGTTGTGTACTTACACATTAAAAATTGAATATCAGTGAGAAACCAGTAAATGAATCCCAAGCAACTACTACAACATTTCTGTTTGTGCAAAAAGAATAAAAGTAAGTACGAGATACAAGTGGATACTTTCTTGCAAGTGCAATCTAAATAACCTAGTACAGCATGAAGAACAAGCAATTTCCAACCAAATAACAGTTAGCTCCAATATGAAACTCATCCCTTACTTATCTTTAAGACATTACTAAATAGTTCCCTGGTAACTAAACTCAATCCAACAAAGACTGAGATGGTTACTTGTTCATTGTTTGCCATTATACTGATTTATCCTGGATCACATTTGCACTCAATTAGGCAAGATCAAGCTTGACAATTTACATGCTCGGCATTCCACAACCAACCTCATAAATCTCACAGCGAGGCACAGCCCCAAACTAGAGTACTAACTGGCCTCCGCATGCCTTGTTTAGAATATTAGACCAATCCTCAAAAGATTTTCATTAATCCATAAAACACTTGTCACTAACTGAACTAACTTTGTTTAACACATTTATCTTGCAAGTAACAATATGGCAACTCAGTCAAAAGCATTTAATTGTGATTAGTATTTGAAAAAGCATTCAAGGTGACATCTAGACAAGGTTGCAAACCACGTGATTTATTATTCCCTAGGCAATTGAAAACTAGCCAGGCTTTTTTCCTTTTCGGAAAGAACTAGCCAGGCTATACATGGCACCCACAGTCACATCCGGGCACTACCAAGTGAGCAAAGTAGCATTTTTATCTGAATTTTAGTTTGTTTAACCTTTTTCTGGAAAGCAAGTCTGTTTAACTAATTCATAAATTTTTTAGATCATTATTTGCTTTTGTTTCTATAATTTGCCCATGTACTTTTCCCACATCCTTTATATAACGAGAATTAAGGTTTCATGAAATAGCAGATTGGTTTTCTTAGTATCAACACAACAATCTCATGCCAGAGTTTCGGTGTAGGGGAGACAATCCCAAGCACAATATGGGAGACAATCCCAAGCACGATAGGGGGGCACCAATCACTGCCATCATTGATACACCCTTGTTACAGGCACCATGACACCAAGTAGCCAACACTCCAGATCAAATTCTGCACTGACAATAAGGTTCATCGCCCAACAGTGCAGCAGCAGGTGGCCAAGTTCTGGGTATAGCTCCAATGCGTGACCATCACATAAGCAGCAGCAACATGGAACCAATGCAGTCAGATCTGGAACAGACATATCTGGGCAATCAGACTTGGGTTGCGTGATCAGATCCAAATTGGGCCATCAGATCAGGACACAACAAATTTGGGTGATCAGATCTGAAGCAGTCAGATCTGGGTTTGGGTGATCAAAATCCAGATTCTTCAATCTATGATTGTTGGGTGCATGAAGAAAGACTTGAGATGAAGGTAGAGTATTTGGTGGGATATCACATCTCCAATCTAAGATCGTTGTTCTAATACCACATTCGAAGAGAACTAATTATCTCACTGGCAATAACAGGAACAGCTGAAAGAAAACAGAAATAAAGCACTTGCTACATAAACTCGCACACACATAAAGATGGGTGTCCTTATACCAAAGACTTGATATTGCACTACTTGTGTTTCTTTAAGGGATAGGATGGCAGACATTCACCAAGATACTTCCCAAGGTTTCCCTTGGCAGATGTTATTCCAGCTCGAGAAGTGTTGGAATTATTGTTTACTTGCTTTCTTTTTGAAAAGATAAAAGGATGATCACATAAGGGTAGTGATCATCCTGGTTGGATTAAATAATCAACAGAGAGTTACAAAAAAAATACATCTGCTACACTTGCTTTTATTTCTATTCTTTGGGCTACTTTATTTTTTCAAGTAAACAAGGGTTATAAAAATAATAAAAGCATGTAAAGACCCCTTTTCAAAAAAAAAGTATGTAAAGATCTATTTTTTAGGCTAACCCTTGAAAAAATTAACATATTCTATTGAAGGCCCTTGTTTACATGCTTTTATTTCTATATTTTTCTCTCTCCATGAGGATGTACCTATACTTTTGGCAGATACTCTATATATTGCAATTTCGTGAAATAATACATTACTCATTTCTTCTAACTTCATCTCTTTAATGCATATTTAAATTATTCCTTAACCGTTATCCAATGGATCATTCACAAACTTGATCTCAAGGTTTACATTTCATATCAAGGGTTTAAAGACAAGATCAATACTTCAAAATGTCTAGAGTAAGTGCATGGTTGTTGATGCTTCATGGACAACAAGACTATGACTGTAATCTCTTCGGATACAGATATAGGTGGCACCATATCATAATCTTTTATGCAACGAAGACCAATACTTAAATGGACTTTATGCAAATACAAAAATTAAACCATGTATATAAAATACACATATAAATACAAAATGGACAATCATGATCCCGATACAAATTTTTGAAAAATGAATATAATTATCCTACAAACATTACACATCTCTTGATTATTTTGCAGTTAAAAAGCTAGCTTCTAAACAAACAATAAAGCACATGGAAACTTTAATAATTAACTTAAAAGGAAACTAAATAATAAAAGAAAACATATCTAGCCTATTTGTCACATGGGAAAGGAGATCAAATTGCTCATCTATGTACATATTGCAATCATTTAATTATTAATTGTGGGTTAGGAAGAAGGTGTGGAGTCGGTGGAAGAGCGCTGAGGGGGCTCAAGGATGATGTTATTACAGTGACCAGAGAATTCATGGCTGCGAATTCGGGTTTTGGTCGATTGAATAAGATTTTCCTTTTACTTGTACCAAAGAAGGAAACTATGGAGACTGGATGATCTACGACCGATTGTGTAGTCTAACACAATTTACTTGATTGTAGCCAAGGTTTTAGCAAAACGTCTATGTCAAGTGATGAACTCTTTGATCTCCCCAGTACATGCACCTTTTGTTAAAGGGCAAAGCCTTTCAGATTGCTTTGTGTCAACTCTAGAAATCTTGGCTGATTGTAAAAAGAGGGGGACAGAAGGTTTTCCATGGAAAGTTGACTTTGTGCCTACAATTCAGTTGCTTGGCACTTTCTTTATCTTTCTCTTGTTCACAGAGGCTTTCCTAACCTTTGAATTCAATGGATGAACTGGTGTATTACAACCACCTCTTTCTCTGCTTTGCTTAATGATAATCCGGCTGGTGGTTGAGTTCAGCTAAGGAGGGGTGTGCATCAGGGTTTTCCTTTGGCACCCTTGCTTTTTGTTCTGGCTGTGGATGCCTTGGCAGTTTCTTCATTTGTTACTTGCTCTGCTAGTCCATTTTCTGATTTTTCTGGTTGTAGGGTGTCTGTTGGAATGATACCACTTTTGCAGATGGCTTTTCGGTGAAGCTTCTAGCCTTTCAGGTAATTTGCATAAGCCCTCCTATGTTACCTTTGGTGTGAAGGATGCTAAGACTGAGGCTATTTGTGGAATGCTCTCCATGCCAAGAGTCACCTTGCCAATTTCTCATTTTAGGTTGCCTTTATTGGCTAGGGTAATACGTATTTGTGAGTTTGATATTTTGTTGGAGAAAAGTGAGAAGAGGTTGGCTTCATGGCGTGCTTGGCTACTTTACAAGGGTGGATGCTTTGATTTTATGTAAGTCATTGTTGGTTGCCATTCCTATATTCTATGTCTATCTTCTAGCTCCCTATGGAGGTGGTGTCCAAGATTGAAGGCATTTGTTTCCAGTTTTATGGAAGGGTGGTCCTGAACAAGGTTGTGGTGCATATTTGGTTGCATGAAAGGATGGCTATAGGCCTTTTCACAAAGGAGGCTTGGTTGTTCGTCATTTCTGTACAATGAATGGGGCCTAAATTTCCAAGTGGTGTGCTTGTACTATGGGCAGTGATGAGCACTTGAGTTCTAGACTGCTTCAGGCAATTTATAGTGATGTTCCAGATTGGGATCAATGTGGGACTCTTTCAGGTGGAGAGTCAAATTTTTGGAAAGGTTTGGACCATGTGTCTCTATGCATTAGGGTGTTATTCAGCCCAAGAGTGGGGTCCGGTGAAGGCTTCTGTTTTTGGACCAATCCTTATCATTCAATTGGCCCCTATAGCTAACTCATATCCTCACTTATATGGGTTGGCTCATGCTCCTCATACATCCTTGGTGGAGTGTTGGTTCGATCCTTTGGACGACAATCATGGTGGTTGGATGCTAACCTTTTGGGGTGGGCTGTCTGCAGCACAGGGGTAGAGTTATTACAACTATGGAAGGATATCCGAAACATTCTTTACAAAGGGGTGTGAACGATGGATGGGAATGGGTCAATGGAGACTTCTCCGTCCATAAAGCTTATGGCACCTTACGTGGTCCTTTGGAGGTTTAGGAGTGTTGAATAATTCTGGAACTAGAATTTTATTAAAAATGACAAATGTTGAAAAGATAAAACCCTAACCCCTCTTTATATTGAGACGAGATTACAAAAAATCCCAAGCCTAATCCTACGAACTAAATATAGAAACAAACTCAATCCTAATCCAATCTCTAAAAATTGAAAGAGATAAAACACAACTTTTAACTAATCCCAAATTGCTCTTTCCTAAATTTACTAACACTCAACCCCCCCCCCCCCCCCCCCCCCCAAGTTGAAGCATACAACATCCAACTTGAAGGAGGTACGCAAGATGAGAACTCTCCCCTAATGCTAACAGTTAAGGGAGCACGAAACAATGTAGACTATAGCAGAAGCAGCAGTTATCATAGAGTACTTGTTGCTATAGAAAAGTAGTGGCAAGACATACCATAGTAGGAGTAGCAACTAAAGACAATAGAATTAAGGTTGTACCAGAAATAGCAGCAAGAACAAACAATAGAAGAAGTAACAGGCAACAGTAGTATGATTGTAGTAGATGTAGTAGTCGTAGTAGACAGTAATAGACTATAGTAGCAGTTGATAAGGAAACGTTCCCAAACAGTAATAATAGATAAGTAGGTAGGCAGTCGAGAGTCGAAGACGAGCACCCTTGTTTAGATCCCTTACTAGTCATCGCCATCATCACGATGAGCAGTAATAGAATCAAATGCTCCAAAAACAATGATCCAATCAGAAGTAGTAGCAGTGGTATCAGCCATAAGACTTATGGCAACCATAGCAGTAGAAGCAGTTTCGCTCCTCGGTAGAGATTGTAGACGTGACTCTCATGGAAAAAAAAAATCCAATTTTTAACGGTACGCAAAAGCAAGGGATTTTAAACATAGTATCAAGGCACCTAGATCCCAAGTTAAGTGTGTTGAACCCACAGCCTGGGCCTGTGGTGGGCGTACCCAAACTCGTTTAGGGGCATAATTGGTCGCAAGTCCAATTGGAGCTCTGAGTCCTTAATTTCATCCAAGGAAGGTTGAATCAAAGCCACAAGGAAAAGCAAGAGGATGATTGTCACGAGAAAGTGCGAACACCATGGACCCGCAGGATGTAGATAAGTGAAGTTGATCATGCAACCTTGACACATGCACATGAGATGCGTACAACAGTTGATGCGCATGGAAATCACAAAAGCACACACTCAAGTGACATGTCTGGCACAGTAGATCAGCGTGCGATGCACACGTATGCACTAGTGCGCATAAGAGTGCGTTGCATGCGCATGAACAGATAGCCTACATGTAAAGGTGTGGTAGGCAAGTAGGTCCTTACGCGAATGCGCCGTAGGCAGGAAGAAGAAACACGCAATGCGCATAGGATGAAGTAGCATACGTGTTGTGTGTGTGTAATAAGCAGAAGCATGCAAAGAAGGTTCCACACATAGGAAAGGGGACCAATTGTAGGGTATCCCCTAGGACCATTCCAACTCTAATATCATGTCAACGATTTTAATGCCGACGGCATGCCACTGGCAAAGGGGTTTTCGGGAGGAGGGCATGCTGATATGGTTAAGGTATCGATTTGCAGGCGTGCCAATGAAATACCGATAATTTCAACGGCATGTCGACAATTATCACCGGTATGTCAACAGGTGCCGCTGGAGGGAAGGTGGTCTGCAGGGAGGGAGTCTGAAAATTCGAAATTCGAATGGGAGGGAGGGAAGCTGGTCTGGCGGGAGTCTAAAATCTGAGGGAAAGTTGGGGGGAGGGAGTTTGAAAATTCGAAATGGGAGGGAGGGAAGCTAGTCTGGTGGTGATCACACACACACGAGTTCGGGCTCCAATATGTCATTTTTTCCTTCAAGTGACCGCACACACATTTTGGGCTTCAACATGTCCTAATTTAGTCGTACGTGGGCTTCAAGAACATGTCACACACACACACACGAGTTCAAGCTTCAGTATGTCATTTTTTACCTAACATGGCCTTCAACATGTTCTTAACATGTCAACATTTGATTTTTTTACAATTGATATCATTTTAATCACTTCTGTCATTTTTGTCTGCATGCATCGGGGCATGCCCTCGGCTTGCCTCCGAAATGGTATTTTTTTCAGGCCATCAAAATCGTCGAAATCTACCATCGAAAAATGAACATTTCCACAACATGCCTTCGGCATGCCCACGAAATGCACACTTACAATTTCATTGGCACGGCATCAAACTAGACATTTCAAACCTTGTATCATGTTAAAGAATTCTGAAACTAGAATTTTATTAAAAATGAGCATTATAAAAAAGATAAGACCCCTACCCCTCTTTATATAAAGAAGAAATTACAAGCAATCCCAATCGTAATCCTACTAACTAAATATAGAAACAAACTCAATCCTAATCAAATCAAATCAAATATCTAAAAATAGAAAGAAATAAAATACAACTTTTAACTAATCCTAAATTACTCCTTCCTAAATTCTTTAACAAGGAGGAGGATTTTCTTCGTGATCGCAAGCTATGGTTGGCAAGTCTTTAGGCTCTCGAGGATGAAGGGAATGGGCTAGTTTTTGAGGGGCTTGACCAAATAATGACAATGAAATTCTATGAGCTAAATCTTTGTTGTTTGAGTGGGGTCAACTTGCCGGTTAATGGCATTGTAATTTTTATGTTACTCATTCGATGAAGTTGGGAGGGTTACTATTCTTGAGTAACCCTCCTACCTTTCAAGAGAGATAGAGAACCTCCAAGATTCCTTGTCCCAAATAGATTGCCTAAATCTAGAAAATAAGTTTCATTCATCTCAATATTTCTATCTTTACCAAATCTTCTCAACCTCCAAATATCAATTCTTGTTTTCCAAGATTATTGATGGGGAGAAATATGATTATGTTATCTCCATCAATATTGGAGATTTCAAGGATCAGCCATCCATCAGTGTCTTTCAATTGTTATCATATTTCCTTTTTGACAATGTCCACAGTTTTTTATCATACTGTTTATTTATTTGTCTTGCACTCTTGAAATGACAGAAGAGATTGCCCTGATACTAACTTATCTGAAAGGAGCATAGTTTCAGCACAAGCCAGCTACAAGAGAGAGGAGATGTCGCACAAATCCAAGTGCCTATGTTCCAGCATACTGGAAAGGAGAGGTTGTTGAAGGGGAGGAGGATTTTAAATTTGAGAGGGATTTCTAGAATATACTAGATGAAGGAGCCTTTGGAGCAATTAGGTTTGACTAACATGAATATGATACAAATCAGGTTTCATTTGACTGCTTGAAAATGAGCTCACATGGTTTTCCCCTGATCTTAGTTGACTGTGTTGAAATGTTCAAAGTTTCTCTTGCATTTATTTTTCAATATGAACATTAAAAAATGTTACATGATTACCCGGTCAAGAATCAATCAAGCAAAGTCAAACTGATCCTAATCAACCCATAACAACTAAAAAAGCAAATATCAGAAAGCCAAAGTAGGAGATGCAATAGGACAGTTCTAGCATATATTAAGATGACAAGGCCGACTTGTGGTTTGGATACATAATAAGTCTAACAAGAAAAGTATCTATGCATAAAAGACAAAGTGGTCTTTCACCAAAAAGAAAAGATGAAGAGACAAAGCATAGTTGAGGTGGTTCCAGCAGTGGAGAGAAGACAAGTGCTTCACCAGTGGAAAGGTGTGAATGATAATATGATTGTCCGTGGAAAAGAGGCCAGGGAGGTAAAAAACTGCAAGACATGTTAACCAAGCTCTTTTTGAGTCAAGTACAGGTATGACCGAGACATATCAGGAACGCTAACTGTAGGAGAAAATAAAGTTTCTTATACCAAAAGCAAACCCTACCCTCTCTTACATATAAAGAGGGAATACAAAAATTACATATACATCCATGAAAAAATAGAAAATATCAAAGAACCATAAATATCACTATGCTAACACTCCCCCTAAAGTGATAGCAGAATCTACCTTCCATAAGAAAGCCTTTCTCCCCAGGGTGCAAGGAGGAGGGAAAATGAGTGAGAAAGCATTGGGAGCAACCCAGGGGGGAGGGGTGCAATCGTGGTTGGGTGGCCATTGCTACCTGGAGGGAGGTGTGAAGATGGTAGGAGAGGCCTCGGTGCTTCAAATGCCTTGGTTGGGGACATCTCGCAAGGGATTGTAGAGACCCTGTGCGATGCTTGAGTTACAGGGTTCTCGACCATCATAGAGCGACTTGTCAAAGGAGAAAGGTCTCAAGAGAGATGAGGAAGATTGAAGGTCTACCCCCTCTCCAATGGGGGCACCTATGGTGGAGGTCACGATGCCTTGGTCGTCATAGGTGCAACCATTGGAGGAGGCTCTCTCAAGGGCCTTGATTGGGGAGGCGGTACGGGAGGAGGTTAGAATGACGAAGGCGAAGGAGGCAGTGTTGCAATTTTTGAGCCCAAAGGCGAACATCAAGATGGTGGTGGTGGATCCTAAGAAACACCTTGTTTTTTATCTAAGACTGAAGGAGGTGAAACAGATGGTGTTTAATGTCATCCAAATTGGTGATGACCTTGTGCGTTGGCAATGGCCATCGACATACGATGGTGCGAGCTCTAAGAAGCCACCACGAAAAGCGGAGATAAAGGTGGCCATTTCAAGGATTCCTTTGCACTTGAGAACCACTGGAAGTGGAAGCAGTGCTTTGCACCATTTGCATTGATTAAGTCATGCTCCGGTCTTGCCCTTGTAGAAGGAGACATCTCGCAACTCAGCACCACCATCCAGCTCATCCTCGGCATGGAAGTCCTCAATAAGGTTGCACTCTGCCTTGATAGGGGTGTCGTGGGTGGTAAACATCGAGCAAGTTGCGAGGGAAAGGAGGACCTATGCCCAAGGCCTTGTCGAAAGAGATCAAAGGTTGATGATTAAAAGGGCCACTAGGAAGTTGAGGGATGGCAGCAACGCCTTGGTGTTGCCGAAGCAAATTTGAAAGGTCAAGCAACCAAGAGGTGAACCCAGGGATGGGGCGAAGTCCGCACTAAAGATTGCGGTGCTCGAAAATGAGGGAGGCGACAGTGAATGCAACGTGGAAGTCGGAGAGGTTCGCAAGGACTCCACTCTTCTCACCAACAACTTTGTAAGGCATTCGAATGAAGATAATATTTTGGGTCACTTGAGTAATGACCTTAAAGGGCTCTTACAAGGGGATGCTGGACCCACACTCAGATGAGGTCACAGTACATATATCCAAATCCGAACGCTTCTAAAACCCCCTGCCCTTTTTCTCCTCCACCTTCTTGTGTCGAGTCCTTCACAAAACCCAATCTACTACTTCCGGAACATGGCTGAGGAAGAAAGCGCATTGCCTCTAAGTCTCGTGCGGTGAAGGCCATCTCGCCGCCCTCGACCTCGACTACCCTATCGGCCCCAGTGGTCCTTTAGAGGGAAATCAAGGAAGGAGACCACAATCTCTGTGGGGGTCTCCAACTCGAGGAATAAGGGCAAAGAAGGTATAGCTCAAAAAGGAGGGGTTATATTCAAAGGGCAGCATCCTTACCTACAAAATTTTATTGCATGTATTTAACCCTTAGCTAATTATTAGGCAACAACTATGTAATTCTGGGTGCTTTTCTTGGCCTTTAATTAATATATTTTCTGGATATTATCGACCGGATAACCACCCTTCCTCCTTTCAAAAAAATAGCTCCCCTCAAGTTGAAGCATAAATGTTTATCAAGACCAACTTGTCACGTAGGAACACGTGTCTCTTCTTAGTGACTACATTAAGAAATCTACAGAATATGCATGAGTGATTAGTTTTCCTTTTAACATAGCATTTTGAACAAAGTGACAATCCACCTCAATGTGTTTCATCCTCTCATAAAAAATAAGATTGAAGGCAATGTAGGTGACTAATTTGTTATCACAGTACATTGAAACTAGGCTCTTTACTTGGACACCAAGATCACTCATGGAGTGATCCACATGACCTCACACGTAGTATGAGCCATTGCTCTATACTCTGCCTCAACACTAGAACAAGTAACAACAGTCTACTTCTTACTAAGTCATGAAACAAGATTTCCTCCAAGAAATATGACATAGCCAATGGTAGATCTATCACCAACAGATCCTGCATAGTCTGCATCATAATAAGAATGAAGATTTAGATGCCCATTGTTCCTGTAATACAACCCCTTTCCAAGAGATCCCTTCAAATACTTCAGAATAAGACAAACATCATACCAATAACTATAACATGATTTATCCATAAACTAACTCACTCTACTGGCTACAAAGATAATATCCAAGTGTGTAATGATTAGATATAGTTGTTTTCACATAATGCTCATGTACCTATGGACATCCTCAAAGAGTGGAACCTCTATCTCCCTATATCTCTTCTACTCAACAGCTAAGGGTTTTGCTCATCCAACATCCTTAAGTATCCCCAAGACTTCCTTTAAGAGAGTACCAAGCCACGTTCCTCTCTAACTGCCCCTCTCCCCAAGGAATAATGTAGTTCTTTAAGGTCTTTTGTCACAAAGACCTCTTGTAAGAATGCCTTAGTCTCCTAAACTTTGCATTATCATCTCCTGTACACAGCAGCAAGAATGACTGTAACAAGGGTAGTCATCCTTATGAACATAAAATGATCAAATGTGGATCATCTAAACCTGACCTTCATCACCTCATTGATCAATCTCTCAAACCAAGAACGGGGACCCTACCTAAAGCCATATATAGCTTTCTTCAGCTTACATACATGCTCCCCCTCAACCTCGTAACCAGGAAGTTGCCTCATATACACCTCCTCGACTAGATCACCATAGAGGAAGGCACTTTTGATGTCAAGCTAATATAACAACCAATTTCTATTCGCAGCTATTGACAGAATGACATGGATAAAATCATAAAAGCAACTCGAGCCATAGGAGAAAAGGTCCCAAAGTAGTCAACTCCATAGGTCTGTGTAAACCCTTTAGCCACCAATCTTACCTTAAATATATCAATACTCCCATTTGCACGATACTTTATTGTATAGACCCACTTGCAATCAACAATCTTAGTTCCCTATGGGCATGGCACAAGCTCCCATGTGCCACGTGTTGTAAGGGTTTCCATCTCAACATCCAAAGCCATCTTCCATTGAGGATCCCGAAAAGCTTCTAAATGGTCACATAAGATTATGATGATGTTGAGTAATGCATTCGAAAATCATTGCATAGGATTCAGATGGACCATGGACGTGAAGTGAGAGGTGGGATATAATTTGCAGGAGCAAACAACTTTCCTTAAAACAATCGATCTCTTATCTTCATTTTGGCTCTATATTGGCAAAGACACGTCATCAAGATGAGCAATCATGGTAGGTAATGGAATAGGAGGCTCCTTAAGACATTGTGATATGTCTATAGTTGACAAGAAACAAGCTCAATGTTTATCCCTTCTTTCGAGAAAAAAGGGACCTTCTCAAAGGTCACATCTGTAGTAACTATATACCATCAGCTACTAGGATCATGGTAGTAGTACCTTTTCTGAGTGTAAGATAGCCAAGGAAGATGCACTTGAGTGCTTGTAGGGGCAACTTGTCAACCTACTCAATAGCATGCACAAAGCATGTACATCACGTGGTGGTAAAGGGTTGATCAACATTAGGATATAGCAACTAGAATGGAATTTTCCCTTTCAGGACTAATGAGGGGACCGATTGATTAGATAAGAAGTAGTAAGCACAACATCTCTCCAGAACTACGTTGGCACCTTCATGAACACAAGAAGGGTCCTAATGATGTCCAATATATGTCTTAATGTCCTCTCAACAATGCCATTTTGTTGAGCTGTATCCTGGTATAGGCACGTGGCCTTTGATGTAAGGTGACATTTGTAATAAAGAATGACTTCAATTCCTTTGGCATGAATTCTAAGGCAATATCATTGCACGATTTCTTGATGGCAATTGAGTAGACATTTTGTACCTCAGCAAAAAATCATCACTGTATGAAGGATCTCAAATTGATCCTTAATAAGGAATACCCAGGTGGATTTGCAATAATCATCAATAAACAATGCGAAGTACTAGTGTCTTGTAGTACTAGTTACATGAGACAATCCTTAAATATCACATAGGATCAGCCGGAAGGTAGATATGCTTGTGTTCCTCAAGTCATTGAGGAAAAGTAGATCGATGATGCTTGCCCAATTGACAAGCCTCACAATCAAACTTAGCAGATAGAGGCAGATGTAGAAACATCTAACAAAGCTTCCCAAACAAGGGATGACCAAGTCAACAGTGCTAGAGTAGAGGATCCATAAAATTCAAGGCAACACTTGCAAAGTGAGTGGGGATATCGAGGTAGTATTATCCATCCCTCTTATATCTGCCACCAATGATCTGATCGGTTTACCTATCCTAAAAGTCGCAATAATTCTCATCAAATACGACATGGCACTTCAAAGCCTTACATCGCTTGCTAACTAAGAGGAGACTCATAGGGAACTCAAGTGCATAATGAACATCTGACAACTGTAGCGTGGAAGAGAACTAAACATCCCCAACTATAGTCATTGGGGAGTGGCCCAAGTGGGAGCCATTAACCAGCTTCACAGATGTAACTACTCTAGCTGGTTGAATCTTGCACAGGGAACTAGGAGCACCACTAAGTTGAGTAGAAGCACCTAAGTCAATCACCCACTTACTAATAGTGGTAGATATCATATTCACCTGGGCCTCATCAACATTGGTGAAAGCAACAAGTGCACCAGGACTCTTGGTACATGCGGTTGACAAATCTCTGTAGCAAATCCATCTGAATTGAAACCTTTCAAGGAGGCAATATATTGAGTCAAAGATTGTAAGGAACAATAAACCCAACCAATAGTGGGAGATGATCCCAAGCAGGAATTGGGAAACAATGCCAACTAACAGAAGAGAGCAAACCCTGACCACCATAGTAGAGTGAGATCAAATCCTCTAAAGACCTTGGAAAGGTAGGTGGAGAAAGAACATGTCACAAAGAGAATCAAGCCATCTCCAAGGTACAGAAAAATAGAACACAAACTTGATGAAGAATTCATATGCGCCTGCCTGCACACGTGTGCATTAAGATCTAGCACACGCAATGGTGCTACACATGCGTAGCGTGTGGCCTGGCATTGTGTGCACCATGCATAGGGCTACACTATGCATTAAGGCTCTATATAAGGTGCACACAATTCGATGTTGCACACTACATGTGGTGCAATGTGGCACCATGTGCGCTGCACGTTGTGCTGCTCTGCACGCTGCGCAATGCCACGTTGCACTTTCCCCAGTGTTGTGCTTCGAGAGAGGGAATGACCACGGTGGCGACGAAGGATTGATGTAGGAGCAGAAAAGTATATGAAAATCAGGAAGATATCGAGCACCGACTTAGGATCGCTACTCTAATACCATATAGGAGAAAATGATGTTTCTTATACCAAAAGCCCCTAGCCTCTCTTATATATAGAGAGGGAATACAAAAATTACATACATATCCATGAAGAAATAAAAAATATCAAAGAACCATAAATATCACTATGCTACCAGTAACAAAGAATCCACATGGCTTATCCATTTTAATGTGATTTTAATTCAAATATAGAAAGTTCAAGCTTAAGCAATTAATCCTAGGATATAAAATGAGACAAATGTTTCACACAATGTCATTGTATATAAAAACATTTATTTATGCAAGTATTCCATTATGGTATCTTATTCCACCCAAACTTAAGCCTACATTGCATGATGCAAGTTTCGGTGCAAAAGCACAAGATGTGCCCTTTTTTTTTGGAGGAAGTATGAAACACATCTTATTGTATTTGTAGGCCTTCCAGCAGATAACCTACTTCTAGGGTTCTAGTTCTCTATGTGATTTAGTACGTAAAATTTAGTGAACTTTATCAACGGAAAGAACTACATTCTCTTTATAGTTATCCAAGTGGTGCAAGATAGTCTATATGACAATTTATTTAAAGAAAGATGCTCTATCCAGACTTATTATGTTTAAAGGGATTCAGAATAGATAACATCTAACAAACCTTCAAAGCACATTCAAACGGATAAGTAGAAGACCAAAACCCAGATAAGCAATCAACTTATTAACATGTAAGGTGAAAAATGAAAGAAAAAACCTTACCAGGTTTCAGGTCTCTATGTATAATTCCATTAGCATGCAAGCAGTCCATTGCAGTTGCAATGTCGAGGGCAAAACGTATTATTACATGAAGATCTAATTGGTTTGGTCGGATGTTGGACAAATACCTCCTAAGTGACATTCCAGGTAATAGTTCGGTGGCAATTACCATAAAAGGATCCTTACATGCTCCAATGAACTGCATGATCAAACAAATTAATTGAGAGCTGTGAGGTTATCCAGCAGCATCACAATGAATCCACAAACTTTCAAGAATGAGCCATTGATGTACAACACATGCATTTTTTTTCTAGAAAGCCTGTATATTTTAAAAGATGATGCATAATGAACAGTAAACCATAAAAAACAACGAGATGGACATGGAGAAACATATACCTTACCTTCACAAGGTTCTCATGTTTCACTCTTGACATCATATTAACTTCACGGATAAAACGCCCTTCAAGCGTTGCTCTTTCTTCTTGAGAGCCACCTCGATTAAGAACTTTGACTGCTATGATCTGGTCCCCGTACCTGATAATTTACAAAGTACTCTATTAAGTGTTCTGATGTAAAGAATTCTTACACAGCTAATGATAAATAAAGCTTTCTATTTTCATTAAAAAACAGCATACTTTACACTACAATACACACAGAGCTAAAACAGGGGAAAAAACACTTCCTAGGACAATGCTTAGCAGAGAAGAAAACGAATCTAAGAGGTTTGACACATGTTGGTTCCCCTTATATAACATGATAACATCCCTTCAAAAAAAAAAAATGATAACGGCCATAAAATCATGATAGATATTCATCAAGAACTATGCAAGGATATCATGAATATTGATGCATATTTGTACAATAAGTTGTATAACCTCATATCTCAAATAATGGAAAACAAAAAAAATAAAAATAAAAATGGCAAAACAAACAATTTAAGTTGTATAAACTCATCATCTCAAATAATGACGGACAAAAAGATAAAAATACCAAAACATACAAATAAACTTAAAAAGGGACAAAACATAAATCATAACAAGATTTCAAGAACTATGTTCTCATTTTAAGAGTATCGTGGGGGAACTGAGGACGAATCTTGAACAATGGATTTTGAAAGAATTAGTCATCATTTGTTGGCAATGTGCATGATGTGTTGATGTTTATTTGGTATTTACGCTGTATAAACGACAGTTCTAATCCATTGTGTGATTGGGTGATATTGTGGCCCTTTTCTTTAAGTTATGTGAGATAAGTACCTTGAGCACTATACATAATTAATTAAGCATATTTGATTAACTAAAAAATAAAAATACTTCTTAATTTACGTGGAATGTACTTATAATTGATAAACCAGTTAAACTAATAATTTTGGCAACCTATGAATAAACTTTTCATTTCCATTTTCCAATAGATGTATGTACAAGAGACTTTATGGATGCAACAATTTTTGAAAGATCCATTATCAAAATCAGTAACATTTCAAATGAGATAGGAAATACAAATTTGATCACTATTTTACAGCAATTTAAGCAAACCCTACAGTACACAATAATTGCCTTTGTTTCACTAACATGCTTTGAAAGCCTCTTATCAATCGGCTACATCCAATAAATGATCCTATTTAAGGATATTTTGATCACTCTTACAATGTTGATTAGTTAGTGGAGTAACCCAAATAATGTCATTGCTCGAGGACACAGAATAAAAGTCGAACGAATAAATGAGGAATAACACACCCCTACAACCGGAATAACCCAAAGCAGCATAGGTGGGGAGAAGGAATTTTATGGGGCTATCCATGTCAACAGTACCGCTTGCCAAATCAAGTGACCCATCTTGCCAAACCAGCTTAACACGCCAGCAAACACAACCCCCTCCTGGTTAACCAAGATGCCAAAATAGGTATATTTTAGCATTTCATTAAATTGTCAAATAAGCCACCAAGGAATGTGTTAGGAATAAGGTGGCCACGTGGGACCGTCACGTGGCAGCCAGCAGGCCACCTGGCAGTGCCATGTGACAGCAGCGATGGGCCCATCAGGGCCGGCGGCAAAGAGGGCCCAAGGGTCCTGATTTTGGTGTGTTAAGTTTCAAATTTAATATTTTTGTTAAGAAAATTTAGGAAAAGTTGTTTTAGGAAGTTGTTTGGGATTTGATATTTCTTATTTTAGAAAATAAGATGTGTTTCTTATTTTGTTAGGATATCTTCTCTCTATATAAAAAGAGTCTTCACATTGTATTTGCTTCTTGAGTCCATTAAAAATATTTCCATTAAATGATGGAATCTTAAGAAAGAGCAAGTGAGATTTAAAGAGAATATGATACAATAAAAGACTTGGGATCTTAATGCTAGTGCTGATGAAATATGGTTAAATATGGCAAACTGTATTAGAAAGGTGGCAAAGGAGGAATTAGGCATGTCTAAAGGAAGTGTTCTAAGACAAAAGGAGGCTTGGTGGTGGAGTGAGGAAATACAGGAGAAGCTTAAAATTAAAAGAGCCTGCTTTAAAGCCTTATATCGAGATAAGACCGATGAAAATATGGAAAACTACAAAAGACAAAAGAAAAAGTAAAGAAAATAGTTAGTGAAGCAAAAGCAAAAGTTTAGGAGTATTTTTATAAGAAACTTGATTCTAAAGAAGGTGAAAAAGATATCTTCAAGTTAGCTAAAACAAGAGAGCGAAAAGCAAAAGACCTTACACATGTAAGATACATCAAGGATGAAGAAAGAAGGACGTTTATAGCTAGTGAGAATATAAAGACAAAATGGAAAAGATTTTTTCATAAGCTTTTTAATGAAAAATAAAATAATGATATCATCTTAGGAGAGTTAGCCAACTGAGAAGATTATATGAATCGGGCAAGTTATCGAAGGATACAAAAAAAAAAAGTAGATGTGGCTTTAAAGATGATAAAAAGTGTGAAGGTTGTTGGGCCTGATGATATTCCTATAGACATTTGGAGAATGATGAGAGAACAAGATATAACTTGGCTCACAAATTTATTTAATACTGTTTAGAGAGGCAAGAGATGCCAGAGGAATGGAGGAAAAGTTTTGTACTAGCTTTATACAAGAACAAGAGTGACATACAAGATTGTTTCAACTATAGAGGTATTAAGCTGATGACTCAAATAATGAAACTTTGGAAGAGAATAATTGAAAGAATGGTAAGGCAAGTCTCTGTAGTAACTAAAAATCAATTTGACTTTATGTCAGGCCAATCTACTATTGAGGCAATACATCTCTTGATACGTATGATGGAGACATACAAAGTCAAGAAGAAGAATTTACATATGATTTTTATTTATTTGAAAAAAGCCTATGATTTTGTCCCAAGAGATATCTTATGGAGAATTTTGGAGAAGAGACAAGTGCAAGTTTTATATATCAACCTCATAAAAGATATATACTATGGAACAGCAGCTTGTGTAAAGACTAAGAATGATTTGACGGACTACTTTGATATCACCATTGGTCTGCATCAAGAATCGACTTGAAGCCCTTATCTTTTTGCCTTAGTCATGGATGAGTTGACGAAGCATATCTAAGCTAATGTGCCATGGTATATGCTTTTTGCTTATGACATTGTGTTAGTTGATGAGACAAGAGATGGAGTGAACAGAAAACTTGAGTTTTAGAGAAAAGCCCTGGAAAATAAAGGATTACGCATGGTAGGATGAAGACTAAGTATATGAAATGCAAGTTTAGTACTAGAGGAAATAATGAATGGATTGATGTAAAAATTGGAGAAGAGTGTATTCTAATGAAAGATGTTTTTAAGTACTTGGGATCCATTTTCCAACAATATGGTGGAATTGATAGAGATGTTACACATAGAATTAATGCAGGGTGATTGAAATGGAGGGGTACATCTGGTGTTCTCTATGATAAGAGGATTACTTTAAAAGTCAAAAGAAAATACTATCGAACTGCGGTAAAACCAACCATGTTGTACGGTTCTAAATGCTGAGCTATCAACTATAAGCATGTACAGAAGATGTCTATGGGAGAAATGAAGATGTTAAGATGGATGTGTAGTCATACAAGAAAAGATCGTATTTCAAATGAAATTATTAGAAAAAATGTTAAGGTGGCACCGATAGGGGATAAAATGAGAGAGATACATCTAAGGTGGTTTGGACATTTACAAAGAAGGCTACTAGATGCTCCAGTTAGGAGATGTGAGAAGTTGGAGGCTGAACCCGCTAAAAGGGGACGAAGAAGATCAAACAAATGTTGAAAGAAAACTATTAAGTATAACCTCAA
This sequence comes from Thalassia testudinum, assembly GCA_037157565.1. Taxonomy (NCBI): domain Eukaryota; kingdom Viridiplantae; phylum Streptophyta; class Magnoliopsida; order Alismatales; family Hydrocharitaceae; genus Thalassia; species Thalassia testudinum. The sequence goes on from JAZHRO010000061.1 coordinate 2,937,551, forward strand.
TTACTTTAATTTAAATTCTGAAATAGCTGAAAATCGATCTGTGTGGAGGCAAAGAATCCATGTAGCCAACCCCACTTAATGTAGGAAAAGGTTTGATTGTTGTTATTGTTGTATTCAAAACTCCCCTCCTCTCTCTTCTCTCCAAGAGCCAGCCATCACCACCAAGGCTGACCACCTTCAGCCAGCCAATAAGAGTAGCCGGTGTCTACTCCTCTTCTCCCAGTTTTCTCACGTGGACTATTTTCTAATGCCAAGGGAGCCTCCACGCTCCACGTTGCGCCAATCTTGACATGGTATCAGAACATACAGTCTAGGCTCTCTTAGATGTGCGGGTTTTTGACCACACGTGTGTAGTCTTTCATCTTCAACAAAGAATCTTTCTCAACAAATCCGACCTTACGGGGACAAGAAAGATAGTAGAAGATGGAAGCCTCCACCACAATTGTCGTTGTCAACAAAGATGATGGAATTCAAAACTTAGAAAAGAGAAGAGAAGATCTATTAAGTTATCTTCATATTGACACTTTATAGCCGATTTTTCACTCTCCTTTAAAAGAGGAGATTTTCCTAAAGAAAGATATCAAATATTATGTTGATTGCTCCAAGAAGAAGACACCACAGCCCACGCAACGACTTTCGAGGTTGCCAAAAGGAGCACTGACTTCCTAGGTTGAGAAAAGACTAGTGACTGATTCAAGAAGTTCCTTCTCTAAAGGTACAGGCAAGGTGCAAAGACCATCACGTGAGGCTACTAGCACCTCACACGTCGTTTCTCTCACGTCTGTCGATCTTGAGAAGATAAATCAACGACGACCATCGCAACGACTATTCAGGTTGCCACAGATGCAACTTTGGAGGATGCAAGAGCCTACACCGTTGACTTGTCCAAAAAGAAGACCAAGAGTATGACTCTCGAAGAAGAAGAGTGGTGGGGAGCCTAGCCTCACGAGTTGAAGACCAAGTCATTGGCCTCCCGACCTTCGACTTAAGAGGGAGTGTTAGGAATAAGGTGGCCACATTGGATTGTCACGTGGCAATGCCACGTAGCAGCAACAATGGGCTCATTAGGGTTGACAGCAAAGAGGACCAAGGGTCCTGATTTTGGTGCTTTAAGTTCCAAGTTTAGTATTTTTGTTAAGAAGATTTTAAGAAAAGTTGTTTGGCATTTGATCTTTCTTATTTTAGAAGATAAGTTTTGTTTCTTATTTTGTTAGGATATATTCTCTTTATATAAAGAGTCTTCCCATTGTATTTACTTCTTGAGTCCATTAATAATATTTCCAATTATTCAAGACTTCTCTCCTCTCTCTACTTCTCTCCAAGAGTTGACCATCACAACCAAGGCCGATCACCTTCAGTTAGCCAACAAGAACAGCCAGTGGCTACTCCTCTTCTCCCTGTTTTCTCATGTGGATTGTCTTCCCATGCCAAGGGAGCCTCCACGCTCCATGTTAGGCCAATCTTGACAGATTCATTTCCATCCAAGGTTTTAAATGTCAATGTCGACGTCTTGTCGACAAATCAAAAGATGACATGTCGTCAACATCGAAGAAATTTTGGAAAAATCACTTGAAAATGTCCAAAATGGCCCAAAATGTTATAAATTTAATGAAAATAAACATTTTAATAATTACTACATGCATAAGAAAATGTTTAGAAGATCAAAATCATATATTTTGAATGAAAATATAATACAAACATGTTATGACATATCGATAGTCATAGCATTAAAAAAAAAGACACAAAGTAACTACACATAATTTTAAAGTTCATGTGGTATTTGTACTTTCACCTTCTTCATACCCTTTCATATCAAAGAAAAATCCCCAATATTGAAGATCTCAATGTAGAAGTAGATAACCAAGGCACGAGGTTATAACCTCTAAATTTTCAATATGCCATCAATATAGATGTAGCCTTAGAATATTTCCTTCATCCTTTTTTTTGGAGGACGAGAGAATATCTACGTAGGTTGCACCACCATGGATATTTGTAGTCTTTATTTGTCATAATTTTCACAAATCGCATCAAGGAGAAGGACCTTGAGACTTGATGTATAGGCTTTTACTTCTACTTTGTATCACCATCATCAACCAAATTAAATTTGATACATGTGATCTTAGATATACAAAATCTTGTTGCCCATAGGTGCACTGCCTACAACATTACCTCATGATCACAACTCCTCGGAATCTTTGTAAATTAGGATTCACTTACAAATATAAGGAAATGTTTTTTTTTTTAAGAAAGGAAAGACATTTCGACGATATATTGGAAATTATGTTCTAAGAGGCTCTAATTTTAACAATATATCACCAATACCCCCGATATCAGCAACATATTGACCAACATTAAGGAAAAAGATATAACAGGGAGTGTTAATATCTCTTAGGGCCTCAATACCAATATATCAACAATATGCCTTTCCTTGTTTCCATCCACCATCTAACACAATTGAAGAGGTACATTATATGTGCTAGTGTGTATAAACTTTCCCAAATATTGCCACTACTATAGTATTCCGTCAAGTCGTGAGTAATTCTCAACTTGATTGACCTATTCACTGCTACTCAACATAAAAAAGTTTTGTCTCAACTGGAAGCACAAAACTCATCTTCAAAGCACAGCAAACTTGCCCAATCTAAATGATACTTGTTTTCTTATTCAAGAGGGAAAATGGACAAGAACTAAATTTCAGGACATTTTAGTTCAACAGAGAATGTGGATATGTTAATAAAGACCATTAAAAATACTGCCACTGGGGGGGGTTGTGTGGGCGGTGGTGGTGAATTTGCAGACCTCAATCAGGAGAAACTACCAAAAAAGAAGTCATGAGAGCATTAAAAAATAAAAGAAAAACCACACAATGGCTAGTAATTGACCAGAACAAACTTACAAAGAAAAAAAAACTGGAAAATCAGCAACCTACTCATCAGTATACTTGGACAAAACCCATAACTTCAACAAGAAAGTCGCAACTTCGCCCACAATGAAATACCTGAATGCTTAAACAGATGCAAACAAACCTAAAAGAAAATCCAAGTCAGAACAGGACTAACACACAAGACTCCTCAATCTATTTCGGCATACAAATCATCACACTTCAAGCAACACACACCGAATTCAAGAACTCAACCAGGAAAGTCAGCAGCGCAATCATCCAGGGATAAAAAAAAATAAAAGAAAATAAAAAAGGGAAAGGGAAAGAGAGAGAAAGTAGACGTATTTAAAAGTGCAATCAAGTATGCAAAGACAGACTAAATAACTATTTCTTTCTAACTACTATTATTACTACTACTACTACAGCAAACCAAAACCAAACAAAAAAAGAAAAAGCAAAAATGGCAACTTTTCCATCCATCAGAGAGCAAAGGCAAAAGAAAGGGTCAAAACGAACGAAGAAGGGAAAAAGTTGCTCCTTTTTCGTGCAGAATTAAAGTTAAGGTTTGCACTTACTTGCCCTGATAGACCTTCCCATGCGCCCCTTCGCCGATCTTCGCCCCAACTAACAGAAGCCTTGGGTCGACCAACAGCTTCTTATCGATATCCAACTGCGCACCGTTGACGCCGAAGGACGCCCTCCCCACTTGTCCCTCCGCCGCCGCCCCCTCCCCATCGCTCCCACCACAGCTCATCTCTACCACCCCACAACCACCTACAGATCACAACCCCCCCGACACCACCACCACCATTCCCCGCGCGTGCCGAGGGAGGGGCCTACTCTTCTCCTTCTTCGTCTTCTTCTTCTTCTTCCAGCGAGTTCCCGCCGTGGTCAAAGGGTGGAGGAGGAAGGAACCCTAGCCCTAAACTAGCGGAGGAAGGAGAGGAGAGAGAGATCTCATAGTCAAATTTGATTTTTCTTTTCTCGTGCCGTCTCCGTTCCTCCGCTTTCTTCTTTTTTTTTTTTTTTTTTTTGAGTTTGAGGTGAGATGAGGTGAACCTATCTCAACTAATGAGGTGAGGAAACAGAAAGCAGGGAGAGAGACAGAGAGAGAGAGAGAGAGGGAGACGTCAGCCGGAAGGATGATGGATAGATATATCGTGATATTTATTTATTTGATTGGATGGATGGGGATGGATGGGGAAGCAAAGCAGTGGAGACGTCTGCTGCTGCTGCTGCTGCTGCTGCTGTTTTTCTATTTCTTTGTCCGTAGCAGGGAGGAGATGGCCGCTGGTGTACGGTGCTGCTTCCGTAGTTGCCGGGGAAGGGAAGGACAGACCGTGCGGGGTGAGGATAATGGATCAAGGGATGATTACGGTTCGTTGGTTCCTCATCATCATCCCTACCAAATTTTAATTTAAAATAAATTCCACGTATTTAGCGCGTCTCTCCAATAATTTGATGGGTGCAAGATTTGATCTAATCTCACAAACAAAGGTGACTATTGTCATAAAATGCATGTTAAAAGCGTGTGATGTGTGACTGCTTTGCCCACTTAAAAACCTCCCCCTTTACCCGCCGTTGATCTTGATCCGGTAAAATCCTTTCCCATCGAGTTAATGAATCACTGAGAAGGCTAACAAATCATAGATGAACTAAAGAACGTTAAGCGGAGGGAAGGAGTTGTAATCAAGTTAGTGAATCAAATCACAAATGAATGCACAGAAACAAGTATGTTTAGGATCTAGGAACGTAGATAAGTTTAATGAGATTTTAGTCCCTTCACGTAGCTAAAAGGCAACCACGATGGAAGGATGAGGTTGGCGAGCGTTAAGTGAATGTGAGTGCTTTTGTCGACACATAAAGAAGGTGTCCAAACATTTGAATCTAATTGAATTAAGATGGCATCTTTACATTAATCGGCAGTGTCCCCTAATGATTGAATATTTATTTAAAAGCAAAGTAATTTCAAGAATCTTTTGGAATTAAAAAGAAAAAGAATATTAGCCTATCCTATTCCAACTTCTATGATTATTTGTTGAGAAATAAACAAGAAATAAAGTTATGAAATTTATGACATAATTATATTCCTTTAATTTATCTAAGCATTATAGTTTTGATGTAGACAATCTTTGTACTCCGACAAGTCATGATGTGATTTATGTTACATGCAAGGATGTCATGCATCACATAAGCATGAAAATGGGTTAATTAAAATCTCAATATACCTTGCCCAATGCCTAAAAAATCAAAAGAAACCGGTGTAGAGAAAATTAAATCACCAAAAGAGTCAAGGGATGTACTTGCGAGAGCACGAGAGTGACCTCAAGTGTTGCTCCTACTACTATAAGTCCAAGATGTAAGATCTCCTTTTTAATGGGTGGATGAACCCATTAATGTCAAAAATGTTGGATTTTAATTTAACGTATAGACTTATATATATATTAAGTAATCATATAATCAATCATATAAAAGACTGTCATATAATACACATTACTAAAGTGATCAAATCAAGTTTTATTGAGGGCATAGGCATAAAATGTAAAGGGATTAGTGTGGTTATGTTATATATATATATATGTAGAAATCGATTTTGCAATTACAATTCCTCGATAGCCAAATTTGTAATTTACTGATAATAATTAGTTTTCTCTAATTACTAATATGGAGAGGTTAGGTCCCCAAGGGCTTCACACCTTAATTCTCTTCACCTCCCCATCGAGTGCTAAGAGAGAAAGAGAAACGTGGGTGGCTAGGCGGCTGAAAATTTAGGAGAAGGTTTTCTCCTAATTACTCTCGATCTTAGGAAGGTGAGAACACCCTTGGAAGAGCCTAACTTGTGAGTTCTTGTTCTATAAACAATATGAACCCAAGTATATCTTTTATACTCAATACATGCGTTAGATTCTAAATAAATTAGAGAAGCATGTTTATACTTCGTTTATATGAATCATACTTGTACATGAATGCATCTATTCGTTTGTTATTCAGTCATACAATTGTTAGATCATATGCATGTTTAGATTTAGTCATTGGCATTCTTAAAAACGCATAAACACAATCTTTAACCGTCGTAACTATCGATACTCAAGATGAGTACCGGCATTGTTGGAATACTGTTTTGAACCATTAAGCCAACTGTAAGTTGCTTGTACCAGTAGTCTTCATGAGTACCAATACATGTAAGCTCCAAATTGACTCCAGGATGACTTAAGTCTAAAACTGGGACTTACATGTATCGGTAGTCATCATGAGTACCGATACACATTAGTCCTTGATCAGGTTCTGAGCTTAAAGTCACCAGAACCTGTAGCTTATAAGTATTGGCACTCGTCATGAGTACCGGTACTGGTAGACTACAAGTGGTGTGTCCAATACTCAACAAGTACTGGTATTTTTTATAAGTATCAGTACTTGTTAAGACCAGTTCTTACCTATAGTGATACCAGTACTCTATGAGTATCGGTGCTCAATAAAACTACCGGTACATAGTGAGTACTGAATAAGCACTCATTTGGACATAGGTTCTAAACTGTAACCCATAGATATTGGTACTTGACATCAGTACCGATACCCATTGGGATATAGAATCCATAATTGTAACTCAAGGCTACTGGTACTGGTCTACTAGTATTGTACCTAGTTAGTATGAAATCCAGTTGAGATAAGTTGTTGCACAGGTCCATCCTAAGTCAAAGGTGGGTTAATTATAGTTAAGCCCCTAAAGGTTTAAGGAATTTCCCCAATAAGTGGTATCAGAGCCAACCCACTTTCTATTTAGTGTAATTAAGTCTAGACTGTTTAATAAGGTACTGTTATGACCTGGTTCCCGAATCCTTACGAGATACGAGAATCGGGCCGACTCGACTGATCCCAAGACCCAGTCGTCCAACGAGAAAGTAACCAAAGGAGCAGTAAAATAAACCACATTCACCATGTATATAACTAGCAGTAACAAAATACAGCAGTAAAGAAAGAAATACTACAGTATACACCACCACAACAGTAAAGAAAATAAACATGTACATAAACATGAAGCTTACAATAAAAAAAGTACAGGGGTAACAGAACTACTCACAACAATAGAAAGAAAAGTACAGTGGGTACTACACAAGTAACACTACTGGGCTCTACTAGGCCCAACGCCCCCTGCAGCCGCTGACTCTGGCTGCTCAACACCTGGTCCTGAAAAGGTAACAAAGGTGACACGTCAGCGAAACGCTAAGTAAAATGGCAACTAAAAGCTAAGAAACAGTAAGGTAGACAGTAGCTGTTATATTTTTAATTTCTTTCTTTATATTTTTCCATTTATTCACTATTAAATTATTTCTCAGATCCTTTTCTTGATATTGAATGTTCATCGTGGGAACGATCTTGATTGCAGTCTTTTCCGAAAAATAAAAGTAGCACGTGGTGCTCTACTGGCCAGGAGAGTCCCCCGTGGTGGTCCTACCCTTAGTCAACCACCCCAAGGTCGCTGATAGACGTAACGGTGACTACGGCACGCACGATAAACGCACAGGTAGCTACCCCGCACTGGCACGCAGTTAGTCGTTTCCGTTAATGGGTGCGCCCAAAGCACAACACGAAACCAGTATAGGGCAGAGCCCTCACAGTAACAGGGGTCCAGCCCCTCCACAGTAACCAAACAGGGGTCTTGCCCCTCTACAGTCCGCGCACCCTCGCCTGACTACCCTGGTTTGCCCAGTGGGCCTAACAAGTCGGTGTAGGAGGGCTAGCAAAACCCTGGGACCCGTGGGGTAGCTAGTGCTCTCCCTACATTAGTAGATCTCTTCGGTACTGTGGACACAAGGGCCAAAAGTCAGTACAAAGTGGCCAGACCTAACCCCGGGTCCCTGGGGCGGCTAGCTCCGCTCTGCACTAAACAGGGGGACAGTTGCTCTCCTTGGGTACTCCGTACTCAAGGGCCAGCTCACTTCCCCAAATGTATTATATTCACTTTCCAGGAGTTCTACTCCTAATTCCCCATAGGGTTCATGCTCTTGGTAACTCAGCCAATTTAGGTTTCACCGTTCCAGCTTTATATCCATATAACCCATGTTTTCAACGGTAATTATTCATTCATAATTAGGTAGCTGTTAACCAATTACAGGCAATTATTGTTTCCTTTCTATTTTTCCAAGATTGCAATGTATATACATTCAAGCTAGTTTTCCAAACCTAGGATTCATGCCATACCCTAGGATTTATCATTCAATCTAGTTTTCCAGTCTTAGGATTCATGTAATACCCTACGATCTATCATTCAATTTAGTTTTTCAATCCTAGGGTTCATGCAATACCCTAAACTTTATTGATTATTTCACAATTGCATAATTTTTGATAAATAATTGAAAGGGTCACTCTACTCGCAAAATCGGGAGTACTGGGGGAGTAATCGGTAAGCCCGCGCACCTCCGCAACCCCTAGAGCCACAACGGAACGGGGTCCTAACATAAGGATCAAAGATAAAAAGCTACTCAGAACAGCATACGATTACTATAAACAGGTAGAGGAACTAAATCTGAGAAGAACGAAACTTGAAACGCGGAAAACGGACTCCGAATGGATCATATACGGGTCAAAACGACGAGTCTGCCCAAAATCAGACGTCTGGAACTTCTTCCAAACGTCTTAAAAGATAGCTCAGGCCATACCTCGATCTGCGCGATCCTTCAGACATCCAGAAGGCCGCTGAACCGTCTGGACTCAATTTCCAGACGTCCAACTGTCACTCCGGACGTCTGGAGACCCTCTCCGTCGTCTGGTGCCGTGCCCAGACGTCTGGTCTGTGTGGGATGGCATGCCCTTATGCCTTCCCGAACAAGTCCTGCACACACACACACCCGCTCTCATCACGAAAGGGTGCAGGAGACTTCGGCGGAACGGCTGCATGGCCGTACAAGCTAAAGAAGATAAAAAATAAAGTACCTGTCAGACGTCTGGACCTTCCTCCAGACGTCTCCTGTGTCGTCTGGACGTAAGTCCAGATGTCTGATTCTGGGAAATTTTCCCAGAATTAGAACCTTCTCGCTCTCCGCCCGCGGTGCATGGCCGTAACGCGTCACGCCCGCCCGCTGCCTGAGCTGCAGCAGCTCCTCCGCGGCACCACACGCTTGCTACGCACCCACCGGTCAGCTCTGGCTGCTCCAACGAGCTCGCACCCTCGGGTCGAGCTCCCTCTCCCTCTCGCAACAGCCCCTCCTCACACGCAGCAGCCGCTGCTGCCACTCTCACCCGCTTGCTCTCTCGCTGACAAGGGGAAGAAGAAGAAGACGGTGGAGTGAGGGTGAGGGAGAGAGAGGTGTATTTGTAAGGTAGCCGCGGGGAGAGTGAAAGAGGAAAGGCTACGTCTGCAGGGAGGGAGAAAAGAGAAGGAGGGCAGCGGGTTCAGTCTGCACGCGCATGCGGGCAGACGAGAACCCGTACGCCGAAAAAATTTAATTCCAAACGTCTGGGAAGGCTTCCAGACATCTAACCAGACGTCTGGACCACTTCCTAGACGTCTTAAACGACTCTTGATGCCCGGTTATAACAGGTACACTATTCTAGGGTAATCCAGTAGAAGCAGTACCTCACCAAAGTGAGCTCTCCTATGAATACCGGGTCTATCCATGAATAGTAAAATGATGAATGGGTGCTAGTAGGTGGGTGTGCACTGGCCCAAAAGAAAGTGCCTACTCTTACAGGCTCGAGTAATTCTGAGCAAAAGAAGGAGAAGGAAAGATGGGAGAGGTCTAATCACATTTCCATGATGATTATGAAGAAGGCCATACCCGAGACTTTCAGGGGCACAATGTCAGATGACACTGGTACAGCTAAGGATTTCCTTGCTGATATTGAGAAGCAGTTTGCCAAGAATGAGAAGGCTGAATTTGGTACACTCTTGACAAGCCTCATCTCAAAGAAGTATAGGGGGAAGGGTAATATATGTGAGTATATTATGGAGATGTCCCACATTGCTTCGAAATTGAAAGCACTAAAACTTAACCTCTCAGAAGACTTATTGGTGCAATTGGTATTGATCTCTCTTCCACCCACCTTCAACCAATTCAAGGTGAGCTACAATTGTCAGAAAGATATAAAATCTCTTAATGAGCTCATCTCGCTTTGTATGCAAGACGAAAAGAGAATGAAGCATGATGGGACAGAAAGTGCTCACATTGCCACTTCCTCTAACAATAAGGAACAGGGAAAGAAAATGACTACAGAAGCTATAGATACAACTTCACAGAAGAAGTAGAAGGGGAAGGCTGGAGAGTCTTCCAAGTTAGGATGTTTCTTCTATAGAGCTGAGGGGCACCAAAAGAAGAACTATACCAACTGTTACACCTGGCGTGCTAAGAAAGGTATGGCTCTCAGTCTAGTTTGTACAGAAATTAATTTGGCTTCATTATCTAAGCACACTTGGTGGTTGGATTCAGGTGCTATCACTCACATAAGTGTGTTTATGCAAGGTTGCCTAAGCTGTTGAAAGCCAAATGATGCTGAAAGATTCATTTATGTCGGGGACAAGAAGACCGTAGAAGTTGAAGCTATAGGGAAATTTAGATTATCGATGAAAACTGGTTCTTATTTGAATTTAGATGAAACTTTTGTAGTACCATCTTCTAGAAGGAATTTAATTTCTGTTTATGTATTGGACAAATGTAGTTATCATTGTTCATTTGGAAAAAGAAAAGTTAGTTTATATTTAAATTCAAATGTGGTTGGTTCTGGTTTTCTATCCTGTTATGATAATTTTTATTGTTTTGATATTATAGGTTCTTATAACAAGTCTTCATTTTTTGATACACGTGGTGTGAAAAAAAATTTAAACAATGAATCTTTAGCCACTTTATGGCACAAGAGATTAGGTCACATTTCTAAAAGAGAATAGAGAGACTTGTGTCAAACGGAATTTTGGACCCCTTAGACTTTTATAATTTTGATCAATGTATAGAATGTATTAAGGGGAAACAAACCAATAATAGGAAGTTTGAAGCCAATAGGTCAATGGTGTCTTGGATGTGATTCATACGGACATTTGTGGGTCATTTCCTACACCTGCGTGGAATTGCCAACAGTATTTTATTATATTCATAGATGACCACTTAAAATATGACTTCGTCTACCTAATTCATAAAAAGACAGTCATTGGACACATTCAAGAATTATAAAGTTGAAGTTGAGAATCAACTTGACAGAAGGATTAAATCTGTCGAATTTGACCATGGTGGTGAATGCTACGGCAAATATGATGGATCGGTGAACAATGTCTAAGACCGTTTACCAAGTTTCTAGAGGAATGCGGTATCGTTCCCTAATACATCATGCCAGGCTCACCCACTATGAATGTGTTGCTGAGAGACGAAATAGAACGCTTAAGGACATGGTAAGGAGCATGATTGTCCATTCTTCCTTACTAGATTCACTATGGGGAGAGGCCTTAAAGACTGCAGCTTACATTCTGAATAGAGTCCCAACTAAGGCAACTAACAAAACCCCATATGAGTTATGGACTAGGCGGAAACCCAATCTTAAGCATTTTCATGTGTGGGGATGTCCAGCTAAGGCTAGGCCTTATAGGCCAAATGAAAAGAAACTGGACACAAGGACTATTAGTTGTTATTTTGTTGGGTATTCTAAGAGATCAAGAGGATATAAATTTTATGATCCCACAACTAAGGCTATTTTTGAGTTTGGTAATGCCAAGTTCTTTGAATGTATTGAGTCTGCCCAAGTTGATAGGGTTAAGGACTTTGTCTTTGAAGAGGAAAGTGTAGTTATTCCTCTTGGAGTTACTCAGGTTGATGAGGAGCATGTCTTTGACATATTTTAAGACAACTCCAATGAAGACAATGATACGATTTTAGCCCCTGTAGAGTAGCCTTAGACACATACAAAATCGTGCCATTAAGGAGATCCGCTAGGGAAAGGAGTGCCATTTCGAATGATAATGTGATATTCCTTCAGGAACATGAAACGGACATTGGGGTGATGGAAGATGATCCTATCAACTTCCGTCAAGTAACGAAAAGTCTGAATCATGAAAAGTGTATTGAGGCAATGGAAGAGGAAATGAAGTCAATGAAAGACAATAACGTTTGGGATGTTGTTTCACTACCAGAAGGTGTGAAACCCATTGGTTGCAAATAGATTTTTAAAGTCAAACGGAATTCGAAAAGAAAAGTGAAACGATACAAAGCATGTCTTGTCGCTAAGGGTTTTATCTAAAAGGAGGACATTGACTATAAGAAGACATTCTCTTCTGTTTCTTCTAAGGATTCTCTAAGGGTTATAGTGGCACTTGTGGCCCACTTTGATTTTGAGTTGCATCAGATGGATGTAAAGACTACATTCCTTAATGGTGACATTGAGGAAACCATTTATATGGCTCAGCCCGAATATTTTGTTAAGGGTGATCCAAATGGCATGGTGTCCAAATTAAATAAATCCATCTATGGGCTCAAGCAGTCATCTAAACAATGCTATTTTATGTTTCATCAGGTGATTCTCTCATTTGATTTTGAGGCGAATCTGGCTGATGAATGCATATGCCATAAGTTTTGTGAGAGAAGATATATCTTCTTGGTCCTGTATGTTGATGACATCCTGCTTGCTACTAATGATATGAGTATCCTTTTAGACACCGAGAAATTTTTTGCCAAACACTTTGACATGAAAGATCTTGGAAATGCTTCAATTGTGTTAGGGATTGAAATATGTCGAGATCATTCTCGTCATATTCTTGGTTTATCCCAAAGAGGCTATATAGGTAAAGTTCTCAAAATGTATGGCATGCAAGATTGCAAGCCACTGGACACTCATGTGGCTAAGGGAGACAAGTTTAGTCTCAATTAGTGCCCCTTAAGTGATTTGGACAAACAGGAGATGCAAACAGTTTCTTATGCATCTGCCGTTGGCAGTATAATGTATGCTCAAGTTTATACTAGACTAGACTTAGTGTACATTACAGGCATGTTGGCAGATACGTGGCAAATCCAGGAAAATACCATTGAAGAGCAGCCAAGAGAGTATTGAGATATTTGTAGAAGACACGAAATTATATGCTCACCTTCAAGAGGTCAGAAAAGCTTCAGGTTTATGATTATACTAACTCAGATTTTGCTGGGTACCAAGATGGTAGAAAATCTACTTCAAGATATGTATTTCTGCTTGCCAATGGTACCTCTCATGGAAGAGTGCAAAACAATCTCCTTTTGCATCTTCCACTATGGTAGTAGAATTCATAGCATGCTATGAGGCATCCAATCATGAAGTATGGCTACGGAACTTTATATCGAGGCTGCGCAAAGTAGATGACATTGATAGGCCACTATAATTGTTTTGTAATAATCAGTCCGCAGTCCTCTACTCCAATAACAGCAGGAGCTCCTTCAAATCAAAGCACATTAAGATCAAGTTCTTCGTTATTAAAAAAAGGATATAGAATGGACAATTATCTATAGAGTACATTGGTACAGTCTCCATGGTTGCAGATCCGCTTACTAAAGGAATAATACCCAAGATGTTCCATGAACACGTAGCTTTAATGGGTCTTATGCCCTTACAGAAATTTAAGCTTTAGTGGGAATTTATAATTTTATATAATGCTAATTTTGTAATAGACTATTTCAGTTATTCAGTATTTTAGTTTTTGGTTATGTATAAAGTTTTGTAAAACTCCATTTATGTTATACAATAAACAAAACTTAAAGTTTTCAGTTCAGTAATTGTGATTATTTATTTTGAGAAGTAATTTGGTTTTGATTTTGGAACTGATCTCAAATTTAGATGACCAATTGGGAATGGGCATGCGTTGATCACGTTGGCATGTAATTTTCATGCTGCACATCAACACATTTCTGATTACCTTTTACATTAGTATACGTGGTTATTGTTGGTTTAGCTATTGAGATGTAGCGAAAGTTGCCTTAGCTCTATTATTAGTGTAATTGGTAGATCGGATTGTTTTTAGATATGAATTTCTAGTTATGACAGTAAAGTTGAGCTCAAATTTGATTTTATATGTTGAATGATTAACAGGTTGCATATATAGTCAAAGTAGGAGATTATTGGATTTTAATCTAACGTATGGACTTATGTATGCATTAAGTAATCATATAATTAATCAACATATAAAGGAATGTCATATAATGCCCATCACTAAAATGATCAAATCAGGTTTTATTGAGGGAATGTGCATAAAATGCAAAGGGATTGGTGTTGTTATGTTATATATGTGCAGAGACTGTACTTGAAGTCACTAGAACCTGTAACTTACAAGTACCGGTACTCGTCATGAGTACTGATAGTGGTAGGCTATAGGTGGTGTATCAGTACTCAATAAGTACCGGTACTCTTTATGAATACTGATACTCGTTGAGATTAGTTCTTTCTTGGAGTGATACCAGTACTCTATGAGTATCGGTACTCTATACGACTACCAGTACAAAGTAAGTACTGGACAAGTATTCATCTGGACATTGGCTTTAAACTGTAACCCATAGGTAACGATACTTGGCATCAGTACCAATACTCATTGGGATATGGAACCCATAACTGTAACTCATGGATACTGGTACTAGTCTACTAGTACCGATACCCAATTAATATGAAGTTCAGTTGAGATAAGTTGTTGTACAGGTCCATCCTAAGTCAGAGGTGGGTTAATTACAGTTAAGCCCCTAAAGGTTTAAGGAATTTTTTCAATAGAAAACCCTTCAATGTCAAGAACACCAAAAAAACTACATGACCAACTTTGTATCCCTCACACCATGATATCGCAAGAACACCTTCATGCCTCCAAGGAGGTCATGCACAACCAGTACTAGCATGGAGGAGGGGCAGTGGATGACCACTAGTGGAGACCTCTACACAAGGTATCTCTTTTGTGGAAGAAAGTTGGAGGCTTGGTTTGGGTTTTTGATTATGGTTTCTTGGTTACCTTTAGAGATATACTAGTACAACTCCACGCTTCGCTAGCTATAGGTATAAAATTCATAAATTGATAAATGGCATTTGATTCCTGGGATGAATACAATAGTAAATAAACAATATCGTATAGAGTGAAATCCAGATGCAACCTTTGGATACCTTGTAAAAATGAGTGTCCCATTTTCATTGATGTAGCAATTAAGTAAAGTGTGAATTGTGATTATACTTTGAATTGCTGCTGGTCACTATATTCACTACGTAAAGGTCTTCAATCATTCAAACCAGAGCAAGCCAATATTTCCACAAATGTGCAAGGTATTATACATGATTTTTATAAATATTTATAACTAAGACAAAAAGTGTGTTTTTGCGAGTTGGAAATGAACAAAAAAAAAAGAGAAGAAATCTTCATCAAGACATCAAGATATTACAAAAAAGTTCTACATGAAATTGTGGAATTAAGTGTATTTTGGTGATATTTGCAAGTATCCTTCTTTTTTAATTTAAAGAAAAGGCAAACTAAGAATAACCATGAAAAATGATGCCAGAGTAAGGTGAGACAATGTAAAACTCTAAGCCAAAATCTAAATAATAATTCATAAATTTTGAGATTATAAGAAATAAAATTAGATTTCATAATATTACTTGGGGATAAAACAATCTGAAGATTTATTTTCATCAAACTTATACTTCCCCTAACATCTACTACCATCTCATCTCCTTCACCAATGTCACTAACTAAATCTATTAAATCTAACTTCCAACAAATGCTATGCAATTGGTCGCTAACCAAATATGAGGAGAGGCTCATCGGATATCGAAGGAAGCAACGCTTTAATTTATTCATAGCAATCTATCTATCTATCAATAAATATAATCTATCTTTTTATAAAATAATGAATCTCCGTGTAAATTTAGGTCACGATGTCACTGTAGTTAATATTATTCATTTATTTATTTTTTACCTTTATAAATCTTAAGTTGCGATGCTACTGTAGCCAATGCTATTTATTTATTTTCTTTTTTATCTTCCTATTAATATAATGAATCTCCTTCTGGATTTAGGTCACGATGCTACGGTAAGTAATGTTATTCATTTATTTATTTTTTATCTTTCTATAAATATAACGAACGACCGTGCGGATTTAGGTCTAATATCATTCATTTATTTTCTTTTTTATCTTATTTAAGGCACCGTGCGGTGAAACCTCCCCCTCCTCTCTCTTCCGGATTGCTTCACGTGCACACTGACGTTTCTCTCTCTCTTAATTTTTTTTACTACTATGGGTAATGCTGTTCATTTATTTTTTTATCTCAATTACAACACTTTGCGATGAAACCTCCCTCCCTCACTCTCTCTCTGCCGATTTGCTTCACGTGCACACTGACATCTCTCTCTCTCTCAATTTTTTTACAATAATTAATTTTAAAAAATTGAAAATGATGCTGCGGAACCTTTTTAATCCATAACATATATTTTCTATCTCCATAAAAAACCTGTAACTCCATTTATTGCTCACCATTTATCTACCAATCTATATACCTATATGTATAATATATAACTCGATGAGCACGACCTGATCCCAATGGATCTTAATTTATTGGAGATGTATAAGATTCATCTCAAGTTTATTTAGGTCAAGTTTCTTATTTTTCCATCCTTATCTTAACGATTTTAAATGAATTGAATTTGAGTATATTTATTTAGGTTCAATTTGATTCGATAATAATTTTTTAAGTTCTAGGTCTAGGTTTGGTTCTAGTTTGAAAAGAAAAAATAAAGATAAAATTTGATTCGATTCATTTTTATTATCGAAAATTTGATTCAATTCATTTTTGGTTCATTTAAGTGTAAAATTTAAAATATTGTTAATATAGATTCAATTTATTTATAGTTCATTTAAAGGTTTATTTATAATTCCTTTAAAGTATAATATTTTATTATAAATGCAAATATGATAAGTTATAAATAAAAAATAAAACATTGAGAGAAAATTTGAAAATTATATAAATTATATTGTAAACAATTTAAGGTGTGTTTCTCATATATATATATATATATATATATCCTTCAACTCTATCATTCACCCTTTCTTTCATATACTCTCTTCTGGTACGAGCTTTCAATTATGAAACATCAATGTATTAAATGGTATCCGTATTTCTTAATTATAAAATATTGGTACTTTTTGTCAGCCTACTATATAGATAAATAGCATCAGTTGTTTTCAATACATCAATGCTATATACTTGAGATTCTATGTGTGTATATGTATATATATATATTGAATCTTTAACGAATCGAACTTAAATAAATTTACTTTAGTTATGTTTGGTTTGTTTAATTAATCGAGCCTAAAATTATTTTTAGGTTCAGTTTATTTATTTGCGAATCGAATTTAAACCGAACTTTTGATGAATTGAACCTAAACGAATATCAAACTTGAAATTTTTTGACAACCCTACATATCTTTCCCGTGATTTCCTTTAGGAGTATTTTTGAAGCTTCTATTGAATATTTATTTCAGGGATGAGAATCTTTTGTTTTAAACATACTTATATTTTATCTTTTTTCATATTTTTTAGTTTTTAATTTTGATGTATTCTCCTTGAAGGATTCTTTTTGTAATAATTTTAGTGAAGATCAATAAAATTAGACTAGCTAGCTTGAGCTCTTATGTTTTGAGATTGTTAAAAATAAATAATTAATGAATCATGTTATAGGATTTTAGAACGATTTAATTGTAAAATCAATTTATAGATAAGTATATGATGCGTTTCCTTTCTTGATTTCTCTTTTTTTTTCATTTGGGTGGAGTTTTTTGGGAAAAGTTTTGAGAGTTTGGTGGAGTTAATTATCATAGATTATTAATACTTTTTTTTTTCTGACTTGATTATACTGAAAGAGATGATGGTAGATGTGAGATTAGGTCCTAGTTCATATTTATTTTGAGCGCAGCAATGCATAGACTACAAATTAGTATCTGTAGATCCAGTGTGGTTATAATCATTGTAGCAATAACTATTCTTTTATTTTAATTTTTCTTTTTTTGGTTGCTACTCGGCATTTTTTTTTCTTTCTCTCTATCACTCTCTCTCATCTCATTTTCTTTTATTTTTCTCTAGTTTCATTTTTCTTGCACGTTATTTACCATGTACGTCTAGTTCAAATTCCATCTTCACCATCAACCTCCTCATCTTGTGTTTTTTAATTAGAGACTAATATTAAATACCAATGTTAACTATATTTCTATGAGAATATAGAATAATACATATACAAAATCATGCAATATAAACCCAATATAAGACATCGATTGAAAATTAAAATACACCAAACAAAGAATTTTACAACGTGCGATATATATTGATTTTCAATTGATGTTTTTGATTTTTCACCAGTCGAAAACTAAGATACATCAGGTAATGATTTTTGCAACACGCGATGTATTTATTTTCCACCAATTGAAAATCAAGATGTACCGATTAAAAATCATGTTAACCTTTTATATAATTAACTTTTGTACTCCTGTAATAGGGTATGAGTTAAAAATTAAATAAAATGTGAAAGAGACAAGGAAAGCAATGAGGAATGGAGGAATATGTAGAACTACTAAATGTTTTTGGCATATCGCTTGGCTTATCCTAATGCCATTCTTCCATGGAGAGGTTTGTGACATGAGTTGGTGGAATGAATTCATGAAACATGAATCGATAAAATCTTGATAGATCAAAAGCCCACGATGTGTATAACTTTTGAAAATCAAAATGAATATAATAAAATAAAGAAGCTATGAAAACACGTGCAAACAAAGATAGAAGATAAGCTATTTGTGTCTATTTTGTAATCTTAATCAATTTTCAACCTTGGGCCATATCGATCATCATTGAGCAAAACAACAAAAAGGAAGAGCGATAAATGGGGGAGTTTGTAAAGATAAGAAGACTACAAGAACCCTTTCTTCATCTATTGTTTGGAATAGGACGATGACTCCTATATGTTGGAATTGCGCTATGGCTCTTATCCCTTTCGAGATGCCATCGAAGGAGGTTTTTGGAGGATGCTTGTTGGAGGGAGGTTGGACAATCGTCTGCCGCCGTCATCGTTGTGGGATCGACAAGCGAAACCGGTGGAGAGGGATCAGAGGTGATCCAGGCACGAGCGCTGCTTCCGGTGCTTGGGAATCAAACACCAAGCCAAAGGGTGTCGTGATCCGATTCAGTGCTTCGTTTGCTACGAGCTTGGGCATTGGGCTATGTTTTGCCCATGCTGCCAGGAGAAGGCTAGAGGTCGCAAGACGCCACTCAGTCAGCCTCCTCGTGATATACAGCGCTACGACATCGCCTCCAGAGGGGCACCCTCGTGTAAGGTGGTCGTTCCACGCAATGAGGATGGGATGTATATGACGTTGGGGTTGCATCATGCGTTGGTTGGTCAATTGTCACATCACATGCAGTCCTTGTCGGAGATCGTCAATGCAATCGAGAAGATTCTGGGACCCTTTGTGTGGAAGGTGGGTAGATTCACGGGTAGGGCCATCCTTCTTTTTGGCTTGAACAATGAGAAATTACATTGTCTCCTCTTTTGAAGCATGGATGTGTTACAACCTGAACCTAGGACCACATGGAACCCATGTCGAATCTCCTTGACTAACCCAAGACCCAACCATCCAACAAGAAATATACCAACTTGTAATATTTTCCACACATGCAGTATAGCTAGAAGAATGGATAAAAGACTAAAAAACTATAAAGTGTCTAAAACGGAAATATAGTTCCACAAGAGATAGCACAATTACAACATAGCCATCACAACATACTAGAAACGAAAACTGAACTAATGGTTCCGAAAAGATACAACAGTAATAGTAGAGTCAACCTACAGCAGAAAGAAATAGAATGACAAAGGCTGGGCTCGGCTAGTGTTATTCGCTCTAAATCGGGTTTTAAAATCAATGCGTTGTAGTATAGGCTGAATCAGCGCGAAAAACAAATAGAATTTATTACTCGAATATTAGAAATGAAGTCTGAGGTCAAACACATGGAGCAATTGGCAAAATTACTTCTCAATATTGCAATTCAACACAAATATATAACTAATAGAGTTCCAAGCAATAATGATATATGAATGAAAGCGTATGTCAAGTAATGTAAAAAGAATGGGGTAAAATAGTGATTTGAATCACCAATTACCCCTCACAATTATATCAAATATCTCAATAGTACTAAGCAATTAAATGCAATGTAGGATGAGTGCATAGTGCACTCCCTTCAGAAATCAGCCAATGAAACTCTAAGTGCACCCTTCCTCTTCTCTTCTTCTTTCTTCTCTTTCTCTCTTCTTCTTCCTCTTTAAGCTTCAGAGAACGCACAGCACAGGGCTCAGCTCGCCAGCAGAGGCAAAGGCCTCACAAGTGTTGAGAAGAGGGCGGCAGAGCAAAAGACCCCCCTCTCCTCTCTCTTTCTCTTCTTCCTCTCTCAGAACCAGCAAACCAGAATAGACCTAGATATCCGAGTAAACGGATCAAGTCCAGACCCGCGATGCGTGAGCGCAGGCGAGGGCGTGCGTATGTGCATGCGTGCAAGGACCTTACCCCTTGTGTGTGCTGCGGCAACGAGGCAGGGGCACTTTTTCAATTTATGTGCTGCACGAGCTTCAGTCTTCTATAAGGTGGGACTAATCCCACAAGGATTGTTCACGCAGCAGGCAAGTCGACTTCCATTGCCAAATTGAGGCAGCAACCATGTGTAGTGATTCCAATTGGAGGCCTGGAGATCAGCCTGGAGCGTCCCCGCATGACCTGGGTGTAGTGCCTAGGACGAAAGATGTAAGAACACGGTGAACAGGGCGGCGAAGGAGCTCCGGT
The DNA here is from genome assembly GCA_037157565.1 of Thalassia testudinum. Classification (NCBI taxonomy): domain Eukaryota; kingdom Viridiplantae; phylum Streptophyta; class Magnoliopsida; order Alismatales; family Hydrocharitaceae; genus Thalassia; species Thalassia testudinum. The sequence continues at coordinate 2,958,215 of JAZHRO010000061.1, forward strand.
GAGAGACTTGAAGCAAGGACGTCAGAGCAGCTTGAAAGGTTTGTCGGACCACGACGAGTGCAACGGTGGTGGTTTTGTGGAGTTTAGTGCATGGAGGTGATCGATTGGTGATGGAGTAGGTTGCGTGAAGGTGGGTTACTCGGTGGGCTATTTGGGTGGACGGTGGAGTGCGAAAAGTTAGGGCTTTGGATGAGGGGAGTATGACGCAGGTTTTGGACTAGTTGGAGAGGGGTTTGAATGTGTGGAGCGAGCGGAAACCCTCACCGGTGATGTCGCCGAAGGTGGAGAAGATGAAGTGCGGGGGAAGTGGTTTGCAGTCGTGCGTGTGTCGTAAGTGTGAGAGAGAGAGAGTAATAGAGGGACTTAGCTAAGTGAAAGAGAGGCGGAGGCAGCCGATTTTGGTCGACATGCGCTGAAGAAGGAGGAGAGAGTGGTGAGATGGCGATGACGAAGTAGGCGGAGATACGCCCTCCCTTTGGCTGGTGAGAGTCGCGACAAAGAGAGGAGTTGAGAGGGTTGACCAATTTGGTCGTTGGACCGCCTCAGGAGGAGGATCGAAGAGGGTCACCAGAGCAAGGGTTTTGGTGGCTGGGGAAGGAGAATCTAAGGTGGTTGACTCACCAAAACTTGCTGAGAAGCACGGTGAGGCTTTGGGCGTGCTTATATAGGCCATGGGAGGCCTTTTCAAGCTTGGAAAGAAGCTTCCAAGCTCAGAAGGTTCTCACGAAATAGGATACCCGAACCTTCGAAAGGTTCGCATGACCTTTTGGGAATGAATTGGAGCTCAAGACAGGTCTCATGTGGAAGGGAATTCCACAAGGAATCTCCGGTTAAATTTTGGGAAGGTTTGATTGAGAATCGAGTGAGAAATCTCCGCTTGAATCTCATAGGAGCTTGGTGTGTTCACACCAATGACGGAAGCTTGTAAAGAAGATGACAAAAGTTAGGGACCCAAATGCAAATTTTTTGAAAGTTAGGGGCACGGGTGTGAGACAAAATAACCAGACATGACCAAAATGCAAACTTGGTCAATATGACCTCAAATTGGACCCAAATTTTGGTACAAACCTAATTTAGATTTAAGAAATTCAATGGTGAATTCAGATTTTGGTTTTGGCCTAGTTTGACATGGTAATATATGCAAAAATCTAAATTAGGGCAAAAGTTTGCATGTGGCTCTGTTTTAGGTTAAGATAGGTTCTGATGGTCAAATCAACCATACCAAACCCTAGAGAATATTTTTATATGAATTTTAGAGGGTTTAGGTGAATTTTATCCTGACTAGAACCTCAGTTAATTAAGTGGGTCTGTTTTTAGGGTTTCAAATGTCATTTAATTCTCAAAACACACGCGAACCCATTTTTGATTGTTCTAACCCACTTGTTAGACTTTTAAGATCATTTGACCTTTATTTAACCCCTTAGAAAATCCATGGTTGTTTTGCATTCAAGATATGATGGTAAAATTGTAGTTTTAACCTTGGTTTCTTGTATTTCTCTCTGAAAGGATTTGCAATGAATTATGACCTTTTGGTGGTCATGTTGGAGCATTTAATGACTTAATCAGATCAGATTGAGCTAGTTATGGCTCATGATGGTGTTCCCATCAGCTAGGCCTATCTCTCTTAGCAGCCGGTGGGGCTAGTTGCTCACCTCCCTGTCCTGGACACAAGTGGTAGGAGTCAGCAAAGGCTGAGTAGAGTGGCAAGAGTAAAATTGACTAATACAATTTTATTAAAAGTAGTAACATTTCAAGCAGCAGTAAACATTTCACACATTTCATGCTTTGTTTCTATTTCTAAGTACTAGTTGTTTAGTGTTTTTGGATATTCTAACAAAGGGTCTTGTTATCTCTCGGTTCACATGTTCTCTAATGAAATGATCTTATTACAGCTTTCCTCATGATGTAGAATGTGCACATGGTGCTCTCCTGGCAAAGAGAACACCCCACGTTTGTCCTACACTCAGTCTACCACCCTGGGTCATGGTCGCGACGTAGCAGTGACTACAACACGTGCAATAAACACATAGGGGCTACCCCGCACTGGCACACAATTAATCATTTCCGTTAACGGGTACGCTCTAAGTCATACAACACAGAACAGAACAGGGGCTACGCCCCTCACCAGTCTGCGTACCCTCGCTCGACTATCCCAGTTGGCCCCATAGGCCTAGCAGGAGTCGGTGTTGGAAGGCCATTCTTACCCTGGGTCCCAACCTGAGGGGAGACTAGCTCTCTTCCTACACATGGGGTGAATAACTCTCCTCGGTACGTAGGGACAGCTCACTCCCGTACCAGAACCCAACCAACAGTCATGCCTTACATTAGGCGAAATCATTCCATCATTACCAGAGTTTCATACCATAGCAGATAAGCTATTCTTCCAGTTCTCCCTAAGGTTCATTTATAACTCCTTTGATTTTGTTTCAAACATCAACAATTAACATGCATCTCCATTCATAGTTAGATTTCAGACATGGAAGTAGACAACTAAGTTATTACAGTAAAAGCCTTGATCTCAACTGTTAGGGTTACCATTTCCACAATAAGAATTAATCATTACTCACATGTATAACAAGTATACAGCTCACATACTAAGAGTTAGGGCATGCACATGTATGTGAGTCTCTAAAACGAAGTAGTTATCGATTTCATTCACCAACGCATTTATAGAAAACACAATAATTTATTAACTGCTTGTAACATACATTTAAGATGGAACTAACTACATCGGAATAAGAAAGGCCACTCTACCTAGGTGTATGGGAGATATGGGGGCAAGAGGAACCAATTCGAATGTCCCCGTAAGTCCCGCATGAACCCTGGACCCAGAACCTACACCAAACCGATGCTCAAAAGGGACATTAAACACCTTGACCAACATTTTAGTGTGCTAAGATAGTTCAAAACAATATAGAAATGATTCCAATATGTGGGAAATTCCAAGAGCTTTCCAACAATACTTGTTGCGTGGAAATCGGACCTCGTTTAGGCCCTGAACCGATCCAAAAATCCTTCTTGGTTCACTTAAATTGGGCTGGGTCGGTTTGGTCTAATTGAACCGACTGCCCGCTTGCCTAGAACTCGCCTAGCTCTTGTATTAGATGTTTGAAGGCACTCCTCAGACGTCTTATATAGCTCAAATGCCCCATCTCACTTCCTTAGATGTCCGGCAGGTGTCTCGACCGTGCTGGGCCCATTCCGGACGTCCGATACCCCACCCGGACGTCTGAAATGAGCATCTTCTTCGCTTTTGCGTAGCAGACTCTCTCCTTCCCCTCACGTCAGACCCATGCTCGACCTCGACTTCGCATAGCGCCTGTTGCTCTTCCCCACACACCCTAGCACACGCCAGTAGTAGATCATCGGTCATCGGTCGCTTCCGCTGAGCTGAGCAAGCCACAGCTCACCCCTAGAATCCATGAGTAGCAGCTACTCCGCCGACGCGCAGTAGCCGTGCCACCGTGTGCCCGCAGCTGCAACTCCTTCCCGCGCAGTTGCAGCTCCACCCCAATGCATGTGCGTTGCCAGAGCTTGGTCGTGAGCTCCCTCCCCCTCACGTGACTCCTCTCTATGCTCTCCTCTCCTGTTCACCTCTCTCTCTCGCTGGAATGAGGATGGCACGTCGCCCAAGGATGATGCGGGGAGGGAGTGAGGTTATGAGGGGAAGGGTTTTAAGGGTTGTTGGGTAGGGTTTTTGGTGGGGAAAATTTGTGGGTTTGGCCCTACAGTCTTCAAGTTTTCCCATAGAACCTATAGAACAAGGTTTGGGGGTGTTAAAATTTCCATAACACCCTGAAAAAACCCAGGAATCCGTAGGGACCCTTGGGGAGGGAGGGTCATTTCAGGATGTGGGAGGGTGTCACGATTACATGGTGTCGAGTGTCCTCGTTTGATGGTGCGTTGGAGGAGAGGCCTCCACTGACATATTTGATCTTGTTAAGAATCCTTGGTATCCTACTCCACTTGCACATGAAGGGAGTGATCCAATGCCTGTTGGAGGGTGTCGGGATGGTGGTTGATTACACTGTACTTGGTTTGTGCAAGGGAGATGCTTTTGACATAACCGCTAGAATTAATAGGGTGGTTGGAGCGTCCATCCCTGACACAGTGGTGCTATGTCACGCAAGCTCTGCGTGGACGGTTTGCATTAGGTTGGTGGTAATGAAGAGGTTGCTAGCCACTTATGCAGATGTCGTGGCGAAGGATGGTGGCGGTGGGACCACGTAGCAACCTGCAGTTGACAGTAACCTAGCGTGGGAAGCCATTGTAAACTGAAGGAAGGCATGCAAGAGGGAGACAGTATGGGCTTCTCATCTTCTCCCCATGTGGCATCTCCAGAAATGGATGGGGGGACGTTGCATGGCACTACAACAATCTGGACCTTTGATGTCGGTTGGAAAACGACGACAAAAGTGTTTAAATCGATGCTAAAAAGCGATGGCTTAACTAGAGTCATGGTGTGGTCTTGCTGTTAGTTATAAAGAAAATCCGATGTTGAATTATCGTTGGCCCAATGAACGAGTTAGAGATTTCGCCATCGTTTTATAATTGATGGCAATTTTATTTCTTGTCATTTGTAAAATAAGCGACGGGGATTGTATATCACATTTGCCCATGTTAATGCGCAACTTTTGGATTTTTGTCTTCATTTAAATGTAAACAACGTCGCTTCAAAAAGTGATGGTGTAAATATTTATGTCGTCACTTCTTGATAAGCGATGACAGATATCAATTTTTAAAGAAATAAAAACTTAAACACCATCGTTTATTACTATTTTCCATCTCTTATGAAGCGATAGCATCAATATTTATGCTGTCACTTTTGAAATAAGTGATGTCAAATAACTATATTTGTTAAAAACATTTGCCTTTTAGTGTCTTCGGTTATTGGAAAAATTAATGACAAAGTTAGGGATTTTTTTTTTAATTGTGAAAATCATGGGAAAGACTTGCTATTCAAAATATAAATTATTTAAAAAATAAAAGGTTTAGTAATATTATCATACATAGCAAAATATCTACTTTTATACACAGTCAAGATTGAAAATAAGTTTATATTCCACAAAAATAAAGTCTGATACGGAAAAAAATTTATAATAAAATACTTACATATAAGAGGAAACATATATTAATAAAGAAAAAAAAAGAAAATATCAAAATACTATAGTGCCGATGCCACCAGCCTCACCCGTATCGTCATCGTCTCGTCTGTGGGTGGTGTGATCGGATGAAGACGAATGCTTTGATTGTCCCTTCTTCAGAAGAAGGAATAGAAATTTCTAAATCTTATCATCCATCCTACTCATCTAAGACTGCATGGTATCCATCTGATTCTTCATCTCTACCTCTCTCTTCTCCATCTCCACCTTTCTCTTTTCTCTCTCCTCAAGTTTCTGTACGAAGTGCGTCAATCTTTTGGTTTACTTGATCGATGACACTAGATTGGACAACCCCTTTCCTCCCATACCAGCTGGACAAGGTACGCGCCCTCCCTGCTCTACAAACGAAACTACTGTTGTCCGGTGGCATCACTCTCCTAAATACCTCCTCTGAATCCAGAGGCTGCTGGATGCTATCGGAGGTCTCATCGTCGGGGGATGTACCAAGTGAACCACTCTCCTAAACGTATTAAAAGTTATTATTATAATATATATACAAAGTTATAAAGCATTTGAATTTACGAAACTAGTATGACTCATGAATTAGCTTACAAGTACTCTCAGCTGTAGCCTTAGTATGGGTGATCTCGTAGATTTCACAATAATAGTCTGCACCTACACTGACTGTCAGTAATCGTCGGTATAGGTCGAAATGACCGTCACTGTAGGTATAAAGAGCTAGTGGGGTTGTCTTAAGAGGCATCACTGTAGCCTATATCGGTAGTAAAAATCGTCGGTGTTGCATGTATAGCTACAGCGACGGTCGCATTTCCAAAGCTGTCCAATTTTGGTGATAGTAGCAACAGTGACAATTTTATTTGTCGATGTAGGTTAAAAAATGTCAATAACTCTGTCATTGTAAGAAATAACTTCAATTTTATTTAGAACATAATACTAACATGACTATTTGTCATTAAATCCGTCAGTGTAGATATGAAGATCTTGACTACTCTATCCTATTCAATCTTATGATCCTACAATATCTTACATCATCGTCAACAACAATGTTTACCTTTATTGAAGTAGGATTAAAGAGAAATATACAAGATATGACTTTTGAAATAACAAATTAAATTATTTATAAATCATGGATTGGTATCCAATAGAAGTTTTTTTTCATATAATTCTAAAAGGAAATTGTGTCTACAAGCATTATAAGTGATGTGAGCCATAAGTATCCTTCGAACATGCTCTATACACTTGTAAATTGGTAGAGAACATTCTAGCCTAAGGCTAGAAGGTATACTATCATAGAAGTTGTTCATCAAAATGTAAGCCCTCCTTGTGTTTTCTTCTAATTGCTCCAATGGTTCATTGATTTCCTGATACCTCAACTATAAGATCTTGAGCAGCTTGCAAAGGTTCTCGATTAACTTGAGGTGATGCATAGCTACAAATCATTAAACATGATGCATCTTATAGCCCTTGTAAAAAAATGATGATATAATTTGCCTACATAAACACAAGTTGCATGACTATCATGACACATGAAATAAATTAAGATCATGTAATTATTTATAATTCTGTTGCACTTTATGATTGCATCTTTGAACACCTCCCATTTTTGTTTTGCAATAAAGAAATTCTTGAAACATAAAGATTAAAAATGAATGCTTTAACTTGGAACCAAAGAAAAGATGCATTAGTCGAAAATTGAACATGGGTCTGTACCTTGGAAGGGTACTATTCTACCACTAGACCACTGGTGCTATTCATGTTTCATGAACCTAAATTAATACAAACTATACTACAACAAAATCATAAAGCATAACCATTTCATAGATCATAGAAAGCAATTTTTTTGGGAAAGATGAACATATAGTTATCCATTTGCATTGTAGAGCCACATCCCTTGTTTTATCATGCAACTGTATAGCTATTTTTGCATATCTAATCAAGCTTGATTCAGCCACATATCTACAAAGAAGGACTCCATTGATTAATAATTTACGACCAATTTACTCTCTAAATATATAAAAACCACTAGGAAGGGAAAATCATTGTTGAAATATGAGATGTAGTAGAATAGTAGGTAAATACCAACTACACCCACTACAAGAATATTGAGTATTCTCGACCGTTAAAAATGGTCACAAATGTTCAAATAACCGTCAAGAACAAGGGTCGAGGAATGTACAATCACGATTGGGTTTTCTCGACCGTTCTTGAACAATACGGTCGAGAAAAAGGCGCAACTCCACTCGACATTTGGTCAGTTCTCTCGTCAGTTTTCAACGATCGGTAACGCTATTTCCCAACCGTTTAATGTCCACGATCGTCGAAAGTATTTACCTTAACCATTATTTAGATCGTCGAGTAAGAGCGTATTTTCGACCATTTATTAATAACGGTCGAAAATATTGATATTCTCATCGGTTTGCGGACGGTCGATATTGTTAACTTTTCGTGACCGTCATTAGTAACTGTCGAGAAAACTCGTATTGTAGACCGTTTTTAACAGTCGAGAATGTTAAATATTGGCGACGGTTATTTGGTTACGATCAGAAAAACTTATTTTAGCGACCATTTTTAACAGGCAATAATATTATCAATTCTCGATCATATTTAAATAAAGGTCAAGAATGATAAGGATTTTTTTTAAAAATATATTTAATTTTTGTGAAAGACCCGTAAATAATGTCCAAATAGATTAAGAATATAAATCAATCACACAACTTAAAAATTTATGCATTTAAATAAAACATAAGAAATGAAAATTAAAATTTTATAAGTAAAAGTAATGTATACAAAGTTCTTTTCAAACGGTATTATATATAAAAAATACAATTATGCTGTGGTAGCAACGCTTCCAGCATCGCTTCCTCCTAAATCGTCGTCATCACGACGATCTCTAAACTCATGAAGGGCGGGGTGATCAATTCTTCCCTTCTAAAGTAATGCCAGGAGTTTCTTCATGGTCTTGTTGGATTCCTTGAATTGCGTCGCGTTCTCCCTGACCAACGTCGTTAGCTCCTCAATTCGCAACACATTCTCCTCGTTTCTGCGGTGTAATACCGCAATCTCCTTCCTCATCTCCTGCACCTCAACTGAAGAGGATGATGCTCCCCTTCTGCCATACCACCCCGAGACAGTCTCACTCCTTCCTACGCTACAGACGCACCCGCCATGCTCAAGTGGCATGATGGTACGGTAGGCCTCCTCTGCTGTTAGTGGCTGCTGAACTGTACCAGAGTTTGCGTCTTCAGGATGATTCATTAAGTTGATCATATTATCCTGAAAGATATTGAATTACGTTAAGTAATTTCATTTAATTATATAATTATGAAATAAAATAACAGTATTGTATTTTTTTAACTTACGTGTCTCTGCTGGTATGTGTCGTGAAGCTACTCTATATTTCCCTCTTCACTCATCTTGCTATGAGTGGCCTCATATACTCCACCAGATTAAGCTGGGCACTTTGATATATTGCGGACTACAATAATTTCAAACAGTTAATTTTAACAAATTAGAAATTTTTGTAAGGTTTAAAAGAAAATATTAATTAAAGATACTTACGTATATAGATTTCATCCCACCTATGCTCCTCCTACTTAGGACATGGGTCTTCGGTGGAGCCTTAGCCCTATTTCCTTATTTTTCTTGGCTTGCTCCTGAAAATGAAGGTACAATTTATTAACTTAGAAATTATTTAAATAAATGATAATATATGAAATACTTTTACCTGTGTCGTTGGATCATGCCAATGCTCGCACGCTTCTTTCCAAGTATGCGGCTGTATCAAAAGAGGCATATTATACAATAACTCATCATGATTCATGTTCTTATAATACTAAAAAATATAATTTTAATGTTGGAAATAATATTTGAATTGTGATAAAGGAAATAAAGAAATACAGTTAAAATTTATCTTTTACCTTATCCTTCATCTTCAATCTCCAATCTTTATGAATCTTCACTGCGTACTTGAGGATATATTTAGGGATGTTCGGATTATCGTCCCATTTGAACGTGGCCTCCATTAGAAAGAGAATAGAAATTGTTACATAATTTAAACTTATATAAAGCAATTTACAAAAGTTATTGGTTTTTTCCAATTAGCTCTAACTCTCAAATGAGTTGCCTTTTCAGCTCGTTTGGCACCTTCCTCCAATTGAAATGAGACAGTGGGATGATCGCCTTCATCAACGTACCCAGTCTGCTGACGAATGGAGGATAGTCCACTGCTTCCCCTGCTGGTGTGATCCACACTGAAGTGCGGGCCCCATGCAGAATTCTCTCTAAGTCCTTGTTCCGTGTGGGTCTTCTTCCCCTATGTGCACCTATAAGACAGAATTATAACATAAAATTAAATAACAAAGAAAAAAAATTGAGAACATAACATTTACCAAACCTTAAATTCATACCTAAACCGCGGGCGGGTGGTGGTGGTGTAGAACATCCCGTCTGAGAAGGATCTGGGTTAGCCCTTTGCTCTAGTTGATCATCCAATCTAACGTCCTCCACATCAAATGAAGTACTATCCTCCTCTTCATCGGCGAGTGCATCCTCCTTGTAGTTAGAATCCTCTGTTGGGAGATCAGTCGGAGGAGGCATCAGACTCTTCCCTTCCTCTTACCTCCCTTCCTCTGACTCTGGAAATATCGAGCTACATCTCTAGGCCTCAAAAACTACTGGTAAGGTGCCTGGGGCTAAGGCTGAGGATCCTGGCGGTGAGCCTAAGGCTGAGGCTACTGGTGGGGGACCTTAAGTCGCTATAAGGGGGCCTCAGGCTGCTGGGAGACCTGAGCCTCCTCCCTGCTCCTCCTATTAGCCTTTTTATTTAAAATAACTTGCGTAAAAATATTACAAATAATCAGATATTTTTTTAAAAAATTCGGCATCATTTCCCCTATTTATTGTGATATTTCAAAAATCCTGTATGAAATAAGTATACAAATAATTAAAAATGAAATGAGCGTATATAAATGAAATAACCTTCCCTTTTTCTATTTCCCTCCCCTTCCCCTTTCTCCCATTCTGTTTCCCCTTCCCTTACCCTCCCATTCCTCTTTCTTCTCCTTTTCTTTATCCCTTTCTCCTTAACCTCCCCTCCTCTTTCTCCCTTTCTCCTTAACCTCCCCTTCTTCTTCTCCTTTTCTTTCTCCCATTCCCTTTCCCTTTCCCTTACCCTCCCCTTCTCTTTCTCCCTTTCTCCTTAACCTCCCCTTCTCTTTCTCCCTTACTTCCTTAATTACCCTCCCCTTGTTATTTCCTCTCCTCTTTCTTCTCCTCTTTCCCCTTGCCTTACCCTCCCCTTCTCTTTCTCCCTTTCTCCATAACCTCCCCTCCTCTTTCTCCATTTGTCCTTAACCTCCCCTTCCTCTTCTCCTTTTCTTTGTCCCATTCCCTTTCCCCTTCCCTTAACCTCCCCTCCTCTTTCTCCCTTTCTCCTTAACCTCCCCTCCTCTTTCTCCCTTTCTCCTTAACCTCCCCTTCCTCTTCTCCTTCTCTTTCTCCCATTCCCTTTCCCCTTCCCTTACCCTCCCCTTCTCTTTCTCCCTTTCTTCCTTAATTACCCTCCCCTTGTTATTTCCTCTCCTCTTTCTTCTCCTCTTTCCCCTTCCCTTACCCTTCCCTTCTCTTTCTCCCTTTCTCCTTAACCTCCCCTTCTCTTTCTCTCTTTCTTCCTTAATTACACTCCCCTTCTTATTTCCTCTCCTCTTTCTTCTCCTCTTTCTCCTTCCCTTACCCTCCCCTTCTCTTTCTTCAACGTGCAACTCAGGACGAATACCCAAAATTTTCATATCATTCCTTGTTTTAACTGTATCCTTCAGATTGTCTGTTAGGTTTAATACATCAAGAATGTTGTCCATTATATTATTTTCTATGTGCATAACATCTAAATTGTGTCGCACTGTCAAATCCTTCTAATATGGAAGCTCCATAAAAAATATGTTTTTTTCCTAAACCCTGAGTGTTGCAAGGAAGCCAAGTCATTCTTAAAAAGATGACCCGAATGTATTTCTCTGAGCTGTTGCAATGTCTCCATGATTTTCATCCCCGATAGCCTAATAGAATTTGTATAGAGTTTATTCTTCGGATTCCTTGACGAATACCGACATGCTTTAACATCAAATCTGTCCTTGAATTGTGACGTTCACCATCTGTGTTCAATGGGCAAAAACCTGTGGTGCCCTAAGTAACAAAACTTCTTGCTTTCAGGCAATCTCAGGTGATGAGTATCATCCATACAGATTGGACATGCGAACTTCCCCTTCATTCTCCATCCTGATAAATTCACATATGCTGGAAAGTTATTGATTGTCCACAGTAATGCTGCATGCAACTGGAAGAATTGTTTCTTGTATGCGTCATATGTTTGAACACCACTGTGCCATAACACTTTCAGTTCATCAACCAATGGCTGGAGATAAACATCTATTGCATTTCCTAGTTGCTTGGGTCCTATGATAAGGAGTGTCAACATCATGAATAAAGATTGCATGCATAGTTATGGGGGTAAGTTGTAAGTTACCATGACCACCGGCCATATGGAATATGATGGATACATGCTCTTGAATGGATTGAATCCATCGCTTGCAGTACCTTGTCTCACATTCTGTGCCTCCTCTATGAATAATGCGTGATTCTCGTTAAATCTATTCCACTCATCAGAATTTGTTGGATGACGGATGCGTCCATCTTTCGATTTATTATCCTGTTGCCACGACATCAGTTTTGCTATTTTACTGGAAATGAATAGGCGTTGTAGCCTAGAGATTAGTGGAAAATAACGGAGAACCTTCTCCGATTGTTTCTTCCCACTAGTGTTTGTTGACTTACTCGCCTCATCATCATCTGCAACCTCATGGTCTGCTGCTCTCATATCATGTAACATTTCATCAAATTCATCTCCTTGATTATCATCACTTCCTTCAAAGGCTTCAATTGTCTCATTCCTAACTTCTCTCATTTGTTTACCATGAGCTGTTCAATTTACGTAATGTTGCCACCAACCGTTACATATTACATGCTCCAAAACTGTGTCTTGATCATAGAAAAATCCATTCAAACACTGTCTACATGGATATAAAATCAGCTGAAGGAATTCACCTCATCTAAATGTCTTCCAATCATCACAAAATGCTCACTCCAGAAACAAAATCACTCAACTCTTGTAGTCATGGAAATTCGAATTCCTCATACTAATCCATGACTTATCCATGATAATTATCCTAAATGTAAAAGACAACCACTCATAAGTTGGACTCGAATAAGGTAAGAATGTGTATTTTTAGATCATTCATAAGTTATACTCGAATAAAGAAGAAATGTGTATTTTAAGAAGATTTTCACTTGATAGCCCATCCTTGAAGATTTGATCACAGCATTACTTCTTACATCTAACCAGTGTTTAAAGAAATTTCAGCAGCATTTCCCTACACTTCTCTAGTATACCCCCTAAAACTAACCTTAACAACATTCCCAATAACCCCTACTAAAGAGCACTTCGGGAACAGAGCTAAGATTAGTTGGTATACCGGAGAAGAGCGAGAAAATGCAACCGAAATTTCTCTAAACATTAGCTACATGCAAAAAGTAACCCTAAGTTGTGATCAAATCTTCAAGACCCCCCTTTGTTCAGAACTTCTCTGAACAAAGGACGACGACACTTATGGCATGTTATAAAGACAACGCATCGTGCATGTAAGTGAGATATACACACACTTTGTATTGTCCATATAACATGATCATAGGTCTCGACGAGTTAGTATTTTGACATAATTCTATCCCTCCCACAACATGTTGCCTAGGGGCTAGAATTCCTATTGTTTGTCATACCGTGCATCTAAATTTGTGCAAGTATGGGTATCTACAAAGTTGTAATAAAAATTTCATAATCAAACATAAATAACAAACGCTCATTTATAAATTATACTTTACTAACTGTAATTGCCTCAACCCCAACCCTCTCCTCCTCCTCCTCCTCACTTTCTAAACCCCTAATCTTCTTCATATTCCTCTTACTCCCTCTCCATTCTCATCTTTCCCTCCTGTATAAAACCTTAAACATTAAGTTTGTTAATCGAATCCCTAAACGCATAACCCTAACACTCAAATCTTAAACACCAAACCCTAAAAGTAAACCTTTAATCCTAAGCAAGATCGAAGGCCATAAATCCTAAGCTCAAGACCTTAAACATTCACTTCGTAACCTTAAACCGAAGGCCATAAATCCTAAGTCCTAAACTCTAACCCATAAATAAATCCATCACATAACCATGACATTAAACCTCCTTCCACTCCCTTTCACTCGTTTCTCTCCTCCTCCTCCCTCTCCCTCGGGCCCTCCTCTAGACCCTCCTACCTCCCCTTGCCTCCTCCCTCCTTCAATTCTCTCCTCTAGTTCCCCCTCCTCAAGATCCTCCTCCTAGCTCCTCCTTCCTCCTCACTCCCCCTACCTCCTTTATGCCGCCTGCCTCTTCCCACCTCCCCCCTCACCACCATTGCCCACCTCTAGTACTCTCCTCCTCGATCTTCCCTCCCTTCCTCCATGTTACGATCCAGTTCCCGAATCCCTACAGAACACGAGATCGGACCGACTCGACTGATCCCAAGACCCAGTCGTCCAATGAGAAAGTAACCAAAAAGCAATAAAATAAATCACATTCATCATGCTAGCAACCAACAGTAGCAAAAGTACAGTAATAATGAAGTAAATTGCTACCATACGCACCACCACAACAGGAGAAAAGTAAACGGGTACAGGAATATAATGTGCAGAACGAAAGAGCACAGAATATAAAAGTACAAGAAGCTACTCACTAATACAACGAGTACAAAAAGAGCTACAACTACTGGGCTCTACTGGGCCCAGCGCCTTCTGCAGCTGTAGGTTCTGGCTGCTCAACACCTGGACCTGAAAAGGGTTATGAGTACAAAACGTCAGCGAACGCTGAGTAGAGTGGCAACCAACTACTAAAGCAGTAAAGGTGAATAGGTAGCTGTTGTTTTTCAATTTCTTTCTTTCTTTAACTAATTATTCTTTCTTTCAATACTTGATTTAATTGTCAGGTCTTTTTCTTGATCTCGAATGTTTCTTGTGAGAACGATCTTGATTGCAGTCTTTTCTGAAGAGTAGAAGTAGCACGTGGTGCTCCCCTTGTCGGGAGAGTACCCCGTGGTGGTCCTACACCCAGTCAACCACCCCAAGGTCACGGACAGACGTAACGGTGACTACAGCACGCGCGATAAACACACGGGTAGCTACCCCGCACTGGCACGCGGTCAGTCGTTTCCGTTAACAGGTGCACCTAAAGCATAGCACGGAACCAGTATATGGCATAGCCCTCTCAGTAACAGGGGTCTAGCCCATAAGAACCAAACAGGGGTCTTGCCCTCCACAGTCCGCGCACCCTCGTCTGACTACCCTGGTTTGCCCAGTGGGCCTAACAAGTCGGTGTAGGGCGGCTAGCTGAACCCCGGGCCCCGTGGGGTGGCTAGCTCTCTCCCTACACTAGTAGCTCTCCCCGGTACTGTGTATGCGAGGGCCAAGAAGTCAGTACAGAGTGACCAATACTAACCTCGGGTCCCAACCCAAGGACGGCTAGCTCCGCTCTGCACTAAACAGGGGGACAGTCGCTCTACTTGGTACTCTGTACTCAAGGGCCAGCTCACTTCCCCACTCACATTCCCAGTTCCATTCCATTTTTTTCCAGGAGCTCTACTCCTAATTCCCGTAGGGTTCATGCTCATATTTCTCAGGTCATTCCATATCAGGTTTCATCATTTCTGTTTCCATTCTCAGGTGATACACATGTAACATGTAATCCTACTGTTCACATTTCCATATTCAGGTCATTCATAGATATCTCGTGTTTCCAACATTCACCTTTCCATTTTCGAATTATATACATGCAGCTCATATTACGTCATTTCAATTATTCGACAAGAAAGTTACATGCAATAGTTAACTAGCACAAACACTACATATTCCGCAGGCAACTGTTATTCATTTACAGACAATTGTTGTCATTCTATCTACTCATTCAAGATTGCAATTTATTCATTCAATACAGACATTTCAGTATTTCTAGTCCTAGGATTCGTGCCACATCCTAGGTTCTAATTATTCATTCCATACATGCATTTAGGTTTTAATTAAATTAAGGGGAAGCCACTCTACCAGTAAACCCAGGAGTAATGGGGGCTTGAACGGTAGGCTTACGTGTCTCAGCAAGCCCCAAATCTGCAATGGAATAAGGTCCTATCACAAGGATCAATCACAAGAGAATACTCAAAACAGTATAGAAAGTTTTCCAACAAGTAGAGGAAAACATACGGGAAACATCGGTATTTTAATTGCGGAAATCGGACCTCAAACGGACCCTAAATGGGTCAAAAATAGTGATTCTGACTCAAATCAGACGTCTGGAACACCTTCCAGACGTCTTAAAGGAGTCTAGAGCCATACCTCAGTCCTGCGCTACTCCTCAGACGTCCAGGAACTCTGTTGGGCCGTCTGGACCCAGTTCCAGACGTCCGACAACCTCTTCGGACGTTTGGAAATGCTTCCCGTCGTCTGATGCCTCGCCTAGACATCCGAAGTGCATGGGAGGGCGTGTCCCGTGCCTTCCCGAAGGAACACCTGCGCGAATCAACCAAAATCTTCTAAAAAAGGGTAGGGAACAGTGTCTCGGCGGAGCGGCCTGCATGGCTGTATCTGCAAGAAGGCGTACCTTTGCGAAGCCTCCTCCTCAGACGTTTGGCACCACCTCCAGACGTCCGCACTGTCATCTGGCGGTCACTCTAGACGTCTAATTTTGGGAAAAATCCTAGAACCAGAACCTGCCTTCGCCTTCTCGCGCCGCACGTGGCCGCGCTGCACCCGCTCGTGTGCTGCTCCGGCTGCAGCAGTGTCGGGGAGGACCTCCCCGACGCACTCCTCCGCCTTGCGCACGTGTTGACCGGCTGTGAGCTCACCGGTGAGCTCCCACACGAGCTCGCAAGCCTTCTCTCCTCTCCTTCTCATGTTGCTCCTCCTCTCCTCTCATGCCGCTCCTCTCCGCCATTCGTCGCTCGGCTGCTCTCGCTGGAGGGTAGAGGAAGGAAGTGGCTGGAAGTGGGGGTGGTGTGAGGGAGAGGACGGGGGTTATATAAGGTGTGGGGTTAGGGTTTACGTCAGGTGAGAGAAGAGAGATGGGGAAGAAAACGAGGGACGTGTACTGTTTGCACGCAGCACGCGCGCTGACGCGAGCTCGTACACGAAAATTTCGATTTTCAGACGTCTGGGAAGGAGTCCAGACGTCTTACAGGACGTCTGACCCTCAGTCCAGACGTCTTACCAGATGTATGACCTTAAGTACAAACGTCTTAAAAATACTTAATAACACGGGTCTTAACACTCCAGCACCACCCACAACCCCTACTCCTCATCCTCCTCCTCACATTCACATTCATTAACACATTCAAAACAAACTAATTAAAACATATAATTTGAAAACATTCATTAACACACATTCATTCACACAAAATAATGTAATCAAACTAAATATACATGTGGGCACAATTGCATAAGAATACTAATTAAAACATACAATAAAGACATACTAAATTAAAAAAAATATAGTGAGATGGTTGTGGTGGTGGTGGTAGGGAGGAGGTGGGAGGATGAGTATGAGTTGGTGGTGGTGCTAGGGGGAGGGAAGGGGGTGGTGGCAAGGGGTGGTAGTGCTGGTGGTGACGATAGGGGTAGGAGGTGGTGGCAGCGAGTGGTGGTGGTGTTGGTGGTGGCTGCAGGGGGTGGTGGCGGCAGAGGTGGCGGTGGCGGGTGGTGATGCTACGAGTGGCGGCTGGTGGTGGTGTGTTCAGTGCGTAATTCACGTTTTAAAAGTTCTTTAGTTGTAGTATAGCGCGAAAACACATCGACAAATAAATTTATAAAACTCCGGTGAGTACCCGGTCGTTCGTAGGGAGACAATCTCAATTTTTAATGGAGGCTTTTCAGAAAATTAGTTCCAACAGGTATTTATATATGTATTTATATATAAAGAGTAGATATCAGGCATTCGGAATATCAAAATTTTATTGCATTCATAAATAGTTTTCAGAGTAGAAAGTACTATGCTAAAGAGAGAGAGAGAGCAGATAGATAGAAGGAGAGGGAGACAGAGAGATAGAAAGTGCAGAGAGACGATGCCACTTGTAGGATGCTTGTGTGAGGTGTGGTAGCACCTCAGATCCAGAGTGCCGGGACAAAGTTGTAGAGGGACGGAGAATTGCATAGAAGACGGTAGAAGGAATCTAAAGTTGATGGGAGAGAGAGATTCTAAGTTGATGCCTTCAATTGTGGGGCCCTAGGTCTTCTTTTATAGTTTTGATGGAGGGCAAAAAAGGTATTTTGGCCTTAAAACAGTCCAACAACTCTTATTTGATTAGATTCGTTGATCAGGAGATCAACGGCTCTGATTTGGCCTTAAAACGCTTAATTTGCACCTAAAACGCTCGAATTCAACCTGGTGGCGACATGTAGTAGCCGCTACGTTGTCGATCTTCGATCTCCCAGCTCACGGGCTTGCTTCAATTTCGCGCAGAGCAGGGCTAGAACCCGCATCCCTCGCTTCCACGCGCGCATGAGCCAATGCACTACGCAAACCTTTTGTTATATGTACTTGTTTGTTTGTATTTATGTTTATCCAGTTTGGGTGGGTGATGTGGCGTGCTCGTGGCTGTTGTATGAAGGTCCAATGGTCCACAGCGTGTGATGCGGCCTTCCTAGATGGGGCGGTGGTGAGGGAGCGGCTATGATGGCACCACGTGGCGCCATCATGGTCGTCCATCTTCTTTTCTTTGTATCTGGTGATGTAGACCTCCGATCAGGTTGATTTTTACGCCGTTGGACTGCGATCATCAATTCGGATTCATCCGTGCGATTAGATTCTTCATTTGAGGCTCAGATCTTTGTTCTTTGGCTCCATCATCTCCATTCTTCTATGGACTGCACACGATGCTCTAGTTGTCTGATCGGGACGATTTCGGAAGCGTTGGACTCCCATCCTCGTTCAGATTAGATCTGTCCGATCTAATCTGACATCCGTGGCTTCGAATCATCTGCGATTATAATCATCTCTCTTTTAGGTCATAAAATGACGATATTATCTATATGACTAATAAACTAGCTATTGTGCAAATTACGATGCCTGTGATTGCATTATTCCTAAGTTATGCTAGAATCTAGCTTAATTCAGGTGATTTAGGTTGCATGATTGTTGTGCAATCACAACCCCATTCCTAAATCTTGCTAGTCCTTAGTAATTGCATGATTAAATGCAAAGTGGTCCTACATGCATAATTTTTATCAAGAGTTTGACTAGAGGTTTATGTCTTTTGTTTTTATCCGACGTTTTAGTAATCTAGATAATCGTGAATGTGTTTTTTTGTAGTCTTTGCAACGGATCTAAGTGAAAAGCCAATCCACATCTAAAGCTCATACTTGACCCTTAGTAAAAATCTATTCGGATAGGCAAACTTCTTCCCTCGAGGTTATAATGTAACCTGTATATTCAGCCTCGGCTTTTGGGTTAGGTAGAAGATTTTTTTTTTGTGTCAAGTGGATTTATTTTTGGTGGCTCACATTCATCTGGTGCTACATATAGATTAGTACTTTAGAACCTAGATTTCCAGATTGTTAAATAATTCAACTCAGAGAGGCGAACTATGCTCTCTTTAGTTTCTTTGTACTCATTCTCTCTCTTTCTTTCTCTTTTTCTTATCTTTTCTTTCTTTTTGAGCTCACAATCTCACCATATTTATCAGTATATTTTGTGGTCTCTCCAGGCACTAACACTTTGATTAGGTTCTGATAACTCTACGACTAAGTCAGAATTCCTCAGCCCGTATTTAGGCGGCTAGAAATACAAAAAAGTAGGTCAAGGCTGTATTTGGTGGATCATGAGGGTGATGGGTGTTGTTGCCTCAATACACGTAAAATAAACTCTAAAAACACTTATGAACTCTTTTTTTTTTTGCGTTTTCTTTCTCTCTTTTCTGCTCTTTTTTTTTGTATATGTATATTATTATTTTTTTTCTATATGCATAGGCATATATACCTCTTCTTTTCTTTTCTTTTCTTTTTTTTCTTTTGCATCCAGACATCTACTAACGCAACACAATAACACATTTGACTTTTATTCACGAGGCATTATTCGGGATTATGGGTGTTCAAGAGGATATTGTGTGGCTTATTTGATGGAAGTGCCTATTCTCGACACTGGGAAAGGAATGGATAGGACAACGTATTTCTGACCTTGATATCAAAACCCTCCTTCAGCCGAAGATTCCGTAAAGGACTATCGTGACCATCCATCTCAGTCCTAGTTTTATTAGAATCTTCTCTCTGCATATTTGCCTTATTTGGTGGCTCTCAAGAAATTCACATTAAGAACTCGTACGCAAAAATCGAGAGCGGAAACTATGCCTAACTCCGAGTATCATTATCTCATTATCCAGAAGTTAAGATTCCTCATATTAGCCTTAGAGCACCAGTAGACTTTTTACTCTCACATCACACTTGTTTGGTGGATCTGTTAGAAGATAGTTTTCTTGACTCCCTAATTACTGTTCAAGAGTTCAGGAGAAGAAGCAATGCTTCTTCTTGACAAACTAAAGATGTTTATCGGTCTTCACAGAGGATCCATTGCAAATTCTACATGTAAGTGTAAAATTATATAAGACTCTAAACTCAGGAATCAACTTAAGAATAAATCCCTAATAAAATCTTAATAAAAATTCTTTATGCCTAAATGCATTTTTTTTTCAGACACAAAGATAAGACATGCAATGTCCACCCCCCCATGCCTATTCATTATAATGTCCTCATTGAAATGTATGCATGAAAATCAAAATATAATAAGCAAGAGGAGGGGATATCACTTGACTATGCTTGTTAATCTAGGTCAATATGGATGTAGAGGATGCAGTGCTACCTGTAATGAATACTGGGTTGCCTCCTAGCCAACGCAAAGTTTAACGTCATTTGCCGAACTTAAACTCAAAAATGAATGATTAGATTGATGGGTTGGGTCAGAATTAAAATAAGGATATGGTCATGCAACGCAAGGATCAGTGATCCACAAATGCAAACCATCTGATGGTGAATGCCAGGCCCAAAGGGTTGGAAAAATAAAGTGAACGGGCTTAAAACTATTTGCAGCCAGATGCTACAAAAGAGAGGAATATTAATGCGGGTGCCAGAGTGGAAAGTAGATAGTGGCAACCTTAAGAATTGATGCATGAGGAAGGCAGATGGGGAGAATACAGGGTGGTCCATGAGGAATAAATCGTACGGGTCCTGAAAGTGATGGGAAATGAAAGGAGGAACCTGAGTCGTGTAGTCCGAAATGGTATAAGAAACCACTTCGCAAGTCAAATCAAGTGTGGATGGATGTCGAGTAGGTAAATCAAATAAGATCCTGTGATCCATATCAATAGTTTCAGACTTATCAGAGTCCTCAATCTTATCCCAAGGTGATGAATCGAATTTCGTCGCAGTTTTCAAAAGATATGCGTTGTAGTATATCGCGAAAAACGATTATCAAATTTATTTATTTATTTTTACTCGAAATTCAAAAATATCCTGAGGTCGAACTCAGGGAGTAGCGATATTTAAAAGCAAAATATCACAATTTCAATTATGTTTAATACTGATGCAAAAATAAATGTTAGAGACAAAAAGGAAATAAATTATTTTTCTTCTCTTCTCTCTTTCTTCTTTGCTCTCTCTCTCTCTTCTTCTTTCTCTGTCTTCAGACATCTGATTCTGTGAATCAGACGCTTTAAGTGGCGTTTGCTACAGTGCCAGTGTCTTCTTTTTCTTCTTCTCCTTGGTTCTCTGCCGCACTTCTTCTTCTTTCTTTCTTTCTCTGCGGTTGCTCCTTCCTTTAGCTGCTCTTCCTCCTCCTTCTTTCTTCTTTGGCCAAGTCCTTTTGTTTCTCTGAGGCTGAGTCTCCTTGGCTCTTCTTCTTCTGCCTCTACTCCTTCCTCTGTCTTCTTCTGCTTCAGCTCCTGCACTGTGTTGCAGCTTTTCTTCATCTTTGACGCAGCTAAGTCTTCAGCTAGCCTCTTCCTCTTCTTTTCCTCTTCTTCTACCTCTGCTCCTTCCTCTTCCTGCTTCCCTGCATAGGCACGATTAAGGAAAACCTACCCCTACCCTTCCCACGTCTTTCTCTCTCTATTTCTCTCTCAGGACATAGCTCTCCTAGATCCAGCCGAGTTATCGGGTTGAGTATACGTGCCCAGGACCAAGCCCACCGGCATTCGGTGGTGGGCAAGCTGTGCACGGGTAGTCAGGTCAAGACCAGGTCTGCGTAGTGTGGGGTCGCGGATGAGGCCGGGTCGAGTGGGGGAGGGACCTCACCCTGTGTAGTTGGAGGCGATAAGCTTAATTCACAAAATCAATTTATTTACCTGCACCCGCTCCAAAACGCACGAGGTGGGACTAAACTTCCCACCCTCCTGTCACGCGCCTAGCAACAGGAATCGCGTCCAAATGCATCTGCAGCTACGGCCCCCGACGCCAATTGAAGATCTGGTTTAGTGCGCGAGGGGAGTTTGCGCGACCTGGGCTCGTGACCTGGGGATGGTGAGGTCTGGAGCTGCTTGCAAGCTTGCTCCAAGCTTGGCGTCAATGGCAGAGGTGGCTCTAGACCTGAAAACACGAACACAGCCTTGTAGCCTTGTCACAACACTCAACAAGCTTTGCCAGAGCATGGCGAAGGTGGCCCGGTGGTCGGAATGGCATGAGGGCGCCTGTGCGTGTGTGGCTAGGGCACATTGTGTGCGTGCAGGTGGGTGTGTTCGGGGGGAGGTTCCAGTGGGTGGCGTGGTGCGTGGAGTGGGGGAAAATGATCAGGGAGTAATGGTGGAGCTCGTGGGCTTGTCGGCGAGGGTTGTGGTGGCCTGTAGAGGTGGAGCGGCCTCGTCGGAGTTGGTGGCCGAAGGTGGAGAGGATGATGGTGGTTTGTGGTGTCGAGGGGTCGAAGTTGCAAATTAGGAGAGGGGAAATGAAGAGGGGAGTGAGGGAAACCTATCTAATAGGTTTGGAGAGAATGGGGGAGGCGGATGGCGAGTGGCGGGTGCCTGCCATCGCCGGAGACGAAGGTGCCCAGGGGAAGAAGACATCGACGACGAAGGGGGTCGAAGGTCACATGCTGGTACGACGCGGCACGGCGGAGCTGGCTCTGCCACTGGTACGATGGCAGTGTGACGAGAGAGGGAGGAAGAGTCACTGGAAGCTTTGGGCAATTGGCCGGAGTTGGGAGGAGACGAATTGGAGGGAGATCTCTGGCCAATTTGAGCTTAGAGGAAGCGGCGTGGTTTGCCCTTCCTTAAATAGGCACAGGCTGGGAGGGAAGTGCGCGAGGGCGGCGGGAAAGCCACGTCGGAGGTAAGGCCGGTCGGAGACCCATACCTCTCGCACGTTCGCACGAGAGGTATGGCGGGTTTGAGGGCATGAGGAGCAGCTCATGCTTGTGGAGCCCCCTTTTCAAATCTGGGTGTGGTTCCCCATGTAGATGAGGTGTAAACCTCCAGGCGAAGTCGCCAGAGGTATGGCCCCTGCTGCGAATGGCAGAGGGACCGAAATAAAGAAAAAGATGAGAAAGCTGAAGGGGTGATTGCAAGGATTTCAAAAAGTTGAGGGTCAGAAAGTAATTTTGAGTACTAAATTGCAAAGTGGGTCAAGACAACCTTCCCTTAAGTCCAAATTTTGGTACCTAATTTGACCTAATGAATCCAATGGTGAAGTTGGATTTTAGGTTTGACCACGTTTGAATGGACATTTTGCATAAAAACCCAAATTAGGTCAAATATTGGGTATGGACCCCAATCTAGGTCAAAACAGGTTCCAAAGGCCAAATTGAAGGTTCTAAATCATAGGGGATATTTTTCCATGAATTTTAGAGGGTTTAGTTGATTTTTATCTTGCCTAAAACCTTGTGAATTTAAGTGAGTTTATTTTAGGGTTACAGAATGTCATTTAATTCATAGATTTCGTCATAACCCCTTTCTGACCAAATCGTCCCACTTTTTCTCTTATTAGGTCCACTTGACCTATGCCTAGACCCTTAGAAATCCCGTTGATGCACTGCAATGGTAAAATTATAAATTTACCCCTTGTTTCACGTTATCTTCTCAGATTAGTAATTCCTTGGATTATGCCTTCCTTTAGGTTATGTAGGAGCTTTTATTCACTTTATTAGGTCAAAATGTGCTAGTTAGGGTTCATGATGAGGTTCTCATCACAAGGGTGATCAACAGTCTCATTTGAGTTGCCTAAATCTTGTTTTAATTCATTTTTCCTTTTAACCATAAGATTGGGGTTTGGATTAGTCAACACCTTAAATCCTTTTTGGACTATATCTTCTGAGGGAATATCTTCTTGTTTCTCATCAATCAAGTCAAATTCTTCCAAATCCCATGATTTAGCTAAAGTCTTTGCTTCCTCAGATAGATCCTCATAAGTCATCCCCAGTAATTCTGCAATTTCTTGAACTTCTTTTTCATAAGGGGATTGCCTATTTTGTTCAATCTCATGATGTTGGGGATAATGGTCAGGTTTTTCCTCAAGACTTTGGTGGATGGGATCGTTTAAGCACATCTGATCATAGTAATCCTCGGATGAGATGACATCGGAGCCATCCAACCATGCTTGGATTGGAGTGTCATTGTCCCCAATCTTTCTCTCTCCTTGATCTTGCTCTGATTCTCCCAAGTCATCCATGTTGTCCAATTGTGTCTTTAAACATAAAAGACTCATACTCCAACAAACTATGAATTGGCTCGTCAAAATAGAATGGTTGCAATTCAAGGCCTAAATCAAGATGCATTTCCTCAAGTGAGTCTTCCTCCTCAAAGTCAGTTTTTGGGATATCAAAATGGAGATGTTTTGTACAATCATAGGGTTGGTGGGTGGGTTCAGTGTATGTAGAGGTTGGGATTAGATAAGATGTCATGCTTAAGGTTGGATCCTCAACCTTCAGTGGCTTACCACCTTGTGGCATACTTGGACCAGGTTTGTCTCCTTGTGCTTTTCGGATTCTATTAAGCTATTTTGTCAGATTATCTGTATTTCTTTTATTTGCTTCTCTCATCCCCTGGACTACTTGGAGTAATTGGGTGATCTCAGGATCCCTGCCATGGTCAGGGATAGATCAGGCTGAGGATAATAATTTTCAGAGTTTCTGACCTTAGTCAAAGCAGAATATCCATCATTTGAATACCTAGGGTAAGAATCATATCCTTGGTTGGTTGGTGTAGGGTTGTCCCAATGAGAAGGTGAAGTTGTTTGGGTGGGATTGGGATAATTTGAACAGTGATTTCGAGGTTAAGATTGGTATTCTAGGTATTGGGATTTTGAGGCATATCCATGATCTGGGGAGAGATGAGTTTGGCTGAACCGGTCAAGATAATTGCTCATGCCAACCTGGTGCTAGTCATGTATGGAGAGTGTCTCTTTAGACTGTATAGATCCTTGATCTCCAGAGATTCATGTGGGATTCAAGATAGGTTTGGCTGTACCCGGGGAATATGAGGTATAGGCAATGGAATCAAGTCTCGGGTATTGAGGAGAGTTCTCCCAACCTGAAGAAGTTGAAGTTAGGGAAGGGTTGGGATAGGGAGAAAAGGAGGAATAGTGTGAGGCAAAGGAGTATGGGTTCATGGTTTCCTCAATCAGTTCTTCCTCATGGCAATTGGATATTGGAGTGTATTCAAAAAATTTGGGTCTTCTCTTTAGTTTACTTTCTAAAGGTGGTACCAAATTAGGGTTCAGAGACCTTTTAGCATCCATGTACCAGAAGAAAGTTAATAGATGAGAAAAAGAAGATAGATGAGAGAATACCCTGTCCTTTCAATACAAGCAATCAAACTAGTCCTTAGAGTGCCAACCCTAAATAGACCTAATCCTGGTTCCCTAAAACACGACTGGGTTAGATCAACCCTTAAATTACTTAGCTGGCAAGAAGGGTGGGACCCCTTAGTACACCCCACATGGCGAGACACCACTAAATGTTAACGCGGTTACTGCACCAACCTTTCTTGTCACTAGTGGGTCCAAGTAGACAAGGCCTTGACCTTAACTCAATCTAGTTTCAAGTCCCCAAAACTATTAGCCCTGCTTCGGGCATGACTACTCAATTTTAGGTTTGGGTTTGATGTGCTTTTGGAATATGATGGGTGTTAGGGGGGTGTTTGCCCTTAAAGTTGATTTTAGATATGTGAAGTGTGTAAGTAAAGGATTCACAAGCAAATTTTTATGATGAAGTATCTTTTAAGATTCAAATGCTTATGTTAGCATGTTTTAGGATTCACTTGATTAAATATTTTCAACCAAGGTTTTGATGAGGTACACAAAAGCTTTGCAATTCCCAATTTGTTTGATAGATTTCCTTTAAGTATGGAAATGCAGGTGTGCTCTATCCTTAGAGTAAAACCCTAAGCGCAGATAGTTGTAGATGTTCTTTTAAGTCAAAAATCAGATGAGTGGTGCGACCCAAGCAATGCAATCAATTGGTGTTCTTGCACCACTAACTAGGCACTTTAGAAAATATTTTGTAAGAATTTTTAATGCACATTTTCTATTTTTTTCTGATTTAAAATGTATTAGGGGTTTTGTAGTCTGTTTTGACCCTTAGTTCGTGATCAGATAATTCGTGCAATCAAACTAGCAAAAAATATTTTTCTCATATTTTTATAAAATTATTGACTTTCTTAGAAATGCAGTGCTGCAAATTTTACTTCAATCAGAGCTTTATAAAAATTCTTATAATATTTTGAACTCCAAAAAATTAAGAACAATAACCGAATTAATAACAGATTAGTGAGTGACTTTTTAAAAATTTTCTATGACTCCAATTTGCATCAATTTTGGATATGTTATTTCTGACTTTAAGATCCACGTCCAGTCAAAATTTGAAAATTTTTGGACGAGAAGGACTTTGAAAATTGAATTTTTAAGATAAAAATTTATTTCAGCCTGAAAATCAAGAAAGAATTTTTTTTCTTTTCAAACAAGCAAATTCTAACGAATCATAGGGTTCAAGCAAATCCTGAACTTTCTAAATATAACTAATCTAACCTACGGTTACTTGAGATTTGAACCCGCACTGTCTTCGCTGTTGTGTTTGGTTCAAATTTCTTCGTTTCCTGCACATACGAAATCAACGAAAGAAGTAGCGAGTTAGAAATCTCAAATGTGCATCAAAGAAAGCTTCAAAAATTTCTGTTGCCTCCCTGGCAACGACGCCAACTTGTCCGGTGCGTAATTCACGTTTTAAAAGTTTCTTAACTGTAGTATACCACGAAAACACGTCGACAAATAAATTTATAAATCTCCGGTGAGTATCGGGTCGTTCGCAGGGAGGCAATCTCGATTTTTAACGGAAGCTTTTCAGAAAACTAGTTCTAACAGGTATTTATGTATGTATATATATATAAAGAGCAGATATCAAGCATTCGGAATATCAGAATTTTATTGCATTCATAAACAATGTTCAAAGTAGAAAGTACTATGCTAGAGAGAGAGAGAGCAGATAGATAGAAGGAGAGGGAGATAGAGAGATAGAAAGTGCAGAGAGATAATGCTGCTTGTAGGATGCTTGTGTGAGGTGCGGCAACACCTTAGATCTAGAGTGCCGGGACGAAGTTGCAGAGGGACGGAGAATTGCAGAGAAGACGGTAGAAAGGATCTGGAGTTGATGGGAGAGAGAGATTCTAAGTTGATGCCTTCAACTGGGGGGCCCTGGGTCTTCTTTTATAGTTTTGATGGAGGGCAAAAAGGGTATTTTGGCCTTAAAATCGTCCAACAACTCTTATTCGATCAGGATCCAATCAACGATTTTGATTTGGCCTCAAAATACCTTTATTTGCACCTAAAAAGCTCGGATTCAACCTGGTGGTGACATGTGGCAGCCGCTGCGTCGTTGATCTTCAATCGCCCGGCTCTGATTCCTCCTCACGCACGCGCTTATCTTCTTCGCCCATCGCTCACCTTCAAAACCTGCCTCAACGTCAGCCGTCCGATCGTAACAAGCGCCGCTGCCTTAGCGTCGAAGAAATCGTGTGAGATCATGCGTACCCACTATGTGCTCTTCTCGCGTAATTGCACCTGCACGCGCCCGCTTCAATTTCGTGCAGAGTAGGGCTCGAACCCGCATCTCACGTTTTCATGTGCGCGTGTGAGCCAATGCACTACGCAAACCTTTGTTACATGTACTTATTTGTTTGTATTTATGTTTATCCAGTCTGGGCGGGCGACGTTGCATGCTCATGGCCGTTGGATGAAGATCCAATGGCCCACAGCGTGCGGTGCGGCCTTCCTAGATGGGGAGGTGGTGAGGGAGCAGCTGTGATGGCGCCATGTGGTGCCATCATGACCGTCCATCTTCTTTTCTTTGTATCTGGTGATGTAGGCCTCCGATCGGATTGATTTTTGCGCCGTTGGACTGCGATCGTCGATCCAGATTCAACCGTGTAGTTAGATTCTTCATATGAGGCTTGGATCTTTGTCCTTTGTCTCTATCATCTCCATTCTTCTCTAGACTGCACACGATGCTCTAGTTATCTGATCGGGACGATTTCGGAAACATTGGACTCCCATCCTTGTTCTGATCAGATCTGTCCTATCTGATTTGACACCCGTAGCTTCGAATCATCTGCGATTAAAATCATCTCTCTTTTAGGTCATAAAATGACGATATTATCCATATGACTAATAAACTAGCTATTGTGTAAATTATGTTGCCTATGAATGCATTATTCCTAAGTTATGCTAGAATCTAGCTTAATTTAGGTGATTTAAGTTGTATGATTGCTGTGAAATCATGATGCTAGTGGTAGGCAAGGGGGAGTAGGCCTTAGGCTGGCGATGAGGGGGAGGGGAGGCAGGCGGAGGGGGAAGAAGAGGAGCAGCCCGGCTACTCGTTGAGGTCGCAAAGGAGCTGAGGTGGAGGAGCCGCAGCGACGCTCACGAAGGAGCTGAGGGGAGGACGTCTCGCGAAGGGGAGGGGCAGGAGGAGGTTGCGAGGTGGAGGAGGCCGCTTCAGATTTGGGACGAAGGGGGAGGGAGTCGAGTTCACACTAGGGATTTAACTAAACATTCTCGACCGTTCTTAATAAACCGTTGACAATATTGTTATTACCGACAGTTAATAACGGTCGGTAATAATTCATTTTCAGACCGCTAAGGTCAAACGGTCGATGATAGACTTTGAAAATTTAACTGCCCACCCTGGCGGGTTATGAAATCATTATCGTCGACGGTTAATATAGAAACGATCGACTATATTATTATTTTCGACCGCTTATAACGATCGAAAATGATGTCAACCAGATGCCTTAACTTTACTTCACTTTCTTGACCGTTATATATTACACAGTCGAGGAATTATTTATCCTTGACCATTTATATAGAAACGGTCGAGTAAATTTTTATTGTTGACCGTTTATAACAGTCGAGAATGGTCTCAACCTCCCCAACTGTTTTCTAGATGGTAAAGTTAATGACCAGACATTTGGCAACCGTTCGTATTAAAATAGTCGAGAATAACAATATTGCCGACCATTACTTGAACGGTAGAAAATATCCGTCGCGAATAGTTTTTTTTCTATTAGTGACCAAGTGACATCATGCAGTGTGATACTCATGATACGCATAACACCAAACACTAATTTTTCATATTTTTTTAAAAATTATTTTGATAAAAGAAAATCATTGGGCGTAAGATTTAAACATCACTTAAGTTGGAAGCCATCAAACTATGTTTGCACAAAAACACACTACAGTGTTGATCTTTAGCAAAATTTTCATCTTAAAACTATTTTTTCAAATTGAGGTGAATTAATCCAGAAATAAATAAAAAATGGTACACATTTTATACTCCAACTAAAGGAGTAGAAATATGGGTCGAATATTGTGCAATGGGTTAAATACTAGTGGAGGAACTTGCAACAATACATTAGTTCGTTTTACACACTTCACCTTAATAGCTAAAATGCAACAATGTAATTCCCTATACCTTGGCTATAACAAGTGTATCAAGTACTCTTGTGTGAGTGCATACATTTTTGTGCATGTAGGTACGCTGGGGCAAATTCTACCACACACTAGTTTGGATCATATGCCACTAGGATAAAAGGACATTGTAGCCTAATTAAATAGGAGAAATGCACTTAACTCACTAAGGTTCACTGTAGACATAATCGAGAAATTTTCCTCTAGGATAACAATGTTCTCCAACTACTCTTCACAACATCCAAGATTAGGACAATCACATAGAATCAAGGGCATAGGAGATAAAGAAAGGCTAACCCTGGACTCATGCTAAGGTGTCTCTGCATCTGCACACCCCTTGGGATGTCTGGCCTCATCCTTTATGTCTCCACGCCATGTCATATAATTGTACCCATGTATGTGAGAACATATAGTATAAATAAAGGGATTTGCAAAGATAGAAGGTGCAGATCAAAAAGCCGAAGGAAGTTCAAGCAGGAATGCTGATTCTTTTCAACTAATAAGACAGGCATTTAAGAAGATGCACAAGTTAGACATTTTCAATTAATTGTTTGAAAAGGTTAGCATTTTCAACTAACGATAATCACTTACATAACATGGACTTCAAACTCAAGTAGGAAAAACATTGTTGTTTTGCATACCTGGTCAACCCAGCTAATAGATTTTGCAAGCTTGTATGTTTGAACCAGCCTAGAAAGAGCACCAAACTACCCCTTACTGTTGTTCTTTCCCACATCATCAAAGTCTAAATCCGTGGGCCATTTACCTCTTCCTAAATCCTCAACAGAATCATCCTTTGCATCCCCACTCCTTTTGACTTGTGCAAAGAAAGTACTGCATTCATTAATGAGATAGCAGATGGGTAGAGAAAGGAATCCTCTCAAGAAAAGTAGCAAAGTAGCTAAGACATTTTCCACATCAAGTATAAGGTCACATATGTATCCCATGTTATTCTAGGACCTAGCCTCTTAAAAGAAAGCATATTGGATTTTCAATAGACAAATAGAACATTCAAATCAAGGAATATAACATGGTCTTGAAATGCAAAATCACACAAGGAAATACACAGATAGGAAACTAAACCACTTGAAATATGTCCTTGGATAGCACTGTACTATGATCAGTTCATTAGCAAGACTAATGACTTTTTTTTTTTGAAAAGAAGCCAAATGACTAAATTAGTGACCACCTAAGACTTATCATCTAGCTATACCTAATGATCCTGATTGTACTAACAAGGCTTTATTGAATAGCATGAACCATCCTTTAAACAACTATTACAAGTATCCTTGGTTTATAAAGTGGTAGGATACAACATGATTTCATATGCTATATCTTTTGAAAGGGAGGAAAGGATGGCTATTGTGGTCAGTAGCCATCAATTCCTACGCTATAATCACATTCTTTCTTCCATCGAAAAAAAGACTAAAGTTTTCTATATAGTAATGCATCCAACTCTTAGATATAAAAATTTTATTGAGACGGTTGCCCTTTTGGCAGTTAGATGAGTGATACGGTCCATAGAGCAAATACATACCTGGAGAATCATAGCCTATAGAAATATTTTTATCTTTGTCAACATTTGACACTTATTGCATGTTAGGCACATCTTTTTCATTGTAAGTGACCTCGTCTTCCATGTCCATGTCCACCTATTTTTTTAGTGAAAGGATACAGAGAACCACATAGGTTGTTAATTGTAGCCAACAGAATAAGCACCAAAAGCTTTAAGATGGAGATAAGCAAGTAGAACTTAACACAAGAATGAATACAATACTACAAGTAAAGAAACTAGACTTAACTTGAGAAAAGAAAATGTACCAGCAATATAAATAGAGAACAAATGTAGTTATAACTTCATCAACAATTTATAGTTGTACTAGCACTATGTAAAAAGTGGTCAAAGAACACACTATTTAAAAGAAGCTATTTAGGCGAAATTGAATAAGAAAGCAAGCTTAAAAGGAAAGATATTCGAGGAAAATAAGTAAAGAACAAAAGAGTAAGAGAAACAACTTACAACAAAGGACATCCTTATACCTGCAATTTATTAAAAAGTGATAAAAAGGCCACACATCAAACAAGTTACAAGGGCAAATGAACAAGAAGCAAGAACTTACAAATTTAGGCACTACAAGAAAATATAAAAAGTAAACAAGCAGCAGGAACCATGCTTCTGATATTTCCAATGTCATTCATGAACCATACACTGCTACCTAGCATGTTTCTCTTAACAGCTAGTTTGCAGTGGATCAATTACTTGCAGAGAGTAAGTCCATAGTATCTTTATCATCTAATGCCCCTATTTTTTATGAACTATCTGTATCTCCAAGCTTGCAAGATGATAGGCTAAACCTGTCTCTCAATTCACTAATAAGCAAAAATGTGATTTATATAACTAATACAGAAGCAACTGGGGAGACTATTGGTGTAGACTCTAGTAAACCCATCATAATACATGATAGGTAGATATCAAGTGCTGTTGGTGGTGGGTCTTTTGAGAGTAGGGATTTTTATGAGCATTCAGAGCATGCATATCAACATGGAGAAGGTAGTATTTGTTCTCCATTCTTTTAACATACATCAAGTGAGAACTGTCATAAGCCATTGTCTATTGTTGTTTGTTTAATGCTTAAATGCATGCTTTTTTAGAATTAGTTAATCTTTTTGTTTGACAATCAGAATCCTTGTAGAACTCTAAAAGTATTTTTGTAGTTACTATTATTGTTATTTTTTGGAGTTTGTTTTTATCTCTTTCTAGAGGCCCACTCCATCTTTTCAATGGCATTGCTTTGGATGGGTTGCACAGATGGAGGGCACCATCACTATGACAACCACAGTAGCTAAGAAAATTGGAATGTTTGACATTTTAATGTCTTATTCTTTGTATGTTATTTTTACTGTAATTTGACGTTTTTCCCATTGGAAGTAGAAAATTTATAAGCAAATGCTCTTTTATTTACCTATACTAGTCACCTTGTTTTATACTAGTGTGATTTATGTTAATTTGGTCTTACTTTTCTAAGAAAGCATGCCTCAAACTTTGACCCATGGCTGATATGGGAGGATTGACCCTAAAAGTTAGCTTGGATTTGTTTATTGCATGAATTATATGCTCTTCAAAAGCTGATGAAAGAAACAAAAATTCAACATGATATGCGCATTGAGAGATTGCTTGGGCATATATTAAATTTACATTTTGTGCACCAATATGGGAAGATCAACCCTAAGCTGGTAAGGATTATATATATGTGTGGATTTGTTTATTGCGTGAGTCATATCCTCTTCAAAAGCTGATGAAATAAACAAATGTTCAGCATGATATGTACAATGAGAAATTGCTTTAGTAAATCTTAAATATACATTTGCTGCAATTTGAATGTCTAAAATCTCGTTAAAAATTACCAAAGAAAGGCAAGTAAATAGCAATATTACATGCATCTCCAAGAAGAAAATAGAACACTTGATGTAAGTTCACTTTTTGTTATTCTTGAGTTTATTGATGACAATACATAAACTTTGTTTTGTGCCACTCTAAAGTGTGAAGATATTGCTAGCACGATGCAAAGTATGAAATGTCAGTATCTATATGTGATATGGACAAGTCAAAAAGAGGGGAAAGTATGTGGATCTATCTCTGAAATTTTTTGAAATTGTTATATTGCATGTTTCTGCCATTTTAGAAAATTCACATTGGAGTACTCCCACAATGTCCATTCATTCAAACATAAACCTATCATGGTGACAACATAAACTAGGTTCAAAATTCACTACATGAGATATAGAAATAAATCAAGGTGCACTTACCTTGGTATCAAACTCCAACTTCTTGATTTACCCTTGAATCCATGGAGTACCTCTAATGTTCTTTCTTTGTGATGATAAATTGAGATGACACAAAGTATTAGGGATAATGATACTTCGTGTCCAACACCTAGCAGAAACAGATTGAAGTTCAAAAAGGCAAGCAAATTAAGAAAAAAATAGTGAAAGGAGACTAGAAAAGAAAATATATAAATACAATAGTAAATTTCACATTTGCTCAACACAAAGGAGATAAGTTCCATTTACCAAAACAACAAAAATATCTAAATGAGTATCATGTGCTCAACAAAAAAATTCCATGCATAATCTTAAATGCAGGATGGATATGTTTCCTTCAATAGTTAAAAGGCTTTAAAAATTCACCAAAACCACCCGCATTCATACTCCAAACCATACACAATTAACTGTAACCAAATCTGAAAATAAAGAAGCAATAGCAACTACAAAGATCCAAAACTCCAAGCCAATCTTCAAATTATGATAATGCCAATCTAAAAAGTTTATAAAAGATAATGAACTTATCTTTTGAGAAAAAGTTGGGAGCTTCTAAAAAAATCTCATACATCCTTCATCATATCAGCATTAGATGATTAATGTAAACATTTAACTCTTCTTGAAAAGAATCCCACTAAATCTGGAAAATATGAAAAATGGTAACTCAAATTTATGTTCAATTTTCACAAATTAATAAAAATTTATCTTCCATTCACACAAATAAAAGTTTACCTTCACACAAACAACACCAAATCCAGTCCCAACTCAAATTTTAACTTCAGTCTGAGAGCTCTATTTTCTCCATTCCATTTAGCAGCTGCATTCTTTAACATGTGGCAACTATTTTTGCATTTCAAAAAACTTTATCTTCCTTCAAAATGAAGTAAACTTCATAAAAGATAAGTGTAATTAAAACATTATCAATATGATAATTGAAAAAACTTTGAAGTAGAAACTTAGCTATTAAATGAAGCAACAACATTTCTGTGCCTGATGGTAACACCATCATTAGTCATAACTAACTTGAATTAGTGGAAATCCAGTGATAAATGCTCCTGGATGATCGCCTAAGAACCATAATTTCATTTAAATCCATTTTGAGGAGAGAATAACAAAACATGGTTAATTCTGCTATTTTAACATCAAACCATGAATGTAGAGTAACCATGGAGTTTGTTAGGGGTTAATTGAAGGTCTAGTAAGAATTAAAGTTCAAAGAGTAGGTCCACATAAACAGAAAATTGGGTTTCACGTGTTTCGAGAACCAAAACAACACCCAAAATCCTAATTGCAGACCCGCTTGAATTAAAGAGGTTCTGGTTAGGATAAAATTCATCTAAATCATCTAAAATTCATATAAAAATATTCTACGAGATTTGGTACCCTTGGTTTGACCATCTGAACTTATTTTGACCTTGAACAGAGTCTCAGACGGGATTTTGCTCTAATTTAGGTTCCTATGCAAATTTCCCAGTCAAACGTGGTTAAAAATAAAATCTAACTTCACCATCAGATTCCTTGGGTCCAAATTGTTGGTGCTAGAACACCACGATCATTTATTTTGATGATAACAAAACACGTGTTATTTAACATTTGCACTTGGAGTCTTAGATTTCAGGTCAATTGCAAATGTAGACGTGTTTAGACGGAACTCGAGCTCGCATCCAGGATGGATTGGAGGAGCTTGATGGAGAATAGAGGAGATTTGTGAGGAGCGATATATTGAAGATGGAAGGACAAGAAGAATAGGATAGAATTCTGTTCTTTCTTTCATGTACTCTTGTCTTTATTTTCTTGCTCTTTTTATTTCTTAGAAAATCATGTTAAAGAGCCTCAAAGTACCCTAACAGTAGTCCTAGGAACACCCGCACAACCCTAGGACACTTAGGTTTTCTGTAGAGAACTTAGAAAACCAATGTAGGGTTCAAACAGAGTTTCCAGACGTCTAATTCCAAAATCAGACGTCTGATAAAGTGTTTTAAGACGTCTGACGGTTGATTCAGACGTCTGATAACATTTAGGCTGGACAAGTTAGTTCTGTCTGATGAAATCAGACGTCCAGACCTTAGACCAGACGTCTTAGGAGACGTCTGATGACTTTGCCAGACGTCCAATTAGTGGACCGTTGGCTGGCTTAACAAACACTCAAGGATATGACCGTCAGAGCCTTATCAGACGTCCTTAGGCCTTTCCAGACGTCTGATAAATGATCGTTTTTGCCTCGACTAACCCAAAATCTCTTCTCAGAGATTTCCTAGCCGTTGCACTCTCTTGGAAATCCATTCCCACGAAAAAGTAGGTTTCCAGATGTCCTGACATAGTGCCAGACGTCCTGTATGTCGTCTGATCGACTTACGCTAGAACACTGTTTAAATCTGATCCAAGTCAAGAAGAGACCCGCCCAAAATCAGACGTCTGACCTTATTTTCAAACGTCTTAAAGTGATCTTCCAGACGTCTGATGCTAGGATCAGACATCTAATAAGCTTGTCAGTACAATGATTGTTCCTGATTTCGGGATGATTCGCTTGGGCTTTGTACCCAACGGCTATGGAAGCTTTTCTAAGCCTTCCTAAGGCCTCTATAAATAGAAGGGGACCTCTTGCACACAAATACACACCAAGAAACAACAAGACACACCTAGCTACACACTTTCACACTCTTGTGTGTCCAAAAAGACTCTCTTGCTCTCCAAGCTCTAATTCTTCATCTTGAGAGCATCAAGCTGTTGCGCACCCGCTCTCCGACCGTTGTTCACGAGAGCGACATTGCGCCGTCGTGTGGCTCAAGCATCCGCGTCGTCGACGCACTCCTTTCAAAGGGAAGCATCCTATTTCCTATAGAAGCTTAGGTTAAATATTACTTTGTTGGTTCTATAGGATTACTTGTTTTATCTTTGTTATTTGGTTGGGTATTCGCTTTGCGAATTCCCGTCTCCTTCGTGAGACAAAATCCTTCTCGTGAAGAGAAGGGGTTGAGGTACGCTACCCTCGTCTAAGTAGCGTGGTTGTATTTGAGGTTGAATCACCCTCGTTTAAAGTGATTCATTTAGTGGATTTTGATCAACTTGGTTGATAGGAAAATACTAACTCGAGAGGGTTAGGTGGTGGTTTTCACCCGGTTTGGGTTTCCACCTAAAAATACTTTGTGTACTTTGTGTGATTGCATCTTGTGAGATTGTTTATATTTCAATTCTGCATTTTTTACGTTACGTTGATCTCACCCGCTCCTAGTAGGAAACTTCACAAATTAGGTTAGTACCAAAATTTGGCTCCAATTAGAGTTCATTTTGACCTAGTTTACAATATAGTCCATTAAAACTCTATTTCTCTTAAACCCCTAGCTTTCGAAATCTCTTGCGTTTAGCCCCCCTAGTTTGTCATCTTCTTCACAAAATGCCCCTACCACTTGAAATTCAAGGTTTCCTAAACCGTAGGTCAAACCCAAGGAAACCAATAATTGGCTGCTCGATTCTCCTCTAATTTCGATCCAAATCCCTCCAAAATTGGAGGGATGGATCTCTCAAGAATCCCCAATCAATTGAACTTGGTTACATATCCTAATGTGGACCCAAGAGCTTAGGCGAGCTCTGAGATTCTTGGAATCAATTTACCAAAGACTATAGATCCTATGCATGAATTCCAGCCGACTCAGATGAAATTCGAGCTCTATATAAGCTCTAGATGATCTTAGGTTCATTTCGAGCCCAGTCACGGCCTTAAACTCCTATTTCTTCCCTTCTCTGGCCACCTCTGCCATGGCTTCGGCGACCTCCTTCCCCTGTCATCCTCTGGCCAGCCAACAGCCAAATTGGCCGGCCCTTCACCTTCCTCTATCTCTTCCGCCTCTCATTGGCCAAAGCGGAGGCCGTCTCCCCTTCTCCTCATTGCTCTATCTCTCATTGGAGGTATCATCATCCTCGACTCCAGCCGTCACACCGGTGAGGATTTTCGACCCCCTTCGTCCTTTAGACTAGGTTCTATCTCTCCTCCTTCTTTAGAATAAGTTTAGCCCTATAGGATCTCGATTTGACCGCCAGCCACCTCGCTTCCCCCTCGGCTTCTCCACCTTCGACGTAGCTCTGACAAGCTCGCCATGCCACACCACACCACCAAACGACCCCACACCACTCCCAAAAGCATCGCCTCACCTCCCTCACCAAAAGCCCCATGTTTTTTTAGGAGCTTTGGTCACTAAAAAACCTCGGCCAACCAACCCACCTTCCGGCCTTCATCTCTGACTTCGGCCGGTTGATATACAACTGAAAACACCACGCTGACACCGCCGACATCTTCCTCGCAACTCGACGAAGGTCGTGAGCTTTCTACTTGGGGTGACTAGCCTGTATTCTTCTTCGTAGGTCTTCGCCGGATCACTACCATTCACTACCCACTCACCATCATTGTCCAGCCGTCATCGCCACCGCAACTAACTCTAGCAGTTGCGAACAAACATTCTAAAGGATACTAGATCCTCAATTGAAGAACAGTGCGGCAACAACTTCGATTTGAAGCTTGAATTCTCAGCTGCACGCACGAGAGAAGAAGGCACATTAGTGCCACATCATGTGCATCAGATCTCTAATAGTGCATGAAAGGAATTGCGCTCTTTTGCTCATTGCCTCAGACACTGGGGGTGAGGTCCCTCACGCCTGTGCACCCTCGCTCGTGCACATATGCACACTGGCTTGGACCCATGACCCGATTACCCGATTGCATGCCCGATTAGAGAAATAGAGAAGTGAATCTGAGGAGGAGGGGGGAGGGTTTTGCTTTAGGATTCATGTCCTCGAGATGCATGCAGTGCACCCAATACTTAGCCATTCTGAGATAGCTTTGTGCTGTGTTTGGCACCCTTGTGCGTCTTGCTAAGGCTCTATGCTTTAGTGGTTTAAGTCATCTGATCTCCCTTGACGACGTCTAGTGAGGCCTTGTGCTGTGAGGATAATTGGCCTTGTGTTTGTGTTGGGCATTGCTTTGGTGATCTTGGCTCTTATCTGATGTGGAATTGGAAGATTAAGTGGTTCTAACCACTGTAGCAATATTGAATGGTTGATATATTTGGGATATGTGCTTGATTGGTAGATATAATTGGTGATCTAAATCACCATTTTTATAGCTTTCTTATTCTTTTTATCCCAATGATCTTTTGAAATACATTTGATATTATTGAATATAACTTTGAGTAAAGTTCTCTTATTCATTGAAAATCTCATTATGCTCATTGATTATAATTACGATTAGTGTGTGAATTTCATATTTGTTCCCTGCGAACAACCTCGGACTCATTTCCTGATTTCAAGCACTCTTATAAATTTAAATGCTATAGCGATTTTGTCGACTATACTACGATGCAAATTTCATAAATCGACGCAAAATGCCATGCAACAGTGCCAATGGTACTTATCTTTGGGCACATATTCAAGATGAATATGTTCCCTTCAATAGTTAAAAGCCTTTAAAAAATCACCAAGACCAACTGCATTCATACTCCAAGCCATACACAATTAACTCTTTATCCAAATCTGAAAATAAAGAAGAAACAACAACAAGGATCCAAATAAATAAGATACAAGATGGAGTCGACACTAAAATTTCAGGTTGCCCTTTGCTCCACTGCCTTCATACCCACGAGCTCAGTTACAATCTCTGTCATGAAAACTACTAGTGACAATCTCTGTCATGAATACTAATACTTTTTTTTATAAAGATTGTGCCTACAATGGCAACAGAAAAGATCACAAAATAGGAATAAGCTTGAGAGGCTTAGCAAGTGATCCTTATCCTTTCTATCTTCGATATTGTTTAGTTAGCTGGGCAGATGTTATTACCAAATAAGAAAAGGCAAGAAAAAGGGAAGCAAGCAAAGAGACCATAATAATAGTGAGAAATCAAATTGGAAATTTAAGGTAATTCTAGAATTAGATAGAAGATAATTCTAGAAAAATGAAAATGCTACTGTGATGTCATGTGACAGTCCTTTACAGATCCAAGTACCAAACATTATTTCTAATTGTCAATTTGCAGGTAAAAGAAAGCATGTTATTGTGACTTATCCAAAGGAAACTAATACAATCCTAGATAATTGGGATGATGGTAGTGAGGATGATAGTGGCTTTTGACTGATAATGATGATAACATCATCATGAACTATAACTAGCTTTAATTAATCAGAATCAATTGACAAAGCTCATACATAATCGCTTGAGAGCCATAATTCATTGAATATCCTTTCTGAGAGGAATACATTAAAATAGGGATAATTCTACAGTTTTACCAGCATATCATGAATGTAGAATAATCACAGGATTTTCGAGGGATTAATCTAAGGTCTAATAAGCACTAAAGTCTTATAAGAGGGTCCACACAGATAGAAACGGAGTTTCGTGCATTTCAAGAACTGATTCAGCTCCTAAAACCCTAATTTCAAACCCGCTTAAATAACAGAGGTTCTGGTCAGGATAAAATTTATCTAACCTTTCAAAAATATTTTAAAAATATTCCATGAGGTTTGTATCCTTGATTTGACCTTTAGAACCCATTTTGACCTTAAATAGAGTCACAGACATATTCTGCTCTAATTTGGGTTTCTACGTAAATTATCTAGTCAAACTTGGTCAAAACTCAAATCCGACTTCACCATCAGATTTATTGGATCCGAATTAAGTTTATACCAAAATTTGGGCCTAATCAGAGTCCATCTTGACCTAGTTTGCATTTTGGTCCAGTTTGACTCTTTCTCTCTCATACACGTCCCTAACTTTTGAAATCCTTGCAAATAGCCCCTAGGTTTGTTGTCTTCTTCGCAAGCAGGTCCTTGCCGCAATTGAGGTCAACCTGACCTCCAAGCAAGGTTTGACCTCCACGAATCCTATTCAAATCAACACCAAATTTGGTGGAATTGATGTTCACACCTAGGAGAATTATTTGGGATCAATTCAATCCCAAATCATTATTGATTGCTCATGCAAACACAGAAGAATTGTCGATCTTTTTCCTCCAATCCCAAGCCATGAAAACCTTCTTTCCTGATCTAGAGCTCGCCCTGGAGTTCTATAAAGCTTCCTCGTGCACAACTGCTCTTCCTGAGCTCAGTTCAGGCCACACTTCTTCACAATTTCCTCTCTCTAGTTGCCTCCGACCATAGCTCTAGCGAGCTTCTCCAACCTTCGTCTTTGCCCTCTGCCACATACCATAGGCAGAGGGAAACAACTTCCATCCTTCCTTCGCTTCTCGTGACATTGGCAAAAGCCCTCCTGAACCCCTTCTTCCTCGCCGTTCCACCACTGGAGGATTCCTCTTCCACGGCACCAGCCAAGCAAAACCAGCGCCATCTCTCCCCTTTCAATCTGTAAATTAGGTATATTTCTCTCCCCTTCTTTCTCTAGTTTAGAATTAACCCCTTATTCTCTTGTTTTGACCACCGTTCACCTCTTTTCCTCTCCGTCTTCCTTCGCTCCGGCAAAGCTCTGATGACACCTCCACTCCACCATAGATCATCAAACACTCCTGCTCCACCTCCAAAAGCTCTGCCACACCTCACCAAACAAACCCCTCACTCAATTCCACGTTTCCTCCACCAAAAACATCCATCGAACACACCCACCTTCAAACTCCTCCAACTTCACATGCACTCGCTCATCATACGGACACCGTCACCTCACTCCACGTCCATCGACGTTGCTTGTGAGCTTGTTTGATTGGGTCTATAAGCCCGCATTGTGATTCTCAGGTTTCACCATGCTTTGCCGTCGTCATCCCTGACCACGATCGCCATACGTCGAGTGATGCTGACCCTGCTACTACCTCCAGGTGATGCGGCTCCAGGTCTCGAAGAGTCCCAGGGCTTCAATTGCGTGGAAGAACCTCTGCAGCTGTTCCAATTGAGCGAAGCACACACTGCTGTAGATGTGTGAAGAAAACCGTGGCACTATAGTCCCACATCGTGGGAATACAAAGCACCAGCAACGGATAAAAGAGATTTGTGTTCTGGGCTCTTTGCCTCAGAACATGGGGTGAGGTCCCCTTCACCTTGCCTTCACTCCTCAGTCACCATACACACCCAGTGACCTTGGTTAGATCCGTTTACCCGACCGATTACCCGAGCATACCTGGGTCTTTGAGAAAGGAAAATGAAGGATTTAGAAGAGAGAGGGGGGAGGGCTTTGCTCTTGAGGGCTTGGCCCTGTGCTGAAGAGAAAGAGATCTCTCTCGACACTTAGCCTCCGAAGTATGCTCTGTGCTTGAAGTCTTGTGAAGAAGAAGGAAGGAGAAGCTTTAGAAGAGCCTTGTGCTTGTGTGTTGATGCTAAATACTGTTAAATAATTTAAGTACTATAGTTTACATTGAATTCTGATTTGAATAATTTGAGTAATTGAATGCATACATAATTAAAGAGAATAAGTGGTGATTCAAATCACCATTGTTTTGATTCTCTTTTCTTTTTGATTCCATGATCTTATGAGATATTAGATTACAGTGAATATCAATCTGATCAGTTTTATTCATTGAATATCTATCTTGTGATCATTTGATTGTGATCATTTGTTTTAGATAAAGATCAATGTGTGAGTTCCATATTTGTTCCTTGTGATCGACCTCGGACTTTTTTTCGATTCTGAGTTATAAATTTAATTATTTTTTAGAGATTGAGGCTTTGCTACGACGATTACTCCTTAAAATCCCTTGATAGCCTATTAACAATTGGCATTCTTGAGAAACCTATCAAACCAACAGGTAGAACAATACATCAAGTTGCAGTTGGATCTTTGTGCTGTGCCCCAAGCAGGAGAGGGTTGACAGATAAAGGAGGGAGGACAATATCTCTTCCATGAATTCTGATTGTAGATGCTTATGTGGGAATTTGGTGCAGCATGAAGCTAGTTTGTTAGAGTGCAACAAACTGTGTCAGATTATCCAAAGCAAAGAAAAATCTTCTGTGTCCTGTGATTATTGAATCCAAGTTCATTTTCACACATAAACAATAAATCTTTCTAGAAAAAAACTATGAAGGATGATACATTTCATATACTTATTCATCTACTCAACTAAGTCACAAATCGCCGGCTATAGCTCGTGATGAGGTCAACAAGAAAAAATTGTAATACATTTGCAAGAGTGTACCCATCCTCTAGGTGCTTATTGGCAAAGATGACACATCGCTGGTTTGGCTAGACACCTGCTTTGTCTTTAAATAAGAACAATCCTAATACCAAATCTGAAAATAAAGATATACCTAAGAACAAAAGAGAACCAATATTTAGAATCAATATTATTAGTTTGATCAGTCGATGAATATGATTTCAGTACCATTACTGCAATAAATATCCTTCCATGTTTGGTGCTAGTTTTATCTATCATCTAGAAGACTTAACAGTTTTGACCTTGTTCAAGTTTCATAAATTATCAATCACTCAGAAGAACCTATGTGTTCGGTAAAGCAATCTTTATTTATCTAAATGCCTCTTCAACTAAATATAGGACTCCTCCAAATTGATTTTCTTAGACATTTGTTTATGGATAGAATGTAGAACAAAGAAAAAGAAAGTACAATCAACTAGAACAACCAAAGTTATATACTATTTTTCCTCTAAACTAACCATCCTTGGAGTACAAATATTCTATAGACATCTTTGTTGTAAGTGTTATAATTGAAATTGAAATTGCATGTAAGCAAGTGGGGAAAGGAAAGCAAAGTGTTATAATTGAAATTGAAATTGCATGTAAGCAAGTGGAGAAAGGAAAACAATCTTTTTGTTGGTTACTACCAACAAAAGATTAAAGCAGAGATGACCCATTATTGCCTAACAGGTGCATCTTGCTATTTAATTATGCTTAATTAGAATCCCAAAAAAAAAGTATTTCAAGCAAGAAAATAACAAATGTTTTGTAGCATTACAATGATAGTAACTATAAGCACAAGAGAAAAGCATCAAGTTGCAATAAAGTACATCAGAACATAAACAATGACAAGGGTAGTCAACCACAAAAAATTAAACCAAATGCTTCGCACATGAGAGAAATAATCAATGTATCTAGCTAGCAAATGCTGATACTTTCTTATCAAAATCATTTACCATGAAAAAGTTGCATTTGCCTTAGTGCTCTTAGTTTTGCATCTATTGATCCCAAGGTTTAAAAGTTCAAGAATTTTATTCATCGATTGTAAATGGAGTTATTTACCATGACAAAAATGTGCAAACCTTTTTTCAATGGTTTTAATGGAAACTTTTCCTGCAATGCACAAACTGCCAGTAGAAGCTTCTAATCTTTTCAACCCTTAAGTCTTAAAAGCCATTCAACAAAATTGCACCAACAACCACTAAATGTCAAGTTAAATGAGAATCCAAGAAACTAGGCTATGAGATTCATGTCTATGCACTACATTAGAATATATATTGAATGAAAAATAACTTGATAGCCAAATAAGTAAATCTAAATGACAAGAAAAATGACTTGATAGAAAAAAAAGAATATGTACTCTTCATTTGGCATATTTTGACTGCCTGCACTTTTACTATCCAAGTTTTTAACCTTTTAAAATTTCATAATTTAAGCTCCATTTCTCTGAATTAGTTTAAACAAGCTAACTCAAATATTTCTCATCACAAAAAAGATCTTCTCTTACTTTCTATGTTGAAAATGCTGTGTGGTTTATCTGGAAGGAAAGGTGTAACGTAATCTTTTAAAATAAACTAAGGAAACATGATTATGCAAACGAACAAAAATTTTTCTTATAACGTATTATCAACAAGATTCTCTAAAAAACTATTCTAAGTATTTACTTTCCTTTTTCCCTTAACATTTCCTTGCAGGTATTTTCAAAAAAGTTGGTAGCCTTTCTATTTTCACCCCCTATCATTAAGACTCTTAATCTAAGCCACTTCCAGGAGATGGACTATAATTGTTTCTTTTCCTTCAATAAAGAACACTTTTTTGCTTTTCTTGATTGCGTTGTACAAACTGAACTTGGTATTTTTTTTTATAATAATTGTAACCCTACCAAACACCTGTAGTTTTATAATGACTTAAAAGGTGTAGATTATTTATTTACCGTCGTTGTACATCCGTTCCATTATGCCCATCAAACACCTACATTTTCTCAGAACGCAGTTTAGAAACTATGTTGTTGAGCCAATCAGTTCATTGAGATCATTATTTAGCCAATAAATACACAAAAGTATTTAAAAGATATATGATTTGAGGTTTACAGAATTCAAAAAACATTAAGAGTGTGTTTTGAGATGACTCTAA
Source organism: Thalassia testudinum (assembly GCA_037157565.1). Classification (NCBI taxonomy): domain Eukaryota; kingdom Viridiplantae; phylum Streptophyta; class Magnoliopsida; order Alismatales; family Hydrocharitaceae; genus Thalassia; species Thalassia testudinum. The sequence continues at coordinate 3,002,457 of JAZHRO010000061.1, forward strand.
TATGCTCTGGAAGGCATAGTGATGCTCAAAAGTCTTCCAAGCACTTCCTACCAGCAATATCTAACGATTTCTAACTGCATGAAGAGCACAGTGCATTTCATTTTACTCTTCCCACGGAAAGCACCTAGTGATGGGAAATTGCGCCGGTGCCAAGATGGACGAGTAGATTGTCTATGCAAATATGTTCATCTTCCATGTATTCTTTCTTACCTTTATCAAAACAGCGACCTAAGCGGAAAATTGGTAAAAAGCAGGTCCCTTCCATCGAAGATCTCAAGCTCATGCTCCCTTGTTCCTTGCCATGCAAAAATGAAGTTGGGTAAGCTCCATTTACCAAAAGTGCCATCTTGCCATCTTTTTTGGGGAAATTTAGCAACAACATTAGGTGTTTCTACCAGTCTGGTACTGCTTATGCAATGGTGCCCAACTGAGAGGTGATGGGGAGGCTTCCCTGCTTTCTTCTTCGTCTTAGTATCCTCTAGGGACTTGGAGCTCCTAGCATCCTGTGTAGCTTGTGAAAATCAATAATGAGACTCCAGTCAATTTTATCAAATGCCTTTTCCACGTAAACTTTAATCATCATATTGTCCACATTTTGATTCATGATGTTTATTTCTTGACCATGATGTTCATTTATATTTTCCCTATTTTGGAATTTTGCATTGTCTGGTCATTTGCTTATTGCTCTTGAGCTTTTACCTATTGTATTTGTTCTTTTGGGAGCTTTGGTTTTACAAGTTAATTGCTTAGTAAAATCCATCTAACAAACTCAAGAACCTTCCACCCTCCTAGGTATTACATAAAGACAGTTGGGCATCTCGTGGCATACCTGCACTTGACATGTTAGCTTAATAGCTTTACAGGCCCCACTATAGCCAAACTCTACTGACTTACGCTGCCCTCAGCACTTGACTTACCCTCTACAAACAGTTATAATACAAAACATACATGAGCTCTCTCAAGTCAAGTGTAAAATACTAATGCTACTGATTTTTTGTCCCCTTGAAAGAAAACACTAATGCTACGTACTACTGCCACTAATGATTTATTTGTATTAAGAACTGGAAATATACCTGGAAATATGAGGCTCTGTTATGGTGCATATACGTTCCCTTTTATAGACAGTACAGTTACAAGCAAGCCCAATCTCTATGGGCCACGTTAGCAAGTGATAGCAGAGATTGTTGCGATCCTGGGTAGGTTGGTTATACAACTCATATACGGTTAGCAGAATCTGATAGAGAAATTTCATAAGGACCTAAGATTGCTTCAATTAGATGCCATTAATTGGAACCAAAAAGAGATAGTCAAGGTAATGAATCATACAATGGAGATTTTTTACCAACACATTCTCAAAGAAGCAGACTATCTATAGGACCATGGCGCACATCAATACACTATGAATATTCCCTTGTGCACAAAAAGGCACAAAATTATCTTGAAACTACTTACATCATTGGAAACTAAAATAGATTCATTGCTCCATCAAATGATCAAAATTGAGGGGCACCATATAGTAGTAAAGATCAAAGCATCAACTTTTGAGCCATCAAGAACAAGCATGAGAAATTAAGAACCACCCAATAATTTTTTTCATGGTAAATATCAATGACAAGACCAAACTCTAACTTTATCTGTTTAGGCTTCATTCTCACTAGGAAACATATCTGTTTAAGAAGCACGTAAAAAAGTGGTACAAAAACGAAACTAAGGATGCACTGAGGGCAAGTTATTACTAATTTTTTGAGAGAAAATTTATAAGAAACTAAGAATTAAGACCTAATCACTAGCCTATCAAGGAAAAGTAGCCTATAACAACATTCTAAGGCATAAGCCATTAGAGACTAATAGAAACAACCTAAACACTTGAACCCAAGATGTCAATTAAATCCTAAATAACCCAAACCCTCATTCCCCTTTCAAAGAAAAAGGAAACAAAAAACACCCTTCACCTGGATCAACCAAGGAAAACTAAATGACCACAACTTGTTAGATCTTTTACGACATAGATCAAAATAATAGCCCCAATTGCTCAAGCATCATGTCTTCAGAAAGTATAGTAATCAACCTTTTTCTTTTATGAGAAACCGGAAGCCATCTATGTAGTACTTACAAGTTTGGCTAAGAAGTCATTCTAAAATTTCACTTCAGCCTCTATCTTTAGAGCTACCTACCAAAAAAACTAACAACAATAAGACTGGCTTGATACATAGGCAAAGCAAATGTAGAATAATGTCAACAAGTTGGGCTTCTCAAGGGAAAAATAGAACAACTTAACTCATCTTCCACACTGGCATTTTTTAGGGGTAAAGGATGATTAACCAAGCACAATGATCATCCAAAAGAATTAATCAATCAACCAGACTTAAAAAATAAAGACAACCTCTGAGAGTTAGAAGACCCCATAAGAAAAAGAACTCCTTGTACATGTTTTTTGTAGATGTCTATTCCCCTTTAAAGAGAATCGGCTAAGAAGTACCATAGGCAGTAATTAACATTGAAAGTTAGAAGCTAGAGAAATATCTAACTAATTCCAGAAACCAAAAGTGAAAATAATTGATTCAGCTGCAATGGGAATGAATGAAAGTCACATACATAAAACTTTCAAGCAATCGTATGTCACAAATAGTCTTCAATTTCAACCGTAAGTGGTTGCTCGGACTTCTATAGTTATATTCCCATGTAACTACAATATGTAAGGCTGTAACTGAAACGACCCACCACCCCTTGGCCATTTAAGACGTCTGGGATATTCACCAGACGTCTGTCAGGACGTCTGGGATGTTCACCAGACGTCTGTCAAGACGTCTGGGTTATCCACCAGACGCCTGGAAATACTTTTAGCGCGCAGCGTACGAGTGCCATGCTTCCTCCCTTACCGCGCCTCACCGCACCCCACCGCGATGCCACTCCTCGCCCATGCTCGCCTCTCCTCTCCTGTAACGAGCGCGTGCCCCAGACGTCTTTTAAGACGTCTGGGAGGTGGCCCAGACGTCTGTAAAGACGTCTGGGATCACATCCAGACGTCTGACCAGACGTCCGGGATAGTTTACAGACGTCTGGCGAACAGTTATGCTCGCACGGCATATTCGTCTGCGCGCCTGTGCGCGCAGACCTGCGATCCTGCATCTTTCTCTGCGGCTGCAGGCGACTGCGACCGCCTCTCTCTCCTCTCCCGCGCGGCGTTAAAAGGGGGGGGGGGGCGCCTCCCCTCCCGTCTCCACCATCTTCCTCCTTCTCTCCTGCCTGTGCGCTGAGAGCGAGCGGACGCGAGGGCGCAGCGGCAGCGGCAGCCGCAGTAGGCGCGGAGGAGCTGCGGCGTGCGAGGGCGGGGCTCTGCCGTGAGGGCGAGCTCGTCGGGAGCGGCTTGGCCGGCCGGCGGAGGGCGCGGGGGGCGCAGAGCGTCGCGGAGAGGGACCTGCTGCGGGCGGAGCAGCGTACGCGCGAGGTGCGACGCGGGCGGCGTCGCGAGCGGAGGCCGAGCAAGGTTCTGATTCTGGAAAAATTTCCAGAATCAGACGTCTGGATTGATATCCAGACGGCAAGGTCGACGTCTGTGAGATCATACAGACGTCTGAAAGGTGAGTTTCCGCTTTCTTCTTCTTTTGTCGACTGACCGTACTGAGGGAGGGGGGTTGGCTGTGCGCAGGTGTTCTGATTCGTCATCCTTTGCGAATCAGACGTCTGGAAGTTGTACCAGACGGCGGGAGTGACCTCCAGACGTCCGGAGTGACCATCGGACGTCTGGGATCTAGGAGAGACGTCCCCACAGACTTCTGGACGTCCGGAGAACCAAGCCGAACAGGTAATTCTCTGATCCACCGTTTAAGACGTCTGGAAGGAGTTCCAGACGTCTGATTTTGCACAGTATCATCTTTCTCGACCCGTTTAGGGCCCGTTTGGGCTCCGTTTTCCGCGATTCAAGTTGCGTTCGTTTCAGAATTTATTCCTCTACCCGCCTACAGTAGCTATACACTATTTTGAGACACTCCTTGTGTTGATCCTTGTGATAGGACCTCGTTCGGTTGCAGTCTTGAGAGTCGCGGAGGCGCGCGGAATTCCCGACCACGCCCCCATTACTCCCGTTATACCTGGTAGAGTGGTTTTAATTATTAATAAAATCTGTTAAAGTATGGAACCATAACTAGAACCTAGGGCATTGCATGAATCCTAGGAATGAGAAATATATGGAATGATAGCTCCTAGGTGTTGCATGAATCCTAGGGCCGGAAAACTAGATTGTATGATAGATCCTAGGATATGGCATGAATCCTAGGATGGAAAAACTAGTGGAATGTATATTACTGCAGTCTTGGAAAAATGGAAAGGAATATATAAGCTGCCTGTGAATTTAATTAACAGCTGCCTGTTATGAACAAAGAAACATGTTTGAGATCATGGAAATTGAGAACGTGAATCTGGAAAGTGAAACATATGATGTTCTGGGATAAAGGGCTGGAACCCTACGGGGAATTAGGAGTGGAACTCCTGGAAAGAAAAGGAATGGAACTGAGATGTAGTTTGTACTGTCTCTTGGGTACGCAGTACCAAGGGAAGTACCTGTACCTATTTTAGTGCAGAGTGGGGCCAGCCGCCCCAGGGACCCGGGGTTAGGCTTGGCCGCTCTGTACCGACTTGTTGGCCCTCGTGTACGTAGTACCGAGGAGAGCTAGTAGTGTTAGGAGAGTACTAGCTACCCCACGGGCCCCGGGGTTCTGCTAGCCTCCTTCACCGACTTGTTAGGCCCACTAGGGCAAACCAGGGTAGTCAGGCGAGGGTGCGCGGACTGTGGAGGGGCAAGGCCCCGGTTTGGTTACTGTGGAGGGGTTGGACCCCTGTTACTGAGAGGGCTCTGCCCTGGATCCGTGCTGTGCTTTGGGCGCACCCGTTAACGGAAACGACTGACCGCGTGCCAGTACGGGCTAGCTACCTGTGCGTTTATCGCGCGTGCCGTAGTCACCGTTACGTCTGTCAGTGACCTTGGGGTGGTTGACTGAGGGTAGGATCACCACGGGGGACTCTCCCGGCCAGGGGAGCGCCACGTGCTACTTCTACTTTTGGAAAAGACTGCAATCAAGATCGTCCCACGAGGACATCCGAGATCAAGTAAAGGATCTGAGAAGTAAATGAAATAGTGAGAAAAATTGAAAGATGTAAATAAAGGAAGTAATAGAACATAACAGCTACTGTACACTCTACTGTTGCCTTTAGTTAGTTTGCCACTCTACTCAGCGTTTCGCTGACGTGTTACACTCGTTACCTTTTTCAGGACCAGGTGTTGAGCAGCCAGGGTCGGCGGCTGCAGAGGACGCTGGGCCGAGTAGGGTCCAGTAGAGTTACCACAGCTTTGTACCTTCTTTTTGTTTCTGTTCTAGTGAGTAGTTTTGTTTCCGCTGTACCTTCTTTACCTGCAGTTTTTGTTATATGATAAATGTTGTTTTACTGTTGTGGTGGTGCCTACTGTAGTAGTTTCTTTCCTTACTGCTGTACTTTCTTACTGTCAGTTATATTCATGCTGAATGTGGTTTATTTTACTGTCTTTTGGTTACTTCCTCGTTGGACGACTGGGTCTTGGGATTAGTCGAGTCGGTCCGGTTCTCGTGTCTCGTAGGGACTCGGGAACCGGGTCGTTACAAGATGGTATCAGAGCAAGGTCGTCCCGAGAAGTGAATCAACTGACTGGAAAATAACCAATTCACATGTTTATAGCTAGAGTAGCCACCACAACATATCTCTTGACATGAGCTCTTAGAAGTGTTGTTAGGTACCGTCTGTTTTGACGTTTCCGTTTTGTTTCGCGTCTCCTTGCAGGAGATGCCTCGTCGTGGGACTGGCGAGACTGGCCGCGAGCGCGGCCGAGGGCGAGGTCGGCGAGGTGGACGTGCTTTCGTTGACGTCTCGGTGGACCAGCCACCACTCCCTGGCATCCAGGCCCAGGACCTCGCCAGACTGATACGGGATATTGTACGAGAGGAGCTCCACCCACCGCCCCGAGCACCTCCTCCTGGGGTTGCAGAGGGGGAGTCCTCTGTGGGGCCACGCGACGGACGCGGCGCTGGACACGAGGGAGGGGATGGGCCCCTGCCGCCCCCACCTTCCTCCGACACTTCTGTACACGAGGCACCTTCGCCTGGAGGTGCACCAGCACCTCCCCTACAGCACCATTTCGAGCTTTTCGGACAATTCCGGAAGCTGAAGCCCCCCTCCTTCAAGGGGGATGAGGACCCGACCGAGGCAGAGGACTGGCTTGAGCAGCTGGAGAAGATCTTCGACACCCTTCGCCCCCCGGTGGAGTGCCGCGTGGCCTTTGCCACGTACCAGCTGGAGAGTGCGGCACACCGGTGGTGGAGGGCGGTCCGGGGACAGGAGAGGGACGAGCCGACGTGGGACCAGTTCGTCACCCTCTTCTGCGAGCAGTACTTTCCCCAGACGTGGCAGGACCACAGGAGGCGGGAGTTCCACACTCTCCGCCAAGGGACGATGACCGTGAGCGCGTACCGCACGCGTTTCTTGGAGCTGTCCCGCTTTGCAGCGACAGCGGTAGCCACTGAGGAGGAGCGCCTTTGGAGGTTCACCGAGGGGCTCCGGCCTGCGATCCGGGGGTATGTCAAACCCCTGAAGCTGCCGACGTTTTCGAGGGTGGTAGAGGCAGCCATGACTTACGAGGAGACCAACCCGTCCGCGCGAGAGACAGACGGCGGGCGGAAGAGGCCCTTTCAACCAGACTTCTCACAGGGCCGGCGAGAACGGAGACACGTGGCGTCCGCAGGAGATCCGTCACGTTGTGCAGGGCCATCAGTGGCCTTTGGGGGCCCTCGACAGGGGCCAGTCGCCAGCACCGGACCCCCGCCTAGCCGACAGCAGGGACTCACTGAGGGCGGGAGTCGGGTTCCCCTCTGCTACCAGTGTGGCCAGCCGGGCCACGTCAGGAGGGACTGCCCATCTAGGGCAGGAGGTCAGCAGATACTTCCCGCGCAGAGCACTGGAGGGCGCGCAGGAGGCCGCGGTTTCCAAGCGCGAGGAGGAGGACCGCAGTCGCGAGGAGGGTACCGGCCAGCACCTACCCGTCCGACGCAGAGTGTGGCTGCTTCGTCTGCACCTAGAACTGAGGGGCGTATCAACGCCCTAACACACAGGGACGCCAGAGCTTCGGGATCCGTGGTAGCAGGTATGGTTTCAGTTTCTGGCAGACTCGTTTACACGCTTTTCGATTCCGGCGCTACGCACTCGTTTGTCGCAGACAGTTTCGCAGTTAGTTTGGACCAGGATTATACGTTGTTAGAGAACCCGTTCGTAATCAGAGGTCCGAGTGGTCAGCTGTTTGTAGCTGAGGAGGTGTACACGGGTTGCGGGGTCAGCATCGGGGGACACAGCCTGCCAGCTGACCTGATTATGATACAGATGGAGGACTTTGGGGTGATCCTGGGGATGGATTGGTTGTCCGCTTACCACGCCTTGGTAGACTGCTTTGAGAGGAAGATTGTCTTCTCCATTCCGGAGTTGCCTTCCTTCGAGTTTCACGGGCAGCCAGTGGACGGAGGTTTCAGGTGCATTTCGGCACTTCGGGCGGCGAGACTTTTGAGCCAGGGGTGTGAGGGCTTCTTAGCTTGTGTGGTGGCAGAGCACAGCCCCGTGGCAGACTTCCAGAGCATCCCGGTGGTCAGAGAGTACCCCGACGTGTTTCCAGACGAGTTACCAGGACTACCGCCCGAGCGTGAGATCGAGTTTGAGATCTCACTAGTACCAGGGACCAGCCCCATCTCCACCGCGCCATACAGGATGGCACCGCTTGAGCTGCGAGAGCTCAAGTCTCAGTTGCAGGACCTTTTGGAGAAGGGTTTCGTGAGGCCCAGTGCGTCTCCCTGGGGAGCCCCGGTACTGTTTGTGAAGAAGAAGGATGGGACCCTACGCCTTTGTGTGGATTACCGACAGCTGAATAGGGTCACCATCAAGAACAGATATCCGCTGCCGAGGATTGACGATTTGTTTGACCAGTTGCGGGGTGCCACGGTGTTTTCCAAGATCGACTTGAGGTCTGGATACCACCAGTTGAGGATCAGGGAGACCGACGTCTCCAAGACAGCTTTCCGCACCCGGTACGGACACTACGAGTTTTTGGTCATGCCGTTTGGGCTGACCAATGCCCCCGCTGCTTTCATGGACCTGATGAACCGGGTGTTCAGACCGTACTTGGACCAGTTTGTGGTGGTTTTCATAGATGATGTACTCATCTATTCTAGAGATCGGACGCAGCACGGACAGCACTTGCGGATGGTTCTGGACACTCTGAGACGACGCAGGCTGTACGCCAAATACAGCAAGTGCGAGTTCTGGTTGAGGGAGGTGACCTTTTTGGGTCATGTGATCTCTGGAGACGGCCTGGCGGTGGATCCCGCCAAGGTCGAGGCAGTGCTCAGGTGGGAGAGACCGCGTTCAGTCACTGAGATTTGCAGTTTCCTGGGACTGGCAGGTTACTACAGACGGTTCATCAGAGGGTTTTCGCAGATTGCACGTCCTATGACACAGTTGACTCGGAAGGATGTGCCTTTCGCTTGGACAGACGCCTGTGAGGCGTGTTTTCTGGAGCTGAAGGAGAGGTTGACCTCGGCTCCCGTGCTCACCATCCCTGACAGTAGTGGCGGGTTCGTTGTGTACACGGACGCTTCCTTGCAGGGGTTAGGAGGTGTGCTCATGCAGAGGGGTCACGTGGTCGCTTACGCTTCGCGGCAACTGAAGCCCCATGAGCATACCTACCCTACCCACGATCTAGAGTTGGCAGCTGTTGTCTTCGCGCTGAAGACATGGAGGCACTACTTGTACGGTGAGACCTTCGAGATTTTTACAGATCACAAGAGCCTCAGATATCTTTTTGACCAGAAGGAGCTCAACATGAGACAGAGACGTTGGTTGGAACTCCTGAAGGACTACGACTGCAGCATCTCCTACCACCCGGGAAAGGCCAATGTGGTGGCTGACGCCTTGAGCCGTAAGGCGCCCGCACGCTTGGCCAGTCTACAGTTACAGAGTTGGAGCCTTTTGGAGGAGGTGGGCAGTTGGCGACCTCTAGAGTTACGAGGGTACTGTGGGGCAGTGACGGTGACACGGCAGACCAGACCAGAGTTGATAGACCGCATCATCACGGGACAGATGGCCGATCCGTACTTGCAGTCTTTGCGCGACAGAGTACTGTCAGGGGACCCAGGGGACTTCTCTTTCACAGACCAGGTGTTACGCTTGAGGGGACGGCTGTGCGTCCCCAGAGACGAGGAGCTGTTGAGAGAGCTCCTGACTGAGGCACACGGTTCCAGATTCACCATACATCCTGGAAACACGAAAATGTACCATGACTTGAGACGCGAGTTCTGGTGGAGAGGGATGAAGCGGGATGTGGGTGAGTTCGTGCAGCAGTGCTTAGTGTGCCAGCAGGTGAAAGCCGAGCATCAGAGGCCTGCAGGGCCGCTTCAGCCGCTTCCAGTGCCAGAGTGGAAGTGGGAGAGCATCACCATGGACTTGGTGGTGGGCTTACCTGTTACCCAGCGAGGACACGACGCGGTCTGGGTAATAGTGGATAGGTTGACGAAGACGGCACGATTCTTGCCGATCCGAGTCACTTTGGGACCAGCACAGTTGGCAGAGAGGTATATCCGTGATGTGGTGCGACTACACGGAGTTCCGCGGGAGATCGTATCCGACCGGGATACCCGCTTTACGTCCCAGTTTTGGGCTGAGTTTCAGCAGGCTTTGGGGACGAGGTTGAGGTTTAGCACGGCTTACCACCCCCAGACGGACGGACAGTCGGAACGCACGATACAGACACTTGAGGATCTTTTGCGTGCCTGTGTACTAGACTGGAGGGGCTCTTGGGAGGAGCACCTACCCCTGGCAGAGTTTGCATACAACAACAGTTATCACTCGAGCATCGGCATGGCTCCCTACGAGGCTCTGTACGGACGGAAATGCACGGCACCCTTGAGTTGGGTTGAGGTGGGGACCAAGTGGGAGGTTGGCCCCAGGTTGATCCGGCAGAGTCAGGAGGTAGTTGAGCAGATCCACAGACGACTCCGCACTGTCAGGAGCAGACAGAAGAGCTACGCAGATCGCAGACGCAGAGAGGTGCAGTTCGAGGTCGGGGACCACGTCTTTCTTCGTGTTTCGCCCATGAAGGGCTTACAGCAGTTTGGGGTGAGAGGGAAGCTCGCGCCGAGGTTCGTGGGGCCCTTCGAGGTCCTGGAGCGGGTTGGACCCGTTGCTTACAGACTTGCCCTTCCCCCGCAGCTTTCTGGTGTGCACGACGTGTTCCACGTGTCCAACCTCAGGAAGTACGTAGCCGATCCCAGCCACGTACTGAGTCACGAGAGCGTCGAGGTGAGCGACGACCTGACCTACCCCGAGCGGCCAGTGCAGATCCTAGACCGAGCCGTCCGCAGGTTGAGACGAAAGCAAGTACCCCTGGTAAAGGTTTTGTGGAGGAGCCAGCGGTACGAGGAGGCTACCTGGGAGCCTGAGGCGGCAATGCGGGAGCGGTACCCGGAGCTTTTCGCGGGTACGTCTTTTCGGACCGGCTTCGGTCCTCTTTGAGTTTGTTATGGTTATTTGGACACCTTCTTCCCGCACCCTAGTTGGCGCAAGTTTCGGGGACGAAACTTCCTTTGAGTTTGTTATATTGTAACGAGCGCGTGCCCCAGACGTCTTTTAAGACGTCTGGGAGGTGGCCCAGACGTCTGTAAAGACGTCTGGGATCACATCCAGACGTCTGACCAGACGTCCGGGATAGTTTACAGACGTCTGGCGAACAGTTATGCTCGCACGGCATATTCGTCTGCGCGCCTGTGCGCGCAGACCTGCGATCCTGCATCTTTCTCTGCGGCTGCGACCGCCTCTCTCTCCTCTTCGCGCGGCGTTAAAAGGGGGGGGGGGGCGCCTCCCCTCCCGTCTCCACCATCTTCCTCCTTCTCTCCTGCCTGTGCGCGAGAGCGAGCGGACGCGAGGGCGCAGCGGCAGCGGCAGCCGCAGTAGGCGCGGAGGAGCTGCGGCGTGCGAGGGCGGGGCTCTGCCGTGAGGGCGAGCTCGCCGGGAGCGGCTTGGCCGGCCGGCGGAGGGCGCGGGGGGCGCAGAGCGTCGCGGAGAGGGACCTGCTGCGGGAGGAGCAGCGTACGCGCGAGGTGCGACGCGGGCGGCGTCGCGAGCGGAGGCCGAGCAAGGTTCTGATTCTGGAAAAATTTTCAGAATCAGACGTCTGGATTGCCGCTCCTCGCCCATGCTTGCCTCTCCTCTCCCCTCACCTCCTCTCCCTTTATATACCTCTTCCCCATCCCCTTCGTTGCCATTCTGCAGTCGAGAGTGAGTGAGAGTGGAGTGAAGAGCGGAGGGCCAAGAGAGAGGAAGCACGAGGGCGAAGGCTGCAGCGGCATTCTGCTGTAGCACCTGCAGGCAAGGAGAGCTAGGGCGATTCAGCGGAAGTTATTTTTCCGCGGAATCAGACGGCCAGAGAAACACCCAGACGTCTCACTAAACGTCCGAAGGTATGGCAAGACGTTTGGTAGAGATCTACTTTCCATACTTTTCCTCTCTGACAAGTCCTGACAGCATACGTATGTGTCAGAGGGCGGGAGCGTAGCCGAGGCAATTTCAGACGTTCGAAAGCACTCCCAGACGTCTGACAAAGTCCTTGGACGTCGGATTTGAGTTTCAGACGTCTGATAGCGGAACACCAAGAGAGGTATCCCTGAGAACTATTTTAAGACGTCTGGGACCTTTCCTAGACGTCTGATTTTCGTCTGATAGCATGTTTTGGGGCCATGTAAGGCCCTATTATTATCACTTTTACGCAAACGAACCGTCTCTGTTTTCCATACAAGTTTATCTATATAATGATACTTTGTTTACATCCTTCTAAACCTTTTGGCATATCAATTCGTGTTTAGGTCTCCAGTCCATCGGGAGTACGGGACCTGTGGAGATGTCGGGAGCCACTGTACGAGTTCCCATTCCACTCGGTTACCCAGGTAGAGTGGTTACAACCTTAAATCTCAATTTTAATACATGCGAGTAAGTAATCCTAGGACTTGAGATGAACCCTAGGAAGGATTAAACATATATACGAAAATAGATTCTTGAATCCTAGGTCTTGGCATGAACACTAGGGTTAGAGGAAACTGCATGTGAATGATTGTGTAATCAAGAGCTGCCTGTTTTAGCTAAAATGGACCCCTACGACATGTGAATAATTGAGTAATCGAAAATTGCCTGTCTTTCTGCTAAAATGGACCCCTAGTGATAAAATGGAAATTGAGCTGTTGACCCAAACATTCCAACCCGGAGGTGACCAAGAAATTCCTGTATAAACCCCCAGGGAAATGTAAACATGAACACCATACCTCGAAGAACCAGAGGGTTCTGGAAATTTACTGCCTATGGACAGCTGTTAAGAGAGGTAAGCTGACCTTCGTGTACGTAGTACCGAAGAGAGCAACTATCCCTTGTAGTGTAGAGGGGAGCTTGTCGCCCTTGGGTTGGGACCTGGGGTGGGTTTGGCCACTCTACGACGACTCTTACTGGCCCTCGTGTACGTGGTACCGAGGTGAGCTACTTAGTGTAGGGGGAAGCTATTCGCCCTAGGGTACCCGGGGCTAGGTATGGCCACCCTACACCGACTCCCGTTAGCCCATTGGGCAAACCGGGGTAGTCGGACGAGGGTATGCGGACTGAGGAGGGGCAAAGACCCCTGAGGGGCAAGACCCCTGCTTGGTTCTGAGAGGGCAAGGCCCTACACTGTTCCGCGCTGTACGTTGAGGCGTACCCGCTAGCGGAAACGACTGATCGCGTGCTAGTGCGGGGTAGCTACCCATGCGCTTATCACGTGTGCTGTAGTCACCGCTACGTCACAACCGTGACCTCGGGGTAGTAGACCGAGTATAGGACTACCACGGTGGGACTCCCCCGGCCAGGAGAGTGCCACGTGGGCATCCTATATCACGGGAAGCTGCAAGCAAAATCGTTCCTATAGGGAACCAGATGATTAATTAACAAATCCTAATTAGAGATCTCTACGCAACCACATGTATAATGTAATTAGAAGATGGAAAACTTTATGTTAATGCATGTTAATTCTTAGCCACCACTCTACTCAGCTTTAGCTGACTCCAGTCAAATATATTTTGTACAGGTCAAGGATTTTAGCAGCCCGAGCCACCGGTTGCTGAGGACGCTGGGCTAGTCGAGCCTAGTTTTAGTTCTACTGCCTGCTAGTGAGTTTTATAGTTTGTATTCTGTTACATGTACTCTATAATGTGATGGCTGTAATATCACTGTTCTCTTTCCACTTATTGAAACTTTCTTTTTGCTTAATTACTGTACTTGTGTGGTTTGTTGAATGTTACTTGGTTATTTCTTGTTGGACGACTAGATCTTGGGATAAACCAAAGCGAGCCAGTCCCAGATTCTGTCGGAATTTGGGATCGGGTCGTGACAGTAACCAAGACATTGAGGTTGTGTTTGGTGCATGGTTATGATGCATAAAGTCTGTCAATTCCCTTAACCTTGTAAATTATGACCAAATTATCTAGCACATGAGCATCATATGTAAACTTGTGCGGAGAATATTCCGCAAAAGAAGTTCAACTATATCTTTAAAAACATAACACATCCATATTTTTAGGATCAAACTTTTCAACTTATGCATGGAACGTAAGCTCTTTGGCTTGATGCTTGGGTTCCATACTTTAGAAGCCCGCTATCTGATAAACACTCCTTGGAGTTGGTGTAGTTGTTGGTTTTACTTGGCAATATAAGGCCTTGTGCACATCCTGTCACTTTTTGTTGATTTTTATGCAAAGGCTCAGTTTCATGTCCTTCATTTTCAATCTTATTATCCTTTGAACTCAAGTCATCAAAAGTAAAAATTGAGTTGGTAGTTGCTATTTGTGGAAAAATCTCCTATTAACAGGCCAACATTGCAATTCCTGGTCTGGTGTTGTAGATGATCTTCAATTAAGATCATTCATATTAGGATGACATAAAAATGTAAGTAATACATGTTGTTGTCAAGTAATACCAATCCCATTCTTCAATTCAAGCAAAATAAAATACACATGAGAATATATGATCGAGGATTGATGAGGTTGTGTTAAAATAGAAAGGAGGCCATCCTTAAGGGAAAAATGAAAGGAGAACAATGATTCATAATTTTGGATTCTTGATGATAACATCATCATGAGCCATAACTAGCTTTAATTAATCAGAATCAAGTGACAAATGCTCCTACATAATCGCCTGAAAGCCATAACTCACTAAATATCCATTCTGATAAGAGTGCATTAAATCAGGGTTAATTCTACAGTTTTAACATCATATCATGAATGCAGAATAATCACGGGATTTCCCAAGGGTTAATCTAAGGTCTAATAAGCATTAAAGACTAATGAGAGGGTCCACATATACAGAAAAAGGATTTCGAGAACTAATACAGCACCCAAAACCCTAATTTCAGATCCGCTTAAATTACTGATGTTTTGGTCAAGATAAAATCCATCTAAACCTTCTAAAATTCATATAAAAATATTCTATAAGGTTTGGTACCCTTGATTTGACCTTTGGAATACATTTTGACCTTAAACAGAGTCACAGACACAATTCTGCCCTAATTTGGGCTTTTGCTTAAATTGCCAGTCAAACTTGGTAAAAACTGAAATCCAGCTTCACCATGAGATTCCTTGGATCCAAATTAGGTTTGTACCAAAATTTGGGCCCAATCAAAGTCCATCTTGACCTAGTTTGCATTTTGGTCTCTGACTCTTTCTCTCTCATTCATGCCCCTAACTTTTGAAATTGTTGCAATCAGGTCCCTAACTTTCTAGTCATTCTTTGCAAATGGGTCCCTATTGCCATTGGTGTGAACACATCAAGCTCTGTCAAGATTCAAGTGAGGATTTCTTGCTTGATTCTAAATCAAACTCTCCCAAATTTGAACGAGAGATTTCTTAAGGAATTCCCTACCAATTGGACCCAGCCTTGGATCCTGATTTGCTCACAATCTCCCATGCGAACAGTTTGAAATTATGTGTATTCAATTTGTGTGAGGATTTCAAGCTTCATAAGCTTGTTTCCAAGCTTGGAGCTCCTCTTTTAGGCCTATAAAAGGACCCAGGATGAGAATCCTTGCTCCTTAGCAAGTTTTGGCAGGAGAAATCTCTCCTCCTTCCCCCTCCGGCCATCTTCACACCTTGCTCCGGCAACCCTCTCTGCTCTTCACGTCTGGCCATCCAACAATCAAATTGGACGGCTCTCTACCTTTCCCTCTCAACTCCGCTCCTTGCCAGCCATAGTAGGGGCTTCCTTCTTCCTCGAAGTTGCTGCTCCAACTCATCGTTGACTTCATCTTCTTCAACTCTGGCTTGCCAACGCTGACCACCTTCGTCCTCCACTTTCCCCTCTAAGCCTCTCTATCCCTTCCTCTCTCCCTCTACTTTCTTCCTTGACACTCACAACTCACTCACGACCACCGTATCGCCCTCAACACCACCTTCGTTCTCCACTCTGGCGATGCTCTGGCATAGCCTCCAGCCCGCTACACTTTGAAATGACTCGTTGCCTTTTTAGTCGGATAAGACGTCTGGCTGTCAGTCAGACGTCTGGGCATATGTTCGGACGTTTGAAAGTAGGAGAATATCATATATTCTTTTCGCTCTGCGTGTGAGCGGCGCGTTGAGTCTCACTCTCTCTCCTTCACCCCCCTCACCCGAACCCTAAACCTACTCTATATAAACCCCCCCTTCTCTTCTTCTCACCCCCTTACACCACTCAAGCCACCGGCACCTCCACCTTCTCCTATGACGGCCACACCCCCTCCTGTCTCTACTGCAGCCGTGGCGAGGAAGGAGAGGAACTGGCGAGGGGAAAATGGGGAGCGAGAGTGAGAGAGTGCGAGGGAGTGAGAGCGGGGGAGAAGGACGATGGCTGCGGGAGCTTGGTGGAGCTCGAGAAGGAGTCGTGGGAGAGAGGAGAATGCCGGCGAGGAGCTTGTCAAGCTCCTGCAACTGCTGGAGCTACCGCTGCGGGCGGAGGGCGAGCAGGGAAAGCTGCGTGGAGGAGTTCTGGTACTGGAAGTTTCTAGTATTAGACATTTGGAGTGACGTCCAGACGGCTAGCGAGGCATTAGGACGTTCGGAGCTGAAGTCGGACATCTAAAAGCACAATATCGCGTGAGGTACGTGCTTCCTGCACTACTTTCCGCCATGCAGATCGTAGCACAGGTGATGTCGGGCTAACTTTTGTGCCTGCGTTGTTCTTACGCAGGTGAAGGCTTTGGGAAGGTGCGCGGTGCACTTTCCCAAGCACTTTTGGATGTCTGATCACGTCGCTAGACGTCCGGAGGTACTTCCAAATGACCGAAGGCCTTGTCTGACATCTGGAGCTGCCCCTAGACGGTCGCAGAGAGAGCTTGGACGTTTGAATCAGCCACAGGAAGGGTAAGGTGAGTTCTGACATCTTTTAAGATGTCTGGGATTAGTCCTAGACGTCTGATATTGGTTAGTAACCGCATTTTTGGCTTGTTTAAGGCCCAAACGAAATCGGGTTTCCACAAACGAAGTACCGCTGTTTTCCACTCGTGTTCCTCTACGTATTCGTGTTGAGTATCTACTATTTTGACCTCGTCTATTGTAAATTAGTCGTTGGTACATGTTACCTGCCGGTGGCATGTTTAGGGCCTGCCGAGATGACGAGATCTGCGGCATAAGCCCCCATTTCTCCCGTGATACCTGGTAGAGTGGTTTAATGCAATTATTAAGATATGAATAAAGAATATGTCTGCTTAGATTAAATTGATTGAAACTTTAGGATGTGGAATGAACCCTAGGGTAGAAATGTATGAGCATGATATGGAACTACTCCGATTTACTTGAGATGCATGTTAAAATACTAGTTGCTTGTATGTAAATGAGAAACTGAATTGTGAACTCATAAGTTGCATGTTTATGATTGAGAATTGAATTATGAAAATACGAGCTGCCTGTATATGGATGAGGAATGAGTTATGAAACATGAGATTTGAATATGGATAAATGAGATGAATATGAGCGTGAATTCTACGGGGAATTAGGAGTAGAATGATAACCGTTTGCTGTCCGGTTAGCTTGTTTACGTTTGTTATACTTTAAATTACAGTCGTTGTAGTAATAAGACAGCTACCAGGTTATCATTACAAATTTTTTTACTCGGAAATAGTTTTCCCGAGATCGAACTCAGGGAGCTATTGGAATTTTAGAAATACAAAGGTTCTCTATTAGATTACAAAAATAAGAGAGAGAGAGAGAGAGAGAGAGAGAGTTTGTATTGGTTTCTTCTTCTTCTCTCAACTGCTCTCCTTCTCTTCTTCTTTCTTTTCTTCTTTTTCTTTCTTCGGCTGTGGTAACTTCTTCTTCTGACTTCTTCTTTTTCTTCAGCCTTCTTCTTCTTCTTCTTTCTTTCTTTTCTTGCTTTATCTCTTCTGGCCGCTGCTCAACCGTCGTCTGATGCAGTGGTCAGACGACTTAACTGTAGGTTTGCTACAGTGCTTCTCTTCTTCTGTTTCTTCTCTTTCGCTTCTTCTTCTTCTCTGCCCTGAGCGGCTAAGACGTCGGCCGCCTTCCTTCCTTCTTCTCCTTCCTTCCTTCCTCCCCTTCTATTCCTGCACACTCACACAAGGATTAGAAAGCAAAACCTACCCCTACCCTCCCCCGCCTCTCTCTCTTTCTCAGATTTCTCTCATAGGATCGCTCTCCCAGAGCCGGGTAATCAGGTGCGGGTATCGCGCCCGGGACCAGGCCCACCGACGTGCGGTGGTGGGCGAGGAGTGCGTGGTTTGGGTAATCAGATCCGGCCCAGACCCGCGGGGCGTGAGCGCTGGCGACGGCGAGCGAGTGTGTGGCACCCAGCGTGCGGGAGGAACCTGACCCCAGTGTTCTAAGTCGAACAGCCTTAAACACTTTTCTAATTTATGTGCGGGCGCTTAGCCACGCACTTCTGAGGTGGGACTAAAGTCCCACCTCCCAAATTGGCGTCTGCAGCTGAGGAAGCTGCAGGCAATTGTTGCACCACGCGGGGCCTTCGCCTCAGCTGCAGACCTGGGATGATTCGCAACAGCAACCCGCGCGTCCTGGGGTGCGGACCTGGGCGGAACAGCACCTGTAGCTGCAGGAAAAGGAGCTGCAGCAGCTCGGTAATGGCGGCGAGGTGGCTTCAACATGAAAATAGGAATATGGCCTCTCGGCCTAGTCAGAAGATGCAGGGAGCTTCGCCGTAGTGCGGCGAAGGCAGTGCGGGTGGTGGCGAGGCGTGAGGTGGTAGCCCTAGGTCGGACTGTGGTCGGAGATTTGGGTTTGTTCGGGGGGTGGTCAGGTGACGTTTGGCAGTGAATGGGAAGGGGGAATTTGTTGAGTGGAGTGAGGGGAAGCTTCTAGGGTAGTCGGAGAGGGGTGAGGAAGTCTGTGGAGGTGAAATGGGCTCGCCGGAGAGGGTGGTCGGAGACGGAGCAGGCGGAGGTGGAAGTCGCGTGAAGTGGGGCAAAAAGGTAAATTGATAGAGGGAAAATGTAAGGGAGGAGGAGAGGAAGCTATTTACCTAGGTTTTGGATGAAGGGGGAGGGCGGAGCCGCCAGCTCATATCTGCCGGAGTTGGAGAAGAAAGGGCCCTGGAGGAGGAGTGCGGCGACGAGGAAGCAGGCGGAGGGCGCCGGCGGGTACAACCCAGCGCAAACGAGAGGGCAAGGAGAACCCTGCTGCAGGTAAGGCGACAGAGCGACGAGGAGGAAGAGGAGGAAGTCGCCGAAAGCTGTGGGCCTTCTGACGGAGGGGGAAGGGATGAAATGGAGGGGTGTTCTCCGTCAAAGAGGAGCTTCCAGGAACCGGCAGGGGGTGTCGGTTCTTATAAAGGGGCTGGCGCAGAGGGAGGAGGGGGCTGGCGACGTGCTAGCCTCGCCGGAACGTGGTCGAAAGGGGCACCCATACCTTCCCCGCGTTCACACGGAAGGTATGGTGGTCTACAGGGAGCAAGGCTGGGTCCCTGCAACAGAGGACGTCGCAGGGAACCCCGCTTCTGCTTTGCAGGGCAGTACCCCTTCTCTGCGCGGCGCCATGCTCCGCGCAAAGTCGCTGGAGCATGGTGCTGCGCAGAGTTTTGTAGGAGGGACTGTTCTGAAAATAATGATGGAAAAGTTGGGGGCCAAAATGCAAGGGTTTCGAAAGATAAGGGTCAAAAAGTAAATGAAGAGGACCAAATTGCAAAGTCGGTCAAGGAGGTCTCTTCTTGGGCTCAAGTTTTTATACAAGACTAATTTGAACCTAAGGATTTTAATGGTGAGTTTTAATTCTAGGTTGGACCAAATTTGATCGGCCAATTTGCGTAAAAATCCAAATTAAGTCATTAATTGGGCATGGTCCTCTTTTTAGATCAAAATAGATTTCTAAGGCCAAATTGAAGGTTCTAAACCCTAGAGATTATTTTTATATGAATTTTAAAGGGTTTGGTTGATTTTTATCCTACCTCGAACCTCGTGAATTGAAGTGGGTTTGTTTTGGGGTTACATAATGTCATTTAATTTCTTAAAGTTGCCATAACCCTCTTTAGATCAGATCATCCCACTTTCCTTCTTGTTAGGATTGTTTGACCTGTGTTTGGACCCTTCATTACCCTGTTTGCCAACTGCATTGGTGAAATTACAGTTTTACCCCTTATGATTTATTTTCTTCTTAAACTCAGAATTCTCTGAGTTAAGCCTTTCTTTGGGTCATGCAAGAGCTTTTTTCTCACATATCTGGGTTAGATTGTGCTAGTTAGGGTTCATGATGAGGTTCTCATCATAGAACTCCTGTGTGTGAAAGGAATCTGGAATGTAGACGAGAAGTGTGCTGGCCTTTGTGTATGTGGTACTAAGGAGAGCAACTGTCCCTTTTTAGTGTAGAGAGGAGCTAGCCGCCCTTGGGTCGAGACCCGGGGTTAGGATTGGCCACTCTACACCGACTCTTGGTGGCCCTCGCGTAAGTGGTACCGAGGCGTGCTACTAGTGTAGGGAGGGAGCTAGCCACCCCACAGGTCTCGGGGTTACGCTAGTCACCGTACACCGACTTTGTTAGGCCCGCTGGGCAAGCTGGGGTAGTCGGATGAGGGTACATAGACTGTGGAGGGGCGAGACCCTTGTTCTGAGAGGGCAAGGCCCTATACTGTTCTGTGTTGTACTTTGGGCATACTCGCTAGCGGAAATGACTAACCGCGTGTCAGTGTGAGGTAGCTACCCGTGCACTTATCACGCGTGTCGTAGTCATCGCTACTTCTCGGTAGTGACCTCGGGGTGGTTGACTAAGTGTAGGACTACCACAGGGGACTCTCCTGGCCAGGAGAGCACCACGTGCACCTTCTACTCCACGGAAAAGACTGCAATCAAGATCATTCCCACGAGGAACAAGCAAGATCAAGAAATACTTGGATGCTTTGGGAAATAGATAAACCAGAAATACATAAATGAGATAAATAGAAATGAGAATAAAACCTGCTTGTTGTTTTTACTTTACTTGTACATAGATAATATAAACACCACTCTACTCAGCATTCGCTGACCTCGTCTTTTCATAACATTATTCAGGACCAGGATTTAAGCAGCCCGAGTTTCTGGCTGCAGAGGGAGTTGGGCCCAGCCGAGCCCAGTCGTAGTGGTTTCTTTTCCAGTTCTTTGCTTCTACTGTAGTTGTGAGTACTAGACTTTAAATTACTATTCTCGTACTTCCTGTTTTCTGTTGTTGTTGTGGTGGCATGTACTATTTTGAGACAGTTGTTCTACTTTTTCTTACTGCTTTGTTCTTTCCTTCTGCTTAGTTATATTGCATTTGTGAATGTGATTTATTTCCCTGCTTTTGGTTATTTCTCATTGGACGACTAGGTCTTGGGATTAGTCGAGGCGAGTCGGTCTCGGGTCCTGTAGGGATCCGGGAACTGAGTCGTAACACACTTCACCATTCGCCACGCCACGACTCCCATAAGCATCACCGCACGTCACACGTCAAAAGCCTTCTCCTAATTTGAGGGTTCACACGTTCACTCGCCCCACCAAACTCCCTCGATAGCCTGTTAATAATTATAAAAATGTTTTCAAAATTATGAAAATTTTAATCCACACAATTTCTACTAGTGTAATTTGAAATCGTAGATTAACCACTGATATCCCTTAAATTCTTACTTTTCTGCTTACCATGTTTCGTCTAAGTATAGTTTGAATAATCGAAGGTGGTGATATTCTGACGTGTATAAGAGCATTCCACAATTTAAAACACAAAGCCTAGAACCTTCAGAGGGTAATGATTTAAATATACCAGGAAGGCAAAACCCCAGGAAGGCATTTCCACGAACATTTCTCAAAATTAAGAAAATTCACAGAAGCATTTCAATAATCATTTCTCAAGAGAATCTTCACGAAAGCATTTCTCAAGAGCAATCATTTCAACAGAGGATGGGAATCCAACGGTCGAGAGCACTCAAGCCCTCGCTCTCAAGAGATGTAAAGCACGGTCGTGATTGAATCTCAGTCGTTGGATTTCTGAGATTAACTAATCAGAAGAAGGAGAAGGGCTATGGGTGCTCCTGGGGCGATTTAGGCGGCTGGGATGGTGCCACATGACGCCATCCTAGCTGTCCAACTTCTTTGGCTGGGATGGTGCTATAAATGTCGGATTGAATCGATTTTTGCACTGTTGGGCTGCGATTGTCGATCTAAACCCATCCGTGTGGTTGGATTTGTCATGTGAAGTATGGATTTTCACCACCTTGCTCCTCAACCTCTGACATTTCTCGGACTGCATATGATGCTACGGAGGTTCGATCAGGGTAATTTTGAAGGTGTTGGACTTCGATGGTGCCCTTATCCGATTCATACGGTTGGATCTTCAATCGAGGCCTTGAAATATATCATACTGTCTCCTGGCTACAATAAGAGGTGAATTAATATATAATTTGTACACATTAATCTAAATGCATGATGATGCATGTTATGCAATATTTATAATGCATGATGCTTTTATGACCCTAGAAACATGCATAAGTATGCAATTTAGTCCAGTTAAATGTGTACACATCAACAATATTAAGGCATCAAAAACTATTCTAAACTAACTTTGTTAATTATTGACAAGAGTATCTGTTACGACCCAATCCCAAATCCCTACAAGACCCGAGACTGGCCCACTTCGACTAATCTCAAGACCTAGTCGTCCAACGGGAAATAACCAAAAGTAGAAAATATTCCACGACCACAAGTATAATGTAACTAAGCAGAAAATAATACAGACACAGTAAAAGAACCAAAACAGAATGTCTCATAAGAGTATAGACCATCACAACTAGTATAGCAAAAGTATAGCGGAAGATATAATAGAAATAGTATTTCATATAACAAAATACTCACTACTACAAAAGAAGCTAGAAAACGGAAAGGAAACATAGCTAAGGTTGGGCTCGACTGGACCCAACTCCCTCTGCAGCCGGTGGTGCTAGCTGCTCAACTCCCTGACCTGAACAAGGTTATAAAATTTCGTAGTCAGCTAACGCTAAGTAGAGTGGTAATTAAGCCATTTACATGCAATTTAAAACAAGCAACTAATTAATTTTCATTCTCATTTAGCTCAACTAAGTAGTTCTAATTTGTTTGTTCTTTCATTTATCAGGTCCTCTCTTGATCTTGTCTATTCCTCAAGGGAATGATCTTGATTGCAGTCTTTCCTGAGATGTAGGATGTACATGTTGTGCTCTCTTGGTCGAGAGAGTCCCCCGTGGTAATCCTACATCCAGTCAACCACCCTGAGGTCACGGTCGCGACGTAGTGATGACTATGGCATGTGCGATAAGCGCACGGGTAGCTATCCCACACTAGCATGCGGTCAGTCGTTTCCGCTAATGGGTGCGCCTAAAGGTATCGTACGGAACAACACAAGTCATTGCCCTCTCAGAACAAGGGTCTCACCCCTAAGAACAGAATAGGGGTCTCCCCCCTCCACAGTTCGCATACCCTCGTCCGACTATCCCGATTTTCCTAGTGGGCCTAACAAGAGTCGGTGTAGGGTGGCTAGTCCTAACCCTGGGCCCAGTGGGGCAGCTAGCTCCCTCCCTACACTAAATAGCTCACCTCGGTACCATGTACATGAGGGCCAAACAGAAGTCGGTGTAAAGTGACTTGGCCTAACCTCTGGTCTCAACCCAAAGGGATGGCTAGCTCCCCTCTACACAAAAGGGACAGTTGCTCTCCTTGGTACCGCGTACACAAGGACCTGCTCACTTCCCATCTACTTACTAAGTTCTTTCCATGTACAGGAGTCCTTCTCCTAATTCCCCTTAGGGTTCATGCCTGTATTCCTTTCATTCCATTTTCCAACATTCAAATCTCACTATTCACATTACGGGTTTCATTTGTATAACAGGCAGCTCATGTTTTTCTAAAGAAAGCATCGCGTTAATAAACTAATACATTTGCTAGCAAATTGGTTTAACATGCACCTTAAGGAAGACAGTGTAGCTCAAGCAATATTCGTTTATTTCTACCCTAGAGTTCATTTCATGCCTTAGGGTTCAAGTAAGTTATTCTAAACATGCACTTGGTTTTATTAAATCTTGATATTAAATCAAACCACTCTATCAGGAAACATGGGAGGAATTGGGGCTAAAATCGCAGGTCCTGTCGCCTCCACAGGCCTGACGTACTCAACTGGATGGAGACCTAAACAATTGACCAACCTCATCAAACGAGTCCAAAACTGTATATAAGTGACACTAACTTGTAGAGAAACTCAAGAGAAAAATAATGGTACTTTGTTTGCGAAAATCCAATTCCGTTTGGGCCCTAAATGGGCTAAAAACATGCATACTATCTAAAATCAGACGTCTGGGACTAGACCCAGATGTGTTAAACGAGCTCAGAACCTCACCTTTCTTTCCTGCGGCTTCCTTAGATGTTTGAAACCCCTCTACAATCATCTGAGGGGAGCCTCAGATGTCGGACTCTCCTTCCGGTCGTCTGGGAGCACAGTCAAACGTTTGACGATGTGCCCAGACATCCAAAAGTACCTCGAAGGGTGCACTGCGTGCCTTTCTAACGCTCTATACTTGTGTACGCACACACAGAGCCAAAAATTGCTAAGTGTCCTATTTGTATGGCCGAAACTTGTGCAGAAACACGTACCTCTACACTAAATGCGCTTTCAGATGTCTGGCCTCAGCTCCGAACGTCTCGTTGCTGCTCCAGACGCCTGATACTGGAAAAATTTTCAGTATGCAAAACCTTCTTGCGAGCCTTCTTCTCCGTGAAGACCCCTCTGCATCACCCGCAGCTGCTACGCCAGCAGCTTTAGGAGGTCATGAAGCTCCCCTTCGTGAGCTCCTCCTCCTCGCACGACCCTCTCCTCGCACAAGCCCTCGATCGTGCACTTGCAAGCTCCCCCGAGTCTCCTTCTCTCCCACACTCTCGCTCCTCGCTCACACTCATCTCTTCTTCTCCTCCGCGTCCCGTCCCTCTTCTTCCTCTCTACTCGCTGTGCTGGGGGCAGGGGAGGAAGGTGGCTGCCGGCAGGGGGAAAGGAGATGGAGGTGGTGGCTAGTGGTGATGGGGAGAAAAAGGAGGGGTGTGGGGGTTTGAATAGGTGGTGTTCAGGGTTTTGGGTGAGGAGGCTGGAGGGGAGAGAAAATGCATGAGTGTCGCATGCGTGCGAAAAGCAAAGAACGTACGATTTTCCCTACTTTCAGACGGCTGACCATCAATCCAGATGTCTGGACAGACATCTGATTAATACTCCAGACGTCTTATCCAACCTAAGAGCGGCAGGGAATTTCAACATAACAAATTTAAAGGAAGTTTCGTCCCTGAAACTTAAGCTAAGTAGGGTGTGGAAAGTACGCAAAAGCGCATAACAAACTTAAACGGAACTAACGTAGGTCTGAAGAGACGTAACCTCAAAAAGCTCCAGGTACTACTCTCGCATCACTACCTCAGGCTCCCAAGTTGCCTCCTCATATCGCTAGCTTCTCCATAGGACCTTCACCAGTGATACCTGTTTTTGTCTTAGACTCCAAACAACTCTATCTAGTATCTGTACCGGCCTCTCGGGATAGGTCAGGTCGTCTCCCACCTCGACACTCTCATGGCTCAGAATGTGGCTAGGATCAGCGACATACTTCTTGAGGTTGGACACATGGAACATGTCGTGCACCTCAGAGAGCTGGGGAGGAAGGGCAAGCCGATAAGCAACGGGTCCAACTCACTCCAAAACCTCAAAGGGTCCCACAAACCTCGGCACAAGCTTCCCTTTCACTCCAAAACATTGGAAACCATTCATGGGCGAAACATGGAGGAAGACGTCATTCCCAAACCTTGAACTGCACTTTCTAGCGCTTCCTATCGGCGTAGCTCTTCTGCCTGCTCCTGATAGTGCGTAGTCGTCTATGAATCTGCTCTATCACCTCCTAACTCTACTGGATCAACTTGGAGCCAACCTTCCACTTGGTCCCCACCTCAACCCAACTCAAGGGTGTGGTACACCTCCTACCGTATAGAGCCTCGTAGGGTGCCATGTTGATGCTCGAATGATAACTGTTATTGTATGCAAATTCTGCCAGGGGCAAATGCTCCTCCTAGGAGCCTCTCCAGTCTAGTACACAAGCGCATAGGAGGTCCTCGAGTGTCTGTATGGTGCGCTCTGACTGCCTGTCGGTCTGGGGGTGGTAGGTGGTACTGAACCTCAGACGGGTCCCCAATGCCTACTGAAACTCTGCCCATAACTGGGAAGTGAAATGAGTATCTCTGTCGGATATGATCTCGCAAGGGACTCCATGCAGACGCACCACATCTATGATGTATCGCTCTGCCAGCTGTGCTGGCCCAAAGGTGACTCGGATCGGCAGGAATCGTGCCGTCTTCATCAACCGGTCTACTATTACCCAAACTGCATTGTGTCCCCACTAGGTAACTGGTAGACCCACCACCAAGTCCATGGTGATGCTCTCCCACTTCCACTCTGGCACAGGAAGTGTTTGTAAAGACTCTGCAGGCCTCTGGTGCTTGGCCTTCACCTACTGACATACTAAGCACTGCTGGACAAACTCATCAACATCCTGCTTCATCCCTCTCCACCAGAAGTCGCGTCGCAGATCATGGTACATCTTTGTATTTCCGAGATGTATGGTGAACCGGGACTCGTGCGCCTCAGTTAGAATCTCTTTCAACAACTCCTCGTCTCTAGGTACACATAGGCGTCCCCTCATGCGTAGTATCTCGTCTGAGAAGGAAAAGTCTCCTGGCTCCCCTGTCAACACCCTGTTTCGTAGTGTCTGTAAGTACGGATCAGCCATCTGTCCTGCAATGATGCGGTCTATCAGCTCTGGTCGTGCCTGCTGCATTACTGTCACTGGCCCGTAGTACCCCTCATGACTCCCGTGGTCGCCAACTACCCACCTCCTCCATGTGTCTCCAACTTTGTGCCTGCAAGCTGGCCAAGTGGGCGAGCACCTTCTGGCTCAAGGCATCGGCCACCACATTGGCCTTCCCTGGGTGGTAGGAGATGCTGCAGTTGTAGTCCTTTAGGAGCTCTAACCAACGTCTCTGTCTCAAGTTGAGCTCCCTCTGGTCAAATAGGTACCTGAGGCTCTTGTGGTCTGTGAAGTTCTCGAATGTCTCATCATACAGGTAGTGCCTCCATGTCTTCAGCGAGAAGACAACTGTTGCCAGCTCTAAGTCATGGGCGGGGTAGTTATGCTCATGGGGCTTTAGTTGCCGCAAAGCGTAAGCGACAACGTGACCTTGCTGCATGAGCTCACCACCCAACCCATGCAACGAAGCATCGGTGTAAACTGCGAACCCACCACTGCTGTCTAGAATGGTAAGCACAGAAGTTGACGTCAATCTCTCCTTCAACTCCTGAATGCACGCCTCACACTCATCTGTCTAGGAAAAGGGCACGCCCTTCCTGGTCAGCTGAGTCATAGGACGCGCGATCTGAGAGAACCCTTTGATAAACTGCCGGTAGTAGCCTGCCAGTCCCAGGAAGCTGCGTACCTCTGTCACGGTGTGTGGTCTCTCCCACTTGAGCATGGCCTCAACCTTGGCTGGATCCACAGCCAACCCATCTCCTGAAATCATGTGGCCCAAGAAAGTCACCTGTCTCAGCCAAAACTCACACTTGCTGTACTTGACATACAGCCTGCATCGTCTCAAGGTATCCAGGACAATATGTAAATGCTATCCATGCTGTGCCTGATCCCTTGAGTAGACTAGGACATCGTTGATGAACACCACCACAAACTGGTCTAAGTAAGGTCTGAAAACACGGTTCATCATGTTCATGAAAGTAGCGAGGGCGTGGGTTAGCCCAAACGGCATGACCAAGAACTCATAGTGCTCGTACTGCGTACGAAAAGCTGTCTTGGAGACGTCGGTCTCCTTGATTCTCAACTGGTGGTGGCTTGACCTCAGATCTATCTTAGGGAACACTAGCGTCTCTTAACTGGTCAAAGAGGTCGTTGATACGAGGCAGTGGGCACTTGTTCTTGACTGTGACCCAATTCAGCTGTCGGTAGTCAACATAAAGTCGCAAGGTACCGTCTTCTTCTTCACAAACAACATAGGAGCTCCCCATGGGGATGCACTGGGCCTCACAAAGCCCTTCTTCAACAAGTCCTGTAACTATGACTTGAGCTCTCACAGCTCAAGTGGTGCCATTTTGTATAGTGTAATAGAAATGGGGTTGGTCCCCGATACTAGTGAGATCTCAAACTCGATCTCACGCTCAGGCGGTAGTCCTGGAAGCTCCTCTGGGAAAACGTCGAGGTACTCGCAGACCATCAGGATACTCTGAAAGTCGGCCACGGGGCTAGGTTCTGCTACCACATAAGCTAAGAAGCTCTCACATCGCTGGCCTAAAAGCTTCGCTGCCCGAAGTGCAGAGATGCACTTGAAACCTCCGTC
This sequence comes from Thalassia testudinum, assembly GCA_037157565.1. Lineage (NCBI taxonomy): Eukaryota > Viridiplantae > Streptophyta > Magnoliopsida > Alismatales > Hydrocharitaceae > Thalassia > Thalassia testudinum. The sequence goes on from JAZHRO010000061.1 coordinate 3,030,424, forward strand.
TACCGGCTGGCCGTGAAACTCAAAGGGAGGCAACTTCGGTATGGAGAAGACGATCTTCCTCCCAAAATAGTCCACCAAGTCGTGATAGGCAGACAGCAAGTTCATCCCTAGGATCATGCCAAAGTCCTCCATCGGGATTACTATCAGGTCGGCGGGAAGACTGTGTCCCCTTATAGCAACCTTACAGTCTGTAAAGACCTCCTTTGCTACGAACAATTGTCCTCCTGGCCCTCTAATAAGGAACGAAACCTCTAACAGTACGCTGCCCGGCCCTAAATTGACGGTAAAACTTGAGGAGACAAAAGAATGTGTGGCACCAGAATCGAAAAGAATGTAGACTAATCTGCCAGAAACGGTAACCATACCTGCCACCATAGAACCTGAAGCCCTAGCATCTCGATGTGTTAGGGCATTGATACGCCCCTCAGCCCTAGGTGCAGACGAAGCAGCCATGCTCTGGGTCGGACGAGCATCAACCGACCGGTACCCTCCTCGTGGCTGCTGTCCTCCTCTATGTGCCTGGTAATCGCGGCCACCAACTCGGCCTCTAACACTCGGTGCGGGGAGCATCTATTGTGCTCTGGCCCTAGATGGGCAGTCCCTCCTGATGTGGCTCGGCTGGCCATACTGGTAGCAGAGAGGGGCACAGCCTCCTCCCTCAGTCGATCTCTGCCAGTGGCTAGGCGGGGGTCTGGTGCTGGCAGTTGGCCTCTGTCTGGGGCCCCCAAAGGCCACTGGTGGCCCCGTAGAATGAGACGGCTCTCTCGCGGCCGTCGGGAGTACTCTGACTGGCAGGGCCTCTTCCGTCCTCTGTCAGTGTCTCGCATGGTCGGGTTGGTCTCCTCATAAGTCATGGCCACCTCAACCACATGAGAGAAAGTGGGCAACTTTAAGGGTTTCACATACCCCTGAATCGTAGGTCGGAGCCCCTCAGTAAACCTCCACAGGCGCTCCTCCTCAGTAGACACAGCTGTCAGGGTGAAGCATGACAGCTCTAAGAAATGCGTGCGGTATGCACTAACTATCATCGCCCCTTAACGGAGAGTGTGGAACTCCTGCCTCCTCTGGTTCTGCCAGGTATGCAGAAAGTAATGCTCGCAAAAGAGAGCCACGAACTGGTCCCACGTCGGCTCTCTCCCCTCTTGGACTCTGACTGCTCTCCACCACCTATGGGTTGGGCTCTCCAGCTGGCATGTGGCAAAAGCTATGCGACACTCTGCAGGAGGGCGAAGGGTGTCAAACACCTTCTTTATCTGCTCTAGCCAGTCCTCTGCCTCAGACGGGCTTTCATACCCCTTGAAGGAGGGGGGCTTCAGCTTACGGCACTGGCTGAAAAGCTCGTGGTGGAGTTGCAATGGGGGAACAGGTACACCTCCAGGCAAGGAGGGCTTGTGCTCAGAAGTGTTTGAGGGTGGTGGGGGTGGTAGAGGATCACCCCCTCCCCCTCCTGCTCGTACGACGTTGCAGCGGTTCCCCTGTCCAACAAAGGACTCCCCCTCCACGTCCTCAGGGAGAGGTGGCTGAGGAGGCTGCTGAAACTCCTCTCGTACGATATCTCGGATCAGCTGGGCGAGATCCTAAGCTTGGATGCCCGGAAGGAGAGGTGGGTTGACTGGTGCCTCAGGTTTGGCACGTCTACCCCTCCAAGCTCGCCCGCAGCCACGTCCATGGCCTGCCTCGAGAACTCCCTGATGAGGGATCTCCTATAAGGAGACACACAAAAAGAGTAGGAACTTTCAATGATAGTAGATTACATAAGGAAAATAAGATTCGAAAGTGAAGATCAAGCAATACATTGTGATGGCTATCATAGTTACAAGCATGTGGGTGCTATTTTTCAAACCATTTGGTTCATTTCTCGAGACGACCTTGCTCAGATACCATCTTGTTATGACCCGATCCCAAATCCTTACAGGATCCAAGACCGGCCCGTCCTAAGACCTAGTTGTCCAATGAGAAATAACCAAAAGTAGAAAATATTCCACAACCACAAGTACAATGTAACTAAGTAGAAAATAATACAAAGATAGTAAAAGAACAAAAATGAAATGTCTCATAATAGTACAGGCCATCACAACTAGTATAGCAAAAAGTAAAGCAGAAGATATAATAGAAATAGTATTTCATATAACAAAATACTCACTACAACAAAAGAAGCTAGGAAATGGAAAGGAAACACAGCTAAGGCTGGGGTCGACTGGGTCGAGCTCTCTCTGCAGCCAGTGGTGCTGGCTACTCAACTCCCTGACCTAAACAAGGTTATAAAATTCCGTAGTCAGCTAACGCTGAGTAGAGTAGTAATTAAGCCATTTACATGCAATTTAAAACAAGCAACTAATTAATTTTCATTCTCATTTAGCTTAACCAAGTAGTTCTAATTTGTTTATTCTTTTATTTATCAGGTCATCTCTTGATCTTGTCTGTTCCTCAAGGGAACAATCTTGATTGCAGTATTTCCCGTGATGTAGGGTGTACACGTGGTGCTCTCCTGACCGGGAGAGTCCCCCGTGGTAATCCTACATCCATTCAACCACCCTGAGGTCAAGGTTGCGACATAGCAGTGACTACAGCACGCACGATAAGAGCACGGGTAGCTATCCCGCACTGGCACGCGGTCAGTTGTTTCCACTAGCGGGTATGCCTAAAGGTACAGTATGGAACAACACATGGCCTTGCCCTATCAGAACAGGGGTCTTGCCTCTCAGAACAGAGCAAGGGTCTCCCCGCTCCACAGTCCGCATACCCTCGTTCGACTATCCTGGTTTGCCCAGTGGGCCTAACAAGAGTCGGTGTAGGGTGGCTAGTCCTAACAGCGGGCCCTGTGGGGCGGCTAACTCCCTCCCTATACTAAGTAGCTCACCTTGGTACCACGTACACGAGGGCCAAACAGAAATCGATGTAGAGTGACTAGGCCTAACCCCGGGTCTCAACTCAAAGGGGCGGCTAGCTCCCTTCTACACTAAAGGGACAGTTGCTCTCCTTGGTACCACGTACACAAGGGTCAGCTCACTTCCCGTCTAGTTACTATGTTCTTTCCATGTACAGGAGTCCTCCTAATTCCCCTTAGGGTTCATGCTTGTATTCCTTTCATTCCATTTTCCAACATTCAAATCTCACTATTCACATTACGGGTTTCATTCGTATAACAGGCAGCTCGTGTTTTTCTAAAGAAAGCATCACATCAATAAACTAATACATTTGCTAGCAAATTGGTTTAACATGCATCTCAAAGAAGACAACGTAGCTCAGGCAATATTCGTTCGTTTCTGCCCTAGAGTTCATTTCATGCCCTAGGGTTCAAGTAAGTTATTCCAAACATGCACTTAGTTTTATTAAATCTTGATATTAACGTAAACCACTCTACCAGGAATATGGGAGGAATGGGGGCTAGAACCACAGGTCCTGTCGCCTCCACAGGCCCTACGTACTCAATTGGTTGGAGACCTATACAACTGACCAACGTCATCAAACGAGTCCAAAATTGTATATAAGTGACACTAACTCGTAGAGAAACTCAAGCGAAAAACAACGGTACTTCATTTACGAAAATATGATTCCGTTTGGGCCCTAAATGGACCAAAAACACGCATACTGTCTAAAATTAGACTTTTGAGACTAGACCTAGACGTCTTAAATGAGCTCAGAACCTCATTTTTCTTTCCTGCGGCTTCCTCAGACATCCGAACCCATCTACAATCGTCTAAGGGGAGCCCCAAATGTCAGACTCTCCTTCCAGTCGTCTGGAAGCACAGTCAAACGTCTGGCGATGTGCCCAGACGTCCAAAAGTGCCTTGAAGGGCGCACCGCGCACCTTTCCAACGCTCTGTTCCTGCGTACGTACATGCAGAGCCAAAAACGGCTAAGTGTCCCGTCTGCATGGCCAGAACCCGTGCAGAAACACATACCTCTGCACTAAACGTGCTTTCAGACGTTTGGCCTCAGCTCCAGATGTCCCATTGTTGCACCTGACATCTGGTCAATGCTCCAAATGTTTGATACTAGAAAAATTTCTAGTATGCAGAACCTTCTCGTAAGCCTTTTTCTCTATGCGGACTCCTCCGTGTCGCCTGCAGTTGCTATACCAGCAACCTTAGGAGGTCGCGAAGCTTCCCTTCGTGAGCTCCTCCTCCTCTCACGACCCTCTCCTTGCACGTCCCTCTCCTCGCACGAGCCCTCGACCATGCACTCGTAAGCTCCCCCAAGTCTCCTTCTCTTCCATGCTCTCGCTCCTCGCTCACACTCTCCTCTCCTTCTCCTCCGCGTCCCGTCCTTCTTCCTCTCTACTCGCTACGCTGGGGGCAGGGGAGGAAGGTGGCTACCGGCAGAGGGAAAGGAGATGGACATGGTGGCTGGTGGTGAAGGGGAGAAAGAGGAGGGTTGTGGGGGTTTAAATAGGTGGTGTTTAGGATTTTAGGTGAGGAGGATGGAGGGGAGAGACAACGCGTGCGCGTTGCATGAGTGCAAAAAGCAAAGAACTTACGGTTTTCCCTGCTTTCAGATGTCTGGCCATCTATGCAGACGTCTGGACAGACATTTGATGAATACTCCAGACATCTTATCCAACCCAAGAGAGGCGGGTCATTTCAGTATCTAAGTGTAACGACCCGATTCCCGAATCCCTACGAGACACGAGAACCGGACCGACTCGACTAATCCCAATACCTGGTCGTCCAACGAGGAAGTAACCAAAGAAAAGTAAAATAAACCACATTCAGCATGAATATAACTAACAGTAAGAAAATACAGCAGTAAGGAAAGAAACCACTACAGTATATACCACCACAACAGTAGAACAATATTCATAACATAATATGAAACTGCAGGTAAAGAAAAGTACAGCGGTAACAAGAACTACTCACTACAGTGGAACCACAAAGAGGTACAAGAGAACAGTGGTAACTCTACTGGACCCTACTCGGCCCAGCATCCTCTGCAACCGCTGACCCTGGCTGCTCAACACCTGGTCCTGAAAGGTAACGAGTGTAACACGTCAGCAAAACGCTGAGTAGAGTGGCAGCTAAACTAAAGAAATAGTAAAGTGTACAGTAGCTGTTTTAATTTTCTTTCTTCCTTTATTTACGTCTTTCTATTGTTTCAAAATTTATCTATTTCTCAGATCCTTCACTTGATCTCGAATGTTCCTCGTGGGAACGATCTTGATTGCAGTCTTTTCTAAAAAGTAGAAGTAGCACATGGTGCTCTCCTGGCCGGGAGAGTCCCCCGTGGTGATCCTACTCTTAGTCAACCACCCCAAGGTCACGGACAGGCGTAACGGTGACTACGGCACGCGCGATAAACGCACAGGTAGCTAACCCGCACTGGCACGCGGTCAGTCGTTTCCGTTAATGGGTGCGCCCAAAGCACAGCACGGAACCAGCACAGGGCAGAGCCCTCTCAGTAACAGGGGTCGAACCCCTCCACAGTAACCAAACAGGGGCCTTGCGCCTCCACAGTCCGTGCACCCTCGCCTGACTACCCTAGTTTGCCCATTGGGCCTAACAAGTCGGTGTAGGAGGCTAGCAGAACCCTGGGGCCCGTGGGGTAGCTAGTACCTCCCTACACTAGTAGCTCTCCTCGGTACTACGTACACGAGGGCCAGCAAGTTGGTACAAAGTGGCCAGTCCTAACCCCGGGTCCCTGGGGCGGCTGGCTCCGCTCTGCACTAAACAGGTACAGGTACTTCCCTTGGTACTACGTACCCAAGAGACAGCACACTTCCGCGTCTTTCTTTCTCAGTTCCATTCCTTTCTCTTTCCAGGAGTTCCACTCCTAATTCCCCGTAGGGTTCCAGTTCTTTTAACTCAGCACATTCAGGTTTCACCTTTCCAGTTTCATGTTCATACATCCCATATTCCCAGACATGCTCATTTATTCATAACAGGCAGCTGTTAAACCAATTTACAGGTAGCTATTATTTCCTTTCCACATTTTTCAAGACTGCAGTATTCATATATTCCACTAGTTCTTTCCATCCTAGGATTCATGCCATACCCTAGGATCTATCATACAATCTAGTTTTCCAGCCCTAGGATTCATGCAACACCCTAGGATCTACCATTCATTCTAGTTTCTCATTCCTAGGATTCATGCAATGTCCTAGGTTCTATTTATGGTTCCATAATTAACAGATTATACTAATAAACTTAAAAGTCACTCTACCGGTTACAACAGGTGTACTGGGGGTGTGGTCGGGAATCCCGCGTACCTCCGCAACCCCCGAGACTGCAACGGAACGGGATCCTATCACAAGGGTCAAACACAAGGAGTTTCTCAAAATAGTATACAACTACTGTAGACGGGTAGAGGATGTAATTCCGAAAAGCACGCAACTCGAAATGTGGAAAACAGACTCCAAACGGGCCCTAAACGGGTCGAAAACGACGAAACAGTGCAAAATCAGACGTCTGGAACCTCTTCCAGACGTCTTAAAAAGTGGATCAGAGGTTACCTTTGCTTTGCGTGGTCTCTCAGACGTCCAGAAGCCTGCGGGGGCGTCTGGCCTAGTTCCCAGACGTCCGATGGTCACCTCGGACGTCTGGAAGTCGTTCCCGTCGTCTGGCACTTCAGTCAGACGTCTGATTCGCGTTGGATGCGAATCTCAGAACCTGCGCGTACCCATTCCTCGTGCTCAGTACGGACGGTCGAAGGAAAGAAGAAGGTACGAAAATAACTTACTTACCAGACGTCTAGAAAGTCCTCCAGACGTCTTCCCCGTCGTCTGGTTGGAAGCCCAGACGTCTGATTCTGGAAAAATTTCCAAAACCAGGGCGCGACTCGCCCTCCGCTCGCGACGCTCGGCCACGCTACGTCTCGTCTGCCTGCTGCTCAAGCTGCAGCAGGCCTCCCGTGTCACTCCGTGCCCGCTGTACCCCCGCCGGCCGGCTCCCGCTGCCCCTGCAGGCTCGAGCCCTCACGGTCGACGCCTCCTCCCTCGCGCAGCACCTCCTCTCGCACCCACCGCGGCTGTCGCCGCCGCCGCTCGCTCACGCTCGCACTTGCTGGAAGAGGAAGAAGGAGAAGCGGAGGTGGTGAGAGTGAGGGAGAGGGCGAGGCTTTTTAAAGCCTCACGGGGAGGAGAGAGAGAGCGGAACAGGGGGCAGCGCCTGCGGAGGAGAGGGAAAAAGGGCACCCGCAGGTCTGCGCGTGCAGGCGCGCAGACGCGAACGTACGTGCCGCCGTAACCAAATCCCAAACGTCTGGGAGGGGTTCCAGACGTCTGGTTCGACGTCTGGGCCTCCTCCCAGACGTCTTAAAAGACGTCTGAATCCGCGCGTTTGTAACACTAAGTGTTTACAACTAATTATATAGAAATTAATTAATGCCTTAAAACTATGTACAATCAAGGCAAAAAAAATGATAACACTTATATCTCTCTAACATATGCATACACAATAGTACTAAGATTAGTAACTTATTAATCATACACACAACATATATATACTAGCTTAACATATAACCATATAGATATATATAGCACACATACATACAATACTAACTATATATATTACACATATACATACTACTAATATATACAACACTACTTTTATATATATATATATATATATATATATATGTAAGTATGCATGTATGTATACAAAACCTTAAAAACATATATACAAAATAATGTAAAAATGAGATTTTATTTATTTAATTCTGCATTATAACTTACATGTATATAATATGCAACACACACACACTATACTTAGCACACAATAAACACACAACACACACACTATACTTAGCACACAATAAACACACAACACACACACGCACAACATATACACACACTACACTAACACTTAGCTTTGTTTTTAAGTTAAACACTAAACTGCTTGGGTAAAAAAATATTGGTGGTTTTACACATAACTCAAAGGCTCAGTAGGTCGTAGCAATTACTACTAAGCCCACCCTATGAGGGAGGCAAATGCTAGATTTAGGTTTAATTTGAGCCTAATATAGGCCCACCAAGCCCACGTCCTCTCTCTCTCTCGTGCATGCTTGGGTATATATGCTCTCGGGAGCCAACCCCCTTACTTGGCCGATAAGCTTATGAATGGCTTTCATTTTATATTGCAAAGATCACTCATTGCCACACAATGTGGCACTAACTACAATGTCGAATTAGCGCGTAATTGCGTGTTTCATGGTGAAGTTTAGGCCCTCAATTAGCTATTAATTAATGAATTAATTTAAATTTAAATTATATACTATTGTAGCTAATATAGAGGGCTACTTATTGGTTTAATTATTTTACCTTAAATAAATATATAATTATATTTAAAATTAGCTAAAGTTAATGAAAAATACATGTTGAATTTAATGTTTATTTCTTAATTAAAGTATAAATTAATGAATTAATGGTATAATTGAATCTTAATTTAGTTAATTTATATAATTACAAGATTAATAAAGATTTTAAATTAATTTTAATTATTTTATTTATATATCTACACATTTAAATACACAATTTTATTAAGAAATACATAATTATACAATATACATAGTGTTTTACAGTATAAAGAGGGTCATAAATATACTGAAAATGATTTAAATTATAATATTTATATATACTATAACTTAATTAATTAATTAATTTACTAATCTACATTAATTTAACTTAATAATATACTTTATTAACTTATATAAATAGAAATATATACACTATCTACATAAATAAATAAATATAGATGTATTACTGTACATAATAATTACTGTATGTAGTATGTTAAATTATACATACATTTCTACAAATATATATTAGAGTACATATATATAGTTATATATAAATATAAGTTATATACATATAGTATAAATAATTATACAATATATATATAAATAATACCATACCCTATAACATAACATCAATACTTATCTAGATAAATAATATAGATATATAGATTATATGCATACTGTATGTACATTTAAATTACTATATACAGGTATCTTATGATTATATACAAGTATATACACTATATACACTAGGTATTTTTATGGATTTTGGAGTTTTTTAGCTTTTTATTTTGTTTTTATATTTTATAGGAATAGCAAAAGAGGAGAGAAAAAATGAGAGAAGAGAAGAAAACTCTTTTTGGTTGTTTTTATTTTTGAATTTTTATTTCTAATATGAGAAGTATAGAACTTTCTGCAGGTATGTTCTACAAACTAAAGGACTCAAAATCTAAAACTAACTACATATACACCTTAAATATATACAAATCTCACTCAAGAAACATTTATTTTATTTATTTATTATAGGAATAGAAAAAGAGGAGAGAAAAATGAGAGAAGAGAAGAAAACTCTTTTTGGTTGTTTTTATTTTTGAATTTTTATTTCTAATATGAGAAGTCTAGAACTTCTGCAGGTATGTTATACAAACTAAAGGACTTAAAATCTAAAACTAACTACATATACACCTTAAATATATACAAATCTCACTCAAGACACATTTATTTTAATTATTTTTGTATTTTTCTTAGTATTTACAAATAAATGCTGAAAGAGGCTATAAAATGATCTAACATTGATTTCAAGCCATAAAAATCATTCAAACTTGCTGGAAAGAATGGATATAAAATATTAAACATCCAGGCATCTATTCAGACTAGAATCTAACCCAAATCATAGAAGAATTCTTGAATTGCGTTAGATTAACACTTTTAGATAGTCTTCAGATTTTACAAGTCTGACATTGCTGACAAAGAAATTCACTAGTTTTTTACATTAAAATTACAACTTATACTCATTTAAATCATATCTAAATTTATACAGGAATGCTTACTTTGCATAAATCTATTTCAGAGAATTGTCTTGACCTTATTTACATTGAGATTTGCTTTAAATTGCAACTTGAAACTTCAACCAGAATTTTGAACAGCAGCTGCTAGTATTGTCAATATGTAAATTGGACTTGATCTGATCTCAAAACATAAGTCAAAATGTTCCATTATGTTTGAAAACCATAAAATTCATCTTCAACTCTAAATCAAAACGTTATCACATTAGATGAATGCTTAAGCATCAACAACCACCTCAGACCTGGGCAGTGAAGCTTTACAGTCCAAATCTAATTTAAATCATTGAAACCTCATGTTAAATCATTGCAAAAGTTCATTGAATGATCTGGAATCCTACAAAATCTAGTTGATGAATATAAAACCATAGAAACCCTAATTTGATCTCATCCTTATGCTATAGACAGCATGAAGGAAAAGAATCAAATTAGACCTTCGAATTAGCTTTGCTCAAGTCACAAACCTTTACTCAGATCTATCAAACCTCATTTAATGTCTCAATCAACAAATAAAATAATTTACATCCAAATATGAATATCGCCTTGGTAAGCATTTGCTATGAGATTGTTACAATGACTTGGTCACTTAGGTAACCTACACACCATTGATTGGTGTGTAGGAGTCCTATGAGTTTCTCTAGGAGCGATTAGATCATCGCAAGGGCATAAAAATAGTGCATCGAGAAATCCTTTCCCTCACTACCTAGGGCAATGAACCAAAATAGTACTAGGTATGCAAATTGGGAATGGATTCAAATCTCAATGGAAATCCAATCAAAATGGTTCAATTCAATAGTATTAAGCTCAATCAAACATCTGTAAACTCAATTCATTCAAATAGTTCAGATTAAACTCAATTAAATCTCGAATCCATCTATTGTTCGTTAAAAACTATTCATGCTCAATCTGCCCAATTATGCACAATTTTTATCCTTGGAGAGCTTGTGTGATCATATGAATTGGATGGAAGACCCTTTGATGGGTTTACCGTACCATTGATGGGAACACTATCATGAGCCATAACTAGATCAATTTAGTCATTATCAAGGAATAAATGCTCCTACATAACCACAAGAGGACTATATTTCATTGCATAATCATTCTAAGAGAAAGATAAGAAAATAAGGTTAAAACTGTAATTTTACCATCATATCTTGAATGTAGAATAACCATGGGTTTTCTCAGGGGTTAATTAAGGGTTAAATGGCCTTAAATGTCCAACAAGTGGGTTAGAACAGACAAAAGGATTTTCGCGTGTTTTGAGAATTAAATGACTTCTGAAACCCTAAGAACAGACCTGCTTAACTAACTGAGGTTCTGGTCAGGATAAAATTCACCTAAACCCTCTAAAATTCATATAAAAATATTATCTAGGGTTTGGTACCTTCAAATTGGCCATCAGAACCCGTCTTGACCTAAAATAGAGTCCTAGACAGACATTTGCCCTAATTTGGGTTTTTACATAAATTATCAAGTCAAACTTTGTCAAAACCAAAATTCAACTTCACCATTGGATTCCTTAGATCCAAATTAGGTTTGTACCAAAATTTGGGCCTAATATGAGACTGTCTTGACTTAGTTTCCAATTTGGTCCTATCTGATTCTTGTACATCACACATATGTTCTTAACTTTCAAAATCCTTACAAAAAGGCCCCTAACTTTGTCATCATTTTCACAAATAGGTCCCCACTCCATTTTTGGAAGGTTAAACCTTCACCGTCGAGTTTCGAGCGAGAATTTCTCGCTTGATTCTCAATCAATCTCTCCCAAAATTGATATGGGGATTCCTTGGGAAGTTACCTTCCATTTGAGACATTCTTTATGCTCTAAGTCTTTCCCAAAAGGCCATGCGAACCTTTCAAAGGTTCAGGTATCCTATTTTGCAAAAACCTTTCGAGCTTGGAAGCTTCTTTCCAAGCTTGGAAGGGCTTCCTATGGCCTATAAAAGAACCCCTATTACATTTCACTTCTCTTCAGCTAGGTTTGAGGCCATAAAACCAACTCCCTCGTCTTCTTCGGCCAACAACAACCGCAGCTCTGGTGATCCTCTACCTCTCGCTGTCAGACCTCCAACGGACAAATTGAAGGCCTTATCTTCTTCCCCTCGTCCCCGTGAGCCTCTCCTGCCAACGAGAGGTTGTGCCTCTACTTCAGTCGACGTCATCACCTTGCCGCCTTTACTTCCTTCTCCAACTTCGGTCGACCAACATCGAAGCCCTCTAACTCTCGATCTCGTCCCTAAGTCCCTCTATCTCTCCCTTTTCCTCTCTACATTATTTCCCCACTCTGACATCACATGCACGACCACCGATTCTCCCTCAACACCATCACCTTCTTCCTCTTTGACGATGCCTACACACCGCCACACTACTCGAAACTCGCCGCTATCACCTCTATCAGCTCTGCCATGCCCCACTCAACAAAAGCCCTCTACTCATTCACCCTATTCGCCACTCTACGACTCCCCTGAACTCCACCCGACTAATTCACCGCACCTCCGTTCCGAGGTCGTACGACCTTCTCACGCATGCACTTGCCTCACCATGCACACCATCACATTCTCCATCCTCAGGCGATCCTCCTAAGCATATTTGATGTGGTCGTGAGGCCGTTCTCATGCTTGCAAGTCCTCCACCAGAGCTCCACCACCGCCCCGGCTGCATCGACTATGCCTTCAGTCCTCTGACTACATCCACTCTAGATTTCAGCCCCAGTTTACGCAGAGTGGTCTCAGGATCCTTCCCAGGTCCTTGACTGGGGTCACCAGTGCTTGCAATTGCCTCAATTTGAGGCATTTTCACTACTTGCAACTCATGCGAAGAAAAGGTGGGACTTTAGTCCCACCTCATTTAGTGCACAGGCGCTTAAATTGAATTTGTGCTATAGCCCCATTGCCTCAGTTGCACAGGGTGAGGTCCCTCGCACGTTCCCACGCACGCCCTTGCCTGCGCTCATGCCTCGCGGGTCTGGGCTTGGTCCGTTTACCCAGATACTCGGGTCTGGTCTGGTTTACTTGGTCTAAGAAAGGAAGAAGAGAAAAAGAGAAGAAAGGGGGGGTTTTGCTTTGCCGCCCTCCTCTTGACTCCTGTGAGATTTGAGAGAAGCCTTTGCCTTTGCTGGCATGCTAAGTCCTGTGCTACGCCTTCTATGAAGCTAAAGGAAGAAGAGGAAGAGAGAAAGAAAAGAAGAGAAGGAAGAGGAGAAGAAGAGCGAAGCCTCTCCCTGAGGTTTGAAGAAGAAAGAGGAAGAGGACTTTGCCTCTGTTAAGGCATCTGAGTCTATTCTGTCATCTGATATCTGATACCTTGGTTCTATTGGTTATATTAAGTTGTGCTTGGCTTATCTGATCTGTTACTTTGAGTATCTTGCTAAGCTTAACATTGTACGGTAATTTGATGATTCAAATCACCATTTTACCCTCTCATCTTTTTGCATTATTAACATCAGATTTCATTTATATATCATTATTGTTTGAAATTGTTATATTGCATTTGAATTGCGATCTTGAGAAGTAATAAATATTATATGTTTTCGCACTGATTTGATCTATACTGCAACATGACGATTTTAAAACCCGTTTCAGAGCGACTAACATTTTGGCATCATTGTTGGGGTTGATCTCTTGATTGCAATATCAGATTTGGAACTAACTTGGTACATCTCTTTTGACTTTAATCTATTTTAGGGATTCATTGAAGAAAATATCAGCCGCACATCATCCACACCAGGGGCAGGTAAACTCCATTCACCCTCCTATAAGCCCCTGATTTTGATAAGCTAAAAAAGGAAAAAAATCAATTAGGGCTACTTGCATTCTATTCTTAGACAAATCATCAAGTTGCCTGATTTGATACATTCTAGAGAAACATCCAAATCCTTATTTGTGCACCTACCTAGGGCTTAAGGTATCTAGGGCTATCACCTTCTTGCTTGAGCCCTAGGTACCACATTTGGAAGGATTAAATTGGACCAATCAGAGCCAATTAGGGTTTCTGGTTTAGGATTTTAGAGACACACTTGCTTAATCAAGAATTGATCTTTCCAAATGGTGTGTGCTTAAGCCTTGATTGAATTGATCTATTTAAGCAAACCCTAAAACCAAGCTCTTAATCTCATTTGAACACTAAAAGAGAGACCTAAATTTTTCAAAGGACAAAACAGGTGAAGTTGACCCACCTTGTTGGGTTAACCAATCTTCAAATTAGGACACCTTGCACAAAAACATCTTAAAGTTCAAGAGAAATCATAAGAACCCTTGCTCTTAACTTAAAACTGGTAGACTTAAGAGGTCATGTCCCCATTCTGGTCTACCTGGTTCCTCAGTGACAAGAGAGGTCGGGTGGGGGAAACCCTGTAACTCTTGGGGGTGCTCTACCATGTAGGGGTCTTCGCGGGACTCTCCCTCTCTGCTTGCCCAGGTAATTCTTAGGTGGATGGCTTTCTGACTAGGGGGTATCATCCGCCCCGAACCTCTATAGTCATCCAAACTTGTTCAAGATCGCACTCTACTTTACGAATTTAGAGATGAAATCAAGTGCGAAGAATAATTGACCATAAAGTTTTTTTATTTTTTTATTTAATGCTCAATTTTAAAAAAATCAGGTATTAATGAAATTAAGCACTAAATAATCAATATCAATATGTGGAACAAGATATTGTACTAAAAATCCATTTATAAACAAAGCTTCAACTAATTTAAGCCAAGTTACAAACTTGTCCCTGAATTGTTACAAGTAGGTCCCTAAAAGCTTACGATTTGGTCCATGGTGATTTTCTTTCCTTTGAAGTGAGCCCCTGCCAGCAAAGGGACTACATCTCCGGTGAGACTCACCGGAGGTCGGCCGAAATTGAGCTCTAACTGTTGGATTGCTTCGACGAGCGGCGAAGCACAGTCACTGGCCTACTACCGACGTATTGGTGGTGACAGATATCTAGTTGAAGGTGGCAGAGGTGGCAAACGACGGCGTGGTCGGCAAGGAGGTCGGTGCTCACCTACACATGAAAACACAGCCTTGCGACCTAAGTAAAATACACCAATAGCTCCGGCGCAACGCGCCAGAGCTTGAGTACTCTCTATTATGCTCGTGTGTGCGTGTAAAGCTCTATCGAAGAAGCTCAAAACGAGCTTCAATGGCAGCTATGGGGGACGGTTGCGTGGATGTTAGAGGATCAAATTAGGTTGGGGTTAAGGTTGGCGAAGGTGAATGGAACTAAACCCCCAGCCTAATTTGGAGTGTGGGTGGGTAGAGTGCGATGATGGTGAAGGTGGTGGTAGGCATTAATGGTGAACGGCGACGTAGGAGTAAGAGACTACAAATGGAGCTATAGAGCGCCGGATAGCTAATTGACACCTAGAATAAGCAAAGACCTAAACTAATTTGATGAAAGGAGGAAGATATACACTTGGCATTGGCAAGCTTGATGGGCAACAAAGGAGGAAATTGTAGAGGATAAGGGGATCTCAAGGGCCGAAGGTTCACGTGAAGCTTTGGGGAAGAATGAGGAAGAAGATCCCTTGCTTGGTTGGCAGCGAGCAATGGTGAAGAAGCAAGGTTGAAGGTGCTCCAAGGTGCTTCAATGGTAATGGGCGAAGGAAGAAGAATATGGGGCTTGGTCACGCCAATTGAGCACGAACCTACTCAATGATGCACGACCACTCTTTATAGAGTAATAGTCTCGCAAATTGAGGTAGGAAAAGGGGTCATAACATAGTGTTTTTAAGGCAAGAATGGAGCCCTTTTTGAACGCGAAAATCAAGCTCCATTGATGGAATCATGAGCTGTATGCGTCAATACGTAGAGGATTGAACGAGGATCAATACCACCAAATTTGGTGGGATTTGATCTCGTGATTAGGGAGATATGGATCTGCAAAGTTCGCCTAAAGCTCAAGCTCAAGCTGTTGCCATGGCTGGAGGTTGAAGAAGATGGTTGCAGGGACCATTTTGCAAGGAATTTTGAAACTTAGGGGCAATTTTGTAAAAATTAGAAACTGAAGGAGCACATTGCAAACTTAGTCAAGATGGTATCTAATTGAGTTACAAATTTGTGGGTAACCTAATTTGGACCCAAGGAATCTAATGGTGGCTTTAATTTTGGGTTTTAATGAAGTTTTCATGGTCAATTTATAATTTAACCTAAAATATATCAATTACCCACCTTGGTCTTCGTTTTAGGTTAATTTGGGCTCATTTTGTAAAATTGAATGTTCTAAACCTTGTATAATATTTTTCAATGATTTTTAAATGGCTTAGATTATATTTATTTCCATCATAATCCTTTAAATTAAGGTGAGGCTGAAATTAGAATTTTATTAATTGTAATTTGACTTTTATTTTATAAAATCCTTAAATAAATCGTTATAAGCTCACTTATTTCAATTTTAAGCTTATTTGACCTTAGATTACTTTTAGGTTCACCCCTTGGTTAATCTACACCTATTTTTGCCCAGTAAAACAACAAAATTAACATATATTTATGCATGCCCTCAAATTCTTGATATTATTGAGATATACCCTTTTGTTGGTTAATGAAGTGAATTTAACCTTACAACTTAGTCAAATTATAGTAGATATGAAGGATGATGGTTTTGCCATCAACAACTTTGAAGTATTCCGGTTTCAAAAAGAAGAGCATCTTCGTGAAGCTCCCATATTGGAAAGATCTTGCAATCCTTTAAAACCTTAATGTGATGCATATTGAGAAGAATGCCATGGATAATATCTTAGACGTGTTAAACTTAAAAGATAACCCCAAAGACATGTTAAGAATGTCATGGACAATATCTTAACATGTAGGAGCTCCCTTAAAGACGTGTTAAACTTAATAGATTTTGACATTTGCTTTTGAGTCCAAGATTTTAGGTCAATTGCAAATGGATACAAGTGTGAAGAGCTCATGTCCATGGTGGATCGGAGGAGCTCGTTGGAGGAGAAGGAGCTTTACTCAGAGCAAGAGCTTGAAGAAAGGAGAAGAAGAATAGGATAGATGTGTTTATTGTCTTGTACTTTTGCCTTTACATTCTTTACTCTTTATTGTGTCTAGATACATGTTAAAGAGCCTCAAAGTAACAAAACTATGGTCCTAGGAACACTTACTCCAACCAAGGATACCTAGGCTTTTCGTAGAAAACTTAGAAAGACAAAATAGGCATCAGACAGCCTGATCAAACATCCAATCTGGAAATCAGACTTCAGATCTTAGACTTTAAGACGTCTGACTGTTTGATCAGATGTCCAAACACTTAAACTGGACTTAGTGCCTTCTGTCTGTTGATTTCAGATGACCAGCCCTTAATCCAGACGTCTTAGAAGACGTCTGATGACCTTGCTAGACGTCCAACTAGAGGAACGTTGACTTTATCAGACTAATCTTAAATGATTAACCTTTAATTTGATCTATTTTCACTCTCAGATGTCCTTAGTGATCCCTAGACATCTGATAAGTAGACGTTAGGCCCAAATCACCTTTTGTCAGATGATTATAGCCGTTTAGCCTCGAGAAATCCATTCCCACAAAAAATTATGTTTCCAGACATCCAGACCTAGTACCAGACGTCCAAGACATCATCTGACTGACTGTCACTAGAACCCTGTTTACTTCTGACTCAAGTGAGTAAGGAAACTCGTCTAGGATTAAACATCTGATTTTACTTTCCAAACATCTTAAAAGTAGTTTCCAGATGTCTGATACTTTACCCAGACGTCTGATAACCCTGTCAGAATTATAAATAGCTCTGATTCTGGCCTAACTTACCTTGTGTTTGCTTCCAATGGCTATAGAAGCCTTCCAAGGCATTCCAAAGTCTTCCTAGGCCATCTATAAATAGAGGGTGAGCCCTCCTTTGTTAGATACACCAAGACACACTAAGAATCACTTCTTTCCACCATATTTATGTCCTGAAGAAGTAGAAGTTCTAGGTCTCAAAAGCCGTCGTCCTCTTCTTGAGAGCTTCTTTCTTGTCGTGCACTCGCTCTCCCACCTACGATTAGGAGGGCACCATTGTGCCGTCACGTGGTTCACACGCCGGCGTCACTTGTCGACGCACTTCCATAAAAGGGAAGTTATCTTTGCCTATAGTAACTAGATTTAAATACTTGCTTTGTGGCTCTGTAGGATTTGTGTAGTTGTCTTTGGTTGGGTATTCGCATTGCGAATTCCTATCTCCTTCGTGAGACTAAATACTCCTCGTGAAGAGGAGGGGTTTGAGGTACGTTGCCCTCGTGTAAGTAGCGTGGTTGTATTGAGGTTAAGTCACCCTCGTTTTAAGTGACTCGGATAGTGGATTTGATCAACTCAGTCGATCGAGAAATCCTAAGTTGAGAGGCTTAGGAGGTGGTTTTTACCCGAGTTTGGGTTTCCACCTAAAATTCTATTGTTCTCTTGTGATTGGTGATTTTTGTGAGATTATTTAGTATATTTCCGCATATTTTCTGCATCATGCATATCTCACCCTCCTCTCGTAGGGAATTACAAAAACTACTCTACAGACGATGGTGGTGTCCAAGAGCCATCGACTGTCGACCAGTGGCGAAGAAAGGGGAGGACCCCTTAGAGGAAGAAGGTGGTGTCCACAAGCCATTAGCCATCGGTCAATGGCGATTGAAGGAGGTAGAGAAGCCTACTCGGTCACCGCAGGCGAGGAAGGAGGGAATAGAGTTGAGGGAGTGGAGTGAAGGGACTAACTCGAGGGGGAGGGAGTTGATAGGCACGTGCAGGGGTCCAAAGAGGTGTTTAAATAGGTTGAGGGAGCAATCTAGTGATCAGAGAGTGAATTTAGGTGCAAGGGTTAGGAATGGTGGGATGAGATGGAACGAAGTGTGGGAAGAATTTAGATAAAAACCCACTGTTAGATCAGATCTAAAGGGAACCATGGTGCTTTGCGCGAGGGCATGTGATGAATAGATCAAGATCCACTATTGGATCTGAGGTGCAAAGGATAGACGGTAGCTGCTTCACAAGTTCATCTTCGGTGAATAGTGCAAGGAGAAGAGGAAAGTTGCAACATAGGTCTTTTGGCTAATTTACGTGAATAGCCTTGAAGTGAAGGGGTAGAAAAATATTAGAAGAGGCCCATTAGTGAGAAGAACTAAAGCAGAGTGGTCTTCGGTGGCTTTCAAAAGAGCCCTTTCGGCTTTTATGTGTAAATAATTGTCAATGAACTAAGGACGTATATGTGAAACTCTAAATGTAAGGTTCTAATGATGTTTAATTGCCATGGGATTTTTATTGGAGCTTATTTGAACATATTAGAACATAATTTCACTCTTGTTATGTGCTTTTCAGCCCAAATATATGTTCAATTGACATTTGGATTATTAATTTGCATTTTTTGAATAGAATATCTCAAATATTGACTTAATTATGCATTTTTAGCACAAATTGAGTGTTTTAGATCATTTATGTTAATTCTTACACTTAACCCATTTATTGTGTTAAGAATATAGTGCTTAACTTAGTTTCTAGATTAAGTGAGGCATTTTGTTATGATGAGCCACACCTCATTAGAGCGTAGCAATCTCTTCTTGGTATGGGAGGAAAGGATCATCTTCGTCGACATGCCAAGTTGAACATATGAATAAGAAAATAGAGACAATGGAACATTCAGAAATGGAGAGGGAGAAGAGGTTGGAGGATGTGACTTTGCAGCTATAGGCAACCACTCGTAGAATGGAGCAGCAAGATGAGTTATTAGAGCAGCAGAGCTAGTAGATGACAGAGTTGATGGCATTTTTGTGAGGATCTAGACCAGATCATTCAATGTTCCACATACCTCCATGTAGGGATGACAACGATAGGGCAGACCTAGAGCTACTGGCATAGTTGTCCCAGCATAGTGTTTATTATGAATATTTCGTACCTTTTGTAATATTTAAACTCCTTTTATATATAAATATTTTGTATATATATTGTGTTGCGATTTACTTATATATGTTGTCTTGCTAAGTTTATATCTTATTTCTAATTAAAAAATTAATTTATTTTAAAAAAATATGTATATCTATTGTTGAAGCGATCTAGAGAGGATTAAGATTAAGTTATCATCGTTGTACTGCAAAATCCTCAATCGATCTCTCATCAAATAAAATTTATAATCTCAGTTATCTAGAAATGAAATCCGAAGTCGATTACAGGGAGCAAATATGAATTCACAAGCTAATCTTCAATTAAAACATAAATGAGCATAAGAAATAAAGCACTATAAAGATATTTAATGAATATTAATCTTGTCACATTAGATATTTAATGAAGCTTAATGTATTTTGGGATAAAAAGAATAGAAAAGTCAAAAGTGGTGATTTAAATCACCAACTAAGCCCTCTAGATATGCATCACAAATATCTCAAATAAACCAAATCATACAACAGTAATCTGACATCTAACTTTCAAATTAAACGACTTAAATGAAGCTTTGCTACAATACTCTGATTTTCTTCTTTTATTCTGCTTTGACTCTTCTTCCTTCTTTTCCTTAGCACTTCTTTCTATTCTTCTTCTCTCCTTCCTCTTCTGTCTCCACGACAACCTTCAGCAAGCCTTCCTTAAGGCCTCTCTCTCTCTTCCTTTCTTCTTAGCTCCTCTCTTTCTTCTCTTTTTCTTTCAAGCTCTCACAGCCAAGTGTTGGGCCTTCTTCTCTGAAGCAAAACCCACCCTCCCCAGCTCTCTCCTTCCTTTCCTCCTTTCCTCTTCTCTCAGATAGCCGGGTAATCGGGTATTCAGGTATGCGTACCCGGGTCTAGGGCTACGGGCATGGGTCGCAACCGAGGAGTGAAGGCTTAGGTCGGGTTGGGTCGGTGAAGTGTATGGGGACCTCACCCCCAGTGTGCTTGAGGCGATAAGCCCTCAGCACAAAAATAATTTATGTCGCTGCGTGTGGCCTTCCCTCAACGATGTGGGACTAAATGTCCCTTCTTCTTCGCGTGCGCTTGTGGCTGTGAGGATGTCCCAATTGGCATTGTGGCTATGCTTGAAGTCCCCGATTGAGGACCAGGAGAGGGTCCTGGAGTGAAACTCTCTCCTGGAGCTAAGACTTGGGCTCTTCGTGGCCTTCGAACAAGAAGAACAAGGCGGCGACGGCGGAGACCGGAAAGACCTGAAACTCAAGAATAAGGCCTTTTGGCCACGTCAAAACACCACAGAAGATTCACCAGACGTTGGCGAATGTAATGGCAGTGGTTTCATGGAGGATGGAGGTGCGTGGTGGTCGGACGGTGACAGGGAAGGTGGTTGGTGATGGGTTTGTTTGGGAGGTCGTGTGAGTGGATGGAATGGGGTATAAAGATGGGGGTTTGGTGCGGATGGATGAGGTGGAGCTCGGGGGAGCGTCGGCGAGGTGGTTGGAGTTGTGTAGCGAGCAGAGGTCCTCGCCGGAGGACGGCCGGAGTGGAGGAAGATGAAGGTGGTTGACAGCGTCAAGGGGTGCTTTTAGGATTTTTGAAAAGGAAAACTAACCTAAGGAATTAAAGGTACCTAACTACCTACTTTAAGGGATGAAAGTGGGTAGGATTTGCGTCGGCTTTGGCACACGGGTGACGGAGAAGATGAAGCCTTCGGTGATGGAGTAGCGAGGAAGACGTGGAAGAAGACAGGTGCGGGTATTGCGAGACGTGGATGAAGTTGGGGAAGAAGAATCCACCCTCTATTGTCTGTGAGGGTGCACGAGGAAGGTGGTCGGAGAACTCACCGGAGTTGGAGGAGGAGGTTGGGAAGAAGGGAAGAGACGATGTCCGACCTCCAAACCAAGCTAAGGATGTAGGGTTGTGCACGGGGGCTTTTTATAGGCCATTGGGTCGAGCTACAAGCTTGGAAACCAAGCTTGAAAGCATCTTAAATCAGGAAATAGGTTTAGGATCTCCAATAGTTGGCATGAACTCTTGGATGAATTAGGAAGGTCTTGGAAAAGCTCAGATGGAAGGGGATCTCCTTAGGAGTCTTCCTTCCAATTTTGGAAGGGTTTCTCTGTGAAATCAGGGAGATTTTCCTAATTGAAGATCAGCTCTAGGTGGGTTCACACAACCATGGTGGCAGGGGCCTTTTCACGAAGAAGATGGAGAAATTGGGGGGGTCCTTGCAATGAATTCGAAAGTTAGGGGCATTGGTGTGAGAGAAAAGAGTTAGACTGGACCAAAATGCAAACTTAGTCAAGATGATCTCTAATTGGGCTCAAATTTTGGTAAAAACCTAGTTTGGACCCAAGGAATCTGATGGTGAAGTTGGATTTAGGTTTTGACCAAGTTTGACTGGGTAAATTGTGTAGAAACCTAAATTAGGGCAACTATCTGTCTGAGACTTTGTTTTAGGTCAAATTGGATCCCAATGGTCAAAGCAAGCATACCAAACCTTATAGAATATTTTTTTATGATTTTTTAGAAGATTTAGGTAAATTTTATCCTGACCAAAACCTCAGTGAATTAAGCAGGTCTGTTTTTAGGGTTTCTGATGTCATTTAATTCTCAAAATGCGTGAAAACTCGTTTCTGTCTGCATAAACCCACTTATTAGGCACTTATGACCATTTGACCTTTAATTAACCCATGAGAAACCCCATGATTGTTCTGCAATTAAGATATTCTGTTAAAACTGTAGTTTTACCCATGTTTTACTATTTATCTCTCAGAATAGATATGCAGTGAATTAAGGCACTGTGGCGGTAGGAGCATTTATCAATGGATTATGACTAAATAAAGCTAGATATGGCTGATGATAATGTTATCATCATCTATAGCGATAGTTTTGATATAAACCGTCGCCAATAACATTCTAGTGATAGTTTATTAATGCCACCGAATATTAAATATTGGCACCTCACATTCTTCTCCTACCAACTCATCTAATATAGTGATAGCATGAAGCAATTTGGTGACGGTTTTCTAATCGTCACCAAAATAAATATTTTGGCACGCTAGTTACTTTCTTGCCAACTCCTATTATACAATGATGTTATTAAGCAATTTGGTGACGATTTTTATCCATCGTCGAAATGAAGATTTTGGCGTGCTAATAATTTTCCCGCCAACAATTTTCAACAGTTATTCAAAAATCATCCCCAAACACAAATTACAGTGGTCAAGAATAGTCACTAATGTCCCTCATCATTGGAGCGAGCGTCGGGAGGAATGGCGTTGATAGCTAAAAAGGACCGTTGCCAAATGCTTATAGCGACACAACATTTTGCGGTGGTAGCAGGCGACAGTTTAATGAAAATTGGCGATGATTTTTAACCGTCACGAAAACCCTTGTTTACTGTAGTGCTTGAAGTGCTTTCCCCTAGGCTTAATCCATCCAAAGTGTTGCTTATAAGGGTATATCATGACTCGGAGGTAATCTCCTAGGCTTGGGCTATCCTAGGACCAACTCGTGTTGTTGCCACCCTCAAATGGCACCTATTTCATCTACTTGCTAATCCCTTCAACTAGCCTATATCCCATCCCCATGCCAACACGAAATCATCTACGCACCAATACCACCACCATACACACCTTTTTAAAGAGAAAGACATTCATTGTAATTTAAACTAATAGAGTTCTAAATACAAGAGGTATGGAATAAGAAATGGATAGATAGAACCCTTGTATCTCCCTTGAGATGCGATGGTGATGGCAATGAGGTGGCTCTCTCCTTGAAGGTGGTGACAACATGGTTCCTCCTCCAAGTTCCTTGTCCTCAACTCCTCCTTGGCAATGGGGATGGTGGTGGCTAATGAGGATGGTGGATGGGAGAATATGATGGTGGAGAGCTTAGGATAGAGTGGATGGAGATGGCTGGCCATGGATGGGTGTTGATCATCGTGAAATTGAGTTTGTGAAAATACATTCATTGTAGTTCAAAATCGTGAAGATACTCACAAAATTTATAGTATCGAACTCAGAAAATCATGCAAGTTAAAAATAGAGTTTGGGTCGTCTTTGGGAGGTAACCAGTGTTTTTTGCTTCCTAAAAGATATATTTTTTTATTTTTATTTTTTTGATTTTTTGTATTTTTTTATAAGGAACAAGATAGTAGCAAATTAAACTATGCTAGCAACTAAGGAAGCAAATATGAGCAATTAAGCCAACTAACTAAGGAATCAATTATTGGAGATGCATAGATATGTAAAGGAAAGCTTCATTAATAATAGAAAGGAATTCTAATACATCAAAGTAAGGCTACAATAATGATTGCTACAACTAGAACAACTATAGTAAACAAAAGCGAGAATAGAAGCGGAGATGGTCACAAAGGTGTAGTCCAAAGCATAGTAGTCGAAGCGGATGTGAAGGTGCACTCGGTGGAGCTCTGATCTTGGGAAGGCCCATGATCAAGCTTGGAGATGGAGAGAGGTCAACTACGATGGTGGAAGATGGTGGACGTTGGAGGTTGAAGAAGGTAGTGCACTAATGGAGGAAGAAGAATTTTCTATGGAGGAGGAAAAGGTGTCCCTTCAATATGGAGGCTATGGTAGTGTTTTTATTGACCTAAGAGAACAGGGTGGCTACAATAATCTATAAATCCAATTCTTAGTCATTCTCAATAAATTACAGACATTAACAACAATCATTCAAGTGTTCAATAGAAATGAGTCATCTAGAAAGCAATGATTCCATCCAATACATATGGCATCATATGAATCACAATTCAATTTGACATTACAATCCATCGCAATGCAAAGAGGAGGAAGGACTACTAGCACAATGACTTCAAAGGTACAAGTCACCAAGGAGTCACAATAACTCCAAGGTACAAGTAGGAGACTCTTGGGTACCATCTGCATATCTACATACCTTACATACAACTAGGGATGCGAACGGATGGATACAAATGCAAATATAAGTGATACCATATCGATATCCATTTTATAAAATGATGCGAAAAAAGAAACAAATATTATATGGATGTGAAAACTAAAAAACTATATCCATAAAATATGGATACAGATACAAAATGGATATCATAATTTAGACATGGATTTATGAGAACACGGAAATGGATTACCCTATTGATATTATGTCTCCTAATTATTTAAAAGTTGACTAAACAAACCATAATATACACAAAGAGTTGAATAATTAAATTAAAAGATAACTAGATAATAAAATAAGAATACCTAGCTTATTGTTATATAGGAAAGGAAGGCAAAAATGAAGGTTGAGGTCGTAGGAGCGAGGGAGGCATAGGATGTTGGGAGAAAGGATTTTTGGGAACATTGGACTATTTATATACAAATCTATATTATTTAAAACATTTTTATTACATACATACGTAATAACTCAAAATAGATCCTGAATTGGCTTGGATTTCTATCCGATCTAGATCGCAATGGTCCATGCAAACTGGCCATTGCACCACATGGTAGCATTAGTAGCTATCTAGGTAGTATAAATTCATGGCTCCTCTAATCCACACGCAAGCACACACACATTACATTTCCTTCTCTACACGTGCAAGTCCCATTGCTCTCTATGCACATCCCCTTGCATTATTGTAATCAACGATCCCTCATCTTGACCATTTGATGACCATGCCCTTCAAGGACCACTTAACATGTTAGTGACCCTCCCCACCATACGCACACGTAGAATGCACCTTCTTCCTATGCGAGGGTGCTCCACCATTTCTGTGTCTTCCTCTCTTCCCCCCCTCTCCTTTTTCTTTGTCTATTTTCCCTCTTTTACACTTACTTTTTCTTCCCTTTTTCTCTACATCGAGAAGAGTCTCACTAGAGGGAAAATGTCAAGCCTGGAAAGCTAGGAGACTTTATATAGGGTTTAAGTTAGATTAGGGCTTGCAAAAATAAAGATTTGAACTAAATTGCATCGGTTGAGTTTAATATTGTCCATTTCTTTATTTTGTGATCATTTGGCATAAGTTGAGCAATAGACCCCAAATTTTCATAGAACAAGAACTATTGGAAAGCTTGTAATGAGAAGAATAGATATCATATATGATCTATTTTTGGTAAGTTTGACTAGGAGTTGACTTATGTTTGACCAGCATGACTTTTCTCATTTTATGAGTTATGCTAATCCAACCTATACTTGATAGATACTAATGATCTCGTTTCAATGTGCTTGGTTTCGAGATGGTTTAAGAGTCCAAATTTTGGGATGTTACAAACATAACCTCAAAGAAACTTTTTGTTACGACCTGGTTCTCGGATCCCTACAGGACCTGAGACCGACCTGCCTTGACTAATCCCAAGACCTAGTCATCCAACAAGAAATAACTAAAAGCAGGAAAGTAAACCATATTCACACATGCAATATAACTAAGCAAAAGAAACGTACAAAGCAATAAAGGAAATAGAACAACTGTCTCAGCACATACCACCACAACAATAACAACAACGGAAAGCGGAATGTAAACAGTAGTAGCAGAACAGTAACTAAAAGTCCATTATTTACTACAATTGTAGAGAAAAAGAAAATGAAGCGTTAAAGAAAACTATGACTGGACTCGACTGGGTCCAGCACCCTCCATAGCCGGAAACTCGGGCTGCTCAACTCCTGGTCCCGAAAAGTGTTATGAAAAGACAAAGTCAGCGAACGTTGAGTAGAGTGGTATCTATATTATCTAAGTACAAAACAGTAAAAACAACAGGTTAAATTCTAATTTTCATTTATCTATTTTATATGTTCCAGTTTCACCCATTTCTCAAAGTATCTAGATATTTCTTAATCTTGCATGTTCCTCGTGGGAACGATCTTGATTGCAGTCTTTTCCGTAGAGTAGAAGGTACACGTGGTGCTCTCCTGGTCGGGTGATGAGAACCTCATCATGAACCCTAACTAGCTTACTTTGATATAATAAAATGAACAAAAGATCCTACATAACCTAAAGGAAGGCTTAAATCAGGGGAATAATGACCTGAAGAGAATACATAAAATAAGGGGTAAAACTTTAATTTTACCATTGCAGTGTATCAACAGGATTTCTAAGGGTCTAGACATAGGTCAATTGGACTTAATAGGAGAAAAAGTGGGATGGTTCAGTCAAAAAAGGGTTATTGTGCAATCTAGGAATTAAATGACATTCTATAACCCTAAAATAAATCTACTTAAATTCACTAGGTTCTAGGCAAGATAAAAATCAACTAAACCCTCTAAAATTTATGGAAAAATATCCTCTAGGGTTTAGAGCCTTCAATTTGGCCTTTAGAACCTGTTTTGACCTAGATTGGGGTCCATGCCTAGCATTTGACCTAATTTGGGTTTTTATGGAAAATGTCCAATCAAACGTAGTCAAACCTAAAATCCAACTTCACCATTGGATTCCTTAGGTCCAAATTAGGTTTATGCAAAAATTTTGACCTATGGAAGGTCGTATTGACCCACTTTGCAAATTGGTCCTCCAAATTACATTCAGACCCTCAACTTTTTGAAACCTTTGCAAATCCCCCTAACTTTGTCATCTCTTTCTTCATTTCGGTCCCTCTACCATTTGCAGCAGGGACCATACCTCTGGCGACTTCGCGCAGAGGTTTCCACCTCGATTACATGCGGTGCCACCCCCAGATTTGAAAGGGGAGCTCCCTACGGAACCCCTTACCGCATGGGCAGTTCCCCATGCCCTGAAACCCACCATACCTCTCATGTGAATGCTCGAGAGGTATGGGTCTCCCTCTGACCTTACCTCTGGCGTGGTTTTCCCACCGTCTCTGTGTGCTTCCCGCTCTGCCTGCTCCTATTTAAGGAAGCACAGACCACGCTGCTTCCTTCAAGCTCGAATTTGCCGAAGATTACCCCCAAATTCGTCTCCTCCTCACTCCGGCCGACTACCCAAAGCTTTCGGCGACTCTCCCTCCCTCTTCTTGTCGCTCTGCCACCGTACCAGTGGTAGAGCCAGCTCCGTCGTTCTCCGCACCGCGCCGTACCAGCGTGCATCTTCCGACCCTCTTCGTCGTCGCCGCCATCTCTCTCCTGGGCATCTTCGTCTCCGGCGACGGTAGGCACCCGCCGCTTGTCCTCCGCCTCCACCCTTCACTCTGAACACCTTAGATAAGTACCCCTTCATCCCCTCTTCATTTCCCCATGTCAATTTCCTAAATCGACTACTACCACACGCCAACCACCATCATCCCCTTCACCTCCGGCCACCAACTCTGATGAGGCCGCTCCACCACCATAGGCCATCCCACCCCTTGCCAACAAGCCCACGAGCTCTACCTCACCTCATTGATCATTTCCCCTCACTCCACTCACCGCTCCACTCACTTGAACCACCCCCCGAACACACCCACTCATACTCACATAGTGCGCCGTAGGCACACACTCACAGACACTGCCACTCCACGCCAACACCCCCAGCACCTTCGCCATGCTCTGGCGAACCTCCCCGAGCGATTTGACATGGCCGCAAGGCCGTTCTTGTGTTTTCAGGTTCTCCACCCCTTCCGCCATTGATGTAGAAGCTTGTAGCTCGCAAGCTTCGCTCCAGGTCGCATGCTCCAGGCATAAGGGTCCCAGGTGATGCGCGAGGGTCTCACGCACGCATCTAGCCAGAGAGTAGGCTTAGCTAGCGACTGTAACAATGGTAATTAGGCGAAGTCCTTCAGCGGGAACGCAAGCAGAAGCGGGTGGGACTTTAGTCCCACCTCGGAAGTTCGCAACACAGGTGAGTGGCTTAAATTGAATTTGTGTTTTAGCCTGGTTGCCTCCGAACACGGGGTGAGGTCCCCTCACCTGTATACCCGCCTCGTTTGCAACCCACGCTATGCAGACCTGGCTGACCTGTTTATCCTGCACTCCTCACTCACCACCCACGCCGGTGTGCCTGGACCCGGGCACGCGTAACCCGACCCGATTATCCAGCTGGCTCTGAGAGAGCGAAGAGAGAAATAGAGAGAGAGAGAGGGTAGGGATAGGTTTTGCTTCTCTGTGCTGTGTAGGGAAGAAGGAGGAAGAGGAAGCAACTGCGGGGAAGGGGAAGAGAAGGAGCTTATAGAGAAGGAGCTGAAGACTTAGCAGCGCCAAAGAAGAACAAGAAGGCAGAGGAAAGAGCTGAAGAAGAAGGAAGAGGCGCAACACAGTGCAAGAAGAGAAGAAGAAGCCAAAGAGGAGGAAGGAGCTGCAGCTGAAGACTCAGCCTCAGAGAAAGAGAAGGACTTGGCTAAGAAAGAAGAAGGAAGAGGAAGAGCAGCTGAAGGATGGAGCAGCCGCAGAGAAAGAAAGAAAGATGAAGAAGAGGTGCGGCAGAGAAAAGTAGGAGTAGAAGAAAGAAGAAGGTTCAGCACTGTAGCAGGAGTCAGTTAAGGCATCTGATTCAATGAATCAGACGTCTGAGAGAGAAAAGACAGAGAAAAGAGAAGGAAGAGAGAAAAGAAAGGAAAGAGAGGAGGAGAAGAAAGAAGAGAAAATTCTATTTCCTTTTACTCTTTAGATTTTTATAAACATTACATTATTGTTGAGAATTGTGATATTTTGCTTCTAAAGACCGAATTGCTCCCTGAGTTCAACCTCGGAATGTTTTCAAATTTCAAGTAATAAATAAATAAAATGTGATAATCGTTTTTCGTGGTAATACTATAACGAACATATTTTTAAAACCCGACGAACGACCATCATCACATTTTTTCGCACCATTGCTGGGGAGCAACGGGCATTTTAGAAGCATTAATCACAATTTTTGATTCATTACTAACTTAAATTCTTTCTTTTGTTGTGTTTGAAGTTGGAAAGGAAGTCAAGAAGAGCAAAGTAGCTGCACAACAACCACATCAGGGAATAGGTAACCTTTAACCCTCTCTCCTGATCCCCTTAAAATCTGAAAAGGAGAAACAAAAATAAAAATCAATCTAGGGCTACCTGTTTTCCATATTTAGTAATTCACAAAGTTGCCTGATTTTTACTTTCAACTTAACTGCATATCTACTTAAGGTAACTAGGGCTAAAACCTTCTTGATTGAGCCCTAGATACCCATTTCTGAGGCAACTAAACTGGACCAACTAGAGCCAACCTAAGATTACAAGCTAGGGTTTTATAGACACATCTTCTTCTAAGTAGAGAATTAAAAATTCCAAAAAGAGATGTGCCTAAGCCATTGTTTGAAAAGACCTATCCAAGAAAAACCATAAGCAAATCAGGCTCTTAATCTACTTGAACCATAAAAGAAAGGACGTAAGAAGCTCTCAAAGGAATAAAGAGGTGAAGTTGATCTTTTGGGTCGACCAACCTTTAAATTATGTCACTTTGCACTCAAAAGACTTAAAGTTCAAGTGGAACCCTAAGCACCTTGATCTTAACTAAAAGTGGTAGACTTAAGAGGTCAAGGTCCCCATTCTGGTCTACCTGGAATTTCAGTGACAAGAGAGGTCGGGTGGGGGAAATCCTGTAACCCGTGGTGACGCTCTACCATGTAGGGGTCTTTGCAGGACTCACCTTCTCTGGCTGCCCAGGTAATTCTCAGGTGGACAACCTTCTAATCCAAGGGTATCATCTGCACCAAACCTCTATAGTCACCCAACACATTTTGGGTGTCTTGATTGGATCCAACACATTCTAATCTCATCCAGTCCCTCGGTGTATGTTTGGTAGGAGGTCCTTGAAACCTTCTTTAGAAATCCACTCTCCCCGAGGCTAAGCCTTGGTACCCTTGTTTGTGTAGCAACCCCTCCACATAGACCTTTCCGTTGATTCTGAACCTAGTTCTCCTTCCTCTTCCATCATGGCACAGCTTGTTGAAGAAGAAAATAACCTTGAGCACCAGCTTCAACGTCTTAATGACCTCTTCCAGAACTTCATGAACCCACCGTAGCGACCCATGATGCAGGATCACTATAATCCCGCTGCGGTGGCAATCGAGCGTCGAGTCTGATTCTCGGCTGGAGGACCTGACTCTAAACTGAAGCCCAATATGATTCATGCCATACCAAAATTCTATGGGCTTAACTCCGAAGATCTGTTCCAGCATATCAAACAGCTCAAGCATCTGGTCCAGACTTTCAGGTCAGATGCGCAAAATCGGGATATCTTACTTATGAAGATGTTCTCTTTCTCCCTCATGGACAAGGCGGCTCATTGGTACCAAACTCAGACCCGTCCGTTCAACAGATGGGATGAACTTCAATTCAAGTTTTTGAAGAAGTTCTTTCCTGTTGGTCGGACAAACACCTTGCGCCATCAGATTACTCATTTCACTCAGCAAACGGGAGAACCTCTTCATGAGTCATGGGATCGATTTTTTGATCTCATGCGAAAGTGCCCCCATCACGGAGTTCCTAAATGGGAAAAAGTCAAGTCTTTTTACCAAGGACTCCGTGAGGATATTAGATTATTCGTCAATGCAACTTGCGGAGGGAATATCATGGGTTAGCATGAGGACACCGTATGGGAGATTCTCGAGAATATGTGCGAGAACTCCATCAACAATGACTCCATGGGTTTATTCGACTGGACGAATACCCGCATATCGACGAATCTTATGGGAGCACAAGAGACACAGGGCCTGTCCGCATCCGTCGACTTGGAACTGATGGCTAGTCGGTTGGACAAGGTCTCTATCATCGAGAAGAAGGTGGATGAGCTGACTCGGCATTTGCAGCAAGCCACCTTTGCGCAGAACTCCTTCGCATAGCCACCTCCCGCAAGGGAGACTATGCAAAACATCTTCCACCGATCTTCTCTAAGGATGGACCCATATCCACCCCCATCTAACTCCAGGATCGGAGGGACCTTCGATCCTATATATTCTTGTCAGGGGAACTCTGATCCCCCATACTCTGACTTTCCTGAGGCTCCTCAGACCTGCGAAGACCTCAACGCCATCCAAAATGACCCATTTTCCAACACCTACAATCCTGCATGGCGAAATCATCCCAATTTCTAGTGGGTGGGAAATTCTCAGATCCAAAGACCACCTTATCAACCCCGTCCGCAAGCCCCTTGTCCTTATTAGCCGCCTCAGCCTCAGCCCAACCCCACTTATCAGTCTGGGCCAAACCAAGACCAAATGTCTCTCATCCTCCAAACACTGGCTGACATTCAAAGAACGAATGCGGCAATCCAAAGACAGCACATGGACGAGATCACAGAGGTCCGCAACCAACTCGCCCAGAGGCTGAATTCCCGCTAACCGAGCACTCTTCCTTCACAACCTCTGCCAAACCCTAATAATGTGCCGACCCAGAGGCGCGTTATGAACCCAAATCCAGGCCAAGCACACATGATTTATCAGGCTCCTTCTGTTCCATCACTTGATGGGATGGAAGCTTCAACATCTTACATGGGTTATCAACAGCAGCCACCCATTTTACCAACCCCTAACCCGAACCAGGTAGGATTAAACTCTGTAACAACCCGTAGTGGTAAAGCAACCCAAGACCCACCTTATCCAGACCACTCCAAGCCTGGTAGTGACCCAAGCCCTAGGATAGTTATCTAGGATGTCCCTATCCCAAATCAAAAACCTGGACCTATTCTAGAGGAACCAACAAAGGTTCCATTTCCTGAGGCCTTGACCAAGGGAAAGAGGACAACCAAACCCGTGGCTCCTGAGGAGGACCTGATCAAGCTCTTTGAGTAGGTCCAGATAAACATCCCCTTAATGGATGCAATCCGCCACGTACCAGCTTACGCATGATTCTTGAAAAACTTGTGTACACCCCTGCGTAAGCCGCAAACCAAGAGTGGGAGTCCTATCGTACTGTCAGAGCAAGCCAGCTCTGTAATCCTGAGTAAACTCCTACACAAGGCAAAAGACCCAGACACTCCGCTGATCTCATGTAAAATTGGTGAAACCCAATTTGATAGAGCATTGTTAGACCTAGGTGCCTCCATAAACCTGATACCCACATCCCTACTTAACCACCTTGAAGAATTCGAGCTAACCGACTGAGGTGACATTGTAGTTAGCTGATCGATCCATTAAGTCACCTAAGGGAATACTCGAGGATGTTATTGTTAGGGTGCAGGATTTCTATTCCTAGTAGACTTTATAGTTTTAGATATGGATACACCTGAGAACCCAAGGAATGCACCAATTATACTAAGGAGACCTTTTCTGGCCACTGCTAGGACCAACATAAGCTGTGAGGAGGGCCGAATAGAGTTGAAATTTGGGAATCAAACTCTTAAGATTGACATCTTTAAGTCCCAACAAGGGATTAATTGTGGTGTTGTAGAGAAAATATGTGATATCAGAGCTGTGGTTGATGAACCACATATTGAAGACAACCTGATTATCCCCAATCAACCATAAGAAGATCAAAACCTGCAATTAGAGGAGTCTGAACCTGATCTAGATACACCCATAACTCCTACCCTTGTTCCTCGCACCCACTCTGAACCACCCGCTACTTCTAATAATCTCGTCCTGGAACTCAAGTCCCTTCCCGATCATCTGAAATATGTCTTTTTGGGTTCCAATTAGACATTTCTTATGATTATAAACTCCAGATTCACACCTAATCAGGAATCCCGTTTGATTACTGTTCTCTAGCAACATCGTAGAGCCATTGGATGGACTCTCGATGATTTGATTGGGATAAGTCCCTCTAATTGCACACACATCTATTCCGAAGAGGGCGCACGACCTTCGCGTGAGATGCATAGACGTCTGAACCCTAATCTGCAGGAGGTTGTGAAACAAAAGATCATTAAGTGGTTAGATGCAGGGATCGTCTACCCGATCTCTGACAGTCGATGGGTGAGTCCAATCCAGGTTGTGCTTAAGAAGGCAGGGCTCACCACCATCATGACTGAAACCGGAGAGGTCATACTGACCCGTGTAGCCAACTCGTGGAGATTCTGTATTGATTACCGAAGACTCAATTCCTCCACAAAGAAGGATCATTTCCCACTACCGTTTATTGATCAGATCCTCGAAAAACTAGCGGGAAATACATTCTTCTGCTTTCTTGACGGGTACTCCGGTTACAACCAAGTGGCGATCCATCCAGAGGACCAAGAGAAGACCACGTTCACCTACCCCTTTGGGACGTACATGTTTCGAAGGATGCCTTTCTGTCTCTGTAATGAACCCGCGACTTTTCAGCGATGCATGCTTGCCATATTCTCAGATATGGTAGGTGATTATCTGGAAGCCTTCATAGATGACTTCTCAGTATTTGGGGCATCATTTGACGATTGCCTCCAGCACTTGGTTCAAATACTCAGGCGATGTATTGGTGTGAATCTGGTTCTTTCCTGGGAAAAGAGCCACTTCATGGTGCCTGAGGGGATCATCCTGGGACATCTGATTTCTGAGAAGGGCATCCAAGTTGATCGAGCCAAGGTTAACTTAATTTCCAAGCTCCCTATGCCTAGCTCGATAACGGACATCTGATCTTTTTTGGGGCACGCCGATTTTTACCGTCGATTCATCCCTGATTTCTCGAAAATCGCACGCCTCTTGATAACTCTTCTCTCCAAGGATGTACCTTTTGAAATTTCCAAGGAATGCACTCAAGAATTTGAGATCCTTCGTGACCGAGTTACCCAAGCCCCGATCCTACAGTCCCCTAATTGGTCTCGACCCTTTGAGATCATGTGCGATGCATCTGACTTCGTTGTAGGAGCAGTTTTGGGGCAAAAAATTGATGGGAAACCCTTGGTCATCTACTACGCTAGCAAGACACTTGACGAGGCTTAGTGTAACTACACGGTTACGTAGAAAGAGCTTCTAGCCGTAGTATTTGTCCTTGAAAAATTCAGATCTTATCTCTTGGGTTCCCACGTTATTATTTACTTGGATCACACAGCTGTGAGGCATCTCCTTGAGAAGAAGGACGTGAAACCTCGATTAATCCGATGGATCTTACTGTTGCAAGAATTTGATCTCGAGATTCGCGACAAAGTGGGAAGATAGAAGGTGGTAGCTGACCACTTGTCCCGCCTTCCTTCTGAGATCATCGACCCTTCCGGACCCATCACGGAGCATTTTCCAGATGAGCACCTCCTGACTATTGCTACAGGGCTTCCATGGTTTGCTGACATAGTAAACTACTTGGCATCACATCAGATTCTGTTTGATTCGCCGAAGACTAAGAAAGACAAATTGCGCTCTGATGCCAAGTATTACATTTGGGAAGACCCGTATCTTTTCCGCATAGGTGCTGACCAAATTATCCGGCAATGTGTCCCGGAAGTCGAAATCAAAGACATACTCTCTTTCTACCATAACCAGGCATGCGGTGGCCATTTTTCTGGGCACAAAACCGCATCAAAAGTCCTCCAGTGTGACTTTTACTGGCCAACAATCTTCAAGGATTCATACAATTACTGTAAGGCATACAACCGTTGCCAAACTTTAGGCAACATGAGCCATCGCGACATGATGACACTACAGCCGATTCTCGTATGTGAGATATTTGACATTTAGGGGATTGATTTTATGTGCCCTTTCCCTATCTCGGATGGCTTCGAGTACATTTTACTCGCTGTTGACTACGTGTCCAAATGGATCGAAGCCATTCCGACCTGAACCAATGATCACAAAGTTGTTATCAAGTTCATTCACCAAAACATCTTATCACGGTTCGGGATTCCTCGAGTGATCATTTCTGATGGAGGGACTTATTTCACAAATGCTCAGTTCAGGTCACTGATGACCAAATACGGGGTGTCACACTGAATCTATACTCCCTACCACCCCCAAACTAATGGTCTATCTGAGCTATCAAACCGAGAGATCAAGAAAATCCTCCAGGTTACTATTCGACCTGACAGGAAGGACTGATCATGCCGGCTTTTGGAAGCTTTGTGGGCTTATAGGACCGTCCACAAGACCCAATTAGGCATGTCTCCTTTCAGACTGGTGTACGGGAAGGCGTGTCACCTCCCCGTCGAACTGGAGCATAAAGCCTATTGGGTAGTACGGAATTGCAATTTTGATCTTTCTAAGGCTAGAACCCATAGAAAGCTTCAAATAAGCAAGATTGATGAATTACGCCTCAATGCGTATGAAAACTCGCAAATCTACAAAGAGCGGGTTAAAGCCTTTCATGACAAGCACATATCTAGAAAGATCTTTCACACTGGTCAAAAGGTCTTACTCTTTGATGCCCGACTAAAATTGTTCCCAGGAAATCTGCGATCCAAGTGGATCAGACCATACTTAGTATGGCAAATCTTTGGAAATGGAGCCGTTGAGATCAGTCCACTCAGCCATGATTCTGAACCCCATTGTCGTGAATGGTCAGAGACTCAAACCGTTCATTGACGTAACCAATACAGATTTGGCAGAGTCATCCTTTATTCTCCATTCTCCCTGAGCTCATTGAGCCCAGCCGATGGCGTAAAACTCAGCGCTTAATGGGCGGCAACCCGTCATTCCTTCAAAAACCTGAAACCTTTCCTGACATTTCTTTGCACTTTAGGGTTCATCCTTTAGGACAGCCGACTCCACCTCAGGTAACCATACCTGAGATTAGAAATCATTCGCAACAGTCACCTCGACTCGTCCACTCACCCAACACCTGTCCTAATGAATGAACCAAGCTGAATACAAACCCACCTAATTTACAATGGGGATATTACAAATCTTAAGCATGGGGGGGTATGAAAGTGCAAAATATATGAAAACTCATAACAAGAAAATGTTTCAACAAAAAAATCACATATGTCAAAAACACCATAAAAATTAAAAAAATTTTTTTGAAAAAGAACAAAAAAACTGGAGGAGGGAAGAAAATTTTTGGGAGAAGAAAACGTGCAAAATGCTAAAAAGGAGCACAAAATGAAAAAGAAGATAGTCATTAGTAAGAGATTAAGGGATTAATCAAAGTTCTAGACCATATTAAGAAAAGGAAAGAGAAGTGCTAAAGAAACACAAAAAGATTAGTAGGAATGCTGACCTTAGACCTTTTTGGCTAGACTCTTAGTACCCGTTAAGATCTGGATATTCCTCAAGAGGTTGAGGAAAATGCAAAGCTTAAGTATTAGGTCTAAGGCTTAGGGAGTATTCAGCCTCATTAACTGGCCTTCGGTTTGTGGGACTCGGTAACCTAAGCACCCCAATTTACACACAGTCTGGTTCAGTGCGCAAAACAATCAAAATCACGTAGAAGCATTTTATTATTCTGAAAATGTTGCCTAGATTAGGAGTGACCGATCAACACAAGTTAATTTGGACGAGTTCCCGGTGCGGAGAGGTGGGAAATTCCCCTCGAAGATGCGTAACAACATATCGTCTCCTCGGTGCTTGTCTCTTAGGATATTTACATATCCTATCGGGGGCATGTAAGCACTCTGCTGGTTCAGATACCATGGATGGCATTGTCACGAAATGTCAATCGCCAGGGTCTGAATTCGACCACGGAACGCCATGGGCGAGATTATCTCGAAATCTTGAAAATCAGGGTCCTAGGGGTTACCATGGGCGGTGCTATCTCGAAGCATCGATTGCTAGGGACCTTTGAGGATTGATGATGGGGACGAGGAATCCGATACAGATCGTGTTGTGAAGCCAATCCGAAGCTAGAAATAAAAAGAGAAGAGAGTGAAAACTCTCTAAACAAATAAATCCTCTGTCTCTCTCTTCCAAAAATGCACTGCAAACTGAACCAAGGCTAAAAATGTCTCAAGCACGGGTGCTTTAACCACGGAGTCCAATAAACCTTAGGGTAGTTCCTGTGGGCCTTAAAAACCTTAGCTGAGGACCTAGGCTAAAGCTGGACAGGTCCGGATCTTGGTTGGTACTAGAGTACCTTTAGGCCCATTATTAGCATTCTAACCTAATCAAAGAAGAGAAAGCACTTATCATAACTGGTGAAAGAAATTCATGGTCTAGAACAGAAGTTAAAACCTTAAAATTTTGCTAAGGGACTAGCAAAAAGTAGGCATGGGGGTATGATGAGAACCTCATCATAAACCCTAACTAGCTTACTTTGATCTAATAAAATGAACAAAAGCTCCTACATAACCTAAAGGAAGGCCTAAATCAGGGGAGTACTGATCTGAAGAGAATACATAAAATAAGGGGTAAAACTATAATTTTACCATTGCAGTGCATCAACAGGATTTCTAAGGGCCTATGCATAGGTCAATTGGACTTAATAAGAGAAAAAGTGGGATGGTTCAGTCAGAAAAGGGTTATTGTGCAATTTAGGAATTAAATGACATTATGTAACCTTAAAACAAATCCACTTAAATTCACTAGGTTCCAGGAAAGATAAAAATCAACTAAACCCTCTAGAATTCATGGAAAAATATCTTATAGGGTTTATAACCTTAAATTTGTCCTTTAGAATCTGTTTTGACCTAGATTGGGGTCCATGCCTAATATTTGACATAATTTGGGTTTTTTGTGGAAAATGTCCAATCAAACGTAGTCAAACCTAAAATCCAACATCACCATTGGATTCTTTAGGTCCAAATTAGGTTTATACCAAAATTTAGACCTAAGGGAAGGTCTTCTTGACCCACTTTACAAATTGGTCCTCCAAATTACATTCAGAGCCTCAACTTTTTCAAACCTTTGCAAGTCCCCCCTAACTTTGTAGTCTCTTTCTTCATTTTGGTCCCTCTGCCATTTGCAGCAGGGACCATACCTCCGACGACTTCGCGCAGAGGTTTTCACCTCGATTGCATGGGGAGCCTCCCCCAGATTTGAAAGGGGAGCTCCCTGCGGAGTCCCCTACCGCATGGGCAGCTCCCCATGCCGTGAAACCCACCATACCTCTCGTGCGAACGCTCGAGAGGTATGTGTCTCCCTTCGGCCTTACCTCTGGCATGGTTTTCCCACCATCTCCATGCGCTTCCCACTTTGCCTGTGCCTATTTAAGGAAGCACAGTCCACGCCGCTTCCTTTAAGCTCGAATTGGTCGAAGATTACGCCCAAATTCGTCTCCTCCTCACTCCGACCGACTGCCCAAAGCTTCCGACGACTCTCCCTCCCTCTTCTCATCGCTCTGCCATTGTGCCAGTGGTAGTGCCAGCTCTGCCGTTCTCCTCCGCGCCGTACCAGCACCCATCTTCCGACCCTCTTCGTCGTCGCCGTCATCTCTCCCCTGGGCGTCTTCGTCTCCGGCGATGGCAGGCACCTGCCGCTCGCCCTCCGCCTCCACCCTTCACTCTGAAAACCTTAGATAAGCACCCCTTCATCCCCTCTTCATTTCCCCATGTCAATTTCCTAAATCGACTACTACCACACGCCAACCACCATCATCCCCTTCACCTCCGGCCACCAACTCCGACGAGGCCGCTCCACCACCACAGGCCATCCCACCCCTTGCCGACAAGCCCACGAGCTCTACCTCACCTCATTGATCATTTCCCCTCACTCCACTCACCGCGCCACTCACTCGAACCACCCCCCGAACACACCTACTCATACTCACATAGTGCGCCCTAGGCACACACTCACAGATACTGCCACTCCATGCCAACACCCCCAGCACCTTCGCCATGCTCTGGCGAACCTCCCCAAGCGATTTGACATGGACGCAAGGCCGTTCTTGTGTTTTCAGGTTCGCTGCCCCTTCCGCCATTGATGCAGAAGCTTGGAGCTCGCAAGCTTCGCTCCAGGTCGCGCGCTCCAGGCATAAGGGTCCCAGGTGACGCGCGAGGGTCTCACGTACGCATCTAGCCAGAGAGTAGGCTTAGCGAGCGACTGCAACAGTGGAAATTAGGCGAAGTCCCTCAGCGGGCACGCAAGCAGAAGCGGGTGGGACTTTAGTCCCACCTCGGAAGTTCTCAACACAGGTGAGCGGCTTAAATTGAATTTGTGTTTTAGCCTGGTTGCCTCCGAACACGGGGTGAGGTCCCCTCACCCATATACCTGCCTCGTCCGCGACCCACGCTATGCAGACTTGGCTGACCCGTTTATCCTGCACTCCTTACTCACCACCCATGCTGGTGCGCCTGGACCCGGGCACGTGTAACCCGACCCGATTATCCAGCTGGCTATGAGAGAGCGAAGAGAGAAATAGAGAGAGAGAGAGAGATGCGGGGAGGGTAGGGGTAGGTTTTGCTTCTCTGTGCTGTGTAAGGAAGAAGGAGGAAGAGGAAGCAGTTGCGGGGAAGGGGAAGAGAAAAAGGAGCTTACAGAGAAGGAGCTGAAGACTTAGCAGCGCCAAAGAAGAACAAGAAGGTAGAGGAAAGAGCTGAAGAAGAAGAAGAAGAAGGAAGAGGCACAACACAGTGCAAGAAGAGAAGAAGAAGAAGCCAAAGAGGAGGAAGGAGCTGCAGCTGAAGACTCAGCCTTAGAGAAAGGGAAGGACTTGGACAAGAAAGAAGAAGGAAGAGGAGAGCAGCTGAAGGAAGGAGCAGCCGCAGAGAAAGAAAGAGAGAAGAAGAAGAGGTGCGATAGAGAAAAGCAGGGGCAGAAGAAAGAAGAAGGTTCAGCACTGTAGCAGGAGTCAGTTAAGGCGTTTGATTCAAAGAATCAGACGACTGAGAGAGAAAAGACAGAGAAAAGAGAAGGAAGAGAGAAAAGAAAAGGAAAGAGAGGAGGAGAAGAAAGAAAGAAGAGA
Source organism: Thalassia testudinum (assembly GCA_037157565.1). NCBI lineage: Eukaryota > Viridiplantae > Streptophyta > Magnoliopsida > Alismatales > Hydrocharitaceae > Thalassia > Thalassia testudinum. The sequence continues at coordinate 3,070,598 of JAZHRO010000061.1, forward strand.
AAATTCTATTTCCTTTTACTCTCTAGATTTTTATAAACACTACATTATTGTTGAGAATTGTGATATTTTGCTTCTAAAGGCTAAATTGTTCCTTGAGTTCGACCTCGGAATGTTGTGAAATTTTGAGTAATAAATAAATAAAATGTGATAATCGTTTTTCGTGGTAATACTACAATGAACATATTTTTAAATCCCGACGAACGTCCATCATCATCGGGGAGCCCCCTGTGGTAGTCTTACACCCAGTCAACCACCCCGAGGTCATGTCAAGACGTAGCGGTGACTACGGCCTGCGTGATAAGCGCACGGGTAGCTACCCCACACTGATACGTGGTCAGTCGTTTTTGCTAGTGGGTACGCCTAAAGTACAGCACAGAACAGTATAGGGCCTTGGCCTCTCAGAACAGAGGTCTCGTCCCTTAGAACCAAACGAGGGTCTCACCCCTCCATAGTCTGCGCACCCTCGTCTGACTACCCTAGTTTGCCCAGAGGGCCTAACAAGTCGGTGTAGGGTGGCTAGCTGAACCTCGAGCCCCGTGGGGTGGCCAGCTCCCTCCTTACACTAGTAGCTCGCCTCGGTACCACGTACGTAAGGGCCAACAGGAGTCGGTGTAGAGTGGCCAATTCTAACCCCGGGTCTCAACCCAAGGGAGGGTAGCTCCGCTCTACACAAAAGGGGACAGTTGCTCTCCTTGGTACCACGTACTCAAGGGTCAGCACACTTCCCGTCTACACTCCAGGTTTCCGTATATCCACAGGAGTTCTACTCTTAATTCCCCTTAGGGTTCATGCTCATGTTCACCTCATTTATCCCGATCCAGATCTCATCTTTCATAATTCATTTCTCATCCATATACAGACAGCTCGTGTTTTCATGATTCAATTCTGAATACATGCAACCGGTAATTTCACAAGTAATTGTCTGTTAAATACAAGAAACTCATATGCTAACAGGCAACTCACAATTATATTACAGGCAATTTCTGGCAGTTTATCTCAATCATGCATGCAAGTAAACCATACAGTACAAACAGTTCATTCATTTGTCTACCCTAGGGTTCATTCCACATCCTAGGGTTCCATTTGGCTAACTCAACCAAGAACATTCTTATCCAAATATTAATACTGGATTAAACCACTCTACCAGGAAACTCAGGAGTAATGGGGGATTGAACCGCAGACGCAGACGTCTCTGCTAGCCCCAAACGTGCAGCAGGATGAAACCCTATACCAGGGAATACATCATAAAAAGAGAGTTCAGAACATTGTATAACAGACTCTAGTACGTAGAGGAACTCGAGAGGAAAGTGCAGATATTTCGTTTGCATAAAACGGGCCTCGACCGGACCCTAAACGGGTCCTACTGTTTAAAATCAGACGTCTGGGAATAATCCCAGATGTCTTAAAAGGCGTTAGATCTTACCTTATGTTCCTGTGGTATCCTCAGACGTCCAGACCTTCTCTGCGATCGTCTAAAGGCAGTTCCATATGTTGGACAATGCCTCCGGTAGTCTAGACTCACCTCCAGACGTCTAGTGATGTAATTTGACGTCCAAAAATGTGTGGAAAAGAGTTCCACGCACCTTCCCGAGGGCCTTTACCTGCGTACCAAACCACAGGTCCAAATCAGGCTTGACCAGCTTCTACGGTGAGGCCTACATGGCTGTAACCGCGAAAAAGAACGTACCTTGCGATATAAGTGCTTTCTGACGTCTGGTCTCAAACCTGGACGTCTAGCTGTTGTCACGGTCGTCTGGTTAACTCTCCAGATGTCTGATACTGGAAAAATCCCAGTATCAAAAACTCCTCGCAGCTCGCTCAGCTCGCTTGCCACTCGTCGTAGCAGCTTCAGCCACAGTAGAGGGCTGAGAAGCTGCCTCCCTGAGCCCTCTCCTCACGCACACACCCGCTGTCGGCCGTGCAAGCTTCTCCGTGCTCCTGAAGGTCCTCCGACCTTCCACGCTCTCCTCCTTCCTCTCTCTCGTTCTCCCTCGCTCGCCCCCTCTCGCCGCTCCCACACAAGAACTGAAGGTGGTGGTGGCTGTGGTGTGTGGAGTGGAGAGGAGAAAGGAGGGGGTTTATATAGGAGGGTGTGGGGTTTAGGGTTTGGGGGAGATGAGGAAGAGAGAGAGGAAGGAACGGTTCTGCACGTCGCCCGCACGTAGAGCGCAATACAAAAATTCCACTTTCAGACGCCCGAGAACGGGTCCAGATGTCTGGTCAGACGTCTGACTGAAACTCCAGACGTCTTAAATGGCTAAGAGTGTGACAGGTCATTACACTTTTTCCCTTGAGACTCAAGCATAAATGCTACCTTTATAAAACGTTCTTTAACCCTAAATGAGAATTTGCAAACCTTATGGACGTAATTAACCAACTAATCTCATATGCACTGCTATGTCGCATAACCTTGGTCTATTAGATTATTTATGGTAGCTTGAGATTAGTTTAGGAAGTGGGTTAGCCTTCTTATGATTCTTTTATTAGATTTCTTAACCAACTAGGTAGCTTGGTTAATTCGATACATATTGTATGATATGAGATGATAGTTGGTACCATTTTTTTGTACTTTGTATAGTTAAGAGGATTGTCCATATGCTAGTGTGGAGCAGCACCTATGTTACGACCTGATCGCAGATCGCTACAGGACCCGAGACCAGCTCCCCTCAACAAATCCCAAGACTTAGTCTTCCAACGAGAAATAACTAAAGGTAGAAAATATTCCACAACCACAAGTACAATGTAACTAAGTAGAAAATAATACAGAAACAATAAAGGAAGCAGAACGAAATATCTCATAATATTACAGGCCATCACAACTACAACAACGGAAAGTAAAGTGGAAATATAATAGAAATAATATTACATGTAATAGATACTCACTACTACAACAAAAGAACATGATTGAACAGAAAACAACAACTAAGGCTGGGCTTGATTGGTCCTAGCTCCCTCTGCAGCCGATGGTGCTAGCTACTCAACTCCCTGACCTGAACAAAGTTATAAAATTTCGTAGTCAGCTAACGCTGAGTAGAGTGGTTGTTAAAACCCGTGCTGTTTAAGCCTTTTAAGACGTCTGGATTGTGGGTCAGACGTCTGGTCAGATGTCTGGACACCTTCCCAGACATCTGGAAATAAAAAATTTTTAGTACGAGCTCGCATCTGCGTGCGTGTTGCGCGCAGATAGTACGCTCCCCTCGTTTTTCTTCTTCTTGTCTCTCCTTCCGCCCCTGACAAAACCCTAAACCCACACCCTCATATAAGGCCCCCTCCTCTCCCTCGTTCCACCCCCACTTCCCAGCCACCTTCCTCCTTCCCTCCAGTGAGAGCAGCAGAGCGGTGAGAGCGCGGGTGTGGTGCGAGAAGAAGAGGAGGAGCAGCGTGAGAGGGAGAGAAGTTAGCTTGCGAGCTCACGTAGGAGCTCGCTAGTGAGCTCACGGTCGGAGCGGCACGTGCGCAAGGAGGAGGAGTGTGTCGAGGAGGTCCTCCCTGACACTGCTGCAGCCGGAGCAGTAGGTGAGAGGGTGCGGTGCAACCACGGGCGACGCGAGAGGGTGGAAGCAGGTTCTGGTTCTAGGTTTTTCCCAGAATCAGACGTCAGGATCGACGTCCAAACGACATAGCCGACGTCTGGAGGAGGTTCCAGACAACTGAGAAGTAGACTTCGCGAAGGTACGTCTTCTTTGCGGATATGGCCATGCAGGCCGCTCCACCGAGGTACCGTTGCATGCCTTTTTGAGGAGATTTGGTGGATTGTGTGCAGGGTTCGCTTCGGGAAGGCACGGGACACGCCCTCCCATGCATTTCGAACGTCTGGGCGACGTACCAAACGATGGGAAGTTCTTCTAGACGTTCGGAGAGGTGATCAGATGTCTGGAACTGGGTCCAGACGGTCCAGCGGAGTTCCTGGACGTCTGAGGAGTGGCGCAGGACTTGAGGTACGGCACTGGACACTTTTAAGACATCTGGAAGTTGTTCCAGACTTCTGATTTGTGTCAGAAACACTGTTTTTGACCCATTTAGGGTCCGTTTGAGGTCCAATTTCCGCAATTAAGGTACCAATGTTTCCCGTATGAATTCCTCTACTTGTTAGAAGACTTTCTATACTGTTTTGAGCATTCTCTTGTGATTGATCCGTGTGATAGGATTGGTTTTCGTTGCGGGTTTGGGGCTTGCTAAGGCACGTGAGCCTGTCGTTCAAGCTCCCATTACTCCTGGGTTTACTGGTAGAGTGGCTTCCCCTTAATTTAATTGAAACCTAAATGCATGTGTGGAATGAATGATCAGAACCTAGGATGTGGCATAAATGCTAGGACTAGAAATACTGAAATGTCTGTATTGAATGAATGGATTGCCATCTTAAATGAGTAGATAGAATGATAACAAATGCTTGTGAATGAATAACAGTTGCCTGCGAAATATGTAGTACTTGTACTAGTTAATTGTTGAATGTAATTTTCCTGTCGCGCACATAATATGAGCTGCATGTATATAATTTTAAAATGGAATGGTGAATGTTGGAAACACGAGCTATCTGTGAATAAACTAAATATGGAAATGTAAACGATAGAATTACAAATTACATGTGTATAACCTGAGAATGGGAATAGAAATGATGACACCTTGTATGGAATGGCCTGAGGAATATAAGCATGAACCTTACGGGGAATTAGGAGTAGAGCTCCTGGAAATAAATGTAATGGTACTAGGAATGTGAGTGGGGAAGTGAGCTGGCCCTTGAGTACGGAGTACCAAGGAGAGCGACTGTCCCCTTGTTTAGTGCAGAGCGGAGCTAGCTGCCCTTGGGTTGGGACCGGGGGTTAGGATTGGCCACTCTGTACCGACTTCTTGGCCCTCGCGTACACTGTACCGGGGAGAGCTATTAGTGTAGGGAGAGAGCTAGCAACCCCACGGGGCCTGGGGTTCAGCTAGCTGCCCTACACCGACTTGTTAGGCCCATTGGGCAAACCAGGGTAGTCAGGTGAGGGTACGCGGACTGTGGAAGGGAGAGAACCCTGTTTGGTTCTTAGGGGCTAGACCCCTATTACTGAGAGGGCTATGCCCTATACTGGTTCCGTGCTGTGCTTTGGGCAGGAGTCGAGTTCCCCTTTGCTACTAGTGTGGCCAGCCGGGCCACTTCAGGAGGGATTGCCCGTCTATAGCTGGAGGTTAGCAGATGCTCCCCACACCGAGTGCTGGAGGACGAGTAGGTGGCCGTGGTTCCCAGGCACGTGGGGGAGGACAGCAGTCGAGGGGAGGGTACCGGCCAGTGGTTACTCGTCTGACGCAGAGTGTGGCTACTTCTTTCGCACCCAGAGCTGAGGGGAGTGGTTACAGTTTCCGGCAGACTAGTTTACACACATTTTGATTCCGACACCACACACTCGTTTGTTGCTGCTAGTTTTGCTGTCAGTTTGGGACAGGACTGTGTGTTGTTAGAGGATCCGTTTGTGATCAGAGGTCTGGGTGGTCAACTGTTTGTAGCTGAGGAGGTTTACACAGGCTGTGAGGTCAGTGTTGGGGGATATAGCCTCCCCGCTAATTTGATTGTGATATCGATGGAGGACTTTGGCATGATTCTGGGGATGGACTGGCTGTCCGCTTACCATGCTTTGGTGGACTGTTTTGAGAGGAAGATCGTCTTCTCCATACCGGAGATGCCTTCTTTTGAGTTTCATGGACAGCTGGTGGACGGAGGCTTTAGGTGCATTTCTGCACTTCGGGCGACGAGACTTTTGGGCTAGGGGTGTGAGGGCTTTTTGGCTTGTGTAGTGGCAGAGCCCAGTCCCAGACTTTCAGAGTATCCCGGTGGTCAGAGAGTACCCCGACGTGTTTCCGGAGGAGCTGTCAGGACTACCGCCTGAGCGTGAGATCGAGTTCGAGATCTCACTAGTACCAGGGACCAACCCCATTTCTAGAACACCTTACAGGATGGCACCACTTGAGCTGCGAGAGCTCAAGTCCCAGTTGCAGGACCTTCTGGAGAAGGGCTTTGTGAGGCCCAGTGCATCTCCGTGGGGAGCCCCAGTATTATTTATGAAGAAGAAGGATGGTACCCTACACCTTTGTGTGGACTACAGACAGCTGAATAGGGTTACCATCAAGAACATGTATCCGTTGCCGAGAATTGATGATCTATTTGACCAGTTGCGAGGTGCCACGGTTTTCTCCAAGATAGACTTAAGGTCTGGCTACCACCAGTTGAGGATCAAGGAGACCGACGTCTCCAAGATAGCTTTTCGTACCCGGTACGGACACTACGAGATTTTGGTCATGCCGTTTGGGCTGACCAACGCCCCCGCTGCTTTAATAGATTTAATGAACCGGGTGTTCAGACCATATCTGGATCAGTTCGTGGTGGTATTTATCGATGATGTGCTCATCTACTCTCAGGACCAGGCGAACCACGGACAACACTTGTGGATGGTTTTGGACACATTGAGACGACGTAGGCTGTATGCCAAATATAGCAAGTGCGAGTTTTGGCTGAGGCAGGTGACCTTCCTAGGTCATGTGATTTCAGGGGATGGCTTGGCTGTGGACCCAGCCAAGGTAGAGGCAGTGCTTAGGTGGGAGAGACCACGTACAATGACAGAGACCCGTAGATTCTTGGGACTGGCAGGCTACTACCGGCGATTTATCAGGGTTTCTTGCAGATTGCACGACCTATGACACAGTTGACCCGGAAGGACGTGCCCTTTTCTTGGGCAGATGCTTTTAAGGCGTGCTTTTAGGAGTTGAAGGAGAGGCTGACTTCGGCTACTGTGCTTACCATTTCGGACAGTAGTGGTGGGTTCGTTGTGTACACGGATGCCTCTTTGCAGGAGTTAGGGGGTGTGCTTATGCAGCGGGGTCACGTTGTCGCTTACGCTTCGCGGCAACTGAAGCCCCATGAGCATAGCTACCCTAACCACGACCTAGAGCTGGTAGCTGTCGTCTTCGCGCTGAAGACTTGGAGACACTACCTGTACGGTTAGACCTTTGAGATATTCACGGATCATAAGAGCCTCAGGTACTTATTTGATCAGAAGGAGCTCAACATGAGACAGAGACGTTGGTTAGAGCTCTTGAAGGACTATGACTACAGCATTTCCTACCATCCGGGGAAGGCCAACGTGGTGGCTAACTCCTTGAGTTGGAAGGCGCCCACCCACTTGGCCAGTTTACAGGCACAGAGTTGGAGACTCATGAAGGAGATGGGCAGTTGGCGACCACTAGAGTTACTGGGGCACTGTGGGGCAGTGACTGTGACACGACAGACGAGGCCAGAGCTAATAGACCGCATCATCACAGGTGATGAGAGCCTCATCACAAACCCTAACTGGCACAATTTAATCTAAATAAGTGTGAAGAAGCTCCTACAAAACTTAAAGAGAGGCTTAACTCAGAGAATTCTGAGTTAAAGAATAAGACAAATCATAAGGGGTAAAACTGTAATTTCACCAATGCAGTGTGCAAACAGGGTAATTAAGGGTCTAAACGAAGGTCAAATGAGCTTAATAAGGAGGGAAGTGGGATGATCTGATCTGAAAAGGGTTATAGCAACTTCTAGGAATTAAATGACATTCTAGGGTTATGCAAATTGACCGGTCAAACATGGTCCAACCTAAAATCAAATTTCACCATTAAAATCCTTAGGTTCAAATTAGGATGGTATAAAAATTTAGGCCTAAGAAAAGACCATCTTGACCAACTTTACAAATTGGTCCTCTTAAATTACTTTTTGACCCATATCTTTTGAAACCCTTGCAATTGGCCCCCTATCTTTCTCATCATTCTTTGCAGAACGGTCCTCCCTGCCATTTCTGAGCAGCGCCATACCTCCGGCAACCTTACGCGGAGGTTGGCGCTGCGTAGGGCATGGCGCCTGTTATCAGGAACGAACGGGAGGTTCCCTGTGTCGTCCTCTGTTGCAGGGACCCTCCCCTGACCTCTGCAACCGGCCATGCCTCTCGTGCGAACGCACGAAGGCATGGGTGTCCATTTCCGGCCATCTCCCACGAGCATGGCACGTCGCTCCCTCGGTCCCCTCTCCTCGCTAGTGCCTTTATAAGGAGCGGCAAGGTCTGCCATCTCCTTCAAGCTAGTTTTCGTCGAGAGAAACCCTCGATTTCGTCTCTCCCCTCTCCGGTTAGGTAGCCCAAGCTTCCGGCGATCCTTCCTCCTCCTCCTCGTCGCTCTACTACCATACCTGCAGCAGATCCCACTCTGCCCCGTCTTCCCACACTAGGCCGCACCAGCTGGCATCCTCAGATCTCCTCCTTGTCGTCGATAACTCCCTCCTGGGCACCTTCGTCCCCAGCGCCGGCAGGTACGCGCTGAGCGCCACCTCTCTCCCTCTTTGTCAATTAGGCAGGTAGAAACCTTCCCCTCTCTCACCCTTATATTTTCCCCTTCTTAATTTACCATTTTAACCTATCGACTGCCACTGTCCATCACCATCTTCCCCATCTCCGGCCGCTCTCCAGCGAGGCGTTCTTGCCACTCCACGCCTCCATTCACTTCGCCGGCTACCCATTAAGCTCCGCACCACCTCACTGACACCGAATCTACCCTCCATTCCCTTCCTAGCACCTCCAGACCACCCCCCGAACTCGCCCACTCTCACGCACGCAGTGTGCCCTAGGCGCACGGCCACAGGCACGCTCGCGTCTCGTCGACCCTCGCACCACCTTCACTGTCCTCTGGCGAAGCTCCCTGCGTCGTCTGATGTGGCCGTGAGGCTGTCTTCGTGATTTTAGGTCTCCGCCTCCTCGTCGCCATTGACAACAGGTTGGAGTTGCTTCACGGGCAGCTCCAGACTTCTTCAGCCCCCGGCGCAAGCCCCAGGCAGCGCGGGGCACTTCCGCAGAAACGCCCAGGTTCGCAATTAGGGTCGCGAGCCTTCGCTGCTGCCCCAATTGCGCGAAGCCTTCTCCAAGGGTGCCTGAGACTGGAGGTGGGACTTTAGTCCCACCTCGTAAGTGTGTGGCCTCGCGCCCACACTTAAATTGATTTTGTGATATTAGCTGTTCGCCTTCGATACACAGGGGTCAGGTCCCTCACCCATGCACGCAGCGCGCCATGCGCTCGCACCCGCCCTCGCCCGTGCTCACGCCTCACGGGCCTGGGCCGAACCCGACTACCCGACCAAGCACTCCTCGCCCACCACCGCATGCCGGTGGGCCTGGTCCATGGCGCGCAACCCGACCTGATTACCCGGCTCTGGGAGAGCTTTCCAAAGAGAGATTTAGAGAGAAAGAGAGACACGGGGAAGGGGTAGGGGTAGGTTTTGCACTGATAGTTGTGTGTGTGCATAGGGAAGAAGGAGAAAGAAAGAAGAAGGCAGGCTGAAGAAGAAAGAAAGAAGAGGAAGGGCCAGAGCAGAAAGAAGAAGAAAAGAAGAAAGAAGAAAACCAGAGATGAAGAAAGGAGGAATACTTAGCAGCTGAAGGAAATCAGAGAGAAGGCAGAAGCCTCTGCAGCAGCAAGGAAGAAGAAGAGAAGAAAATCAGAGAGGAAGAAAGGAGAAAGAGAAGGAGGAACCACAGAAACAGAGAAGAAGAAAAGAAGAAGAAAGAAGAGAGTCGAAGCCAACCACCCCTTCTTTTTCTCTCTCTCTCAGTTTTTGTAAAACCTTATACATTGTGACTTATATGCTTCTAGAATTATAGTTTGCTCCCTGAATTCGACCTGGGGAAACTTGTCATTCCGAGTAATAAATTGTATTGAACTGGTAACCGTTTTGTTATATACCACAACGACTATAATAACTATAAAGACAAATGCGGTGCCAACAGGACAGATGGCAGACCCGTACCTACAGTCGTTGCATGACAGAGTACTGTCAGGGGACCCTGGAGGCTTCTCCTTTACTGACGAGGTGCTGCGCATGAGGGGACGATTATGCATTCCCAGGGACGAGGAGTTGTTGAGAGAGCTCCTAACTGAGGCACACGGTTCCAGGTTCACCATACATCCCGAGAACACAAAGATGTATCATGATCTGAGACGTGACTTTTGGTGGAGGGGAATGAAGCGGGATGTAGGTGAGTTCGTGCAGCAGTGTTTGGTGTGCTAGCAGGTGAAGGCTGAGCATCAGAGGCCTGCAGGGCCGTTGCAGCCACTTCCAGTGCCAGAGTGGAAGTGGGAGAGCATCACCATGGACTTGGTGGTGGTTTTTCCCATTACCCAGCAAGGACACGATGCAGTCTGGATGATTGTAGACAGATTGACGAAGACGACACATTTTTTGCTGATTCGAGTCACCTTGGGACCAGCACAGTTAGTAGAGAGGTATATTCGCGACATGGTACATCTGCACGGAGTTCCGAGTGAGATTGTATCTGACCGGGATACCCATTTTACGTCCCAGTTTTGGGTTGAGTTTCAGCAGGCTTTGGGGACACGGTTGAGGTTCAGTACGGCATACCACCCCCAGACGGACGGACAGTCAGAGCGTACAATACAAACGCTTGAGGACCGTTTGCGTGCCTATGTATTGGACTGGAGGGGCTCTTGGGAGGAGCACTTGCCTCTGGCGGAGTTTACATATAATAACAGCTATCACTCGAGCATCGGCATGGCACCCTACGAGGCTCTCTACGGACGGAGGTGTACTGCACCCTTGAGTTGGGTTGAGGTGGGGACCAAGTGGGAGGTTGGCCCCAAGTTGATCCGGCAGAGTCAGGAGGTGATTGAGTAGATTCACAGATGGCTCTGCACTGTCAGGAGCAGACAGAAGAGTTATGCTGATTGGAAGTTCAGAGAGGTGCAGTTTGAGGTTGGGGATCACGTCTTCCTTCGTGTTTCGCCCATGAGGGGCCTGCAGCGTTTTGGGGTGAAAGGGAAGCTCGCACCGAGGTTTGTGGGGCCCTTTGAGGTCCTGGAGCGGGTTGGACCCATTGCTTACAGGCTTGCCCTTCCTCCCCAGCTTTCTGGTGTGCACAATGTGTTCCATGTGTCCAACCTTAGGAAGTACGTCGTCGATCCCAGTCACGTTCTGAGCCACGAGAGTGTCGAGGTGGGTGACGACCTGACCTACCCCGAGCGACCAGTGCAGATACTAGACAGAGTCGTTCGGAGTTTGAGACGGAAGTAGGTACCCCTGGTGAAGGTCTTGTGGAGGAGCCAGAGGTACGAGGAGGCTACCTGGGAGCCTGAGGCGGTGATGCGAGAGCGGTACCTGGAGCTCTTTGAGGGTATGTCTTTTCGGACCGGCTTCGGTCCTCTTTGAGTTTGTTATGCATATGTTGTTCTCTTTCCACACCCTAGCTAGCTCAAGTTTCGGGGACGAAACTTCCTTTAAGTTTGTTATGATGTTAAGACCCGTGCTGTTTGAGCCTTTTAAGACGTTTGGATTGTGGGTCAGACATCTAGTCAGACGTTTGGATACCTTCCCAGGCATCTGGAAATCAAAAATTTTGAGTACGAGCTCACGTCTGTGCGCATGCTGCGCGCAGATAGTACTCTCCCCTCATTTTTCTTCTTCTTGTCTCTCCTTCCGCCCCCGACGAAACCCTAAGCCCACACCCTTATATAAGGCCCCCTCCTCTCCCTCGTTTCACCCCCCTTCCCAACCACCTTCCTCCTTCCCTCCAGCGAGAGCAGCTGAGCGATGAGAGCGCGGGTGTGGCGCGAGAAGGAGAGGAGGAGCAGCGTGAGAGGGAGAGAAGTTAGCTTGCGAGCTCATGTGGGAGCTCGTCGGTGAGCTCACGGCAGGAGCGGTGCATGCGCAAGGAGGAGGAGTGTGTCGAGGAGGTCCTCCTCGACACTGCTGCAGCCGGAGCAGCAGGTGAGAGGGTGCGGTGTGGCCATGCGCAGTGCGATAGGGCGGAAGCAGGTTCTGGTTCTGGGTTTTTCCCAGAATCAGACGTTTGGATCGACGTCCAGACGACGTAGCCGACGTTTGGAGGAGGTTAAAGACGACTGAGAAGTAGACTTCACGAAGGTACGTCTTCTTTGCGGATACGGCCATGCAGGCTACTCCGCTGAGGCATTGTTGCATGCCTTTTTAAGGAGATTTGGTGGATTGCGTGCAGGGTTCACTTCGGGAAGGCGCAGGACACGCCCTCCCATGCATTTCGGACGCCTGGGCAACATACCAGACGACGGGAAGCGCTTCTAGACTTCCAGAGAGGTGGTCGGACGTCTGGAACTGGGTCCAGATGGTCCAGCGGAGTTCCTGGATGTCTGAGGAGTGGCGCAGGACTTGAGGTATAGCACTGGACACTTTTAAGGTGTCTGGAAGTTGTTCCAGACATCTGATTTGAGTTAGAAACATTGTTTTTGACCCGTTTAGGGTCCGTTTGAGGTCCAATTTCCACAATTAAGGTACCAATGTTTCCCGTATGAATTCCTCTACTTGTTAGAAGACTTTCTATATTGTTCTGAGTATTCTCTTGTGATTGATCCTTGTGATAGGATCAGTTTCCGTTGTAGGTTCAGGGCTTGCTAAGTCATGTGAGCCTGTCCTTCAAGCCCCCATTACTCCTGGGTTTACTGGTAGAGTGGCTTCCCCTTAATTTAATTGAAACCTAAATGCATGTGTGGAATGAATGATCAGAACCTAGGATGTGGCATCAATCCTAGGACTAGAAATACTAGAATGTCTGTATTGAATGAATGGATTGCAGTCTTGAATGAGCAGATAGAATGATAACAAATGCTTGTGAATGAATAACAGTTGCCTGCGAAATATGTAGTACTTGTACTAATTAATTGTTGAATGTAATTTTCCTGTCGCACACATAATCTGAGCTGCATGTATATAATTTGAAAATGGAAAGGTGAATGTTGGAAACACGAGCTATCTGTGAATAAACTGAATATGGAAATGTGAACGATAGAATTACAAATTGCATGTGTATAACCTGAGAATGGGAATAGAAATGATGACACCTGGTATGGAATGCCCTGAGGAATATAAGCATGAACCCTATGGGGAATTAGGAGTAGAGCTCCTGGAAATAAATGTAATGGTACTAGGAATGTGAGTGGGGAAGTGAGCTGGCCCTTGAGTACGGAGTACCAAGGAGAGCGACTGTCCCCTTGTTTAGTGCAGAGCGGAGCTAGCCGCCCTTGGGTTGGGACCGGGGGTTAGGATTGGCTACTCTGTACCGACTTCTTAGCCCTTGCGTACACTGTACCGGGGAGAGCTATTAGTGTAGGGAGAGAGCTAGCAACCCCACGGGGCCCGAGGTTCAGCTAGTCGCCCTACACTGACTTGTTAGACCCATTGGGCAAACCAGGGTAGTCAGGCGAGGGTGCGTAGACTGTGGAGGGGCGAGACCCCTGCTACTGAGAGGGCTATGCCCTATACTGGCTCCGTGCTGTGCTTTAGGTGCACCTGCTAACGGAAACGATTGACCACGTGCCAGTGCGAGGTAGCTACCCATGCGCTTATCGCGCGTGCTGTAGTCACAGTTACGTCCGTCCGTGACCTTGGGGTGGTTGGCTGGGTGTAGGACCACCATGGGGGACTCTCCCGGCCAGGAGAGCATCATGTGCGACTTCGGAAAAGACTGCAATCAAGATCGTTCCCATGAGGAACATTCGAGATCAAGAAAGAGACCTAATAAATAAACCAATTGGTGAAAGAAAGAATAATTAGTTAAAGAAAGAAAGAAATTGAAACACAACAGCTACCTGTCCACCTTTACTGCTTTAGTTAGTTGGTTGCCACTCTACTTAGCGTTCACTGACGTTTTATACTCGTAACCCCTTTTCAGGTCCAGGTGTTGAGCAGCCAGAGCCTACGGCTACAGAGGGTGTTGGGTCCAGTAGAGCCCAGTAGTTGTAGCTTTCTGTTGTACTCCTTTTTCAGTTGTAGTGAGTAGTTCTTGCACCTCTGTACTCTGACATTTTATACTTTATGTTCCTGTACCCGTTTACTTTATATTGTTGTGGTGGTGTGTACTGTAGTAGTTTTACTTCTTTACTACTGTACTTTTGTTACTGTTAATTGCTTAGCATAGTGAATGTGATTTACTTTCCTGCTTTTTGGTTACTTTCTCGTTAGACGACTGGGTCTTGGGATCAGTTGAGTCGGTCCGATCTCGTATTCTGTAGGGATTCGGGAACCAGGTCGTAACAGTGGTAATTAAACCATTTACATGCAATTAACTTAAGACAAGCAACTAATTTATTATTCAATTCCATTTAGTTCAACTAAGTGGTTCTAATTTGTTTATTCTCTTAAGAATTTGGTCATTTCTTGATCTTAACTATCCCTCAAGGGGATGATCTTGATTGCAGTCTTTCACGTGATGTAGGATGTACACGTGGTTCTCTCCTAGCCGAAGATGTCCCCCGTGGGAGTCTTACACCCACTCAACCACCTCGAGGTCATGGCGCGACGTAGTGGTGATTACGACACGAGAGATAAGCGCACGGGTAGCTACCCTGCATGGGCATGCGATCGGTTGTTTCCGTCAACTGGTATGCCTAAAGGTACAGTACGGAACAGCACAGGGTCTTGCCCTCTCAGAACAGGGGTCTTGCCCCTCAGAACAGAACAGGGGTCTTGCCCCTCCACAGTCTGCGTACCCTCGTCTGACTATCCTGGTTTGCCAAGTGGGCCTAACAAGAGTTGGTGTAGGGAGGCTAGTCCTAACCACGAGCCTAGTGGGGCAGCTAGCTCCCTCCCTACACCAAGTAGCTCACCTCGGTACCACGTACATGAAGGTCAAATAGAAGTCGGTGTAGAGTGACTAGTCCCAACCCCGGGTCTCAACCCAAAGGGGCGGCTAGCTCCCCTCTACGCTAAAGGGATAGTTGCTCTCCTTGGTACCATGTACACAAGGACCAACTCACTTCCCGTCTACTTACAAGGTTCTTTCTGTATACAGGAGTTCTGCTTCTAGTTCCCCGTAGGGTTCATGCTCGTATTTGTTTCATTTCATTTCTCAACTTGCATAATTCGTTGTTTATCTTTTGATTCTCATTCATATAACAGGCAGCTCGTATCTTTACAACTGAAGGAGCATCACGTCAAATATTTAACACTTGCTAGCAATTAGGGTTTAACATGCATCTCAAGTAAATAGTTTAGCTCAAGCAATATTCGTTCATTTTTGCCCTAGGGTTCATTTCACATCCTAAGGTTCAATCAAGTTGTTTTAACATGCACTTCATTATTTAAATCTTAATATTAAGGTAAACCACTCTATTGGGAAACATGGGAGGAATGGGGGCTAGAGCCGTAGGTCCTGTCATCTCCGTGGGTCTCGAATACACTACAGTGACCTGTACCAGTGACTAAGTCACATCAGATGAGTTCAAAATAGTATATACTCAACACTAACAGGTAGAGAAACTCGAGTAGAAAACAACGGTACTTTGTTTGCGGAAATTCGATTCCGTTCTGGCCCCGAACAAGCTAAAAACATGCATACTATTCAAAAGTAGATGTCTGGGGCTTAGGCCCAGACATCTTAAAAGACGTCAGAGCTCACCTTGTGTTTCCTATGGCTTCTTTGGACGTCCAGATCCTTCTACGATCGTCTGAGAGGAGTCCCAGATGTCGAACTCTCCTTCTAGTAGTTTGGGAGTATAGTTAGATGTCTGCCGATGTGCTCAGACGTCCAAAAGTACCTCGAAGGGTGCACCACGCACCTTTCCAACGCTCTGTGCTTGCGTACAAACACACTGACCCAAAATTAGCTAAGGGTCCCGTCTGCATGGCTGGAACCTGTGCAGAAACACGTACCTTGGCACTAAACGTGCTTTCAGACGATCGGCTTCAGCTCCGGATGTTCCGCTGTTGCTCCAGATGTTTAGTAGATGCTCCAGATGTCTGATACTAGAAAAGATCCAGTACGCAGAACTCCTTGTGACGTTGTCTCCTCCGCGAGCTCGCTCGCAGGAGCTGCAACAGTGCCTTCAGCAGCTGCAGAAGGCCAAGGCTTCTGCCGGCGAGCTCCTCCTCCTTGCACGCATCCTCGACTCCTCCTGTACGAGCTCCTCCGAGCTCCCGCGGCTCCCTCTCAAGCTCCTCCCCTCGAGCTCCTCCTCTTGAGCTCCACCGTGCTCACGCCGCCGCACCCGCAGCAAGGCACCCCTCACGCACGAGCTCCCTTGAGGTCTCTCCCTCTTTCTCACACCCTCGCTCACACTCTCTCCCTCTCTCCTTCTCCTCTGCTCGCTTGCTCGCGGTAGGGGGCAGTGACAAAGATGGTCACCGGCGAGGGGAAGAAGATGGAGGTGGCGGTGGCTGGTGGTGATGGAGAGGGTGGTGTTGGTGTATGAGGGGTTTAAATAGATGGTTATTAGGGTTTTGGGTGAGGAGGCCGAAGGAGGGGGGAGCGCATGCATGTCATATGCACGCGAAAAGCAAAAGAACGTACGATTTTCCTTACTTTCAGAGGTCCTGCCATCTATCCAAACATCTGGCAAACACTCCAGACGTCTTATCCAACCAAGAAGCAGCGGGTCATTTCAAGCTACATGCTTATCATATGAGTTTGTGGTCACTGTTTCACCGATGTTGTGACCTTAAGGTGATGGACTAGGTTGTGGGACTAGTGCAAGGTACTCTCCTGCCAAAGAAGGTACTTCATATCAATCTTACTACTTACAATGTTGCAATGATATCTTCTTGTGCCTTCCAAAGAATTTATCGTGCATATTAAAAATTACAAGATAAGATGGCACGTATAATTGGATAACTAAATTGCAACTAGATAATTGGAGAGAATAATACAACTACAATACCCATCTTTTGCTTTTTGATGCTTTCTTAGTTTTATTGTCCTACTATTTTTGTAATATACTTTGTTTCTGTGGATGTTATCCGTTTGGGCTATGTATAGTTAGGGTTTGTCGAGCAATAGTTGAGATCGATGGAGTTCTACACTACTAGATAATTTGTGAGAACAATGTTTTATAAATTTCCCTTTCTGTTCTTTTTATTTCAATACCCATTTTCTCTTAGGATATGATATTTAATTATTCAATATGGCTGTGAACTACTTTTGATTAGATTCTCTATTCTTGTTCTCTTATTATTTATAAATGATGCACAATGGTACTGGTTGTGCTATTAATATGTATTATCGTTATGTGTAAGATGACTATAGGTCTTGAGTGAATTGTGGGATATGAGTGTTCCACCAGGGTAAACGGTTGGGTTGTAACATTTTCCATCTAAATTCTTGTTAAATTTTAGGGTGTAAAGTTTATAAAGTCATCACTTAGGTCCTTCAAATTAACCTTTGGATGTTTTAAAGAGTTATTGGTGTAGGTGATCATAATCATTTGCTCATTTATTTTTTCTCCCTAGGTACTCTTTATCTATCAAGCTCTATTTACCTACCCCTTGTTGACCTTCATAAGGTTCTATCTTCCTTTATAACTTGTAACAATTTTTAACTTTTCCTAGATGGTTTGGATGTAATAATTCTTCTTCTTGCAAGCCATTTTGAAGCTTTTAGATTTACCCTCACCACCATTTCAAATCACTTGGAAGCAATGCTAGAATTCAACATTCAACCATTGGTTACTTGACATTGAACCCTTGCTTTTATGCAATGAACTATATGTTGTGCATGTGCCAAGCGATTAGGTTTTTATAAAATTTGTGGCTTCTACCTTCTCTTTTGTTACATATTCTTTAACTTTTTACCCTAAATTCGACAAGGAGTGAGAAGACGCAATTGCCTTTCTTGGCTCTGTAATTTATGGATTGAAATACGTACTAATACCCTTAACTCATGCACTCCTCAAAAAATTAAATATCACTTATGCTTTTTATATATGTCATCGGTATCTTTTAGCTGTACATTAATAATCATCAACACTCTTTAAATCTATACTTAAAAAGTCATCGAGGATATTCAATTACATACTAAAAATTTTCAATGATATTTAATTGAAGGAGAGGTGCATGAAAAAAAAAAAACGTGCCAATAAGAGAGTTAACATACATTTTTCTTAATTTATTTAGGAGTAGTGCACAATTGCTTTCAATTTTAGTCATTCTGCTTGTTGTCACACACCCTCACTTTTTGTTAATATAAGTTACCGTAGCTGCTTTTCCTGTTATTTTCTTCTGAGCTAAATTCGTGAACCCATCCGGAGAAAAAGAGGGACATCCTCGTCCACGATTTCTTTTGTACGTACACAGGAGAAGATTCTCTCGTTTTGTCGGCAGAAAGGGTGATGCTATCATAAAAAAGAATAGATGGTTTGGTGAATCCATCGCGTCTGAGGCAGGACAAAGTAGCTTCGTGATCAAGAGGATGGAGACATGTTGACCATTAATATCACGTATGGCTTCGGAGAAATGACGATAACCGCAAAAAAGAAGTTGTTTTTCTAAGTACTTTATATTACGTGGGGTTCACTTTGACTATAATAAAGAGGCGAGTGCAACACACTTTGTAACAAAAAAATATAAGATAATTGAATCACTGCAAAAGATGCGTAAGACTACCCCTTAGGAACTCTATGGTCTTTAAATCACCGACTGGTGAAATATGCTCAAAGAATGAGGTGAAATAAGATATCAATTTTTACATAGGTGTAGTTGAAAATAGTTGATATTAATTTTTTTAGCATCTACTCATCAATATTAGTTTTTATATCACTAAAAAGGTATCGTCACTTTTACCATTGTTACTCTATTCAATGGCTTCGTTAAATTTAACGAAATTGAACTTAAAAGTAACGAATTTATTTTTTTACTCTTGATTCTTACTTTTTTTCACTCCGTTACCCTCCCCCAACTCCCTCCTCCTCATCCTTCGACTCGCATTTCCTTCTCCTCCCTTCACCGCATCCTCCGACCACCCCCATCCTTCGATTTGCTCCTCCTCCTTCCTCCTCCAACCATCGACCACTATTCCTACATAGATCACTAAAGAAGCATCACCCCTTCCACCTTCCCCTCCCACACGACACCACTGCCTTTGACTTAGACAGCAGCTTCACCTCCTTCACCTCCATTAGCAATAGCTCCCGCAACATCTTCTTCAACCCCTCCCCTACCCCCTTCTCTTCCTCGATCCACCCTCCTTCGACCCTCACTGGCTCTCCCTTCTCTCTCATAACAATTAATGGCTCTTTCGTGTTCCACCTCTAGGTCTTGGCTTACGTCTATTGCTGCTGCCTCCACCTCTCTATCTTCCTTGATGATCCAACAATGGAGCTTGAGGAACAACCTCCTACGATGCTTGTAGGCGAGGAAGAGGTTGATGTGGAAGTGGTGGAGGCATGGGATGGGGAAGCAATGATAGAAGCGGGTGTCCTTGATAGCACGAGGGTATGGTACGGAGTGTTGCGGGAGGTGAAGTTGAGGGAGGGGATTTGGGTCTAGAGGTAGCGCCATCGACATGAGAGGATGTAGGTGGAGGCATGCTGGTTCGTAGTGGGGAGGGGGGAGAGGATGCAGTGGAGGATCTTGTTGAGGAGATCCCTGATACAGTCCTTGAAGATGGGCGGAGGAGTTGTAAGGGGTGAAGGATGGTGTGAGGGTAGTAGGGGGCATCAAAGGGGGTGAAGTCGAGGACGGGTAGGCTTGAGGATAAGGAGGGAGGAGGGGGTTGGGGAAGTGAAAAAAGTAAGAATCTTGGGTAAAAAAAAAATTCTTTATTCTAAGTTTACTATTGTTAAGTTTAACAAAATCAATTAATGGAGTGCTAATTGTGAAATTGATCACCTTGTGGATAGCATAAAAAATAATAGCCAAAAGGTAAAAAAAATGCACGTTGCAACACGTGTCCCTCACTCAACAAAATACACTTGTGTATTTTGATTTTCAACCGATGTATTTTAATTTTTTATTAAAACACATCAATTAAAAATTAAAATACACCGATTGAAAATTAAAACATACAAATGTGTATTAGTTTTCTACTTATGGAAAATGAGTTTTCTCTTGGAAAGTAGAAAATGATTTTCACCTATGGGTTTTAGGTTTAGAGTTTAGGATTTAGGGTTTAGGATTTATGAAAAGTGATTTTATCTATAAAAAGTGATTTTTTACCTTTCGGATATTCCCTTAACCCTAAATACTAAATTCTAAACCTAAAGGTAAAAGCTATTTTCTAAATTAAAAATCACTTTTCATAGGTGATGAATTATTTTGCATTGGTGAAAAGCTGATCAAAAATGAAAATAACACGTGTATTTTCATTTTTGATTTGTATATTCTCATTTTCAAATAATAAAAAATTAAAATATACTAGTATATTTTATTAGGTAGGCCTGTAAGTTATAAAATACGTTGCAACACGTGTTATAAAATATATTATATTTCCTTATTCACGTCCAAAATGATATTAATAAATAGATGACAACCAAGCAATAAGGATCATCTTTAATGTCATTTATATAAAAATTTTGATAAAATATCTTTTCCCTAAATTAATCATATGCCTCAATTTAGTTACTCTTCTACATAAATTAATATTTCGAGGTAACTTGCGTTCTCCTTGAAATTACAGAATGATTCCCTCAACAATTAAACTTTGAGAGTTTCCATGTAAAATGTCTACGCCATAGGAAATTAGAGTACCAACTAACCAGATCAATTTTTTTCATTTTCTTTTTTCCTTTGACTTGATGAGCACTGGAGGAGAATGCGGATTAATCAGCGATAGCTTAAGGCAGAGAGTTGAGTCCAATGCACAAACCAATAGAAAATATTATAACAGTACCACATGAATGGTAATTTGGATTTAACAAACAATTTAAGTCAAAAAAAGAACAGAGAGACCCAATCTATATATTCTATACTCCCCGTGGAGGAAAAAATCTAGAAAATTTGCAAAGATAAAAAGTTTACGCTTTTATTACGTTGAAATGCCCAACTTGTCATCAGATGAAACAGCGACGTTAATCTGCATTACGAATGAAACAAAGAGTTCTTCATTCCGGTTGTCATTTTATTTTATTACCGGTGATACGTTAGTAATTCGCTGCAAGAGCTTATAAAATTTTTGAATATCTAATGATAGATGTATGATTCTGCTGGACATCAAAAAAATATTTACTTTAATTTAAAAGAAAGTTAAGAAAATTTTTTAATTAAATTTAAATTATAATTTAACTTTTGTTTGCATTAAATTTGATGATTAAAAATATGTAGAATTTTAAAAGTATTATTCATTAAAAAAATAGAAATCAAATTTATTAGGGAGCTATATATTATAGGAGATCGAAAAAAATGAATTTTTTTGAAACATACTTTTTTTTACAAAAGAAAATACGCCTTTCAAAACTTCTAAGATCCATGTCATAAATATTTTATTTAAATTTAATGTATCGAATGATATGCTTTAAGCAGTCAGGGTGAAATAATAGTTGAAATAAATTATGATTGATTTGTGTGAGGGAAAATTATTTTGTTATGTAATATTTAATAAATTATAATGTCATATGTTTAATTTAAAAGTGTGAGAATGGGTTAAATTACCAACCCATTAATTATTGTTACACATTTAAATGACATGGAGAGATAACTTAAATGATAGGATTTCAAAAGAGTGGGATTTTTAAAGAAATATTCTATTATATATATCTAAAGAAGGGTGTATCTCTTTTATTTGTTAAACAAAAATTCCTGTATGTTTTTTGCAATGCAATGGTGATTTCAAGTTTTATTTCTTTGATTTTTTTTAAAGTCCATATGTTCTATATTTATATATTTTCTTTGAATACATATCTTTCTATATCAATTTTTACCCTTTAATTTTTATTTTAAGATTCATATGATATCCTAAATCATTTAATATATCAATGTATATACATATGTATCATATTAAGTCTATAAGGTTTTCTTTCTCTTTGCTAATTTCAATACAAAAATTTTTATTGTTGAAACAATATAACCAACTCCATTAGTTGAAAATTTAAAATAATTTTCATTGATCTTTGCACCTATATTTTTTTGGATTGTATTATATGTACGCAAATATTATCCAAGTATAGAAATATACCTAAATATGGGAAAGGCTTGTAAGCACATGGATAATTTTATAAATCTTTAATTGAAGCTACATGCATGTTTTAACACGTGAAAATGGGCTCTCTCATATGATTGGTTCGAGTTAATTTTATCCTCCAAGGTAGGATGGAGGGTGGTCTTTCGTGGCCCAACTTCGATCCTTCCTGTGACCATTCTATATATCTTGAGGTTGATTTCTATTTTATAAACTATTTCTGTCTATAAACTCAATATTTTAAATTAATATTATAGTTAAAATAAATCATGGAGGACAATCCAAAGAAGAATCTATTCTTCAGCATATATCTAAATATTAGTATAAATTAATATTTATGACTTTTGTATTCACGTAGAGGCAATGAGGAAAAAGTCGAGGGTCAGGAGAAAAAAAAGAAAAGAGGAGAGTAGAGGTCTTGGATGTGGCAAAGAGATGTGAAAATCCGTGTAAGAGGGAAAGGGAGAGGGAGGTAAGTTGCAACAGTAAATTGGGGGTGAGGACGGGGATGGGTTGGTGACGTGTCTGGTCAGGAGTTACCGCACTTTCTTTTAGGAATAAGTATAGATTATTATTTTCTCTCGTCCCTCTCCACCCCTTCTCCTCCCCCCCCCCCCCCCCCCCCCCAAAACTCTTCTATGATAATAGTATGATGATTAGGGTGCTGCTTCGGCCGATTGCCATTTCTTTTGCCATATCTCTTTTTCAACATCGGTGCCCTCCTTGACCTCTCCTTCGCCACGGCATCATCGTCGTGTTGCTCTTCTCCTCACCTCATTGGTGCACCATCCTCTACGTCGTGCTTCTCCTTGAACTCTCAATCCCTACAGTATCTCCTCCTTCACTCCTCTTCTTCGCCCGACGACCCCCCTCCTCCTCGATGGCCCCAGTGTCCTCCTCCCCCTCCTCCACTTGTCCTCCTCCACCTCCCCCTCCTTCGTCCATTCTCCTCTCCCTCATCCGTTACCACCAGAATCCTCCCCCTCGTTCACACCCACTAACCTCCTTGGCCCCTCCTACTCCACCTACCCCTCCTTCCCCTCGTCTACACCACTAGACTCCCCCTACCCACTCCCTATCGTCCCCCTCCACTCCCCCCCTCTCCCAGTCGTCCCACACAAACACACCTCTCTTTATTTATTTACTGCATAATTTGTTGAAATTAATGTATGTTTTAAATGTGCATTTTTTAAAATTATTTTATTTGTTTGTAATACAAATTTGCATGTAAATTATTATTGAATTAATATCAAGAAATTAAGTTAATTAAATGGAAATTAGCTTTCCTATAAATTATTTTTTTAAAAAATTTACATGTAATTAATCGTAATTAGTTACTTGTTAGAAATTGCCATGAAAATTGTCAATTGCTTGCATGAAAATGTGAAATGTGAGGTGTGCACATATGTTGAATTGTTTTTATTATTTGCTTTAAATGTGGGGTGTGTCCACATGTTTAATTATTCCTGTTAATTGTGTTAAATGTAGGATATACTTACATGTATAATGATTTGTTCTATTATACATGCAGGAAATGGAAAATGTGTAATATTATAGGGGAAACTCTACTGAAATTTTTACGGCTTTAAGTTTAGCATCTAGGTTTAGGGTTTAGGATATTGGGTTTGACTTTAGCATTTAGGATTTTAAGTTTAGGGTTTAGGTTCTTTGCTTTAGGTATTAGGTTTTCGATTTACGAGTTTTGGGTTTAGAGATTAGGGTATTGGGTTTTAGGGTTTCAAGTTTAGAGTCATGAGTTTTATGATTTTGAGTTTAGAGTTTAGGGTCATGGGTTTTGGGTTTAGGGTTTTGAGTTTAAAGTTTAGGGTGTTGGGTTTTGGGTTTAGGGATTTGGGCTAAGGATTTAGGGTTTTGGATTTTGGTTCTAGGGTTTTAAGTTTAGAGTTTAGTGTTATGAGTTTTGGGTTTATGTTAAGTTTAAGGTTTAATGTTTAGGGTTTTTGTGGATAAAGTTTATTATGAAAAATTAATTTAAAAGTTAAATATTTATCATCAACTTTAGTATTAATATCATTTAGTTTAACACAGTTGCATAAATTTAGAAATACTTGATGATAAATAATAGAAATTCTAACTCCTATGATACAAGTTGTAGGAGGGATATAATTATATCAAAATATTTGCCTGTTCAAGACTTATGATTATGTTATACAGGCAATGCGTTAGTGTATGTATACCTCATATACATACACGATGCGTTGTCTTTATAACATACCATAAGTTTTGATTGTCCTTAATTCGATGAAGCCCCAGATTAAGGGAGTTCTTAAAGATTTGATCACAACTTAGGTGTTACTTGTTACATGTAATCAATTTTTAATGAAATTTCGGTACCATCTTCCTATTCTTTTTTGGTATATCAATTGATCTTAGCTACGTTCTTGAAGCGCCCTTAAGTGGGGGCTATTGGGAATGTAGTTAAGGTTAGTTTTGGGGGTATACTGGAAAAGTGTAAGGAGATGCTACCGAAATTTCTTCAGATACTGGTTGGATGTAACAAGTAACGTTGTGATAAAATCTTCAAGGATGAGTTATCAAGCGAAAACCTTCTTCAAAAAACACACATCATCCATATATTTTTTTTCTAACTTGCAAGTGGTTTACTGAAAATTTTAAGTTATCATAGACAAGTCTTAGATTGGTTTGAGGAATTTGGATTACATTCAATATAAGAGTGAAGTCATTTCCTTATTGGATTGGTCCTTCCATGAAGATAGGGAATAATATAGATGAGAACATTTTGAGAAAATTTTCTATCTGTGTAGGAAGTGTTTCAATGGATTTGTGAAGGATAGAAAAATTGTGTTAGAGAATGTGATCTGTAATGATTGGTAGCAGCATTACATGAAGTGGACACCACATGAAGAGGAACCGACATAGGACAACATAGGGAATACAATGGAAGTGGATGAACCTGAC
This sequence comes from Thalassia testudinum, assembly GCA_037157565.1. Taxonomy (NCBI): domain Eukaryota; kingdom Viridiplantae; phylum Streptophyta; class Magnoliopsida; order Alismatales; family Hydrocharitaceae; genus Thalassia; species Thalassia testudinum. The sequence goes on from JAZHRO010000061.1 coordinate 3,095,458, forward strand.
GATGATGTCGATGATGATTGGGTTGTCACCTTCATAGTAGGGGTAAGGCAGCCATCCTTACTTCCCCACCACTAGACCCTGATAGTTACTCCGTTGAGGTGAATCCTCGACATGAGCCCTAGTCTAAGGAGGAGAACGGACATGAGAGGGGCAAGGACGAGGTCGAGGGGGTAGATTAGCCCTTCCAGCAGCCTACTACTGAGGTAGGATGTCACAGCAGCCTGCTACATTGTAGACACGTCGCAACAGCTTGCTACTTAGGTAGGCACCAGTGGTGGTAAAATTTTTATTTAATTTTTTATTTTACCTGTTATAATATATTGCTTAATGTGTTTAGCTAAGAAAAACACGTGAGGTCGCACATGAAATGCAAACCTCAACAGAATACCTGAGGGAACTAGGATTAGAGTCAAGATTACTTCAGCTAGGGAAACAGAGTTGTACCCCAGGTTTACCAACAGGTTGGCAAAATTGTGAGGGCAACTGTGCCACTTTTCTACTTCGATTGGAGGAGGGTCGCCAAGGAGTTGAAGGCATCCATTATTAAGGAGTTGCAGGTCTAATTTTGAATATCATTCTTTTTTGCATATATATATATTAATTATAATTGATTTGTAGAAGATCAACAATATTATATATTATTGAATACATGGTACTTTTAATTAGGATGACAATCTGAATGCGCCTAAGGCTATCTTGTAGCATTCCAGTAGGATACATCGTGGATGGATGGAGGAGTTGAAGAGTACGGTAAGAAATTCCTATACATTATTAAATTGAGGAGTTCTTAACTTATTTCTATGAAATCTTCCATTTGTATGAATAAATTTTATAATCATTTTAGTTTTGTAGTAATGGGCCGAATGAAGAGGCATTGAGAAATGTGTCTTCAATGATTGCACCTAACATTTGGAGGGAGGCTTGTCAGAATTGGAGAGATATAACGATTGATGTAAATAAATAATTATGAATGCCATTATTAGTTTCACTTTATAACAAGTAACAAAATCTTTTAGAAATAAAAATTGTATTTCCTATAGGAGCAAGCTTAACAAGGCCAACTGAAATGACCCATTTCCTAGGGTTGTTTGGCATTTTTGGAATTCATAGGGGTTTCTATGCAGTTTTAAACCCTTTAGGTTTTTATTTTGGGGTTTGTGAGGGGAAGAGGAAAATTACAGGGGCATACCCGCAATTTCCCCACCACCATACCCCCCATACCCCATACTCCTCCACCTTACTCCACACCATCCTCTCCCCATGCCTCCCACACCCATAAAAACCCCCTCCTTCATTTGCTTGCCACCACCGCAGCCGAGAGGAGGAGAGGGAGAGTGGGGAGCAGCAGGGCTTGGGAGGAGGAGGTTGGAGGGCGGGACGCTGTGAGGAGAGATGAGGAGGTGTTGTAGTTTCTGCGGCAAGGAGGAGCTTGCAAATGATTCTACAGAATCATTTTTCCACAGAATCAGACATCTGGAGGGACCGCCAGACGTCTGGTCAAATGTCCGAAGGTAATCCCAGACATCTGATAGCACATAATTTTTGATTAGTTTTCCCTACCGAGTTCTGACCATGCGTACGTATGTCAGAGGTTAGGGAAGCACGTCGGTGCAAGGACCGAGGCGGTTTCAAACATCCAGGAGTGTCGCCAGACATCTGAAGTCACCCTCAGACATCTGCACGAAGTTCCAGATGTCCGAAAGAGGCACCCCGAGCAAGGTGAGTCCCTAAGTTCGTTTAAGATGTCTGGGACTCTTCCCAGACATCTGATTTTGATCAGGATTGTGTTTTTGGGCTCGTTCAGGACCCAAACGGAGTCGAATTTCCGCAAATGAGATATCGTTGGTTTCCGTTCAAGTTTCTCTACATAATGGTATAATGTCTATACAGTTTTGATTTCATTTTGACATATGGGTCAATGAGATAGGTCGTTCATTTATAATATGCATGGGACCTGCGGGGGTTGCAAGCTCCATCTAACTGTGCCCCCACATCTCCCAGCTATCCTAGTAGAGTGGTTCTCTCATTAATCCTGGATTTAATAATTAAATTACATGCTTTAGAATTAGTCAAATCCTAGGTTGTGAATTGAACTCTAGGGATGAAAGAGATAATTATATGCTACTTTAGAAATATTCGATTGAACCTTAGGATGTGGAAAGAACCCTAGGGTTGAAAGAAATGAATGCACATTTAATAAATGATTAAATTGTTGTTTTTTGAAAGTAGTAAATCATGAGCAGCATGTAATAAACCATGACAAGAACAGAAACACGTGCTATGTATTGAATAATTGATGGACGTGATTGTGAAATCATGAGTTTCTTGTTATGCATTTATTGAATCAGATATGGCAATGAGAAAGTCTTTGTACGAACCCTACGGGGAATTTAGAAGAAAATCAAGAATACAGTAATACCGAAAATCTGACGGGTCATGGAACATGTTGCCTACAGGCAGCTGTTTGGACCTGGTAATGGGAAGTGAGCTGGTCCTCGTGTGTGTTGTACCAAGGAGAGCAACTGTCCCTTTAGTGTAGAGGGGAGCTAGCTGCCCCCTTGGGTTGAGACCTGGGGTTAGGACTAGTCACTCTACACCAACTCTTGTTTGGCCCTCGCGTACTTGGTACCGAGGTGAGCTACTTAGTGTAAGGAGGGAACTAGCCGTCCTATGGGACCCGGGGTTAGAACTAGCTACCCTACACCGACTCTTAGTTAGGCCCACTGGGCAAACTGGGATAGTCAGATGAGGGTACGCGGGCTGTGGAGGGGCGAAACCCTTGTTCTGTTCTGAGGGGCGAGACCCCTGTTCTGAGAGGGCAAGGTCCTGTGCTATTTCGTGCTGTACGTTTGGGCGTACTCGCTAGTGGAAACGAATGACTGAGTGCCAGTGCGGGGTAGCTACCTGTGCGCTTATCACGCGTTCCGTAGTCACTGCTACATCGCGACCGTGACCTCGGGGTGGTAAACTGGGTGTATGACTACCACGGAGGACTCTCTTGACCAGGAGAGTGCCACGTGTACATCCTGCATCGCGGAAAAACTACAAGTAAGATCGTTCCCTTAGGGAACAAGAAGATTAAGCACTGTTATGGATCCTGATTAGAGATCTCGACTCAGAAACGTGTAAATAAGACGAATGGAAATGGATGATAATAATAACCAACACATACATGTGTAGTTAGTTGCTTATTTAATTGCATGTAAATGGCTTAACCACCACTCTACTCAGCGTTAGCTAACCATGAAGTTTGTAACTATGTTCAGATCAGGGATTTGAGCAGCCAATGCCACCGGCTGCTGAGGGCGCTGGGCCCAGTCGAGCTCAGCAGTAGTATTTCTCCTGTTTCTACTAAGAGCACTTGTTAGTTGTGAGTACTGGTAGCCTGTAGTGACTGTTTCGTACTGTTTCTGTTATAATTCTAATAGTTTCTTTTATGATGGCTATGTTCAATAACCATACCTTTCCGCTGTATTATGTAATATCCTTGTGATTTCCTGTTTTATTTCTTTTACTATCTGTTATATATTTTTCTGCTTAGTTACATTACTCGTGTGGTTGTGGAATGAGTATACATTTGGTTGTTTCTCGTTGGACGACTGAGTCTTGGGGTTTGTCGAGGCGAGCCGTTCTCACGTTCTGTAGGGAGCCGGGAATGGGTTGTGACACCAACAAGGCCCAAGCTTTTCCACAGACCCACTACTTGAGTCGAATGAGTATTGACGCATTAAAAGTCTGAAATGCAAGTATTTTAAATCATTATTATTTTAATAAAATAAAATAGATTAACTGAAAGTTTTATTTGATTTTTTGTCGGAGGCACATGAAAGCATTGAGTTAGATTGAGTTGGAGCTTTTGAGTAGACTCATAGCAAAGAAACACTTGAGGGCCCCCGTGCATAAATACATCAGACATACTAGGAGAGACATGTAAGTTAGAATTCACTTACATTAATTTCATATCAACAGATGAAACTAATTGCAAATATATTTACAGGGTCGTATGAGGGACTTGATCTATCCTCTTGAGGTCGTAGACAAGAACTCCATGACCGTTCTGCAGGCTCCCTTTACACTAGAGGAGACATTCAGGATTGTGATGCCTCCAGAGCACGGAGGCTTCATCTGTAGCAATGGAAGGAGTGCGATGATCTTCTATTGGTATGGTAGGAAAGGATTGTTCTCGTTGTCCCATGTTGACAACCCAAATAAGAAAATTTAGACATTGGAGGATCGAGATGTGGAGAGGGAGAAGAGGTTGGATGAAGTCACCTCCCAACTACAAGCAGTCACTTACAAAATGGCACAGCAAAAAGAGTTATTGGAGCAGCACAACAAGTAGTGGGAGGAGATCCTATCTTTCCTGCGAGGATCTAGACCTAAGCATTCGAAGTTCCACATACCGAGGTACGACTCGGTTCCCAGATCCCTACAGAACCCGAGACCGGCTCACCTCGACTAATCCCAAGACCCGGTCGTCCAACAAGAAATAACCAAAAAGCAGGAAAGTAAACCACATTCATATACACAATATAACTAAGCAGTAAAAACGTGCAAAGCAATAAAGGAAAGTAAAACTGTTGTTCTAATACATACCACCACAACAACAGTGACAACAGAAACGAAAGTAACAATAACAACAACAATAGCTCAAAGTATGAAGCTCACTACAACACTAAGGGGATACAACAAGAAGTGCAGAAAAACTATGGCTGGGCTCGACTGAGCCCAGCACCCTCCGCAGCCGGAAGCTCGAGCTGCTCAACTCCTGGACCTGAACAGTGTTATGAAAAAGATAGAGTCAGCGAGTAGAGTGGTATCTATACTATCTAAAGAAGTAAAAGCAACAGGTTTAATTCTCTTTTCTAGTTATTTTATTTTATATGCATTTCCTTTTCATCCCTTTTCCTCAAACTTTCATATTTTCTTGATCTTGCATGTTCTTCATGGGAACAATCTTGATTGCAGTCTTTTCCGAAGAGTAGAAGGAACACGTGGTGCTCTCCTGGCCGAGAGAGTCCCCCGTGGTAGTCTTACACCCAGTCAACCACCCCGAGGTCACTGTCAAGACGTAGCGGTGATTACGGCACGCGTGATAAACGCACGGGTAGCTATCCCGCACTGACACGCGGTCAGTCGTTTTCCATCCACATTCCAGATTTTCCATCTAACCACAGGCGCTCTACTCCTAATTCCCCGTAGGATTCATTCTCATGTTCACCACATTATTCCGATCCAGATTCCACCATTCACAATGCAGTTCTCGTTTATATACAGGCAGCTCGTGTTTCCACAATTCAATACATGCAATTGATTATTTCACAGGTAATCGTTCATTTATCTCAGGCAGCTCACAACTTTATTACACGCAATTGCTAGCAGTTTAACTTAATCATGTATACAATTACAATCATGTAGTACAATTGGTTTATTCATTTCTCTGTCCTAGGGTTCATGCCACATCCTAGGTTTCCAGTTGGCTAATTCCACAAACACATTCTTATTTAATAGGATTAACAAAAGTAGACCACTCTACCAGAAAATTCAGGAGTAATGGGGGGCTCGAACCGCAGACCTAGGCATCTCTATGAGCCCCAAACACGCAGCAAGCTGAAACCCTATACCAAGGAATACATCACAAAGGAGGATTGAGAATAGTGTACAAAAATTTCTAGTACCTAAAGAAACTCGCAAGGAAACTATAGATACTTCGTTTGCGTAAAACGGATCCTGATCGGACCCCAAACGAGTCAAAACATGTCTACTGACCAAAATCAGACGTCTAGACACAAGTCTAGACGTCTTAAAAGATACAGAACCTCACCTCAAGTCCCTACGGTGTCCTCAGACGTCCAGGACTCCCCTGCGATCGTCTGAAGGTGGTTCCAAACGTTGGACCACTCCTCCGGTTATCTAGAAGCACCTCCAGTCGTTTGATGAGCTGATCAGAAGTCCAAAAATGCGTGGGAGGGCGTTCCGCGCTCCTTCCCAAGGCTGCTCCTGCGTACGACAGAGCAGCCACCCAAAATCAGACCGACATATCCCTTTGCGGTGCGGCTTGCATGGCCGTAACTGCGAAAAGAGCGTACCTTCGCGATAAAGGAGCTTTCAGACGTTTGGTCTTGACTCCAGACGTCCAGATGCTTCGCCAGTCGTCCGGACTTCGCTCAAGACGTTTGATAGTGGAAAATTTCCAGTATCAAAACTCACTCCCTACGCTCTTCACCGTACTTCTCCTCGCTCCGCCGCAGATCTAGCTACTGCAGGTGGTCGAGGATGCTGCTCCAGACTCCCTCCTCCTGTAAGCGCCCGCGGTGGCTGTGCGAGCTCCGACGAGCTTCCACCGAAGCTCCCGACCTCGGCCTCCTCCTCCTGCACTTCTCCTCTTTTTCACTCTCTCTTGCTTACCCTCGCTCACCTCCTCTCGCGGTAGTGAAGGTGGGGTGTGGTGGTGGTGTGTGGGGTGGAGAGGAGAGGAGGGGAGGGTGGCTTTATAGGTGCTGTGGGTTTAGGGTTCGGGTAGTATGGAGGAGAAAGTAGAGAGAGAAAAGAAATTCTGCGCGCCGCCTGCATGCAGAGCGCAGAGCGCGTACAAAAATTCATTTTCAGACTTCTGGGAAAGGGTCCAGACTTCTAGACAAACATCTGACTGAGACTCCAGACATCTTAAAAGGCTAAAAGTGGGACGAGTCTTTACATCATAACAAACTTAAAGGAAGTTTCGTTCCCGAAACTTGAACTAGCTAGGGTGCAGAAAAGGGAGCATAAAACTCATAACAAACTTAAGGAGGATCGAAGTAGGTCCGAAAAGACGTACCCTCAAAATGCTCTGAGTACCGCTCTCTCATTGTTGCCTTAGGCTCCCAGATAGCCTCCTCGTACCGCTGGCTTCTCCATAAGACCTTCATCAGGGGTACCTGCTTCAGTCTCAAACTCTGGACGACTTTGTCTAGTATCTGCACTGGTCTCTCGGGGTAAGTCAGGTCGTCACCCACCTCGACACTCTCGTGCTCAGAACGTGACTGGGATTGACGACATACTTCCTGAGGTTGGACACGTGGAACATGTCGTGCACTCTAGAAAGCTAGGGAGGAAGGGAAAGCCGGTAAGCAATGGGTCCTACCTACTCCAGGACCTCAAAGGGCCCCATAAACCTCGGCGTAAGCTTCCCTTTCACCTCAAAATGCTGCAGGCCCTTCATGGGCGAAACGCGGAGAACGACGTGATCCCCAACCTCGAACTGCACCTCTCTGCATTTCTGGTCAGCATAACTCTTCTGCCTACTTCTGACAATGCAGAGTCGTCTGTGGATCTGATCTATCACCTCCTGACTCTATCGGATCAGCTTAGGGCTAACCTCCCACTTGGTCCCCACCTCGACCCAACTCAAGGGTGCAGTACACCTTCGTCCATACAGAGCCTCGTAAGGTACCATGCCGATGCTCGAGTGATAACTGTTATTATATGCAAACTCTGCCAGGGGTAAGTTCTCCTCCCAGGAGCCTCTCCAGTCCAGTACACAGGCACGCAAAAGGTCCTCAAGTGTCTGTATGGTGCGTTCCGACTGTCCGTCCGTCTAGGGGTGGTACGCGGTACTGAACCTCATCCGTGTCCCCAAAGCCTGCTAAAACTCAGCCCAAAATTGGAAAGTAAAACGGGTATCCCTGTTGGAAACAATCTTACGCAGAACTCCGTGCAGGCGCTCCACATTGTGAATGTACCTCTCCGTCAACTGTGCTGGTCCCAAGGTGACTCAGATCGGCAAGAAACGTGCCATCTTCGTCAACCTGTCCACTATCACCCAGACTGCATTGTGTCCTCGCTGGGTAACAGGTAGACCCACCACTAAGTCTATGGTGATGCTCTCCCACTTTCACTCTAGCACAGGAAGTGGCTGCAACGGCCCAGTAGGCCTCTGGTGCTTGGCCTTCACCTGCTGGCACACTAAACCCTGCTGCACGAACTCACCCACATCCCACTTCATCCCTCTCCACCAAAAGTCGCATCTCATATCATGATACATCTTTGTGTTCCCGGGATGTATGGTGAACCTAGACCTGTGCACCTCCGTCAGGAGCTCTCTCAACAACTCCTCGTCCCTAGGAACGCACAAGAGTCCCCTCTTGCGCAACACCTTGTCTGTTAAAGAAAAGTCTGCTGGGTCCCCTGACAGCACTCTGTCCCACAGCGTCTGTAAGTACGGATATGTCATCTGCCCTGCGATGATGCGGTCTATCAGCTCTGGTCGCGTCTGCCGCGTCACTGTTACTGCCTCACAATACCCCTGTGACTCCCGGGGTTGCCAACTGCCCAACTCCTCCATAAATCTCCAACTCTGTGCCTGTAGACTAGCCAAGTTGGCGAGCGCCTTCTGGCTCAAGGCGTCAGCCACCACATTGGCCTTCCCTGGTTGGTAGGAGATGCTGCAGTTGTAGTCCTTCAGGAGCTCTGGCCAACGTCTCTGTCCCATGTTAAGCTCATTCTGGTCAAATAAGTACCTGAGGCTCTTATGATCTGTGAAAATCTCAAAGGTCTCACCATAAAGGTAGTGCCTCCATGTCTTCAGCGTGAAGACAACAATTGCCAGCTCTAAGTCATGGGTAGGGTAGCTATGCTCATGGGGCTTCAGTTGCCACGAAGTGTAAGCGGCAACGTGACCCCGCTGCATGAGCACACCCCCTAACCCATGCAACGAAGCATTTGTGTAGACTACAAAACCGCCATTGCTGTTCGGGATGGTGAGCACAGGAGCTGAAGTTGATCTCTCCTTCAACTCCTGAAAACATGACTCACATGCATCTGTCCAGGCAAAGGGCACGTCCTTCCGAGTCAACTGGGTCATAGGACACGCAATCTGCGAGAATTCTCTAATAAATTGCCAATAGTAACCTGCCAGTCCCAAAAAGCTACGTATCTCTGTCACTATATGGGGTCTCTCCCACCTAAGTACGCCTTCAACCTTGGTTAGGTCCACAGCCAAGCCATCTCCGAAGATCACGTGGCCCAAGAAAGTCACCTGCCTCAACCAAAACTCTCACTTACTGTATTTAGCATAGAGCCTGCGTCGCCTCAAAGTGTCTAGAATCATTCGTAAATGCTGCCCGTGCTGTGCCTGATCCTGCGAGTAAACTAGTATGTCGTCGATGAATACCACCACAAACTGGTCCAAGTACGGCCTGAAAACCCAGTTCATCAAATCCATAAAAGCAGCGGGGGCATTGGTTAGCCCAAACGGCATGACCAAGAACTCGTAGTGCCCGTACCGGGCACGGAAAGCTGTCTTGGAGACATCGGTTTCCCTGATCCTCAACTGGTGGTAGCTGACCTCAGATCTATCTTGAAGGACACTGTGGCATCTCGCAACTGGTCAAAAAGGTCATCAATCCTCGGTGGTGGATACTTGTTCATGATGGTGACCCTATTCAATAGTCTGTAGTCAACACAAAGTCGTAGGGTACCATCCTTCTTCTTCACGAACAACACAGGGGCTCCCCACGGGGACGCACTGGGCCTCACAAAGCCCTTCCCCAATTGGTCTTGTAGCTGTGACTTGAGCTCTCACATCTCAAGTGGTGCCATCCGATACGGTGCAGTAGAAATGGAGCTGGTCCCCAGTACTAGTGAGATCTCAAACTCGATCTCACGCTCGGGTGATAGTCTTGGCAGCTCCTCTGGGAACACGTCGGGGTATTCATAAACCACCGGAATGCTCTGAAAGTCAGCCACGGGGCTAGGCTCTGCCACTACACAGGACAGAAAGCCCTCACACTTCTGGCTTAAAAGCCTCACTACCCAAAGCATAGAGATGAATCTGAAACCTCCGTCCACCGGCTGTCTGTAGAATTCAAAGGAAGGCAACTTCGGTATGGAGAAGACGATCTTCCTCCCGAAACAGTCTACCAAGGCGTGGTAGGTGAACAGCCAGTCCATCCCTAGAATTATGCCACAATCCTCCATCGGTATCACAATCAGGTCAGCGACGAGGCTGTGTCCCCCTATACTGACCTCGTAGTCCGTGTATACCTCCTCAGCTACAAACAACTGGCCACCTGGGCCTCTGATCAAAAACGGATCCTCTAACAGCACACTGTCCTGTCCCAAACTGACAGCAAAACTCATAATAACAAAAGAGTGTGTGGTGCCAGAATCAAAAAGTACGTACACTAATTTGTCGGAAATGGTAACCATACCTGCCACCACTGAACCGGAAGCCCTAGCGTCTCTGTGTGTTAGGGCGTTGAGACTGTTGGTGCTAGAGCACCACGATCATTTGTTTTGATGATAACAAAACACGTGTCGTTTAACATTTGCACTTGAAGTCTTAGATTTCAGGCAAATTGCAAATGGAGACGTGATTAGACGGAGTTCGAGCTCGCATCCAGGATGGATTGGAGGAGCTTGATGGAGAATAGAGGAGATTCGCGAGGAGCGATGGCTTGAAGAAGGAAGGAGATGAAGAATAGGATAGATTTCCTTTTCATGTACTCTTTGTATTTTTCGTTTCTTTTGTTGCTCTTTATTTTTGTTACTTAGATTCATGTTAAAGAGCCTCAAAGTACCCTAACAGTAGTCCTAGGAACACCGGCACAACCCCTAGAATACTTAGGTTTTCTGTAGAAAACTTGAAAAACCAATATAGGGTTCAAACAGCTTTTTTAGACGTCTGGTAATGTGTTTTAAGACGTCTGACTGTTGATTCAGACGTCTGATAACATTTAGGCTGAACTTGTTAGCTTTGTCTGATGAAATCAGATGTCCAGACCTTAGTCCAGACGTCTTAGAAGACATCTGATGGACTTGCCAGACGTCCAATTAGTGGACCGTTGGTTGGCTTAGCAAACACTGAATGATATGACCGTTAGCGCCTTATCAGACGTCCTTAAGTCTTTCTAAACGTCGGATAAATGACCGTTTTGCCTCAGCTGACCCAAAGTCTCTTCTCAGAGATTTTCTAGCAGTTGCACTCTCTTGAAAATCCATTCCCACGAAAAAGTAGGTTTTCAGACGTCCAGATATAGTGACAGACGTCCTGTATGTCGTCTGATGGACTTGCACTAGAACCCTGTTTAGATCTGTTTGAAGTCAGGAAGAGACCTGCCCAGAATCAGACGTCTGATGTTATTCCCAGACGTCTTAAAGTGATCTTCCAGACGTCTGATGCCAGGATCAGACGTCTGATAAGCCTGTCAGTGCAATCATTGTTCCTGATTTCGGCCTGATTCTCTTGGGCTTTGCACCCAACGGCTATGGAAGCTTTCCAAAGCCTTCCAAAGCCTTCCTAAGGCCTCTATAAATAGAGAGGAACCTCTTGCACATCAAGATACACCAAGACACACCTAGACACAGTTTGTAATACACTTTTAAATCATTTTGTGTCCCTTGATTCTAAGAAGAAAAGCTTTTGCTCTCGAAGCTCTAATTCTTCATCTAGAGAGCATCTAGCATTTGCACATCCGCTCTCCCGCCGTAGTTCACGAGAGCGACGTTGCGCCGTCGTTCACACATCCGCGTCGTCGACGCACTCCTTGCAAAGGGAAGCATCTTAATTCCTATAGAAGCTAGGTTTAAATTACTTTGTTGGCTCTATAGAATTGTTGTTTATTTTGTCTTTGTTATTTGGTTGGGTATTCGCTTTGCGAATTCCCATCTCCTTCGTGGGACAAAATCCTTCTTGTGAAGAGAAGGAGTTTGAGGTACGCTACCCTCGTATAAAGTAGCGTGGTTATAATTGAGGTTGAATCACCCTCGTTTAAATGATTCGGTTAGTGGATTTGATCAACTTGGTTGATCGGAAAATCCTAACTCGAGAGGGTTAGGTGGTGGTTTTCACCCGATTTGGGTTTCCACCTAAAAATAATTGTGTACCTTGTGCGATTGTTTATTTTGTGAGATTTTTTATTATCTTTTCCGCAATTTATTACGTTACCCCCTCCTAGTAGGGACCTACAGATACACCCCTTAGCCCTCGGTGCAGACAAAGCAGCTACACTCTGGGTCGGGCGAGCAACTGCTGGTCGATACCCTCCTCGTGACTGCTGTCCTCCCCCACGCGCCTGGGGGCCATGACCACTAGATCGGCCTTCAGCGCTCGGTGCGGGGATCATCTGCTGTGCTCCAGCCTTAGATTTGTAGTCCCTCCTGATGTGGCTTGGCTGGCCACACTGGTAGCAGAGGGGAACTCGACTCCCTCCCTCGATAGGTCCCTGCTGACGGCTGAGTGGGGGTCCAATGCTGGTAGTTGGCCCCTGTTTGGGACCCCCAAAGGCCACTGCCGCCCCCACAAAATGAGACGGCTCTCCTGCGGGTGCCGCGTGCCTCCTCTCTTAATGGCCCTGAGAGTACTCTAGCTGGTAGGGCCTCTTCTGTCCGTAGTTGGTGTCTCGTGCAGCCAGGTTGGTCTCCTCGTAGGCCATGGCTGCCTCCACCACTCTCGGGAAGGTGGGCAGCTTCAGGGGCTTGACATACCCCCGAATAGTAGGTCGGAGCCCCTCAGTGAACCTCCACAGGCGCTCCTCCTTTGTAGTTACGGCTGTCGAAGCAAAACGTGATAGCTCCAGGAAGCGCGTGCGATACGTGCTGATAATCATCGTCTTCTGGCAGAGAGTGTGGAACTCCGCCTCCTCTGGTCTTGTCAAATCTGCGGAAAGTACTGCTCGTAGAAGAGGGTCACGAACTGGTCCCACGTCGGCTCTCCCCTCTCCTGGCCTTTGACTGCCCTCCACCACCTGTATGCTACGCTCTCTAACTGGTACGTGGCAAAGGCCATGCAGCACTCTATAGGAGGGCGAAGGGTGTCAAACACCTTCTCTATCTGCTCCAGTCAGTCCTCTGCCTCAGATGGGTCCTCATCCCCCTTGAAGGAGGGGGGTTTCAGCGGAACTGTTCGAAAAGCTCTTGGTGTAGCTGCAGTGGGGGAACGAGCACACCTCCAGGCAAGGAGGGCTCGTGCTTGGAAGTGTCAAAGTGTGGTGAAGGCGGTGGAGGACCACCCCCTCCCTTCCTGCTCGTCCGGCGCTGTGGCGGGCTCTCTGTTCCACCGAGGACTCCCCCTCCACGTCCTCAGAAAGAGTTGCCCGTGGAGGCCGGTGGAGCTCCTCTCGCACTATGTCTCTGATCAGCTGGGCGAGATCCTGGGCCTGAACACCCGGGAGGAGAGGTGTGCCAACTGGCACCTTAGGCCCAGGACGTCTGCCCTTCCGACCTCGTCCACAGCTGCAACCATGACCCGCCTTGAGAACTCCCCGACGAGGCATCTCCTGCAAGGAGACGCGAAAGGCAGAACAAAAGAGTCAACACTATCTAATTTCTTCGAGAAAGGATTCAGAACAGATATCAAAGCGATACGTTGTGGTGGTTACCCTAGTTACATGCACGTGAATGATTATTCTCAAGCCAGTTGGTTCATTTCTCGGGACGACCTTGCTCTGATACCATTTTGTTATGACCCAATTCCCGAATCCCTACAGGATCCGAGACCAGCTCGCTTCGACTAATCCCAAGACCCAGTCGTCCAAAAAAAAAAATCAAAAGTAGGAAAGTAAACCACATTCACATATGTAATATAACTAAGCAGTAAAAACGTGCAAAACAGTAAAGGAAAGTAAAACTGTTGTTCCAATATATGCCACCACAACAACAGAGACAATGGAAATGAAAGTAACAGTAACAACAACAGTAGCTAAAAGTTTGAAACTCACTACAACAGTAAAGGGGTACAACAAGAAGTACAGAAAAACTACGGCTGGGCATGACTGGGCCCAACACCCTCTGCAGCCGGAAGCTCGGGCTACTCAACTCCTGACCTGAACAGTGTTATGAAAAGGATAGAGTCAGCGAATACTGAGTAGAGTGATATTAATACTATCTAAAGCAGTAAAAGCAACAGGTTTAATTCTCTTTTTTAGTTATTTTATTTTATATGCATTTCCTTTTCACCCCTTTTCCTCAAACTTTCATATTTTCTTGATCCTGCATGTTCCTCGTGGGAACGATCTTGATTGCAGTCTTTTCCAAAGAGTAGAAGGTACACGTGGTGCTCTCCTGACTGGGAGAGTCCCCCATGGTAGTCTTACACCCAATCAACCACCTCGAGGTCACTATCAAGACGTAGCGGTGACTACGGCACGCGTGATAAACGCACGGGTAGCTATCCTGCACTGACACGCGGTTAGTCGTTTCCGCTAGCAGGTACACCCAAACTACAACACAGAACAGTATAGGGCCTAGCCCTCTCAGAAACAGGGGTCTAGCCCCTCAGAACCAAATAGGGGTCTCACCCCTCCACAGTCCGCGCACCCTCTTCTGACTACCCCAATTTTCCTAAAGGGCCTAACAAGTCGGTGTAGGGTGGCTAGCTGAACCCCGGGCCCCGTGGGGTGGCTAGCTCCCTCCCTACACTAGTAGCTTGCCTCGGTACCGTGTACACGAGGGCCAACAGAAGTCGGTGTATGTTATGACCCGGTTCCCGAATCCTTACAGGACCCGAGACTGGCTCGACTAGACTAATCCCAAGACCCTATCGTCCAACAAGAAATAACCAAAAAGCAGGAAAGTAAACCACATTCACTATGCAAAGTAACTAACAGTAAAAGAGTACAAGCAGTAAAGGAAGTAAAAGCTGCTAACAGTACATATCACCACCACAACAGTAAAGTAGAACAAAATACAGAAACAAAAACGGTAACAACAGTCTAAAACTCACTAGTAGAATAGAGAGTACAACAAAAACAGAAAATTACTGCTGGGCTCGATTGGGTCCGGCATCCTCTGTAGCTGGTGACTCGGGCTGCTCAACTCCTGGACCTGTAAAGGGTTACAAGTAAAACGGGGTCAGTGAATGCTGAGTGGAGTGGTAACCAAACTAACTAAAGCAGTAAAAGCTAACAGATAAATTTATCTTTCCAATTATTTTATTTACAAGTCATTCCTTTCCCCCATTGGTTTACTTTTGGATCTCTTTCTTGATCTCGTATGTTCCCCGTGGGAACGATCTTGATTGTAGTCTTTTCTAGAGAGTAAAAGGCACACGTGGTGCTCTCCTGGCCGAGAGTCCCCCGTGGTGATCCTACACCTAGTCAACTACCCCGAGGTTACGGACAGAGGTAGCGGTGACTACGGCATGCGCAATAAGCGCATGGGTAGCTACCCCGCACCAGCACGCGGTTAGTCGTTTCCGCTAGCGGGTACACCCAAAGTACAGCATGGAACAATATAGGGCCTAGCCCTCTCAGTAACAGGGGTCTAGCCCCTCAGAACCAAACAGGAATCTTGCCCCTCCACAGTCCGCGCACCCTCGTCTGACTACCCCGGTTTGCCTAGTGGGCCTAACAAGTCGGTGTAGGGTGGCTAGTTGAATCTCGGGTCCCGTGGGGTGGCTAGCTCTTTCCCTACACTAGTAGCTCTCCCCGGTACAGTGTACGCGAGGGCTAACAGAAGTCGGTGTAGAGTGGCCAATCCTAACCCCGGGTCCCAACCCAAGGGTGGCTAGCTCCGCTCTACACTAAATAGGGGACTGTCTCTCTCCTTAGTACCACGTACTCAAGGGCCAGCACACTTCCCACTCACATTTCCAGATCCTTTCCATTTATTCACAGGAGCTCTACTCCTACTTCCCCGTAGGGTTCATGCTCATATTCACCATGTTGTTCCATACCATGTTTTATCGTTCACATTTCCATTCTCACATTTACACATGCAGCTCGTATTTTCACAATTAACATATGCAACAAGTGATATCAAAGGTAACTGTTTAACTAGCACAGGCATTTCATATTCCAACAGGCAGCTCGTATTTATTAACAGATAATTGTTTACAATGCTACTCATTCATTTATGACTGCAATCACAAACATGCATACAAACAGTGCAACTATTTCTCGTCTTAGAATTCATGCCACATATTAGGTTTCTAGTTGTCTAATTCCATATATGCATTCATGTTTTATAATTAAAATAAGGGGAAACCACTCTACCAGACAATCCGGGAGTACTGGAGGTTCGAACAGTAGACTCACGTGCCTCTGCAAGCCTCGAACACGCAACAGATTGAAGTCCTATACCGAGGAACAGACCACAATGGAACGTGCAGAACATTATATAAGGCTTTCTAACATGTAGAGGAACTCACAAGAAAACCATAGATACTTTGTTTGCCTAAAACGGACCTCAAATGGATCCTAAACGGATCAAAAATAGGACTACAGAACCAAATCAGACGTTTGGCACAAGGTCCAAACGTCTTAAAAGTCACCAGAGTCTCACCTCAAGTTCCTGCGTCGACTTCAGACGTCCAAAACCCCTACTTGACCATCTGGATTCAGCTCCAGACATTCGACCTCTCCTCCAGTCATCTGGGAGTGCTTCCGGTCATCTGGTAAGCTGTCTAGACGTCCGAAAAGCGTGGGAGGGTATGCCCTGCACCTTCCCAAAGCTGTCCCTGCTCACGACAGGCAATATATCCCACTTTTAGCCACACAGATCGACTCTGCGATGCGACTTACATGGCCGTAACCGCAAGAGGAACGTACCTTTACGAAACCTTGCTTTCAGACGTCCGGTGTCGTCACCAGACGTCCAACTTGTCGTCTGGACGGCATGCTAAACATCTGATTCTGGGAAAAACCCAGAACCAGAGTGAGCTCCCACTCCTCTCACCGCGCGCAGCTGCGGCTCCTCCTCCTCGTCTACAGCTTCGGCTGTAGTAGGGTGTCGAGGACGGCTCCCCCGATGCACTACTCTTGCATGCGTTGCTCCGGCCGTGCGTCCTTTGGCAAGCTCCCACAAACTCGCGATCTCCACCTCCTCCTCCTCTCTACACGTCGCCTCTCCTCGTCGCTTCTCGCTTTCGCGCCCTCTCTCTCTCTCGTCCCTCTCACTGCAATGGAGAGGAAGGAAGGTGGTGGTGGAGTGGAGAAGAGAGGAAGGGGGAGAGGGGTCTTATATAGGGAGTGGGGTCAGGGTTCGGGAAGGAGAAAAGAAGAGAGAGAAGAAAGGAAGGTTGTCTACACACAGCGAACGCGCAGACTCGACCCTACGTACAAAATTTTCAATTTCCAAACGTCTGGGAAGGTGTTCATTCATCTGATCAGACGTCTAACCGAAAGTCCAGACGTCTTAAAAGGCTCAAAATAGAACGAGTCTTTACAGTGTAGAGTGGTCAATCCTAACCCCGGGTCTCAACCCAAGGGCGGCTAGCTCCACTCTACACAAAAAGAGGACAGTCACTCTCCTTGGTACCACGTACTCAAGGGCCAACACACTTCCCGTCCACATTCCAGATTTTTCATCTAATCACAAGAGCTCTACTCTTAATTCCCCGTAGGGTTAATGCTCATGTTCACCACATTATTCCGATCCAGATTCCACCATTCACAATTCAGTTCTCGTTTATATACAGGCAACTCGTGTTTCCACTATTCAATACATGCAACTGATTATTTCACAGGAAATCGTTCATTTATCTCAGGCAGCTCATATTCTAGCAGGCAGCTCACAACTTTATTACAGGCAATTGCTAGCAATTTAACTTAATCATGTATACAATTACAATCATGCAGTACAATTGGTTTATTCATTTCTCTATCCTAGGTTTCCAGTTGTCTAATTCCACAGACACATTCTTATTTAATAGGATTAACAAAAGTAGATCACTCTACCAGACAATTCGGGAGTAATGGGGGCTCGAACCACAAACTCAGGCGTCTCTACGAGCCCCAAACACACAGTAGGCCAAAACCCTATACCAAGGAATACATCACAAAGGAGGATTGAGAATAGTGTACAAAAGTTTCTAGTACGTAGAGAAACTTGCAAGGAAATTACAGATACTTCGTTTGCGTAAAACGGATCCCGATCAAACCCCAAACGTGTCAAAACATGTCTACTGACCAAAATCAGACATCTGGACACAAGTCCAGACGTCTTAAAAGATACAGAACCTCACCTCAAGTCCCTGCGGTGTCCTCAGACGTCCAGGACTCCCCTGCAATCGTCTGAAGGCAGTTCCAAACATCGGACCACTCCTACGGTCGTCTGGCACCTCCAGTCGTCTGATGAGCTGATTAGACGTTCAAAAGTGCATGGGAGGGCATTCTGCGCTCCTTCCCAAGGCTGCTCCTGCGTATGACAGAGCATCCACCCAAAATTAGACCAACATATCCCTTTGCGATGTGGCTTGTATGGCCATAACCGCGAAAAGAACGTACCTTCGCAATACAGGAGCTTTCAGACATCTGGTCTTGACTCCAGATGTCCAGATGCTCCTCCAGTCATTCGGACTTCGCTCCAGACGTCTGATACTGGAAAATTTTCAGTATCAGAACTCACTCCTAACACTCTTCATCGTGCTTCGCTGCACTTCTCCTCGCTTTGCCACAGCTCTAGCTGCTGCAAGTGGTCGAGGACGCTGCTCTGGACTCCCTCCTCCTGCACGCGCCCATGGTGGTCGTGCGAGCTCCGACGAGCTTCCACCGAAGCTCCCGACCTCGGCCTCCTCCTCCTCCTCCCACACTTCTCCTCTTTCTCGCTCTCTCACTCACCCTCACTCACCTCTCGCAGCAGTGAAGGTGGGGTGTGGTGGTGGTGTGTGGGGTGGAGAGGAGAGGAGGGGAGGGTGGCTTTATAGGTGCTGTGGGTTTAGGGTTCGAGTAGGAAGGAAGAGAAAGGAGAGAGAGAAAAGAAGTTCTACGTGTTGCTCGCGTGCAGAGCGCAGAGCGCGTACAAAAATTTCATTTTCAGACGTCCAGGAAAGGATTCAGACGTCTGAATAAGACTCCAGACGTCTTAAAAGGTTAAAAGTGAGACGGATCTTTACACAAGGTGTAGAGACGATGACGATGGGGGCAAATTTGAGGCTGGTGGCGCATGTGCCCCAGCAATGTGTATATAGTTTCAAATTTTGCTACCTTTTTGTAATCTATGAACGTCTATATATAAACTATTTTGAATATATAATGTGTTGCGATCGAATTTTTTCTATATGTTTCTTCCATTGTTTTGTATTTTATTTGGTAATTGTAATTACAAAAATTAATTTCTTTTAAAAAAAATTTACATACATTTTGCGATGGTTTATTTTAAACTGTAATTATGGTAAATCACTGACAAATATTAAATTATGATGTACTAATTCTCCATTTTATGTTCCATAGCAATCATTTTTAAACCATCACTAAACCTGCAAAATTGGCACGCACCTCATTTTGCTGCCAAAATAATTGACGACTGTAATTGTAAATCGTTGCTAAATATAAATAACATCGGGTATAAACTGTTGTTAAATCTTGCCATCCTTCGCACTCACACATGAAGATAAGGTGCCGATATCGAAATTTAACTGTCGCAAAAATCAAACAACTACGTTACATTCGATATGGATGATCAAGAGAGGAGTGAGGTGGTGGTGAAGTACTGGTTTGTAGTTGTGGTGATGGGGGTGGTGGTGGGAGCGCTGAGTGTGGTGAAGTGGTGGTAATAGATGGAATGAGATCAGGAGGAGCAAAGGGTAATGTAGGAGGTGGGATTGAGGCAATAGGTTTATTTGGTGGATGTTGGTCTTTAAAGGGATATAGAGCTTCATTGATTTTGACATGCCTAGAAATGATAATCTTTAATGTGATTGAGGCAACAATAAGCTTTATGATGTGCACTATAGACCATAAAAATAAGTAAGGCGTATTGTGGCTATAATTTGTGCTTATTAGAAAGTCGTACTAATGGGTAACAAGCACAATTGAAAACTTTAGGAAAACAATATTTAGGTGCACGCCTATGAAGACATTCATATGGCACTTGTTTGTTGAAGCTGGAGGATAAAAGATGGTTAATTATATATACTGCAGCATGTAGCTCATACCACAAACAATAAGGCGCCAAACTTTGACCAGTTGTCGATTTTTATGTTCAGTAGCCCAATTCTGTTGGGGGTGTGTATGGGGCTGAAATACGATGGTATATGCCTTGACCAAGAAACCATCGATGAAGAGGTTGATATTCTCCAACCCAAACCGATTGCACGGCTTTAATCGAAGAATTAAATTGAGTTTTAATATATGCATGAAACTGTAAGAAGACCTTGTAAGCATCATACTTTTGGACAAGAGGAAACACCCACGTATACTGTTGTGCAGTCATCAATGAATGTTACGGCATAACGAAAACCATCATTGGAAAGCACGGGAGAAGTCGAAACATTTGTAAATATCAGACCAAAAGGATTTGAACCGATTGTATTTGTTTATGGCAGAGATATTCGGTGAGCCTTTGCTTGGATAAATATATCACGAGTAGAAGGAGGCTCACTTGTGGAAGGCAAATGCAATTTATTTACAAGATATTTCATGATATCATGGTTGGTGAGAGCCAAGCGTTGTTGCCATAAACATAAAGGAGTAGTTTTAGTAAGAAAAGCAACTATAGATGGTGAAGTGGTTGTCGGAGAAGCTTGACAAAGTAGTCTAGATGGCAGCCATATTTGATAAAGACCATTCTTAACTTTTCCTTGGAGCCGCTACTTCTTAGGTTTCAGATCCTTTATGTAAATACGATCAACATCTAGTTTGAAATAACAAGAATTGTCTTTGGCAAATTTGTGGATAGATAGCAAATTTTTAGATGTAGAGGAAACATGAAGTATATCATGAAGCAAAGGTAATCTTGGATGGTAAAGAGATAGAGCGAAAATCAATATTTGCAATAGCTACACCTTGCCCGTTTGCCATCTTGACTTCATCTCCCCCTTGATATTTCACACTTAGATCAAGGGTACTAAGGGAGTTATATGATGCAAAGGCACCAGAGTCGAGATACCAAAGTTCCTACATTGTTGAGAGGTCAAAGTTGTTGATTGTAGGAGATGAATTTGGATCAACGTCATAGCGATAGAAGCATGTGAAGACAGTATGGATTGTTCTGCTGCATATTTAACAGGGAACAGAAAATGTAGAGGAGGGTCTATTGAATCGATTTGAGGCAAATCGACCACGACCCATATATCCTCTATTCGCATAGCCTCATCCACATTTGGGCCATTGACCTCGACCTCGAAAATTATAGCCACGACCTCGAGTGGCTTGGTTAACAGAAATACCTAAAAAGGATTTCTATCGCTAAAGCAATTGCTGATGGATAATTAGTAACCCCACAGGCTCTTCAAATTGCATGGGAGAAGAGCAACCATTGACAGTTGCAATGACTGGATTATAATCAATCCCAAGGCCATGTAGAATAACCCAAATCAGGTCATCACTTTATATTGGCTTTCCAGCTACTATTACAAAATTAGCAACAATTGACTTTGCCTCAGAAACATAATCATTAAAAGAGAGATCACCCTTCTTAAGAGAAGTTAACTTTGATTTAAAATGGAAAACACATGCTCTCTAGCTTGGGAGGCAAAATAAGTTTCCAGACAAATCCAAACATCCTGTGTTCAAGGAAAATGTCTATTCTAAGAGCAAACATCATCAGAAACTGAGGCATATATACAGCTAAGGACAAGTTGGGCTTTCCTCTTCCATGCAATAAACTCATCAGTAGGAATAAGATTGCCGCAATCATCTTTTGCAAAAAATGGAGGAGATACACTACCATCCACATAGTCATACAAATCATAGGCAATAGATGGGCCGTGTTTGTTGTGCACGCCAAACAGGATAATTAGTTCAAGTAAGTTCGGCAGAAATAAAATTTCGTATATTGAAAGGTATAGAGACGGTAACTGATGGTGATTGGGAGAGATTAGAGGTGGGAGTCTCACTCCCATTTGCCATGACGGTAGAAAGAAAAAGAGCCTTAGACACAAGCTCCGATACCATCTGAATGTCACAAGGCACATGAATTGGAATAGAAATTATGAGGTGACTATAACCAACACACTTCATTATATTGTCTTAGATAGATGAGGCTTGTTACAGTGTAATAAAAAGGTGAGCAGGTGTTACAACGACCTCTACTGTAAAGGGCAGAACAATTCTTTTGTAATTACAATGTATGCCATTAGATATTTCCATGGCACAATAATGGGGACCAGGAGTGAGATGTGATGGAAAAATTGGTAGCTTTCAGGATAGAGATGGATGCGGTAGAGAGCATGCAGTGGAGTGTCGATAAATTATTTTCCTTGTGAAAAATATCGGGTATAAAAGCCTCGAAGTTGGCGCTTGGTTGTCTGAGGAGGGATGATAATCAAGGATTTTGGGTGATTATTCAGTCTGCAGCTATTTTAATATGCGTCTCATCATTAATTGGTGGATGAATAACTTGTATAAAACTTGATTTGATTATGATGTGCAACGAGGAATGAGCTATTTTGATTAACTTTAGGGTTAACTTACTTGAAAGATTAACCTCTTAAAAGGAGGTTAACCTTTGTTTACTTAACCATTTAACTCCTCAGCTAGTAACCTGCATTTGATCACTTTAACATGGATTTATCTAATACCAATTTTTATTGGTGTTAGTCAAATCTATGTTAATATCATACATTACACACACCTCTGGCATCTTTTGCATTTCAAATTCTAAACACCACCATCAAGTAAACGTCACAAAGATTGACATCATAACTCAATACTGATTCAAGTTTAACACAAATTGATGTTAACATCACTCTACAAACAAACATAATTACATATTACCACTTACATCACTTTCCTAAGCCTCAAGTAAACTAACTCTAAACGGTTGTAATCTTCTTGTTTTGAGACAATTCTTTTTACAACGGGTGAAGGCATCTGACCTCTTTGCAGATGTTCAGGGATGGAGCACAAGTTGACGGTAAGCCTGCAAATTTCTGAAGTCGCTATGTGCTAATGGTATTGCTTGAAGACAATGCATAGGTTTTCTCGATTACTGCATTCGAGTAAATCAGACATTTTTCTGGGTACCACTAATTAGAAAATTTGGCCTAATGCAATATAACTTACAAAAAGTAAGTCATTACCTCACACCTCAGCTCTGAGAAAGATTCATATTAGCCCATGTTTAATTAGACCACTCCATATTAAGGAGTACTGCTCAACATGGATTGATCAGAGGGGAAGACCAAGGTGAAGGATAGGCTCAAGGGTAGGTGGATGTAGTTGTTGAAGAACACCGTTTGGAAGGGCTTAGAGAATTGATGCCTATGGAGTAGGTAGACCTCGTACGATTGTTGACCGGTATCTTGATATCGCGTGACAGCTTTAAGTTAATATCTGTGATGTTAATTGAATTCTTGTTGAAAGCATATGGGTTAATAAGCCTAAGTTATTCTTAATATCAAGTGCAACCTAATAAAGCAAGACCACAAGCTTTGAATCATCAGAAAAGCATGAGGATTTTTTCTTGCCCTTTTTCACATGCTCATTCAGTCACCCGATCAAGCGTTTGCTGTCACGACAAGCTTTTATCTGTTGCGGTGGAACAGTGTTTTGTATTCCGTTTCACTCTGTTTCCCTTGAATTATGTTGTTCTATCTGTTTATAGTCTTGAATTCGATTAACTTAAACACGATGCTCTTCAAAAGACAGAAACATCCATTGGCATTCTCTCTCATGGAATCAACAAAGAAACATTCAAAATCCATGGAAGGAGAAAATTGTGGAAAAGAACACTTAAAAACATTGCTTCTGGTGGGCTGTAGGAGCATGCAATGGGTCATGCAGCATCCGGCAGAACAGGAGCTTTCACATCTTCCCTTATTGAACCTCTCAATGGGTTCAGATGCGACTCCCAATTTATCTCCTCACTTGGTGGCGTCCTTGTAGACTAGGCTTGCATACTTCCAGTTCATGACGTTCCAGATGTTGTTTAGGTAGTCGGGCCTCACATTCTTGTACTGCACAAAGCACAGTTAAGATGTCACACAGTTGATCTGTCTGGAATGTGTGCGATCCATGAGCTAACATTTCAGGATAAAGTTACACTCAATTACCTAAAATAAATGCTTAAATTGAGGCCACATGTTATCTTTGTTAGGGAAATGAGAATAGTTTCCCTTTCGCATATCAACATGATGCAATGCATGTTGGGATTGCTTTGGGTTTAGATTCAGTAAGAATTTCAATTAAATCTCGATCCACTGATCAAGAGAGAGTCCAATTTTCTAAAAAGCAAGGCCGTAAAAAACAACTAAAAGTGTTGCCCTAATGATAGTGTGCAAATGCAATGTAAGTTGAAAAGCTTCTAAATACCATGGGATAATGCATGCGCAAAGATTTTAAAATCCAGATAAGTTTCATTGCTTGCCGAACATGAAGCTTGTTATAACATTTCTATGATACTTACTTGCAAATAATAAGCATGCTCCCACACATCTATTCCCAGCAGAGGAATCAGACTGGCCCCTTTGGTTACCAGAAGGTCCTAAACAATGGTAGCAAAAAAATGGTACCAATAATAATTAGCACTTGTCCTTCCATTGAGGCAATTAACTTGAAAGAAGAGCAAACTCTGCCTTACCTGATTTGGAGTGGTTTCTACTTTAAGCTTATTGAGCTGTTTATCGTAGGCAAGCCACTATTCATGTTACAAGGGGAAAAAAAAAAAAAAAAAAGACCCCATAAGATCAACGATAACTCAAATGCAAATCATCATAAAGGAACCTGAAAGACAAGTTGCAGGGTACTAAAACATACCACCCATCCTGAACCTTGAACAGCAGCACCTTCAACATTCATCTTTTTGATTAGCGCTTCTAGAGAGCCAAATTCCTGGTTGATGGCCTCCGCGAGCTCCTTGTGAGGGGGCTCACCACCTCCCTCCTAAAAGAAAATTGACTCTTCTATTGGGAACCGAGAATGCAGAAATTTCCTAATAAAGGGAAACAAACGGCAAGGAACCTCTAGAATTGATTAATAATTGGTAGCATACACTTACCTTAGTAGGCGCAAGATTCTGCCAGAAAATCGTGTGATTTACGTGGCCTGCAGGATAAAAATTGTGTTAACAAAGAAAAACAAAATTGTGATAATATGTAGATGGTAAGCACAGAACAAAAGTGTAAATGACCTCCGCCGAGTAATGGTACAATCATAGCCATTTGACCACACACTTGAGACTGTTTGGTTGCCAAGAAGTGAAAAAGCGAAACTAGTAGCAGAATTGAGGGATGGGAGGAATTATGGACGAATTAGGGGCCCCTTTTGTTTGGGGAATTAACTATCATGCCAAGGGAATAAACATCACACTATTGAATATACAAGAGTAAGATAACTCCATCTATTGGGTGGATTTTTTCCTTTTTTTAAAATATCCTAGGTGGAATTATTTTATTTCAAGAATTAAGAGGATAATTCTGAAATAATTTAGCAACAGCATTATCGGCCACAAAAGGGGAATTATCGATCCAACTATTGCACTCAAATAGTGCCCTACACCATAAATATCTACACTAACTATTTTAACTGTAACAGTACAAGCAAAATCTCTAGCCCATCATCACAGAGGTTTAGAAAGAATTAGGGACCAAGCAAAACCTCTAGAATTTGAGTTTGAAAAGAAACTGATGGAGGACTATAGGCCGACTTTGTCATCTTATCTATCTATCTATCCATCTTGGATAGGAAATGGGTGCCGTCATGCTTATCCTGGCGCTTATCTGAAGTTTTAGGTTATCCCACAACCAAACGTGGATTACTCGCGCACATCATCTCCTCCTCACAACGGAAATCACCACAGCAGAGCACCAAAGAGCAAGCAAATGAAGGGGCATCCAGAGATGCCCTGTATGAAGCAGAAGGAGCCAGGGGGGGAAAGACTACTACAGATTAGGGATTTGGTGCTCCCTAACCATAACCACCCAATTGATTCCCTCTGTCTATTCTCTATCTATATCCAGAACGCGAGAGAGAGAGAGAGAGAGAGAGAGAGAGAGAGAGAGAGAGAGAGGGAGAAGTGGGGGCACCTCCCCCGTTGAACTTGATGGTGCCCTGGAGGCCGACGATCTTGGCGGAGTTGCCGGTAACGAGGGCGTCGTCGAGTTGCTCGAGGGCCTTGTTGTAGTTGTTGACGTACGTCTGGTGGTGCTTCTGGTGGTGGATCTGCATGATCTCCCCGCTTATGTAGGGCTCCAGCGCCCCGTAGTCGTACGTCAGATCCGGCAGCGTGAAGCTCTGCACCGCCCGCGCCATCACCACCACGCCCCCGCGCCTTGGCGCGCCAGCGCGGCTCCTACCCTTCTGCCCTCCCCGTCGGACCTCTGCTCCCGTCACCGACACCTTCGAGAATGGCGTCACCAAAGCCATTGGTCGCCGTTGCTTTCTGAGGAGGATGGAGTGGAGTCGGATGCCCGAGAGCGTGCGTGCGCGCGTGCGGGTCCTTGTCTTCCCCCACTCCCCGCTTCTACGGTTCGTGCGGCACGCGTTTTGGTTTGGATATTTTATTTATAGAGACTTTAGGGGATGTTTGGCATTAAAATTATTTAACAGTGAGGGTAAAATAATTCTACTTTAGGTTAAGTACATGTAAATAGGAAATGAAGTAAATGATAGATTAAATACTTAACTTATTAATTAAAATAATCTTAATGTTTCCTGAATAATTCACCTATTCCTTACGTTGGCTTGAGGGAGAGTTAACTTGGAAAAAATTATTTCACTTCTTTTCCAAAAATATATTAATTTATGGAATCATCTAAATAATTTAATGCACTTGTTTTATCTCCGTATTTTACTTATTTCACTTATCTTTTTTTTTTTTTATCAAGTATCAGTAAGAGTTTATTTGGTTATTGAGTTAAGGGATATTAAGTACTTAATCTTTTACTTAATCTACCTACCACTTACGTGGAGTTTAATGTAATTTAACATAGGATAAAATTATTTCAATCTCTCTGTTTGCCAAAGTCACCTAAAAAAATTAATCCACTTATTTCATTTCTTCACTATTCCTCAATTTGTCCTACAAATGTATTTTCCTTGCTGAATACCACTTAAGAGATCCTTTGTTTCGAGGGATTGTATTTAATAGTTTTTGTTTGGTAAATTTTATCTCAAAATTATCCTGTGAGGTAGGGAGGTCAATCTCGAGATTATCTCATCTCACCCTCAACCCGGAATTAGATAATCCCCTCGCTTGTGACAGAAAAATCCCATCTATTATTCTGAACATCCTATAATTTGCTCCATATTTTTTCTAAATACAAAAATTTTACTATCCTAAATTTATTTCGTAATCCTACTAATTACAAAATTAGTCCCTCGACAGAAAGTAAATACCTTATGTGTGTCCGTCCGTCCTGCTGGAAGTTGCTGCACTGCACAAGGGAGGGAGGAAGATATTTTACGGGGATGTTTGGATACAAACAAATCGGCTTTGGCTGGTCCCATCCCCAACAAAATTATCCGATCTAACGGTGTGCCAACTTGTCAAATTGTAGTGGGGGTGGTTCGAAATGTTCCTCCCTCCTAAGGTGCAAGAAGATAACGAATCTAATCCAATTCGTGTGGCAACCGAGTGGTGGTGAATGCATCGGGCAGAATGCATGCGGTGAGGATCGATCTTACTCGATCATTCTAGAGCTTGGCTGTAAACCCTTCTTTGTTCAACCCTGTCCGATCTCCTTCCTTCTACTTTGGTAATATCGCTAAACAATGATACTAAATATCCTATAGGTTGTGAGCTGAGGGATCCACGTAAACGTGATTAAGAGATAGATTATTACCACGGGAACAAGATCCATCTTTACGCGACCATTTCGCAAATAATGGTTACTGCACGACCCATCCCACGATCTATTGCAAGCAACTCCATCTCCACCTTTGCGTTCCCACTACCAAACGAGTGCCTGGTGCAATCACTTCCCTTGGATTGTGCCCCCACCGACTCCGGTTAAGGGGACGGTCGTCTCTTGTGACGTGGGTTGCAGTGTTTCTTTTTCGCTTTTCCTCGTTGAAAAGTCCCAGCGTTGCCTTTTGATCTTATTGAATGCTACCCCCTTTTTCCTGCTTCTGGTTTGGCTAAGAGATAATCTGGATCAGAGAAATATCAGAGGAATAAAATTTAAAATTAGAAGAATATAATTTATTTTACTTTATTGATTAATGTTAATATTAAATAATTTTATTATATCACATCAATATCAATATTTATTGTTGTATAATATATCACTATAATATATTAATTATATCACATCAACACATTTGTACTTATAATAATATATTAAAAAATCATTTACTAATACCATATCATATTAATTATTTTTTAGATGTGGGTATATAAACATCGAAAAGTGACGAAAACCTAATGTAAAAGGGTGTGAATGTGTTATTCCTACTTGATTATCTTTTTTTTGCGTAAAAAGATACTGATATATGACGATGTCTACTACTATTGAAATCAACAACAAGTTCATTTGCACATTTACAAACCACTAAAATTACCTTTGCAATCACTTTGCACTAGTGCAGAATCATTTTGCACTTATGCAAAACCATCAGATCACCTTCAAAATCACTTTGTACCAGTACAAAGCCATCATATCACCTTCGAAATAATTTTGCACATGTGCAAAATTAGATTCCAAGTGCTTCTTTACCTATGAAAAGTGATTTTTCACCTTATGATTTAGAGTTTAGGATTTAAGGCTTTTCATAAACCTAAACCCTAAACCTTAAACCTTAAACCTTAAACCTTAAATCCTAGATCCTAAATCCTAAATCTTAAACCCAAAATCCATAGGTCAAAATCAATTTGTACAAGTGCAAAAGTATTTTACACTTATGCAAAACCACCATATCACCATCGAAATAATTTTAGACTAATGCAAAATGAGATTGCATTGATGCAAAATCACCCTAAAATAATTTATCATTAGTGCAAAATGATTTTGCATCAGTGCAATATCATTAAAAATAATTTATCACCAGTGTAAAGTGATTTAGCACCGATGTAAAGTTATTTATCACTTATGTAAACATAATTTATCACTTGTATGTTTTATTTCAAAGTGATATAATAATTTTTTTCAATGTAATGAGACTCATCTATTTATTCTATACTCTCAAATAAATATCTTTCCAACTTATCCATCTCTTATTCTAGAAGAGGATGAAGTTTATCATGTAACAAAACCTTATATTCTTTATAACTAATGAAAAAGCTATGGGCGACTCAAACGTGAAACCTATGTCATCCATTTAAATTAAGTGATCCTTATAAATATACATTAAAAGAGGCGGATATGCTATTTTATCCCAGATACAAAACAAGATAAGGTGTCAAATTATTCGAATTTATAGGTGGATATTGAAACAACCCACCACCCCTTGGTCATTTAAGACGTCTGGGATGTTCACTAGACGTCTGAGATGTTCATCAGACGTTTGTCAGGACGTCTAGGATGTTCACCAGACGTCTGGAAATGCTTTTAGCGCGCAGCGTACGAGCACCATGCTTCCTCCCTCTCCGCGCCTCACCGTGCCTTCTCCTGCGACGCCACTCCATGCCCATGCTCGCCTCTCCGCCCCCCTCACCTCCTCTCCCTTTATATACCTCTTCCCCCTCCCCTTCGTTGCCATCCCATAGCCGAGAGCGAGTGAGAGCGGAGTGAGAGCAGAGCACCCGAGCGAGAGGAAGCGCGGGAGTGGAGGACGCAGCGCCGTTTTGCTGCAGCACCTGCAGGCAAGGGGAGTCAGAGCGGTTCCGTGGAAGTTATTTTTCCGCAAAATCAAACGACCGGGGAGATACCCAGATGTCTTACCGGACGTTCGAAGGCATGGCAAGACGTCTGGTAGAGATCTACTTTCTGTACTTTTCCTCTCTGACAAGTCCTGACAGCATACGTATGTGTCAGAGGGCGGGAGCGTAGCCGAGGCAATTTTAGACGTCTGGGAGCACTCCCAGACGTCTAACAAAGTCCTTGGACGTCGGCTTTGAGTTCCACATGTCTGATAGCGGAACACCAAGAGAGGTATCCCTGAAGAACTGTTTTAAGACGTCTGGGACCTTTCCCAGACGTTTGATTTCCATCTGATAGCGTATTTTGGGTCGTGTAAGGCCCTATCATTATTGCTTTTTCGTAAACGAACCGTCGCTGTTTTCCATATGAGTTTCTCTGTATAATGAGACCTCGTTTATATCTTTCTGAACCTTTTAGCCCATCAATCCATGTTTTAGGTCTCCAGTCCGTTGGGTGTACGGGATCTATGGAGACGTCAAGAGCCACTGTACAAGCCCCCATTCCACCCAGTTACCCAGGTAGAGTGGTTACAACCTTAACCTCTAATTCAATATATGCGAGTAAGTAATCCTAGGACTTGAGATGAACCCTAGGAAAGAATAAACGTATATTCAAGAATTTACTAGGGTCAGAAGAAATTGCATGTGAATGATTGTGTAATCAAAGAACTGCCTGTTTTTAGCTAAAATGGACCCCTACTGCATGTGAATAATTGAGTAATCGAAAACTGCCTGTTTTTAGCAAAAATGGACCCCTACTGTAATAAAATGGAAATTGAGCTGTTGTCTCGAACATTCCAACCCGGATATGATAAAGAAATTCCTTTACGAACCCTACGGGGAATGTAAACATGAACACGTACCTCGAACAACCAGATGATTCTGGGAATTTGCTGCCTATGGACAGCTGTTAAGGGAGGTAAGCTGACCTTCGTGTACGTAGTACCGAAGAGAGCAACCATCCCTTGTAGTGTAGAGGGGAGCTTGCCGCCCTTGGGTTGGGACCCGGGGTGGGTTTGGCCACTCTACGACGACTCTTACTGGCCCTCGTGTATGTGGTACCGAGGTGAGCTATTTAGTGTAAGGGGGAGCTATCCGCCCCAGGGGGTTCGGGGCTAGGTATGGCCACCATACACCGACTCTCGTCAGCCCGTTGGGCAAACCGGGGTAGTCAGACGAGGGTACGCGGACTGAGGAGGGGCAAGAACCCTGTTCTATTCTGAGCGGGCAAGGCCCTGCACTGTTCCGCACTGTACGTTGAGGTGTACCCATTAGCGAAAATGATTGACCGCATGCCAGTGTGGGGGTAGCTACCCGCTCGCTTATCACGTGTGCCGTAGTCACCGCTATTTCACGACCGTGACCTCGGGTAGTAGACCGAGTATAAGACTACCATGGTGGGACTCCCCCAGCTAGGAGAGTGCCACGTGGGCATCCTATATCACGGGAAGCTGAAAGCAAAATTGTTCCTATAGGGAACCAGATGATTAATTAACAAATTCCTAATTAGAGATCTCTACGCACCCACATGTATAATATAATTAGGAAATGGAAAACTTTATGTTAATGCATGTTAATTCTTAGCCACCACTCTACTCAGCTTTAGCTGACTCCAGTCAAATATATTCTGTACAGGTTAGGGATTTGAGCAGCCCGAGCTACCAGCTGCTGAGGACGTTGGGCCCAGTCGAGCCTAGCTTTAGTTCTACTGCCTGCTAGTGAGTTTTATAGTTTGAATTCTGTTACATGTACTCTTTGATGTGATGGCTGTAATATCATTGTTCTCTTTCCACCTGTTGAAACTTTCTTTTGCTTAGTTACTGTACTTGTGTGATTGTGGTTTTTTGAATGTTACTTGGTTATTTCTTGTTGGACGACTAGATCTTGGGATAAACTGAAGCAAGCCAGTCTCAGATCCTGTCAGGATTTAGGACCGGGTCGTGACAGATGGTATTAGAGCAAGGTCGTCCCTAGAAATGAACCAAGCAGTCTGGAAAACACCACACTTGTACATGTAACTAAGATAGTCATCACAACATTTTCTCCTGGTTATTGTATCTGAGTCTCACGTCTCCTCTTTGGTCAAACAAGCACCAATAATCTTGTTCCTCCTCGATCTTTGAGTAGGAAATGCCTCGCCAAGGAGCTATTGAGTCAGGCCGCGGACGTGGTCGTGGCCGAGGACGTGGTCGCAGGGGAGGACGAGCGATGGCTGAAGATAGAGCCGCTCCACCTCTCCTCCCGGGCATCCAGGCCCCGGACCTCGCCCAACTGATCCGGAGTCTTATCCGGGAGGAGCTCCATCAGCCTCCTCCTCAGCCTTCCCTTCCTGGGGATGCGGACGGGGAATCCTCCGTGGGGCAGGCAAGCCGCCACGGCGCTGGACGAGCAGTAGGGGGAGGGGGTGATCCTTTACCGCCCCCTTCAAACACTTCAGGGCACGAGTCTTCCTTACCTGGAGGTGCACCCCTTCCTCCGCTGCGGCTACACCATGAGGTCTTCAGCCAATTCAGGAAGTTGAAGCCCCCCTCTTTCAAGGGGGAGGAAAGCCCATATGAGGCAAAAGATTGGCTGGAACAAATGGAGAAGATCTTCGACACCCTCTGTCCTCCTGCAGAATGCCGCATGGCCTTCTCCACGTATCAGCTGGAGAGTGCAGCCCACAGGTGGTGGAAGGCGGTCAGAGGACAGGAGGAGGGAGAATTGACGTGGGACCGGTTTGTGGCGCTCTTCAGTGAGCAGTACTTCCCACAAACATGGCAGGATCAGAGGAGGCAGAAGTTTCACACTCTCCACCAAGGGGCAATGACAGTTAGCGCGTACCGTACGCATTTCCTGAAGCTATCACGCTTCGCCCTGACAGCCGCATCTACCGAGGAGGAGCACCTGTGGAGATTCACCGAGGGTCTCCGACCCGCCATCCGGGGGTACGTAAAGCCCCTGAAGCTGCTTACCTTCTCCTGTGTGGTCGAGGCTGCCATGACCTACGAGGAAACCAACCCGTCCGCATGAGATATTGATGGAGGAGGATGGAAGAGGCCATACCCGCAGGAGCACTCACAGGGTCGCCGGGAGAGGAGGCACCAAAC
This sequence comes from Thalassia testudinum, assembly GCA_037157565.1. Classification (NCBI taxonomy): domain Eukaryota; kingdom Viridiplantae; phylum Streptophyta; class Magnoliopsida; order Alismatales; family Hydrocharitaceae; genus Thalassia; species Thalassia testudinum. The sequence continues at coordinate 3,128,202 of JAZHRO010000061.1, forward strand.
ACCGGCAGGGGAACCGTCCCGTTCTGTGGGTCTACCAGGACCTATGGGAGTCCCCGACAGGGATCAGCCGACTGCAGCAGACCCCCGCCCAATCACCAGCAGGGACAACAGACAGAGGGAAGTCACGTACCCCTCTACTATCAGTGTGGCCAACCGGGTCATATACGGAGGAATTGTCCATCTAGGATTTGAGCACAGCCGACGCTTCCAACACCGAGCACTAGAGGCCGATCTGGTGGCCGCGGATTCCAGCTCCGAGGAGGAGGACAGCAGTCACGAGGAGGGCACCGACCCGCTGCCTCCCGCCCGACCAAGAGCACTGCTGTTTCTTCTGCACCAAGGTCTGAAGGGCGTGTTAATGCCCTAACTCATGGAGATGCCAGAGCTTCGGGCTCTGTAGTGGCAGGTATGGTTACTATTTTCGGCAGACTTGTCTACACTCTTTTCGATTCCAGAGCCACGCACTCGTTTGTTTCTACGAGTTTCGCTGTCTGCACGGCAGTGAGCAGTGTGCTTTTAGAGGAGCCCTTCCTGATTAGATGACCAAGTGGGTAGGTATTTGTTGTCGAGGAGGTTCTCGCTGACTATGAGGTCATGATAGGTGGATATAGTCTCCCGATAGACCTGATCATAATCTCGATGGATGACTTCGGTGTAATCTTAGTGATGAACTGGTTGGCCGCATACCACGCCCTTGTAGACTGTTTTGGGAGGAAGATCGTTTTCTCCATACCACGACTGCCTCCCTTCGAATTCCACGGCCAGCCTGTAGACGGAGGATTCAGATGCATCTCTGCACTTCGAGCAGCGAAGCTATTGAGTCAAGGATGCGAGGGCTTCCTTGCTTGCGTTTTAGCAGAGTCCGGCCCCGTGAACAGTATACAGAGTATTCTGGTGGTCTGTGAGTACCCCGACGTCTTCCCAGAGGAGCTGCCAGGACTGCCACCTGAGCACGAGATAGAGTTTGAGATCTCACTGATACCAGGGACATGCCCCATTTCTTCAGCACCGTATCGAATGGCCCCGCTTGAGCTGCGAGAGCTCAAGACACAGCTACAAGACCTGCTAGAGAAAGGCTTCATAAGGCCCAGTGCCTCTCCATGGGGAGCCCCCATCCTGTTTGTAAGAAAGAAGGATGGTACTCTTCGGCTGTGCATTGACTACAGACAGCTAAACCGAGTCGCCATCAAGAGCAAATACCCGTTACCACGCATAGATGACCTCTTCGACCAGCTAAGGGATGCCACGGTATTTTCAAAGATAGATCTGAGGTCAGGATACCATCAGCTGAGGATTAGGGAGGCCGACGTCTCCAAGACAGCCTTTCGTACACGGTACGGCCACTATGAGTTCTTGGTCATGCCGTTTGCATTGACCAACGCCCCTGCCGCATTCATGGACTTGATGAACCGCATTTTTCGGCTGTATCCTGATCAGTTCATGGTTGTTTTCATCGATGACGTGCTCATTTATTCACGGGACCAGACGCAGCATAAGCAACACCTTCACATGGTCTTGGACACCTTGAGGCAGCATATATTGTATGCCAAATACAGCAAATGCGAATTCTGGTTGAGACAAGTTACCTTCCTGGGCCATGTGATCTCAGAAGACGGTTTAGCTATAGATCCAGCCAAAGTAGAAGCAGTACTCAGGTGGGAGAGACCGCGTTCGGTGACTGAGATACGTGGTTTCCTGGGGCTGGCTGGTTATTACAGATGATTTATCCAAGGGTTCTTGCAGATTACTCGTCCTCTGACTCAGTTGACTCGGAAGGACGTACCCTTCGCCTGGACCGACGAGTGTGAGTCTTGCTTTCAGAAGCTGAAAGAGAGGTTGACTTCAGCTCTTGTACTCACCATCCCTGACAGCAGCGGCGGATTCGTCGTCTACACAGACGCCTCGTTGCAAGGATTGGGGGGTGTACTTATGCAGCGGGGTCATGTTGTCGCATATGCTTCGCGGCAACTGAAGCCCCACAAGCATAACTATCCCACCCACGACCTAGAGCTAGTAGCAGTCGTCTTAGCGTTGAAGACCTGGAGGCACTATTTGTACGGAGAAACGTTCGAGATTTTCACTGACCACAAGAGCCTCAGATATTTATTTGACCAGAAGAAGCTCAACTTGAGGCAGAGACGCTGGTTGAAACTCCTGAAAGACTACGATTGCAGCATCTCTTACCACCCGGGAAAAGCCAATGTGGTGGCTGACGCCCTAAGCCGAAAGGCGCCCGCCCACTTGGCTTGCTGACAAGCACGAAGTTGGAAGCTCATGGAGGAGTTGAGCAGTTGGCGACTCCAGGAGACACAGGGGTATTGCCGGATAGTGACAGTCGCGAGGCAGACACGACCAGAGCTGGTGGATTGCATCATGGCTAAACAAATGACGGACTCATATCTACGGGCGCAGCAGGACCGAGTATTGGCAGGGAACCCGAGAGATTTCTCTTTCACTGACGGAGTTCTGCGTATGAGGAGCTATTGAGGGAGCTCTTGACTGAGGCTCATGGATCCAGATTTACCATACATCCCGGGAACACGAAAATGTATCACGACCTACGACGTGATTTTTGGTGGAGAGGCATGAAGCAGGATGTTGGCCTTTTCATCCAGTAGTGTCTGACATGCCAGCAGGTGAAGGACGAGCATTAGAGGCCCGCAGGGCCATTGCAGTCACTTCCCATTTCAGAATGGAAGTGGGAAAGTGTCACTATGGATCTGGTAGTGGGGCTACTTGTGATGCAGAGAGGGCATGATGCAGTCTGGGTGGTTGTGGATAGATTAACAAAGGCATCACGGTTTTTGCCAATCCGAGTCACTTATGGACCAGCACAGTTGGCAGAGAGATACATTAGAGACATAGTACGCTTTCACGGGGTTCCCCGCGAAATTATTTCAGACAGGGACACTCGTTTCACTTCCCAGTTCTGGGTAGAATTTCAGCGAGCCTTGGGGACATGTCTGAAGTTCAGTACAGCCTATCACCCCCAGACAGACAGACAGTCAGAGCGCACCATTCAGATCCTTGAGAACCTTCTACGCGCTTGCGCATTGGACTGGAGAGGCTCCTGGGAAGAGCATTTGCCGTTGGCAGAATTCGCATACAACAATAGTTACCACTCGAGAATCGGCATGACACCATATGAAGCTCGGCACGAGAGGAAGTGTACGACCCCCTTGAGTTGGGTAGAGGTGGGAATCAAGTGGGAGGTTGGCCCCTGTCTGATACGCTAGAATCAGGAGGTGATTGAGCAGATCCATCGACGAATGCATACTGTCCGGAGTAAACAAAAGAGTTACGCCGATCTGAAATGTAAGGAGGTACAATTTGAGGTTGGAGATCACGCTTTCTCCGTGTTTCACCGATGAAAGGCTTACAGCGGTTTGGGATGAGAGGGAAGCTTGCACCGAGATATGTGGGACCCTTTGAGGTCTTAGAGTGGGTAGGACCCGTCGCCTACCGGCTTGCCCTTCCTCCCCAGCTTTCTGGAGTGCACAACGTTTCTCACGTGTCCAACCTCAGGAAATACATCGCCGACCCCAACCATGTCCTTAGCCACGAGAGCATCGAAGTGGGAAATGACCTAACCTACCCTGAGAGACTGATACAGATACTGGATCGAGCCATTCGGAGTTGAGACGGGAGGAAGTACCTCTGGTGAAAGTTCTATGGAAAAGCCAGCGGTACGAGGAGGCAACTTGGGAACCTGAGTCGGCGATGCGAGAGCAGTACCCGGAACTCTTCGAAGGTATGACTCTTCTGACCTACTTCAGTCCTCTTTAAGTTTGTTATACCTACTACGTTATATTTTTTTCGCACCCTAGTCAGTTCAAATTTCGGGGACAAAACTTCCTTTAAGTTTGTTATATTGAAACAACCCACCACCCCTTGGCCATTTAAGACATATGGGATGTTCACCAGACGTCTGTCCGGACGTCTGGGATGTTCATCAGACGTCTGTCAGGATATCTGGGATGTTCACTAGATGTCTGGAAATGCTTTTAGCGCACAGCGTATGAGCGCCATGCTTCCTCCCTCTCCGCGCCTCACCGCGCCTTCTCCTGCAACGCCACTCCACGCCCATGCTTGCCTCTCCGCTCCCCTCACCTCTTCTCCCTTTATATACCTCTTCCCCCTCCCCTTCGTTGCCATCCCATAGCCGAGAGCGAGTGAGAGCGGAGTGAGAGCGGAGCACCCGAGCCAGAGGAAGCGCGGGAGCGGAGGGCGCAACACCGTTCTGCCGCAGCACTTGTAGGCAAGGGAAGCCAGAGCGGTTCCATGGAAGTCATTTTTCCACGAAATCAGACGACCAGGGAGATATCCAGACGTCTTACCGGACGTCCGAAGGTATGGCAAGACATCTGGTAGAGATCTACTTTCCGTACTTTTCCTCTCTGACAAGTCTTGACAGCATACGTATGTGTCAGAGGGTAGGAGTGTAGCCGAGGCAATTTCAGACGTCCGGGAGCACTCCCAGACGTCTGACAAAGTCCTTGGACGTCGGCTTTGAGTTTCAGACATCTGATAGCGGAACACCAAGAGAGGTATCCCTGAAGAACTGTTTTAAGATGTCTGGGACCTTTCCCAGACGTCTGATTTCCGTCTAATAGCGTATTTTGGGCCGTGTAAGGCCCTATCATTATCACTTTTTCGCAAACGAACCGTCTCTGTTTTCCATACGAGTTTCTCTGTATAATGATACCTCATTTATATCTTTCTGAACCTTTTGGCCCATCAATCCATGTTTTAGGTCTTCAGTCCGTCGGGTGTACGGGATCTGTGGAGACGTCGGGAGCCACTGTACGAGCCCCCATTCCACCCGGTTACCCAGGTCGAGTGGTTACAACCTTAACCTCTAATTCAATATATGCGAGTAAGAAATCCTAGGACTTGAGATGAACCCTAGGAAAGAATAAACGTATATTTGAGAATAAATTCTTGAACCCTAGGTCTTGGCATGAACACTAGGGTCAGAAGAAACTGCATGTGAATGATTGTGTAATCAAAGAGCTACCTGTTTTTAGCTAAAATGGACCCCTGCTGCATGTGAATAATTGAGTAATCGAAAACTGTCTGTTTTTAGCCAAAATGGACCCCTACTGTAATAAAATGGAAATTGAGCTGTTGTCCCGGACATTCCAACCTGGATATGATAAAGAAATTCCTGTACGAACCCCATCGGGAATGTAAACATGAACAGCGTACCTCGAAGAACCAGATGGTTCTGGGAATTTGCTGCCTATGGACAGCTGTTAAGGGAGGTAAGCTGACCTTCGTGTACATAGTACCAAAGAGAGCAACCATCCCTTGTAGTGTAGAGGGGAGCTTGCCGCCCTTGGGTTGGGACTTGGGGTAGGTTTGGCCACTCTACGACGACTCTTACTGGCCCTCGTGTATGTGGTATTGAGGTGAGCTACTTAGTGTAGGGGGGAGCTATCCGCCCTAGGGGGCCCGGGGCTAGGTATGGCCACCCTACACCGACTCTCGTCAGCCCGTTAGGAAAACCGGGGTAGTCGGACGAGAGTACGCGGACTGAGGAAGGGCAAGAACCTTGTTCTGTTCTGAGAGGGCAAGGCCCTGCACTGTTCCGCTCTGTACGTTGAGGTGTACCCGCTAGCGGAAACGACTGACCGCATGCTAGTGCGAGGTAGCTACCCGTGCGCTTATCACGTGTGCCGTAATCACCGCTACGTCACGACCGTGACCTCGAGGTAGTAGACCGAGTATAGGACTACCACGGTGGGACTCCCCTGGCCAGGAGAGTGCCACGTGGGCATCCTATCTCATGGGAAGCTGAAAGCAAAATCGTTCCTATAGAGAACCATATGATTAATTAACAAATTCCTAATTATAGATCTCTACGCACCCACATGTATAATATAATTAGAAAATGGAAAACTTTATGTTAATGCATGTTAATTCTTAGCCACCACTCTACTCAGCTTTAGCTGACTCCAATCAAATATATTCTGTACAGGTCAAGGATTTGAGCAGCCCGAGCTACCGGCTGCTGAGGACGTTGGGCCTAGTCAAGCCTAGCTTTAGTTCTACTGCTTGCTAGTGAGTTTCATAGTTTGTATTCTGTTACATGTACTCTTTGATGTGATTGCTGTAATATCATTGTTCTCTTTCTACTTGTTGAAACTTTCTTTTGCTCAGTTACTGTACTTGTGTGATTGTGTGTTAAGACCTGTGCCACCAAAACCCTTTTAAGACGTATGGGAGTTGGTCCAGACGTTTGGTCAGACGTCTGGACACCTTCCCAAATGTCTGGAAATCAATTTTTGCGTGCGTACGACCGCGAGTCTGCGCGCGTGCCGCGCGCAAACTGAACCCCATCCTCCCTCTTCTCTTTCTCTCCCCTCGCCAACCTGCAGGACCTTTTATCTCGCACCTACAAATACTCCCCTCCTCTCCCTCACACCTCCATTACTCCCGATTTTGTGGGTAGAGTGGCTTCCCTTAGTTAATTACAAACATAAATGCATATCTGGATTAAATGATAGGTCATAGGGTATGGCATGAATCCTAGGACCAGAAAAACTAGCTTGAATGATAGATCCTAGGGTATGGCATGAATTCTAGGACTAGAAATACTGGAACGATTGTATTAAATGCTTGAAATGCAGTCTTGGAATGAGTCGATAATAATTGCCTGTAGTTGGATAACAACTGCCTGTGAAATGTAGAGTACTGCTATTAGTAACTGCTACATGTAATTTCTGTTGTTTGAAATTAAATACGAGCTGCTTGTATATAAATTGGAAAAGAAAGATTGGATGTTGGAAACACGTGCTATCTGCGAATAAACATAAAATGATGAAACATAGTATGGCTTGGCCTGAGAAACATGAGCATGAACCCTACGGGGAATTAGGAGTAAAACTCTTGGAAATAAATAGAATGGAACTGGAAATGTGAATGGGGAAGTGAGCTGGCCCTTGAGTACGGAGTACCAAGGAGAGAGACTGTCCCCTGTTTAGTGAAGAGTGGAGCTAGCCGCCCTAGGGTTGGGACCCGGGGTTAGGACTGGCCACTTTGTACCGACTCTGTGGCCCTCGCGTACACAATACCGGAGAGAGCTACTGGTGTAGGGAGAGAGTTAGCCACCCTATGGGGCCCGGGGTTCAGCTAGCCGTCCTACACCAACTTATTAAGCCCATTGGGCAAACCAGGGTAGTCAGGCGAGGGTGCGCGGACTGTGGAGGGGCGAGACCCCTGTTTGGTTACTGTGGAGGGGCTAGACCCCTGTTACTGAGAGGGCTCTACCCTATACTGGTTCCGTGCTGTGCTTTGGGCGCACCCGTTAACGGAAACGACTGACCGCGTGCCAGTGCAGGGTAACTACCCATGAGTTTATCGCGCGTGCCGTAGTCACCGTTACGTCTGTCAGTGGCCTTGGGGTGGTTGACTGAGGGTAGGACCACCACGGGGGACTCTCCTGGCCAGGAGAGCATCACGTGCTACTTCTACTTTTCGGAAAAGACTGCAATCAAGATCGTTCCCACGAGGAACATTCGAGATCAAGAAAAAGACCTGATAAATAAACTAAGTGATGAAAGAAAGAATAATTAGTTAAATAAAGAAAGAAATTGAAAACATCAACTACTTGTCCACCTTTATTGTTTCTCTTAGCTAGCTGGTTACCACTTTACTCAGTGTTTCGCTGACGTGTCGTACTTACCACCTTTTTCAAGTCTAGGTGTTGAGCAGCCAGAGCCTATGGCTGCGGAGGGTGCTGGGCTTAGTAGAGCCCAGTAGTTGTACTTTTGTTGTACCCATTTTCTGTAATAGTGAGTATTTTGTTACACTTTTGTACTCTTTTATTGTAAACTTCATATTCCTGTACCTGTTTTAATTATATATTGTTGTGGTGGTGTGTGCTGTAGTAGTTACTTCTTTACTACTGTACTTTGTTACTTTTAGTTGCTTGCATGGTGAATGTGGTTTATTTTGCTGCTTTTTGGTTACTTTCTCGTTGGATGACTGGGTCTTGGGATCAGTCGAGTCGGTCCGATTCTCGTGTCTCGTAGGGATCCGGGAATCGGGTCGTAACATTGTGGCTTATTGAATGTTACTTGGTTATTTCTTGTTGGACGACTAGATCTTAGGATAAACCGAACCGAGCCAGTCTCAGATCCTGTCGGAATTTGGGATCGGGTCATGACAGATATGGATCGGCTTTCGCAACATGTCATATCCATGTCTTTTGAGTTCTCCCATGAGGGTGTCGTCTTCCCACTACTGGTAGTGGTGTTAAGGGTGCTGCAACTTACGATCCTCACTCTCTCTTTAACTCTTTTCTTCCCAGTTTCTTCTTTTTGATTGTGGTATCATCTGAATTTACTGCTCTATAACCATTTTCCTCGTCTGTCTTTACTATTTTACTTATTTTTCTCCATTGTCTCCTTTCTCCAGTGTTTGAGTTTACTTTCCAGACCGTTGTTTCTTCTCTCCTTTTCTATCTAAGCTACATAGGTTCCACTCAGTCAGAGATGGATTCTGACAAACTGGAGGTCATCAAGGGTATTCAAGCATTGCTCAGTAAAGATGGACGTAGAGTATCTATCACAATGACTGCTCATGATCTAAAGGATCCCAGAAGCTGGTCAAAATGCCTATACTTTCGCATTCACTCGCTCAATAAGCCTCGATCAATTGCTGTAACCAAGGTCGTCTCCAAGGCTTGGACTGTCTCTGAAGCTCCTGGAATAGCTGAAGTATCTGATGGTATATGGGTTGCTACATTCAACTTGGAGTTCGATATGAGATCAATTATAAATAGAAGTCCTTGGCATTTTAACGGGAACTTAATTCTAACCATGGTGTATTGTCCTAAAATAAGGCCATCAGATTATTCATTCCAAAATGTCAGACTATGGGTTCAATTTTGGGATCTTCCTCCTCAGTATAGGTGTCGCTCAGCAATATTGAAGCTCACATCAGGGTGGGCCGACGTTAAAGATTTGGATCTTGATGATAGTGAGGGTGGAAGATATGTAAGAGCAAAACTTGAATAAAATGTTTCGGAGCCCCTGTTAAAGGAAGTTGAAGTTACTGTCACATCTGGAACCCAGATGTTCATTCCCTTGCGGTATGAAGGACTGCTACGCTTCTATCATTTATGTGGCAAGTTGGGACATGAGCTCAGGAACTGTGAGAGATGGTTGCTGGCCAAGTCAAAAATGGTAAACATTCAGGATGCCAAATTGTTACAGAAGGTCGATGACAGTTTTAAATTAAAATATGTAAACTTGGGTGCTTCCAAGAAAGGAAGAAGATCTTCCGCTGAGGTGCAGCTTGAGAAATTTGGTGAAGGGCTGTCGATCTGTTCCACTGATGCTGATAGAAGTGAAGAAGGAGATCATGTTAATAGTCCTCGGCAGGCCATGCCCACCCCCTCACCCCTTGTCAGATCCTTGGAGCTCGGGCTAACTTTTGTGGCTCACAACTCCCAATCACATATCGTAAGCAATGCTGCTGTCAATACCATACCTACTGTACCATCCCCTCCGAAAACATTGCCCCCCCCTTCCTATTATCCCTCCACTGAAAAAAATTCCCCTCCTTTATTAATTCAAGAGTCATCGCCCGCCACTTTTCATACCAAAAACAATATTCCCGCCTTTCCCCCTCCACCTCCTACCCGTGTAGTTGACACACATGTACGAGTTGCCACCACTGAAAAACTTCCCTCCTCTTCCCAATCTGCTGCTGACACACCAGAGCCTCCCCCGTTGAAGCACCTCAAAAACTCCTCTTCTACTAAGTCAAGATCAACCACTCCTCCCCCCCCCCCCCCCCTCCCCACTGCTACTGATATTACTACTACCTCCATAGACAAATTTTTCCATAATTCTCCTTCCTCTTTTGACATGGTCACCTCTGCAAGAAATCCCAATGTTAATGTCCCACCCTGTTCCTTTGCTGAGGAAATACCTATTTAAAGGGATATACTTGGAATGGAGTCGCTAAAGAGCAGGAGGAAGTTCAAGAGAGAGGCAAGGTAGCTATCTCAGATGGAGCACATGGAGGACGATGGGACCATGCCTGTTAGGGGAAAGCGGCAGCACCCCCTATTCAAGGACTGAAGAATATCCTGATTCAAAGAAATTGAAGAGGTTTTCTCTTGAAAATTTTGCTCTTGGGCCTATGGCAGCTGAGCCTAATCAGCTGCCAATGGAGCCATGGATGTTATAGCTTGGAATTGTAGAGGGTTGGGGACTCCCTCTACAATTCGTCATATCAAAAGTCTCATTAGAGCTACCTCCCCCACTTTATTTTTTATATCGGAAACGCATCTGCAGGAGCGAAGCATGGTTAAAGTTCTGAGCCAATTGAGGAATTTTGGGAAATTCAATGTTGATGCTCCTGGAAAGTCTAGTGGGTTATGTCTTCTCTATGCCAATGACTGCAATGTTTCTCTCATTTATTCTGATCATCACTGCTTATCGGTCAATATAGTATACGAAGGTAATTCTTGGCACTTATGTTGTCTTTATGGCACTCCAAAAAAGGCTAGAAGGAAAGGATTTTGGTCTAGAATGACATCTCTATTACAATCCTATGCCGACAGGCTAATTTGCATTGGTGACTTCAATGCCATCCTTGAGGGGAAGGATAAAGTGGGAGGAAGATGCTTGCCTACGAGGGAGTATAGATGCTTACGGAATTTTGTGGATGGATTGGGACTCATGGATTTGGGTTTTGCTGGCCATGCCTATACTTGGTCGAACAGAAGAAAGAAAAACTACCTTTATCAGGGAATGATTGGATCGGGTATTCGTCTCTAGAATATGGCGTCAGATTTACCCCTCGGCGGGGGTGTTACATTTGCCTCCTATGCACAGTGATTACTGTCCTATTTTGTTGAGAACAATCAGATAATTTCCCTCAAAAAACTCTATCTAGAGGCTGGAGGCCTCTTGGTATCTCAATGACTCCTTCAAGGGGGCTGTGGCAGATTCTTGGTGTCGAAATACGGGTGCTGATGTGCCTATATGGAAAAAGGCTGAATCTTTAACCTCCCATATTCGGATTTGGTTTGTAAGAAAAAAGGAAACAATTGGAAAGAAAAGAAGGAAACACTGGAAAATGCTGTGTCTGAATGTCAGAAAAAAAATCCCTCACCTCAAAATCAGAATGAAGAAAATCTCATAAGGCAACAATATGATGATGTTCTTAAACAAGAAGAATTTCATTCGTTCCAACGTTTTAGACATGAGTAGATTCAAAGCGGAGACCGCAATACCGGATATTATCACCTACATGCGATGAATCGTAGGAAGAAAAATGCTATATTATGGCTGAAACTGCCTTCAGGGGAGGAGACAGGAGATTAGAGAAAAATCCAAAATTGTTTCTTCAAATTTTCCAAGAACCTATACACCTCTGAAGGGGTAATGGCTGATATTCCTATTGTTTTTCATCAATCTGATAGGGTGACTCCAGCTGAGTATGATTGGTCTGGTTCACTTCCAGATGATGAACTTAAAAATATCCTATTTCATATGGATGCCACGAAAAGCCCTGGCCTTGATGGCTTGCCAACTCTATTTTTTCAAAAATCATGGGAGGTTGTTCAAAATGACGTTTTGCAATTTGTAAGGGGCTGCTTTGCCACTTCATCGATGTCGCGTCAAATGCACGGAACATTCTTGGCACTTATACCCAAGATTGATGATCCCTCTCAACCTAAGGACTATAGGCCTATCCGTCTAACCAATTCCTTACATAAACTGGTAGCTAAGCTTGTAGCTTGAAGGCTTAAATCTACACTTTTGAGGATTATTTCGCCTAATCAGTCCGATTTTTTGACAGGCAGATAGGTGGTAGATAATGTAGTCTTGGCTCAGGAGGTCCTCCACTCTATGAAGTCTCTGAAGAGGAAGAATGGCAGCATGGCACTCAAATTAGATATGAAAAAAGCTTTTGATAGGCTCAAGTGAAATTTTGTGGAAGCTTGTTTAAATCAACTCTGTCTCCCTTCTCATTTTGTCTCTTTAATTATGTCTTGTATAAAGTTTGCGTGTTTTGAGGTTATTGTTAGTGGTAGCACCACTAACACCATATGCCCATCTCGTGGTGTACAACAGGGTTGCCTCCTTTCCCCTTTTCTCTTTATACTTCGCTTTGAATTTCTAACTAGCTTCTTTCTTTCTTCTCTTTCCAGTAAACAAATTTCAGGATATAAGTTGGCAAAAGATATGGTTCCACTTACACATACTCATGTTTGCAGATGATACGATACTCTTTACTGCAGCCTCCCTTCATAAAGCCACTCACCTCAAATATCTACTACACAACTTTCATATTATCTCTGGTCAGAGGGTCAATTTCAGCAAGTCTAAGATTTATTTTAGCAAGGGAGTCCATCCTGCAGTTCAAGATTCCACCAACGCTTATCTTCAAATAGGGAAAATGCCAAAGGATGAAGTTTATCTGGGTTGTCCACTTCTAGATTCTTTATCACAGCAAAAGCTAAAAGATCTTGTTCTTTCCAAATGCCAAAAGAAACTATTAGGCTGGAAGGCGAGAGCCTTATCTCAGGTTGGAAGGGGTATTCTCATTCAAACATCTCTGTTAGCCAGTCTTTGTCATCTAATGTTTTTTAATTTTTTCTCCAAATAGCTTTGTGCTGATATTGAGAAAATTGTGCGTGATTTTTGGTGGGGATATCTTGATGGGAATAGACATTTTCATGTGAAGACCTGGTCCTCGATTGCTATTCCTAAACGTTTTGGGGAATTGGGATTCCGTGACCCATATTATGTGAATATTGCCTTCATTGAAAATGGCTTGGCATTTATGGACGGATGATAAGGGATTCTGGCACTCATATATGAAAGGAAAGTATTTTCCCAAAGCATCATTTTAGGATTACTACCCATCCAAAAATGCATCACCTTTCATGAGGTCTATATATAAGATCAGAGAACATCTCTTTAATTATTCCCAATGGTAGGTTGGGAATGGAAAAACAATTAACATATAGAGAGATGAGTGGATTCATGATTGGGATTCACCTCTGCTGCTCAGCATGATAAGCTCTACTGCTATATTACTGATGATATGGAATGGGACATAGCCCTTTTGCAAATCTATTTTAGCAATGACGCTGTCAGCAAAATTCAGCAAACGCCCATTTTGGACGGGGAGGATGATTCACTTGTTTGGATTCCTCATAAATCAGGGAACTTCTCTTTAAAATCAACCTATCAGGCTTTGCTACTTCAAATGGGAAAAGACAAAATACACTTGCATGATACTGCCAGCTTCTGCAAAAAAATTGGGCTTTGAAATCTTTACCTCCACGTACAAAAATATTCCTATGGAGGGCATGCACTGCTGCTCTTCCTACAAAAAACATATTGTCGCAAAGACTAATGGCAATTGACCTGATTTGCGAGCTTTGTAATGCAGCAATGGAAGATTTGGATCACATCTTTTTTAATTGCCATGTGGCTCATGCGGTATGGTTTGCATATGGCTTTTGAGTGGATTCACAAGCTGAGAATTGGATTAAAAAATCCTTCTCTTTGGTGGATACCTTGGATGGATACGATATGGACAGTAACCTTCCCTTCTACATATTGCATGTCCTATGGCTGCAATGTTGTTAGGTAGTTTTGGGAGGCCACCAGTTGATGCTGAAAGATACTATTGTTAGAGTCGCAATTATGGCAAATTATCATGCCTCTTCCCATGAACCTGCGGTTACTTCCCCTCCTGCTCATATTCAGCAACACACCATCCACGACTTCCCTACCCATTTAGATGGACACAATATACTTGTTGATGCTACAATTAAAGATGGAAGGTCTTGTGCTGCGGCAGTTGTTGTCAAAGAAAATGGTGAAATTTTGGCTGTGTCGGCTGTAGCTCTCTACTTCCGACATCTTTGAAGTTGAAGTTCTTGTGGTTCTTCAAGGCCTATGTCTTGCCTTGAGTTTGGCTATTGATACAGGTAGAATATCCAGCGATGCTGTTGGTCCTGTTAGCCAAATCCTTAACTTCTCGCAACCTCATTGGAGATCGAAGTATGCCATTCATAAATGTCAATCCTTTCTCCACTCACTCCCTTCCTTCTCTTTATGCAAGGTTCCTCGGCAGTGTGTTGTTGTTGCTCACGATCTTGCTAGACATTGTCTTCGTTCCGTTGTTTTTTGGCTTTTGGCTTTGGCCAAATTTGCCTTGTACCATCTAATGTTCCAATGAACTTGGCTTTTACTCTTCAAAAAAAAAAAAAATGTCATATCCATGTCATTGTCTAATAGAATATAAACTTAGTTCTCCTACTTAAATTTAATCAAGTTCAAATACAAATAATACGATTTCGATAGTGAGATATAGAAAATCAATTTCTATGAAGTAAATTGTAGTTTAGCAATCTGTATATCCATATACACCCATGCACATGATTGTATGCATCCATACATATATATGGGTCCACGTGTGTTTTAGTGCATGTGTATATAAATATATAAGGATCATATGGTTTCTATTTTGCCTTTGGTCATTAAAATGCTATAATGTACTTAGTTAGATCTATTAGTATGCTTAAGGAAATATGCCTTGCCCAAAAATCATATATGAATATTAAAGAAATCATTATTATATCTAATTACCTTTACAAGGTTGCATCACTTTCTTTCTCTTGAGATATACTAAGTCTACTCTTGTGCTGACTTCGGGATAGAAAAGAGCAAGGAGAAAGCTGTTGGTCCAAGAGCACCACAATCGTTGATTTTGATGATAACAAAACACTTGTTATTTAACAATTGCATTGAGTTTATAGTTCCAGATAAAATGCAAGTGAAATCAAGTGTGAAGGGGTTCAACCTCATGTCCATGGAGGAATGGAGGAGCCTGACTTTTGGACAAAAGCATCAAGGAGCATGGAGATGACGGAGCTTTGCTTGGAGCAAGAGCTTGAAAAAGCATAGAGAAAAAGAATAGGATAGAAATAAAAAATGTATTTTGTATTTTCTTTACATGTTATTTCTTCTTCTTTAGATTTATATTAAAGAGTGAAAAGTATAATACTTTAGTCCTACGAACACTAACAAATGCCTAGTACATTTAGGCAAACCTTAAAATAGAATTAAAAAGCCAAAATAGGTTCTGGATAGCCTTATTAGACGTCGACACATTGTCCAAACGATCAACCACTTAGGCTGAAATCAATGCATTGCGACCATTACCTTTAGACATCCCGCTTATTGTCCAAATGTTCAATAAGACGTCTGAGCTCTTTGCCAGACATCTTAAAAGATGATCGTTGGCTTTTCTTAGTGAGCTAAGCTAGCGCAGCCTACCATTTATTATTAGACATCTGTAGGTTAGACATCTGTAGGGTCGTCCAGACATCTGATAAAGAGACATTGGACCAAAATCCAAGCCTGTCGACCCAATCCAACCGTTAGCCCTCAGGAAATCAATTCCTATAGATGACCTTCATCATCAGATGTCTAATAGTTAGTCTTGACATCCAAACTTCGTCTGATTACTTTAAACTAGAATCCTATTTAGATTTGGTCCAAAATAAGAACAAACCCACACAAAATTAGACGTTCAATTTTTCACTCAAACGTCTTAAAATGACATCCCAAACATCTGACAAACAATCCTATTTCCATCCAACCAAAACAGGAACTCTAACCTTTTATATCAGACGTCCCAACCTGTCATTAGATGTTTGACCCTAATATTAGACGTTTGATTATGTTGTTAGAGTTATTATGACCTTGATTTCGGCTTGATTTGCCTTGGAATCTTTCCCAATGGCTATGAAGCCTCTCCAATGCCTTCTTGCAGGTTTCTAGCACATCGATAAATAGATAGGACCTCTCCTTTGTGGAGTTAACCCTTGAGAAAATTCTTTCCACCATTATACGCATTTTGTGTGAGATTAAAAAGAAGAAAATTGTGATCTTGCTCTCCAAGATCTATACTTCACATCCGAGCACTAAATCGTTACGCAATCACGCCTATTGATTTCCATCTTAGAGAAGTCACTTTGCGTATAGTAACATAGTTTAAATTCACTTTGTGGTTCTATAGGTTTTATTGTATTTTCGTTTTCCTTGGTTAGGTATTCACGTGGTGAATTCTCATCTCCTTCGTGAGATAAAATACTCTTCGTAAAGAAGAGAGGTTTGAAGTACGCTATCCTTGGGTTAAATTAGCATGTTGTATTGAGATTGAATTATCCGCGTTTAAGTAGTTTGGTTAGTAGATTTAGTGAACTCGGTCGATTGGAAAATCCTAAGTCGAAAAGCTTAGGTGGTGGTTTTTACCTTTGGGGTTTTCACCCAAAAAATTTGTTGTCTCTTGTGGTGAATATTTTGTGTGATTGGATTTTTAATTTCTGCATATTTTTTTATCCCCGCACTGTTCACCCCCTATAATGCAATTTCATTTGGTATCAGAGCAGGTTCTCGCAATTTCGACATTACAAACCGACGAGGATCCAATCATGGAGGGGAGCATTTTTGCTATGAGACTTGCGGAGGGACAGTTTACTGCCGGATCGCTATTCTTTGATGAGAGCAACTACTCGTATTGGAAGCTTTGCATGAAGATGTGGCTTCAAGCAAACGACTACACCATATGGTAGAGATGAGAGACTCCCCTCCACATTTTGGAGAGGCCTACGGGAGGATACTCGCAACAAGTTCGCGAGTTATCTCTCAACGTGGAGACAATGAATGCGTTGTATTGCGCATTGAATTCTAAAGAGTTCAATCGGATATCGCAATGCTCAACCGCATACAAGATATGGCACACCTTGGAGGTAACACACGAAGGTATGTCAAAGGTAAGAACCTCTAAAATTAATTTACTTTCACAAGAGTTTGAATCTTTTTCTATGAAAAATAATAAATCTTTGAGTGAGATGTCTACTACGTTCACTATTATAGTGAACAATCTCAAGTCACTACGGAAGACTTTCATTCAAGGAGAGCTTCAATCTAAGCTCTTATGCTCCCTTGGACCGGAGTGGGAGCAGAAGGTCACCACCAATGAGGAAGCTCACAAAGTAGATGAGCTAAACATGGATGACCTCCTAGGCAATCTCATGGGCTATGAGAATAAGGAGAAGCAAAAGAAGAAGAAGGAGACATCGGAGCCCAAGATAAAGAACCTCACCTTCAAAGCCACTTCCGATGATGAGGTAAGCTCTGATGATGAGGAACTTAATTTATTAGCTAACAAATTTGTCAAGTTTCTTAAGTTTATGGAATCAAAGAAGAAGGAGAAGGAAAGGAAGGAAAGTATAACTCGTTGCTATCATTGCAACAAGAAGGGGCACATTAGACTGGAGTGCCCTCTCTTGAAAAAGGAGAAAGAGAAGAACAAGAAGGCATTCCAAGCCACATGGGATGATTCAAGCTCAAAGGAGGAAGAAGGGGAAAATTCTGAAGAAGAGATTGCTTACATGGGATTCATAGCAATCATGGAGGACAGTGAGAAGGAAGAAGATGTAAACTCTTTCACTTTAGATGAACTTCAAGAAGCTTTAAGAAAATTGTACCAACTTAGTAGGGCACTAAAATTAGAAAACAAAAATTTGAAAAAGAACTATATTGCCTTAAAATCTGAATTAGATAATCTTTTTGTTGAAAAACAAGATTTGAATGCCTCTTTTAGTTCTATTAAAAATGAAAAGAATGCTCTTGTAATAGAAAATCATGATCTAATTTTAAGCAACACAAATTTGATTGAAGAAAATAGCTTATTGAATTCCAATACTTCCATTTTAAAAAGCAAGATGAGTTTTATTGAAAATGATCTTGCTTGCCTTAAGAAAAATTCTAAAAGATTGTTAAGTGAATTAGATAGATTGTTATGACCCGGTTCCCAGATTCCTACAAGACCCGAGACTGGCTCGCCTCGACTAATCCCAAGACCTAGTCGTCCAATAAGAAATAACCAAAAGCAGGAAAATAAACCACATTCACACATGTAATATAATTAAGCAGAAGAAAAGTATGAAGCAGTAAAGAAAGTAGAACAACTGTCTCAGTATATGCCACCACAACAACAACAGGAAACAGAAAGGAAACATAAAGTAATAGAAACAGTAAACTATGTGTCCATTACTCATTACAACAGTAGGGAAAACGAAAGTGCTGAAAGAACGACTACGGCTGGGCTCGGTTGGGCCCAGCATCCTCTGCAGCCAGAAACTCGGGCTGTTCAACTCCTAGTCCTGAATAGGGTTATGAAAAGATAGAGTCAGCGAATGCTGAGTAGAGTGGTGTTTACATTATTTAAGTACAAGTACAGTAAAAACAACAGATTTATTTCTCATTTCTATTTATCTCATTTATGTGCTTCTATTTCATTTATTTCTCAAAGTATCCAGGTATTTCTTGATCTTGCATATTCCTCGTGGGAACGATCTTGATTGCAGTCTTTTCCGTAGAGTAGAAGGTACACGTGGTACTCTCCTGGCCGGGAGAGTCCCCCGTGGTAGTCTTACACCCAGTCAACCACCCCGAGGTCACTGTCAAGACGCAGTGGTGACTACGGCACGCGTGATAAGTGCGTGGGTAGCTACCCCATACTGACACGCGGTCAGTCGTTTCCGCTAGCAGGTATGCCCAACGTACAGCACGGAATAGTATAGGGCCTTGCCCTTTTAGAACAGGGGTCTCGCCCCTCAGAACCAAACAGGGGTCTCGCCCCTCCATAGTCTGCGCACCCTCATCTGACTGCCTTAGTTTGCCCAAAGGGCCTAACAAAGTCGGTGTAGGGTGGCTAGTTGAACCCCAGGCCTTGCGGGGTGGCTAGCTTTCTCCCTACACTAGTAGCTCGCCTCAGTACCACGTACGCGAGGGTCAACAGGAGTCGGTGTAGAGTGGCTAATCCTAACCCCGGGTCTTAACCCAAGGGAGGCTAGCTCCGCTCTACACTAAAAAGGGACAGTTGCTCTCGTTGGTACCGCGTACACAAGAGTCAGCACACTTCCTGTCTACATTCCAGATTTCCTTTCACCCATAGGAGTTTTACTTCTAATTCCCTGTAGGGTTCATGCTCATATTCATCTCATTTATCCAAGTCCAGATCTCATGTGTCATAATTCGTTCCTCATCCATATATAGGCAGCTCGTGTTTTCATAATTCATTTCTCAATAACATGCAACTTGTGGTTTCACAAGCAATTTCTCAATTACATATAGGCAGCTCGTATTTTAACATGCATCTCGTAATTATATTAAAGGCATTTGCTAGCAATTTATTTTAACTATGCATTTAAGTAAACGGTACAGCTCAAACAGGCTCATTAATTTCTACCATAGGGTTCATTCCATATCCTAGAGTTCAATTCGACTATTCCAACCAAGTACATTCTTATTTAAATATTAACAACTGAGTTAAACTACTCTACCGGGTATCACGGGAGGAATGGGGGCCTGTGCCACAGATCTCGTCGTCTCCGCAGGCCTCGAACACGCCACTAACTGGTAACCTGTACCGGCGACTAATGTATATTAGACGAGCTCAAAACTGTAAATACTCAACACGAATATGTAGAGGAACTCGAGTGGGAAACAATAGTACTTTGTTTGCGGAAATCCGATTCCGTTTGGGCCTTAAATAGGCCAAAAATGTGATTTTTGATCAAAATCAAACGTCTGAAACTAGTCCTAGACGTCTTAAAAGATGTCAGAACTCACCTTATGTTTTTTGCGGCTGATTCAGACGTCCAGACTCCCTCTGCGGCCATCTGAGGGCAGTTCCAGACGTTGGACAAGGTCTCCGGTCGTCTGGAAGCACTTCCGGACGTTTGGCGACGTGATCAGACATCCAAAAGTACTTGGGAAAGCGTACCCCACACCTTCCCAAAGCCTGCCCTACGTACAAAAATTCATGCACGATTTTAGCCCAACAACTCTTGTGCTAAGATCTTCTACATGGCAGAAATCAGCGCAGGAACGTACATACCTCACACGATACGTGCTTTCAGACATCCAGCCTTAGCTTTGGACGTCCAGGTGTCTCGCTAGTCGTGTGGACTTCACTCCAGACGTCTAATACTGGAAAACTTCCAGTATCAGAATCTCCTCGCAGCTCGCTCTGCTGGCACCTCCGCCCGCAGTGGCAGCTTCAGCCGCTGCAGGAGCTTGAGCAGCTCCTCGTCGATGTCCTTCTCTCTCCTACAAGCTCCTCCTTGAGCTCCATCAAGCTCCCGTAGTTGTCTTCCTCCTCCCCCGCTCTCACTCCCTCACATTCTCTCGCTCTCGCTCTTCCCCGTTCTCCCTCGCTGGCTTCTCTCTTCCTCGCCGCGACTGCAATAGTAGGGATGGGAAGGTGGCTGTCGCAGGAGAAGGTGGAGGTGGCTGCGGTGTGAGGAGGAGAGGAGAGTTGAAAGGGGTATATATAGGAGAGGGGTTAGGGTTCGGATGAGGGGCGAAGGAGAGAGAGAGGGTCTCTATGTGCTGCTCGCGCGCAGAGTGCACCGTGCAGTACGAAAAACTCACTTTCAGACGTCTGGACACGTGTCCAGACGTTTGGACAGTGGTTGGACTCGAATAGGTTGTGTTAATATTGTGAAATTATCATTGAAGTTATTATTATGGGTTAACCTAAATTGAGTCTAACCTGTTGGTGCTAGAGCACCACGATCATTTGTTTTGATGATAACAAAACACGTGTTATTTAACATTTGCAATTTGAGTCCTAGATTTCAGGTCAATTGCAAATGAAGACGTGTTTAGACGGAACTCGAGCTCGCATCCAGGACGGATTGGAGGAGCTTGACGGAAAATAGAGGAGGTTCGCGTGGAGCGAAAGATTGGAGATGGAAGACAAGAAGAATATGATAGATTCTTTTTTATCCTTTCATGTATCTCTTGTATTTATTTTCTTGCTCTTTATTTTCCTTAGACATTATGTTAAAGAGCCTCAAAGAACCCTAACAGTAGTCATAGGAACACCTGCACAACCCTAGGATACGTAGGTTTTCTGTAGAACACTTAGAAAACCAATATAGGGTTAAAACTGACTTTGCAGACGTCTAATTCACGAATCAGACGTCTGATAAAGGATTTTAAGACGTCTGACTGTTGTTTCAGACGTCTGATAACTGTTAGGCTGGACATAGTTAGTTCTGTCTGATGAATTCAGACGTCCAGACCTTATACCAGACGTCTTAGGAGACGTCTGATGACTTTGCCAGACGTCCAGTTAGTGGACCGTTGGCTGGCTTAGAAGACACTCAAGAATATGACCGTTAGAGCCTTATCAGACGTCCATAGGACTTCACAGACGTCTGATAAATGACCGTTTTGCCTCGGCTGACCCAAAATCTCTTCTCAGAGATTTTCTAGCCGTTGCAACGTTTGGAAATCAATTCCCACGGTAAAAGTAGGTTTCAAGACGTCCAGACTTAGTGCCAGACGTCCTCTATGTCGTCTGATGGACTTGTACAAAAACCCTGTTTAGATCTGATTCAAGTCAGGGAGAAACCCGCATAGAATCAGACGTCTGACCTTGGAATCAGACGTCTTAAAGTGGCCTTCCAGACATCTGATGCCAGAGTTAGACGTCTGATAACCCTGTGAAGTGTAATCATTGTCCTGATTTCGGCCTGATTCTCTTGGGCTTTGCACCCAACGGCTATGGAAGCTTTTCCAAGCCTTCCAAAGCCTTCCTAAGGCCTCTATAAATAGAGGGGAACCTTTGTAACACAAAAACACCTAGAGAGACATATACACACTAAGACAAACACTTTGCAATACACTAAGATCAAGTATTTCCACTCTCTTGTGTCCAAGAAGCACTTGCTCTCCAAGCTCAAGCTCTACATCTTGAGAGCATCAAACAGTTTGCGCGCCCGCTCTCCCGCCGTAGATAACGAGAGCGACGTAGCGCCATCGCGTGGCACACGCACCGCGTCATCGTCGACGCACTCCTTGCAAAGGGGAGTTTCCTATTTTCTATAGAAGCTATGTTCAATTTTGTTGGCTCTATAGGACTGTTGTTTATTTTTGTATTTTGGTTGGGTATTCTCTTTGCGAATTCCCGTCTCCTTCGTGGGACAAAATCCTTCTCGTGGAGAGAAGGGGTTGAGGAACGCTACCCTCGTACTTGTAGCGTGGTTGTATTGAGGTTGAATCACCCTCGTTCAAAGTGATTCGGTTAGTGGATTTGATCAACTTGGTTGATCGGAAAATCCTAACTCGAGAGGGTTAGGTGGTGGTTTTTACCCGGTTTGGGTTTCCACCTAAAAATCTTTGTGCACATTTTGTGATTGCTTATTTTGTGAGATTGTTTATATTTTCAATTCCGCATTTTTTTGTCACGCTGATCTCACCCCTCCAAGTAGGGAACCTTCATAACCATCTTTCACAAATTTTCTTTTTTTTTTAACCTGCCTACTTGATTTTATCTTGGTCACTTTTAGGCCCAGGGTCGATCTCAGGGAGGCGGGAATTAAAGGTCAAAAAGTTTCTACGCCTTTCCTAAAACGTATCTCTTCCTTGCGTTTATTATGTTTTTGGTTTTTCTATTTAAGATTTTTTGTTGATAATATTATCCTTGAGGCACACCCTCAAAATCAGGTTCTTGGCTTTGAGCCAAATGGTTCTTGGCTTGTAGCCAACTTAGGGTTTCTAAAAACTGGTCATGTTATTCGCAAGATTGAGTACTTGCAAGACAGGAATTATCTTTTCTCTTTTACTCCTTTCTTTATCTTTTTAATAGTAAAAAATAAAAAATAAATAAAAACAAGGTAGGTTGCTGGCAAAGAAAGGAATACTTAGCTTAATATATGTATAGATATATAATAGATACATTATCTATATATATGTATGTATATATTATATATAGGGGTGGAGGTGGAAGTGGAAATGGAGTGTAGCATAGTGTCAAGTTGGTCCACATCTAGTAAGATGCAACCAACAAGACGGAGTGCCGCATGGAGTGTGGGGCGGATGTGTGGGAGTGTGTGTGGAGGCGCTTGCTTTGCGCGGATATCGGGGAATATCAGCAACTGGTACAGATATTCCCGCAATATGATGCGCTGTAGAGTGACTAGTGCAAGGGCGTATGGGTGGTGAAGTGTATATATGGATATGGGTAGGTGGATATATATATATATATATATATATATATATATATATATATAGATATATAGTTGTATGTATATATATATTTAGGTATATAAGTGAGTGGATATATATATATGTGTGTGTGTGTGTAGGTGTGAGTATATAAGGGTGTGTGTGAGTGGGTACAAGTGTGTGTGAGAGAGTACAAGTGAGTGTGTAGAAGTGGGTGTGTGTGTGTGCTGGCGAATGAGGGGGAAGTGCAGCAGATAAGCCTTCTGTTGCATAGCCCCATCGTTTGGTGCGTGAGGAGGCGCGGATGCAGGAGAAGGCACGTGCGTGGGGCGTTGGAGGGAGCGCCTGCGCTGTCTTCTTGCGCAAGCGGGTGCGGGTAAGCGCAGTGCAGCGCACTGCGTATAGTGCGGCTAAGCGCAGCGCAGCGCGCAGCGGTGCGGTCGGGTGCTAGTGCGGGCGCGGACGCGGAGACCGGCTGGAGCGGGTGACACAGAAGAGAGAGAGCACCAAAGCCAGCAGCTAGTGAGAAGCGAGCCAGTGGCTACAGTGTCGCGCAAACAGCGTGCTACAGTGCATTATAGTGCGTGCGCAGTCTGCTGACCGGTAGCGGCTGGTTTCGCATGCGCAGGCTCGGTGGGAAGCGCCTGCGTGCACGGAAAGGAGCTGCACAGGCCTGCTGGAGCACCTGCGATGGCCTGCAGCTGCTGCAGGCTGACGGACATGCTGCTGGAGCTTCTGAGTTTGAAGCTCTGGCAATGGCGGAGAAGATGATCAGCGATGAAAGCGAAAGGTGAATCCACCACACCCACCTGCTCACGAAGGAGTTGGGTGGTGGTGGAACTCACAGTGCTGGTTGTGGGACCACTGTGGGTTTTCTCCTGCCCACAGTGTGTCTCTTCTCAGCGAGAAGAGCTACTGTGTATGAAGAGGGAAAGGGGAGGAGGTTGGCCTGACGGTGGAGGAAAGTGCCTGTATGTGTGTGTGTAAGGGCCTACTCGCACGAGGGAGAGGACCAGGGGTTTTAAAGAGGAAGAGGTATGTCAACACCATGCTGCTGGCAGCACACCTCTTGCCATGCTTTTAGCAGGAGGTGTGGCGCGAAGAGGCACGCATGCTTACTATCCTGCAGTCGCGAGAAATTCAAAGTAAATAAAAAAAATGATAAAATGGTGAAATTGCAATGTCGCACTTAATGAAGATGTTAATTAATAGTAGTGGAATGGATGGACAATTATGCACATTCTCCTCCCCTCTCAATAAATGCATGCAATCATCTATTTACAAATGCAATTATAGCTACATAAGATTCAATGGCAGTGCTAGGGAATAACACAAGATAACATTTTTACTGGTGTATTTTTGGTATGCAAACATACCCCCATGCCTATCTTTTGCTAGTCCCTA
The DNA here is from genome assembly GCA_037157565.1 of Thalassia testudinum. Classification (NCBI taxonomy): domain Eukaryota; kingdom Viridiplantae; phylum Streptophyta; class Magnoliopsida; order Alismatales; family Hydrocharitaceae; genus Thalassia; species Thalassia testudinum. Next base: position 3,152,681 of record JAZHRO010000061.1, read on the forward strand.
GCAAAACATTTTGTATTGTATTTAGAAATGATCTTAAGCTGAAGATTTTCTTCTGAGGGGACATGGGTGTGTTTATCTGTTGGATATTGTGAGAACCAATTGCAGAGAATACTAGTACTTTAAGTCTTCCATGACATAGACCATCTCTCGACTAACCTGGACTTTTGATATTTAAACCTTAAGTACGATTTCCAGGACTCAGAGGGTTTTGCCATACTCGAAAGCTCAAGAGATTATGGTTTGTTCATAGTGAAGGATCAAGACTGACAAGATGAACATTAAGACTCAAGCTTAGGATTTCACGAATTTTTAAGTGCAGGTTGGTCCCAGTTTTAGCTTGTGTCTTCGGATTGACCCTTAAAAAGATGATGGAAAACTCAACCCCCATTTCATTGCTTTTGTGGCTCAAGGAATATATGGTAGAAACAGGGTATTTATGACGTGCCCTGAAAACTTTTTGGAGAGGAGAATTTAAAGACATTTGAAAGATATACTGACTTATTTGCACAGTTTTTTTTTTTTTGAAACAAGTGTCAGTATATCTCTTACAACTTTATTTGGAGGAGCACACATTTTTTGTGGGAGAGTTCCTTTTTGGTGGAAAGAGTTTCTCCTAGACACAAGACTAAAGCCTGGGATAAAAAGTCTACCTGCGCGCATAGGTAAGGACTCCACCTTCCCTAATGAACACTAGGGTTGGATCTTATGTTCACCTGGTCTTTCTTGATTTGTGTAGTGTGAATCAAGATTACTTAGGCTCTCAAGTAAAAGCAGACCAACGAATCCTGTACTGGTGACTCAAGTACAAGAATACGTCCTTAGTTAGGAGAGATTCTGATCTATCTTGTCAATGCTCAAGCGAATTAAGCTAAGCCTGAGCGAATCAAGCTTCTGTGGCTTGGAAAGTCTTCAAAACAGTGGTTGAATATCTATAAACACTTATTGTATTTTTGTTGTAACCTTCAGATCATTACTAAACACCCTTTTTTTTATGTACATATTTATAGATGGATATATATAATGAAGCTGCATGATACTATATAATACCCAGATCCTATGGATGCCTATTCACCCCCCATGCCAAATGATGCTGTCCTCATATGCATGCAGGGTAGAGCAATGTCTAAAGATCGGGGAACGAGAGCTGACGTGCATGGTATATAGCAGGGTGGTAGGGTGGGTGGATGGTGGGTGGTGAAGTGAAAAGTGAAGAAGTACGAAGTGAATGGAATTGTGTAAGTGATAGTGGAGGAGTGTTGCTGGGGTGCCTCCCAACGAGCACTGAATTTAACATCCCCAGCTGGACTTAGAGTGAGGCACGAAATTAGTTACCCTCTAGCAGGGCAACAATTTCACCAATGGGGGCAGGTTCATGAGTAAGATAGGATTTTAAACGCTGCCCATTGATCGTAAATTTATGCCCAGATTTGGAATCTTCAATTTCAACAGCCTCGTTGGGAAATGGTCTCGAGACCAAGAAGGGACCAATCCATTTGGACTTCAATTTCCTGGAAAGAGTTTGAGCCGGACATTGTAAAGCCAAACTTGCTGAGATGGCTCAAATTCCTTCCACTGAATTCCGCTGTTATGAAAGGCCTTAGTGCGTTGTTTGAAAGTTAAGGCAGAATCATAGGCTTCACGATGGAGCTCTTCCAGCTCCTGGAGTTGGAGTTTCCTTTCTCGACCATACAGGTCTAGGTCGAGGTTACATTGGCGAACAAACCAATAAGCGCGGTACTCCAGCTCCACGGGCAAATGACATGGCTTCCCGTAAATGATTCTATAAGGAGACATACCAAGGGGAGCCTTAAGGCGGATCGATACGCCCAAAGTGCGTCAATCAGCTTGTCGGACCAATCCTTACGGTCAGGCCGAACCATTTTCTGGAGAATTTGCTTGATTTGCTGGTTCGACACCTCATCCTGGCCGTTCGTCTGAGGATGATACGGAGATGCGATACGATGGTGGACTCCATATTTCGTCAGAAGTTCCCGAAAAGAAGCATGGGTAAAATGACTTCCTCCATCCGAGATAATGGCTCGAGGGATCCCAAAGCGTGCAAAAATGTGGTCTTTGACAAATCAAGTAGATATGACATGATCAGCATGGCGCGTGGGAATAGAATCGATCCATTTAGAAACATAATCAACAGCAACGAGAATGTACTCAAAGTCGTTGGAAGGAGGAAAGGGACCTATGAAATCGATTCCCCAAATGTCAAAGATTTCGGCAGCTAGGATGGGTTGCAAGGGCATCATGTCACGACGTGACATTGACCCTAACGACTAGCACCTAGTGCAATGTTTGGCATAATTGTGTGCATCCTAGTGAAGGGAGGGCTAAAAGAAACTGCATTGCAACACCTTGGCTGCAATTTTCCTCCCAGAGAAATGGCCTTCGCAGGCCTGATTGTGGCAGAACGATAACACACTGGGGAATTCGCTGTCAGGAATACAGCGACGGATGATCTGGTCAACACCTATTCGAAAAAGTAGTGGATTATCCCAAAAATAATACTTTGCTTCTGCGATAAGACGCTCACGTTGGTTTTTAGGCCAGCCACGTGGAAGGGAACTAGAAGCAAGGTAATTGGCAATGTCGTCATACCAAGGTCCACTTGCCACATTAATTGCCAATAGGTGCTCATTGGGAAAAACCTCATTGATCGGTAGGGTAAGTCCAATGTGGTCAGGGTCCAGTCTCGAGAGATGATCAGCAACAACATTCTGGGCTCCAGCCTTATTGCGGATCTCAATGTCAAATTCTTGGAGCAGAAGGATTCAACGAATCAGCCTAGGCTTGGCATCCTTCTTGTGCATGAGATGGTGAATGGCCGCATGGTCAGTGAATACAATAACATTCGAGCCCAGAAGGTAAGAGAGAAATTTCTCCAGCCCAAAGACGACCGCTAGTAGTTCTTTCTCAGTGGTTGTATAATTACGCTGGGCCTCGTCCAACATCTTACTAGCGTAGTACACCACGAAAGGGTGTCTATCGCATCTTTGTCCCAGGATGGCTCCGACTGCAAGGTCGGAAGCGTCACACATGAGTTCAAAGTCGAGGGACCGGTCAGGTGGCTGGAGAACAGGGGCCTTGGTGACAGCATCACGCAGCTGCGTGAATGCTCGTATGCAGTCGGGGCCCATATCAAAGGGTACCTCAGTTGATAGGAGATGAGTTAAAGGTCTAGAAATCTTGGAGAAGTCTTTGATGAATCTCCTATAGAAACCAACGTGTCCCAAGAAGGAGTGGATTTGTCTGACAGAGCTAGGCATAGGTAAATCAGTAATTACATTAAGCTTGGCTCTGTCAACCTCAATACCCCTATCGGAGATGACATGCCCGAGAACAATTCCCTCATGTACCATAAAATAACTTTTTTCCCAGGAAAGCACGAGGTTCACATCAATACATCTCCGAAAGATACAGGTCAGGTTGGCAAGACAGTCATCAAAAGAGGATCCAAAGACCGAAAAGTCATCCATGAAGACCTCAAGAAAGTCACCCACCATGTCATGGAATATTGCCAGCATACATCTCTGAAAAGTTGCTGTCACGTTACAAAGTCCGAAAGGCATCCTTCTAAATGTGAAGGTGCCAAAGGGGCAGGTAAAGGTGGTTTTTTCTTGGTCTCGGGGGTCAATTGCCACTTGGTTATATCTAGAGAATCCTTCCAGGAAACAGAAAAATTTATTTCCCGCTAACCGCTCCAGGATTTAGTCAATAAAAGGTAGCGGAAAGTGATCTTTCTTAGTTGCAGCATTCAGTTTCCTATAGTCTACACACACTCTCCAAGATGTAGAAGTGCATGCAGGGATGGATTCGCCCCTGTCATTGACATAGATGGTGAGTCCCACCTTTTTGGGCACGACATGAATCGGGCTCACCCAGGGGCTATCGCTGATCGGGTAGATTATACCCGCATCAAGCCACTTAATGATTTCCTCTTTAACGACCTCCCGCATATTAGGGTTGAGACGTCGCTGCATCTCGCTGGAAGGTCGAGCCTCCTCCTTCGTATATATACGGTGAGTGCAGTAGAAGGGGCTAATGCCAGTTAGGTCAGTTAAGGACCATCCAATGGCTGCCTTGTGTTCCATAAGGACTTTTGTTAGTTTGCACTCTTGCTCCCTGGTCAATTTTGAACTAATGATTGCTGGGAGCGTTTTGTTTGGTCCCAAGAAAACATACTTAAGTGTGTCAGGCAGCTTTTTCAGCTCGGGAGTGGATGGTGAAAGATCTGGCATTTCTTGGGACGAGAGTGTCCCAAGCAAATCAGATGAAAGAAAGTCAGGAGGAAGAAGTTGGCCCTCAGATTGGCCAAAAAGAGGGGCATCTTGGATTGATGGATCCAAAATGAGATAGCCCCAGTGATTAGTATGTGGGCTCAAGGTCCCAGTGTGGAGTCGCATTTTCGCCTGATTTGGCAGGAAAGAAAGGGCAATCCGGTCTTCAATAGGGTGGACCAGCGGTGAGTAGCCCGAATATGACTCAGACCACGAGGTATGAGAAGCGGAGAAAACCTCGTCAGAAGTCTGGTCAGGAGAAGGTACGGGTAAAGGGAGGGATGGGGAAACGTCACAATATGTGTTAGTCAGGCCATGGTCTGTGTTCAGAGGCAATCCACAGCAGTCAAAATAGGTCCCTATTAGTCCGATACACACGCTGACGGCCATGTCCTTGTCATACGTGTCATCCTTGATGCAATCGCAATCAAAGTTCTTGGTTGCCTTGAAGATGTTTAACTTGAGCTTCTCAAAGCCAACGGCAATCTCAATGCAGCCCGACTTGCAGTCGATATGGGTGCGGGCTGTGGCCAAGAAGGGTCGACCAAGGATGATCGGACAATCAGAAAGTGAGCTAGGAACTTCCATATCCAAAACAAGAAAGTCAACAGGAAAACAGAGACTGTTGACCTTAACCACCACGTCCTCCACCACACCCTTCGGTATTTTGACAGAACGATCTGCCAACTGTAACATGACAGGGGTGGGTTTCATATTTCCTAAGGCAAATTTCTCGAGCATGATGGTTGGTATAAGATTGATGGAAGATCCTAGATCAAGCAAAGCACGGTTAAAATTGCAGCCTTGGTTGCTACAAGAAATAAGCGGTGTGCCCGGATCTTTTTGCTTCGGTGGTAGATTTGACAGTATAGCACAACTCGCATGAGGTGAGAGATCCACCTAATTCTTTGTTTTCTTTGACTGTCGCCTGGGTGTAGTGTAGTCTTTGAAAAATCGGGCAACAGTTGGTATATGGTCGATAGCCTCCAACAGGGGTACCTTGATTTCAACATCCCTGAATAAATTACGCAGGTTATCAAAGGCCTGCGTATCCTTTTTCTTGCCTTTTGGCTCCCTCAGTAGAGCCTCAGGGAATGGGACTGATTCTGGCACTAGTTTGGGTATATCGTCCTCATGAGAATGCGGTGTGCATCCCGAATGAGAGGGCGATGAAAAAGATGGGCCAGGATCAGGTCGAGGCGGATCGATAGTTTGCTTACTGCTCCTCGTAGTAATCGCATTGGACGTCGCGAGTCCAATGGGATCATAAGGCGGAGGAGGGTTCGCAATAGGGACATACGGGTGATGTGTTGCTGCGGGATTAGCCTGGAATCCCGGTGGAATGCTCGGTGCTTGCAGAATCTGATGAACCTGCCCCTGAAAGGGTCGTACCTGTGGTTGAGGACCACGAGGTACAAATTTCGCGGGTTGGGAACAGGTTGGGCTGGAAGAGTGCCCTGAGATCGAGTCGCCATGTGTAGTTGACTGATCTCAGCATTCTGCTGCGACAATTGGTGCTGAAGAGAGGCCATGTTCTCTTCATGGCGCTTAGACATTTTCGTCACCATTCGCATCAGTTTATCAAGAGGACTTGATGCGTGTTTTGTTTGCGGTATGAAAGGACCTGATGGTGGATTTGCCACAGGATTAGATTGGGTCCTTGGGATGACAGGTGCAGACGGTCGCATTGGCCCACCTCGGGGTTTTGGCGCTGCGAGTTACTGGACCATGCGAAGTTAGGATGATTTCGCCACCCTGGGTTATAAGTAGCAGAGTACGGGTTGTTCCCTAGGGAGCAAGCGTCTTCTAAGCCAGAAGATGAGTCTGCATGTATGTATGCATCCGAGCACACGGAGGCTTGGTCTTCCATGTCGAAATACTGGCTTACAGAAGCCAGATCCACATTACTTACCGAATCGCTCGGCGTGATACTCGGTAAGGATGATCTCATGGGGTTTTTGGGAATAAGCCTGGCATTGGAAGGATTAGGGTTGTGACAGAGTGGTGAGGTAGAGATGTTTGCCATAGAACGGGCGGGATTGGCCAGAAGCTCGTTCAGCTTCTTGTGCATGACGGAGACTTCATCCAATTTTTGTGCAATAAGGTTAAGATCTGTGGATGAATGGGAGGGTCCCATGTCAACTTCGTGAACATTACAGGGTAGGCTGGTACGATTAAAGGCGACAATGGAAGCATTGTTCATTGAATTTTCGCTCATGTTTTCAAATAATTCAAATGCTCCATTCTCATCTTTATTCATGAAATTCCCTCCGCAGGAAGCGTCTGCAATCAGCTTCAAAGTTTCATTTAGCCCATAATAGAAGATCTGGGCTATATGTCACTTAGGCAGACCATGGTGCGGACACTTCCGGAGGAGGTCATTATACCTCTCCCAAGCCTCATGAAACTGCTCGCCGTTTTGTTGCGTGAAAGAAGTTATAGCACGGTGAAGCGCATTGGTCCGCCCGATTGGGAAGAATTTCTTGAGAAATGCTGTTCGCATCTCTTCCCAAGAATGGATGGTTCTCCAAATGGTGCGCAACCATTGTGACGCTTTATCCCGCAACGAAAACAGGAACATTTTCATGAGGACAATTGATAACTTGATATTTCTTGGTTTAACTGTTTCAGCTAATCGAGTTAAGTCTTCCAAATGGAGAAAAGGATCTTCACTTGCAAGACCATGGAAGTGAAAGTTGATTAGGCCAATGACATTGGGTTTTAATTCAAAATCGTCCCCACCCATGGGGACTCGAATTTATCCTATGGTCTCTGTAGCAGCGGGATTCTGATAAGAGCTAAGAGACCTAGGCTCCTCCCGTTCAGGAGGGTTCTGCATTTCCTCTAAGGTTTCCCTAATGGCTTCAATTTGCTCGTTATACATTTCCATTTGGGCTTGGAGGCAGGTTATGGGATCTACGGCTCCACCACCACCTGGTGGGATTTGAGGGGGGCGGTTTCCTCCCTCGAGATTTGGGGGTGGGCGTGCAGCCATGTTTGTGGAAGAGGATGACGAATTAGTTTCTATCCTTTTAGAATTATCAGATAATTCAAACAATTCAGGGTTTTTTGACCTCCTCCCAAACATGCACTACTGCGGGAAGAATTGGGGAGATAAGAAGAGAAAAGGGGATGAGAGAAATGACACCGTAAAGGTACACTTGATAACAAATCAAAGCAATCAATTTCCTACCTCTACAATATGCCCTTAGACCTAAAGATCCAAGTTACCTACTATCACAACCTATGGAACCAAATGAGAGCACTGTGGAACCACCGGGCTAGATTGAAAGGCCATTTGCCCCAGTCTTAGACACCCGATAGCACGCAGGAACCCGCACCAGCACGTAGGCGCTACATGCAGGTAGTTAGACCTCAAATCCTTAATAAGGGTCAAGTTGCTACCAGTTTTATTTAGAGGCTTAGGATCAAGTGCTTCAGGAATGTGAAGAGCATTGTATACGGGTAATGCCCAAGTGCGTTAATTTTAAAAGTGTGTAAACCAAGCATGCAACGGGGAAATCTCCCCGAATTGGAGTTTTAGATGGTGAATAGCTTTTAGAATTTCAGCCTTAAGTAGTATGGATTTTAAGATTCCACTGAGTTACTAATTCAACCAATCTCTGGGTTTTGAGAAAATACAAGTTCTTTTATGCCCAACAAACCATTCTTCAATGTGGATTAGTTAATGCATGCTAAAAATGCAATGGGCTTCCCCAGATGGAAATTTTTATGTGTGGATGCACGAGTCTATTTTAGGTTAGTGTGAAAGGGAGCCAAAGCACTTCAATTCAAGTGCTCCCAATCACCAAAATAATGTTCCACACACAAGGCTCAACCACAAGATAATGTAAAGAAAATTAAAATTTTGGGGTCGAAATATTCGGGATCAAATCTAAGGTACGTGAAAGGTCGTGGTGGGGTTGGAATCAACTCAATTCCAAGTCTCCCGACCAAAAAGTGATCCCGAAATGTGAACAAATGAGGCAAGGAGGGATGGTAATCAATCTATTTTAGCTTGCCTCAAAGAAAGCTTCACACAATGAAAGATCCAAGAATCAAGATTCTTGGATTTTCGCTATGCGAAGTTTTGCGGGAAGTCAAGGGGCGGTGGGGGTGATAGCAAACAATCAATCAAGTAGTTTTTAATCCCCTTGCCCCAAGAAATTCCCAGGAAGTGTTTTTAGGTTTTTTTTTTCTATTTTGGTGACAAGTTAACCTAAGTTGCTAAGAGAGGGCGAGACCTACCTTTTCAGCAACGTGGGCGACGCTCCAATGCGGCACCGTTGACTTCACGCTCTCGCTCTTGGAGTCACCCATGTTTCTAACCTCCTCTACTTGTCTCCTCCTTGCAACCGGTTTACCTGCACACAAGTAACAAAACACCCGTGAAGAGAAGGGTGTGAGAAGAGAAAATCAAAGGAATGAGAGTAGAAAACTTACCTTAATTTGCACCTCCCCGGCAACGGTGCCAGAAAAAGCGTGGTTGGACTCGAATAGGTTGTGTTAATATGGTGAAATTATCATTGAAGTTATTATAGTGGGTTAACCTAAATCGAGTCTAACCATTTTTCATAATTTTTTTTTTCAAACCTAGCCTATTTGATTTTATCTTGGTCACTTTTAGGCCCAGGGTCAATCTTAGGGAGGCGGGAATTAAAGGTTAAGAAGTTTCTACGCCTTTCCTAAAACGTATCTCTTCCTTGCATTTATTATGTTTTTGGTTTTTCTATTTAAGATTTTTTTGTTGATAATATTGTCCTTGAGGCACACCCTCAAAATCAGGTTCTTGGCTTTAAGCCAAATGGTTATTGGCTTGTAGCCAACTTGGGATTTCCAAAAACTGGTAATGTTATTCGCAAGACCGAATACCTACAAGACAGGAATTATCTTCTCTTTTACTCCTTTCTTTATCTTTTTAATAGTAAAAAACAAAAGATAAATAAAAACAAGGTAGGTTGCTGGCAAAGAAAGAAATACTTAGCTTAATATATGTGTAGATATATAATAGATACAGTATCTATATATATGTATGTATATATTATATATAGGGGTGGCGGTGGAAGTGGAAATGGAGTGTAGCATAGTGTCAAGTTGGTCCACGTCTAGTAAGATGCAACCAACATGACGGAGTGCCGCGTGGAGTGTGGGGCGGATGTGTGGGAGTGTGTGTGGAGGCGCTTGCTTTGCGCAGATATCGGGGAATATCAGCAACTGGTGCAGATATTCCCACGATATGATGCGCGGTGGAGTGACTAGTGCATGGGCGTATGGGTGGTGAAGTGTATATATGGATACGGGTAGGTGGATGTGTATGTAAGTATATATATATGTGTGTGTGTGTGTGTGTGTGTGTGTGTGTAGGTGTGAGTATATAAGGGTGTGTGTGAGTGGGTACAAGTATGTGTGAGAGAGTACATGTGAGTGTGTAGATGTGGGTGTGTGTGTGTGCGCTGGCGGATGAGGGGGAAGCGCAGCAGATAAGCCGTTTGCTGCGCAGCCTCGTCGTCTGGTGCGTGAGGAGGCGTGGACGCAGGAGAAGGCGCACGCACGGGGCACTGGATGGAGAGCCTACGCTGTCTTCTTGCACGAGCGGGTGTAGGTGAGTGCAGTGCAGCGCACTGCGTAGCATAGTGCGTAGCGTTGCAGGCGGGTGCGGGCGCGGAGACCTGCTGGAGCGGGTGACATGGAAGAGAGAGAGCGCCAAAGCCACCGGCTAAGTGAGAAGCGAGCCAGTGGCTACAGTGTCACATAGACCGTGTGCTACAGTGCGTTACAGTGCTCACGCGGTCTGCCGACCGGTAGTGGCCGGTTTCGCGTGCGTGGGCGCACTGGGAAGCACCTGCGTGCGTGGAAAGGAGCTGCGCAAGCCTGCTGGCGCATGCACGGTGACCTGTAGTTGCTGCAGGCTGACGGACGTGTTGTTAGAGCTTCTGAGCTTGAAGCTCTGGCAATGGCTGAGAAGATGATCAGCGATGAAAACCAAAGGCGAATCCACCACACCCACCTGCTTACGAAGGAGTTGGGAGGTGGTGGAACTTACAGTGGTGGTTGTGGGACCACTGTGGGTTTTCTCCTGCCCACAGTGTGTCTCTTCTCAGCGAGAAGAGCTATTGTGTATGGAGAGGGAAAGGGGAGGAGGTTGGCCTGACAGTGGAGGAAAGTGCTGTTGGTGCTAGAGCACCGCGATCGTTTGTTTTGATGATAACAAAACACGTGTCATTTAACATTTGCACTTAGAGTATTAGATTTCAGGCAAATTGTAAACGGAGATGTGATTAGACGGAGTTCGAGCTCGCATCCAGGACGGATTGTAGGAGCTTGATGGAAAACAGAGAAGATTCGCGAGGAGCGATAGATTGAAGATGGAAGGACAAGAAGAATATGATAGAATTCTGTTTATTTCTTTCATGTACTTTTGTCTTTATTTTCTTGCTCTTTTTGTTCCTTAGAACATCATATTAAAGAGCCTCAAAGTACCCTAACAGTAGTCCTAGGAACACCAGCACAACCCTAAGACACTTAGGTTTTCTGTGGAGAACTTAGAAAACCAATATAGGGTTCAAACAATTGTTCCAGACGTCTAATTCCAAAATCAAACGTCTGATAATGTGTTTTAAGACGTCTGACTGTTGATTTAGACATCTGATAACATTTATGCTGGACTTGTTAGCTCTGTCTGATGAAATCAGACGTCCAGACATTAGTCCAGACGTCTTATAAGACGTCTGATGACTTTGCCAGACGTTCAATTAGTGGACCGTTGGCTAGCTTAGCAAGCACCGAAGGATATGACCGTTAGATCCTTATCAGACGTCCTTAAGCCTTTCCAGACGTCTGATAGATGACCGTTTTGCCTCGGCTGACCCAAAATCTCTTCTCAGAGATTTTCTAGCCGTTGCACTCTCTTGGAAATCCATACTCGCAGAAAAGTAGGTTTCCAGACGTCCAGACATAGTGCCAGACATCCTGTATGTCGTCTGATGGACTTGCACTTGAACCCTGTTTAGATCTGATTCAAGTCAGGAAGAAACCTGCCTAAAATCAGACGTCTGAATTTTATCCCAGACATCTTATACTGATCTTCCAGACGTCTGATGCCAGGATCAGACATCTGATAACCCTGTCAGTGCAATCATTGTTCCTGATTTCGGCTTGATTCTCTTGGGCTTTTCACCCAATGACTATGGAAGCTTTCCAAAGCCTTCCAAAACTTTCCTAAGGCCTCTATAAATAGAGAGGAACCTCTTGCACAAAAACACACACCTAGATACACAAGACACACCCAAGCAACACACTTTCTACTCTTTTGTGTCCTAAAGAAGCTCTTGCTCTCCAAGCTCAAGTTCTACATCTTGAGAGCATCAAGCCTTTGCGCACCCGCTCTCCCACCGTAGTTTACGAGAGCGACGTTGCACCGTCGCGTGGCTCACGTACCCGCGTCATCGATTCGACGCACTCCTTGCAAAGGGGAGTTTCCTAATTCCTATATAAGCTAGGTTTAAATCTTTGTTGGCTCTATAGGACTATATTTGTTATTTTATCTTTGTTATTTGGTTGGGTATTCGCTTTGCGAATTCCCGTCTCCTTCGTGGGACAAAATCCTTCTCATGAAGAGAAGGGGTTGAGGAACGCTACCCTCGCACTTGTAGCATGGTTGTAATTGAGGTTGAATCACCCTCATTTAAGTGATTCGTTTAGTGGATTTGATCAACTTGGTTGATCGGAAAATCCTAACTCGAGAGGGTTAGGTGGTGGTTTTCACCCGGTTTGGGTTTCCACCTAAAAATAATTGTGTACATTGTGTGATTGAATTTTTTGAGATTGTTTATATTATATTTCTGCATTTTATTACGTCACCCCCTCCTGGTAGGGCGAATTCTACAAGTGCCTGTATGTGTGTGTGTAAGGGCCTGTTCGCACGAGGGAGAGGGCCAGGGGTTTTCAAGAGGAAGAGGTATGTCAACACCATGCTGCTGGCAGCACACCTCTTGCCATGCTGTTGGCAGGCGGTGTGGCGCGAAGAGGCGTGCATGCTTACTTTCTTGCAGCCGTGAGAAATTCAAAGTAAATAGAAAAAATGAGAAAATGGTGAAATTGCAATGTCGCACTTAATGAAGATGTTAATTAATGGTAGTGGAATGGATGGCCAATTATTCACATTCTCCTCCCCTCTTAATAAATGCATGCAGTCGTTTATTTACAAATGCAATTATAGCTACATAAGATGCAATGGCAGTGCTAGGGAATAACATAAGATGGTATTTTTACTGGTGTATTTTTGGTGTGCAAACAGATAGATGTCTGATTGAAACTCCAGATGTCTTAAATGGATAAAAATGTAACGGGTCATTACATAGATTCACTAAAGGAAAGACTAAGATGAATGTGGGTTCTAAAAAGAAACACACTAGAAATTATTTTACATAAAGGCCAAATGGTTGGAATCCAAATAGACCCCAACCTAGGTCGAGAAGAGCTAACCATGGTGGACCCAAAAAGTTGTGGATACCAAAACACTTGGTGGATTCGTGTTTTGTAGGTTACCAAGACTCTCTGATTGATCCAAGATACAACCTTTATGGAGTACATCAGGGAGGAATGATAATTCTTGGTGACCAAATGGGTATGGAGGCTGGAACCCATACTATTGGAGGTAAAAGCCTTTTGATTTGATGACATATTAGCATCAAGATAGGGGGAGTAATTAAATTTGTTATATGCTATCACTCTAATAGAAAGGGGGACAAAATTACCTTTAACGTTAGCTATTTCCAATCTATGTATAAATTCACATATTTAGGAGGAGATTTTAAAAGCTAAATTAAGCTATATTTCTATTAGAAAAGAAGAGTAAATGGATAAAAAGAATAATTATCTTATTATGTCAAAACGGGGGAGAATGTAATTCTTGTTTTATTATGTCAAAAAGGGAGAGTTAACCCAGTAGTAGAAAAGGATGTTTTAAGGGAGATCATAGGATAAGATTATTAAAATTGGTTAAACCTTTTTGATAATGTCAAAGGGGGCAAATTTTATGAAGATCATTTATGATTTTGTCATCATTAGAAAGGGGGAGATTGTTGGTACAATGGCACCACGATTGTTGATTTTGATGATAGCAAAACACTTGTTATTTAACAATTGCATTGGGTTTATAGTTTCATATAAAATGCAAGTGGAATCAAATGTGAAGGAGTTCATGCTCATATCCATGGAAGAATGAAGGAGCTTGACTTTTGGACAAAAGCATCAAGGAGCATGGAGATGATGGAGCTTCGCTTGGAGCGAGAGCTTGAAGAAGCATGGAGAAGAATAATAGGATAGAAATCAAAAATGTATTTCGTATTTTCTTTACATGTTATTTCTTCTTTAGATTTATGTTAAAGAGCCCAAAGTATAACACCTTAGTCTTAGGAACACTAACACATCCCTAGGACACTTAGGCAAACCTTATAATAGAATCAGAAAGCCAAAATAGGTTTTAGATAGCCTTATTAGACATCCAACATAGTTGTCATACGTTTAATATCAACTTTTAAGTCGTTTGACACATTATCTAGACGACCAACCACTTAGGCTGGAATCAGTGCTCTATGACCATTACCTTTAGACGTCCTACCTATTGTCCAGATGTTCAATAAAACGTCTGAGCTCTTTGTTAAACATCTTGAAAGATGACCATTGGCTTTTCTTAGCGAACCAAGCTAGTGTAGCCTACCATTTATTACCAGACGTCTGATAAAGAGATGGTAGACAAAAATCCAAGCCTGTCAGACCCAATCTAACCATTAGCCCTTGGGAAATCAATTCCCGCAGAGGACCTTCATCATTAGAGTCCAATAGTTAGTCCCGACGTCCAATACTTTGTAAGATCACTTTACACTAGAACCCTGTTTAGATTTGGTCTAAAACAGGAACAAACCTGCACAAAATTAGACGCCCAATTTTTAACCCAGATGTCTTAAAATGACATCCCAAACATCTAACCTAGAACTTTGTTTCCATCCAACCAAGATAGGAAATCTGACCTTTTATATCAGACGTCCAAACCTGTCAATAGATGTTGGACCCTAATATTAGATGTCTGATTCTGCTGTCAAAGTTATTATGACCATGATTTCGATCTTTTTTGCCTTAGAATCTTTCCTAACAGGTATGAAGCCTCTTCAATGCCTTCTTGAAAGTTCCTGGCACATCTATGAATAGATAGGAGTCTCTCCTTTGTGGGGTTAACCCTTAAGAAAAATTTTTCCGCCATTATACACATTTTGTGAGAGATCAAAAAGAAGAAAATTGTGATCGTGCTCTCCAAGCTCTATACTTCACATCCGAGAGCACCAAATCACTACGTAATCACGCCTACTCATATCTATTTTAGGGAAGTCACTTTTCCTATAGTAGCATAGTTTAAATTTACTTTGTGGCTCTATAGGTTTTATTGTATTTTTCATTTTCCTTGTTTGGGTGTTCACGTGGTGAATTCCTGTCTCCTTCGTGAGACAAAATACTCTTTGTGAAGAAGAGGGGTTTACACTACCCTTGGGTTAAAGTAGTGTGTTGTATTGAAGTTAAACTACCCTCATTTAAGTAGTTCAATTAGTTGATTTGGTCGACTTAGTCGACCAGGAAATCCTGAGTCGAAAGGCTTAGGTGGTGATTTTTACCCTTAGGGTTTTCACCTAAAAATTTATTATCTCATGTAGTGAATATTTTGTGTGATTGGATTTTTTAGGTCTGCATATTTTTTATCCTGCACTATTCACCCTCCTTCTAGTACAATTTCAAAAGCTACCAATTGCAGCAAGGCAAATCTGAAGATAGAGCTTCGGGAAATAAAGGATAGTATAATGCTTCAAAGAAAGAAGAATTTTCTACCTTGTTGCCTACTTGTCAACTAAGCATCATGAGCACAAATGCTTAGAATTTCATTCTCTTACAGACCTTGGGTGAACTTTATGAGCCGTAGAAACTACTCTAGAGACTGATAACTTAGGTTTATAGTACGTTGAAAGGATTTTGCATACTTTAGTGTTGTTGAGTCTCTGTGTATGAATTTTTGTGTATATGTTTTATATATAGTTAGCGACGACTTTTAACTCCTTGTAAAATCCTAGCTCAAATCTTATTGCATTTGTTTTTCTTCTTGCATTTTGCTCTGGATTAGCAAAAATTAAGCATAGGAGTGTAATGAACACCATGAATGTTTACATAAAACATGCTTAATTTATGTTACTTCTGTAGTATTAATTGTACAATCGTATTAGATTAGTACATCTTATATATAAGTGCATTTATTTAGGAATGCATGCATATTTATTTAGTAATGTGTCATTGAGCACAACTATGTTGTAACTAATATTTGCTTATTTTCTTTTATGTAAGGTTGGAATAATAAAGACCATTATTTTGCAAGTTTTATTTCACAAAATAATGGTAGGGAGAAATATGGAGCGTAGATGCAGATAAATGGTCCACGATCCTCACTACCTTGAAGATAATACGGAGATATATTTTGTTGGAATGATAAATAATAAGAGGTAAGTGGTTGAAGATCTGAGGGCAAATATTAGATCTAAAAAGCAGAGTTTAGAAGAAGCCATTAGATTAATGATGTTGAGAAAAGATCTTCTCTTTGGATGCCAACCTCCTCTACCCTTGGTAGAGGAGATCACCACTGGACATCGTGCTTCCATGCTAATATTTCCTCATCCGCATCTTCTTCGTCTGCGCCTTCAAGATCATCCCACCATGAAGAAGAACAAGCCTCTCACATAGTTGCAATATGGTTCATATGCTTTTTTATTGTTATATATTTTTCTTGAATCCATTGTAATCAACTCTTGCATTTAATGCATATAGTTCTTGATTTTATGATTACCATCATTCTTTTCTTTGACATGAGAAGCTAAAAGCTTTTTCTTAGGGTTAGTTAATAGATTAGATGAATGGATTAACTAATGGGAACACCATCATAGGCCCTAACTGGCTACTTTTAGTTAGGTTTAAAAGATAAATGCTCTTACATAATCATCTGAGGGTTATAACTCCACTTCAAGTTATTTTAAGGAGAGAATAGGAAACTAGGGTTAATTCTGTAATTTTAATAGCATATCATGAACAAAGAATAACTGAGGGGTTTGTTAGGGGTGAAATGAAGGTCAATTGAGCATTAAAGACTAATAAGTGGGTCCATGCAGACTGAAACGGGGTTTCACGTATTTCGAGAACTAATACAGCACCTGAAACCCTAATTTCAAATCCGCTTAAATTACAAAGGTTTTGGTCAAGATAAAATTCATATAAATCCTCTAAAATTCATAGAAAAATATTCATTGAGGTTTGGTATCCTTAATTTGACCTTTGGAATCCACTTTGACCTCAAACAGTCTCACATGGAATTCTGCCCTAATTTGGGCTTTTGCGTAAATTTTCCAATTAAACTTGGTAAAAACTAAAAACCAACTTCACCATCAGATTCCGTGAGTCCAAATTAATACCAAAATTTGGGCCCAATCAGAGTTCATCTTAACCTAGTTTGCATTTTAATCCATTTAAACTTTATTTCTCTCAATTAAGTCTCTAACTTTTCAAATCTTTGCAATCAGGTCCCTAACTTTGTCATCATCTCTTGGAAAATGATCCCTACTGCCATTGGTGTGAACGCGGTAGCTTTGTTGAGATTCGAGCGAGAATTTATTGCTCGATTCTTAATCAAACCTTTCCAAAATTGGAAGGAAGATTCTTTGAGAGATCATCTACCCTCTGAACCAAGAATTGGACCCTGAGTTGCCCTAGATTCTCCATGCGAACACTCGTCAATTTAGGGATCTTTTCATCCCTAAGTTCTTGAGCTTGTGAAGCTTGTTTCCAAGCTTGGACGCCTCTCTAAGGTCTTTAAATAGACCCCTCTCATGACTCTGAGCCTTTTAGCAAAGTTTCATGCCAAAATATCCTCGTCTTCTCCTCCGACCGTCCGCACCTTCATCTCTAGTGAGCTCCTTCGTCCTCTTTATCGAGCCGGCCAACGGTCAAATTGGCTGGCTCACTACCTTCCGCTCTTCCTCGCGATCGTCGCCTGCCAATGCATGACCACTCTCTCCCACTCCTTCATCTCTACCATATCGCCGCCGACATCACCTTCTCTAGCTCCGGTCGAACATAACCGAAGCCCTCCACCCATCATCTCTCTCCCTAAATACCTCTATCTCTTCCCCTTCTACTAATACTTTCCAACCCGTTAGTTCTTAGGTTCAACCGCCAATTTGACCGCCACCGTCATCATCTCCTTTCGCTCTGGCAAGGACTCCGGTGAGTTCGTGCCAACACCACAGACCACCAAACTTCATCGCGCCACCTCCATTTGCTCTTCCACGACTTGCCCTCCAAAAGCCTTGTTACGACCCGGTTCCCGAATCCTTACAGGACACGAGACCGGACCGACTCGACTGATCCCAAGACCCAGTCGTCCAACTTGAAAGTAACCAAAAAACAGGAAAGTAAACCACATTCACTATGCTAAGCAACTAACAGTAACAAAAGTACAGCAGTAAAGAAGTAAAACTACTACAGTACATACCACCACAACAGTAGAAAAGTAAGCGAGTACAAGAATATAATGTTCAAAATGAAAGAGTACAGAAGTGCAATAAACTACTCACTACAACTGGAAAAGTAGTACAACAGAAAGCTACAACTACTGGGCTCTACTGGGCCCAGCACCCTCTGCAGCCATAGGCTCTGGCTGCTCAACACCTGGACCTGAAAAGGG
Organism: Thalassia testudinum; assembly: GCA_037157565.1. Taxonomy (NCBI): domain Eukaryota; kingdom Viridiplantae; phylum Streptophyta; class Magnoliopsida; order Alismatales; family Hydrocharitaceae; genus Thalassia; species Thalassia testudinum. The sequence continues at coordinate 3,170,738 of JAZHRO010000061.1, forward strand.
TTATGAGTACACGAAATCAGCGAACACTAAGTAGAGTGGCAACCAACTAACTAAAGCAGTAAAGGTAGACAGGTAGCTGTTGTTTTTCAATTTCTTTCTTTCATCACTTGGTTTATTTATCAGGTCTCTTTCTTGATCTCGAATGTTTCTTGTGGGAACGATCTTGATTGCAGTCTTTTCCGAAGAGTAGAAGTCGCACGTGGTGCTCTCCTGGCTGGGAGAGTCCCCCGTAGTGGTCCTACACCCAGTCAACCACCCCAAGGTCACGGACAGACGTAACAGTGACTACGGCATGCACGATAAGTGCACGGGTAGCTACCTCACACTAACATGCGGTCAATCGTTTCCGCTAGCGGGTGCACCCAAAGCAGAGCACAGAACCAGTATAGGGCATATCCCTCTTAGTAACAGGGGTCTAACCCCTAAGAACCAAACAGGGGTCTCGCCCCTCCGCAGTTCGCGCACCCTCGCCTGACTACCCTAGTTTGCCCAGTGGGCCTAACAAGTCGGTGTAGGGCGGCTAGCTGAACCTCGGGCCCCATGGGGTTGCTAGCTCTCTCCCTACACTAGTAGCTCTCCCGGGTATAGTGTACACGAGGGCCATAGAGTCGGTGCAAAGTGGCCAATCCTAACCCCGGGTCCCAACCCAAGGGCGGCTAGCTCCCCTCTATACTAAGAGGTAACATGTGCTCCCCTTGGTACCACGTACTCAAGGGCCAGCACACTTCCCAACACATTCCCAGATTCCTTCCATTTATTTCCAGGAGCTCATCTCCTAATTCCCCGTAGGGTTCATGCTCATGTATCTCAGGCCAAGCCATACCAGGTCTCATCATTTCTATTTCCATTCTCAGGTTATACACATGCAAATTGTAATTCTATTATTCACATTCCCATATTCAGGTTATTCACAGGTAGCTCGTGTTTCCAACATTCACCTTTCCATTTCCAATTTCATATACATGCAGCTCATATTATGTCATTTCACGGGTGCGATAGGAAGTTACATTCAACAGTTAACTAACACAAATATTACACATTTCGTAGGCAACTATTATTCATTTATAGGTAGTTGTTATCATTCTATCTACTTATTCAAGACTGCAATTCAATCATCCATTACAGACATTTCAAGTGTTTCTCGTCCTAGGATTCATGTCATATCCTAGGTTCTAATCATTCATTCCACACATGCATTTTAGTTTCAATTAAATTAAAGGGGAAGCCACTCTACCAGTAAGCCCAGGAGTAGTGGGGGCTTGATCGGTAGGTCCACGTGCCTCAGCAAGCCCCAAACTTGCAATGGAACGAGGTCCTATCACAAGGATTAGTCACACGAGAATGCTTAGAACAATATAGAAAGTATTCCAACAAGTAGAGGAATTCATACGGGAAACAACTATATCTTAATCGCGGAAATTGGACCTCAAACAGACCTTAAACGGGTAAAAAACAGTGATCCTGACTCAAATCAGATGTCTGGAACAACTTCCAGACGTCTTAAAAGAGTCCAGAGCCATACTTCAAGTCCTGAGCTACTCCTTAGTTGTCTAGAAACTTTGCTGGACCGTCTGGATTCAGTTCCAGACGTCCGACAACCTCTCTGGACTCTGGAAGCGCTTCCCGTCGTCTAGTGCCTCGCCCAGACATCTGAAGTGTGTGGGAGGGCATGTCCCGCGCCTTCCCGAAGTAACACCTGCGTGAATCAACCAAAATCTTCTTAAAAAGGCAAGGAACAGTGTCTTGGCGGAGTGGCCTGCATGGCCGTATCCGCAAAGAAGATGTACCTTTGAGAAGCCTACTTCTCAGTCGTCTGGAACCTCCTCCAAACGTCGGCTACGTCTTCTGGATGTCGCTCCAGACGTATGATTCTGGGAAAAACCCAAAACCAGTACCTGCTTCCGCCCTCTCACGCCGCGCGTGGCTGCGCCGCGCCCTCTTGCCTGTTGCTCCGGGTGCAGTAGTGTCGGGGAGGACCTCCCCGATGCACTCCTCCGTCTTGCGCACACGCCGACCAGCCGTGAGCTCACTGGCGAGCTCCCACGCGAGCTCGCAAGCTTGCTTCTCTCCCTCTCATGCTGCTCCTCCTCTCCTCCTCGCACCATGCCCGCGCTCTCTCTCCGGTCTGCTGCGCTCGTTGGAGGGAAGGGGGGAGGTGGCTGGAAGTGCGGGTGGTGTGAGGGAGAGGAGGGGGGCTTATATAAGGGCGTGGGATTAGGGTTTTCGTCGGGCGGAAGGAGAGAGAAGAAAACGAGGGAAGTGCACTGTCTGCGCGTAGCACACGCACAGATGCGAGCTTGTACTCAAAATTTTCGATTTCCAGACGTCTGGGAAGGTGTCTAAACATCTGACCCAAGTTCCAGACGTCTTAAAAGACTTAGACAGCACGAATCTTAACAAGCCTTATGGAATTTCAAGGTTTAGCCCACTCCAGAGCCTCACCGAACTCCACCTTCACACACCTTCACCGACTTTGCCACACATGCACACACCTCCTCACTGCACGCACCACCACTAGCACGTTCTCCACATCCGCGTGATCCTCCTGAGCATTTCTGTCATGGCCGAGAGGTCGTCCTCTTTGTTTCATGTCACCGCTGGAGCACCACCGTCGCCTTCGTCATCTTCGGCCCCATCTGCCCTCCTTCAGCCATGTTCTTCAGCATCAACACTCCCAAGCTACGCGGTTGAGTCCTAGGTTCTCTTCCAGAACCTCAATTGAAGCCTTCAACCTCGCCTTTGCCCTCAATTGGAGACTCCACTGCCTGCTACTGCATTACGAAGAAACCATGTGGGATTAGTCCCACATCGTCAATTGAAGGTGCCTCAGCAGCAGATAAAAGTAAAAACTGAGAGCTGCTGTTCTCCTAGGCACACGGGGTGAGGTCCTTATTACAATCATCAAGTGGTTTATTCCTTATTACGATAATCAAGATTGGTGGCTCACCCATCAGCTATCAGGAAGTCATGAAGAAAGAAATTATCAAATGGTTAGATGCTGATATCATCTACCCGATCTCTGATAGCTGCTGGGTGAGCTCGATCCAGGTTGTGTCTAAGAAGGCACGGCTCACCATTATTACGACTAAATCTGGAGGGACCATCCCATCCTGCATTGTAAATTCGTGGAGAGTTTGCATAGACTATCAAAAACTGAATGCGTCAACGAAAAAAGATCATTTCCCACTTCCGTTCATTGACCAGATTCTTGAGAAACTGGCAGGAAATCAATTTTCTACTTCTTGGATGGTTACTCAGGATACAATCAGGTGACAATTCATCTGGAGGATCAGGAAAAAGACCATCTTTACCTACCCTTACGGTGCATACACGTTCCGTAGGATGCCATTCGGGCTATGCAATGCACTTGCCACCTTTCAACTGTGAATGCTAGCCATATTCTCTAATATGGTAGGTAATTACCTTGAGGTCTTCATGGACGACTTCTCGGTATTTGGTGAATCTTTTGATGAATGCCTCTTGCATTTGGTCCAAATCCTTAAAAGATGCATTAAAGTGAACCTAGTTCTCTCCTAGGAAAAGAACCACTTCATGGTTCCTAAAGGCATCGTTCTTGAACATCTTATCTCTGAGAGAGGTATCCGGGTTGATCGGTCTAAGGTGAATTTGATTTCCAAACTACCTGTGCTTAACTCAGTCAAAGACATCAGATCATTCTTAGGGCATGTTCGATTTTATTGTCAATTCATACCTGATTTCTCGAAGATCGCATGCCCCTTGACGAATCTCCTCTCGAAGGACACACCTTTTGAGATATCCAGTGAGTGCATTCATGCAATTGAGATCCCGCGTGATCGAGTCACCCAAGCACCAATCTTGTGATCTCTTGACTGGTCTCAATCCTTTGAGATCATGTGCAATGCGTCTGACTACATAGTAGGAGTGGTGTCGAGTTAGAAAATCGACGGGAAACCAGTGGTCATTTATTATGCTAGTAAGACATTGGACGAGGCTCAGCGTAATTACACTATTATGGAGAAAGAGCTGCTAGCTGTAGTATTTGGCCTGGAGAAATTCAGGTCATACTTTCTGGGTTCCCATGTCGTCATTTACTCGGATCACACTGCAGTGAGGCACTTACTAACGAAGAAGGAAGCGAAGCCGAGATTAATTCGCTAGATCTTGCTGTTGCAAGAATTTGATCTTGAAATTCACAACATGGTGGGAAAGCATAACATGGTAACTAACCATTTGTCTCGCCTACCTTCTTTAGTCATTGACCCATCCGGACCTATTACCAAGAACTTTCTGAATGAGAACCTCTTGGCCATTAACGGACTTCCTTGGTTTGCCGACATCGTGAACTACTTGGTTACGGGGAAAGTCCCGCTAGATTGGGCAAATTTCAAGCGAGACAAGCTAATTTCCGATGCCAAGTACTATGTCTGGGAAGATCTGTATCTTTTCCATATTGGTAATGACCAAGTGATCTGGAGATGCATTCCCGACGACGAGGTCAACGATGTAATCTCATTCTGTCATGACTAGGCTTGCGGTGGCCATTACTCTGGGTGTAAAACCACAGTGAAGATCCTCTAGTGTGGGTTCTTTTGGCCCACAATGTTTAAAGATGCATAATCCTATTGTAGGGCATGTGCCCGTTGTCAGACCCTCTGCAACATGGGCTTGCGAGACATGATGTCCTTGAATCTGATCATCGTGTGTGAAATCTTTGACATATGGGGAATTGATTTCATGGGACCCTTTCCAGGATCTAATGGCTTCGAATATATCTTACTCGTTGTTGATTACGTCTCTAAATGGATCGAAACAATCCCCACCAGAACAAATGACCACAAAGTTGTTCTTCGGTTCATTCAGGAGAACATCTTTTCCAGATTTATGGTTCCAAAAGTCATCATCAGCGATGGCGGGTCTCATTTCGCCAATGTGCACTTCCAGTCCCTGATGAAAAAGTAGGGGGTGTCGCATCGTATCTCGACTCCTTATCACCTCCAGACTAATGGATTGGCTGAACTGTCAAATAGAGAGATCAAGAAGATCCTTCAGGTCACTGTTAGGCCTGACAGGAAGGATTGGTCTGCCTGCCTTCCGAAAGTTTTGTGGGCCTATAGGACTACCCATAAGACCCAGTTAGGCATGTCTCTCTTCAGACTTGTGTATGAGAAGGCATGTCACCTCCCTGTAGAAATGGAGCATAAAGTCTACTGGGCAGTACAGAAGTGCAATCTAGATCTTTTGAAGGCTGGAATCCACCATCGGTTGCAATTGAGCGAGATTGAGGAGCTACGCAATGACTCGTACGAGAACTCGCGAATCTACAAAAAGCGAGTGAAAGCCTTCTATGACAGGCACATTTTATGAAAATCCTTCCATCTTGGTCAAAAAGTATTACTCTTCGATGCCAAACTCAAATTCTTCCTAGGAAAACTAAGATCAAAATGGATTGGACCATTCTTTGTGAGACAAATATTTGGAAATGGAGCAGTTGAAATTAGTGAACTCAGCCATGAATTTGAGCCTTTTGTTGTGAACGGTCAGAGACTTAAATTGTTCTTCGAACTTACTGACACAAATTTGGCTGTAGTATCATTTGATCTCCATTTTCCCTGAGCTTCATTTCACTCAGCTGATGGCGTTAAACTTAACGCTTAATGGGAGGCAACCCGTCATCTTTGAAAAACACAAAACCTTCCTGACATATCTCTTTGCTGAATTCATATTGTACTTTAGGGTTCGTCCATTAGAACAACCAACTCCACCTTTGATACTTGTATTAGAGCTAAAAATCGTTTACAATAATCATTCCAACCCATTCACCACCCACTTGTTCTAATGTACAATCTGAATTGAACTCAAACCCACCTAATTTACAATGAGGACATTGCAAATCTTAGGCATGAGGGGATATTAAAGTGCAGAACATTGTGAAAAACAATGCATGGAAGGGTTTCATATCAAAAAAAAAAAAAACAGAGAGAGAAAAAAGGAAAGGAGAAGCCAACTTGAATTGAGCAAAATGAAAAGAGAAGAGGAAAAGAAAAGAAAAGCAAAAGAAAAGAAAAAAGGTGCACGCAAAAAGAGAAAAAAATGAATTAGTCCCTTAAAATTGAGTATGGAACTTACCTAACTTCTAAGTTGGATCAAATGATGAATTAAGACCTACAAGGCTAAAACTTAGAAGATTAGTGACGAGTACCAACCTTAGGCCTCTTGGATCTATTTCATGGTTTAAACACTCATGTATTTGTTAAGATCCGTATTATGTTAGGACCCGGTTCCCGAATCCCTACAGGACACGAGAATCGGACCGACTCGACTGATTCCAAGACCTAGTCGTCCAATGAGAAAGTAACTAAAAAGCAGTAAAATAAACCACATTCACCATGCAAGTAACTAACAGTAACAAAAGTACAGCAGTAAAGAAAAGAACTACTACAGTACACACCACCACAATAGTAGAGAATTAAAAACAGGTACAGAAATATGAAGTTTACAATAAAAGAGTACAAAGGTGTAATAGAATACTCACTACTACAGAAAACGGTACAACAAAAGTACAACTACTGGGCTCTTCTAGGCCCAGCACCCTCCGCAGCCGTAGGCTCTGGCTGCTCAACACCTGGACTTGAAAAGGTGGTAAGTACGACACGTCAACGAAACGCTGAGTAGAGTGGCAACCAGCTAACTAAGAAAAACAGTAAAGGTGGACAGGTAGCTGTTGTTTTTAATTTCTTTCTTTGTTTATCTATTTACTCTTTCTTGGTTTATTTCTCAAGTCTTTCTCTTGATCTCGAATGTTCCTTGTGGGAACGATCTTTATTGTAGTCTTTTCCGAAAAGTAGAAGTAGCATGTGGTGCTCTCCTGGCCGGGAGAGTCCCCCGTGGTGGTCCTACCCTCAGTCACACCCCAAGGTCGCTGACAGACGTAACGGTGACTACGGCACGCATGATAAACGCACGGGTAGCTACCCCGCACTGGCACGCGGTCGGTCTTTTCCGTTAATGGGTGCACCCAAAGCACAGCACGGAACCAGTATAGGGCAGAGCCCTCTCAGTAACAGGGGTCCAGCCCCTCCACAGTAACCAAACAGGGGTCTTGCCCCTCCACAGTCCGCGCACCCTCGCCTGACTACCTTGGTTTGCCCAGTGGGCTTGACAAGTTGGTGTAGGATGGCTAGTTGAACCTTGGGCCCTGTGGGGTGGCTAGCTCCCTCCCTACACTAGTAGCTCTCTCCGGTACGGTGTACGGGAGGGCCAAAAGTCAGTACAAAGTGGCCAGACCTAACCCTGGGTCCCTAGGGCGGCTGGCTCCACTCTACACTAAGAGGTAACATGTGCTTCCCTTAGTACTACGTACCCAAGGGACAACACACTTTCCCATTCACTTTTCCAGTTCCATTCCATCTATTTCCAGGAGTTCTAGTCCTAATTCCCCGTAGGGTTCATGCTTCTGTTTCTCAGGCTAAGTCATACTGGGTTTCATCATTTCAGCTTTATTCGCATATAGTACGTGTTTCCAACATTCCAACTTCTTTCCTTTCCAATTTATATACAAGCAGCTCGTATTTAATTTCAACCAACAGAAATTACATGTAGCACTTATTAACAACAGTACTCTACGTTTCACAGGCAACTGTTATCCAATTACAGGCAGTTATTATTCCATCTACTCATTTCAAGACTGCATTTCAGGCATTTAATACAATCATTCCAATGTTTCTAGTCCTAGGATTCATGCCATACCCTAGGATCTATCATTCAATCTAGTTTTCAGGTCCTAGGATTCATGCCATATCCTAGGATCTATCATTTATTTCAAATACGCGTTTATGTTTGTAATTAACTAAGGGAAGCCACTCTACCCACGAAATCGGGAGTAATGGGGGCGTGATCGGCAGGTCCATGTGCCTTCGCAACCCCCAAGTCTACAACAGAATGAGGTCCTAACACAAGGATCAACCACGAGAAATCACTCGAAACATGATAAAAGTATTTCAAACAAGTAGAGGAACTTATTCTGAGAAGAACAGAATCTTAAACGCAGAAATCAGACCTCGAACGGACCCTAAACGGATAAAAAATGACAACTCTGACTCAAATCAGATGTCTGGAACATCTTCCAGACGTCTTAAAAAGGGGTCCAGGTCATACCTCACTCTGCGCTGCTCCTCAGACGTCCAGAGATCCTGCTGAACCGTCTGGACCAAGTTCCAGACATCCGACCACCTCTTCGGAAGTTTAGAGACGCTCTCCGTCGTCTGGTGACTCGTCCAGACATCTGAACCGCGTGGGAGGGCGTGTCCCGTGCCTTCTCGAAGCGAATCTTGCACGCGTACGCAAAATCTCTCAACACGGCAAGAGACAGAACTTCGGTGGAATGGCCTGCATGGCCGTATCCGCAAAAGGTAGCGCAGGAAGAAATACGTACCTCTCAGTCATCTGGAGCTCCCTCTAGACGTCGCCCACGTCGTCTGGATGTAGGTCCAGACGTTTGATTCTGGGAAAAATCCCAGAATCAGAACCTCCTTCGTCTTCTTCTCGCTACGCGCGACCTCGTCGTGCAGCCGCTCATCTACTGCTCTGCTGCAGCAGTGTCGGGGAAACCTCCCTGGCACACACTCCGCCTTGCACACGCCGGCAGGCCTCGAGCTGCTCCGGCGAGCGCTCTCTCCCTCACGGCACGCTCACTCTCTTCTCTTCCCTCTCGCTGCACTTCTCTCCGCCGCTGCACTCACCCGCAGCTGCTGCTCGCTCTCACCCTCGCTGAAGGACGACGGGGGATGGAGGAATGTGGGGTGGCGAACGAGGGAGAGGGAAGGGGGTATTTGTAGGCATGGGGGAAAAGCGTCTACAGGTCTGCGAGGGAAGAAGGAAGAGAAGAGGGCGGAGAGGGCTTAGTCTACGCGCTGCACGCGCGTAGACTTGCGATCGTACGCACGCAAAAATTTATTTCCAGACGTTTGGGAAGGTGTCCAGACGTTTGACCAGACGTCTGGACCAACTCCTAGACGTCTTAAGGTGTTTTGATGTCACGGGTCTTAACATATTAGTCCTCAAGAGGTTGAGGAAAGTGGGAGGCTGATGTAGTAGGTCTAAGGCTTAAGGATTATTCGACCCTGTTTCCTACCCTTTGGTTTGCGGGACTTGGTAACCTAAGCACCCAAAAATCACACACTAATGCTGGTTCAATGCACTTAATAAAGAAAAACCTACCAAAAGTGTTCTGTTATGAAAAGCCATCTCGAAGATCTAACTTAGGAGCAGCTCGACAACACAAGTTGATTGGACGCGTTCCCGACGCGGAGAAGTGGGAAATTCCCCTCGAAGATGCGTAATAACATATTGTCTCCTCCGTGCTTGTATCCTAGGATGTCTAAATATCTTATCAGGGGCATGTAAGTACCTTGTGCTGGTTCAGGTGCCATGGGTGGGATTTTCCCGAAATGTTGATTGCCAGGGCCTGAATCTAGCTACAGAATGCCATGGGTGGCACTATCTCGAAGTGTCAAAAGCTAGGGTTCTGGGAGTTGCCATGGGCAGTGTTATCTTGAAGCATTGAAAGCTAGGGACCCTTCGAGGATTGAGGGTGGGGACAAGAAATCTGATACAGATTGTGTTTAGGGCCAATTCGAGGGTAGATTTAGGAAAAAATAAAAAGAAAAGAGAGAAAACTCTTCAAATGAAAAATCCTTCTCCATCTCTCTCTTATCAAAATGCACAGGCAAACTGAACCTGGAATGTTACGTCTATGCACAGGTGCTTTAATCGCTGGGTCAATGAACCTCTGGGCAGTTTTTGCAGGCCTTAGAAACCTTCGCAGCAGGCTCAGGTTGAAGTTGGTTAGGTCTGGATCTTGGCTAGTACTTGAGTACCTTTGGGCTTATTGTTGGTATTCTAATCTAATTTCTAGAGATACAGCTTAGTAAGGCATCATAACGGTTACATCCGACCTAGAGACTTGGTTTGATCCATAGGATGTTTACTAAGGGACTAGCAAAAGCTAGGCTTGGGGGTATGATGGGTACACCATCATAGGCCCTAATTGGACACTTTTAGTTAGGTTTAAAAGATAAATGCTCCTACATAGCCATATGAGGGTTATAACTCCACTTCAAGCTGTTTTAAGGAGATAACAGGAAACTAGGGTTAATTCTGTAATTTTAACAGCATATCATGAACACAGAATAACCGAGGGGTTTGTTAAGGGTAAAATGAAGGTCAATTTAGCATTAAATATTAATAAGTGGGTTTATGCAAATAGAAATGGGGTTTCACGCATTTAGAGAATTAATACAACATTTGAAATCCTAATTTTAGACCTACTTAAATTACAGAGATTCTGGTCAAGATAAAATTTATCTAAATCATCTAAAATTTATATAAAAATATTCCTTGAGGTTTGATATCCTTTATTTTACCTTTGGAACCCACTTTGACCTCAAATAGAGTCTTAGATAGAATTCTACCCTAATTTGGGCTTTTGCATAAATTTTTTATTTCAAACTTAGTCAAAACTGAAATCCAACCTCACCATCAGATTTAGTGGGTTCAAATTAGGTTTGTACCAAAGTTGGGCCCAATCATAGTCCATCTTGACCTAGTTTGCATTGTAGTCCATTTAAACTCTATTTCTCTCAATTAAGTCCCTAACTTTTCAAATATTTGCAATCAGGCCCCTAACTTTATCATCATCTCTTACAAAATGGTACCTTCCGCCATGGGTGTGAATGCAGCAACTCTGTTGAGGTTCGAGCGAGGATTTCTTGCTCGATTCTCAATCAAACCTTCCCAAAATTGGAAGGAAGATTCTTTGAGAGATCCTCTACCATTTGAATCAAGAAGTGGACCCTGATTTTCCCTAGATTCTCCATGCAAATGCTCACATATTTAGGGATCTTTTCATCCCTAAGCTCTTGAGCTCGCGAAGCTTGTTTCCAAGCTTGGATGCCTCCCTCTCGCGACTTCCAGCCTCTTAGTGAAGTTTCACGTCGGAATGCCCTCATCTTCTCCTCCTCCGGCCATCTGCACCTTCGTCTCTGGTGAGCTCCTCCATCCTCTTCATCGAGTTGGCCAATTGTCAAATTGGCCAACCCACTACCTTCCCCTCTTCCTCGCGATTGTCGCCCGCCAACGCACGATCGCTCTCTCCCTCTCCTTCATCGCCGCTATATCACCATTGACATCACCTTCTTTGGCTTCGATCCATCATAACCGGAGCCCTCCGCCCGTCATCTCTCTTCCTAAGTACCTCTATCTCTTCCCCTTCTCCTACTGATACTTTCCAACCTGTTAGTTTTTAGGTTCAACCACCAATTCGACCACCACCACCATCATCTCCTTTCACTCCAGCAAGGACTCCGGTGAGTCAGCGCCAACACCACAGACCACCAAACTTCATCACACCACCTCCATTAGCTTCTCCATGACTTTCCCTCCAAAAGCCCTAAGGAAATTTAAGGTTTAGCCCACCCCAAACCCTCACTAAACTCCACCACCTTCATGCACCTTCATTGACTTCGCCACAGACGCACACACCTCCTCACCGCACGCAACCACCACCAGCTTGTTCGCCACATCCGTGCGATCCTCCTTGATGAGAACCTTGTCATAAACCCTAAACTAGCACCATCTAACCCAGATTTGCAAGAAAAAGCTCCTACATAACTATAGAAAGGCTTGACTCAGAGAGATTCTGAGTTTGTGAAGAAAATAAGAACTAAGGGGTAAAATGCAATTTCACCAACTCAATCTGAAAACAGGGTAACTCAGGGTCCAAACTTAGGTCAAACCAACCTAATAAGAAGAAAAGTGGGATGAATTGATCCACTAAGGGTTACAGCAACTCCAAGGAATTAAATAACATCCTGTAACCCTAAGAACAAACCCACTTCAATTCACGAGGTTCGAGGCAAATAAAAAAATCGACTAAATCCTCTAAAATTCAAAGAAAAATAATCTCTAGGGTTTAGAACCTTCAATTTGGCCTTAGGAACCCATTTTGACCTACATTGAGAACCATGCCCAATTAATGACTTAATATGGGTTTTTACGTAAATTGACCAGTCAAACAAGGTCTAATATAGAAATAAAATTCACCATTAGAATCCTTAGGTCATAATTAGTCATGTATAAAAATTTGAGCTTAAAAAGAGACCTTCTTGACCAACTTTACATTTTGGTCCCCATCCATTACTTTTTGACCCTCAACTTTTGAAACCCTTACATTTTGGCCCCTAAGTCTTCTTCGTTCTTTGCATTTGGGTCCTCCCTGCAAAACCCTGAGCAGTGCCATGCTCTGGCGACTTTGCGCGGAGCATGGTGCCGCGCAGGGTCAGGGAGACCCTCTGGCAAGATAACCGGGGGTTCCCTGCGATGTCTGCTGTCGCAGGGACACCTCCATGGTCTCTGCGGCTGCCCATACCTCCCGTGCGAACGCACGGCAGGTATGGTCTCCATCTCCGGCGTCCTCTGGCGAGGGAGGCACGTTGCCTCCCTCCGCCCTCCTCTCTGATCTCACCTCTATAAAAGCCGCCTCCGTCTGCCGCACTCAGCAGCTCGGTTCTGACGGAGAAACACCCCCATCCTTCCTCTCTTCCCACTTCGGCAGAAGCCCTCCAGCTCCGGCGGTTCTTCCTCCTCCTCCTCGTCGCTCTGCCGCAATACTAGCAGCAGAGTCGCCTTCGCCCTCTCTTCCCGCATCGCGCCGTACCCAACGCACGCTCTCCCGCTCTCTCCTCGCTGCTGCCCCCTCTCTCTGGGCACCTTCTTCCCTGGCGACAGTCGAAACGACTGTCGCCCTGCTCCGTCCCCCTCTCGTCCCTCCAAGTAGGTACAGTTCTTTCCTTTCCTCCCCTCTTTCTTTTCCCTACTTCAATTTGCTCAACCACCCTTCGACCGCGCCTGATCACCCTCACCCTCTCCATCTCCGACCAACCTCCGACGAATCGCTCCCATCATTCCACCACCGCACACGACTCGCCGACCGACCCAAAACTTCCGCCTCATCACGCTGAACCATTTCCGCCCCTTCATTTCCTGCCATTCGCCACCTGAAGACCCCCCGAACAAACCCATTCCCCCAGCCACAGTCCGACCTAGGGCAGCCCCTGCACGTTGCCCACGACCTGCCAGACCCCGCACCACCTTCGCCGTGCCACGACGAAGGTCCCCCGCTTGTCTGATTAGGCCGAAGGGCCGTATTTCTGTGAACAGGTCACCCGTCCTCCGCCGCCATTGTTGAATAGGTGGAGCTTCTTCCGCCTGCAGCTGCAGCGTCTCTTCTTCGCCCAGGCTTGCGCTCCAGGACGCGCGCCTCGCCCTCGCGCGCTTGCCTAGGTCTGCAGCTGGGGTGAAAGCCCCGCACACAGCCGCGATTGCCTGCAGCTTTCTCAGCTGCAGGCACCAAATTGGGGTGGGACATTTAGTCCCACCTCGATAGTTCTGAAGGCTGCGCACCCGCATAAATGCAAAAAGTGCTATAGGCTTATCGCCTCAGCACACGGGGTGAGGTCCCTCTGACCCGCTTACCCGGCCTCGTCCGCGACCACCTCCCCGCGGACCTGGCTCGACCCATTTACCCGACCTGCACTCCTCGCCCACCACCGCACGTCGGTGGGCCTTGACCCGGGCGCGACCCGTACCCGATTACCCGGTGGCTCTGGGAGAGCTATCCTACGAGTGAAATTTGAGAGAGAGAGACGCGGGGGAGGGTAGGGTTAGGTTTTGCCCTGACCAAGCTGTGAGTGTGCAGGCTGAGGCAGAGAAGAAGAAGAGAAAGAAGGAAGGAGCAGCCAGAGCCGTGGCTGCTTGAAGCAAAGCAGAAGAAGGACTGCGAGAAGAAGAAGGAAGGAGGACGCACTGTAGCAGAGGCTACTTAAGTCGTCTGATTGAAAAATCAGACGACGCTCTGAAGAAAAAGAAGGAGAAAGAAGAGAGAAGCAGAACATAAAGAGAAAGAAGGAAAGCTTGGAAGCAAAAGAAAAGGAACAGAAGAACAGAAGAGAAACAACAAGAAGAAAGAAGACTGAGGAAGACAAGAGAAGAGGAGAAGAAAAAGCCAACAAAACAAATCTCTCTCTCTCTCTCTTTCATTTTTTTAATAGAAACTTTGTACTTCTAGAATACAGTTTGCTCCCTGAGTTCGACCCCGGGAAAACTCTTATTTCCCAGCAACAAATTGTATTAAACTGGTAACCGCTTCTTTATACTATACTACGACGAAATATTAGAACTATAGACGAGAGTAGCGGCCAGTTTTTGGCGCCGATGCCGGGGAGCAACGGCTATTCTAGAAGTTATAAAAGTTCTATTCATAAGTTCCTAATAAACTCTCTCTTTGGTGCAGGTACAGGAAGAAAGAAAGATGCAGCCGCACCACAGCCACTCCAAGGACAGGTAACTTCCCGTTAAACCCTAAAATTGAAAGAGGAAAAACAAAGAAAAACTAGGAGTAACCTATCTTTTCATACATAGTAATAGCTGCATGTTCTCAGAACCACTATTCCTGCACACAATTTTAAAAGGTAATTAAGGGCTAACACATCCTTGCCTAAGCCCTAATTACCCAAACAAGGAGTTAAATGGACCAAGTAGAGCCAACATAAGGTCAAACATTAGGATTTCAGAGACACACCCCTTAATCAAGAATTGAGAAAATCCAAAAGAGGTGCCCAAGCCATTGATTGAAAATAATTAATAAGAAAAATCCTAAACAATTGGCTCTCTCTAAACACTTGAATCCTAAAAACAAGGCCTAAATTCTCAAGGGAACCACTGGGTGAAGTTGACCCCTAGGGTCAACCAACCTTCAAATTAGGCCACTTTGTTCACAAAAACACCTAAAAGTTCAAGTGAAACCTTAAGCACCTTGATCTTAAAATAAAAAAGGTAGACTTAAGAGGTCAAGATCCCCATTCTGGTCTACCTGGAACCGCAGTGACAAGAGAGGTCGGGTGGGGGAAACCCTGTAACCCGTGGGGACGCTCTACCGTGTAGGGGTCTTCATGGGACTCACCCTCTCTGGCTACCCATGTAATTCTCAGGTGGACGATCTTTCTGATCAAGGGGTCCATCTACACTGCACCTCTATAGTCACCCAACACATTTTTGGGTGTCTTGATTGGGTCCAGCACCTTCTAAACTCCTCTATTCCAACAGTGCATGAACGGTAGGAGATCCTTAAGACCACCCTTAAGATCTCCTTTAGGAATTCACTCTCGTCAAGGCCAAGCCTCGACGCCCGTGTTTGAACAGCAATCCTACCCCATCATTCTCTCATCTGATTCTGAATCAAACTCTTCTTCTTCCCCCATCATGGCTCAGCCTGTTGAGGAAGAAAATAATCTGGAGCACCAGCTTCAGCGACTCAACGACCTCTTCCAAAACTTTGTGCACCCACCGCAGCGTCCTATGATGTGGGACCATTATAATCCTGCTGCGGTGGCCATCGAGCCTCGAGTCAGAATCCCAACTGGAGGACCTGATTCCGAATTAAAGCCCAACATGATTCATGCTATACCTAAATTCCATGGGCTTAATTCCGAAGATTCCTTCCAGCACATCAAGCAGCTAAAGCATCTGGCCCAAACTTTTGGGTCAGATGCGAAAAATCAGGATATTCTTCTCATGAAGATGTTCTCCTTTTCTCTTATGGACAAGGCCGCTCATTGGTATCAAACTCAGACCCGGCAGATCAACACTTGGGAAGAACTTCAGTCCGAGTTTTTGAAAAAGTTCTTCCCCATTGGTCGGACCAACGCCTTGCGCTATCGGATTACTCACTTCACTCAACAAACAGGGGAACCTCTCCATGAGGCATGGGATCGTTTTCAGGATCTCATAAGAAAGTGCCCTCATCACGGAGTTCCTAAATGGGAACAGGTCCAATCTTTATACCAGGGACTCCGTGAGGACATCCATCTTTTCGTTAATGCATCCTGCGGAGGAAATATCATGGGTCAACATGAGGACACCGTGTGGGAGATTCTCGAAAACATGTGCGAGAACTCCATAAACAATGACTCCATGGGAATATTCGACAGGACGAATACCTGCGCATCGACGAATCTTAGGGGAGCACATGAGACGTAGGGCCTATCCGCATCAGTCGACCTGGAATTAATGGCCAGTCGATTGGACAAGGTCTCGATTATTGAAAAGAAGGTGGATGAGCCGACTCAGCACCTGCAGCGAGCCACCTCTGCACATAACCCCTTTGCACAGCCTCCTTCCACAAGGGAAACTGTGCAAAACATTTTCCATTGATCTTCTCCTAGGATGGATCCATCATCCGAACCTTTGACTGGAGGTCCTTCCGATTCTTTCTACACCAGCCCGGGGAATACCATCCCCTCTTTCTCTGACTCTCTGGAGGTTCCTCAGACCTGCGAGGACCTCAACGCCATCCAGAACGACCCGTTCTCCAACACCTATAACCCTGGATGGCGAAACCATCCCAACTTTCAGTGGGCGGGAAATTCCCAAACCCAAAGACCACCCTTTCAACCCCGCCCACAACCCCCTCGTCCTTACCAGCCGCCTCAGCCTCGGCCCAACCCTACTTATCCATCAGGGCCAAATTAGGATCAAATGTCCCTTATACTTCAGACTCTGGCTGACATTCAAAGAACCAATGCGGCTATTCAAAAGCAACATAAGGACGAACTTACAGAGGTCCGAAACCAATTGGCCCAGTTGGCAAACTCTCGCCAGCCAGGCACTCTTCCTCCCCAACCTCTTCCTAATCCAAATAACATGCCAACCCAGCGGCGCATTATGAACCCAAACCCGGGCCATGCCCATATGATCTATCAGGCCCCCTCTGTTCCTTCACCCAACGGGATAGAGGCCTCCACTTTTGCAGGTTACCAGCAGCAACCTATCTTACCCAATCCCAACCAAAACCAGGCAGGACTTAATTCCGTAACAACCCGTAGTGGTAAGGAAACCCAAGACCCACCTCATCCAAACCACTCCAAGCCTGGTAGTGATCCCAACACTAGGACAGTAATCCAGGATGTTCCTACCCCTATCCCATATCCAAGACCTGGACCTATCCTAGAAGAACCAACCAAGATCCCGTTCCCCGAGGCCTTGACCAAGGGAAAGAAGACCACCAAGCCCGTGGCACCTGAGGAGGACCTGGTCAAGCTCTTTGAGCAGGTCTACATAAACATGCCCTTGATGGATGCAATCCGCCACGTACCGGCTTACGCACGATTCTTAAAGAATGTGTGTACGCCCCAGCGTAAGCCGCGAACCAAGGGTGGGAGTCCAATTATTCTGTCAGAGCAAGCCAGCTCTGTAATTCTCAATAGACTCCCACCCAAGGCTAAAGATCCTCGTACTCCCCTTATTTCCTGCAAGATAGGTGATACCCAATTTGATAGAGCTTTGCTAGACTTGGGTGCATCCATAAATCTGATACCCACATCCTAACTTGACCATCTAGAAGAATCTGAGCTAAAACCAACCGAGGTGACATTACAATTAGCAGATCGATCTATAAAGTCACCAAAAGGGATTCTCGAGGATGTTATTGTAAGAGTGCGAGATTTCTATTTCCCTGTGGACTTCATAGTCTTGGATATGGACGCACCTGAGAACCCTAGGGAAACACTAATCATTTTAGGGAGACCTTTCTTGGCTACTGCTAGAGCCAACATTAGCTGTGAGGAGGGCCAAATAGAGCTCAAATTTGGGAATCAAACCTTGAAAATTGATATATTTAAGGCCCAACAAGGAATTAATTGCGGTGTCATCGAACAGATTTGTGACATTAGGGATTGGTTGATGAAACACACTTCCAAAATGACCTGATTATGCCTCATCAACCATAGAAAGATCTTGACCTGCAAACAGAGGAGTCAAATCCAGACATAAACAACCCAAAAACTCCTACCCTTGAACCGCAGGTCTATGCTGAACCACCCGCTGCTACTGATAACCCTATCCTCGAACTGAAGTCTCTTCCTACTCACTTAAAATACATCTTTCTAGGTTGTAATCAGACCCTCACTGTGATTATCAATTCCAACCTCAATCCCGAACAGGAATCCCGTCTGATTACTGTCCTCCAGCAACATCGCAGAGCCATCGGGTAGACTCTCGATGATTTGACTGGAATAAGTCCCTCTTATTGTACTCATCATATCTATTCAGAAGAGGGCGCACGACCTTCTCGTGAAATGCAGAGACGTTTGAACCCTAATCTGCAGGAGGTCATGAATAAGGATATCATCAAGTGGTTAGATGCCGGAATCATCTACCCGATCTCCGATAGTCGTTGGGTGAGCCTGATTCAGGTTGTGCCTAAGAAGGCAGGACTCACCACTATAACGACTGAGATCGGAGAAATCATTCCTACCCAATTAGCCAACGTGTGGAGAGTCTGTATAGATTACCGCCGACTAAATTCCTCCACGAAGAAAGATCATTTCCCACTACCTTTCATTGATCAAATTCTCGAGAAACTAGCGGGAAATTGGTTCTTCTGCTTTCTTAACGGGTACTCCGGTTATAACCAGGTGGCAATCCATCCTGAGGACCAAGAAAATACCACGTTCACCTGCCCCTTCGGAACATACGCTTTCCGAAGGATGCCCTTCGGTCTTTGCAATGCACCCGCTACCTTTCAGCGGTGCATGCTTGCCATATTCTCAGATATGGTAGGTGATTTTCTGGAAGTCTTCATGGATGACTTTTCAGTTTTTGGAGAATCATTTGACGATTGCCTCCA
This sequence comes from Thalassia testudinum, assembly GCA_037157565.1. Taxonomy (NCBI): domain Eukaryota; kingdom Viridiplantae; phylum Streptophyta; class Magnoliopsida; order Alismatales; family Hydrocharitaceae; genus Thalassia; species Thalassia testudinum. The sequence goes on from JAZHRO010000061.1 coordinate 3,189,459, forward strand.
ACACTTGGTCCAAATACTCAGGCGGTGCATCGAGGTGAATTTGGTTCTTTCCTGGGAAAAGAGCCATTTCATGGTGCCTGAGGGAATTGTCCTGGGACACTTAATTTCAGAAAAAGGCATCCAAGTGGATTGAGCTAAGGTTGATATGATCTCTCGCCTTCCTATGCCTAGCTCGGTCAGGGACATCCGTTCTTTTTTGGGGCACGTTGGTTTTTACTATCATTTCATTTCGGATTTCTCGAAAATCGTGCGCCCCTTGACTTCTCTTCTCTCTAAGGATGTACCCTTTGAAATCTCCAAGGAATGCACACTAGCCTTTGAAAACCTGCGTGACCGAGTCGCCCAGGCACCTATCCTACAATCCCCTGATTGGTCTCAACCCTTTGAGATCATGTGCGATGCATCTGATTTCGCTGTAGGAGCGGTCCTGGGTCAGAAAGCTGACGGGAAACCCGTGGTCATCTACTACGCTAGCAAGACACTTGACGAGGCTCAGCGTAACTATACAGTTACGGAGAAAGAGCTGCTAACCATAGTATTTGCCATTGAAAAGTTCCGATCGTATCTTCTGGGTTCCCATGTCATCATTTACTCGGATCACACGGCTGTAAGGCATCTCCTTGCCAAGAAGGACGCGAAGCCCCTACTAATTCGTTGGATCTTGCTGTTGCAAGAATTCGATCTTGTGATTTGCGACAAGGCGTGAAGGCAGAATGTGGTAGCCGACCATCTGTCCCGTCTTCCTTCTGAGATTATCAATCCTTCCAGACCCATCACAGAACATTTTCCTGATGAGCACCTGCTTACTGTCGGTACTAGACTTCCATGGTTTGCTGACATAGTAAACTACTTGGCATCTCATCAGACCCCGTCTGATTGGTCGAAGGCCAAGAAAGACAAGTTGCGTTCTGATGCTAAGTATTACATCTGGGAAGACCCGTACCTTTTCCGCATAGGTGCTGATCAAATCATTTGGAGATGTGTCCCGGAAGAGGAATTCAACAATATCCTCTCTTTCTGCCATGACCAGGCATGCAGTGGCCATTTCTCTGGGCATAAAACCGCATCAAAAGTCCTCCAGTATGGTTTTTACTAGCCTACACTATTCAAAGACGCACACAGTCACTGTAAGGCATGCAGTCATTGCCAGACTTTGGGCAACATGAGCCATCGCGACATGATGCCTTTGCAGCCGATTCTCGTATGCGAAATCTTTGATGTTTAGGGGATTGATTTTATGGGCCCCTTTCCTGTTTCGGATGGTTTCGAGTACATTCTGCTTGCTTTGGACTACGTGTCCAAATGGATTGAAGCCATACTGACCCGAACTTGTGATCACAAAATCGTTCCCAAATTCATTCATCAAAACATTTTCTCAAGGTTCGAAATTCCCCGTGCTATAATCTCTGATGGAGGGACCCACTTTACAAACGCTAAGTTTAGGTCACTGATGACCAAATACGAGGTGTCTCACCGAATCTCTACTCCTTACCATCCCCAAACTAATGGTCTAGCTGAGCTGTCAAATCGGGAGATCAAGAAGATCCTGCAGGTCACTGTTTGGCCTGACAGGAAGGACTGGTCGTCCCGACTTCCGGAAGCATTGTGGGCCTATAGGACCGCCCACAAAACCCAATTAGGCATGTCTCCCTTTAGATTGGTATACGGAAAGGCGTGTCACCTTCCCGTAGAACTGGAGCATAAAGCCTATTGGGAAGTACGTAACTGTAATCTAGATCTTTCGAAGGCTGGAACCCACAGAAAACTCCAAATCAGCGAGATCGATGAATTACGCCGAGACGCTTATGAGAACTCGCGAATCTACAAGGAGCGGGTTAAAGCCTTCCATGACAAGCATATCTCGAGAAAGATCTTTCATCCTGGTCAAAAGGTCCTACTCTTTGATGCCCGACTCAAATTTTTCCCGGGAAAATTGAGATCCAAGTGGGTCGGACCATATTTGGTCTGACAGGTTTTTGGTAATGGAGCTATCGAAATCAGTCCGCTCAGCCACGATTCCGAACCTTTCATCGTGAACGGTTAGAGACTCAAGCCGTTCATTGATGTGACTTCTACTGATTTGGCTGAATCATCTCTTATCCTCCATTCCCCTTGAGCTCATTGCGCCCAGCTGATGGCGTAAAACTCAGCGCTTAACGGGAGGCAGCCCGTCATTTTCTGAAAATCTAAAACCCTTTTCACACTTTTATGCACTTAAAGTTCACCCTTTTAAACAGCCGACTCCACCTCAGATGCTTGCATCTGGGATTAGAAATCGTCCGCAGAATTCATTCCGACCCATTCACTCATTAAAACATCTGTCTTAAGGAATGAACTAAGTAAATAAAAACCCCTTAAAACACAATGAGGACATTGCAAACCTTAGGCATGGGGGGGTATAAAAGTGCAAAACTTGAAAAAAAGGGTCTTAAAAAAAAAATTCACATATGCCAAAAACACCATAAAATTAAAAAAATTTTCAAAAAAGAATAAGAGGAGAAAGGAAATTTTGTGGGAGAAGGGAAAAGAAACAAAATGAAAAGGAGCACAAAAAAATGAAAGAAAAGAGTGATAGCACTTAGTAAGAAACTAAGGAATTGACCTAAGTTCTAGACCTTATTCAAGAAAAGAAATGAAAAGTTCATGGTGAGATTAGTAAAAACACAAACTTTAGGCATTCTTGGATAGACTCTTAGTACCCATTAAGATCTAGACAATCCTCAAGAGGTTGAGGAAAATGAAAAGCTTAAGTATTAGGTCCAAGGCTTAGGGAGTATTTGACCTCATTAACTAACTTATGGTTTACGGGACTCAGTAACCTAAGCACCCCAATCTCACACACAGCCCAGTTCAGTAAGCGTAAAAATTAAAATCACGCAGAAGCGTCACAAAATTCTGAAAAATACACCTAGAATAGGAGCGGCCAATCAACACAAGTTGATTTGGACGAGTTCCCAGTGCAGAGAGGCGGGAAATCCCATCGAAGATGCGTAACAAAATATCATCTCCTCGGTGCTTGTCTCTGAGGATATTTACATATCCTACTGGGGGCATGTAAGCACTCTGCTGGTTCAGATTCCATGGATGGCATTATCACGAAGTGTCAATTGCCAGGGTCTGGATTCGGCCATGGAACACCATGGATGGGATTATCTCGAAATCTCAATAGCCAGGGTTCCGGGGGTTGCCATGGACGGTTCTATCTCGAAGCATCGATTGCCAAGAACCTTTGAGGATTGATGATGGGAGCAAGGAATCTAATACAGACCATGTTGAAAAGCCAATCCTAGGCTAGAAATAAAAGAAAAAGAGAGAAAAACTTTCCAACTAGAAAAATTTTCTATCCCTCTTACAAAAATGCACTGCGAAATGAACCAGGGCTACAATCATTTCAAGTACGGGTGCTTTAACCACAAAGTCCAATAGACCTTAGGTTAGTTCTTGTGGGCCTTAAAAATTTTTGCCAAAGACTGAGGCTAAGACTAGACAGATCTGGATCTTGGTTGGTACTAGAGTACCTTTTAAGCCTATGGTCAGCATTCTAACCTAATCTATGTTCAAATGAAAAAGCACTTATCTGAAGTTGTTAAAAACATCATGGTCTAGACCAAAGGTTAAAACCTTAAGTTTTTGCTAAGGGACTAGCAAAAGCTAGGCATGGGAGTATGATGAGAACCTCGTCATAAACCCTAAACTAGCACCATCTAACCCAGATTTGCAAGAAAAAGCTCCTACATAACTATAGAAAGGCTTGACTCAGAGAGATTCTGAGTTTGTGAAGAAAATAAGAACTAAGCGGTAAAAATGCAATTTCACCAACTCAATCTGAAAACAGGGTAACTCAGGGTCCAAACTTAGGTCAAACCAACCTAATAAGAAGAAAAGTGGGATGAATTGATCTAATAAGGGCTACAGCAACTCCAAGGAATTAAATAACATCCTATAACCCTAAGAACAAACCCACTTCAATTCACGAGGTTTGAGGCAAAGAAAAAATTGAATAAATCCTCTAAAATTCATAGAAAAATAATCTCTAGGGTTTAGAACCTTCAATTTGGCCTTAGGAACCCATTTTGACCTACATTGAGAACCAGGCACAATTATTAATGACTTAATTTGGATTTTTACGTAAATTGACCAGTCAAACAGGGTCTAATATAGAAATAAAATTCACCATTAGAATCCTTAGGTCATATTTAGTCATGTATAAAAACTTGAGCCTAAGAAAAGACCTTCTTGACCAACTTTACGTTTTGGTCCTCATTCATTTCTTTTTGACCCTCAACTTTTGAAACCCTCGCATTTTGGCCCCTAAGTCTTCTTCATTTTCTGCATTTGGGTCCTCCCTGCAAAACCCTGAGCAGCGCCATGCTCCGACGACTTTGCGCGGAGCATGGCGCCGCGTAGGGTAAGGGAGACCCTCTGCCAAGACAACCGGGGGTTCCCTGCGACGTCTGCTGTCGCAGGGACACCTCCTTGGTCTCTGTGGCTGCCCATACCTCCCGTGCGAACGCACGAAAGGTATGGGTCTCCATCTCTGGTGTCCTCCGGTGAGGGAGGCATGTCGCCTCCCTCCGCCCTCCTCTCTGATCTCACCTCTATAAAAGTTGCCTCCGTCTGCGGCACTTAGCAGCTCGATTCTGATGGAGAAACACCCCCATCCTTCCTCTCTTCCCACTCCGGCAGAAGCCCTCCAGCTCCGGCGGTTCTTCCTCCTCCTCCTCGTCGCTCTGCCGCAATACCAGCAGCAGAGCCGCCTTGCCCGCTCTTCCCGCGTCGCGCCGTACCCAGCGCGCGCTCTCCCGCTCTCTCCTCGCCGCCTCCCCCTCTCTCTGGGCACCTTCTTCCCCGGCGACAGTCGAAACGACTGTCGCCCTGCTCCGTCCCCCTCTCGTCCCTCCAAGTAGGTATAGTTCTTTCCTTTCCTCCCCTCTTTCTTTTCCCTACTTCAATTTGCTCAACCACCCTTCGACCGCGCCTGATCACCCTCACCCTCTCCATCTCCGGCCAACCTGCGGCGACTCGCTCCCATCATTCCACCACCCCACACGACTCGCCGACCGACCCAAAACTTCCGCCTCATCACGCTGAACCATTTCCGCCCCTTCATTTCCTGCCATTCGCCACCTGAAGACCCCTCGAACAAACCCATTCCTCCAGCCACAGTCCGACCTAGGGCAGCCCCTGCACGTTGCCCCACGACCTACCAGACCCCGCACCACCTTCGCCGTGCCACGACGAAGGTCCCCCGCTTGTCTGATTAGGCCGAAGGGCCATATTTCTGTGAACAGGTCACCCGTCCTCCGCCGCCATTGCTGAACAGGTGGAGCTTCTTCCGCCTGCAGCTGCAGCGTCGCTTAGCCCAGGCTTGCGCTCCAGGACGCGCGCCTCGCCCTCATGCGCCTGCCCAGGTCTGTAGCTGGGGTGAAAGCCCCGCAGACAGCCGCGATTGCCTGCAGCTTTCTCAGCTGCAGGCGCCAAATTGGGGTAGGACATTTAGTCCCACATCGATAGTTCTGAAGGCCGCGCACCTGCATAAATGCAAAACGTGCTATAGGCTTATCGCCTCAGCACACGGGGTGAGGTCCCTCCGACCCGCTTACCCGGCCTCGTCCGCGACCACCTCCCCGCGGACTTGGCCCGACCCGCTTACCCGACCTGCACTCCTCGCCCACCACCGCACGTCGGTGGGCCTTGACCCGGGCGCGACCCGTACCCGATTACCCGGTGGCTCTGGGAGAGCTATCCTACGAGTGAAATTTGAGAGAGAGAGACGCGGGGGAGGGTAGGGTTAGGTTTTGCCCTGACCAAGCTGTGAGTGTGCAGGCTGAGGCAGAGAAGAAGAAGAAGAGAAAGAAGGAAGGAGCAGCCAGAGCCGTGGCTGCTTGAAGCAAAGCAGAAGAAGGACTGCGAGAAGAAGAAGGAAGGAGGACGCACTGTAGCAGAGGCTACTTAAGTCGTCTGATTGAAAAATCAGACGACTCTCTGAAGAAAAAGAAGGAGAAAGAAGAGAGAAGCAGAACACGAAGAGAAAGAAGGAAAGCTTGGAAGCAAAAGAAAAGGAACAGAAGAACAGAAGAGAAACAAGAAGAAGAAAGAAGACTGAGGAAGACAAGAGAAGAGGAGAAGAAAAAGCCAACAAGACAAATCTCTCTCTCTCTCTCTTTCATTTTTTTAATAGAAACTTTGTACTTCTAGAATACAGTTTGCTCCCTGAGTTGGACCCCGGGAAAACTCTTATTTCCCAGTAACAAATTGTATTAAACTGGTAACCGCTTCTCTATACTATACTATGACGAAATATTAGAACTATAGACGAGAGTAGCAGCCACTCCTGAGCATTTATGATGTGGCCGAGAGGCCGTCCTCTTTGTTTCAGGTCATCACCGGAGCACCGCTGCCACCTTCATCATCTCTGGCCCCATCTGCCCTCCTCCAGTCGTGTTCTTCAGCATCAACACTCTCAGGCTACGCGATTGAGTCCCAGGTTCTCTTCCAGAACCTCAATTGAAGCCTTCAGCCTCGCCTTCGCCCTCAATTGGAGACTCCACTGCCTGTTGCTGCGTTGTGAAGAAATAGTGTGGGATAAATCCCACATCGTCAATCGAAGGTGCCCTAGCAGCAGAAAAAAGTAAAAAGTGATAGCTGTCGTTCTCCTCAACACACGGGGTGAGGTCCCACTCACCACACGTGCGCTCACTCCTCACCCGCTACACCTCCCAGGCGGGTCTGGACCTCTGACCGTATACTCGGTTACCCAGTACTATTCACCCGGGTCTGAGTTAAGAAAGAAGAAAGAGAATCAGAGAGAGGGGGGTTTGCTCTTGTGCCCTCATCTTCTCTTAGGACTTAGTGTCTCTGAACTTCGTGAGGCCCTAGTACCTTGCTCTTGTGAGAGCCTTGTGCTCCTCTACTGCTGCTGTGCCTTGGCTCCTCTGAGGCGTGAAGGTTTAAGATGTATGTGCCTTGGTTATGTCGATTGATTGGCTACATTGCTTCTGTGCTTGGTTTTGATATTGCTGAGAAATTTGATTGTGGTTACCATGCATTTATTTGAATATTTGTGAGCTTTAAACTTAAGGGTTAATTTGGTGATTTAAATCACCATTTTAACCCGATCTTTTTGCACTATTATTCTGATCTTATTGAAATATCATTTTGAATATCACTACTTTCAATTGTTTACATTTCTTGTGATTGGTGAATTTCAATTGCATCTTTGCACCTTGTGAACGACCTCAGACTCTATTTTCTGACTCTTGAGCATATAAATTTAAATGATTTGAGCGATTTTGTCCTACACTACGATGCATTTCTTAAACAACGACGATTTCGCTTGAACATTAACAACGAGGATTAGATAGGTGCTCCTATGGGTATTGTTAGGAAATCGAGTTGCCTTATACCATAGGTTACCTATATAGGATGGCCTAAACCTAGGACTAATTTTCAAGTTAGGCTATACCCCTTAATAGGAACATGTTGGATAGGGCAAGCCTAGGGGAAGTGATACTTTGCATAATATAATTTTCATATTTTTGAATCACTAATCTATCTCCTAAAACCCCAAGCGTATCATTTATCTTAGGATCCTACTAGGTTTAAACTAGTTGAATTCATTTTTGTTCATCTTACTTCCTATTCAGACTTTTAGGTTTAGGAAAAAAATTTCATTATGTGATTTTGTTATTAGAAAATTAAAAAAAACTATATATAGGTTTGGTTTCAAGAAGGGAAATATGCTATCAAATTTCATAGACTAATTCATTCTATTAAAAAAGATAAAAGTTTGCACATTAGTTTAGGGCAAGATTGATTCACAGAATCTAAAATTTTGGTCTTTTTGAATTTTTATTTATTTTTATACAACTCCAAATTGCATGAAATAAGTTGAGTTTGTTTCCTTATTGAAATAACTTTCTTAAATAAATTAGTTAGATTTTTCTATTGTGAATAGAAATAGGTTTGATGCATTACATTTAAGTAGGGTCAAAATAGTCTTTTTGCTTTACTAGGAAAAAGAAAATCAAACAAATATTAGAAATCTATAAAACTCTTAGAAAAAGCAATATTTGTATAATTAGTCATAAAAGTCAAAAATATTATCTCGCTATCGATTTGACTTGATACCACTATCTATGATCTTTAGAAGTCGACTAATTTAAACCAGTGCACTTTGAGTGAGACACACACTAGTAGTGTGATCATCATATCTTGAGAGCAGATTGTCAGACCCGTTGCACCAGTATTGTGGGGATGATTCTTCTCTAAGAAAAAGACATACATGAGTGCATTGATCGTAACATGGTCTAACCTTATTTTTGTTTTATTTTATGTCTTGATACATGTGATTTATTCTATGGTTCTTTCCCTATCTTACATTCTTTGTTATTTAAAATTTATAATGGACATGTTGATATTACATATCTACATATTTCTATTGAAAATGCATGATGCAATGCACCTAATGTTATTTCCTGTGATTCTATTCAATTTTCTTTATTATGGAAATGAACATTTATCTATGAATCACATTTACTTTTGGGCATATTTGATGCTTTTGGTAATCTTCCAGGTTGTAATTTCAATAATGTCACCATTAACTCTCTCATTACTTTTAGTTTTGAGGACCGAATTCCCTTTAAGATTGGTATTGTGTAACATTCTAAATCCAAGTCTCTATAGTGAAGATAACTTTGATTCATTTTTCTAGATGCACATCCTTCACATGGTGAATAGAGATTTGAGTTGTCACATAGATTAAGTCAAAGAGTTGACTTAATAAGGCAAAACTATGTGAAATCCTTCTTCAAGTACTATAAATGATGAAGGCATTGAAATTGGAACAAGAGGGTGGTAAATTGTGTTGAAATATAATATCCAAAACCAATGAAACTAATCGCATAATATAGACTTCAATATTTAGAAAGAAAACCCTTTATGGGGGAAACCTTTAACAAGATCTTCCAATCTAGGATTTTCATTTGAACTCAAAGATTGTCCATTGTCTACCAAAACCATTCTACAAGAATGAGGATAGCATTCTTTTAGAAAACCCCTTTCTTAGATAATAACCAAGGAAGATTTTATCTTCTCTTGTTCAAAGGAGAAGGAAAACCCAAAACCTAGATACATAAATATAACATAAAAATTAAAATAAATTCAAATACAAGCCCTATAGAGTTAAGCAAACTCAAATGAATAGAATAAAGGCTTAAAAATACTCCCTCATGCTTTCCTTAGGTTGAAGTTTGAAGATCAAAGAATAATGTAAGATAGTAAACTAGAGAGCCTTAGAGTGTGTAATTGTAAGAATAAGGCTCATAATGTATTTGGAAACTTTATAAATGACAGATCAAGAGCATTTGAATGCTAACGAGAGTTACATTTCATGCAAGATACTTCATTGATATTTATAGAAGTGTTTAAGATCCCAAAATCAGCTTTAAATATCTTATAACGTTTAGGATTTGAAATGAAAAGATGCAACTCTAATAAATTTTGAATATACTAAACAAATTGAAATTAATTGATTAATTTTCAAGTAGACTATTTAAATAGAAAGAAAATTGGTAGACAACAATGATTATTGGAAATAATACTCTCCAAGAAAATATCTTAATGAAAATTACTCAATTAGCTTTATCCATTAAGTATTTAACTATTGATTTTGAGTTTTACTGGATGCTATTAAATGATTAATTCCTGACCTCTAATTGATTAATTTTGGTGAAGATCAAATGCTTAGAAGCAATTATTTAGTGATTATTGGAAATAGTACCCTCCAAGAAAATCTCTTAATGAAAATTAATCAATTAGCTTTATCCATTAAGCACTTAATTATTGATTTTGATTTTTACTGGATGTCCATTAAGCATAAATGATTTTCTAATTTCATGAATTAATTACTTGTAAAACCACATTGAAAAATATTTTGAAATCTTTTGAAACTTAGGTGGGTTCTAAACTTTCTCTTAGTGTGGAGAAACTTATATTGCTTAGGATTAATATGAGAATCGTTGGTTGTTTAACAATATATCTAAAAGAAAATTAAAATACAAATTGATGAAGGCTTCAATCTTCAATCTTTATTGGACATGTCCTTTTAAAGGGTTCATTTAAAGCATGATCTTTTATTCTTGACTAATATTCCTAAAAGGCTGATATCATTCAACAAGCAATATAGAACAGGTACCCATCACTCTATATTTAATAAACATAAAAATAAGTCTTTAGTGCATTGACACTAACCGGCATTTCCTTTAACTTGAGAAAGATATGTTATCTCTATACTTGAGCGTGCGTATCAAATAGACTATTAGTTAAGATACTTAATATTGGAAAGTTGGTATGCATGTGAGGCGATAGGAGACGCATGATCTTTTAAAGAGATTATACAAGTTTCATGCATGGTTGAATTGAAAGACATGATCTTACTTTGAGCATATGAGGAAGAAACAATTCCATGCATGATGGTCTTAGTGAGACTCATTGCACGATAGAGAATAAAATGATCCTCGATAAAAAGGTGGAGATCTTAGTTCTCCCAACAATTGGTCATAAAGTCCTAACTATCACTATTGAAGGGCTTAGGGTTATCCAAGGGTGAGCTTCCTTGACTTTATAATCCTATCAATCCATTACCACCGGATGTAGCATTCTCTAATTTCATGTCCCTTAATTCCTTATCTGGAGTAGTTTGTTAGGTTATTTTGCTTTTTGACTCTCAATTTTGAAATATATTAATTTCACATCAAAGATGGAATTGTTTCATCCCTCTTATTTTATACCTCCTCCTCTAATTTCTTGACATAAACTACTCCTCACTTGTGTACCTCCTCCAATTTCTCAGCCTTAAACAAAAATGGTATTAATTCCTCTATTATTATTATTTTTTCTGCTCTCACTTGTTAAATCTTTCTTTAATTTTATCCCGATTCTTCTCCTAGCTCCTTTTTTTCAATATTTTAAAAATTGAACTGAATCGAGTGGTTCAATTGATTTAACGAGAAACTAGTGCCTTACTTGTCAGACCAATTGATTTAAGCGATAAAAGTCAAAATAGATGTAAACCTCTCAAAATTAGGTCGGATCAATCGATTTGATTAAATCGATTATTTGATTTGACCATTCTCTTAAAAATCAAAAAATAAAAAAGAAGAAGAAGAAAAATACATGCAACTTTAAAACTTGAAACAAAAATTGAAAGATCTATGCATTCTACAAGGTTAGACTCTTAATTTCGATTATACCTTTTACTTTTATATAATATTTGATAAAAACATGTTAATTTTAATATACTTAGAGTTGAAAAATAAATTTTCCTACCACATATATTCAATAATTTTTTATTTAACATCGAGTTAACCTAATTGGATTTAGTTGAACCGATACAAACTAAGTCAAAGATTAACTTTTTATGAGCTTTTTATATATTAACATCATATTAACATATCACCTAACCAAGATTGAGTTACTAAAAAAAAAAAAGGCATATCAACAATGACCGATAGAATTTTTAAAACATTGCCTTTCTTTTCTTTTTTTTTTCCACATAATTCTAATAACCGACCGCTGTTAAAATCTTTCCAATATACATGTTTTTTTTTTTTGTATAATATCCGGGTGGTCGTGGAAGAATCGAGATGGGGCACGCAGTACACTCTCAAAAGAAGGAAGTGTGTACCGCACGGCCGTCCACCGAGCAGTGCAGTACAAAGCCTCGTGTCACCAAGGCTCGTCCATACTCACACCTACCACCTTGAGAAGTAGACGAGCGAGGTTAGGTGGGAGAGATCGATTAGGTGTAGTGTTTAGTAGATAGATACCCTTCTCACACACCGCCGCCGTCGTCCTTCCATCCCTCCCCCTGCGCATGCTCTGCTTGTTGTTGGGTGTTACAGCAACAGAAGAGGATCAAAGAGTTATAGGATGATGGCGGGTGCTACAGGAGGTCCAGGGATCCCCTCCGCGAAGGTGTCTCTGCCTCAGCTCCCTTACTCGTTCGACGCTCTGGAGCCGTACATAAGCGGGGAGATCATGGAGATCCACCACCAGAGGCACCACCAGGGGTACGTCAACAACTTCAACAAGGCCCTCGACGAGCTCCAGCTCGCCCTCCAGAACAAAGACACCTCCAAGATCGTCTCCCTCCAGAGCTCCATTAAGTTCAACGGCGGAGGTCTTTACTTTTACTCTTATGAATCTAATATTTTTTTAAATTAATTATTCAATTACTTAATTAATTAAATTCTTCCATTTCCAGATCGATGGCTTCCTTTTTTTTTTTTTGGCTGTCATCATGAGCTTGAGGAGTATAATTAAATGATTAGTCTGTAAAGTTGGATGAAACGATAAAGAAATAAGAATAAGAAACTACTGTTTGCTTTGCCCTAGACTCCATTTTGTTTCTGTAAACGAAAGGGATCCCTAATTTCATACGGGTGGGTTGTTTCAGAGCCTCAGAAAATATGTGAATGCACAAATCTCCTCAAAAAGCTGCAACATTTTGGAAAGTAAATGTTTCCTGCAGGCAGCCAAATAAGTTTTGAGACAAAGCATCCAACTTTTGGAAGGGGAATCTAACTTCTCCAAATTATATGCATCCTGAGTTATCTTCCAATTAGAACCACTTTTTCCCTTAATCTGGATGGAATCTATCACCTTATTTTACTAACAATACCTGATCAAATGATCGGTCTGAAAGAGTTATTTTTATGTGATTGTATTTCTTCTCTTCGGTGAGGGGGAGGGCATGTGCAGAATTTTGTTTTTACTGGTTATTTATGTTGTGCAAAAAACAGCTAAAAAGAAAAAGTATGAAAGGAATAATGCGGATTTGTTGGGTAATGTTAAGAGCATAAACCAAAGCATGAAAGGTTGAAGTGTCTGACATAAGCAAATGCATCACCTTGATGGAACATGTGCAATTCTAGATATTTAATTGGATTTGACTAAAGAAAGAATGCATTTGGAAATATAATGGTTAAGTTGCTATTATTTTGCGTGTTGTCTGTAATGGATTTGGTAATGACATTTCCTCAAAGCAAAATAGTTTACTTAGCCTTTTCATCTGAGACTCGACTCATGGATCTGGTGCCCAGTATTTGATTTATGCGAGACGTCCACATTCGCCCATTAAGGGTCAGATGGTCAGGGATGTATTTAAGAACATTTCTTACAGATGGAGGTTGCAATTCAAGAATGGGAAGTTATTTTCAGAGCTGCTCAATCAACTGCTAAGTGCAGGATGCAAAACTTGTGTCTCCTATTATTTTCTTTGGCAACTAATAGTTCTTTAAGGGGTGGTCATTTGATTGATTTGCTGCACTTCTCTTGATTCTTGTCCAATAGGAAAGGGGAAATTAGTTACCTCTGTAATTGGCATTCCTCGGTGCTTTTTATGAATCCTTTCAGAAATAGACTACCTTTATACTCTAGTTTTCAAATGTTATCGAATGGATAACAATTAAACAGTAGAAACTAATGAAGTTAGGGTCACTTGTATGTTCCGCTAGGTGCTACTGCCCTAGTTGGCGATCTTCTTCATCAACGATCAGCCAACAACTGTTGGGCATATTGGTAGATTAACAAGCTGATTATTCAACAAGGTTCGAAATGCCGATTTCGACGTCGTGCTGATGAAATTGTAGGTATGCATTTCATGGGCATGCTGTGGAAATACTCGTTTTTCGATGGCAGATTTTGACAGTCCGAAAAAATGACATTTCGAGGTACGTTGAGGACACGTCGAGGGCATGCCAATGCATGCCGACAGAAATGACAAAAATGATTAAAATTTAAAAGACAACAAAATCAAAATGTTAGAAACATATTTATGTAAGTCTATATGAACAAAAAATAATTATTATTTAAGCTTATGTGACAAAAAATCAACGTATGTGTGTGCCCCTCTTCCTCAGATTTAAACCTCCTCCAATTCCTTTTCAAATTCCCGCCGCTCCAATTCCCAGTGCCGCTCAGCAGACGGTCGGCATGCTACCGTTTCGTCGGCTACTGTCGGCATGTTGGCGAAATCCTCGGCATGTCGACGGTTTCCCTGCAAACCGATACTATCTTTGTGTCGGCATGTCCTTTCTCCAAAAACCTCCTTACCGCCGGCATGCCGTCGGCATTTAAATCACTATTATTCACATCATGAATAAAGATTTATTTTTTTCTTGTGTAATTGAAAAGATACATTATGGGTTGAGAGGATAATTCCTCAACCAACACGACACCAAAGTAGGTTGGGTTTAGCAGATTAGCAACCATCATTTTTGTGCGTGTGGTGCTCACTTTACTCATGGTATCGTACATAATTGACATGGTTCAACATTTACACCTCTTGAAGAATAGATTTATGATGGTAACTTAAGCTCAATTTCTTTCAAAGTAATTGTGAGATCTCCTTTTGGGTGCCGTGGTCCTTAAGCTTGTTTTTTGTTCCTTACATTATATTACAAGCACTTTTGGTTGCAACTTGTAACTGTATATTAACAAAGTTTTCCTCCTAAAGGTCATGTCAACCATTCAATCTTTTGGAAGAATCTTGCACCTACCAAGGTAAGGCATTCTGTCAAGCTTGGGCCTGTTAGTTTCATGGGATAAATTTTGTAGGTGGTGGAATTGAGGGACAAATCCAGGATAAATTGATTTTGGTGTTTGGAGGAGGTATGGGTCCAATCATGGGATAAATAAGTGTGTTGGGGGATAGGTGGGATAGATGTCTCACAAGAGGAGGGATAAATTTATCCCACCTCCTCCCTGGAATAAATTTATCCCGGGTTTTGAAGCTTTCTCCTAGGATAACTTTATCTTGGGATAAAGCTCGCCAAACATGGGATAAATCATTGTATTCTGCAAGACAAACAGCCCTTAGTATTTTGCTATGGGTTAATGCATTCTTTTCTTCAAGGTGTTTTTCTGAAATTAAGATAATTTTACCAGGAGGGAGGTGGTGTGCCTCCTCAGGGGAAGCTCCGACAAGCCATCGACAAAGATTTTGGTTCGTTGGAAGCTCTAATCAAGAAGATCAATGCAGAAGGCGTTCTTGTTCAGGGATCTGGATGGGTGGTATGCAATTGATTCTCGAAATGAAAATCTGCCGTCGACATATCTTCATGAATGAAAATTTCTTCTAGAATTACTTCAGCTTCGTGAGTTTATTCTTTTTGGTAGTTTTATTTTTTATTCTTAGTTGAGATTTTGCCTGGTTATTTGACAGTGGCTGGGATATGATACATATTTGAAGAGACTTGTGGTTGAAACCACTCCAAACCAGGTAGGAGGAGTTCCTTTTTCGATGTCACCCAGATGAGCATACTTTGCAACTGTTTGTTTATGCAGATTAGAAACTTTTTTCTGGCAGAAATTTATTTAGTTGTTAACACTTTGACGGCGTTATCTGCAGGATCCTCTGGTCACCAAGGGAGTCAGTTTGGTTCCTCTGCTGGGAATAGATGTGTGGGAGCATGCATTTTACTTGCAGGTAATGCCAAACTCTTATTTATCTATCTATTTATTTATTGTTTTGAGAGACGGCCATTGAAGACCACCAACGACACACCATATAAGCGAGTTCCTTTCATAACCTAACTAAACAAAAATCCTATTTCGGTGCCACTGAGAAGTTGAGTTAAAAATTAAAATGAGATCCACCATGGATTTTTCATATTTATTGCAGGATGCAATTCTGGATAAGTCATGATGGAATATTTCCATGCAAGGGTTTCGGAGGTCATTAGTGTGTAGTTGCTACTGCAGGTTCTATGTTCAAATGAAATTTAATACGGATTATCCGTATTAATTGGAGGATTTTAGTATAGTGCAAACTCTTTCAGTCACCACAAGCTAAACTTAAGAAATCCGTGTTTTCTTTGCTCGTTTCCATCGATGGTTTTTGTTCATGATGCAGTTGTCCTTTTTTTTTTTGGTTTTTATCATATTTGTAGTTTCACTTCCGTTCAGTCAACCACCCATAATTAAACGTCGTGAATGGATCTTAAATCCTGTTTCTTTGTGATGTTTGCAGTACAAAAATATGAAGGGGGAGTACCTGAGCAACATCTGGAATGTCATGAACTGGAACTATGCAAGTCAGGTTTTTGAAGAGGTTGCTCATTGATGGGGATAGGGAGGGGTGTGTGTCGTGAAGGGCTTTCACTTCCTTATAACCTAATAAATAAGAAGATAGATAGCCCTTTACTTGCTAGAAGATAGCTCATGTTTATCGGTGGTCCTTCCAGGGTATGTATGTCTCATCCTTTTGTGGTAATTTTGTAATGTTGCGTGACTTTCTCAGGTTTCCTGCCGCCCCATGTCTGGACTGTAGTGAAGGATAATCCAGAAGTTCGAATTGGAAAAATGAGTCCGTGAACCCCGAAAAAACTCTTTTCCCATCCTGTAATCAAACTTGCATTTAGCAATAGCTTCTGGTGCTTTTATTATCTTTAAATACATTCTTGGTTTGAAATGGATTATCCTGCGGTCAACCAATACGGAACCTTTATTCGCGACAGTTTTGGACCGTTGGGTTCACACTATCGCGGGAAAAGCCACCGTCGTTGTAAGAGTTCTTGGTGATGCAGATACCCCGTCAGGTAGGCTGGGGGGAGGTGATGTTCCCGCAACATCACTTCT
Source organism: Thalassia testudinum (assembly GCA_037157565.1). Classification (NCBI taxonomy): domain Eukaryota; kingdom Viridiplantae; phylum Streptophyta; class Magnoliopsida; order Alismatales; family Hydrocharitaceae; genus Thalassia; species Thalassia testudinum. Next base: position 3,206,100 of record JAZHRO010000061.1, read on the forward strand.
GGGTGATACAGGTTTTAAACTTGGGTATCTATTAGCGGTGTACATGGATTAGGTTCAACCTGAACCCAATCCTTGATTTTGAGGTCTAATATTCGATTGATATATATATATATATATATGAATGAGAAGGAAAAAGTTGTCTTGTTAAAACTTGAAAGGGGAAAAAATAATTAGTAAAATACACGTTTCCCTTAGTTTTTCCTTTCTTTGTGTGCTCTTTATTGTATACTTTGCTCTCTTTTCAGTTTTCCACCTCTGCTCGTAAGCTTTAAATCAAGTTCCTTCTCTTATTGTTGTCACTGATCTCTCTATTGTAGACTTGTAGCTCTTTTTTTGTAGCCATCAGTCTCATTATTATTTGAGATCAGTATCTTCCTCTCTTCTCTATTCTTCCCGGACATCAACGACAATCATCACCTTCCTTTGTCAAAATTTCTTTATTTTTTATTGTTATTGATGTATAATTATCAATGTTTTGTTTTTTTACTTCTTTTATGTATTTTCTTATAATATAGAAGTTATCAATGAGTTTAAAAGATTTTATTATTAAATATGAAAGATATAAAAAATTTATAGAAGATAAATATAAATTTTGATTTTTTTTTTTGACTATTCAATAATTTAATTTGATTCAACTTGATTCAATTTCATTGGATTAGATTTGATAGTGTAATGGATTGGATTAAGTTGGAAGGATCTTAATTCAAAAATTATAAGTTGAATTTAGATTTGGGTCATAAACTGATCTGATCTGATCCATTTACATAGTTCACTGTAAGATTTGTGAGCATTAACACACCGGAAAAATCTGTCTTTGGTGATGTGTCTGCCTTAGTGGCCATTTTATGGCAGTCCATGACGGATTTTTGATGGAAAAAAAAAGGGGTGTAGATGCGTTTTTAAGTGGTTCTTAATCTGTCTTCTCTTCTTTTATCCTTTTTACATTTCACCTTTCCTATTTGGAGGCATACAATGCGCTTCCATCTTTTAACTTGTGAAATTCGCATTTCGGGTTCATACTCTTACGCGCTTCCATTTTTTCACTTATGGTGTTTAATTTCTCCTTTCATATTCACAAGATGCTAATGATCATATTCAAAAGATCGCGGTGGCATCGACATATAATGCTATTCATCTATCGTCACTTGTCTTTACTCGGTAGCGATGATATTTACCTGAAGGCGCACTTGATAGCACCATGCTACGTTCACACGCAATTTTGAACATTCTAATCCAGAAAAGAAAAGAAAAATAAAAATTATTTGTACAAGGTAGAAATGTCGGCAGCACGGGCATTTAGGTGCGGTGGTCAGTGTGTTGGCGTGGCGACTGTGCTGTTGAACGGTTGAACCTCGAATCTGGTAACCCTTGTTAACATAACAAAAATGTTGGCCGTCCACACTCGATCGATTGGAGGTGTTGGTATGGTCTTAGGATCACCGGGGATGTGGTCAAGATCGTAATAGACTTTGTCCATGAGTGGTATTGCAACGTCAATTGTATCAAAGGTTCCTGAAGTTTATTTAAATTTTTTTTTTTCTTCTTTTCTGGTAAAATGTACAAAGAAAGCTTGATGGACAGGGCAGAGTTAGAGAAAATTAAAGAAAAATAGTTTACAGGAAATTAGCTTTTAAAAATTAATTTAAAATATTTCATTAAAATTATCTTAATTTTTATTCTTATGGATATCAAAATTTAATCATTCAAGTAATCATGATCTTGATAAATTAAATTCAATTTACGTTGCCTCTTCATTTTTGAAAATTTATTCTCTCTTTTTTCCAAAAGAAAGAAAATGTAAACCAATAAGAATCAAATATGTAATTAACTTTAACCAGAAACAAATATTTGTATATAACTTTTAGAAAAGAATAAGAGTTAAATGTATTGTTTAGAAAAGAAAGGGACATTTATAGATTGTCATGGAAAGCCTACACAAGAAAAGGGGTCCACGATAATATAATTTATGGGAGGAAGCACTTAACAAATTAGGAGATAAGGGGCGTTTATTTCATTTTAATATTATTACGGTATACATATGAGGTGGAAAGGGTAGTTTTTGAAATATTTCTACATCAATTGTATCGGGAGTCCACTCTTCAATTTGTCCACGTTGATGAGATACTCTACTCCATTCTCACGCAACCTACTAGACATCACGCGTAGTTAATGTAAGTTGTGCGTAGCATATTATAAATTTTAGGAATATGCACGGGGCATCGTTCAAATTAGATATTAAAATCTTTATACTGTAACAATTTTTACTTACATTTCAAAGGTTATTCACTCTAACTTTCATGTTATTACTGACTATTTTATCCGTTAATGTAGATTAAGATTGTCCACGCTAATAGTATAAAATATATATAATATTGTTATAATATTGTTGCTATAGGTAAAAATTTCATATTTAAATTAGTATTTTTCCACTAGGGTGACTGGTCATAACTATTAAAAAAAAATTGCCTTCGATGATGGTTTATCGGTGACAATTTATCTAGAATCGTCGCATATGTCATGACCCCCACCCAAAGGAAATGTGCGTATGCATGACAATTTTGACATCGTCATCAATATAATGTTGCAGATGATTTCTAAAATATTTGTCGTTAAATTGGCATGAGAGATATGTTCTCCCAGCAACTCCCGCCCATCGATCGAATATGACGATGCCTTCGCGTGAATTCGCCATTAATTGGAGTTGAAAAGTATTATTTAAACTCACTTTCCGTGACAATTTCTCTATAACCATTGTCTAATCCACAAGAAATAAATGTTTTGCCCACCAACTCCTACCAACCTATCGGATATAATGACGGTTTCGCATGAACCCTGTTAATTGGAGTTGAAAAGTATTATTTAAACTTGCTTTCGGTGGCGATTTTCTTATAACGTCGTTTAATTCACAAGAAATAAATGTTATCCTTGTCAACTCCCACCCACAGGATATGATGACAGTTTCTCGTAGATCGTCATTTATTGGAGTTGAAAATAATATTTAAAAAATATTTTTAGCGATGATTTAACTAAGATTCGTTGCAGAAAAGAGAATGTGAAAAGCTGTGCACGCCCGATCCCCTTCCCCTTCCATGCAAAACCCTTGCCTCCTCTCAAAGCACCTCACCGGCGCTCCTCCTATCGTCGCCACCTTGTCCTCCTCCCCATCCTTACCTCTTCCTCCTCATCTTCGTCCTCCTCACTTCCTCCTCCTTGACGTTGTCCTTCTCACCTTCTCCTCCCTTTCCGTCACTGTCCTTGTAAGGGTTTGGAAGTGCTCCTCCTCCCTTTAATCGCCGCTATCTTCCCCCCTCCTCTCCTCCCCTTCCTCCTTCGGTTGTTGAACCACCTCCTCCTCCCACAAGGGTGCTGTCGCCGCTGTTGTTGGGACCCTCGTAGCCGTCACTTGATTGGAGGGAGTGCAGCGGTAGTAGGGGGCAGCGGCCATGACTGCTCTTGAGTGTTGCACGCCGGTAAGGGAGGTCATGGCAGCTTTCTTGCCACTGTTGCTACTCCCATGGTGATGGAGAGGGCAGCACTTGCTGTAGCTGGAATGGAGAAGGTTGCGGTCATCGCTGGTGGCAAGGAGGTTCGCAGCCGCTGATTGGAGGCTGCAGCATCCCCTGTTGCTGTTGTTGTGTTGATTGAGGGGTTGCGACCCCCCGTTCTTCGAGTGGCTAGGCTGCAGCTACTACGTGGGCATTGATAGCTGTGGTTGTTGTTGGTGAGTGCCAAAATTGTGGCCAACGGAGAGGATTAAGAACTTATTAGGACCTCGCATTGGGTGAGCATGTCCTCCTCTTTATACCCTATGCAATCCCTAGCCTTATAGGTGTTTTTAATTTAGAGACTTGAGGCAAGGTAGGGATCTCTCTCTTTTTGTATATTATTCTCTTAAATTTCCAAGTAACTCGACAGATGAGAGAGAGATTTTAGGCATATTAGACCATGGGGTTTTGTCAAGAGGATTGGGCCCACGTGTGAGTTCCATGCATGTCGGTTAATTGCAAGTGTGACAGGATGCCCTTCCTTGCACCCTAGAGTTTGGGTTGAGAGGTGAGTTTCTCATCAACGATTTTGAGGTTAAGAGCACCCTTTTAGTATAAATTAATGTGTGAGAACAGATCCGACGTATTAGTGGAAAAAGTGAAAGTTTTGAGTTGATGAAGTCCATTCTAATGTAGTTGCTGTATACAAAGATCTGTATGAGGAAATGGATTTTTATTTCCTTGCAGGCATGTCAATGTTAAGAAATTGGGTATGGAAAAGCATGGCACTAAGCCATTGTTTGATGCATGTTTGGGAGGGATAAAGTAGATCTCCAACCATGGCTGGATAGCAGTTTAGTAATGACCATGGTGTGCTTGATATTTGGCTTAAGCAAGAAGAGAGATGGGACAGAAATATGGTTAAACAAGTCCAGCCCACTATCAATTATATAGTGGCATCACGTCACCCTGCTAGGGGTTGTGCTACAGCTGATGTGTGCTTGGTCTTAACGGGATCTTGGGGGTCCTTGGTGTGATGAATGAATGGTCCTTCTTATTATAAAGGTTACTTGGGCATAAATATCCTAAGATTGTGGGTTGGAAATGGGATCGTGAACATTGTTTAAAAATCACTTTCTTTTTCCTCTTTTTATGGAGGAGGGGAAGTAGTTAAAGGGCTTAATGAATGGGGTTCAAGTTACGAAGGTCTTAAGGGAGAGGCCTGGGGGATCTAAGAAAGTCCTTAGGTCTAAGTCTAAGTTATGCTTGAGGTCCTTGTGGAAGTTAAATCCACAAGGTAGGAAGTAAAGGATTAAGTCCTCCTTAAGTGGTGTTGTATGCTATGTGCACTGGGACCTAGGGATGTCTAGTACCCATGCTAATTGTTAGTACCAGTATTGGCCATCAACCCAAGTTCGGTTGGAAGTTAGATTGGGTACTAGGAACTGAGGCCTTAAATGCCTCTCGGGTGATGATGGCTAAGTGCATCATGTGTATTGAAACCCCTAAAGATATGAACTAAAAGCTGACATGTATCTGTCTAAACTTAAAAGGAAACCTGGAAGTGTTGAATCTTGACGACTCTATTACAAGTCAGAAAGAGAGAACTTGGATTTGAGGATCTGAAGCCAGACCCTAGGTGACCTAGAAGGTCCCTAGGATTCCGTTCCTAGTATAGGAACCAAAATGGATAAAAAGATGAGTAAGCCTATTAGGTGAGCTCGTAGGGATGTACCATTGACTTAGTGAACCAAGGGTTCACTATTATGGGTTTGAGACTTGAAGCGCTGAAGTAGCTAGTGGATTCTTGTGACTGACCTCGAGATCTAGAGGATCCTCGGTCACGAGGACACGCCAAGTGGTTGTCGTTGAGTTTAGGTACCAACGGATATCTGAATCTTATTAATGTCTCATGACATGTGTGGGATGCGAGATCTGGTCATGGCCTCAATATTGATGGTAGACTGAGAGGGTGCACCTAGGGGATTGTGTTCCACAAGGGAATAATGGTGCGGCTCATTAAACATCTGGTCGACCTTGCTTGAGAGGGGCAAGAGTTGTAACCTTAGTTAGATGGTTGGTTGAGAGGACACTCCTGGAGTATGTGCTCTTAGTAGGAGGCACTGGTGTGGCCCATTAAACATCCAACCTACCAGACCAAAACCAAATACGAACAATCATGCTTGTACCTCAGCGGATACAAGCTGAGTTGCTCGTTATAATCCTAAGGATTTGGCCTAGGTAGCTCTGAAGAGGCTCAACTCTTTTGACCGAGGCCAGCAATGTTCTTGATGTATCGGCAACGAGTACGCCTTTTTCGAGGGTTATCAGCCCTGCTAGCTTCTCCCCTAGCCAGGTAGAGACTAAGAGGCTGGGATCCGAGGAAAGGATACATCGCAATCTCTTCTTGTAGAGAGGAATGATTCCTGATGTAGACGCATCTATTTCACATAAACTATCTATTAATGCATGTTCTTAGGCATATAATTGCATTCAACATTATAAATATTGTATAGCATGCATCATTATGCATTTAGAATAGATAGTACAAATTATAGGTTAATTTGCCCTTTTCGTGGTCAGGGGATAGAGCAATATTTATCTAGGCCTCGGATTGAAGATCCAACCATATGGATCTGATCAGGGCAACGATTAGAGTCCAATGCCTCTGAGATCGCCTCGATTGGACCTCCGTAGCATTAGATGCAGTACAAGAAAGATCAAAGGCTAAGGGGTACGGTGGTGAAAATCCAGACTCCAGACAACAAATCCAACTACATAGATGGGTTGAGATCAACGATCATAGCTCAACAGCGTGAAAATCGACCCAATTAGACATTCGTGGAACCACTTACGAGCAAAAGAAGGTGGACGGCCACGATGGCGCCACGTAGCACCATCATTGTCGCCCAATGCCGCCGGCTTTCTTCTTCTCATCAAGCGCCCCTTGATCACAGCCGTTGGCTCTTCATTTAGCTGTTGAGAACACGCGGACAAAAAACTAAAAATGCCACACAAACAGCCCCTCAGCGCAGCGGTCGAGCACCTTATTGCGAGAGGACGGCGTGAGTTTAAAACGCAATCCACCCCCCTGGGCGAGCTCGATTAAATTCAGTCGCACGATCGAGATCGAGTGGACGAGGAGGTGACACGTGGCCACGTTGGATGAGAGTGATATGCGATCGTACGCACGATCGTACACGAGTGTTGTGTGCGCTTTGAAGGCGAAGCGTGTGATCTTCTAAGCTATCAGATCACACGATTGGACGGCTGATGTTGATTAGGCGTGATTTTGCATGAAACTATTGAAGGCGATTAGGTGGGTGGCTTGGTGTGATCTTGAGCATCTAATAGTGATCCAACGGTCCTCCTTGTATGTGCTCTGTAGCAATAGCAGTCTTTAGTGACGTTTAAATGCGTCACTAAAGGCCGTATATCAAATCTTAAGGCCTTTAAATTGACTTTTATGTCCTTCCTCAACTATAAAAGGGACCTCATACCGCTCATATCTTCATCCATTCTCTTCTCTTCTCAACTCTTCCAAGCTCTAAGGAGCTAGTCCCAAACTTGGGATGCTTCTCTAGAGTTAAAAAAAGAAAATTTCGTCCATCTTCTCATCCCCTTCGTGTTCTTGGAGCATCTCGTGGTATTCTTCTTGCCACCATTCGGGAATCGGGTCCCGCTGCGATGTCGCCCTACTTCGTCCGGCTTTGTCCTCCCTCAACCAGCCTCTCACCATCATCTTCTGGGTGGTCTGTAAATGCACCTCGTCTTCCACGCAGACATCGAGGAGGATTTTCTCATCCCTATCTTTTTATTGCTTTCTAGCGTAGTTTTCATTTTGCAAGTAGATGTAATGGACTTGATTTTATGGTTATGAAATAGTTGTTCATTCTCTCTCTCTATTTTTCTCTTTCTTGTATTATTTTCTCTCTTTCTTCTATTGTTTATTCTTTAGGTAGTTTAGCTTATATAGATTAATGTCAACCAACTACTCTACCTTGTGTCAATAATTCCAAATGCAATTTGTAATCAAATGTTTCTCTCCTCGTGCTCGACTCGGGATTTACCAGAGTTTTGATTATAAATATTATTTGGTAGTGGATTTTCTTACGAACTTATAACTACTTAGGTTTTCCAAACTAAAACTTTTTGGAACGCCCAGCATTTGACTTTTGTGGCGAGGAGGGAATAGGACATATGATAATAAAATTGATGGTAAAATGAATAAATCCTAGTACGAGTGGAAGAAGGGCTTATAGCTAGTCTATTGTGTTAACGAAACTTTGGGTCAATTTTGGCAAAGTAAAAAGGCTTGTGGTTAGTTTGTTTCTTGATTAAGGGATAATTAAATGAGGAAAAAGGCATGTGGTCGTCCTGTTGCATAGTTAAGACATGAGTGAGTGGGGAAAATGGTTGGGTAGTTTGTCTTGGTACACAAACTTGTACACTACCCCTTTTCTACTTTAGTGTTACACGTGGGTTGTCCTTACTAAGCTGCTTGGCTCATCTTTACTTTGTGACTCATTTTAGGTACCGTTGTCATGGAGCAGGCGATGTGTCGGATTGGGTTTAGGCCTAGGAGGACTTTGGAGATCATTCAAGTGTGAGTTTGTGCCTTCCTTCTAGGTAGGCTTTGGGTACTAGATGTAAATGTTTAGCTAGGGTTCTTTTGTGTAGCCTTGTAATTAGATACCTGTCTAATGTTGTAAGATTTATACATTTCATATTGTGGGCTTTTGTATATGAAATGATGATAGATTGTGAATGTATGGTAATGATGTAATTCTTATGTTATGGTGATGCATTAGTGGTATTTTGATTGTATTTTTCCGTGTTTTATCGCCTTTGGATGCGGGGTGTGCTGGCTTGAGTTTTATTGCTTTTACATATTTCGTGGCTTGTTTGTGGGGTGTACCCACCTATATAAATTGTGGTATGCATGCACATTTACAGGTTACAAGTACATATTTTTGGGAAAATATCGATTAGATAGGGGAAATTCTGTTGGATTTTTGGTAGATTTCAACCCTACGATTAATTTAAAGATTAACTTTCCTGATGTACCTATTTATTAGGACTATGAATTATAACCCGAGTCACTTGGTAGCTGGGACCTTGATGTGCACACATAGTGATCCGCTCATAATTCGTTGGGAGGATTATCGGGGAGTGACAACATCCTACTCCTCCTCACCGCCATTCTCCTCCTCGCTATCCTCCTCGTCGCCGTCCCCCTCCCCCTCTTCCATCTTCCTCTTGGTCCTCCCCATCCTCTTCTCCTCCTCATCTCCTCCTCCTCTCCTCCTCCTCCTCCTCCACCATCCTCCTCATCCACCATCCTCCTTCATCATCCTCCTCCTCTGTCATTTGCCCTTCTCCTTCGTCATTCTTCTCTCGTTCCATCATCCCATCCACCTCCATCCCCTTCCACCACCACCATCTTCTCCTTGTCAGCCCCTGCTGCCGCCCTCCTCTATATTGCATAGGTAAAATTAAATTTAAATTTGATCATTTGCTTTCCTAAGTATAGGTTATAAATATTTGTTATATTGAATTGTTCTTATTTCATTTTTTACAAGTACTTCACATGTCGACTCTGTAGTAATTTAAGGTAACAATATTTATTTTTATTTAATAGTTAATGTAGGTTTGCCCACATGATATATTATGTTGTTATGTAAATGAATGCATGTAATTTTAATGTGGTGTGTGCCCACTTAATTTATTATGTTTTGTTGTACTAGTAGTTGTGTGAATGCATGTGAATGAAATGATATGTCATTAATGAGGGAAATTTCATTTAAGGAAGGGAAGGAGAGGAGACGAGGAAAAGAGAGGAGGGAAAGCATTGGAGAAGAGGGAAGATATGGAACGAGGAAAGGGGAGAGAAAGAGAGGAAATGAGAGGATAGGAGAGGAGAGGAGAGGAGGGAAAGGATTGGACAAAAGGGTAGGTAGGGAAAGAGGAAAGAGGTGAGAGAGGAAGGGATGAATGACCCTAAACCCTAAATCATAAATCCCAAATCCTAAACCATAAACCCTTAAAAAAATAGCCATAAATCCTATACGTCTAAACCCTTATAAATTGGTTTTAAAGGATTTTGATATGATGTTTGTACTTATAACTTATTAATTTTTATTGCATTTATTTTTCATCATGTTGTTTTTATAGATACATACACTTACACAAATTTAAATGTACATGAGAACAAACTGTAGATTCGTCCCTAGCAGGAGGGGTGATGTAATACTTGCGGAAATAAAATATAAACAATCTCACAAAATACAATCATACAAAGTACACAAAGATTTTTAGGTGGAAACTCAAATCGGGTGAAAACCACCACCTAACCCTCTCGAGTTAGGTTTTTCCGATCAACCAAGTTGATCAAAATCCACTAAATGAATCACTTTAAACGAGGGTGATTCAACCTCAATTACAACCACGCTACAAGTGCGAGGGTAACGTTCCTCAACCCCTTCTCTCCACGAGAAGGATTTTGTCCCACGAAGGAGACGGGAATTCGCAAAGCGAATATCCAACCAAATAACAAAGATAAAATAACAATAATCTTATAGAGCCAACAAAGTAATATTAAACCTAGGCTTCTATAGGAATTAGGATGCTTCCCTTTGAAAGGAGTGCGTCGGCGACGCGGATGGGTGAACAACATGACGGCGCTATGTCACTCTCGTGAACTACGGCGGGAGAGCGGGTGCACAAAGCTTGATGCTCTCAAGATGTAGAACTTGAGCTTTGAGAGCAAGAGAGACACAAAATGGTAGAAAGTATGTTGCTTGGGTGTGTCTTGTATTTCTAGGTGTGTGTTGGTGTGCAAGAGGTTTCCCTCTATTTATAGAGGCCTTAGGAAGGCTTTGGATGGCTTAGGAAAGGCTCCATAGCCGTTGGGTGCAAAACCCAAGTGAATCAACCCGAAATCAGGAACAATCATTGCACTGACAGGGTTATCAGACGTTTGATTCTGGCATCAGACGTCTGGAAGGCCACTTTAAGATGTCTGAAAATAAGGTCAGATGTCTGATTTTGGGTGGGTCTCTTCCTGACTTGAATCAGATCTAAACAGGGTTCTAGCGTAAGTCCATCAGACGACATACAGGACGTCTGGCACTATGTTTGGACGTCTGGAAACCTACTTTTTCGTGGGAATGTATTTGCAACGTCTAGAAAATCTCTGAGAAGAGATTTTCGGGTCAGTCGAGGCAAAACGGTCAATTATCTGACGTTTGGAAGGGCTTAAGGACGTCTGATAAGACTCTAACGGTCATATCCTTGAGCGTATGATAGGAGAGCCAATGGTCCACTAATTGGACATCTGGCAAAGTCATCAGACGTCTCCTAAGACATCTGGTCTAAGGTTTGGACGTCTGATTTCATCAGACAGAACTAACTATGTCTAGCCTAAATGTTTTCAGACGTCTGAATCAACAGTTAGACATCTTAAAACATATTATCAAACGTCTGATTTTTGAATTAGACGTTTGGAAATGCTGTTTGAACCCTATATTAGTTTTCTAAGTTCTCTACAGAAAGCCTAAGTATCCTAGGGTTGTGCCGGTATTCCTAGGATTACTGTTAGGGTACTTTGAGGCTCTTTAACATAATGTTCTAAGGAAATAAAGAGAAAGAAAATAAAGACAAAAGTACATGAAAGGAATAAATAGAATTCTATCTTATTCTTCTTGTCCTTCCATCTTCAATCTATCGCTCCTCGCGAATCGCCTCTGTTCTCCATCAAGCTCCTCCAATCCGTCCTGGATGCGAGCTCGAACTTCGTCTAATCACGTCTCCATTTGCAATTGTCCTGAAATTTAAGACTCCAACTGCAAATGTTAAATGACACGTGTTTTGTTATCATCAAAATAAATGATCGTGGTGCTCTAGCACCAACAATCTCCCCCTTTTTAATGATGACAAAACCATAAATGATAATGCAAAAAATCCTCCCCCTTTTTGACATTATCAAAAAGGTTTAATTGATTTCCTATAACTCTCCCTTAAAACATGCTCTTCTATAAATTTCTTTTAACAAAGGTAATGTCCTCCCCCCCCCTTTTTTTATAACAACAAGATAGCTATTATTTTTCTCCCCCTTTCTAAAGGAAATTTAGCTACCTTATATCTCCCCCTTAAAAAATTGACAATTAGCTTATAATTTTTTTGCTCCCCCTATCTAAATGCTTACGATAAAAGGATAGGGTAAAGGGTTTTACCTCACCTACCATGGCCAATAAAATGGCCTGAATGGTGGTGGTGGATGCTACATCGGATGGGGCTCCCATCCGTAGCTTGGAGGCCCGGGCATTGGCGCCGGTCTCCAGTTTGGTGGTCGACGTGCGGCGGGTCCATCGTTTGTTCGCCGTCTCGTCGGTCTTCTTGTTCTCCTCCTTGGTCTACTCCTTGGTTCTCCCAACTCGAGTTGACCAGCCTTGAACTTGTAGGTCCAGTCCTTTGTTTTGTAGTTATCTCTGAACCCTACAAAACAAGATTCCAAATTTTTCTTCGGTATCCAAGTGAGTTTGGATCCGGATCTGTTAGCGGGTCTCCTTGATGGAGATCCTTTCTCAATCTTAGGGCTATATAAATCATCTACTTTGTTGATTAATTTGTTAGAGTTTTCCCTAAGACATGCAATTTCCTTTTCTATAATATTCATCTTAGTCTTTAAATCAGAAATTTCTATTTTTAGACTAACATTTTCCTCAATCAATTTATTATTTTCACTGATGAGGTTATGATTTTCTAATAATAGGTTATCATTTTTAGGACTAGCTTCTAGATCCTTAAGTTTTACTTCTAACCTGTCATTTTTACTTCTAAGAAAATTAAGATTCTTTTTCATGCTTTTATTTTCTATCTTAAGTGCTTTACTAACTTCAAAAAGTTCATTAAAAGCTTCTTGTAAGTCATAACTTACCTCGTTGTCTGAGTCGCTTCCGCTTTCGCTGTCACTTCCTCTGGCCATGAAACCGAAGCAATCGGTTTCTTCTTCTATGGACTTTTCTTCTTCTTCCTCCGAGCTGGAATCGTCCTAAGTGGCTTGGAACGCCTTCTTCTTAGATCTCTTTTCCTTTTCCTTCTTCTTCTCCTTTTTGAGAAGAGGGCACTCTGGTCATAGGTGCCCTTTCTCGTTGCAGTGGTAGCAACGTCTCGGACTTTCCTTCTTCTCCTTTTTCTCTTTCTTTAATTCCCTACAAAACTTGGAAAATTTTTTAAGTAAAATTTTAAAGTCTTCGTCGTCGGAACTTACCTCGCTATCCGACGCGGCTCTGAAGGCGAGAATTTTTTTCGGTTTAGGCTCCGGTGTATCCTTCTTCTTCTACTTCAACTTTGTCTCGTAGGCCATTAGATTGCCTAGGAGATCTTCCATGTTGAGCTCTTCCACTTCGTTTGTCTCCTCGATGGCAGTGACTTTCTGTTCCCATTCCGGTCCAAGGGAACGAAGAAGCTTCCCTTGAAGCTCCCCCTTGATGAAAGTCTTCCCTAAAGCTTTCAAGTTATTTACAATGAGAGTGAACCTAGTGTTCATCTCACTTAAAGATTCGTTAGATTTCATTGAAAAAGATTCAAATTCTTGAGAAAGTAAATTAATTTTAGAGGTTTTTACCTTAGAGGTACCTTCGTGAGTTACCTCAAGTGTGTGCCAAATCTTGTATGCGGTGGCGCATTGCGAGATTCTGTTGAACTCCTCCGAGCTGAGCGCGCAATACAACGCGTTTATTGTTTTCGCGTTGAGAGAGAGCTCCCAGATTTGCTGCTGCGAGTATCCTGTGGTGGGCTTTTCTGGAATGTCGAAGGGGGTCTCGCACCTGGCCCAAATCGTGAAATCGGTGGCTTGAAGCCACGTCTTCATCCGCAGCTTCCAGTAAGGGTAGTTGCTCCCGTCGAAGAACGGCGGATGAGTCGTAGACTGGCCCTCGGAAATCCTACCCGCGGAACTGCTTCCCTCCATAGATCTTCTTGCTGGGTTGTTACGCCAAAACAGCAAGACCTGCTCTGATACCAATTGTAGATTCATCCCTAGCAGGAGGGGTGACGTAATAATTACGGAAATAAAATATAAACAATCTCACAAAATACAATCACACAAAGTACACAAAGATTTTTAAGTGGAAATCCAAACCGGGTGAAAACCACCACCTAACCCTCTCGAGTTAGGATTTTCCGATCAACCAAGTTGATCAAAATCCACTAAACGAATCACTTTAAACAAGGGTGATTCAACCTCAATTACAACCACGCTACAAGTGCGAGGGTAGAGTTCCTCAACCCCTTCTCTCCACGAGAAGGATTTTGTCCCACGAAGGAGACGGGAATTCGCAAAGTGAATACCCAACCAAATAACAAAGATAAAATAACAATAATCCTATAGAGCCAACAAAGTAATATTAAACCTAGGCTTCTATAGGAATTAGGATGCTTCCCTTTGAAAGGAGTGCGTCGGCGACGCGGATGCGTGAACAACACGACGGCGCTACGTTCCTCTCGTGAACTACGGTGGGAGAGCAGGTGCACAAAACTTGATGCTCTCAAGATGTAGAACTTGAGCTTTGAGAGCAAGAGAGACACAAAATGGTAGAAAGTATGTTGCTTGGGTGTGTCTTGTATTTCTAGGTGTGTGTTGGTGTGCAAGAGGTTCCCCTCTATTTATAGAGGCCTTAGGAAGGCTTTGGATGGCTTAGGAAAGGCTCCATAGCCGTTGGGTGCAAAACCCAAGTGAATCAACCTGAAATCAGGAACAATCATTGCACTGACAGGGTTATCAGATGTCTGATTCTAGCATCAGACGTCTGGAAGACCACTTTAAGACATCTGAAAATAAGGTCAGACGTCTGATTTTGGGTGGGTCTCTTCCTAACTTGAATAAGATCTAAATAGGGTTCTAGCGTAAGTCCATCAGACGACATACAGGACGTCTGGCACTATGTCTGGACGTCTGGAAACCTACTTTTTCGTGGGAATGGATTTGCAATGGCTAGAAAATCTCTGAGAAGAGATTTTCGGGTCAGTCGAGGCAAAACGGTCAATTATCAGACGTCTGGAAGGACTTAAGGACGTCTGATAAGGCTCTAACGGTCATATCCTTGAGCGTATGATAGGAGAGCCAACGGTCCACTAATTGGACATCTGGCAAAGTCATCAGACATCTCCTAAGACGTCTGGTCTAAGATCTGGACGTCTGATTTCATCAGACAGAACTAACTATGTCTAGCCTAAATGTTATCAGACGTCTGAATCAACAGTTAGACGTCTTAAAACACATTATCAAACGTCTGATTTTTGAATTAGACGTCTGGAAATGCTGTTTGAACCCTATATTAGTTTTCTAAGTTCTCTACAGAAAGCCTAAGTATCCTAGGGTTGTGCCGGTATTCCTAGGACTACTGTTAGGGTACTTTGAGGCTCTTTAACATAATGTTCTGAGGAAATAAAGAGAAAGAAAATAAAGATAAAAGTACATGAAAGGAATAAATAGAATTCTATCCTATTCTTCTTGTCCTTCCATCTTCAATCTATCGCTCCTCGCGAATCTCCTCTGTTCTCCATCAAGCTCCTCCAATCCGTCCTGGATGCGAGTTCGAACTTCGTCTAATCATGTCTCCATTTGCAATTGTCCTGAAATCTAAGACTCCAAGTGCAAATGTTAAATGACACTTATTTTGTTATCATCAAAACAAATGATCGTGGTGCTCTAGCACCAACACAAATAATAGGAATTCTAACCCCTAGGCTATAGGTTGTGGGAGTCGTATGATTATGTCAAAATACTCGCTCATTCGAGACTTATGATCATGCCATACGGATTATACATAAATGTATGTATACCTCACATACATGCATGATGCGTTGCTTTTATAACATGTCATAAATCCTACACCTTCAGTTCTGTAAAGTTTCTAACCAAGGAGGGTCATTAAAGATTTAATCACAACTTAAGTGTTGTTACATGTAACTAGTGTTTGGAGAAATTTCGGTGGCATCTTTCTACTCTTGTATGATATAACAACTTATTTTAGGTAGGTTCCTGAAGCACCCTTAAATGGGAGCTAGAAGTGAGCTAAGGCTAGTCTTAGTAGGCATACCAGAGAAGTGCGGGGAGATGCTACCAAAATTTCTCCAGACATAGGTTGCATGTAACAAGTAACGTTATGATCAATTCTTTAAGGATGGATTATCAACAGAAAACCTTAATCAAAATACACACATCGTTAATATCTATTTTTAATATTACATGGTTTGCTTTAAATTTTGTAGATTATCATTGACAAGTTTTGAATTAGTTTGAGGAACTCATATTACCCCTTGTACAAGAATGAAGTAAAGGAGTTCTTTAAATGGACCTTTCATGATGATAGAAACAGGATTTTCTGTCCATGTAAAAAGTGCATAAATGGAAATTTTCATGATTGGAACATTGTATTCAAGCACGTGATTTGTAATGGTTGGTGCCTATATTACACCATGTGGGTTGCTCATGGAACTCACGGAGGAAGTCAGCTGGAATACATGGATGTTGATGAGCTTGCTGTTGATATTGGACCTGATAAAATTGATCAGATGCTTAATGACATGAGAGCGATAGATGACAATCTGGATGCCAGAGAAACTTTTAATAAGTTTTATGATGCTATTAAGGCGGTGGATGAACCTATTGCTACTAGAGTCATGTTCATGTCTAGATTATCATTTCTTTTGAAATTGTTTCAGATGAAGGTTATGAATAGAGTGACGTCAAATTGATGTTAAAGGTCTTCAATTCTTTAGAGATCTATTAAATACTCTGAAAGGATATCCCGAGTCATGATATGATGTGAAGAAACATATTCACATCCTCGACTTGAATTGCGAGAAGATTGATGCGTGTCTAAATATTGTGTGTTATATAGAAAGGAATACGCAGGGTTAAGTAGTTATCCACAATGTGGTGTGAGAAGATATAAGGTGGGGAAATCGGCAAATACAAGTGCCAAGAAATAGGCTGAGAAGGTTTTATGTTACTTTCTCTTAACTCCTAGGCTTCAACACCTTTTTATATCAATTATAATTGCAAAGTGGATGACATGGTATCAAGACAATAGATCATTAAACGGGTGCATTCGTTATCTAGCAAATTGCAAAGAGTGGAAAAAATCTGACAATACACATCTATTAGTCACAGAGGATGAGTGTAATATCAGATTAGGCCTTGGAAGCAACGGATTTAGCCTTTTCAAGAACATGTATCTGTTGTATTCAATTTGGTCAGTCATGGTGGTAACTGATATCTTACCAGGAAATGTGATGGATGTTTATCTGTTGTTGAAGCGCGAGTGTCATCTTTTTAGAGAATTACGTCGTAGTATATGACGAAAATCACACAAACACTTAAATTTATAAAGCTTGGAAATAATGTGAGTCTGAGGTCATTTGCAGGGAGCAAAATGGCAAATTTCAATCACTAACCACAATTATCAATAATGATATGCAAATATAATCAATCAGAATGATATTGCAATAAAAACTAAGAATGAGAGTGCAAAAAGATGGGGTTAAAATGATGATTTGAACCACCAAATTAACCTTTAATGTTTAAGCTCTATAACCACTTAAATATTTCAACAGTATTAATCAAATATCTTAAATATCAAAACCAACACAAGCCTCAGAGAAGCCAAGGCACAGCAGCAGCAGAGGAACACAGAGGTGCAAGGGCCTCTCACAAGAGCAAGGCACAAGGCCTTATTAAGTCTTCATCAACGACTAAGTGTAGAGAGAGGAGAGGGAGGGCTCGAATCCCGAGGCCACAGTGCAAAACCCTCCCCCTAATGAGTCCATTTTAATGGACTATTATTACGCCTAAGTTAACTTTAATCTTACCTTTTAGATTTGTTAATAACTACATTAAGTTATAAAATATTTGCATGCATCATTATTTAAATTTACATCTATTTTATTGCATTCTATAACTTAATATGTAATGATTTTATGTTTTGTTGTTGCAGGTATAAATTTGGAAAAGAATAGGAGGGGGTGAAAGAAATTTACCCCAACAACCGCCTCACCCAATCTCCGGCGGCCTCAACATCCCCAACAGCCGCCGGCCAAAATTAGAAAAGGATTTTTGAAAATCCCTTGAGAGGCGAGAGAGGAGATAAAAGAGGGACTTGGACAGGATCTTCGGGCTGATCTTCCTCCCCTGGCGGGGATCTTCTCCCTCTCACCACTGTGGAAAAAGTGCATATTGTGTTTCAAGCTTGCACCGTGGTCTCTGCGCACCAACTTCCACCATCCATCATCCACAGCATGCACTGTGCACATCGTGCACCCGGGCCCTCTGCAGGCGTAGGCCACAACCAAGCCCTTCCACGCACTGCCCTTCACCGCGCCAAACCTTCCAGCCTGCACTTCACCTTCCAACGCCTTACTGCCCTCGCGCACCTGCGCCCTTTGCAACAACAGGCCACCCTCCGCCTGCCCTTGCACGCCCTCGTAGGTGCAGTGCCCTCTCCACTACAGGTGCTCCTCGCAGGTGCCCCCCTCTTCCGCGCCATCACCGCTTGTAGGCGCACCCCCACCAACACCCTCCACCGCTAATGCCAAATGCTCGCGCCATCGCCTTCCACCTCCTACGCCTTGCACGTCCTCTGCAGGCGCTACATTGCTCCCTGCAGGCGCTCACCGTCGTGCCAAACGCCCGTGCCATTGCCTTCCACCTCCAGCGCCTTGCGCGTCCTCTGCAGGCATGCACCTGCGCGCACCTACGCCATTGCCCAGCGCCGCACCCACCGTCCACCGCTCCCTCCAACCCGTGCCTGCAGGCGCTGCATAGCAGGAAGCAGCGAGTGCCGCACCCGCGCGCACCTGCGCCATCACCCAACATGCCTAGCGTGCGCCCAATGCGCGGCAGCAGCAGGCCACCCGCGCATCCACGCACGGCTGTCTTCTTCCAATAGCCAACAGGTCGGCGGCCCTTCTCCTCCGCCCGGCCGCCGCGTCACCGCCGTTGCGTAGCCCTTGTCGAGGCGCACCCTCCCGTCGACTCTTGCCGCCAACCATGACGGCCGCACATGCGAGGAAGAGAGAGGAGAAATCGTCTATTTTTGTTTCAATTAATAATTACATTCAATGCCATTGCCAATTTTATATTCATATTTTATTTAGGCCACATTGCATTGATGCACTCAGACTTTCCTGAAATTACGTTACTTGTGTTTTGTGCATGATTCTACATTGAATTTCAAATCAAATTTGCATGCAAGTTGAATTTATATGATATGCCATTACACATGCATCATATGCATATTTTTGGAGCTTAATTCCTGACATGAAAATTGCATAACTAACCCTAAACTTTTAAGGAAACTTACAAGCTCCGTTTAAATCAGCATATTTCTCGTATTAAAGTTGAGAAAGTGTCTGCAAACATTATATTCCTCTTCTTGTGAATTTATTGGTCTATTCCTCCCTGTGGATATGACATCTTTACTGTGGTTAAAATTGATATTTAGTTTTGATTGAGAGATTTCCACCACATTAATTACGATATATCCTCTATTGATATCATAAGAAAGCGAAAATCTCTTCGTTACCCCCCTCCTCCTCAGATTTTTCCTTCATTAGAACCAAGTCAGACTTGGGTATTCGGGTTATTTGGATTCGGCCTAGACCTGTCGGCGTGTGTGGAGGGCGAGGGTGTGACGAGGTAAGAGAGGACGGAAGCGATCGGTCTTTGGCTGGATGCGGTTGTGACAAAGAGTTGAAGATGATGAGCTGGTCAATTTGGCCGTTGATCAGCTCGATGAGAGGGGTGGAGAAGCTTGTCGGATCTTGAAGAGATGTTGACTGGTGGAGAGAAGCAGAGGTGGGTCTTGATCTTTTCTAAGCTCAAGAAGACGGCCTGATGAGCTAGAACTTATATAGAGCTCATAACCGAGCTCTAATTGAGGAAAGGAGCTCTATTTGCTTGGAGAATAGGGCACAAGATACCCACAGATTTCGTGGGTTCTCTAGGGCACAACCTCTCGAATTAGAAGCCAAAATTTGGTACAAATAATCTTTGTAGTGTGAACATCAATTCCATCAAATTTGTTGGGATTTGATGAGGATTTGAGATGGTCAAAGCACGCCTGTTGGTTGATTGATCACCAATGGAGGTAGAGACCTATATGTGAAGAAGTGAAGAAGTTAGGGGTCTTTTTGCAATTAATTTGAAAGTTAGGGGCTTGATTGAGAGAAATAGAGATTTAAGGGACTGAAATGAAAATTAGGTCAAGATGGACTCTGATTGAGCCCAAATTTTGGAAAAAATCTAATTTCGACCTAAGGAATTTGATGGTGTAGTTGGATTTGAGTTTTGATCATATTTGATTAGGCAATTTGCACAGAAGCCCAAATTAGGACAAAATCCCATCTTAGACTCTGTCCAAGGTCAAAATGGGTTTAGACGGTCAAACCAAGGGTACCAAACCTATTAGAATATTTTTATATGATTTTTATAATGTTTATATGAATTTTATACTGACCAGAACCTCTTTAATTTAAGCAGGTCTAAAATTAGGGTTTTGGTGTATTAATTCGGTTCTCAAAACATGCGAAACCCTATTTCTGTCTGTGTGAACCCACTTATTAGACTTTAATGCTCATTTGACCTTTCAATTAACCCCTAACAAATCTTGTGGTTAACCTGTGTTTCAATATGTGTTGTTAAAATTGCAGAATTAACCCTGATTTCCTATTCTTTTCTCAAATCAGAATATTATAGAATTACGATCCTCAGATGATCATGTAGGAGCTTTTATCAATCACACCTAACTAAAAGTGGCTTGTTATGGCCTATGATGGTGTTTCCATCATCTGTAACTATTGATAGATGAACTGAACTATTGTGTTACAACAATGTTCAAACATACGACGTAGAGAGGAAAGAATTTTTTTCGATGCATGTTGCATTGTTGTAGACCATTAACGACTTTCTAACATATGAAAATTTGTCCAAATGAAGTACAAACGAGAAGTTTTCCTGTCTGGTATTTATGGATAACATTCGTCACCTACAATTTCCTGAAAGCAACAAGTTCTGTTACTTAAGGCACCATAGATTTCTGTCTATTGAGCATAGATGACGAACGTTATAGTTTAAGGATATAGTAAAATGTGTTCTTATTCAACCAAGAATCTGAGAAATAAGATAAGCACAGATTCCATCAAGTTGTCAAGATATGAAGTCATGGAAAAATTATAAAAACTTGGTAACATACAATTAGGTCATATGTTCAAAAAACATCTAACAATTTTGAAGGATTTGGGATTAAAAAAGAAGAGCATTTTCTTCATGAAGCTCTTATGTTAGAAAGAGCTGACAGTTTGTTGTTCTACTGCGAGATGCATTAAAAGATGTTGTATCATTGTAGTTAAGAATCATGATAAAACAAATAATATTTATAAAGATTTTGGTGAGTACCGAGTCGTTCGCAAGGAGGCAAAACATGATTTTTATTCGAAAGCCTTTAAAAAAGTCATTCTAAACAAATATTTATATATTTATATATGTATATATATAAGCATCAGATATTCAGATAATCAGAATTTTATTGCTATTTGGAAATAATTTTTCAACTATGAATAGAAATAACTATGCTAGAGAGAGAGAGAGATAGCAGATGACGATGACACCACTTGTGGGATTCTTGTGGGAAGTGCGGCAACACTTTAGATCCGGAGCGCCGAGATGAAGACAGGAGAGGAGTTGTTGAGAGGAAGAGAGGCTAGAGTTGTATTTGGTGGGAGTTGCTTTCAACTGGGGGACCCTGGGGCTTTTCTTATAGCTTTAATGAGGGGTAGATTGGGCATTTTAGCCCTCCAACTCATGCAACAACTCAGGTTCGATTAGATCCGTCGATCGGGAGAATAACAGCTTTGATCGCACTTCAATCCAACCTCTAACGCGCCTTATACGTGCGAATGCATTCTGGTGGTGCTACATGGCAGCTTGTGAGTCACCCGATCGTGATCCGCCGCTCGCTCGCTTCTCCTCGCACGCTCACATTCAAAACGCGCACGCTTTGATTTCAGCCGTCCGATCTCATGATCAGACGGCTTAAATCACACGCAACACCATCTTAAGATTAATCACATGCAACCATGCATTTGTGGCGACGTCAGATCATGCATACGCATCGAAGACCCCTCGTCGCTCCACGCATTCCCCTCCACACCCTTCGATCGGGATATGATGGTCGGATTTAGCTCGAATGCCATCGCCTTCCGAAATTGTGCGTAGCACGGCTCGATCTTGTACCCCTCACTGCAATTGGGGAGCGCTAACCAACGCGTTATAAGAGCGGATGGTCGCGTTTCCTTTTCTATGTGAGGCTGCTATCAGTCATTGGAAGGAGATCCAACGACTGAGTTCTTCTCTTGGCTGATGAGGGCGCAGCGAAGGGCGGTCGACGTGGCACGTTTGCGGCCATTGGATGACGATCCAATAGCCCACAATGCATGAGAAGAGTTCTTTAGAGATTTAGGGCGCGGCGAAGGGCGGCTGTGATATCGCCACATGGTGCCATTGTGGCCGTCCATCTTCCTCTCTTTGTAGCCTGTGTTGTAGGCCTTCGATTGAGATAATTTTTGTGCATGATTGCACATCAATCGTACAACCTAAAACACCTGAATTGAGGTAGATTCTAGCATAACTTCGAGTCAATGCATGCATAAGCATCGTAATTTGCATACTAGTTAGTGTATTAGTCATATAGATAATATTATCATTTTATGACCTAAAAGAGAGATGATTTTAATCGCAGATGATTCAAAGCTACAGATGTCAGATCAGACTAGACAGATCTGATCATAACGATGATGAAAGTCCAACACTACCGAAATCATCCCGATTAGACAACCAGAGCATCGTGTGCAGTCCATAGAAGAATGAATATGATGGAGCTAAGGGACAAAGATCCGAGCCTTAGATGAAGAATCCAACCACATGGATGAATCCAGATTGACGATTGCAGTTCAACGACGCAAAAATCAACTCAATAGGAGGTCTACAACACCAGATACAAAGAAAAAAAGATGGACAACCATGATGGCGTCACGTGGCGCCATCACAGCCACTCCCTCACCACCGCTCCATCTAGGAAGGCCGCACCACATGCTGTGGGTCGTTGGATCTTCATCCTACGGCCACGAGCGTGCCACGTCGCCCGCTCAGACTGGATAAGGATAAATACAAATAAATAAGTATATATAACAAAGGCTTTGCGTAGAGTAGTGGCTCGCGCGCACACATGCATGCGAGGGGCACGGGCTCGAGCCTCGCACTGCGCGAAAATGAAGCGAGTGCGTGCAGGCGCAATTGCACGCGATTCTATGCACTGAAGTGTGGTGACGTGGCACCATCAGAGCGTGTAGCGGGTATGCGTGATCTCACACGGTTGCTTCGACGCTAAGGCAACGGTTCTCGTTACAATCGGACGGCTGATGTTAAGGTGGGATTAAGGCTTGAGCGGTGAGAAGAAAAAGACGAAGGGCATGCGAGGTGGAAGCGAGGCCGTGCGATCTTCGATCCATCGCTCCAGCGGCTGCCACGTGTTATCACCAGAGCAAATCCGAGCGTAGAAGGTTTTTTGAAGGCTATTTTGAGGCTGAATCAGAGCCGTTGATCTCTCGATCGACGGATTTGATTAGCCAAAGGGTTGTTGCACAAGGTTAAGGGTTAAAATACCCTTTTTTCCCTCCATCGAAACTATAAAAGAAGGCCCAGGGCCCCCCAGTTGAAGGCATCAACTTAGAAGCTCTCTCTCCCATCTACTCCAGATCTCTTCTACCGTCTTCTCTGCAATTCTCCATTCCGATGCTCAGGATCTGAGGTGCTTTCGCATCTCGCACAAGCATCCCACAAGTGGCGTCGTTTCTCTGCCACTTTCTTCTCTCTCTCTCTTTCTATCTATCTATCTGTCTCTATTAGCATTTTCTACTGTGAAAAATTTTATCTAATTGCAATAAAATTCTGATTCTCTAAGTATCTGCTTTATACATATATACATATATATATCTAGTTAGAATTAGTTTTATTGAAATGCTTATGCAAAAATCAAGATTCCCTCCTTGCGAATGACCTGATACTCACCGGAGTTTTATAAATTTATTTGTCGATGTGTTTTCGTGCTATACTGCAACTAAATAACTTTTAAAACACGAATTACGTGTCGGACAAGTTGGTGCCGTTGCCAGGGTGGCAACAGAAATTTTTGAAGCTTTTTGGTGCATATTTGAGATTTCTAACTTTCTATTTTCATTGATTTCGTGTGTGCAGGAAAATAAGGAAATCAGAACGAAACACGACAATGGGAATTGCGGTTTCGAACCTCAGGTAAGTACTCGTAGTTTAGATTAGTTAGCTTTAGGATTTTACTTGAACTTTAGGATTAGTTAGAATTTGTTTGCATATTAGAAAAGAAAATTTCTTTATTTTTGCGCTGAAATAAAGTTTTACATTAAAAATTCAATTCTCAGATATTCGTACGTCCAAAAATTTTAAAATTTTTATTGGACATATATTTTAAAGTCAAGAACAACATATCTAAATTTCACACAAATAAAAGTTATATAAAAATTTTAAAAATTCACACACTGATCTGTTATCAATACAGATTTTGTTCCTGATTTTTCAGAGTTCAAAATATCATAGGAATTTTTATATAACTCAAATTGCTTGAAATTTCAGGCACTGACTTAATTAGATAATAAAGAATTTAGGAAAAGTTTGAAAAAATTATTTCTTGCACGTTTGGTTGCACGTATTATCCAATCACCAACTGGGGGTCAAAACAGACTGCAAAACCCCCAGTACAGTTTAAATATGAAAAAAATAGAAAAGGTGCATTAAAATTCTTGAAAAAATATTTTATAAGTGCCTAGTTAGTGGTGCAATAAGGACCAATTGATTTCATTGCTTGGGTCTCACCACTCATCATTTTAAACCTAAAAAATCATTTAGAGCTATTTGTGCTTAGGGTTTCTTGCTAAGGATAGGGCACACCCGCATTTCCATGCTCAAAGGAAATCTATCAAACAAATTGAGATTTGTAAAACTCTTTGTGTGCCTCATCAGAACCTTGGTTGAAAATATTTAATCAAGTGAACCCTAAAACATGCTAACGCAAGCATTTGAATCTTAAAAGATACTTCATCATAAAAGTTTGCTTGTGAACCCTTTGCCTGCACACTTCACATCTTTGTAATTAACTTTAAGGGAAAAAACCCCCTAATGCCCATCATATTCCAAAAGCACATTAAACCCAAATCTAAAACTGAGTAGACGTGTCCTAGATAGGACTAATAGACTTGGGGACTTGAAACTAGATTGGGCTAAGGTCAAGGCCTTGTCTACTTGGACCCACTGGTGACAAGAAAGGTCGGTGTAGTAACTGCGTTAACCTTTAGTGATGTCCCACCGTGCAGGGTGTCCTAAGAGGTCCCACCCTTCTGGCCAGCAAAGTAATTCAAGGGTTGATCTAACCCTGTCGTGTTTTGGGGAGCCAGGATCAGGTCTAATTAGGGTTGGCACTCTAAGGACTAGTTTGATTACTTGTATTGAAAGGGCGGGGTATTCTCTCATCTGTCTTCTCTCTCTCATCTATTAACTTTCGTCTGGTACATGGATGCTAAAAGGTCTCTGAACCCTAATTTGGTACCACCTTTAAAGAGTAAACTAAAGAGAAGACCCAATTATTTTGAATACACTCCAATATCCAATTGCCATGAGGAAGAACTGATTGAGGAGGAAACTAGGAACCCATACTCCTTTGCCTCACACTATTCCTCCTTTCCTCCCTATCCCAACCCTTTCGTTACATCAACTTCTTTAGGTTGGGAGAACTCTCCTCAATACCCGGGACTTGATTCCATTGCCTATACCTCATATTCCCCAGGTATAGCCAGGCCCATCTCAAATCCCACACGAATCTCTGGATTTCAAGGATCTATACAGTCTAATGAGACACTCTCCATACAGGACCAGCAACTGGCTGGCATGACTAGTTATCTTGACCGGTTCAGCCAAACTCATCTCTCCCCAGATCATGGATATGCCTCAGAATACCAACACCTAGTATACTAATCCTATCCTTGAAATCACTGTTCAAATTATCCCAATCCCACCCAAACAACTTCACCTTCTCATTGGGATAACCCTACACCAACCAACCAAGGATATGATTCTTACCCTAGGTATTCAAATGATGGATATTCTGATTTGACTGAGGTTAGAAACTTTGAAAATTATTATCCTCATCCTAAGCAAATCCCTAACCATGGCGATGATCCTGAGATCACCCAATTACTCTAAGTAATCCAGGGGATGAGATAAGCTAATAAAAGAAATACAGATAATCTGACAAAATAGCTCAATAGAATTCGAAAAGCACAAAGTGATAAAACAGCTCCACCAAGTATGGAACAAGTTGGTGATAAGCCACTCAAGGTTGAGGATCCAACCCTAAGTATGACATCTTATCAAATCCCAACCTCCACATACACTAAGCCCACCCACCAGCCTTGTGATTATCCAAAACAGTTCCTTGTTGATATCCCAAAAGTTGACTTTGAGGAGGAAGGCTCACTTGAGGAAGCATATCTTGATTTAGGCCCTGAATTGCAACCATTCTACTTTGAGGAGCCAATTCATAGTGAGCTGGAGTATGAGTCTTTTATATTTAAAGACACAAAATTGGATTACATGGATGATTTGGGAGAATCAGAGCAAGATCAAGAAGAAAGAAAGATTGGGAACAGTGACACTCCCAACCAAGCATGACTGGATGGCTCTGATGAAATCTTGTCTGAGGATTACCATGATCAAATATGCTTAAATGATTCAATATCTAGATTTGGCGATACTGATCATTCCCATATAGAACCTGAATCTGCTTTCACTTCTGTTTCAGCTAATTTGCACCTTTCTCTCCACATCCACCAGAGTCTTGAGGAAAAACCTAACCATTATCCCCAACATCTTGAGATTGAACAAAATAGACAATCCCCTTATGAAAAAGATGTTCAAGAAATTGCAGAATTATTGGGGATGACTTATGAGGATCTATTTGAGGAAGCAAAGACTTTAGTTGAATCATGGGATTTGGAAGAATTTGACTTGATTAATGAGAAACAAGAAGATATTCCCTCATAAGATATAGTCCGAAGAGGATTTGTGGTGTTGACTAATCCAAACCCCAATCTTATGGTTCTAAGGAAAAATGAATTAAAACAAGATTTGGGCAACTCAAATGAGACTGTTGATCACCCCTGGGATAAGATTAAGGACTCTGAGAAGTCTAGAACTATTGAGATGGATCACTAGATCTTATTTGACTCACCTACTCGACATCCATCCACACCTGATTTGACTTGCGAAGTGGTTTCTTATACCATTTCAGACTACATCACTCGGGTTCCTCCTTTCATTTCCCATCACTTTCATAACCCATATGATGTATTTCCCACGAACCACCCTGTATCCACCTCATCTGCCTTCCTTATGCATCACTTCTTAAGGTTGCCACTATCTACTTTCCACTTTGGCACCCACACTAATGTTTCTTTCTTCTGTAGCATTTGGCTGTAATTAGTTTCAAGCCTGTTCACTTTATTTTTCTGACCTTTTGGGCTTGGTATTCACCATCAGCTGGTTCGCACTTGTGGATCACTGATCCTTACACTGCATGACCATATCTTTATTTTAATCTTGACCCAACCCATCAATCTAATCATTCATTTTTGGGTTTAAGTCCGGCAAATGACGTTAAACTTAGCGCTGGCTGGGAGGCAACCCAGTATTCATTATAGGTAGCTTTGCATCTTCTGCATCCACACTGACCTAGATTAACAAACATAGTCAGGTGATATCCCTTCCTCTTGCTTATTATATTTTGATTTTCATGCATACATTTCAATGAGGACATTGTAATGAATAGGATGGGGGGGTGGACATTGCATGTCTTATCTTTATATCTGAAAAAAAAATGCATTTAAGTATAATGAATTTTTATTAAGGTTTTATTAGGGATTTATTCTTAAGTTGATTCCTGAGTTTAGAATCCAGTATAATTTCACACTAACACGTAGAATTTGCAATAGATCCTCTGTGAAGATCGATAAACATCTTTAGTTTGTCGAGAAGAAGTAGTGCTTCGTCTCCTAAACCCTTGGACAGTAATTAGGGAGTTAGGCAAATTATCTTCTAACAGATCCACCAAACAAGTGTGAGGTGAGAGTAGAAAGTCTACTGGTGCTCTAAGGCTAGTATGAGGAATCTTAAACTTTGGATAATGAGATAATGATACTCGGAGTTAGGCATAGTTTTCGCTCTTGATTTTTGCATACTAAGTTCTTAGTGCGAATCTCTTGAGAGCCACCAAATAAGGCAAATACGCAGAGAGCGGGTTCTGATAAAACTATGACTAAGGTGGATGGTCACAACCGTCCTTTACGGAAACCTAGGCTGAAGGAGGGTATTAATGTCAAGGTCAAAAATACGTTGTCCTATCCATTCCTTTCCCGGTGTCGAGAATAGGCACTTCCACCAAATAAGCCACCTGATATCCTCTTGAACACCCACAATCCTGAATAATGCCTTGTGAATAAAAGTCGTATGTGTTACTGTGTTGCGTTAGTAGATGTCTGAACAAAAAAGGTATATATTTATATGCATATAGAAAAAATAATACACATACAAAAAAAACAGAGAGGAGTAGAAAAGAAAGAACGAAAAAGCAAAAAAAAAAAAGAGTTCATAAGTGTTTTTTTTAGAGTTTATTTCATTGTATTGAGGCAACAACACCCATCACCCTCATTATCCACCAAATACAGCCTTGACCTACTTTTCTGTATTTCTGGCCACCTGAATACAGGCTGAGGAATGCTGACTTAGTCGTAGAGTTATCAGAACCTAATCAAAGTGTTACTGTCAGGAGAGACCACCAAATATACTAATAAATCTGGTGAGATTGTGTGCTTAAAAAGAAAGAAAAGAAAAAGAAAAGAAAAGGAAGAGAAAGAAAGAGAGAAAATAAGTACAAAGGAATTAAAGAGAGTATGGTTTCTCGCCTCTGTCTGAGTTGAATTATTTAATAATATGGAAATTTAGGTTCTAAAGTACTAGTCTACATGTAGCACCAGATGAGTGTGAGCCACCAAAAATAAATCCACTTGACTCAAAGAAAAAATCTTCTACCTAACCCAAAAGCCAGGGATGAATATACAAGATACCTTATAACCTCGAGGGGAGAAGTTTGCCTATCCCAATAGATTTTTACTAAGGGTCAAGTACGAGCTTTAGATGTGGATTGACTTTTCACTTGGATCCGTTGCATAGACTACAACAAAAAACATTACGATTATCTAGATTACTAAAGTATTGGATGAAAATAAAAGACATAAATCTCTAGTCAAACTCTTGATAGAAATCTGTCATGTAGGACCACTTTGCATTTAGTCTTGCATTTGCTAGGGACTAGCAAGATTTAGGCATGGGGGTGTGATTGCACATCAATCATACAACCTAAAACACCTGAATTGAGCTAGATTCTAGCATAAATTCGAGTCAATGCATGCATAAGCATCGTAATTTGCATACTATTTAGTTTATTAGTCATATAGATAATATCATCATTTTATGGCCTAAAAGAGAGATGATTTTAATCGCAGATGATTCGAAGCCACAGATGTCATATCAGACCAGACAGATCTGATCAGAACGACGACAAAAGTCCATTGCTTCTGAAATTGTCTCGATCAGACAACCACAGCATCGTGTGCAGTCCATAGAAGAACGGAGATGATGGAGCCAAAGGACAAAGATCCGAGCCTCAGATGAAGAATCCAACTGCACATATGAATCTAGATCGACGATCGTAGTCCAATGGCGCAAAAATCAACTTGATCGGAGGTCTGCAGCACCGGATATAAAGAAAAGAAGATGGACGGCCATGATGGCACCACGTGGTGCCATCACAGCCGCTCCCTCACCACCGCCCCATATAGGAAGGCCGCACCGCACGCTGTGGGCTGTTGGATCTTCATCCAACAACCACGAGCATGCCACGTCGCCCGCCCAGACTGGATAAGGATAAATACAAATAAATATACAACAAAGGCTTTTCGTAGCACAGTGGCTCGCGCATGGGCGTGCATGCGTGGGGCGCGGGTTCGAGCCCTGCACTACGCGAAATTGAAGCGAGTGCATGCGGGCGCAATTGCACGTGATTGTATGCGCTGAAGTGCGGCGATGTGGCGCGATCAGAGCGCCTAGCGGGTAAGCATGATCTCACGTGGTTGCTTCGACGCTAAGGTAGTGGTGCTCGTTACGATCGAACGGCTGACGTTAAGGCGGGATTAAGGCTTGAGCGATGAGAAGGAAAAGACGAAGGGTGTGCGTGGAGGAAGCGAGGCCGTGTGATCTTCGATCCATTGCTCCTGCAGCTGCCACGTGTCGCCACCAGAGCAAATCCGAGAGGAAAAGGTTTTTTGAAGGCTATTTTGAGGCTGAATCAGAGCCGTTGATCTTCCTATCGACGGATCTGATTAGCCAAAGGGTTGTTGCACAAGATTAAGGGTTAAAATACCCTTTTTATCCTCCATCAAAACTATAAAAGAAGACCTAGGGCCCCCCAGTTGAAGGCATCAACTTAGAAGCTCTCTCTCCCATCAACTCCATATCTCTTCTACAGTTTTCTCTGCAATTCTCCATCCCGACGCTCAGGATCTAAGGTGTTGTCGCATCTCGCACAAGCATCCCACAAGCGGTGTCATTTCTCTGCCACTTTCTTCTCTCTCTCTCTCTATCTATCTATCTATCTATCTATCTGTCTCTATTAGCATTTTCTACTGTGAAAAACTTTATCTAATTGCAATAAAATTCTAATTCTCTAAATATCTGCTTTATACATATATACATATATACATCTAGTTGGAATTAGTTTTATTGAAATGCTTCTGTAAAAATCAAGATTGCCTCCCTGCGAACGACCCGGTACTCGCTGGAGTTTTATTAATTTATTTATCGACGTGTTTTCGCACTATACTACAACTAAATAACTTTTAAAGTGCGAATTACGCATCCGATAGTGCCATTGGCCTGTGATCGCTGATCCGGATCCATTCGTGCGATGGGATTTGGTATTTGAGGTCTGAATTTCTGTCCTCTTGCTCCTTGGCTTCTGATCTTCTATGGGTTGCACGTGATGCTACGGATGTTTGATCAGGACGATTCAGAAAGCGTTGGACTCCCGTTGTCGGCCTAATCAGATTTGTATGGTCTGATCTATCATTTGTGACTCTGCAATCAATTTCATCTCTCCTTTAGAGCATAAAATGGTAATATTATCTATAAGGCTATTAAACTAACTACTATACAAATTATGATGCTTATGTATGCATTATTCCTAAGTTATGCTAGATTCTAAATTAATTCAAGTAGATTAGGTCATATGATTGCTGTGCAATCACATCCCATGCCTAAATCTTGCTAGTCCCTAGCAAATGTGAGACTAAATGCAGAGTCGTTCTAAATGACTGATTTTTATCAAGAGTTCGACTAGAGATTTACTTCTTTTGGTTTCATCCAAAACCTTGGAAATCTAGACAGTCATGAAAGTGTATTGTTGTAGCCCATGTAATGTATCCAAGTGAAAAGCCAATCCACACCTAAAGCTCATACTTGACCCTTAGTAAAATTTCTATTGGGATAGGCAAACTTCTTCCCTCGGGGTTATAAAGTAATATGTAAATTCAGGCCCGACTTTTGGCTTAGGTAGAAGATACTTTGAGTCCAGTAGATTTGTATTTAGTGGCTCATACTCATCTGGTGTTACATATAGACTAGTACTTTAAAATCTAAATTTCCAGACTATTAAATAAATCAACTCAAAGAGAGGCGGAGAAACTGTGCTCTCTTTAGTTCCTTTGTAGTCATTCTCTCTTTCTCTTTCTTTCCTTTCCTTTTTCTTCGTCCTTCTCTTTTCTTTTCTTTCTTTTTGAGCTCACAATCTCACTAGATTTGTCAGCATATTTGGTGGTCTCTCATGACATTAATACTTTGATTAAGTTCTGATAACCCTATGACTAAGTTAGAATTCTTTAGCTCGTATTTAGGCAGCCAGAAATACAGAAAAGTAGGTCAAGGCTGTATTTGATGGATCGTGAGGGTGATAGGTGTTGTTGCCTGAATATACTTGAAACACATTCTAAACTCATAAACTCTTTTTTTTTTGCTCTTTTCTTTTTCTAAATTTTTTTCTATGTATATATATTTTTTCTTTTCTTTTTCTTCCTGTTCTTTTCTTTTTCTATATATGTATATATTTTTTTCTTTTCTCTCTTTTTTTCTCTTTCTCTTCTTTTTTTTTTTCCACATCCTTATATCTACTAACGTAATGCAATATAGCATACGGACTTTTATTTATGAGGCATTATACGGGATTGGGGGTGTTCAAGAGGATATCGGGTGGCTTATTTGGTGGAAGTGCCTACTCTTAGCATCGGGAAAGGAATGGATAGAACAACATATTTCTGACCTTGACACTAATATCCTCCTTCAGCTGAGGATTCTGTAAAGGACAGTTGTGATCATCCACCTCAGTCCTAGTTTTATTAGAACCTGCTCTCTGCGTATTTGCCTTATTTGGTAGCTCTCAAAAGATTCACACTAAGAATTTATACGCAGAAATCGAGAACGAAAAATTATGCCTAACTCAGAGTATCATTATCTAATTATCCAGAATTTAAGATTCTTTATACTAGCCTTAGAGCACCAGTAGACTCTCTGCTCTCACCTCACACTTGTTTGGTGGATCTACTAGAAGATAGTTTGCCTAACTCCCTAATTACTATCCAAGGGCTTAGGAGAAGAAGCATTGCTTCTTTTCAACAAATTAAAGATGTTTATCGGTCTTCATAGAGGATCCATTGCAAATTCTACGTGTAAATGTGAAATTATACTGGATTCTAAACTTAGGAATCAACTTAAGAATAAATCCCTAATAAAACCTTTTTGATAAAAATTCTTTATGCCTAAATGCAATATATATATTTTTTTGACATAAAAATAAGACATGCAATGTCCACCCTCTCATGCTTATTCATTACAATGTCCTTATTGAAATGTATGCGGGAAAATAAAAAAGTAACAAGCAAGAGGAGGGGATATCACCTGACTAAGCTTGTTAATCCAAGTCAGCTTGGATGCAAAACTACCTGTAATGAATACTGGGTTGCCTCCTAGCCAGCGCTAAGTTTAATGTCATTTGCCGAACTTAAACCCAAAAGAAATATGTAATTCAATATTGTGGGTCAAGAGGAGTAATGATTGTCGTTGAGAGATTCAGAATTAGTATAAAGATATGATCGTTTGATCCAAGAATAAGTGATCCACAAATGTGGACCAACTAATGATGCAGTCCTACTCCGAAGAGTTTTTCTAATTTGAGATAGACAATAGGGCTGCATAGATGAGGTTCATGAAGCAGAGCCTGTTCATTAATCCAGTTCCATAATTCAAGAAGAGGTGGTAGAGGGTCTGGATTGAGAACAAGATTGAGGTTTAAATTTGGTTCTGAATTAGAATCATAAGGATCCTCATAATGGTAGTTGATGTCAAAAATCATGAATTCTCCAGGCTCTAGGTCATATGAGGACAAAGGTAGAGTTGTGCTGAATTCGTCAAAATCCTCATCAGAAATCACTTCTTCCTCATCAAAAGTCATTTTTTCTTTAGATTCAAGCCATCCATTTGAACCAGTTGGATTATAAGTTCTTCCCCATTCCATCATGATTTGAGCTTCTTTTTTTGAGGTTGTTTCTTCATTTTCCTAGTTCATATCCTTTGGTTGTCCAATTTCTTGAACCCCTTAAAATTCAATAGTTCTTGAATTTCAGGGTGGATGTATTGAGGATTCTTAATGTTATCATCTAATTCATCATAAGATACTCCCAAGAGTTTCTTAATCTCACTAATGTCTTTTTCCATTTGATTTTCTATGGGAGGTGGTAGATCAGAATCATCCTTAAGTACATCACTTTCTTGTCTTTCATGTTCTTGAGATTTGGCAGGATTTGGATCATCTTTAGTGTGAATTGCCAAAACCTCTTCAATTATTCTTACGACCTCGATGGAACCACAATTCACCTTATTCTTTTGGGAGGCTTTAAAGATATTGAATTGACAAGTTTTCCTTCCAGAAGTGATTTGCATAATCCCTGTCTCACAGTTGATTAGGGCCTTGGCTGTGGCCAAGAAAGGTCTTCCTAAGATTATCGGTGTGGTTCAAGTTTTCTGATGGCTCCATATCTAAAATTAGAAAGTCCACAGGGTACTCAAAATCCCTCACTTTTATAATCATATTTTGTAAAAGTCCCTTTGGGATCTTGGTTGACCTGTCAACAAGCTGAAGGATAACATCAATGTGTTGCAAGGGACCTAAATTCAATTCCTCATATAATTTTGTGGGGATTAGATTGATGGAGGCATCGAGGTCTAGTAAGGCTTGATCCAAGATAAAACCATCTATCTCACATGAAATTAAAGGGGTCCCTAGATCTTTATTTTTAGGAGGGAGTTTATTTAAGATGATGGCACTGGCTTATTAAGAAACTATGACCCTTTTTAATGATTTGGCCTGGCGTTTCAGTGTTTATGTTCACGAGGCGAAATCAGGTTTTAAAATTGATGTGTTGTAGTATAGGTTGAAATTGCTCAAAAACAAATAGATTTTATTACTCGAAGTTTTAAGTCCAAGGTCGAACACAGGGAGCAAATTGGGGTTTAAAAATCAAGAGCACAACTTTGGAAAATTGAATATAATATGCAATGAAAACTGGAGTTGTAATGCAAAAATGTAAGCATAGGAGAATAAAGGAGTCAATATATGAATACAAGCACAAAAAAGAATGGATGTTTGATTTTGTGAATCAGATGTCTTAAACTATGGGTGCTATAGTGCTTCTTCTCTTTTTCTCTTCTCTGATCTGAAGCTTCTGTTCTTCTCTGGCTGCTTCCTTCTTCTTCTTCTTTCTTTCTTTTCTTCTGTTCTCGTGCCTGTGCCTTAGCTTCTTTTCCTTTGCCTTTGGCTTCTTCTCTTTCTTCTTCTTCTTTCTCTAGCGGCTCCTCTTTCTTCTGCCTTCAGTTCCTTCTCCTTCTCTTTCTTCTTCAGCCCTTTAGCCTCTCTGAGTTCAGCTTTCTTCCTCTTCAGTCTTTCATTCTCCTTCCTTAGCTCTCTCTGGCCTCTGCCTTCTTCTTCCTTGGCTTCTTCTTCTTCTCCTTTCCTGCAAGAGAAAAACCTATCCCTACCCACGCGTGCTCTCTCTTCCTCTTTCTCTCTTAGGCTCGCTCTCCCAGAACCGCTTTCTCAGGTAATCGGATCGGGTACGCGCCCGGGACCAGGCCCACCGACGTGCGGTGGTGGGCAAGGAGTGCAGGTCAGGTATACGGGTCACACCAGGTCTGCGGAGGCAAGGTCATGGATGAGTCGGTGAGAGGGTGAGTGGAACCTCACCCTGTGGTCAGGAGGCGATAAGGCCACTGCACTTTTTCAATTTATTCCACTGCGGCACTTCAAGACTTTCCGAGGTGGGACTATCTTCCCACCTCCCTTCGCGTGTGTCCGCAGCAGGTGTCTTCACTTGATTGCAGCGGCTACTGAGGTCTTCGTAGCCAATTGCTTGTCTGGAGCTGTGCGCGAGAGGAGTCCGTACACCCTGGGACTCAGCCTGGAGCGGGGTGACCTGGGGGAAGCTCGCTAGCAAGCTGCTTGCTTGCGTTAATGGCGGCGGACCTCCAACACCTGTTAACATGAAAACGTCCTCGCGGCCTTGTCAGAAAGCTCAGAAAGCTTCGCTGAGACACGACGAATGTGTTGCGGGGGTCGGCATAGCGTGGGGCTACCGGAGTGTGCGTGCCGAGGGAACCCTGTGTGCATGAGAGTGGGTGTGTTCAAAGGGTGTTTTGGGGGCATGGCACGGTGAGTGAGGTGAGGGGTTACGTTCAGTGAGGTGTTGCGGAGCTTATGGGATGGTTGGCGAGGCGGATGGAGGTGCGGATTGACGGGGATGCCTCGCCGAAGGTTTAGCCGGAGATGAAGAAGGTGAGGGTGATTGCGTGCGTCGAGGGGCATTTTCAAGAAATAAAGAGGGAAAAGGGATTAGAAAGCAGAGAGAACTTAGCTGGGCGTAGAGAGATGAAGGGGGAGGCAGAGATGGCGGCTGGCTCGTATTGCCGTCGCCGAAGACGAAGCACTCAGAGGGGGGAGGACGGCGACAATGAAGGGGCTGCAGAGGCGTCGGCAGGTGCGGCGTGACGCGGACGAACAGGAGGAAGAGAACCATGCCACTGGTATTGTGGCTTGGCGACGAGGGAAAGAGAGGGTGGTCGCCAAAACTTGTTGAGCCATTGGCTGGAGGGGGAAGTGTTGAATTAGAGGGATTCTTAGGCCAATTTCAAGCGTAGAAGATGCAGAGGGATTTGGGTTTAATTTTATAGGCCCTCAAGGAATGATTTGTTCTTGGAAGCCAAGCTTCCAACCACGGCAAGCTCACCAGAGATGGAAGTTTGAAGAGATTGGGTATCAAATAGAGCCTCGAATTGTGTTCAAACTGGAGGGGATTTCTAAGAGAATCTCCCTTTCAATTTTGAAGGGGATTCTCTGAGAAATCAGAGAGATCTTGCTCTTGAATTCTCGCTGGAGTAGGATTCCCTCCACTATAATGGTGGAGGGACCTAATTTCAAAGAACGAAGATAAAGATAGGGGGGTTTCTGCAGAGGTTTTCAAAAGATAGGGGTAGAAATTTAATTGGGCTGGACCTATTTGCAAAGTAGGTCAAGATGAATTCTCCTTAGGTCCAAATTTTGGTATATACCTAATTTGGACATAAGAAATCCAATGGTGAAGTTAGATTTTAGGTTTGACCACGTTTGACTGGGTAATTTAGGCAAAAACCTAATTTAGGGCAAATATTTGTCTGAGACCCCAATTTTGGTCAAAATAGGTTCTAAGGGTTAAATTGAAGGTTATAAACCCTAGAGAATATTTTTTCATGATTTTTAGAGGGTTTAGGTGAATTTTATCTTGACCAGAACCTTGTTAAATCAAGCGGGTTTATTTTAGGGTTACAAGAAGTCATTTAATTCCTAGAATTCACATGAACTCTTTTCTGTTTGAACCAACCCACTTTTTATCTTGTTAAGACCATTTGACTTGTGTTTAGCCCATGAGAAATCTCGTTGTTGTGCTATAATGGTAAAGTTATAGTTTTACCCTTTGTTTCTTACTTTTCTCTCAGAATGGTTATTCATTGAGTTAGGACCTCCAGTTGGTTATGTAGGAGCTATTATTCTCTTTTTTGGATCAAAATGAGCTAGTTAGGGCTCATGATGGGGTTCCCATCAGTGCACAATTCCTTCAGAAATTTTGCACAGGTTAGGATGTTTTCAATGACTTCAAGGAGTGGTATATTTACCTGGACTTGCTTTAAAATCTCAAGTGACTCCTTAGATTGATTGGTTTTCTTTCCCTGGATTTGTTCAAGGCTTCAAAAAAAGGTGCTTGAGAGAAATCATGAGAGTGTTCAAATCCTAAGTCTTGTTTTCTAGATTAACTTGGTCTCCCAGGTCAAATTCAGGTTCCTCAAGATCTTGGTAAGATTTTGATGTAGAAGGATAAGGATCTTGGATTTGTTTCCCACTTCTCAAAGTGATAGCACAAGCATAGGCATTAGGGTTAGAAGGGTTAGGTGGGTTTGGCAAGATAGGCTGAGCTTAGGTTGGGTTGGGGTTAACAAAACCAGGTGGGTGCTGGGGAGCAAGTTGAACTATATGTGCTTATTGCTCTCGTGCGGTGTTTTGGTTAACCCTATTGAAGTTTCTTAGGTTGGGGATGGGTTGGGATGGCAGCATCTCGTGTTGTCTACCATCAACTAGTTGGTCTAGTCGTCCCGTCAATTCTATCCTCAATTGATTTATTTCTTCCTTATGTCTTAGATTCATTTCTTGCATTTCCATGAGGACCAGACTCAGATTAGAGGGCTGATTTTCCTGAGTAGGTTGTGGCTGATATGTGCGTGGTTGTGTGTACCTACTAGGTTGCCCATACGTGTTAGGATTGGTCAAGTTAGGACCCTAGGCGGGTTTCTGAATTGACTAAGCAAAGTTAGGATGGTTGCACCATCCCGGGTTGTAATTGTTTGAATAGGGATCATTTCTAGTGTAACCCTGAAGTACATTCACATCCTCCGGATAGCTAGGCATCGGGATGCCTAGTTTAGCATTCGAGGGCATCAAGTTCCCTCCTTAGTGCCGGTTATGACCTGGTCCCCGCATCCCTATAGGACACGAGAATCGGACCGACTCGACTGATCCCAAGACCCAGTCGTCCAACGAGAAAGTAACCAAAAAGCAGTAAAATAAACCACATTCACCATGCAAGTAACTAACAGTAACAAAAGTACAGTAGTAAAGAAAAGAACTACTACAGTACATACCACCACAACAGTAGAGAATGAAAAACAGTTACAGAAATATGAAGTTTACAATAAAAGAGTACAAGGTGAAACAGAAATACTCACTACTACAGAAAAATGGTACAACAAAAGTGCAACTACTGGGCTCTACTAAGCCCAGCACCCTCTGCAGCTGTAGGCTTTGGCTGCTCAACACCTGGTCCTGAAAAAGGTGACAAATATGACAAGTCAGCGAAACACTGAGTAGAGTGGCAACCAGCTAGCTAAGAAAACAGTAAAGGTGGACAAGTAGCTATTGTTTTTAATTTCTTTCTTTATTTCTCTATTTACTCTTTCTTGATTTATTTCTCAGGTCTTTCTCTTGATCTCGAATGTTCCTTGTGGGAATGATCTTGATTGTAGTCTTTTTCGAAAAGTAGACGTAGCACGTGGTGCTCTCCTGGCTGGGAGAGTCCCCCGTGGTGGTTATACCCTCAGTCAACCACCCCAAGGTCGCTGACAAATGTAACGGTGACTACGACCCGCGCGATAAACGCACGGGTAGCTACCCTGCACTGGTACGCGGTCAGTCGTTTCCTTTAACGGGTGCGCCCAAAGCACAGTACGGAACCAGTATAGGGCAGAGCCCTCTCAGTAACAGGGTCCAGCCCCTCCATAGTAACCAAACAAGGGTCTTGCCCCTCCACAGTCTGCGCACCCTCTTCTGACTACCCTGGTTTGCCCAGTGGGCCTAACAAGTTGGTGTAGGACGGCTAGCTGAACCCCGGGACCTGTGGGGTGGCTAGCTCTCTCCCTACACTAGTAGTTCTCCTCGTTACTGTGTACGCGAGGGACAAAAGTCGATACAAAGTGGCCAGACCTAACCCCGGGTCCCTGGGGCAGCTAGCTCCGCTCTGCACTAAACAGGGGGACAGTCGCTCTCCTTGGTAGTCCGTACTCATGGGCTAGCTCACTTCCCCATCCACTTTCCCAGTTCCATTCTATTTATTTTCCAGGAGCTCTACTCCTAATTCCCCGTAGGGTTCATGCTCATATTTCTTAGGCCAAGCCATACTAGGTTTCATCATTTCAGTTTTATTCGCATATAGCCCGTGTTTCCAACATTTAATATCAATTTATATACAATCAACTCGCATTTAGTTTCTAAACAACAGGAATTACATGTAGCCGTTACTAGCAACAGTACTTTACATTTCACAGGCAGCTGTTATCCAATTACAGGCAATTATCATTATTCTATCTACTTATCCAAGACTGCAATTCAGGCATTCAAGACATTCGTTTCCATGTTTTTGTTCCTAGGATTCATGTGATACCCTAGGATCTATCATTCAATCTAGTTTTCAGGTCTTAGTATTCATGCCATATCCTAGGATCTATCATTTAATTTAGAGATGCATTAATGTTTGTAATTAACTAAGGGGAGCCACTCTACCCACAAAACCAGGAGTAATGGGGGCGTGATCGGCAGGTCCACGTGCCTCCGCAACCCCCAAAGTCGCAACAGAACGAGGTCCTAACACAAGGAGAAATCGCAAGGAACCACTCAGAACAGGATACAAGTATTTCAAACAAGTAGAGGAACTAATTCAGAGAAGAACAGAATCTTAAACACGGAAATCGGACCTCGAACGGACCCTAAACGGGTCAAAAATGACAACTCTGACTCAAATCAGACGTCTGGAACACCTTCCAGACATCTTAAAAGTGGTCCAGGTCATACTTCACTCTACGCTGCTCCTCAGACGTCCAAGGATCCTACTAAATCATCTGGACCCAGTTCCAGACGTCCGACCAACTCTCCGGATGTCTGGAGACGCTCTCCGCTGTCTGGTGCCGTGCTTAGACGTCTGAACTGCGTGGGAGGGCGTGTCCCCGCGCCTTCCCAAAATGAAACCTACACGTGCGACAAAAACCTCCTCAACACGACACGTCTCAGCACTTCGACGGAACGGCCTGCATGGCCGCATTTGCAAAAAGGAGGTAGAGGAGAAATTTCGTACCTCTCAGTCGTCTGGAGCTCCCTCCAGACGTCGCCCGCGTCGTCTGGATGTAGGTCCAGATGTTTGATTCTGTTAAAATTTTCTAGAATCTGGACCTCCTCATCTTCTTCCCGCTGCGCGCGAGCTCGCCACGCAGTCGCTCGTCCGCTGCTCGAGCTGCAGCAGCACCAGGGGGGATCTCCGCAGCAGGACGCTCTTCCGCGCGCACACCGGTTGGCCTTGAGCTGCTCTGGCGGGTTCTCTCTCTCTTTCTCATGCGCTCTCCCTCTTCTTCCCTCTCGCTGCACCTCTTCCTCTCCGCACCACACCCTGCAGCAGCTGCTGCCCTCACTCTCGCTCTCGCTCTCACGCTGGAAGGAGGAGACGGTGGGGTGGTGAACGAGGGAGAGGGGATGGGGTATTTGAAGGCGTGGGGGTGGCGTCTGCAGGTCGGCGAGAGGAGAGAGAAAAAGAGGAGGGCGGCGGGTTGCAGTCTGCATGCTGCACGCACATAGACTCGCGATCGTATGCACGCCAAAATTTATTTTCAGACGTCTGGGAAGGCGTCCAGACGTCTGACCAGACATCTGGACCAACTCCCCGATGTCTTAAAAAGTGTTTGATGTCTCGGGTCTTAACAACATAACAAACTCAAAGGAAGTTTCATCCTCGAAACTTACGCTAACTAGGGTACGGAAAAAAGAAGAATAGTATACGCATAACAAACTCAAAGAGGACCGAAGCCGGTCCGAAAAGACGTACCCTCAAAGAGCTCCGGGTACCACTCCCAGGTAGCCTCCTCATACCGCTGGCTCCTCCATAAGACCTTCATCAGGGGTACTTGCTTTCGTCTCAGATTTCGGACAGCTTTGTCGAGAATCTGCACTGGCCGCTCGAGGTAGGTCAGATCGTCACCCACCTCGACGCTCTCATGTCTCAGGACGTGACTGGGATCAGCGACGTACTTCCTAAGGTTGGACACATGGAACATGTCGTGCACACCAGAAAGTTGGGGAGGAAGGGCAAGCCTATAAGCAACGGGCCCCACTCGCTCCAAGACCTCAAAGGGTCCCACGAACCTCGGCGTGAGCTTCCCTCTCACCCCAAACTACTGCAGGCCCTTCATGGGCAAAACACGAAGGAAGACGTGGTCCCCAACCTCAAACTCCACCTCTTTGCGTTTTCGATCTGCATAGCTCTTCTGTCTGCTCCTGACAGTGTGGAGTCGCCTGTGAATCTGCTCGATCACCTCCTGACTCTGCCGGATCAGCCTGGGGCCAACCTCCCACTTGGTCCCCACCTCAACCCAACTCAAGGGTGTCGTACACCTCCGTCCGTACAGAGCCTCGTAGGGTGCCATGCCGATGCTAGAGTGATAACTGTTATTATATGCAAACTCCGCCAGGGGCAAGTGCTCCTCCCAAAAGCCCCTCCAGTCCAGTACACAAGCACACAAAAAGTCCTCAAGTGTCTGTATCGTGCGCTTAGACTGTCCGTCCGTCTGGGGGTGGTATGCTGTACTGAACCTCAACCGCGTCCCCAGGGCCTGCTGAAACTCAGCTTAAAACTGGGATGTAAAATGGGTATCCCGGTCGGATATGATCTCTCGCGGAACTCCGTGTAGACGTACCACGTCGCGGATATACCTCTCTACCAACTGTGCTGGTCCTAAGGTGACTCGGATCGGCAAGAAACGTGCCGTCTTCGTCAATCTGTCAACGATCACCCAGAATGCGTCGTGTCCTCGCTGGGTAACGGGCAAGCCCACCACCAAGTCCATGGTGATGCTCTCCCACTTCCACTCTGGCACTGGAAGTGGCTGCAACGACCCTGCAGGCCTCTGATGCTTGGCTTCACCTGCTGGCACACTAAACACTGCTGTACGAATTCACCTACATCCTGTTTCATTCCCCTCCACCAAAAGTCGCGTCTCAAATCATGGTACATCTTTGTGTTTCTGGGATGTATGGTGAGCCTGGAACCGTGTGCCTCAGTCAGGAGCTCTCTCAACAGCTCCTCGTCCCTGGGAACGCACAAACATCCCCTCATGCACAGTACCTGGTCTGTAAAAGAGAAGTCCCCAGGGTCTCCTGACAACACTCTGTCACGCAATGACTGTAAGTACGGGTTAGCCATCTGTCCAGTGATGATGTGGTCTATCAGCTCTGTCCTCGTCTGTCGTGTCACCGTCACTGTCCCACAGTGCCCTAGTAATTCTCGAGGCCGCCAACTGCCCATCTCCTCCATGAGGCTCCAACTCTGCGCTTGTAAACTGGCCAAGTGGGCGGGTGCCTTCCAGCTCAAGGCGTTAGCCACCACGTTGGCCTTTCCCAGGTGGTAGGAAATGCTGTAGTCATAGTCCTTCAGGAGCTCCAACCAACGTCTCTATCTCATGTTGAGCTCCTTCTGATCAAACAAGTATTTGAGGCTCTTGTGATCTGTGAAAATCTCAAAGGTCTCACCGTACAAGTAGTGCCTCCAAGTCTTCAGCGCGAAGACGATAGCTGCTGGCTCCAGGTAGTGGGTAGGGTAGCTATGCTCATGGGGCTTTAGTTGCCGCGAAGCCTAAGTGACAACGTGACCCCTCTGCATGAGCACACCCCCTAACCCCTGCAAAGAGGCGTCCATGTACACAACGAACCCGCCACAACTGTCTGGGATGGTGAGCATGGGAGCTGAAGTCAGCCTCTCCTTCAGCTCCTGAAAACATGCCTCACAAGCGTCTGTCCAAGTAAAGGGCACGTCCTTCCGGGTCAGCTGTGTCATAGGACGTGCGATCTGCAAGAAGCCCCTGATAAACCGCCGGTAGTAGCCTACCAGTCCCAAGAAACTGCGGATCTCCGTAACCGTACGCGGTCTCTCCCACTTGAGCACTGCCTCAACCTTGGCTGGGTCAACAGCCAAGCCATCCCCGGAGATCACATGACCCAAGAAGGTCACCTCCCTTAGCCAGAACTCACACTTGCTGTATTTGGTGTACAGCCTATGTCGTCTTAGTGTGTCCAAAACCATCTGCAAGTGCTGTCCGTGCT
Source organism: Thalassia testudinum (assembly GCA_037157565.1). Lineage (NCBI taxonomy): Eukaryota > Viridiplantae > Streptophyta > Magnoliopsida > Alismatales > Hydrocharitaceae > Thalassia > Thalassia testudinum. The sequence continues at coordinate 3,249,109 of JAZHRO010000061.1, forward strand.
ACGTTTGATCTCGAGAATAGATGAGCACATCATCAATAAATACCACCACGAACTGGTCCAAGTACGGTCTGAACACCCGGTTCATCAAATCCATGAAGGCAGTAGGGGCATTGGTCAACCCAAACGGCATGACCAGAAACTCGTTATGTCCGTACCGGGTGCAGAAAGCTATCTTGGAGACGTCTGCATCCTTGATCCTCAACTGGTGGTATCCAGACTCAAGTCTATCTTGGAGAATACCGTGGCACCTCGCAGCTGGTCAAACAAGTCATCAGTCCTCGGCAGTGGATACCTGTTCTTGATGGTAACCCTATTCAACTGTCGGTAGTCCACACAAAGGTGTAGGGTACCATCCTTCTTCTTTACGAACAATACCGGGGCTCCCCACAGAGACGTACTGGGCCTCACAAAGCCCTTCTCCAGAAGGTCCTGCAACTAAGACTTGAGCTCTCACAGCTCAAGTTGTGCCATCCTGTACGGTGCTGTAGAGATGGGGCTGGTCCCCGGTACCAGTGAGATCGCAAACTCGATCTCATGCTCGGGCGGTAGTCCTGGAAACTCATCTGGGAACACATCGGGGTACTCTTTGACCATCGGGAAACTCTGGAAGTCTGCCACAGGGCTGGGCTCCGCCACCACACAAGCCAGAAAGCCCTCACACCCCTGGCCGAAAAGTCTCACCGCCCGAAGTGCAGAAATGCACTTGAAGCCTCCATCCACTGGCTGCTCGTGGAACTCGAAAGAAGGTAACTCTGGTATGGAGAAGACGATCTTCCTCTCAAAGCAGTCCACCAAGGCGTGGTAAGCGGACAGCCAGTCCATCCCCAGAATTACGCCAAAGTCCTCCATTTGTATCATAATCAGGTCAGCGGGAAGGCTGTGTCCCCCAACACTGACCTCACAACCTGTGTACAGCTCCTCAGCTACAAACAGCTGACCACTCGAACCTCTGATCACGAACGGATCCTCTAACAACATACAGTCTTGCCCCAAACTAACAGCAAAATTGGCAGCGACAAACGAGTGCGTAGCGTCGGAATCAAAAAGCATGTAAACAAGTCTGCTTGAAACTGAAACCATACCAGCCACCACTGATCCTGAAGCTCTGGCATCCCTGTGTGTCAGGGCATTGATACGCCCCTCAGCCCTAGGTGCGGACGAAGCAGCCACACTCTGAGTAGGACGGGTAGCCGCCGGCCGGTACCCTCCCTACGACTGCTGTCCTCCTCGCGCCTGGAGACCGCAGCCTCCTGCTCACCCTCCAGTGCTCGACGCGGGAAGCATCTGCTGACCTCCAGCCCTAGATGGGCAGTCCCTCCTAATGTGGCCCGGCTGGCCACACTGGTAGCAAAGGGGGACTCGACTCCCACCCTCAGTGGGTCCCTGCTGATGGCCAGGCAGGGGTCTGGTGCTAACAGCTGGCCCCTGTTGGGGGCCCCTAAAGGCCACTGACGGCACCGCAAAGCGTGACGGCTCTCCTGCGGGTGCCACGTGCCTCCTCTCTCATCGGCCTTGTGAGAAGTCTGGCTGGTAGGGCCTCTTCCGCTCGCTATCAGTGTCGCGTGCGGATGGGTTGGTCTCTTCATATGTCATAGCTGCCTCCACCACCCTCGAGAACGTAGGCAGCTTCAGGGGTTTGACATACCCCCGAATGGCAGGCAAGAGCCCCTTGGTGAACCTCCAAAGGTGCTCCTCCTCGGTAGCCATGGCTGTCGCTGCAAAACGAGACAGTTCTAGGAAACGCGTGCGGTACACGCTCACGGTCATCGTGCCCTGGCGGAGAGTGTGGAACTCTCGCCTCCTCTGGTCTTGCAACATCTGGGGGAAGTACTGCTTACAGAAGAGGGTGATGAACTGGTCCCAAGTCGGCTTGTCCCTCTCCTGATCCCTGACCGCCCTCCACCGCCTGTGTGTCGCGCTCTCCAGCTGGTACGTGGCAAAGGCCACGCGGCACTCCACAGGGGGCGAAGGGTGTCAAATATCTTCTCGATCTGCTCGAGCCAGTCCTCCGCCTTGGTCGGGTCCTCATCCCCCTTGAAGGATGGGGGCTTCAGCTTCCGGAACTATCCGAAAAGCTCATAGTGGCGCTGAAGTGGAGAAGCTAGTACGCCTCTAGGTAAAGAAGCCTCATGCTCGGAAGTGCCAGTGGAAGGTGGGGGGGGTCGAGGCCCACCCTCTCCCCCGCGTCCAGCGTTGTGTCTGTCTCGTGGTCCCACAGAGGACTCCCCCTCCACAGCCCCAGGGAGAGGCGCTCGTGGCGGCGGGTGGAGCTCCACTCGCACGATGTCTCATATCAGCTGGGTGAGGTCCTGGGCCTGAATTCCCAGGAGCAGTGGCTGGTCCACTGAGGCGTCAGGCTCAATGCACCCGCCCCTCCAACCTCGTCCTCGGCCGCGTCCGTGGCCCACCTCGCTAGTCCCGCGTCGAGGCATCTCCTGCAAGGAGATGCAAATACAGAATAGAAAAGACATCAATACCAATCAATATTCAACGAAGAAACCTTAAAATAGATGTCAAAAGGTACATTGTGGTGGCTACTCTAGTTACAAGCATGTGAATTGGTTATTTTCCAGCCAGTTGGCTCACTTCTTGGGACGACTTTGCTCTGATATCATCTTGTTACGACCCGGTCCCCGAATCCCTACAGGACACAAGAATTGGATCGACTCGACTGATCCCAAGACCCAGTCGTACAACGAGAAAGTAAAAAAAAGTAGTAAAATAAACCACATTCACCATGCAAGTAATTAACAGTAACAAAAGTACAGTAGTAAAAAAAGAACTACTACAGTACATACCACCACAACAGTAGAGAATTAAAAATAGGTACAGAAATATGAAGTTTATGGCTCGCCTCTCGTCTGTAGTTCTAATATTTCGTCATAGTATAGTATAGAGAAGAGGTTACCAGTTTAATACAATTTGTTACTCGGAAATAAAAGTTTTCCCGATGTCGAACTCAGGGAGCAAACTGTATTCTAGAAGTATAATGTTTCTATTACAAAAATGAGAGAGAGAGAGAGAGAGATTTGTCTTGTTGGCTTTTTCTTCTTCTCTTCTTTCTCTCGTCTTTGTCTTCTTCTTCTTCTCTTCTCTTCAGTTCCTCAGTCTTCTCTCTTCTTCTTGTTTCTCTTCTGTTCTTTTTCTTCCTTTTCTTTCTTTTGCTTCCAAGCTTTTCTTCTTTCTCTTCGTGTTCTGCTTCTCTCTTCTTTCTCCTTCAGCTCTTTGTCTTCTTCTTTCTTTCTTCTCTGCGGTGCCTGCTCTTCTTTCCTACTTCTCCACGGTGCGTCGTCTGATTTTTCAATCAGACGACTTAAGTAGCCTCTGCTACAGTGCGACCTCCTTTCTTCTTTCTTTCTTCTTCTTCTTCTCACAGTCCTTCTTCTTCTACTTTGCTTCAAGCACCCACGGCGTTGGCTGTGCTTCTTCCTTCTTTCTCTTCTTCTTCTTCTTCTTCTTCTCTGCTTTTTGCCTACACACTCACAGATTGGGCAGAGGGCAAAACCTAATCCTACCCCCCTGCATCTCTCTCTCTCAGATTTCGCTCATAGGATAGCTCTCCCAGAGCCGCTGGGTATTCGGGTACGGGTCGCGCCCGGGTCCAGGCCCACCGGCGTGCGGTGGTGGGCAAGGAGTGCAGGTCGGGTAAACGGGTCGGGCCAGGTCAGCGGGGGGTGGTCGCGGACGAGGCCGGGTAAGCGGGTGAGAGGGACCTCACCCTGTGTGTTGAGGCGATAAGCCTACAACACTTTTACAATTTATGCAGGTGCACGGCTTCAGAATCTACCGAGGTGGGACTAAATGTCCCACCCCAATTCGGCACCTGCAGCTGAGGGAGTTGCAGGCAATCATGGCTGCTGCGAGGCGTTCACCCCAGCTGTAGGCCTGGGCAGGTGCGTGGGGGCGAAGTGCGCGTCTTGGAGAGTCAAGCCTGGGCGAGGCGACCCTGCAGCTGCAGGCGGAAGAAGCTCCACCTGCCCAGCAATGGCAGCGGAGGACGGGGAACCTGTTCACAGAAATACGGCCTCTCGACCTAGTCAGAAGGTGTAGGGAGCTTCGCCAGAGTGCGGCGAAGCTCGTGCGGGTGGAGGCGAGGCATGGGGCGGTGTGCAGGGGCTGCCCTAGGTCGGACTGTGGCTGGGAGAATGGGTTTGTTCGGGGGGTCTTTAGGTAGCGTATGGCAGGGAATGAAGGGGCGGAAGTGGTTCAGCGTGAAGTGGCGGAGGTTTTGGGTCGGTCGGCGAGTCGTGTGGAGTGGTGGAATGATGGGAGCGAGTCACCGGAGGTTGGCCGGAGATGGAGAAGGTGAGGGCGATCAGGCGCGGTCGACGGGTGGTTGAACAAATTGAAGTAGGGAAAAGAAAGAGGGGAGGAAAGGAAAGAACTGTACGTACTTGGAGGGACGAGGGGGGAACGGAGTAGGGCGGTAGTCGTATCGATTGTCGCTGGAGAAGAAGGTGCCCAAAGAGAGGGGGCGGCGGAGAGGAGAGAGAGGGATAGCGCGCACTGGGTACGACGCGACGCGGGAAGATCGGGCGAAGGCGGCTCTGTTGCTGGTATTGCGGCAGAGCAATGAGGAGGAGGAGGAGGAACCGCCAGAGCTGGAGGGCTTCTGCCGGAGCGGGAAGAGAAGAAAGAGGGAGGGGTTTCTCCATCAGAACTGAGCTGCTGAGTTCGGCAGACGGGGGCGGCTTTTATAGAGGTGAAATCAGAGAGGAGGGCGGAGGGAGGCGACGTGCCTCCCTCGTCGGAGGACGGCCGGAGATGGAGACCCATACCTTCCGTGCGTTCGCACGGGAGGTATGGGCAGCCGCAGAGACCATGGAGGTGTCCCTGCGACAGTAGACGCCGCAGGGAACCCCCGGTTGTCTTGGCAGAGGGTCTCCCTCACCCTGCGCGGCGCCATGCTCCGTGCAAAGTTGCCGGAGCATGGTGCTGCTCAGGGTTTTGCCGGGAGGACCCAAATGCAAAGAACGAAGAAGACTTAGGGGCCAAAATACGAGGGTTTCAAAAGTTGAGGGTCAAAAAGTAATAGATGAGGACCAAAATGTAAAGTTGGTCAAGAAGGTCTCTTCTTAGGCTCAAGTTTTTATACATGACTAACTAGGGCCTAAGGATTATAATGGTGAATTTTATTTCTAGAATAAACCTTGTTTGACCGATCAATTTACGTAAAAATTCAAATTAAGTCATTAATTGGGCATGGTTCTCAATGTAGGTCAAAATGGGTTCCTAAGGCCAAATTGAAGGTTATAAATCCTAGAGATTATTTTTCTATGAATTTTAGAGGGTTTATTCGATTTTTTATTTTCCTCGAATCTCGTGAATTGAAGTGGGTTTGTTTTTAGGGTTACAGGATGTCATTTAATTCCTTGGAGTTGCTGTAACCCTTATTGGATCAACTCATCCCACTTTTATTCTTATTAGGTTAGTTTGAGCTATGTTTGGACCCTGAGTTACTCTGTTTTCAGATTGAGTTGGTGAAATTGCATTTTTACCCCTTAGTTCTTATTTTCTTCACAAACTCAGAATCTCTCTGAGTCAAGCCTTTCTATAGTTATGTAGGAGCTTTTTCTTGCAAATCTGGGTTAGATGGTGCTAGTTTAGGGTTTATGACGAGGTTCTCATCAGTTTACAATAAAAGAGTACAAGGTGAAACAAAAATACTCACTACTAAAGAAAAACGGTACAACAAAAGTACAACTAGTGGGCTCTACTAAGCCCAGCACCCTCCGCAGCCGTAGGCTTTGGCTGCTCAACACCTGGTCCTGAAAAAGGTGACAAATATGACACGTTAGCGAAACGCTGAGTAGAGTGGCAACCAGCCAGCTAAGAAAACAGTAAAGGTGGACAAGTAGCTGTTATTTTTAATTTCTTTCTTTATTTCTCTATTTACTCTTTCTTGATTTATTTCTCAGGTCTTTCTCTTGATCTCGAATGTTCCTCGTGGGAACGATCTTGATTGCAGTCTTTTTCGGAAAGTAGAAGTAGCACGTGGTGCTCTCCTGGCCGGGAGAGTCCCCCGTGGTGGTTCTACCCTCAGTCAACCACCCCAAGGTCACTGACAGACGTAACGGTAGCTACGGCACGCACGATAAATGCATAGGTAGCTACCCCGCACAGGCACGCGGCCAGTTGTTTACGTTAACGGGTGCGCCCAAAGCATAGCATGGAACCAGTATAGGGCGGAGCCCTCTCAGTAACAGGGGTCCAGCCCCTCCACAGTAACCAAACAGGGGTCTTGCCCCTCCACAGTTCGCGCACCCTCGCCTGACTACCCTAGTTTGCCCAGTGGGCCTAACAAATCGGTGTAGGACGGCTAGTTGAACCTCGGGGCCCGTGGGGTGGCTAGCTCTCTCCCTGCATTAGTAGCTCTCCCCGGTACTGTGTACGCGAGAGCCAAAAGTTAGTACAAAGTGGCCAGACCTAACCCCGGGTCCCTGGGGCAGCTAGCTCTGGTCTGCACTAAATAGGGGGGCAGTCGCTCTCCTTGGTACTCCGTACTCAAGGGCCAGCTAACTTCCCCATCCACTTTCCCAGTTCCATTCTATTTATTTTCCAGGAGCTCTACTCCTAATTCCCTGTAGGGTTCATGCTCATATTTCTCAGGCCAAGCCATACTAGGTTTCATCATTTCAGTTTTATTCGCATATAGCCGGTGTTTCCAACATTAATATCAATTTATATACAATCAACTCGCATTTAGTTTCCGAACAACAGGAATTACATGTAGCCATTACTAGCAACAATACTCTACATTTCACAGGCAGCTGTTATCTAATTACAGGCAGTTATCATTATTCTATCTACTTATCCAAGACTGCAATTCAGGCATTCAAGACATTTGTTTTCATGTTTCTGTTCCTAGGATTCATGCCATACCGTAGGATCTATCATTCAATCTACTTTTCAGGTCCTAGGATTCATGTCATACCGTAGGATCTATCATTTAATTCAGAGATGCATTAATGTTTGTAATCAACTAAGGGGAGCCACTCTACCCACAAAATCGGGAGTAATGGGGGCGTGATCGGTAGGTCCACGTGCCTCCACAACCCCCAAAGCTCAACAGAACGAGGTCCTAACACAAGGAGCAATCGCAAGGAACCACTCAGAACAGGATACAAGTATTTCAAACAAGTAGAGGAACTAATTCAGAGAAGAACGGAATCTTAAATGCGAAAATCGGACCTCGAAAGGACCCTAAATGGGTCAAAAATGATAACTCTAACTCAAATCAGACGTCTGGAACACCTTCCAGACGTCTTAAAAAGTGATCCAGGTCATACCTCACTCTGCACTGCTCCTCAGACGTCCAAAGATCCTGCTGAATCATCTGGACCCAGTTCCAGACGTCCGACCACCTCTTTGGACATCTGAAGACGCTCTTCGCCGTCTGGTGCCGTGCCCAGACGTCTGAATTGCATGGGAGGGGGTGTCCCCGCGCCTTCCCGAATGAAACCTGCACGCGCGATGAAAACCTCCTTAACACGACACGTCTCAGCACTTCGGCGGAACGGCCTGCATGGTCGCATCCGCAAAAAGGAGGTAGAGGAGAAATTTCGTACCTCTCAGTCCTCTGGAGCTCCCTCCAGATGTCGCCCGTGTCGTCTGGATGTAGGTCCAGACGTCTGATTCTGGAAAAATTTCCCAGAATCAGAACCTCCTCATCCTCTTCTCATTGCGCGTGAGCTCGCCAAGCAGCCGCTCGTCCGCTGCTCGAGCTACAGCAGCACCAGGGGAGATCTCCCCAGCAGGACGCTCTTCCGCGCGCACGTTGGTCGGCCTTGAGCTGCTTCGACGAGTTCTCTTTCTCTCTCTCTCTCACGCGCGCTCCCTCTTCTTCCCTCTCGCTGCACCTCTTCCTCTCCGCACTGCACCCGGCAGTAGCTGCTGCTCTCGCTCTCGCTCTCGCACTCACGTTGGAAGGAGGAGACGGTGGGGTGGTGAACGAGGGAGAGGGGATGGGGTATTTGAAGGTGTGGGGGAGGCATCTACAGGTTGGTGAGGGGAGAGAGAAAAAGAGGAGGGCGGCGGGTTGCAGTCTGCACGCGGCACGCGCACAGACTCACGATCGTACGCACGCCAAAATTTATTTCCAGACATCTGGGAAGGCGTCCAGACGTTTGGACCAACTCCCAGACATCTTAAAAAGTGTTTGATGTCTTGGGTCTTAACAATGCCTAGAAAGAGATGGGCCCAAGTAGAGTTGGTTCGTAGGTGGAGCCATGGTTAGGTCATTAAGATTGTGCACCATTTCCTGGCCTAAAGGGTTGGAGAGTTGGGTACGGGTTAACATAGGAACTCCTTGGGTAGGCATTGGATTTATTTTAGAATGTGTACCTAAGGAACTCTCGCCTTGCAGAAGGTTGTCCAGTTTCTTATCCAAACTCTCTATGTTCTTTCGCACAAGTTCCACCTTATCCAATCATTGTGCAATTAACTCTAAATCAACTGAGTTTGGATTATATCCGCTCCTTGGTTGATTTGCTTTGTTAAAGGCGGAATTGAGGCATTGTTGAGGGAATTTTTTCTCATATTCTCAAATAATTGAAAGGCTCCCTCAGCATATCTTTGATTAGGAAATTGCCCCCACATGCGGCATCAACAAAATTATTCAGATTGTCACTTAACCCATAATAGAATATATGGGCCAAGTGCCACTTCGGAATCCCATGATGAGGTTTCTAGCCAAATCATTAAATCTCTTCTAAGCCTCATGTAGTTTTTCCCCAGGATTCTGCTTAAAGGTTGTAATGGCACATCTAAGGGCATTAATTTTTCCTATGGGGAAGAATTTTTTTAGGAATGTGCTTTTCAAATCTTCCCAAGTTAAGATTGGTCTACCAATAGTCCTCAACCAATGAGTAGCTTTATCTTTTAAGGAGAATGAGAACATTTTCATCATTAAGGTACCTTCATTCAGGTTCCTAGGGCCAAAGGTCCTTCCTATGTGTAGAAGTTCTTCAAGGTGGTGGAAGGGGTCATCAGAATTGCTACCATGGAAGTGGGGAATCAGATTAATGATCTGCGGTTTGAGTTCAAAATCTTCCCCATCCTGAGGTACCCTAATAAAACGTTCAAGTTGGGCCTCAGAAGGATTGTAAAAGTCACGAAGAGGCCGATCTGCTCTTTCGTTTTGGAGTTGAGTAATGGCCTGCACTATGACCTCCATTTGTCTGTCATGATGCCGGCTTTGTTTATTAATCTGCCTTTCTAAGAGAGTCATTGGATCCAGATTTTGTTCTTCCTCTTCGATCTCATGTTCCTCGTGGTGACTAGCCATTGAAGAGGGTCCAGATTCAGATTCTGGACAAACAGGTCTTCTCCTAGGAATTCTTTCTGAGGGTGGTAGCAAATTAGGATGTAGAGATCTTCTACCTTGCATGCACCAAAAGAATGTCCGTAGATGAGAGGGAGAAGACAGATGAGAGAACACCCCACCCTTTCAATGCAAGCTATCAAACTAATCCTTAGAGGGTAAACCCTAAATAGACGTAATCTTGGTTCCTTAAAACACGACTAGGTTAGGCCAACCCTTGAATTACTTGGCTAGCTAGAAGGGTGGGACCCCTTAGGACACCCTGCACGGCGGGACACCACTAAGGGTTAACGTGGTTACCGCACCGACCTTTCTTGTCACTAGTGAGTCCAAGTAGACAAGGCCTTGACCTTAGCCCAATCTAATTTCAAGTTCCCAAGAATATTAGTCCTGCCTAGGGCACGTCTACTCAATTTTAGGCTTAGGCTTAATGTGATTTTGGAATATGATGGGGTTAGGGGGTTGTTGCCCTTAAGATTGATTTTTAAAAGTGTGAAGTGCACAGGCAAGGGATTTACAAGCAATTTTTTTATGATGAAGTAGATTTTAAGGTTCAAATGCTTGTATTAGTCAGTTTTAGGATTCACTTGAGTTAATATCTTCAATCAAGGGTTTTGATGACGCACATAAGAGTTTTGCAAACCCCAATTGTTTGATAGATTTCCTTTATCAATGGAAATGCAGGTGTGCTCCACCCTTAATGTGAAACCCTAAGCGTAGATAGTCCTAGATGATCTTTTTAAGTTCAAAATTAGAAGAGTGGTGTGACCCAAACAATGCAATCAATTGGTCTTGTTGCATCACTAACTAGGCACTCGGAAAATTTTTTTTTCAAGAATTTTAATGCAGGTTTTTTATTTTTTCTAGATTTAAAGTGTACTGGGGGTTCTGCGGTTTGTTTTGACTCTCCGTTAGTGATTGAGTAATCCGTGGAATCAAACATATATAAAATATTTTTCTCAAATTTTTTTCTAAATTCTTGATTTCAATAGGAATTCCGTGCCATAAATTTCAAGTCATTCGAAGTTTTATAAAAATTCTTATGATATTTTGAACTCCAAAAAATTAGGAACAATAACCGATTTGATAACAGATCAGTACCTGAATTTTTAATTTTTTTAAAGTCATATTTATGCAAAATTTGGATATGTTGTTCCTAACTTCAAAACCCACGTCCGGCAAAAATTTTAGAATTTTTGGACATGTAGATTTTTAGAAATTGAATTTTTAAGATAAGAGTTTGTTTCAACCCGAAATTTTCTGAGAAAGAATTTTTTTTTTTTCAAAAACCAAGAAAATGCTAACTAATCCTAAGGTTCAAGCAAAACACCTAATTTTTGGATTTTTTTGAAAGGAAATCTAACTTAATCTAAACTATGAGTACTTGCGTGAGACTCGAACCTTTTTTTTTTTTCATTGTTGCACGTATCTTCCTGCAATTTTGTGATTCCTGCTTAATAAAAAATAGCAAGTTAAAATCTCAACTAAGCACTTTACATGAAAAGCTTTTAAAAATTTTCGTTGCCTCCCTGACAACGGTGCCAACTTATTCTATCGCGAGATGCATTAAAAGATGTTGTATCATTGTAGTTGCGAATCATGATAAAATAAATAATATTTATAAAGATTTCGGTGAGTTTCGAGTCGTTCGCAAGGAGGCAAAACATGATTTTTATGCGAAAGCCTTTTAGAAAGTCGTTCTAAACAAATATTTATATATATATATATATATATATATATGCATCAGATATTCAGATAATCAGAATTTTATTGCTATTTGGAAATAGTTTTTCAACTATGAATAGAAATAACTATGCTAGAAAGAGAGAGAAAGAGAGAGAGAGAGAGATAGCAGATGACGATGACATCGCTTGTGGGATTCTTGTGGGAAGTGCGGTAGTACTTCAAATCCAGAGTGTCGAGATGAAGTCAAGAGAGGAGTTGCAAAGAGGGAGAGAGGCTGGAGTTATATATGGTGGGAGTTTCTTTCAATTGGAGGGGTCCTGGGCTCTTTTTATAGCTTTAATGAGGGATAGATTGGGCATTTTAGCCCTCCAACTCGTGCAACAACTCAAATTTGATCGTACCCGTCGATCGGGTGATCAATGGCTCTGATCGCACCTTAATCCAACCTCTAATGTGCCTTATATGTGCGGATGCAATTTGGTGGTGCCACGTGGCAGCTTGTGAGCCACCTGATCGTGATCCGCCGCTCGCTCACTTATCCTCGGGCGCCTAAATTCAAAACGCGTGCACTTTGATTTCAGCTGTCCGATCTTGCGATCAGATGGCTTAAATCGCACGCGCCACCTCTGTAAGATTAATCATGTGCAACCACGTGTTTATGGTGGCGTCAAATCACGTGTACGCATCGACGACCCCACGTCGAGCCAGGTGTTTGCCTCCATGCCCTCTGATCGAGATCTGATGGTCGGATTTCACTCGAACGCCACTGCCTTCCTAAATTGTGTGTAGCGCGGTTCGATCCTGCACCCCTTGCTGTGGTTGAAGCACGCTAACCAACACGCTATAAGTGCGGATGGTCACGTTTCCTTTTCTGTGTGTGGCCGCCATCAGCCGTTGGATGGAGATCCAACAGCTGAGATCTTCTCTTGGCTGATGAGGGCGTGGCGAAGAGTGGTCGACGTGGCACGCTTGTGGCTGTTGGATGACGATCCAATGACACACAATGCGTGAGAAGAGTTCTTCAGAGATTGGGGGTGCTGTGAGGGGCGGCTGTGATGGCGCCATCATGGCCATCCATCTTCCTTGCTTTGTAGATAGTGCTATAGGCCTCATATTAAGATAATTTTTGCGCTGTTGGCCTGCGATCGCTAATCCGAATCCATCCATGGGGTCAGATTCGACATTTGAGGTTCGAATTTCTATCCTCTTGCTCCTTGGCTTCTAATCTTCTATGGGTTGCACGTGATGCTATGGATGGTTGATCAGGACGATTTCGGAAGCGTTGGACTCCCATCATCGGCCTGACCAGATCCATATGGTTTGATCTATCATTTGTAGCCTCGGATCATCTGCAATCAATTTTGTCTCTCCTTTAGGGCATAAAATGGTAATATTATCTATAAGGCTATAAAACTAACTACTATGCAAATTATGATGCTTATGTTTGCATTGTTCCTAGGTTATGCTAAATTCTAACTTAATTCAGGTAGATTAGGGGGTATGATTGTTGTGCAATCATATGTCATGACCTTAATGTGCTGCACATTGAAAATAATGTTATTGACAATATTTTGGATGTGTTGAACTTAACGGATAGTCCGAGGGACACATTAAAGACAGGGAAGGAGGTAATAATGTTGGGTGTTAGTCCTAAATTACATGTAACTGAACAAGAGGATGCGAGTTGTGACTTTCCAGATGCTATCTATATCCTAAATCATGATCGAAGGAGAAAAATATTCTCCTTGAAGGAAATATGGGTGCTGGATGGGTATTTGTCAAAGCTTTCGTGGTGTGCAAATGAGACTCAAAAGAAGATTAGTGGGTTGAAGAGCCATGTTTCTCATGTCTACATGCAACTTCTATTCCCACTAGCTATTCATGGAGTATTGCTTGATCTAGTACTTGATTCATTATAGAGATGAGTTGATATTTCAAAGCTATTTGTTCAAAGGCATTAGGTTGCAAAAGACTAGGCTACTAAGATAGACAAATTGTCATCACATTGTGCAAGATGGAATCGATTTTTCCTCCATCCTTTTTGACATTATGGTGCATCTTATGTTGTTTCTTACAAATGCAACAAAAATTACTGGGCCTATACAATATAGATGGATGTACCCAGTAGAGCATTTTTTGAAAACACTGAAAGATTATGTGTTGAACAAGACTAAGACAGAAGCATAAATTGTCAGAGGATATCTTGTGGAAGAGTCCAATAATTTATGCACCATGTGTACATATGGATGAGACAGACTGTAAGTACCTCTGTTTTGATACACCAAAATTATGCTATTTGCAAGACTGATATTTCAGGACTCTTTCTCATAGATCAAAGCTTGTCTCATGTATCAAAGCTAGAAGAATGCTGATTCGTATCTCAGTGTCTTTTTTATCTTTATTGAGTCTAGAATATTTTGTAAGGAACCTCAAAATAAGTTTCAAATGGATTTTCACACCTCATATTAAAAATAAGTTTTTAGGGTTATTGATCGACTAACTAAATTAATTGATCGACCAAAGTCATTGATTGACTGTTCGGAAGCAAAATCAAGGTTTAAAAACTGCGTTATAATATAGTCGAAATCGCTTTGAAAATAAATAATATTTATTACTGGAATTTTAAGTCCGAGGTCGAACATATGGAGTAATATGGAATTCAAAACTCAAGATCACAATTTTAATCAGAAATATAAGAGATTGCAACAAGAATAATGTCAGGTATCAATGCGCGAAAAGAATGGAGTAAAATGGTAATTTAAATCACCAGTTACTCCTTACAAATAGCAACTAAATCAAAGCCTCAAATATATGTAATCAGATGTATCAGACGGCTTAAATAGCCTGGTGCTATAGTGCTGCTTAGAGACTTAAGGGTCTCTTTTCTTCTTTCTTTCCTTCTTTCTGTGCTCTGCTTCTCCTACCTTGTCTTCTCTTCTTCATTTTGTTGTTCTTCTTCTTCTATTTTTCTCCTCTTCTTTTTATCTTCCTGTGCGGCTCCCCTTCCTTTTCATTTGGCTCTGGTCTTCTCCTCTTCTTCTTGCCTTCCTTCTCAGTTCTCCTTCTTCACGCAGAGGGGGAAGGTTCTTCAAATGGCTAAGTGTCAGCCGTTCTTCTTGTAGCAAAACCCCTTGCACCTGCACACACACTCTCTCTTTCTCTCTCTGGGTCACGCTCTCCCAGAGCCTTCCACAGTACCGGGCATTCGGGTTTCAGACCTAGAGCGCACCCAGGTCCAGGGCTGCGGGCATGATCGCAGTCGAGGAGTGGAATCAGGTTAGGTGGGTCGGGCCTGCGCCAGGCTACTGGGGATGGGTCACGGGCCAAGCTCAGGTGAGTGGGTGAGTGGGGGACCTCACCCCCCCAAGTGTCTGAGGTGATAAGCCCTAGACACAAATTCAATTTATGCGCTGCGGTGCGCTCTTCAGCTAACGATGTGGCACTAAAGATAGTGCCTCTGCTTCGCATGCATCTGTGGCTGGATTGCCTTCTAATCAAGGCAGCTGCTGAGGTTCACATCCCCAATCAAGGACCTGGGAGGATACTTGAAGCCAATCTGCGTCACCTGATGGTGGCACCTGGAACTACTGGTGCCTAGTGAAGCTGCAAGCTTCCTTTGAAGCTTTGCGGTAATGGCAGTGATGGATGGAGACATGAAACTCAAGAAAAGGGCCTCTCGGCCGCGTCAGATAGCTCAGTAGGTTCACCATGGAGTGGCGAGTGCGGTGGTGGGTGTAGCGTGTGGTGAGAGTGAGGGTGAAGGCTTGATGGTGATGGAGACGACCGTGCGAAGGTGGGTTGTTCGGGGGCGCGTTTGAGTGCGCGGTGGAGCGAAATAGGAGAGAGCTTTTGTTCGTGGTGGAACGGTGAAGGTTATAGGGTGGTTGGCAAGGCAGATGGAGGAGTGTAGTGGCGGATATGCCTTGCCAGAGGAGCGACCGGAGATGAGGAAGACGGAGGTGAGTGGCGTTGGTTGGCAGTTGTGTGTCTGTGATGGTAGGAAAATGAAATAGAAAGAGACATTGAGCATTAGAAGGGCTTAGCGAGAGAGTAGGGAGGTGGAGGGCTCCAGTGTTGGTCGACCGGAGCTGGAGAAGGAAGATGGTGTGGCGAGGCAACGACGTCGACTGAGGTAGAGGCACGACCTCTCGTTGGCAGGAGAGATTCGCGAAGATGAGGGGAAGATAGTCGGCCGTCCAATTTGATGGTTGGATGGCCTGAGGAGGAGAGTGGAGAGGGGTCGCCGGAGCTAAGTCTGAAGGTGGCCAGAGATGGAGTAGAGGAGGATTTCTTAGGCCAAAACTTGTTGAAGAGCATGGCCATGCCCTGGGGTCTTCTTTTATAGGCCATAGGAAGCCCTTCCAAGCTTGGAAAGAAGCTTTCAAGCTTGGAAGGTAGTTGCGACAAAGGATACCTGAACCTTTGAAAGGTTCGCATGGCCTTTTTGGAAGGACTTAGAGCCCAAGGAATGGCTCAAATGGAAGGAAACTTCCCAAGGAATCCCTGTATCAATTTTGAGAAGATTGATTGAGAATTGAGCGAGAAATCCTCACTTGAAACTCGATGGTGAAGGTTTTACCTTCCAAAAATGGAACAGGGTCCTACTTGTGAAGAAGACAAAGAAGTTGGGGGGCTATTTGTAAGAAAATTCAAAAGTTAAGGGTTTGAATGAGATAGAAAGAGTTTGACTAGACCAAAATGCAAACTTGGTCAAGATGATCTCAGGTTGAGCCCAAATTTTGGTACAAACCTAATTTGGACCCAAGAAATCCAATGGTGAAGTTAGATTTAGGTTTTGATCAAGTTTGATGGGGTAATTTATACACAAATGCAACTTTGGGCAAATGTCTATCTGAGACTTTATTTTGGGTTAAGACAGGTTCTGATGGTCAAATTGAAGATTAAAAATCCTAGAGAATATTCTTCTATGAATTTTAGAGGTTTAGGTGCATTTTATCTTGACTAGAACCTTAGTTAATTAAGTAGGTCTATTTTTAGAGTTTCAAAAGTCATTTAATTCTCAAAACACATGCAAACCCTTTTCTGTTTGTCTTAACTCATTTGAACCTTAATTACCCCTTGGGAAAACCTGTGATTGCATTGCATTCATGATATGATGGTAAAATTGCAATTTTAACCTTGTTTTCTTATCTTTCCCTCAGAATGGTTATGCAGTGACTTAAGGCTCCCTAGCAATTATGTAGGAGCATTTACTGACTTAATTGGATCAAAATGAGCTATTTATGACTCATGATGGTGTTCCCATCATAGAACAACCAACTTAATTAATCGATCAAATCAACCCATTTTAGGAAGTTGATAAATACACTTTTGATCGACCATTTGGGTTAATTAATCGACTAATCATTGATCGATCAAATAATTAGTTAGATTGACCAAAACTTATTTTGATAGACCAAACTACCTTAATTGATCGACCAATTTGATTTCCTTTTCAGGTCGATTTGCTAGTATAAATAGAGGTCGTACGCACCCTTTTTCAAAATACTCTCAAGGAGGAAAACTATTCAAAACCAAAGAGCTTCTCATGCTTCTCCAAGTGTTTCTATGCTCCTGTTTCATGCCTTCCAAAGCACGATGATTCAAACCTCTATTGAAACTCTGGTTTGACTTTTATTGAGGTTCCATAGGCCTTCTTTATTGTTCTTTATATTCTTGCTTTTAATTAATGGATCCCAAGTTGTTGGGAGAAATCCATTGTTGTTGTTGTTGCTTCTCTTCAGGATAGTAAAAGAAGAGTTCATTGTAAAGAGGTTGTCTCACTCTCGTTCAAGTGGTACATTAGTGGATTGACCAGCTTCGCCTAGTCGAAAAAATCCTAAGCTGACAGGCTTAGGTAGTGGTTTTCACCCGATTTGGGTTTCCACTATAAATCCTGGTGTAATTTGTGCTTGATTCTTTTGTGGATTTGTTTTTTATTTGAATTATTTGAGCGTTACTATTCACCCCTCCCCTCTAGTATACTGTTTCAATCCACAGACACCCTCATAGACAACTGATTTAATCGACTAGAGTGAAATTATGGAGGATACAATGAGATTGATGAAGATTACCTTTCCATATTTGATCTTCTTGGAAAGTTAATCCTTCATACAGAATACAAATCAATCTTTGAAATGTCTAGGTCACTTATACATATTAAAGTAGATTCTGGCAATTGATCATTTTTACAATGAATTCAAAGAGTTCTCACATCCAACCATATGCAATTTGCACTTCCTCGAATGATTTAAACAGTGTGTAAATCAAATGAAAGTAGATAATGACCTATAGTGGGTAGAGGATTTTGACATAATAATGGATTACCATTGAGTTATGGTCATTACCATTCAAGTTATATCGTAAACCAGTTTAGATTCAGAGTAAGATCTGTTGATGATGTGAAGGCCACACAGCAGTTTGATGTTGTTTTTAGTTGCGATTTGAGTAACGGTTGTGATGGCTACTACTGGCAAATTGAGGAGATTGTTGAGATGAGCTTTGGATATGATTGTAGAGTTATCCTTTTTAAGTGTGACTAGTTTGATGTGTTTAAAGAAGGCATTGATTTCAAGGTTGACAACAAGAATGACTTTATAAGTTTTAAAAAAAATCATCGAATTCTTCAGTCATTCAAATCATTCACTTTACCCGTTAGAACAATTCTACGTGGTTATTTTGATGTGCAAAAGGATGACGACTCCAGGTTGGAACTTGAAGCCTATCAAGAACCACTACAAGATGGTGAAGTGGATCCAAGTGCAATAGACATAGATATATAAGGTATAATTTTTCACAATTTCATACATGGCATGCTTTACACTGAAAAATATGCATCATTGTTAGTTCTATCAAAATGTGACTTACAAACTAACCAATTTATTATTCATTCGAGATAATTTACATGCATAACTTAGCTGTGAGAGGGGTACTTCCTTCGCATTTTAGGCTCGGGTTCCCAGGTCATATCTTGGCTCATTTGACTATGCCTGAGGACTTTAACCAAAGGTACTACTTTATTCCTTAGCCTCTTCGTTGCATTTTGAAGAATTTTAATTGGTTGTTCTTGATAGGTTAGATTTGATTCCATGTGGGGGTCTTTATATTAGATGATGTGGCTCGGATTGTGCACATATTTTTGTAAAGTGTAGGCACGAAACACATCATGTATTCTGGATAGGTGTAGAGGTAAAGTCAATTGATAGGCTACTTGTCTGATTCTTTCAACCACCTTGAAATTTCCTACATATCAAGGTTTCAACTTTCCCTTGACTTCAAATCTTTGGATTCCCTTCATGGGTGATGCCTTTAGGAAGACTTTATTACCAACGTGGTATTCCAAGTCATGTCTTCTCTGATCACCGTATGTTTTCTGTCGGTTTTGAGCTATCACCAGCCTTTGATGAACAATCCTCGCCACCTCATGGTTCTTTGGATTAATTCCCATCCCTGAGTAAATTTGTCTCCTAAGTACATGCTCTCAACAAATGCACCATGATTTGAATTATTCTTTTTGATTGGCCATCTATCTAAGGGTGGCATGCAATATTGAAGTTAAGTTGAGTCCCCAAAGCTTTCTATAAGCTATTCCAAAAGTGTGAGGTAAATTGAGCATACGATTGGATACTATCTCTCTGGGTACTTCATACAGGCATACTATTTCTTTAATATACAAGTTCACTAGTTGATTTGGTGTGGCCATGGAGTGGATGGCAAGGAAATAGGCTGATTTAGTGAGCCAATCCGCTATCACCCATATCGCGTCATACCCATTCATGGTTCAAGGTAATCCCATAACAAAATCCATGGTGATGCTTTCTCACTTACAGTTTGGAATGGGATGTGGTTGTAACAACCCTGCTGGGTTCCTATGCTCCACCTTAATCTGTTGTCAGATGAAATAATGACTAATGTACTTCGCCACATCTCTCTTCGTGCCTTTCCACCAGAAACCTTGTCTCAAGTCTTTATAGATTTTGATGCTACCTGGGTGTATGGCTAACCTCATACTATGAGCTTTAGACAGTACTTTTGTTTTATGCCTTCATCTCGAGTTATACACAGCCAGCCTTGGAAATGCAACACTCTATCCTTAAAGGAGAAACTTAAGGCTTCCCCCTATGGCACCATGTCTTTAATTCATGCTAGCTTAGGGTCACTACGTTGGGCTTGAATAATTTAGGTTATTAGATCTAGCCTGCCTAATCAAGATATTTTTATCATGCTTACATGTGCTTGGTTCCCTTCTGACATCCAACTGCTAATGTCAAACAACCAATCCCACATTGAGGCTTTCAATTTGGCCAACATTAGTGGAGGATTTGGCTTTATGCATCAGCAACCACATTGCCTTTGCCAGGTTGGTATAGGATTTTGTAGTCATAGTCTTTCAACACATCCACCCACCATCTTTGCCTCATGTTTAACTCTTGTTAAGAAAATAAATATTTCCAACTCTTACGGTTGGTATAATATCATAGGTCTTAGCATACAAGTAATGGCTCCATATCTTTAAGGCAAAGACAATAGTAGCCAACACTAGGTCATGAGTTGGATAATTCCTCTCATGATTGCGTAATTGTTTAGATGCATAGGTGTTGGTGCGAAAATCATCGAAGTTTAGGAAAACACGTCCTAGTATAGTGATGAAAATCGAATCGACATTTAAATTTGTAAAGCTCGAAAAAGCGTGAGTTTTCTAAGTTGTTCGCAGGGAGCAAGTGTTGCAATTCAATCAATTAATCAAATGATATGACAATGAGCATAATAATCAATCAAAACTCAATAAAATATATTCAATGTATATCAAAATGTATGTTAGAAGCAATGGTCAAAAAAGAATGTAAAGAGAGATATATAGCCCAACAAAGATGGTGGTTGGAACCACCAATTAGTTGCTTGATGCCTACTCTCAATTCAAGACCAGACCAACTCTCAAATGCTTCAAACACTTAGCCAAATTCTCAACAATTCCTCAGATTGAACATTCGAGATAAGCCTCAGACGGCTTAGAGCTCCCAAGCCAACAATTTCACAATTTTTGCCTAAGTGTTTAGGCATAGATCCAGAGGGAAAAAGCCCCCCCAATCCTCTCAAAATAAACCCCCTCTCTCTCAAAATAACCCCCCCTCTCTCTCTCTCAGAATCAGACCAAATCAGACAAAACCCAGTTCAGACCGGACCGACCCAGACCCTCAAGGCGTGAGAGCGGGTGAGGGCATGGGTAAGGTGGGACCTGACCCCATGATTCAAAGGCGAACAAGTAGTGTCGGTAAAACGTTAAGTTCTGAAATCTTTTTCAGATGTTCACGATGTGGGACTAAACATGTAAGCCTTCTCCTTTGTTTCTTCTCATGGTGTGCTCGGTCAATTGCATGGTTCACCAAATCAATGACCCAGATGTGTTCCTTGGGCTAGCTCGTGGTGGTTGGAGGTGGTGGCGAGGTGGTAGCTTGCCAGATGGTGGTTAACGAAGTTGGAGAAGAAGACTAGAGATGGTGATGTGACCTACACAAAGAATATGACCTCTCAACCCAATTAGTATGCCTAGGAGCTTTTTCGACGTGCGGCAGATGTGTAGGTGGTGGAGATTTGATGAGTGCATGCGTGCGGTGGCCGGAGCGTGAAGGTGAGTGGAGCTTTGGTGAACGGAGTCGGAGGTGGCTATGGATGCGATATGTGATGTAATTAGGTGAGGCAAAACAGTCGTGAGGGTGAGGGGAAATTGGGTGTGTGGGTGACAGAGGTGGGTCGACAATGAAGGTGGTCAGCGGAGGTGTTGCCAGCATTGGGGAAGATGGTGAAGAAGGAACTAGGAGCTAAGATGCTTTAGAAATGAAACTGAGGAAGAGGGGAGAGAAAGCCCTATACTTATTGAGAGAGAGGAAGATGAGAGACGCTTGTCGGTGGTACGTCGAAGTAGAGGAAGATGATGGGGTTGATTGGAGGTATTGAGGGTGAATTAGGGGCTAAAGCTTTGCGTGGAGCATTGTGGGATGGCGAGAAGAAACCCTTTGACCATTATATGTGGCAGAGGGTGATGAGGCGTGGTGAGGGTGCTCCGGTGGTGTGTCGAAGTTTGGCCGATGAGGAGGAAGAAGTAGGAGAAACTGGTCAAATTTCGCATGAATTTGAATTTATGCTTGGACAAGTAGGACCCTTATATAGAGTTGATCCCCTATTCAATTGAGCTAAGAAGACCGCAATTGGTAGGTCCTCAAACCCACTTTCTAACCTGAGTTACGAGGTCGCCCACAACGTTTTTGGCCGACTTAGGTCTCGAGATAGATCTCAAATGCTTGGGAAAGATTCAGGGAGTAGATTTGTCAAGTTTGGTGATTTGTCAAGTTTGGGTTGATGCTCCTCTGTTGTTGCGTTCCCATGCAGACGATGATAGACAAGAAGGGGAAGGAGGCAGGGGTATTTTTGTGAAGATGATGAGAATTTGGGGGCATAAATGTAAGGAAATGTGAAACCTAGGGGTTTAAATGTAAGAAATAAAGGTTTTAAGGGCAAAAATGCAAACTAGGTCAAGATGGACTCTAATTGGGCCCAAATTTTGGTGTTAACCTAGTTTTGATACAAGGAATATAATGGTGAACTTAGATTTGAGTTTTGACCATGTTTGATTGGATATATTGCACATGAGCCCAAATCAAGGTAAATTCCAGTCAGAATCTCTATTTTTTGTCAAAATAGGTTCATATGGTCAAAGTGAAGGTATCAAATCTCTTAGAATATTTTTCAATGATTTTTAAAAGGTTTATATTGAATTTATATCAACCATAACCCTTCAATTTAAGTGAGGCTGATAATTATGATTTTTAGTGATATTTTAATCGTTGAAATACGTGAAATCCTGATTCAGTCAATGTGAGCCCACTTCTTGGTCTTTTAAGTTCATTTGACCTTGAATTAATGCTTGATTAATCCCTTAGTTAATCTGCATTAATGATGGGATGGTAGAATAGCAGGATTAGATCAATTCAGCATGGATTTATGATCCTCATATGATCATTTAGGAGCATTTATCACTTGATTCTGACTAATTTTAGTTAGTTATGATGAATGATGGTGTTACCATGATGCCCCCATGCCTAACTTTTGCTAGTTTCTAGCAAAATCCTATGGACTAAACTAGATCTCCAAGCTAGATTTTAACCGTCAAGATGCCTTACCGAGCCGCATCTCTAAAAAATTAGATTAAAATACTAACAATAAGCTTAGAGGTATTAAAGTACCGGTCAAAATCTAGACCTAACTACCCTCAGCCTTGGGTTCGCCGTGAAGGTTTCAAAGGCCTGTAAAAACTGCCCAGAGGTTCGTTGACTCCACGGTTAAAGCACCCGTGTGTATTCGTAGCAAGTCCGAGAAAGGGTCTGATCCATTTCAATCTCAATTTTCCTGGGAAGAGATTGAGATTGGCATCAAGGAGGAGCACTTTCTGATGGAATGATTTTTACGATATGTGCTTGTCATGGAAGGCTTTGATCCGCTCTTTGTAAATACGCGAGTTCTCGTATGCATCATTGCGTAACTCCTCAATCTCGCTCATTTGCAGCTGGTGGTGGATTCCAACCTTCATGAGTTCGAGATTACACTTCCAGACTGCCCAATAATCCTTATGCTCCATCTCTATAGGGAGGTGACATGGCTTCCTATACACGAGCCTGATTGGAGACATCTTTAGCTTGTCTTATGGGCGGTCCTGTAGGTCCACAAGGCTTTCGAAAGTCGGGTGGACCAATCATTCCTGTCAGGCTGTATAGTGACCTGAAAGATTTTCTTGATCTCTTGATTGGAAAGTTCAGCCAATCCATTAGTTTGGGGATAATAAGGAGTCAAAATACGATGAGACACCCCATACTTTTTCATTAGGGATTGGAAGTGTACATTCGCAAAGTGGGTCCCTTCGTTGGAGATCATAGCACGTGGGACACCGAACTGAGAAAAGATGTGCTAGTAAATGAATTTGATTATAGCTTTGTGATCATTGGTTTGGGTCGGGACAAGTTCGATCCATTTGGACACATAGTCCACAGCTAGGAGGATGTACTCGAAACTATCCAAAATCGGGAAGGGACCCATGAAGTCAATCCCCTAGATGTCGAAAATCTCACACACAAGATTCACTTGTAAGGGCATCATGTTGTGGTGGCTCATGTTTCCTGTCTAGCAACAAGCACATGCCTTACAGTAATTGTGTGTGTCCTTGAAGATTGTGGCCCAATAGAAGCCGCACTGGAGGATTTTTGCTGCGGTTTTATGCCCCAAGAAGTGGCCATCGCAAGCTTGGTCATGGTAGAATGACAAGATGTCATTGACCTCGGAGTCGGGAATGCATCTCTGGATGATTTGATCTGCACCAATGCAGAAGAGATATGGATCTTCCCAGACATAGTATTTGACATCTGAAATCAATGTTTTTCTTAGCTCTTGGCCAATCAGATGGAATCTAGTGTGATGCTAAATAGTTAACTATATCAACATACTAAGGAACTCCTGTGTCAATGGTCAGGAGGTGCTCATCCAAAAAATTCTCAGTAATAGGTCCGGAAGGGTCAATGAGTGAAGAAGGGAGGTGAGACAAATGGTCAACTACCACATTCGACTTTCCCATCTTATCACAAATTTCGAGATCAAATTCTTGCAATAGCAAGATTCATTGAATTAATCTAGGTTTCGCATCCTTCTTCGTAAGCAAGTGCCTCACCATAGTGTGATTCGAGTAAATGATGACATGGTTTCCCAGGAGGTATGATCTGAATTTCTCTAAACTGAATACTATAGCCAGTAGCTCTTTCACCGTAATCGTGTAATTACATTGAGCCTTGTCCAATGTCTTGCTGGAGTAATCTATTACCACCGGTTCCCATTGATTTTCTGCCCCAACATTTCTCCTACTGCGTAGTCAGATGCATCGCACATGATCTCTAAGGGTTGAGACCAGTCAGGGGATTGTAGGATTGGAGCTTGGGTAACTTAGTCACTGATGTAAACACATTTACACTACTTAAAATGTCTATTTATGCATGTTCTTAAGCATAGGATTGCATTTCATGATATAAATATTGCATTACATGCATCATCTTGCATTTAGAGTAGTTTGAATAAAATGGAGGTTAATTGTCTCCTTTTATGTGCTTGGACAGGGCAAATATTTTATCGGGGCCTCGGATCAAAGATCCAACCGTATGGATATGATTAGGGTGACAATTGGAGTTCAACGACTCCAAGATCGCCCTAATCAGGCATCCGTAGCATCAGATAGAGACCGGGGAACCCTAGAAGATCAAGGACCAGGATGGTGTAAATCCGTACTTCAGATGGCAAATCTAACCACAAGGATGAATTCGGATCGACGATCGCAGCCCAACGACACAAAAATCGAGTCAATCCGACATCCGTGGCACCATCTACAACTTCCAGAAGATGGACGGCCAAGATGGCGCCACGTGGCGCCATCTCAGCCGCCCAATCGGCCGCATGCGTCTGGTGAAGACCGCGCACCGTCTCCTCTCCGCCGTTGGATCTCGATCCAACGGCTGCGGTCGCTCGCGCTTAAAAACGTCCGCGCGACCATTTCGCCCGCGTAGCGCAGCGGCGATGCAGCTGCGGGCGAAGCGGAGGTCGCGGGTTTGAGCCGCGGTGAGGGGGTGGAAGGCGCGGGCGAGCGGGCGCGCACGAGCGTCAGATGAAGATCCAACGGCTGCGCGCGCTCAATCAGGACGACGCGCGATTGCACGCCGGGCGTAACGCGCGATCGCACGCGGGCGGGCGCGCTACGCAGCGGGCGCGGACGCGATCTAAGCCGTCTGAAAATCAAGCGACGTGCGTAGGCGTTATGCGCGGGCAGCCGAGCGGGCGCGCGTGGGCGCGGCGGCTACGCCCACGTTGAGGGCTTTAGCGACGGTTTTATCCGTCACTAAAGACCCCTTATTTATTATTTTGAAGATGTAATGTCCATTTTGCCCCCACTCCTTGCAACTATAAAAGGAGACCCCCTCCATACGAAATTTGCATCCCTTCCTTCTCCTCTCTACCTCTCCAAAGCTCAAGAGAAGCTTGTCCCACACCCGGGATGCTTCTCACGAGATAAAGTCCAAATTTTCGTCCCCCTTCGGAAGTGAATCCCGCGACGATGACGGCGTGCTGCTTCGTTCCCGTTCTTCTGCTTCGTCCTTCTTCGTCCCGCTTCGTTCTCCTTCGTCCAGGCGTCGTCCCGTCCGGCTCGTCCTCCAAGCGACCGTCGAGGAGGATTTTCTCTCCCTATTCTTTTTACTGCTTTCTAGTATAGATTTACTGCTTTCTAGAGTAGTCTATTCGTCCTCCGAGCGATCGTCGAGGAGGACATTTCTCCCTCCATTCTTTTAATGCTTTCTAGAGTAATTGTTTTATGTTTTCTAGTTGTAACGAAAGAACTCTTTTATGATAAATTCCTTGTCTATTCTACATCTCATTTTGATTTCCATGTATAGTATTCCTTCTCTCTCCCTTACTCCCTCTCTCTCTTTTATTTGTTGTAGATACTTAGATAGTTTAAATTGAATTTCTTTGTGACAAAATAAAAAGAAACGCGAAGTTTTTAAATCAAACGTTCGCCTCCCTATGTTCGACCCGGAATTTTAATTTCGGTATAAATTTTATTTGTTGAACACGAATCCTTCGCTTTCGAACTACAACGACGGGTTTTCCAAAACCAAACACGTTAGCGTAGCTTCGTAAAACGTTCAACAGTCACTTAGGATTTTGAAAGCATGAATGCACTCATTGGTCATCTCAAAAGGCGTGTCTTTTGAGAGGAGATTCGTTAAGAGGTGCACGATCTTTGAGAAATCAGATGTGAATCAGTGATAGAAACTGATGTGCCCCAAGAACGATATGATGACTTTGACCAAGGAAGGCACAGGTACTTTGGAAATCAAATTCACCTTAGCTCGGTCAACTTGGATACCTTTCTCAGATGCAAGTTGTCCAAGTACAATGCCCTCCGGAATTGTAAAATGGCTCTTTTCCCAGGAGAGAAGTAGGTTCACATCGATGCATCTTTGGAGGATTTGGACCAAGTGCATGACACAATCATCGAAAGATTCACCGAAAATCAAGAAGTCATCCATGAAGACTTCAAGGTGTTTACCTACCATATTAAAGAATATAGCTAGCATGTCTTACTGAAAGGTGGCAGGTGCGTTGCATAGACCGAATGGCATCCTGTGGAACACGTACGTACTGTAGGGGCAGGTAAAGGTGGTCTTCTCTTGATCTTCGGGATGGATTGCCATTTGGTTTTATCCGGAGTATCAATCTAGGAAATAGAAAAATCGATTTCTTGTTAGTTTCTCAAGAATCTGATCAATGAATGAGAGAGGGAAATGGTCTTTCTTTGTTAAGGCATTTAGATTCCGATAGTCTATACAGACTCTCTACGAGTTCACAATTCAAGTCGGGATGGTTTCTCCATATTCAATCGTAATCAGGATGAGCCCTACCTTTTTAGGCACAACTTGGATGGAGCTCACCCAACGACTATCAGAGATAGGGTAGATGATTCCTGCGTCGAGCCACTTGATAATTTCCTTGTTTACGACCTCTTGTAGATTTGGATTTAGCCTTCTTTGTATTTCTTGAGTCTGTCGTGAGCCCTCTTCGGTATAGATACGATGTGTGCAATACAAGGGACTTATTCTAGTCAGGTCATTTAGAGTCCATCCAATGGCTCTTTGATGTTGCTGAAGGACAAAAATCAGCTTTGTTTCCTGATCAGGATTGAGTCGAGAGTTGATAATCATAGAAAATGTTTGATTTGAACCCAGAAACACATATTTCAGATGATCTGGGAGGGGCTTTAATTCAAGCATCGGGTTATCAGCAGTGGACGGGGATTTGGGATTGGCCTCAGAAGATAAGGTAGAAGCTAGGGATAGATCTAGATCAGCTTCGAGCTCCTCAATCTGTGGGTCAAGGTCTTCTTGTAGTTGATGTTTTGGGATAATCGAGTTTCCTCTGTAATCGGGTCCTCAACCAAGGAACTTATGTCTCAAACTTCTTCGATTGCCCCACAACTTATTATTTTCTAGGCCTTAAAGATATCGATCCTCAATGTCTTATTCCTGAATTTCAACTCAATCTGGCTCTCTTTGCAATTGATATTTGCCTTAGCTGTGGCTAGGAACGGTCTCCCTAAGATGATCGGTGTATCTTTCAGATTTTCAGGAGTATCCATGTTTAATACAATGAAGTCCACCGGGAAATAGAAATCTCATATCCTCACTAGAACATCCTTGAGAACTCCTCTTGGTCCCTTTATTGATCTGTCAACTAGTTGTAGAGTCACCTTAGTCGGTTTGAGCTTGGTCTCCTCAAAATGATCTAGTAGGGATGTGAGGATCAGATTTATGGAGGATCCTAAATCCAATAAAGCTTGATCAAACTCTAGGTCGCTTATCTTACAAGAGATCAGAGGGGTGCCCGGATCTTTCACTTTTTACCGGAGTTTACTCAAGATTATAGAGCTAGCTTGCTTAGATGACACAATTAGACTCCCATCTTTTTTTCACGGCTTACGCTTTGGTGTACATAAGTCCTTTAGAAATCATGCATAAGTCGGTATGTGATGGATCCAATCCATCAAGGGAATGTTTATTTGAACTTGTTCAAAGTGCTCGATCAGGTCTTTCTTAAGTGCCACAGGTTTGGGTTTCTTGTTTCCTTTCGCTAATGCCTCGGGAAATGGAACCTCTATTGGTTCCTCTAGGATTGGTTTAAGCTTTAGATTTGGGATAAGTGGGTCTTGGATGACCATCCTAGGGGTGGGTCTGAACTACAAGGGCTGGTGTGGCTAGGATAAGGTGGATCCCAAGTCGTTTTGCCACTACATGTAGTAACAACATTTAGGCTTGCCTGGTTTGGATTCGGAGTAGGCAAGAGTGGTGGTTGCTGCTGATATCCCGAGTACGATGTGGAAGCCTACATCCCATCGGGTGAAGGTGCAAAAGGGCCTGATAGACATAGTGAGCTTGGCCTTGATTTGGGTTCATAATGCGCCTCTGGTTCGATACGTTATTTGAGTTCGACAGGGGCTGGGAAGGAAGTGCACCAGACTGGCGAGTCCTAGCTATCTATGCGAGTTGATTTTGAACCTCTATGATTTCTTCCTTATGCTATTTTTGCATGGCTGTGTTGATCTTCTGCATATTAGCCAAGGTCTGCAAAATCAAGCTCATCTGATCTTCTTTTGTAGGCTTGGGTTGAAAATTCAAGTTAGGCCTAAGCTGAGCGGGTTGATATGGTCGCGTGGCTTGAGGTCGGGGTTGGAATTTAGGTCTCGAGTTTTGATTATTTCTCGACCACGCAAAATTCGGATGATTTCACTATCCAGGGTTATATGAGTTGGAGAATGGATCATTTTGGATGGAGTGAAATCCTCATAGGTCTGAGGAACTCCAGAGTAATCGAGGTACGAGGGTTTAGAGTTCCCCCAACTAGAGTATGATGGTCCGGAGTTTCCTCTGAAACCAAGGTCAGACGGGGTTGGATGCGCATCCATCCCCTGATATGCATGGTGGTGAATGTTATGCACAACCTCCCTACCTGAGGGTGGCTGTGCATATGTGTTTTGCTGCGAAGAAGTGGCTCTTTGTAGATGTTGAGTTAATTCGTCTACCTTTTTCTTAATAATGGAGACTTTATGCAGGTGACTGGCCACCAATTCCAGGTCAACAGATGTGGAAAGGTCTCGTGTTTTGTATGCCCTACGTGTTCTTGTAATGCTTGGGTAGTTGTCCGGTTGAACCTACCCATGGATTCATTGTTCATGGAGTTCTCGTACTTGTTCTCAAGAATATCCCAAATGTAGTCTTCGTGTTGGCCCATGATGTTGTCTCCATAGGTTGCATTGATAAGTAATTTGATGTCTTTATGGAGTCCCTGGTAAAAAGACTGGACTTGTTCCTATTTAGGAACTCTGTGATGATGGCATTTCCACATGAGATCTAGAGAGCAATCCCATGCCTCATGAAGTGGTTCACCTGCATTCTGCATGAAATGAGTGATCTGGTGCCTCAAGGCATTAGTGCAACCAACCGGGAAGAATTTCTTCAGAAATTTAGTTTGTAGTTCCTCCCATGTATTGATCGGTCAAGTCAGGTTTTAATACCAATGGGTAGCCTTGTCCATAAGAGAGAAGGAGAACATCTTCAATAGCCGGATGTCTTGATTTTGAGCAAGTGGCCCAAAAGTCTAAGCCAGATGTTTCAGTTGTTTGATGTGCTGGAAAGGATCTTCGAAGTTTGAGACATGAAATTTGGGGATTGCATTGATTAGATTCAGCTTCAATTTAGTATCAGGTCCTCCAGACGGGATTTGCACTATGGGTCGATGGCTACCACTGTGAGATTGTAGTGATCATGCATCTGCGGACGCAGTGGGGGGTTCATGAGTGCATGAAGTGGATCTTGGAGATTCTGCAATTGATTTTGAAAGTTGGGCACTTCTCCTTCTTGATTCTCCATGGAAGCAGAGGGTGGAGAACTGGCCTCGAATGTGGAATGATTAGAAGAGATCTTGATTTGATTAGACGGGAACCCAAACAATTGAGTTGGGGCTTGACCTCGACGAGAGTAAACTACTAATGGAGGTCTAAAGATTGGTCTTAAGGACCTCCTCTCGTACATGCACTATGGATTTAGATGAGGAATAGAATGTGTATTGGACCCAATCGAGGCACCCAACAAGGCTGGGTGACTATGGAAGTTCAAGGCAGATGGACCTTTGGATCAGAAACTCATCCACCTGAGAATTACTTGGGCAGCTAGGAAGGGAGAGTTCTGCAAAGATCCCTACACGGTAAAAAATCCCCACAGGTTATAGGGTTTCCCCCACTTGACCTTCCTTGTCACCATAATTCCAAGTAGACCGGAATGAGTAAGCTTAAACCTTAAGTCTACTAGTTTTAACCCTGCTTGTGCCTTGAATTTCACTTGAATTTGAAATTAATTTGATTTGTGACCTAATTTGGAGATTAGCTGATTCACAAAGTGAACCAACTTCACCTGACCTGTCCTAAAGTTGAGGATGAGGTTTGGGTCAAGAACTCAAATCACCCTAAATTAGTTCTCAAGCAGGTTATTAGGCCCCACATTTTAATGATCCAAGTGATTATAGAACCTTGACTTTAGGGTCCACTTGATTAAATCAATTCAAACAAAGACTTGGGTAGCACACAATGGGGGAGTATATTTCCTTTTTAAGCAAGCAAGTGTGTACTCCTGAAAACCCTAATGTGGAAACCCTAGATTGACTCTATTTCCAAGTCCAGTTGTTCCAAAGATGGTACCTTGGGCTCAATCAAGAAGGTGAATAGCTTAAGGGACCTTATATCCCGAATAGGTGCAAGTATTAGGATGGGGATCTCTAGACAAATCAATCAAATCAAATCAGGAAACTTGAATGATTACTAAATGAATAAAACAAGTTGATCCTAATTGATTTCTCTTTCAATCTTTCCAAGAGGGGGGCTTAAGGAAGAAGGGAATGTGATTACCTGCCCCAGGTGTGGTTACTTGAGTGGTCGATCTTTAGGTTCACTTGTAGCAACACAATAAAGCAGATATAGCAAGTTAGAATCAAATCAGAAAATACAATTAGTGACTAAAATGCATGTTGCTCCCCGACAATGGTGCCAAAATGTTGGTGCGAAAATCATTGTAATTTAGGAAAATGCATCTAGTATAGCAATGAAAAATGAATTGACATTTAAATTTGTAAAGCTTGCAAAAGAGTGCATTTTCGAGGTCGTTCGTAAGGAGCAAGTATTGCAATTCAATCAACTAATCAAATGATATGACAATTAGCACAATAATCAATCAAAACTCAATAAAATATATTCAATGTATATCAAAATGTATGTCAGAAGCAATGATAAAAAAAGAATGTAAAGAGAGATATATAACCAAAAAAGGTGGTGGTTGGAACCACCAATTAGTTGCTTGATGCCTACTCTCAATTCAAGACTAGACCAACTCTCAAATGCCACAAACACTTAGCCAAATTCTCAACAATTACTTATATCAGACGTTCGAGATAAGCCTCAGATGCTTAAAGTTCCTAAGCCAATAGCTTTCACAATTTTTTCCTAGGTGTTTGGCACAGATCCCGAGGGCAAACCCCACCAATCCTCTCAGAATAAACCCCCCTCTCTTTATGAGAATCAGACCAAATTAGACCAAACCCGATTCAGACCAGATCGGTCTAGACTAGCGAGGCATGAGCACAGGTGAGGGCACGTGCGTAGGGTGTGGGTAAGGTGGGACAATTGAAGGGGTCAGATGTTGACAAATCAAGGCAAATTCCTGTCTGAATCTCTGTTTTTTTGTCAAAATGGGTTCAGATGATCAAAGTGAAGGTATCAAACCTCTTAGAATATTTTTCAATGATTTTTAAAAGGTTTATATTGAGTTTATCTCGACCATAACCCCTTCAATTTAAGTGAGGCTGATAATTACGATTTTTAGTGATATTTTAATTGTCGAAATGCGTGAAATCCTGATTTAGTTAATGTGAGCCACTTCTTGGTCTTTTAAGTTCATTTGACCTTGAATTAGCCCTTGATTAATCCCTTGGTTAATCTGCATTAATGGTAGAATGGTAGAACAACATGATTAAATTAATTCAGCATGGATTTATGGTCCTCATACGATCATTTAGGAGCATTTATCACTTGATTCTGACTAATTTTAGTTAGTTATGATGAATGATGGTGTTACCATGATGCCCCCATGCCTAACTTTTGCTAGTCCCTAGCAAAATCCCATGGACCAAACCAGATCTCCAAGCTGGATTTTAACCGTCAAGATGCCTTACCGAGCCGCATCTCTCAATTCTAAGGGCCATTGGATCCTAATCTAATTGTTAGGATTTAAGGTGATAATATAGCCAACTAATTAGGTTTTTGTTATGGCTTAGGATAGGATTTAGGATGGAATTTTAGGAGCCCAGGATCATCATCTAAGGGCTAGGAATATGCACCTAATTTGGGCAGCATAGGGTTGGATAGATAGGGCTAGGTGGCCGCACATAAAGGTTAGGTTTAGGGTTTGTTTTAAGGGATTAAGGACTAGGTTTAGGTAGAGATTTGGATAGGAGAACTAGGTCAACTAGTTAGGACCCTAGGATGTGGATCTAAGGGTGGCTAATTAGGTTGATTTGGACGTCCAATCTAGGTAATTAATAGGTTGGGTTGTTGGAAAGGATTTAGGAGTAGGGTTTAGGGAAGGGTTTTTAATTGGTTTAGGAAATCAACTTGGCCAACCAAATTGGTTGACAAATAAGCTTATGGATGACCATATTATGTGGGGAATTAGGCTAGGTAATTGGGTTTCAATTAGGAAAAATTGGGTTCATAATTGGGCTAAAACTAGGGCTAATTAAGCTAGTGTTTAGGTAGGAAAGTGGATCAACTTCTTTGCACAAATTAACTTGGGTACTTCGTTGTACAAGGCTCCAACTAGCTCCAAACATGGCACCTATACATATACACACAAGGACATCAAGGTGATGGCGCAAGGGCACCATGATCGTTAATTTTGATGATAACAAAACACTTGTTATTTAACATTTTCATTTAAGTTTATGAGTTTCAAGATAATTACAAGTGTGAAGGAGCTCAAATTCGCATCCATGGTGGATTGGAGGAGCTTGATGGAGGAGGAGCTTCACATGGAGGGAAAGCTTGAAGACAAGAAGAATAGGATAGATTCCTTTTTATCTTGTTCTTTATTTTTGTATCTTTTTGTTCTTTGCCTTTTATTTTCTTAGATCTTTTGTTAAAGAGCCTTAAAGTAGCAAAACAGTAGTCTTAGGATCACTTACTCAACCCTAGGATACTTAGACATTTCGTAAAGAACTTACAAAACCAAAATAGGTTTCAGACAGCCTGATTAGTCATCTAATCTGGACATCAGACATTTGATTTTAGACTTTAAGATGTCTGACTGTTTGATTAGACATCCAAACACTTAGTCTGGACTTAGTGCTTTCTGTCTGTTAATTTCAAACGACCAGCCCTTAGTCTAGACGTCTTAGAAGATGTCTGAGTGCCTTGCCAGACGTCTAACTAGAGGACCGTTGGCTTGAGAAATCTAATTGTTGAGGATTAACCCTTAACATAATTCACTTTCACTTTCAGATGTCTGTAGTGTATTCCAGACGTCTGATAAGTAGACGTTAAGCTAAGATCTAAACCTAATTACTTCCTTCAGACCATTTGTGCCTCGGAAAATCCATTCTCGCAGTGATTTGTGTTTCTAGACGTCCAGACCTAGTGCTAGACGTCTGATCTGTCATCTGTGCAACTTAACCTAGAACCCTGTTTCGATCTTGACAAAACAGGAAGGAAACCCGTTTAGAATTAGACGTTTGATTAGTTTCCTAGATGTCTTGAAACTCTTCTTTAGACGTTCGTCTTGATCTAACCCGATCCAGATCTTCTACCTTTCTAGATCAGACTACCAATTCTTAGATTAGACAATGACTTAGACATCTGATAATAGATTCAGATGTCTGATAACCATGTCTGAATCATAAATGACTTGATTTCGGCCTAATTTTCCATGGGATAATTCGCAATGGCTAGAGAAGTCTTCCAAAGGCTAGAAGAGGATTCTAAACCCTTCTTAGTGCCTCTATAAATAGAGGAAGACCCTTCCCTTGCCATATACACCAAATAATACTTCTTGTCCAACAGAAGAGAGAATCAAGAAGGAAAGTCACTCTGCTCACCAAGCTCCTAGGTGTTCATCCGAGAGTACCATATTCACTGTGCACCCGCTCTCCCTGTTGGATATGAGAGCTCCGTCGTGCCTAGCGTGGTTCACGCACTCCACGTCCATAGCTGACGTACTTCCATCAAAGGGAAGTTTCTTTTTCCTATAGTATCTAGTTTAAATACTTTGTGGCTTTATAGGACTATTGTAATAGTGTCTTTGTTGGGTATTTGCTTTGCGAATTCCCATCTCCCTCGCAAGACAAAATACTCCTCGTGAAGAGGAGGGGGTTGAGGTATGCTACCCTCGTCTAAGTACCGTGGTTGTAAGAGGTTGAGTCACCCTCATTTTAAGTGACTCGGTTAGTGGATTTGATCGACTAGGTCGATCGAGAAATCCTAAGTCGAGAGGCTAAGGTGGTGGTTTTTAACCGAGTTTGGGTTTCCACCTAAAAATTCTTGTGTACTTGTGTGATTGCTAATTTTTGTGAGATTGTTATTTTATTTCCACATTTTATTTCATATCACGCAAATCTCACCCCCCTCCGTCAGAACCTACACAAGGTACCAGATATAGATAAGGAAAATATTATAGATAAACCCGTAAGAATGAATTATTTACAAAAATACTGCTAATAAATTAGTGTTTAGGGTTTAGGACCTAATTTACCCTTAAACTAACAATGGCTAGGTAAAATTAATGTTAATAAACTAGGAGATATGAAACCCTTTTATAATACTTCTTGCGATTGAGCCTTCAACAATCCAAGTTCTATAGGTGCCATTCTGTAGAGATATTGAAATAGGTTTTGTACTTGATATTAAATTAATCTCAAACTCTTTCTCCCTATCTAGTGGTGGTAATCCGAGTAACTCCTCTGGGAACAAAATGGAGTATTCTTGAACTATTGGCACCTTCCCAACTTTCAACTCCACTGACAATCAAGAGTTGTGGTGTTGACGTAAGGTTGATTGCCTTTACAACAACTTGATTGCATTTCAGGTTGACACAACTTGAATAGGCTTGTTCTCCTATTCTCCGAGAATTCGAATTGTGATTTGTGAAGCAGGGTAAAAACCACACACTTTATAAAACAATCAAGGAATGCATGGTGTCATGCCAAGTAATCCATTCCTTGCATCTTGAGGAGTAAGAGGTCATCAATCAACTTATGTCCCTTGATAAATACTATGTAGTTCCTATACGGCAACTATGTGTGAAAAACCTATCCTCCAAGTCCCATTATTAGGTAGGGTGGATTCAAGATGTGCAATTCTTGTTTAAGCTTCCATGCGAATCCTGTGGACATGAAAGAATGTGTTGCCCCCATATCAAAAATAACATGTACTAAAATATTAGAAATTACCACCATACATTTAACCACAGAAACTAGAGGCTTAAGCATCTTGGAGTGATAGAGCATTCACCCTCCCCATGACCTGATTTATAGCTTGTGGTGTGAAATAGGATGCTCTTGGGGCTTTCTGGGGATAGTTCCTCTTGATATGGCATGCCTATCTACACTGGTAATAGACTAGTGGAAGTCTACGTCTTCCTTGATGTCTTCGCCCACAATTTTGACAATTGTTGTTATTATTGTTACCTCCCCTCTTTCCTTTAAATTTTTAAGCTAAAGATTGCTGAGACTACATTAGTACGTTACTTGCTATTGTTTTACTAACCATAGTATTTTGGAACTAAGATGGCTTGATTTAAGGGGCAAACTAGGTAGAACTCATGGGATTATACCTCTTATCTTTCCAAGTCTACTTCCTATTCTTACCCCTTGAGTGATTGAAACTTTGTACCAGTTGAAACCACTATTGGAATTGATTGGCTTGTTGCTTGACCATTATGGACTTTTAAGCTAGCTTTGCCAGAGTTCCTGACTAGGTAGTAGCCAATTGCAGTTGAATAAAAGGGTTCAGACCTTGTTCAAACCTCCATTTCCTTTCTGTTTCATCTACTGTAGCTTCTCCAACAAAGTGAGATAATTCTAGGAACTTGGCTCGATATTCTGCCATGGTCACCATCCCCTGTTACAGGTTTAGAAACTCAATCTTCTTTTTCTCCCTCTTAGCCATAGGATAATATTATTCCTTAAACAATTGGAGGAATCGTTCTTAAATGACCGGTTGTGGCTCTGATTGTAGGATCAATGTCCACCATCACTCTGCTACTCCTTTAAGTTGATAAGTGACAAGTAGAATGAAGAATTCCTATCCCACCTGTAATGTTATGAACATCTTTTGGATCTTCAAGTTCTAGTCCTCGACTTTAGAGGGGTCTCCCACTCAGTCAAACATTGGGGGTTGCAGCTTCTTGAACCTCTCAAATTCTTAACCTTCAGCCAAAGCATCAAAAGGATTCACATTGCCAGGGAGGCTCTTGAATTCATGGTGGTTGTGCTCCTATGGGATCCCTTCCAATCGAGGGTATCAGCAGTCTTTGGTCTAGCATTTACTGCATAGTCTGCAAAAATTATTGCATTTGAGCAACCAATTTGACCACATTTTGCAAGCCACTCAGTTGGTTATTCTTTTTCGAAGACATCACTACAATGATCAATAGTCTCCAATTAGTTGTTATGGAAAGAAAGGCCTACAAAGTTAACAAGACTTCATTCATATCAAGCATTCAACTAAGACAATTGCTCTAGGATTTTATGGACAAGAGGCTTCTCATTCTAATTCTCTCTGTTGTGGATGTGCACTCTTAGGTTCATAGGCTTATAATAATCTACAAAGGTTACTTCCTGCCAACAATGGAAGTTTACTCTAATACTAGCTTGTAGTGCCCTGGATTCAATCCCGTAAGCCAACTTGTAAATTGCCCTGTAAACCTATACTTTATACATCACCTGTATGGATTGTCTGTGCATAAATTTTTAACCAGGAATGAATCTATCACATATATTCATACACATATGTGTCTTAGGTGGGTATACCCTATGCACATCATGATATATATACAAGGAAAAGAGTAGCATACTCAATATGTAAGAGATCACCATCAACATTCATTGACATACATACACATATATATAGAGAGAGAGAAATAGAGAGAGCCATACATCACCATATGCATATACATATATGGGTGTCCATACATGTCCATATCCTAACAAGCACATCATATGACCATAGTTTAGCGGTTAGAAGCCTTAGATCACAATATTTACGGTTACAAAATTGTGATCCTTAACTATATTTAAACACAAGTAAGGTGTAAAAGATGGTATAAGCAACTTGTGAAAGGGCTATAAAAAGTGAAAGGCAACCAACTGCAGCTATTCCAACCCATGCTCCTCTAGGAGCTCCATTATATCATGCAAGATGCCTAAGATCTCTGATATGCACATACAAAATAGTTCCTAGTGCCTTGCACGGGAGAAGTACGAGTTGACACTCCTAGGATTTGGGAGTAAGGTCCTGGCCACCTCTAGTTGCTCCCTTAGCATCTACGTGTGTTGCTATATAAAATGCTTGGATCCACAGTTGTCATGGCACACTTGACCTTGGGATCCTATCTTGAAAATGGGATAGATAGTAGATTTGAGTTGAGTGGCTTAGCAGGCTTATTTTCTAAACTACAACAAGAGGCATATGGTAGTGTGACAATTTATATTTGTTGTTGAATCCTAGATCCATTATGAATACTACCAATCATCATTGATGTTATTTAATTACTATTATCTGCTCACTTTCTCCAAGTAGGTGAATAGGGCAAGGACTTTTATCTATGGAATTATCCCTCGCACTTATAAAGGAAGATTTTGATGTGCACTCCTACTCCCATGCCATGGGGATGTGTTGCCTCGGCCCTTATTGAAAAAGGGGAAGGAGTAGAAGAGGGGTTTTTGTTGAAATGCAAGAAAGAAAAAGGGTATACATATAAAAATATCTTTATTATTTAGTTCACACAATTCATAGAGGTGTATGAAAAAGGCAAATGGTTGTTTTCGAGAGTCTACATGTAAATATGAAATTCATAGGAGTATACATGTCTTTGACAATAATTGTAGGGGTATATATATAATTAACCCTTCTTATTTTCCTATTTGAATTTGGGTGAGATGATATGATAATCCTCTTGAAGTTGTATTG
Organism: Thalassia testudinum; assembly: GCA_037157565.1. Classification (NCBI taxonomy): domain Eukaryota; kingdom Viridiplantae; phylum Streptophyta; class Magnoliopsida; order Alismatales; family Hydrocharitaceae; genus Thalassia; species Thalassia testudinum. The sequence continues at coordinate 3,286,983 of JAZHRO010000061.1, forward strand.
GGTTAAGGTAACCCACTCTTCACCTCAGGATTTTATATTAGGTTGAGATAGCTCATTAACTATCTCATACTAGTGGATTTGATTAGTGCGGATCTATTGGGAAAATCCTAAGCTTGGGGGCTTAGGTAGTGGATTTTACTCAAAGGAGGTTTTCCACTATAAATCATTGTATTCTTTATGTTATTGCTTTGATCTCTTTATCTTATCTTCACATCACACTCGATATTTTTATGCTTGCTTTTATTATTGTGACCAAATAAGATCCTCTAGGTTCAACAAAGGATAGTGCCTGAGGCCTTGTTTGATTATAGCTTAAAGCAAGTGTTTTCTCACATGGACTTCCTAATTGCTACAGTATATGAACAGTGTGGAAACTTATCCTTAGAACCTTTCACCCATCACATCTATCATCATCTATCATATCTGCCCCTATTAACCTACTTCCACCCATCACATTTACCTGTCACCAATCACATCTACCCCCATTAACCCATCCCCACCAATCACATCTCCCCCACTGAACCACTCCCACCCATTGTTAGTGCATAAGCACTAATGTTATGATTTTGATGATAATAAAACATATAAATTTTATGTTATTTTTGGAGAACTAACCATTTAGGTAAAAAAAATTGAGATAATATATCAAGAAGTAAAAAGACAAAGCAAGACAAAGAACTCTATTTCAAAGAAGACTCGGACTGAAGAACAAGGCTTGAAGAAGAATGAAGACAAATGCTCTTGTATTTGTTTTTCAAATGATGTAAATTTTTCTTGTTATTTTAGACTTGATGTAAAAGAACCCAAATACACTAATCAATCCTAAGTAACACCCACATAGCTAAGGAACACTTAGGGAAACTGTAGACTTTAGACCAAAACCAAAATAGAATCATTCTATATAGATTAGATGTCTATTACCTTGGTCTGGTGTCCTAAAATGCAAAATAAGTCATCCAATATCTTCATCAGACATCCTAACAACCAATCAGACATCCTATATGTTTATCAGTCAACAGACAAGTATCTATTGGTCCTTGGAAACCTAGATCTAAGAAGATCTTGTATCAGAAGATAGTTCGCGGAGATCTCACACTAGACGACCAACTTGATCATTAGACATCCTATCATTCATTTGACTATTGAGCTAGATAACCTAATGGACCTCCACCCAATTTCACTAAAATTTGGTCTCATAAAATAGACGTCTAAACACTACGTCAGTCGACCTACGTTACAAAATAAGCCATCTAATTTATTAATCAGATGACCTCTTGGTAGACATCTCCTGAAACCTTTTTATCAGACTACACTCTCTTCACTTCAGTCGCCTGACTAGATCTCATTAGACGTGTAATTGACCTATCACACATATGATATTATATTGTTTGGTGCAAATCTTTATGTAGTCTCTTCTGATTTTGAGATATTCTTTCTTTAATCACTTCCAATGGCCACATGGACTCATTTAACCCATCTAGAGCCTTTCTAACACTTCTATAAATACCTCTAGTGGTTTCCCTTGACAAACACAATACATAAGATACATATCTTCCCACCATCTTTATAAGAAAAAGGAGATCAACTTGAAAGGCTTCTCAAGAGAATTGCTACTTACTTAGCGCTCACACTTGCTCTCCTTGCCCAAATCTTGAGCACTCAACAAGCACTTCATAGAACATCTAAAAGAGAAGTATACTACACCTATAGAACCTAAACTTATTGATATATTTGTGGCTCTATAGGATTTTTGTATTGCCCATTTTATTGTTGTACTTGGGTATGTAGCCTGTTGGATCCTCATTGCCTCTTGCGTGGAAGGGAAAAACTCTTCGATAGGGACTAGAGTGGGATCTTGTAATTGAGGTACACTACCCTCGATTTTAAGTGGTGTGGATAGCGAATTTCATTGGTTAGGTTGATTGGATAATCCTAAATCGGGGAATGCTTAGGTGGTTGTTGTTACATGGGATTGATTATTTAGTTTGTTGCTTTTAAGTATAGTGGACATGTTTCAACATAGTTTAATTAATTAACAGGTCTCCAACGAGTTTATTAAGTCGAGTTTGGTTTGCTGAGTCCTGATCACATTCTTCCATGGGGAGGCAATTTGATTTGAGTTTGGTACGCTGTCATTTTCTCAACAATTTTATTATCTTTTTGCAGTTTTTTCATTTTTATTTTTTTTTGTCTTTTGATTAAGAAGATAAGGAAAATGAACACAAGCTAAATTAAACACTTTCTAAACTTTCGTTTCTTCAATATTTACAATGTTACACTATCACAAAACATAAAGAAACACTTGCAAATTGAAATTTAAATTACAACAAAATGTTGGTTCAACCAACTTAATACACTTAAAATGAAACTAATCAAAAAGATGAAATCAAGCACCAAGGTGGATTAGGGTGATGATGAGGGTGACTTCATGAGACCTTTGGTGCATAAGGTGGTGCATAAGGGTGTGAATGCGGTGGTGATGGTTATTATTGGTGTGATGACTACTAAATAGATAGCCACTGATTTGGTGTGTTGTGTGCGTATTTAGGAGTGAAGTGAGTAACGGGTGTGTGTATGTGTGTATAGTGCACGTAGAGTTTGACCTCTAAATATGGTGCTTACAATGGTGGTGTTAGTGTCATGGAAGGTAATTACAATAATGATGAGGGTTAGTGTTATGTAAATGTGTGTTGTGTGGTTAGGTGTGATGGTTATTGATAAGGGACTTATCATAGCTCCTAATTCACTAAAATAAGCTAGTTTACCTAATTAATTGATTAGTAATAGCATAAAATTAGGGTTAATTATCAAATAAGCTAATATTGAGCCAAGACCTTAATTATACCTTAAATTAACTTAATTATGACATAATAAGTATTCCTCTATTTTTATTTAATAATAAGGACATAATACTTTGAACTAGGTTATTTATAATTAAGATTAACTAAGCTTATATGTAATTTATAACTTAAGTTAATAACATAAGCATTACAATTATGTATTAAATTAAATAATATAAATAGGACAAAAATGTAATTTCTACCCGTAATAATATTGTTTAATATGTATATAACTTATTATAAAAAGTTGAGGAATAAATAAATTAAATTACATATTTAAATTAAAAATTTACATTTCAATCCCTAAGAATTAATTCATTTGAGTCCTTTATATCACTTTTAGGTCCTTGTTATATTGTAAATAGGTCCTCTAAAACCCAACTTCTTCCTTTCTTCTTCTTTTAAATCGTCAGTCGACGATGGCTGGATTCCTTTCTTCTCAGATAATGACGAATCAGATGGTAGACCTCTGTTTCCTTGGTCATCAAGAAAGCTCATAATGGAACCTGTTCATCCAATGGTGTGGAGGACCTTCTAACCGCTTGAGCAAACATGGACATCGTCACCATTGTCGGAGACGACGATAGACATTTATCCGAACCTAGATTCATTTTCGGTCAGATACATGGACCCTGAGCTTCGCTGTGCCTATAAATAGGTCTCAAACCCCTTCGATCACTGGGAACAAGACCCTTCCCCTTTCCCTAACTGCTACTTGCTCAGTAGAGCTTCCTTTAATCCTCCAGCGACTTCTCATCTAGTTCTCGGGTTCACTTTGGTAGAGACACTGCCTCTCCCACCACCTCTTCCTCAACTCCGTCCTACCAATGGCGGAGTTGCACCACCTCTTGCTCTACAACGTCTTTGATTCATCACCGAAGTCTTCTCTCACCTCATCTATTTCATTCTCAGCTTCGACAACTCATCTCCAACGCCCTCCTCACCATTTCATCCAAGGAGGTGGTCCTAACTCCTTAGTTAGTTGATTAGAGTAGTTTCAAGCTTTTAATTAGTTTGATTAGCCTTAGTTAGCTCTAATCCTTCTCACCTCCTTCTTCGACTTCGGCAAGTCAACTCTGACTTCGTCTGGCATTCAATCACCAAATTGACTGCATATCCCTCTTCCTCACCTCCTTACGATCCAAGTCTACCTTCCTCCTTCCTCAATTAGCCCTTATACACAAAACAGCCAATTTCTGTTCAACGTCAGACCTCCGCCATCTATGGTAGAGGTCCAATGAGTTCCTGTCGCCTAATTAATCACCTACACACTATCACATCACCTCAGGGGTCAATTTACCCCACTTAATCGATTGATTCATTAATCCAATTATTCTAATGAACTCAGGATTCCTTTCAGTTCAATTCGAGTTCGCAGAGCCTCCTTAAGCTTTCATCGAGTAAATTGATGTGCTCTTGAGCTTTGTGAGAAGCTCAGGAGGCTTTTACACCTATTCTTGAGTTGTTTCATCAAGATTTGTAATCTGTCAGTCAGAACCTGATAACACTGGAGCTCTGATGAAGTCTAGTGATATCAATATAGAATGTATTTGCTCAAATTAACTCTGAATCAATCTACATTACTTAAGAATCGTCCAAGAATTTATTTCCACCATTTATCTTTGATTTTCATTGCTTGTACTTCTTTGAGCACCTTCATCTTCTCCAGCTCCAGCAGAGTTGTTCTAGGTCATTCCTTCATCCTTTGAGCTTTGAAATAGATCCATAAGCATCAGTAGGTTACCCTAAGTCTAGAACAACCTTTGATTAGGTTGTTAGATCTCTGTTGAGTTCTATCGACCAAACCTTGTTTGAGACTCAGGCGGCAATCTTGATACTCCATTTAGTTGATCAAATTCCTCATTTCTTGATCCTAGCAGGTTACCCTAAGTCTAGAACAACCTTTGATTAGGTTGTTAGATCTCTGTTGAGTTCTATCGACCAAACCTTGTTTGAGACTCAGGCGGCAATCTTGATACTCCATTAGGTTGATCAAATTCCTCATTTCTTGATCCTAGCAGGTCCCATAGATCATGTAGAGTCTACCTAGCTCATTGAGTTGATCTGAATTGCAATAGAACTCGAAGTCAACTTTCACCTTTATTTGGTCAACTCTAGAATGCCATTGGAGCTCAGAGCTCTTGAGCTTGTGTTTAAGGGTGGAAACGTGTTCCTAGGATTGTTAGGAGTTTGTTATAGTCAATTTTAGGAAGGTTTAATGTTGCTTAAGTTTGTTAAGGTTCTTCTGAATCTGTTGGTTACACATGAACTGCACAGAATTCTTTTAAGGTTACAAAAGTGTTTCTTAGAAATATATTTCGATCTATTGAAAACACTAGAGTTGAGTTTAGAGCCTAGGATTGGGGTTCAGTCTTGATTCAAGAATCTTTGCATTACTCTATTGCTCTAGGTTTGCTAAGCATCCTTTAGGTTAGTATTTGAGCTTTTAGGTTAATTCTTAGGCATTCGAGTCTGAATTTAGCTTTTAGATAGGCACTGAGAATCTTTTAAGTGCAAGTGAGAGAGTGGTTTGGGTTTTAGTTTAAGGGTCTGCAGCTAGGGATGCAAATGGGTCATGTTTGGGTTGGGTTTGGCTAAATCCATGCTCATATCCATTTACAAAATCCATAACCACACCCTACCCACACTACAACAATTTTCACTTTTGCGATCGATTTTCAACCGATGGCAAAAGCCATTAAACCGACGTCAAAAAGCGATGGTGTAAATAGTGACGCTGTTTCTTTTTGCCATCAGTTACAAGGAACATCCGACGTCAAAATATCGTTTGCCAGCGGACAAATTGATCTTTTGTCATCGGTTGTAAACCGATGGCAATTGTATTTCTTGTCACTTATAAACTAAGTGACGACATTTTTACGTCACTTTTTCCTGCGTTAGCACGCCGTCTTTTGAGTTTTGCTGTCATTTAAACAAAAACACCGTCTCTTATACAAGCAATGGTAGAAATATTTTTGTTGTCGCTTTCTGAAATGAGCGACGGCAAATACCTTTTATTCTATATTAGTCTTACGTGCTTTCACCGTCGCTATCTGAAATAAGCGACAACAAAAACTTTTCATTCCGTAAAAAACTTACATTTGTTTACCATCGGTTATTTCAAAAACCGATAGCAAAGATAAGGAACTTTTTTTTTAAAAGATCTATTCATTGCCCTACCTCCTGGAATAGATTTTTCATTGTCGTCGGTTATACAGAGTAGGAGGAAGGCATTTTTACATATAAAAGAACATCAACAACAAAAGTTGGTTGTAACACAAAATATTTGGCTTGAGCCCTTTAAGTGTTGCTATGGGTTCTCTTTGCAGCTCACAACTAGGCATATCATCTAACATAACCTACTCCGGTAGTATACGCTTAAGTTTCATTCACCAAAGAAAAAAAAAATAGAGAGATTCCATCCAAGAAAGAATATTAAGTTGAGACACTAAGGGGTAAAGAAATCCACAACTGCCAAAAAGATAAGAGTTGAGTGAAAAATAGGGCACACCCTCAGAGAGCTCAGCTGCTCATGCAAGAGATGATAACATCATCATGAGCTATAACTAGCTTTAATTAGTCAGGATCAAGTGACAAATGCTCCTACATAGTCGCTTGAGAGCCATAATTCCATGCTTATCCATTATGAGAGAAGAACACTAAAACATGGTTAATTCTACAGTTTTATCATATCATGAAAGTAGAGTAACCACAGGATTTTTCAGGGGTTAATCTAAGGTCTAATAAGCATTAAAGTCTAATAAGACGGTCCACACAGATAGAAACGGGGTTTCATGCAATTCGAGAACTGATTTAGCACCCAAAATCCTAATTTCAGACCTTCTTGAATTACAGAGGTTTTGGTCAGGATAAAATTCATCTAAACCTTCTAAAATTCATAGAAAAATATTCCTTGAGGTTTGGTATCCTTGATTTGACCTTTGAAACCTATTTTGACCTTAAATAGAGTCGTAGACAAAGTTTTGCCTTAATTTGAGTTTCTATGCAAATTTCCCAATCAAACTTAGTCAAAACTCAAATTCAACTTCACCATCAGATTCCTTGGGTCAAAATTAGGTTTGTACCAAAATTTGGGCCTAGTCAAAGTCCATCTTGACCTAGTTTGCATTCTAGTCCCTTAAAACTCTATTCTTCAAATATAAGCCCCTAGCTTTTGAAATTCTTTGTGAACAACCCCCTATCTTTGTCATATTCTTTGCAAAATGACCCTTGCAGCCATTGGAGGTCAACCGACCTCCAAGCTAGCTTTGATTGCACCCAATACCACTCAAATCGCCACTAAATCCCACCAATTTGGTGGGATTGATGTTCACACTATGAGTAATCTTTTGAGATAGATCTTTGCTCCTAAATCACATGGATTAGTTAGTGTGAACGCACGAAAGTCATGGGTGTCTTGCACTTTAATCACAAGGCAAATTGGGCATGTTTATTAATCTAGAGCTTGGTCGGAAGCTCTATAAAAGCTTTAGAATCTCAAACCATGCTCCTTAGTCGATTCTAAGTTGAAATCTTCTTCTTCCCTTCTCATCGGCCTTGAGCTCCACCGACTTCGGTGACCTCGATCCCTCTCATCAGGGCCTCCGATGGTCAAATTAAAGGCACCTCCTTCTTCCTCTCCTTCCTCCGCTCCTCGCAATACTAGTGAGAGCATTCCAAACTCCTTCGTCGTCGTCGCTTCTTCCATTGGAGAGTTCGTCCCCTCCGACACTGGCCAATCAAAGCTGGTGCAGACCACCTCCCCCTTCATCCATTAGTTAGGTCTCTTTATTCCTCTTCTTCTCTTGAATCCCTCCAACTCCTTCCTCTTCTTTTTCGACCTCCAACGCACCCACACCCACTTCGTCTTCCTTCACTCCGGCCGAGCTCTGGCAGGGTCTCCCTAATGCCACAAGTCACCAAACAACCCGCTACCAGTCCCATAACCTCCGCCTCGCTTCCACTAACAAAACCCCTTAAGAAATTGAGGGGATTGTCCATCCAAACCATCCACCGAACACGACCACCATTGCATCGCTTCCCCACTTCACGCACCTCCTCGCGCCTTCACACCTCGCCCGTGCACACGCATGTGGGTCTGGCCAATCTCTAGGATCAGATAACTAGATACTATGCTTGATTACCCTTGGTCCGAGAGAGAGGAGAAGAAGGGGTTTGTGAGGAGGAGGGGGGAGGGTTTTGCTTTGCTTACCTTGGCCCTGTGCTGAAGAAAGAGAGGCTTTGCACTTAACCTTTGTGGTGTGAAGAGAAGACCTTGTGCTTGAAGGCCTTGCTCTTGAAAGGCTTGAAGATGAAGAACAAAGGCTCTTGTTGTGCTCTGCTGAGGTGCTGTGCTCTTGTTAAGGCATTTGATACACATAGGCTATGTTTGATTTGGTTCTGGTTATTGTTGAATTATTTGCATAACTTGAATATGAGATGAATGCTTAATTAGAGGGATCTAAATGGTGATCTAAATCATCACTTTTTAGATTTTCTCTATTCTTTTTGTTTCATGATCATTGGATTACTTTGAATATTAATCTGACAAGTTGTATTCATTGTATATTTGTTATTGTGCTCAATTTGTTGTGATTATTTATTTTGAATGAAGATTAATACGTGAATTCCACATTTTCTCCCTACGAACCACCTCTGACTCCAATTAGAATTTGAGTTTTATAAATTTAAATGTTTTGTTGTGAGATTTAGGAGTGTACTACAATGAACACATATTTAAATCTCCTCAATTTGTGTTGCAACATTTTGGTGTCTTTGCCGGGAAGCAACATGCAATTCACCATTAATCTTATCTTTTTTGATTTATCTGAGTGCTAACTTGCCCTATCTGCTTTACTTGTGATTTTGCGAGGTACATCACGAAGAGAATTTTTGTGCAGTCAACCACTCCTGGGGCAGGTAAAATTTCTCTTCTTCCCTAACCAACCTTTTAATCTTGGGAAATAGAAAAAGGAAGCAAACAATTAGGATTCACTTGCTGTACTTTTCTTAGTAATTATCATTTAAAGGCAAGTTTCCCAATTTGCGAAATTAATTTGATATCTTATTGAAGATGAGACGATTTGTTTAGAGATCCCTATCCTGATTTCCTATACCTACTAAGGATTTGTGCTTTAAATTTTAAACATCTTGGACTATTCACTTTCTTGTTTGAAGTCCAAGGTGTTACATTTGAGATCAAATTGGACTTGAAATAGAGCCAATTAGGGTTTCTACATTAGGGTTTTGAAGTGTTAGTACACACTTGCATACATTAAAGGAAATTGATCTTCCCACATTCGTGTGCTACCTAAACCCTTGTTTGAAAAGTGCTATTCAAGGAAAACCCTAAAATAAAACTCTAAATTCACTTGAATCTTAAAATTTTGGACCTAATAACCTGAGAGTCAGTATAGGGTGACTTTTTAGGTCTTGACTCAGATTTCATCCTCAATCCTTTAGGGCAGGTCAAGTGAAGTTGGTCTACCTTGTGGGCCAATCAACCTCCAAATTAGGTCACAAATTGAATCAACTTCTAATCAAGTGAAATCTAAGGTACAAATTAGGACTAAAATTGGTAGACTTAAGGTCTCAATTTATACATTCTGGTCTACTTGGAACTGCAGTGACAAGGAAGGTCGAGTGGGGGAAACCCTGTAACCCGTGGGGATGTTTTACCATGTAGGGGTCTTTGCGGGGCTCTCCCTTCCTGGCTACTCAAGTAATTCTCGGGTGTGTGTATTTCTGATTCAGAGGTATCATCTGCCTCGAAACAACCTTAGTCATCCAAAAATCTTTAGGTGCCTTGATTGGGTCCAATTCACATCCAGTCCCTCATCTGTTCTTTAAAGCACATACACAGGAATGATCCCTAAGTTGTTGACCTAGAGGCCTTCATTAGAATTGATCTTCTGTGGGATTTATGATATGATCTGATTGATTCAATCTGAACCTGAATTTGATTCTACATCTTGATCCACCACCTAATTTGAAAATGCAACCTGACAATTTAGGAAGAATTTGTAGGAAACCTAAATCCCAAGTGAGCATAAAAGAGAAGATGATCGAGGTTGCTCTTAGACATCATGATGAATATTACAAAACCTTTGATCTATCTAGGCACATTCAGGATGATGTTTCAAAAACAACAACCCACATTGTTAATCATGTTGAAATGATTTTGACACAAATGACACATGGTTCAACTCAGGATGATCTCTTATTAGAATATATTGAATTGAGGAAATTACATAGCAATGAGTATCTACAATGTTGGTTAAATCCCCTACTTTTAGAAAAACACCGAGGTCTCATGGAGGAACGTGGAAAATTACTGAATAGGGTGTATGAAGCCATTGATAAAAAAATACCCAGATATTCCCTCAAAAAATGATAAGACACCTTGGAACAACATTGAGGATCAACATGATTTCCTAGAACCTGAATTTGAAAATCAAGGTTGTTGAGAACCCCCAACCCAAATGGAATCTAATTCAAATTATGTGCAGAATGACACACTTGATCTTGACATGGGTTGGGAGGATATGATTGTAGGTGTTCCTGATTCCAAACTAGCCCTAGAAAACTATGAAGCTGGCTCATCAAGCCTAGATTTCCCAGACACCTGTGATGATAAGCCTGAATCAGAACCTCTCAAGAATGTAATTCCCGAACATTATCCTGTTAAGGTAATTTTTTGGAATGATTCTGACATCCCAATTGAGCCTAGCTCAGATTCTAGTGACCCAATTTCTACCTTTGACCTAGAATCTAGATCAGAACCTATTTGGGATGATCATGAGGCCCAATATGAAGAGAATAAGATTTTGGATCTGAAGTATGACTTTTGAGCTACACTCCTACTACACTTTTGAGTTTAACTTAGAACAGTCGACTCCACCTTTGGTACTTGTATCAAAGCTTGAAATCGTTTGCAACAGTCATCTCGACCATTCACCCACCCTTTGATCCTATTCTAATCTTTGAACCAAACTGAATTTGTACCCTTTTGGTTTACAATGAGGACATTGCAAAACTTAAGCATGGGGGGTGATAAAGTGCAAACATATGGAATTCAAATATCTGAGGGGTTCTCACAAAAAAAAACATATTCAAAAATAAAAAAAATAAAAAAATGAAAACGAAAAAAAATTGGAGAAAGGGGAGGAAATTTTAAGAAATGATTGAGGAGGAAAAGAAGGAAATTCAAATGTCAAAAAAGGAGCAAAAATCAAGAAAAAAATGAAAGTCATAGCAATTGATTAGGGAATGTACTTAAGTTCTAGACCTAATTAAAATAAAAATAATTAAGTCTTGAAATGACAAAGATAAGGAGATTAGTATGAGTGCTAATCTTAGACCCCCTAGGCGTATTTTAGGGCTTAAACATTCATGTATTCGTTATGATCTAGATTAGTCTTCAAGATGTTGAGGAAAGTATGAAGCTGATGTAGTATGTGTAAGGCTTATGGATTATTCAACATCATTGCCTGCCCTTTAGTTTGCGGGACTTGGTAAACTAAGCACCCAAAATCACACACTAAGTCTGGTTCAGTGTGCTTAATAAAGAAAAACATGCAAAAAGTTTTTTGTTCTGAAAAGCCATCTCGAAGATCTAATGTAGGAGCGGCTCGACAACACAAGTTGACTGGACAAGTTCCCAGTGCGGAGAGGTAGGAAATTCCCTTCAAAGATGCATAATAACATATCATCTCCTCGGTGCTTGTCCCCTAGGATATCTAAATATTTTACCAGGGGCATGTAAGCACCTTGTGCTGGTTCAAGCGCCATGGGCGGGATTATCCTGAAATGTCGATTGCCAGGACCTGAATTTAGCTACTGGATGCCATGGAGGGCACTATCTCATGGTGTCGAATGCCAGGAGTTCTGGGAGTTGCCATGGGCGGTGCTCCCCTAAAGCATCGAAAGCCAGGGACCCTTTGAGGATTGATAGTGGGGACAAGGAATCTAAAACAGATCGTGTTTAGGGCCAATTCGAGGCTGGATTTAGGGAAAAGTAAAAGGAAAAGTGAGAAAACTCGCCAAATGAAAATCCTTCTCTATCTCTCTCTTACAAAAATGCATTGGCAAACTGAACCTAGACATGCTACATTCTATGCACGGGTGCTTTAACCACTGGGTTCAACGAACCTCTGGGTAGTTTTTGCGGGCTTTAGAAACCTTCGCAGTAAACTTAGGCTGAAGCTGGTCAGGTCTGGATCTTGATTGATATTTGAGTACCTTTAGGCCTATTATTGGAATTCCGACCTAATTTCTAAAGAGTAACACAAATCAGGCATCTGAACATCACTGCATGGTCTAGAGATTTAGTTCTTTCCATAAGATTTTGCTAAGGGACTAGCAAAAGTTAGGCATGGGGGTATGATGATAACATCATCATAAGCCATAACTGGCTTTAATTAGTCAAGATCAAGTGACAAATGCTCCTATATAGTCGCCTGAAAGTTATAATTCCATTATATCCATTCTGAGAGAAGAACACTAAAATAGGGTTAATTTTATAATTTTAACATCATATCATGAAAGTAGAGTAACCACGGGATTTGCCAAGGGTTAATCTAAGGGTTTAATAAGCATTAAAGTCTAATAAGAGGGTCCATACAAATAAAAATGGGGTTTCACCCATTTTGAGAACTGATTTAGCACCCAAAACCCTTATTTCAGACCTACTTGAATTACAGAGGTTTTGGTCAGGATAAAATTCATCTAAACCTTCTAAAATTCATATAAAAATATTCCTTGAATTTAGTATCCTTGATTTGACCTTTGGAATCTATTTTGACCTTAAATAGAGTCATAGACAAAGTTCTGCCCTAATTTGGGTTTTTACGTAAATTGCCAATTAGAATATGAGTTTATAAATGTAAATGTTTTATTGTTCAATTTAGGAGTATACTACAATGAACACATATTTAAATCTCCTCGATTCGCATTGCAACAGCAAGCTGTTAGAGTCAGACCTTAAGCTAGTCAAGAACTCCATCATAGCATTCTTCTTCTGCAATCTCGTCATGGCTTCATTGTTAGCCGTAGCATCTCTCTGTAGTCTATTGTTATACTGCTACAAACTGGTATTGTAGTCCTGCAATCTCTTGTTGATATCTTGAAGTGATTTTATCTGCAAGATCAAACTATCATTGCTTCCAGGTCACAAAAATAAGAATACAAAACTCAAAGGCTAATAACAAACCAACTCGAACAAAGAATCATCCTACTTGTTGCGTCATATTTGCAGCCTCTTGCTTTGCTTTGCCAAGCTCCATGGATAAAGCATCCCAAGACTTTTCGGTAGCATCCCTATTGGACATACACATAACTAGTTTTCTACCCGTGCATTGCATCGGGAGAAGAAAGTAATCAAAAAGAGATCTTTATAAAGTCTCCAAGCAACAAATGGTGCTTAGAGCATCAGTACCAATGAAAGACAATGGAACATAGCAAAAGATATGTATGAAACAACAATTCATGTAAAGATATTTCTTTATATGGAAAAGAGCATGTTTTGTTCCAAAGTTAATGGAGCTTGAATTTTGCAAGAGATTCATAATTGTAACATGTAAAGAAGATAATCATATGATATAAAAATTTCTTGTTTGAACCCATACTTTGAAGTATTTTGAATATATTTCATGAAAGACTTTCAGGTTTTGTGCATCAAGAAAAATGAAAGCGAACTCTGTAACATATTGAGATAGTGAAGCACTTAATGATCCTATTTTACACTCATATGAGATTGAATTACCTATAATATAAACTTTTAGGATGTGGATTTGGAAACACAAAAGTTGACGCATAGCATAGTAAACATGGTCTCAACCCATGTCCCTTCTTTTTATGCAAAAAACTTGCTACACATGGTGGGGTCTACCACTATTGAAATCAACAACAAATCACTTTGGTACAGGTGCAAACCACTCAAATCACTTTTGGAATCACTTTGTATGGGTGCAATCTTATTTTGTACCTGTGCAAAATCACTTTGCACCTTCAAAATAATTTTGAACAGGTGCAAAGTAAGATTACACCGGTGCAAAATTAAATTTCAAGTGTTTCTTCACCTATGACAAGTGATTTTACACTTGAAAGGTCCCTAAATCCTAAACCCTAAACCTTAAGGTGAAAAATCACCTTTCAAGTGAAAAATCATTTCTCATACGTGAAATCACTTTCCATAAACCTAAATCTTAAATCTTAAATCCTAAACTCATAGGTTATAATCACTTTGCACAGGTACAAAATCACTTTAGACAAGTAAAACTACCCTTGGAATAATTTATCACGAGTGCAAAATGAGACTGCACCGGTGTAAAGACACTTTAGAATAATTTATTACCAGTGTAAAATTATTTATCACTTGTGTGTTTTAGGTTAAAGTGGTGTGGTGATTTTTTTGAATGTGGTGGGGATCAATACGTAATAAAATGTACGTTTTTTTTATTTTTTTACATTAAATATCAATTATCAAGTAGATTTACATTTTCAACGTTGTGTGAAATACAAAAATAATACCCCGCATCCCTTTTTACATCAGAACCTACGTTTCTCTACTCTTTCGCAAAGTTTTATTTGGATCTAAGTAACATCATTTTTTTTCCATATCTATGAGCTGGCATGCTTTGAATCATGTCTTTTGATATTGCAACTACCCAATCCAACCACTCTAGAATGATGTGATAATATCCCCTTACGTATTCCTGCAAAAAAGGAAGAAGGAAAACATCACGTTAACAAATGCAAAGAAAAACCTTAGAATTTCTAGCTAAATGAACAAAAAAAAAAAAATTATAGAGATTTTGCACCAATCAGTTATTTGCCAGATGGCTAGAATCTCAAAGAATATAATCTTTGAGGGAATGAGTCGGCATATATAATATGCAAAATGCCCATATTTAAGAATCGAGATAAATAAAAATTGCTACCTTGTGAAACAATATTAGAAATAGTATAGACACACATCCACGTGCATGAGAAGAAACTTTAACGAAGAAACTACGTAAAGGGATTCAGTCGTTAAGAAACAAAGGTTTAAAAAAAAGGCATGCCCTCCCAATCAACCATTCCACTCCATATCAGGTGATTGCAAAGAACAAATCATCCATAGGCAAGATCACAAAAATTGAAAAATAGAGCCATGTGGTCGAGGGCTTTCTAATGCCATGATGTGGGCCATGATTTCAAGGTTATGGGCATAATTTCAAGGTTCAGGACAATTTTGAATGATCTAATTAGATGGGAGGAGCCTGAAAGTGTAAAATTGGAACAAAAAGGATAGGAAAAGGAGAGAGATCTCCTAACAACAAAAATCACCATTAAAGAAAATCTAAAGATGACAAACCTAGTCAATATATAGCATACCAGTTGTTGTATGAAAGTGCATTGGTATTATGCCATGTAGAAGTGCTTTCCATAGACATTTCGATATATAAGTTCCCATATCAAAATTGGAAGTCTATGGTACATCAAAAAAGGGAATTTTAGTCAACCAATTTGCTTGATGTTGGTGCACTAAATCAGGCACTTACCTGTCACTAAAGTTTAATCTTCACATGACCTATAATTACGTATTGGATCGAATGGACATGTATAATATGTTGTGTTGAGAGAAATTTAAAAAGGTAATGTTGAGTACTCTATTTGTGCCCAATTTGGGTTTAGTTACATGCTCCAACGCAAATAAAGCAAGCGTATTCACTGCTATAAGTATCTTATGCTTCACTTTTGATAAGTAGCAAAAGATCTTCGCTTCCTTATAGCAGTGTTTATATAACCAACGATCTCCCAGCTCAAGCAAAGGCTAGTTCCAAACATAGAGAACCACACATGTTCATCATTATTATCAAGCAAATTGACATGGTAGCATTCCACCTTTTTTTTTTTTTTTTAAAGGAGAGAAACAAATTGAAAATCTACCTCATATGACTTGCCATCCAAATCAAGCTTGTAGCATTTGTATGGATCTTGTCTGCCATTTCACCCAACAACATTCTTCCCTTAAGCATCATGAGCTATATAAAATAAAACAATTTGAAAGATGAGACAAAACTTATAACTATATGACCCCAAAAGAAAGCACAGAAGGTAATATCAAACATTTAATTTTTTTAGTCCAGAGAAACCTGTGCATGCTAATTTATTTTAAGAAAAAATTCCTAATGCAAACTGAAAATAAGATTTAGTTAGAAAACGCCTGAATTCAGAACTGTGTGAAAGGTAAAAGATTTTGCATGTTTCTATTGCCATCTCTACATTCTTGAGAAGCCTTCTTTTGGATTCATTGTTATCTCTTGCTCTAGCATATGTTGCTTTAGCATCTTGGCATGGAAGGTGTAAAGCTATTGAGATTTTGCAAACTCAAATAGTGTATTGCTTTAACGTGCACACTTCCAATTACAAAAGCCATCCTTAAAATAGGAATAATGAACTTATCCGTAGGTATGCACACTTCCAATTACTAAAGCCATGCTCCCTTTATTTGTGTAAAATACATGTTTTCCAACCGATAGAACCTTTAGACTTCCAAAGGAATGGCAAGAAATTTTGGGTGAGTGCAAGTGAAAAGGTTTTTCTAGAAATGTGGAAAAATCATAACTTCAAACAAAGATCGTAGGGAGCATGATGGGGAAAAAGGTGGCGTTCCATTTATTAAAATGAGGGTTGAAAAAAAAAAAAACATAATTTCAGTAAAAGCCATTAACTTCTAACGGAGATCGTAGGGAGCATCCACGATGATATCGGTGGTGGTCACTGAGATGACTTGCCCAGTGGAGCTTTGGTGTCGAAGGGCTCGATGTCCTGATGCAGCAGTGCTTTGAGGTAGGCCAGCCTCATCTTCATGGGTTGCCACTCCCCGGTGTACATGCCGCAAGCCACCTCTGCAAGAAAGATCAATCAATAACTATATGGTCAAGTGTCGACCACTGATCACTTTTTCCACAAATGCTACGGCATTACCCAGAAAAGAAGTGGGTATTTGTCAAAGAGGAAAATAGCATGGCGATCTCAAGATAGACAAAATCCAAAGAATACTACACCAATGAAAGCAACACCCAGAATAACATATATATATATATATATATATATATATATATATATATATATATATATATTAGCAAGAGGAATAACTTGAAACAAGAGGGTTTAAGTGTCTAAATGTGACCATTCATATTTAGTTGGGACTTGGGATTGCAATGGAAGAATAAATCATGGAGAAAATGACGAGGATTGCTATGGAAGAAAATCAAGGTGGATAGGTGTTAATAACTAAGAACATCATTTTATGAAGTACCTTTGTCTAGGTTAACTCCTGCAATGACTGAGTGATGAATAACCTTTAGTCTGTAATATCGCCTTCGTTGAGATGATATTGTTCCTTATTCCATACCTTAATTAATTTGCATACCAAATGATAAACTGAGACCTTTTTGGTAACACATTGGGAGAATCCATTTTCATTAATCAAAATAAACCTACCGGATAACTAGTGCATGTGTAAATCTTTTTCAGCAGAAAATCTAGGTACTAAAAAATTGCCTTCATTATTGAATAACAAGTAGAAAGCAAAGGATATAGAATGAACTACTAATAAATTTGAAAGAACAAATTTGGTAGCCTGAATTCCACCTACAATGCCAATCAAATTAGTTCATGTTGCACAAACAAGGAACCTACAAAGAGTACCTTTGCTTGAGAAATATTCAAACAAATTATTCCCGATTAAAAGGAATAGTAAATACTTTAAAAGGAAAAGAGGCCTTAAATATACCTTTGATATAGAGCCACTGGCCCATTTGACTTCAACATATCCTTCCTTTCGACCGACAACATTTCCAATGTATAATGAATAACTGCCAGCATAATGGTTGTGCTCCACATCAGTAATAGTAAAATTATTATCTTTGGACAATCAAAACACAATATCACCCAAACAATAAGAAAAATCTAGATGCTCCATTAGTTCATAAGCTCTGTGACTTTCCTCCGAGACAATTCTAACATCGTTATTTGATCGATGGAGCTCGTAAGCAACCCATTTGATGGTGACAATGTTCTCCTTTGAATCCATGCTTTTGAATATTCCTAGGCATTGGGTATTAGAAGTTTGCTGGTTATCAATTGGTGCTTTCTCGAAAACAAATTGCTCTGGCCAGAAATCATGATCACCAACTGTGCTTACAAGTGCCAAGGATTGGGAATCCAAGACAATTGATAGATTGCCATCCTACCACAAAACATCTAAATATGTCCTGGTTCTGCTGATACAATACAAATGCTTAAAGGAGGAGGAGGAAGATGAGGAAGAGGAGGAGGGTGGCGAGGAGGAGGACGTGCTGGCAGGAGGGCAATGAGGAGGAGGAGGAGGAGGAGGAGGGTGGCGAGGAGGAGGGCGCGCTGGCAGGAGGGCGACGGGGAGGAGGAAGAGGAGGGGGCGTGGAGGAGGAGGAGGAGGAAGAGGAGTAGGAGTTACCTAAGGAGGGCGGTGGGGAGGAGGAAGAGGAGGAGGAGGAGTTACCAGAGGAAGGGGAAGATAAGCGACAATCGACGACGATGGCTGACGATCGAGGAGGGGTGGCGATGAGGAGGGGCGACGATCGACACTGTCGGAGTGGCAGTGAGGAGGAAGAGGAGGGTTTATGTGAAATGCGGTGGAGAGGGCTCTGCGTGGTGTTAGATGGACCGACATTTACCATCGGTTATGTTAGAAAGCAACGTCAAATGTATAAATTAATTCCAAACTCGTGCCCAAATTTTGGTGGCTTCCGCTGGTAAAGTTTATCTGCATTTTTGCTGTCGCTTTTTACAATAAATGACAACAAATATTTATTACATATTGCTTTTTCGCAAGAGATGGAGGGGTTAGTTTTAATGATGTATTCATCGTCGCTTATATAAATAAGTGACGGCAAAAATATTTTTGCCGTCGCTTGGAAAATCGACGGCAAATAATCGATGGTAAAACAACTTTCTAATAATGCCATTTACCCATTGGGTACAAAAATCCAATCTCATTTACCCATCAGATACTCATTTACCCATCGGGTACTCATTTATAAATTGATCTTGCAATCAAATTGTGCCAAATTAGAGTAAAAGAAGAGGAAAAATCTATAACACAATTCATTAATTGTTTATTTTTAGTAAGCTCTAAACATAAGAGCTCAGATCACTGCAATTTTATTGATCTTCACTATAATTCTTACAAAAAGAGCTTTTTAAGGAGAATACATAAAAAAAAAGATACAAAAAATACAAAGAAAGAATAAATACAAGTACCTTTCAAACAAAAAATCCTCACTTTCGAAATAAATGTTCAATAGAAGCTTCAGAAGCATTCCCAACCTTTAAAATTATGGAAAGAATCATGAAGAAGATTAGGGATGGAGGAATGAGGGACTTAAGGTGGAACTTATATATCCCAAATAAATGGAGATTTTATTTGGGTATTTAGGTAGGGTAATCGGGTATTGATTCATTCCCATACCTAAACCCAAACCCGGTTGGGTTTTCTAGATGAAACCCATACCCGAACCCAATCGGGTTTGGGTTGGGTTTTACCCATTCTTTTCGAGTTGGGTTAGGTTGGGTTCGAGCTGGGTTTACCGAAATTTGCATCCCTATCTGCAACAGGTCTTATGAAGAAGCTGTAGAGGAGAAACTATGGTGAGCAACTAAACCTTCAATCAATCCATGGTGAAGAATCAAGCTACTGATAGTTCTAGATGAAGATCTGGTATCTGATCAAGTTGTGAAGTTGATTTGAAGAATTGATGAAGTTCGTATATGCTGTGAAGATTAATTGAGTGTTGCTGCGGCAGCAGAAAAGAACTGAAGAGTCCAAGGTGTGCGCTGAAGAAGAGAGGGAGCTTTTAGTCCCACCTCGGCTGTAGAAAAATGTCTGACCGCACATAATTTTGAAATGCACCCTTAGCCACATCGAGCGACTATGACGCCTTAGAGTGAGATACCCATATCTATCCTCTTTTAAGCTTGATCTAATGATGCCCACTGAGGGGCGACCTATGGGTGGTGGCGATTGTTGCATGTGGCTGATGATTTGGCCCTTGAGCCAAACTTTTTAAAGTGAGCAACATTGCTCATTTGCCTTGAGTATAAGCCTTGTGCCTTAGCCGTGAGAGAGCTTAAGTGAGAATTAAGCATATGCTTGGTTTGTAAAGAGCAAACATTTTTAGCATTCATTTTTTATGCAATTAAAGTTTAAATTTTTAATGTTCATATATTGCATGTTTAATATTCATTTAAAGAATTGATTGCTATGCTTTCATATACATCTCCTACAATTGATTCATGTGCCTAACTGTTAAATGTGGAAAACTACACAAAAAGGATTGGATTTTGAAAATCTGTCGTCGTAGTATGATTTGCGAAAGAATCCGTCAATAGATAAATTTATGCAGAAACTCTAAGAATTCTGGGTCGAACACAAGGAGGCAGACGTTTGATTCAAAACCACATTTATTTAATTGTCACGAAGTAGATTAGCTAATTGAATTGAATCTAAATTAGCTATCTACTTAAAGAATAAAGAATAGAAGATAGAGAGAGAATATTACAAATAAAGAGAAAACAAAGATAGAATAAACATGAATTGCATTATCACAAATTGATATTCATTTCAATTACAACTATTCACTATACTAGAAAGTAGAAAATCTACACTAGAAAGTGGGAAATGTATACTAGAAAGCAGTAAAAGAGAAGATAGAAAGAAGTTATCCTCCTCGACGGCTGCTTGGAGGATGAGCCGGATGGGGTGTGTTACAACCCGGTTCCCGAATCCCTACAGGACATGAGACCGGCCCGACTCGATTGATCCCAAGACCCAGTCATCCAACAAGAAATAACCAAAAAATAGGAAAATAAACCACATTCACAATGCTATACAACTAACAGTAAAAAGAGTACAGGCAGTAAGGAAAGAAAAGCTGCTAACAGTACATGTTACCACTGCAACAGTAAAACGGAAACAAGGTACAAAAAATGTAAAGGTACAAGAGTTTGAAACTCACTACAACAGAAAGTACTATAGAAAACTACTGCTACTGGGCTCTACTGGGCCTAGCACCCTCTACAGCCAGAGACTCGGGCTGCTCAACAGTTGGACCTGAAAAGGGGTTATGAATAACAAAGTCAGCGAATGCTAAGTAGAGTGGTAACCAACTAGCTAAAGCAGTAAAAGTGAACATGTAGCTGTTATTCCAATTACTTTATTTTACAAGTTATTCCTTTTCACCCATTGGTTTATTTATCAGATCTCGAATTTTCCTCGTGGGAACGATCTTGATTGCAGTCTTTTCCGAAGAGTAGAAGTCGCACGTGGTGCTCTCCTGGCCGGGAGAGTCCCCCGTGGTGGTCCTACACCCAGTCAACCACTCCAAGGCCACAGATAGACGTAACAGTGACTACGGTATGCGTGATAAGTGCACGGGTAACTACCCCGCACTGGTACGCGGTCAGTCGTTTCCGCTAATGGGTATGCTCAAAGTACAGCACGAAATAGTATAGGGCCTAGCCCTCTCAATAACAGAGGTCTTGCCCCTCATAACCAAACATGGGTCTCGCCCCTCCACAGTCCGCGCACCCTCGTCTGACTATCCTGGTTTGCCCAGTGGGCCTAGCAAGTCGGAGTAGGGTGGCTAGCTCTCTCCCTGCACTAGTAGCTCTCCCCGGTACAGTGTACACGTGGGCCAAGAAGTCGGTGCAGAGTGGCCAATCCTAACCCCAGGTCCCAACCCAAGGGTGGCAAGCTCCGCTCTACACTAAATAAGGGACAGTCGCTTTCCTTAGTACCATGTACTCAAGGGCCAGCACACTTCCCACTCACATTTCCAGATCCATTCCATTTATTTCCAGAGCTCTACTCCTAATTCCCCGTAAGGTTCATGCTTATGTTTCTAATGCCATTCCATACCAGGTTTCATTATTCCCATTTCCGTGTTCAGGTTATTCACTTGCAGCTCGTATTCTATCATTCACATTTCTAATCTCAGGTTATACACATGCAGCTCGTATTTCTATCATTTAACGTATACAATAGGTTTGTCACATGTAACTGTTTAACTAGAACAGGTAGTTCATTTTTCACAATCAGCTCTTGTTCATTAACAGGCAGTTGTTATCATTTCTCTTTATTTACTTAAGACTGCAAATCAACCACGCATACAGACATTCCCAGGCAACTTCTCGTCCTAGGATTCATGCCATATCCTAGGTTCTTGTTATTCAATCCACATATGTATTTAGGTTTATGATTAAATTAGGGAAAGCCACTCTACCAGACAGCCTAGGAGTATTGGGTGCTCGAACGGTAGGCTCACATGCCTTAGCAAGACCCGAACCCGTAACGGAATGAAGTCCTATAACAAGGAACAATTATAATGGAACATTCAGAATAGTATAGAAAGTCTTCTAACAAGTAGAGAAACTCACAAGGAAAATACCGATATCTTGTTTGCATAAAACAGACCTCAAACGGACCCTAAACCGGTCAAAAACAGAGTTACTGACTCAAATCAGAAGTTTGGCACAATGTCCAGACATCTTAAAAGTGACTAGAAACACACCTCAGGCTTTGCGTCGACCTCAGACATCCAGGACCTCTTCTAGATTGTCTGAACCCAACTCTAGATGTCCGACCTCCTCTCCGGACGTTTGGGAGTGATTTCAGCCGTCTGGTGAGCTACCCAGATGTATGAAATGCGTGGGAGGGCGTGTCTCGCGCCTTCCCAAAGAAATCTTTGCACGCGACAGCAAATCTCCCACAATTAGTCATGCAAAGCATAGCTGCGAAGAGGCCTGCATGGCCGTATCCGCAAAAGGAAACGTACCTTCGCGAAGATCTGTCTTCAGACGTCTGGAGTCGTCTCCAGATGTCCACTCCGTCGTCTGGACGTCACTCTAGATGTCTGATTCTGGGTGAAACCCAGAACCAGGACCTCCTTTTGCTTGCCCTCGCAGTGCGCAACCGCACCTTGCCTCCTCGCCTGTAGCTTCGGCTGCAGCAGTGTCGAGGACGATCCCAGCAATGCTCTCCTTCTCCCAAATGCGTCGCTACCGCCGTGCGCCCTCCGGCGAGCTCCCACACGAGATAGCGAGCTCAAGCCCCTCCTCCTCTCCGCATGCCGGCTCTCCTCCTCGTCACTGCTCTCGTGCTCTCTCTTGCGCTCACTCCTCTCACTGCGATGGGGAGGAAGGGAAGACGGTGGCTGTGGAGTGGGGAGAACAAGAGAGGAGAAGTGGGGTTTATAAAGAGGTGCATTAGGGTTTATGTGGAGGAGAGAAGAGGGAAGGAGAGAGAAGAAGCATACTGTCTGCGCGTAGCCCACGCACAGACGCAAAGCTCGTACCAAAAAATTTCAATTATAGACATCTGGGAAGGTGTCCAGACGTCTGACTGATAGTCCAGACATCTTAAGAGGCTTAGGATAGAACGAGTCTTTACAGGGCAATGCCTGGAAGATGGAGGATGAAACGGGAAGAAGGAGATTGAAGCAGGAAGAACCGGGGGAGAGGCAGGATGTTGTCGTCGCGGGATCGACTTCCCGAATGGAGTGAGAGGACAACCGCGGGATGCTCCATGAAGGAGGGAGAAGGTGAAAAAATTCTAATTTTAACTCTAATGGAGCATCCCAGGTTTGGGACAAACTTTTAGAGCTTTGGAGGGGGTGAGAGAAGAGAGGAAGGGATCACAATTTCGTAGGGTAGGGGTTTCCTTTTATAATTGCAAGGATTGGGAGCAATTTGGTCATTCCATATTGAAAAACATTAAAATCAGGTCTTTAGTGATGGATTTACTTGTCACTAAAGACCTATCGTGGGTGATGTGTGCACACGCCTCCTCCTCTCTCATGCGCCTAACGTAGGCGCACGTCCAAGAAATCTCAGTCATTTGATCGTGAGAATGGACGACTCAGATCGCTCCTCGCCCGCTTCAGCTTCACGTAACCGACTCCCATGCTTGCGATGGAGCGTTCGAACGTGCGTAGGCGATCCGCGCACTCTAGTGCTGCCACGTCTCCCGCATCTGCACCACTCGCTCGCCATCCAACGGCTCAATTGAGCCCGCACTCGCGTCCTCGGCTGATTTGGGGAGAGCTTGTAACGACCTGATTCCCGAGTCCCTACGAGACACGAGAACCGGACCGACTCGACTAATCCCAAGACCTGGTCATCCAACGAGGAAGTAACCAAAAGAGCAGTAAAATAAATCACATTCAGCATGAATATAACTAACAGTAAGAAAATACAGCAGTAAGGAAAGAAACCACTACAGTATATACCACCACAACAGTAGAACAACATTCATAACATAATATGAAACTGCAGGTAAAGAAAAGTACAGCGGTAATAAGAACTAGTCACTACAGTGGAACCAAAAGAGGTACAAGAGAACAGTGGTAACACTACTGGACCCTACTCGGCCCAGCGTCCTCTGCAGCCGCTGACCCTGGCTGCTCAACACCTGGTCTTGAAAGGTAACGAGTGTAACACGTCAGCAAAATGCTGAGTAGAGTGGCAACTAGAACAAAAGAAACAGTAGAGTGTACAGTAGCTGTTATATTCTGCTACTTTCTTTAATTACGTCTTTCTATTGTCTCAAAATTTATCTATTTCTCAGATCCTTCACTTGATCTCGAATGTTCCTCATGGGAACGATCTTGATTGCAGTCTTTTCCGAACAGTAGAAGTAACACGTGGTGCTCTCCTGGCTGGGAGAGTCCCCCTGTGGTGATCCTACTCTCAGTCAACCACCCCAAGGTCACGGACAGGCGTAACAGTGACTACGGCACGCGCGATAAACGCATAGGTAGCTAACCCGCACTGGCACGCGGTCAGTCGCTTCCGTTAACAGGTGCGCCCAAAGCACAGGACGAAACCAGTACAGGGCAGAGCCCTCTCAGTAACAGGGGTCCAACCCCTCCAGAGTAACCAAACAGGGGCCTTGCCCCTCCACAGTCCGCGCATCCTCGCCTGACTGCCCTGGTTTGCCCAGTGGGCCTAACAAGTCGGTGTAGGAGGCTAGCAGAACCTCGGGGCCCGTGGGGTAGCTAGTACCTCCCTACACTAGTATCTCTCCTCGGTACTACGTACACGAGGGCCAGGAAGTCGGTACAAAGTGGTCAGTCCTAACCCTGTGTCCCTGGGACGGCTGGCTCCGCTCTGCACTAAACAGGTACAGGTACTTCCCTTGGTACTATGTACCCAAGAGACAGCACACTACCACGTCTTTCTTTCTCAGTTCCATTCCTTTCTCTTTCCAGGAGTTCCACTCCTAATTCCCCGTAGGGTTCCAATTCTTTTAACTCAGCACATTCAGGTTTCACATTCATACATCCCATATTCCCAGACATGCTTATTTATTCATAACAGGCAGCTGTTAAACCAATTTACAGGTAGCTATTATTTCCTTTCCACATTTTCCAAGACTGCAGTGTTCATATATTCCACTAGTTCTTCCCATCCTAGGATTCATGCCATACCCTAGGATCTATCATACAATCTAGTTTTCCAGCCTTAGGATTCCTGCAACACCCTAGGATCTACCATTCATTCTAGTTTCTCATTCCTAGGATTCATGCAATGTCCTAGGTTCTATTTATGGTTCCATAATTAACAGATTATACTAATAAACTTAAAAGCCACTCTACCGATTACAACAGGAGTACTGGGGGCGTGGTCGGGAATCCCGCATGCCTCCGCAACCCCCGAGACTGCAACGGAACGGGGTCCTTTGCTCTGCGTTGTCTCTCAGACGTCCAGAAGCTTGCGGGGGCGTCTGGCCTAGTTCCCAGACGTCTGATGGTCACCTCGGACGTCTGGAAGTCGTTCCCGTCGTCTGGCACTGCAGCCAGACGTCTGATTTGCGTTGGATGCGAATCTCAGAACTTGCACGTACCAATTTCCTCTCTCTTAGTATCGTCAGTCGAAGAAGAGGAAGAAAGATGGAATAACTCACCTCTCAGACATCTGGACAGACCTCCAGACATCCTCCCCGCTGTCTGGTTGTAAGACCAGACGTCTGATTCTGGAGAAAATTCCAGAATCAGGGCGCGACTCGCCCTCCGCTCGCGATGCTCGGCCGCGCTTCGACTCGTCCGCCTACTGCTCGAGCCGCAGCAGGCCTCCAGCGTCACCCTGCGTCCGCTGCTTCCCCCGCCGGCCGGCCCTAGCAGACCCGGCGAGCTCACCCTCATGGCTGAACGCCTCTTCCCACATGCAGCACCTCCTCCTACGCTCACCGCGGCTGTCACTGCCGCCGCTCACTCGCGCCTGCTCTCGTGCACCGACTGGAAGGAGAAGAGGAAAGGGGGCGGAGGTGACGGGAGTGAGGGGGAGGGCGTGGCCTTTTAAGGTCGCGCGAGGAAGACAGAGAGAGCGAGACAAAGGGCACAGGAGGGAGAGGGAAAAAGAGAGAGAGAGAGAGACGCTCGCAGGTCTGCGCGCTCAGGTGCAGACGAAACACATGTGCCGAAAATAACCGAATCCCAGACGTCTGGAAGGGGTCCAGATGTCTGGTCAGACGTTTGGGACACCTCCTAGACGTCTTAAAAACGTTTGAGGCCGCACGTTCGTAACAATATAACAAACTCAAAGGAAGTTTCGTTCCCGAAACTTGCGCTAACTAGGGTGTGGGAAAGACGTCAAAATAACCATAACAAACTCAAAGAGGACCGAAGTCGGTCTGAAAAGGCGTACCCGCGAAGAGTTCCGGGTACCGCTCCCTCATTGCCGCCTCAGGCTCCCAGGTAGCCTCCTCGTATCACTGGCTCCTCCACAAAACCTTTACCAGGGGTACTTACTTTCGTCTCAAACTGCGGACGACTTGGTCTAGAATCTGCACTGGCCGCTTGGGGTAGGTCAGGTAGTTGCCCACCTCGACGCTCTTGTGACTCAGTACGTGACTGGGATCGGCTACGTACTTCCTGAGGTTGGACACGTGGAACACGTCGTGCACACCAGAAAGCTGCGGGGGGAGGGCAAGCCTGTAAGCAACGGGTCCAACCCGCTCTAGGACCTCAAAGGGCCCCACAAACCTTGGCGCGAGCTTCCCTCTCACCCCAAACCGCTGCAGGCCCTTCATGGGCGAAACACGAAGAAAGACGTGATCCCCAACCTCAAACTGCACCTCTCTGCGTCTCCGATCCGCGTAGCTCTTCTGTCTGCTCTTGACAGTGCGGAGTCGCCTATGGACCTGCTCGACTACCTCCTGACTCTGCCGGATCAACCTGGGGCCAACCTCCCACTTGGTCCCCACCTTAACCCAACTCAAGGGTGCCGTACACCTCCGTCCGTACAGAGCCTCGTAGGGAGCCATGCCGATGCTCGAGTGATAATTGTTGTTGTATGAAAACTCCGCTAGGGGCAGGTGTTCCTCCCAAGAGCCCCTCCAGTCCAGTACACAGGCACGCAAAAGGTCCTCAGGTGTCTGTATCGTGCGCTCGGACTGTCCGTCCGTCTGGGGGTGGTAAGCTGTACTAAACCTCAACCGCGTCCCCAGGGCCTGCTGAAACTCAGCCCAAAACAGGGACGTAGAGCGGGTATCCCGGTCGGATACGATCTCCTGCGGAACTCCGTGTATTCGTACCACGTCGCGGATATACCTCTCTGCCAACTGTGCTGGTCCCAAAGTGACTCGGATCGGCAGGAATCGTGTCGTCTTCGTCAGTCTATCAATAATTACCCAGACAGCGTCGTGCCCTCGCTGGGTAACAGGTAAGCCCACCACCAAGTCCATGGTGATGCTCTCCCACTTCCACTCTGGCACTGGAAGCGGCTGTAGCGGCCCTGCAGGCCTCTGATGCTCGGCTTTCACCTGCTGGCACACTAAGCACTGCTGCACGAATTCACCCACATCCCGCTTCATCCCCCTCCACCAAAACTCGCGTCTCAAGTCGTGGTACATCTTCGTGTTTCCAGGATGTATGGTCAATCTGGAACCGTGTGCCTCAGTCAGGAGCTCTCTCAACAGCTCCTCGTCTCTGGGAACGCACAACCGTCCCCTCAGGCGCAGCACCTGGTCTGTGAAAGAGAAGTCCCCTGGGTCTCCTGACAGTACTCTGTCGCGCAAGGATTGCAAGTACGGATCGGCCATCTGTCCTGTGATGATGCGGTCTATCAGCTCTGGCCTAGTCTGTCGTGTCACCGTCACTACCCCACAGTGCCCCCGTAACTCCAGGTGTCGCCAACTGCCCACCTCCTCCAAAAGGCTCCAACTCTGTAACTGTAAACTGGCCAAGTGTGCGGGCGCCTTACAGCTCAAGGCGTCAGCCACCACATTGGCCTTTCCCGGGTGGTAGGAGATGCTGCAGTCGTAGTCCTTCAGGAGCTCCAAGCAACGTCTCTGTCTCATGTTGAGCTCCTTCTGATCAAAAAGGTATCTGAGGCTCTTGTGATCTGTGAAAATCTCGAAGGTCTCACCGTACAAGTAGTGCCTCCAGGTCTTCAGCGCGAAGACAACAGCTGCCAACTCTAGGTCGTGGGTAGGGTAGGTATGCTCATGGGGCTTCAGTTGCCGCGAAGCGTAAGCGACAATGTGACCCCTCTGCATGAGCACACCTCCTAACCCCTGCAAGGAGGTGTCCGTGTACACAATGAACCCACCACTACTGTCAGGGATGGTGAGCACGGGAGCCGAGGTCAACCTCTCCTTCAACTCCAGAAAACACGCCTCATAGGCATCTGTCCAAGCGAAGGGCACGTCCTTCCGGGTCAACTGTGTCAAAGGACGCGTGATCTGTGAAAAACCTCTGATGATTCGTCTGTAGTAGCCTGCCACTCCCAGGAAACTGCAAATCTCAGTGACTGAACGCGGTCTCTCCCACCTGAGTACTGCCTCAACCTTGGTTGGGTCCACCGCCAAGCCGTCTCCAGAGATCACATGACCTAAGAAGGTCACCTCCCTCAACCAGAACTCGCACTTGCTGTATTTGGCGTACAGCCTACGTCGTCTCAGAGTGTCCAGAACCATCCGCAAGTGTTGTCCGTGCTGCGTCTGATCTCTAGAATAGATGAGTACATCATCTATGAAAACCACCACGAACTGGTCCAAGTACGGTCTAAACACCCGGTTCATCAGATCCATGAAAGCAGCGGGGGCATTGGTCAACCCAAACGGTATGACCAAAAACTCGTAGTGTCCGTACCGGGTGCAGAAAGCTGTCTTGGAGACGTCGGTCTCCCTGATCCTCAACTGGTGGTATCCCGACCTCAAGTCGATCTTGGAGAACACCGTGGCACCCCGCAATTGGTCAAACAAGTCGTCGATCCTCGGCAGCGGATATCTGTTTTTGATGGTAACCCTATTCAACTGTCGGTAGTCCACACAAAGGCGTAGGGTACCATCTTTCTTCTTCACAAATAGTACCGGGGCTCCCTAGGGAGACGCACTGGGCCTCATGAAACCTTTCTCCAAAAGGTCCTGCAACTGAGACTTGAGCTCTCGTAGCTCAAGTGGTGCCATCCTGTATGGCGCGGTGGAGATGGGGCTGGTCCCTGGTACTAGTGAGATCTCAAACTCGATCTCACGCCCGGGCGGTAGTCCTGTAACTCGTCTGGAAACACATCAGGGTACTCTCTGACCACCGGGATACTCTGGAAGTCTGCCACAGGGCTGGGCTCTGCCTCCACACAAGCTTGGAAGCCCTCACACCCCTGGCTCAAAAGTCTCACCGCCCGAAGTGCCGAAATGCACCTGAAGCCTCCGTCCACTGGCTGTCCGTGAAACTCGAAAGAAGGCAACTCCGGCATGGAGAAGACAATCTTCCTCTCAAAGCAGTCTACCAAGGCGTGGTAAGCGGACAGCCAGTCTACCCCCAGAATCACTCCAAAGTCCTCCATCTGTATCATAATCAGGTCAGCTGGCAGGCTATGTCCCCCGACGCTGACCTCGCAATCCGTGTACACCTACTCAGCTACAAACAGCTGACCACTCGGACCTTTGATTACGAATGGATTCTCTAACAGCGTATAATCCTGGCCCAAACTAACTGCGAAACTGGCTGCGACAAACAAGTGCGTAGCGCCGGAATCGAAAAGTGTGTAAACGAGTCTACCGAAAACTGAAACCATACCTGCCACAACTGAGCCCGAAGCTCTGGCATCCCTGTGTGTCAGGGTGTTGATACGCCCCTCAGCTCTAGGTGCGGACGAAGCAGCCACACTCTGCGTCAAACGGGTAGGTGCTGGCCGGTACCCTACTCGTGACTGTTGTCCTCCTCCTCGCGCCTTGGAACCACGGCCTCCTACGCGCCCTCCAGTGCTCCCCACGGGGAGTATCTGCTAACCTCTTGCCCTAAACGGGCAGTCCCTCCTGATGTGGCCCTGCTGGCCACACTGGTAACAGAGGGGAACCCGACTCCCGCCCTCAGTGGGTCCCTGCTGTTGGCTGGGTGGGGGTCCGGTGCTGGCGACTGGCCCCTGTCGAGGGCCCCCAAAGGCCACTGATGGCCCTGCAAAACGTGACAGTTCTCCTGCGGATGCCACGTGTCTCCTTTGAGTTCTCCTAACACGCCTAGTGTGACGGCAGAAATCTCGTTCCACCACCAACTCCCCTGTCGTACACTAGGAAGGGGGAGGAGGGGGTGGCGAGATAGGTGGAAGCTGAAATTCTTCTCGAACCACCTCTCGAATTAGTTGGACGAGGTCCAGATATGGTACGCTCAGGAGAAGAGGAGGGGTAGTATGTACTCCAAGCCTGACACATCTGTCCCTCGGGCCCCAACCTCGGTCGCGCCCGTGGCCCACCCTTCTAGTTCCAAGACGAGGCATCTCCTACAATGGAGACACGAAACAAAACGAAACGCGTTAATACGGAACGATACCTAATGAAAACGTCTAAGAGTTCATGTCAAAGGATATGTTGTGGTGGCTACTCTAGTTATAGACATGTGAATTGGTTATTTTGCAGTCAGTTGATTCACTTCTCGGGACGACCTTGCTCTGATACCATCTTGTAACGACCTGATTCCCGAGTCCCTACGAGACACGAGAACCGGACCGACTCGACTAATCCCAAGACCTGGTCGTCCAACGAGGAAGTAACCAAAAGAGCAGTAAAATAAACCACATTCAGCATGAATATAACTAACTGTAAGAAAATACAGCAGCAAGGAAAGAAACCACTACAGTATATACCACCACAACAGTAGAACAACATTCATAACATAATATGAAACTGCAGGTAAAGAAAAGTATAGCGGTAACAAGAACTACTCACTACAGTGGAATCAAAAGAGGTACAAGAGAACAGTGGTAACTCTACTGGACCCTACTCGGCCCAGCGTCCTCTGCAGCTGCTGACCCTGGCTGCTCAACACCTGGTCCTGAAAGGTAACGAGTGTAACACGTCAGCAAAATGTTGAGTAGAGTGGCAACTAGAACAAAAGAAACAGTAGAGTGTACAGTAGCTGTTATGTTCTGTTACTTTCTTTAATTACGTCTTTCTATTGTCTCAAAATTCATCTATTTCTCAGATCCTTCACTTGATCTCGAATGTTCCTCGAGGGAACGATCTTGATTGCAGTCTTTTCCGAACAGTAGAAGTAACACGTGGTGCTCTCCTGGCCAGGAGAGTCCCCCCGTGGTGATCCTACTCTCAGTGAACCACCCCAAGGTCACGGACAGGCGTAACGGTGACTACGGCACGCGCGATAAACGCACAGGTAGCTAACCCGCACTGGCATGTGGTCAGTCATTTCCGTTAACGGGTGCGCCCCAAGCACAGCACGGAACCAGTACAGGGCAGAGCCCTCTCAGTAACAGGGGTCCAACCCCTCCACAGTAACCAAACAGGGGCCTTGCCCCTCCACAGTCCGCGCACCCTCGCCTGACTACCCTGGTTTGCCCAGTGGGCCTAACAAGTCAGAGTAGGAGGCTAGTAGAACCCCGGGACCCGTGGGGTAGCTAGTACCTCCCTACACTAGTAGCTTTCCTCGGTACTACGTACACGAGGGCCAGCAAGTCGGTACAAAGTGGCCAGTCCTAACCCCGGGTCCCTGGGGCGGCTCGCTCCGCTCTGCACTAAACAGGTACAGGTACTTCCCTTGGTACTACGTACCCAAGAGACAGCACACTACCACATCTTTCTTTCTCAGTTCCATTCCTTTCTCTTTCCAGGAGTTCCACTCCTAATTCCCCGTAGGGTTCCAATTCTTTTAACTCAGCACATTCAGGTTTCACCTTCCCAGTTTCACATTCATACATCCTATATTCCCAGACATGCTCATTTATTCATAACAGGCAGCTGTTAAACCAATTTACAGGTAGCTATTATTTCCTTTCCACATTTTCCAAGACTGCAGTGTTCATATATTCCACTAGTTCTTCCCATCATAGGATTCATGCCATACCCTAGGATCTATCATACAATCTAGTTTTCCAGCCTTAGGATTCCTGCAACACCCTAGGATCTACCATTCATTCTAGTTTCTCATTCCTAGGATTCATGCAATGTCCTAGGTTCTATTTAGGGTTCCATAATTAACAGATTATACTAATAAACTTAAAAGCCACTCTACCGATTACAACAGGAGTACTGGGGGCGTGGTCGGGAATCCCGCGTGCCTCCGCAACCCCCGAGACTGCAACGGAACGGGGTCCTTTGCTCTGCGTTGTCTCTCAGACGTCCAGAAGCTCGCGGGGGCGTCTGGCCTAGTTCCCAGACGTCCGATGGTCACCTCGGACGTCTGGAAGTCATTCCCGTCGTCTGGCACTGCAGCCAGACGTCTGATTCGCGTTGGATGCGAATCTCAGAACCTGCGTGTACCCATTTCCTCTCTCTCTTAGTACGGTCAGTCAAAGAAGAGGAAGAAAGACGGAATAACTCACCTTTCAGACGTCTGGACAGTCCTCCAGACGTCCTCCCCGCCGTCTGGTTGTAAGACCAGACGTCTGATTCTGGAGAAAATTCCAGAATCGGGGCGCGACTCACCCTCCGCTCACGACGCTCGGCCGTGCCGCAACTCGTCTGCCTGCTACTTGAGCCGCAGCAGGCCTCTCGCATCACCCCGCGTCTGCTGCTTCCCCCGCCGGCTGGCCCTAGCAGCCCCGGCGAGCTTGCCCTCACGGTCGAGCGCCTCTTCCCACGCACAGCACCTCCTCCCACGCTCACCGCGGCTGTCGCTGCCGCCGCTCACTCGCGCCCGCTCTCGTGCACCGGCTGGAAGGAGAAGAGGAAAGGGGGCGGAGGTGACGGGAGTGAGGGGGAGGGCGTGGCCTTTTAAGGCCACGCGAGGAGAGAGAAAGCGGGACAGAGGGTGTAGGAGGGAGAGGGAAAAAGAGAGAGAGAGAGACGCTCGCAGGTCTACACGCTCAGGTGCGCAGACGAAAAACGCGTGCTGAAAATAACCGAATCCCAAACGTCTGGAAGGGGTTCCAGACGTCTGGTCATACGTCTGGGACACCTCCCAGACGTCTTAAAAACGTCTGAAGCCGCGCGTTCGTAACAGAGCTGCATTTTGAATGCACGCCCTACGCCTCACGGAGAGATGTGTGCCCACTGCGTTGTGCATGCGGTTGAGACACGCGGATGATTTTCTGCACGAGCGACCATGGCTGTTGGATCGAGATGCAATGGCCCAGATTGTCTGTGCTTTTTTCCTTATGAAGATGAGAGCGGGTGCGTCTGAGTAAATCCTGGCCGTTGGATAAAGATCTAATGGCTAGGATTACGTGATGGGGAGTCCTTTGAAAAGCAGTGGTGGGTTTTTGGGCTGATTGGGCAGCTGAGATGGTGCCACGTGACGCTATCTTGGCCGTCTATCTTCTGTGTGTTATAGACGGTGCTACGAATGTCGGATTGGATCGATTTTTGCATCGTTAGGCTGCGATCATTGATTCGAATCCATCCATGCGGTCGGATTTGTCGTCTGAAGTGTAGATTGACACCATCTTGGCCCTTGATCTCTAAACTTCCTCGGACTATATCTGGTGCTACAGATGTCTGATCAGGGCGATCTTGGAGTTGTTGAACTCTCGTTATCGCCTTGATCAGATCCGTACGGTTGGATCTTCCGTTTGAAGCCCTGATTAAAAGTTTCCCTGTCCCTGGCCATAAAAGGAGACAATTACTATACAATTTGACCTAAATGCATGATTATGCATGTTATGCAATATTTACAATACATGATGCTAATATGACACTAAGAACATGCATTAATAGACATTTTTCGCTATTTAGATGTATGTACATCACTAACATTACATACTGGTGTTATTAATTATCTAATTAAGCTAAGAATTAACTTAAACCATCTAATTAACCTAATAATCTTATTAACTTATATAACTTGATTAGGTTAACATAACTTAGGTAGATTAAGTAAGTATGTATTAAGTTAAGTGTGTTTATATAACTTAGTTTAAGTTAAGTTAATCTAATTTTAAGTAATATAAGCTTGAAATTTAATTAAGCTAATATTTATAGTTATTTAACTTAATTGTAGTCTTAAGTATAGAAATTAAGTAATAGTTATCTATAAGTTATAGTTGTAAATTAACTAAATATTAATTTAGTTATTAATTTATGTAATTAGATTAGAGTAATTAAACTAATTAAGTAAATTATTAGTGTTGTAAGTAGTTATGTATCAGTAAAGTAAGTTATGTAGAAGTAATTAAAGCTAAGTTAAATTATGTAATTTATATAATGTTAAGTAAATTATACTTAATTAACTTGTATGTATATTATACATAACCTAAGCTAAGTATATAACCTATATATATATTATAAGCTATGTAGTTAACATAACTTATTAATTAGTAAATCCTTAGTACTATTAAGTATAATTAACATAATTAAGAAAACAGAGATAATTTAAGATAATAATTGGTGAATTAAGTTGTAATAAGCTTCCCAGCAAACGACCTGGACTCATTGGGTTATAAATAGTAAAAACCCAATCCTATTAATGCAAGATAAACTTAACATCAATTATGGTCTCAAGAGTGTGTGTTTCAAATGAGTCTATGTTGTATGGTATGTGATATAGTAGTGGAATGGTCATATAGGTGAAGTTAGTGCATAGGGAATGATGGTGAACACTTGTGTGTGTGTGTGTGGGAGTTGGGACTAAGTGCATGTGAAGGTAGTGAAGTGGGTGGCCGTGTGTTGGGAGATGGGAAGGAGGTGTGTTGGCGTAAGTAGTGGTGAGGTTGGGATGGTGATGGAGTGAACTTGGCGTGGAGGTGGATGGAGTGTTAATGAAGATGTGTTGGTGTGTGGCGTGGAGAAGTGGAAAGGTGGAGATGGAGTGCAGGGGATGGAGGAGGTTAAGGTTGTGGTGTAGTGGACAGCTAGGTGGTAGTGTGTGGGTGTGTGCTTGTAAAGGTAGCAATGGGGTGGTGACAATGTATTTGATAGTGGAGGAAGAAGTTTAGAAACAAAGGATGTCAATTGAATGCACTAGTGTTGATTTGATAGTGATAAATCCATTAACAAGAGGTTTGATGCCCAAGTTATTTTCTGAGCATGTTGTTAAGATGGGTGTCTTAGATAAGTTCTTATTATGATGATTTGATTAACTTTATGTGTGGTGCTCATTATGTTAATTATGACATTTTGGATTTCGCCGTAGTTTTCTATTTTTAATTTATATTATTTCCATGTCATCATTATGTGTTGCATGAATGTTTATGTGGATAAGATATTTTGTTTATGTGACATTATGATAGAGGATAATGTTCTCCTCGATTAAAGTTTGATTAGGTTGAGTTATTATTGTGATACATGAAAAGGATGATGTCAAAATGCATGATGTGTGACGCCATGATCTTACCAATCTTAATTCAATTAAAGTAAATAATCCATTGACATTATAGTAGACTCAAGAAAAGACATGTTTAAATTAATTAACTAATCCTCAAGCATCATATGAACTAGGTGGGAGAATGTTGGAATTAATCCCATTTCATGGTTCATGAGACTTGGATTAAATAATAAACGAATCTAATTTAGTTAATGGATTTATCCATACCGAGTGAAAGATCTACATTGATGGATAGTAGGAACGATGGAATTGGTTATGGTAGGGAATCCCAATGTGATTAGGATTCCCTTTAACCCTGCCCCTATAAAAGGATAGAAGAGCCTTTCAATTTGGTGCGTTCTCATTAAAGAAAACCTCTAAAAGGATTTTGGTGTCTTTTCACCATTAACGAGTCTAATAACATCGAGGAAAAAGGAAAGGGGAGATGTTGACGTGATCTTGATCATTCATGTGCTTCGATTTGCTTCTGCTTAATCGCGTATGATATTCCTCTCCAAATGTCATGAAAATTGGTAATTGATGGGACTCAGGGGTCGCCGTCAGGGCCACCAATGGCCATCCAAGAATTTGTTGTCACAGGGAACACAATGTAGCCATAAGAAAATCTAATGCAAGGGGAATGGAGTTGGACCTCCTAAGTAATCGGATGGTCCGACTCAACGATCCACAAGCAATTGCAAGGGAGATGAAGAAGTTGGTAACCCAGTTCTACTACAAGAGGTGTACGTTTGGGGAGAGGATGATACTCACAACTCTGCACTAGTATTAGTGAGATTACAAGACATCTATCCCTCACTACAACAAATTCTACCTTTGTCGTCTGTTGAAAATCGACAGCAAACCTATTTTAACCGATGGCATTATTAGCGTCATTTCTTTTTATCGTCGGTTACAAGGAACATTCGACATCGAAATATTTTTAGACCAATAGATGGATTGGATATTTCATCGTCGTTTAAAAATCAATGGCAAATAGATTTCCTGTCGCTTACGCAAAAAACAACGAAGTTTCTATGCCACTTTTTCATGCCTTTGCGTGCCCTTTCTTTAGGTTTGCCGTCGTTTAAATGAATATATTGTTGCTTGTATAAGTAACGGTAAAAGAATTTTTACCATCCCTTAGTCAAATAAGCGATGGCATATAACTTTCAGGGAAGATGAAAGCTTCTCTTTTTTGCTGTTGCTTTTTAAAATAAGTGATGGTAAATGTGAAATATTCACGATAACCTACTTAAAAGACCTACTTTTATACAAAAATAGCTAATGAAAATAAAGAGAAGTTTATATTTCATAAATATAAAGTCTAGTACAGAAAAAGTTTGAAAATGAAATATTTACATAAAAAGGGTAATTTGAAAACATAACAAAAGGAAATGGATAAAAATCAAAATGCTACTACCCTGATGCCACCAGCTCCACCTACACTGCCCATGTCCTCGTCTCGTTCGTAGATGCTGGATTTGATGAAGTCTATAAAGACCCATGCTGTTTGAGCCTTTTAAGATATCTGGACTGTGGGTCAGACGTCTGGTAAGAAATTTGGACTGTGGGTCAGACATCTAGTCAGATGTGTGGACACCTTCCCAGATGTCTGGAAATCGAAAATTTTTAGTACGAGCTCACGTTTGTGCGCTGGCTACATGCAGACAGTACTCTCATTTTTCCTCCCCTTCTTCTCTCTCTGCCTGCCTCCAGCAAAACCCTAACCCACCGATCTTATAAAACCCCCCTTCCCTCTCACGTTCTCCTCACACAAGCCTCTTCCCCTCTTCTCCACTCCAGCGAGAGAGACAGCGCGGGTGAGAGAGCGCGCGGGCGGTGTTGAGGAGGAGCGACGTGAGGAGAGGAGGAGGAGAGTGAGCTCATAAGCTCATGTGGGAGATCACCGATGAGCGCACGGTTAAAGCATCACATGCGCGAGGAGGAGTACGTCGGGGAGGTCCTCCTCGACACTGCTGCAATCGGAGCTGTAGGCGAGGGGGCGCAGCGCGGCCGCGCATGGCACGAGAGCAGTGGAAGCAGGTTCTGGTTCTGGGTTTTTCCCAAAATCAGACGTCTGGAGGTGGTTCTAGATGTCTGAGGAGAGGGCTTCGCGAAGGTACGTCCTCTTTGTGGATACGGCCATGCAGGCCGCTCAGCTGATACTCTGTTGCATGCCCTTTTGAGAAGATTGCGTTGTTTCGTGCAGGATTCGCTTTGGGAAGGTGCGGGACATGCCTTCCCAAGCATTTCAGATGTCTAGGCAACGTACCAGACGATAGGAAGCATTTCCAGACTTCCGGAGAGGTGGTCGGACATCTGGAGCTGACTTTAGATGGTCCAGAAGAGTTCCTAGACATTTGATGATTGACACAGAGACTTAGGTATGTTACTTGACACTTTTAAGATGTCTGGAAGTTGTTCCAGATGTCTGATTTGAGACAGAAACCCTATTTTTGACCCGTTTAGGGTCCGTTTGAGTTCCGTTTTACGTAATTAAGATACCATTGTGTTCCTTGTGAGTTCCTCTACTTGTTAGAAGGCTTTCCATACTGTGCTGATAGTTTCCTTGTGATTGTTCCTTCTCATAGGACTTCGTTCTGTCACGGGTTCGAGGCTTGCTGAGGTGCGTGTGCCTACTGTTCAAGCCCCCAACACTCCTGGGTTTTCTGGTAGAGTGGCTTCCCCCTAATTTAATTATAACCTAAATGCATGTGTGGAATGAATGATTGGAACCTAGGATGTGGCATGAATCCTAGGACGAGAAATACTTGAAATGCCTGTATTGGATGATTGAATTGCAGTCTTGAATGAGTAGATAGAATGATAACAATTGCCTGTAAATGAATAATAGCTGCCTGTGAAATGTGAAGTACTTGTGCTAGCTAACTGTTGCATGTAAAATTCCTATTGTATACGTTGAATGACATAATACGAGTTGCATGTATATAAATTGAGAATGGTAATGTGAATGATGGAAATACGAGCTACCTGTGTATAACCTATGTATGGAAATGTGAACGATAGCAATACGAGATTCATACGTATAACCTGAAAATGGAAATAGAAATGATGAAACCTGGTATGGCTTGGCATGAGAAATATGAGTATGAACCCTACGGGGAATTAGGAGTAGAGCTCCTGGAAATAAATGGAATGGGTCTGGAAATGTGAGTGGGGAAGTGAGCTGGCCCTTGAGTAGGGAGTACCAAGGAGAGCAACTGTCCCCCTGTTTAGTGCAAGGCAGAGCTAGCTGCCCTTGTGTTGGGATTCGGGGTTAGGATTGGCCACTCTGTTCCGACTTCTTGGCTCTCACGTACACGATACCGAGGAGAGCTACTAGTATAGGGAGAGAGTTAGCCACCCCACGGGGCCTGGGGTTCATCTAGCTACCCTACACCGACTTGTTAGGCCCACGGGATGAACCAAGGTAGTTAGGCGAGGGTGCGCAGACTGTGAAGGGGCGAGACCCCTGTTTGGTTCTTAGGGGCTAGACCCCTATTACTGAGAGGGTTAGGCCCTATACTAGTTCTATGTTGTACTTTGGGTGCACCCGCTAAAGGAAACGACTGACCACGTGCCAGTGTGGGGTAGCTACCTGTGCGCTTATCGCGCGTGCCGTTGTCACCGTTATGTCTGTCTGTGACCTTCGGGTGGTTGACTGGGTGTAGGATCACCATGGGGGACTCTCTCGGCTAGGAGTGTACCACGTGTGCCTTCTACTCTTCACAAAAGACTACAATCAAGATCGTTCCCACGAGGAACATTCGAGATCAAGAAAGAGACCTGATAAATAAACCAAGTGGTGAAAAAGAATAATTAGTTAAAGAAAGTAATTGAAAAACAATAGCTACCTGTCCACTTTTACTGCTTTAGTTAGTTGGTTGCCACTCTACTTAGTGTTCACTGACGTTGTGTACTCATTACCCTTTTCAGGTCTAGGTGTTGAGTAGTCAGAGCCTACGGTTACAGAGGATGCTGGGCCCAGTAGAACCCAGTAGCTGTAGTTCTTTTGTTGTACTCCTTTTGTAGTAGTGAGCAGACTCTTGTACCTTTATGTTATGTACTTTTACATTTTGTACTTTATATTCCTGTACCTTATTATTTTCTAATGTTGTGGTGGTGATATGTACTATAATAGTTTTTGCTTCTTTATTGATGTACATTTTTACTGTTAGTTGCTTAGTATAGTTAATGTGGTTTACTTTCCTGCTTCTTGGTTACTTTCTCGTTGGACAACTGGGTCTTAGGATTAGTCTAGTCGGTCCGGTCTCGTGTCCTGTAGGGATTCAGGAATCGGGTCGTAACAAAGACAGATGCTCTGACTGACCCTGCTTCAGAAGAAGGGTTAGAAGCATCTTGATCTTATTATCCATCCCACTCATCTGTGACTACATGGCATCCATTTGATTCTTTATATCCACCTCTCCCTTCTCCTTCTCTTATCTCTATAGTATATCGATCTTTGATGCAGTTGATCAATGACACTAGATGAGACGACGCCTTTCCTCCCATACTAGCTGGACAAGGTGTGTGCCCTCCCCGCACTACGAACAAAACCACCGTGGTTCGGTGGCATCACTCTCCTAAATGTCTCCTCTAGATCTAGAGGCTGCTGGACGTTGTAGGAGGTCTTGTCAGTGGGGGGATGTATCAAGTGTATCATTTGCTCTTAAATGTATTAAAAAATATTATTATAATATATATATTTAGACAAAGTTATAAATTTTTTAAGTTTAGGAAACTTATGTGTCTCTCCTGGTATTTCTCATGAATCTACTTACAAGCACCCTCAGCTGCAGCTTACCGTGGGTGACCTCGTAATTATCCATCCTACTCATCTCCCTCCCATCATGTGTAGCGGACTGAAAATATGAAAATGATATAATTATATTAAGATAACTTATAAATTAAGTAATATTCAAGTGCGAAGTAGTTACAATACTTACGTAACATTTCCTGACCATCTCGATGCTCCTTCCACCTAAACAATGGGTCTGTGGTGGAACATTGGCCCTATTGGCCTTATCTTTTCTTGCTTACTCCTGTAATAAAAGCATATATATATATGTATAAATTAATATACACAATAATATTTTTTATGAATTTAAGATATATGAAATTAATAGAATCATTTTTAATCAATAACTAACCTTCGTCTTGCGATCTAGCTAATGCTCACATGCCTGCTTCTAATGTCCAGGCATGACATCAGAAGGACAATTCTCCACTACCTCCTCGGGTGAACTACAGTTTGAGAAAACTAAATACGGAATATAAACTGTTAGAAATAATATATGAAATTATGTACATAATAAAATGTAAATGTTTAAAAATTGTTACCTTTCTCTTGCTCTCCGTCCTTCAATCTTTGTGAATTTTGGCCACGTGCTTAAGGATATATCGAGAGGCATTGGGTCGTCACCCCAAT
Organism: Thalassia testudinum; assembly: GCA_037157565.1. Taxonomy (NCBI): domain Eukaryota; kingdom Viridiplantae; phylum Streptophyta; class Magnoliopsida; order Alismatales; family Hydrocharitaceae; genus Thalassia; species Thalassia testudinum. Next base: position 3,328,031 of record JAZHRO010000061.1, read on the forward strand.
CATAATTTGCCTACATTTATTTTATAAAAAATATGTCAATCTTACTTAATAATAATTTTAAGATAAAGTTATAAAAGAAATAATTAAGATAAATGGAATTACCTCAAACTGTTGGAGGAGCTGCCTCTTCAACTCTATGAACACCTTACTCCAGTCAAAGTAGCAAATTGGCACAATGGACTTAACCATGGTGCCCACTCGACTGATGAAGCTCAGGTAATTCTTCGCCTTCCCTGTAGTTCTAAGCCTGATCATTATTCTCAAGCCCTCAGGGATACGCTGAAGGTCTAAATTCTTTGTTTTCCCCCGTCCTTTTTTTACTTTACATGCATAAACATTAATCATATTCATTATATATTTATGAAGTTATAATAAACTTTAAAATATAGAAGTAATTAACTTCTTGAAAGTGGAGGAGTTCTTACTGTTAACGCGTGAAATCGATGTTTTAAAAATACTTCGCTGTAGTATAATCGAAATCACACGAAAATAAATACAATTTATACTCGAATTTAAAAGTCCTAGGTCGTTCACTGGGAGCAAGTATTACAAGTTAGGCTTACTTGTTACATGCATGTAACCTTTGTGCGGTGAAATTTTGGCAGCATCTCCCCGCACCTCTCCATTATATCCCCCAATACTAACCTTAAGTAGATTTCCTTTAGCACCCAATTAAGGGTACTATAGGAAACTAGATAAGATTAGTTTGTATACTGGAAAAGAACAGGAAGAAGCAACCAAAATTTCACCACACAAGATTACATGCATGTAACAAGTAAACCTACATTGTGATCAAATATTCAAGAACCTTCTTTAGTTCAGTACTTCATCGAACTAAAGTCGATCGGGTCTTATGGCATGCTACAATGACAATGCTTCATGCATGTAAATGAGGTATACATGCACTTCCTGCATTGTCCATATAATATGATCATAAGTCTCGACAGGCAAGTAATTTGACATAATTTAACTCGAAGAACTTATACCCTATGAGCTAGAATACCTAATGTTTTGCCTCTCATGCATTTTTTTCCTTTAGTAAGTGTGTATCTAAATAATAATTAATTTGAACATTAAAGAAATTCAATAAAAAAGTAAAATATCATTCAATTTAATTAAAAAGGTTGAATGTATATATACCTCCAACTACCACAGCCTCCGAGTGTACCTGATACCAATAACCTGCATTTTCAAAAGTAAAATTAATTAAATAATAGATTATAATTTTAAATGTTATTAACACCTTTTTTTCTTTTTAAATACGAGAGCTAATATTATTCATCCTCCACTCCTTGGAGGCTAGAAAAGGGGGCAAAGGGACTGGACCAAAACCTACCCCATACAAGAAAGGGGAACCATGACCCGTGGCCTAGTACATCGAGCAAAACAAAGCAAAGAGATTAGTAGGGAAAAATGTAAGGCATTTGGATGCGGTCCAACTTGATAATCCCTGCAATCTTGGTAGGAAGCTGAGCCATATGGTAGAAACATCACCAATTTCGTTCCCCTAGGTCCGCAATCTTAGAAGCAGCTTCATTAACAAGTGGGTGGACATAGGAGATAGAGTGAATGTTGGAAGAAAGTGCACAAAGAGAAACATAGTGCTTTTTAACTTGCCATGCAATCTGAAGCTTTCTAGACCACCAATAGTGAAGTAAAACCAAGTCCACTTCCACCCGAAAAGAATCACTAGAAAAATTGGAGATAGCATGGATGATAGCAAGGATAAGAGTAGTCTTAGTGGAAATATTAGAAAGATTGGCAGTAGCAGCCATGATAAAATTCCCCAGGTAATTCCAAACAATCCAACGAGAAATACAATGGCCTCTCACTTTCGAAGAAGCAACATTGATTTTGAGACCTTCAGTAGGAAAGAGGGATGAGAAGACTTAAGCCAATTAGCCATTTGAAGAGTCCTCCAGAGTTTTTCAAGAAAGAGGTGAAGATTGGCAAGATTGAAACCATCATTTTTAATTTTGTTTTGGATCCACCAAACATTATACCAAATAAAGCAAATCAACCCTTTAATAACCTTGAGCCGAGGAGAATGAGAAGGGTTCGAAATGATGTCAAGGAAGAGAGAGGGGTCCTTATAGCTTTGCTAATTTTGATTGAAAGTCTAAATGGAGACATTGCGAACCAGGTAACTATCAGTGAAAAGATGGAGAGTTTCAAGCGCGGGGTTGGAAGGGCACCGAGACATTTTGAGACGATGGGAATCCCTAATCTCATGATATTATCATTCGTAGGGAGACTACACTTAAGAAGCTGTTTATTGCGAGAATCATCGTTTTAAGGAATATGCATCGTAGTATAGGGAAAAATCGCGACAACACTTAAATTTATAAAACTCGAAATTAAGAAATGAGTCCGAGGTTGTTCGCAGGGAGCAAATTGGAAATTCAATCACCAATTACAATAGCAAGAATAATATGCAAATATAATCAAAATACTACTCAATGTGGATCAGAAGAATATTGCACTAAAAATCAGGAATGAGAGTGCAAAAAAATGGAGTTAAAATGGTGGTTTGAACCACCAATTTAACCCTAATGTTAAGCTCTACAATTACTCAAATATTTGAATAGTACTCTCAACCAATTCTGAAATAAATCCACAGTAACCAGTAAGTCTGAACCGGCTCAAGGCACAAAGGCCTTATCTCACGAGGTGTTGGTCGCTCTGGAATGGGTTTTAAAGTCGTCGCGTTGTAGTATAGTTTGAATCAGTGTGAAAATAAAATAAAATTTATAACTCAAATGAAAATCCGAGGTCGTTCGCTGGGAGCAAATAGGAATTCACTCGCTAATCTCAATATATAATGTAAATGAGCATAATTAATTACTCAAAATCTAATATGCAATGTAGCACATGAGTATATGGAGAGTAGAAAGTAATCTTAGACAAAATAATGGTGATTTGGATCACCAATTATAAGTCTAATACATAGAATAATTGCTCAAATCTTAATCAATATGAAGGAGCATATGACCAGACATCTGATTTTGCAATCAGACATCCTAAAAGACGTTTCTACAGTACTTTTATTCTTCTTTTGCTGCTACTCTTCTCCTTCTTCTTCTCTATGTGCCTCTTCTGCCGCTCTCCTTCTCTTCTCCTTTCTTTCTCTTCTTGATACTTTTTCTTTCTCCTTCTTTTCTTCTACGGCCCTGCTCTTTCTTCAATCCTTCTTTGTGCCTTGGCCTTTGTTCTTCACGCACAGAGGGAGCACTCTCGGATTTGGCTAAGTGTTAGCCGTTGATCTTCAGAGCAAAACCCCCCCAACCCCTGCACTCTCTCTCCTTCTCTCTCTAGGTTTTCCTTCTTTCCCGCCTTCTCAAGGCCATACACAGTACTGGGTAATCGGATTCGAGCAAGAGCATACCTAAGACCAGGGCTACCAGCGTGAGTGGTAGCCGAGGTGTGGGCTTAGGCAGGTAATCAGACCAGCCAGACCCGCGTGGATAGTGTCACGGGCGAGGCAAGTGTTGGGTCGAGCAGGTGAGGTATATGGGGACCTCACCCTCGGGTGTTGAGGCGAATAGCCTACAACACAAAAACAATATATGTCACTGCGCCGCTTCTGCTGTTAACAATGTGGGACTATGTCTCAAGTCTTCTTCTCATGCAAAATCCGCAGGTAATGAAGCTCTCAATTGCAGCAGCTATGGAGGATAGGGTCTTCAATTGAGGCTTTGGATATATTCCTAGAGAGATTCCATGCACCCTGGAGTCAAGACCTGGAGCTGCAGATCTGAAGAATGTGCTTCAAGCTTCCTTCAAAGATCTGCGGCAATGGTGTGGCACTTGAAACCTGAAACTCAAAAATTGGACTCTCAACCTTGTCAAAATAATTTAGGAAGCATTGTCGGACTTTGTAGAGTGCAACGGTGGTGGTGTGGAGGTGATTGGTAGAGTGAGGAGGTCTGACGACCTCTCGAAGGGTGGCAGGAGGTGGGTCTGTTTGGCGGAAGATTTGGAGGGGTAATCGACCTAACTAGGTTAGGGATTTTGCTCCTGGGGTCACGACAGAGGTTTTGGTGGTGTTGTCGAGGTATTTGGGACAGTGGAGTGGGTGGAGGACCTCGTCGGAGGTCGGGCGAAGGTGAAGAAGATGATAGCGTTTGGTGTTGTCGGGGGATGGTTTCAAGAGATGAAGAAGACAGAAATAGAGTAGAGGGAAAGAGGAAGCTAAGGACCTAGCTAAGGGACGACGAGGAAGGAGATCCGCACCGGCTTTGATTGGCCAGCGCAGGAGGGGATGAATTCTCTGGAGGGGGATGGCGAGGAAGAGGGGGATCTAGGAGCCCCTGAGTTGGTCGTTGAGGAGCAGACGAAGGAGGGGAGGAACGTAGCGTTCCTAATTTGGCCGTTGGGAGTTCATAGGACGACGGAGGGAGGAGCTCACTGGAGCTAAGTCGGAGATGGCGGGGAAGGAGTTTGAAGAGGGTATTTTGTCCAAAACTTAGCTGAGGAGAATGGGCATGCCCTGGGGTTTCTTTTATAGGGGTCTAGATGGAGTTCCAAGCTTGAAAACAAGCTTGGAAACTCTGAGCTCTTCACCGACGTAGGATACGTATTCAATCAAATCGTTTGCACAAGGATTCTAGAGAGATTTAGGATCCTTGGATGGGCTCATTTGGAAGGCAATTTCCCAAGGAATCTTTGTTTCAAACCTGGGATTGATTGATTGAGAATTGAGCGAGAAAACCTCTCTCGAAACTCAACAGTGGAGTAGGACTTTCCAAAAATGGTGCAGGGACCTTTTTGTAAAGAATGATGATAAAGATAGGGGCCTATTTGTAAGGAATTCAAAAGTTAGGGGCTTGTGTGTAAGAGAAAAGACTCAGACAAGACCAAATTGCAAACTAGGTCAAGATGATCTCAGATTGGGTCAAAATTTTGGTAGAAATCTAATTTGGACCCAAGGAATCTAATGGTAAAGTTACATTTAGGATTTGACCAAGTTTGACTAGAGAAATTTCACAATTACCCAAATTAGGGCAAAAGAATGATGTTGGCTCTGTTTTAGGTCAAGATGGGTTCTGATGGTCAAATAAAGGATGCCAAACCCTAAAGAATATTTTTCTATGAATTTTAGAGGCTTTGGGTAAATTTATCCTGACCATAACCTCAATTAATTAAGCGGGTATGCTTTTAAGATTTCAGATGTCATTTAATTCTCAAAACACGCAAAAACCCTTTTCTGTCTGTACCAACCCACTTGTTAGACTCTTCAGACCATTTGACCCTTAATTAACCCCTAGAGAAAACTGCATTTATTCTGCATTCATGATATGATGGTAAAATTACAGTTTTAACACTGGTTTCTTGTATTTCTCTTAGAAAGGATTTGCAATGAATTACAGTCTTCTGGCGGTTATGTAGGAGCATTTATTCCTTGATAATGACTAATTAAAGCTAGATATGGTTGATGATGATGTTATCATCATACCCCCATGCCTAACTTTTGCTAGTCCCTTAGCAAAATCTTACGGAATTAACTCAAATTCTAGACCATATGTTCAGATCTCTGATGTGTGCTTTCTTTTGTAGATTAGGTTAGAATGCCAGTAGTAGGCCTAGAGGTAATCAAGTACCAACCAAGATCCATACCTAACCAGCTTTAGCCTCAGTCTGCTGCGAAGGTTTCTAAGGCCCACAGGAACTATCTTAAGGTTCGTTGATCTCCGCAGTTAAAGCACCCGTGCTTAAAACATTTTAGTCTTGGTTCAGTTTGTAGTGCATTTTTTGTAAGAGAGAGATAGAAGATTTTTTTGATTTTTGGAGAGTTTTCTCTCTCTTTTCTTTTCTTTATTTCTAGCTTTGGATTGGCTTTACAACATGGTCTGTATCAGATTCCTTGGTCCCACCATCAATCCTCACAAGGTCCCTGGCAATTGATGCTTTGAGATAGCACCGCCCATAGCAACCCCCAAAACCCTAGGTTTCAACACTTCGTGATAGTGTCACCCATGGCATTCTGTAGCTAAATTCAGGCCCTGGCAATCGACATTTTCGGGATAATCCCTCCCATAGCACTTGAATCAACACAAGGTGCTTACATGCCCCCGGTAGGATATTTAGATATCCTAGAAGATAAGCACTGAGGAGATGGTATGTTATTGTGCATCTTCGAGGGGAATTTCCCACCTCTCCACATTGGGAACTCATCTAAATCAAATTGTGTTGATAAGCCGCTCCTAATCTAGGTAGCTTTTTTAGAACAGAGTTAACACTGAAACTGATTTTGATATTTAAGCACACTGAACCTGACTGTGTGTGGATTATGGTGCTTAGGTTACCGAGTTCCACAAACAAGAGGTCAGTTAACGAGGTCGAATAATCCCTAAGCCTTAGACTTAATACTTAAGCTTCGTATTTTCCTCAACCTCTTGAGGATTATCCAGATCTTAACGAATATTGAAATTTTTAAGCCTAAAATAAGCTTAAGAGGCCTGAGATCAGCACTCATACTAATCTCTGTATCTCTTAGCACTTTTGTCTTTTATTTCTTTCTTTAATTTAGTCTAGACTTAAGTAAGTTCTATAATCTTTTATTAATGACTAACTCTTTTCTTTCAAATTGTTGCTCATTTTTGGCATTTAAATCACTTCCTCTTCCTTCTCAAGAATGATATGCATTCAATTTTTCAAAATTTCCTCCCTTTTCTCCATTTTTTTTGTTCTTTTTCATTTTTTCATTTTTTTTGTTTTTTTTAATATGTATTTTTTTTGTGAGAAACTTCAAAACTTTGAATTTTTGTATGTTTGCACTTTAACACCACCACATGCCTAAGTTTTGCAATATCCTCATTATAAATGGAGGGTATGAAATAGTTTTGGGTTCAGGAATTAGAACAGGATTATCGAGTGGGCGAATGGGTCAGCATGACTGTTGTGGATCATTTCAAGCTCTAGTACGAGTACCAGAGGTGGGATCAACTATTCTAACACCGAAATCAGAGTGCAATAAACGTGAAGTACAAAAGGGATAATAAGAAGGATCTCAGGTTTTTGGATTGACAGATTGCCTCCCGTTAAGCGCTAAATTCAATGCCTTCAACCAAGCAGAAAATGGTATGGAGGAGTGGTCAAATCAGATGAGTTTTGTAGAACAAGCACCTTGATCAATAGCCTGGTTGGTCCAACTAGGTGCTTGTTCAGATCAGTAGGCTGATGACGTAGCCCAAACCCAATCAATCTAGCGGGTTGATGAATGTGGATCAAGAGATGCGGTACCCACCAAATACTGTGAAGTTTGAGAAGATATGGAAGTGTGAATCTAGGGTTTGGCTAAGTCGAATCAACTTGGTTGGAGTAGGGATCCTCAAATGAAAAAAGGTCGGTGGTGGATGTAGGAACCTTACAGGAGTGATCATAGAAGGATGGGGCGTGATTTGTACTCTGATCAATGTCCAAAACCTGATTGAAATGTGGAGGAGAATCATGTGCAACCAGATCATTGAGAGGAGAATCAGAGTAGAAATTGAGTCCAGTTGCGGGTCGAGGTTGAAAATGGGTTTTGGAAGACTCTGTATGTGTAGAAGAGGTAGCTTCAAGAATAATTGTATGCGAGGGCTCCTCTAGGAAGGATTCAAAGGTGGGTTAATCTAGAGAGTCTTCATAATAGCTATCAAAATAAAAGGTAAATGCCTGAAGAGTGTTTATAGGATCAAGGAAATCTGAGTCAAGAAAAGATTCAAACTCTGGGTTATAAACACTCTCGGCAATTTCTGTTTCTGATTCCTGAGGATCAAAAAGAAATGATTCCATCTCAATGGAACCTGATTTTTAATCAATGATCTCGTGATCGGAGACCTCAGAGTCAGAGTCGAAGAATGGATCATTTATGCTATGGTCATAGATTGACTCATAGTCGTTAGGAAACAATAGTTCTCTGAAATCAGAGTAAGATTTGAAATCGTTGGAGAACTTGTAGGAATTATGCTCTGAATCTGATTCAGGATCAGGGGTTCCACCACAGAATAAATCAAAAGATGTAGACTCAGCAACCTGACTTGGATCTAACCTAGTTTCAGATTCCGAGCTCAGAAAGGTGTCCCTATTAGGTATGGGCTTGGGTTCTTGGCTCGTAGGAAAGACCCAATCGAATCCCAACTCTTCCAACTCCTCAGTTTCTGTATCATAGATAGGCGTGACTTCCGAAAAATCAATCTGTATCTTTGAGGAGGTTGGAGAGGTGCATTCATCAAATACAGGCCCAGAATCATAATCCAAATTCAAAATCTGATTTCCATCACACGGGGCCTTGTAATCATCCCAATAAGGCTTAGATCCAGATTCTAGGTTAAGGGTGAGGTTTGGATCACTATAATCTAGTTTAGGCTCTACAGGGATGTTAGAATTGCTCTCAGGAGTCACCTTATTAGAATAAGGAGCGAAATTTACGCCCTCGAGAGGTTCTGACTTAATCTCATTATCACAGGTGTCTGGGAAATCTAAGCTTAGTGAACCAGTCTTTTGTTGTCTGGGAAATCTAAGCTTAGTGAAGCAGTCTTTTGTATCTCTAGGGCTAGCTCGAAATCGTGATCACCTACAATCGGATTCTCCCAACCCGTCTCAAGATCAGGAATGTCAATTGTTATGAATTTGAATCTGAAGTCATTTGGGCTAGGGATCCACAATTATCATCATTGAACCCAGGAGATGGGAGATTTTGTTGATCATTAGTCTCACTCTAAGATGTTTTGTTAGTTTCTAATGGGTAATTTTGATCAATTGTTCTATATAACTTATTCAGCAATTCTCCCTATTCTTCTAAAAATTCCTGGAATTTTTCTGGAAGTGAAGGGCTTGACCCACATTGCAGACACTCATTATTATGTAATTTCACCAATTCACTATGTTCTGCTAATAGGTGATCCTAGGTTGAATGTGTTTCATTTGTGTCCATATTATCTTTATATGGTTCAAAAATGTGGTTCATTGATTTTGCAAATTTTTCTTGAATGTCCCCTTTACAATATTCTTCATGGTTTCTATAGGCATTCTCAAGTATCTTTTCTTTCAAGCTCATTTTGGACTAAGGTTTTCTAAATAGTCTTCCTATATAGCTAGGCTGCATTTATGAATCAAATGGTGGAATCAAGATGTAGAATCAAAACTCAGGTTTAGATTGGAGTTGATTAGATCTGAAAGAAATCCCCAAGATGATCTAGTGAGTCTTCTTAGGTTAAAAACCCAATAGCCTTGTTGTGTATGTGCTCTAATAGAAGGGATGAGGGACTGAATGTGAGATTTGACCCAATCAAGGCACCCAAAGATTTTTGGATGACTAAGGCAGCTTTGAGGCGGATGATACCTTTGAATTAGAAATTCACACACCCGAGAATTACCTGGGCAGCTAGGAAGGAAGAGCCCCGCAAAGACCCCTACATGGCAGAGCGTGTCCACACGTTACAGGGTTTCCCCCACTCGACCTTCCTTGTCACTGAGGTTCCAGGTAGACCAGAATGTATGAACTTAAGACCTTAAGTCTACCAATTTTATGTCCTAATTTGTGCCTTTGATTTCACTTGATTAGAAGTTAATTCAACTTGTGACCTAATTTGGAGGTTGGTTGGCCTACAATGTAGACCAACTTCACCTGACCTGTCCTAAAGATGGCAGAATGAGATCTAGGTTAAGACCTAGAAATCACCCTGATTTTACTCCCAGGTTACTAGGTCAAAGATTTTAGGATTCAAGTGTAATTAGAGCCTGATTTTTAGGGTTTTTGTTGATTAGATCTTTTCAACCAAGGGCTTGGGTAGCACACAAAATGCGGGTGGGTTTGTTTCCTTTTATGCAGGTAAGTGTGAAATAGCACTCCAAAATCCCTAAAATTGAAACCCTAATTGGCTCTATTCCACATCCAATTTGATCTCAACATGTACATCTTGGACTCAAACAAGAAGGTGAGTAGTCCAAGATGATCAGAAATTAAGCGTGATCCCTAATATGCACAGGAAATTTAGGGTAGGGAATTCTAAACAAAATCGCCTCAATCTTCAATCAGATTTTAAAAAAAAATTTGCAAACCAGGAAACTTGCCCTTTAAATGATAATTACTATGAGAAATAAGGTAGGTGATTCCTAATTGATTGTTTCCTTTTCGTCTTCCTAAGGTTAGGATGTTGATTAGGGAAGAATAGAGAAGTTACTTGTCCTGGAATGGTTGATTTGCATGGAAGATCTCTTCGTGAAGTACCTCGCAAAATCATAATAAAGCAAACATGGCAAATTAGTGCTAAAAAATAATCAAAATATAGTAAGAGAATAGCGGTGAATTGTGCGTTGCTCCCCTGCAATGACGTCAAAATGTTGGTCGCTCTGAATTGGGTTTTAAAGTCATCGCGTTGTAGTACAGTTTGAATCAGTGTGAAAAAAAATAAAATTTATAACTTGAATGAAAGTTCGAGGTCGTTCGTTGGGAGCAAATAGGAATTCACTTGCTAACCTAAATATATAATGTAAATGAGAACAATTAATTACTCAAAATCTAATATGCATTGTAGCACATGAGTATATGAAGAGTAAAAAGTAATCTTACACAAAATAATGGTGATTTGGATCACCTATAAGTCTAATACATAGAATAATTACTCAAACCTTAATCAATATGAAGGAGCATATGATCAGACATCTGATTTTGCAATTAGACGTCTTACAAGACGTTTCTACAATACTCTTATTCTTCTTCTGTAGCTATTCTTCTCCTTCTTCTTTGTGTGCCTCTTCTGCCGCTCTCCTTCTCTTCTCCTTTCTTTCTCTTCTTCCTGCTTTTTCTTTCTCCTTCTCTTCTTCTACGACCCTGCTCTTCCTTCAGTTCTTCTTTGTGCCTTGGCCTTTGTTCTTCACGCACAGAGGGAGCACTCTCAGATTTTGCTAAGTGTTAGCCGTTGATCTTCAGAGCAAACCCCCCCAATCCCACGCTCTCTCTCCTTCTCTCTCTAGGTTTTCCTTCTTTTCCGCCTTCCCAAGGCCATACACAGTACCGAGTATTCGGATTCAGGCAAGAGGGTACCCCAGACCAGGGCTACCGGTGTGGGTGGTAGCCGAGGTGTGGGCTTAGGCAGGTAATCAGACTAGCCAGACCCGTGTGGACAGTGTCATGGGTGAGGCAAGTGTCGGGTCGGGCATGTGAGGTATATGGGGACCTCACACTCGTGTGTTCAGGCGAATAGCCTACAGCACAAAAATAATATATGTCACTGCACCACTTCTGCTGTTAACGATGTGGGACTATGTCTCAAGTCTTTTTCTCATGCAAAATCCGCAGGTAATGAAGCTCTCAATTGCAGCAGCTATGGAGGATAAGGTCTTCAATTGAGGCTTTGGATATATTCCTGGAGAGATTCCATGCACCCTTGAGTCAAGACCTAGAGTTGCAAGTCTGAAGAATGTGCTTCAAGCTTCCTTCAAAGATCTGCGATAATGGCGTGGCACCTGAAACCTGAACTCAAAAGATGGCCTCTTGGTCTCATCAAAACAATTCAGGAAGCATCGCTGGACTTTGTAGAGTGCAACGGTGGTGGTGTGGAGGTGATTGGTGGAGTGAGGAGGTCTGACGACCTCTCGAAGGGTGGCCGGAGGTGGGTTTGTTCGGTGGAAGATTTGGAGGGGCAATCGACCTAACTAGGTTAGGGCTTTTGCTTTTGGGGTCACGGTGGAGGTTTTCGCGGTGTTGGCGAGGTATTTGGGATAGTGGAGTGGGCGGAGGACCTCGCCAGAGGTCAGTCGGAGGTGAAAAAGATGATGGCGTTTAGTGTTGTCGGGGGTTGGTTTTGAGAGATGAAGAAGAGAGAAATAGAGTAGAGGGAAAGAGGAATCTAAGGACCTAGCTAAGGGACGACGAGGAAGGAGATCCATGTTGGCTTTGATTGGCCAGTGCCGGAGGGTACGAATTTTTCGAGGGGGGACGGCGAGGAAGAGGGGGATCTAGAAGCCCCTGAGTTGGTCGTTGAGGAGCAGACGAAGGAGGGAAGGAACGTAGTGCTCCCAATTTGGCCGTTGGGAGGTTGTAGGACGACGGAGGGAGGATCTCGTCGAAGCTAAGTCAGAGATGGCTGGGGAAGGAGTTTGAAGAGGGTATTTTGGCCAAAACTTAACTGAGAACGGGTAAGCCTTGGGGTTTCTTTTATAGGGGTATAGATGGAGTTCCAAGCTTGGAAACTTTGAGCTCCTCGCTGGCGTAGGATACCTATTCAATCAAATCATTCACACGAGGATTCTAGAGAGATTTAGGATCCCTGGATGGGCTCATTTAGAAGGCAATTTCTCAAGGAATCTTCGTGTCAAACCTAGGATTGATTGATTGAGAATCGAGCAAGGAAACCTTGCTCGAAACTCAATGGTGGAGGTTGGACTTTCCAAAAATGGTGCAGGGACCTTTTTGTAAAGAATGATGATAAATATAGGGGCCTATTTGTAAGGAATTCAAAGGTTAGGGGCATGTGTGTGAGAGAAAAGACTTAGACAGGACCAAATTGCAAACTAGGTCATGATTATCTTAGATTGGTCAAGGAATGCAATGGTAAAGTTACATTTAGGATTTGACCAAGTTTGATTGGAGAAATTGCGTAATTACCCAAATTAAAGTAAAAGTCTGTCTGTGACTCTGTTTTAGGTCAAGATGGGTTCTGATGGTCAAATAAAGGATGCCAAACCCTAGAGAATATTTTTATATAAATTTTAGAGGATTTAGGTGAATTTTATCCTGATCATAACCTCAGTTAATTAAGCGGGTCTGCTTTTAGGGTTTTAGATGTCATTTAATTCTCAAAACACGCAAAAACCCTTTTCTGTCTGTACCAACCCACTTGTTAGACTCCTAAGACCATTTGACCCTTAATTAACCCCTGGAGAAACCTGCAGTTATTATGCATTCATGATATGATGGTAAAATTGCAGTTTCAACACTGGTTTCTTGTATTTCTCTTAGAAAGGATTTGCAATGAATTACAGTCTTCTGGCAGTTATGTAGGAGCATTTATTCCTTGATAATGACTAATTAAAGCTAGATATGGTTGATGATGATGTTATCATCACGAGCCTCACCAATGCTAAGGCAACAACAGTAGCAGAGGAGCACAAGGCCTTCACAAGAGCAAGGCATAAGGCCTCACTAGGTCTTTAGCAGCGACTAAGTGTAGAGAGTGGAGAGGGAGGGCACGAATCCCAAGGACACAGTGCAAAAACCTCCCCCCTTCCTCCTTAGATTCTTTTCTCTTCAGAATAGATCAGATTCGGGTAATCAGACCCAATGCCCAGACCTACATGGAGTGCACTGCGGGCAAAGGTGCGTGAGGGAGCGTGTGAGGGCGCATGTGCATTTGGACATGAGTGGGGACCTCACCGTCGTGCGTTTAGAGGAGAACAACTGCTGAGAGAAATTCAATTTATGTGTTTCTTCGCTTTTGTCCCACACGATGTGAGACTAATATCCAGCATTCCTTTGTGCGCAGCTTCGCTTGTTGCAAGAGAGTGAATCTCGTCAAATTGAGGAAGTGGATGCTGCTTGTTGTTTCAATTGAGGGCTCAGGAGACTTCAAGAGTTAGGTCTGCGTCGATGGAGAGTGGCAATAGGGCAGATGACGGTCAGAGATGAGCGAACAAGAAGACGGTGGTGACGGTGGCACTTTGGCCTCACAGTCCAATCATAACAATTCAAGAGCTTCCTGGTGTGTGGTGAGTGCGGTGGTGGCCGTGATGTGGTGGTTAGAGGCGTAGCGTGACCGATCGGAGTCGAAGAAGGTGATTGAATGCATGTGCATTCAGGGGAGTTGTGGAATGGGTGGAATATGGAATAGGTGATCGGTGGCTTTACTCAACTCAGTAATTAAGTTAATTTTACTTAATTATGAGTAGAAAAAGTCACTTAGGTTAACTCGAAATTGTATCGGTTGTGTAGTATAGGATCGAATTAACCTAACATTTTAGAAATTTTTATTGATGGAGTTTAGGTTGTTCACTGGGAGGTATAATTCATTCTAAATTCAGCAATTATCTTTTATTTTCTTTATAAGTTCAGGACGTATATTTAAGTTGATTTTTTGAACATAAATTTTGCCAAAATATTTATTAAAATGAAGTAATATGCAAAATCCCATATGAAAACTTATTTTCAATATTGAAAGCATGTAAATCCTCTATTTATTTCAAATGATTTAAGGTAAGAAAGGGTTTATTTAATTAAAACATGCCTTATTACAACAATTGAGAACAAAAAGTAATTAAAATGATGCAAGAAAAATAAATTTTCCCTTATTTCATCAGCCTCTCTTTTCTCCTTCTTCCTTTAATTCTTCTTTCTCTTCTTTTGCTTCTCGACTCTTTTCTCTCTTTCTCCTGTTCTATTCCTACCTCTTCTCTTCCCTTAGCAGTGCCTGTTCTCCTTTCTTAGTAGTGCATGTTCTCCTTTCTTTCCTTTGCTTTCTTAGCCTTCAGTTCAACACTTAGCATTTAACCATCGGCTCTTCTTTTCCTTAAGCTTTCTTTTGAACCATCAGTTGAATCGAGTTTATTTTCTTTTTAACCAAAACTAATTTTATTTGCGGTGAGGTCCTTTCGAGGATCACATCACCCTGAGACCAGGGTGGGACCAAACTCTACTGGGTCCTCGCCTGATTTCAATTAGGTTTGATTTTGGCTTATTTCATTTGATTCATAGTTTCGAGCCAAGCCGGCTCAACCCAACCTCCCAGGCCTCGCCCTCCCAGGGCCACACTTGCTCATGCCCACTCGGGCGCACACTCGTAGGCACACATGCCTGCACACACACACATATGCTCATATAGGTTTAAATGCTCAGATCGGTAACCGGTGCACCGAGCGCTGATGACTGAACGGCCTGGGCAACAAATCACTTTTGTTCCCATGCACGCACTCATGAATTACCGATGTGGGACTATGTTCCCCTTCCAGACCCAACTTCAACTGATCATAACTCCCTACTCAGAGCTCCAAATCAAGTGATTCAAGGCTTGTTGGAAAGCTCTAAGGTAGATCTACACAGTTGCAGGGTCAATTTAAAGATAAGAGGATGTTTTCCTCTTCAATTTGAAGAGTGAAATCAAGGGGTTCCTACGGGTTTTTAATGCTTGGAAATGGAAATTAACTTCACAGAGTCCTCAGATGGACTTATCTTTCTTAACTAAAGGTCTGAATAGGTTCTACAGGTTATTCCGCATCTGCTGGAGTGAGTTCTAAGCTCTCAAGACCTTCAGGAACAGTAGAGAAGCTCAAAGCTTCTCTGAAAGCTTCAGAGAACAAATTTGCAAACTGAAATAGGTAAACAGACACAGAAGAACACTACTGATTGATTTAAACAAGTTCTAAGGGTTGTAACAGATTGATCTAGGCAGGATTCATGATTGAATCTTAACAAAATGCTACTGCTATCAGTTTGGATTTGAAAATAACCCAAATTAACAGGGTTTGAATTCTCACACAATAACTCATCTGAGCTCATTTTGATCACTCTAATATCATTCATCAAGATCCTAGAAATAATTTAATCTCATCAATTCCTCAGATTGAGCTTAGAACTCCATAATCAAACTCAATTTGACTGTGAAGGCACAAAAATTTGACTTTCTGTTCAAAACCTTCTCTCAAGAAATTAAAGCCTCAAATCAAGTTCTTTCAACATCAGGAATTTGGTTAGCCTCTCAGATAGGTGTTTCAACTAGTATTTCTAGGGTTACAAGCTTGCCTCCTGAGCTTCAAAATGTGTTTGTTCGTCAGAGGAATCTAACAGTTGTGACAATAATTGGATCACAGAAATGAACCCAGGGATCAACAATGATGCTTCCAGACTTCTTAAACAGGACTAGAACCTATCTGTCACTCATCTCCAACTCTGCCAGAGTTGGAGAAGATGAAGACTTAACAACAACTCCAGACACTAAAATCTCAATTAAAATACCTTAGCACAATCAGTGATCCTCAAATCATTGATCTGGAGCTTCTCAACAAATTCTAAAGGCTGAAGCTCAAGAATGGCTCGCCGGAGCTCCGGTGAGTCCAGAAAAAGGTAAAATTGTGTACAGAAAGGTGAATTGTACCATTTTCAATCTAAAAGGGATCCTGAGGTTGCAAGGAACCTCAGAATCACATTTAATTCCTCATTATCTCTTTATATGTAATATTTGACAGTGAATTCATTTTGAATGAAAATTGAGTTGGTTGAGGCACGAGACTTGATCTCTCACTCAATTGAGTGGTTGAGACAAGTCAACAGGTGTTTGTGATACTAAATATATATTTAATTAATGATTTGAACTACTCTTGAGCCGCCATTGACAGCGAGCTCAGGAGCTTAATTAGATTTGGGCGTTTAGGTTATATGTGATATTTATATGTATTATAGTGTCGATTAGGGTCCCTAAGTGATGGATAGATGATGATGAACCCTATGAAGGTGAAATTAAGCCCACTACTGTCACCATGGACAGTGACAGTAGTCGGTGGAGGTGAAATTGATTTAGGTGATTAGATGATCAATTAAGTGTTTAAGTGTGATAGAAATGGTCATGGACGATAAAGGAAGGTGGACAATGATTTCAAAAGATGAAATTAAGGCTCTGGAGAGCTCAAGGAGTTCGTCGGAGTCGGAGAAGATGACACTGAAATTCTAAAATTGCATCTAATCTACCTACCTAAACTACCTACCTAACTACCCTACTCCTACTCCTACTCCTACTCCTAATCTACTGTTACCTGGACGAAGGGGTCAATAGGGTTCCGCCGAAGGTTCATAGCAGTCGATGAAATCAGAGGGTTTCAGGAAGATCTCCGACGGGTGGATTTGAGGTGAAGCAGAGGATTCTTTTGGTCGGCACCTGTGTCAGAGATGCGACAGACCACTGCAGATCTCCTCGGTTGATCAGAATGGATGGAGGAAGTCGGAAAGTGAGATGGAAAGTCGCTGGAGTTTTGGACGAATAGGCTATCAAAGTCAGCTACAGTGTTAGAAGAGGGAAGGGAGCCAACTTGAGTGAAATCTGAGGGGTGAGGGGGTATTTATAGTAGTTGGTGGCGAAGAAAGTGGCGGGGTCTGGCCGAAGAAGGAGCTTGACCTCCGGTGTCGTCTCCGATGATGGTGAGGTTATCTCCCACTGGAAATTAGGATTTTCGGTTAATCCAGACTGGTGGATGAAGAAGAGGTGGTGAGCGCAAGCTGCAAGAGCTTGGACAAAGAAGAATGATGTCAGCAGGGCGATGATCGTGCGGTGGCGTGACTCTCTGTCGCTAGCCATCCATTCGGCTGAAGAAGAAGAAGAAGAAAAGGGACTTAATTATAATAAAACTTAAGGACCTGTGTGATCAATAAGGACCCGATTGCAATAAGTTTTAAGGACCTAAATGTAAACCCAGGTTTTGAAGGTTTATTTTAACTTAGATCTTTTTCAACTTTTTATATATGTTAGTAAATAAGGTAAATATTATGTTTTCACCTTGAATTTAAATTTTTGACCTTTTTAGATTAAGTAAAATTACATAAGTTATTATACACTTAGGTTTACTTTAAGTTTTAGTTACTTAACTTATTAATTAAGGGAATGATTAATAGATTTCGAGTTCAATTATTAACTAGATTATTAATAATGTTAATTGAATGATAAAATGTCATTTTAAACTTATTTTAAAGGTCCTTGACTAAATATCCCTTATTCTATAATTAACCCTTATATATTCATAACCTTAGCTAATTAACTAGGAAGACTAGTTAATTAGGGGTAATTAGAGATCATGATGAGTCTCTCGTCAATAGGTAGAGAGTTTTTGAAGGTGGAGGTGTGGTAGAGCTTTTGGTGGTGGTAGCAAGTGATTTGGCGTTCTGTGGCGTAGTCGCGAGCTCGCCGAAGCTCATACCGGACATGGGGAAGACGAGGGTGATGAGGGTGAAGCAACGGTCGAAAGTGAGTTTTAAGTGGATAAAAAGTGAAGAGAGGGTTATAGGAAGAGAATAGATGGAAGGAAGAGGAAGAATAGGGAAGTGGAGGTGCTGGCGTTGGCTGGCCGATGCCGAAGAAGATGGAGTCTGGTGGAGTGTCGATGACGAAGAAGAGGTGGAGGGCGGCCGAACTTTGGCTAGTTGCGGTTACGAAAAAGAGAGGAAGTCAGGGGGCCGTCCAATTTGATGGTTGGACAGCAGGAGGAGGAAGAGGGAGGAGGTTGTCGGAGTCGAGTTGTAGAGCTGGTCGGAGGAGAAGAGAGGTATTCCCGGTCATTTCTTGGCTGAGGAGAACGGTCTCGTCGAGGGGGACCGTTATAGAGCTTCAGGACGAGCTCCAGATGAGGGAAGGAAATTGATTTAGTCGTGAAATCAGGGAAAAAGATCCCTAGATCTCTCAAGGTTCGTGCAAGTTTCATGGTGTGAATTGAGGTCTAAGATCTAGTCCACTTGATAGAGAGATCTCTTAAGATTAATTCCTCCAAATTTAGAGGGATTTAGTCTTGATTCGAGAGAGAAATCTCTCTGTGAATCTCAACTAAGGTGCTTTCCCACCCCTAATGGTGGTAGGAACCTAAATGAAGAAAATGGAGAGAAGTTAGGGGGCTATTTGCAAAGAATTCGAAAGTTAGGGACTTGATTGAGAGAAATAGAGATTTAAATGACTGAATTGCAAACTAGGTAAAGATGGACTCTGATTGGACCAAAATTTTGGTACCAACCTAATTTGGATCAAAGGAATCTAATGGTGAAGTTGGATTTCAATTTTGACCAAGTTTGACTAGGCAATTTGCACATAACCCAAAATAGGGTAAATTCCATCTAAGACTCTATTCTATGTCAAAATGGGTTCAAATGGTCAAATTAAGGGTACTAAACCTCTTGGAATATTTTTTTATGATTTTTAGGGGATTTAAATGAATTTTATTCTGACCAGAACCTCTTTAATTTAAGCGAGTCTAAGATTAGGATTTTGTGTGTTATGGTTCTCGAAAAGCATGGAACTCTGTTTTTGTTAGTGTTGACATACTTTTTGGACTTTTAAGCTCATTTAACCTTCATTTAACCCCTGACAAATCCCGTGGTTAATCTGTGTTTATCATGTGCTGTTAAATTACAGAATTAACCCTGATTTCCCGCTCTCTTCTCAAATCAGAACAATGTGAAGTTATGACCCTCAGATGATTATGTAGGAGCTTTTATCAGTCATACTTGATTAAAAGTGGCCAATTAGGGCCTATGATGGTGTTCCCATCATACCCCCATGCCTAGCTTTTGCTAGTCTCTAGCAAAAATCCTATGGATCAAACTAGGTCTCCA
The DNA here is from genome assembly GCA_037157565.1 of Thalassia testudinum. Classification (NCBI taxonomy): domain Eukaryota; kingdom Viridiplantae; phylum Streptophyta; class Magnoliopsida; order Alismatales; family Hydrocharitaceae; genus Thalassia; species Thalassia testudinum. The sequence goes on from JAZHRO010000061.1 coordinate 3,347,313, forward strand.
AGCCGGATGTAACTGTCAAGATGCCCTACTAAGCCACATATCTAGAAATTAGATCAGAATACCAACAATAGGCCTAGTTCTATTCAAGTAGCAACTAAGATTTCGACCTAACTAGCTTCATCATGGGTCTGCTGCGAAGGTTTCTAAGGCCTGCAAAAACTGCGCAGAGGTTCGTTGACCCTAGCGATTAAATCACCCGTGTGTCAGACGTATTGTGTCTAGGTTTAGTTTTCCAGTGCATTTTGGTAAGAGAGAGATAAAGAATGGTTTTTCATTTTGAGAGTTTTCTCTCATTTCCTTTTATATTTCCCTATATCCAGCCTCGAATTGGCCCTAAACACGGTCTGTATCGGATTCCTTCTCCCCACAATCAATCCTCGAAGGGTCCCTGGCTTTCGATGCTTTGGGATAGCATCGCCCATGGCAACCCCTAGAACCTTGGCTTTCGGCACTTCAGGATAGTTCCGTCCATGGCGTTATTAGCTAAATTCCAGCCCTGGTGATGAGAAGCTCACCATGATTTCTAATTACCCCTAATTAACTAGTCTTCCTAGTTAATTAGCTAAGAATATGTGAATATATGGGTTAATTATAAAATAAGGGATATATAGTAAGGAACCTTAAAATAATTTAAAAATACTATTTTAACATCTAATTAATATTATTAATAATCTAATTAATAGTTGGACTCGAGATATTAATAATCATTCCTCTAATTAATACATTAACTAACCTAAGCATAATATATACATAAGTATGTAATACTTAAGTAACATTACTTAATTAAATAAATTAATCTAAAAAGGTCAAAAATGTAAATTCAAGGTCTAAATATAATAATTACCTTATTTATAATCATATATAAAAAGTTGAAAAAAATATAAATTAAAATAAACCCTGAAAACCTGAGTTTACATTTTGGTCCTTACATTTCATTCCAATCGGGTCCTTATTTTTCATACGGGTCCTTAAGTTTTATCACAGCCAGGTCCCTGACTTCTTCTTCTTCTCTTCAACCGGTTGAACGGCTAACGACTGAGGATGCCTCTACCGTACGATCACCGCCCATCTGATGTCACCTCACCTTCTCCAAGCTACTAGAGCTTGCGTTCACCATCCCATCTTCATCCATCGGTCTGGATGACACTTTTATCCTAATTTAGGGTAGGAGATAACTTCACCGTCGTCGGACAAGACGCCGGTGGTTAACCTCCTTCTAGCCTCATACACGTCCAGATTCCTCCTCCCTCTTCGTCATCGTCGACTATAAATACCCCCTGACCCCCTTGATTTTCTTCAAGTTGGCTCCCTTCCCTCTTCTTCACTACAGCCAGCCCAATAGGCTATTCCCTCCACAACTCCAGTGAACTTTCCACCTCATCTTTCGACTTCCTCCATCCACCTTAATTGGCTTAGGAACTTCGTCAAGGTCAGCTGCGTCTTTGGACACAGGTGCTGACCAAGGAGTACCTCTGCTTCATCTCACATTCAACCACCGGAGATCTTCCTAATCATCCTTTGATTTCGCTTCTCCTTCATGAGCCTTTAACGGAGTTCCTCTGTCCCCTTCGTCCAGGTAACAGTAGGATAGGAGTAGGAGTAGGAGTAGGAGTAGAGTAGTTTAGCTAGGTAGTTAGTTAGGTAGTTTAGTCGCAATTTCAGATTTCAATGTTCATCTTCTTCGACTCCGACGAGCTCCTTGAGCTTGCTAGAGCCTTAATTTGGCCTTTTGAATCCACTGTCCACCTTCTTTTATCATCCACGATCATTTCTATCTCAATTATTCTTTAATTTGATCACTGATTCGCCTAATCCAAATCCACCTTCATCAACTACTTCTGCTATCCATGGCAGCAGTAGTTGACCTAATTTCACATCCATCGGATCCTCCATCACTCACTCATCATTAAAGGATCCTAATTATCATCTTAATTTGATTAAATACTTTATATAACTTAAAAGCCTAATTTTATTTAAGTTCTTGAGCTCGTTGTCAATGGCGGCTCAGGAACAGTTAAAACCTTAAATCAACTAAGTATTTATCATCGCAATCCTTTTCTGACCTGTCTTGACCACTCATTTGAGTGAGAGATCAAGTCCTGTGCCTCAACCCATTCAAATCTTATTCAAATTGAATTTACTGTTTAATCTTACATCTAATGAGTTAATGAGGAATTTAATGCGATCTTGAGGTTCCTTGTGACCTCGGGAACCTTTTCAAATAAAAAATGGTATGAAATTTCTTTCTGTACACAAGTTTCATCTTTTTCTGAACTCACCGGAGCTCCAGTGAGCTCCGGCGAGTCAAATCTGATCTTCAGCCTATAGAAGTTGATGAGAAGTTCCAGAATGACATAATTTTGATCACTGATTTGTTTGAGGTTGTTTATTTGGGATTTTAACACCTGGAGCTAGGAATATTGATCCATCTTCTCCAACTCCAGCGGAGTTGGAGGAGTTTGACAGAAGACCAAAAGTCACATTTGAGGGATTAAAAAGCTTCAATACACTGAAGTTGATTTTGTGCTCAAATTAGTGTAACAAACCCCTAACTCCTCTGACGAACAAATCACTTTTAGAGTTCAGGCGACGAGCCTAGAACCCTAGTTTCCAAGGTCAAAATAATTGTTTAATGGGTTGAGCAAGTTTCTGAGGATGAAAGGATCTTATCTTAGGGTTTAATTTCTTGTGAAGAGGCATAGAATAGAAAGTCAAAATTTTGAGCCTTACAGTCAAACCTGAGTTGGATGCTTTGATTCTGAGATCAATCTGTTAAATTGAGAAGTCTGAATTATTTCTGAGATTCGTATGAATGATTTTAGAAGGATTTGGTTGAGCTCAGATATGTAAATTTGTTGGAATTCAAACACTTCCAGTTTGGGTTGTTTTTGAACCCATGTTGTTGGCAGTGGTTTTTGGATGAAATTTGATCACAATTTCTGTCCAGATGAGTTTGTTACAAACCTTAAAAACTATTCCAATCAATTGAGAATGATCTTAGTTGTCTATTAGACCTTTCTTCATGTCTAAATTCAGTTTCTAAAGCTTTCAGAGAAGCTTCAACCTCCTGTGCGTTACCTGAAGCTTTGAGAGCTTAGAACCCATTCCTGAAGATGCGAAAATACTTGTAGGACCTATTTAAGGCCATAGCTAAGAGAGGAAGTCTAGTCTATGGACTTGTCAACTTGAATTCCATTTCCAGGCAGTATATACCCATAGGAAACCCATTACTCCACCCTTCAAATCGAAGAGGAAATCTTCCCCTTAGCATTAAATTGACCCTGTAATCTTGTAGAGCTACTCAAGAGCTTTCCAACAAGCTTTGATTCGCTTGATTTGGAGCTCTAAGCTAGGAGATATTCCCACTTGAAGTTAGCTCTGGAAGGGGAGATCTTAGTCCCACATTGGAGATCCTTGAGCACCCGCCTTAGTATAAAAGCAATTTGTTCATTACGCTATGTAGTCGTTAGTGCTCGACGCACGGATATGAATGGATACCTGAATGAGCATATGCGCGTGTGTGTGCGGGCATGTGTGCCTGCGAGTGTGCCCCTGTGTGGGCGTGCGATGTGTGTGGCCCTGGGAGGGCAAGGCCTGGGAGGCGGTTGGGTCGGTTTGGCTCGAGAAATAAACCAGAAATAAATCAAAACTGAATCGAATCAGGCGAGGACCTAGTAGGATCTGGTCCCACCCTGTAAACGGTGCTGCATATCCCCGAAAGGTCTGAGTCGCAAATCAAAAACCAATTTTTGGTTGAGAAAGAAAAATCGATTCGGTTCAGCTGAAGCTAAGGATCATAAGGCTGAAGGCTAAGTACTAAAGGGAAAATCACTAAGGGTAAGGAAGAAGGAAACTAAGGGAAGAAGGAAAGAAAGGTTAAGGGAGAATGAAAGAAGAAAGGGAGCAGAAGAACTCGTAAAGAAGAAGAGAAGGAACATGCATTAAGGAAGAAAGCTAAAGACTAAGGAAATCACAAAGGCAGAGTAGAAGAGAAGCTTAAGGAAAGAAAGGAGGCTCGAGAACAAGAGAAAATAGGAGAGAAATAAAAGAAAAAGAGAAAAGATAAAGGATAAATAAAATAAAAGGAAAATAGAGAAAGAAAGAAAGAAAGAAAGAAGAAAAGAGAGAGAGAGAGAGAGCCTGAAGAATAAAAAGAAAAGGAGTTCATTTTTCTTGTTATATTTTTAATTTCTCTTGCTTTCAATTGTTGTAATAAGGCATACTTTGACTAGATAAACTCTTATTTGCCTTAATTCTTTTGAAATAAATAAAGAATTTACATGTTTCTAAATGTTGTAAATGTGATTTCATATGGAATTTTGCATATTTCCTCAATTTAAATCATTTTGCAAAATTCATGTTATTAAAATTAACTTAATTATACCTCATATACCTATAAGATGTTTAGAATTAATTGGTGAATTTGAAATAATGTATACCTCCCAGCGAACAACCTGGACTCAACCAGTTAAAAAAATCTAAAATGTTAGGTTAATTTGACCCTATACTAGTAAACCGACATAATTTCGAGTTAACTTAAGTTACTTTCTTATACTCTTAATTAAGCAAAATTAACTTAATTAACTGAGTTGAGAGATAAGCCCATAATTTTAATGGCACCGTTGCCAGGGATCGAACCCGGGTCGCTCGCGTGATAGGCGGGAATACTCACCACTTATACTATAATGACCCACATGACAGGCGGGGCAATCGACATTTCGGGATAGTCCCGCCCATGACACTTGAACCAGCATAAGGTGCTTACATGCCCCCAGTAGGATATTTAGATATGCTACGAGACAAGCACTGAGGAGACGATATGTTAATACGCATCTTCGAGGGAAATTTTCCACCTCTCCACACTGGGAACTCATCCAATCAACTTGTGTTGTCGAGTCGCTTCCTAAGCTAGATCTTTGAGATGGCTTTTCAAAACAGAACACTTTTGACAATATTTCTTCATTAAGTGCAATGAACTAGACTAGTGTGTGATTTTGGGTGCTTAGGTTACCAAGTCCCACAAACCAAAGGGCAGGCAATGGGGCCGAATACTCCCTAAGCCTTAGACCTACTACATCAGCCTCGCACTTTCCTTAACCTCTTGAGGACTAATCCGGATCTTAATGAATACTTGAATGTTAAACCCTGAAAATAGGTCAAAGAAGCCTAAGGACGGTACTCATCACTAATCTCCCAAGTTTTAGCCTTTCAGGTCTTAATTCATCATCCGATCCAGCCTAAAAGTTAGGTAAATTCCATACTCAATTACAAGGGACTATCTCATTTCTTTCTTTTTGATTACTCCTTTTTTTCTCTTTTGTTTTCTTTTCTCTCCTCCTCAATTGTTTTCAATTCAGCTCACTTTGATCTCTCCTTTCCTCTTATCTCCCCTTTTTTTAGATGAAACCCCTCTATGAATTGATTTTCACAGAGTTTTACACTTTAATACCCTCCATACTTAAGATTTACAATGCCCTCATTGTAAATTAGGTGGGTTTGAATTCAGTTCAGATTGTACATTAGAATAGGTGGGTGGGCGAACGAGTAGGAATGACTGTTGCGAACGATTTTAAGCTTTGATACAAGTATCAAAGGTTGAGTTGGCTATTCTAATGGATGAACCCTAAAGTGCAATATGATTTCAGCAAAAAGATAGGTCAGAAGGATCTCAGTTTTTTCAAAAAATGACAGGTTGCCTCTTGTTAAACGCTAAGTTTAACACCATCAGCTGGGCACAATAAAGCTCAAGGTGAATGGAGATCAAAAGATACTGCAGGCAGATTTGAGTCGGTGAGTTCGAAGAATGATTTAAGTCTTTGACCATTCACGACAAATGGTTCTGATCCGTGGCTGCGTTCGTTGATTTCAACGACTCCATTTCTAAACACTCATCTCACGAGGAATGGTCCAATCCATTTTGATCTGAGTTTTCCTGGGAAGAGCTTGAGTTTGGCATCGAAGAGTAACACTTTCTGACCAGGTTGGAAAGATTTCCTTGAAATGTGCCTATCGTGGAAGGTTTTGACCTGCTCTTTATAGATGCGTGAGTTCTCTTACACGTCATTGCGTAGTTTTTCGATCTCTCTCATTTGCAATCGGCGGTGGATTCCAGCCTTCATAAGATCCAGATTGCACTTCCATATTGCCCAGTGGGCTTTATGCTCCATTTCTACGAGAAGGTGACATGCCTTCCCGTACACGAGTCTGAAGGGAGACATTCCTAACTGGGTCTTATGGGCGATCCTATAGGCCCACAGGGCTTTTGGAAGGCAGGTAGACTAATCCTTCCTGTCAAGTCGAACAGTGACTTAAAGGATCTTGTTGATCTCCCGATTTGACATTTCAGCCAATCCATTAGTCTGAGGGTGATAAAGAGTTGAGATACGATGCAACACCCCGTACTTTTTCATCAAGGATTGGAAGTGCACATTCGCGAAATGAGACTCGTCATTGCTGATGATGGCTTTTGGAACCCTAAATCTGGAAAAGATGTTCTCCTAAATGAACCGAAGAACAACTCTATGATCATTTGTTCTAGTGGGGACGGCTTCGATCCACTTTGAGATGTAATCAACAGTGAGTAAGATGTACTCGAAATCGTTAGATCCTGGAAAGGGTCCCATAAAATCAATTCCCCAGATGTCAAAGATTTTGTACACAATGATCAGATTCAAGGGCATCATATCTCGCGGGCCCATGTTGCCGAGGGTCTGACAACGAGCACATGCCCTACAATAGGATTGTGCATCTTTGAATGTGGTGGGCCAAAAGGGCCCACACTGGAGGATTTTCGTTGTGGTTTTACTCCTAGAGTAATGGCCACCGTAGACCTGGTCATGACAAAATGAGATGACGTCATTGACCTTGTCATCGGGAATGCATCTCCAGATCACTTGGTCATTACCGATGTAGAATAAATACTGATCTTCCCAGATATAATACTTGCCATTGGAAATCAAGTTGACCCACCTGGAAGTCACCCAATCTGGTGGGATTTTCCTGGTAACCAAGTAGTTCACGATGTCGACAAACTAGGGAATTCCATTAATGGCCAAGGGATGCTCATCTAGAAAGTGCTCAGTAATAGGTCCGGGCGGGTCAATAATGAAAGAAGGAAGGCGGGACAAATGGTCAGCTACCACGTTCTTCTTTCCCGCTTTGTTGCGAATTTCAAGATCGAATTCTTGCAACAGCAAGATCCAGTGGATTAATCTAGGCTTCGCGTCCTTCTTCATAAGTAAGTGTCTCACTGTAGCGTGATTTGAGTATATGATGACGTGGGAACCCAGGAGGTATGATCTGAATTTCTCCCGACCAAATACTACAGCCAGCAACTCTTTCTCTATAATCGTGTAATTATGCTGAGCCTCATCCAGTGTCTTGCTGGCATAATATATTATTGTGACTTGTAAAGTGCATGTTTGATAAGATAAACGTTGTAGTATAGTGCGTAATACGATTAACAAAAATATTTATAAAGATAACGAGACTTAGAGTCCCAGTCGTTCATCTCTGGGAGGTGTTTATGGAAATGCAGATTTGAAATCGATCTCTTTCGCTCTGCTTGCTTAAAATCTCATGTGGGTTTATGGTGATTTATGTATTGATGTACGACATGCTAGTTGCCAAAAGATAGTAATTAATACATGCAACTTCAATCACACCAAAAGATGATAACTAGGCACATGGTGATTTTCAACATATATATTTATATATATAAAAGATGATGATGATATCAGAGTTGTAGAGCACAGGTAGAGGAATGCTTGTACAGGGAAATAAAACTATTCGCTACCAGAAAACAACTGCATACATGAATCTATGGGGGGATTTTGCATGCATCATTGGGGAAGAAGTAAGGAACTACACTACTAAGCAGTAAATAAAGAATGTAAATCTAAGAAGAACTAAGTGATGAGACAGCATTTGTGGGCTAATCGAACACATAAATACCTAGATATTAGAAGGATTACTACTTGTACATAGCATACTTAGATTTATAAATAGATTAGTTTATAAATATGATGTCATGCTTGTTTTATACATCACATTCACATGTAATAGAAGGTAATATAAATTATGGCGACATGTATGCATTACATGCATCATTTTGGAATAAGTCTGTAAATAACCCATTTTCTTTTTTTTTTTTTTTCCTTGCAACAGACCACACTCTCGCCATGAGACTTCAATGCAACGCCCCCAACAGTTGAAAATAACTCACCGGGAGAGTCGCTGGTCGAGATTTGCGGCAAGAGAAACAAATGGGAGAGACATTTAGGTGCAGCCCCGGCTGGAGATGATCATCTTCTTCCCCGTCCGATCTCCCACCTTCTCCACCGCAAATTGAAAGCTTACCCTGTGGAGCATAGCGTGCACCATGCTCACCATCGCCTTCCTCCAAATGCCGCGTCTGCCTATTGGTGCTCGGTGACAGAGAGCACTACCACGACCATCCTCACCACCAACACCATCAGACCACCCTCGACGTTGCAGCAAGCCACCCCTGCCGAACTCCTTGCGCACCCACACGCAGCCATATCTGCCACCAATAGTGCACTCACCACGTGGTGACCGCGTGCTTCTCGCACACACATGCTCGCAGTAGCGCAATCTCCTTTGTGCACAACCCTCGCCAGCCACGCCAGGCGCGCAAGACAAACCGCACGCAAACGCCCGTGTGCCACGGCCTCTCCGTCTTCTTCCTCTGCTTCTCTCAAACTGCCTACAAACAACCAAAAGAACCCACCACAGCAATCACGCCCCCGTGCAACCCTCGCCAGCCATGCTTATGGGCAACCACGCCCGCGTGCAGCCGCATCCACACACAGCAGCGCTCGGGTGCAACCGCACCCTTGTACGCGCACAGCACCTCCGTGCGTAGCAACACCCTAGGCGGCTGCAGTCCCTGTCACTCCTCTCCACCGCCACATGGTGTCCGGCCGGCCGCCACCGGCCATCTCCCACCTCACCGACATCGTCTACGAGATACTCTCCTTCGGTGGAACTCCTCCTCCAACGTGCGGTGAAGAGAGAGGAATTTTCCTCTGTTTTTGAATGAATTGAAATTTACATTTCCTGCCATTGTCATTAATATTTGGATTATTTTATTTAGGAGAAATTGCATGGGTGCACTTACAATTTCGTGAATTTACTTAACTTGTGTTATGTGCATCATTTAAAATTAAAATTTAATTCAGATTTGCATGCAATTCAAACTTACATGATATGTCACTACACATGCATCATATACATACTTTTGGGAGCTTGATTTCTGACGTAAAATTTACATTAAAAGTCCATAACTTCTCATGAAATTGCAAGTTCCATTTAGAGTAGCATATTCATCGAATTGATTTCACGAAGGTGTCTGCGATCATTATAACTCTATACTCATGAATTTATTGGATCTATTCCTCCCTGTGGATACGACATCCTTTTCGTGGTTTAAATTGATATCTATTTTAATCTTTGATTGAGAGATTTCCACCACATAAATTACAATGACATATCATTCTATTATTTTCTTAATCAAGCAAAATACTCTCATATCAAATGGCGCCGTTGCAAGGGAGGCAACAGATGCAATAAATTCACTTTATTATTTATGAGTATTCTGAGTTGCGCAATTATCTGATCATTCTTTATCTTTTTGGGCAAGGAATCTGATGGGGTAACTAGTGCAGCAGAGCGGCAACATCAATAATAAAGTGACGCTCACACGAGGAGAAGACGTAGGAGACTTGGATCCTGCTTTCATAGGAGATTCTCCTTCGGCACAAATTTTATTTCTATCTTCTCGCCCTTGAAGTAATTGGGGCTAAATTTTTGGGGGTCTGTCCCTACATTCTTTAGATACTAGGCTTTACATTTTTCTTCATGCGTGATTCATTTTTCTACTTGCTTGCCTTTAAAACAAACAAAAGAAAATATCGAGCTGCCTATTTAGGAGTTGCATGCCCTTAGGTGCATGCATTTAGGGGTGATTGAGCAGCACATTAGATCTCATTATTGCATTGCTAGCATATTGGCACGAAGATTGCTGGAGACAGGTACACCTTTCTAACTTTTGCATCCAGCTCCTATTCACGCATTTGCATTCGGATTAAAATTCAAAGACCACCAAGTTGATTGAATTCACTTGATCACCTGGGAGTATCATCTAAGCAAAGTATAGGTCCCAGGGCACTCGAAGGTTGAATTAGGTTACGTAATTGCAGTAAATAGCTTGTTTGGCCATCTATATCAATTAATTCTACCTCCGCAACAAAGAAGGTTAAGATCTCAAGTCATCACCCGTCTTATACCACTTACGTAGGAACGGAGGGATAAGCCTTGACCTTTTGACCTATCTTTGGAGTGGAGGTTTCACTTACTCAATCAACAAGAACTTGAATTGTGATTGATATTGTATGCTTGGCAGGCGCTCTCTTGAGGGTAGTTTAGTGTTTGATCCTGAGCCTAAAAAAATTCTTAGGAGAGCTCACCTAGGAGAGAAAAGAGAAGGCATGGCTGATCAAGGAGCAAATCAACAAAGGACCCTGAAGGACTATTTTATTCTAACCAACCAACCCGCACAAGCACTGTGACAACTGGCAGGGGATAATCCATATGAGATCAAGAGCAGTACCATATCTTTGTTGCCCTCCTTTTATGGTACTAATAGGGAGGACCCCTATCGGCATTTGGAGGAATTCACTGAGGTCTATTCCACGGTGAAGCTCCAGGGTTTTACTGATGAAGCCCTGATGAGGACTCTATTTCCATTCTCCCTAAAGGATAAGGCCAAGCACTGCTATCATACCCTCAATGCAAGGGTAAATGATTGGGCCACCCTTAAGGGATAATTTTTGAAAAATTATTTTCCTATGAGTAAGACCAACCATTACAGAAGAGAGATTATGGGTTTTACTCAACAGGAAGGGGAGCAATTTCATGAGACTTGGGAGCGCTTTAATGAACTTCTTAGGTTATGCCCCCACCATTAGGTGCCGAAATGGCAGTTGGTCGAAAGGTTCTATAATGGATTATCTGAAAGGCATAGGCAAACCATTGATGCAAACTGTGCAGGAACCTTCATGACCAGAACTAAGGATGAAGCCTGGGCATTATTTGAAACATTAAGTGACAACTCCATACATTTGTCCTCTGGCTATCAAGAAAGAAAATCATCAATCTTGCAGAGGAAGATAGAAGCCCATGAAGCCGAGGCTTCTCAGGATTTGGCTTATCAGATTCAATTATTGAATAAAAACTTTGATAGGCCTTTAGCAAACCCTGGCATAAACCTGCAAGCAGCCTCTATCTTTCGGGCTTCAAGAAAATGCTCCATTTGCCAAAGCACAACGCACGCCACTGTGGAGTGCCACCAGGCAAATCAATTCCCCGAGTTGATTCAGGTCGACTTGAACGTGGCCCAAGGTTTTCACCCACCTCCTTGCAATAACCCTTATTCTAATACCTATAATCCAGGGTGGCGGAACCATCCAAACTTCTCTTGGAAGCAAGGTGATGCTTCTAACTCAAGGAATACAAGACCTTTACCTCCCCAACCCATATACCAACCATCTTATGAAAACCCTCCTCAAAATAAGCCCTCTGAGATGGATGAACTTAAAGCCATGATGAAAGCGATGTAAGAGCATCAGAATATGGTCATCTAATCTCAGAATAAGATGATTACTGATATCCAATCCCAAATTGGTCATCTTACGGAGGCAGTTAGGCAACATGATTCGGGGAAGCTGCCTAGCTCTTTTGAGGAGAACCCTAAGGGCAAGGGGGTCGTATTCAGGGAGCACACCTAAGTTGTGACCGTACTGAGGAGTGGAAAGAAGATTGACAAGCCTGATAACACTCCTACAGTTACGTCTCAGAATTCCCCTCTACACCCGACCCGACTTCCATCTCCACTGAGGAAGAGCCACACTACTCTCCCTCGCTTGAAATCACCCACAATGAGGATGTCGTCCTTCCATCACCCCTCTCCCACTGTGATGACCCCTCTACCCAAAAGCTGAGGGTGCCCTATCTAGAGCGCCTATCTGCTCCTGGGGAATCTTCTATTGGCTCACCTAGAGCCAAGGATACGACGAAGGAGATTATGGACACTTTTAGACAAGTCCAGATCAATTTGCCTATGTTGGAAGCTATCAAACAGATCCCATCCTATGCCAAGTTTCTGAAGGACCTGTGCACCCAAAAGCACCGATCTAGGAAACAGGTCCAAACCAAGGTCATCCTGCCTGACCATGTTAGCTTGGTTCTCCAACATGGAACACCCCCCAAAATGAAAGACTCAATGGCTCCAAATATTTCAGTGGTTATTGGTAACCAACACATTGACGAGGCTCTGCTCGATCTGAGTGCGAGGGTGAACATTTTACCAAGCTCTATCTACGACCTTTTGGGAGGAGGCAAGTTAAAGCCTAGTCCAGTCATCCTCCAGGTCGCAGACAGATCACTTAAGACACCACGGGGATTGCTGGAAGATGTCCTTGTGAGAGTGGAAGACTTCTTCCCTGTAGACTTTCTGGTGCTAGATACTGACCCATCTAATAAGCCCACAAAGCCGTCCATTATTCTGGGATGCCCCTTCTTGGCCACAGCTAACGCCTCTATCAATTGTAGATCAGGGGCACTTAAAATGGGCTTTAGGAACATGAAGATCCGGTTGAATGTTTTTGATACTTACAAGCAATTCGGATTTGAAGATTGTTCTCAGATTGAGGTCATTGATGGAATAATTGAAGAGACTACTCCAGCACTCCTATGTAGAGATCCCCTTCAAAAGGTCATATCTAAGGACCATCCTTCGATTATTAAAGAAGCTGAAAGAGAAATACCCGAATTAGAAGAGTTGCTGGGGATACACACAGAGTCTCTGTCCCCACCCTAGACCATGAAGGTAGATCCACTACCTGAGGTAGGGACATCTCAACTTAAACCCTCAATCCAAAAGGCTCCTGAGTTGGAGTTGAAACCCCTCCCGAGCACACTGAAATATGCTTTCCTTGGTCCTAATGACACGCTCCCCATTATTATCTCATCTGCATTATCTGAATCGCAGGAGGGAGCTCTGCTTGAGTGTTTACAAAGGCACAAGGAAGCAATTGCTTGGTCAATTGCTGATATTAAGGGTGTTGATCCCTCCCTTTGCATGCATCATATATACAGGGACAAGTCCGTGAAACCTTTTCGAGATATGTAGAGAAGGCTCAACCCCAATATTCGGGAGGTTGTTAAAAAGGAGATTCTAAAATGGCTGGATGCAGGGATTATCTATCTCATTTCAGATAATAAATGGGTCAGTCCTATTCATGTAGTACCCAAAAAGGCAGGAATCACTATGGAAGAGAATGACCAAAGAGAGCTGGTGACCACTAGACCCTCAACTGGTTGGAGGGTCTACATTGATTTCCGCCGTTTGAGCACGGCTACCCAGAAAGACAATTTCCCCTTACCGTTTATCGATCAGATTTTGGAATGACTAGTGGGAAACAATTACTTCTGTTTTCTTGATGGGTACTCTAGGTATAATCAGATAGCCGTTTTTCCTGACGATCAGGAGCATACCACCTTCACGAGTCCATATGGCACATTTGCATTCCACCGAATGCCATTCGGGTTATGTAATGCTCCTGCCACTTTCCAACGTTGTATGATGGATATCTTTTTTGATGTGTTCGACGAGTTTGTTGAAACATTCATGGATGACTTCTCCATTTACGGCTCGTCGTTTGACCTATAACTTTCACACCTTGATAAAGTCTTAACCCATTGCGAAGAGGCAAAGCTGGTGCTTAGCTGGGAGAAAAGCCACTTTATGGTCCAGTAGGGCATTGTGTTAGAACATATAGTTTCCGAGAGAGGATTAGAGGTGGACACCACAAAAATTGATTCCATCTCTAAGCTTCCATTGCTCGCTAATGTTCGTCAAGTTAGATCTTTCCTTGGCCATGCTGGATTTTATAGGCGCTTCATTAGAGATTTCAGTAAAATCTCTAAGCCACTCTGCGACCTGTTAGTGAAGGATGTCTCCTTCGATTTTGATGATAGATGTGGCGAGGCTTTCCAAGTCTTAAAGAAAGCCCTTATTACCATGCCGATTCTCCAAGCACCAGATTGAACCCTCCCGTTTGAGCTAATATGCAATGTTTCTAATTTTGCAGTGGGAGCGGTCTTAGGTCAAAGGGTTGATGGCAAACCTCATGTGCTGCATTATGCCAGCAAAACCCTTACGGATCCTCAGCAAAACTACATGGTCATTGACAAGGAACTTCTTGCTGTAGTATTTGCTTTGAAAAAGTTTCGGTCTTATCTTTTCGGATCCAAGGTTGTGGTGTTCACTGATCATTCTACCTTAAAGCATCTTCTTGCTAAAAAGGACACCAAACCTCGCCTAATTCGTTGGATTCTGCTACTCCAGGAGTTTGACCTGGAAATTAAAGATAAGAAAGGAGTTGTGAATGTGGTAGCAGATCATTTGTCTAGGATCCCTATTGAGGCATCAAACCCTGTTGGTGGTATTCAAGAGACTTTCCTTGATGAGTTTTTTATGGCTGTGGAGGCCAAAACTCCTTGGTTAGCTGACATAGTGAACTATCTAGTCACGGGCATTACCCCCAGTACTTGGGACAAGTAGTAGCGAGACAGGTTTCTTGCTAATGCTAAATTTTATCACTAGGAGGAACCTAAGCTTTTTAAAGTAGGCCCTGACCAGCTTTTCCGTTGTTGCATCCCTGATGAAGAACAAAGAAGTGTTCTGAGTTTTTGCCATGACCTCAATTGTGGGGGACATTTTAGTGGGAAAAAGACTGCCCATAAGGTTCTTTAGTCTGGCTTTTGGTGGCCCACATTATTCTGAGATGCACATACATATGTGGGCACATGTCTACGTTGCCAGCAGACGGGAACCATTGGAAAAAGAGATGAGATACCCCAGCAACCTATCCTCCCTATTGAGATCTTTGATATTTGGGGCATCGACTTCATGGGTCCCTTTCCTGTGTCCTTCGGATATGAGTACATCCTTGTGGCTGTGTACTATGTATCGAAATGGATAGAAGTCATACCCACGCGAACCAATGACCATTTCGTTGTCTTGGGCTTTGTTAAGGCTAATATCATTTCTCGGTACGGGTGCCCAAGGATGATCATAAGTGATGGAGGACCTCACTTCAAGAATGTACACTTCACAAGACTACTCCAAAATTTGGGAGTCAACCACATGATAGCCACACCTTATCATCCCCAAACGAGTGGACAAGTTGAAGTATCTAATAGGGAGATTAAGCAAATTTTAGAAAAAAACTGTCAAGCCCGATCGTAAGGACTGGTCAAGAAAACTAAATGATGCTCTTTGGGCCTACAGAACCGCGTATAAGACTCCCTTGAGCAAGTCTCCTTTCCATCTTATCTATGGAAAGGCATGCCATCTTCCAATTGAAATCCAACATAAAGCCTATTGGGCTATTAAAAATGTTAACTTGAATCTGGATAAAGCGGGAAAGGCACGTATGTTAGAGTTAAGTGAGCTTGAGGAGCTTCGTACTGAAGCCTATGAAACTTCTCAAACTTACAAGCAACGTACAAAGGTCTTCCATGATAAGCACATCATTAGAAGGACTTTTGAGCCCAACAAGTGGGTCTAGCTTTTCAATTCCAGACTTAAATTATTTCCAGGAAAGCTTAAGTCCTGCTGGGATGGGCCTTACGTTGTTATCAATACTTTCTCTCATAGAGCTGTAGAAATTCAGAACCCTACTTCTGGTGCAAGCTTTAAGGTAAATGGCCAGCGACTTAAACCTTATATTACTATTTCAGATGGCCAGGTTTTGGAGGTACTTCGGGTTGAGGAGCCTTAGCTCCTTCCACTCTCCTCCTCAAGTGATATTCTTCTATGTCTACATTTTTCCAATGAGGACATTGTCAATCTTAAGCATGGGGGGATATAACCTGAGAATGTTTATAGCATTTATAAATATTTGCATACATTTAGGATAGTTATAAAGAAAAAAAATTCTTTTATTTTCTTGACCTGAATTGGTTAGTCCCTAGCAAAACATCTTTGTCATAGAGGTGTCATTAAAGATTTTGCTTCTTAAATTGTTTCTTAAGTTTAGAATCTAGTACATTTACTTCACTTACATGTATACTGAGTAATGGATCTTTGAAGAAAATCAATAAGCATTTTTAGTCTACTGAACCCTTGGACAGTTAATAGGGAGTCAGACATACTATCTTTTAGTAGATCCACCTCATATTTGTGAGAAGAAAGTAGAGAGATTACTGGTGCGCTAAGTCTAGTGCAATGACTCTTAAGTTTCGGATATGATACCTCAAAGTTAGGCATAGTTTTCACTCTCTGTTCCTATGTGCGTACATTGTGTGAATTCCTGAGAGTCACCAAATAAGGCAGATACACAGAGATTGAGTCTTAATAAAGCTATGACTATGGTGGATGGTTACGACCGTCCTTCATAGAGTCCTCGGCTGAAGGAAGGTAATAGTGTCAAAGGTCAGAAATACGCTTGTCCTATCCATTCCTTCCTGGTGCTGAAAGTAGGTACTTCCATCAAATAAGACACAATATCCTCTTAACCATTATCATCCCTAATAATGCCTTATAAATAAAAGTCTATGTCGTGTTATGTTGATTTATAAAGAAAGAAAAAGAAGGAAAAAAGAAACAATTATATCGGAAGAAAAGAGAAAAAAAAGTAGAAAAAAAAGGAGAAAAGAGAGAGAGAAAAGAAAAAGAAAAGAGTCCAAGTTTATAATTTTATCTTCGTGACGATGTTTCTGAGGCAACAAAAACACCCATCGCGATCCATCAAATATGACTCATACCTACCTTTCAGTATTTCTAATCACCTGAATACTGGCTGAGGACTCAAACTTAGTTGTAGAGTTATTAGGATTTTAATTGAAGTGTGAATGCCATGTGAGGCCACCAAATAGTGAGTACATTTACTAAATCTGGTGAGATTTGTGATCTCAGAAAGAAAAGAAGGAAAAGAGTGAGCATAAAGGAATATCGAGAGAGCACAGTTATTTAGCCTCTCACCAAGTGACTTGTTTAATAATCTAGAGATCTAGAGTCTGTAGTACTAGATTACATGTAACACCAAATGAGTGTGTGCCACCAAATACAAATCCATTCAACTCGATATCTCCTACCTAAGCCAAAAAGCTGGGGTCAAATTACAGATTATCTTCTGCTTTATCTCCGAGGGAAGTAGTTACTTATCCCGATAGAAATATTTACCAAAGGATAAGTACGAACTACAAATGTAAGTTGGTTATTTCACTTGGATCCATTACCTAGGCTATTATTATTATCACTTCACATTTGTCTGGATCTCTAAATTTGTGGAATAAAGAAAAAAGAATTCCCTTGATTACTTCTATTATTTTCATTTTTTCTCAGGACTAGCAAAAACTAGGCATGAGAGCATTTGATGAGACCGCATTTGTAGGCCAATCGAACGCATAAATACCTAGATATTTGAAGGATTTCTACTTGTAAATAGCATACTTACATTTATAAATAGATTAGTTTATAAATATGATGGCATGCTTGTTTTATACATCACATTCACATGTAATAGAAGGTAATATAATTATGGTGACATGTATGCATTACATGCATCATTTTGGAATAACTCTGTAAATAACCCATTTTCTTTTTATTTTTTTTTCCTTGCAATAGATCGCACCCTCGCTGCGAGACTTCAACGCAACACTCCCAACAGTTGAGATTAACTCGCCGGGCGAGTCGCTGGTCGAGATTCGTGGCAAGAGAAATAAATGGGAGAGGCATTTAGGCACAACCTCGGCGGGAGATGATCATCTTCTCCCCCGCCCGGTCTCCCACCTTCTCCACCACAAACTGAAAGCTTACCCTGCAGAGCATAGCGTGCACCATGCTTACCATCGCCTTCCTCCAAACACTGCGTCTGCTCGGTGGTGCTCGGTAATAGAGAGCACTACCATGACCACCCTCACCACCAACACCATCAGACCACCCTCGATGTTGCAGCAAGCCACCCCTGCCGAACTCCTCGCGCACCCACATGCAACCGTGTGCACCACCAATAGTGTACTCACCACTCGGCGACCGTGCACTTCCCACGCACTCGCGCTCGTGGTAGCACAATCTCCTTTGCGCGCAACAATGCCCCCGTGCAACCCTCGCCAGCCACGCCAGGTGCGCAAGACAAACCGCATGCAGATGCCCACGTGCCACTGCCTCTCTATCTTCTTCCTCTGCTTCTCTCAAACCGCCTGCAAACAACCAAAAGAACCCACCATAGCAACTGCGCCCCCGCGTAACCCTCATCAGCCACGCTTGCGTGCAACCACGCCTGCGCGCAGTCGTACCTGCACGCAGCAGCGCTCGCGTGCAACTGTGCCCTTGTGCGTGCGCAGCACCTCCGCGCACAGCAACACCCGAGGCAGCTGCAATCCCTGCCGCTCCTCTCTGTAGCCACCTGCTGTCCGGCCGGCCACCACCGGACATCTCCCGCCTCACCGACATTGTCTACGAGATCCTCTCCTTTGGTGGAACTCTTCCTCCCGAGCAAACCTCCGGCGACGCCTCCTACAACGTGCGGTGAAGAGAGGAATTTTCCTCTATTTTTGAAGGAATTAGAATTTACATTTCCTGCCATTGTCACTTTAATATTTGGATTATTTTATTCAGGCAAAATTGAATGGGTGCACTTACAATTTCATGAATTCGCTTAACTTGTGTTATGTGCATCATTTAACATTGAAATTTAATTCAGATTTGCATGCAATTCAAACTTACATGATATACTACTACACATGCATCATATACAAACTTTTAGGAGCTTGATTTCTAACATAAAATTTACATAAATAGTCCATAACTTCTCATGAAATTGCAAGTTCCATTTAGAATAGCATATTCATCGAATTGATTTCACAAAGGTGTCTGTGATCATTATAACTCTCTACTCGTGAATTTATTGGATCTATTCCTCCGTGTGGATACGGCATCCTTTTTGTAGTTTAAATTGATATCTATTTTACTCTTTGATTGAGAAATTTCCACCACATAAATTATAACGACATATCATTCTATTATTTTCTTAATCAAGCGAAATACTCTTATATCACTAAGCTACTAATATAGCATAAATAAGGGCATTCAGAGGTGGCTCCAATGGCCTTTGAGTGGTTGAGAGGAGGAGGGGAGGCCAATGGTGCTTAGGCCAATCCTTGGAGAGAGGTTGGAGAGGTGATCCAGCATCTTGGCGTGGAGGTGGTGGTGGCCATGGAGAAGCTACTTGTGGACATGGAGGTGGAGTGGATGTGGAATGAAACTAAGCTAAATGGAACCAAGAGTGGATGGGTGCAAATGGCTACCCCCTAGGTCTTTTTATAGACCTAAGGGAAGCTCTCTAGAGAATTATGGAATTCTCTAGAGAGGCCTATGGTTGGAGCTCGTGGGAGAGTGAGAGAGAGAGGATGGATGGTGGTTTTTAGATCCACCAAATGTGGATCTAAAAATTGAATGGCTCTTGGTTGCTAATTTTAGTAACCAGGAAACAACACATGGTAAAGAGTTCTAGAGAACTCTAAGCTAGGTAATTTCATGTGGATGGTGTGTATGGGTTGAAACTTAGGTGGCTAGGTTGATTAGGTTAGGTTCTAGTGGGTTAGGTCAAGGTAGGTCTCAAATTAGGGTTGCAAACCCTAATTCACCAAGGTAAAGTGCAATTAAACTTAATACAAGTTTAATTGGGTGTGTGGAATCCTAATTGGGAGTAAAATAACTCAATTAAGTCAGGTCTAGGTCAATTGGACTCTCACTGAGTCCAATTGGACAGTGTGTGCTGAGATCAGGGCTCAATCAGACTCAATGAGTCCAATTGAATAGATTGAAGAGATTGACCATGATCCAAGTCAATTAGGTTCAGTGAGGACCTACTTAGGTCCTTGGGGAGGTCTAGAGGTGATATACTAGGGTCAGGACATCTTAATTTAGGTTCCTAGGGGGTTAGAATTGGGTTTAGGGAGCTAGAGATCTAAGATCAAGGCTTGAATCTCAAAATAGGGTCTAGAGGGCAGTTCTGGACGTCTAATAATAGTGTCAGATGTCTTATAGTGAAAAATCAGAAGTCCATACTTGTTGTCTGGACGTCCAATCAGAGTCAGGAGGGATTCTAGGGTTTGTCTTGGGTATTCTACAGAAATTGGACATCTAACCAAGTGTCTGGATGTCTAATAACACTGCAGAAGTGGGTTTAGGGTGTGCGGGAGTTGGCTAAGGGTTCTAGACGTCCTATAATCATTTGGATGTCCAGATAGAGGCTAGAATTAGGGTTTTAAGGTTTCTTAGGGTGTGGTGACCTAATCTAAGGGTAGCTAAGGCTTGGGGAAGCTTCTAGGCTGTCCTAGGGCTAGGATGGACCTAAGTTCTTCACAATTTATTACTTTATTCCTACTTAATAGAATAGTATACCTTAGCTCCCTTACATTATTATATACTACATCTAATCTAGGTCTTCTGCTTCAGCTCTGTTGCAACACCAGTTATTCTTTATTCTTCAGATCCAGCTTTAGATCTAGCTTTTGATCAGCTTATTACCTGTAATTGACATAATGTACCTAATCAGTACATTATAGCATTATTTTATGCATAGCTAAAAGAAAGCAGTAAAGATGCAAGTAATGCTTTTGCATGCATGAACTATCCTAACTTATGCTACGTCCTAACCTAATTTAGGTCAATTAAGACCTATGATTGTTGCGCAATCATAAATGACCACTAGTTTCTCATCGATTTTCTAACCTAGCATTGCTCCTACTACGTAGTCAGACGCATTGCACATGATCTCGAAGGGATGAGACCAGTCAGGAGATTGCAGAATTGGTGCTTGGGTGACTCGATCAAGTAAGATCTCAAACGTGTGAATGCACTCACTCGTCATCTCGAAAGGTGTGTCCTTCATCAAGAGGCACGCGATCTTGGAAAAATTAGATATGAATCGACGGTAAAAACTGACGTGCCCCAAGAACAATCTGATATCTTTGATCAAGTTAGGCATAGGTAATTTGGAAATCAGATTCAACTTAACCCGGTCGACCTGGATACCTCTCTCAAAGACAAGACATCCAAGAATGATGCCCTCAGGAACCATGAAATGGCTCTTTTCCTAGGAGAGAACCAGGTTAACTTCGATGCATCTCTTAAGGATCTAGACCAAATGCAAGAGGCAGTCATCGAAAGATTCATTGAATACTAAGAAGTCATCCATGAAGACCTCAAGGTAAATACATACCATATCTGAGAATTTAGCTAGCATGCACTGTTGAAAGGTGGCGAGTTGGTTGCATAGCCTAAAAGGCATCCTGCAGAATGTGTATGTATTGTAGGGGTAGGTAAAGGTGATTTTTTCCTAATCTTCGAGATGAATTGCCACCTGATTATAACCAAAGTATCCATCCAAGAAACAGAAAAATTGATTTCTCTCTAGTTTCTCAAGAATCTGATCAATGAATGGAAGTAAGAAATGATCTTTCTTTGTAGAGGCATTCATTTTTCGATAGTCTATGCAGACTCTCCATGAATTCGCAATGCGAGTTGGGATGGTTTCTCCAGATTCAGCCGTAATAACGGTGAGCCTGCCTTCTTAGGCATAACTTGGATCGGACTCACCTAGCGACTATCAGAGATCGGGTAGATGATATTGGCATCTAACCACTTGATGATCTCTTTCTTCACGACCTCTTGAAGATTCGAATTGAGTTGTCTGTGCATTTCTCGAGATGGTCATGGGCCCTCTTCAGTGTAGATACAGTGTGTGTAATACGAGGGACTTATCCCAGTCAGATCATCAAGAGTCCATCCGATGGCTCTTCAATGCTACTGGAGAACATAAATTAGCTTTGTTTCCCGATCAGATGTGATTCGGGAATTGATGATCACAGGAAACATTTGATTGGAACCCAAGAAGACATATTTCAGATGATCTAGGAGGGGCTGCAGTTCCATTACCGGGTTATCTGCAGTGGGTGGGGGTTCAAGATGGGCCTCAAAAGATAAAGTGGGAGTTATGGGTGAATATGGATCAGCTTTGGGCTCCTCTATCTGTGGGTCAGGATCTTCTCGAGGTTGAGGATCGGGGTTAATTGGGTTTTCATCTGTAAACGAGTCCTCAACCAAAGAACTGATGTCGCATACTTCTTCGATTGCCCCACAGTTTGTTCCTTTTTAGGCCTTAAAGATATCAATTTTCATAGTCTTGTTCCCGAATTTCAACTTGATCTAGCCCTCTTCACAGTTGATATTTGCCCTGGCTATGGCTAGGATCGGTCTCCTTAAAATGATCAGTGTGTTCCTTAGGTTTTCAAGAGTATCCATATCTAATACGATGAAGTCCACCGAAAAATAGAAATCTCGGATCTTGACTAGAACATCCTCGAGAACTCCAGGTGACTTGATTGATCATCTACTAGCTGCAAAGTCACCTTAGTCGATTTGAGCTCAGTTTCCATAAAATGGTCTAGTAGGCATGTAGGGATTAGGTTTATGGAGGCTCCTACATCCAATAAAGCTCGATCGAATTCTAGGCTGCCGATCTTACAGGAGATGAATGGGATGCTAGGATCTTTTGCTTTTTGTGGGAGTTTGCTCAAAATGATTGAGCTGACTTGCTCAGACAATATGATCAGACTCCCGTCTTTGTTTTGTGGCTTACGCTTCAGTGTACATAAATCCTTTAGGAATCACACGTAAGCCGGTATGTGATGGATCGCATCCATCAAAGGGATGTTTATTTGGACTTGCTCAAAGAGCTTGACCAGATCTTCCTCAAGTGTCACGGGTTTGGATTTCCTCTTTCCTTTGGTCAAGGCCTTAGGAAATGGAACCTCTGTAGGTTCCTCTAGGATTGGTTCAAGTTCTGAATTTGGATAGGGGTGTCCTGGATAACCATCCTAGGGTTTGGTTCTGAACTACAAGGTTTCGAGTGGCTAGGATAAGGTGGATCCTAAGTCACTTTGTCACTATGGGTCGTAATAGAATTAAGGCCTGCCTGGTTTGAGTTCAGAGTTGGCAAAAGAGGTGGTTGTTGCTGATATCCGCAAATTATGTTGAAGCCTCCATCTCGTCAGGTGATGGAGAAGAAAGGACCAAATATACGTAGTGAGCTTGGCCTTGATTCGGGTTCATAACGCACCTTTGGTTTAGCACGTTATTTGGATTCGGTAAAGGTTGAGATGGGAGTGCACTTGACTAGCCAGAACCGACCATCTGTGCGATCTTATTTTGAACCTCTGTGATCTCATCTCTGTGCTATTTCTGCATAGCCGTGTTGGTCTTTTGAATGTCAGCCAGGGTTTGTAGAATCATAGTCATTTGATCTTCCCTTGACTACCCGGATTGGTAATTTGGGTTGGGGCTAGGCTGAGCAGGCTGATATGGGCGTGGATCCAGTGGTCAAGGTTGGAATTGAGATCTCAGGTTCTGATTATTCCCTGACCATGCAAAGTTGGGATGATTAGGTCATCCAGGGTTATAGGTGTTAGAGAATGAATCATTCTAGATGGCGTGGAGATCCTCGCAGGTCTGAGGAACTCCAGAGAAGTTAGAATACGAGGGTTCAGAGTTCCCCCAACTAGAGCAGGTGGTTTCAGAGTTTCCTCGTGAGAGTGGTGGTAAATGTTATGCACAACCTCCCTGCCTTAGAGCGGTTGCAAATATGTGTTTTGCTATGCAGCGGTGGCTCTCTACATATGTCGAGTTAATTCGTCCACATTTTTCTCGATGATTGAGACCTTATCCAAGTGACTAGCCACCAACTCCAAATCGATGAATGCGGATGGGCCTTGAGTCTTGTGTGCCCCTCGCATGTTTGTTAATGCACGGGTGGCCATCCAATCGAACACACCCATAGGTTCATTGTTTATGGAGTTCTCCCACATGTTCTCGAGAATCTCCTAAACTATATCTTCATGCTAACCCATGATGTTGCCACCACAAGTTGCATTAACAAATAACCTAATATCCTCACGGAGTCCTTAGTAAAAAGACTTGGCTTGTTCCCATTTAGGAACTCCGTGATGGGGGCATTTCCGCATGAGATCCAAAAAGTGGTCCCATATGAAGTGGTTCTCTCGCATTCTGCATGAAGTGCGTGATCTGGTGCCTCAAAGCATTCATCCGACCAACTGAAAATAATTTCTTCAGGAATTCAAATTGGAGTTCCTCCCATGTGTTGATCGAATGAGTCAGAGTCTGATACCAGTGGGCAGCCTTATCCATAAGGGAAAAGGAGAACATCTTCATGAGTAGGATGTCTCGATTCTGAACAAGTGGCCCGAAGGCCTGGGCCAAATGTTAATGCTGCTTGATGTGCTGGAAGAGATCTTCAGAGTTCAAGCCGTGGAATTGTGGGATAGCATGAATTAGATTCAGCTTGAGTTCAATATCAAGTCCTCTAGCTGGGATTTGCACCTAAGGTTCAATCACTACCGCAGTGGGATTGTAGTGATCTCGCATCTGAGGATGCAGTGGTGGGTTTATGAATGCCTAGAATAGATCATTGAGGCGTTGTAGCTAATTTTGGAGATTGGGTTCTTCTTCATGATTCTCCATGGATGTGGATGAAGGAAATCTGGGCTCAGAAGCAGAAGAGTCGGAAGAGATGTCAATCTGGTCGGGTGGTATCACAAACAAGTAGGTCAAGGCCTAGCATCGATGAGAATGGACTACTAACTATAGTCTCAAGGGTGGTCTTAAGGACCTCCTCTCGAACATGCACTAAAGAGCCAGATGAGGGACAAAATGTGTGATGGACCTAATCAAGGCACCCAAAAAATCTTTGGATGACTAAAGAGGTTCGAGGCAGATGGTACCTCTAGATCAGAAAGTCACTGACCTGAGAATTACATGGGTAGCCAGGAAGGGAGAGCCCCACAAAGACCCTTACACGGTAGAGCATCCCCACGAGTTACAGGGTTTCCCCCACCTGACCTTCCTTGTCACTGAGAATCCAAGTAGACCGGAATGAGCAAGCTTGACCCCTAAGTTTACCAATTTTATTCCTAAATATGTGCCTTGAATTTCACTTGAACTTTAAAATCGATTGTGATTTGTGACCTAATTTGGAGGTTGGTTAACCCACAAGGTGGGTCAACTTTACTTAACTTATCCTAAAGTTTAGGATGAATTGGGTAAAGAACCTAAAATCACTCTGAGTGGTTTGCAAGCAGGTTACTAACTTTCAAATTTTAGTAATTCAAGTGATTGTTAGAGCCTTCTTTTAGGGTTTTCTTGATTATGTCAATTCAACCAAGGCTTAGGTGACGCATGTTGTGGGAAATCAATTCTTTTTTAAATTAGGCAAGTGTATTTTCCTGAATCCTAAAATAGAAACCATAATTTGGCTCTATTTTTCAAGTCTATTTATTTCCAAAATTGACACCTAGGGCTCAATCAAGAAGGTGAATAGCCCTAGGCACCTTTAGTCCCTAATAGGTGCAGATATGTGGATGGGGATTTATAATTAAATCATCCAAATCAGGGAACTCAAGTGATTAAATCTATGAAATAGCGCGAGTTGATCCTAATTGATTTTTCTTTTTAAACCTTCCAGAAATAAGGGGCTTAAGAAGAGGGAAATGAAGTTACCTTTCCATGGAGTGGTTGTGCAGCTGAACTCTCGTGTACCTCACAAAATCACAACAAATCAAATAAAGCAAGTTAGTATCAAATCAGGATTGTAATCAGTGAATGAAATGCACGTTGCTCCCCTACAACGGTGCCAAAATGTTTATCGCAAGAATCGTAGTTTTAAGGAATATGTGTTGTAGTATAGGACAAAAATCGTGACAACACTTAAATTTATAAAACTTGAAATTAAGAAATGAGTCCGAGGTCATTCACAGAGAGCAAATTGGCAATTCAATCACCAATTACAATATCAAGAATAATATGCAAATATAATCAAAATACTACTCAATGTGGATCATAAGAATATTGCAATAAAAACCAGGAATGAGAGTGTAAAAGGATGGGGTTAAAATGGTGGTTCGAACCACCAATTTAACCTTAATGTTAAGCTTTACAATTACTCGAATATTTGAACATTACTTTTAACCAATTCTCAAATAAATCCACAGTAATTAGCAAGTCAAAACAGACTCAAGGCATAAGGGCCTTATCTCACGTGCCTCAGCAATTCTAAGGCAACAGCAGCAGTAGAGGAGCACAAGGCCCATACAAGAGCAAGGCACAAGGCCTCACTAAGTCTTCAGCAGTGACTAAGTGTAGAGAGAGGAGAGGGAGGGCATGAATCCCAAGGCCACAGTGTAAAACCCTCCCCCCTCCTCCTCAAATTCTTTTCTCTTTAGAATAGATCGAATCCGAGTAATCAGACCCAATGCCTAGACCCACGTGGTGTGAACCACGGGCGAGGGCATGTGAGGGAGCGCGTATGCATTTGGACATGAGTGGGGACCTCACCCCGGTGTTTTTGGAGAGCTTTTGGTGGCGGTAGCGACTGGTTTGGTGGTCAGTGGCACTAGTGCGAGCTCACTGGAGCTTGTGTCGGACGTGGGGAAGACGAGGGTGATGAGGGTGAGGCGGTGATCGAAAGTGAGTTTTAAGTGGATAAAAAGTGAAGAGAGGGTTAGAGGAAGAGAATAGAGGGAAGGAAGAGGAAGAATAGGGAAGAGGAGGTACTAGCATTGGTTGGTCGACATCAAAGAAGATGGAGATCGGTGGAGTGTCGACAATAAAGAAGAGGTGGAGGGTAGCCAAACTTTGGCTAGTTGCGGTCGCGAAGAAGAGAGGAAGAGGAGGGCTGTCCAATTTGATGGTTGGACGACCGGAGGAGGAAGACGAAGGAAGTTGTCGGAGCCGAGTTGTGGAGCTAGCTGGAGGAGGAGAAGAGAGGTATTCCTGGTCATTTCTTGGCTAAGGAGAATGGCCTCGTCAAGGGGGTCCTTTATAGAGCTTCAAGATGAGCTCCATATGAGGGAAGGAGCTTGATTGGGTCAAGAAATCAGGGAAAAAGATCCCTAGGTATCTTAGGGTTCATGCGAGTTCCATGGTGTGAATCGAGGTCCAAGATCTAGTCCACGTGATAGAGATATCTCTTAAGATCAATCCCTTCAAATTTAGAGGGATTTGGTCTTGATTCGAGAGAAAAATCTCTCTGTGAATCTCAACTAAGGTGCGTTACCACCCCTAATGGCGGTAGGAACCTAAATGAAGAAAATGGAGAGAACTTAGGGGTCTATTTGCAAAGAATTCGAAAGTTAGGGACCTAACTGAGAGAAATAGAGATTTAAATGACTGAATTGCAAACTAGGTCAAGATGGACTCTAATTGAACCAAAATTTTGGTACCAACCTAATTTGGATCCAATGAATCTAATGGTGAAGTTGGATTTCATTTTTGGTCACGTTTAACTGGGTAATTTTGCATAGAAGCCCAAATTAGGGTAGAATTCCGTCTGAGACTCTGTTTTAGGTAAAAATGGGTTCAGAAGGTCAAGTCAAGGGTACCAAACCTCTTAGAATATTTTTATATGATTTTTAGGAGGTATAGATTAATTTTATCCTAGCCAGAACCTCTTTAATTTAAGCGGGTCTGAAATAGGATTTTGTGTGTTGTTGTGGTTCTCGAAAAGCGTGAAACCCTATGTCTGTCAGTGTTGAGCTACTTTTTGGACTCTTAAGCTCATTTAACTTTCATTTAACCCCTAACAAACCCCGTAGTTAATCTGTGTTTATGATGTGCTGTTAAAATTACATAATAACCCTGATTTCCCGTTCTCTTCTCAGATCAGAACAATGCAGAGTTATGACCCTCAGATGATTATGTAGGAGATTTTATCAATCATACCTGACTAAAAGTGGCTACTTAGGGCCTATGATGGTGTTCCCATCAGAAACTTCCAAATAAACAGGGAAATTCTAAGTGGAAGATTGAGATTCCAAAGAGCCTTAACTGAGGAGTCCTTAGAATAGTCACGGAACACCAACTGATAAGTAGAAGAAATAGAGAAAGTTCCCAAAGAAGTAGGGGTCCAAATCGGCAAATCCTTTTGAGAGTCTAAATTAAGCCTGGAAATCTCATCAAAAATATTGGCAGGAATGATGGTACAAAAGGGAGAGCTAGAGAGCAAAGGGAGAGCTCTACAGACGGGAATAGGGGCAGGAGTGGAACCATTAAGAAAAAAAGAATGGAGAGGAGACTCACCAATCCACAAGTCAAACCAAAAATCAATAGTTCCTTCATGAATCTCCTAGTGGATGAAAGGTTTCATCCCCCAAAAAGCTTGAAGTAACAAACGAGACTGAAGAGGAAGAGAGGACTTTGAGTTAGGATTGCAAAGTAACAGATCCCTCATGAAAGAATGGTAAGAGGAGTCCTTAAAGAAGATATGACAATCTCTTTTCATTCTCAGGGCCCTAATAAAGTGGTTTAAATCAAGAATGCCAAGACCCGCATAATCAATGGGACGAATGATAGAACTCCAAGCAATCCAATGATGACGGGACTTATTATTAAAGCAGCCCTGGAAGAAATTAGCAAAGAGAGCATGAAGTTTTCGAATAATAGATTTAGGAACATCAATAATGGATAAAATATGAATAGGAGTAAAGGTTAAAACATGTTTGATGAGGAGTAGTCTTGCAACAGAAGAGGGAAGGTGGGACTTCATCCCAGCAAGCTTAGATCTAATCTTATCAATAATGGGGACAAAATAAGAAACCTTGGCCCTACAAGAAAAAATAGGACAACCCAGACAGGTAAAAGGGAAGGAACCCAATCTAAAGCCCAAAATAGAGAGAATCTGATCTCTACGGGATGAAGGAAATTGGCAACCCACAAAACAGAAGCTTTTGGAGAGGCTAACGGTCTAACCCATAGAAAACTCAAAGTCTTTAATAAAGGACGCAAGATTGCGAATGGAAGAGAGTTTGCCATTAGTAAAGATAATAATATCATCTACATAGGGGAGGGCTAAAGGAGAGATGACAAATCTTTTCACTGAGTAGGGATGAAATTTTCCAAGAAAGGCAAGCTCCTTGATACCCTGAATGAAAGGTTCCATGAAAATATCGAAGAGAAAAGAGGAGATGGGATCTCCTTGTCTCAAAACACGAGAAACAGGGAAGAACTCCGAAGAGCTCCCGTCCACCAGAAAAAAAGAACCTTCATGCTGCACGAAGTCTTTGATGAGAGAAAGCAGAGAAGAATCTTGTGAAGGACACCCTAATCAACATGATCAAAAGCATTTTCAAGGTCAAGCTGGACAATAACATTAGATCCAAAGATCTTACAACCAATACATTGAGCTAACTCAATGGTAGAAGCAATGTGATCATAGATAGGCCTTCCCTTGATAAAACCAATCTGCTCAGAAGAAATAATTTTGGGGAGGAGGAGGCTGAGACGTTTGGCCAAAATTCCCGAGGCAATTTTGTAAAGAACATTGCAAAGACTTGTGGGACGATAATGAGAGAGGTTTGAGGCAGGGGCATTTTTGGGGACCAAAGAGATGAAAGTATTGTTGAAGGCTCTAGGAGCAGATCTAAAGAAAAAAAGTAGGTAATGGCCTTAACTACATATGTTTTAACCAAATCCCAAAAGGTAGAGAAGAATTCAACGTTAAAACCATCAGGGCCCAGAGATTTGTTAGAGGGCATACTAGAAAGGGAGTCAAAATTTTCGGATTCAAAGGGAATATGATTCAGTTCAGTACAATCACCAGAAGAAAGAATAAGGGGAATGGTATCAATAAAGGTGTTAACATTGGTATAACCATGGGAAGAAAGCAGATTTTCAAAATAGTTAGAGGAGAGAGAGGCAGCTTTATCTCAGGACCCATCACCAATAGAAGAAGTAAGGAAGGTTCTAGCATGTTTAGTGAAGCATCTTTTAACAGTAGTAAAAAAGAATTTATTGCAACCTTCGCCTTTATGCAACCAATCAATTTTAGATTTTTGAAGAAAGAAGGCATTGAGCTTTACAAGGGGCATCATCAAGGAGAAGAGAAGTGTCATTGAGCTCAGCAGCGTTGTTGGAATCCCAATGTTGGGAGAGTTTGGAATCTAACTCTTCATAGAGAGATTCAAGATCTTCGACCAACTTGTGAATATTACCAAAAGTCAATCTATTCCAAGATTTGAGACTCTGTTTTAAAATGTGAAGCTTAGAATAGAGTTTGGAAATAGGATCAGAATCAGAGATGGTAGAGGAATGCCATATAGTTTCCACCAGGTCCTTAAGCCTCCCATCCTGCAACCACATATTCTTAAACCTAAAAGGTCTAGGATGGACCACCGTGAAAGAGGCAAAGCAAAAGAGTAAGGGGGCATGGTCAGAGTTGCGACGGGTAAGGTAACAACCAATAGGAGCAAGAGCCATCACATTAGGATTGAGAAGGATACAATCTAACTTTTGGTAAATCCTAGAAGAGCCCTGGCTTCCATTACACCAGGACATTTGGTTGGCACCCAAGGATATATAAGAGTAGAGTTGTTGATGAAGCGTTAGAGAGGAAGAGCTTGGGAGGTGGAGAAAGGATAACCACCTCTCTTCTCAAAAGCAGAGAGAATGGTGTTAAAGTCCCCTCCAACAATACAAAGGGAAGAGGGGGACAAGGCCATAATCAAGGAAAGATGGTTCCACAAATTGAGCTTGGTATCAGGGTCATAAGAAGCATAGACAGTAGAGATGATGGAGACATGACCAAGGTGTCTACACTCTAGTGTCAAGGCTTAGGAATAGGAATGTAAAGAAGTAATGGAGACTGGGTCTTTCCAAAGGCACCAAATGTTGGGACACTCAAGGGGAGCTAAAGCATGATCAAAGCAAATATCTTTCGAAGTTCTATCAATATCCAAAGTGGTAGCAAAAGGCTCCAACAGGAAGATAATTTGGAGATGGTTAGAAGAAATCATAGACTTCAAACGATTTAAAGTGGGGGTATTAATAACACCCCTATAGTTCCAAAAAAGGCAATTCATTGGGAAATAGAACGGGATTGGGATCTTGATTGACTCCTGGTAATCCTAGTCGAACCCATCAAGGAATGACCCCCACAAACTCCTATAAGCTTAGATGGAGAGTGTGCCTCATGTGCCAATTCAAGATGGGTAATAGACTTAGAAACAAGTATGTCCAAAGTATCAAGAGATCTCGATTTAGAAGAAGAAAAAGTGTTGTACCCATATAGCTCACTTCCTCGGTCCCATCCTCCTGAAGAATTTTCGAGATTAGGGGAGGATCAGGATCAAGAGGAGGAGTGGGACGAGGAAGATAAATGCCCCAGAAAGCTCACCATTAAGATTATTTCCAATCAAAAGTTTGCCATCAGATTTAGAAAGTTTAGCTTTATCAAGAAAAACATTCTAAGGAAGATTTTCCAGAGCATCAGGAAATTCCAGCAAATCGAGAGTTTTCAAAACCTTGGAATCACTGATATAGGTATTAGAAGAATTGAAAGGACAAGAAACATCAAAGAAAATCAAGTTCTGGGAATCTTTCCTAACCCAGATTTTTTGAGAGGTTTTAGTTGAATCAATCGGAAAACCAATAAAGGTACAAGCATTCTCAACATTAGGAAAAGCAACGTCAGAAAAAGATTTATCATGAGAATCAACAACAGGCGTGTCATCAACAACCACAGGAGAAGAGATCACCTGAGCGGAGAACAAGGAGTCTTGAGAAGGACCCTTAAGGACTCTGTTCCCTGTACCTAGGAGGTGCTTGATGGAGCGACGATGACGACGATGGAGCGAGCACAACTTGAATATCTTCAAAGGCTTAGCCAGTGGAAGAGTAGAATGGGGATGACAAGATTGAGAGCCCCTCAGAGAAGAAGAGGAATTAATACAGACCAAAGAATTAGTACAGTTGTTTTTGCCCAACTCCTTCACTGGAGGCCGAGCTGGATTGGGGAGGTTCTGAGGAAGATCCACTTCCTCAGCAGGCAGTGGAGGCACTACATCAGCATCGGAAGGAGAACCATCCCATGAAGAATGAGATGTAACATCCTGAAAAGGAACATCAGAGGCATTAGAGTTCAAACCCCCCTCTCCAGGAGGGTGATTGCACAGCAATCATGCAACCTAAACCACCTAAATTAAGTTAGATTCCAGCATAACATAGGAACAATGCATGCATAAGTGTCGTAATTCGCATAATAGTTAGTTTGTTAGCTGCATAAATAATATTGTCATTTTATGCACTAAAAGAAAGATGAAATTAATTGCAGATGATTTGAGGCCACAAATGATAGATCATACCATACAAATCTGATCAAGTTGATGACGGGAGTCCAATGCTTTCGAAATCATCTTGATCAGACAACCGTGGCATCACATACAATCCATAGAAGAATAGAGGTCATGGAGCAAGATGACAGAGACCCAAGACTCAGATGAAAGATCCAACCGTAGGGATGGCTTCGGATTGACGATCACAATCCAACGGGGCAAAAATCATCCCGATCAGAGGCCTACATCACCAGTTACAAAGAAGAGAAGATAGACAACCACGATGGTGCCATCACAGCCGCCGCTCGCTGCGCCCCCAATCTCTGAAGAAGCCCTTTTCACACATTGTGGGTCGTTGGATTGTCATCTAATGGCCACTAAGTGCCCATGTTGCCCCTGCCCCCACGCCTCATCAACCAAGAGAAGATCTCAGCCATTGGATCTCCATCCAACGGCTGAGAGCAAAGTTGCCTAAAACATAAATGCAACACAAAACTTGCCTTAGCACGTTGGTTAGCGCACCCACACACAAGCGTGAGATGCACACTCGAGCCTCACCGTGCACCAAATCAGGAAGGCGGTGCGCTCGATCGCAATTGGACCGTTGGATGATGAGCGAACAGCAAGGAGGCGGGCGCGTGGCGCGATGAGAGCCATTAGATGGACACATGTGGATGTACGTCAACAGAATGCGCGATCTCACACACTCTTTAATGAAGGTTGTGCGGGCTCGAGTTAAGTCGTCCAATCGTGAGATCAAATGGCAGAAATCAAAGCGCGCATTTTGAATTTGAAGTGCATGGTGAAAAGGCGAGGCTAGTGCACAAAGAAGCGGAAGGCACAGTGACAGCCATGCGATGGCCATCCGAAGGATGAAAGCATGCCACGTGTCAGCTAGAGGAGCGATCCGAGCGTTAAAAGCACGTGGAAGGTTGTTTTGAGGCCAAATCAGAGTCGTTGATCTCCTGATCGACAGATCTGATCAACCTAGAGTTGTTGCATGGTTTTAAGGGCTGAAATGCCCTCTTTGCCTCTCATTAAAGCTATAAAAGAAGACCAAGGCCCCCCTGTTGATGATATCTTCCACTAAAACTCCACCTGATAGCCTCTCTCCCTCTTTGCAACTCCTCTCCTGACTTCATCCCAACGCTCTGGATCTGAAGTGCTGCTGCACTTCCCACAAGAATCCCATAAGCGGCGTCGTCGTCATCTACTCTCTATCTCTCTCTCTTTTTAGCATAGTTATTTCTATTCAAAGTTGAAAAACTATTTCCAAATTGCAATAAAGTTTTGATTATCTGGATATCTGATACCTATATATATACATATATAAATATATAAATATTCATTTAGAACAACTTTCTGAAAGGCTTTTGCATCAAAATCAGGTTTTGCCTCCCTGCGAATGACTTGGTATTCACGGAAATTTTTACAAATATTATTTGTTTCATCGTGATTCGTACTACAATGATAAAACTAATCTTTAACGCATCTCGCGAGCAAACTATTGAAGGAGGCCATTACACAATCACCCATCCTACAACCTCCTAATTGGGATCATCCATTTGAAATCATGACTGACACCTCTGATTTTGCCATTGGGGCAGTCTTGGGACAAAAGGTAAACCTTCCGTGATTTACTACGCTAATAAAACTCTTGATGAGGCTCAAAAGAATTATACCACTACAGAAAAAGAGTTGCTAGCTGTAGTTTTTGCTCTGGAAAAGTTTAGACCTTACCTACTGGGATCTCATGTCACAATTTTCACATATCACACTACATTAAGGCACCTAATGTCTAAAAAGGATGCAAAACACAAATTAATCAGATGGATCCTTCTGCTACAAGAATTTGATTTAGAAATCAAAGACAAATCTAGTGCCCAAAATGTAGTAGCAGATCATCTCTCTAGAATCCTTGTAGATCTACAACTCCTCAACTTTCTTATTCATTCCCTGATGAGACTCTCTTGAATGTTTGCAAACTACCTTGGTTTGCAGACATTGTCAACTATTTGGCCATCAGAAGACTACATTGTCAACTATTTGGCCATCAGAAGACTACCCATGGATTGGTGATGAGAACCTCATCATGAGCCATAACTAGCTCATTTTGACCTAATACAAAGGATAAAAGCTCCTACATATCTCAAGGAAAGGCTTAACTCAGAGAATTCTGAGTTTGAGAAGAAAACAAGTCATAAGGGGTAAAAATGTAATTTTACCAGTATAATCTGCATACAGGGTAATTCAGGGCCCAAACATAGGTCAAAGCAGCTTAATAAGAATAAAAGTGGGATGAGATGATCTAGCAAGGGCTACAGCACTTCCAAGAAACTAAATGATAATCTGTAACCCTAAAACAACCCACTTCAATTCACGAGGTTCAAGGCAAAGTAAAAATAGAATAAACCCTCTAAAATTCATAGAAAAATAATCTCTAGGGTTTAGAACCTTCAATTTGGCCTTCAGAACCCATTTTGACCTACATTGAGAACCATGCCCAATTAATAACTTAATTTGGGTTTTTGCATAAATTGACCGGTCAAACAAGGTTTAATATAGAAATGAAATTCACCATCAGATTCCTTAGGTTCTAATTAATCATGTATAAAAACTTGAGCCTGAGAAGAAACCTCCTTGACCGACTTCACACTTTGGTCCTCATATATTTACTTTTTGGCCCTCAACTTTTGAACCATCGCATTTTGGCCCCTAACTCTCCTTCGTTCTTCGCATTCAGGTCCCCCCTGCAAAACCTGCCAGCACCATGCTCTGGCGACCTTGCGCGGAGCATGGCGCCATGCAGGGTGAGGGGGGAAGCCTGGCAAGTAAACCGGGGGTGCCCTGCGTCGTTAGCCATCGCAGGGACACCCCCTGGTCGCTGTAGCCCACCATACCGGCCGTGCGAACGCACGGACGGTATGGGTTTTTGTTTCCGGCCATCCTCCGGCGAGGGAGACACGTCGTCTCCCTCCGCCTTCCTCCCTGTTTTGATCCCTATAAATACCCCCCGTTGCTCCACCGACCGGGGCAGCTCGGGTCTGACGGAGAAAACCCCCAACTTTCCTCTCTTCTCTCTCCGGCAAACGCTCACCAGCTCCGGCGGTTCCTCCCCCTTCTCCTCTTCGCTCTGCCGCAATACCAGCAGCAGAGACTTCCTCCCCTGCTCTTCCCGCGCCACGCCGCACCCACTGGCGCCTCTCCGGCTCTCTGCTCGCCGCCGCCCCTTTCCCTGAGCATCGTCTTCTCCGGCGACAGTCGATACGACTGTCGCCCTGCTGCTCCCCCTTCGTCCCTGCAAGTAAGCTAGAACTACTCCCCTTCTTCTCCTCTTTCTTTCCCCGCTTTCAATTTGTTCAATTAAGCCCTCGACCGACCCTGACCATCGTCACCCCCTTCGTCTCCGGCCACCCTCCGGCGAGATGCTCCCATCGCTCCACAGCCTCACACACCTCGCCGACCCTCACCGAACCTCCGCCTCATCACACTGTGCACCCCCCACCCCTCCACTGCCACTCCACACCTCCGTAACGCTCCCCCGAACAAACCCATTCCTCCGGTTGCAATCCAACCTAGGGCTGCCGCCAGACACCACCTTGCGGCTTGCCGCGCAGCTCCACACCTTCGTCGTGCCACGGCGAAGGTTCCCCAGTGGTTTGATCAGGCCGAGAGGCCATATTCGTGTCCGACAGGTTTTGAGGTTCGACCGCCATTAACGCACATTGAAGCAGCTTCTCCCGCGCTCCAGGCTTGAGGACTCCAGGTCTCCAGCTGCTGCGGATTACGGGGAGTCTTGCGAAGGCAGCCAGCCAGCAACCGACGCAAATCGAAGCCGCAGCTGCAGAAGCTAGGCCGTGGTCTCCCAGCAGGCGCACGCGAGGAGAGGCCTCCGTTTAGTCCCACATCGGTAAGCCTCACAACCTCTTCACCGTTTAAATTGATTTTGTGCATTAGCCTTACTGCCTCAGCACACGGGGTGAGGTCCCCTTCACCCGCCCGATTACCCGGTCTCGTCCGCGCTCACGCCCCGCGGACCTGACCCGACCCGACTTAAGACTGACCTGCACTCCTCGCCCACCACGCACGCCGGTGGGCCTGGACCCGGACCTGACCCGTACCCGACTACCCGGCAGCTCTGGGAGAGCTTTCCCAAGAGTGGTTTCAGAGAGAGAGAGACGCGGGGGGAGAGGGTAGAGTAGGTTTTGTCCTCTGACGTAAGCTCTGAAGTGTGCAGGCACAGGTGAAGAAGAAGGACCGCGGAAGAAGAAGGAAGCTGAGGGAGACACTGTAGCAACAGGCAGTTTAAGTCGTCTGATTTGGAAATCAGACGACGTCCTGAAGGGAAAAGAAGAAAGAAGGAGGGGCGACGTCCTGACTGGAAAAAGAAAAGAAGAAAGAAGGAGATCTGAAGAACAACAGAAGAAGGCGAGGCAGAGGAGAACACAAAAGAACAAGGGAAGAACTGAAAGAAGAAAAACAAAGAAGAAAGAAGAAGATCTGAAGAAAGACAGAAGAAAAAGGAAGAGCAGGAACAGCTGGAAAAAGAAGAAGAGCATCACCACTGCAGAAGAAGAAGATCACCTCTGCAGACAAAGAAGAAGAAGATCTGAGACGAGGAAAAACAAAGAGAAAACAACAAATCCTTTCTCTCTTTATTTTTTTTGTAAAAGAAACATGTATATCTCTAGAATACAACTTGCTCACTGAGTTCGACCTCGGGAACTCTTTTCCGAGTAAAAAAATTTATATATTTGAAATGATGGCAACAACTGGCTATACTACGACGCTATAACCCTGCTGTCGGAGCCACCAATTGGCCTAAGCATAAGTAGGATAAGTTGATTTCTGATGCCAAATACTACTTTTGGGAAGATCCAGAGCTATTCAAAATGTGCGCGGATCAAGTTATCTGTCGATGTGTTCCAGATGAGGAGATCACAAGTGTACTAGAATTCTGCCATACTTTTGCTTATGGAGGTCACTTCTTAGGAAAATAGACGACAGCCAAGGTACTGCAAAGTGGATTGTATTGGCCGTCTTTATTCTGTGACTCATACAACTTCTGTAGGTCATGTATTAATTGTTGAACTCTAGGAAACATGACCAGGAAGGATATGATGCCCCTAAATCCAATCCTTGAAGTTGAGATCTTTGATGTCTGGGGCATTGATTTTATGGGACCTTTTACCAATTCATTTGGGTACCTATACATTCTGGTTGAGTCGACATGTATCCAAATGGATTGAGGCCATCCTGATCGGAACCAATGACCAAAAAGTGGTCATGGATTTTGTAAAGAAAAACATCTTTAACTAGTTCAGTGTTCCCAAAGCTTTGATTAGTGATGGCGGGTCCCATTTCACCCACAATCAATTCAGGACCTTACTAACTAAGCATGGAGTCACTCACAGAATCTCTACTCCATACTATCCACAGACCAATGGACAAGCTGAAATTTCAAATAAGGAAATTAAGAAAATCCTTCAAAAGATGATCTGCCCGAATCGAAAGGATTGGTCTACAAAATTGGATGACGCTCTCTAGGCCTACAGGACTACATATAAAACTCCGATTGGGATGTCTCCATTCCATTTGGTCTATGGAAAATCTTTCTATCTACTTGTTGAACTTGAACATAAGCTTACTGGGCAATCAGAACTTTTAACCTGAATCTTGATCAATCTGGACAACAAAGAAAACTCCAATTGACTGAATTGGATGAAATTCGGAATGACGCTTATGATAGCGTGAGGATCTATAAGAATAGGACAAAAGCTTTACATGATAAGTATATCTCTCGGAAAAGCTTTGTCCCTAATCAAAAGGTTTGGCTATTTGATGTGAGCTTGAAGCTCTTTCTGGGAAAGTTAAGATCAAAATGGACAAGTCCTTTCATTGTAAGAAAAATCTACCCTCATGGAGCTGTTCTCATCCTGAATCCCAAGACTGGCCATGAGACAAAGGTAAATGGTCAAAGGTTGAAGCCTTACATAACTCAGAACTGTGATCCCATTCTTGATAGTCACATCAACCTTTTGGAATCATTTTAGAGCTATACTGAGTCCAGCAAATGACGTTAAACTTAGCGCTGGCTGGAAGGCAACCCAGTATTCTTTACATGTAGTTTTGCATCTTCTCTATCCAAGCTGACCAGGATTAACAAGCTTAGTCAGGTGATATCCCCTCCTCTTGCCTATTACATTTTGATTTTTTCTACATACATTTCAATGAGGACATTGTAATGAATAGGCATGGGGGGTGGACATTGCATGTCTTATTTTTTTGTCAAAAAAAAAAAATTATTAGCAATTTTTTATCAAGAAGATTCTATTAGGGATTTATTCTTATGTTAATTCCTAAGTTAGAATCAAGTATAATTTCACACTTACACGTAGAATTTGCAATGAATCATCTATGAAGACCGATAGACATCGTTAGTTTGTCGAGAAGAAGCAATGCTTCTTCTCCTGAACCCTTGGACAAAATTAGGGAGTCAGGCAAACTATCTTCTAGTAGATCCACTAAACAAGTGTGAAGTGAGAGTAGAAAGTCTACTAGTGTTCTAAGTCTAGTATAAGGAATCTTAGTTTCTGGGTAATTGGATAATGATACTCGGAGTTAGGCATAGTTTTCGCTCTCAATTCCTGCGTACAAATTCTTTGTGTGAATTTTTGAGAGCTACCAAATAAGGTAAATATGCAGAGAGCGGGTTCTAATAAAACTAAGACTAAGGTGGATGGTTACGACCATCCTTTTTAGAATCCTCGGCTGAAGGAGGGTTTTAATGTCAAGGTCAGAAATACGTTATCCCATCCATTCCTCTCTCGGTACTGAAACTAGGCACTTCTACCAAATAGGCCACCCAATATCCTCTTAAAAACCCTCAATCCCAAATAATGCCTCGTGAATAAAAATGTACATGAGTGCTGCATTTCGTTGTGTTGAAAGAACTAAATATATATATAAAAGAGAGAGAGAGAGAAAGAGAGAAGAGAAAAAAAGAAGAAAAAAGAAAAAAATATATACAAAAAAATGAAAAAGAGAAAAAAAAGAGAAAAAGAAGAAAAAAAGAGTGTGTTAATTACGTTGTGTCAGCACATTAAGGCAACAATACTGATGATAATGCCATCATCAACCATATCTACTTTAATTAGTCAAAATCTATTGATAAATGCTCCTACATAATCGCCAAAAGACCGTAATTCACTACACATCCTTTTTGAGAGTTTAACATGAAACTTGGGTTAAAACTGCAGTTTTAAGAAAATATCCTAATTGTAGAATAATCATGGGGTTTCCCAGGGGTTTATTGAAGGTCAAATGGTCATAAATGTCTAATAAGTGGGTTCATACAGACAGAAATAGGTTTTCACCCATTTTGAGAATTAAATGACATCTAAAATCTTAAAAACAGACTCACTTAATTAACTGAGGTTCTGGTTAAGATAAAATTCACCTAAATCCTTTAAAAATCATAGAAAAATATTCCCTAGGGTTTGGCATCCTTGATTTGACCATCAGAGCCCATTTTGACCTAAAATAAAATCTCAGACAAAGAATTACCCTAACTTGGGTTTTTGTATAAATTAATCAGTCAAACTTGGCCAAAACCTAAATCTAACTTCACCATCAGATTCCTTAGGTGCAAATTAAGTTTGTATGAAAATTTGAGCCCAATCAGAAATCATGTTGACCTAGTTTGCATTCCAGTCCAGTCTGACTCTTTTTCTTACACACACCCCCTTGCTTTTGAAATTCATTGCAAATAGGTCCCTACTTTTGTCATCATATTTACAAATAGGTCCCTCTACCATATCGTGGAGGAACTCCTACTCCGACAGCCTTCAATCAGAGATTTCTCTCTGATTCCTTGACAAATCCTTCCAAAATTGGAAGGAGAACTGAGAGAATCTCCTTCCATTTGAGCCATTCATTGGGCTCTGATTCCTTTCCAAAAGATCATGTGAATCCTTTGCAATTTAGGGTACCTTTGTTTGCAAGAACCACGTGCTTCCAAGGTTCCATGCTTGATTTCCAAGCTTGGAAAGCCCTTCTAAGCCTTATATAAGATCCTCTGAAGCTTCGCTGATCTCTTTAGCTAGGTTTTGGCCCAAAAACCCTCTTTCAAACTCCCTCTCCTGCCACCTCTGCCCTAGCTCCGACGAGCCTCCTCCTCCGTCATCCTACGGCCTCCCAACAGCTAAATTGGGAGTGTCTCCTTCCTCCTTGACTTCCTCCGCCTCTTGACGGTCAACTCAGAGGTGCCTTAGTCCCTTCTTCCTCGCCGTCTCCCTTGTCGGAGAATTCCTCCTCTCCAGCGCTGGCAATCACACCGGTGCCAATTCCTCATCTCTTTCATCCATAATTAGGTGCTATAACTCCCTCTCCCTCTCTACTTGCTTTCTCTCTCTAACGTCTTCATTCAACTCACAACCACCAGCCTCCCCCGTCATCTTCTTCAACTTTGGCGACTCTTCAGCAATGCCAATACGTCGCTACACCACTCAACTCTCGCCGCTCTCACCCCCATAAGCTCCGCCACTTCGCAAAGAGTAAAAGCCCTCTGTTTTCCCCTCGATTGGCCATTCCATTGGCCCTCCGAACACACCCACCATCCTCCGACCGTTCTGACCTCGCTCCACTTACACACACCATGCCACACCACGCAGCCACCATCGTTGACTTCGCCTCACCAAGGAGAAGCTTTTGAACTTGTCTGATGAGGTCGAGAGACCATATTTGTGCCTTTCAAGTTGTGAGCTTGTAGCGCCATTAATGGAGGAGCTTCGAGCAAGCTTGAAGCTTGCTTCTCAGCTGATAAGCTCCAGGTTCTAAGCCTAGACGAAGCGGATTCACTTCAGCGACGCACGTAGACGGTCAATTAGGGCTGTTGACCATCTTCCATGCCCCAATTCAATGAATAAGCAACTACAACTCACACAGCCATGCGCAAAGAATAGAGCCGAGACTTTAGTCCCACATCAGATATAGTAGAAGCACCCACGTAGAATAAAGGGTTCTTGTGTAGGGACCCTATCACCCAAGTCATTGGGGGTATGGTCCCCGCATCACATGCTCTGTGCTTGCACACCTTGACCGCAGTCACGCATGCAAGTCTGGCTCCATTCAAGATCCGATTACTCGCTTAAAGATTCGATTACTCGGGTCTAAGAGAGAAAGAAGAGGAGAAGAGAGAGGGGTAGGGGGTTTTTGCTCTTCAGGGTTCTTAACACTTGGTCACTAGCGAGAAGTGGTTCCCCATGTGCTGTGAAGGAAGAGAAGAGTTGAAGGCTTGAGAAGATGAATAGTGCCTTTGCACTATAGCAACTAAGAACTTAAGTCGGTTGATTAATAAACTTATCATCTAATTGAGCATTATCTATGTTACTGGTGCATTATTTAAGTACTATGGTTAAGGTTAAATTGAGGCATGCTTAATTAAAGGATTTAAGTGGTGATTCAAATCACCATTGTTTTTTTTATTCTCTTTTCTTTTTGCCCTCATATTCTTGGCATACATGAGAATTCATTGAATAGCTAATGTGACAGGTTCCCGTCCATTGAATATCATTATTTGGCTCGATTCCTTGTGCTCATTTACATTTTATTTGAGATTAGCACGTAAATTTCATATTTACTCCCTGTGTTCAACCTCAGACTTTATTTCTAAATTTTCGAGTTATAAATTTTATTTGTTGTTCAATTGATTGAGGATTTGAACTACGACGATGATAATATAAACCCTCGATAGATCTCTTCAACAAATACCCATTCCCTTCATAGTCCACCAAATACAACTTTGACCTACTTTTCTGTATTTCTGACTGGCTGAATATGGGTTGAGGAATTCTAACTTAGTCATAGGGTTATCAAAACCTAATCAAAGTGATAATGCTATGAGATGTTACCAAATATATTGACAAATCTAGTGAGATTTTGAGCTCGAGAAAGAAAAGAAAAAAAAAGGAGAAAGAAAAAAAAAGGAAGAAAGAGAAGGAAAAAAAAAGAAGAAAGAGAGAAAATGAGTACAAAGGAACTAAAAAAAGCATAGTTTCTCCACCTCTCTTTGAGTTGATTTATTTAATAGTCTAGAAATCTAGGTTCTAAAGTACTAGTCTATATGTAGCACCAGATGAGTATAAGCCACCAAATATAAGTCCACTAGACTCAAAGTATCTTCTATCTAAGCCAAAATCCAGGGGTGAATTTACAGATTACTTTATAATTCCGAGGGAAGAAGTCTGCATATTCCAATAGAATTTTACTAAGGGTCAAGTATAATCTTTAGATGTGGATTGGCTTTTCACTTGGATCTGTTGCATAGGATACAATAATACACTTTCACGGCTGCTTGGATTTCTAAAGTCTTCAATGAAAACAAAAGAAATAAATCTCTAATCGAACTCTTGATAAGAAATTTGTCATATAGGACCACTTTACATTTAGTCATGCATTTTCTAGGGACTAGCAATATTTAAGCATGGGGGTGTGATTGCACAGTAATCATACAACCTAAACCACCTGAATTAATTTAGATTCCAACATAACTTAGGAATAATGCATATATATGTGTCATAATTCACATAATAGTTAGTTTGTTAGCTGCATTGTCATTTTATGCACTACAAGAGAGATGAAATTAATTGCAGATGATTAAAGGCCACAAATGATAAATCTAACCACATGGATTTCATCAGGACGACAGCAGGAGTCCAATGCTTTCGAAATCGTCCTGATCAGAAAATCAATAGAAGAACAGAGGCCACAGAGCAAGATGACAGAGATCCATGCCTCAGATGAAAGATCCGACCACAAGGATGTCTCTGGATTGACGATCGCAGTCCAGCGGCGCAAAAATCAACCTGATCGGAGGCCTACATTACCAGTTACAAAGAAGAGAAGATGGACGACCATGATGGCACCACGTGGTGCCATCACAGCTACCCCTCGCCGCGCCCCCAATCTCTAAAGAAGCCCTCGTCACACATTGTGGGTCATTGGATCATCATCCAACGGCCACCATGCACCCACGTCACCCCTGCCCCCACACCTCATTAGCCAAGAGAAGATCTCAGCAGTTGGATCTCCATCCAACAGCTGAGAGAGGAGTT
The DNA here is from genome assembly GCA_037157565.1 of Thalassia testudinum. Lineage (NCBI taxonomy): Eukaryota > Viridiplantae > Streptophyta > Magnoliopsida > Alismatales > Hydrocharitaceae > Thalassia > Thalassia testudinum. The sequence goes on from JAZHRO010000061.1 coordinate 3,390,698, forward strand.
GCCTAAAACATAAACGCAACACAAAATGCACCTTAACGAGTTGGTTAGCGCACGGGCACACAAGAGCAAGATGCATGCTCGAGCCTCGTTGTGCACCAAATTAGGAAGGCAATGCGCTCGATCGCAATTGGACCGTTGGATGATGAACGAAGGGTGAGGAGTCGGGCGCGTGGCGCAACAAGAGCCATTAGATGGACACATGCGGATGTACGCCAACAGAATGCAAGATCTCAGATGCTCTCTTTAACGAAGGCGGTGTAGGTGCAAGTTAAGCCATCTGATCGTGAGATCAGATGACCAAAATCAAAGCGCGCATTTTGAAGTTGAAGCGCGCTATGAAATGGCGAGGCCGACGCGCAAAGAAGCGGAAGGTGCAGTGACAGCCGTGTGATGGCGATCCGAAGGACGAAAGCACGCCACTTGCCAACTAGAGGAGCGATCCAAGCATTAAAGGCATGTGGAAGGTTGTTTTGAGGCTAGATCAGAGTCGTTGATCTCCCGATCGATAGATCTGATCAACTTAGAGTTGTTGCATGATTTTAAGGGCTACAATGCCCTCTTTGCCCCTCATCAAAGCTATAAAAGAAGACCAAGGCCCCACTGTTGATGATATCTTCCACTAGAGCTCCCACCAGATACAACTCTAGCCTCTCTCCCTCTTTGCAACTCCTCTCCTGACTTCATCCCGGTGCTCTGGATCTGAAGTGCTGCTACACTTTCCATAAGAATCCCACAAGCGGCGTCGCCATTGTCTACTCTCTATCGCTCCCTATCTCTCTCTCTCTCTAGCATAGTTACTTCTACTCATAGTTGAAAAGTTTTTTCCAAATAGCAATAAAGTTTTGATTATCTGATGCCTATATATATGCATATATAAATATATAAATATTCGTTTACAACAAGTTTATGAAAGGTTTTTGCATCAAAATCGTGTTTTGCCTCCTTACGAACGACTTGGTATTTACCGAAACTTTACAAATATTATTTGTTTCATCGCGATTAGCACTACAATGATAAAACTAATCTTTAACGCTTCTCACGAGCAAACAGAGGGTTCTCAAACAAGCTGTGGGCCGAGCAATGCAGTAGAGATTGGCCAAAAAGACAACGGGAGCAAAAGAGAGGAAGCCTCTTGTAAATGATCCATTGTTTAATCTTGATGTCACCATTCAGGATATAAACAAAATCTGGCCAAGTGGAAAACATGTCAATCTCAACACAAACACGGGGTTAACCAAGGCAAAAACCATGAATAGTGCGTGGATCAACGAAAATCGATTTACAAATTTGATAAGCGAGGGAAAGTAGGGCATTGGGATGAAGAAGGCAAAGATTCAGATCGGGGAAGCCCACCCACACTGGCCCAAAGGACACTGGGGAATCAATATGAAAAGCAGGGCTCCATTTGACAAATTGAATACGAACATGCTCCAAAACCACTAAATCCATCAAAAAAACCTTGCAAAAATCCAAAAACAAGGAACATCAAATCAACCAGTGATGAAGATCGAGAGAAATAATCAATAAAGGGGAAGAGACTTTAAGCCTACTGGTGAGAAGTTAGAGCCCAGGCCAGAGACGTCTTCCGAAGAGAAAGAGCTACAAGAAACACCATCCAGGATGATTAGTTTGCGAACAGGAAGAAGGAGCTCCTCAAATCGCACCACCAAAGAAGGGGCCTGACCAGAAACCACCGAAGCAAAGGAAGGCTTCAAGGGAGGATCTGGACCAAAACCCATAAGAGGAGCAGAGGAAGGCTCCTCGGTCGCACAAGGCGATGCTATCGCAGACCACTGAACCCAAAAAATCGAGAGGTGGCCAAAAGTCACAAAGCGAAAACCCACCAAAAAGCACCAAATCAAACAGAAAACAAGATCGGAGAAACCACAAAGAGATCGTAGGCAAAACCACCAAAAGCAAGAGCAACCCATTCAACATTAACTAGAAGAAGAAAAAAGTAGAAGAAAAACAAAAAGGAAAAAGGAGATGCATATCCCCACCATCGAAGACCCAAGAGGAGTCTGCTAGGCGAAGGCCAACTGCCCTCCCCCCAAAAGGAAGGAGGAGAGTAGGGTTTCACCAGAGGAAAAGGAGCAGAATGCAAGGAGCCGAGGGAAAGGAGGAGGGAAAGGGCAAAGAGGGGAGGGTGATCTGGGGGGGAAAGGAGAGGACGGGAGGGGTGCTCACTCTCGAAGGGCTCTAGAATAACTCCAGTTCCCAACTACTTGATTTAGTGAAGTGGGTTAAATGTTAATAACACATATATTAACATTTAATATATGTACAAGGATGATGAGAGGATGATAGGAGGAAGGGAGTCTTCTCATTCTTCTTTGCAAAGTTAGGAGGGCAGGAGAAGACAAGGAGGAGGGTAGGAGGAGGAGAGGAGGAGGGCAGGAGGAGGAGAGAAGGAAGAGGAGAGGGCACCCCACTAGATGTCTAATCACAAAATCAAATGACACTTGATGGTTACCTGCGTGTTCGACTTAGCTACACTGCACACAACTCGACTCTAATCACTAGGGAGGATGGGAAATGACTGTAAAACATTATCTAAACCCGTATCAACTCCCCAAACATGATCAAACACTTGGGGGTCACTTTAATCACCCCAAACATACATCAAATACCCTCTACCTGTAACATGCAATCCACCAGTTAACTAAGGGTAGACCACCTGCACTACCATCACAAAATCTACACATTTTAGGGGAAATCCATACTTTCACTAGCACTACCATCCTAAAATCCTACACATTTTAGGATGACATCTTAATCATCCTCTTCTTCTCTCTAGACATGCATGCAGCCCCTCTTTTTTTCCCACCACACAAGAAGATTGGGGCAAGGAGGGTAGGAGAAGGAGGAGGATGGGAGCGGGTGGAAGAGGTGGAGAGGAGGAGGGGGGGGGGTTGGACAAGAAGGAGGGGGCGGAGGACCAGGAGTAGGACGGGGGTAGGAAGAGGAGGTGGAGGGGGGGCAGAGGACGTGGAGGAGGGGGGCAGGAGGTGGAGGGAGGGCGGAGGACCAGGAGGAGGAGGCGGATGGAGGCGGGGAGGGCAAGAGGAGGAGGAGGAGGTAGAGGAGGGGTGGAGGATGAGGAGGAGGGGGACAGGAAGAGGAGGTGGGGGGGGGGGGGGGGGCAGAGGACTAGGAGGAGGTGGACAGGGGGCAGGAGGCGAAGGGGGAGGCGGAGGGGGGGTGAAGGACCAGGAGGAGGAAGCGGATGGGGGCAAGGAGGGCAGGAGGAGGAGGTGGAGGGGGGGCAAAGGACCAGGAGGAGGGGGTAGGAGGCGGAGGACTAGGAGGAGGAGGCGGATGGGGGCAGGGAGGAGGAGGTGGAGGGGGGGTGGAGGACAAGGAGGAGGGGGGTAGGAGCCAGAGGATGAACGAGAACGAAGAAGAGTGTTGCGTACGTAAAGCGTCATTTAAAATATAGTGTTGTAATATAGTGACAAAAATCGCAACATTTAAATTTATAAAACTCAGGAAACGGAAGTGAGTTCGAGGTTGTTCGCAAGGAGCAAATTGCAATTCACAACACTAATCGCAATTATGGATAGTGAGCACAACAATTAAGCACAAGAAAGATATTCAATGGATCTACTCAAAATTATATTCAATTATAGAAGTTGTATCTCAAAAGTTGATGGGATAAAAAAAATATAAAGAACTATACAAATGGTGATTTAAATCACCAATTATATCCACCAATCAAGCACATATCCCAAGTATCAACCAATCAAATTTTCCAACAGTGGTTAGAACCACTTAACAAATATCCACGTCAGATTCAAGAGCCAAATAAATCCATAGTATCTTAATCAAGGCCAAGTTAGACATCGGCCACAACCCCCAGACGACTTAAATACCAAGCCAAACAGCACAAGGGTGCCAACCACAAACCTCAAAGATGCTAAGTGTTAGGCTTGAATAGGTACACATCTCAAGGCACACGCACGTATCCAAATGTAAAACCAACGCCCAAGCTCACGCTCACGTGTGCGTGTGAGCGGGTGTGTATGTGCACATGTGTAAGGGGGAGGGGACCCGAACCCCAGTGTTCGTGGGTAATAAGGCCGCTGGTCGAAATCAATTTATGTCAAAGCCTTCTCTCTTCTTTCCCCGAAGTGGCACCAAAGTATGGTGTCTTCTTTCGTTTCTTCAACGTCTTGCCGTGGCCTCATGAGATGATGCTAAGGTTAATTGATCCTCAATTAGCCATGTTTGACCAATATGAGGACCCAAACTCCTTTGTCCAATTCCACGTAGTGAGCAGGTCGTAATGGGGATGAAGACGGTCGGAGGACGGCTGGTGGTGACGGAGCAGACGACGGAGACGACGAGCACCTGAAGACAATAAAATGGGCTTTAAGCCCTATTTAAATAGTTTGGCAGGGTCATCGTGGAGTAAGGATGTTTACGTGTGAAATCGATGTTATAAAAGATGCGTCGTAGTATAGGTCAAAATCACACGAAAACAGATAAGATTCATACTCGAATTTGAAGTCCGAGGTCAAACGTAGGGAGCAAGTAGCAATTAATCTCAAAGATCACAATATCACCACAAATATAACCAATTATAACAATAAAGATAATAAAAAAATGATATATTAGATAACTCAAGTTTGAAAGTGTAAAAAGATTAGAGTAAAATGGTGATTTGAATCACAAAATTACTCTTTAAGTTTTATAAGCAGTTAATATATGAATGTAAAGCTCAACCACAATATTAGAAGCAACTCCCTCAGAATATCATACGATAGGAATAAGCACTCAAATGCCTTAAATGACACCCAACTACAGTGCTTTCACACTGTTCCCTTCAGTAGTTCTTCTTCTTCAGGCCTTCACGAATAAGGCCAAGTACAACACCGAGGCACGAAAGCCTCTCAGAGACTAAGTGTTGAGAGAGCACAGTAGAGGGCAAAACCCCCCTGTCTCTTTTCTTCTAAAACCTGACTTACTCGGGTAACCTGATCTGGGCCTAGGCCAGACCTGCTTGCGTGACTAGCGGGCGAGGCGTGTGTGCATTGAGCACACGACTGAGGGACCCGACCCCTCGTGACTGGGTGAGGGGTCCAATGCACAAATTCTTCTTATGTCTCGTGCGGGCTTCACTAATTTCCGAGGTGGGACTAAAGTGCCCACCTCATCTCTTCACGCAGCAGCAGGTGATGTAAGTGTGGAATCGAGGTAGCTGCAGGCTCCATGTCTTCGATTGGAAGTCTAGAGAGTTTCTTGGAGGTCTTCTGCAGCGTCTGGAGTTGTCAACAAGGATGAACACGACCTGATGGCTACTGACGGAGTCGAAGATGGAGGTGGTGGTGACGAAGCTCCAGCGTGCACCTGAAAACCAAAGTATTGTCTTTCGACCTTGTCAAAATAGCTCGAGATAATCGCTGGATGATGGTGAAGGTGTTGGTGGTGGTGATGTGTCATGCAAGTGAGTGAACGTGCATAGCAAGGTCGAAGAGGGTGCATGGAGGTGGGTGTGTTCGGGAGGACGAATGAGAGGCTAATGGACTCAATAGCCAGAGGACTTTTGCTCTCTGGGAGGTGGCAAAGCTAATGGAGGTGGTAGCGACAAGGTTTGTGCAGTGGAGCGGTGGATAGGCATTGCTGGAGATTCACCGGAGCGAAAGAAGGCGAAGGTGTCAGGGGCAGTAGCGTGGTTGTTTAGAAGTGTAGGTGAGGGGGAAGTGTAGTAGAGGGATAAAGGAAGAGAAAGAGGAGCTTAGAGGAGAGAATTGAGGTTGGGATGCTCCGATTGCGGCTGACTGGAGCCAGAGAAAACGAAGAAGGCAGGAGGACGACGACGACGAACGAGGCAGGAAGACGTCCTCTCTTTGGCCAGAGAGGATCGCAAGGAAGTGAGGAAGAGCTTAGGCAGTCCAATTTGATGGTTGGACGGTCGAAAGAGGGAGACCAAAGGTGGTTTCCGGAGCCAAATCCGAAGATAGCCGAAGGAGGAGGAGATGATTTTTCAAGCTAAGATTTACTAAGGGGGTGAGGCAGGCAAGGGAGGTTCTTTATAAGCCTTCAAACAAGCTTCCAAGCGTGAAAACAAGCTTGAAAGGTTTGATTTTTCAAGAAAAAGGATTCTTGAAATCCTTGGATTCTCACCGACGATTGAGACAAATTTGGAGCTTGGGAGTAGGTTTAATCGATCAGGAAACTCCCCAGGATCGTCCCCTCCAAATTTGGAAGGGATTGGTCAATCAATTAAGGAAAAATCAAAGATTGAGGCTCGGATGTTATGGGTTCACACCTGCCATGGCGGCAGGGATCCAAATGTGAAGAAGATAATGAAGTTGAGGGGCTTTTTGCAAGAGAAAGAGTTAGAACAGGATTAAAATATAAACTAGGTTGAATGATCTCAAATTGGGCCCAAATTTTCATGCAAACCTAATTTGGACCCAAGAAATTTGATTGTGAAGATGTATTTTGATTATAACCAAGTTTGACTAGGTAATTTATGCAAAAACCCAAATTAGGGTAATTGTTTATCTGAGACTCTATTTTGGGTCAAATTGGGTTCAGATGGTCAAATCAAGGATACCAAACCTTAGAGAATATTTTTCTATGATTATTAGAAGGTTTAGATAAATTTTATCCTAACCAAAACCTCAGTTAATTAAGTGGGTCTGTTTTTAGGATTTCAGATGTCCATTAATTCTTGAAATACGTGAAAATCCATTTTGTTCTACATGAACCAACTTGTTAGACATTAATAATCATTTGACCTTTAATAAACCCTTGAAATACCCCATGGTTGTTCTGTATTTATGAAGTACTGTTAATTTTGCAGAAATAACCGTGTAATCTTCTCTTCTTTTCAAAACAAGACATTGTGCCCCTAGGGCCTTCTGTTGGATAAGTACGAGCTTTTATCAACCTTATCAGACCAAATTGAGCTAGTTATGGCTCATGATGGTGTTCCCATCAAAGGAGTGTGACAGTGAGGTCGATTGGGTGAATGGCGTTATGTGGCGGCCAAAGGGTGAAGGGGTGGTTGGCAAGTTGGTGGGTTCTTCGGCTAAAGGTTTGTGTGAGCGAAACCCTCAATTTCTTGAGGGATTTTTCTCACATGATCATGGACGAGATTGTGGATTTGATGGAGCGAAGTTTTGTCGAGTGTGGCAACCGAATGAAGCTCACCGGAGCTTCGCCGGCCGGGAAGAAGATGGGGTAGAGCATGATTTAGCGATTGAATTGGGAAGGTTAGGAGCTAGAATTGATCCGGAGAGGGAGGAAGATAAGTTTATCTAGCTAAAGGTCGAAGGGGGTGAGGATCCGCACCGGCTTTGATTGGCCGGCACCAGAGGAGATGAATTCTCCGATAGACAAGCAACGGTGAAGAAAGGGTTGGAGACACTAGGGCTTGGGTTGGCCACCGTCAGAGGAAGATGAGGAAGAGCACTACGCTTCCAATTTGACTATTGGAGGTGCAGACAAGGGAGATTGAGAGAGCCGCCAGAGCGTAGGTCGGATTCGGCCGGTGAAGAGAAGGAAGACTTGTTTTGACCTTAAACCTAGCTGATCTTGACACTGGGACTTAGGGGAGTTTTTATAGAGCTTGCAATTGAGCTCTAGATGAAGAAAGAGGCGTGATTTGTTCGTGGTTTCAAGGGAAAAATATCCCTAATTTCTCCGAGCTCTCCTGAGCTCTAGGAATGGTTTTGGAAACCCTCAGGTGGTTCAAATGATCAGGTAGGATCTTTAGATCAATCCCTGCAAATTTGAAGAGATTTAGATCTGCTTTGAGAGAAAAATCTTTGATTGAAGGTCGGCAGGTTTGGGTTCACACCTCTAATGGTGGTAGGGACCTATTTGAAGAAAATGATGGGAAGTTAAGGACCTGAATGAAATAAATGCAAAAGTTAGGGGCTTGGATGTGAAGAATAGAGATTTTAGGGACTAAATTGCAAATTAGGTCAAGATGGACTCTGATTGGGCCTAAATTTTGACCTTAACCTAATTTGGACCCAATGAATCTAATGGTGATATTGGATTTGTGTTTTGACGACCGAATTAGCCATTTTTATTATTTTCTTCTCAAAAAGGATTTGAGTGGAATTACTATCCTCAGGCACTTATTCAGGAGCATTTATCTCTTGATTCCAACTAATTCAAGTTAGTTATGGCAAATAATGGTGTTACCATCAAGGAGGCGGAGGGTGGCTGGAGGACGAGGAGGAGGGGGTAGGTGGAGTAGGCAGAGGTGGCGACGAGTAGGTGCATATAGCAAGAGGAGGAGGAGGCACTCTGACAATGAGGAGGAAGATGACAAGGATGAGGACAAGGGGGACGTCAACGAGGAGGAGGAATATGAGAAGGAGGAGGATGAGGGGACAAGGGCTTACCTGACAAAGACGAGGAGGAGGGGCGACGATGAGGAGAGGAGGGGATGATGAGGAGAGGAGAGGGGGCAAACTTCTCATAGTGTAGGGGAAGAGAGGGCACTATTTGGTAGAAGGTGTCCGATATTCTCCATCGGTTTAATTTCTAATTGACGACCAATGCCCTTTTTAGCCCCAATTCTCGCATCCAAAATTTCATGTGAAATTTTAGGGTGACATTTGCCATCGCTTATTATAATAAATGATGGCAAATATTCAGTACAGATCACCTTTTCTATGAGGTGGAGGCACGGAAAGTTAGATAAGTATTCGCTGTTGCTTTTATCAATAAGCAATGGCATAAATATTTTGGCCATCACTTTTAAAATCGACGACAGATCACCTTTTTCTAGTAGTGCCTCTCAACTCCACTCAGACTCAAGGGTTTCTCTCCACTATTTATAACATGAGAAGAGTCCTAGCCTTATAGGATCTTTTTTATGATCTTTGGTACACCTTTTGTCAGACTGTTCATTTGCTATCAAGTTGTGGGTAATCATATTTGCTCCACCATGATTCTGACATTGGCTATGCTGAATCTTCTAGTAGATTGCGTGGATCCTGATTCGGGTCTGGCTGGTTGCAGGAGAGTCAGGTAATACCGGGCCTGTCTGTTACCCTGTAATCGGGTAATCAGATCCTTTACTCAGTTACGTGTGAAGTTTTGCATTCGAAGATAATTTTTACCCCTCATCAGTAATCTCTAAATTTAACATCTATTGGTATGAATATGAGAATCAAATCAATCTTGTGTGTAACATAAGGGTTATATTCATCTAATATAATAATTTCCATAAAAAATCACAATACTTATTTTGATAAAACATGATAAGTAATTCTGGAATAGTTCTTGATTTAAACGAATAAATACTTTAATAACCAATCATGAAAAAAAGTGCTTTTAGGATCCTCCCAATAAATTTTCTTGTGCAGGGTGAAATGGTGACCTTGTAGAAGATAACTTCAGTGGGGCCTCGATAAAAATTATATTATTACACCTAAACGTCAATAGGAAGATATTGAACTGTTCTATAAACCTTAAAATGGACGTTCCTAGGAAACGGACATTCTCCAGTGCTATGGGTACAGTTGCAAAAATTCATCTATTTTAGGTAAGGAATAAGAAAGCCTACCATAGTGGGGTCCTTATCGGGGAAATTTTGCAAGTGCGTTATCTGTAGCTGCGGAAAACTTATTGGTGCACCATATAGAAACCCTACAAATTACATAAAGTAAGGAAATCATTGGAGATTTGATTTTTATGACTTTTAGTACTGCAGACAAGTAACTAAACGTTGCATTACACTTCCAGAGTTATTTTAAGTGATCCTTCAAACCTAGAGCTCTTAAAGATATATTTTACAGTCTTTCCAGTAGAATCATCTATCTGGCTCAATCAATTCCCAAACCCTTCTCGTAGAGTGCTGATTAATATTTCCGATTTCTTGTTGACCACTGTTGATTTTTCATTCAAGTTTCGCTATCATGTTGATCACCGTCGTCATATTTTAACCTCTATCTATATATGGGGATTCTCCGGTGTAATTGAGAAGAACATGGAGACAACAGATCCTAACAAAATATAACTTCATTGAAGGCAAATTGACGTTCTATAGTTCATGTTATCCTAACGAGGGAGGGAGGTAAATAAAGAGTTTCAAGCAATAAAGCTACAGATATACAGAAAAATTTCTGTAAAAGACTGCATACAAATCCTGAATCAGTGCTTTGTAAGAATCGTGTGAGCACTTAAAATTAAAATTATCCCAACTTAGAATTGTGTGTGTAAACAGAGACTAAGAGTATAAAGGGCGCATGAAGATACCAAATCTAAGCAAGCATGCCTTATTTGGATAAACTGCTTTATGCAAATGAGAATAGGTTCGTAAGTAAGTTTTGTTGGTTTGTACTTTCATTTGAAATATAATGGTTTAACCTTACAATGCATCTATTCCAGCCCACCCATTCGGTTAGTGGCTCCCCTCAGTTCTCCCGCCCACTCCGCTAGCTCCCCTCCCTCTCCTTTCCCCTTTGCCCTTTGCCCCCCTTTCCCCTTTTCTCCCCTTCGACTAGGGTTCCGCCTCTCCCTCTGGTGCGGCCCCTCCTCCTCCCCCTTGGTGGGGGGCCTTTGTGCCCCTTGCCTTGCGATGTCTCCTTTTGGAGTGCCGTGGAACTAGTCCCTCGCCGTTGGCTGCCGCTTTCGTCGTGCCGATGGTTTTTTTGCTTAGTTTTCGTGTTTTTCTGATCCTTGTCACTCTCGTTCTCCGTGGTTTTCCTGCGCTCGTCTTTCTTCACCTGTGGTGCTTTTGTTGTGGTGCTCTGTTTGCTTGTGGTTTATTGGTGTGGCCTTTTTGGTATGGACCCTGGTCTTGCCTCTCCCTCTGCTCCTCACTCTCCCTCTGCCTCGATGAACCATTCCCCACCTAAGCGCTCTTTTGCCTCGGTGGTCGCAGGTTCAGGTTCCTCGGAACCCTCTTTCGTTGAACTTGCTCTCAAGGTTCGTCGATCAGAGCTGCGCGAGGGGATTCTGGCCACCTCCTTTTCCCCAGACAAGGTTTCTGACCTCGTGTTGGGCTTTTCGTCCGCTTTGGTTTTGCGTGCATGGGGCCCCAAACCCTTTGCGCTGCAACTCAAGTCCGTGTTTGTCAACCACTTGAACATCCGTTCGGGTTTTTCCCTCTCTTCTTTAGATGTTCGGCATTGGCTGATCCAATTTGATACTTATTTAGACTTTCTAATGTTTACTCTTTTGGATCTACTGTGATCGATAGCGTTTGTTGCCAGTTCACCTGTTGGACCTCGGCTTTCCATACGGACTCTCCTGTCTCTGTTGCGCCGGTGTGGGTTGGTTTTCCTGGACTCAATCTCCACCTTCTTCATCCTAATGGTCTCCTCTCTATAGCTTACCAACTCGGTTCCCCCATCTGCATGGATCATCGGACCATTGCTGGTCTTAGACTGGGGTACCCGCGGGTTTGCGTGGAGATTGATTTGCTTGCCCTCCGCTTGGATTCAGGTTTTATCTACAATAGTGATGCTCAAATCACCCAGTGTGTGGTTTTTGAAAAAGTTCCTCCCTTTTGTCCGATTTATCTGAAGCTGGGTCACGAGATTTCCCGATGCCCTCATTCTTCCTCGCAGGTTTTGACCAAGACAGTGCATCCTAGCTCGTCTTCCCCGAACTCCATGCCTGAGACTATTGCGACTGATGTGGTGCATTCAGAACCCCACTGTTCTCCTCCGGCGACCGATGGACCTCGAGGCCCCTCTCTGGAACCTTGCATGATTCTTGCTCTTCGTCCAGATCAGCATTTTCCCTCTGGTAGAATCTCTCGTATTCTCCAATCTTTGGATATCCAACTTGGCTCCCTCCCTTTCCAGTACTTAGGTTGTCCCATTTTCGCTGGAAGAGCCAAATCTGCCTACTTCAATTAGATCATCAACAAAATTCAATCCAAATTAGAGAGTTGGAAAGTGTCCATGCTCTCCTTTGCCTCTAGGCTTCTGCTCATTAAGCATGTTCTGTCTTCCATCCCCATTCATATCTTAGCGGTTCTCGATGTCCCCAAATCCATCATCCATAAGCTTGAGTCTATTTTTGCTGCCTTCTTCTAGGGTGATGAGGAGATGGACAAGTGACAAAGCTAGATCTCCTGGAAATCTATTACTAAACCTACTAACTATGGTGGGTTGGGGATTCATGATCTGAACCTCTTTGTCTATGTTCCTAGGATGAAGAGGGTTTGGAAAATCCTTTTTATGAATTCCCCTTACTCCTCTCTTATGATCCAACTCTATGGCCAATTCTCTTCCAACTCTCCCACTTTTCCGTCCAAGATCAAAAGTCTCTACAAGACTTACACTATTATGAAGTCTTTAATCAGATGTGAGGTTCATGAGGGTCGAATCAACTTTTAGGCTGACCTTTGGATTGGGGACTCCATCTTCAGGACTTCCTTCTCCCAACGTGCTCACCTGACCCCAACCCTATTAATTCTGCCATTGAGAACCTCAGCTCCAATCCTTTTTTTGCATACCTCCCATCTCATATCACTACTAAAATCACGGTTGCTATCTTAAACAACAATCGTGATGTTCTCATCTGGACCCCCAATTAGTTGAGCTTCTTTTCTGTGGCTTCAACATATGCTAAGTTTTTTAAAGGGCTTCCTGTCACCCCCATCCATAAGAACCTCTGGTCTCTCGAGATTCCCCTTAGATTATCTATTATGGCCAGGAGAGTTCTCCTTGCCAAGCTACCTACTGACGATAACATCTCCAAGCTTGGCTTCCCTCTTCCATCTATTTGCTCTTGCTACCCGAACTCCTCGTAGATTGAGACCAACACTTACCTCTTCTCCAATAGCCACTTGGTTCGACTCATCTCTGATTGGACCATTGCCAGGGCTCATCTTCATCCATTACACCCATCCAACTTCTTCCGCCTTATGCAGTCTTCTGTCAAATACCACAATGAGCGTATGTATAGGGGTCTCATCTACTTCATTTGGTCTAATGTCTGGAGTGCTAGAAACAAAATTAGGCATGATTAGCTCTCGTTTTCTAACATTTGCCTTTTCCTACATAAAAATTGGTTTTACTTTGATTTCGATATGTGGCTTAGGAAAACTCGTCCCTCCACTTTTGCAGTGAATTAGATCCAACCCACTTTTGGATTTAAAGTTAATGTGGCTACTCTCTCTTGTGGATCCTCTTCTATGATGGGTTGGGTTTTGAGAAATCATCTTGGCGATTTTGTCAAAGCCACCTCATGCAGAACTCCTTTGGTGAATTCCAACACAGCTTGAATTCTCTCCTTCTCGCATGCTCTTCAAAATGTCGATGGAGCAAATTCTTTCCATTTTGAATCGGACTCCACCCTCCTGCAATTTTGGTGGAATGGCAAGCTTGCCATTCCTTGGGCCCTCAAAGCCCACTTCAGGCCCCTCCTAGATAGCAAGAGTCGAATGTCATCTCTACAGTACATCGCTCCAGCAGCCAACGCTCTCACTTCCCATTTTGTCACAGACGCCAAAGATGGTTGGGATACCTTTCACGGTCTCTCCCATCTCTTCGATAGGGCCAAAGGTCTTGTTAAGCTTGACATGATCCAGCTCCCCTATGTGTTCTCCTCTTTTTGAGTACTTTGCGTAGTTTGCCCTCTTGTTTGTTGTACTAGGCCACGAGTTGTGGTCTTCTTTTCATGTACCCGGCAAGTTTTGGTTTGGCCCCCCTACCTTTTGTCTGCCCCTTAGGAGTATGGAATGAATAAGATCCACTCCTGTTTGCTAAAAAAAAATGTTTGGTTGGTTTATCTTCTTTTCAGAACCTATCAAAGTGTTATGTACCATTTCCGATACCCCCAATCGAATGCTAGACATGCATGCAAGAGCCTACAATGTCCGAGAAGGGGAACGCGCCTGGAAAGCAAAACTGCAGGTGTCCCAATATAAAATTTAATTCCACCAATCATCTAGAGGTGTACCTGTATGTTGGGACCCTAGGGCCTAGTTTACAGAGGAGGTTAGCTAACCCGAGTTTACAAAGTTGCAAGGGTTAACCTATGTTTCTGTTTACTTGCTAACAAGGGTTAACCCATGTTTGTGTTTACGGAATGGGGTTAGGAATGAGGTTTATCTTGTGATGTGGAAATGGGGGTGTTTACTTGGGAATAGGGGTTAGAATGGGGGATTAGGTGGCATACGACATGTTTACCCTTAGAATGGTAGGTAAGTTAGTTGGGTTAATTTTTAAAAATATGCGGAATGGTAAGTTAGTTGAGAAACAGTGGACTACCTTAAAATAAGTTATGTTCATTGCTTGACACCACATATTAATTGGACAACCGAAATTAAGAGACATTCCGCAAAATAGAGGCACATATGAACTGCATACCAATTACAATCGCATCTCAAGTTGACCATTTAACCCACAGTTGTTCCTTGTTTATGCGACAACAACCTAAATGACTTTCTTGTTTAGATGGAATGTAACCATCTATACATCAAGAGAAAACAACCAAAAGTAGTTGTCAAGCATGGATTCCATTGCATGTGTACATGCAACAATTTAATACATTCAAAACTTGGTTGAATTTCGCTTAGGTGTTGACATGATGCATTGTGTTTGGAGTTTTCCCTTCCCTCTTTGGTGTGCCCTCCTCAAGTATCTACACAGACTTCTTCAAGAGGTGAGGTATTGTTTGTGATTAAGGAGTGGAGGGCATTTTTGTGTCATGTTCTATTCAATCTCATACCAATGATCCCTTGCAATGCTCTCAAGTAATGGAAAGGTATAACATCTAGATGGAAAGTTGCAAAAATCATGAAATGGTCTAGAGTGTTATAAGTTGTAAAATATCATCTCGATGAAGCCACAATAATCAACAGGTATCCGCAATAAATAACCTTTGCAAACTAACATGCCTTTAAATTTTCTTCAAATTTAAGTTCTAACAGTAGCCTTTAAACCTTTAAATGCAACAGGACCAATCAATACCAACTCTACTAGAAGGTTCTATATACCACGATGTGGAAGTGTACTTTCATACCCTTCTTTCATTTAGCAGCATATATTAAGGGGCATCCCTAGAAAAGTATAATTTAAGTACTAACCTCTTATCAGAATATATATGCATCAAACCTTCTGATGGAATAATGGCTTAAGAACTTTATTCCCAGCATTTACTAATAGAAAATTAGGATGCATCATTGTATGCAGATCAGTAGCAGCAAGACATAGATGTGAAATGTTTAATTTAGATAGGAATTCTGATAATATAGTGAACAACAAAGAAAGGAATTACTTTATCCCAACAAAAATAAAGAGAACCCTTGATTTTGGGAGATGCAAACTTGGAAGGCTAAGAAAAGCACCTATTAACAAGGAACGGTAATGTAGTGAACGATCTTTGTAATATAGAGATAGGTCTGCGACAAGGGATCAATGTAATGTTCAGAATAAATGCAAATAAGTTTATTGATATGGATGCAACTTAATCCATTTGATCCTCGTTTCAAAATTACAAGCAACGCTTAAATTTTAACCAAAACATGCATTCCAAAATTTAAGCAATGAGGAAAATCATATTGAAGGCAGCATCCTATCCACATTCATTGAATGAAAATAGTAGCAACAACACAAGGGTCGCTAGTGGTGAGAGCCTTTCACTCTTCTAGGGTTTGCCTCTTCCTCTTGGTGAGCTCCTCACTCCCCCTCGACAGGGAGGAGCGTTGCCCTGCCGCTGCCGATGTTCCCCTCGTGGAGCGTCGACTAGGGCTCCCTTTGCCTCTCCGCTTCCCTTGCTTTGGGTTTTAGCATTTTCTCTCTACTTCACCCCTCCACTTTTCATGGCAGCCCTGGTCTGCTGGCAGCCTCCTCGTGCTTCCCCTGATGCGGTGAGGCCGTTCGTGAGCATGGCCTCTTCTGAGTCTTCTCCACCTGTGGAGGTCTCTCGATCCACCCCCTCCCAGAAGCCTTCGTTTGCTTCTGTGGTGGCTGATCAGCGCTCTGTTGCGCCTGTGCCCTATGTCAAGCTCGCCTTACCAGTTCACCTCCCGATCCAACACCAGAGCTCTTCATGCACCTCGTTCGCTTCCTCGGAAGTCGATGAGCTGGCCAGGAGCTTCGAGTCCTCGGTGATAATCTAGGTGATGGGTCCTAAATCCCCATTCCAGGTGGTGATGGACTTCCACTCCCTTAAGATCTGAATCTTGGATTTTTCACTGGTTTCGTTGGACATGAGACACTGGTTGGTGCACTGCAAGTCATACCTCGATTTCTGCAATCCCTTCTCGGTTGGCTCGACCTCCATGGGTTCGCTTGGGCTCCAGTTTATCCGCTGGTCCGCCGACTTCCGCACAGACTCCCCGGTGACCATGGCCCCCATTTGGGTTGGTTTCCCGAGCTTGATCCTACTCCTTGTCCATCCCAACGCCCTGTTGTCGCTGGCCTACCAACTAGGCTCCCCTATTTGCGTTGATCTGAGGAAGGTGCAAGGTTTCCGCCCTGGTTATCCCAGGGTTTGCGTCGAGATCGACCTTATGGCATTGCGGCCGGACTTGGTTCAGATCTTGAATGATGCCTCGTTGACCAAACAAAAAGTGGTATACAAAAAACTCCCCCTTTGTTGTGCTTACTGCCTTAAGATTGGCCATTTGCTCTTGTCGTGCTCTTCCTTTTCCTTTCAGGTCACTCTGGTGCGACCTCTTCGGGCAGACCTAAAGCCGAGCTCTGTCAAATGGCTAACGCCCCTCCCTCTGTCCCAAAGGCCTATCTGAGACAAGGCTCTTCTCCTCCCCCTCTGGTGCATAACGGGGAGACTTCTAATCTGGCCGGTCCTTCTTTGGGGGACCCTAGCCCCGTTGTTACCTCTGCGTGGGTTAAGAAGAAAAAGAAGAAAAATAGGAAACTCCACCGCAAATCTAAGAAACATAAGGCTCCTCTTTTGATTGATAACCTGACGATTGAGGACAGTCAGGAGATCCTTGCGTCTGCTACCACCAAAGCCACGTAGGTATATCATTCCTCTCCTCTTCCTTCTAGTGTCGCTGATGTTGTCCTCGATGTGGAGCTTGTTTCCCCGCACAAATCACTGGTTGTCGTTGGGTCCCCTGATGTGCCTTCGTTAGATTCACGGTTTTCTCATGTTTTGTCTGATCCCTTCACCAACCGTGTATGCTTGGATTTGGTTTCCTACCCTTATGGTTATTTTCTTTTGCGGAATGTTAATGTGGTGGATTCTTGTCTTTCTGTATCCCTCTCCAGGATCTCTGTTCAATCTTCTTCATTTTGCCTCTATGGTATGTCCCCCCGATTTCTCTCATCTATTCCTTCTATCCCCAAGCCTTCTGTCACCGAGCTTGAGATTTCAGGACCATGCTTGCCGTCCTCCTCCTATTCCTTCCCTCAATTGGTCTCCTGCACGAATGAAGCTAGTTTCTCCTCCTAGGGAATTTACCTCCCCCTCCCCTTTGGATCCAGATCCTAAGCCTCCTAAGATTATGGAAATCTCTAATTTCTAAGGGAACTCTCTTGTGAGCAATGATGCAAACTTCATTGACATTTCGGACATCAACTCTCAAGGTTCCCTTGATTACCTTGCTCTCGAATCTCGACCCTCTCACCCTGTCGCATATGAGGCACACTCTTCGTTGCATGCCATAGGAGTCCATGGAGGTGACAGCATGAGAGTCATTGGTAGGATGACCAGAAGCTGTTGTAAATCGCTATCTAGATTTTGTTCCAAATGAAGGGTCTCTTCTGGAATTGTAGGGGTGTCATGAATCTCCCTACCATCAACTACCTTAAATCTCTGATCCATTATCTCGCTTTGGACATCTTGTTCCTCTTTGATCCTTTTACTGATAGATCTCTAGCCATTGTTTTTAGGGATTCTATTGGGTTCAACAACATCCTGGCCGATGCCCTCTCTCCCAATATCTACTGCCTTTGACAGAATTCTATTGATCTCACACTTTTACACACCATGCCTCAAGCCATCTCTATTGTTAAACACTCTGAATCAGTGTTTTAGAAGTAATGCGTTGTAGTATAGCCGGTAAATCACATAGAACACTTAAAATTTATAGCTCAGAAAAGTCTGAGGTCGAACGTAGGGAGCAATATGGCAATTTATCTCAAGATCACAATTGCAATCAAGAATATAGTAATGTAATATCAATTTTAGGCACAAATGATATAAATATAGATTCAAGAGTCAATTTGGCAAAAAGATTAGGGTAAAAATGGTGATTTGAATCACCAATTACCCTATTACAATTCTACTTAAATAATGCAATAATATCAATCAACCAAATGCCACGTTAGATTAAGTGCTACAGTGTCTCAGAACCAGCACACAGAGGCAAAGGCCTCTCTTTCTCAAGACTCAGGGAGAGGCACAGCAGAGCACAGCACCAACAAAGGCGAAAGCCTGTTCTCTTCAGATTTCTCTAATTGTCGAGAGATAGGCAGCGAGGCAAAAACCTCCCTTATCTCTCTCTCTCTCTCCCTTTCTTTCCTTCTTTTCTTTCTCTCAAAGACCCGGGGTTAACCGGGTAATCAGGTAGGAACAATAACTTGATCCGGGAGTAGGGCTGCGGGTGTGAGGTCGCACCCGAGCAGTGAAACAGGTCGGGTCGGGTCGTATGCGGGTGCAGGGACCTCACCTGCAGTGTGTCGAGGCGATAAAGCCTCAGCACAAAAACAATTTATGCGCCTTTAGTTGCCCTTCAACGAATGATGTGTGACTATCTTGCACAGTCCCTTCACGTGTCAATCATCAGCTGGAGATCGAGTTAATTGGTGCAGCAGCTGATGTTAGAGTCCTGGAGTGAATCTGCGTTTCCTGGGTGTAGCACCTGGGTCTTTCGACACCAGAGAATTGAAGGTGAAGCCGGAGATGTCAAGGGGATGGCGGAGCACCGATGAAGGTACCTACAACAGAAATACAGGCTATAAGCCCTAGCTAAAATGCTCAGGAGGATCGCAATGGTGCATGAAGGCGATGGTGGCAATGACAAGCTGTGAGAGGGATCGGAGAGGGTTGGCGAAGGCATACTGTGAACATGATGGTGGTGGTGCTCGGTAGGGGGTTAAGGCAGGAAAACCCCTCAATTTCTTGAGGGGTTTTGCTCGCGTGGATGAGGTGGATCTTTTGGAATAGGTGGCGAGGCTTATGGCTTGGTGGAGAGCATTGCCGGAGTGATTGCCAGAGGGGATGAAGATGATGGCGTTGAGGGGGGAAACTGTGGTCGTGCGTATGTTGTAAGTGTGGGAAAGAGAAGTAAGGAGAGAGAGAAATGATCTGAGTAGGTAGCGGACGACGGGGAGAAGTGATGTCGGGTCTAGTGTGGCCGACGCCAGAGACGAAGAGAGCTCCGGTGGAAGAGAATCGGCAACGATGAAGGGGATTGGGGCGCCTGCTGGTATGGCACAACGTGGAAGACGGAGAGGAAGGAGAATCCACTGGTGGAATTGCAAGCAGATGATGAGAGTGGCCAGAGGGAGTCACCGGACGTCGTGGAGCTTTTCAGCCGGAAAGGAGGGAGAAAGGAGAGGTATTCCGGCCCAAAACAAACGTGAAGGGGATGGTTTATCCTTAGGGGTCTTTAAATAGGCCTTAGATGGAGGTTTGAAAGCTTAGAAACCAAGCTTTCAAGCTTGGTAAGTTCACCGGAGTAGGACGCCCACATCTCTCATACATTCGCATGAGAGATTGGGAAAGAATTGGAGACTTGGACATGGCTCAATAAGGAGATTACCTGACGAATCTCTCTTTCAATTTTGAGAGCGATTCGTCAAGTAATCACTGTGTTCTTGCAAAAAGAAGCTCACCGGAATAGGATTCCTCCATGACAATGGAGGAGGGACCTCTTTGCAAAGAGTGACGACAAAGATAGGGGGCATTTGCAAGGAATTTCAAAAGGTGAGGGGTTGTGCGAGAAAGAAAGAATCAGACTGGACCAAATTGTAAACTAGATCAACACAATCTCTTATTGGACTCAAATTTTGACACAAACCTAATTTGGACCTAAGAAATCCAATGGTGAAGTTGGATTTTGGTTTTGACCTAGTTTGACTGGGTAATTTATGCAAAAATCTAAATTAGGGCAATAGTCTGTTTGAGATTCTGTTTTAGGTCAAAATTGGTTCAGTTGGTCAAATCAAAGATGAAAAACCTTAGAGAATATTTTTTTATGATTTTTAGAGGATTTAGATGAATTTAATCCTAACCAGAACCTCAGCTAATTAAGTGGGTCTATTTTTAAGGTTTCAGATGTCCATTAATTCTTGAAATACATGAAAATCCATTTTTGTCTGCATGGACCCACTGATTTGGTATTAATGACTAAATGACCTTGAATAAACCCCTGGCATACCCCGTGGTTATTCTGTATTTGTGATAAGATGGTAAAATTACAGAAATAACCCTATTTTGATATTTACTTCTCAAAACAACTCATCCTACTCAAGAGACCTTCTAACTGATATGTAGGAGCTTTCATTGACTTTATAAGACCAAATTGAGCTAGTTATGGCTCATGATGGTGTTCCCATCATACCCTCATGCCTAGCTTTTGCTAATCCCTTAGCAAAATTCTATGAATCAAACCAGTTATCTAAGTCGGATGTAACCGTCAGGATGCCTTATTAAGCTGCATCTCTAGGAGTCAGATCTTAATACCAACAATAGACCTAGAGGTACTCAAGTACTAGCCCAAATCCAGACCTGACTAGCTTTCGCCTCAGTCTGTCGCAAAAGTTTCTAAGGCCCACAGGAACTAACCTAAGGTTCGTTGAACCCAGCGGTTAAAGTACCCGTGTTTGAAACATGGTTAGACCAGGTTCAGTTTGCCAGTGCATTTTTGTATGAGAGATGGAAGAATTTTCATTTGTGGAGAGCTTTTCTCTCTTTTTTTCTTGCCATTATATTTTTCCTTAGATCCATCTTCAAATTGGCCCTAAACACGATCTGTATCGGATTCCTTGTCCCCACCATCAATCCTCGCAGGGTCCCTGGCAATCGATGCTTCAGGATAGCACAGCCATGGCAACCCCGAGAACCCTGACTTTCGAGATTTTGGGATAATCTCGCCCATGGTGTTCTGTAGCTAAATCCATACCCTGGCAATTGACATTTCGTGATAATGCCGCCCATGGAATCTGAACCAGCACAGGGTGCTTACATGCCCCGGTAGAATATTTAGATATCTTAGGAGACAAGCATCGTGGAGACAATATGTTATTGCACATCTTAAAGGGGAATTTCTCGCTTCTCTGCACCGGGGACCCATCCAAATCAATTTGTGTTTTCGAGCTGGTCGTAAGCAAGATCTTAGGACCATTTTCAGAATAGAAGAAATGCCTTTTGGCATGATTTCATTATTTAAAGTGCACTAAACCAGACTGTGTGTGGTTTTAGGGTGCTTAAGTTACCGAGTCCCGCAAACAAGGGTTAATTAAGTAGGTCGAATACTCCCTAAACCTTAGTCCTAATACATAAGCTTTATATTTTCCCCAACCTCTTGAGGACTAATTTGGATCGTGACAAGTACGTGAGTGTTTAAATCTAATCAGATCCAAGAGGCCTAAGGTCGGTATTCGCCATTAATCCCTTAAGTTTTAGCCTCCAAGGTCTTTATTCATCATTCGATTCAACCTATAAGTTAAGTAAGTTTCATATTACTTTGAAGGGACTCAATTTCTTTTATCTTTTTGCTTCTTTCTTCTCTTTTCAATTTCTCTTCCCTCCTTTTCTCATTTTTCTCAAAAATAGCTCTCCTTTTTCCTCAACCTCCTTTTTTTTTCTTTGATGAAACCCTTTTTTGTGAATTGATTCTCATGGCGTTTTATACTTTAATATGCCCCCATGCCTATGATTTGTAATGTCCTCATTGTAAATTAGGTGGGTTTGAATTCAGCTTAGATCGTACATTAGAATAGGTTCAAAGGGTGGGTTAACGGGTCGGGATGACTATTGTGGACGATTTCAAACTCTGGTACGAGTACTAGAGGTGAAGTCGACTGCTCTAATGGACGAACCCTAAAGTGCAATTTGAGTTCAGCAAAGAGATGTGTCAAAAGGGTTTCAGGTTCTACACTTTAATACGCCCCCATGCCTATGATTTGTAATGTCCTCATTGTAAATTAGGTGGGTTTGAGTTCAGCTTAGATCGTACATTAGAATAGGTTCAAAGGGTGGGTGAACGGGTCGGGATGACTATTGTGGACGATTTCAAACTCTGGTACGAGTACCAGAGGTGGAGTCGGCTGCTCTAACGGACGAACCCTAAAGTGCAATATGAGTTCAGCAAAGAGATGTGTCAAAAGGGTTTCAGGTTTTTCAAGAAAATGACGGGTTGCCTCCCATTAAATGCTGAGTTTAACGCCATTAGCCAAGCGCAATACGTTCAGGGAGAATGGAGATCAAAGGATAGCTCAGCCAAGTTCGTATCAGTGAGTTCAATGAATGGCTTGAGTCGCTGGCCATTCACAATGAAAGGTTCAAAATTAAGGCTGGGTTGACTGATTTCGACGGCTCCATTTCCAAAGATTAGTCTCACCAAGAATGGTCCAAGCCATTTAGATCTGAGTTTGCCTGGGAAAAGTTTTAGCTTAGCATCAAAGAGTAGGACCTTCTGACCTGGGTGGAAAGTTTTTCTAGATATGTGTTTATCATGAAAAGCCTCCACCTACTCTTTGTAAATTTACAAGTTCTCATACGTGTTATTGTGTAGTTCCTCGGTCTCACTTATTTGAAGCTGACGGTGGGTTCCAACCTTAAGCAGATCTAGATTACACTTCCGTACTGCCCAATAAGCTTTGTGCTCCATCTCGATGAGAAGGTGACATTCCTGCCCATACACCAATTTAAATGGAGACATACTTAATTGGGTTTTGTGGGAGATCTTATAAGCCCACAAAGCTTTTGGAAATCGGGCCAACCAGTCCTTCCTGTCAGGCGAAATAGTGACCTGGAGGATCTCCTGATTAGACAGTTCAACCAATCCATTGGTTTGGGGGTGGTAAGGAGTCGAGATTCGGTGTGACACCCCGTACTTGGTCATCAGGGATCTGAACTATGCATTTGTAAAATGGGCCCCTCTATTAAACATAATGGCACGTAGGACACCAAACCTAGAAAAGATGTGCTAATGAAAAAATTTGATTACCACCTTGTAATTGTTGGTTCGGGTCAGGATAGCTTCGATCCATTTAGACACGTAGTCTACAGGGAGGAGAATGTATTTGAAGACATCTGATTTAGGGAGGGGTCCCATAAAATCAATCCCCCATATATCGAAGATTTCACATACGAGAATCGGCTGTAAAGGCATCATATTGCGGTGGCTCATGTTGCCCAAGGTCTAGCAACGAGTGCATGCCTTACAATAGTCGTTTGCATCCTTGAAGGTCGTAGGCCAATAAAAGCCGTACTGGAGGACTTTAGCTGCGGTTTATGTCTGGAGAACTATCCGCTACAGGCCTGGTCATGGCAGAAGGACAAAATGTCCTGAATTTCCGCTTTCAGGATGCATTGTCTGATGATTTGATCAGCACCAATGCGGAAGAGGTACGCATCTTCCCAGATGTAGTACTTGGCATCAGAAAGCAACTTGTCCTTCTTGGCGTTCGGCCAATCAGACGGGATCTGATGTGATGCCAAGTAGTTAACTAAATCAGCATTCCAGGGAAGTCCTACACCATTAGTCAGGATGTGCTCATTAGGAAAGTGTTCTGTGATTGGTCTGGAAGGGTCGATGATATCAGAAGGAAGGCGGGACAAGTGATCAGCTACCACATTTTATTTTCCCGCCTTGTCGTGAATCTCGAGGTCAAATTCTTGCAATAGTAAGATCCAGCGAATTAGTCGAGGTTTCGTGTCCTTCGTGAGGAGGTGACTCACTGCAGTTTGATCTGAGTATATGATAACACTGGAACCCAAAAGATAAGATCGAAATTTTTCGAGGTCAAATACTACAGCTAGCAGCACTTTCTCAATAACTGTGTAATTACGCTAAGCCTCGTCAAGTGTCTTGCTGGCGTAGTAGATGACCACGGGTTTTCCGTCTATTTTCTACCCAAGTACCTCACCCACTGCATAGTCAAACGCATCGCACATGATCTCAAAGGGTGGAGGCCAGTCAGGATTGCAAGATTGGTGCTTGAGTAACTCGATCACACAAACTCTCAAGTGCATGAGTGCACTCCTTGGTAATTTTGAAGGGGACATCCTTTGAGAGAAGATTAGTCAGGGGGTGCATGATTTTCGAGAAATCAGGAATGAAACGGCAGTAAAAACCAACGTGCCCCAGGAAAGAACAGATGTCCTTGACCGAGCCAGGCATGGGTAGTTTGGAAATCAAATTAACCTTAGGTCGATCAACCTGGATGCCTTTTTCAGAGACGAGGTGACCCAAGACAATTCCCTCATGTACCATGAAGTGACTCTTTTCCCAGGAAAGAACCAGATTCTCGTTGATACAATCCTTAAGGATTTAGACCAAGTGTAGGAGGCAATCATCAAAAGATTTCCCAAATACCAAGAAGTCGTCCATGAAGACTTCATGGTATTCACCTACCATATCTGAGAATATAGCAAGCATGCATCGCTAAAAAGTAGCAGGTGCATTGCAGAGATCGAATGGCATCCTACGGAACGTGTATGTCCCAAAGGGGCAGGTGAAGGTAGTTTTATCTTGGTCCTCAGGATGGATTGCCACCTAGTTATAACTAGAGTACCTATCCAAGAAGCAAAAGAATCTATTCCCTACCAATTTCTCGAGTATCTGATCAATAAATGGTAGTGGGAAATGATCCTTTTTCATGGAGGCATTTAGTCTTCGGTAATCAATACAGACTCCACGGGTTTGCGATGCGGGTTGGTATAGTCTCTTCGGTTTCAGTCGTAATGACAGTGAGTCCTGCCTTTTTGGGCACAACCTGGATTGGACTCACCCAACGATTGTCGAAGATCGGGTAGATGATACTTGCATCTAACCACTTGATGATCTCCTTTTTCATGACATCCTACAGGTTCAGATTCAGGCGTCTTTGCATTTCACGGGATGGTCGTGAATCCTCTTCGATGTAGATGTGATGATGCCAGTCAAGTCATCGAGAGTCCAACCAATGGCTTTCTGATGCTACTGGAGGATAGAAATCAGACGGGTTTCTTGATTAGAGGTAAGGCGTGAATTGATAATCACAGGAAATGTCTGATTAGAACCCCAAAAGACATATTTGAGATGGTCAGGGAGGGGTTCAACTCCATGACTGGATTTTCAGTAGCAGTAGGTGGTTCAAGGTGAGGTTCAGGAGCAACAACAGGAGCTCAAAGTATCTCTAGGTCTGGTTCAGGCTCTTCTAAGTGTGGGGTTTGATCCTCTTGTGGTTGATCATCAGAGTTAAGCAGGTTTTCTTTGACACATAAGTTGTCAACCACAGACTCAATGTCGCAAAATTGTTTGATAACCCCACAATTAATTCCTCCTTAGGCCTTAAAGATATCGATTTTTAGTGTCCTGCTTCAAAATTTTAACTCAATTTGGCCCTCCTCACAATTGATGTTGGCCCTAGCTGTGGCCAAAAAAAGTGTCCCTAAAATGGGTAGTGTGTTCTCCAAGTTCTCAAGAGCATCCATGTATAAAACTATAAAGTCCACAAGGAAGTATAAATCACGTATCCTAACTATAACATCCTCAAGAATTCCTTCTGGTGACTTAATAGATCGATCAGCCAACTACAATGTCACCTCTATCGGTTTAAGCTCAGATTCTTCAAGGTGGTCAAGTAGGGATGTAAGTATTAGGTTTATGGAGGCTCCTAAATCCAATAATGCATGATCAAATTTAATATCACTGATTGTACAGGAGATCAGAGGGGTACCGGGATCTTTTGGCTTAGGTGGGAGTTTACTCAAAATGACAGAGTAGGCTTGCTCCAGCAATACGATCGGGCTCCCGCCTTTGGTTTGTGGCTTACGCTTTGGTGTACATACATATTTCAAGAATCTTGCGTAAGTCGATACATGGCAAATTGCATCCATCAACGGGATGTTTATTTGGACTTGCTCAAAGAGATTGACTAGGTCATCCTCGAGAGCCACGATTTTGGGTTTCTTCTTTCCCTTGGTCAAGGCCTCGAGAAATGGAACCTCTACAGGTTCCTCTAGAATTGGTCCATGTTCTTGATCTGTGACAAGAGTATCCTGAATGACCAATCTAAGGTTTGGGTTTGAACTACCAGGCTGAGAGTGGCTTAGGTAAGGTGGTTCCTAAGTTGTTTTGTCACTACGGGTGGTAACAGAATTCAGTCCTGCCTGGTTCTAGGTTGGGGTAGTTAAAAGAGGTGGTTGCTGCTGATAGCCTGCATATGATGTCGAAGCCTCCATCCCGTCAGGTGATGGAGTAGAAGGGGTTTGATAGACAAAGTGAGCCTGACCCTGAGTCGGGTTCATAACGTGCCTCTGATTCGGCACGTTATTTGGATTGGGTAAAGGTTGCGAAGGGAGTACACTAGGTTAGCAGTGGTTTGCCATTTGGCAGAGTTGATTGCGAACCTCTGTGATCTCATCTTTGTGCTATTTTTGCATAGCCGCATTCGTTTTATGAATGTCAGCCAGAGTCTAAAGGATAAGAGTCCTTTGATCTTCTCGAGTTGGCCCAGTTTGGAAAGTCGGGTTGGGCCGAGGCTGAGGTGGGTGATATGGACGAGAAACTTGTGGTCGAGGTTGATATTCAGGTCCCTGATTTTGATTGTTCCCTGACCATGTGCAATTAGGATGATTACGCCATCCAGGGTTATAGGTGTTGAAGAAAAGATCGTTCTGAATGGCATTGAGGTCCTCATAGATCTGAGGAACCTCAAAGAAATCAGAAGACGAGAGTTCAGAGTTCCCCCAACTAGAGTAGGCAGATCCAGAGTTTCTTCCTAACCCTAGATTAGACAGGGATGGGTATGGATCCATCCCCTGAGAAGATCGGTGGTAGATGTTGTGCACAACCTCCCTCCCAGAGGGTGGTTGTGTGAACGGGTTTTGAGCAGAGGTGGCTCGCTGTAGATGTCAAGTCAGCTCATCTACCTTCTTCTCAATGATAGAGACCTTGTCCAGGTGATTGGTCATTAACTCCAAGTCGACAGAAGAGGACAGGCCCTGGGTCTTATGTGCCTCCCACAGATTCGTCAATGCACGAACATTCGTCCGGTCAAACATGCCCATAGATTCATTATTGATGGAGTTCTCACACATATTCTCAAGAATCCCCCACACGGTGTCTTCGTGTTGACCCATGATGTTTCCTCCACAGGTCGCATTGATGAATAATCGAATATCCTCACGGAGTCCCTAGTAAAAAGGTTGGACTTGTTTCCATTTAGGAACTCCGTGGTGGGGGCACTTTCGCATGAGATCCAGAAAGCGATCCCATGCCTCATGAAGTGGTTCTCCTACTTGCTACGTGAAATGTGTGATCTGGTGTCGCAGAGCATTTGTCTAACCAACAGGGAAGAACTTTTTCAAAAACTCGGATTGCAGTTCAACCCACATGTTGATTGGATGAGTTAGGGTTTGGTACCAGTGAGTGGCCTTGTCCATGAGAGAGAAGGAGAACATTTTCATGAGCAAGATATCCCGATTTTGAGCTTCTGACTCGAAGGTCTGAGCTAGATGCTTGAGTTGCTTGATATGCTGGAAGGGATCTTCAGAATTAAGCCCATGAAATTAAGGAATAACATAAATCATGTTGGGCTTGAGTTCATTATTAGGACCTCCAGCTGGGATTTGGACTCGCGGTTCGGTCGCCATTGCAGCGGTATTGTAATGATCTTATCATAGGACACTGCGGTGGATTCATAAAGGACTAGAATAGATCGTTGAGGCACTGAAGCTGATTCTGGAGATTGTTTTCTTCTTCTGCTGGTTGTTCCATGAATATGGATGAAGGAGATCTAGGCTCAGATGAATCAGAAGATTTGTCGATCTGGTCCGGTGGTTGCACAAATAGAGAAGTCGAGGCTTGGCCTCAACGAGAGTGAATAGCTAATGGAGGCCTCAAGGGTGGCCTTAGGGACCTCCTCCCAAACATGCACTGATGGAGAAGACGAGGGGTAGAAGGTGTGATGAACCCAATCATGACACCCAAATATCTTAGGATGACTATAGAGGTTCAGGGCAGATGATACCCCTAGATCAGAAAGTTGTCCACCTGAGAATTACCTAAGCAACTAGGAAGGGAGAGTCCCACAAAGACCCGTACACGGTAGAGCGTCCCCACAGGTTATAAGATTTCCCCCACCCGACCTTCCTTGTCACTGAGGGTTCAGGTAGACCAGAATGGTGACTTGACCTCTTAAGTCTACCAATTTTAGAGCGTGTGTGCTTAGGATTTCACTTGAAATTTACGATGTTTTTGTGAGTGGTGACCTAATTTGAAGATTGGTTGACCTCGCAAGGTGGGTCAACTTCACCTTATTTGTCCTTGATTATTAGGTCCCGACTTTTAGGATTCAAGTGAGATTTAGAATTTGATTCTTAGGGTTTGCTTCTTAGGTAAGTTCAATCAAGGCTTAGGACACACACTGTTTGGGAAGATTGATTCTTTTTTTAAGCAAGTGTGTCTCTAAAACCCTAGAATGGAAACCCCAATAGGCTCTTAATTGGTTAATTAATTAATTCCAAATCTGGCACCTAGGGCTCAATCAAGAAGGTGGTAGCCCTAGGTGTCTTAAATCCCTAAGTAGGTGCAAGAATCAAGTTTGGGATGTTTTCTAAAAAAGAATGTATCAAATCAAGCAACTTATAATGATTAATCTAAGAATAGAATGCAAGTTAGCCCTAATTGATTTTTTTCCTCTTTTATCTTTTTCAGCATCAGGGGCTTAGGAGAAAGTGGATGTAATTTACCTGCCCCTAGAGTGTTTGGTGCGTGTCTAACTCTCCTTGGTTGGATTCCCTTGCACAGATCACAACAAAATAGATAGAGCAAGTTAGTATCAAATTAGATATTGCAATCAGGAGATCAAATTGTACGTTGCTCCCCAACAATGGTGTCAAAATGTTAAATGCTCTGAATCGGTGTTTTAGAAGTAATGCACTGTAGTATAGTCGATAAATCATGTATAACACTTAAAATTTATATCTCAGAAAAATCTGAGGTCGAATGCAGGGAGCAATATGGTAATTTATCTCAAGATCACAATTGTAATCAAGAATATAGTAATGTAATAGCAATTTCAGGCACAAATGATATAAATATAGATTCGAGAGTCAATGTGGCAAAAAGATTAGGGTAAAAATGGTGATTTGAATCACTAAATTACCCTATTACAATTCTACTTAAATAATACAATAGTATCAATCAACCAAATGTCACGTCAGATTAAGTGCTACAATGTCTCAGAACCAGCACACAGAGGCAAAGGCCTCTCTTTCTCAAGCCTCAGGGATAGGCATAGCAAAGCACAGCACCAACAAAGGTGAAAGCCTCTCCTCTTCAGATTTCGTTAAGTGTCAAGAGATAGGTAGCGAGGCAAAACCCCCCCTTCTCTCTCTCTCTTTCCTTTTCTTTCCTTCTTTTCTTTCTCTCACAGACCCAGGGTTAATCGGGTAATCAGGTAGGAATAGTAACCAGATCCGAGAGCAGGGCTGTGGGCGTGAGGTCGCAACCAAGCAGTGAAACAAGTCAGGTTGGGTCGTGTGCGGGTGCACGGACCTCACCCACAGTGTGTCGAGAAGATAAAGCCTCGGCACAAAAACAATTTATGCGCCTTCAGTTCCTCTTCAACGAACGATGTGGGACTATCTTGCACAGCCCCTTCGCATGTCAAACATCAGCTGGAGATCGAGTTAATTGGTGCAGCAGCTGACGTTAGAGTCCTCGATTAAGGACTTGGAAAGAGTCTTGGAGTGAATCAACATTTCCTGGGTGTAGCACCTGGGTCTTTCGACATCAAAGAACTAAAGGTGAAGCTGAAGATGTCAAGGCGATGGTGGAGCTCCAATGAAGGTACCTGCAATAGAAATACGGGCTATAAGCCCTAGTTAAAATGCTCAAGTGGATCACAATGGTGCGATGAAGGCGATGGTGGCAGTGACGAGCTATTAGAGGGATCAGAGAGGGCTGGCGAAGACGTACTGTGAACGTGATGGTGGTAGTGTTCGGTAGGCAGTTAGGGTATGCAAACCCCTCAATTTTTTAAGGGGTTTTGCTTGCATGGATGAGGTGGAGCTTTTGGGATAGGTGGCGAGGATTATGGTGTGGTGTAGCAGATGGAGAGCCTCATCGAAGTGATTGCCAGAGGGGATAAAGATGACGACGTTGAGGATGGAAACGGTGGTCGTGCATATGTCGTAAGTGTGGGAGAGAGTAGGGAGAGAGAGAAATGATGTTATGAACGCGCGGCTTCAGATGTCTGGGAGCTGGCCCAGACATCGGACCAGACGTCTGGGATTTGATTTTTTTTCAACACGTGCGGTTTCGTTTGCGCGCCTGAGCACGCAGACCTGCGAACGCACCCCCTCTCTTTCTCCCTCTCCCTCTTGCGGGCGCAAGCTGCGCCCCTCTCTCTCGCTCTCTCTCTCTTTCTCTCCCCGCGCGGCTTTAAAAAGCCCCGCCCTCACTCTCACCTCCGCCCCCTTCCTCTTCTCCTTCCAACCGATGCGCGAGTGCGAGTGAGCGAGCGGCGGCGGTGGCAGCCGCAACGAGTGCGGGAGGAGGTGCTGCGCGAGAAGAGGAGGCGCTCGACCATGAGGGCGAGCTTGCCATGGCTGCTAGAGCTTGCCGGCGGGGGAGCAGCAGACGCGGGGTGACGCGGGAGGCCTGCTGCAGCTCGAGCAGCAAGCGGATGAGGCACGGCGCGGCCGTGCGTCGCGAGCGGAGGGCGAGTCGCGCTCTGACTCTGGAAGTTTTTCCAGAATCAGACGTCTGGGTTTCCAACCAGACGACGGGGAAGACGTCTGGAGTACGGTCCAGACGTCTGAAAGGTAAGTTATTTTCATACCTTCTTCCTTTTCTTCGGCCATCCGTACTGAGAGAGAGAAATGGGTACGCGCAGGTTCTGGATTCGCCATCCAACGCGAATCAAACATCTGGCTGCAGTGCCAGACGACGGGAACGACTTCCAGACCTCCGGGGTGACCATCGGACGTCTAGGAACTAGGCCAGACGCCCCCGCAGGCTTCTGGACGTCTGAGAGACCACGCAGGACAAGGTACCATCTGATCCCCATTTTTAAGACATCTGGAAGAAGTTCCAGACGTCGGATTTTGCTCTGTTTCGTCGTTTTTGACCCATTCAAGGCCCGTTCGGAGTCCGTTTTCCGCGTTTCGAGTTGCGTGCCTTTCGGAATTAAATCCTCTACCCGTCTACAGTAGTTGTATACTGTTTTGAGAAACTCCTTGTGTTTGATCCTTGTGATAGGACCCCGTTCCATTGTAGTCTCGGGGGTTGCAGAGGTACGCGGGATTCCCGACCACGCCCCCAGTACGCCTGTTGTAACCGGTAGAGTGGCTTTTAAGTTTATTAGTATAATCTGTTTAATTATGAAACCATAAATAGAACCTAGGATATTGCATGAATCCTAGGAATGAGAAACTAGAATGAATGGTAGATCCTAGGGTGTTGCATGAATCCTAGGGCTGGAAAACTAGATTGTATGATAGATCCTAGGGTATGGCATGAATCCTAGGATGGGAAGAACTAGTGGAATATATGAATACTACAGTCTTGGAAAATGTGGAAAGGAAATAATAGCTACCTGTAAATTGGTTTAACAGCTGCCTGTTGTGAATAAATGAGCATGTCTGAGAATATGGGATGTATGAACTTGAAACTGGAAAGGTGAAACCTGAATGTGCTGAGTTAAAAGAACTGGAACCCTACGGGGAATTAGGAGTGGAACTCTTGGAAAGAGGAAGGAATGGAACTGAGAAAGAAAGGCGTGGTAGTGTGCTGTCTCTTGAGTACGTAGTACCAAGGGAGGTACCTGTACCTGTTTAGTGCAGAGCGGAGCCAGCCGCCCTAGGGACCCAGGGTCAGGACTGGCCACTTTGTACCGACTTGCTGGCCCTCGTGTACGTAGTACCGAGGAGAGCTACTAGTGTAGGGAGGTACTAGCTACCCCATGGGCCCCGGGGTTCTGCTAGCCTCCTACACCGACTTGTTAGGCCCACTGGGCAAACCAGGGTAGTCAGGCGAGGGTGCGCGGACTGTGGAGGGGCAAGGCCCCTGTTTGGTTACTGTGGAGGGGTTGGACCCCTGTTACTGAGAGGGCTCTGCCCTGTACTGGTTCCGTGCTGTGCTTTGGGCGCACCCGTTAACGGAAACGACTGACCGCATGCTAGTGCTGGTTAGCTACCTGTGCGTTTATCACGCGTGCCGTAGTCACCGTTACGCCTGTCCGTGACCTTGGGGTGGTTGACTGAGAGTAGGATCACCACGGGGAACTCTCCCGACCAGGAGAGCACCACGTGCTACTTCTACTGTTCGGAAAAGACTGCAATCAAGATCGTTCCTACGAGGAACATTCGAGATCAAGTGAAGGATCTAAGAAATAAATGAAACCGTGAGACAATTGAAAGACGTAAATAAAGAAAGTAACAGGACATAACAGCTACTGTACACTCTACTGTTTCTTTGTTTTAGTTGCCACTCTACTCAATGTTTTGCTGACGTGTTACACTCGTTACTTTTCAGGACCATGTGTTGAGCAGCCAGGGTCAGCTGCTGCAGAGGACGCTGGGCCGAGTAGGGTCCAGTAGAGTTACCACTATTCTTTTGTACCCCTTTTGTTTCCGCTGTAGTGAGTAGTTCTTATTACCGCTGTACTTTTCTTTACCTGCAGTTCATATTATGTTATGAATGCTGTTCTACTGTTGTGGTGGTATATACTGTAGTGGTTTCTTTCCTTACTGCTGTATTTTCTTACTGTTAGTTATATTCATGCTGAATGTGGTTTATTTTACTGCTCTTTTGGTTACTTCCTCGTTGGATAACCAGGTCTTGGGATTAGTCGAGTCGGTCCGGTTCTCATGTCTCGTAGGGACTCGGGAATCGGGTCGTTACAAATGATCTAAGTAAGTAGCGAACGACGGGGAGGAGAAGCGACACCGGGTCTGGTGTGGTCGACGTCGAAGATGAAAAGAGCTCTAGTGGGAGAGAATTGGCGACGATGAAGGGGAATGGGGCACCCGCTGGTTTGGCGCGACACGGAAGATGGAGAGAAAGGAGAATTCGCTGGTGGTATTGTGAGTGGATGATGAGAGTGGTCAGAGGGAGTCGCCGGAGGTAGTGGAGCTTTTCGGCCGGAGAGGAGGGAGGAAGGAGAGGTATTCCGGGCAAAAACGTGCATGAAGGGGACGGTTTGTCCTTAGGGGTCTTTAAATAAGCCTTAGATGGAGGTTTGAAGCTTGGAAACCAAGATTTCAAGCTTGGTAAGTTCGCCAGAGTAGGACACCCATATCTCTCATGCATTCACATGAGAGATTGGGAAAGAATTGGAGACTTGGACATAGCTCAATAGGAAGAAGATTACCTGACGAATCTCCCTTTTAATTTTGAGAGGGATTCGTTAAGTAATCAC
This sequence comes from Thalassia testudinum, assembly GCA_037157565.1. Lineage (NCBI taxonomy): Eukaryota > Viridiplantae > Streptophyta > Magnoliopsida > Alismatales > Hydrocharitaceae > Thalassia > Thalassia testudinum. The sequence continues at coordinate 3,424,183 of JAZHRO010000061.1, forward strand.
TATGTTCTTGCCAAAAGAAGCTCGCCAGAGTAGGATTCCTCCACGACAATGGAGGAGGGACCTCTTTACAAAGAGTGCCAACAAAGATAGGGGGGTATTTGCAAGGAGTTTCAAAAGCTGAGGGGTTGTGCGAGAAAGAAAGAATCGGACTGGACCAAATTGCAAACTAAGTCAAGACAATCTCTGATTGGGCCCAAATTTTGATAAAAACCTAATTTGGATGTAAGGAATCCAACGATGAAGTTGGATTTTGGTTTTGACCTAGTTTGACTTAGTAATTTATGCAAAAACCTAAATTGGGGCAATAGTCTATCTGAGACTCTGTTTTGGGATAAAATGGGTTCAGTTGGTCAAATCAAAGATGGCAAACCATAGAGAATACTTTTATATGATTTTTAGAGGGTTTAGATAAATTTTATCTTGACCAAAACCTCAGTTAATTAAGTAAATCTATTTTTAGGGTTTCAGATGTCCATTAATTCTTGAAATGTATGAAAATTCGTTTCTGTCTACATGGATCCACTTATTAAGCATTAATGACTAAATGACCTTTAATAAACCCCTAGCATATCCCGTGGTTATTTTGTATTTGTGATAAGATGGTAAAATTATAGAAATAACCCTGTTTTTATCTTTTCTTCTCAAAACAACTCATCCTACTCAAGAGACCTTCTGACTGATATGTAGGAGCTTTTACTAACTTTATAAGATCAAATTGAGCTAGTTATGGCTCATGATGGTGTTCCCATCATCTGTCAGTTACGGAACTCATTCCTCCATGGTTTGCCTTACTGGTGTTTATGCCTCTTGTTCGACTAATTCCCACAAAGATCTTTGGGATCACCTTTCTCTCATCCATCCCTCGCTCGTTGCTCCCTGGCTAATAGGTGGGGACTTCAACTGCATCCTTAGGGCCATTGACAAAAGTGGGGGTAACCCATTCCGTGAGTCCCAAGCTGTTGATTTCTGCTCCTAGAAGGACTCTCTTGGTCTGCTTGAATTCCCTATAGGTGGTAATCAACTCTCTTGGTGTAATGATAGGAAGGGTAGCACCAAGATTTTTGTCTCCTCTTCCTGTAGGAAGCTAGATATTTATCCATAAGGAACTCGAACCATCCTCCCATCCTCTTTTCATTTCAGAATAATTCTCCTATCAAACCTCACCCTTTTCGCTTTCAAATTATGTGGATGCATGATTTAGGTTTCAAAACTCTTGTTTCCAACATCTGGTCCTATTCAGGCATTGGCTCTTCCTCTAATCTTATCGATCTGTTTTATTTCAAACTCTACACTCTTCCCTTCAACATTGGAACAGATTGACCTTTGGTGATATACATTTTTTGGTTGGGTCCCTTGTCATGACGATCTTGAGGCTAAACTCGCTTCCCACTAGGACGAAGCCTCTGCCGCTGAGCTCTTGATATTCGTATCCATCTTAACGACGCTCTTGCTAAATTATCTGATTTTCTTACTCAAAAAGCCAAAATCCACTGGATCCACCTTGGGAAGGGGAATAACGCCTTCTTTTTTGCTTCCATCAAGAAGCATTTTGCGAAACATAATAACAACTCTCTCACCTCTTCGATTGGGGACGGCTCCTGGGTCCGGGCAATGTCTAAGGCGACATCCTTCTTCCGCAATCTTCTTTCTTCTGAAGGGAGTGGTGATATTGACAACCTGCTTCAAGAGATTCCCCATATTATTTCCACTTCGGACTCGGCTCTTCTTACCCAACTGCCTTCAGAAATTGAGATCTTTGACACCCTTTCCCATATGCCATCCAATTCCACATCGGGTCCGGATGGCTTTAATGTAGAATTTTACCGCTCTTGTTGTTATATTATTAAAGGGGATGTGGTCAAGGCCAATGGCCATTTCTACTCTGATCACTCTGCTCCGAGATCCTTCAATTCTAACTTCATTGCTCTCATCTCCAAAAATCCCACTGTTAATGACCTCTCGGATTTCAGGCCCATTAGTCATTGCAATGTGCTCTACAAATTTGCTTCTGCCATTCTTGCTTCCAGATTATCTACCCTCATGCCGAAAATCATTTTCCCTAAACAAGATGGTATCATCCATGGCCGTTCCATCCACTACTAAAAAATTAAGGTTTAGTCACGGCTATTTGGTCACGGTTCTACCTAAAATCATGACTAAAGAAATTAAGGATAATTATTTTGTTACCGACATTTCCGTCATGGTTTAAGAACCCTTACCAAAGCCTATGGTCACAGTTCCACTTGAAACCGTGACCATAGGCTTGGGTATGAAAAAAAAATTTCCCTCCACTTTTTCCCTAAACCCACTGCCGCCATTACCTTCCCCCTCCCTCAACTCCCTAGCCCCCTCCCTAACGGCGCAGCTCTCCCTCTCTCAACCATCCCCGACGACGCAATTCCCTCCTTTCTGGCCTAAGGCGCCTCCTTCGACCATCCCCACCCCAGCATCACCTCTCCTTCCCCTCAAGAAAGCCGTCGAAAACCCACTGCTGCCCCCATCACCTTCCCCCTCCCTCGACTCCCCAGGCCCGTCCCTGATGGCGCAACTCCCTCGACCATCTGCTGCCCCCTTCCCTCTCTCGACGAAGGTGCCTCCCCTGACCATCCCTTCCCCAGCAGTGCCACTCCTCCCCCTCGAGGTCGCCACCTCTCTTCCTCCCTCATCTTCCCCGGCAACACCTTTGTTACCTCTACCACTGCTACAGTTCATTTCATTCATTCCTCCTCCAACTCCACTTCTCTTGATATCCTGACTGCTAGGGTTATTGTTGTTATAGTACTTGGTGGATCTATGGACTGCAGATTGGCTCAAGGAGATCTACTAACCTCAATGTTGAAGTGTTGTAAGTGTACTTTTGGAATTAAGTCTTTGATTACATTTCTACTACTTTTGAGCTTTCCCAATGCTTGGATCACAAGGTCCATAGCTCCAACGTGATTTTTCAGCTAAACTCAAGGAAAGCTTTTGATCGTGTGGAATGGGAAGCTCTTTTTCATATCCTCAGTAAATTTGGCTTCTCCGATTATGCCATCAATCTCATCAAATGTTTTGTTCGGCACGATGGCTCTTCCATCTTGGTTGATGGCTACTCTACCCCTTTTTTCAAGGTTTCTCAAGGCTTGAGACAAGGCTATCCTCTATCTCCCTTCCTCTTTGACATCTTCATGGAACCTTTCATTCGGGGCATCAAAGAGTTAGCTTTCCACGGCTAGATCTCCCCCTTCTCCATCAAGAGAGGAGTCCCTTCTCCTCTTGCCTCGCTTTATGCAAATGACATCATTCTTTTTCTGAATGGGAACCTTAGATCCATCTCTAACCTCAAAGTCTTCATTCAGAATTTTGAATCTCAATTTGGCCAAAGACTCAACTTGTCTAAGTTCTTTTGCTTTGTGGGAAAGCACTTCCCTCTTGGCCAGCTTTCTCGTATTCTCGAAATTACCGGTTTCCAATTGGGCTCTTTCCTCTTCACCTACCTCGGATGCCCTATCTTCGCTAACCGTGCCAAAATCTCTTATTTCTAGCCTCATTGATAAAGTCCTTTCTAAACTTTCTAGTTGGAAAGCTAATCTCCTTTCTGGCCAATGACTTCACATCCTGGCAGCCATTGAGGTCCCTAAAATAGTCATCAGGAGAGTAGAGTCTGCTCTTACTAATTTCTTTTAGGCCTCTTCTGATTCATCCAAGTGTCATCACTGGATCGTTTGGAATCGAATCTGCCACCCTACTCACTGCGGAGGTCTTGGGGTCCATAATATCTCCTTGGTCATCCATGCCTTTAGAATGAAATGTGTCTGGGACATTCTCTTTAGCGACTCTCCTTATGCTACCTTGATGAGAAATCTTTATGGTTATCTCTCCATCTCCTCTCCTCACCTCCCCCCCAGACTCAAGCCTCTGGCGAAGGCCTATTGGGACATGCTTCCTTTCCTTCGTTGGAATGTGAAGGAGGGTATGATCGACTTCTGGACTGATCTTTGGATTGGGGACTCGCCTCTCAAAGCTTTCCTTCCTCCGGAAGTCTCTCCCGAGCCTGTTTCGGTTAAGGATGTTATCTCAACCCCTCTCAGGCCCAATATCTTGACCATATCCCCAATCACATTTTGTACCAAATCTCGCACACCCCTCTTACTGACTCCAAGGATGAACCTATTTGGTCTCCTTCCTGCCACGACAACTTCTCGATCTCCTCGACTTCACGAACTCCACTCATCATCCGATCTACAAAACCTTGTGGAACTTCAAACTCCCCTACGTATGACCCTCCTTGCATGGAGAGTTATTCACAATAGGCTTCCTACGGATGATCAAATCCAACTTCGGGGTATTCCCTTGGCTTCTAAGTGTCTCTGTTGCCCCAACAATCCCAAAGTTGAAACCTTGTTCCATCTCTTTTACTCCAGCAACATTTCCTCATGCATCTCTTCTTGGGCTTTCCATCTTGCGCACCTTCATCCTATTCCCCCTGACCTTTTACTTAATATTGTTAAAGGGGACTGCCCTCAATATGGCTCCAAAGGCATCAAGGGCATCATCTTATTCATTTGGTACCACATTTGGTGGGCCAGGAATAAATGTAGAAATGAGGGTTTTGTCTTTAAGGAGATCCCTCACTTTCTTGAGCATAATTGGAGGTTCAACATGGTCTCCTGGTTCAGCTCTTCCATCCCACTTGTTTTGCCCTTCCTTGGGTTCTTCCCACCCTGGGTTTAAGGTCAACTTTTCCGCCTTCCGATCCAATTCATACTCCTTTATAGCTTGTGTTGCTCATGACTCTATGGGTAACTTCTCTAAAGTGGCCGTAGCTAAAATTCCCACTCTCAACATCAATTTAGCTATTCTCAGCTCCATCCACCACTTCTTTAATTTTTGGCCCCACAGAAGCACCCCTGTTATCTTAGAGGTTGATTCTTCCATGATTTACTTCTGGTAGAAAGGCAAGCTGAAAGTTCCTTGGAGGGCTCGTTGGCATTACAACCATGCTTTTTGCCTCATGAACCACCACATGTCGCTGCAATTCATTAATCCCTATGTGAACAACCTAGCTAATCTGCTTGCCACTTTGGCGAAAGGGCCTTGAAGCTTCATCAATTTGGATCACCTCAACCCCAGATCCAAAGGTATCATCAGGCTAGATAAAATCCATTTCCCCTACGTCATCGGCTAAGGATTGGCTAGCTTCATTCTGCTTTCCCTTTTCTGTTTACTGGTTTTTTCTGTACATACTAGGCCACGAGTCGTGATCCTCTTTCTTTGTACTAGACAGGTTTTGGTCTAGTCCCCCTGCCTCCTTTTTGCTACCACCAGAGAGTAAGGGATGAATAATATTGACTCCCGCTTTTCAAAAAAAAAAATACAGTGTAGCATATATGCATCTATCCAATTAGATTGTAAGAAAATTTTACCTTTTCGCATAAATATTGATGATTGATGGTTACCTGAAATTAAAAAGGAAATCGAATTGCATAAGTAAATGAAAGTCATTATGTTAATTGATGGATAAGTAGATGAGATTTATAAATAACAAAAATTCTAACCTTTTAATGACACTTGAAGGTAGGCAAGACAAAAAGAACTTTTATTTATGTAGTAGGCTCAGATTGTTTCAATGTAAAAATTTATAATGCATGTCATTGGAAGAAATCTATAAACAATAGATGGTGTAAATTACTTATCCCTCAAAATTTGTAATTTTTAGCATTACTACATTACAACCATCCATATTATCCCCTCCGTAAACTAAGCGTAGGGGTCTCATAACCAACATCCTTCAAGCCAATCAAACTTTTAATGAATCAAACACCATGCCAAAGCTTCAAATATTTTTTTTTCTAACTATGTATATACTTGCGTGTACGCAAAGCTGTAAACCCTCACAAATACGGCGGGGCCTAATTGCAACTAATGATACATGAGTGGATTAGGAAGATGAGCATCATTGAAAACCTTGCACCGTAACCTTTAACCATACTAAGTGGAAGCTCAATGGAAGCAACATGGCCCATCACCAAACGAGTACTGTACATAACGCACGTAAGGAGCCAGAATTTAATTAGATTGAAGGTGAAATACGCCTATGAAGCGGTACATGTCATTATCGTTTTATTGCTCTCCAGCCTTCGCCATTCATTGTCATCCTTGAAATCCAAAGCTGTTCTCCAACACCTTAACACGATAAATTCTAGATCCAACAGACAACACTGATCTGGATTTTCTTAGCTGCCCCTTTAAATTAATATATATCTGTTGGATAACGTCATTTATAATATTTCATGGAATTTTCTTCACGAAAGACAAGCTCATTTTAAAGACTCATTCTTTCCTTAGTACAAATAAGATGACTGCAAGGAAGAGACATCTAGGGTTTCTATCCATCCACCCCCTTGCCGGAGCTAAAACCCCATGGAATCCAGCATCCAAGATCTCCCATCCCTTTCCCAACATCCTAGACACCACCCTCACCCTTCCTATCCATCACCTTAACCGTTAACCGTTAGTCCACACATGTCCCCACCAATAACTTCTTGACCATTAACCTATTCACCCCCTACCCACCACCACGTAACACCCTGTATAGTTTCCCAAACTACCATGTGTATCTTCAACAATACGTGCATCACATTGTCCACATATGGTTTCTAAACATACCCATTTTGTAACACATTTACCTACAAGCCCTAATCTTTGAAAGTCCCTCTCTTCTGTTGGAAGCCTTCATGGACAACAAAGACAAAGAACTTTTGATGAAGATTCAAAGCTTGTTGAACAGTGATGGTAAAGGAAAAGAAATCCACATAAGTAGCACCTATGTAAATGATCTGGATCGTGTCAAATGCATATTCTTTAGTCTTCAAAGACAAGAAGGTGCAACTAAAATCCATTATAGAAGTGCTTCAAAAGATGTGGAACTTCAAGAAAGCCAACAGATTCAAGAAGCTATATTAGATGCAAGGATCTCATCTTTTAAAGAAGAAAAACATGTTTTCATGGTGCTAAACTATTGGAGTTATGCACCTTGGGTAAGTCAACCTGAGTAGAATTACTTGATCAGTGATTCGAATCTGAATTAGTCCCATTGTCTTGGACAATAAAAAAAAATTAATTTAGATTAGTAGAAAGTAATTTGGACGATTTTGCCTCCCTAAGGATGACTTGGACTCCCACTCTACTTATTCATATTTCTTTTCGAGAGCTCGGTAATTTTTTTTAAACAATTGTATTTTCGTGTGGCTGAAAATCGATTTGTATGGAGGCAAAGAATCCATATAGTCGACCTCACTTAGTGTAGGAAAAGGCTTAATTGTTGTTGTTGTTGAATTGTATTTTCGTGCACAATGACACTTTTTATGACCTTACAAATTACATGATCAAAACTCAATCAAGGCATACTTTTTTGGGAAATTAAAATAATATCATAAACGAATCATGCATGTCATCTTAGATGTACACCATAATCAATTAAATTTATCAATTAGACCCTTTAATGTGCATGTCTATAGGCAATGATTCAACTTTGGGTGATCTCCATGCTATGGCCATATATATCTAATTACTAGGTTATCTATTAAGTCATTATTTAATTAGCATCCAAAATCATAAGCAATCTGAATATACTCAAGATTAGACAACTTTGGTGACTAGGTAATCATTGATAAAAATGCATGCCATCATTGAATTTCTAAGAAATTCACCATTGTTTTTCTAGGTTAACTATTATTTTCATGGTTTACCCTTACAAAAATGCATTGACTTTATCCATTGAAGTAAACATTGAAAAATAAAAAAAAATGGAAAAAAATTCCATTTTCAATAATGCCTAACTGGTTGAATACATGGCTAACTAGTTAGGTAAGGCCTATACCCCAAATCCCTTATGTTTGAAACTATATTGACTGGTTAGACCCTACAATGGGTCAATATAGGCAACTTGGTCCTGCATGACTGGTCGGATACTATGTTGATTGGTCAAACAAAATTGATTACCCCAATTATGGGTAGATGGCCTAATCAGTCAATCAACATTTTGACTAGTCGGATACATCCACCCCTTTACGGTCTAACCGGACATCGGATTCAACTTTGATTGGTCAAACCTGTTATATTCAAATTTGTATCATGAACTTTTCATTACTAGCTGATCGATAAGAATCACAATCAGGTACACATCCGTAAATGATTTTCACGAGAAAAATTAATGAAAAATCAATGAAAATGAACCTCAATCAATTTCTTTACATGTTTAAACATATAGAGAATCAAAAGAGCTTGAACTTGGCTCTGATACCACACAGAGGTGCTTATTTATGTTTGATTATGAAAGCATTTATTCATCTAAATCAAGATATATTTGAAAATCACATGTTAAGTTCGATCAAAATAAGTATTATATGATTTTATATGATGATTACTATACTAGATGAATATAACATTCATGTGAGATAAAAGAATGCTGATTCGATCCTCACATTAATATATAACAAGAGATGTTAGATTTAGAGAATACCTCTCCTTGCCATGCGAAGAAGAATACCATGCACGATGATGAGAAAGCGAATCGGAGCACATGCATGTGATAAAAGTCCACATTTTTCTTTCCCTTTTTCCCTTGACGTTATGAGAGTCCTTGACATTAAAGATGGCCACCAAAATCCTTGTAGGATTTTTCCCAAATGAGAACGTACCAATTTGAGAGGTTTCTCTATCTTTTAATGGAGATAGGGTGGGAAGAAACAGTAATAATCCTAATCACATTAACGTAGATCGAATATTAAGATTCCTTGCCATGACTGATTTCATTCTTTCCACGCAATTAACCTTTTAATTTGTTGAAATATTTCATGCAAAAAGTTTCATCACCGTAAAGTCGTAATCAACATGGAACACATCATTGGAATATATCCATGCCCCGTTTCTGCCTGCACGTGAGCCGGATTGACAATATTCGGTTTGCAATTAATGTAGACGTCAACCCAACCAGCTGTAGGGGAATTTAATTAGTTGATCCTCCTCCTGGGTTACATCATCTCGCGAGGCAGCACAGGCATTTGATTTGCAATTTGCTTCCTTCTCTTGTTTCATAGCCATTACCATCCCCTATCGTCACGACGTCTTTGTTCTTCAGTCAATTTCTTAGCTAGTGATGAGACACGCCACCGCCAACGCCTGATCGTCTTCCCTACACACACACGTATGTGTATATATATGTATGGGGGGGGTGCCTCCCATGACTTCTTCTCATAACCATTTCTTGATCCAAATGCATCCACAACCACAGCATACAATGGCAACTCCTCTCTCATACGTCCTCCTCTTGGTCTGCTTCTTCTCAATCGTCGAATCCTCTACGGGACAAAATAGCGACTGGCAGAGCGCCCACGCCACCTTTTATGGAGGCGCCGACGCGTCGGGGACAATGGGTAATTATTTCTTTAAGTTAATAATTCGGCTATTCTCTTGATCCCTAAAATCTTGTTCATACGAAGGTCGTGTTGAACACTATAAGAGCATACGTTGAGAACACTATAAGGTCGTAGTCCAATGTTTATCGATCGGTAGTGTTCGCGTAAAGTTCCCAAAGTTACATATCCGACAGGACACGTTGCATCTCTTCCTTTAAATAATTTACATCGATAATATTTAACTATGTAAAGTCCATAAGTGAGTTTAATCGAAAGAAATTGATTTTGACGATTTGTTGACACCAACTCGATAGATCTTAAGTAATCACTTAAAATATTTAAATTTAAGTTATCCCACCATTTATGATGAATCAAATTATATTGATCATATTTAGTTTTAAAAGTAAATACCATCGGTGATAGTTGAATATCACCGGATATGACTGACTGATGCTGTTTGATGGTAAACTAATACGCATGAAGTTTTATGTGAACGTGGATATTAGTAAAATGGTGCAGGAGGTGCATGCGGGTACGGGAACCTGTACGGTCAGGGGTATGGCACCAACACGGTGGCAATTAGCAAGGTGCTCTTCAATGGCGGCCTCACCTGCGGGGCATGCTATGAGCTCAGGTGCAGCGACGACCCCCGGTGGTGCCTTGCTGGCTCCGTCACGGTCACCGCCACAAACTTCTGCCCTCCGAATCGTGCCCTTCCCAACGACAACGGGGGTTGGTGCAACCCACCCCGCCAGCACTTCGACCTTGCCCAGCCCGCCTTCCTCCGCATCGCCAGGTACCGCGCAGGCATCGTCCCGGTGTCGTACCGGCGGGTGCCGTGCGCGAAGAAGGGAGGGATAAGGTTCACCGTCAACGGCCGGCACTCCCACTCCAACCTGCAGGTCCTCGTAACGAACGTTGGAGGGGCGGGAGACGTGCACGTGGTGTCGGTGAAGGGGCCAAGGGGCGGCGGGTGGCAGGCGATGGCGAGGAACTGGGGACAGAACTGGCAGAGCAACTCGAATCTTCATGGGCAGAGCCTCTCCTTCCAGGTGACCACCGGCGACGGTAGAACCGTCACCAGCTATGATGTGGTGCCCGCGGGGTGGCACTTCGGGCAGACCTTCGAAGGCGCGCAGTTCACATAACTCCCCTTCCATCGTCTCCCCCCACCAGATCTCACGTACGTACGTAGTTGCATGTGTGTGTACAAAGGCTTGTTGTTAAGATTTATGGAATATGTCATGTGTTAGGGCTTCCTTCTTCTACGACAATTGCAGTGTATTGGACTCTTCTAGCTAGTGCGTTAGTTTTGAACATTATAATTGAGTTTCTAGGATAATCTTTTCTATAATATAAAATCCTGACTGGGAACTTTTCCCTCTTTCCTTATTATTCTTTTCTTTTGTTTTTATCCTTTTTTTCTTTTTTTTTTTTCTGGAAGAGCAAAGGTTTAATACATGGACTAAAAATCGGAGGTGACGAGACCTACAGCTTGGGAAGGCCAATTAGCATGCGGTCAGTGTCCATGAATCCCACTTACAATCTCACTTGGCCATTCGCAGAGAAGAATGAGACAAAACTTACCCCCTATATTTATCTCATTCTCTCCTATAAATAACCTCCACAAACGTATCTAAAGGCCAGGGAGATAAGTTATTGTCCGGTCCAAGGCCATCGGAGATGGTAAAACAGGAGAGGATATCCCATAAACCAACTTAGATGACCTTAGCATGTGTCTCAAAAAATTCACTCAAAAACTATTTAATAGGGGAAGTCAAAGAATGTAAGAACGTGGCAAAAAAGGGCCCATTATATATGGTTGTTGTCTTTGTTAAATCGAATTCAAACGTGTTACTTGATACAAAGATTTTTCTTATTAAATCTTCTATGAGTAGAAAGGTAGTAACTATACGATCAAACATGGAGTGATTTTCTTACAAATCCAACCTCTTCAGTAAGTAGGAAGGCAAAACAGAACTTAGGTGATTAGCCACAAATTAACGTAAGTCCAACTCCTAGTAGCATCACGTGAACTAATGGGATGGCAATCCTTAAGTTAATTAAAGTTAGGTTTTGTGGTGATGAGATTAATGAAAACGCAGAGCACAAACTTAACACTGATTTCTTGCTTGAGGGTGTCTCAAAATGCTTAAGTGTAGCTTGATCCCAGATTATGAGCTCCTGAAATCCCTAATTGCTTCGTGAAAAACTTGCAATATAGTGTAAACACCCTCTAAAATGGGCCACCAGACAAAACCAGAACAAGTGATTGCCAGGGAGTCGAAATGCAAAAGTACAAAAGTAAGCCAAATCTGTCACTGAACAAACACATGTTAGAAAACCTGCAGAGAGCATACAGGTACAACCTGATTTGGAATTAAACATAAATTGGTCTACTAATTAAAAAAATTGCGGACAAGGTACGGAGAATATTTCCGTATAAGAGACCTTTAATTGCATGCTTCTAGAAATATTTGTTTTGTATTGTACCTGAAAGTAAGGATCTACAAAGCTCGTCTTACATAAGGACAAGAAGATACGTTATTTGCATAGCATATGCATTTATTAATTTACCTCTGGAAATGTGTCAAAATTAGCATATCCACCTATATATACTAAGGGTACTCTGGGACCAGGAAACAAGGTTTTGTAAGGTGAAGCTTGAATTAACCCTTATTTCTATTTATTTTGAAAATAAAAGTCAATATCAATTTTTTTCTTTATTTGAAACTAGTGTCATAAACATGTCAAACAATATTCAAAACCTGTATACACTACTAGAAAAGTCACTATTAACAACCTTTAATTCATGATGTACTCGAAATCACCGTGAACGATTAACATTCAAGACGATTATATTTTTTATTGTCGCAAGTCTTGAGGTGGGACTGCTCTTCCTCCAGGAGAAGGGGGTGGGGGGGGAATATTTTTTAAATTAATTTCAAACAGTTTGTATGTAACCGTCGCAAAAGGTATTCAACAGTCGTAATGGGAACAAATGAAATTTTCATTTTACGTGCGTGCAAAAAGCAATGACAATGTGATAGTTATGCGATCAATCATCACAATATGTTGATATAACAATGCCTCACACCCCTCCCCCCACGAAACCCTCTCCTCTCCCCTTCTCTCCCTCCCCCTAGGCCCCTACCCCCAGTTATTTTCATATTTAGGTGAAGATCAAGGCAAACAGAAAGTGATGAAAGTATGATGATGAAAAAGAGAAAATGATGACAAGGACGAGGTAAGATGACAAGGATGGATCGAGAAGAAGAAGATCATCTTCGACCCTTTATTTTATTTAGTTTAGGTTTTCATAGATTGTATGCCTCTTAACAAAAGAATTTAACTTAGATCATAAAAATCAATTAGAGATAAATTAAGATTTATATGACATTCGTTTTCGAAGAACGTAAATGATTAAATCGTTTAAAACAGGTACTTATAAGCAAGTACCGGTACTGTTCATCAGTAATGGTATTTGCTAGGCACAGGTTTGAGAATTTATCTCAAACTGTGAACAACAAGTACCGGTACTAACCATGAGTACCGGTACATGTTGGCCACAGGTTGAAGGTTTAATTCTGGCCTAAACCTTACAAGTACCAGTACTCATGATGAGTACCAATACAGGTAGGTTACTGTGTCCAGGGAATTCTAAACCTGGGAGTCACAAGTACCGGTACCCATGATGAATACCGGTACCAGGATTCATGTACTAGTGGCAGTGAGCTGCTAGTACCGGTACAGGTACTTTAATACCGGTACCAGTTAGCCATTGGCCCAAAACAGAACAGTTAGAAAATTAATTCCAACAATATGAACGTTGAGAATATATTCCCAACGTCTAGTAGACGAGTATCCTAGGTCCTAAACTCTATAAAATGACCCTAGGATCCTTTGTTTGCACACAAGAGACACAAGAAAAGAGAAGAGAAAATCCTAGAGCTAGAATTTCAAATTCCCACCATATTCACAAGAGAGAAAGAAGCTTGCCATCCACTCTCATAGTATTCTTGCAAGCTCAATGACGCATTTTTTTTTACACATCTACGAAGCGAATCACATTCTTTCTAGGCTCTCAAATCAGTAATATTATTCTATATATTATTGAGAGGCTTAGGAACTTAGTTGTAAGATTAGTCTTTCTTACACCTGTACTTCTTTTGTATTTGAACAATTGTTCGTTAGGTTGTAACAAACCCGTTATTGTACTTGAGTTGAGATAACCCATTAATTACCTCGGTTAGTAAATTGATTCTCTCAGGATTGAGAAAATCGGGTTAAAATCCTAAGCTGGGAGGCTTAGGTAGTAGAGTACCCAAAGGAGGGGAACCACTATATATCTTGTACAAATTTTTGTGATCGTATTTTGTGCAAATCTTGTTGTATTACTAACATTGTGTTTGAGATTTTGTGCATGTAGATAGCCATATATTACATATCTTTAGATCCTTTATCACCGACCACCCCATCGTCATCTCACCAGCACCTCCTCCTCCCCTTTGCCCCCTGCACCTCCTCCTCTTCCCTTGTCCCCCCTCCCAATTCCCCTCAATTTCTTCTTTGCAAATTAATTTAGGTTGATTGTTAATTATCTTAATTTTTCTTAACTTAATTTAGGTTGTTCGCATCATCGATATATCTCTCTTATTACAATTCCTTAAGGTAATTATATTTAATTATATTTGAAATATGTATGAATGACTGTGTTTGATTGTTGTATGTCAATTAATTGGGGTGTACCCACTTAATTTTGTTGAATGTGTTTCAACAGCATTAATTATGTGAGTTGTTTGATTTTTGTGCGTGCTTCTTATGTGAGAAATTTGATATTGTAGGGGAAATTCTGGCAAAATTTTTTTAGATTTTTGAAGTTAAGAGGGAGGGAGAGGGAAGAGATTTAAAGAGAGCAGAGAAAGAATTGAGGAGAAGTGAAGATAGCTAAAGAGGACTAGAGAAGGAAAGGAAGAAGAGAGGAGACGACGAAGAGAGTAGGGAAATTATGTGAAAATTGTTTAAGATTTTTGAAGTTAAGAGAGGGAGGGAGAGGGAAGAGATTTAAAGAGAGTAGAGAAAGAATTGAGAAGAAGTGGAGATACGTAAAGAGGAATAGAGAAGGATGGGAAGAAGAAGAGGAGACAAGGAAGAGAGGGAAAGAGATTAGGGAAATTATGCCAAAATTATTTTAGATTTCTCATGTTAAGAGGGAGGGAGAGGGAAGAGATTTAAAGAGAGCAGAGAAAGAATTGAGGAGAAGCAGGGATAGGTAAAGAGAAATTGAGAAGGAAGGGAAAATGAAGAGGAGACGAGCAAGAGAGGGAAAGAGAGTAGGGAAATTATGTTGATAGGAGGGGAGATAGAAATTATGCGTGAAGAAGGAGGAAGGGAGTGAATGAATAAAAGGGAGAGGGTATAAGAGAGGAGAGAAAGAAGTGGAAAGGAGGGTAAGAAAGGAGTGAGAAGGAAAGGGAGTAAGGAATGGATAACAAAATAAAGAAGTGAATTATTTTGTGTTTATATATAAGTTTTTAAATTTTTTTTCGTATTCTATTATATTATATATATGTTGAATTTGTAGATACACACACTTGCACAAAGGTATTTGCACATGAGAACAAATAATAAGAGTTTTAACCCCTAGGTTACAGGTTTTGGGAGGGGATAATCATGTCAAAATACTCCATCAAGACTTATGATCACGTTATACGGACAATGCAGAATGTATGTATACTTTACATACATGTACGATGCGTTGTCTATATACCATGCCATAAGTGTCGTCGTCTTTAGTTCAGAGAAGTTCTGAACTAAGGGGGGTCCTTAAAGATTTGATCACAACTTAGGTCTACTTCTCACATGTAATCAATGTCTGGTAAAAGTTTGGTGTCATCTTCTTGCTCTTCTCTAGTATACCAACTGATCTTAGCTAAGTTCCTAAGCACCCTTATATGGGTTTATTGGGAATCTAGCTAAGGTTAGTCTTGGGGGTTATACTGGAGAAGGGTAAGAAGATGCTGCCAAAATTTCACCAGGCATTGGTTATATGTAAGTAGTGTTATGATCAGATCTTCAAGGATGGGCTATTAAAGTGAAAATCCTAATCAAAATACAAACATATATAATATATCCATATCTGTTCATAATTAGTGGGTGATTTAGGTACATTTAAGAGTAGCTTTTCTTCTTGTAGATGCTTATAGATATAATATGACATTAATCTAAAAACTTTATATATGTTAATATTTATATGGTGTTGAACATAAAAATTTAGATCACTATGGACAAGTCTTTGATTGGTCTGAGAAATTCACATTACATTTGATATAAGAATGGAGTGAGGGAGTTCTTGGATTGGGCATTTCATGATAATAAGAAATCATTCAGACGAGGGAAACTTCTATAATTGATTTTTTGTCCTTGTCGAAGGTGTTTAAATGAAGTACATAATCGTAGCACTATGTTAGAGCACGTAATCTGTAATGGTTGGTGGCATCATTACACCAAGAGGATTGCTCATGGAGAATTCATCACAGAAACTTCTAATGTTGATGAGGAGCCTGCTAGTAATATTGAAGGTGACGAAATTACGAAGATGTTGGATGAACTTAGAGCAGCAGATAACAATGTAGATGATGGTGACAAGTTAGAAAGTTGTAACAAATTTTATGATGCTATTAAGGCAGCTGATAAACCAATTACTCCTAGAGTGAGCTCTAGCTATGTCTAGGTTAACATTTCTATTGAAATTATTTTGAATGAAGGTTATGAATAAAGCCACATCTAAATTAATGTCCAAGGTACTTGAATTTATCGAAGAGCTCTTATCTAAACCAAAAGGTTATTTTGAGTCATGGTATGATGCAAAGAAACAGATTAGGATATTGGGCTTAAATTGCAAAAAGATTGACGCTTGTTCAAACGATGGCATCTTGTTTAGAAATGAATATGCTAGCCTTACTACTTGCCCAGAACGTGGTGCGTCAAGATATAAAGTTGGAAAATCTGGGAATCAACCTGGCAAGAAATAGGCAGAGAAGATCCCATGGTACTTTCCATTAATTCCTAGGCTTCAATGGCTATTTATATCAAGTAAGACTGCGAAATAGATGATGTGGCATGAGGAGAACAAATCATGAGATGGGTGCATTCGTCATCCCATAGATTTTGATAAGTGGATGAAATTTGATAACACACACATATCATTTGCGCAAGAACCATGTAGCGTAAGATTGGGCCTTACAAGCGACAGATTTAATCCATTTAAAAATATGTATCTATCATATTCAATCTGGCCAGTAGTGATGGTAACTTACAACTTACCTCCTTAGTTGTGTATGCAATCGTCGTTTATGATGTTGACATTGTTGATCACTGTCGCTGGTTTCTATTTATTATGATTTGGTTACAGTCGTTGTAGTAATAAGACAAAACAGCTACCAGGTTACCATTACAAATTTTTTTACTCGGAAATAATTTTCCCGAGGTCGAACTCAGGGAGCTACTGCAATTCTAAAAATATAAAAGTTCTCTATGAGATTACAAAAATAAGAGAGAGAGAGAGAAAGAAATTTTGTCTTGGCTTCTTCTTCTTCTCTTCTCCTTTCAGCTGCTCTCCTTCTCTTCTTCTTTCTTTTCTTCTCTTCTTCTACGGCTGTGACAATCTTCTTCTTCTTCTCTGACTTCTTTTCTTTTTTCTTCTTGCCTTTGGCTGCCTTCTTCTTCCTGTTTTCTTCTTCTTCTTCTGGCGGTGAAGTTTTCTTCCTTTTTCTTCTCTTCTTTTCCTTCCTTCAGCCGACAGCTGTGGTGATTTTCTTCTTCTTCATTTTCTTTCTTTGTCCTTTCTTTTTCTTTTTCTTTGGCGACTATGTCTTCTTCTGTTCTTCTCTCTTTGTTTTTCTCTTTCTTTCTTTTCCTTTCTGGCTGCTGTGATGATCTTCTTCTTCTTCTTCAACCTTCTTTTCCTCTGGCCGCTGCTCAACCGTCATTTGATGCAGTGGTCAGACGACTTAACCGTAGGTTTGCTACAGTGCTTCTCTTCTTCTTCTGTTTCTTCTCTTTTTTTCTTCTCCTTCTTCTTCTCTGCCCTTAGCGGCTGAGGCTTCAGCCCTTAACGGCTGTGATCCCGAATTGAAAATAAGTGAGGCAAACGAGGGATGCAATCAATCTTTTTATTTGCCTCAAAGAATACTTCCCACGGCGAAAAATCCAAGAATCAAGATTCTTGGATTTTCTCTTTGCGAAGTAAGGCGGGAAATCCTGGGGCAGTGGGAGTGAAGACAATCAATCAAACAAGTGAATTTTAATCCACTTGCCCTAAGAGATCCCAAAAAGTTTTTCTAGTTTTTTAGTTTTTTGAATTTTTTTTATTAAGGTGACAAGTAACCCTGGTTTGCTAAGAAAAGAAAACCTACTTGTTCGGCAATGTGTGCGAAGCTCTAATGCGGTGTTGACGTCTTCACGCTCTCGTTCCCGCCTTGGATCTACCCTCGTTCCCGACTTCGTCTGCTTGTCTTCTCCTTGCAACCAGGTTCACCTGCACACCAAAAACAAAAATACCTGTGAAGAGAAGAGAAAAATTGAAAGGAATTGAATAGAAACTTACTTGAAGAAGCACTTCCCCGGCAACGGCGCCAGAAAAGATGTTCGATCGACCCGGATAGGTTGTTAATATGATGATTTTATCGTTTAAATGTGTATAGTGGTTAACCTAATTCGGACCTAACTATCTCTTTACAAAATTTTTAACCTAGCCTAATTGATTTTATCTTGTCACTTTTAGGCCTAGGGTCGAACTCAGGGAAGTGGGGTTAAAGTCGAGTTTCTACGTTTTCCTTAAAATACGTCTCTTCCATTCATTTATTATGTTTTTGATGTTTTTCTTATTTAGATTTTTTCTGATAATTCTTGTCCTTGAGGCACACCCTCAAAATTATGTCCTTGGCTTTTAACCAAAACAGAATTCCAAAACGAGTCTTGCTACTCGCAAGATGGGATACCTACAAGTCAAAGATTATCTTTTCTCTTTTATATAATTTTTTTATCTTTTTACTAAGAGAGAAGCGAACAGACAGAAAGTAAATAAATATATATATATAAAGGGGTGGGGGTAGAGGTGACGATGGAGTGTAGCACTATGTCGAGTCAGTCGACGTTTAGAGAGATGCGACCAACACAACTAGGTGACGCGTGGAGTGTGGATGGATGATGGATGATGAATGTGTCCACGCTTTTTTCTACACGTGTATCGGGGAATATCAACAATTGATGCAGATATTCCCGTGATACAGCGTATGGCAAATAATGTGAAAATATATGTACATGTATGTATATAAGTAAATATATCTATATGTATATAAATGTATAGGTATATAGATATATATATATATATAGGTGTATAGATATATATATCTGTATATATATATGTATATATGTATATAAGTATATATATATATATAATACTATATTGATATATATATATATATGTATATAAGTATATATATATAAGTATATGTATAAGTATATAGATATATATATATATATATACACACTAGTGTTTATGTGTGTGTGGGTGTGTGTAAGTGTCGGTGAAGATGTGTGTGCGTTGGTGTAGTGTGTGCTGTGAGTGAGTGAAAAAGAGAGAGAGAGCGGGAGGGAGCAGACGCAAGAGCGAGAGAGAACTAGAGAGCGGGCGAGCGCCGCGAGATAAGCCGTCTGTAGAAGGTGCCCGCCGTCTGGACGTCGCGTCGTCTGGAGATGGCGGCGGATGTCTGATGATTGCGGGTGCAAGCGCGCCTTCGCGTGAGGTTTCTGCAGGCCAGCGCGAGGGCGGAGAGCGGGCGATGGCGTGGGGAAGAGAACGTGGAGGAGGTCGGCGAGTGGTCACGGAGGGGCGCAGGGGCTGGCAGGGGACAGTGAGAGGGTCTGGCGGGCCGCTGCAGTGCGCGCAGCAGCCGGTTGCTGGTGCACGGCGGAGGCGTCAAAGGGGAAGACGGAGGCGGCGAAGGGCCCTGCAGGCGCGCGTGGAGGGCTGAGCGCCTGCGGGGAAGGTCGCGGAGGAGGTGGGGGGAGCTGCTGCTGCTGCTGCCGCCGCAGTTTGGCTGCTGCTGCTGCTGCTTCAAGCTTCGGACCTTGAAGCGATAGCAATGGCGTGGAGACGAAAACAAAAAGAAAAGAAAACACACGCCCATCGGCTCGTTGAAGAGCTGGGCGGTGGTGTTCCCACTGTGGTGGTGTGCACCACAGTGGGTTCTCCTGCTCACCGGGTGTCTCCTCGAAGGAGGGCCGGCGTATGGGAGGGGAGAATGGTGGAGAGGAAGGTGGTGGTTGCGGGTTGGCGTTCTGCAGCAGGGTCGTGTGTGTTCGCGAGGAAGAAGCCGTGGCTTCTTATATAGGAGGAGAGCATGGTGGGGAAGCATGGCCGCAGCAGGGGAAGGGTGAGGGAATGGCAGGCGTAGGGAGTGGCGTTGGCAGGACGTGCAGCTGCAGCATGGCGTGGAGTGCATGCAGCCACGGGAAAAAGAAGGACCGTGGGAAAAGAAAAGAAAGAAAGAGGAAATAAAAAATAGAGAGGGGACTTTTTGCAAAGAGGCACTTGAGACAAAATGTAAATATGCAAGCCATTGTTTTATTCTCTTCTCCTCTCAATAAAATGCATGAATGCAAGTGTTTTTTACAAATGCAACTATAGAATCCTAATATGCATAGCTAATGCTAGAAAATAGCACAAGAAGGCATTATTACAGGCGTGATTTGAGGTGCAATCACCTGCAAACAAGAATACGGCCTCTCGGCCCAATCAGAAGATGCAGGGCGCTTCGCCGGAGTGTGGCGAAGTCAGTGCGGGTGGTAGCGAGGCGTGAGGCGGCATGTGGTGGTAGCCCTAGGTCGGACTGTGGTTGGAGAGGTGGGTTTGTTCGGGGGGTCGTCGGGTGGTGTTTGACAGTGAATGGGAAAGGGGGATCTGTTGAGTGGAGTGAGAGGGAGCTTTTAGGGTAGTCGGAGAGGGGTGAGAAGGTCTGTGTAGGTGGGATGAGCTCGCCGGAGAGGGTGGTCGGAGACAGAGCAGGCGGAGGTGGAAGTCGTGTGCGGTGGAGCGAAAAGATAAATTGACTGAGGAAAAATGTAAAGGAGGAGAGGAAGCTTTTTACCTAGGTTCTGAACGAAGGGGGAGGGCAGAGCCACCGGCTCGTACCTGCCGGAGCTGGGGAAGAAAGGGCCCTGGAGGAGGAGTGCGGCGACGAGGAAACAGGCGGAGGGCACCGGCGAGTTCAGCACGGCGCAGACGAGAGGGCAAGGAGAACCCTGCTGCAGGTAAGGTGGCAGAGAGATGAGGAGGAAGAGGAGGGAGTTGCCGGAAGCTACGGGCCGTCTGACAGAGGAGGATGGGACGAAGTGGGGCGGTGTTCTCCGTCAAAGATAGCTTGCTGGAGCCAGCAGGGGGTGAGGGTTCTTATAAAGGGGCTGGCGCAGAGCGAGGAGCGAGCTGGCGATGTGCCAGCCTCGCCGGAACGTGGCTGGAAGGGGCACCCATACCTTCTGTGCGTTCGCACGGACAGTATGGGGGCCGGCAGGGAGCATGGCCGGGTCCCTGCGACATAGGATGTCGCAAGGAACCCCGCGTCTGCTTTGCAGGGCGGTCACCCCTCTCTACGCGGCGCCATGCTCCGTGCAAAGTCGCCGGAGCATGGTGCTGCACAGAGTTTTGCAGGAGGGACCATTCTGCAAAGAACGAAGGAAAAGTTGGGGACAAAAATGCAAGGGTTTCGAAATATAAGGGTCAGAAAGTAAATGGAGAGGACCAAATTGCAAAGTCGGTCAAGGAGGTCTCCTCTTAAGCTCAAGTTTTTATACAAGACTACTTTGAACCTAAGGATTTTAATGGTGAATTTTATTTCTAGGTTGGACCATGTTTGACTGGCCAATTTTCGTAAAAACCCAGATTAAGTCATTAATTGGGCATGGTTCTCTTTTTAGGTCAAAATAGGTTTCTAAGGCCAAATTGAAAGTTCTAAGCCCTAGAGAATATTTTTATATGAATTTTAGAGGTTTTATTTGATTTTTATTATACCTCGAACCTCGTGAATTAAAGTGGGTTTATTTTTAGGGTTACAGAATGTCATTTTATTCCTAAAAGTTGCTATAACCCTTTTCAGATCAGATCATCCCACTTATCTCCTTATTAAACTCGTTTGACCTGTGTTTGGACCCTTAATTACCCTGTTTGCATACTGCAATGGTAAAATTACAGTTTTAACCCTTATGATTTATTTTATTCTTTAACTCAGAATTCTCTGAGTTAAGCCTCTCTTTGGGTTTTGTAGGAGCTTTTTCACACTTATTTGGATTGAATTGTGCTAGTTTAGGGTTCATGATGAGGTTCTCATCAATCACAGGCCCAAAGCAACCAGGAAATGGTATAAAGATATATATACTTGCAACCATTAGTAGATGAATTGAAATTATCGTGGGATAACGGTATTCATACATACGACGTAGAAAGAAAAAATTCTTTATGATGTGTGCTGCATTTCTATGAACTATTAATGACTTTCCAGCATATGCAAATCTGTCTGAATGGAGTATAAAAGGAAAATTGGCATGTCCAATTTATATGGATGACACATATCATCTCCAATTGCTTGAAAGTAGTGATGGTAACATCATCATCGGTCATAACTAGCTTACATTAGCCAGAATCCAATGATAAATGCTCCTTAATAAGCATATGAGGATCGTAATTTGATTCTGAGTTGAATATGAGAGAAGATGGGAAATCCCGTTGTAACGAACGCGTGCCCCAGACGTCTTTTAAGACGTTTGGGAGGTGGCCCAGACGTCTAACAAGACGTCTGGGAGCACATCCAGACGTCTTACCAAACGTCTGGGATCGTTACCAGACGTCTGTAAAACAGTTATTTTTCGCACGAGAGATTCGTCTGCGCGCCTGTGCGCGCAGACCAGCGATTCCTCTCTCTCTCTCTCTTTTTCCCTCTCTCTCTGCGGCTGCAGACCTGCCGCGCTCTCTCTCCCTCCTCCTCGCGCGGCCTTAAAAGGCCACGCCTCCCCTCCTGTCGTCTCCACCGTCCCCTTCCTCTTCTCCTTCCTGTGCGCGAGAGCGAGCGAGGGTGGCAGCGGCGGCCGCAGTGAGTGCGGAGGAGGTGCGGCGTGCAAGGGCGGAGCTCTGCCGTGAGGGCGAGCTCGCCGGAGCGGCTTGGCCGGCCAGCGGAGGGTGTAGGGGGTGCGGAACGACGCAGAGAGGGACCTGCTGCGGTCTGAGCAGCAGACGTGCGAGGTGCAACGCGGGCGACGTCGCGAGCGGAGGCCGAGCGGTGTCCTGTTCTGGAAAAATTTCTAGAATCAGACGTCTGGAAGATCATACAGACGTCTGAAAGGTGAGTATTTCGCTTTCTTCTTCCTTCCTGTCGACTGACCGTACTGAGGGAGGGAGTTGGCTGTGCGCAGGCTCGCTGATTCGCCATCCTTTGCGAATCAGACATCTGGAAGTTGTACCAGACGGCGGGAGTGACCTCCAGACGTCCGGGGTGACCATCGGATGTCTGTAAGCTAGGCCAGACGTCCCCGCAGACTTCTGGACATCTGGGAAACCACGCTGAGCAGGTAATTCTCTGATCCACTTTTTAAGACGTCTGGAAGAAGTTCCAGATGTCTGATTTTACACAGTGTCGTCGTTTTCGACCCGTTTAGGGCCCGTTCGGGCTCCGTTTTCCGCGATTCGAGTTGCGTTCTTTTCAGAATTAATTCCTCTACCCGTCTACAATAGCTATACACTGTTTTGAGATTTTCCTTGTGTTTGATCCTTGTGATAGGACCTCGTTCAGTTGCAGTCTTGGGAGTCGCGGAGGCACGCGGGATTCCCGATCACGCCCCCATTACTCCCGTTGTACCTGGTAGAGTGGCTTTAAGTTATTAAAATCTGTTAAATTATGAAACCATAAATAGAACCTAGGACATTGCATGAACCCTAGGAATGAGAAATAGATGGAATGATAGCTCCTAGGTGTTGCATGAATCTTAGGACTGGAAAACTAGATTGTATGATAGATCCTAGGATATGGCATGAATCCTAGGATGGGAAAACTAGTGGAATGTATAATACTGCAGTCTTGGAAAATGGAAAGAGATATAAAGCTGCCTGTAAATTGAATTAACAGCTGCCTGTTGTGAATAGATAACGTGGTTGAGAACATGGATTGTAAGGATGTGAAACTGGAAAGTGAAACCTGGATGTTTGAGTAAAAAGGATGGAACCCTACGGGGAAGTAGTTGTAGAACACCTGGAAAGTGAATGGAATAGTTTTGGGGAAGTGAGCTGGCCCTTGAGTACGGAGTACCAAGGAGAGCGACTGTCCCCTTGTTTAGTGCAGAGCGGAGCCAGCCGCCCCAGGGACCCGGGGTTAGGACTGGCCACTCTGTACCGACTTGCTGGCCCTCGCGTACGTAGTACCAAGGAGAGCTACTAGTGTAGGGAGGTACTAGCTACCCCACGGGCCCCGGGGTTCTGCTAGCCTCCCACACCGACTTGTTAGGCCCGCTGGGGCAAACCAGGGTAGTCAGGCGAGGGTGCGCGGACTGTGGAGGGGCAAGGCCCAGTTTGGTTACTGTGGAGGGGTTGGACCCCTGTTACTGAGAGGGCTCTGCCCTAGACTGGTTCCGTGCTGTGCTTTGGGCGCACCCGTTAACGGAAACGACTGACCGCGTGCCGGTACGGGTTAGCTACCTGTGCGTTTATCGCGCGTGCCGTAGTCACCGTTACATCTGTCAGTGACCTTGGGGTGGTTGACTGAGGGTAGGATCACCACGGGGGACTCTCCCGGCCAGGAGAGCACCACGTGCTACTTCTACTTTTTGGAAAAGACTGCAATCAAGATCGTTCCCACGAGGAACATTCGAGATCAAGTAAAAGATCTGAGAAATAAATGAAATAGTGAGACAATTGAAAGATGTAAATAAAGAAAGTAATAGAACATAACAGCTACTGTACACTCTACTGTTGTCTTTAGTTTTAGTTGCCACTCTACTCAGCGTTTTGCTGACGTGTTACACTCGTTACCTTTTTCAAGACCAGGTGTTGAGCAGCCAGGGTCAGCGGCTACAGAGGACGCTGGGCCGAGTAGGGTCCAGTAGAGTTACTACTGTCTTTTGTACCTCTTTGTTTCCGTTATAGTGAGTAGTTCTTGTTTCCGCTGTACTTTCTTTACCTGCAGTTCATGTTATATGATAAATGTTGTTCTACTGTTGTGGTGGTATCTACTGTAGTAGTTTCTTTCCTTACTGCTGTACTTTCTTACTATTAGTTATATTCATGCTGAATGAGGTTTATTTTACTGCTCTTTTGGTTACTTCCTCGTTGGACGACTAGGTCTTGGGATTAGTCGAGTCGGTCTGGTTCTCGTGTCTCGTAGGAACTCGGGAACCGGGTCGTTAGCGAGATTTCCGCTGTCACACTAGGCGTGTTAGGAGAACTCAAAGGAGACACGTGGCGTCCGCAGGAGAGCCGTCACGTTGTGCAGGGCCATCAGTGGCCTTTGGGGGCCCTCGACAGGGGCCAGTCGCCAGCACCGGACCCCCGCCTAGTCAACAGCAGGGACTCATTGAAGGCGGGAGTCGGGTTCCCCTCTGCTAGCAGTGTGGCCAGCCGGGCCACGTCAGGAGGGACTGCCCATCTAGTGCAGGAGGTCAGCAGATACTTCCCGTGCAGAGCACTGGAGGGTGCGCAGGAGGCCGCGGTTCCCAGGCACGAGGAGGAGGACAGCAGTCGCGAGGAGGGTACCGGCCAGCACCTACCCGTCCGACGCAGAGTGTGGCTGCTTCGTACGCACCTAGAGCTGAGGGGCGTATCAAGGCCCTAACACACAGGGACGCCAGAGCTTCGGGATCCGTGGTAGCAGGTATGGTTGCAGTTTCTGGCAGACTCGTTTACACGCTTTTCGATTCCGGCGCTACGCACTCGTTTGTCGCAGCCAGTTTCGCAGTTAGTTTGGACCAGGATTATACACTGTTAGAAAATCCGTTCGTAATCAGAGGTCCGAGTGGTCAGCTGTTTGTAGTTGAGGAGGTGTACACGGATTGCGAGGTCAGCGTTAGAGGACATAGCCTGCCAGCTGACCTGATTATGATCCAGATGGAGGACTTTGGTGTGATTCTGGGGATGGATTGGCTGTCCGCTTACCACGCCTTGGTAGACTGTTTTGAGAGGAAGATTATCTTCTCCATTCCGGAGTTGCCTTCTTTCGAGTTTCACGGACAGCCAGTGGACAGAGGTTTCAGGTGCATTTCGGCACTTCGGGCGGTGAGGCTTTTGAGCCAGGGGTGTGAGGGCTTCCTAGCCTGTGTGGTGGCAGAGCCCAGCCCTGTGGAAGACTTCCAGAGCATCCCGGTGGTCAGAGAGTACCCCGACGTGTTTCCAGACGAGTTACCAGGACTACCGCCCTAGCGTGAGATCGAGTTTGAGATCTCACTAGTACCAGGGACCAGCCCCATCTCCACAGCGCCATACAGGATGGCACCGCTTGAGCTGCGAGAGCTCAAGTGCCAGTTGCAGGACCTTTTGGAGAAAGGTTTCGTGAGGCCCAGTGCGTCTCCTTGGGGAGCCCCGGTACTGTTTGTGAAGAAGAAGGATGGGACCCTACGCCTTTGTATGGACTACCGACAGCTGAATAGGGTCACCATCAAGAACAGATATCCGCTGCCGAGGATCGACGATTTATTTGACCAGTTGTGGGGTGCCACGGTGTTTTCCAAGATAGACTTGAGGTCTGGATACCACCAGTTGAGGATCAGGGAGACCGACGTCTCCAAGACAGCTTTCCGCACCCGGTACGGACACTACGAGTTTTTGGTCATGCCGTTTGGGCTGACCGATGCCCCCGCTGCTTTCATGGACCTGATGAACCGGGTGTTTAGACCGTACTTGGACCAGTTCGTGGTGGTTTTCATAGATGATGTACTCATCTATTCTAAAGATCGAACACAGCACGGACAACACTTGCGGATGGTTCTGGACACTCTGAGACAACGCAGGCTGTACGCCAAATACAGCAAGTGCGAGTTCTGGTTGAGGGAGGTGACCTTCTTGGGTCATGTGATCTCTGGAGATGGCCTGGCGGTGGACCCCGCCAAGGTCGAAGCAGTGCTCAGGTGGGAGAGACCGCGTTCAGTCACTGAGATCCGCAGTTTCCTGGGACTAGCTGGCTACTACAGACGGTTCATCAGAGGGTTTTCGTAGATTGCACGTCCTATGACACAGTTGACCCGGAAGGACGTGCCTTTCGCTTGGACAGACGCCTGTGAGGCGTGTTTTCTAGAGCTGAAGGAGAGGTTGACCTCGGCTCCCGTGCTCACCATCCCTGACAGTAGTGGCGGGTTCGTTGTGTACACGGACGCTTCCTTGCAGGGGTTAGGAGGGGTGCTCATGCAGAGGGGTCATGTTGTCGCTTACGCTTCGCGGCAACTGAAGCCCCATGAGCATACCTACCCTACCCACGACCTAGAGTTGGCAGCTGTTGTCTTCGCGCTGAAGACCTGGAGGCACTACTTGTACGGTGAGACCTTCGAGATTTTTACAGATCACAAGAGCCTCAGATATCTTTTTGACCAGAAGGAGCTCAACATGAGACAGAGACGTTGGTTGGAGCTCTTGAAGGACTACGATTGCAGCATCTCCTACCACCCGGGAAAGGCCAATGTGGTGGCTGACGCCTTGAGCCGTAAGGCGCCCGCACGCTTGGCCAGTCTACAGTTACAGAGTTGGAGCCTTTTGGAGGAGGTGGGAAGTTGGCGACCTCTAGAGTTACGAGGGTACTGTGGGGCAGTGACGGTGACACGGCAGACCACGCCAGAGCTGATAGACCGTATCATCACAGGACAGATGGCCGATCCGTACTTGCAGTCTTTGCGCGACAGGGTACTATCAGGAGACCCAGGGGACTTCTCTTTCACAGACCAGGTGCTACGTTTGAGGGGACGGCTGTGCGTTCCCAGAGACGAGGAGCTGTTGAGAGAGCTCCTTACTGAGGCACACGGTTCCAGATTCACCATACATCTCGGGAACACGAAAATGTACCACGACTTGAGACGCGAGTTTTGGTGGAGAGGGATGAAGCGGGATGTGGGTGAGTTCGTGCAACAGTGCTTAGTGTGCCAGCAGGTGAAAGCCGAGCATCAGAGGCCTGCAGGGTCGCTTCAGCCGCTTCCAGTGCTAGAGTGGAACTGGGAGAGCATCACCATGGACTTGGTGGTGGGCTTACCTGTTACCCAGTGGGGACACGACGCAGTCTGGGTAATAGTGGATAGACTGACGAAGACGGCGCGTTTCTTGCCGATCCGAATCACTTTGGGACCAGCACAGTTGGCAGAGAGGTATATCCGTGATGTGGTACGACTACACGGAGTTCCGCGGGAGACCGTATCCGACCGGGATACCCGCTTTACGTCCCAGTTTTGGGCTGAGTTTCAGCAGGCCTTGGGGACGAGGTTGAGGTTTAGCACGGCTTACCACCCCCAGACGGACGAACAGTATGAGCGCACGATACAGACACTTGAGGACCTTTTGCGTGCCTGTGTACTGGACTGGAGGGGCTCTTGGGAGGAGCACCTGCCCCTGACGGAGTTTGCATACAACAACAGTTATCACTCGAGCATCGGCATGGCTCCCTACGAGGCTCTGTACGGACGGAAGTGTACGGCACCCTTGAGTTGGGTTGAGGTGGGGACCAAGTGGGAGGTTGGCCCCAGGTTGATCCGGCAGAGTCAGGAGGTAGTTGACCAGATCCACAGACGACTCCACACTGTCAGGAGCAGACAGAAGAGCTACGCGGATCGGAGACGCAGAGAGGTGCAGTTTGAGGTTGGGGACCACGTCTTCCTTCGTGTTTCGCCCATGAAGGGCCTACAGCGGTTTGGGGTGAGAGGGAAGCTCGCGCCGAGCTTCGTAGGGCCCTTTGAGGTCCTGGAGCGGGTTGGACCCGTTGCTTACAGACTTGCCCTTCCCTCGCAGCTTTCTGGTGTGCACGACGTGTTCCACGTGTCCAACCTCAGGAAGTACGTAGCCGATTCCAATCACGTACTGAGTCAGGAGAGCGTCGAGGTGAGCGACGACCTGACCTACCCCGAGCGGCCAGTGCAGATCCTAGATCGAGCCATCCACAGTTTGAGACGAAAGCAAGTACCCCTGGTAAAGGTTTTGTGGAGGAGCCAGTGGTAGGAGGAGGCTCTACCTGGGAGCCTGAGGAAGCAATGCGGGAGTGGTACCCGAAGCTTTTCGCGGGTACATCTTTTCGGACCAGCTTCGGTCCTCTTTGAGTTTGTTATGGTTATTTGGACGTCTTTTCCCACACCCTCGTTGGCGCAAGTTTCGGGGAAGAAACTTCCTTTGAGTTTGTTATATTGTAACGAATGCGTGCCCCAGACGTCTGGGATCGTTTCCAGATGTCTGTAAAACAGTTATTTTTCGCACGAGGGATTCGTCTGCGTGCCTGTGCGCGCAGACCAGCGATTCCTCTCTCTCTCTCTTTTTCCCTCTCTCTCTGCGGCTGCAGACCTGCCGCGCTCTCTCTCCCTCCTCCTCGCGCGGCCTTAAAAGGCCACGCCTCCCCTCCTGTCGTCTCCACCGTCCCCTTCCTCTTCTCCTTCCTGTGCGCGAGAGCGAGCGAGCGCGAGGGCAGCAACGGCGGCCGCAGTGAGCGCGGAGGAGGTGCGGCGTGCGAGGGCGGAGCTCTGCCGTGAGGGCGAGCTCGTCGGAGCGGCTTGGCCGACCGGCGGAGGGCGCAGGGGGTGCGGAATGACGCGGAGAGGGACCTGCTGCGGTCTGAGCAGCAGACGCGCGAGGTGCAACGCGGGCGACGTCGCAAGGGGAGGCCGAGCGGTGTCCTGTTCTGGAAAAATTTCCAGAATCAGACGTCTGGGTTTATAGCCAGACGGCGAGGGAGACGTCTGGAAGATCATACAGACGTCTGAAAGGTGAGTATTCCGCTTTCTTCTTCCTTCCTGTCGACTGACCGTACTGAGGGAGGGAGTTGGCTGTGCGCAGGCTCGCTGATTCGCCATCCTTTGCGAATCAGACGTCTGGAAGTTGTACCAGACGGCGGGAGTGACCTCCAGACGTCCGGGGTGACCATCGGACGTCTGTGAGCTAGGCCAGACGTCCCCGCAGACTTCTGGACATCTAGGAAACCACGCTGAGCAGGTAATTCTCTGATCCACTTTTTAAGATGTCTGGAAGAAGTTCCAGACCTCTGATTTTACACAGTGTCGTCGTTTTCGACCCGTTTAGGGCCCGTTCGGGCTCCGTTTTCCGCGATTCGAGTTGCATCCTTTTCAGAATTAATTCCTCTACCCGTCTACAATAGCTATACACTATTTTGAGACTTTCCGTGTGTTTGATCCTTGTGATAAGACCTCGTTCAGTTGCAGTCTTGGGAGTCGCGGAGGCACGCGAGATTCCCAATCATGCCCCCATTACTCCCGTTGTACCTGGTAGAGTGGCTTTAAGTTATTAAAATCTGTTAAATTATGAAACCATAAATAGAACCTAGGACATTGCATGAACCCTAGGATTGAGAAATAGATGGAATGATAGCTCCTAGGTGTTGCATGAATCCTAGGACTGGAAAACTAGATTCTATGATAGATCCTAGGATATGGCATGAATCCTAGGATGGGAAAACTAGTGGAATGTATAATACTGCAGTCTTGGAAAATGGAAAGAGATATAAAGCTTCCTGTAAATTGAATTAACAGCTGCCTGTTGTGAATAGATAACGTGGTTGAGAACATGGATTGTAAGGATGTGAAACTGGAAAGTGAAACCTGGATGTTTGAGTAAAAAGGATGGAACCCTACGGGGAAGTAGGAGTAGAACTCCTGGAAAGTGAATGGAACAGTTTTGGGGAAGTGAGCTGGCCCTTGAGTACGGAGTACCAAGGAGAGCGACTGTCCCCCTGTTTAGTGCAGAGCGGAGCCAGCCGCCCCAGGGACCCAGGGTTAGGACTGGCCACTCTGTACCGACTTGCTGGCCCTCGCGTACGTAGTACCAAGGAGAGCTACTAGTGTAGGGAGGTACTAGCTACCCCACGGGCCCTGGGGTTCTGCTAGCCTCCCACACCGACTTGTTAGGCCCGCTGGGGCAAACCAGGGTAGTCAGGCGAGGGTGCGCGGACTGTGGAGGGGCAAGGCCCCGGTTTGGTTACTGTGGAGGGATTGGACCCCTGTTACTGAGAGGGCTCTGCCCTAGACTGGTTCCGTGCTGTGCTTTGGGCGCACCCGTTAACAGAAACGACTGACGCGTGCCAGTACGAGTTAGCTACCTGTGCGTTTATCGCGCGTGCCGTAGTCACCGTTACGTCTGTCAGTGACCTTGGGGTGGTTGACTGAGGGTAGGATCACCACGGGGGACTCTCCCGGCCAGGAGAGCACCACGTGCTACTTCTACTTTTTGGAAAAGACTGCAATCAAGATCGTTCCCACGAGGAACATTCGAGATCAAGTAAAAGATCTGAGAAATAAATGAAATAGTGAGACAATTGAAAGATGTAAATAAAGAAAGTAATAGAACATAACAGCTACTGTACACTCTACTGTTGTCTTTAGTTTTAGTTGCCACTCTACTCAGCGTTTTGCTGACGTGTTACACTCGTTACCTTTTTCAGGACCAGGTGTTGAGCAGCCAGGGTCAGCGGCTACAGAGGACGCTGGGCCGAGTAGGGTCCAGTAGAGTTACTACTATCTTTTGTACCTCTTTGTTTCCGTTATAGTGAGTAGTTCTTGTTTCCGCTGTACTTTCTTTACCTGCAGTTCATGTTATATGATAAATGTTGTTCTACTGTTGTGGTGGTATCTACTGTAGTAGTTTCTTTCCTTACTGCTGTACTTTCTTACTGTTAGTTATATTCATGCTGAATGGGGTTTATTTTACTGCTCTTTTGGTTACTTCCTCGTTGGACGACTAGGTCTTGGGATTAGTCGAGTCGGTCCGGTTCTCGTGTCTCGTAGGAACTCGGGAACCGGGTCGTTACACCCGTTAATTCTGTTGTTTTAAAAAATAATCACAAATGCAATTAACTGAGGGTTTAATCCAAGGTCAAATGAACTTAAATTTCTATGAAATGGGCTCGAATTGATCTATCAGGGTTTACTGCGATTTGAAGATTAATTTAATAATAAAAACCCTAATTACAACCTCACTTCAATTAAATGAGTTCTGGTGGAAATAAATGTAATATAAACCTCCTAAACATCATTGAAAATATTTTATGAGGTTTGGAACCTTCACTTTAACTAAAAAAAAAACATTTTGTCTAAAAATAGAGACTTAGGTGGGAATTTACTTTATTTTGGGTTACAGTGTAAATTACCTAGTCAAACTGCATCAAAACCCAAATCTGAGGTGACCACTGGATTTCTTGGGTCTAAATTAGATGTCCGAACCCCTCTACAACCGTCTGAGGGTGATCCCAAAAGTCGAATACTCCCTCCGATCGTATGGGGGTGTCGTCAAACGTCTGGTACCGTCTCCAAATGTCCTAAGGTACCTCAAAGGGCATGCTTGCGAGCCTTTCTAAGGCATGTATCTGCATTCACACTCTCGAGTTAAAACCTTCGATAGCACAACGTTACGTACGTAACGTACGCGCATGCATGCTCATTCAGGATGCTTACCTTAGCACTCCACGTGTTTTTAGACATCCAGCTTCAACTCTAGACATTCTCTGCCGCTCCAGACGTCTGACAGATGCCCCAGATGTCTAATACTGGAAAAATCCAGTATCCAGAAACTCCTCCCGCAACTCATCTTCCTCGCGACTCCGCCCACAGCATGGCAGCAGCAGCTGCAGAGGGTCGCGAGGCTCTCTCCACGAGCTCCTCCTCCTCGTGTTCGTTCTCGCCTCCTCCCACACGAGCTCCTCTGAGCTCCCGCAGCTCCTCTGACCATGCAACCTCGATGCTCGTGGCTGCACCTGCAACAAGGTGCCCACGCGCATGAGCTCCCCAGCTCGTGCTCGTCTGCCATGCACCTAAGCTCCCTGAGCTTCCTCCTCTCTCCCACACCCTCGCTCTCCCGTGCACACACTCTCTCCCTCTCTCCTTCTCCTTACACGAGCTCCTCTCCTCCGTGCATGGCTGCAAGTGGAGAAGTGGAGGCCATTGGCGACTCGCCGGTAGACCAGGGAAGGAGGTGGAGGTGGTGAAAGTGGTGGTGGAGTGGAGATGGAGTGGGGTGGAGGGGTTTAAGTAGAGATGGGTTAGGGTTTGTAGTGGGGGGGAAAGTGCGCATGTGTGTGTGCATGAGTGTGGTGAGGGAGAGGAGAGAGAGGGAAAAATAGCATGACACCCCTTGCATCCCCCTCCTTTCCGGCAAAGCCCACGCACTCAACTCAAAGAGTCAAAATTTTTGCATTTACGTCCCTAACTTTCCAGAAAACTCCCAACAGTCTTTGGAAGGGTCATTTCAACATAACAAACATAAAGGAAGTTTCGTCCCCAAAACTTGAGCTAAGTAGGGTGTGGAAAATAACGTAAAAGTGCATAACAAACTTAAAAAGGATCAAAGTAGATCAGAAGAGTCAACGTACCCTCAAAGAGCTCTGGGTATTTCTCTCACATTGCCACCTCAGGCTCCCAAGTCGCCTCCTCGTACCGCTGGCTTCTCCATAGGACCTTCACCAATGGTACCTGCTTCCGTCTCAGACTCCGGACGGCTCTATCTAGTATCTATACTAGCCTCTTAGGATAGGTCAGGTCGTCTCCCACCTCGACGCTCTCGTGGCTCAGAACATGGCTGGGATCGACGACATACTTCCTGAGGTTGGACACATGGAACACGTTGTGCACTCCATAGAGCTGGGGAGGAAGGGTAAGCCGGTAAGCAACAAGTCCTACCCGCTCCAAGACCTCAAAGGGCCCCACAAACCTCGACGCAAGCTTCCCTTTCACCCCAAAATACTGCAAGCCCTTCATGGGCAAAACACGGAGGAAGATGTGATCCCCAACCTTGAACTGCACCTCCCTACGCTTCTTGTCAGCATAGCTCTTCTGCCTGCTCCTGACAGTACGGAGTCGTCTGTGAATCTACTCTATCACCTCCTGACTCTAACGGATAAGCTTGGGACCAACCTCCGACTTGGTCCCCACCTCGACCCAACTCAAGGGTGCACTACACTTCCTCCTATACAGAGCTTCGTAAGGTGCCATGCCGATGTTCGAATGATAGCTGTTATTGTATGCAAACTCTGCCAGGGGCAAATGCTCCTCCTAAGAGCCTCCCTAGTCTAGTACACAAGCACGTAGGAGGTCCTCAAGTGTCTGTATAGTGCACTCTGACTGGCCATCGGTTTGGGGGTGGTAGGCGGTATTGAACCTCAGACGGGTCCCCAATGCTTGCTGAAACTCTGCCCAGAACTGGGAAGTGAAACGAGTATCCCTATCGGATACAATCTCGCAAGGGACTCCATGCAGGTGCACCACATCTCTAATGTATCTCTCTGCTAGCTGTACTGGCCCAAAGGTGACTCGGATCGGCAGAAACCGTGCCGTCTTCGTCAACCAATCTACTATCACCCAAACTGCATCGTGTCCCCGCTGGGTAATTGGTAGACCCACCACTAAGTCCATGGTGATACTCTCTCACTTCCACTCTAGCATAGGAAGTGGCTGTAACGGCTCTGCAAGCCTCTAGTGCTCGGCCTTCACCTGCTAGCATACCAAGCACTGCTGAACAAACTCACCAACATCCCACTTCATCCCTCTCCAATAAAAATCACGTCGTAGATCATGGTATATCTTTGTATTTCCATGATGGATGGTGAACTAGGACCCGTACACCTCAATCAGGAGCTCTCTCAACAACTCCTCATCTTTAGGAACGCATAGGCGTCCCCTCATGCGCAGTATCTCCTCTGAGAAGGAAAAGTCTCCTGGGTCCCTTGTCAACACCCTGTCTCGCAGTGTCTGTAAGTACGGATCGGCCATCTACCCTGCAATGATGCAGTCTATTAGCTCTGTTTGTGCCTGTCGCGTCACTGTCACTGCCCCACAGTACTCCCATGACTCCCGAGGTTGCCAACTGCCCACCTCCTCCATGAGCCTCCAACTCTGTGCCTGCAAGCTGGCCAAGTGGGCAAGCGCCTTCTGGCTCAAGGCATCGGCCACCACATTGGCCTTCCCTGGGTGATAGGAGATGCTGCAGTCGTAGTCCTTCATGAGCTCTAATCAACGTCTCTGTCTCATTTTGAGCTCCTTCTAGTCAAATAGATACCTGAGGCTCTTGTGATCTATGAAGATCTCAAATGTCTCACCACACAGGTAGTGACTCCATGTCTTCAACACGAAGACAATTACTGTCAGCTCTAAGTCATGGGTGGGGTAGCTATTCTCATGGAGCTTTAGTTGCCACGAAGCGTAAGCGACAACGTGACCCCGCAACATGAGCACACCACCCAACCCCTGTAACGAATCGTTGATGTAAACCACAAACCTGCCACTGCTGTCTGGGATGGTAAGCACAGGAGCTGAAGTCAGTCTCTCCTTCAGCTCCTGGAAGCACGCCTCACACTCGTCTGTCCAGGCAAAGGGTACGTCCTGCCAGGTCAACTGGGTCATAGGACGCGCGATCTAAGAGAACCCTCTGATAAACAGCCGGTAGTAGCCTACCAATCCCAGAAAGCTACATATCTCTGTCACTGTGCGTGGCCTCTCCCACCTGAGTATGGCCTCAACCTTGGCTAGATCCACAGCCAATCCATCTCCTGAAATCACATGGCCCAAGAAAGTTACATGTCTCGGCCAAAACTCGCACTTGCTGTACTTGGCATATAGCCTACGTCATCTCAAGGTATCCAAAACCATACGTAAATGATGTCCATGCTATGCCTGATCCTGTGAGTAAACTAGGACATCATCGATAAACACCACCATAAACTGGTCTAAGTACGGCCTGAAAACACGGTTCATCATGTCCATGAAAGAAGTGAGAGCGTTGGTCAGCCCAAATGGCATGACCAAGAACTCGTAGTGCCCGTATCGAGTATAGAAAGTTGTCTTGGAAACGTCGGTCTCCTTAATCGCCAATTGGTGGTAACCTGACCTCAGATCTATCTTAGAAAACACTGTAGCATCTCTCAACTAGTCAAAGAGGTCGTCGATATGAGGCAGTGTGTACTTGTTCTTGACAGTGACCCGATTCAACTATCGGTAGTCGACAAAAAGTCGTAGGGTACCATCCTTCTTCTTTACAAACAACACAGGGGCTCCACATGGGGATGCACTGGGCCTCACAAAGCCCTTCTCCAATAGGTATTGCAACTGTGACTTGAGCTCTCGCAACTCAAGTGGTGCCATCCTGTACGGTGCAGTAGAAATGGGGCTGGTCCTCGGCACTAGTGAGATCTCAAACTCGATCTCACGCTCAGGCGGTAGTCCTGGCAGCTCCTCTAGAAAAAAGTCGGGATACTCACAGACCACCGGGATACTTTGAAAGTCAGCCATGGGGCTATGCTCTGCTACCATACAAGCTATGAAGCCCTCACACCCCTGGCTCAGAAGCTTCGCTGCCCGAAGCGTAGAGATGCACCTAAAGCCTCCGTCTACAGGCTGGCTGTGAAACTCAAAGGGAGGCAACTCCGTTATGGAGAGGATGATCTTCCTCCCAAAATAGTCCACCAGGGCGTGATAGGAAGATAGCCAGTCCATCCCTAGGATCACGCCAAAGTCCTCCATCGAGATCACTATCAAGTTGGCGGGAAGACTGTATCCCCCTATAGCGACCTCGTAGTCTGTAAAGACCTCCTCTACTACGAACAACTGTTCACCTGACCCTCTAATCAAGATCGGAACCTCTAACAGTACACTGCTCGGCCCCAAACTGATGACAAAACTCGAGGAGACAAAAGAGTGTATGGCACCAGAACCGAAAAGAACGTAAGCTAATCTGCCAGAAACGGTAACCATACCTACCACCACAAAACCTGAAGCCCTAGCGTCTCTGTGTGCTAGGGCGTTGATATGCCCCTCAGCCTTGGGTGCAGATGAAGCAACCACACTCTGGGTCGGGTAAGCAGCAGCTGGCTGGTACCCTCCTCGTGACTGCTGTCCTCCTCCACGCGCCTGGTGACCGCAGCTGCCAGCTCGGCCTCCAGCGCTCGGTGCGGGGAGCATCTACTGTGCTCCGACCCTAGATGGATAGTCCCTCCTGATGTGGCCCGACTGGCCACACTGGTAGCAGAGAGGGGCATCCTCCTCCTTCAGTCGATCCCTGCTGGTGGCTGGGCGGGGGTCCAGTGCTGGCAGCTAGCCCCTGTCTGGGGCCCCCAAAGGCCACTGGTGGCCCCGCAGAATGAGGTGGCTCTCCTGCGAGCACCGTGTGCCTCCTCTCTCGATGGCCCTGTGAGTACTCTAGATGGTAGGGCCT
Source organism: Thalassia testudinum (assembly GCA_037157565.1). Taxonomy (NCBI): domain Eukaryota; kingdom Viridiplantae; phylum Streptophyta; class Magnoliopsida; order Alismatales; family Hydrocharitaceae; genus Thalassia; species Thalassia testudinum. The sequence continues at coordinate 3,461,008 of JAZHRO010000061.1, forward strand.
CTTCCGTACACCATCAGTGTCTCGCACGGTAGGGTTGGTCTCCCCATAGGTCATGGCCGCCTCGACCACACGAGAGAAAGTAGGCAGCTTCAGGGGTTTCACATATCCCGAATCGTAGGTTGGAGCCCCTCAATAAACCTCCACAGGAGATCCTCCTCAGTAGACACAGCTGTCGGGGCAAAGCGTGATAGCTCTAAGAAATGCATGCAGTACGCACTACCTGTCATCGCCCCCTGGCGGAGGCGATGGAACTTTTGCCTCCTTTGGTCCTGCTAGGTCTGCAGAAAGTACTGCTTATAGAAGAGAGCCACGAACTGGTCCCACATCAGCTCTCTCCCCTCCTGGCCTCTGACTACCCTCCACCACCTGTAGGCTGCGCTCTCCAACTAGTATGTGGCAAAGGCCATGCAACACTCTACAGGAGAGTGGAGTGTATCGAACACCTTCTCTATCTGCTCCAACCAATTCTCTACCCCAAACGAGCTCTCATCCCACTTGAAGGAGGGGGGCTTTAGCTTCCAGAACTGGCTGAAAAGCTAGTGGTGGAGCTGCAACAGGAGAACAGGTACGCCTCCAGGTAAGGAGGGCTCATGCTCAGAAGTGTCTGAGGTTGGTGGGCATGGTGGAGGATCACCCCCTCCCCCTCCAGCTCGTACGGCGCTGTGGCGACTCCCTATCCCATAGAGGACTCTCCCTCCATGTCCTCAGGGAGGGGTGGCCGAGGAGGCTACTAGAGCTCCTCTCGTATGATATCTTGGATCAGCTGGGTGAGATCCTAGGCCTGGATGCCCGGAAGGAGAGGTGGGTCGACTGGTGCCTCAGGTCTGGCACGTCCGCCCCTCCGACCCTGCCCACGACCACGTTCGCGACCTACCTCGAGATCTCCTCGACGAGGCATCTCCTATAAGGAGATGCAAGAAAAAGAGCAGGAACTATCAATGATAAAGGATTACATCAAGAAATAAGACTTGAAAGCGAAGATCAAAGCGATACGTTGTGATGGCTATCCTAGTTACATGCATGTGAGTGGCTATTTTCAGACCATTTGGTTCATTTTTCGAGATGACTTTGCTCTGATACCATCTTGTTATGACCCGATCTCAGATCCCTACAGGACCCGAGACCAGCTCGCCTCGACTAATCCCAAGACCTAGTCATCCAACGAGAAATAACCAAAAGTAGAAATATTCCACAACCACAAGTACAATGTAACTAAGCATAAAATAATACAGAGACAGTAAAGGAAACAGGATGAACTGTCTCATAATACTACAGGCGATCACAACTACAACAATGGAAAGTAAAGCAAAAATATAACAGAAATAGTATTACATATAACAGATACTCACTACTAGAACAAAAGAACGTGCTGGAATAGAAAATGACAATAGCTAAGGTTGGGCTAGATTGGGCCCAGCTCCCTTTGCAGCTGATGGTGCTAGCTGCTCAACTTCCTAACCTGAACAAGGTTATAAAATTCCGTAGTCAGCTAACGCTGAGTAGAGTGGTAATTAAACCATTTACATGCAATTAACTTAAGACAAGCAACTAATTAAATTTTTAATTCCATTTAGCTCAATTGAGTGGTTCTAATTTGTTTATTCTCTTAAGAATCTGGTCATTTCTTGATCTTGACTGTCCCTCAAGGGGACGATATTGATTGCAGTCTTTCCAGTGATGTAGGATGTACACGTGGTGCTCTCCTGGCCGGGAGAGTCCCCCATGGTAGTCCTACATCCAGTCAACCACCCCAAGGTCACAGTCACGACGTAGTGGTGACTACGACACGTGAGATAAGTGCACGAGTAGCTACCCAACATTGGCATGCAGTCAATCGTTTCCGCTAACGGGTATGCCTAAAGGTACAGTACGGAACAGCACAGGGCCTTGCCCTCTAAGAATAGCGGTCTCGCCCCTTAGAACAGAACAGGGGTCTCACCCCTTCACAGTTTGCTTACCATCATCCAACTATCCTAATTTGCTCAGTGGGCCTAACAACAGTCAATGTAGGGTGGCTAGTCCTAACCCCGGGCCCCGTGGGGCAGCTAGCTCTCTCCCTACACTAAGTAGCTCACCTCGGTACCACGTACACGAGGGCCAAACAGAAGTCGGTGTAGAGTGACTAGTTCTAACCCTGAGTCTCAACCCAAGGGGGTGGCTAGCTCCCCTCTACACTTAGGGGATAGTTTCTCTCCTTGGTACCATGTACACAAGGGTCAGCTCACCTCCCGTCTACCTACAAGGTTCATTCCGTATACAGGAGTTCTGCTCCTAGTTCCCCATAGGGTTCATGCTCGTATTTGTTTCATTTCATTTCTCAACATGCATAATTCATTGTCCATCTTCTAATTCTCATTCATATGATAGGCAGCTCGTATTTTTACAACTGAAGGAGCATCACATCAAGTATTTAGCACTTGCTAGCAATTAGGGTTTATCATGCATCTCAAGTAAACAGTTTAGCTCAAGCAATATTCATTTGTTTCTGCCTTAGGGATCATTTCACATCCTAGGGTTCAATCAAGTTGTTCTAAACATGCACTTCATTATTTAAATCTTAAATTAAACCACTCTACCAGAAAATAAGGGGGGAATCGAGCTAGAACTGCAGGTCCTATCATCTCTGCAGGCCTCGAACACACTATATGCTGGAGACCTATACAAGCGACCAAATCACATCAAACGAGTTCAATACAGTACATAATCGACACTAACACGTAGAGAAACTCTAGCGGAAAATAGCGATACTTCATTTGCGGAAATCTAATTCCGTTTGGGCCTTAAATAGCCCAAAATGCACATACTGTCTAAAATCAGACGTCTGAGACTAGACCCAGATGTCTTAAACAAGCTCAGAACCTCACCTTGCTTCCCTGCGGCTTCCTCTGACGTCCGAGCCCCTCTGTAACAGTCTGAGGATGATCCCAAACGTCGAATACTCTCTTCAGTTGTCTAGGGGTGCCGTCAGACGTGTAGTACCATCTCTAGACGTCCTAAGGTACCTTGAAGGATCTGCTTGCACGCCTTTTCGAGGCTTATACATGCGTACACTTGCAGGTTAAAACCTTCAACAGCACAATGTTACGTACGTAACGTACGCGTATGCATGTGTGTTCAGGATGCTTACCCTAGCACTCCGCGAGTTTTCAGATGTCCAGTTTCAGCTCTGGACATCCACTGCCGCTCCAGATATCTGATCCTGGAAAAATCCAGTATCTAGAAACTCCTCGCGTGGCTCGTCTTCCTCACGCCTCCGCCCGCAGCACTACAGCAGCAGCTCCAGCAGTTGTAGAGGGTCGAGAGGCTCTCTCCATGAGCCCCTCCTCCTCGTGTGCGTGCTCACCTCCTCACTCGAGCTCCTCTCCTCTGCGCGTGGTTGCAAGTGGAGAAGAGGAGGCCGTTGGCAGCTCGCTGGTAGACCAAGGAAGAAGGTAGAGGTGGTAGAAGTGGTGGTGGAGTGGAGATGGAGTGGGGTAGAGAGGTTTAAGTACAGATGGGTTAGGGTTTGGAGTGGGGGGAAAAGTGTGCGTGTGTGTGTGCGTGACTATGGTGAGGGAGAGGAGGGAGAGGGAAAAATAGCGTGACACCCCCTCGCATCCCCCTCCTTTCCCCCAAAGCCCACACACTCAACTCAAAGAGTCAAAATTTTCACGTTTACGTCCCTAACTTTCCAGAAAACTCCCAATGGTCCTAGGAAGGGTCAGTTCATTCATGGACTCCAGTGACCCTTCTTTGACCTCTTCTTCCATGCGTGCATCCAGCCAACAAGCACCGTCATCTTCTTCTGATGCTTGCCAACCATAGCTAAGTCATTTTAGACCATTCTTCGTCGTCGTTTTATGATAACATCATCATGAGTCATAACTAGCTTTAATTAGTCAGAATCAAGTAACAAATGCTCCTACATAATTGCCTAAGAGTCGTAATTTCCTGCACAACCATTCTGAGAGAAATACATTAAAACAGGGTTAATTCTACAATTTTAACAGCTTATTATGAATGCAGAATAATCATGGGATTTCCCAGGGGTTAATCTAAGGTCTAATGAGCATTAAAGTATAATAAAAGTGTCCACATAGACAGAAACAAGGTTTCACGCATTTTCAAAACCAATACAACACCCAAAATCCTATTTTCATACCTGCTTAAATTACTGAAGTTCTAGTTAGGGTTAAATTCATATAAACCTTCTAAAATTCATATAAAAATATTCTTTAAGGTTTTCTATCCTTGATTTGACCTTTGGAATATATTTTGACCTTAAATAGAGTCACAGACACAATTTTGTCCTAATTTGGATTTCTAAATAAATTGCCTAGTCAAACTTTTTCAAAACTGAAATTCAACTTCACCATTAGATTCTTTGGGTCAAAATTTGGGTCCAATAAGAGATCATATTGACCTAGTTTGCATTTTAATCCAATCGAACTCTTTTTCTCTCAATTAGCCCCTCAACTTTTGAAATCATTGCAAATAACCCCCTAAGTTCTTCATCTTCTTCGTAGATCGGTCCCTGCCGCCATTGGAGGTCAACTGACCTCCAGGAAAGCTTTGACCAAGCAAAATCCTACTCAAATCTTAATCAAATCCCACCAAATTTGGTGGGATTGATGTTCACACCATGGTGAATCTATTGGGACCAATCTTGGATCCCAAATTACGTCCGATTAGCCGTGCAAACCCATGAGATCAGTGAGTGCTTCTTGATTCCTAAGCAAGCCAATTAGGCTTATTTCCTGATCTAGAGCTCTGTTGGAGCTCTATAAAAGGTCCCTCATTGCAAGTCTGTGCTCTTGAGCTCGATTCAAGCCACATTTCTTCACAATTTTCCCTCTCCAGTCGCCTCTGACTGTAGCTTCGACGAACCCCTCCAACCTCCTTCATCGCCCTCTGCCACATACCATAGGTAAAGGGATGGTCTTCATCTCCTTCTTCCGCTCCTCGATGGAAAAATCAAGAGCATCCAAAACCCCTTCTTCCTCGTTGTTCCACCATCAGAGAATTCCTCTTCCATGGTGCCAGCCAATCACAGCTGGCGCCATCTCTCCCCTTTCGTCCGCTAATTAGGTCTTATCCTCTCCCTTTTCTCCTCCTTAATCTTCCTAGATCTTCCTCCCTCTATTTCGACCACCGACGCCGCTGTTCCCCCTCCGTCTTCTCCACATCCGACCGAGCTCCAGTGAGGCCAACCGCCCTCCACAAGCCACCAAAAGCCCCGCTATCAACTCCATAAGCTCCGCCTCATCTCGCCCATCAAAACCCCTCACCTAATTCCACCAAACACCCACTAAATTGCCCCATCAAACTCAACCTTCCTTGCTCACCTTCTCCATCACCGTCCAACCACACCCGACATTTATCCACCAAAGGACCACCACCATCACGTTCCATGAGTCACGGTGACTCTCTTGAACCATTTAACCAGGGCTTTTGAGCCCGTATGTGTGTTTCAGGTGTTGACCGGAGATCGTCGTCACCGCTATCATCTCTGCTCCTGCAAATAGTGCTCTAACCGCTATCACCGCTACCTCTAACTCCAGGTGTTCCGGATTCGCCTCAAGACACCATCTGGAGCTTCAATTGGGCTTCACAACAACTGGAACACCATCAATCGAAGGAAGAAACCTGCTGCTGTGTGCGAAGGAAGAAACAAGTGGGATAGTCCACATTGTCAATTGCCAAACCCTCAGCAGTGCATATAAAGATTTTGTGTTTTCACCTTATTGCCCTAGCACACAAGGGTCGAGTCCCCATTCACCCCATCCACTTGCTTACCTGCCTACGCTCACACCTCACCTGCGGCACACGCCCGCAGTCCTGGTCCCTGTTCACTCCTGAATACCCAACCGATTACTTGACTAAGCCCAAGTCTTTTCGAGAGGAGAGAGGAAGGATTTGTGAGAGAGAAAGGTATTTGAGAGAGGAGAGAGTTCTGAGAGAGAGGGGGTGGGTTTTACTATGTGATCCTCTGCCATGGCCCTCTACTGAAGAAGAAAGCTCTCTCAACACTTAGACTCTGAAGAGAGGCCATGCACTGTGCTGAAGAAGGAAAGGCTTGAAAGGGAAGGCCTTTGAAGAAGAAGAAAAGGCTTTGGGGAGCCCTGTGCCTTCTATGAGGCGCTCTATTAATGCGAAGGATAAGTCATCTGATGCTATATGCCTGTCATCTGATCTAAGTTGATTCTGAGCACTGTTGAGTTATTTAAGTACTATAGTTAACATTGATGAAATTGATTGAGTATGAGATATATGCTTAACTTAGATAAATAATTGGTGATTCAAATCACCATTATTTTATCTTTCTATTATTTTTATCTCATCATCATTTAAATTACAATCTAATAAATTATATTCATTGAATATCTATTTTAATACTCAATTAATTTTTCTCATCTAGTTTTAATGAAGATTAATGTGTGAGTTCCATATTTGCTCCCTGCGAACGATCTCAAACTCCTTTTAGATTCTGAGTTTATAAATTTAAATGTCTTGTTGTGCGATTTAGGAGTGTACTACAAGGAACGCATCTTTAAATCTCCTATTTCGGCCATCAACATCGTTCTCCCCCGTCGAACCCCCTTTCTTCCTTACATCCATAGGTCTGGCTGGCCAACGTCGGTCATGATTCTTCCCCGATTCATCCACTTAAGTAGTTCTATCTCCTCCTCTCTTCGAATAGATTAGAATTAGGCCATTAGGAGTAGGAATTAGTGTCATATCCTTGCCGTTCTTCATCCTCGCGGCTGGCGAGAGCTCCGGCAAGCTCGAGCCACACCACCAAATCACGACACACCAAACCACCTACCCTACAAGCATCGTGAGTACTTGGAGAACATAAGCCTTCAAGAAATTGGGGCTTTTGACTCCCCAAATCCTCTACCAAACAACCAACTCCATCACCATCTTCACCTTGTCCGGTCGACCAACCTAGGCCTTTGCGCACCAAATCACCACCACCATCACCTTCGTCGCATTGTGGCAAAGCCTTCTAGGTGTTTGATTCGTGCCAAAGGCCCATGCTTTTGTTTCAAGTGAACCATTGGTGAACACCTTCTTCTCTAGCGCCGTCGACCTCCATCCAACGTGCAATCAATGGGGATTTCATCTTCACCTCATGTGGATTCATTGGGAGACTCCATCAGAACCATTGGATTAGAGATCCAACGATGAATTAAGCTTCGACCACCTCACCAACTTCCACGCTACAGCTGAAGAAGAAACGAAGAAGAGGGGGACTCTATTAGTCCCACCTTGCTATTAAAGGGACCCAGATTTGGAAATATAAGGGATTTAACCCCTTATTTCTCGACCAAGTAACAAGGGGTCGGGTCCCCATCCTATCTCTAGCATACGCATACGCCTGCACACACGCGGGTGTGCCTGGGCGTGAGCCTGGGCTGGTTTTAAGCAATTCTTGGGTCCGATTTAGGCTAGATTTTAAATCTGACTATCTGAGGCTCCTGCACGTGAATTGGGCCTATTTTGGCATGGCTTGTGAGGGCTCTTTGGGCTTGAAATATGCACTAAGTGTTGAGGTCTTTGGTTTAGTTAAAAAACACTTTTTTTCCCTAACAGTTATATTCATTTTTTTAGCTTGATTATTTCTTTTTGCATCAAGTTCTTGAGCTTTAATTTTATTCAATTGAGTAGTGATTTATTGCGATTATTTTGCTCCCTAAGATGACCTGGGACTCATAATTCAAGATATAAATTTAAATGTTGATTTGCTTTTGTTGACTATACTACGACATGTATTTAAACTCGACGAAAGCACGTTAGCAAGCAGCAAGTTATCTTAATTAGGTCACCACAGATTCCTTCCAATTGACCACAGATGGCAAACAATACAGTTCAGAGACAGATTTGATGGCAAATCTTGTCATATTCTTCTAGGAATCCAAGAAATAAGTTGAGCACAGATTCTATTAAGTTGTTAGGAGTAACAATAGTGCAGAAATTGCAAGAACTTGGAAACATAAGATTGGTCGTCTTTTTACAAACGACCTTACAGCATTAAAGCATTCAGGCTTTAAGAAAAAAAGTATTTTCTCCATGCAACTCCCATATTGGAAAGATCAGGCAGTCCATCACAACCTGGCTATGATGTACATAGAGAAAAATGTTATGGACAATATGTTGGATGCCTTAAATTTAACAGATAGTCCAAAAGACACAATAAAAATAAGAAAAGATATGGAGATTTTGGGCATTCATCCAGAGCTACATACAACAAAGAAAGATGATGATAGTGTTGAATTCCTATATACTATATACAACTTAAAGTAAGAACATATTTAGAAAATATTCTCTTTTTTTAAGGAGATATGGGTACCGGATGGCTACTCATCACAGTTGTCACGCTGTGTTAATAAAACTCAAAAAAAGATTAGCGGATTAAAAGTCATGACTTGCATATTTATATGCAAGTGTTTTTCCCATTGGCTATACGTGGAGTCCTACCTGATCCCGTTGTAGATGCTTTTGCAGTTATGAGTCGATATTTCAAAGCTATCTGTTCGAAGGCCTTAGATGCTGAAATGCTACGGTACTAGGACAAACAAGTTGTCATCATATTGTGTAAAATGGAACATATTTTCCCTTGAGCTTTTTTCGACATAATGGTGCATTTGACATTACATTTGGCAAATGAAGCAAGGATCGCTGAGCCAGTTCAGTACAGATGCATGTATCCTATAGAGAGGTTTCTGAAAAAACTGAAGGATTACATGTTAAATAAGGCTAAGCTGAAAGGGTCAATTGTCAAGGGATATGTAGTTGAGGAATCCATGAATTTATGTATCATGTATCTGGATGAGACAAAAACAACTCAATCGTTTAGGGAGAAATTATGACGGGAGATACAATGAGCATGATGAAGATTGTCTTTCCATTTTTGAAATTCTAGGAAGGTCAATTCTGCACACAGAATTCACTGAGATTCCAAAATTAGATCAGCGGTTGGCACACTTGTATATATTAAAGCAAATTCCTGAATTCGACCAGTTCTACAATGGATTTAGACAGTTGTTATATCCAAATGCATGTGATGTACTCTTTCCTGAGTGGTTTGAGCAACATGTTACTCAAATGAAAGAAAATAACAAACCGTGGTGGGTGGGAGATTTTGACATAATATCCAATCTTCTGTTGACTTATGGACATTATCATTCTAAGTACATCATAAATGGCTTCAGATACAGAATCAAATCTGTTGATGATGTAAAGGCTACATAACAAGCTAGTGTTGTTGTCCCTTACGATTAACCGACCGGTGTGATGGTCATTATGGATAGATTGAGGAAACTCTCGAGATTAGATTCAGATATGATCACAGACTTGTCCTCTTTAAGTGTGAATGGTTTGATGTTTTCAAAGAAGTCATCGGGTTTACGGTTGATAACAAGCATAAGTATATAAGTCTGAATAATAATCATTGGATTCTTCAAAACACTAAACCACTCATTTTAGTTTCTTAAGTCTCTCAAGTGTTTTACATGACTAATAATAGCAAAAGTGGCTGGATAATTCCCGTTAGAATAATGCCACGTAATTATTATTCTCAAAAGGAAGGAGAACCTAAATTAGAACCCAAAGCATATCAAGAACTTCAACAACTTGAATTAGGTCCAAGTACAACAAACATTGATATATAAGGTATAATTTACTAATCTTTTCTTTCAAAATATAAATTTTTTAAAAAATCAATCTTGTATTGTTCTGATATCATAATTTATTTACTCTTATTATAGGTTGTTGACACAGTTCTATTCATTTTTTCCTTTTACATGGCTAGTACTGTTTCAGGGTAACATCAATGATTATTTTCAGTTATATGCATGTTTTTCATATGAATGATATATTTATGTGTTTTTTTGTCACTAATCGTTTCTTTGTATTGTGCAGATGGTGAAACTAAAGAAGTAGGCTTCTCGTCGGAGGACTCCTGACTCCACCCCCGACCAAGGGGCCAATACCCAGGACCCCCGTACCACAGAGCCTCCTACCACGCAACCACCTACTACCCAGCCTCCCCGTACATGGCCTCCCCGCACCTAGACCTTCCCTACCCAGCCTACTCCCCCCCAGGACCCCTACACCCAGACAACTGATACATATCTCATATCCACTCCCAATTTTAATCCCCCTCATACACACACATATATTTGTCCGGGTGCACTTACACAATCTCTTTTTAATGGAAAGGGCAAGAAGCCAGTCATCCATGAGTTTGTAACATTCCCCAAGCCTGAGGATGAGGTTAACAGTCACGACCCTGACCAAGACGAGGGGGATGAGGATGATGTACAGGAGGAGTCCAACGACAACGATGTGAAGGTACAGGGGGATAAGGAGGGGGATTCTGAGGTTGGCCAGCTTGAGGCTGACATAGACCTTGATCAAGTAGGGCCTAGTACTACTTGTAAGAGAACTATTATTCTCTATATTTTAAAAGTTTCTAAATTTCATATTGGCAATTTTTTCCTAATACTATTGTTATTTTTAATTTTAGTGAAGAAGAAAGAAAGAGGCTCGATGAGAAATAGGGACTTGGAGGCTATACCAGAGGGCATGAGGGTGAAGGTGAAGATCACCCCTTGTGGGGAAGATCCCGACTATCCTCCATTTAGTAGCAGGCTTTCCAAGGCTATAAAGAGCATCATCTCCCTCTCTTGTTTTGATTGGCAAATTGTCCCAAAGGAACTCAAGAGAGAGATCATTCATCACATAGAGGTAATATACATTGAGGTTTATATATATTTCTTTTAATGTGATTTGATGTATATAGATGTTTAATTTACAGGCGATCTTCGGTTGGGAGGACGATCCTAATGTCCCCAAGTATATCCTCAACCATGCAGCAAGATGTCATCGAGACTGGAGACTTCATATGAAAAGAGCAGTAAAGCAAAAAATTTTCATTTCTTTCATATATATATACATTTCAATTAAATAATTTATCTTTTTCTTTGTTATTTAATATTTTTCGAATAGATCATATGAGGAGACCTTGAGGAATGTACCTCCTTCCATACTACCAAAGGTATGGAAGGTGTTGTTAGCATTGGAAGAAGCCTGAGTCGAAGGTAATTAAGTAATTGTTACACATTAAAATTTAATTATACTTACATTTAATTGTTTACTAATACACATATATATATGTATTTTCTACAGAATCAGGCGAAGAATAAGGCCAATAGGGCCAAAGCTCCACTGCAAACTCATGTCTTGGGTCGGATGAATATTGATAAGCTCAAGACAAGATATGCAAGTACATTTCTTATTTATTTATATTTATAATTAACATGTAACTTCAAGTTATTAACTACCTTCTATATTTACTTAATTGTAGGCGAGTACACATGACGGTACCTAGTTGGATCGTCTTGAAGTCTGACATTGCTCAAAGCAAGGTTACAAACGACAGCGGATGCACATAGATTCACGAGACCTACCAAGCCAAGCATGTAAGTTATTTCTTTTTAATTATTTAAATTTAACTTCTTATTTAGTTGTACTTATTACTTACATAAAAATGTAATTAGAGAGAAATGTACAACTTGGTCCATCCTCCTCCATCTACAATGAGAACTCTGCAACCCATCAGCCTCCTATGACACCTAAGGAGGCTTTTAGGATAGGCATGCCTCCGAAACATGACGGATTTGTTCGCAATGGAGGTAGGAGCCAAACGCTCACCAGTTGGTTCAGACAGAAGGGATCGTCTGGTCCGTGTTCTATTGAACTGGAGCAGCTAAGGTCGCAGGTACAGTAAACTCAGAGGTAATTGACCGACGTGGCCGAAGAGCTGCGAGGTACTAGAGAGGAGATTTGCCAGAGAGAGGATTTCAGGGAGCAGATGGTGCAGCAACAGGTGCAATGGGCGAAGATGATGGCCATGCTTCGAGGGGCAGATGGACTTGATCACAACACCTTCCATTATCCTACATGTTGTGGGCCATACGACGATTTTGGTGCAAGTGTTGGTCATAGTGTTGGTGTGGAAGATTTATATTTCTTACTTTTATCCATGTACCGTAACTCTTTTGTAAACATTTTCTAAGTTGCTTTTTAGTGATACAATGCTTATTTTCTATTACATTGGTTATGTTGAATGTTACGTATTATCACTTTCTGTAAAATCTAATCTAATTTAAAAAATAAATAAATTAATATTGACGACAGTTATTTGATAACCATTACAAATACAGATTGGCGATAGTTATCCAACCCTCGCTAATGTTCCAAATAACCCAACCACTTTTCCGAAGCCTATTTTTCGCAATGTTTATTCAACTGTTCTAAAACCATATTTGATACGAGTTTACAATAACCGTCATCAATAATACTTTAGAGACAGTTATATAATACCCGTTTCCATTGTGTTTTAAAGATGGTTGTGAAACGTCACAAAATAGAGCCAATGACGACACATCGGGTCGATACTATTAAAGATGGGCACAATTGTTAACTGTTGCCAAAAAGCATTCACTTCGCAACTTCCGCAACGCCAAATGGAGGCAGCAAGTTCACTTTAGGCGACGATTTTCAACAATCACCAAAAGGGTTTTGTCTTGTGAGTTTCCTTAACACCTTCCAAACTACTATCAACATAGCATCGGTTTTGATAGGCAAAACATGAATTTTGAGCTAGGAGGCTAAGAAAGAAAGTAAACCGAGATTAATCCCCCAAAGGAGGGTCTAAGTAGTCAAGTAAACTACCTTTAAAACTAAGAGTAATAGTTCCCCACGTCAAAATTTAAGAAAAATCCTACAATTTTCATCTCCACCATTCACTTGGTATAACAAGACAAAAGAAAAAGGTGGAGCCTACATCTCCTACTTTTATAAGGGAGGTAGAGCCAGCACGCAGCACACAACACAAATTATAAATAATACATCCACAATCAATAAAACACACAACAAAAACGGCATGCACACAGCACAAAATGTAAAAAATTACGTTAAATGCTACCTTACATTACCATTAATTCTAAAACTAAGTGCTATAACAAGTCATCGTCACTAAAATGCTCCCATGTGAGACCGTGTATAATTTATAATGCATTTTCACGTAGTTTTTCTTAAAGGAAATGTGTCTGACCGGTTAAGATTAAAAATATTTGCCTAGTAAATACGCAAGTCTTTCTAAAAGACTGACATATCAATTTCTTAAATATATGATTCTTGGCAATAGTCTCTCTCCTGTTGTTCCCTCGAATGTTTTCTAGTCTCAATATCTGCATTCTTTATCTTTATTCCTTGGTTCAGGTATCACAGATTCATGGTCACGTATAGGCTTTTCCTTGTTGTCTCAAGATGTCCTAACATACCCTATTAGGTCTCTTATTATTTGTTCCCTTTTGATCCATCTATACTCACTACTAGAACCAATATCTTGTACATGAGATATTTTGACAACCCTTAAAGTCACCAATATTTTTTGAATCCAAGTAGCCCATCACTAGTCCAATCCAAAATCTAGAAGATACACACACTCAAGTGATGTCTCATGGTTGATATGGTAATTTATTTCTCTAATTTAACATGTGCCATGTTAAAAGGCCTACCACAAAGTGGTTCACCGGGACAAGCTGTTGCTTCCTCGATAGCCTCTATCCATCACATCCTAAAACTCCAATGCCTCTGCAAGAGATTGTCACCCCCAGATGGACTCAAGTATCCACAAATTTGTGCATCAATGCACTAATCATAACTCATCGAACAAGTATTGGCTTTGGGTCATGGCTTAGTTAAGAAAATAGGGCCTTGCTCCAACTTATCAAAATTTCATTCTTCATATACATCATCATGAAATCATGAGATATGAGAATCATATCCCTAATCATTCTCATCTTATCCCAGGTTCCTACTTTAAGCTCATTTTTAATTTCTTTAGGATTCCTTTCCATGGCATTCGTACCCATGATCCTTGGAAATGCCTTTTCAAGGTTCATTGGTACATTAAAATTCATTTACCATAAGTTATAGCAGTTTAAGTAATCTATTTATAGATTCTAAAAAAAAAGAAATCACTTGAATCAGGCACCTAAGCAGAATACCTAAATGCCCTACTTCATATCTTATTTATTTTAGTCTCTAGCCTTGGTTTAGACACCTGACCTTTGTGGTCATTCATCTGTTCAATTATCTTCAACCTTTAATATGTCTCAAGATTAGATGTATAAACAATCTTTTAGGTGTCTAAACCCATTGAAAGTCTAAAGCCAAAGAAGAACCCCACAAAACTCTTTAAATCCATTCATCGTGGTTTCCACCCTAATCCCTTCCCAAATCCTCCAGTGACTTAACTAATCCAACAAAGTGTTACAAACCTCAAAATTAAATCCTAAACTAATGCATGTAGATCAAATATGCAATAATAAAGGAATATAAATTTCTTATTCAAACCCACAATATGACTTATCGAAACCTTTGACCTTGAGTTCAGTATAACATGAGAGCGCCTTCCTTGCATAGAGATTATTTCTTCTTCATTCATCAGTAAGATCTCTAGTTTGAGTCAAGAATTCATCCCACTACAAGGAATGAAATCTAGAATAGAGTAATTTCAAGGGAAGAGTGATTTCAGTCAACCAATTAGAGTTCCTTATTTGTAGCTCCTCATCTTCCCTTCACACTGTTATTTGTAGCTAGCCTACCTCTTTCTTCATATCTCCAAACATCGGCCTTGGGTAGTTCGATGACCACTTGGCATCACCTCCTCCACCACTAGTTTGGCTTTTACTCTTCCCTCTTCTACTTAATACTAGGTAGTAATAAGACCCATACGTCTAACGTGCGTTAGAAATCCTAAACTATAACTAATCACTTGGACAATTAAGTCTATGACCTGAAGAGCCTAAAAGTTAAATCTAAGAGTACTTAAGGTAATAACTCATGATTGATGGGGCACTTTCATTATCCTTCAAAAACAAAAACAAATGAGTAAGACACAACTAGAGAAAACACATGAAGAACTACACGTAGATTTTAAAAACTTTCTTTTATGTAGAAGAAAAGAAAAATTCATGCAAAATTTTGAAAAATTGTAAAATTTTCAACCAAATTTGAAAAAATGCAAATCTACACATGCACATTAAAAAACTAATGCAAGTTGAAACATAAAGCACGATTTCCCATCTTCCAACTTAAATGATATTGTCCTCAATGGCATAAAAAAATAAAACAAAGGGGGTAATTAGATAGAGATATAGTGTATTGAAGTGCTTTGTGATGGTAAGCCAGCTATCTACTCTAAACTATAAAACAAAAAATATGTCAAGGTACCTCATTTATATACAAAATCTAAAGAAAGTAGGGCTTTCGATTGGTTATAGATCGAGAAAAAGAAAGCCTCTATAAGAAAACTCAGCCATGGATTCACCATAATTGAGTGTTTTAATGTCAAATCCTTACGACGTAACACAATCATGAGAAGTCTCACAGAGCTACTCTTCTCTTGTGATAAAAACTTAGGTGTAATGACATAAATTAGCATCCTGAGACAATTATACAAGGCCTTGCAAAGCTACACACCTTGGGGTTACTCGAGTAACTCAAGGCTATTTATGAATAATAGTCACCATCTTAGGGAATAGAGCTTCACTATGCTACACTCTATCCCTAAGAGATAACTAATAATTGTATCAGACCCGAAACCACTATCTAACTAAAGTATACCTAGGATGACTTAAAAAAGAGGCCAACTAATAACCCAAATGTAAAGCATCCCAATGCTACGCATCACGCATATCTCCATAATACTGACAAGCCCATAGACCTGATAACACTAAAATATTCTAATGAAGATGGTGTGGAGTCTCGCAATGCTACTCTTTCCACAGTAGTCTAAGATCACCAGAATTCACAACACTATCAGACAATCCCCATCTAGTCGCTCTCTAATCTAAACAATCAAACATAAGGTAGTTTAACTATGACCTTGTGTGTGAAAATACAAGAATGGGGATGAGAAGGTTTCAGATTACCTCCAACATGCACTTTGTTTAATCCCTTCAACCAAGAAAAAGCCTAAGAAATCAGAAGGGTGATGAGAGAGTTGTCAAACTGCCCCCAACCTGAGTAAAGTTTCATGTCGTCAGCCGAGAGAAAACACAATCAATTGGTATTAAAGTCTAGAAGAGCAAGATTATCAATGCTTGTGATAAGTTCTTGGTGCTCACGATAGAGTTTAAGTCATTTCCCATTGACCATAAAAGTAGGCCCTATTTTGGAGTCTGTTATTTTTACAACTCAATTTGGTAAGGTGTGTACTAATAAACTCTTGTTTATCATCATTCTTAAGCACATTTCACACCTAGTTCCTAAGTATTTTGCACCTACACTGTAGTATTAGGCATGCATTAGGCATTTCTGCATTCTTAGGGTCATTGCATGAATAATTAGGTATTTGTGTTGCTTTAGGTGACTTTATGTGTTTTGGGTTTATCAGGATTGGCGTGTTCCAGATTCATCATCTAAACCTTAATTTACCAAAAGAAAGGAAAAAACCCTAGTCAGAAAAAGAAGACAGAAGACTCCTCAGCTCCAATTCAACTCATTCAGCTCCAATGCAGCTTATCTTAGCTTAACTCAACTCAACTTAGCTACTAGCTCTCAGCTAGCTAGCTAAGCAAGTTGTTGAGCCCATTACAGCTACACCTCAACTCCTCTCATCTACTCCCTGCTCCATCTTAGCTCAACCAAGCTCAAGCTAGCTCAACTTAGCTACTAGCTTTTAGCTAACTACTTAGCTACCCTCCTACTCTATTACTTAAGCTCCTAACCTCAACCTACCTCCACCTAAAAGTGGTGCCACCAACCACCTTATAACCACTGCTATTTGGCACCAAAACCCACCATAACTACCTCCCCTTCACACATCTTCACTTCTCTCCAAAAATCACCTTCACATCCCTTCCCATTTTGGCGCTAAAACACCACCTATAATCACCTCTAAGTTGGCACCAACCCCCCTCCTACAACCACCATTCCCATGCCAACTACATCCACCCTTCATCCTACAACCACCACCATCCTAGCCCTTAATTTTAGCGCCAAAAATCCCACAACCACCACTCTTCTAGAAGCCATAGTTGGCACCAATTTAAGGTGGCACCCTTCCATGGTTGGCACCACCTTATGCCACCCTTTCACCACCATAACCACCCCCCCACTTCATGGCTATAAAATACCCCTATAACCACCACCCAAAACCTAACCTTGGCATATTATTTTCTACCTTAATTCCACCTTAATGTCTACTTGGAAGAAAGGTGGGGTGTGGAGACTAGGAGGGAAGCATTACCACCCTCCTCTAGTCTATACACTCCTACTCTATTCCTTGAAGTCATGCCAAGGAGCACCACCATTGGAGGACAGCTAGGAGAGGAGTAAGGATGGGCAACCATCCTTATTGGAAGTAGTGGAGGATGGCTAGAAAGGAAGGCAAGACCTTCTTCAAGCTCGGTAGCAACCAAGCTTGGAGCAAAGGCCACCTCCCACATCGCTTTGGAGATTACTACTACCTCACTCTTTCCTTGTGCATTTCAATTTTGTAGTAGTTATTTCACTTTTCATCTTCTGTGAAACTCCTCCACACAAGTGAGCTCTTCAAGATATCATTTGTGCAACTTCTCAATTTATAAGAAAAGTTTCTTGCCTTTCAACTTTTATCTTTTTATTTTGTCCTTCTTAAGTTCTTTAGTGCACACACTGCCTTCCTAATTACCCTACGCCACGCATGCCTAAGTTGAGTTTAGGAAGGTTGGGTTTATCACTTTCATATTTTCACATTTCACTTAGGCGTATCTTCATCTTTCGTTGCCTCGTATCTTCAAAACCTTAGAAAAAAAATGCAAAATACAAAAAAACTAAAAATCTAAGATTTCAAAAGAGTGAGAGAGTAATTTCTATATTTGATAACTACCTACCTCCTTGGACGACCCGAATAATCATCCGAGTACTCAATTTTTATAAATTTAAAAGTGTGCGAAAATGCGTGTTGCAATAACACTTAAAACTTGTATTTACAAATCATGTGTTTTCTCGCACCATGTACTACGGTGTAGGGTCCAATCCATTTAGAGCCACACTTTCCCAAAAAGAAATGAAGTCTGCCATCATAAAGCCAAACACATTGGTTTGGTTCAAAAGACTTCCAAAAAATGACAATCATGGAAAGCTTTCATTCACTCTTTATAGATTCTTGAATTCTCACAAGCAACATTTCTAATTTCCTCTAATTCACTCATTTGTAGTCTTCTATGATCCCGATCTTACTTAAGATTCATATTACATCTTTTAATTGCCCAATAGGATCTATGTTTAAACTCTACAAGCAAATGACAAGCCTTCCCAAATACCAAATGATAGGGAGACATTCCAATAGGAGTTTTGCAAGGAATACAGTAAGCTCATAATGCATCATCTAATCTATCAGTCCAATCTTTTCTATCAATTCTTACTATCTTTTCAAGGATTGTCTTTATCTCCCTATCAGAGACTTCAACTTGTCCATTTGTCTTTGAATGGTATGGAGTTGCAATTATGTGGTTAACTCCATACTTCATTTCTAAATTGAAAATTGTCAAAATGGGAACCTCCATCACTAATGCTAGCGCATGGAATCTCAAATCTAGTAAAAATATTCCTCCGAATGAAAGTTGTGTCTACATTATGATCATTATTTCTTATTGGGATTATCTCAATCCATTTGGATATATAATCAACTACAACCAAGATTTATAGGTATCCAAAAGATGTGGTAAAATGTCCCATAAAATCAATGCCCCAAACATCGAAAACTTCTATAAGCAAAATTGAATTTAAAGGCATCATATCTCTTTTAGTCATATTTCCAAGAGTTGACAATAGGTGCATGACTTACTAAACATTCAAGAATATTTAAAGAAAGTGGGGTAATAAAAATCATTTTGGAGGACCTTAACAACAATTCTCTTTCCAAAGAAGTGACCTCCACAAGCACTGTTGTGATAAAAGGATAGTATGCTATGAAATTCCTTTCCAACACACACCTTATAATTTGGTCACTACATAGTCTAAAGTGCTCTTGATCCTCCTACAAATAGAACTTGATATAGCAAAGAATTTATCTCTTTTCTATGTTGTCCAATTGGAAGGAATCCAACCAACCACTAGATAGTTGACTATATTAGCTAAGGAAATTTGATTCCAGTGATGGCCAATAGGTGTTCATAAGGAAAAGAATCACTAATTGGTAAAGAAATAATATTACCTATTAGGAACCTAGACAATTGGTCAACCACTACGTTTTCTGATCTGGCTATGTCCTTTATTTCTAAGTCAAATTCTTGTAATAAGAGTATCCACCGAATCAACCTAGGTTTTGCATCCTTTCTATCTTAAAGGTGTCTAAGGGTGAGTGATCACTACAAATCATTACATGAGATCTCAACACGTAAGATCTAAATTTTTAAGGGCAAATACTACTACAAGTACCTCCTTCTCAATGGTAGTGTAATTCTTTTAAGCTTCATCTAAAGTTCTACTTGCATAATAAATTACAACGGGTTTCCTAAGGATTCTTTATCCTAAAACTGCTCTTACTGCGTAGTCATAGGCATCACACATAATCTCAAAAGGGAGTGCCTAATCCGAAGGATGTAGGAAAGGGGCATTAGTCAAAGCTTCTCTGACAATGTTGTGAGCTTTTAAGCAATCATCAAATTCAAAAATAAATTATTTAGCCAACAAAGCACTCAAAGCTCTGCCTATCTTAGAGAAGTTTCTAGCTATCTTAGAGAAGTTTAATAAAGTGCCTATAAAAACCTATGTGTCCTACGAAGGAACACACCTTTCGAATTGAGGTAGAAGGTGGAAGATTGCTAATTAGGTCAACTTTAGCTTTATCAATTTCCATTCCTTTGTTTTAAACCCTACACCCTAGTACAATACCTTCCTGAACCATAAAATTATTTTTTTCTCAACTCAAGACTAAGTTAACTTAAATGCACTAATAAAGAATTTTCTCAAGATTTAAAAACAAGAATCAAAAGAATCTATGAACATAGAGAAGTCATTCATAAAAACATCTCAATAACCACCATCCATGTCCAAAAAGATGGCCATTATACATCTCTAAAATGTATCTAGTGCATTGACTAATTCGAAGGGCATTCTACGAAAAGAAAATGTTCCATAAGGACATGTGAAGGTTGTCTTTTCCTGATCTTCAAAGTGAATTGCCACCTAATGATATCCAGAGTATCCATCAAAGAAGCAAAATAATTCGCTTCACGCTTACCTTTCAAGAATTTGATCTATAAAAGGAAAAGGGAAATGATCTTTCTTTGACAACTTGTTTAGCTTCCTTTAGTTTATACAAACTCTTCAAGATGAAATTACTCTAGTGGGTACCTTTTCACCCTTTTCATTAGTCACAATTGTTTGGATGGCTTTCTTGGGTACCACTTGTCTTGGACTGACCCAAGGGTTATCAAAAGCCAGGTAGACAATACCAACGTTTAACCACTTGATTATTTGCAACTTCTCTCATATTAGGATTCAATCTCCAATGTAATTCTCTACAATATTTAATGTTTTCTTTAGTGAAAATTCTATGTGTACAGTAGGATGGACTTATTCCTCTTAGATCAACTATATTCCACCCAAATGCTATCTTATGTCTTTCTAGAACCTCAACCAATTGATCTGTTAGGGTTGACATGAGCTTTGAACTAATAATAATTGGTAATGTTTGGTTGGATCATAAGAAAACATACTTTAAAGTGTCAGGTAGAGGTTGAAGCTCTAACTTAGGAGGGGATTCAATTGAAGACTTCAAAGGCTACTTAAGAGCATCAGGTAGTCTTTTTATTTTAATTGTCCAAAGTGATCCTAAAAAAAAGAAATGTTCAAAAGGTTGTTCACCTCTTGAAGATAAGGGTTTTCCTTGACATACATCCAAGGATTTTTCGTGGGTTAAACAAGTGATCAATGAGTCTTTTTCAAGGTGATAGGGCACTGTGTGTTCTATAACTTCTTCAATCTGACCTACTCCTACTACATAACCGTCATCATCAAAATTCAAACTTGTTGAAGCTTTGAAAATATCTAACGACATTTTCTTATGACCAAAGCAATTTCCATTAAGCTAGATTCATAGTCTATATTAGCTTTAAGAGTTGCTAGAAAAGGTCTTCTTAAAATAATAGGAGCATTCCTTAGAGTTTTAGAAACTACCATATCCAGCTAGAAACCAACTAGAAAGTAGAAATCCTTCACTAACAATTACGTCTTCAAAAACTCCTCTACGCTTCTTGACTAATCTATCAGCTAAGTGAAGACAAATAGAAGTGGAATTCAAATTCAAATCTAGTTTTAGCATGTCGATGCATGTTGGGTGCAAATTGCATCAACATAACCCGAAAATGAATAAATGTGGATTTTGGTCAACTTTGGACAACTCTGAGGAAAAATTTGTGCAAATGGTGTCATATTCGGTACCTCTGGGTTCCTCTTGCTACAAGCTTTCTAACAAAATCGATTTCGTAAAAATCAGATATCGGTTGGTATAATTACTGGAAGAACATGCAATTACAAGGATAGAGTTAGTTAGCAAATTTCATTGCTTTTTCCGACACCCTTAATCTTCATTTTTCTCTCTCTCCCCCCCCTATTTATACTTACGAAAACCTAAACCCCATGTTTTCATCACACAGTGGTTGTACCTATGAAACCATAGAGAGGGAGAGAGAGAGAGAGATCGAAGAGGGAGAAAGAGGACTTCTTCTCCTTCCTCCCTTCTTTGTCTTCTCCTCCTTCCTCCCTTCTTCTCCTTCTTCATCACCTTCCTAGTGCAAGGGGAAGGAGTGGCCAACACTCGGCAATTGGGGGCCATAGGCAGCACAAATTAGGTGCATCTCACTCTCCTTCTCTCTTTTATTTTTATTTTTCCTTTCTTTCTTTTTTTCTTTCTTTTCCATGCTTGGACATAGGAAGGAGGAGGGGAGGGGTAGGACAAAGCAATGCCATGGATGAGTAATTGAGAGGGAGAAGGTGATGACAACCCTCATCGAGATCCCAATTAGAGAATCAGTGAGGTTCGCGAGAGAATTGACAGCTCCAGTGGCCGATGTCGTGTCTACATGGCCGTCAGTAATGGGTTCTTGCACCCATTACGTTGGAGAAGGAGAAGAAGAGAGAGAGATAGAGGACTCGGCCATTCTTCGTTGGAGACATGGCAATGGCCAAAGGAGGGCAATCAACTAAAGCAGTGGCCGTCAGAGGTAGCACAACCGATTGCAATTATGTGTACATAGTGAAGTGTGCATGGGGAGGAAGAGAAGTACGAAGGAGGAGGGGATGTTGGGGAGAAGAAAAAGTAAAGGTTGTGGGTTGAAAAATTGCAGTAAAAAAAATTAAGTTTTTGAAATTTATGATTAAGTCCCTAACTACGTCAACCCTCTTTGATTATTTGATTCAGGAGTCATACAAAATCCGATTTCGACAAGCCACCTATCATTGGAATCGTCACAAGACAAGTTTCATTTTGGTAAGATCCTTCTTCCCATAAAAAGGGGTAAATTGCATTTCTTACCCCTAAGTATTTTGCTATTTACGTTTAAACTTGTTCTCCCCTATCTAGGATTAAAGTCAGATGCCCAATGCGTACATGGAATCTGAGGAGCCTCTAACCTATTTCCTCAGAGTCACCGTGACCCCTTGGTGACCGTAGGTACGATATCTCTACCTTCTTCCTAGAATGGCAATATTAGAATTCAATAAGTACTTAATTACGTTACGTGCGATTGTTCCACGTCTCTTATTGAGTAATAGGTCCCATTATGGGTTGATGTTGCATTTTATTAGGACTGGCCGTGTGATAATGCAGGGTAGCTCTCCGCATGTTTATCATACAACCATAGTCACCACTTCACCTCATTAGCTAACACCCTGTGGCTATTAACTAGATGATGGAATGGATATGGGTCGTCCCCTCGACTAAGGGGTTAAGTCGTATGCAATCTACCATCTAGAATATCGATCGCAACAAGATCTCCTCACACCATCCAAGGAGACTGATTTATACAGATAAATGATTGGAATTGTGGCAAGGCATAGATAATGGAATTAATAAAAGATAAATTAAAATAAAATGAAAGTAGTACCCGCTCTTCCTATTTTTGTATTTGTTTAGCTTTACTCTCCTTTTTTCATTGTTTTGCTATGTTACTCAGCATTCGCTAACATTTTCTATTGACTATGTACTTAGGTCCTGGAGAGTTACAGATAGACTCTACGGCTGTAGGAGCTGACAGTGTTGACTCGAACACTGCACTGTAGTCGGGTACAAGTAGTTTTGGTTTGGTATTTCCTTTATTAATTGCAGTTGTTTAGTACTCCATTTAGTTTCTTCCAATCCTGGTTTTGTTTCCTTCTATTTTGTATCATTAAAGGGATGGCTATGAATATTCTGACACTATTTTTCTATTATGTTATATTCTCGTTATTTAATGTTATATCTGATTTGATGCATTGTGAATGCTTTATTATTTTAAGTTTATGCGATGGATGACCAAATCTTGGGTAGTTGGCAAATCGACTCGAGTCCCTATCATGGTGGGGGCTCAAGTCGTAACAATATTAGTACCTTGAGCACTTAGTTTACTTTCCTACTCTTTGTAGTGGACTTTATTATAATTGCCAGCACTCTATTTTTATTAATACATTATGAATGAATATTTGGCCATTGATGTTCGATGACTATGTGTTGAGTGACTGTGATCCTGTATTGTGGTTGGTTGCCTAGTTTTAGCACCTAATGACTTGGGTCTCGTTAGCTGGTAGGTGATTGCACAGCAATCATGAGACTTAATTAACATAAATTATGTTAAAACCTAGCATAACTTGTGGTTAGTGCATTCATAAATTGCATACCATGCATTGCATTCTTTTATTTAGCTGCAAATGTTATAATGCTATTTTATAGTACTTATTAGGGTTTATTCTTATCTCTAAGGAATAAGGAGCTCAGAAGCTGTCCTAAACAGAATAAGGCTGGATAGGGGCTAGAACTGCAGCAGAGCTGGAGCTAGATCTTTGGATTAAAGAAGCTTGAGAACACAAGAAGAGAGAAAGAATAAAAATGTTAACTACTTGTTTAGAATTAATGCAGAAAATGAAAGAGAAGAACTAGGGTATCCCATCCTATCCCTAAAACCCTAGGACAAACCTATCCCAGTACATATCCCTGAATTAGCACAACACTAGAATATCTAAGCTCAAAAGCCAAAAACATCAATAACCTCCATGTATTTATCCACCCTATCCCCAACCTTGTCCCATGATCCATTTCCCTAGTCCACCTATCCACTACCCAATTCCTAGCCTATAAACCTATTTAGGTCCATACCATACCAAATTGACTCAGTCTAAGCCTTGTGTCAATTGGGTCCATGGGACCTGATTGGAATAATCCTAACCAATTAGACTCAATTGAGTCTAATTAGACCCTACCAAACCCTATAGACCTAGCCACACCCAATCAGGTGTAGTACAACCTAATTAGGTGCACCCAACTCTGATTAGGTTTACTTGAAAACTAATTGGGTCAAGCCCAATCGTGCCTAACCTAATTAGACTTAGTAAGTCTAATTTAACCTAACCCTAAACTAATTGGGTGCACACCTATTTGATTAGATGCACCTAATGTCAGTCAAACTCACCTAGAAATTGATTGAGTCCATATCAACCCACACACGTTCAATTGGACTCAGTTGGAATCCAATTGAACTTACCCAGAACCTAATTAGGATCGCCTTAACGTATTTAGGATACCCCCATCCTAATTAGACTCACATACACCTACTTAGACTCAAGCCTAATTAATTAGACTCAACCCATTACCTACTAGGGTAACCCAACCTATTTAGAACCTATCCCTACACACCTATTCCTACACCTAAATCTAAAAGATCCTATCCCTTGATTTTCCTTATGGAAAGATCAAGGGGATAAGATCTTTTACCACCACTTGGTATTTTATTCTATCCCTTCCTAGCCCCCCATTTGGCCTATAAAAAGCCACCAAGAGTGGCCTTCCAACCCTCCTCTTTAGACCCCCTTAGATCCCCTTAGTCCTCCTTCCTTCCTCCTTAGAAGCACTACCACCAAGCCTTCTCCCACCACCTCCAAGGCCGACCACTACCACCATAGGTGGCCGACCACCACCTTCTCCCCTAGGTTCCTCCAAGGCCACCAAGGACTTCTCCCTGGAAGTCCCTTAGTGTCCTCCTTCTAGTAGATTAATTCTTCTCTTACTTTTATGCATTAATTCTAGCCCTTCTCTAGTTCTCTCTTTCCAGTTCTAGTAGTTCTAGTAGACATTCTCTTTCTAGTTCTAGTAATTCTAGTTGTTCTATCTCTATTTCTTCTATTGATAATCTCTATTTGTGATTGACTAAATCTCTCTATATAAATATAATGATCAATCTATTTCGATATCTCTATTGTGCACATGTGCCTAATCTATATCTTTATTGTGCTTAATTCTAATAGATTAGTTTCAATTATCTTTCCATTTTCAAAGATCAAAATCACAAAAAAAATCTGAAATCAAAAATCATTTTCAAAAATCACATTACCACGCCTCCCAGAGTTTGACCAAGACTCATCTCAAGTTTCAATATTTTAATTTTGTTGGGAATGATTTCGCGCACTATACTACGATGGCCAAAAAATCCATTTTCGATCCGATCTCAGTACCCAACAAATTGGCGTCAATGCCAAGGAGGCAAGGCAATTTCTAAATTGATATTTGACTTATTTCTACCTATCTTTGTGCGTAGAAAATTGGTCGAGTGAAATGGATCTACCCACACGACGACCCATGGACGAAGATAAAATGAAGTGCACACATTCTATCTTAGGTTAGGATTTGATTTATTATTATAAAAAAATAAAGAAAGGAAAAAATAATTAACTAGGATATTATCCTCAAGGTAGTCAGATTTACTTTGAAATTTTGTTTTGAAAAAAAAAGAAAAAAAGAAGAGATTTAAAAAATATTACAATAAATCCAAATTTTCAAATTTAGGTTTGTTTGAAAGATATTTTTGAAATATCTCTTTAAGTTGTGTTGTTTTGACTTGAATCTTATCTTAAACACACCTACATCACTCGTTGACATTCGGTCAGAAATAATTTCTGACTTCTAAAAATTCATGGTCGTTAATCTAGGCATCTAAAACCTCTTAAATTTGGTCTAAACTTAGATGATCAAGTTAGATTTCAAACGCATCCTTTTGTTTGAAAAAAATCATATTGTGATATTTTTAAAAATTCAGATAGTGCGAAGGGGTCAGTAGTGCAAAAAATGGAATCGTATCTGACTTTGAAGATTTATTCATACCTCTATAGATATACAAATTAACTAAAATTTGTTGGGTTTGAAAGCCACTGAAACTAAGATTATCTACTAATTTTTGGAGAGTTTTTGGATTATCTTTGATGTTGTTTCAATCTAATATAGTTGCATGGGGTCTGTTTGGCCTGATTGAGCCCCTGTCACTTAAAAAATATATAAAATTTTCTAGATCAGTAAAAATCTTAGAAATATATTTGAAAAAGGAAGCTGCCTATCAATTTTCATTCTTATATGATACTAATTCGGTTCTGGAGAGTATTTTAAATCAAGATCAGGGTCTGCTAGCCTAAATTGACTAGCAAGCATAAACCCTAGGTTTACATTTTAAGGTTTATATCTTTCATAGAGCCACACATCATACCTAAGTGAACCTAATAAGTGTTGCCTAGTAGGTTGGATTGCTTGATTGCTTGAACCCCTCACCTACCTAATTAAAACCGAATCAATACTCAACCCAGGAAACTACTTTAGGTCTACTTCACTTAGGAGTTTAGGGTCAATTAAAGAAGAATGAACAAAATCTCGTGCTTGCTGATATCAATTTTCTAATTTAGTAACAAGCAAAACTCCTAAGAATACATTAATTCAAGTGTCTAACATTAAAATATGGTCATCTGTTAAAAGGGCCTTCCACTTATTCCAAGGGATCTAACCTTGAGTCCTTCACCTTTGTCCTCTGTCCCTTCACTCTTAATCTACATCATGGATCCATATTCTTTCTCATCCTACCACCCTTAGGGTTCTCCTTCTTCTTCTCTCGACCCAACTATGATTCCTACTTCTTCAAGGTGGGAGACACCTCCTCATTACTTGGGGTACGATTCCTATACCTATGCTCCTTACCCCTAGGATACATATAGGTCTACCTCACTTTCTTTGAGCCCCACACAGACTTTTGGATATCAAGGGACATCACAACCTTTAGAGACACTCTCCATGCGGGATCAGGATCTTGCTAGGATGGCTGATTATCTTGACCGACCTCGCCCGATTCAAGTCACGTCCCCTCAAAAGAATTCCTAGATCATCAAATTGATCCAAATGGTCCAAGAAGCAAGGGAAGCCAGTAAAAGGGAATCCGATGATATGAGAAAGGAAATAAATAGTCTCTTGAATGAACGACAAGGAACCCAAATCATCACCTTTGGGGGCCCTAAATCTTGTCAGAGTGTGGCACGATCTAGTAGTGAGCCATTTGGAGTTGAGAATCCGATATCAGGAATGACCCATTTCCAAACGGAGCCCACCCACCACCCCTTTGATTATCCAAAGTAGATCTACCCTAAGCCTACATCCCCTTCAAGACCCATATCTTTCATTTCTAATTCATATTCGGGGGCCATATCCACACAAATCATTAATGAGGTGCCACTTATGGACTCGCAATCACTTTTGAGATTAGCCTACATGATTGCGAAGTACAAGGATTCGGTTGCGAGTTATCTACATCAAGTGCAAACCACTACTAATGGGAACACCATCATAAGCCATAATTAGCTTATTTTGATCCAATTAAGTCAATAAATGCTCCTACATAACTGCCAGAGAGTCACAAGTCATTGCCTATTCATTATGAAAGAAAAATAAGAAACTAGGGCTAAAACTGCAATTTTACCAGCTCATCATGAATGCAGTACAACCAAGGATTTTCTTAGGGGTTGAATGAATGTCAATTGGTCTTAAAATGATAATAAGTGGGATAAGATAGATAGAAAAGGATTTGCACATGTTTTAAGAATTATGACTTTTGAAATCCTAAAAACAGACCCGCTTAATTAACTGAGGTTCTGATCAGGATAAAATTCACCTAAACCCTCTAAAATTCATAATAAATATTCTATAGGGTTTATAACTTTCAATTTAACCATCAAAACCCATTTTGACCCAAAACAGAACCACAGACAAATATTTGCCCTAATTTAGATTTTTGCATAAATTACCCATTCAAACATGTTCAAAACCAAAATCCAACTTCACCATTGGATTCCTTAAGTCCAAATTAGGTTTGTGTCAAAATTTGGACCCAAGATGAATTTGTCTTGACCTAGTCTAATTGGTCACTGTCTAATTTCATTTCTGCTCTTAACTTTCAAAATCCTTTCAAATAGGCCCCTAAATTTATCATCGTTCTCACAAAAAGGTCCCTACCGCCATTAATCCTATTCCTACTTGCTCCGATGACTTTAAAATAGAAAGAACTCCCTGATTTCTTGACGAATCCCTTTCAAAATTGAAAGGGAAGTTCGTCAAGAAATTCCCTTCCTTTTGGACCCAATCCTAAACCTTAAAACCTACCTAATCTCTCATGCAAACACATGAGAGATTTGGGTATCAAGAAACCTCCAACTTTGGCGAGCTTTCCAAGCTTGGGAAGCTTGCTTCCCAAGCTCTAACCGACCTCTGATGACTTATAAAAGACTCCCCAGATCACAACGAATTTCCCAAGCTTGAATTTGGCCAAAGATTCCCTCTAATTCTTCTCCCCTCCTCCAGCCGATTTGCTCTTCAAGCTCCGGTGATTCTCCTTGTCTTCCCTCATCGTCTGACCACAATACCTATGGCAGATTCTTCATCCTTATCTTCTTCCGCGTCGCACAGCACCTGCCGGCACGCCTGCCACCCTTCATCCTCGTTGATCGCCTCCCTTTGAGCATCTTCGTCTCCGGTGCCGGCCACACCTCAACCAGCTCCAACTCCGCTCCCCTTCATCTGCTTCCCTTCCTAAACAACTCCCCAACTTCCCCTCTTCATTTCCATCCATCTGCCACTTCGTTTCAACCGCCATCTCGCCCCGTCACCCTCAGTCTTCCACCTCGCCAACATACCTCCGGTGAGATCACACGACCACTACACTCCACCAATCTGGTTGCCGTCCATCTCCACACCTCCGTTGCATTCTATAGAGTAAAAGTCCTCTGGTCTTCGAGGCTATTGGCCTCCCCACTGCTCCGCCGATCACCGCACTTTTGCACCTCACCGTCCGACACTGTCCGACCACCTTATGCACTCCCACACCTCACGAACACCGCCATTCAAATCCCTACCTCACGGCGAAGATTATGGACTATTTTAACTAGGGCTCTTAGCCTGTTTTCTTGCTTGCAAGTCCCAGGTCTTTGCCGCCATTACCGAAGCTTCGAGCGAAGCTTGAAGCTCACTTCAAGCACCTGTAGACCGCAGGCAAGGTCTCAGGCACTGCGGATTACCTCCAGGAACATCCTTGCGCAGTCAATTGAAGCCCTTTGGCCAAGCCTCTGTGCCAATTCAACGAAGGAAGTCACTGCAATTACGTGTGAAGGGAGGGTGGGATAGTCCCACCTCGAAAGCGGCAAAGCCCCTACACCCGCATAAATTGTAAAAGTGTCGGTGGCTATTTGCCTCCAAAAGCGGGGTGAGGTCCCTCTCACCCACACAGGCCTCGTCCATGACCCCCTGCCTGCGGACCTAGCCTGACCCGTTTACGTGCCCCGTCCGTGACCCCTTGCCCTCATACCTGGCCTGACCCGTTTACCTGCCTCGCCAAGCACTCCTTGGCTGCTACCCCACTACAGGCAGCCCTGAACTCGGGTGCGCATGTACCTGATTACCCGATATCCTAGTGAAGGCCCTGGGAGGGCAGAGCCTAAGAGAGAGAAGGAAGGAGAGATTGCACGGGGATAGGGGAGGGTTTTGCTACTAAAGACATTAGCTGACACTTAGCCAATCTGAGAAGTTTCCCTCCACTATGAGAAGAAGGAAGTAGAAGGACGAAGAAGAGAAGAAAGAGCCTAGCAGAGAAAAAGAAGAGGCTGAGAGAAGAAAAAGGAGGCAATGCATTATAGCATTAGACGTTTAAGTCATTTGATCCCACTTTCAGACGTCTGATTTGTGTTTCTAAAGCTATAATTAACTCTAATATTGTGCTTCTACTTGCTATTACTGTATAAGGGTAATTGGTGATTTAAAGCACCATTTTACCCTCTTCATTTTGCACATTGATCATTGATTTTTATATCATTCTACCTTAAACTTTTACTTATATATTGTGCTCAGTTATGAATTGGGATCTTGAGCTTTAAATTCCCTACTACTCCCTGTGTTCGAACTCGAAATCTTTTTCGAGTAATAAAATTTATTTGTTTAAACGCTATTTTGACTATACTGTAACGTGACATTCTTAAAACACCGATCTAACGTTCGAACAACTATTGATCTAGGGCAGAGAGACTTTGATTGAAACCCAAGAATCTCTAATAGCCCTTCAGAAAGTGGAATCCCTGACTAGAGTGACTCAACAAAATTGTGCACTTCAAGATGTACTTCTTTTACAGTACCAAGTTCAAACTAGTCTTGAGGATCTTATGGAACTTGACATGGTTGTACCTGTGACTACTATTGAGGATTCTTTGGGTCAACCACTGTTGTTTGGCAATTGAGGAGTTTTAATTATGCATTCATTGTAGTACACTCCTAAATTGCACAACAAAACATTTTAATTTATAAACTCAGAAACTAAAGGGAATCTGAGGTCGTTTGTAGGCAACAAATGTGGAATTCACACATTAACCTTCATTTAAAATAGATGAGCACAATAAATTGAGCAACAGATAGATATTCAGTGAATATAACTTGTCAGATTGATATTCAAAAGATTATGAGACAAAAAGAATAGAAAAGATAAAATAATAGTGATTTGAATCACCAATTATTCATCTTAATTAAGCATATATCTCATACTCAAATTATTCAAATAACCAAACAGTATGTCAATCAACTTAACTTAGGTTCTTAAATCATTCAACAGTGCCAGCATAAACCTCAATCAGACGTCACCCAAGTTATATCAGATGACTTAACAGAACAACAAAACAGTGCCTCATAGAAGGCACACACAAGCACAAGCTTTTCCTTCAAGGCCTTCTTCTTCACAAGCCTTTCAAAGACTAAGGCTTCTCTCACAAGCACATGGCTAACACTTAGCCATCCTTCAGCACAAGGCCAATTTCCTCAAAGAGCAAAACCAACCCCCTCCTCTCATAGAACTCTCTCCTCCTCTCTTCTCTCTCAGACCCGAGGATAATCGGGCATATAGTACGTGGGTTATCGGATCTGGGCAGGGGACCAAACCCATATGCATGTGTGCACGGGTAAGGTGTGCATGAGTGGGTGAGTGGGGACCCGACCCCCGATGTTCTTGGGCGTAGAGGTAAGAACACGAATTTAACTTATGTGCTGCTGGGGCTCCTTCATTTCACGATGTAGAACTAATCCCACACGACTTCTTCGCATAGCAGCAGCAGACAATGAAGCCTCTAATTGAAGCAACAGCTACAGCCAATGGCCTCAATTGGCTGTCTGGGAAGGAACCTGGAGATGCTTTGCATTAATTACAATCTTTAGCTGGGTGAGTTGGGGGCCGGAGATGACGATGGCTGCAATGGAGATCCGGAGAATACCTCAAATAAGAAATAAGGCCTCACAGCCTCGTCAGAAATGTTCAGGAGGTTTGCCTGAGGACGACGAAGGCGATGGTGGTCTCCTCGTACATGGGAGTGCATGTAGAGACTTGGTGACCTTGGAGAAGGTGTTCGGTGGTGTTTTTGGATGGGCAATCCCCTCAATTTCTTGAGGGGTTTTGTTCGCGGAGGTGTAGCGGAGCTTATGGGATCAGTAGCGGGTTGAATAGAGATCTGTGGTGGTGTGGAGGCCTCGTCGGAGCTCGACCGGAGCGGAGGAAGATGAAGGGGTAGTGAGGTGAACATCAATTGAAATAAAAGAAGAAGTTGGGGAGATTCAGGATGAGAGAGCAAGAGGTTAGAACTAACTAAAGGACAAAGGGGAAGGAGATTTCCATGCTGGTGTGATGGCCGGACGTGCAGAAGATGAACTCTCCGTTGAGGGAGGGCGGCAACGATGATGAGGAAGGTAGCTCCTGCTGTGGCTGGCAAAGAGCAAAGGAAGGCGAGGAAGAAGGAGGTTCGATTGATATGTTCATCTAGTGGCATGTAGGATTTGCTTCAGGAAGGCACGGGGCACGCCCTCCCACGCATGTCAGACATCTAGGCAGCTTACCAGACGGCTGGAGGCACTTCTAGACATCCGGAGTGGAGGTCGGACGACTGGAGCTGGGTCCAGACGGTCCAGAAGAGTTCCTGGACATCTAGGGTGGATGCAAAGCTTGAGATGCATTTCTGGACACTTTTAAGACGTCTGGAAGTTGTTCCAGATGTCTGATTTGAGTCAGTAACCCTATTTTTGACCCATTTAGGGTCCGTTTGAGGTCTATTTTACGCAAATAAGATATCGATGTCTTCCTTGTGAATTCCTCTACTTGTTAGAAGACTTTCTATACTGTTCTGAATGTTCCTTTGTGACTGTTCCTTGTTATAGGACTTCGTTCCATTGTAGGTTCAGGGCTTGCTGAGGCATGTGAGCCTACTGTTCGAGCCCCTAAAACTCCTGGGTTGACTGGTAGAGTGGCTTCCCCTAATTTGAATACAAACCTGAATGTATATGTAGAATGAATGATTAGAAACTAGGATATGGCATGAATCCTAGGACAAGAAACACTTGAAATGTATTTATGTTTGAATTACAGTCTTGAATGAGTAGATAGAAATAACTGCCTGTTAATGAACAAGAGCTGCCTGTGAAATATGGATTAACTATGTTAGTGAAACAGTTGCATGTAACCTTATCTGCTGTCTAAGTTAAAAGATATAACACGAGTTGCGTGTGTATAATTTGAGAATGGTAATGTGAATGTTAGAAATACGAGCTACATGTGTATAACCTGAGAATAGAAATGTGAATGGTAGAAATACAAGCTGCATGTGTATAACTTGGGAATGGAAATATGAACGATGAAACCCGGTATGGAATGGCATTAGAAACATGAGCATGAACCCTACAAGGAAAGTAGGAGTAGAGCTCCTGGAAATATATGGAATGGATCTGGAAATGTGACGAGAAGTGCGCTAGCCCTTGAGTACGTGGTACCAAGGGGAGCGCATGTTCCCTCTTAGTATAGAGGGGAGCTTGCCGCCTTCAGGTTGAGACCCGGGGTGGGTTTGGCTACTTTGCACCGACTTCGTGGCCCCCGCGTACACTGTACCGGGGAGAGCTACTAGTGTAGGGAGGGAGCTAGCCACCCCACGGGACCTGGGGTTCAGCTAGCCACCCTACACCGACTTGTTAAGCCCACTGGGCAAACCAGGGTAGTCAGGCGAGGGTGTGCAAACTGTGGAGGGGCGAGACCCCTATTTGGTTCTTAGGGGCTAGACCCCTATTACTGAGAGGGCTAGGCCCTATACTGTTCCATACTGTACTTGGGCACACCCGTTAACGAAAACGACTGACCGCGTGCCAGTGCAGGGCAGCTACTCGTTCACTTATCGAGCGTGCCGTAGTCATCGTTATGTCTGTCTATGACCTTGGGGTGGTTGACTGGGTGTAGGACCACCACGGGGGACTCTCCCGGCCAGGAGAGCACCACGTGCGACTTCTACTCTTCGGAAAAGACTGCAATCAAGATCGTTCCCACGAGGAACATTTAAGATCAAGAAAGAGATCTGATAAATAAACCAAGTGGTAAAAAAGAATAATTAGTTAAAGAAAGTAATTGAAAAATAACAGCTACCTGTCTACTTTTACTACTTTAGTTAGTTGGTTGCCACTCTACTCAGCGTTCACTGACTTTGTGTACTCATAACCCTTTTGAGGTCCAGGTGTTGAGCAGCCAGAGTCTACGGCTGCAAAGGGTGCTAAGCCCAGTAGAGCCCAGTAGAAGTAGCTTCTTTTTGTAGTACCTTTTGTAGTAGTGAGTTCAGACTCCTGTACTTTATGTTATGTACCTTTACTTTTCTACACCTTTATGTTCATGTAACTTGTTACTGTTCTACTGTTATGGTGGTGGCATGTACTATAGTAGCTTTTATTTTCTTTACTGCTGTACTCTTTTACTGTTAGTTGCTTAGCATAGTGAATGTGGTTTACTTTCCTACTTTTTGGTTATTTCTCGTTGGATGACTGGGTCATGAGATCAGTCGAGTCAGTCCGGTCTCGTGTCCTGTAGGGATTCGGGAACCATGTCGTAACAGTAATTTAAGCAAGTCTGAAATTAGGGTTTTGGGTGCTAAATGATTCTCAAAACGTGTGAAACCCTGTTTCTGTCTATGCTGTTGGTGCTAGAGCACTACGATCGTTTATTTTGATGATAACAAAACATGTATCTTTTAACATTTGCTTTTGAGTCCTAATTTTCAGGTCAAATTGCAAATGGAGACAGGTGTTTAGACGAAGTTCTAGCTTGCATCCATGGCAGATTGGAGGAGCTGGACAAAGGCAAGGAGCTTCATGAGGAGCGAAAGCTTGAAGATAGAAGGACAAGAATAGAATAGATTTCTGTTTATCTTTTTCTATCTACTTTTGTCATTATATTCTTGCTCTTTTTATTTCTTAGAATATTTGTTAAAGATCCTCAAAGGATCATCAAAGTAATCCTATGAACACCTACACTACCCTAGGATACTTAGGTTTTCTATAGAGAACCTAGAAAACCAAAATAGGGATCAGACAGCCTTTTCAGACGTCTAATCTGGATTTCAGACGTCTGATAAAAACTTTTAAGATGTCTGACTGTTGACTCAGACGTCCAATTATTTAGGCTGGACTTAGTCAGTTCTGTCTGATAAAATCAGACGTCCAGGCCTTAGTCCAGACATCTTAGGAGACGTCTGATGCCTTTGCCAGACGTCCAATTAGTGAACTGTTGGCTCCCTTAGCAAACATTGAGAAAATGACCATTAGCCTCGTATCAGACGTTCGTAGAGGACCCCAGACATCTGATACATGACAGTTTTGCCTTCACTGACCGAAAATCTTCCTTCAGAGATTTTATAGCCGTTAAATTTGTTGGGAATCCATTTCCAGAGAACAAATAGGTTTCCAAACGTCCTGACCTTGTGCCAGACGTCCTGTGTGTCGTCTGATGGACTTTCACTAGAACCCTGTTTAGGCCTGATTCAAGTCAGGAAGGAAACCTGCCAAAAATCAGACGTCTGACTTAGTTCCTAGACGTCTTAAACGGGTTTTCCAGAAGTCTAATGACCCTGTCAAAATCATGATTAATTCTAACTACAGCCTGATTCTCTTTAGCTTTGCACCTAACGGCTATGGAAGCCTTCCAAGGCCTTCTAAAGCCTTCCTAAGGCCTCTATAAATAGGGGGGACCCCTTGGCCTGTATGTGACACCTAAGACACACCTTGTAAGAATATTTCCACTCTCTTGTGTCAAAAAGAAGTAGAAGATCAAATAAAAGAAGCTCGAGCTCTACAAGCACTCACTTCACATCTAAGAGCTTCATCCTACTGTGCACCCGCTCTCCCACCGACGTTACGAGAGTGCTGTTGTGCCAAAGCATGGTTCACACATTCGCGTCGTCACTTCGATGCACTTCCACCAAAGGGAAGTTTCCTAACTCCTATAGAAGCTAGGATTAAATATTTGAGGCTCTATAGGATTGTTGTTCTTTATATTGTCTTTGATTGGGTATTCACTTTACGAATTCCCATCTCCTTCACGAGACAAATTCCTTCTTGTGAAGAGAAGGGGATTTAAGGAACACTACCCTCAGTCTAAGTAGTGTGGTTGTAATTGAGGTTCAGTCACCTTCTTTTAAGTGACTGGGTTTAGTGGATTCAATCGACTAGGTCGATCGGGAAATCCTAACTCGAGAGGGTTAGGTGGTGGTTTTCACCCGATTTTGGTTTCCACCTAAAAATACTTATGCCTATTGTGTGATTGCTAAATTTTATGAGATTGTCTATTTTTATTCTGCACTTTATATTACGTCACGCATATCTCACTCCCTCTAACCAGGGAATTACATTTGGTATCAGAGCAGGTTCTTACAAGATCAGAATAACACCTAGTAAGATCATGGAGGGAAGCAGCTCCGCTAGCAAGATTTCCGAGGGGTAGTCTACGACCCATCTGCCGTTCTTCGACAGGAGCAATTACCCATATTGGAAGCTGCGGATGAAGACTTGGCTACAAGCTAATGACTTCACGATTTGGACCAGATGTGAGATGCCATTTGACATCCCGAAGAAACCCGTGGGAGGCTACTCACAACAACAAATCCGAGAGCTCTCTCTAAATGAAAAAACAATGAACCCATTATATTGCGCTTTGAGCCCAGAGGAGTTTAATAGAATCTCGCAATGCGCTACCGCATACGAGATCTGGCACACACTCGAGGTAACTCACAAAGGTACCTCTAAGGTAAAGACTTCTAAAATAAATTTACTTTCTCAAGAATTTGAGTCTTTTTCAATGAAGTCTAACAAATCTCCAAGTGAGATGAACACTAGGTTCACTCTCATTGTAAATAATTTAAAAGCTTTAGGTAAGACCTTCATCAAAGGGGAGCTTAAGGAAAGCTACTCCGTTCCCTTGGACAGGAATGGGAGCAAAAGCTCACCGCCATCGAGGAGGCGAACGAGGTGGAGGAGCTCAACATGGAAGATCTCCTAAGCAATCTAATGGCCTACAAGACAAAGCTGAAGCAGAATAAGAAGGATACACCAGAGCCAAAATCGAAGAAAACCCTCGCATTCAGAGCAGCATCAGATAGCGAGGTAAGTTCTGATGATGAAGACTTTAAGTCTTTACTTAAAATGTTTTCCAAGTTTTGTAGGGAGTCAAAGAAAGAAAAGAAGGAGAAGAAGGAAAGCCCGAGACATTGCTACCACTACAACGAGAAATGGCATCTACGACTAGAGTACCCTCTTCTCGAGAAGGAGAAGAAGAAGGAAAAGGAGAAGAAGTCTAAGAAGAAAGCGTTCCAAGCAACTTGGGACGACACGAGCTCAGAGGAAGAAGAGCAGAACCCCGAGAAAGAAATCGCTTGCATGGGCTTCATGACCATAGGAAGTGATGGCGACAGCAACAACAGCGATAATGAGGTAAATCCCGATTTATAAGATGCTTTCGATGAACTATTTGAGCTTAGTAAATCACCTAAGGTAGAAAATAAAAATATTAAAAAGAACGTTAGTTTTCTTAAAAATGAAAATGAAATGTTAGAAAAATAACTTAAGGATCTAGAAGCTGGTCCTAAAATAATGACTCATTGTTAGAAAATCATAACTTTATCGATGAAAATAATAAGTTGATTGAGAAAAATAATAATTTAAAAATAGAAATTTCTAGCTTAAAAACCAAGATGCATGCTATTGAAGGTGAACTTACATGTCTTAGGGAGAAATCAAATAATTTGATAAATAAGGTAGATAACTTATATAGCCCTAAGGTTGAGAAAGGATCTCCGTCAAGGAGACCCGCTAACAGATTCAGATCCAAATTAACTTGGATACCGAGGAGAAATCTAGAATCTTGTTTTGTAGGTTTCAAGGGTGACTATAACACAAGAAATTGGACCTACAAGCTCAAGAACAATCAACTCGAGTTGGGAGGACCAAAGAGTAGACCAAGGAGGACAAGAAGACCGACGAGACGACGAACAACCCACCGCACGTCGTCTACCAGATTGGAGACCGATGCCAATACTCGGGCCTCCAAACTACGGATGGGAGCCCCATCCGATGTGGCATCCACCACCTCCATTTGGGCCATTCTATTGGCCATGGTAGGTGAGGTATCCCTTAACCCTATCCTTTTTAGCATATAGATAGGGGGAGTTAAAACTATGAGCTATTTGTCAATCATTAAGGCGGAGATCTTGTTAAATTAGATATATTTCCTTTAGAAAGGGAGAGAAAAATAATAGCTATCTTGTTGTTACAAAAAGGGGGAGGACATTACTCTTGCTAACAGAAACTCAACCCAATTATAGAAGAGCATGTTTTAAGGGGGAGTTAAAGGAAATCTAAAATCGATTAAACCTTTTTTATAATGTCAAAAAGGGGGAGGATTTTATGCATTATTTTTTATGATTTTTTCATCATCAAAAAGGAGGAGATTGTTGGTGCTAGAGCACCACGATCGTTTATTTTAATGATAACAAAACACGTGTCTTTTAACATTTGCTTTTGAGTCCTAGTTTTTAGGTCAAATTGCAAATGGAGACAGGTGTTTAAACGGAGTTCTAGCTCGCATCCATGGTAGATTAGAGGAGCTGGACAGAGGCGAGGAGCTTCGCGAGGAGAGAAAGCTTGAAGATGGAAGGACAAGCAGAATAGGATAGATTTCTATTTATCTTTTTCTATGTACATTTGTCATTATATTCTTGCTCTTTTTATTTCTTAGAATATCTGTTAAAGAGCCTCAAAGGATCCTTAAAGTAGCCCAAGGAACACCTACACTACCCTAGGATACTTAGGTTTTCTATAGAAAACTTAGAAAACCAAAATAGGGATCAGACAACCTTTTCAGACATCTAATGTGGATTTCAGAAATCTAATAAAAACTTTTAAGACGTCTGACTGTTGACTCAGATGTCCGATTATTTAGGCTGGACTTAGTCAGTTCTGTCTAATAAAATCAGGCGTCCAGGCCTTAGTCCAGACGTCTTAGGAGACGTCCGATGCCTTTGCTAGATGTCCAATTAGTGGACCGTTGGCTCCCTTAGCAAACATTGAGGAAATGACTGTTAGCCTCGTATCAGACGACCGTAGAGGACCCCAGACGTCTGATACATGACCATTTTGCCTCCACTGACCCAAAATCTTCCTTCAGAGATTTTATAGCCGTTAGACTCATTGGGAATCCATTTCCAGAGAACAAATAGGTTTCTAGACATCCAGACCTTATGCCAGACGTCCTATGTGTCGTCTGATGGACTTTCACTAAAACCCTGTTTAGGTCTGTTCCAAGTCAGGAAGGAAACTCACCTAAAATCAGACGTCTGACTTAATTCCCAGACGTCTTAAACGGGTTTTCCAGATGTCTGATGCCAGGACCAGACGTCTGATGACCCTATCAAAATCATGATTAATTCTGATTATGGCCTAATTCTCTTTGGCTTTGCAGCCAACGGCTATGGAAGCCTTCCAAGGCCTTCCAAAGCCTTGCTAGGGCCTCTATAAATAGAGGAGGATCCCTTGGCTTATATGTGACACCTAAGACACACCTTGTAAGAATATTTCCACTCTCTTGTGTCAAAAAGAAGTAGAAGATCAAATAGAAGAAGCTCTAGCTCTACAAGCACTCACCTCTCATCTAAGAGTGCCATCCTGCTGTGCACCATCTCTCCCGCCGACGTTACGAGAGCGTTGTTGTGTTAAAGCGTGGTTCATGCATCCACATCGTCACTTTGACGCACTTCCACCAAAGGAAAGTTTCCTAACTCCAATAGAAGCTACGATTAAATATTTGAGGCTCTATAGGATTGTTGTTCTTTATATTGTCTTTGGTTGGGTATTCGCTTTGCCAATTCCCATCTCCTTCGCGAGACAAATTCCTTCTTGTGAAGAGAAGGGGCTTTGAGGAACACTACCCTCGGTCTAAGTAGTGTGGTTGTAATTGAGGTTCAGTCACCCTTGTTTAAGTGACTGGATTTAGTGGATTTGATCGACTAGGTCGATTGAGAAATCCTAACTCGAGAGGGTTAGATGGTGGTTTTCACCTGGTTTGGGTTTCCACCTAAAAATACTTATGCCTATTGTGTGATTGCTTAATTTTGTGAGACTGTCTATTTTTATTCCACACTTTATATTACGTCAAGCATATCTCACCCCCTCCAACCAGGAAATTACATATGTGAACCCTCTTATTAGACTTTAATGCTTATTAGACCTTATATTAGCCCCTGGAAAAACCCGTGGTTACTCTGCTTTCATAATATAATGTTAAAACTATAAAATTAACCATGTTTTAATGTTTCTCTCAAAATGGATGTATAGGGAATTACGACCCTCAAGCGATTATGTAGGAGTATTTGTCACTTGATTCTGATTAATTAAAGTTAGTTATGGCTCATGATGTTATCATCAGCTACCCAAAGTGGATGATATAGATGTCTCCAAGACTGATTCTGAACTGAAGGATACTCTTATGGATGAGACATCTGATGGGGTCATGGAGAATGATCTTAGCACAACTGGACTAGAATCATTTGAGAGCCCCATCTTGAAAAATGACGAAAAAAGGGTTAGCACCCCCAAGATTGATTCTCAATCCAATCATCTTGACTCTTGGGAGATACCTTTTGTTCATGGAATTGAATTTACATTATCTGATAACCCTATCAAGATCAAGGAGGAAGATTTACTTAAGGAATTAGATCTTGATTCAAGCCCTGAATTGCAATCATTATATTTTGAGGAACCAATCTCTGGTGGGCCTGAGTATGATTCCTTTAGGTTTAAGGATGCACAATTAGACTTTGAGGATGATTCAAAGCTAGATGTCTCAAGAAATTTGGGGAATCTAACAAAGAAAGGATGAACAAAACAAAGATTATGGATAGATAGAGGAAACCACTCCAGAGGATAGAAAGATCGAGGACCTTGAACCCCCAGCCAGGCACCTTTGAATGGTTCTGATATTATTTTTTTTTAGGATTTTGTTGATCATATGTGCTTAGATGATTCAATTATGGTATATGGATTTGACACTATTGATCATTATGAGATACTTCCTATAGGAGTCGAATTTATTTTCACTGATGTATCGTCTATTTCTCACTCCTCACTTTCCGTCCACCAAGGTTCTGAGGAAGATGATGGTAACACCATCATGGGTCCTAACTAGCCACATTTAGTTATGTTTGATTGATAAAAGCTCCTATCTAATCATTTAAGGGTCATAACTCTGCATTATTTTGATTTTAGAGAAGAATAGGGAATCAAGGTTAATTATGTAATTTTAACAGCATGCCACAGGCACAGATTTACCACAGGGTCATTCAAGAGTTAATTGAAGGTAAAATGATCTCAAAAGTCCAAAAAGTGGGTCAACACCGACAGAAACAGGATTTCACACATTTCGAGAACTGAAACAGTACGTAAAACCCTAACTATCAACCCCTTTAAATTAAAGAGGTTCTGGTCAGGATAAAATTCATCTAATCCTCCTAAAATTCACAGAAAAATATTCTAAGAGGTTTTGTACCCTTGGTTTGACCATCTGAACCTATTTTAACCTAGAATAGAGTTTCAGATGGGATTTTATCCTGATTTGGATTTCTATGCAAATTACCCAGTTAAGCGAGGTCAAAACTCAAATCAAAGTTCAACATTAGATTCCTTGGGTCAAAATTAGTTTAAGGCCAAAATTTGGACCCAATCAGAGTCCATCTTGACCAAGTTTACATTTTAGCCCTTTAAAACTCTATTTCTTACATTTAGACCCTCAGGTTTCAAGTTTATTGCATTTGGATCCCTAACTTCTCGTCATTTTCTTCATTTAAGTCTCTGCCTCCATTAGTGTGAACTAAAGCTCAACAGCGAGATTCGAGAGAAGATTTCTCCCTCAAATCGAAGCCAATCTCCTCCAAATTTGGAGGGAAAAATCCAAAGGAGATTCTCAATCTCTCGAACCACCATAGGGACTCCAAATCAGTCCCTAGAGCTCAAACAAGCTCTAGAAAATTAGGGGATCCTCTTCCCTGATTTCACGGCCAAATCAAGCCCATCCCACACGATTGAGCTCATTCTGGAGCTCTATAAAGAGCCCTCATGTTCTTCGATCATTCTCAGCCAAGTTTTGCATCGAAAATCCTCCTCTTCCACCTCCTCCGGCCTCTGTGACTTTGGCTCTGGTGAGCCTTCCCCGATCACCTCCTCCAACCATCAAATTGGATGGCCCTACAGTCTTCTCTCTTCATCACGCCTCTCTGGCCAAAGAGGGACCGCCCTCCACCTCTTCTTCCTCGCCGAACACCTAAACGTTGACTTCGTCTTCCTCACATCTGGCCAACCAACACCGAACGCATCTCACCTTCTTTCTCTCTCTAAGTCTCTCTTCTCTCTTCTTCTTAGTCCCCTCATTCTTTCTACCCCCTTAGACCTTAGGTTCCAACACGATATCACCTTCACCCTAGTCATCTTCCCTAAGGCCAGCACGAGTTCTGGCGAGCTCATGTCGATGCTACACTGCACAAATCAGCACACCATGAACACCCACACGTTCATCGCACTTCACTGACCAAAAGCACCAACCTAGTTGGGCATATTGGTCCCTTGCTCCCTCTGCCATACTTCTCTGACTCTGACTCCGACAGCCCTTCATCAGCCACCAAACATCTTCAAACCACCACCACTACACTCACCTTGATACGGCGAAGTTTCTGAACACATTTGATCGGGCTGCAAGGCTGTCTTTCTTGTTTCAGGTCTCTGATCAGAGCTCCACCGCCGCAGTCAACTTCTCCGACCACGTCCACATCTCTCCAATCCTTACTCAACCAGCTACTGCCTGCAATCAACACGGACTCATCTAATGTAGACTCCCAGGCCTTCAATCGAGTGAGGAAGTAGCAGCCACTGCCTTGATTCAGCCTCGATTCAACGAGCTTCACTCAGTTGCAGCATGCAGAGCTCCACGAAGTAAGGAGAGGGACTTTAGTCCCACA
Organism: Thalassia testudinum; assembly: GCA_037157565.1. Taxonomy (NCBI): domain Eukaryota; kingdom Viridiplantae; phylum Streptophyta; class Magnoliopsida; order Alismatales; family Hydrocharitaceae; genus Thalassia; species Thalassia testudinum. The sequence continues at coordinate 3,503,935 of JAZHRO010000061.1, forward strand.
TTGGGGACGTAGAGACACGCAAAGGCAAATAAGAGGCAAACGTACCTAAGGCTTATCGCCTCAAATGTAGGGGGTGAGGTCCCCTACGCACACCCATATGCACGTGCCTCACACACGCTCGTTGATGGTGGCCGTGATGTCGACCGAACCGTGGCTAGTCTTTTGCTTGTTCTTATTATAGTAATGTCGTTGTGGTACAAATAAAATAGCTACGGTTTGTCGTCATTGCCACTATTACAATTTTACTCAGAAATGTTTTTCTTCCGAGGTCGAACTCAGGGAGCTACTAGAATTCTAGAAGTACAATGCTTCTTTATTACAAAAATAAGAGAGAGAGAGAGGGAGAAGTAGATTTTGTTTCTTGGCTTTTTCTTCTTCTCTTCTTTCTCTCTGTGCTTGTCTTCTTTTTCTCTTCTTTTTCTTCTCTTCTTCACAGTTCTTGATCTTCTTCAGTTCTTCTTCTTCGCTTCTTTGTCTTCTTTCTTTCTTCTTCTTTGCTTTGTTTGAAGAGCTACATCCGTCGCCTGATTTCTCAGTTAGACGGCTTAAGTGGTGTCTGCTACAGTGCTTCCTTTGTGCTTCTCCTTCTCCTTCTTCCTGTGGTCTTCTTCCTTGCCTTCTCCTTCTTCCTTCTTCCTTGGTCTTCTTCTCTCGCACCCTGTCCCTTCATAAAGAGCAAAACCTACCCTGTCCCTCTACCCGCACGTCTCTCTCTCTCTGTAAACCACTCACAGGATGCTCTCCCAGAGCCGCGGGTAATCGAGTTGAGTTTCGTGCCCGTGACCAGGCGCACCAGTGTGTGGGTGATGCGCAAAGTGTGCTCAAATAGGGTCGGGTCGGATCCCGCCAGATCCGCGAGATGAAACCACGGATGAGGCGAGCGTAAGGTGAGGGACCTCACCCCAGTGCTTTCGGAGGCGACCAGTAGAAAACACAAAATCAACTTATACTACTGCGGGGTTTGGTAAACTCACGATGTGGGACTATCCTCTGCTCTCTTCTCGCGCGCACCCGCAGCAGACCGCGGCTTCGCTTCCTCAGCTGCAGGCTCTATTTGCTTTGATTGTTGGGTTTTCTTCCTTCGCACTACCCTCCCGACTTCGCAGCACTTGGAGCCCTGGGGTTCTGAAGCCTGGAGCGCGCGTGGAGCTGCTTCAATGCAACGTCAATGGCGGCCGGGCGTCAAACCTGCCAGACACGAAAAGGGCCTCTCGGCCTAATCAAATCAGCGGGGGACCTTCGCCATGGCACGGCGAAGGTGGTGCAGGGTGCAGCAGGTCGTGGGGCGGCGTCTGGCGGCAGGGCTAGGTCGGACAGCAACCGAAAAAATGGGTCTGATCGGAGGAGTGTGGTGGGGATGTGGAGCGGCAGGGGGTGGGTGGAGGTTGTTCAGCGTGATGAGGCGGAGGTTCTGTGAGGGTCGGTGAGGCGTGTGGGGCTGCGGAGCGATGGGAGCGTCTCGTCGGAGGGTGGCCGGAGATGAGGAAGGTGACGGCGGACAGGAGCGGTCGAGGGTTAATTGAATGAAAGACAGTGAAGAAAAGAAAGAGGGGGAGATGGGGAATAGTTCTGACCTAATTACAGGGACGAAGGGGTCGGAGCAGGGCGGCAGTCGTATCGACTGTCGCCGAAGAAGAAATACCCAGAGGGGGAGGGCGGTGGCGAGGAAGAGAGCGGGAGGGCACGCGTTGGGTACGGCGCGACGCGGGAAGAGCGAGCGAAGGTGGCTCTGCTGCTGGTATTGCAGCAGAGCGATGAGACGGAGGAGGAGCCGCCGGAGCTGGTGGGTTTCTGCCGGAGTGGGAAGAGAGGAAAGGTGAGGGTTTTTCTCTGTCAGGACTGAGCTACCAGAGTCGGCTGGCGACGCTGGTCCTTATAAAGGCGGAGGCGGAGGGGTGGGCGCAGGGAGGCGACATGCCTCCCTCGCCGAAGAGTGGTCGTAATTGCGACCCATACCTTCCGCGCATTCGCACGGAAGGTGTGGGCGAGGGCAGAAGTCATGGCGGTGTCCCTACGACAGCAGACGTCGCAGGGAACACCCGGTTCAACTTGCAGGTGGCCTCCCTCACCCTGCGCAGCACCATGCTCCGCGCAAAGTCGCTAGAGCATGACGCTGCTCAGAGATTTGCAGGAGGGACCTGTATGCAAATAACGACGAAGAATCTAGGGGCTAAAATGCAAGGGTTTCGAAAGTTGAGGGTCAAAAAGTAATAAATGAGGACCAAAATGCAAAGTCGGTTAAGAAGGTCTCATCTTAGGTTCAAGTTTTTATGCATGACTAAATGGGACCTAAAGATTCCAATGGTGAATTTTAGTTTTAGGTCAGACCTTGTTTGACTGGCCAATTTACGTAAAAATCCAAATTAAATCATTAATTGGGCATGGTTCTCAATGTAGGTAAAAATGGATTTCCAAGGCTAAATTGAAGGTTCTAAACCCTAGAGATTATTTTTATATGAATTTTAGAGGACTTAGTCGATTTTTACTCTGCCTTGAACCTCGTGAATTGAAGTGGGTTTGTTTTAGGGTTACAGAATGTCATTTAATTCCTTGGAATTGCTGTAGCCCTTGTTGGATCAAATCATCCCACTTTCCTTCTTATTAGGTTAATTTGACCTATGTTTGGATCCTGAGTTACCCTGTTTACAGATTGTGTTGGTGAAATTGCATTTTTACCCCTTATGACTTGTTTTCTTCTTAAACTCAGAATTCTCTGAGTCAAGCCTTTCTATGAGTTATGTAGGAGCTTTTTCTCGAATATCTAGGTTAGATTGTGCCAGCTAGGGTTCATGATGAGGTTCTCATCACTCGTTCATGCACCCTCGTCGGCAAATACACTCGTAGGTCTGGGCTAGATCCATTTACCCAATTACCCAGGTCTGACTTGGTCTGAGAGGGAGAAATCTGAGGAGGAGGGGGGAGGGTTTTACACTATAGCACCTCAGGATTCATGTCAACCCTCCCCGCACTCAAGACTTAGCATTGCGAGGCCCTTTGTGCCTTGGACCCAAGAGGCTTCCCTTATGCCTCTGTGAGCTGTTGTGCCTTAGCTCCTCTGAGGCCTTGAGGTTAAGGCATCTGTACCTTGGTTTTGTCGACTGCATGGTTACTTTGGTGCTATGCTTTGATATTACTAACATTTGATTATGGTTACTGTTCATATATTTGAGATTGAATTAGAACTTGATTGTAGGGTTAATTTGGTGGTTCAAATCACTATTTTAACTCAATCTTTTTGCACTCTAATACCTGATTTTCTTGAGATATTCTTCTGATATACATTGAGCATTATTTTGATTCTAGTTGCATATTTTTCTTGATAATTATGATTAGTGATTAAAGTACTTATAATTTCTCCCTAGGAACGATCTCGGACACACTTGTGTTTTCGAGTTTATAAATTTAAGTGTTGTTGCGATTTTCGTCACTATACTACGATGTTATCTTCCAAAAATGATGATTTTCGACACAACAGAAGAACCTAACTCTGCACTCCTTACTCCTGACTCTAATCCCCAACATCATGAGATTCAACAAGATAGACAATTATGTCAAAATACAGGTTACAGGTTTTGGGAGGTGATAATCGTGTCAAAATACTTGCCCGTAGACACTTATGATCATGTTATTCGGACAATGCAGAGTGTGTGTATACCTTACTTACATACACGAAGGTTTGTCTTTATGGCATGCCATAAGATTCGTCGTCCTTTATTCAGAGAAGTTCTGAACAAAAGGGGGTCATTGAAGATTTGATCATAACTTAGGATTACTTGTTACATGGAACCGATGTCTGGAGGAATTTTGGTAGTTTCTTTTTGCTCTTCTCCAGTATACCAACTAATATTATCTACGTTCCTAACGTAACCTTAAATGGGAGTTATTAGGAATGCAGTTAAGGTTAATCTTGAGGGGTATACTGAAGAAGTGCGAGGAGATGCTGCCGAAATTTCTCTAAACACCGATTACATGTAACAAGTAACGTTGTAATCAAATCTTCAAGGATGAGCCATTAAAGTGAAAATCATAATCAAAATACAAACATATATATAACATGTCAATGTTTATTCATAATTAGTGGGTGAATTAAGTACATGTAAGAGTAGTTTTTTTTCTTGTAAATGTTTATAGATATAATATGACATTAACTTAAGACCTTTATCTGTTAATAATTATTTAAGCCAATATGAACAAATCTTGGATTAGTCTGAGAAATTCAGATTACATTCGATATAAGAATGGAGTGAGGGAATTCTTGGATTGAGCTTTTGATGATGATAGGAAATCATTCAAATGAGGGGAACTTCTGTAGTTAATTTTCTATCCTTGTCGAAGGTGCTTAAATGGCTAACTACATGATCGTAACACTGTGTTAGAGCACGTAATCTGTAATGGTTGGTGGCAACATTACACTAAGTGGATTTCTCATGGAGACTTCATCATAAAAACTTATGAAATTGATTTAATGAATGTTGATGAGGAGCCTACCAATAATATTGAAGGTTATGGGATCGAGGAGATGTTGGATGAACTTAGAGCAGCATATAACATTATAGACGATAGTGACATGTTACGAAGTTGTTACAACTTCATAACATGTCACTATCGTCTATAATGTCAACTTTTATGATGCTATTAAGGCAACCGATGAACTGATTACTCTTGGAGTGAGCTCTATGTCAAAGTTGACATTTCTATTGAAATTATTTCGAATGAAGGTTATTAATAAAGCCACATTTAAGTTAATGTCCGAGGTACTTGAATTTATCGGAGAGCTCCTATCTAAGCCTAAAGGTTAACCGAAGTTGTGGTATAATGCGAAGAAACAGATTAAGGTACTGGGCTTGAATTGCGGAAAGATTGATGCTTGTTCGAATGATTGCGTATTGTTCAAAAGTGAATATGTTGGTCTTGATACTTGTCTAGAGCGTGGTGCGTCAAGATATAAGGTTGGAAAATTTGAGAATCAACATGGCAAGAAACAAATAGAGATGATCCTACGATATTTTCCATTGATTCCTAGGCTTCAACGCCTATCTATATCAAGTGAGACTGCGAAATTGATGAAATGGCATGAGCAGAACAAATCACGAGATGGCCGCATTCATCACCCATTGATTCTGGTGAGTGGATAAAATTTGATAACTGACTTACATCATTCACGCAAGAATCACAAAACATAAGATTGGGTCTTGCAAGCGACGGATTTAATTCATTTAAGAATATGTATCTATCATGTACAATATGGCTAGTGGTGATGGTAACTTACAACCTACCTCCTTGGCTGTGTATGCAATCATCGTTTATGATGCTGACATTATTGATCCCAAGTCCAAAGCAACCAAGAAATGCTATAGATATATACTTGCAACCATTGGTGGATGAATTGAAATTATTGTGGGATAATGGCATTCCAACATACAACGTCGGAAAGAAAGAATACTTTATGATGCGTGTTGCATTGCTGTAGACTATCAATGACTTTCCAGCATATGCAAATCTATCTAGATAGAGCACAAAAGGAAAATTGGCATGTCCAATTTGTATGGATGACACACATCACCTCCGATTACCTGAAAGTAGCAAGTTGTGTTACTTGGGTCACTGCAAATTCCTTCCAATTGACCACAGATGGTGAACAACACAGTTCAAAAATACATTTGATGGCAAATCTTGTCGATATTCCTCTAGGAATCCAAGAAATAAGCTAAGCATAGATTTTGTTATGTTGTCAAGAGTAACAATAATACAGAAATTTCAAGAACTTGGAAACATAAGATTGGGACGTCTTTTTAAAAAAGACTTTGCTGCATTAAAGCATTCAGGCTTTAAGAAAAAAAGCATTTTCTTCATGCAACTCCCATATTGGAAAGATCTGACAGTCCAACATAACCTGGATGTAATGCACATAGAGAAAAATTTCATGGACATTATGTTGGATGTCCTAAATTTAACAGATAGTCCAAAAGATATAATAAAAATGAGAAAAGACGTGGAGATTTTGGGCATTCATCCAGAGCTACATACGACTGAGAAGGATGATGGTAGTGTTGAGTTCCCAAATGCTATATACAACTTAAAGCATGAACAGATTTAGAAAATGTTCTCATTTTTGAAGGAGATACAAGTGCCGAATGGCTACTCATCACAATTGTCGCGCTGTGTTAACGAATCTCAAAAAAAAAATTAGTGGGTTAAAAGGTCATGACTCGCATGTTTATATGTAAGTGTTTTCCTCATTAGCCATACGTGGAGTCTTACCTGATTCCATTGTAGATGTTTTTACAGACATTGACTAGATATTTCAAAGCTATTTGTTCAAAGACTTTGGATGCTGAAATGCTACGCTACTGGGGCAAACAAGTTGTCATCACATTGTGTAAAATGTAACAAACTTTTCCCGTAGCTTTTTTCAACATAATGGGTCATTTAACAATACATTTGGAAAATTAAGCAAGGATCATAGGGCCAGTTCAATTCATATGAATGTATCCTATATAGAGGTATTTGAAAAAACTGAAGGATTATGTATTAAATAAAGTTAAGATGGAAGGGTCAATTGTCGAGGGATATTTAGTTGAGGAATCCATGAACTTCTGTAGCATGTATCTGGGTAAGACAAACCACGAATTCAATCATTTCGAGAGAAATTATGATGGGGGATACAACGAACATGACGGAAATTGTCTTTCTATTTTTGAAATTCCAGGAAGGTCGATTCTGCACACAGAATTTATTAAGATTCTTGAAGTAGATCAGCAATTAGCATACTTGTATATATTAAAGCAAATTCCTGAAGTTGACCCTTTCGACAATGAATTTAATTAATCGTTACATCCAAATGCACGTGATTTACTCTTTCCTAAGTGGTTTAAGTAGCGTGTTGCTAAAATGAAAAAAAAATAACGACTTGCGGTGGGTGGATGATTTTGACATAATATCCGATCGTCCATTGAGTTATGGACAGTACCATTTTGGTTACATCATAAATGGCTTCAGATATAGAATTAAATCTATCGATGATGTAAAGGCTACATAGCAAGCTGGCGTAGTTATTCCTTGTGAATTAGCTGGCGAGTGTCATGGTTATTATAGACAGATTGATGAAATTCTCGAGATTAGCTTCAGATATGATCGTAGATTTGTCCTCTTCAAGTGTGAATGGTTTGATGTTTTCAAGGAAGGCATCGAGTTTAAAGTTGATACGAAGCAAAAATATATAAGTCTGAATAATAATCGTCAAATTCTTCAGAACATTGAACCATTCACTTTAGCCTGTCAACTCTCTCAAGTCTTCTACGTGACTAATATTAATAGCAAAAGTGAATGGGTAATTCCCGTTAGAACAACGCCACATAGTTATTACAATTCTTGAAAGGAAGGGGAACCTGAATTAGAACCTGAAGCATGTCAAGAACTTCAACAACCAGATTTAGATCCAAGTGCAACAAACATTGATATATAAGATATAATTTACAAACCTTTTTTATAATATAAATTTCCTCATAAATCATTCTAATGCTGATATAATAATTTGTTTACTCTTATTATAGGTTGTCGAAATGGTTCTGTCAATTTTTTTCCTTCTACACAGCTAGTATTGTTTCAGGGTAACATTACTGATTGCTTTCAGTTATATGCATGTTTTTCATATGAATTATATATTTATGTGTTTTTTTGTCACTAATTATTTCTTTGTGTTGTGCAGATGGTGAAACTAAAGAAGTGGGCTTCTTGTCAGAGGAGTCCTGACACCACCCCTGATACCTAGGACCCCCATAACACATAGCCTCCCTCCACACAGCCACCTACCACACAACCTCCTTCCATGCAACCACCTACCACATAGCCTTCTTCTACGCAGACACCTACCACACAGCCTCCCCGTTCACGACCTCCTCTCACCTAGACCTTCCCTATCCAGCCTACTCCCCCCCAGGACCCCTACACTCTTACCACTGATACATATTTAGTACCCACTATCAATTTTGTTCCCCCGCATACACACACATATATCTGTCCTGGTGCACTTGCACAGTCCCTTTTTACAGGGAAGGGGAAGAAGCCAGTCATCCCTGAGTTTGTGACGTTACCCGAGACTGAGGATAAAGTTGATAATCACGACCCTGATTAGGACAAGAGGGACGGGGATGACGTACAGGACTTCCATGATGACGAGGGGGTCGGGGATGAGGAGGGGGACGAGGGGGAGGACAAGAGGGATTGATAGAGAGATTTTCACTTTTAACAATTAATATCAAGGTAATCAGTCATTGTAGCACAAAAGGTGGTGAAAAATCTCTCAATCAAAACTAAAATAAATTAAGATCTAACCACAAAATCAGGCCGTATCAAAAATTAATTATTTCTAACCACAATGGTTTAGAGTGTCGTATCCACAGGGAAGAACTAAGCCCAATAAACTCACTAATATTTAGTATTCAACTTCACAAATTAAAGTCAATAGTAATTATTGACCCAAAATATTCACCCTAATCAAATAATAAAAGAATCATTTGTGTATGCGTGAATGCCACCAAGGAGGAGTTAGCCTAGTAAACTTGAGAATGCTATTTAGCCTATTTACTATAACCAATGTTTTCTGTCATGGTGCAGGCCTTCATCATGGTGCATGCATTATGCACGGTGGTGTCGTTGGAAGAGGTCCCAAAAGGGGAAAAGGAAGAGAAGATGGATTGTGAACAAGAGGAAGAAGATCGCTGAATATATATTCCCTCTACGTGGTCGTGAGAGGCACTTTTAGAGGTCATCAAAGAGGCTATTGCAAGCAAGAGAAAAGGGGAGGACGTTGAGGATGTGGTTTCAACCGTGCAGTCGAGTTTGATTTTTCCTTTGTCATTTTTATTAATGATAAAATCAAATGTCAAGATGACCTACACATAAAACAAATATATGTAAGTAATATGTCACTAAATGATCAATGGATCATATGCAACGGGTTAAAAATGCAGGAATGTTGAAACTCGAGTCTAATTAATACCTCAGTATAATGTGTGCTCGAAATCTAGTTCAATTCCCAACTTGAGTATTCTTAGACGTAATAGTAGTCCAATAAATTGGACTCGTCAAGGATGCTGAGGTTGGCCACCCTAAGGCCAACATTGACCCTGATTAGGTAGGGTTCTGGTAAGTAAATTATTTTCTATATTTTAAAAGATTTTAAATTTCGTATTTACTCTTCATTCATAATACTACTGTTATTAATTTTAATGAAGAAAGGAAGAGGCCCGACAAGAAATAGGGACTTGGAGGCTATACCAGAGGGCACAAGGCTGAAGGTGAAGATCACCCCTTGTGAGGAAGATCCTGACAACCCTTCATTTAGCAGCAGGCTCTCCAAGGTTGTGAAGAGCATCATCTCCCTTTCTTGTTTTGATTGGCAGATTATCTCAAAGGAGCTCAAGAAGGAGATCATTCGTCACTTAGAGGTAATTAATATATATATTCAGGTTTATATGTATTTCTTTTAATGTAATTTGATGTATATAAATGTTTAGTTTATAGGCGATCTTCAATTAGGGGGACAATCCAGATGCCTCCAAGTATATCCTCAGCGATGCGTCAAGATGTCGTCGAGACTGGAGACTTCATATGAAAAAGACAGTAAGAAAAATATTTTTAAATTTCTTTGATATATACATTTTAATTATATAATTCATTGTTTTTGTTATTTAGTATTTTGCGAATATGTCATATGAGGAGGCCTTGAGGAATGTACCTCCTTCCATACTGCCAGAGATATGGAAGGATTGTTGTCAGCATTGGAGGAAGCTTAAGACGGAAGTAGTTAAATAACATGTTATGCGCTAAAATTTAATTATTATTAATTTTTTTACTAATAAAAAAATATATATGTATTTTCTACAGGATCAGGCGAAGAAGAACAAGGCCAACAAAGTCAAAGCTCCACCGTAGACTCATGTCTTGGGTCGAATGAGTATTGATAAGCTCAAGACAAGATATGTAGGTACATTTCCTATTTATTTATATTTCTAACTAATATGCATGTAATTTTAAATTATTAATTATCTTTTATATTTACTTAATTTTAGGCGAGTACACATGATGGTGTCCAATTGAATCGTCTTGAAGTCTATGAGATCACTCATAGCAAGGTTACGAATGGCAGACACACACGGCTTCACGAGACCTACCAAGCCAAGCATGCAAGTTATTTTTTTTTAGTTATTTAAATTTAACTTTCATTTCAGTCGAACATATTACTTACATAAAAATGTAATTAGGGAGAAATGTACCACTTGGTCTACCCACCCCCACCTATAAACGAGAACTTTGCGACCGAGCAGCCTCCTATGACACCTGAAGAGGCTTTCCGAACAGTCATGCCTCTGGAACATGGTGGATTTATTTGTAGTGGAGGTTGCAACCAGACACTTACCACTTGGTACAGACAGAAGGGATCATCTGGCACGTCTTCTGCAGAGGTGGAGTAGCTGAGGTTGCAGGTACAGCAAACTCAGACTCAGTTGAATGACGTGATCGGAGAGCTGCGACCTACTAGGGAGGAGATCCATTAGCAGAGACTGGATTTCAGGGAGCAGATGGCACAACAGCAGGCACAGTGGGCGGAGATGATGGCCATACTTCGAGGTGGAGGTGGACCTGATCACAGCAGCTTCCATTATCCTGCACGTCGTGGGCCAAATGACAATTTTGGCGTAGGAGGTGCTGGTCATGGTATTGGTGCAGGAGTTTAGCTCGTATCTTTTTTATATATTTTTTATTTTTATTTATGTAATGTTTAGAGTTTATTTATGTAATGTTACTCTTTTGCAAACATTCTCTAACTTACTTTGTAGTAATGTAATGTTTATTTCGTATTATATTTATTTTATTGAATATACATGTATGTATTATAGGATGTTATGTAGGTTAATTGAAATGTTACATTTCATTACATTAATAAAATCTAATCAATTAAAAAGAATTATATTTCGCGACGATTATTTGAATAATCGTCGCCAAGGTACTTTTTGCGACGGTTATCAAACCATCGCAAAATTCAACAAACCGACTCGCCCCTACTCACAGCCTATTTTTCGCGACGTTTATATAACTGTCGCTAAATAACATTTAGCGACGGTTACCAAATAACCGTCGCCAATAATAAATTTGCGACAATTATGTAATAACCGTCGCAAAAGTGTTTTAACAATGGTTATAAGTCATCGCAAAAGAAAGCTAACCACAATAGATAGGGTCGATACTATTAGAGACAGTCAGTATTAATAATCGTCACGAAAGACTATTCACTTCGCAACCTTCTGCGACACCAACTTGAGACAGTTTTGTTATTTTTAGCGACAGTTTTTAACCATCGCCAAAAGTACTTTTTCTTGTAGTGGCTGAAGGCGTTAAACTCAGCATCTATCTATATATAATTAGTTTTTGTTTCTTCTTTTTATATATATAGCATATTTGTTTTTGTGCATTTGCATAGGTGTTGAAATAAGCTGAAAGACAGTGTTCAAGAGCTATTCCAAGTGAAGTTTGCCCCTCTTTATGCACTTCATAGTATATTCTATTTTTCTTCTATGTTTATTTTCATGCATGAGGACATACAAGAATCTAGGCATGGGGGGTAGTATACATATATATACTGGAGATTTTTCTTCCAACACCTAGAATTTCTAGTAGAAATTACATTTGCATCTGCATGTTTTCCCGACATATTCCATCTGAATAAAGGATTTTTGAAAAAACAAATTATATATATAGCCAACCTATACAAAAAAAAATGCTTTTGAGGTTATTTTTGGAACTTAAGCTAGGAACAGTCAAGGATTTTCGATTTTGAGGATTTACTGACCTTGAGAAATGTGAAATAAAGTCTTTCTACCTAGACTCCTCAAGTCCTTATGGACTTAATTTCTCGAGTATTTACCTAAATCTGGATTTACTTTCCCGAGACTTTGAAAGGAGTCTGAAAAAGATAGAAGTAGTAGGTCAAAGGGGTGATGAGTGAATGACTTATCGTTCTATCCTATGGTTTGGATGGTTTTGGAGTTCCAAGCATCTTCACTTGCATATCGCACTGACTTGACTTTTGGGTGATTTTGTTGAGTCCGTAATGGTCAATAAGATTTAGTCTTAAGGCTTGCAGATCCAAAGGACCTTGCTGTGTTTCTAACTCTTAATACTTTTCCTATTTGTAGGGGAAAGCATTTAGAATGGATGAAGGAGAGCCACTCACCTAGAAAAATGATTTGGAGAAAAAATATATATATAGTTAGCCAAAAAAATGAGAAAAATATGAAAAATTCCTCTAAATAAAACACATCACTACAAATGGGTGCAATTCCACTAAATAAAAGAAGCTCACTACATATGGATACTACCCTTTCCATTTCCAAAATAAAAACACTTCACTACAAATGGGTGTTTATGCTATAGAAAAGAAAAGAAAAAATATGGAGAAAAAAATTAGGAATAAGAGACCAATGGGTCCATCCAGGGAGATATACACCTAGTGTGTTGACCTCGAGATAGAAAAGTGGTGAGGAGAAAGCTGCCAAATCTTACTATGGCCTAATTGAAGACAAGATTGTCTCATGGAGAGTATAAAAATATTCTAAGTTTTATTGAATACTGGGAATCAACTTAGTTGCCCATTTGACAAGTCACATAATAATCACACACAAGATGCTAAATTCTCACATTCGATTCAAACTTTGGGGTGGGTCGACCTAGTCAGAGAAAGCAGCTCTGGCAACCTAAGTCTAATGGCTAATAGGGCTTCTGATTTGAATTGGGAGGTCTGGATTTAAGTCAGTACTTTAGAGCTGTTGAGTCTTCACAATTAAGGATTTGCCTGTGATTTCCTTTTGTAGGTGAAAAATCTTATTGAGATTTTTTATTTGAACTTGCTAAATTTCTTGACAACAATGAGCATTTAAAAAAAAAAGATATATATATGTATGTATGCATGCATGTATGTATGTATAAAGAAAAAAGGTGTTTTTTCGAAAATAAGTGAAAACTCACATGTTCAATCTTTCACATCTCTTCCACAGGTTTTTCGCATATTGGTTTTGCTAGCTACTAGCAAAGTTTAGGCATGAGGGTATGATTGCACAACAATCATGGGACTTAATTAACCTGAATTGTGTTAGAACCTAGCATAACTTGTGCCTTGTGCATTCATAAATTGCATATCATACATTGCATTCTTTTATTTAGGTTATAATGCTATTTTATTATACTTATTAGGGTTTATTCTTGTCTCTAAGGAATAAGGAGCTCATAAGATGTCCTGAGTAGAATAAAGCTGGATAGGAGCTAGTATTGCAGCAAAGCTAGGGCTGGATCTTGGATTAAAGAAGCTTGAGAACACAAGAAGAGAGAGAATAAAAATGTTGACTACTTGTTTAGAATTAATGCAGAAAATGAAAGAAAAGAACTAAGATATCCTTATCCTATCCCTAAAACCCTAGGACAATCCTATCCCAATACCTATCCTTGAATTAGCTCAACACTAGGATATATGAGCTCAAAAGCCAAAAACACATATAACCTTATCAATGTACTTATCCACCCTATCCATAGTCTTATCCTATGATCCATATCCCTAGTCCACCTATCCGCTACTGATAACTCTGCGTTTAATGATGATAATTCAATCAACCAGAGTTTATTTTAGGGGTATATGTGCACTAATAACATACCATGATGCGCATGGGAGCACTGCATGCACTGCAAATTAAGATTGCTTATAAATCAATGTTTAATGGCCATATGTACAAATGCATGTTGCAACAGGCCTCAGATGAGCAATCGGACTGCACAGATGGATATAGATCAACGAATTGAGTCCAACGGACTTGAAATCACTTAAATCGGACATCCGGAGCTCCCTCGACCAGCCCAAGAAGTTCTAGTCATTGATCTGATGACTAACGGCCCAAAACGCTCCACGTGGCACCCGCCTGCCTGCATCCACCAGGGCCAAAGATCCTTCAGCATGAAAATCTGACCGTTGGATCTCCATCCAACGATCATGTTAAGAGCACTTGATCGAGTTTTAAAAAGGTCGCGTTGTAGTACAGTCGAAAAGTGTTCAAAATGAATACAATTTATTACTCGAATTTTAAAATCCGAGGTCGAACACAGGGAGCAAATGGAATTCATACACTAAGCTCAATGAATGCAATTTGAACAAATAATATTACTCAAAAATCTAATGAAAAATATAAACCATGAGTATATGGATAATAAGAATAAATGTAGCTAAAAATATAATTGAGGACTTATGAAGAATTGGATGTCTAATTACAAAATCAGACGTCTTAAAAATGAAGTGCGACAGTGCCTGTTTCTTTGATTTCTTTCTTCTATTGTTCTTCTTTCTCTTTCTCTTTATCTTCTTTCTTCTCTGTTCTCTAGCATCTCCTTCCTTCTTCTTCTTCTGATTTTGGTTTTTCTCTTCTTCAGCTTTGCCTGTCCTTTGCCTTCAATCTCTTCCTTGGCATTTTCCTTCTTCTTCCTTTCTTCTTTTTTGCCTTAGCTTCTCTGTGGCTCTTTTCTTCCTCAGCTCCTTCGTTCTCCTCTGACTTCTGCCTTAGCTTCTTCTCCTTTCTTCTTCTTCACCTGACCCTTCTCCTTCCTTCTTCTTTTTCGTTCCTTGGATTTAGCTAAGTGTGGAGCCAAGCTTTCCACAGCAAAACCCCCCTTCCCCTGGGTAGCGTTCCTCTCTTCTCTCTTCTCTATTTCGGTTCACTCTCCTAGAGCCACATTCGGGTCGGGTAATCGAACCTAACAGAGACCTGGGTCCAAGCTCATCGGCGTGGGTGGTGAGCGAGGAGTGAGTCAATTCGAGTAAACGGGCCGTGGCCAGATCCGTGTGGGCAGTGCTGCAGACAAGGCTGTGAGAGGGGAGAGAGGGACCTCACCTCATGAGTAGGAGGCGATAAGGCCTATGCACAAAATCAATTTATGTTCATACGCCTACTTGCCCACTTCCAAGGTGGGACTAAACGTCCCATCCCCCTTGCGTGCGCTGCAGCAAGAGGTGTCTGGCTTTGATTGCGAACCTGCACGGGCTTGTGGCTTCAATTGGCAGCCTGGATCATGCGCGAAGATGTTTTGCACGGCCTGGGATGGCAACCTTGGGCTGGTGAAGTCGGGAGCAACTTGCGAGCTTGCTCCAAGCTTTTCTCTAATGGCGGAGCAACGTCAGCACTTGAAAACACCAAAACAGCTTCATAGCCTCGTTAAAATGCTCAGGGAGCTTCTCCAAGGCATGGCAAATAGGTGGCGGTGGTCAGCGTGGCGGGAGAACGTCTGTGGTGGCATGCCTAAGGTTCTCTGTGGCCGTGGGAGTGGGTGTGTTCGGGGGCGCTTTTGGGTAAGTGGCGGAGTGATTGGAATAGTGGGAGATGATCAGTGGGGTGTTGCGGAGGTTGTAGGGTGGTTGGCAATGAGAGTGGAGGTGCGGAGCGACGGGGATGCCTCGCCAAAGGTTTTCCTAGAGGTGGGGAAGGTGAGGGTGATCGGTGGCGTCGAGGGGTATTTTCGAGAAATAAAGAGGGGGAACAAGAGTAGGAGGGAGAGAGAAGTTAACTGACCTAACCTAAGGATGAAGGAGACAGGAGAGGCTTCTGGGATGGTACGATCGACGTCGAAGATGAAGATCTCCGTAGATGAGGCAGCAGCGAAGATGAGGGCAGTGGTGGTGTCAAGGCTGGTACGGTCGATGCAGATGAAAGAGAGGAAGGCAACCCAACCACTGGTATTGTGGTTGGGCAACGAGAGAGAGAGGACGGAACCGCTAGAGCTTGCGGAGATGTTGTGGCCGACGAGGACAGATGAATTAAGGGTGGACCGACCCAATTCCAAGCTGACCAAATGCAGATGAAGCAGGGCTTGCTTAAATAGGCTTCTGTGGACAGATTTGTGCATGGAAGCCAAGCTTCCAAGCAAGGTTTGTCTGCCAGAGTTGAAAGCTCAAAAAGACCCAAATCTCTCATGCGTTCGCATGAGAGATTGAGTACAAATTAGGGCTCATCAATGGGTTTAGATTGAAGAGAATTACTCAGAGAATCTCCCTTCCAATTTTAGGAGGGATTCTTTAGGCAATCAAGGAGAATCCTCCTTCTAAAGCTTGCCGGAGTAGGATTCCCTCCGCTATAATGGTGGAGGGACCTAATTGCAAAGAACAAAGAAGAAGCTAGGGGGTCAATTGTAAGGGTTTTTGAAAGATAGGGTTAGAAATGTAATTAGGTTGGACCTGTTTGCAAAGTAGGTCAAAATGAGTTCTCCTTAGATCCAAATTTTGGTACAAACCTAATTTGGACCTAAGGAATCCAATGGTGAAGTTGGATTTTAGGTTTGACCATGTTTGACTGGGCAATTTATCCAAAACCTAATTTAGGGCAAATATCTAGCTGAGACCCCATTCTACGTCAAATTAGGTTCCAATGGCCAAATTGAAGGCTTTAAACCCTTAAGAATATTTTTATATATTTTTTAGAGGGTTTAGGTGAATTTTATCCTAACCAAAACCTTGTTTAATCAAGTGAGTTTATTTTAGGGTTACAAGAAGTCATTTAATTCCCAGAATTCACATGAACGATTTTCTATCTGATTCAACCCACTTATTATCTTGTTAAGATCATTTGACCTGTGTTTAGCGCTCTATAAAATCCATTGTTGTACTGCAATGGTAAATTTATAGTTTTATCCCTTGTTTCTTGCTTTTATCTCAGAATGATTATTTAGTGAATTAGGACCTCTAGTTGGTTATGTAGGAGCTTTTATTCTCTTTTATGGGTCAAAATGAGCTAGTTAAGGCTTATGATGGTGTTCCCATCATACCCCCATGCCTAGCTTTTGCTAGTCCCTTCGTAAAATTTTAAGGTTTTAACTTTGATTCTAGACCATGAGTACTTTGATGTTCAAAAACTATGATGAGTGCTTTCTTCTTTTGATTAGGTTAGAATGCTGATAATAGGCCTACAGGTACTCAAGTACCAACCAAGATCCAGACCTGACCAACTTTAGCCTCAATCCGCTGCAAAGATTTTTAAGGCCCACAGGAACTATCCTAAGGTTTGTTGAACTCCGTGGTTAAAGCACCCGTGCTTGTAACATATTTTAGCCTCAGTTTAGTTTGCAATGCATTTTTGTAAGAGGGAGACAGAGGATTTTCTTTATTTGGAGAGTTTTCTCTCTCTTTTCTTCTTATTTATAACTTCAGATTAGCTTCTCAACATGGTCTGTATCGGATTCCTAGTCCCCATCATCAATCCTCGAAGGGTCCCTGGTAATCGATGCTTCGTGATAGCACCGCCCATGGCAACCCCCAGAACCCTAGCTTTAAAGATTTCGAGATAATCCCGCCCATGGTGTTCTGTAGCTAAATCCAGACTCTAGCAATCGACATTTCGTGATAATGTCGCCCATGGCATCTGAACCAGCATAGGGTGCTTACATGCCCCTAGTAGGATATGTAAATATCCTAGGAGACAAGCACCGAAGAGACGATATGTTATTGCGCATCTTCGAGGGGAATTTCCCACCTCTCTGCACCGGGAACTCGTCCAAATCAACTTGTGTTGATCGGCCGCTCCTAATCTAGGCGACTTTTTCATAACTTAAACGCATTTGCGTGATTTTGATACTTATGTGCATTGAACCCAACTGTGTGTGGATTGGGGCGCCTAGGTTACCGAGTCCCGCAAACCAGAGGTTAGTTAACGAGGCTGAATACTCGGTAAACCTTAGACCTAATACTTAAGCTTCGCATTTTCCCCAACCTCTTGAGGACTATCCAGATCTTAGCGGATACTTGAATTTTTAAGCCTAGGAGTCTAGCCCAAGAGGCCTAAGATCAGCATTCCTACTAATCTCTTTTGTATCTCATTAGCACTTTTTCCTTTTCATTTTCTTTTTCTTTATGTGGTCTAGAACTCAGTTAATCCCTTAATTTCTTACTAATGACTATCTCTTCTTTTTCTTTTCATTTTGTACTCCTTTTTGACATTTTTCTCTTTTTCTCCTCAAGTTTTGTATGGCCTCAAAATTTTCTTTTCTCCTCCAATTTTTTTGTTCTTTTTCACAATTTTCTATTTTTTTGGTATTTTCGGAGTATGAGATTTTTTTTTGTGAGAACCCTTCTAAACTTTTGATTTTTGTATTTTTACACTTTACCACCCCCCATGCCTAAGTTTTGCAATGTCCTCATTGTAAACGAAGGGTATGAAATAGTGTTAGGTTCAAGGATTTAGAACAGGATTTATTGGGTGGGCAAACGGGTCGGGAATGACTGTTGTGGACAATTTCAAGCTCTGGCACGTGTACCAGAGGTGGGATCGACTATTCTAAGAAAATCGAACTCAGGGTGCAATAGACGTGAAGTACAAAGGGATAATCAGAAGGATCTCAAATTTTTGGAATGACGGGTTGCCGCCCGTTAAGTGCTAAATTCAATGCCTTCAGTCGAGCGGGAAATGGTATGGAGAGGGAGTGGTCAAATCAACTGAGTTTTATAGAACAAGCACCTTGATCAAGAGCCTGGTTGGTCCAACCAGGTGCTTGTTTAGATCAACAGACTGATGATGCAGCCCAAACCAATCAATCTGGTGGGCTGACAAATATAGATCAAGAGGTGTGGAACCCACCATATATTATGGAGCTCGGAATGATATGGAAGTGTGAATTCAGGGTTTGCCTGAGTCGAATCAGCCTGGTCAAAGTAGGGATCTGTAAAATAATCAGTGGATAATGCGGAAACCCTACAGGAGTGATCAGAGAATGATGGAGCATGGTTTGCAGTCTGATCAATGTCCGAAACCTGATAAAGATGTGGAGGCGAATCATCTGCAAGCGGCTCAGTAAGAGGGGAATCATAATAGAAATTGAGTCCGGTTGTGGGTCAGGGTTGAAAAAGGGTTTGGATGGGTTCTGTATATGCGGAGGAGGTGGCTTCGATAAGAATTGTGTATGAGGTCTCCTCTACAAAGGAATTACAGGTGGGTCCATTTAGAGAGTCCTCATAGTAGCCATCAAATTAGAAAGTGAATGCCTAAAGAGTGTTTATAGGATGAAGAAAATCTGGGTCAAGAAAAGATTCTAATTCTGGGTTATAATCACTCTCGGCACTTTCTGGTCTTGATTCCTGAGGATTGAAAAGAAATGATTCCATCTTACTGGAACCTAAATTTAAATCAGTGATCTCAAGGTTCGAGACCTCAAAGTCGGAGTCAGAGAATGAATCATGTGACCTGAGGTTGTAGATTGGCTCGTCGTAGTCAGAAAACAAAGGTTCTCCGAAATCATGGTAAGATTTGAAATTGTCAGAGAAATTGCAAAAATCAAGTTCTGAGTTTGATTCGAGATCAGACGTTCCACCACAGAATAAATCACAACATGTACACTGTTGACATGGCTAGATTGTGTTTTAACAAATATTGCATTGTAATATAGGCAAACTTTCCATGAAAATAAATAAAGATTTATAACTCAAAAATCAGAGTATCCGAGGTTGAACACAAGGAGCAATCTAAGTATTCCAAAACTTGAGAACACAACTTTTTAAATAAGAAGAAATGACTAGTTCAATGAGAGTGATATAGAAAGAAATTGCTCAAGAAAAAATGGATGTCTGATGCAATATCAGACGTCCTAAAGTATTTCCCAGACTTTGCCCTGCTTCAGCTCCTTTTCTTCTCTTCCCTTGCTACCTCTGTTCCACTTCTTTTTCTTCGCTTTCTTGCTTCTTTGTCTGCCCTTTGATCTCTTTCTTCTTCCTTCTTCAGTTCCTCTTCTCTTTTTTCCTTCGTTTCTTCCCTCTGCCTTCAGCTTCTCTTCTTCTTCTGCTTGTCTTTACCTTTCTTTATTTCTTTGCGGGTCTTCTTCTCCTTGGTTCTGCTTGGTTCTCCTTCTTCTTCCTTCCTTGGTTCTGTTTCCCTTTGGCCTCACTTCTTTTCTGCCTTGCCTCCCTTTTTCCTCTACGGAGCCTCCTTCCTTCTTCTTTTCTTTCGCTTGCAACGACTAAGTCCCTGCTTCCTATACACAAGCACACATAGCAAAACCTACTCCCCTACCCTTCCCACGCGTCTCTCTCTCTGTATATCACTCTTCAGCACGCTCTCCCAGAGCCGGGTAAACAGGTCAGGTCGCGCGCCCGTGTCCAGGCGCACCTGCGTGGGTGTGGTGCGCGAGGAGTGCTCAGGAGGGTGTCAGGTCGGGTCGCGCCAGGTCTGTGTGATGAGCTCACGGACAAGGCAGTGCTTAGGTGAGGGACCTCACCCCAAGTGTGATCGGAGGCAACAGGGCAATAACACAAAATCAATTTAAAGGACTCACGTGCTTTACAGCTTACCAAGGTTGGACTAATGCCCACCGCTCTTTCTCGCGTGCCCACAACAGACCGTGCCTCCAATTGCCACAACTGCAAGCTTTGCGACGTCACTTGCTGGGACGACTGGATTCGCAAGACCCTCCCAAGTTTGCTGCACCTGGAACCCTGAAGTCTTGCAACCTGGAGCAAGCGTGCAGCTTCCTCGAATCACCGCTAATGGCGGCCGAAGCTTGAAACCTACCTGACACAAAAAGGGCCTTGCAGCTCAATCAGATCACAGGGGGACCTTCGCCGTGTCACGGTGAAGGTGAGGCAGTAGGTGGCAGGCCGCGGGGTGGCCTAGGCGTGCGTGCCTAGGTCGCTCTATGGCCGGACGGATGGGTTTGATCGGGGGGTAGTTGTGGTGGCGTTGAGGATCTGTGGATGAGCGGAGGATATTCAGTGAAGTGTGGCGGAGGTTATGCGGTGGTGGCGAGACGTGTGGGGCTGCGGAGTGACGGGAGCATCTCGTCGGAGGGTGGCCGGAGATGAGGAAGGTGGTGGTGGACAGTGACGGTCGAGGGGCGGTTGTGTGAAATAAAGTGAGAGAAATGAAAGAGTGAAAGATGGGGAACTTATCTGGATTGTTGGGAGTGAAAGGGGGCAGCGGAGTCAGACGACTCGTTTGCGCCATCGTCGGAGAAGACAACCCTGAGGGAGACAACAGCGATGAGGAGGAGGTCAGGGAGGCGTGCGCTTTGCGACGCGACGCAGGAGGATGAGGCGGAGTGAACTTTGCTGCTGGTATGGCAGCAGAGCAATGAGAGGGAGGAGAGGTAATCACTGGAGCTTGCAGGTTTCTTGGCCGGAGAGAGGAGAGATGAAGTTTGGAGGGTTCTACGGCCAAAACAAGTCTGAGTCCATCGCAGAGGGTCGGGGATCCTTTTATAAGTGCTAGCCGAGCTTTTGGTGCGTGGAGGGCAGACCTTCAGCCACCATCGTCTCGTCGGAGAAGGAAGGTAGTTGGGATCCCAAATCTTTCGTGCATTCACATGAGAGATTGGACAGAAATCAAAGATTGTGATCGGGCTCAGATGGAAGGGGATTCCTCAGAGAATCTCCCTTCCAATTCTGGGAGGGGATCTCTGAGGGATCAGGGAGTATCCCCCCTCCCTTCCTCGCCGGAGAAGGATTCCTCCCCATTAATGGTGGAGGGACCCGATTGTAAGATTGGCGAGGAAGCTAGGGGGGTTTATGTGATGGTTTTCAAAAGATAAGAGTCAAAATGTAATTGGGTGTACTAATTTGCAAAGTAGGTTAAGATGACCTCCTCTTAGGTCCAAATTTTGGTAAAAACCTAATATGGACAAAAGGAATCCAATGGTGGAGTTGGATTTTAGGTTTGACCACGTTTGACTGGACATTTTGTGTAAAAACCCAAATTAGGTCAATTAATAAGTTAGGACCCCAATCTAGGTCAAACTAGGTTCCAAAGGTCAAATTGAATGTTCTAAACCCTAGGGGATATTTTTCCATGAATTTTAGAGGGTTTACATGATTTTTATCCTGACCGAAACCTTGTTGAATTAAGCGGGTCTATTTTAAGGTTACCAGATCTCATTTAATTCCTGGATTGCACATGAACCCATTTCTGATTGAATCAACCCACTTTTTATCTTATTTGGACCATTTAACCTATGTTTTGTCGCTGAGAAATCCCATTTATGTACTGCAATGGTAAAATTACAGTTTTACCCTTTATTTCATGTTTTCTTCTCATAACACTTATTCCTCCAATTAAGCCTTTTTCTAAGTTATGCAGGAGCTTTTATTCTCTTTCTTAGATCAAAATAAGCTAGTTAGGGCTCATGATGAGGCTCTCATCATACACTCAGCAACCTGATTTGTGTCTAGCCTATTCTTCGATTCTAAGCTCAAAGAGGTGTCCTTATTTGGTCTAGGCTAAACTTCTAGGCTTGTAGGAATGACCCAATCAAAACCTCACTTTTCCAACTCCTCAGTTTCTGTATCATAGATTGGCGTGACTTCTGAAAAATCAATATGTATCTCTGAGGATGTTGGAGAGGGATATTCATCAAATAAAGGCCCAGAATCATACTCTTCATTTAAACTTTGATCCTCATCATACGGGGACATGTAATCTTCCCAATAAGCTTCAGATCCAGATTCCAGGCTGAGGATGTGGGTTGAATCACTAGAATCTAGGTCAAGATTGCCTTCGAGGGTCACCTTATCAGAATAAGGGGTGGGATTTACACCCTCGAGAGGTTCTGTTTTAATCTCATCATTACAGGAGTCTCAGAATTCTATGCTTGGTGACCTAGGATTTTGGTTTTCTAGGGCTGGCTCAAAATCGTGCTCTCCTGCAATTGGGACTTCCCAACCTAATTCAAGATCAGGCATGTTATATTCCATCTAGGTTGGGAATCCATAACAACCTTGTGCCTCAAACCCGGGATTTGGGAAATCAAATTGGTCCTCAATACTATTCCAAGATGTTTCATGAACTGTTTGGGGCATGTACGGGTATTTCTAATCAATAACTTGTTTCAACAATCTCATCATCTCTTCCCATTTTTCAAGATCATCTTGGTGTTTTTCCCAAAGTATAGGATTTGTCATGCATTGGAGGTATTCAAAGTTATGCAATTTTTCTATCTCAATGTATCATGTTATGAGAATGTCTCGGGTTGATCCCTTTGTTGCTTCTATTAATAACAATTGAGAATAATTCATGATGAAGGTTGTTGTTGTTGGTACATTAACCTAAATGTCTTCTACTGGTGTTGAGGTTTTGAACTCAATTTCATAAAATTCAAGGGCATCCTCAATCATTCTATCTTTCATGGATCTTTGTGATTCAAGTTTCTTGAATGGTTTTCCTAAGTAACCAGGCTGCATATTTGAATCAGATGGTGGAATCAAAATGTAGAATCAGAATTCAAGTCTTAGAATGAAGTGATTAGATCTAAATAGAGACTCCCAAAAGAAAATCTATGTGTGTGCTCTAACAAGAAGAGATGAGGGACTGGATGTGTTGTTGACCCAATCAAGGCACCCAAGGATTTTTGGATGACTATAGAGGTTCTGGCGGATGATACCCCTAGATCAGAAAGTCGTCCACCTGAGAATTACCTGGGCAGCCAGAGAGGGGAGTCCCACAAAGACCCCTACACAGTAGAGCACTCTCACGGGTTACAGGGTTTCCCCACCCGACCTCTCTTGTTACTGAGGGTCCAGGTAGACCAGAATGGATAACTTGGCCTCCTAAGTCTACCAGTTTTACATCCTAACTTGCGCCTTTGATTTCACTTCAATTAGCAGTTGTTTTGACTTGTGACCTAATTTGGAGGTTGGTTGGCCTACAATGTAGTCCAACTTCACCTGACCTACCCTAAATATGGCAGAATGATTCTAGGTCAAGACCTAGAAATCACCCTATTTTGACTCCCAGGTTATTAGATCCAAGTATTTTAAGGTTCAAGTGAGTTTAGAATCTGATTTTAGGGTTTTTCTTAATTAGATCTTTTCAATCAAGGGCTTGGATAGAACACAAATGTGGGTGGGTTTATTTCCTTTTATGTAGACAAGTGTGAGCTAGCACTCCAGAACCTTAATGTAGAAACCCTAATTGGCTTTATTTCCAAGTCCTCTTTGAGTTTTACAAATGTTCTTCTTGGACTTCAAACAAGAAGTGCGTAGTCCACGGAGATTTAGAAATTATGCGTGATCCCTAATAGGCACATGAATTTTGGGGTAGGATCTCTAGAAATCACTTCAACTTCAAAAAAAATTTGCAAATTTAGGAAACTTTTCCTTTGAAATTATAATTACTATAAAAAGAAGGTAGGCGATTCCTAATTTGATTGTTTCCTTTTCGTCTTCCCAAGATTAGGAGATTCGATTAGGGAAGAATAAAAAGTTACCTACCCTGGAGTGGTTGATTTACGCGGGAGATCTCCTCATGAAATACCTCGCAAAATCACAATAAGACAAATAGGGCAAGTTAGTGCTCAAATATAATCAAAATAATGCAGAGACTAGTGATGAATTGCACGTTGCTCCCCAGCAACGGCGTTAAAATGTTAAGAGCGCTTGATCGAGTTTTAAAAAGGTCACGTTGTAGTACAGTCGAAAAGTGTTCAAAATGAATACAATTTATTACTCGAATTTTAAAATCTGAGGTCGAACACAGGGAGCAAATGGAATTCATACACTAAGCTCAATGAATGCAATTTGAACAAATAATATTACTCAAAAATCTAATGAAAAATATAAACCATGAGTATATGGATAATAAGAATAAATGTAGCTAAAAATATAATTGAGGACTTATGAAGAATTAGACGTCTGATTACAAAATCAGACGTCTTAAAAATGAAGTGCTACAGTGCCTGTTTCTTTGATTTCTTTCTTCTATTGTTCTTCTTTCTCTTTCTCTTTATCTTCTTTCTTCTCTGTTCTCTAGCGTCTCCTTCCTTCTTCTTCTTCTGATTTTGGTTTTTCTCTTCTTCAGCTTTGCCTGTCCTTTGCCTTCAATCTCTTCCTTGGCATTTTCCTTCTTCTTCCTTTCTTCTTCTTTTTTGCCTTAGCTTCTCTGTGGCTCTTTTCTTCCTCAGCTCCTTCGTTCTCCTCTGACTTCTGCCTTAGCTTCTCCTTTCTTCTTCTTCGCCTAACCTTTCTCCTTCCTTCTTTTTTCTTCCTTGGATTTGGCTAAGTGTGGAGCCAAGCTTTCCACAGCAAAACCCCCCTTCCCCTGTGTAGCGTTCCTCTCTTCTCTCTTCTCTATTTCGATTCGCTCTCCTAGAGCCACATTAGGGTCGGATAATTGGACCTAACGGAGACCTGGGTCCAGGCTCACAGGCGTGGGTGGTGAGCGAGGAGTGAGTCAGTTCGGGTAAATGGGTCATGGCCAAATCCGTGTGGGCAGTGCCGCGGACAAAGCTGTGAGAGGGGAGAGCGGGACCTCACCCTGTGAGTAGGAGGTGATAAGGCCTATGCACGAAATCAATTTATGTGCATACGCCTGCTCGCCCACTTTCGAGGTGGGACTAAACATCCCACCCCCCCTTGATCACGATACAGCAGTAGGTGTCTGGCTTTGATTGCGAAGCTGCACGGGCTTGTGGCTTCAATTGGCAGCATGGAGTCGTGCCCAAAGATGTTCCGCACGACATGGGATGGCAACCTGGGCCTGGTGAAGTCAGGAGTAGCTTGCGAGCTTGCTCCAAGCCTTTCTCTAATGGCGAAGCGACGTCAGCACCTGAAAACACCAAAGCGGCCTCATAGCCTTGTTAAAATGCTCAGGGAGCTTCACCAAGGCATGGCGAATAGGTGGCGGTGGTCGGCATGGCGTGAGAATGGCTGTGGTGCTGTGCCTAGGGTTTTTTGTGGGCGTGGGAGTGGGTGTGTTCGAGGGCGCTTTGGGTGAGTAGCGGAGTGATTGGAGTACTAGGAGATGATCAGTGGGGTGTTGTGGAGGTCGTAGGGTGGTTGGCAAGGCGGGTGGAGGTGCGGAGCGATGGGGACTCCTCGCCGGAGGTTTGGCCGGAGGTGGAGAAGGTGAGGGTGATCGGCGGCATCGACGGGTATTTTCAAGAAATAAAGAGGGGGAACAGGAGTAGGAGGGAGAGAGAAGTTAACTGACCTAACCTAAGGACAAAGGAGGCAGGAGAGGTGTCTGGGCTGGTACAGTTGACGCTGGAGACGAAGATCTTTGTAGATGAGGCGGCAACGAAGATGAGGGCAGTGGTGGCATCAAGGCTGGTACGGCCGATGCGGATGAATGAGAGGAAGGCAACCCAACCACTGGTATTGTGGTTGGGCGACGAGAGAGAGAGGACGGAACCGCCGGAGCTTTCGGAGATGTTGTGGCCAGCGAGGAGAGTTGGAAGCTCAAAAAGATCCAAATCTCTCATACGTTCTCATGAGAGATTGGGTACAAATTAGGGCTCATCAATGGGTTTAGATTGAAGAGGATTACTCAGAAAATCTCCCTTCCAATTTCAGGAGGGATTCTCTGAGCAATCAAGGAGAATCCTCCTTCTAAAGCTTGCCGGAGTAGGATTCCCTCCACTATAATGACGAAGGGACCTAATTGCAAAGAATGAAGAAGAAGCTAGGGGGTCAATTGTAAGGGTTTTTGAAAGATAGGGGTAGAAATGTAATTGGGTCGGTCCTATTTGCAAAGTAGGTCAAGATGAGTTCCCCTTACGTCTAAATTTTGGTACAAACCTAATTTGAACCTAAGGAATTCAATGGTGAAGTTAGAGCTTGGGTTTGACCATGTTTGACTAGGCAATTTACGTAAAAATCCAAGTTAGGGTAAATATCTAGCTGAGACCCCATTCTAGGTCAAATTAGGTTCCAATGGCCAAATTGAAGGCCCTAAACCCTAGAGAATATTTTTCTATGATTTTTAGAGGGTTTAGGTGAATTTTATTCTGACCAGAACCTTGTTTAATCAAGTGAGTTTATTTTAGGGTTACAAGAAATCATTTAATTCCCAGAATTCACATGAACCCTTTTCTATCTGATTCAACCCACTAATTATCTTGTTAAAATCATTTAACCTATGTTTAGCCATCATGAAAACCCTTTGTTGTACTGCAATGGTAAAATGCAGTTTTACCCCTTCTTTCTTGCTTTTATCTCAAAATAATTATTCAATGAATTAGGACCTCCAGTTGGTTATGTAGGAGCTTTTGTTCTCTTTTATTAGTCAAAATGAGCTAGTTAGGGCTCATGATCATGTTCCCATCAGGTTGATAGCCTTGATCTCGCCTCTGCGACTAATCGCGAAGGCAACACAGCGGGTAGCGCCTCACCCTCGCAAGCGAGCGGCGAGCGTTAAACTCCCACTTTGCCCCAAATCGCGCCCTAGCCCACACCGCAGCTGATTCAGGCTATCCGATCACCATCAAACGGCTCTAAGGCAGGCAACGCGGCACGCTCTCAAGCGCCCGATGCGAACGTACGTGACCACGCACAAGGTGTGCGCACATACCACGCGAAGCGCAATCCAAGCGCTCCCCGCTCACGCTATCGCAGCAGTTGAAGTGAAATCCAACGGTCGATGCGTGTCCATTATGCGACTGCTTATCCTTCTGTGGGCGTAGGAAGGCGACGTGGCGCACCTTCAGCCATCCGATGGCGATCCATGCCTCGGATCGAACGGCTGCAGGTGCATGTGCATAGATTGAGGAAGAAAGCACACGTGCCTCAAAGGACCAATGGGCGAGGGGCTTCACCGACACTTATGGAATGGGTTTAGCGACGTCGTAGACATCGCTAAAACCCTTAGTTTGGAAACCCCTTCTTCTCCATATAAACCTCCTCAACCACCCCATTCAAAGGCATTCAATTCACACACACTCTACATGCAATACTAGCCCTCTCCTAGCTCCACTATACACTCCATACCCGCCCCGGAATTGTCAAGCCACCGACGGAGCCCCCGTCCACTGCCGTAGCCGCCTTGCCTCCTCCTCGCACTCTCTTTACTTTAGTTTTATGTTGCACTTGTTTAAGCTTTCATCTATTGTTATAGTTGTAAACAAACTCCAATTGCATGCTCTATGTTAATGATGTTTCATATATCATAGCTCACATCCTCTTAGAATGATTGTCATGCTTTAACACGATCTCTAACCCTACTCTCTCTCTCTCCCGCGTGTTTTCTCACAAGCAAGCAAACTAAGCATTCTTGTGATAACTAAAGAAACAAACTAATCCGATTTCACACCTCCTCCTGTTCAACACTTGGACTCACCAAATCCACATCTTAAATTAAAACCGACATCACGAATGCATACTACAATGGCATAATTAAACAAACGCGTTCTGCGCGCGTCAATTTCTGGCGCCGTTGCCGGGAAAGCAACGGATTTCTTTTGCTGCTTTGATCCTGTATTCGTATTCACATCTTCTAACTTATTTTTCTCCCTCTACTTGACTGGTTGTAGGAACTCAACGCTTAGGCGATGGAGGAGCACGATCCAAGATAGTGGACCGAGAGTAAAGTGCTGTGAAGACAGTTGTGAGTATCACTCTACCCATTGATTGTTTGCTTGCCTAAAAGAAATACAAAAAAATATAAATCTAAAATTGGCATGGTGAATGACTACTTGACCCACATTCCAAACTCATCACCCAACCAAAAAAATACACTCTAACGTTCTTGAAGAAAAAAATCTTTCTGGAGTGTTTTTCTTTCTTTTGAGCGGTGTTTGTGAAGCCACCATGACCTGACTTAGGCCGCACCACTCACCATAATTAAAATCAACTCACCTAGTAGAATTGCATGAACACTAGGGTTGTTTTTCTAGGGCCACATCATACTAAAGGAAATTGACTTTCGCCTATTGTGTTCAGAACCTTGTGTGCCCACTTGAACATTGTTTGAAAATATTAAGGAACTTCAATCCTAAAAAGCACTAAAGCAGGGACAAATCATTAAGAGACACCACATCCTAAAATCCTTGCTTGAGAACCATGTTTTGTTAAGTGTGCACACACTCTCAAATTGGTTAACTAAGAGGCACGACCCTAAACAACGCCTCATCACATATCCTGAGCACAAGCACTAACCTAGCCCTTATTAAAATGGAGTAGACGTGCCCTAGGCAAGGCTAGTCCAATTCTTGGAGGTGTGATTGGGTTTGCAAGCACTTGGCCTTCATTCCCTTTGTAAAAATCTGGTGTCTAGGCTGCAGGGAAGTGTCAAACGACCGCGGTTGTGGGGTCTATGGAACCGGTTGCGCAAGTCAAAGGAAGAACCTTCTCCTCAATCCCCCCGTAATCAACCTGGCCAGATTAACATCGGAAAGGGTGATTAAGTACCTGAGGATCTGATCATTCCCTTGGAGGCTTCTAGGTTACCTAGGTCTACACCATAAGGCCTAGATTTGCTTGCTTGGTTGTGCACACACAGCTCTCTCATCTATTCTTCCCTCATCCCTTCATTTCTTCCAAACCATGAATTTCAATGCCTATCCATCTTACCCAAACTAGCCCCAACATGATTTGTATGCTAACCCAAGTAGACCATATCCATAGCTTACTTGGGATAACCAACCACCGAGTTGGGGGTACAACCCAGAATAACCCTCTTGTCCCAACTATCCCAATTATGACCAACCCGCACCAGCCTCTTATTGGGATACATCCAACATACCCACCCTGGGGTATGATCCAAACCTTGGGGATCCTTATCTCAATTCACCTCATGACGAATCTCTAGTTAGGTCCCTCCCACTCACTAACCACTTTGATGGGACCTACACTCTAGGAGAACACCAAGATCCCTACCCTTCCCAGGACTATAACCAAGAAAGGTCATCTGAATTCAAGGATCTCTCCTACTTGACCTTTGGATTGGAAGGGCTTCTAGACAAATGGAAATCAAAGAATGATCAAAAACCTAGGCAAATCAAGAATGATCAACCTTTGATTTGGTCCCCTGATGAAGAATTCAATTGGGAAGAAGACTTGGAACCTCAATTATTTTGGAGTAGGACTAAACAGATAATGGTTCCTCTTGAAAACTTGGAGCCTGAAAATGATAGAATAGAGGACCCACCCAAGAACTTAAACCCCAATGCAGATTCTAGTACACATCCTCAACCACACCTTCCTAGCCCTGATTTGAAGGAAGAAATCCAAGGGAAACTGAATGACACCTAGTCAATTCTTGATAACCTCCAGTTAGAGTTACACAGACAGAATCAAGAATTGATTAAAGGGCAACAGGCCATGATGGATATGTTCCAACAATTGGAGGAATAGGGCCAAAGAAAATTGTTGGAAACAACTCCGTTTACGAAATTTATGAAGCAAGGCCCTGCCGTAATCAATTGGACTACACCTATTTACCTAAAATTTGTTAAGTCCACCATTGATACTCCCCAAGAGTTGGACAACTCCATAGAAGATGTCATTAAGGACTCCTCAGAACATGATTTGGGGAGAGTTGAGGACACACATCAGGAGGAAACTAAGAATTTGGGGAGCAATGTTGTGGAAGCCAAATCTAATCTCCCTGAGGAAAGTGATTCGATGGAAAAGACATCCAACATTGGAGATAGGGAATGGGATTGTAATCTCAAAACAATCGATTTTGAATCAGTTGAAACCCCCATCACAAATTTAGAGGAGGGCCAAGAGAAGGAATCTGAGCTAGAGGATGAAAACAGCCCTACCTCTAAAGCAACCTCGAACATTGAGTCTGATATGAAAGAGGTTGCAAAGAATACTCTTGGGATCAAGGACTTGGAGGGAATAAACCATGAAACCCTAGTTAAAGAAGAGGTGGATTTTTCTTTGGAGAGAGACCACATGCTTGATTGTAGGGCTCATTTTGAAACTCTTGATTTTGTTACATGCCATACCAGAATAAAAATCCCGCAACCCGAATGCACTAGAATTGATACACCTTTGAGGGATTACAATTTTATAAGGACACAAGCTGAGTCTAAAACCTACATCTTCAATGTCCGGCATTTTAGAGTTGGGGTATGCCCATCCACATTAACTTCTCTGCATGCCCGCAGAATAAGAGAGGAACAAACATGGGCATGCATGTTACATCTGTTGCAGAGTTCCCATCCCTTCAGGACGGGACTCCACCACAACCTAGTTCGCATCTGTGAACTTCTGATTTTTGGTCATGCTAATTTCATCTGCACCTTCTTGACCCAAACAATTCGTGTTTGTGCATAATGCCCAGCTGAAGGCAATAAACTCAGCGCTTTTTGAAAGGCAACCCAGAAGATCCAGACTGATCAGGTAAACTACGGCACTCAGATGATTTCTTTCTGTACCCCCTTGCATACATTTATTTGACAATTAGGACATTGTCCAACTTAAGCATAGGGGGGTGGTAATTCGCATTCTCTAAGTTTATATTATCAACCTGAATTATAAAAAAAAATTAGAAAGGAAAACTTAGGCATTAGAAGCTTGTCAACTGTGGAAAATAATACGAGAAAAACCTGAAATACCTAGACTTTTCAAGCCTTCAGGCTTAAATAGCCTGGTGTCCACTAAAATATGAATTTAGCCCCGAATCCTCGCAACCTTAATTTACCTTAATCTGATCAATAAAGAAAGGTGATAAGTATACGACTTATCAACCCACCCTCTGACTCGGAAGGACTTTTAGTCTAAGCATCTACATACATTTTTGCACTAACCCACTCCTCGAAGATTCTACAGAAATTAGGTAGCTAATGAACCTTTTAGGGTGGTATGGCTGGTAAGTTATCGTGAGTAACAGCCCATTGGCTGGTTGTTCAGAGCCCAGCCACAGGACCATTCTCTTTTATCGCCTCTAGGTAAATCTTAGATCAAGCAAGCCACCTACTGAAAAATATATATATATAGAAAAAAGAAGAAAAATAAAATAAATAAGCCACACTTCACCGCACGAGTATGGCTAGCAAGTGGTCGTGGGTAACAACCCATTGGTCGGTTGTCCAAAACCTAACTCACTAAATGCATGAAAAAGTCCAAAACACTTAAGGAAGAAGCAGGGAAGTAGAACAATCCAGGGAGATATACATTGGAAACACTCTTGTGTTGACCCCACTAAAAATAAAAGTAGGGAGAAAACTACCGATCAGATAGATACACCTTTAGGCAAGCTTTTTCTTTTCCAATCACCTAGGGCATAGAAACCCGAAGTCTGTTTTAATTACCGTTGAGTAAGTGTATCACAATCTTCACACCAAAATGCTTAGCACTTAGAATCTTTTTCGAGTTATGAGTAGGTTGGGTAGCCGTAAAAAGTTACCTACACACTCTCAACTCCAAAAATCCAAAAAATGAGAAAAGATGAAAAAGAAAAAAATGTCTCTGTATATATGCTTTAAAGCGAGGACTTGGGCGGTTTGCATTTTAGCAGACACACAGGTGTTGTTTGGTCTCTGTGGATTAGGTTCTTAGTATATGTTTCCCCCCATTGACAAGCAACATATGTCTAAGCAATCAATTCCTAATTCCGACTAAAAATAACTGTTAGGATAGACCTTGCTAGGGACTAGCAAGGGATGAGCATGGGGGTATGATAACTCTACATTTAATGATGATAATTCCATCAACCAGAGTTTATTTTAGGGGCATATGTGCACTAATAACATACCATGATGGGTATGGGAGCACTACATGCATTGCAAATTAAGATTGCTTATAAATCAATGTTTAATGGCCATATGTACAAGTGCATGTTGAAACAGGCCTCAGATGAGCAACCAGACCGCACGGATGGATTCAGATCGATGAATGGAGTCCAACGGACTTGCAATCACTTAAATCCGACATCCAGAGCTCCCTCGACCAGCCCAAGAAGTTCTGGCCATTGATCCATTGATCTGATGATCAACAGCCCAAAACGCGTCACGTGGCGCCCGCCAGCCTGCATCCACCGTGCCAAAAACTTCTTCAACATGAAAATATGACCGTTGGATCTCCATCCAACGGTTGATAGCGCCCGCGCCTAATCTCGCCTCCATGACTAATCGCAAAAGCAGCACAGCAGGTAGCGCCTCACCCTCGCAAGCGAGCGGCGAGCGTTCGACTCCCGCTGTGCCCCAAATCGCGCCCCAGCCTGCACCGCAGCTGATTCAGGCTGTTCGATCACCATCGAACGGCTCTAAGACAGGCTACGCGGCACGCTCTCAAGGGCCCAATGCGAAAGTGCCTGATCACGCACGAGGCGCGCTCTCACAGCACGCGAAGCAAGATCCAAGCGCTCCCCGCTCGCGCGATCGCAGTCGTTGAAGTGAAATCCAACGGTCGACACGTGTCCATCATGCAACCGCTTATCCTTCTGCGGGTGCGGGAGGGCGACATGGTGCACCCTCAGCCATCCGATGACGATTTGTCCCTTGCATCAGACGGCTGCGGGCGCATGAGCGCGAATTGAGGAAGAAAGCACGCGTGCCTCAAAGGATCAGCAAGCAAGGGGCTTCACTGACACTTATGGAATGGGTTTAGCGACGTCTCGAATGTCGCTAAAACCCTTACTTAGTTTGGAAGCCCCTTCTTCTCTATATAAACCTCCTCAACCACCCCATTCAAAGGCATTCAATTCACACACACTCTATATGCAATACTAGCCCTCTCCTAGCTCCACTATACACTCCATACCCACCCCAGAGTTGTCAAGCCACCGATGGAGCTCCCCTCCACCGTCATGGCCGCCTTGCCTCCTCCTCGCACTCACTTTACTTTAGTTTTATGTTGCACTTGTTTAAGCTTTCATCTATTGTTATAGTTGTAAACAAACTCTAATTGCATGTTATATGTTGATGATGTTTCATATATCATAGCTCACATCCTCTTAAAATGATTGTCATGCTTTAAACACGATCTCTAACCCTACTCTCTCTCTCTCTCTCTCTCTCTCTCTCTCTCTCTCTGTCTCGCATGCGCATTTTCTCGCAAGCAAGCAAACCAAACAATCCTATGACAACTAAAGCAACAAACTAATCTAATTTCACGCCTCCTCGTGTTCGACACGTGGACTCACCAAATCAACATCTTAAATTAAAATCGACGTCACGAATGCATATTACAATGGAATAATTAAACAAACGCGTTCCATGCACGTCAACTACCCAATCCATAGCCTAGAAACCTATTTAGGTCCATACTATACCTAATTGACTCAATCTAAGCCTTGTGTCAATTGGGTCCATGGGACCTGATTGGACTAATCCTAACCAATTAGACTCAATTGAGTCTAATTTGACCCTACCAAACCCTATAGACCTAGCCACATCCAATCAAGTGCAGTACAACTTGATTAGGTGCACCCAACTCTGATTAGGTTCAGTTGAAACCTAATTGGGTCAAGCTCAACCATGCCTTACCTAATTAGACTCAGTAAGTCTAATTGAACCTAACCCTAACCAAATTGGGTGCACACCTATTTGATTAGATGCACCTAATGTCAATCAAACTCACCTAGAAATTGATTGAGTCTAAATCAACCCACACATATTCAACTGGACTCAGTTGGAATCCAATTGAACTTACCCATAACCTAATTAGGATCGCCTTAACGTATTTTGGATACCCCCATCCTAATTAGACTAACATACACCTAATTAGACTAGAGACTAATTAATTAGACTCAACCCATTACCTACTAGGGTAACCCAACCTATTTAGAACCTATCCCTACACACCTATTCCTACACCTAAATCTAAAAGATCCTATCCCTTGATGTTTCTTATGGAAAGATCAAGGGGATAAGATCATTTGCCACCACTTGGGATTTTATTCTATCCCTTCCTAGCCCTCCCTTTGGCCTATAGAAAGTCACCAACAATGGCCTTCCAACCCTCCTCTTTAGACCCCTTTAGATCTCCTTAGTCCTCCTTCCTTCCTCCTTAGAACCACCACCTCCAAGGCCGACCACCACCACCATATATAGGTGGTTGGCCACCACCTTCTCCCCTTGGTCCCTCTAAGGCCACCAAGGACTTCCCCTTGGAAGCCCCTTAGTGCCCTCCTTCTAGTAGATTAATTCTTCTCTTAGTTTCATGCAGTAATTCTAGTAGTAGTTCTAGTTCTTCTCTAGTCTCTCTTTCTAGTTCTAGTAGTTCTAGTAGACATTCTCTTTCTAGTTCTAGTTGTTTTATCTCTAGTTCTTCTATTCATAATCTCTATTTGTGATTGACTATATCTCTCTATATGAATATAATGATCAATCTATTTCCATATCTGTATTCTGCACATGTGCTTAATCTATATCTTTTGTTGTGCTTAATTCTAATAGATTAGTTTCAATTATCTTTTCATTTTCAAAAATCAAAAATGACATAGAAAAAATCAAAAATTAAAAATTATTTTTAAAAATCGCATTATCATGCCTCCCAGAGTTTGACTATGACTCATCTCGAGTTTCGTTATATAAATTTTGTTGGGATTGATTTCACACACTATACTACAACACCAAAAAAATATGTTTTTGATTCAATCTAAGTACCCAACAATGGGACTCGGGTTTTCACAATGGAGGCCAAGATGGCTGGTCACTTGACGAGCAAGGGAAACGAGGAGAAGGTGAGAGGATGGAGTGTAAGCGAGAGCGAAGCCTGTAGGATCAAATGTATACACTAGAGGAGAGTAAATAGTATGCTTATCGGAAAATGCTGAATTTAAAAAATATTCACCACAAATCAAAAGTAATTATAAACCAATCACAACAATCAGAAAGATGACACTTGTATTTTAGAGTGGAAATTCTTTCAGGTAAAAACCACTACCTAAGCCTCTCAGCTTAGGATTTCCCAACTAGCCGACACTGGTCAAATCCACTATCGCATCATTTGAACGAAAGTGGTACAACTTCTTTAGAAAACTTCTCTTTTACACCTAACCAAGGGAAGAATAACGAGACTCCCAAAATAATTTAGATCCCAAATAAAAACAGCAAGAATGAAATATAACAATTGAATTCTATGGAACATCAGAAAATAAACAAACCAAGCTTTTGGAGATCACATAGGAGTGAGCTTTAGAATGCAATGATTACAAGCGCAGAGGCACGAAAGCACTAGAAAGAATGCGAGAGTTTTGCATTTTGAAAGCTCCAAGAGGTGTGTTTTGTGGTGGCGGTTGAGGTTCCTATTTATAAGTGTTTTTCAACTTGATTTAGAAAGTCTATAACTACGACTTTGGTCAATCAAAATTAAGCATTGGTCAATCAAAATGAACTTTTATTGATTAAAATAAAGTTTTGATCGATTAAATTAAGAAATTTATCGACTTGTAGTGTAAAATTAGGATTTGACCATTAGAGGCTTTTGATCGATTAAGCAAAAACGTTTGGTCGATCAAAGTTAGACAACTAGCTGATCAACATAAGTAAAACCTTAGGGTTTTGCCTAAGTTTGTGATCTATCGAAGTTTAAAAGTGAATCGTTTGATATTTTTGAGGTTCATTACAACATTCTAGTCTCAATAAAAGTAAAAAGAGATAACTATAGTTTTTAGAAGCTTCTCCTAAGGTCGATCATCATTTCTTGGTAATTTGATTTTAATTAATTTAAAATGATTAATCCACAATAAAACATAATTTTATTACATAAAAACAAAAATATCAACATTGAGGAGGGTGGAAGAAGGTGGAATAGGTAAGAGAGTGGAGGAGAGGAAGAGGACAAAGGAACTGAAAGAACTAGGGAGGATAGAGGAGAGGTAAGAGGATGGACAAAGAGGCAGAGGAAGGTGGATGAAGAGAATGGAAATAGAAAAAGAAAAGCATTGAGAAAAAGAAATAATGTTTATTATCGTTTGGTCTTAGGTTGTTCGCAATTAACGCCATTTACTGACGAAGTGTTGTTTTAATAGATGGAGGGATTTCTAAAGGAATTTATACACCGATGTCCTGAATTTATATCCAAGTACATTCGTACGCCCCTGGGTCTCATATTTACAGCTATGCCCCATAAGTTCTTAACTAGCCATGCCCATACCCTAAGGCCCCGTTTGGCATGGTTTTAAACAAGGTTTTTATCCTACTTATCGGTCATAGCCACTACAGTGCATGAACAGTATAAAAGTTTTATCATCATCATTCATCACATTCACCCCATACCAATCATAATTCTCTCACACCCATCACATCTACCTCCAACCAACTCACTCCTAATACAAATAAAAATAAAAATCAATAATAACATAACAATTCAACTATCACATTCACATCCACTAATCATGTTCTTATTAATCCACTTATAACTTCTTAAGACTTCGTAAATTTTAACTAATCTTAAACTTTAAACTTTTATACCAAACGAAGCCTAAAGTTAATTCACCATTAGAGCTATTGGAATATTCTAATAACTTTTAATGGCATCATCTTTGAAAATATCATCCATGCCCCCATCTTTCTTCTCCCTCCTTCTCCTACCCTTCTTCCTCTTCGAGCCTTGGCTACACCTCTGTGCTAGAGCCCGGAACTTCACGTAGCTCCACCTCACAGAAAGTAGTTCTTCCGCTGCCACCAACATACTTGTGCAGTTTTGCCCCTGTCGCATACCAATACAATCTTAATCTAGAGCTTGGCCATGGAGTTACATTGCATACAAGCAAATGAATGGGTTGAGTAGAGGAAAACTATCTTATTAGGAATGATAGATCATGGGATTTTTTTAAATTGATTACCGTTTAACTACTTGAGTTTGTTGAGATAGCGGGAGAAATAGTAGGATATACAAGTGCGATATCTTACTAACTCTCTATGGCACTAAGTCATCCCACATTTCCATTGCACGGAGATTGAAGAGGAAACGTCTGATGGGTAGGATAATTCGCCCATGTTATGCCACTGCCAAAATCTCCACTTGTGTTGGCCATACCCGCTTGTCCTCTTGCACCCCTGTGGCAAATTTGCCCTCAAGATTAACTCCATCTGATCAACCATGCACCTTTGCTCCACTTTCCCAAACACCCTCTTCGGATTCCCCCCTCCGAAGACACCATTCCACCCTCCCTCTCCTCGACTGTCATCCTCATCCAGCGACAACGACAGTATAGCAGAAGATTCCCCAGTAAAGCGAAGTTCCCATCCAACTCAAATGAAAACCACAGCATTTGCACCCACTCTAATAAAGACGAGAAGTGAACAGCAACAAAAAGCACCACACCCTTAACCACCTCTGCTCTGCTCCATCCTCCACTCTCTACACCCTCACCAGTAGTTACAGCACCGATCTCTCTTCTTTGCACCATGAGGTGGCTCCTAGACTCCAGACCCACCGTCGACGCCACCACCGTCACCTTCAGCGCCAGGGAAGGCAGCTTCGACGCCAACGTGATCGTCATACTGGCCGCGCTGCTCTGCGCGCTGGCATGCGCCCTCGCCATCAACTCCATCCTGCGGTGCGCGATGCGGTTCGGGGTTCGGCGTGCACCCGAGGGGGCGGCGGCGGCGGCGTGCATGGGTCTGAAGAGGAAGGCTCTGAGGGGAATACCTGTGGTGGTGTACGGGCCGGAGGTGGGGACTCCGGTGGAGGCAGAGTGCGCCATATGCTTGGGAGAGTTTGCCGACGGGGAGAAGGTGAGGGTGCTGCCGAGGTGCAACCACGGATTCCACGTCAGGTGCATAGACAGGTGGCTGGCGGCTCGCTCGTCGTGCCCGATCTGCCGGCGGTCGCTGCTGGAGCGCCAGGCGGAGGGTGCCGAGGTCGAGTTGGCTAGTGGGGAGCAGCACGTGAGTCAACTCGGTTGACTCGTGAGGTAAATGTGAAACAACTCTCATCGTGGACCGGGAGGATAAATAACCTCCAGGTTAGCCGGGGTTCAAATCGGATACCTGTTATCTTCACCTAAATGATATGAGGCGGCTATTCACAAGCTTATGGGAGTGGTGGTCCTTTGTTTCTGTATGGGGTTGTGTGTATACCATAACGTGTTTCGATTTGCAGGTCGTTGGTTAATTTGTATTCACCAAGAGGAAGAGAACTTCGTATCCAAGTACGAGCTATATAGCTTGTTCCATCTCAGGTTTTGTTTTTTTTTTACTTTCCTTCCCATAAACTTCTCGATCCGAAACGACCGAATTGTCCATCTCTTTGACATGTCGATGGAAAACACTACTCGAAAATAGGAATTTTGCATTCGGATATATTCTAAGGTTTTAAAATGTAACCTTTCTCCACGATGGGAGGCAGATTCATGTTGAAAGGCAGTTTTGGTCAAAGCTCTCAAAATTGTGAGTAAAAGTTTCGCTCGCAGGCGGGGGAGTAGAGAGATATTTGCCCATGGTTTGAGGTAGGTCCGTCGGAAAAGGGTCTTGCGCAATGTTTTTATTTGGCAAGGCCTATTGTTGATGATTTCGTGGGCTTTTCCCACAGCTTGACCCCATCTGAAAACCCAAACCTTCCAGTAATGAGATTGCATATATAGTTTGTTAGGTGGAAGGTGTTTTGTACCCTTGCTTTGGCCTTCCAGTGGATAACCTGTTGGTTAAATTCCTCGGTTGCTCAAAAAAATAAACAAAGCACCTTCATACGTGTTATCCACCGTACTCCACCATTTGATCACCTTAAGAAGCCATCTCACCATCACATTTCCAACATATTAATGATGACCATTCCTAACTTTGGTGGGAGAGATTCAAATTTGAATCTCTATTCTTTCACGCATTAGTTAAGGAATTGGTGCGTAGAAGACGGCCAATTTTATAGGATTCAAGGTCAATATAAGAAAATTAAAAATAAATTATCCTCACATGTACACTTTCCATTTCCCTTGCTATTCCATTGTCAAAATTTACTTGACAATCACCTTAAGTGTCTCCAATTTTGAAAGCAAATGCATCAAATTCAATTAGGATGATGGGTAAAATTTTAATGTTTGACATAACAAATCCTACAGTCTCTCTTACATAAGGCACTTTTATTATCCCTTCCATTTGTGTGCATTTGTTGTTTGCTTGAAAATTTACGTGTATGTCTGTAAACACCTATACAACGATCGTAAGTAATTATTCCAACAAAAATGGATGTGGCAAAAATAAAAGTAATTGCATAGCGATGAGTGGTTGTTGAAGCCTATAGATGATAATAGGAGTATATTGAGGCTAATCCAATCCAATTGGATTGGGTTGAGTTAGATTTGAGGTTTAATCAATCTAACCTAACATGTAACTCAATATGACTCCATACACACAAACACACACACAAGGAGAGACAAGCCATATATTGAAGTTCAAAATCTCATCTTGGGTCTTGACATCTCCGGGATATATATATATGATATATAAAAGAATTATATATGACTCGACAAATCTTACATTCTTTAGTTATCCCTCAACCTTATCTCCTCATTTAATCCCTCACCTCCAATTGCCTGAGTCTTCGACGACCCACCTCCTCTTCCTTCCTCCTTACAAGGACCTCCCACCACAGACGATCCATCTCTCCTCTCTTCCTTCTTGTAGGGACTCCACCACCATTGTCCAACGATCTACCTCTCTTCTCTTCTTCCTCACAGTGCAAGGATCCCACCATCACCATTGGAACACCTCCTTTCGTCTCCTTTTCTTCGTCGTGGGACCCCTCGCCCCCCACTAGAGGCACCACCATCGAACGACCCCTCTCTGACCCAAGAGATAGAAAGCATATAAGAGGTAAATATAAATTTTAACTAGTCAACAACCTACTTAACATAATCCAACCCAACCTCATTTTATCTGACCACCATCAAACGACCCGTCTCGAGAGATAGAAAGCATATAGGAGATAAACATAAATTTTAACTAGTTAACAATTTACTCAACCTGATTTTATAAGTGAGGTTGAGTTAGATTCGATAGTATAATAAGTTAGATTAAATTTAAAAAATCCTAACATGTGCATCTTAAGTTGAATTTACATTGCATTCCAACTTAACTTAACCCCATCGGTATAAATGAGAAATGAGTAACATACTCATGATGCTTTTACTGCTTTTAAACAGGAATGTTTGACATGGGGAACCTTTCGTCAGGAAAAAGAGGGAATGTTTGGCGGTGGTTTCAAATGGAGAACCTCTCCTCCAAAAAAAAAAAAAAAAAAAACAAAATAAAAGAAAAGAAAAGAAAAAAGAAAAATTCCAAGGTGCCTTGCTTTTCTCTCCCTTGGCAATTGAAATTTGGGATGCCT
Organism: Thalassia testudinum; assembly: GCA_037157565.1. NCBI lineage: Eukaryota > Viridiplantae > Streptophyta > Magnoliopsida > Alismatales > Hydrocharitaceae > Thalassia > Thalassia testudinum. Next base: position 3,544,934 of record JAZHRO010000061.1, read on the forward strand.
TTGCTATGCCTTTGTTGCTTTGTGTCATTTCAATAAACTTCTTTCTACTCTCAATCCTTCAAGGCCGTGTATGCAAGTTGCCGATTGAACATCCGACGGTTATCGCGAGATTCGACGGTTCACGGTTATCCGCTATTTGACATGGAATAGAATCTCATCGCCCATTTCGGTAAAGTAGGCAAGTGGACCCATCTGGAGCAAACAAAGGTTTCGAATTCGTTTGTCAATTGAGGCAAATTTGCTCGGGTAAAGTTTCTTTACGTCAGTTATTTTCAATTTTGCTTAACATATTTGGGGACAAGTGCCAACATCAACACGGTCTCTTTCAGGAAGCTCAAGAAGTAATCTGGCGAAGAGGTCACAGGGGGCCCATTAGAGGCTTTTTTATAAACCTAAACATAATAAATTTATGATAAGCAGAAAAGCAATCCTGATAGATATCCCAAGTAAAGGGAGATCACGGTAGAATAAAAGACAATTAAGATAAAGCATTGAGAACATTTCAAATACAACAAAAACACTACGATGTGATCAACCGGATGTTCTCGGCATTAGCTGTGCGCGGGAGAATCGAGTAGCAAAGTCACTACTAAACGGTTGGAGACGAAGATCTCTATCCATAGATGAAGTCAAAAGGATATCTGAAACGGCCGCATACTCATGCATCTCCAAGATCAAAGACTAAAAGTAAAGATAACAAAAATATGAAAACATATCAATATCACGATAAAAACACTCCACCCACGAGCAAAACAACATAAAAAGGGATCGTAATTGGGGGGCGGGGGGGTGTGTGAAATTCACCACCGTCAAAGTTTACTTGCCACAATCGTTAGTGTTGAAACCAAGGGTGAGCATCACCATTGATCCGATCTCAAATGACGAGGGTTCTTCGGTGTTCACTCCCCCAACAAAGGCAAAAGAACCCGTCGGCACATTAGCTTATTGGAACAAGAGCAGCAACCTAGCGAGAGCCTCGACGAGAGCGACAGGAGGAGATCACGGTGAAGAGGGAGTGGAGGGAGCGAGGTATACGATGAGCTATAGTCAAGGGAAAAGGGTAGATCCCTCTCTCAAACCCTCGGGATGGATGAAAGAGGTGGATAGGAGATGAGTGGTTGGGAGCCCATGGGGACTGGACCACCGATGTCCAGTAGGAAGGGCCGACAAGTCTGAAATGGGAATAGGAAGTGGACAAAACTCGACACATAAGGGGGATAGAGTCTGCCAACATAATTATTTACAGGCCTAAAGTACAGCATTCGCAAAAGTAACAAAAGCCACGGTCGATTTGCAAGAAATGCCATCAGATTTCAACATATAGGGACAGTGCAAAAGCAAGACGGGGAAAATCCTGGGAAGTGTTGACTAAGCAAAGCCTCCGATGGTGGGGTTTGGAGAGATTTTTCTTAACGAGGGATTTTTGTTGAGATATTTTCAATTGTTTTACTGTATATTTTCACATAAATGTTTCTGATAATTTCAATTAAATTACAATAATATCCATTTTTATTTTTATTATTAAACAAATATCCAATACATCTTTCATTTTCACTTTTAATATTAAACAAATATTTATTAATATTCTCCACTCTCACTTATATTATTAAACAAATATTCATTAACATCATATCATTACACCAATCATTTTATTTCCGTGCTTACCCATCTTGTTATTCCACCACGCAAACAAACATACAACTTCACTTATTCCATTTTAACATATCCCTATATTATTTTATCCCTCCTCTAAACAAACCCTAAGCTCATGTCTTTTGGATCGAAAGGGAGGCGATCAGGTTGAAAATACCTAGAAAAAAATAAAAGGTAGTTCGATATATTTGTAGAAAAAGTTTATTTCTCATGACTTTTGCTTATCAATCAGATGGTTATCCTTAGATAGAAATGTTGGATTAATAAAACTTTAAGTAGTAAATCTTAAACAGGGTGTTTCATGAATGTTATCATGATCACTCATGTTTATTGCATTCTTGGTATTTACACAAATGACACTGCAAAGTTCTTCCATTTCATGGATGTATCTCTCAGTCATCGGTGAGAGGATTTAGTAGAGCATGGAGTCCACCGAGTGGAGTTGCATTTCATAGCTAAATTCTACTTTAAAAGATTACGTACTTGCTAGGGTGGGATATAGAATGTGATTGTAGAATTATTAAGCATTTAATTTTTTACTTAATACAAGTTAGAATCCTCGTCTGTCAATTATGTAAGGAGGGGAAGGTGAATCATGATGATATATTCACCTCAATAGAGAATGTATCTAGATTCCATGACTAGCCTTTTTGTCTTATAAGGTGATGATTTGTAACACTTTTAAAAATAATCTTAAATATGAAATTTATGAAAATGAATAGTAGAATATAAAGAATTAAGAATTATTACTTAATAACTTGTGTTGGAACCTAATTCCACATCCTTCTAAGTTTTAGTGTTAACAAAACTTTTTTTGTTCTAATGAATTTTTGTGAGTTTATTGTACAGGATTTAGGAAATGGCTGGCATGAATGATGCATGATGACGAAGATAAGTAATGGATACATTAGAAGGTTATTCAATAGCTATTTAATAGTTTTCTTTTACTTTTCTTAGACAATGTATTGCCTCCAAGCATATCAATTGAAAATAGGAGTTAAAATTAATTAGAGATAATTAGGTATCACACTTACAATGAACGATGGTTTTCAAAATCCTAGTTTGTTTCAAAAGAAGGGTTAATCAATTAGGAATTCACAATGACTTAACAAAAGGCTTAAAGGTGTGAATAATAAGGTACTTATTGTAAGTACCGATGGTAATCATAAGTACCAGTACATACAAGTCACAGGTTTGAGTTTTTAACTCAAACCGTGAATAATAAATATCAGTACCAATGAGTACCGATTCAAGGTGATTACAGATTTGACTTAACATTTTTTATGAGTTAGCTTGAACCTTATTGTTGGTCCAACTTCTCTCAATAAACATTTTGATGATTTTACAAAATAACATAAAGATAATGAATATATCAAAATCATTATTTCCTATATTTAAATCAACTCTAAGTTGCAAGTCTCAAACTATATCTCAAAGGCCAAACTCGAAGAAGAAGAAGTTTCAGTCTAGGTCTTAGGAATATTGTACATCAGGTTAAAAGAATTGTATTTTTTTCTTTCATTGAGTCTAGAAGTGTTGTAAAGAGCCCACAACTAGATTTAGGAATCCTTATCATAGTCGGTCAACACTTAAGCAAAAACCTGAAACAAAATCAAAAGTCAAATCAAGAACATCATTTAATATCTGACATAGACTCCAAATGACTGATATGGAAAGCTAAGTCATCTGATCAATGAATTAAATATCCAGTAGTCATATATAGAGCCTTAAAAAATTAAATATATATACGACTCGGATGACCCATCTTCACTCCAAACATCCAGAGTCCACTCAAGATGTCTTATCACACTATTAGACGTCCAATAATGGACCATTAGAACCAAATCAGGCCCAATTAAATCACATGTTGCCAAAACAAAATCATCTTGAACCAAGTTACGAATATTCTATTAGTACCATCAGACATCTAGATGCCCTTGCAAATGCCCAATAATGGAACATTAGGGCTAATCTGACTTAAAGATTGATTTGTCAAAGTAAATCTCAATTATGAGATTCTCTAGAAATCATAAAATCTTGGTCATCATTATCATCCAACGTCCAAGAATAGTATCAGATGTCCTATAGACGTCTGATCCCTAAATACAAGATCCTTATTCGGATCTAATCATTTCCATGAACCAACCCTCTAACTTTTAGACATCCAAATATGCTACCAAATGTCTTATAATGAATATCCAAATGTCCACTACTTAGTGAAAAGTACACTATTTAGATCCAATTAGTTCCAGGAATACTAATCCTTTTTTAGACGTCCAAATCTTTTGTCAGACGTTCAAAAACCCTATATTAGACATTTGACATTTTTCAGTCATCTGATTCTACAGTCAGACTTAATTATTACCTAATTTGATTTGGATTTCGACCAAATCTTTGGGGATTTGTCTCCAACGACTAAGAGAAGGCTTCCAAGCCTTCTTAAAGGTTCTCTTGAGGCTTATAAATAACTCTTAATCCCCCATGAGGCAAACACACCCATTGGAGATACAATTCAAGCTCTATACTCTATATTAGGGGTGTACACGAGTTAGGTTGGATTGTGACTTAGATTGGGTTGGGTTGGGTTTGAGGTCCAATAAACCCAACCCAACCCACAACCCGATTCAACCCGACAGACACACACACACGAGAGTATCCATTAAAATTTTAATGGAAAAAAAGCTACCTTGTTTAAACTTGAAAAGTGACAAAAAAAATCCATGTAAATAACGCATGCCACTCCCTCAATTTCACTTTTTCCTTTCCCTGTATACTCTCCATCGTGCACTTCTTTTCACTTTCCCTCTCACTCGCAAGCCCTAAACCAAGCTTCCTCTCTCATCATCTCCACCAACCTTTCTCACAGGTCCCTTCTCGTTGTCACCATTGTTCTCGTCATTACCACTCGAGGTTAGCATCTTCCTCCCTCCTCTCTTCCTCCTCTACATTAGTGACAATGACCACCTCCCTTCACTAGAGCCACTACCACCGCCACCACCACTATCATCACAAAGCCCACCACCCCCTCACCAGCCATCCATCATTGTCACTACCTTCCCTTTGCCCAACCTAAGCCTACCACCAGAGCTGCTGGCCCACTACCACCAATCCACCGCCACCACATAGCCCACCACCCCTCACTGGCCATCCACCATCCCCTCTACCTTCCCCTCCACCTAGCCTATCACTAGAGTCACTACCATTATCACACAGCCTACCACCCCCTCATTGGCCACTCTCCTTCACTATAGCTATTCGCATCGCTTTTTCGTATTTTAAATTAACCTTGTTGCAATATAGTTGAAAAAGCATATGAACAAATAATAATTTTTATTACTCGAAATTCAAAAACCTCCGAGGTCGAACTCAGGGAGCAAATTGGTTTTTAGAAGCAGCAAATCACAATCTCAAATTTCTACTAGAAAGATGTTCAGTAATAATGCAATGAAGATAAATGCTAGAGAGAAAAAATGTAAAAAGAAATAGATTTTCTCTTTTCTTTCTTCTTCTCTTCTCTCTTTCTTTTTCTTTGCTTTCTTTCTTCCTTCTCTTCTTTCTGTCTTTCCTCTCTCAGACATCTGATTCTTTGAATTAAACGCCTTAACTGACTACTGCTACAGTGCCGAGCCTTCTTCTTTCTTCTGCTTTCTTCTCTTGGCTTTTTCTTCTTCTCTTCTTCTTGAGCTGTTGTGCCTCCTCCTTCTTCTTCCTTGCCTTAGGCTTTGGCTGCGTCTTCCGCTTCTCCTTCCTCTGCCTCTACAGTTCTCTTCTTCTTCTTCGACACCTTCCTCTGCCTTCTTCTTCTTCTTTCCGCGGCTAAGTCCTTCCTTCAGCTGCTCTCTAACGTGGATTTGTGCGTGTGTGTTAAGGAGTGTCGTTATAGTCGCACTTGCAACGTCGATTTTAAAATAATTAAACGGAGGTGACTCCGAGTGTCGGTCTGTAACGACCCGATTCCCGAGTCCCTACAAGACACGAGAACTGGACCGACTCGACTAATCCCAAGACCTAGTCGTCCAACGTGGAAGTAACCAAAAGAGCAGTAAAATAAACCACATTCAACATGAAATATAACTAGCAGTAACAAAATACAGCAGTAAGAAAAATAACTACTACAACATGTACCACCACAACAGTAGAACAACATTTATAACATAACAAGAACTAAAAGTAAAGAAAAGTATGGGAGTAACAAAAACTACTCACTACAATGGAACAAAAAGGGCACAAAAGAACAGTGGTAACTCTACTGGACCTTACTCGGCTCAGCGTCCTCTGCAGCCCCTGACCCTGGCTGCTCAACACCTGGCCCTGAAAAGTAACGAGTGTAACACGTCAGCGAAACGCTGAGTAGAGTGGCAGCTAAAACTAAAGAAGCAGTAAAGTGTACAGTAGCTGTTTTATTTTCTTTCTTCCTTTATTTACGTCTTTCTATTGTTTCACAATTTATCTATTTCTCAGATCCTTCACTTGATCTCGAATGTTCCTCGTGGTAACGATCTTGATTGCAGTCTTTTCCGAACAGTAGAAGTAATACGTGGTGCTCTCCTAGCCGGGAGAGTCCCCCGTAGTGATCCTATTCTCAGTCAACCAACCCAAGGTCACTGACAGACGTAACGGTGACTACGGCACGCGCGGTAAACGCACGGGTAGCTAACCCACACTGGCACGCGGTCAGTCGTTTCCATTAACGGGTGCGCCCAAAGCACAGCACGGAACCAGTATAGGGTAGAGCCCTCTCAGTAACAGGGGTCCAACCCCTCCACAGTAACCAAACAGGGGCCTTGCCCCTCCACAGTCCGCGCACCCTCGCCTGACTACCCTGGTTTGCCCAGTGGGCCTAACAAGTCGGTGTAGGTGAGCTAGCAGAACCCCGGGGCCCGTGGGGTAGCTAGTACTCGCCCTACACTAGTAGCTCTCCTCAGTAGTGTGTACACAAGGGCCAACAAGTCGGTACAAAGTGGCCAGACCTAACCCCGGATCCTTGGGCGGCTGGCTCCGCTCTGCACTAAGCAGGTAACAGGTGCTTCCCCTGGTACTACATACCCAAGAGACAACGCACCTCCACATCTTTCCTTCTCAGTTCCATAATTGTGACAAATTATGTTAATAATTTCTAAAGCCGCTCTACCAGCTACAACGGAAGTACTGGGGGAGTGGTCGGAAATCCCGCGCCTCCACAATCCCCAAGACTGAAATGGAATGGGGTCCTAACACAAGGATCAAGCACAAGGAGTTTCTCAGAATAGTATATAATTACTGTAGACGGGTAGAGGATTTTATTCCGAAAAGAACGCAACTCGAAACGCAGAAAACGGACTCCGAACGAGCCCTAAACGGGTCAAAAACGACGAAACAGTCCAAAATCAGACGTCTGGAACATCTTCCAGACGTCTTAAAAAGTGGATCAGAGGATACCTTTATTCTGCATAGTCTCTCAGACGTCCAGAAGCCTGCGGGGGCGTCTAGCCTAGTTCCCAGACGTTCGATGGTCACCCCGGACGTCTAGAAGTCCTTCCAGTCATCTGGCACTGCGGCCAGACATCTGATTCGGGTTGGATGCGAATCTCAAACCCTGCACGTACCCACTCCTCGTGCTCAGTACAACGGTCACAGAAAAGGACGAAGGACGAAAAATAACTTACTTGCCAGACGTCTGGACAGTCCTCCAGACGTCTTCCCCGTCGTCTGGTTGGAAGCCCAGACGTCTGATTCTGGAAAAACTTCCAGAATCAGAGCTCGACGCGCTCTCCGCACGCGATGCACGGCCGCGTCGCGCCTCGTCCGCCTGCTACTCGAGCTGCAGCAGCCCTCCCGCGTCACTCCGCGCCCGCTGCTCCCCCGCCGGCTGGCTCCAGCTACCCGGCAAGCTCGAGCCCTCACGTTCGAGCGTCTCCACCCTCGCGCGCGCCTCCTCCCGCACACCCGTCGCGGCTGCCGTTGCCGCCGCTCGCTCACTCTCGCACTCGATGGAAGAAGAAGAAGAAGGGAGCGAAGGAGATGAGAGTGAGGGAGAGGGTGAGGGCCCTTTTTAAAGCCGCGCGGGGAGAGAGAGAGAGGGGGGCAGCGCTGCGCCTGACGAGGAGAGAGGAGAAAAGGCGTCGCAGGTCTGCGCGCGCAGGCGCGCAGACAAAATCGCACGTGCCACAGAAAATCAAATCCCAGACGTCTGGAAGGGGTTCCAGACATCTGGTAAGACGTCTGGGACACCTCCCAGACGTCTTAAAAGATGTTTTGAAGCTACATTCGTAACACGGTCTTAGGGAGGCGTGAAGATCATATTTTTACTTTACCACTTGTTGTCACAGAGAGTGCGGAGTTTTGCTTGCGAAAGGTGCGATTTTGAAAAGCGAGAGAGAAAGATAGAGAGAGAGAAGGTTTAGGGTTAGAAAGCTCTTTGTTTTGATCATGCAACTTGAATAGAAATTAAAATGGCAACTTAACGAGAAAATAACTTCATTAAACATGCACTTGTAGTTCACGACTTACAACATTAAATACATGCTTCAACAAAAATAATAAAAAGCTTAAAAGAGAGAGAGAGAGAAAGAGAGTGTGTGTGGAGAGCGACGAGGCAGCCATGGTGGTGGAGAAGGCTCCGTCGGCGGCTCGTCGTCTCCGACGATTACAAAACTACCTAAGGCTAGCTAAGAGAGGGGTAGAGTAGTTGCAAAGGGGAGTGAATGCCTTGAATGGTGGTTGGAGGGGGTTTAAATAGAGTTAAGGGCTTCCTAAAAGAAAGGGGCTTTAGCGACATCCAGAGCATCGCTAAAACCGCTTCCAAAAGCGTCGGTGAAGCCCTCTCGCCACCGGTCAGCCGCCCGCCTCGTTCCTTCTCCTCGCGCGATCCGCGGCCGCTGAAAGAGAGCCGTCCGATCGAAGATCGGACGGCTGAGAGCCCTCCTCGCCTGCACTGGGATCTAGCCTCGGGCGTGCGTGTGCGCGTGTCTCCGCCCGGCGAGCGCGCGCGTGGACGCTCGTGAGCTACGATAGCGCCGCGTGGCAAGATCCTGGCCGCCCGCTGCTGATCAGGCTGCCCAATTTCTCCGCGCCCGTCGGCGGTCATCAATTTCCACCCCGCGTGGCTCGAACACGCGTCGCGTGGGTGCGGGCATGCGCGCTAACCGTTGCGCCACGCCCGCTCTTTATCGCGGCGACCGCGGGCGGGCACGCGGATCTCGGCCGTTCGATCGAAGATCGACGGCCGAGATCTGATCTTGGCTTGATGAAGGTGCGGCGCACGGTGGGGCGGGCCAACGTGGCGCAATCTGGGTCGTTGATCTCCAGATCAACGATCAGAACTTCTTGGGCCCATTGTAGGAGCTTCGGATGTCGAATTTGGCCGATCTTGAGTCTGTTGGACTCCGTTCATCGTTCTGAATCCATCCGTGCGATCCGATTGCTCATCTGAGGCTTGCTTTGACAAATGCTTACACAAATGGCCATTAATGCAATTTATAAGCAATCTTGATACATGACGCATGCAATGCTCCTATTCTACTTATGTTGTGCCTTTTATTCTAAAGATGAGCCATATTCAACAAAATTATCACCCCCTTGTGTAGTGTTATCATACCCCCATGCTTACTCCTTGCTAGTCCCTAGCAAGGTTTATTCTAGTCTTTATTTCCTTACAGAATTCAAGAAGTAATTGCTTAGGCACTTCGTTCCTTGTCAATAAGAGGAAATATACGCAAATCTTAATCTACAAAGACTAAGCAGCGCTCGGGTGTCTGCCAAAATACGAATCGCTCGAATCCTTGCTTTAGTGTATATATAACTATACATATGTATACGTATATATATATTTTTTTTAGGAATTTTTTTTGGAATTCAGTGTGGGTTGGTAATTTTTTACGGCTACCCAACCCACCCAAAACTCGATCAAAACCCTAAGTGCTAAGCATCTTGGTGTGAATGTTGTGATAGACTTACTTAACGGTAATTGAGACAGACTTCGAGTTTCTACGCCTCTAGGTGACCGGAAAAGGAAACAAATTTGCTTGAAGGTGTATTTGTTCGACTGGTAGCTTTCTCCTTACATTTGTTTTAATTGGGATCAACACAAGGATTTTTCCAATGTATATCTCCCCGGCTTGTACTACTTCCCCGCTTCTCCCTTAGGTATTTTGGTCTTTTTTGTGCAATTATTGAGCTGGGCTCTAGATAACCGACCAATGGGCTGTTACCCACGATCACTTACCAGCCATACTTGTGCTTTGAAGTGTGGTTTGTTTTCTTTTCTTCTTATTTTTTTTTTTTGTAGGTGGCTTCCCTGATCTCAAATGTACCTAGAGGCAACGAAAAAGAAATGGCATATGGCTGGGTTCTGGACAACCTGCCAATGGGCTGCTACCCACGACAACTTGCCAGCAATACCACCCTAGAGAGTTCATTAGCTACCCAATTTCTATCAAAATCTTCGAGAAGTGAGTCTGTGCAAAAATATGTGCAGATGCTTAGACTCAAAGTTTTCCTGAGTTAGAGAGTGAGTTGATAAGTCGTATACTGGTTACCTTATTTAGTAGGTGGATTAGAATAGCTTAAGGTTGCAAGGATTCGCCGCTAAATCCATATTTTAACGGACACCAGGGCTGATTAAGCCTGAAGGCCAGAAAAGTCTAAGTGTTTAAGTTCTTTCTGTATTATTTCCTACTATTGACAGGTTTCAAATGCCTAAGTTTTCTTCCTAAATTCAATTTTTTTTTATTTATTCATTCAGACTAATTAATTGAGCTCAGGATTATGTAATTTACCACACCCCCCCATGCTTAAGTTGGACAATGTCCTCATTGGCAGATTCATGGATGCAAAAGGGTTCAAAAAGATAGTACCTGAGTGACGTAAACTACCAGATCAGTCTGAATCCTCTGGGTTGCCTCCCAGGAAGTGCTGAGTTTAATGCCTCCAGCTGGGCGGTGCTCGGTGTCAGCCCTCAACGAGGGTGACACTTTCCTTGGGGGGTACTTGGGCCAGGAAATGCTTCAATCGTTGACCATTAACTGTAAAAGTGTGCCCAGTGTTAAGATCAGCGATTTCAACCGCCCCATTAGAATAGGGCTTAACCACCCGAAATGGTCCTGTCCATTTGGACCTGAGTTTCCCTGGGAAGAGTTCTAGGCATGCATCAAACAGCCAAACTTGCTGGTTAGGCTCAAAGGTTTTTCTATGAATGAGTCGGTCATGGACGGCTTTCATTTTCCCCTTATACAGTCGACTATTGTCAAAGGCGTCCCGACGGATTTCTTTGAGCTCAGATAATTGCAGCAACCTCTGCGCACCAGCTAACTGGGGATCCATGTTACACTACTTGATAGCCCAGTAAGCCCGGTGTTCCAATTCGACAGGAAGATGGCAGGCCTTTCCGAAGACCAGGCGATAAGGCGACATGCCTATCGGGGTCTTGAAAGCGGTCCTGTATGCCCACGGGGCATCATCAAGTGGTGTGGACCAGTCTTTCCTGACAGGTCTCACAGTCTTCTGTAAAATGTTCTTAATTTGTCTATTGGAGACCTCAATCTTCCCATTTGTTTGTGGATGATACGGGGTGACAATGCGGTGGTTTACCGCTTATTTTCTAAGTAGGGCACGGAATTGGGAATGGATAAAATGGCTTCCACCATCACTGATCATGGCCTTGGGTATTCCAAACCGGAAAAAGATGCTCTTCTTCACAAAGTCCATGACAGTCTTGTGATCGCATCGTCGGGTGGCGACGGCTTCAATCCATTTGGAAACATAGTCTACTGAGACCAGGATATACTCGAAGCCGTTGGATGGTGGAAGGGGCCCATAAAATCGATACCCCAAACGTCGAAGATTTCGACAATCAAAATGGGCTGAAGGGGCATCATATCTTTCTTGGTCATGGTCCCCAGTGTTTGGCAGCGTGAGCAAGTCTTGGCAAAGATGTGTGCATCCTTAAATAGGGACGGCCAGTAAAATCCAGACTGCAAAACTTTTGCAGCTGTTTTCTTTTCAGAGAAGTGGCCGCCACAAGCTTGGTCAAGACCAGCTGTGCGGGGTTTGTCCTATAACCAGGTAATTGACGTAGTCAGCATACCATGGCATTTTCTTGTCTTGCACGGCTAGGATGTGTTCATCAAGGAAGGTATCAGATAGAGGTAGGGAGGGTCCAATGTGGTCTGGATGAAGTCTCGACAAGTGGTCAACCACCACATTTTTCGATCCGGCCTTGTCTCGGATTTCCAGGTCAAATTCCTGCAAAAGCAGGATCCATCTGATGAGCCTGGGCTTTGCGTCCTTTTTGGCCAACAGGTGCCGGATGGCTGAATGATCAGTGTAAATAGTCCAAATACTACAGCGAGCAACTCTTTCTCTGTGACGGTATAATTACGTTGGGTCTCGTCCAACGTTTTGAAGGTTCCCTACTAGGAGGGGGTGACATAATAAAATGTGGAAATGAACAATATCACAGAATAAACAAACAATCGCACAAGTACACAAGGAATTTTTAGGTGGAAACCCAAACCGGGTGAAAACCACCACCTAACCCTCTCGAGTTAAGATTTTCCGATCAACCTAGTTGATCAAATCCACTAACCGAATCACTTTAAAACGAGGGTGATTCAACCTCAGTACAACCACGCTACAAGTACGAGGGTAGCGTTCCTCAACCCCTTCACTCCACGAGAAGGATTTTGTCCCACGAAGGAGACGAGAATTCGCAAAGCGAATACCCAACAAAAAGACAAAGATAAAATAAAACAAGTAGTCCTATAGAGCCAACAAAGGAATTTAAACCTAGCTTCTATAGGAAATAGGAAACTCCCCTTTGCAAGGAGTGCGTCGATGACGCGGATGCGTGAGCCACGCGACGGCGCAACTTCGCTCTCGTAGACAACGGCGGGAGAGCGGATGCGCAACGGTTTGATGCTCTCAAGATGTAGAACTTGAGCTTAGAGAGCAAGAGCTTCTTGGACACAAGAGTGTGAGAGTGTATAGCTAAGTGTGTCTTGTGTCTTTCTTAGTGTTTCTCTTGTATATCTAGGTGTGAAAAGGCTCCCCTCTATTTATAGAGGCCTTAGGAAGGCTTTGGAAGGCTTAGAAAAGCTTCCATAGCCGTTGGGAACAAAGCCCAAGTGAATCAGCCCGAAATCAGGAACAATCATTGTTCTGACAGGCTTATCAGACGTCTAATTCTAGCCTCAGACGTCTGGTAGTTCACTTTAAGACGTCTGATTCCAAGGTCAGACGTCTGATTTTGGGCGGGTCTCTCCCTGACTTGGATCAGATCTAAACAGGGTTTTTGTGCAAGTCCATCAGACGACATACAGGACGTCTGGCACTATGTATGGACGTCTGGAAACCTACTTTTACTGTGGGAATTGATTTCCAAACGTTGCAACGGCTAGAAGATCTCTGAGAAGAGATTTTGGGTCAGCCGAGGCAAAACGGTCAATTATCAGACGTCTGGAAAGGCCTAAGGACGTCTGATAAAGCTCTAACGGTCATAATCTTGAGTGCCTGCTAAGCTAGCCAACGGTCCACTATCTGGACGTCTGGCAAGTCCATCAGACTTCTCCTAAGATGTCTGGTCTAAGGTCTGGACGTCTGATTTCATCAGACAGAACCAACTATGTCCAGCCTAACAGTTATCAGACGTCTGAAACAACAGTCAGACGTCTTAAAATACTTTATCAGACGTCTGATTTGGGAATTAGACGTCTGGAAGTGCCGTTTGAACCCTATATTGGTTTTCTAAGTATTCTACAGAAAACCTAAGTATCCTAGGGTTGTGCCAGTGTTCCTAGGACTACTGTTAGGGTTCTTTGAGGCTCTTTAACATGAAATATCTAAGGAAATAAAGAGCAACAAAAGAAACGAAAAATACAACAAGTACAAAAGAAGGAAATCTATCCTATTCTTCATTTCCTTCCATCTTCAATCTTTCGCTCCACGCGAACCTCCTCTGTTTTCCGTCAAGCTCCTCCAATCCGTCCTGGATGCGAGCTCGAACTCCGTCTAAACACGTCCACATTTGCAATTGACTTGAAATCTAGGACTCAAATTGCAAATGTTAAATAACACGTGTTTTGTTATCATCAAAACAAATGATCGTGGTGCTCTAGCACCAACACGTTTTGCTCGCGTAGTAGATCACCACGGGCTTCTTATCTTGCCTTTGTCCAAGGACAGCGTCTATGGAAAAATCTGATGCATCACACATAATCTCAAAGTCCAGGGACCAGTCTGGGGGTTGAAGTACAGGTGCGGTGGAGACTAAGTCCCGGAGGATGTGATAAGCCTGGATGCAATCAGGAGACATGTGGAATATGGCATCGTTGGCTAGAAGGTCGGTCAAGGGTTTGGAAAGCTTGGAAAAGTCTTTGATGAACCTTCGGTAGAAGCCAACATGTCCTAGGAAGGAGCGAATCTGCCGGACCGAACTAGGTGGAGGAAGTTTGGAAATTAAATCAACCTTAGCTCGATCTACCTCGATGCCCCTATGCGAGAAAATGTGACCGAGGACAATTCCTTCTTGAACCATAAAATGGCTCTTTTCCCAACTTAACACCAAGTTAACCTCGATACATCGTTTCAGGATTTTCTCCAAGTTGCTCAAACAATGGTCGAATGAATTCCCGAAGACAGAGAAATCATCCATAAAGACCTCCAAGTATTCACCCACCATTTCTGAAAAAATGGCTAGCATGCAACGCTGGAAGGTCGCAGGTGCGTTGCATAACCCGAACGACATTCGACGGAATGCAAACGTGTCATACGGGCAAGTGAATGTGGTCTTTTCCTGATCTTCTGGAGCAATTGCGACTTGGTTATATCCTGAATATCCATCCAGGAAGCAAAAATACTTCTGTCCTGCCAATCTTTCAAGGATTTGGTCAATGAATGGCAAGGGACAGTGGTCCTTCTTAGCGGCTACATTAAGCTTCCTATAATCAATACACACCCGCCATGTGGTGGTGGTGCGGGTGGGGATGGATTCGCCACGATCATTGGTGACAACCGTGAGCCCAACTTTCTTTGGAACCACTTGAGTGGGGCTCACCCAGGGGCTATCGGAGATAGGGTAGATGATGTCGGCGTCAAGCCACTTGATAATTTCTTTTTTAACGACCTCCTGCATGTTTGGGTTTAAACGTCTCTGCATCTGGCAGGAAGGTCGGGCCCCGTCTTCCAGGTAAATCTTGTGGGTGCAATAGGTGGGGCTAATTCCTCTTAAATCCGAAATGATCCAACCAATGGCAGCCCGATGTTCTGAAAGGGTCGCAGTCAACTTGAGTTCCTGATGCTTGGTTAGATGAGAATTAATAATCACTGGGAAGGTCTGGTCAGGTCCCAAGAAGACGTACATGAGATTCTCGAGCAATGGTTTAAGTTCAGGTGCGGGTGGGACCACAGTCGATGGGAAGGGAAAGGGCGGTAGTTGATCAACATCGATCTCTTCAAATGGTGTCATGTGATGGACCTCAGCCGTACAGAGGTCCATGGGTAATGATGGTGACGGGTCAGAACAGTCACTACGATTTTGGTGGTCTAAGACAGAACTGAGGGTGAGGCATTCCTCGATTAGAGTTTCCACGGGATCATGTTCCTTAATATACTCGCAATCAAAAGACTTTGTCACCCGGAAGATATCCAATTGCATTTTCCTGTCCCCGAAGGCGATTTCCATACATCCCGTGTCGCAATCAATGTTTGCTTTAGCCGTAGCTAAGAAAGGTCTGCCTAAAATTATGAGTGCTTTTTATAATTTTTCAGGGACTTCCATGTCGAGCACCAAAAAGTCGACCGGGAAATAGAAGTCCTTGACCCGTACAATTACATCCTCGACAACCCCCTTCGGGGTTTTCACAAATCTATCAACCAGCTGGATGGTGACAGGGGTTGGTGTCTGCTCCCCAAAACCAAATTGGTGGTACAGGGTTGTTGGAATTAGATTGATAGAAGCACCTAGGTCCAGGAGCGCTCTATCAAACGTCATGTCCCCGATATTGCAGGAAATCACGGGCGCTCCTGGGTTAGTTCGCTTGAGTGGAAGGTTGCTTGATATCATGGAACTTGCTTGCTCAGAAAGTACAACCTTCCTAGGAGCTTGCGGTCTCGGCTTACGCTTGGGTGTACAGGCATCCTTTAAAAACTTGGCGTAAGCAGGGATGTGTTTGACGGCTTCTAGGAGTGGAATATTAATCTGTACTTGCTTAAAAATTTCCAACAGCTCCTCAGTTTCCACAGTATTCTTCTTTTTCTTGATTGTTTCCAAGGCCTCAGGGTAGGGTGTCTGAATGTGGATTGGTTCCATGTCTGGGTCCTTGGTTGGTGCCTCTTCTGAGTCGGGTATTTCAACAGGTAAAGTCTCGGGGAGAGTCGGCCATTTGGGATCCTGGGTTTTGGTGCCGCTTCTCAAGGTCACCGCATTCGCAGAGGCATTGGGGCCATGGGGTGATCCTTGAGAAGACGAGGACGAAGAAGCGTCAAACCCAAGAGGTGTTTGCTGGGCTGGCTGGACCATGTGAGCTTGGCTGGGGTTGCTTTGGAACCCTTGTGAATTGGGGCCTCTGTTAATTATGTTTTGCGGGTTCGATTGTGGTTGGGAAGGTAAGTATCCTTGTTGTTTACAGTCCAAGAGTTGGCTTAACTGTCCCTTTACCAAGGCTTTTCCTCCTAATGTTTCTGGTTCATGTCAGCCATCATCTTTATTAGGGTATCCATTTGGTTTTGTGGGGGAGGGGCCACCCTATTCTGGTTATATTGGGGTCTAATTGGTGGCCCTTTCTGATAGGGGGAAAGTGTGCCTGCTGGTTTGTCCTGGGTTGGTTTTGGAATTGCGGTGGTTTCTGGTTTGTCCAACCAAAGTTGGGGTGGTTACGCCAGCCGGTGTTGTAAGTGTTGGAGAAAGGGTCAGGTTTCACATATCCTTGGACGGCTTGCACATCTTCTAGGATAGCCGACGTTGATGAAGAGGGAAGGGAGTAATCAAGGGTCGAGAGAGCAAAGGTCCCTCCCTGGAACGTGGTCATGGGTTGTTCAAGGTTCAGTTGGGTGAAGAGCTGGACCAGGTCAACATTATGTGCTCCCTTTACAAGGGAGAAAGTCTGCAAGGGGTTCCTGGTCTGATTCAGTAGCTCATCAATCTTTTTGTCCACCAATTCCACTCGATCCAACTTTTTAGCAATGATGTCCATGTCAACCAGTCCAGAATTTGCTTGCACCTCATAAATCATGCCACGGGGTTGACTGAACCTGTTAAACTGGTTCATGGAGGCATTGTTGAGCGAATTCTCGCTCATAGACTCAAAGAGCTCAAACACGCTCTCCTCATCTTTGTTTAGGAAGTTTCCCCTGCATGAGGCATCGACGAAGTTCCGTAGGTTGCTGTCCAGACCGTGGTAGAAGATCTGGGCCAATTGCCACCTTGGAACTTCGTGGTGTGGGCATTTCCTCAAAACTTCATTAAATCTTTCCCACGCCTCATGAAATTGTTCCCCACCCTGGAGTGTGAAGGTAGTGACAGCTCTTCTGAGGGCATTGGTCTTTCTTATGGGGAAGAATTTCTTTAAAAATGCATGCCTCAGTTCTTCCCAGGTGGTAATGGGTCTACCTAGGGTTCTAAGCCAATGAGAAGCCTTGTCTCTTAATGAGAAAGGGAACATCTTGATTAGAACAATGTCAACGCTAATGTTCCTAGGTTTTACCGTTCGTGCTATGCGGTCGAGATCCTCTAGGTGCTGAAAGGGGTCCTCATTTGAGCTTCCATGAAAGTGGCTCTGGATCAGACTTAAGACATTCGGTTTTAGCTCAAAATCATCTCCCCCCTCGGGGATCCTAAGGTGTGGCTCTACTCTAATAACAGAAGGGTTATATAAATCACGGAGGGGTCTTGGCTGGTCCTGAAATGGCGGTAAATCAAGTGGTGGTTGCCCAGGTATGTTGTGGAAAGGTGGTGGTAGTTGTTCTTGTGGGTTCTGTAACCGTTGTATGGCTTGCATGATGCTGTGGATTTGTTGTTGCTGAAGGCAATGGTTAGCATTGATTTGAGCTTGGATGATGGCCATAGCATCTGGTGGGGGTTGATCCTCAGCCTCATCTACCTTAGGTTCAGCCATGTTTTCAACAGAATTACGTCACCTAGATTCCTGCCCCAAAACACACAACTAGGGATGCAGTGAGCGCCTCCCGTGCATACACTAGAGAAGAACAGGTGGGGATGCAGAGGGCGACAGATGCGAGAAATGTGTTTCAATCAAGCACCCAAGCCTAGTCCTTATTGTGTATTCCTCAGGAGACCTAGAAATCTCACAAAGGGTGATTAAGTCCGTAAGCACTGGACTCCCCTTCCCAAGGCTAATCTGGCCAGGTTGATTACGAAGGGATTGCAGGGAAGATTCTTCCTTTGGCTTGCGCCTCCGGTTCCATAGACCCCACAACCACAGTCGTTTGACACTGCCCCGCAGCCTAGTCACCAGATTCTACCAAGGGAATGAAAGCCAAGTGCCTAGCGAACAAAACCTAGCCTTTTAAGACTAAACTTAGTCCTGCCTAGGTCACGTCTACTCAGTTTTAAAGGGTTTGGATAGTGCTTGTGCTTAGGGTGATGTGATGAGGCATTGATTAGGGAGGTGCCTCTTAATTTTCCACTTTCAAAGTGTGTGCTTCTAGCAAAACATGGTTTTCAAGCAAGGATTTGTTAAGATGCGGTGTCTTTTAGTGTTTCATCCTTACTTTAATACTTTTTAGGGTTGACGTGTCTTAATGTTTTCAAACAAGTTTCAGTGGGCACGTCAAGTTCTGCACACAACTTGGTGAAAGTAGATTTCCTTTTCTTTTGTAGAGGCTCTAAAACCCTAGTGTACTCATCCTAATGATCATGCAGCTTCTATTAGATGAGTCAGTTTTAGGGTTCAGTGGTGCGGCCCAGGTCAACTCACGGTGGCTTCGCAAACACCACTTAAGAAAAAGAAAAGAACACTGCAAGAATTTATTCAGAATGTTAGAGTGTACATTTTTTTTGTGGGGTGATGTGTTAAGGAAGTGGGTCAAGCAATCACACACCACGCCAATTTTTTTCAGTTTTTACAAATTTTTTTAGTTTTTTTTTTTACGCAAGCAAACAATGAGAGAGAGGTTACTCACTATCGGTCCTCGAGGCGCCTACTCCCTTGCTACCGTCGTGGGAAGCGTCGCTTCGCCGTCCATGAGCCGAATTCCTGCACCTGTCAAGTAAAAAGGAAAATAGGTCATTAGACGATGTGAGAATGAATGTGAAATGGAGGTGATGAAACAAATCCGTTGCCTCCCTGACAACGGCGCCAAAAACTGACGTGCTTTTGTGCGTGTGTGTTAAGGAGTGTCGTTATAGTCGCACTTGCAACATCGGTTTTAAAATAATTAAACGGAGGTGAGTCCGAGTGTCGGTCTCAGGGAGGCGTGAAAATCGGATTTTTACTTTACCACTTGTTGTCATGGAGAGTGCGGAGTTTTGCTTGCAAAAGGTGCGGTTTTGAAAAGTGAGAGAGAGAGATAGAGAGAGAGAAGGTTTAGGGTTAGAAAGCTCTTTGTTTTGATCATGCAACTTGAATAGAAATTAAAATGGCAATTGAACGAGAAAATAACTTCATTAAACATGCACTTGTAGTTCATGACTTACAACATTAAATACATGCCTCAACAAAAATAATAAAAAGCTTAAAAGAGAGAGAGAGAGAGAGAGAAAGAGAGTGTGTGTGGAGAGCGACGAGGCAGCCACGGCGGTGGAGGAGGCTCCGTCGGCGGCTCGTCGTCTCCGGCGATTACAAGAGTGCCTAAGGCTAGCTAAGAGAGGGATAGAGTAGCTGCAAGGGGGAGTGAATGCCTTGAATGGTGGTTGGAGGGGGTTTAAATAGAGTTAAGGGCTTCCTAAAAGAAGAAGGGGCTTTAGCGACATCCAGAGCGTCGCTAAAATCGCTTCCAAAAGCGTCAGTGAAGCCCTCTCGCCGCCGGTCAGCCGCCTGCCTCGTTCCTTCTCCTCGCGCGATCCACAGCCACTGAACGAGAGCCGTCCGATCGAAGATCAGACGGCTGAGATCCTTCCGCACCTGCGCTGGGATCGCACCTCGGGCGCACGTGTGCGCGCGCGCGGACGCTCGTGAGCTGCAGTCGCGCCTCGTGGCAAGATCCTGGCCGCCCGCTGCTGATTAAGCGGCCCAATTTCTCCGCGCCCGTCGACAGTCATCAATTTCCACCTCGCGCGGCTCGAACGCGCGTCGCGTGGGTGCGGGCGTGCACGCTAACCGTTGCACCATGCTCGCGCTTTGTCGCGGCGACCGCGGGCGGGCGAGCGGATCTCAGCCGTTCGATCGAAGATCGACGGCCGAGATCTGATCTTGGCTTGATGAAGGTGCGACGCACGGTGGGGCGGGCCGAAGTGGCGCAATCTGGGCGTTGATCTCCATATCAACGGTCAGAACTTCTTGGACCCATTGTAGGAGTTTTGGATGTCGGATTTGGCCAATCTTGAGTCCGTTGGACTCCGTTCGTCATTCTGAATCCATCCATGCAGTCTGATTGCTCATCTTGGTACATTAATGCTTACACAAATGGCCATTAATGCAATTTATAAGCAATCTTGGTACATGATGCATGCAATGCTCCTATTCTACTTATGTTGTGCCTTTTATTATAAAGATGGGCCATATTCAACATAATTATCACCTCCTTGTGTAGTGTTATCACTCTCTGATGCGCCTCCACTTCAGCAGCACCTTCTTCTCCCTTAGCTGCTCCTGCCTTCTCCTCCTTTTCCCTACACAGAGCAAAGCGAAACCACCCCCTACCCTCCCCGCATCTCTCTCTCTCTCTCTATTTCACTCTCAGGATAGCTCTCCCAGAGCCTTACTCGGGTAAACGAGTCGGGTATACGTGCCCGGGACCAGGCCCACCGGCATGCGGTGGTGGGCGAGGAGTGCGCGGGTAGTCGGGTTAGGCCACGTCCGCGTAGGAGTGGTCTCGGACGAGGCGAGTGTACGTGGGCGAGAGACCTCACATCGTGTACTGGAGGCGAAGAGCTAAAAGCACAAATTCAATTTAAGTGGCACCTCCTGCGCGTCAGCTTCCGACGTGGGACTAAATGTCCCACCTTCCTTTCGCGTGCGCCCGCAGAGGTCGAGCTCTCAATTGCAGCTACTGCAAGGACCTTGCACTCCAATTGAAGGTCTGAGTACGTGCGCGAAGGTATTCCGCGCAACCTGGGGGCATAATCCTGGAACAACAAGGCCTGGAGCTGCAGCAAGCTTGCTTCAAGCTTCCTCGTCAATGGCGGAGGGGCGACGAACCTGAAAACACAAGATTGGCCTCGCGGCCACGTCAAAACGTTCAGTGAGGGTCGCTGGACCACGGTGAAGGTGCTGGGGGTGTTGGCGTGGCTCGATAGTGCCTGAGAGTGCGTGCCTAGGGCGCACTGTGTGTGAATGTGTGGGTATGCTCGAGGGAAGAATGTGGGACATTTGGTGGTCGATGGAGAGGGGGGAAATGGTCAGTGGATGGTGGCGGAGCTTCTGAGGGGTTTGGCGAAGTGGATGGAGGCGTGGAGTGGCGGGAACACCTTGCCGATTATCTAGTCGGAGGTGGGAACGATGGTGGTGGCAGTGGCAGTCGAGGGGTCAAAAATAGAAATTGATAAGGGGAAAATAAAGAGGGGAGAGAGAGGTACTTATCTAGAGTGTTTAAAGCGAAGGAGGGAGGCGGAGGGCGAGCGACGAGTATCTGTCGTCGCCGGAGACGAAGCCCTATGGTGAAGAAGCGGCGATGAGCAAGAGGGTCAGAATGGCGCACGCTGGTACGGCACGGCACGGAGGAACACGGCGGAGAGGACTCTGCCATTGGTATGGTGGCAGAGTGACGAAACGAGGGAAGGAGTCGCCGGAGGCTGCGGGTAGTTGGCCGAAGTAAGGAGGAAACGAAATTGGGGGGTGTTCTCTGGCCAAATCAGGCTTGCAGGAAGCGGAGGATCTGAGCTTCCATAAATAGGCAAGGGCAGAGGGAAGAATCGCGAGGAAACGGCGAGAAGACCACGCTGGAGGTATGGCCAGAGGAGACCCATACCTCTCGAGCGTTCGCATGAGAGGTATGGGCGTTTCAGGGCATGGGGAGCTGCCCATGCGGTAGGGGGCTTCGCAGGGAGCTCCCCTTTCAAATCTGAGAGCGGCTCCCTATGAAATCGAGGAGAAAACCTCCGTGCAAAGTCGTCGGAGGTATGGGTCCCTGCTGCGATGGCAGAGGGACCAAAATGAAGAAAGTAACGAAGAAGATGAGGGGGGATTTGCAAGGATTTCCAAAAGTTAAGGGTCTGAATGTAATTTAGTGGACCAATTTGCAAAGTG
The DNA here is from genome assembly GCA_037157565.1 of Thalassia testudinum. NCBI lineage: Eukaryota > Viridiplantae > Streptophyta > Magnoliopsida > Alismatales > Hydrocharitaceae > Thalassia > Thalassia testudinum. Next base: position 3,566,926 of record JAZHRO010000061.1, read on the forward strand.
AGTCAAGACGACCTTCCCTTAGGTCCAAATTTTGGTATAAACCTAATTTGGACCTAAGGAATCCAATGGTAAAGTTGGATTTTCGGTTTGACCACATTTGACTAGACATTTTGAATAAAAACCTAAATTAGGTCAAATATTAGGCATGGACCCCAATCTAGGTCAAAACAGGTTCCAAAGGCCAAATTGAAGGTTATAAACCCTAGGGGATGTTTCTCCATGAATTTTAGAGGGTTTAGTTGATTTTTTTCTTGCCTAGAACTTTGTAAATTTAAGTGGACTTGTTTTAGGGTTACAGAATGTCATTTAATTCCTAAATTTCACAATAACCATTTTCTGACTAAATCATCCCACTTTTTCTCTTATTAAGTCCAATTGCCCTATGTCTAGACCCTTAGAAATCCCGTTGATGCACTGTAATGGTAAAATTACAGTTTTATCCCTTATTTTATGTTCTCTTCCCAGATTAATGATCCCTTGAATTAAGCCTTTCTCTTAGTTATGTAAGAGCTTTTGTTAACTTTATTAGGTCAAAATATACTAGTTAGGGCTCATGATGAGGTTCTCATTAATAGCCAATAGCTACCACCTCATCTCTCGACCATCCTCCTCCACCTTTACCTTCCCTTAATTTAGCCTAAATTACTTGAAACTTCAGCTAGGCATTCAAACTTTGACGCTTAAATTAGACATCATTATTTAGATTTTCATCTAATTCTTTGTTTAAATAGAATTAAAAGGCATCCACACATACATCTTGAATTTTTCCTTACTAGTAAAAATTATTTTAATTCTCATCTAATTCTTTATTTTGAATGCATATAGCTATGAAAAAAATTACATGGATAAGATAATTGTCTTGTAATATGTGTTTATTTTTCTATAGGAAAGAGGCAATTACCATTATACAACTATCATTTTTTTTTTATTTTACCTATTTTATTTTCTTTTTTAGAAGATATAAGTTGTTTATAAGTTTAAAATGTTTTGTTATTAAGTATGAAAGATATAGAAAATATGCAAGAGATAAACATAAGTTTTCAGTTCTTTGATTAGTCAACAACCCGCTCAACTCGACCCAACCCGACCCCATTTTTATGGGTTGGGTTTGGTAGTGTAACGGGTTGCGTTGGGTTGGAAAAATCCCAACCCAAAAACTATGGGTTGGGTTTGGGTTGAGTCCCAACCCGACCCGTGTACACCCCTACTCTATATTACTCCACTTTCTACTTGCCCTACTATTGTGCAATCATTTCCTCTGGGCAAAACTCTGTCTCCCTCACTACTCAGCTACTAGCAACCATCTCAAGGAGTTTCCTTATTACCTATAGTAGATAGATCGCATTATTATCTTATTAAGGTGCTTTATAGGTTGTGTTTAAATGCTACTTTATTCTCATCTCGGTGTACTTGGGTGTCCGACTTGTTAGATCCTCGTCTCTTCCATATGAAGGGAGAAACCCCTGTTTAGGGATCGAAGGTAGGCTTTGTAATTGAAGTGCACCACCCTCGATTTGAAGTGGTGTAGATAGTGATTTGATAACCTAGTGATCGGTAAATCCTAAGTCAAGCTGACTTAGGTGGTGGTTTTCCCACAATTTGGGTTTCCACATAAAAATAGTGGTGTTCAATTTGTGTGATTGTTTTTTATTTATCTATTATTTTTTAATTACACTAATTCACCCCCCCCCCTCTAGTGTATTTTCAGTTGGTATCAGAGTTAGGTTCCCATGCTCTTGGAGTAACATCCTCAGGTAAGATCCGATAGAGGGGAAGGTTGTCGCCACCAACCGAACTGAAGGACAGTCCACAACTTGACTACCGCTCTTCAAAGGAACAAACTACACATATTGAAAGCTCAGGATAAAGATTCGGCTGCAAGCAAACTACTTCACGGTTTGGGAGAAGTACGAAATTCATTTCACAATTCCTGAAAGACTAGAGACTGAATACACAATCAACCAAATCCATCAACTCAACCCTAATGCAAAGGCAATGCAAGCCTTGTATTATGCATTGAATTCAGAGGAATTCAACCAAATTAGCCAATGCGAGACCACCTACGAAATCTGGAGGACACTTAAGGTAACACACGAAGGTACATCTAAAGTTAAAAGTTCTAAGATTAACCTATTCTCTCAAGAATTTGAAGCATTCACTATGAAGGAGAATGAAAGACTTGAGGATATGTATACCTGATTCATGTTAATCATGAATAACCTCAAGTCTTTAGGAAAGACATTCATCCAAGGTGAACTACAATCCCAAGTTCCTCTTCTCCCTTGAACTGGAGTGGGAGAAAAAGGTGACAACTATTGAAGAAGCCAACCAAGTAGAGGATCTAAACATGGATGATCTACTTGGAAACTTGATGGCTTATGAAATAAAGGTGGATCAAAGACAGAAATCCACCACTCCTAAGCCAATGAAGAAGACTTTAGCATTCAAGGTAGTATTCTATGACGAGGTAAGTACCAATGATGAAGATTTTGTTTTGTTAGCTAAAAAATTTAAAAAGTTTCCTAGAAATAGAAAAGATAGCAAGGGAATTGGATGAAGTGCCTCTTGTTTGCTATAATTGCAAAATGAGAGACTACATGAGAAAGGAATGTCTCTTATTAAGAAGGGATGAAAAGAAAGAGAACAAGAAAGTGGTGGAGTATGAGAAGTCTTCAAAACCCAAGATCCTTCAAGAAGAAAAGTATTCCAAGCAACTTAGGATGGCACAAGCTTTGAAGAAGAAGAAGAATCTTCAAATGAGGAAATCACACATTTGGGTCCTATGACTACAAAACATGACCCCAACTCCATATTTGATTTCGAGGAAACTAAGGTACTCTCTTATACTTTTGATGAATTACAAGCTTTTGATTCCTTATTCTTAGATTTCAAAGAACTAAAAACTAAAAATGAATCACTAAAAATTGAGAATCTAGGGTACAAATAAAGTAACTAGATTATCCATGCAAGTAGGCAATTTTATCATTGAAAATGGCTTGCTTAAATTTGAAATTAGAGAACTAGAAGAGAAAATGTATAAAATGAAATTAGAAATAACTCACCTTAGAGAAAAATCAAATCAACTACTGATAACCTAGCTAAATTTACCAAATGAAAGGCCAATTTAAATGAGCTCATCGCCCACCAATAGCCCTCCTCTAGTATATATGGTCTAGGTAATTATGAGGCTAGTAGTAGCCAAAATGAGTCGAAAAAAGTTCCTCCCACAAGGAGGACTACTAACAAATCCGACTCCACACTTATGTGGATACCAAAATAACAACTTGAATCTTGTTTTATAGGATTCAAAAGAGATTATAATGTGAAGAAATGGATCTATAAGATGAAGGATGGACAACTCAAACTAGAAAAGCCTAAGAACTCCCAAAGTTAGCCAAGGAGATCTTTGTAGGGACAAGGAGACCTACAAAGGAGACAATAAATAAACCAACAAGGAGGATGATGGATTATGGACTCGAGGTGCTTCAAACATGTGACTCGAGACAAGCACCTATTCTTGGAGCTCCAACCTACGAATGGAGGAACGGTAACATTTGGCAACAACCATAAGGACCATGCATATTATTGGCCTTGGTAAGATAGATAACCCTACTTCCTCTATCTTTAATGTTTCATTAGTTAAGGGTTTAAAATATAATTTACTGAGCGTTAGTTAAATCTGTGATAAGGGATATAAAGTTATTTTTACTTCTAAAGTATTTGAAATAGTACATACTTTGTGTTCGAACGGTTTCATTGAGTGTTAAGAAATATATGCGTTGTAGTATAATCGAAAAAATCACACAAATACTTAAATTTATAAAACTTAGAATCTAATTGGAGTCCAAGGTCATTCACAAGAAACAAATGTACAATTCACGCATTAATGTTCTTCAGAATAAATAAGCACAAAAAATTTAGCACAATAATAGATATGCAATGAACAGAACTTATCAAATTGATAGTCAATAACAATTAAAAATATCTCAAAAAATGTAGAGACTAAAAAAGAATAGAGAAAACCTAAAAAGTGGTGATTTAGATCACCATTTAGATCCCTCTAATTAAGCATGCATCTCATATTCAATTTATTCAAATAATCCAACAGTATCTTCAATCAATTCAACTTAGGTACTTAAATGATACAACAGTATCAACATCAACCTTTCAGACGACAGGAATAAGCCATCAGACACCATAACAGAAGCACAGCATCAACAAAGCACAAGGCTCTCACAAGAGCCTCAAAAGATCTAAGGCACAACATAGGGCTTTTCTTATTCGAGCCTTCGCAAGAACAGGGCTTTTCTCTCACAGAGGCTAAGTGTAAAGCCTCTGTCTCTTCAGCACGTGCATAAGAGTTGCATAACAAAACCCTCCCCCCTCCTCACAAATCTCCTCTTTCTTCTCTCTCAGATAACCGAGTGTATACTCAGGTAAGGCGTCGGGTAATTGGATCCTAAGCAGTGGCCAGACCTGCATGCCGTGTGCACGGGCAAGGCGTGAGAGGTTCGTGAGAGGGGACCTGACCCTCTATAACTTGGTCGATAAGCTGAAAACACAAAATCAATTTATGTTGCATCGTGAGTTTGTCCCACAAGATGTGGGACTAATAGGCGCCCTCTCTTTCTTCACGCGATGCAGCTGAGGATTTCAACCAATTGAAGTAGCTGCTTTGCTCCCTTCATTGTTTGTCGATGCAAGTCGCTTAGCAAGACGATTCCGCAACACCTGGATGTGGAAGCAATGATTATGATGGTCGGATGACGACGGTCAAAGGCAGAGGAACCGAGCTCTCCGACGATACCTAAGACATCAAAATATGGGCTTTAAGCCCAAATTAGAAGGTTCTGGAGCATCGCCGTGAGGCGAGGAGAGTGACAGTGGTGATGGTGGAGTGTTTCGTAATGTTCGGTGGCAGGAAGAAATCGAAGATGATGGATGGAGGATGGGTTTTCCGACAGAGCGATTAGGTGTTGGTGAGGCAAAATTAGTTAAGGGTTTTTGAAGGTGGAGGTGAGTGGAAGCTTGTGGGAGTGACAACAGGGCATTTGGTTGCGTGTGTTGGCCAAGCGAGCTCACTGGAGCTTCGTCAGCCGTGGAGAAGACGGTGAGGGAGCAAAGTGAAATTCGGTTGAAATGAGAGGGGAAAGGGTTAGAAAGGTTCATAAGAGGGAGAGAAAGGAGGTTACCTAGCTAAAGGACGAAGGGGATGAGGACTTGGCGTCGGCTACGATTGGCCGACGCTGGAGACAGAGAGAGCTTCGTCGAGAGGAAGCGACGACGACAAAGGGGTAGGTGGCCTCTGCTTTGGTCGGTAAGAGGCAGAGGAAGGAGAGGAAGGTCAAGGCCAGGCCAATGTGGCTATTGAATAGCCTGAAGAAGCTGTCGAGGAGAGCCACCGGAGTTGAGCCTGATGGAAGTTGAAGAAGGGAAGAACTGGGGTATTGTGGGCCTAAACTTGACTAAAGAACAAGGCCTGAAGCTGCAGGAGCTGTTATAGAGCTCTAATGGGCTCTTAATTCCTGAATTGAGCAAGATTTTCTCTAGGAAATAGAGGAGTTTCCTCTTTCTGAAATGAAAGCTCGGTGGAGCTTTTTAGGCTCCAACCAGACAAAACTTGTGGCACAATCGACAGGGAATCCTTCAAGGACCAATCCCTCCAAATTCGGAGGGAATTGGTTGCCAAATGCCAGAGCTTTCCTTCTTTGAAGTCGGCGGTCTTTGGGTTTTAGGAATCTGTGTGGCATTCAACCAGAAGAGGGAAGTTGGTGAAGAAGACGACAAAGATAGGGGGTTGTATGCAAGGAATTTTAAAAACTAGGGGCTTGGATGTAAAGAATAGAGTTTTAAGGGACTAGAATGAAAACTAGGTCAAGATAGACTCTGATTGGGTCCAAATTTTGGTACAAACTTAATTTGGACTCAAGGAATCTGATGGTGAAGTCGAATTTCAATTTTGACTAAGTTTGACTAGGAAATTTACGTAGAAACCTAAATTAGGGTAGAAATCCGTCTGAGACTCTGTTCAAGGTCAAAATAGGTTCAAATGGTCAAATCAAGGATGCCAAACCTCCAGAAATATTTTTCTATGAATTTTATTCTAACTAAAACCTTTGTAATTTAAGCAGGTCTGAAATTAGGATTTTTGGTGCTGAATTGGTTCTCAAACTGTGTGAAACCCCGTTTCTGTCTGCATAAACCCACTTATTAGTCTTTAATGCTCAGTAGATCTTAGATTAACCCCTAGAAAACCCAGTGGTTACTCTGCATTCATAATGTAATATTAAAATTACATAATTAACCATGTTTTAATGTTCTCCCAAAATGGATCTAAGTGGAATTATGATTCTCAGGCGACTATGTAAGAGCATTTGTTAATTAATCCTAACTAATTAAAGCTAATTATGACTCATGATGATGTTATCATCATTTTGACAAACGAAAAATAGGTACAAAGATATTTATATAGTTGAATTTGATAAAAATGGAATATATGAATGCCTAGTAGCAAATGATGAAGTAAATATTTGGCATAGGAGAAATGGACATGTTCATATGAGGTTGGTTCACAAACTAGCCAAAAATGAACTAGTTCGAGGTCTCCCTAAAAAGAAATTTGTAGATAACTTTACTTCAGATCCATGCCAATTAAGAAAAATCATAAAATCTAGTTTCAAAAATAAAGAGGTAATATCCACCTCTAGGCTAGTGGAATTACTTCACTTAGATTTGTTTGGACCTACTAAGTATGAGAGTCTTAGTGGGTGTAAATATTGCCTTGTCATTGTAAATGATTTTTCTTGATTTTCATGGATCTCCTTCTTAAGATCTAAAGATTGAATGTTTTCCGTATCTTCTATTTTTTGTAGGAAGGTTCAAACTGAAAAAGGCTACCATATCACTCAAATTCGTAGTAATCATTGGGGCAAGTTTAAAAATTCCTTGTTTGTTAATTTTTGTCAATAGTATGGCGTTGCTTGTGCATTTTCTTTCCCCCGAGCACCTCAACAAAATCAGGTCGTAGAGAGAAAGAAACGCACTCCTCAAGAGTGTGCTTGTACATTACTCCTAGAATTAGGGTTATCGAAGTATTTTTGGGTTAAGGTGGTTAACACAGTTTGTTACATGTTGAATCGCATTTTAATTCGATCTGGATTGTGAAAAACCTTTTTTGAGCTCTATTATGGGAAATTACCCAAAATTAGTTATTTTAAGGTTTTTGGGTGCCAATGTTTTGTCTTGAATACTCGTACTAATTTAGATAAATTTGATGTCAAAGGTGAAAAAGTCATCTTCATTGGTTATTCTTCATGTAATAAGGCATATCCAGTGTTTAATAAGACCACATTGGTAGTAGAAGAGACCCTTCATGTCCCTTTTGATGAATCACCCAACTTTTCTCCTATTGACCATGTTAATATAAATGATGAGAATGATTCATTTATCGATGTATCTAGCATTCAAGATTCCAATATCCATAATCTCCCAAAAGATTGGATATTTCAAAGGGATTATCTTAAAAGTCAAATCATCGAAAGTGTGTCCAATAGTGTTAAAACCCGATCCCATTTTAATTGATCTCTCGGTCTCTCTGCCTTTGTGTCTCAAATTGAACTGAAGAGTGTTGAGAAAGGGTGCCAATGCACAGGCACCATGTGGCAAGGAGTATGTAGGGGTGCATAGAGAATCGCTATCATGAGCAGGATTGCACATGCAGAGGGGAGAGGACACCTGCATTGTCATCCACCATGTGCAAAGGGGAGAGGACACCCACGTTGTCATCCACCACACGAGGTGGTTGGGTCTGCATTACACCATTTTGACAATTCGAGGTGCGAACAGGTACCCAATTTTCGTGTTCCAGGTAGCAAGGCACTTAGTGGTGCCAATTCGATCTAGCCAGTTGGTCCAAAGGGCTCTCTGGTCTAGTTTGGACCCTAATTTGACTTAACTTAGCCAATTTGAGGCCTTCCTGACCTCGAAATTTGACAAATAAGGTACTGTTGGACTTGTATTTTCACGAACTGCGTCCTGGAAAATTTAAAAGATGTTCTTGACATTTGTGGTTGCCATTAAATCCTAGATAACCCATTCAATGTTTATGAGAACTTATTTTGTGTCATGTTGATTTAGGAATGACACACTGGAGTGTGCGTGAGGTTTGAAGCGATGTAGATAGAGCGCAACAACCTCTGACTTGATTACTTAGAGTCACTGTGACCTCCCGACGACCTTGGGTAAAGTATCCCTAACCCACTAGATGTGTGATAAATTTAGCTAATATATTGATTGGTGCCTTTTTGATATCTTGTTATACATGGATATCATAAACCTTTTGCTGAGTAATGGAGCTCCACTCTGTTGTTTACAAGTCTGTTGTTGAGTACTTGAATAACATATTGTTGGCACAAAGACGCCACGATCATTAATTTTGATGATAACAAAACACTTAAGATTTAACATTTGCATTGGAGATTAACGATTTCAGGTTAAATTGCAAATGGAAACATATATGGAGGTGCTTGATGGAGGGGAAAAGGATCAAGGAGCTTTGGAGGAATAAGGAAAGAAGAATAGGATAGATTTCCTTTTTATGTACTTGTAATTTTTGTTCATTCATTTTCTTAAATTCTTGTTAAAGAGCCCAAAATATAAGAAACTAGGTTCTAGGAACACTTACCCATCCTTAGAACACTTAGGGAAAATCAGGAGTTAAGATAGAAAGACAAAACCATAATCCAACAGTTGTATCATACATCCAACATGTTAAACATATGATATTATCTTTTAAGCCATCTGATAATTACATTAGACGTCCAATAACCAAATAAGTTGCCTTAAAAAACTAAACACTTAGGCCTCATATGACCATATCTATTTCTAGACATCCTTGCCCATATCAAGACATCTGAAGACCTTGTCAGTTGTCCAATAAAAGGATCATTAGCCTATTGATACCTTTGTCAGACTAAGCCAAATCTTGATTTGTGAGACCTAATATAACCATTAGTTTCTTAGAAATCAATTCTCGCAAAATACTCTTAGTGTTAGATGACCAATAACATCTCCAGACGTCTTATAAGACATCTGACGTTTTGACACTAGATCTATGTTTGGATCTGATCCAATATGGGAGCAAACCCCCACATTTTAGACGTCTTAAAATACACATTCAGACGTTTGATCTTTGTTGACAAGAACACTGTTTGGATCCAACCAATTCTAGGAAACCCACCCTACAGAATTAGGCATCCGCAAATCTAGTCAAACATCCAAGATACCTTGACTAGATGTCTAACCAAATTATCAGTTGTTTGATATTGCTGTCAGACTCATTTATGGCCTAATTTGTTTAGATTTCGACCCAATTCTTTGGGAAATGCCTCCAACGGCTAGACGAAGGCTACCAAGCCTTCTTAAACCTTCTTAAGCCTTCTATAAATAAACTAGAGGCCCTCCTTTGTTAATATACACACCTTGAGATAATACTTTCCACCATTTTTATGTACATTGTGTGAGAGATCAAAGAGGAGAAATTCTACCACTTACTCCCCAAGCTTCATATGACACATCCGAGAGCACCAAAACTCTGCCCGTTCACGCTCATCCACTCCCACCTTAAGGGAAGTAATCATTGCCTATAGAAGCTTAGGTTACACTTTATATTTGGGCTCTACAGGTATTATTTTTGCATTTTATTTTTGGTTGGGTATTCGTGTGGCAAATTTCCATCTCCTTCGTGAGATAAAATACTCTTTGAGAAGAAGAGAGATTTAAGGTACACTACCCTCGAGTTAAAGTAGTATGGTTGTATTAAGGTTGTGTCACCCTCGTTTAAGTGACACGTATAGTGGATTTGATCGACTATGTCGATCGGGAAAATCCTAAGTCGGAAAGGCTTAAGTGGTGGTTTTTACCTTTAGAGTTTCCACCTAAAAACTATTGTGCATTGTGGTGAATATTTGTGTGATTGAATTTAATTATTTGTATTATTTTTCTTTATGCCACACTACTCACCCCCCCTCTAATGTGAAATCTCACATCTCTAATGATTGAATGTGACTAGAAATGAACACAACTTTATTAACTTGTCTTACATAACTAAGGATTAGTTGATTAATAATTATGTATGTGGTTCATGTGAAGAATAATGTAAAAGATCCATATCTAAATGTAGGACCTAATTGTTGGTCCTACTTATGATTTAAATCCATGTATGAATAACTACGATTAATTACAATGATACTTACCCTATACTAACAATTAAATAAGTTAATTGACAACAAATGGTTATCGAAGATTTTTTGATTCTAAAATGTGGCAATGATTTGAATAAATGAATAAGATAAGACCAAAACATAGTTTACTTGGCAATAGATGAATAAACATAACTAAATTATGAGAAAACAACGTAACTTGATCCTTTAGTCTCATGCCTACAAAGTTATGGCCTCGACCTATTTATATATTATATAGCAACTTGAGATTGATTAAGGGAGTGAACTAACCTCCCTAAGACTCTCTTGTTAGCTACTTAGCCAACTGGCTAGTTAGTTGTTTTGGGTACATGTTAAGAGTGCACTAGATGGGAGGTGTTTAGTGCAATCGAATAAATTTAAAGATTTTAAAATAGCACAGTGAGAATCACACCACAAAAGAGAAATTTTTAGGTGGAAAACCTTGAAAGCAAGAACCACCACCTAAGTCTCCCTGACTTAGGATTTTTTTGATCGCAATGTGATAAAAATTTCACTAACCACACCACTTTGAACTGAGTGTGGTGTACCTCAAACATAAAGCTCCTCTCCAATCCCAACTAAAGAGTTCTCCCCTTCTAATGCCAAAAGGGATGAGGATCTGACAAGCTATATACCTAAGTACAAAAAGAAAATAGAAAATAAAAAAATATCCTATAAAGCAATAGGTAATAAAAGTAGGTTTTGCTTCTATAGGTGTAGTGTACTTCCCTTTAGAGTGTGTAGTTCAAAGAATGTGGCACAAGGAGTAGAGCTCTCAGATGTTGAATGAAGTGCTTGGAGAGCTTGTAAGGAGTACTGGAGCTTAGAGAGTTACAAGAGAGTGTTTTTGAGCTCCAAAATGTTGTATGTGTGTTTGAAGGTGTCAAGGGGTATTTATAGAACTCATTGGATGGTTTAGGAGTGTATTAACCATAAGTAGTGATTAAAATAAGAATATCTCAAAATCAAAAAAAATTACAAAAAGATGTGCAGTAGACAATATACAATCAGACGTTCGATGAGATCATCAATAGTCAAATAAGATATAATTTGGATGTTTGAGGTAACATGCATGTTGACTAATTTGAGGTGCAATTCGAAGGCAAAAAATAGGTGGAATATCATATGTTTAGTTATAAGGCCAGTCACATTATTTTGAAATGTAGGTCATCTGATTTTCAAATCAATTGTCTGATAAGAGGGCCAGGATTTACTAGATTTGAGTAAAGTGTTAGGATGGTCTATAGGGATCATTGTCCAAACAGTCAAGCATCTTAAGTGATGTTTGAAGAAGACCTCAGACATGTTGTAGGTTGTCTAATATACTTTTAGATGTCAAACATCTAATAGGTCGTCTAATAAGTTCGTCAGATGTCTAATAGCCTATTTTGGTCGTCTAACAACAATGTTGCATGTTTGATATTGTGTAATGTGTTCTAACCGTTTGATAACACTACACAATGGGGTGATAATTATGTTGAATATGGCCCATTTTTAGAATAAAAGGCACAACATAAGTAGAATAGGAGCATTGCATGCATCATGTACCAAGATTGCTTATAAACTGTATTAATGGCCATTTGTGTAAGCATTTGTCAAAGAAAGCCTCAGATGAGCAATCGAACCACATGGATGGATTCAAAACGACGAACGGAGTCCAACGGACTCAAGATCGGCCAAATCCGACATCCGGAGCTCCTACAATGGGCCCAAGAAGTTCTGACCATTAATCTAGAGATCAACGGCTTAGATTGCGCCACGTCAGCCCCGCCCCCACCGCGCGCCGCACCTTCAGCCGGCCGAGATCCGCACGCCCGCCCGCGGTCGCCGCGAGAAAGCGTGGGGGTGGCAGAACGGTTAGCATGCACGCCCGCACCCACCCGATGCGCGTTCGAGCCACGCGAGGTGAAAATTGAAGACGGGCGACGGGCGCGGAGAAATTGGGCCGCCCGATCAACAGTGGGAGGCCAGGATCTTGCCACGCGGCACGACCGCAGCTCATGAGCATCCACGTGCGCACGCACGCAGGGCAGAGTCGCGCACACACACGAGCGCCCAAGGTGCGATCCCAACGCAGGCGAGGAAGGCTCTCAGCCGTCCGATCTTTGATCGGACGACTCTCGTTCAGCAGCCGTGGATCGCACGAGGAGAAGGAAAGAGGTGGGCAGCTGACCGGCGGCAAGGGGGCTTCACCTATGCTTTTGGAAGCGATTTTAGCGACGCCCCGGATGTCGCTAAAGCCCCTTCTTCTTTTAGGAGGCCCTTAACTCTATTTAAACCCCCTCCAACCACCATTCAAAGCATTCACTCCTCCTTGCAACTACTCCACCCCTCTCTTAGCTAGCTCTAGGCACTCTTGTAATCGCTAGAGAAGACGAGCTGCCGATGGAGCCTCCTCCACCGCCGTGGCTGCCTCGTCGCTCCCCACACACTTTCTCTCTCTCTTTTAAGCTTTCTACTACTTTCGTTGAAGCATGTATTTAATGTTGTAAGTTATGAACTACAAGTGCATGTTTAATGAAGTTATTTTCCATTCAGTTGCCATTTTAATTTCTGTTCAAGTTGCATGATCAAAACAAAGAGCTTTCTAACCCTAAACCTTCTCTCTCTCTCTATCTCTCTATCTCTCGCTTTTCAAAATCGCACCTTTCGCAAGCAAAACTCCGTACTTTCCGTGACAACAAGTGGTAAGTAAAAATCCGATTTTCACGCCTCCCTGAGACCGACACTCGGACTCACCTCCGTTTAATTATTTTAAAACCGACGTTGCAAGTGCGACTATAACGACACTCCTTAACATACACGAACAACAGCACGTCAATTTTTGGCGCCGTTGCCAGGGAGGCAACGGATTTGTTTTATCACCTCCATTCCATATTCATTCTCACATCGTCTAATGCCCTATTTTCCTTTTTACTTGACGGTTGCAGAAATTCGGCGCATGGACGGTGAAGCGATGCTTCCCACGATGGTAGCAAGGGAGTAGGCGCCTCGAGGACCGATAGTGAGTAACCTCTCTCTCATTGTTTACTTGCGTGAAAAAAAAAAACTAAAAAAATTTGTAAAACTAAAAAAAATTGGCGTGGTGTATGATTGCTTGACCCACATCCTTAACACATCACCCCACAAAAAAATGTACACTCTAACATTCTGAATAAATTCTTGGAGTGTTCTTTTCTTTTTCTTGAGTGGTGTTTGCGAAGCCACCCTGAGTTGACCTAGGCCGCACCACTCAACCCTAAAACTGACTCATCTAATAGAAGCTGCATGATCATTAGGATGAGTATACTAAGGTTTTAGAGCCTCTACAAAATAAAAGGAAATCTACTTTCACCAAGTTGTGTGCAGAACTTAACGTGCCCACTGAAACTTGTTTGAAAACGTTAAGACACGTCAACCCTAAAAAGTACTAAAGTAAGGATGAAACACTAAAAGACACCACATCTTAACAAATTATTGCTTGAGAATCATGTTTTGCTAGAAGCACACACTTTGAAAGTGGAAAATTAAGAGGCACCACCCCAATCAACGCCTCATCACATCACCCGAAGCACAAGCACTATCCTAGCCCTTTAAAACTGAGTAGACGTGCCCTAGGCAGGACTGAGTTAAGTCTCAAAAGGTGAGGTTTTGTTCGCTAGGCACTTGGCTTTCATTCCCTTGGTAGAATCTGGTGACTAGGCTGTGGGGCAGTGTCAAACGACCGCGGTTGTGGGGTCTATGGAACCGGAGGCGCAAGCCAAAGGAAGAACCTTCCCTGCAATCCCCTCGTAATCAACCTAGCCAGATTAGCCTTGGGAAGGGGAGTCCAGTGCTTACAGACTTAATCACCCTTTGTGAGATTTCTAGGTCTCCTGAGGAACACACCATAAGGACTAGGCTTGTGTGCTTGATTGAAACACATTTCTCGCATCTGTCGGCTTCCGCATCCCTGCCTGTTCTTCTCTAGTGTATGCACGGGAGGCGCTCACTGCATCCCAAGTTGTGTGTTTTGGGGCAGGAATCTAGGTGACGTAATTCTGTTGAGAACATGGCCGAACCTAGGGTAGATGAGGCTGAAGATCAACCCCCACCAGACGCTATGGCCATCATCCAAGCTCAAATCAATGCTAACCATCAACTTCAGCAACAACAAATCCACACCATCATGCAAGCCATACAATGGTTACAGAACCCACAAGAACAACCACCACCACCTTTCCACGACATACCGGGGCAACCACCACTTGATTTACCGCCATTTCAGGACCAGCCAAGACCCCTCCATGATTTATATAACCCTTCTGGTATTAGAGTCGAGCCACACCTTAGGATCCCCGAGGGGGGAGATGATTTCGAGCTAAAACCGAATGTCTTAAGTCTGATCCAGAGCCACTTTCATGGAAGCTCAAATGAGGACCCCTTTCAGCACCTAAAGGATCTCGACCGCATAGCACGAACGGTGAAACCTAGGAACATTAGCCTTGACATTGTTCTAATTAAGATGTTTCCCTTCTCCTTAAGAGACAAGGCTTCTCGTTGGCTTAGAACCCTAGGTAGACCCATCACCACCTGGGAAGAACTGAGGCATGCATTTTTAAAGAAATTCTTCCCCATAGGAAAGACCAATGCCCTCAGAAGAGCTATCACTACCTTCACACTCCAGGGAGGGGAACAATTTCATGAGGCGTGGGAAAGATTTAATGAACTTTTGAGGAAATGCCCACACCACGAAGTTCCAAGGTGGCAATTGGCCCAGATCTTTTACCACGGTCTAGACAACAACCTACGGAACTTCATCGATGCCTCATGCAAGGGAAACTTCCTAAACAAAGATGAGGAGAGCGCGTTTGAGCTCTTTGAGTCTATGAGCGAGAATTCGCTCAACAATGCCTCCATGAACCAGTTTAACAGGTCCAGTCAACCCCGTGGCGGGATTTATGAGGTGCAAGCAAATTCTGGAATGGTTGACATGGACATCATTGCCAAAAAGTTGGATCGAGTGGAATTGGTGGACAAAAAGATTGATGAGCTACTGAATCAGACTAGGAACCCCTTGCAGACTTTCTCCCTAGCAAAGGGAGCACATAATGTTGATCTGGTCCAGCCCTTCACCCAATTGAACCTGTAACAACCCCTGACCACGTTCCAGGGAGGGACCTTTGCTCCCTCGACCCTTGATTACTCCCTTCCCTATTCATCAACATCGGCTACCCTAGAAGATGTGCAAGCCGTCCAAGGATATGCGAAACCTGACCCTTTCTCCAACACTTACAACACCGGTGGCGTAACCACCCCAACTTTGGTTGGACAAACCAGAAACCACCGCAATTCCAAAACCAGCCCAGGACAAACCAGCAGGCACACTTTCCCCCTATCAGAAAGGACCACCAATTAGACCCCAATATAACCAGAATAGGGCGGCCCCTCCCCCACAAAACCAAATGGATACCCTAATAAAGATGATGGCTGACATGAACCAGAAACATCAGGAGGAAAAGCCTTGGTAAAGGGACAGTTAAGCCAACTCTTGGACTGTAAACAACAAGGATACCTACCTTCCCAACCACAATCGAACCCGCAAAACATAATTAACAGAGGCCCCAATTCACAAGGGTTCCAAAGCAACCCCAGCCAAGCTCACATGGTCCAGCCAGCCCCGCAAACACCTCCTGGGTTTGACGCTTCTTTGTCCTCGTCTTCTCAAGGATCACCCCATGGCCCCAATGCCTCTGCGAATGCGATGACGTTGAGAAGCGGCACCAAAACCCAGGATCCCAAATGGCCGACTCTCCCCGAGACTTTACCTGTTGAAATACCTGACTCAAAAGAGGCACCAACCAAGGACCCAAACATGGAACCAATCCACATTCAGACACCCTACCCTGAGGCCTTGGAATCAATCAAGAAAAAGAAGAATACGGTGGAAACTGAAGAGCTATTGGAAATTTTTAAGCAAGTACAGATTAATATTCCGCTCCTAGAAGCCGTCAAACACATCCTTGCTTACGCCAAGTTTTTAAAGGATGCCTGTACACCCAAGCGTAAGCTGAGACCGCAAGCACCTAGGAAGGTTGTACCTTCTGAGCAAGCAAGTTCCGTGATATCAAGCAACCTTCCACTCAAGCAAACTGACCCAGGAGTGCCCCTGATTTCCTGCAATATCGGGGACATGACGTTTGATAGAGCGCTCTTAGACCTAGGTGCTTCCATCAACCTAATTCCAACAACCCTGTACCACCAATTTGGTTTTGGGGAGCTGACACCTACCCCTGTCACCATCCAGCTGGCTAATAGATCAGCGAAAACCCCGAAGGGGGTTGTCGGGAATGTAATTGTAAGGGTCAAGGACTTCTATTTCCCGGTTGACTTTTTGGTGCTCGACATGGAAGTCCCTGAAAAATTACAGAACGCACCCATAATCTTAGGCAGACCTTTCTTAGCTACGGCTAAAGCAAACATTGATTGCGACACGGGATGTATGGAAATCGCCTTCGGGGACAAGAAAATGCAATTGAAAATCTTCCGGGCGACAAAGTCTTTTGATTGCGATTACATTGAGGAACATTATCCCGTGGAAACTTTAATCGAGGAATGTCTCATCCTCAGTTCTGTCTCAGACCACCAAACCTGTAGTGACTATTCTGACCCGTCACCATCATTACCCGTGGACCTCCGTAAGGCTAAGTATCATCACATGACACCATTTGAAGAGATTGATGTTGATCAACTCCCTCCCTTTCCCTTCCCATCGACTGTGGTCCCACCCGCACCTGAACTTAAACCATTGCCCAAGAATCTCAAGTACGTCTTCTTGGGACCTGACCAGACCTTCCCCGTGATTATTAATTCTCATCTAACCAAGGATCAGGAACTCAGGTTGACTGCGACCCTTTCAGAACATCAGGCCGCCATTGGTTGGACCATTTTGGATTTAAGAGGAATTAGCCCCACCTATAGCACCCACATGACTTACCTGGAAGACAGGGCCCGACCTTCCCGCCAAATGCAGAGACGTTTAAACCAAAACATGCGGGAGGTCATTAAAAAAGAAATTATCAAGTGGCTTGACACCAACATCATCTACCCTATCTCCAATAGTCCCTGGGTAAGCCCCACTCAAGTGGTTCCAAAGAAGGCTGGGCTCACCGCTGTAACCAATGATCATGGCAAATCCATCCCCACCCGCACCACCCCGCATGGCGGGTGTGTATTGATTATAGGAAGCTTAATGAAGCCACTAAGAAGGACCACTTCCCCTTGCCATTCATTGACCAAATCCTTGAAAGATTGGCAGGGCAGAAGTATTTTTGCTTCCTGGATGGATATTCAGGATATAACCAAGTTGCAATTGCTCCGGAAGATCAGGAAAAGACCACATTCACTTGACCGTATGGCACGTTTGCATTCCGTCGAATGTCGTTCGGGTTATGCAACGCACCGGCGACCTTCCAACGTTGCATGCTAGCCATTTTTTCAGAAATGGTGGGTGAATACTTGAAGAACTTTATGGATGATTTCTCTGTGTTCGGGAATTCATTCGACCATTGTTTGAGCAACTTGGAGAAAATCCTGAAACGATGTATCGAGGTTAACTTGGTGTTAAGTTGAGAAAAGAGCCATTTTATGGTTCAAGAAGGAATTATCCTCGGTCACATCGTTTCGCATAGGGGCATCGAAGTAGATCGAGCAAAGGTTGATTTAATTTCCAAACTTCCTCCACCTAGTTCAGTCCGACAGATTCGCTCCTTCCTAGGACATGTTGGCTTCTACCGAAGGTTCATCAAAGACTTTTCCAAGCTTTCCAAACCCTTGACCGACCTTCTAGCCAACGACGCCATATTCCACATGTCTTCTGATTGCATCTAGGCTTATCACACCCTCCGGGACTTAGTCTCCACCGCACCTGTACTTCAACCCCCAGACTGGTCCCAGGACTTTGAGATTATGTGTGATGCATCAGATTTTTCCATAGGCGTTGTCCTGGGACAAAGGCACGACAAGAAGCTCGTGGTAATCTACTACGCGAGCAAAACGTTGGATGAGGCCCAATGTAATTATACCATCACAGAGAAAGAATTGCTCGCTGTAGTCTTTGGACTTGAAAAATTCCTCTCATACTTGCTGGGATCCCACGTGACTATTTACATCGACCATTCAGCCATCCAGCACCTGTTGGCCAAAAAGGACGCAAAGCCCAGGCTCATCAGATGGATCCTGCTTTTGCAGGAATTTTACCTGGAAATCTGAGACAAGGCCAGATCGAAAAATGTGGTGGCTGACCACTTGTCAAGACTTCATCCAGACCACATTGGGCCCTCCCTACCTCTCTCTGATGCCTTCCCTGATGAACACATCCTAGCCGTGCAAGACAAAAAACTGCCATGGTATGCGGACTACGTCAATTACCTGGTTGTAGGACAAACTCCGCACAGCTGGTCCAGACAGCAATAGGACAGGTTCTTGGCTAAGGCCAAGCACTATTTCTGGGATGATCCCATGCTGTTTCACCTCTGTGCTGATCAGATCATCAGAAGGTGTATCCCTGAAGACGAAGTTCAGAGCGTGCTTTCGTTTTGTCATGACCAAGCGTGTGGCGGCCACTTCTATGGAAAGAAAACAGCTGCAAAAGTTTTGCAGTCTGGATTTTATTGGCCGTCCCTATTTAAGGATGCACACATCTTTACCAAGACTTGCTCACGATGCCAAACACTGGGGACTATGACCAAGAAAGATATAATGCCCCTTCAGCCCATTTTGATTATCGAAATCTTCGACGTTTGGGGTATCGATTTTATGGGCCCCTTTCCACCATCCAACGGCTTCGAGTACATCCTGGTCTTAGTAGACTATGTTTCCAAATGGATTGAAGCCGTCGCCACCCGACGATGCGATCACAAGACTGTCATGGACTTTGTGAAGAAGAACATCTTTTCCCGGTTTGGAATACCCAAGGCCATGATCAGTGATGGTGGAAGCCATTTTATCCATTCCCAATTCCGTGCCCTACTTAGAAAATACGGGGTAAACCACCGCATTGCCACCCCGTATCATCTACAAACAAATGGGCAGACTGAGGTCTCAAATAGACAAATCAAGAACATTTTACAGAAGACTGTGAGACCTGACAGGAAAGACTGGTCCACACGACTTGATGATGCCTCGTGGGCATACAGGACCGCTTTCAAGACCCCGATAGGCATGTCGCCTTATCACCTGGTCTTCGGCAAGGCCTGCCATCTTCCTGTCGAATTGGAACACCGGGCTTACTGGGCTGTCAAGCAATGTAACATGGATCCCCAGTTAGCCGGTGCGCAGAGGACGCTGCAATTATCTGAGCTCGAAGAAATCCGTCTGGACGCCTTTGACAATAGTCGACTGTATAAGGAGAAAATGAAAGCCGTCCACGACCGACTCATTCATAGAAAAACCTTTGAGCCTAACCAGCAAGTTTGGCTGTTTGATGCACGCCTGAAACTCTTCCCAGGGAAACTCAGGTCCAAATGGACAGGACCATTTCGGGTGGTTAAGCCCTATTCTAATGGGGCAGCTGAAATTGCTGATCTTAACACTGGGCACACTTTTACAGTTAATGGTCAAACATTGAAGCATTTCCTGGCCCAGGTACCCCCCAAGGAAAGTGTCACCCTCATTGAGGGCTGACACCGAGCACCGCCCAGCTGGAGGAGTTAAACTCAGCGCTTTCTGGGAGGCAACCTAGAGGATTCAGACTGATCTGGTAGTTTACGTCACTCAGGTACTATCTTTTTGAACCCTTTTGCATCCATGAATCTGCCAATGAAGACATTGTCCAACTTAAGTATGGGGGGGTGGTAAATTGCATAATCCTAAGCTCAATTACTCAGTCTGAATGAATAAATTAATTAATTGAAAAAAAAAATTTGAATTTAGGAAGAAAACTTGGGCATTAGAAACTTGTCAATAGTGGGAAATAATACAGAAAGAACTTAAACACTTAGACTTTTCAGGCCTTCAGGCTTAATCAGCCCTGGTGTCCTTTAAAATATGGATTTAGCGGCGAATCCTTGCAACCTTAAGCTATTCTAATCCACCTACTAAATAAGGTAATAAGTATACGACTTATCAACTCACCCTTTAACTCAGGAAAACTTTGAATCTAAGCATCTACACACATTTTTGCACAGACTCACTTCTCGGAGATTTTGACAGAAATTGGGTAGCTAATGAACTCTCTAGGGTGGTATGGCTGGCAAGTTATCGTGGGTAACAACCTATTGACAGGTTGTTCAGAACCCAGCCATAGGCCATTTCTTTTTCGTTGGCTCTAGGTACATTTGAGATCAGGGAAGCCACCTACACAAAAAAAAAAGGAAGAAGAAGAAAAGAAAATAAACCACACTTCACCGCACAAGTATGGCTGGCAAGTGATCGTGGGTAACAGCCCATTGGTCGGTTGTCCAGAGCCCAGCTCAATAATT
Source organism: Thalassia testudinum (assembly GCA_037157565.1). Classification (NCBI taxonomy): domain Eukaryota; kingdom Viridiplantae; phylum Streptophyta; class Magnoliopsida; order Alismatales; family Hydrocharitaceae; genus Thalassia; species Thalassia testudinum. Next base: position 3,587,606 of record JAZHRO010000061.1, read on the forward strand.
GCACAAAAAAGACCAAAACACCTAAAGAAGAAGCGGGGAAGTACTACAAGCCGGGGAGATATACACTGGAAAAATTATTGTGTTGACCCCAATTAAAACAAATGTAGGGAGAAAGCTACCAATCGAACAAATACACCTTCAGGCAAATTTGTTTCCTTTTCCAGTCACCTAGAGGCGTAGAAACTCGAAGTCTGTCTCAGTTACCGTTAAGTAAGTCTATCACAACATTTACACCAAGTTGCTTAGCACTTACGGTTTTGACCGAGTTTTGGGTGGGTTGGGTAGCCGTAAAAAGTTACCAACCCACACTGAATTCCGAAAAAAATTCTAAAAATATATATATACGTATACATATGTATAGTTATATATACATTAAAGCAAGGATTCGGGCGATTCGTATTTTGGCAGACACCCGGGTGCTGCTTAGTCTTTGTAGATTAAGATCTGTGTATATTTCCTCTTATTGACAAGCAACGAAGTGCCTAAGCAATTACTTCTTGAATTCTGCAAGGAAATAAAGACTAGAATAAACCTTGCTAGGGACTAGCAAGGAGTAAGCATGGCGGTATGATAACACTACACAAGGGGGTGATAATTATGTTGAATATGGCCCATCTTTAGAATAAAAGGCACAACATAAGTAGAATAGGAGCATTGCATGCATCATGTACCAAGATTACTTATAAACTGTATTAATGGCCATTTGTGTAAGAATTTGTCAAAGCAGGCCTCAGATGAGCAATCGGACCACACGGATGGATTCAGAACGACGAACGGAGTACAATGGAATCAAGATCAGCCAAATCAGACATCCAGAGCTCCTACAATGGGCCCAAGAAGTTATGACCGTTGATCTAAAGATCAACGGCTCAGATGGCGCCACATCAGCCCCGCCCCCACCGCGCGCCGCACCTTCAGCCGGCCGAGATCAGCGTGCCCGCCCGCGGTCGACGCGATAAAGCGCGGGCGTGGCGCAACGGTTAGCGCGCACGCCCGCACCCACGCGACGCGCGTTCGAGCTGCGCGGGGTGGAAATTGAAGACGGGCGACGGGCGCAGAGAAATTAGGCTGCTCGATCAGCAGCGGGCGGCCAGGATCTTGCCACATGGCAAGACCACAGCTCACGAGCGTCTACGCGCGCACGCACGTCGGGCTCAGTCGCGCGCACACACGGGCACCCGACGCGCGATCCCTGCGCAGGTGAGGAATCAGCGGCCAGGGATCGCACGAGGAGAAGGAATGAGGCGGGCAGCTTACCAACGGCAGGGGGGCTTCACCGATGATTTTGGAAGAGGTTTTAGCGACGCTCTGGATGTTGCTAAAGCCCCTTCTTCTTTTAGGAGGCCCTTAACTCTATTTAAACCCCCTCCAACCACCATTCAAAGCATTCACTCCTCCTTGCAACTACTCCACCCCTCTCTTAGCAAGCTCTAAGCACTCTTGTAATTGCCGGAGACGACGAGCCGCCGACGGAGCCTCCTCCACCGCCGTGGCTGCCTCGTCGCTCTCCGCACACTCTCTCTCTCTCTCTTTTAAGCTTTCTATTACTTTTGTTGAAGCATGTATTTAATGTTGTAAGTTATGAACTACAAGTGCATGTTTAATGAAGTTATTTTCCGTTCAGTTGCCATTTTAATTTCTGTTCAAGTTGCATGATCAAAACAAAGAGCTTTCTAACCCTAAACCTTCTCTCTCTCTCTATCTCCCTCTCTCGCTTTTCAAAACCACACCTTTCGCAAGCAAAACTCCGCACTTTCCGTGACAAGTGGTAAGTAAAAATCCGATTTTCACGCCTCCCTGAGACCGACACTCGGACTCACCTCCGTTTAATTATTTTAAAACCGACGTTGCAAGTGCGACTATAACGACACTCCTTAACACACACGCACAACAACACGTCACCGTTGGAAATGGTTTCTTTACTTAGTCTAGCTTGGGTTTCCTAGAAACCAAAGTCTATTACAATGTCTTTCAACTCTTTTACAAGTACTTCTAGAAAGAAAATTAAAGAAAATTTTGTCTTCATTATCTTCTTGCACAATGCCTATGGTCCATTCTTTCTTCATTCTATGATAATAACTTTAATTTCTGTAAATAAAGATAAGATACAAATATAAATTATGAGTTATTGATAACTATAAAATGAGAAGACTTGGACAATTGGAAAATTGAGAGATAATCAAATAATTAAAGAAACTAATACGAATAAGTACCTACTTCTTATTTTCTTATAGCTTCTCCAATTTTTACTTTGTATTTTCTACTCTACTCATCTTTTGGTGACTTCTCCGTTTAGACCCCATACTCAGGTTTTGATGAACAGCAACCAAGTCCTATGGCTACGAGAGGAGATGGTGCTAGTCCGAGTTCTATGCCATAGCTAATCTATAGGATCTTATTTAAGTGCTAGACAAGTAAAGAGAAAAGAAAGAGAGTTGGAGAAGAAATTCTCCCTGTAGTTCTTGGTCTTTTTCCCGCATTGAGAAAGTCTTACAAAGCCATTCCAACGGACTTACAGCGAGAGTATTGTTGGTCTTCTAACAATTCCAAGAGACTTTCACCAAGATTAGGTGGGCATCCTTGGAGTTGAGAATCTTTCTCTAAGGCTATTTTTCTGAGGGCGTGGTTGTAGGAGGATGTGAGGCTCACTTCCAAGATTACGAAGGGTTCATGATTGTGAAAGATTGCATGCTCTTGGCATCGAGGCTCTCATTTATCTGTTGAAAAGAAGGAAGTTCATCCGAGTTGGGATTTATTATAGGATACAGAACATGTGTCATGCTCTACCATGTCCTCCAAGGTATAATTTTTATACTTGTGGAAATTTTAAAACAAGAAGAAACTAATTTTTTCCATTTTGTTCTAGTTAGGTTATTTCTCTTTGATTTTTCTAGCATTAGATTAGATTGAATGAAATTTTAAATGACTGCATTATCATACTTCTTGATGTCACGGGAAATCACCCTCCAACAAAATCATTGTCAAAGCATAGGCCATAGTTGGGAAACCAAATGCAGCGAGAACCTTCTTTTATTTGATATTTTTGTCTCAATTCTATATTTCCCCTTTAAGGTGGAGTTTCCCTCTTAGGTCTTATTTGTAATGCGGGATAAAATAACTTATCTCATATTTGGTGAGTTTAATCATGGGATAAAGCTATCCAAGGGGAGAGTCTCAAAACCCAATATAAATTTATTCCTTTTCTTGTGAGACATCAACCTCACTTATCCCCTAAACACCCATATTTATCCCATTATTTAACTCATACCTCTCATAAACATCAAAATTAATTTATCACAAATTTATCACTCAATACCACCACCTACAAAAATTTATTCCTTAAATTTTATCGGGCCCTTCACGTTGAGGAGCATTTTTCCTCTCTCCCTCTGCCCACTTCAGGGCTTTGATCCCTAACGTATTTGATTTCTCTTCCATTTCTTGAATAGTTTATTTTCAAAACAAAATAAAAATGGTGCCATGCAATTTCCATACCTTGTCAACACTTGTTATCTATTAAATTTCAACAAGGCATGTTTATGTAACTTTTTCCTACTCCATTCTTCCAAACAAAGTTACATGGAAATAGAAAAAATAAATATTTTCCGAATCATTGATATGTTTCAAGACCAAAGGTTCACCAAAAAAATTTTACAATGGCATAAGAAGTAAGTGAAAGAACCAAGGGTTTAAAAATTGAATCGGTCAAGTTTCAATCATCATTTTTAGTAGTTCAATCACCGGTTTGCATCAGTAATGACATCATCATTAGAGTCGAATCGAAAAAAATTGGACCAGTCATACTTAGATTTAATTTATATTGGTGCAACTGGGTTAAATCGAGTTTAACTGAAATTTAATATATAAAAAATTAAATATAACTATCAAGGAATTATTTCTCTAACAAATAATGTGTAATTTGTAGTTTTCAATGCAAGGATTTGCGCAAAAGATCGTTGAGATGATAAAAAGTGATTTGAATTCAAAGGAAGAGCACTAGTTCTCTGACCTATCCCACCTTTGTTCTTTGAAGATTTTATATTCATACACAATTTATGGTTGTTACGGGTTTCTTCTATTCTCATGTCAGCATATATGAAAATTACTCTAATTTTCATAACATCTGCTAGAAATGTGCCAAACACCAAAGCTCATTTGACTTGATGAGATCTTTTGAGCTCACTTAAGTTGCTTGTTAGCATATTGAAAATGAGTATGGACATGAAAGCATGGCATTCAGTGCTGTTGGACCCAGATGAAGAGTGAAAAATCTGGAGATCATATCATGGACATGTTCTTTTTTCTGGGAAACAAAAATATATCTCTCCGTGGATCAGTTTGAGCTTTGCTTTTTTCCTCCATGAAACACTCCTTGGTGCCTACAATTATTCCACCTACAGCATAGGATGAATTTCCTACTACAAGATTTTGTTCATCTTATATTCATTTAATCTTAGTCTCACCCTTTTTTTGTTCCTTACATGCAATGGCCACTTGAAGTTAGGAATCCCTGTGTGAGAAAAGATATTGGGAGACCTCTCTGTCTTTTATGGTGGTGGTGGTAAACCTCACAGATGTTGGAATCACATTTGTAAACCTCTTTACAGATGTTGGAAGGAGAGGAAGTTTACCGACCATCATGAAGGACACATTGCAGAGGCTAGAGGCATTACTGAGGCGCTACTGTGCTGCGGAGGTCAGAGATGGTTAGGGAGGCCAATGGTCTCCGATGAGATGGTTGCGGAGGTCGGAGATGGTTGGATGAGAACGGAGGGTACTCAGATGGTGGATTCGGGGTGGCAGGGCTTTCACTGGAGGAGGAAGGTGGTGAAATTTCCTACAGGAAGGGGTGAGATATGCGTGACGTATAAAATGCGGAATTAAAATAAACAATCTCACAAAAATAAGACATCACAAAATGGCATAAGTGATTTTTAGGTGGAAACCCAAACCGAGTGAAAACCACCACCTAATCCTTTCAAGTTTCCCGATCGACAAAGTCAATCAAATCCACTAAACGAACTACTTAAAATTAGGGTAGTTCAACCTCAGTACAACCATGCTACTTTATACCCGAGGGTAGCATACCTCAAAACCACCCCTCTTCACGAGGAGTATTTTGTCCTTCGATGGAGACGGGAATTTGCAAAATGAATACCCAACACAAGCAAAGATAAAATACAATACAACCTATAGAGCCATAAAGTATATGGTTAAATCTAGCTACTATAGGTAAGGGAACTTCCCTTTGCTAGAAGTGCGTCGACTTGACACGGATGCGTGAACCACACGTCAGTGCTTCATCGCTCTCGTAATCTCGGAGGGAGAGCGGGTGCACAACTAGAAGACATCTCTCAAGATGTGGAATGGCGAAATGGAGAGCAAGATCTTCTCAAGATCAATTTGACACAAATGATGTGGAAATGCTAATGCTTGGTGTGTATTTGCAAGGCAAGGGTCCTCCTCTATTTATAGAGGAGCTAGGAAGGCTTTGGAAGGCCTTAGAAGGCTTCCATAGCCGTTGGGGTTGAACCCAAGGCAAAACAGGCCGTAATCAAAATCATTTATAATTCTGACAGGGTCATCAGATGTCTGGCCCAGGTATCAGACGTCTAGAAAACTAGTTTAATACGTTTAGGAACTAAGTCAAACGTTTGATTCTAGGCGGGTTTCCTTCCTGACTTTCATCAGACCTAAACAGGGTTCTAGTGTAAATCAATCAGACAATGTACAAGACGTCTAGCACTAGGTCTTGAAGTCTGCAAAGCTATTATACTACAGGAATGGATTTCCCAAGGTCCAAACAACTAGATAATCTGACAAAGGTGATCTTGGCTCACAACGAGGCTCAACGGTCACATATCAGACATCTAGGGTCATCTTTGAACGTCTGATAAAAACCTAACTGTTATATTCCTGAACGTTTACTTTGTTAGCCAACGTTCCACTAATTGGACATCTGGCACAACCATCAGACATCTGAACATCTGATTTCATCAGACAGAACCTACTAAGTCCAGCCTAAGTTTTTTGACGTCTGAGTCAACAGTCAGATGTCTTAAAAGGCACTATCACATGTCTGATTTCCAGATTAGACGTCTGATTAAGCTGTCAAAACCCTATTTTAGTTTTCTAAGTTCTCTACAAAAAATCTAAGTATCTTACAGTTGTGCAAGTATTCCTATGACTACTTTAAGGGTTCTTTGAGGCTTTTTAATAAGTAATCTAAGAAAGATAAAGAGCAACAAAAGAAATAAAGACAAATTACAATGAACAAAAAGGGAAATCTATCTTATTCTTCATCTCCTTCCTTCTTCAAGCTTTCCCTCCTTGCGAAGCTCCTCCTCCTCCGTCAAGCTCCTTCAATCCATCCTGGATACGAGCTCGAACTCTGTCTAAACACGTCTCCATTTGCAATTAACTTGAAATCTAAGACTTCAAATGCAAATGTTAAATAACACGTATTTTGTTATCATCAAAATAAATGATCGTGGTGCTCTAGCACCAACAGGTGGGAGGTGAGGTGAGAAGGTGATGTCGTTGGGAGGGGGTGTAGGTTGTGGCTGTGTAATAACCGAGTAGGTTTGAGCTAGTGCTGTCATTATGATTATTTATGGTTTACAATCGTTGTAGTATATGACAAAATAGCTACTAGATTACTACAAATTTTTACTCGGAATAAAAAGTTTTCCCAAGGTCGAACTCAGGGAGCAACTAGAATTCTAGAAGTATAAAAGTTCTCAATTATGTTACAAAAATAAGAAGAGAGAGACAGAGAGAGTTTTGTTGGCTTCTTCTTCTTCTCTCTTCCTTCTTCTCTCTTTTCTTCTTCTTGGTCGTTCCTCTTCTTCTTCTTTTTTCTTTTCTTCCTACCTTGTTCTCTCTTCTTTAACCTGCGGCTGTGGTGATCTGCTTCTTCTTTCTCTTTTCTTTCTTTCTTTCAGCTACAGAGTCTTCTTTTCTTCTTCTTCTCTGCTTCTTTCTTCTATTCTTCTTTCTGTTCTTCTTTTTCTTTCTTTCCTTCTTTCTTTCCTTGCTTGCGGCTGTGTCTTCCTTCTTTTTCTTCTTCTGCTCCATTTCTTTTTCTCTTCTTTTGCTCTAGTCACTGCCCTTCCGTCGTCTGACTTGATGCTCAGACGACTTAACTGTGGGTTGCTACAGTGCGGCTACTTCTCTTCTTCTTCAACTCCTCTCCTTCCTTTCTTCTTCAGCTGCTCAGTGTGGCTAAGGCTTCGGCTGCTTCCCTTCTCTTCTTCTTCCTTAGCTTGCTTCTTCTTCTTCTTTCTTTCCTGCACGCACACACAGTGGTCAGTGCAAAACCTACCCCTACCCCTTCCCCGCGTCTCTCTCTTTCTCAGAATCTCTCTTAGGACTGCTCTCCCAGAGTCGGGTATTCAGGTTTGGGTAGCGCGCCCGAGACCAGGCCCACCGGCGTGCGGTGGTGGGCGAGGAGTGCATAGTCGAGTAGTCAGATCCGGCCCAGACCCGCGGGGCGTGAGCGTGAGCGTGAGCGTGAGCGAGGGCGAGCGAGCACGTGGCGCACTGCGTGCGGGTGAGAGGGACCTGACCCCTATGTATCGAAGGCAATAAGCCCGATGCACTTTTTCAATATAAGTGTGGGCGTGCGGCCGCACACTTACGAGGTGGGACTAAAGTTCCACCTCCAAAATTGGCAGCAGCGAGGCTTGCGACCCAATTGCAGGCCTGGGTGTGTTCGCAGTAGCTTTCCGCGCTGCCTGGGATGTGCTCCTGGGCTGGAGAAATCCTGGAGCTGCAAGCGAAGGAGCTGCAATAGCTCATTAATGGCGACGAGGGGGCTCTGACCCGAAAGGGAAAAGACGGCCTCCCAGCCACATCAGAAAACGTAGGAAGCTTCGCCGGAGTGTGGCGAAGCCAGTGCGGGGGTCAGCGAGGCGTGAGAATGCGTGTGGAGGTAGACCTAGGTCAAACTGTGCCCGGGAAGATGGGTTTGTTCGGGGGGCAGTCGGGCGGTGATTGGCAGTGAATGGAGTGGGGGGAATGGTCGAGTGGAGTGAGGGGGAGCCTCTGGGCTGGTCGGCGAGGGGTGAGGATGTCTGTGGCAGTGGGATGGCCTCGCCGGAGAAGGCGACCGGAGATGGGGATGATGGTGTTGGGCAATGGCAGTCGGGTGGCAAATTAAAAGGGGGAAAATACAAGGGAGAGAGAGAGGAAACTCTGTACTTAGTTACTCGACAAAGGGGGAGAGAGCAACGCCCGGCTCGTGCCTGCCGGAGCTGGGGATGAAGGTGCCCAGGAGGAGGGTATCGGCGACGAGGAGGCAGTCGGAGAGCGCCAGCTGGTACGGCCTAGCGTGGACGATAGGGCAGAGTAAACTCTGCTGCAGGTAGAGCAGCAGAGCGACAAGGAGGAGGAGGAGGAGATCGCCGGAAGCTTCGGGCGCTCTGACCGGAGGAGGAAGAGATGAGAGGTGGGGTATTTCTCCGCCAGAGGAAGCTTGAAGGAGTCAGCAGACCTTGCCTCTCCTTATAAAGACCTTGGCAAGGAGAGGGAAACGAGGTGGCGACGTGCCAGCCTTGCCGGAGAATGGTGGAGAGGATACCCATGCCTTTCGTGCGTTCGCACGAGAGGCATGGTTGATGACAGAGGGCATGGGTGGGTCCCTGCGACAGAGGACGTCGCAGGGAACCCCCCGTCTGTTCTAGAGGACGGCCGCCCTACCCTGCGCGGCGCCATCCTTCGCGGAAGGTCGCCGGAGGCATGGCGCTGTGCAGAAGTGGCAGGGAGGACCGTTCTGTAAAGAATGACGAGAAGTTGGGGGCCTAAATGCAAGGGTTTCAAAAGATAAGGGTCAAAAAGTAAATAGAGAGACCAATTTGTAAAGTCGGTCAAGACGGTCTTTTCCTAGGCTCAGGTTTTTATACCAGACTAATTTGAACCTAAGGATTTTAATGGTGAATTTTTATTTTTGGTTGGACCATGTTTGACTGGTCAATTTGCGCAAAAACCCAAATTAAGTTATTAATTGGGCATGGTTCTCATTTTAGGTCAAAATAGGTTTCAAAGGCCAAATTGAAGGTTCTAAACCCTAGGGAATATTTTTATATGAATTTTAGAGGGTTTATTTGATTTTTATCCTACCTCGAACCTCGTGAATTAAAGTGGATTTGTTTTAGGGTTACAGAATGTCATTTAATTCCTAGAAGTTACTATAACCCTTTTCAGATCAGATCATCCCACTTCCCTTCTTATTAAGCTTGTTTGACTTATGTTTGGATCCTTAATTATCCTGTTTGCATACTTCATTGGTGAAATTGCAGTTTTACCCCTGATGATTTGTTTTATCCTTTAACTCAGAATTCTCTGAGTTAAGCTTCTCTTTGGGTTTTGTAGGAGCTTTTTCACACATATTTGGATTGAATTGTGCTAGTTAGGGTTCATGATGAGGTTCTCATCACTGTGGCAAGGAGAGAAAGGGGAAAAAGGTGGGGACGAGGAGTGACACGCGAGGGAAAAGGTCTCTCGTCTCCATTTTTGTCTTTTTTTTTTTTTTTGGGTGTGAGACATGTGTATCAACTGGTCCCGGTTCACTGGTAAGGTCGGTTAAACCTGGTTTTGGTCGGTTCCACCAATTCAAGACACCCAGTTCAAAAATCAACCGGTTCAATCGATTCTCGATTCAACTAGTTGGACTGGCCAGTTCAATCCAATTTTTAAAACTTTGGAAAGAACCTTTGAAATAATATACACCTGAACACAACCATCAATATCTATTGTCAAAAAAAAAAAGACAACTAATTCAACCATTAATATGTGACAGTCGACCTGTAAATGCAGACAAATTCATACATGCTAGTTTTTAGCCCACAGCAACCGCGAGAGTTTAAAAGTCAAAATCATAATAAAATCATAATAAAAAATATCGAATCATAATCTGGAAAAAAAATCATATGAAAGTCTAACATAATTTTTAATTGATGCATCTTGATATTTGATCAATGAAAAATCAACACATCATACGTTTTAAAATACATTTGAAAAAAAAAATTCAGATGAAAATCTAACACGATTTTCAACCAGTGCATCTTAATTTTCGATCGGTGGAAAACTAACACGCCACACATTCTAAAATGCATTGCGGTGAGAAACACGAATTGAAAATTAAAACACACTGCACATTACAAAATACAATGTCTGGTGTATTTTTATTTCCAATCAGTGTTTTAGATTGGGTTTATACTATATGATTTTGTATTAATTAAAGCCAAAAAGTAGGGAAATGCAGATGGTGATGCAAAAAGTGACGCAAGGGATTTTGTAGGTCTTGTTCTCGTGCTTTACGCAGCATTATGAACATGGGAGCACTTGATAATTAATATTTAATGTAAAAAAACAAAAGAATGTAAGTTTGTTACGTTGTGGGCCTCACCACATTCAAAAAAATCACCACACCACTTTAACCTAAAACGCACAGGTGATAAATAACTTTACACTGATGATAAACTACTTTGCACCAGTAATAAATTATTCCAGGTGATTTTGTACTAGCGATAAATTATTCTAAGGTATCTTTGCACCGGTACAATCTCATTTTACATCGGTGCAAAATTATTCCATGGGTGGTTTCACTCATGCAAAGTGATTTTGACTATAGGTTTAGAATTTAGGGTTTAGGATTTTTGTTTATAGAAAGTGATTTCACGTATTAGAAGTGATTTTTCATTTGAAGTATGATTTTTCCACCTTAGGGTTTAGGGCTTAGTCTTTAATGTTTAAGGTGAAAAACCACCTTTTAAGTGAAAAATCACTTGTCATAAGTGAAGAAACACTTGGAATTTAATTTTACACCGCTGTAATCTTACTTTGCACCGATGTAAGGTAAGATTACACCAGTGCAAAATAATATTGCACCAGTGTAAGGTAAGATTTCATCGGTGTAAAATAATATTACACTGGTATAAAGTAATTTAAAGGAAGATCAGGTGCAATCTTCCTTTGCACCAATGCAAAATTATTTTGCAAGTAAAAAGTGATTTTGCACCGGTGTAAAGTGATTCCGAAGGTAATTTGAGTGATTTGCACCCATATAAAAATGATTTGTTGTTGGTTTCAACAGTGGTGAATTTTACCATTTGTCAGTACTTTTTTATATAACAAAGAGATATATCAAGTAAAGACCACGTTCAAATTGTTGTGTGTCAACTTCTACACCACCCTCTACGTTTCTCAAGAGACAATTAAATACCAATATATTATGTATTATTTCACACTTTTACATAAATATATCTAATATTAATATCTAATAAAAAATAAAGATAAAAAAATCAATAATGAAGATAAAATTTAAAATAAACACACTTGCCAAACGAAGTGCAAGTAAAACAAACAAGGAAAGAATAAAAATAAAAGAAGGGAGAGAGAGGGAGAGGGAGAGGGAGAGAGAGAGAGGGGGGGGGGTGGTTTGTGGGGGTAAGAGAACTTTGAAAAAGAAATGAAAGGTGGAGGATTCAGCGGATCATGATACAGTAGGCAAAGGAAAAGAAAAAATAAATACATAAATAATATCGAAGGAAAATGAATGGGCCAACATGAACAGTACAGCCTGTGTCCACGTCAATTTTATAGTATTATAGATTCCTGGAAATAAAAGCAGCACGTGGTTGCCCCTAGCTAGCTGTTCCACCGAAGACGCCACATTGGATGGATTATGACAGCGAGCATGCGAGAGAGCACGGAGGAGACATTTTTATCTTCCAAGATTTAGGAACAAATGTTAAGAACATTTTGGTCTAGGCGTCTTTCTATAAATTACCAAAAATAAATTAAAAAATGTAGCTCCAATTTCAACTGTCTTGCAGTTGATTAGCCCTGTCGCCTCGACAACGGCTAGTCTTGTACCTCTCTCCCCACCGATCTCTCCATCTAACCCTTCTCATCGTACGATACGATATGATATGCCAACAAGACGTGCAACAGCGACCTTGGAAATTCTCCCTTCGCTTTTTAGGATCGGGAGGAGGAGGAGGAGGAGACTTCAACCTCCACCTCCACCTCCACCTGAAAGCATCCAGCACCCTCTCGGCCATCTGGCGCCGACGACGCATCACCAATCTCTCCGTCCATCTCAGACTTCCGCATTTCCTGCTGACCTTCAGATTCAAATCGGCGATCAGCAGCCCCCTCTCCTCGCGTCTATTGAATGCCGCATCCGCCGTGTATCGGGTGGCCCTTCAACGCCTCCGGAGGAGGAGGCACGCCGTCACCCGTCCGACTCTCATCATTAATCGTTCCAGGTATTTACATGCATACATGCATATCGCATAGGTATTCAAGGAGAATTACCTGAAGGAAGAATCTCCAAATGGAAATACACTGCCCTAAGATGGCGTCGGTTGACGTGAGCCACCGGATTCGTTCTATTTTCTGGAGTTTGAACTATATATTCATTGGAAATTCTTCAGTTCTTACAGGGAAATGCTCCAAACCTTGTTCAGCTTCCTAGGGGCTTAGAATAGGAGAAGCTCTGTTTTATAAGTAATGGAATTGGAGAAAGATGGTGAAGAGATGTACACATCACACAAAGGAAGTCTTTTTTCTAGATTCCACCCTAGTGAGTGTGCATCTTATAAGGGGATTTAAGTTTTACTCTCAGTATAAAGTAGAATGAAGCCCGAAGAATGGATTGGATTTAAATGAATGAATATTTGATTGCCTGGCGGTTCAATTCTCCTCTCTTGTTTGTAGATGAGCTGCTGAAGCTTGAGGATATAGATGAGGATTGCATTCTATGATCATGATAGTGATCCATGTGCATTTGATTTCATTCCCATGGTTGTGTTACATGATCCATGGTCAATTGACATTGTAATGCTATTAGAAGACCACATTAAGTTGTTATTAGCGCGGCGATCAAATCAGCAAACATCATATTGTAATGTTTATTGGAAGCCATGGACATTATATCAACAAACATTTAGCATAAAGATGGTAAGAGATACGAGGGCTAACTGGTTAGGCCGATTTCCGTTATACTTGTCATGGTAAGCGTGTCCATCCTAGTACCTTTTTTCTTCTTTAAGCTTTCATTTCCTCAATCAAGCCTCTATGGCCCATTTGGGTGGATCTTTTTGGATTGGATAAATTACATTTTTATTGTAGCAAAGCTCTTTTTTTATGATTTTAATTTGGGCCTTAACTTTAAGGCCTTTTCTTATTTCAATCAGGCCAAACCTTATCAGATGGGGTGCCCATTGCCCCCTTCAGTCTTGTATTCCATGCCTATACTAAAGATATGATGCTTGAGGATTTTCCTTTCATCAATATGTACAGAGTTTGGGATATGATATTGTGGGAATGTTTATGCAAGTTTCACTGAAGACCAAAGAAAGAGTTAGATGATATGAAAACAAGTGAATCATTTGCTTCTTCTAACTAACAATTGGTTAAATGGCAGTACACTTGATGGTATGGCATTTATAAAGCATCGTCTCCAATATCTAAATCTACAGCCAATTGGCACAAGATTTTCATGAGGGTTCCTTCAAAACAAACCTCAATATCTACATCAATGGCAACCAGTTGCTACCTTTCGATGGAGGTCATTATGGGTGCAGTCCCACTTTTAATTGTGATCCCTAAAATGGTCATTGTATTCTTCCAACCAAGCGATTTCCTTTGCAACAACTTCCTTGCTAGGTCATCATTGTTTCCAATAATGACGCCATTTCAGGGATGGTCTTGCTATTGAGTTTTTTAATGATTTGAGTGTAATTAGGGATGACTCAAAACCGATCAAATGGCCTTTTATAGTTAACAACCTTCAGTTGTAAGATTTGCATTATCTACATGGCCAATCGCATTATGTGATAGTGTCCCATGCAACCATGATACCATGCTTCTGAATCATTATTATTCATCCCAGTACACAATGACATTGAATCAACTCTATATACACAACTGGAATCCATTTATCTATGAAGTAGGGTCACCATTGTTATTCAACATGCTAAGCTTTTCCATATATCCGTGAACAAAAAAACATTTCATGAACTCATTAAAATTGATGAATAAGCCTAACAGAATTTCTGGTAGTGTCTTCTAAATTGCTTGCAAGAGATATCAAGTTGTTGAGTCAGATGGTAAAGCTTTACAGGAGGAGATTGAGACAGGTCTCTAGTATAACAGAGAATCACTTTCACTTCATGCTTGTGAAGTCTACAGCTGAAATAATACACCTTTGCGACATTAGATTGGAGGTTTCTAAAGCTTAGAAGAAAAATCTACAGGTAGTTTTTATCTATCTAGAGAGGACTAATAAATCTGTTCTTTCTGATATACTCTGGAGAATTTTACGTAAGGGAAGGGGAACAATTTTGTACATCAACCTTATAAAGCTCACTTCAGTATGATCATTGGTTTGTTGTCTTTGCTAATCTCAAGTATCAAAAGAGATCTCCAAAAAGATTCCCTTATAAGCATTGGATTTGTGTGCATAGCTGAGGTTTATTACTGAATAAGCCTCGTTCTTTAAGAAAACCAAAAATTAAGTTTAGGGGGGCAAAGTAAAGAAAAGTTGTGTTATGTTTATCAATGAAGGCCTACTAAAACTAAAGGTTTTGATATATATAATTCTTAAAGAAATTAACAAAGGAGGCGACTACCCCTACCTACCCTCCCTAGCTCCACTCGTGATGCACTTCTACATATTCTTATCCACAGTATTCATAATAATCCTTTTGTTTCAATTTACAAGAACACATATGTAACTTTAATACATGTCGAAGAATTTGGAAATAAATTTCATTGAAATAAGATTAAATAGCAAGAACAATCCTTAACCCTTCTTTATATATGGAGAGAATTACAAAGGCAATCTTAAACCTATTAATTAAATTTAGAAATAAGCTCAATTCAAATTCTTACATAATAAGAGATAAAATAACTTTTGCCTAATTTAACTAATCTTAAAACACTCTTTCCTAAATTCTTGAACACTCCTCACTAAGTTGGACCATACAATATCCAACTTGTAGGAAGCACAACAAAATAAGAACTATCCCCTATTGTAGGCATCCAGAGGAGCAAATAGTAATGCAGAGTGTAGCAAAAGTAACAGTCATCGTAGAGTACTAGACATTGTAGCAAAGTAGCAGTAGAACACAATGACTATAGCAATAGTAGTGATCGAAGACAATAAAAGTAGGGCTACAACAAAAGTAGTAGCCACACACTGGGAAACATTCCCCAGAACGTAGTAGTAGATGTGAGATAGCCTTGCTTAAAGTTCCTACCAGTCATCATCTTTAGCTAAGAAGCCAAATGTTGGACTAGAAGTCCTGGCACCTTGGTCTAGAAAAGTAGTAGAAGTTGCATCTATGGCAGCAATAAAGGACTTGTTCTTTAGTAGAAATTGTAGATGTCGTATATCCCATGAAAAAAAAAATCAATTTTTAATGGAAAAGTTCAAGGTATTTGAGGACTTTCCATAAGGGGTGTGTGTGTGGGGGGGGGGGGGGGGATACGAATCGATAGCAACAAGGGGTTCAAAACATAGCATCAGGCCACTTGGATCCCAAGTCAAGCCTGCTGAACCCACAGCTTAGGCCCATGGTGGGTGTGCCCAAACTCATTCAGTGGCACAATGGGCCACAAGTCCAATTGGAGCTCCAAGTCTCTGATTTCACCTAGAGAGGGTTAGATTGAAGCCACGAGGAAGAGCAGGAAGATGATTGGGACAAGTACATGAGTGCGAGGTGCCATGGTCTTACCCTCAGTAGTAGTGGAAGATGATCCAGAAGCCAACATCATGATCCGCAAGGTTGCTCATGCAAACCTGTACTAAGAGACACAAAGATATGCACACGGCTCACGTGCACAAGAAGAGATTACATGTGAAGGCACATGGAGTAGCATGCATGTGCACGTGAGTTCACAGTAGGAGGCACACAGATGCATGTGAGGTCAGCATAGATCATACGCTAGCGCACATAGGGCTAATGTAGATAGCACACTAGTGTACGCAAACTGATGCAAATCACACCATGATGTGCTGGTGCGCTAGTGCACGTAATTGTGTTGGGTAGTAGTGTGCATGGCTTGCGCATGGGGAGAGGGCAACGGTGTGTTGTTTGCGCATGGAGAAGACAAATCATGCAGGTGCACATATGGACTAGGCAGCACGTGTGGCTTGCACACAAACAGGAGAACCCACACCGAGGGAGACCCACACGTATGTGCTACAACCATGAAAATGAAATGCAATGATGGCACACACACAGAGGAGAACATGAGTAGGGTTTGAGAAATTATGTGGGATTGTTACCACTCAAATACCATGTTAGAGAATTTAGAAATAGATTTTATTAGAATGAGATTTAATAACAAGAACAATCCCTAACTTCTCTTTATATACGGACAGAATTACAAAAGCAATTTTAATTTTACTAACTAAATTTAGAAATAAGGTCAATCACATCAAATACTATTCAAATGAAAAACCTACAAAATAGAAAGAGATAAACAACTTTTTCTTAATTTAACTAATCGTAGGATACTCTTTCTTAAATTCTCTAATAAGATATTTTACTTTTTCCCGCTTGTTTCTATGACAAGAAAAACACATGAAAACTTGGCTAAACGGTATCACAGTTCTCCTACTTTTATTTTCCATGCTTTCATTCTGACCTTGTAACTTATTTACCCTTTGTTTCAAGGCGCAAAGACCTCCTAAGGCAGAATGTATCCACCCTTCCTCACAATAGGGGGAAGAATGTTTTTCTTTACGTCAACCACATGGCTCTATCTTTTCTGAAAATTAAGTTGCGTAGAACCTGAAAAATGAATGAGATTAGAAAATATCTGGCCTAAAACAATACAAACAAGCATATAGAAATCCACTTTCAACAATTGTTTGGTTTGAGACATTTGATAAATGTTACAAATAGACGTCAAAAATACGGGATAGCAAAATGACAGAATTTTGTTGGATTCCTTTTCTTTTCTAACCATGAGGATCATAATGAACTATAAATTATTTTCTTCAGTTATTCTCTATGCAAAAGTTATTTAGCTTGAGCCAAAAACTTATGTAGATGCATTTAGATATGTTTACATTCTCAGAATATGATCGATAAGATATTCATGTTCATTGAATCTGACTCTAGTTGTAATTTCTGATTAGGAGATTGTCAAGTTCTCATCAAGATTACAAACTTAAGACAAACAATTTTCTACGGTCCTTGCTCAAGCTTTTGATGATGCAACTGCCAACGTTGAGAAGTAGAAGAGTCCAAAATGTCGTTCGGTTTGCTTTCATTGTTCTAGTGATTTGGTTTGGTATGAGTTGCTTCAATTCAGGTAATTATTCCATGAAGAGGATTGATTTGATCAAGTGGAGTAAATTGTTTATAGATGGTATTTGAATTTTTTTCTCATAATATAATTACTGGCCTTTGAGAATGTGTATGAATTTATTCTTTTGGTAGCTTGTCTAGTCCCAGTTTCCATTTTTTCTTTTGTTTTAGTCATGTTTCTACACAGCAAAAGTCCTCACAAAGAAAACTTTATGTGCAATATTCGAATGGGTGAAATGGATATGAATATGGTGTACCATATCATTAATCATCTTTAGTTATGGATGAATCGATACAAGCTTGTTCTCGTGTTTAGAAACCCATTTATTGGTATGGATTGGGTACAGATACTAATGCAGATAATCTTAGATATAATGATTTCCGTGTTCTTGTCAGGAACCCATTAATGTGGGAAAATAAGCGCACGAGGTACCTTCTAAAGGCCTTCAAATCTTATTGATTTGTAGTGGATATTGATTCCCAATAGGCTAAAGATGATACAACAGGTAAAGCTCATCATCCGAGGTTGATCCTGCCCCCTAGGTACTTATTTGACATGCAATCTTATGCATGGCATGGCAATAATTATTACTAAGCGTGGGAAGATTACAAAAGTATAAAATAAGTAGAAATAAAATCCTTTTCATGGAGTCCTCCTTTATTGTACCTTTGGATCTTATGATCGACTGGGTTTCATCAAAGTTTTGAACCTCATAAATTAAGGATCCCAAACTCCTAAGTGGATATATGGATGACTTGCCAAGTCCAATAAAAAAGGTCTTACGAAGGCCTAAGAAGAACCCATTAAGAAGCCTATAAAGGCTCTCATAATAGAATGAGATAGGGCAAAGGCTTAATATTTTAAGATTCATCTGACTGGCAAATGGTCATATGGATTCAACCCCAGCAATCCACCTAGAAGGATATACAGATAGTCGGGCACTTTAGCTGACTATGAAGATTCGGCATATCCAGCTATACGAAGATTCAACATATGCGACTAGAAAAATAGATGGATAGTTGGACACTCAAGCAAACTATATAGTCAGGCGAATTAACAAATGACCATATTCGACAAATGCCTATGCAATCTGTTACCCCACCATCACAAACCCTACTGAACGTGGGTGATGTTCACCTAAACATGTGCAATGTGGTAATAATTTGCCCAACCATTATAGAATTCCAGAGAAAGAGAGCAAAGAGAAGAAAGCATTCTTGTATTCTTTAATTTTTCATACCTAGTACAATTCCAAGGGTATATGTTAGGTCCCAATTTTTCCCCAAAGTGATTTGGGTTGCACATAGTCAACTAATTGATTATTAAACCCATTGGTCTCATAACTTAATAAACATATCAATTTTCACATGGCATACAAATTCGAATGAATAGCAAAAAAAATAGTATCACCAAATATGTGCGGAAAAACAAAAATAATCAAAATAACCATGATGATATATCGCAGTGCATTATATAAAACATCACAGGAGCCAATAATGTTTATAGTTCATACTTACGTCAACCGTTAATTATTACAACATTGTAGTAACAAAAGCAAGATCCAGTTGCAATGTACAAAACAAACATGGCCTACAAGTAATAGAAACTATAAAAGTACTAACCATGCCACGGTCGCAATCTCCATCGGGGCCTCTTGTCACACGTCAGTGGGAGGGTCCCACAACCATGCTAGGTGTAGCAGCTCTGGGCCTTCACACCCAGGAGAGCTTGGCAAGAACAGTACCTCACCAGTGCCAAGTAACTGAATTCCATCCTGCTCATAGCCGTAGTAGGGTCATACGACCTCGGGACTTGAAAATAGGCCACCAAGTAAGGATAAACCAATCAACTCTGTAGGGAAAAACTATGTGTATCACAAGAAACAATGGATAGCGTACGATGTATCACAACCTAACTAAGCTAACTACCCCATTCCAACATTTTTTTCACACTTACATTGCAGTTATTATTATTCTCTCACTCGCCTTAGGGGATCAAATTCTCAAAATCATTCCTCTCTACTAGAGAAGATGTTAGCGTATCCTTCTCTTGAATCACAACCTGTTAGTCCTTCCCTGGTTAGGTTAGAGACTAGCAATGCCAGTGATCCTCACATAAGACGTACCCATTCTCTCACCATGAGAACGTTTTCTAACTTCAATTAGAGGACTCAAACCTCTTGGAAGCTATCTAGGCAAAATACTTCACGGATGGAACAAGCAAACTCAAGTCAAGTCTCACAAAGTTCGGTCATCAATCGTTCTAGATCATTCCAGATCATAATACAGGGCTAGTAAGACATTATCAGGTCACATCAATGCTTCCTCTAGGAGCTCGCACTCCGAATGTGCCCTCTCAATCCATCATCAGACGAGGTCCCCACCATCCCTCGTGGTACCCCAGCGTCATCCGCTCTTGTGGGTGCCTACGAAGCTTATCATTACGAGTACAAGGTATCCCAACGTCATCTACTCTTGCAAACGGCTACGGAGATTATCGCTACAAGTACCTCATATTGGGTACGTTCGAGTACCTCATTTCGATGATAGCCCATAGCTCGTCACTGCGATCGAGAACTATTCAAGTTCCAAGGTTCATCGCCAATAGCCACTAGCTACCCCAATTTCCTGGGTCTTTAACCCACATCAATGAGCCCATGGCTCAAAGGTCGAGGTGTTTAACCTTACAAGTTCACCTATTATGACCTAGTGATCTCAATCATTTTCGTTTATGATCTTGGTTACCCAAATTCCCACATTCCTATGGTTAAGCACGAACCATTTGGGGTTCCATTCCAAACCCTCAAACTCGAGTTCTAGACTCTAAACAGAGTCTAATTCATTCCTCCTTTGATATTTGGGTTGGACGTAACCAATTAAATCAGGTTCTTAGTCCTTGTGAGGAGTGTCTACACAAAATAGGACCACATACCCCTTATCAAACGTCTAACCTTAGTGTCAGACGTCCTAAATGTCAGAATAAGACTTCTAACCAATGATCAAACATCTCTTAATGAAGTAGTAGCAAGACCCTATTCCTAACTTCAACATCAAACATCCAGATTCAATGACAAACGTCAAGAGGCCATCATTAGATGTTTGTACCAATGGATCAGACGTCCACTGCACAATGCCTCATCCCTGGAGCTGGAACAAGCTACATGGGACGTCCAGACTGCCAATTAGATGTCCAAATGGACTGATCAGACGTCTGACTATATTGTCAAACGTCCACTGATCAGGGTGTTCTTTCTAGAGTTGGAATTTTGTTACAGGGGATGTCTAACATACAAGTCAAATGTCCAGGTTTGGTTGATCAGGCATCTAACCATAATGTCAGATGTCTAATCTGCATTCCAGAACTATTATCTATTCTGAAATGCAATCCCTGTTGTACCCACTAGCAATCACACATTCTTAACCCCTATAAATCATCATTTACCACATCTACTCAAACTGTAAACACAAATCACCAAGACTTTTGTCGATTTCAACATCCCTAATCAAATCCCCAAGTTTATCCTAATGCACATGCTCATAATGTTTTTCATCGAATCTAAAACGTACACATTGATTCATTCACATGCACTAACATTAAATGTTCAATATCGCTTCCATTCCACGATCTAACCATAGGAAACCAAAAGAAATCTTGAGGAGAGGGGATCCCTACCTCATAGCTTGATGCAAGCTCTCCTTTCCTCATCCTCCTAGCTGCAAGAGCACCAACAACAACAACAGCAGCAACAATAACAGTAGCAGTTGCTACTCCTCTTCATCTCTTCTTGCTGCCAGCAGTGGAGAGTGAGTAGAGAGAGAGAGAGAGAGAGAGCACGGAGAGAGAATGACAATGGTGGTGGTGGAAAATGCAAATGAGGATGAAAGGCAAATGTAATG
The DNA here is from genome assembly GCA_037157565.1 of Thalassia testudinum. Classification (NCBI taxonomy): domain Eukaryota; kingdom Viridiplantae; phylum Streptophyta; class Magnoliopsida; order Alismatales; family Hydrocharitaceae; genus Thalassia; species Thalassia testudinum. Next base: position 3,608,833 of record JAZHRO010000061.1, read on the forward strand.
CAAATGAAAGGGGATATGCCTCATTTAAAATAAACAATTGGGCAAATATAAAATCCACCCAGTTATCAGCACCACGTTACCAACAAGGCCACCAAATCAAGTTGTCCACATTTATCCCCTCAGCCATTAACGTTTCAATATTACATCCATTCACACTCCAATTTTCAAGAATTCAATACCTGGTTACTCCTTGATCCCAACACTTAGCCTTAATTAAGGGTTTGATTAGTTCCAAAGACATCATTAAAATTTCAAACCCTTACACCTTAACCCCCTTAAAAAGATTTCGTCCGCGAAATCAGACATACCTCAAGTCTAGAAGAGGTGGGGGTGCTTAACCAACATCTCCGCTTCAGGCTCCCATGTAGCCTCTTCAAACTTCTGGTTGTGCCATAGTACCTTTACTTAAGGGACATCCTTGTTGCAAAGTCTCTTTGTCACTCGGTTGAGGATCTACACTGGCTTGTCTTCATAGCTGAGGTTGGGCTTAATCCACAAATCATCGATGCGCACCACATGGCTCCTGTCTGCTACATATTTCCTCGGTGTAGATAAATGGAACACAATATGCATCGCTAACAGGTGCTGAGCTGGAGCCAAACAATATGCTAACTGGTTGATCTACTCGATGATCTTGAATGGACCCACATACTATGGTCTTACCTTCCCTTTGATCCCAAAATGATGGATCCCTCTCATTGGCGATACATGAAGAAACACCATGTCTCCAACCTGGAATTGCAAATCTCACCAATAACGATCACTATAACTCTTCTGACTAGATCTGGAGGCCAAGAGCTTTCTTCTAATGAAACCAACTTTCACTATAATCTACTGCACCAGTTCGGGACCTCAAACAAATTTCTCCCCTATTTCTACCCTACTAATCGACAAAGAACACTTTCGCCCATATAATGCTTCAAAGGGTGACATGACTATACTAGCAAGATAGATATTGTTATAGGTGAACTCAACCAACGACAAGTGGTCCTTCCATGATCCCTGCCACTCCAATGCACAGGATCCCAACAGGTCCTCCAAAGTCTAGTAGTCCACTCTGACTGTCCATCAATCTGAGGATGATAAGCCAAATTGAACTTCAACTTGGTACCCAAGGCTTCCTAAAGGTTAACCCAAAAGTGCAATACGAATCTTGGATCATGATCCGATACAATATTCTTGGGAACCCCATGATGTCAAACAGTCTCCCTGACATACAGCTTAGCCAACTAACTCTGCTTGTGGGTGGTCTTGATTACCAAGAAATGAGCTGACTTAGACAATCAGTCCATAATGAGCTAGATGACATCATGCCCTCATGCAGTCCTCAGCAACCCTACCACAAAATCCACAATGATATTCTCCCATTTCCACTTTAGCACAGGGAGAGACTACAGCAAACCTGCTGAGATCTGGTGCTCAACCTTCACCTATTGGCAAGTCAGACACCAACTGATGTAGCGTGCCACATCCTGCTTCATGACTTTCCACCAGAAACCCTTTATGATGTTCTTATACATGCGGGTGCTCCCCGAATGTATAGTCAACTTGGAGTTGTGCATCTCAAAGAATAACTACCTTCTTAGTGTTTCATTCCGAGGCACACACAACCACCCTCGAAAGAAAAGCACTCCATCCACAAGAGAGAAGTCTTGTGATTTCCCAGTCATGACTCTATCTAGACCAACTTAGGATCAACCAATTGCATTACTTTGATCTATGTGATCAGTTCTGACTGCAGTCTACGCAACATTGTAAGAATGCCTAAGAAATTCTGGTTAATGACTAGCTTCCATTCACTGATCTCAGTAAGACAATTCCGCTCCTAAACTTGGAGTTGTGCCACCAGCACTGCTGAATTTTAGCTTAGAGCATCAACCACTACATTGCCCTTGCCTAGATGGTATTGAATCCTACAGTCATAATCTTTTGACAAAGTCATCCAACGATACTTCCTCATATTAAGCTCCTTCTGGGAGAAGATGTACTTAAGGCTCTTGTGATCAATGAAAATATCAAAAGTTTCACCATAAAGGTAATGTCTCCACACCTTGAGTGTAAAAATGACAGCTACCAACTCAAGGTCATGTGTCTGGTAGTTCTTCTCATGATCTCACAATTGCCGAGAAGCATAGGCAATCACCCAACCGCTCTGTATCAACACATAGTAAAGTCCTAAATAGGACGCATCACTATATACCATGAAGCTGCCACTTCCTGATGGAAGAGTCAATATCAATGCCGACGTCAATCTCTACTTAAACTCTTGGAAGCTCTACTCGCATTCCTAAGTCCACATGAAGCTAACCCATTTCTTTGTCAAGCTCATCAATGGGACCGCTATCTTCGCGAAGTCCAAGATGAAGCATCAATAATATCCAACCAACCCCAAGAAGCTTCGAATATCAATCACTGACTTCGATTGAGGCCACTGCAATACCGCCTCAATACCCCACCTATTTACAAGAAAAGTAAAGAAGATAAGAGGAAAGGTTACTCCGACTCTGTCAAAATAGACACAAGGCCTTCGTACTCATTGTCCTCTACAGCTGGAGCCGACTCACTTGGCCCCTAGGTCACAGACAATCCTCCTAGCTAGGTATGGATGTGAGGTTGTGTCATCTCCTTCTCAGGTTGAGTACAAAGTCAACGAAGTCCTTCTTGCCCTCCTTGAAGGGGAGCCTTCCAACCTTCCTTTTGAGGTAGAGCTCCAAAGGTATCTTGGCCCTCCTCAACAGATTAATCCTCACCGCCAATGTCAGTCAATAATTCGAAATTTTCCCTTGTCCATTTTTGGCCCCCTCTTCCTCCTCCTTTACCCCCTTAGGCTTCCCATCGCTATGTGGCAGAGAGAGCTAATGATCTTCAAATGGGAGCTCGATCCTCAATGAGACTCTCCTGGGTCTAGTGATCATACTCCAGGTCAAACCTCTTAAAGGACCAACCCAAGAAGTCATCCAACCTCACGACCCCACCGCCAGGGATAAACTAGGAGGCCACTAGGACATACTTGCCGATGTTCTCCATCATTCTCCTCCTGCTCTCAACCATGGACAGATCCTTAGCAAAGTGCCTCATTACCTTCTTGGGTGTCATCTCCTGCCACCTTTCCTCATTGAGGACATGAACTTTATTGGACTACTCTTCTCAGTAATCTGCAGTAGCCTCCAAAGCTCTCTCTTTTGCAGCCAATGCCTTATTAAGGCAAGTAATCGTCCCCTCCTCCGCTTGGAGAGACACCTGCATTTGTGCTCTTTCCTCCACCACAAAATGGAGCCTTGAGTGTTCCTTCATATTATTCGAAGGCAGACCATTTCCCTCCCTCATAAAGCCCCCACTACTCCCCCATCTTTGAGGCATCTAGTAAGAGAGTCGACAATCACTCCTCAAGGACAACCATCTTCTTATAGTGGCCCTCGAAAAAAGAGTGGACTTCCATCATCATCCAATAATTATCCTCGACTTCCTTTCATGCGCATGAAAGAAATGACCAGCTATTCGCTTTGCTCACTGAGTAGTCACCAGCTGAGAGGTTAGGGCATTATTTGAGGCCCTTTTGACCCTGAGTTGCTCCAAAGTAGTAGACACTTCTACCTCCACCTTCTCTTCGGTGGTAAGAGCATCGTCAAGCTGGCAAGCGATTGCATGGGTATCCACCAGCACCACCTTTGCCCAGCTGGCCGCCTGATCAATGGCATATGACTGGGACCACTCAAATGACCCCAAAATAGTATGACAGCAAACATGTCTCCCAAAAAGAATGTCCTTCCCAACAACATCTACCTACAAAAATGCAGAACATACATGTGTACCTATCTTGCATGGCAAATCTAGAGAATTTGAGGGGAAATGAGGAGGCTTACCACACATAGGCAGTTGTTGTAAACGTGCCACATATTAGATGGAGCGTGTGGTAGGCATGCCCAGTCTATTAAAGAATTGAGATACAACAAAATCGTATGCTTAGTTGAAAGTATCACCACTAGAAAGCGTCTAGCAGAACCTCGGTGCCTCGCTTAGTTGGCACCTCCCCAGACATGGGATCCAAGAGAATACTTTGTTGGACAGCCTTCACATTTTTCAGCACTTCCACCTTCTACACGAAAGTTGTGGTAGGGTGGATAGAGGCCTTGAACAATTCCACCCCTACTTGCCTTCTCTCCTTCTCAGGCTCCGCTGTAGGCAGATGCGGCTCCCCCCTATCTCCTCCACTGGCCCGACGACAGGTGAACATTGAGGCCTCGAAAGGAGTGACACCCCTGTAACTTCCTCTTCCTCCAAAATAAAGCCTTTAATGAGGCCAAAAATAGCCTCAAAAGCTCCAAACTCTCCCCAACTAGAAGGGTCCATGGGATTCAGTGGCCAATGGAGTTGCGATGCATCAACACCAACCCTACAGGCCTTATCCTGTATTCAAGGGACACATCTACATCCCCCCTCCCCCCCCATAGGCTCACCTAGTTGTCTGACAACTCAGGCAGAAGTTTTACATCTCCCTCTGGTGCAAATCTCCTCGTCTCAACCCTCTTTGGTTGTGTCTCCATAGCTGGTTGTGCAGATGAGGTAGTCTCCCCAATGGAGGCGAGCATTGAGACGATTACCACCTTGGACATGGGCATAGAGGTCCTCTCTACCTAGGAAGCATCCCTAAACAAAGAGGAAGCGCTCCTACGTGAAGCACTACCAGAGGAATTCGACGAGGCCTTTGTTGACTCAGGAGGATGGATAGCACTGACTTTCCTCCTCTTCTCCTGATGCTTCTCCACTTGATATCCAGGGGCGCTCCTCCATTGCATCCTTTCTCTTCTCAAGACGCTCCTCCTCCTGAGAAGGACGCCTTTCCTTTTGCTCTTCAGGACAGATCATAGCCTAAGAAGGGCTTCCTTCCCCTTGGCCTCTCCTCTTCCTCGAAGGATCTACCTTGGTAAACGAGTGGAAGGCTGCAAAACAAAATAAAGTCAAAATTAGCCCGCATCGAGGAAAACTACCATCAACTCCTCACTTACTTGGCATCAGGTATGAATCTGCTACCCACAACAACACCGTCCATGCTTCTCTCCACCTCAAATCAACCCAGGAAATGTCCCCAAAATTGGCTATCTTATCTACATCTGCCAAGCAAAGGAATCTAGATGCTCTAAAGTTGGCAATAGGTCCTTGGTAGGTGATCCTTGCCGAGAGCTGGAGACAGTCAAAGGATCTCCATTATAGACCATAAAGAATTGGTGGTCCTATCCTTTCAAACTGTTTGGCAAGTCCACTAACCTATATTTATTCTGCCTACAATAGAAGGTGTACATCCCAAAAGAAAGTTTCCCCTTCATCACCTTTAGGGGCATCAGCCCAAAAGGTATACAGAAATGCCCCAACTGAAGACACACACTGAAATGGAAGCAAAAACTACAAAAGCAAGTAGAACCAGCCAACAGTTCAAGCTAAGTTGGGACGAAGCCAAATGGTAGTATGACAAGAATGCTATGATAAATGGATTAAGGGGGATCCTCAACCCATGTTCAATGGCGTATCTACAAATGAAAAATGTGTCGATTTTCCTGAGTGAACGAAGACGAAGGTCATCACCCAAGACCTCAAATTTAACATGACCTAAGTCATGTTCTTTAAGAAAGTTACTAATACTAGAATGACTACACATAGCAAAACTAAAAGTATAAAAAGCAAGAGTCTCCTCAGAAAATGTACCATAGGTGGAGGGACCCTCACCTTTGCCAGCAATACCCACCATCTCTCAAAGTTTAGTCAAAGAAATCAGCCGACTTTAGATAGGTAGAATGAAACAAATTCCACCTACTCCAGACGGCTCTGATGGCAGTGAGATCCCACAAGGAGTTCCAAGTTCTCTACATGAGATTAACTCTCCAAAAAAAGAGCATTTACTGCCCACCAACCTACTATTTACAGTCGAGGAGGGGCAAGTGAAAGGTCGCGTAATTCCTTCCAACCAACATCGTGTTAACATTAAATGCCGAAATGCCGACAACAGATTTATTGCCTCCTAATAAATGAGAATGTGACACGTCACCTCAATTATTGAATAGTGATGATGCTTACATTATCTATACGCCACCATGACAAGTTGCCGTGTGAGGTGATGGTTAACCACCACCTACCAAATTTAAGCTAAGTAAACACCGCCCAATGGAGGCCAATTTTAAAACTTGGGTAACCAGAACTTAATCACTTAAACAAAAAAGGCAAGGAAATCCATTCATATGTCGTCGAGAGCAAGTTTAATCCCCATAAGTTTTTATCCCCTACTTAAGTAATCACCAGCCTGAAAAAGAGCAGGAGCTGACTGCTGAGGGCAACATGAGGGATAAAAAATTGTTACTCACTTAGTTTAACATAACTAAAAGAGGGGGGACAACAAAAGATAGAGGAAAAATTCCTCTTATGTGCCCAATAGAAAGAGACCCATATAGTTCCATTAACTAAAAGCTTGAATCAAGCCTTAACCAAAATAAGGGAAACCCCCCTACCCTTTTAAGGTAAGCGAATCTATCACCTCAAAAGTCGATTAGCATACCAGTAATAAAGGCCAAACAACCATCGCCAAAACCAACCTTGCAAACAGAAGCTTCCCGCCTAGAATAAGCAATCTATATATTATCCGATTAACATCAAATTAGGCAACAGGTCTTATCGAAGTCCAGGAAAAAGATTCAAGCTGACCTGACCTTGTCGATCAATGAGATGGGTGAGGTGGACCAATCTTGGAAGAAGTTCACCCAAACATCCATTAAGCACCACCAACATAGTCTAATCCAGTCGTGATGAAATCAAAGAAACAAACAAATTGTGTACATTACAAAAGCACATGAACGTTACGAAAGGATAATGTCCGACAATCTCAATATATATAGGGAGATAAGGTTACCGAAAATTTCAAGAGGTACCCTATCAAAAAACATGTAAATGTGCTATATAAGACATGTGAAAGTGCATAAGAAAAATACTTATTGTACTCTCTCTATTCTAGAGGACTTAGTAAAAACTTTGAATGTCAGATCCCCTCCATAGACATATATCTATCAAACGATGAAACTGGATTAATAATTCATGTACTAATTTGTGCAATTGTTTCGATTTTATTGGTTAAATCCTCATCCAACCATAAACTCTACAGGGGTTTTCTTGACTTCTCCAATCACGTACCATGCATGCAAATGTTCAAAATACATGTATATGTACTTGCATGCATACATCTCCGTATTTACACAAATTAAGCACACGACTGAATGCATGCATGCATGTCAACGTGACCGCATGAGTGTCTTCTAATAATCTTCCGGTTGACTGATCGATCCCAGTCCTCCGTCGGTGGTGGCTCCTATCCGGCATCGATCCTCTCGGGATTCGACATGCAGACGCGCGCTTACGATCGTTCTTAACGTGAGCACAAACCTCAATTATTAGAACATATAACTGCTGAGGTTGGTAAAGAATGATTAAGCAATTAATTAACTAATTAACTAGCTAACAACTATCTACATCGATAACCATGCATGGTCACGATCATAAGCGCATGCATGATGGGCGTCGCCGGTCCCGAGCTTAGTCCAAGGGCATCGCACACGAGGTGGTTGGCGAAGTTCAATCCAGCTGCATTACGTATAGTATTATTAACTAATTAAAAATCAACATACCGTAAAATGGTCTCCTTGATTAATTGGTATCGTGATTTTGACGCAAGGGGCCCAAGTTTGAGTCACCACGGTCCAGTTTCTGGCTCATAGAAAGAAAGGTTTCCTTAAGTTATGATTTTTTTAGTTAATTAGTGAATTTAAATGCAGGGATCGATGTTGGTGCTACACCTGAACCCTGTTCAAATCTGAGGTTACAGCAAACATTGAGAGGTGGATTAGGGACCGGCATTATGCTAAAACAATAATCGCACCTCTCAGTACAGAGACGAGGCCTTCATATAGGCCTGAGATATTTACAGTCATAACCCAACACATGTCTATATTTATATTTATATATACATCAAAACATCCCCCCAAAGCTTGAAGCAGGTGAAAGAAGCTGCAAGTTGGCACGAAATCCTTTGAATTTTGCCGCTGTCAGTGGCTTTGTGAACTCATCTGCTATTTGATGATCTGTACCGACAAACTGATCGAACAAGCATGTCTATCTTTGCCACCTTCTCAGGAATCAATTTCTACATATTTAGTGCAAGCATAAAATATCGGCTTTGCAGTAAGATACGTAGCTCCAATGTTATCACGTAAAAATAATGGTGGCTGTGGTAATGAAATACGAATCTCCTGAAATAGGGACTCTAACCAAGTGATTTCTGAAGTGCAATCGGCAACAACTCGGTATTCAGCTTCAGTGCCACTTTGTGCCACTGTAGTTTGTTTCTTTGATGGCCAGCTGATTGTTATGTGACCCAAGAAGACAATGTATCCGGAAGTTGAGCAAAGATCATCAATAGAGGTTGCCCAATCCTCGTCGGAGTAAGCGAGTAGTTGCAGAGAGTCAATACAGGAAATTTTAATGCCATAGTCAAGGGTACCTTTTAGATATCTTAGCAGTCGTTTTGAAGCATCAAAGTGGGCTGAAGTTGGACTTTGCATAAACTGAGAGAGTTTGTTCACAATAAAATTAATATTCAGACTTGTGAGAGTAAGTACTGCAAAGATCCGATGAGATGTCTATACAGAGATGGATTAGCTAGAGGGTCATCGTGGTCCTTAGTTAATGTACGATGAAGAGCTGGTGTTAGGGGGGTTTGAACTGGTTTCGAATCCACCATTTTTGCCCCGTGTAGAATTTCTTCTAAGTAGCGTTGTTGAGAGATCTGTAGTTGACCATGAGTGGAAGAAATCTGAACACCGAAAAAATAAGTGAGTTGTCCTAAGTTCCGTACAAGGAATTCATTCGTTAATCATACAAGAAAATCCTCCATTTGGAGCATCAGCAGAACTGATGACAAGAATGTCATCAACATATATCAAAAAATAAAGTTGACACTTACAAGAATTGAATATGAAGAGGCTGCTATTAGTCTTAGATCCAAAAACTCCATTAACCACCAGAAAAGTACCAAGGCGATGAAACTAAGCACGTGATGCTTGCTTGAGACCATACAAAGACTTGTTAAGTCGACAAATTCAAGTGGGATGGTCCTTGTCAAGAAAATCTTGTGGTCGATGCATATAAACTTCATCTAAGCACCCATGTAGGAAGGCATTGTGGATATCAAGTTGATGTAAATTCCAATTGTTGACGGCTGCTAAACTAAAAAGTCTCGTAGTAGTATGTTTTATCACATGACTAAAAGTTTCAAAATAATCACAACCCTCTTGTTGATGAAAGCCCTTAGCAACTAATTGTGCTTTAAACCTCTCAATTGTACCATCAAGGTTCAATTGAAATATTTAAATAATACGGAAGTAATAATATCAAAGTATAAGAAATCAAGGAACATTTGGATTTACGTGAAAAACTCACTCACGACAAGCGAGGAGAAAATCATGAGAGAAGGTACCGACATGACACTAATTTGTATTTCTTCTTCTCAAATGAATAGGTGAGAGGTACACGCCTATTTATAGACCACCACTTACACAAGAAATCCGCACCTTCCAATGTGACACTAAACCTACAACTCAATTCTCTCAACACTCCCCCTCAAGTGGAGCATGGAATGCTCAACTTATAATACAAATAAACCCACTCTATATAGCAGACCAAGCAACACTCTAGACTGGTTCTAGCTTAAAGGCGGAAACACAGGTTGAAGCTGCTGAACGAACTATAGTTGGCTCTAAAGATCTGGTGCTGGTGGCTCCCCATTCAGTATCCCTAAAATTGGGTCTTCTTCTGAAAACTTCGAAGGTGGATCTCTCTTTATAGAGTCTACATAACTGGATCTCCCATATAGAAACCTAAAATGAGTTCTTCCTCTCAAGACCTCGAAACTCTGGACCTCCCATAGTTTGGTTTCTCATGTGGAGTCCATGAATAAAAAGGACTCCCAAATGGAGGTGATTATAACAAACTCCCACACTGCCTCTTTCTCCCATACTTGTATGGGAGAAGAAAAAATAAAACAAGAATAAAACAATAAAAGTTAGAGAAGACCTCTGCATATCTTCTTCTCTCATGAATAAACCTCATCATTTTTTAAATTTTTTTTCATTTTCATTTTTTTTCTTTTTCTTTTTTTTTCATTTTCCTTTCTCTCCTCTTTTTTTTTGTTTATCCTTTTTTTACTTCTCTCTATCTCTTTTTTTTTCTTATTTAAAAGAGGCTAAACACATCAAGTGACAAAAAGACCTCAGCTTAGGTTTCAGCAGGAACCCAACTGATCATGACGCTCCAACATCCTCGTCACCATCGCCTCGATCTCCTTCATCGAGCTCCTCCAGCAACCTGCCACCTTGGGCATTGCATGTGCCACCTCCTCGCCAGATTGACATTGTTCTCGCGAGATCTCCGTCGAAATCTGTGCCTCCATCGGTGACGACAACCCCCCCTTGTCAACCGCAACCGCGTCAACCACTGGGAGGACCTCCACACAACCACCATCGGTATCTTCCGCTGACTGCTCCGCAACAGCGTCCACTCCGATCGCATCACCTCACCTCCGCCGCCGATGGATGATGGTGGAGTCAGAGCCGAGCCGCCTCCTCCAGGCGATGCTCCTAAGGAGATCGAACAGCACCTAACTGCTCAGGAGATCGAGAGTTGCCACAACGCTTAGGGCTTTGGGAGCCACCTCAACGCCATCACCACCCTTGTTGCTGCGTCATCAGGGGGCACCTCTGACCCCCAACGCCTCGTGTTGCCCTCGCACTCTTTCTCACTCACAACACCACATGCAGGAGAGTGGATCGAGGCCTCCATCGCCATGCACTCTACCGCCAGTGCCATCACCGCCATCACCTTCTTCTGATCGATGCCATGACCTCCAACGACTAGTGTAGGGGTCGCACTAGCCCTAGCGACGGCCACAGTGCTACCAACATAGTCGATAAGGACTCCATCGCCCCTGTCTCTAATAGGATCGATCTCCTCCTCTTCATTCTCTCTTCAAATAAACAAAACTCCCAAGAAAGATAAAGTTGATAATCTAAAAATAATGGAATAATAACCTAAGAAAGAACTGTTCCGATACCAAGTTAAAATATTTAAATAACGCAGAAGTAATAATATCAAAGCATAAGAAATCAAAAAACCTTATGTTTACGTGGAAACCCCACTCACAATAAGCGGAGAGAAAACCACAGGAGAAGGCCCCAATAGTACACTGATTTGTATTTCTTCTTCTCAAATGAACAAATGAGGGATACATGCCTATTTATAGGCCACCACTCACACAATAAATCAACATCTTCCAATGTAACACTAAACCTACAACTCAATTCTCTCAACATGTTCCTCTTCATTTTATATACCCATTTGTTGCCTATAATGTTGACATTGGGTTTTGGAGGAACAAGGGTCCATGTGCCATTTTGTACCAAGGCATTGAACTCGTCTATCATAGCTTGAATCCAAAGAGGATTTCCAGAGGCAGTTGTGTAATTAGATGGTTCAATGTCAACAGAACTGCAATCGAGAGGAATGGTTGGTGGTATGGAAAATTTTCTTTTTATAAATTCCACTCATTGATCAAGTTTGCATTGGGTGCGTGCGTTTAGATGTCCCATCTTCTGAAATAACTTCAGGAATAGAGGGGTCAACCATCGGTGATACTGAGGAAATATTATGGCTATCTGAAACAGATACTGCGTCAATAGAGAGTGTAGCATCCACAGGAGGTATCAGTGCAGTAGGTGAACTGTTAGTCAGAGAGATATTTTCAGTAGGAAGGGAATCAGCAGCCATGGCTGATTGTGGCAGATTCAAAATATGTAATCGCAATGGCAGTAATTGAACTGCCGAATTAGAAGGCTCTGAAGAGGATGAAACTTGTGTTGCCTTAAAGGGGAATAAGTTCTCATCAAAAATAACGTATCATGCCAGAATTATTTTGTCAGTTAATTGATTGTAGCAGATATAGGCCTTGTGAAATAGAGAGTATCCCAGAAATACACGAAGAACTGAGCGTGGCTGAAGTTTTTTACTATTATATGGGCTCAATTCATCTCAAAAAAAAAAAAAATTATGGGCGCAATAACGGATATGCACCACAATAAAAAATTTTTAAAAAGAAATAGTCCAGAATACCATCATGTAGCAGCTCACAAGGAATATTGCTGCCTAGTACTGTTGAAGGAATAATATTGATCAAATATACAGCTGTGACGAAAGCATAAGACCAAAAACAAAGTGGCACATGAGCATTAGTTAGTAAAGCAAGAGCCACCTCCGTTAAATGACGATTCTTATGCTCTGCCACCCCATTTTGCTAGAGTGTATGGGGGCCTAAGATTCTAGGAAGAATATCCTATTTGGCAAACCAAGTGTGTAGTTTTCAGTATTCACCACCCCAATCAGATTGAACTGCCTTGATAGACGTTTGAAATTGTGTAGAAACATACTTGGAAAATTGTAGAAAGATATCAAACACGTCAGATTTAAGAACAATAGGAAATACCCAAGTATATCTCCTATAGCCATCAATAAATGTAACAAGGTACTTATAGCCATCAATGGAAGATACTGGGGCCGTCCAAACATCAGTAAACATTAAATCAAAAGGCCTTTTGCTGACAGAAGTTCTGGAATGTAAGGGAAGTTTGTGCATCTTTGCTTGCATACAAGCAGTACACAAGGAGGATTTATTTAAAGAGGATGCACATGGTAGCTGATAACGAGTAACCAGTTTCTAAATAACCTGAAAATTAGCGTGCACAAGTTGTTGATGCCATGTGTCTGTAGATGCAACACTTGTATGATTTATTTCTGGAGAAGAGGAGCATTTCCAAGCATTGGAAATGGTCTTCAGTAGCCAGATTTTGTATGAGCCTTTACTGAGATGACCCTTGAGAAGTACCTTGTCCGATAGAATATCACGAATATATAAGTTGTCGGGATAGAATTGAAAATAGCATTGATTGTCTTTTGCAAAATGAGGAATAGACAATAGATTTGTATGAACATGTGAACAGCGAAGAACAATCTGAAGATATAAGGGTCGAAAAGGATGAGGAATAGTGATAGTACCGGTGTGCATTATCTGAGCAGAATCCCCATTGGCGAATTTAACATTATCGGACCCTTGATAATCAGTGGAAATGTCAAGATTAGTGAGTTTGTTCGTGACATTATGGGTTGCTCCAGAGTTTGCAAACCAAGGTAGAGATGCATCTGCATACTGAGCTTGAGGGGAATCAGGCATACTATCATATCGCTGATAACATGTTAAGGCCAGGTGGTTAAATCGACCACAAATTTGTCATTGGACTCCAGCAACTGAACGGCCACGATTGCCATCAGAAGAAAATATGCCTTGAAACTTCAATCGACCCGCTTGGTGCTCTCCATGGCCCCCTCTAGAGAAGTTAGAATTGTGCACACCCCTGCGAAAACAGCCACCACATCCACGGGAGAAATTTTGATTACGAGTAGTCTGATTGACATTGGCATCAAGGGAAGGCTAATGCTTAATAATATGCTGTTCATGAGCTAAAAGATGACCAGCAACTTGATCAAAAGTTAGCAGATTTTCACGAATGTTAATTGATGCAACAATGGCATCAAAAGCTGATCCCAAGCCGCCTAAAATGGCCATAACCAAATCATCATCATCCAATGGCTTCCCAGCTGAGGCCAAATTATTAGCAATATGTTTGACTTTCTTGATATAATCCGTAATACTTAAATTGCCTTTCTTCAAATTATTCAGCTCAGTTTTATAATGAAGGATCTTGGATCGAGTCTGTGTAGCAAAATGTGGTTCTAAGAACGCCCAGATCTGGCGTGCAGTAGTAAAACAAGTGAGTTGAGTCCCAATATCCTCGGTAACGGAGGATATGAGCCAACTATGAACCATTTGGTCCTTCCGATACCATTGCAGATATTCAGTGTTCAACACAGCATTCCCTTCAGCAAACTGAATGAACTTGGGAGGTGGAGATGTGGTACCATCAACCAAACCAAATAAATCATATGTATTCAGCAAAGGGGTGAACTGAGCCTTCCACAAAATGTAGTTGGAGGTGTTTAACTTGAAAGGAAGACCATGATGAACCGAGGGGGCCAAAACAGAGTTTAAAACAGGAATAGGCGTTGAAAGTTGCGTCGATGAAGTAGACATGGACCCCGAAGAGAACAAACCACCAAGCGCTCAAACCAACGCAATCAGAGAATCACAAGGAGATAGATCGAAAACAAGAACCGGCGGCACCAAACACTTAGCCACTCGATCTTGTAAAGGGGTTGTCCCAACGAGCTGAAGACTATGGATGAATACCTGGACGTGAACGGATGGATCAAACGCCAAGAATCAAATGGAGCTGCTGACGGTTTTGGAGAAGAATCGTCCCATCCTGGAGCTCTGGTACGATATTCAAATCAGAGGTTACAACAAACACTGAGAAGTGGATTTGGGACCGGCATTCTGTTATAACAACAATCGCACCTCTCAGTACAGAGACGAGGCCTTTATATAGGCCTGAGATATCTACGATCATAACCCCACACATCTCTATATTTATATTTATATATACATCAAAACAAACCCGATGGCAACCGATCGAGTACGGCGCGTGTGGAGGTGCGCGACAAGTGGCGTTCCCGAGTGAGTTGATTACCTTACCTTCGTGCGCCACCACCCTTTCCCCACGAAGAAGAAGATGGGAAAGATGAGGGAAGGGGAGGAGGAGGAGGAGGAGGAGGAGGAGAAAAGAGAGAAGAAAGGGGAAGAAGAGGAAAAGGAAAGGCTGGAGAATGAAGAGAGAGGATATGATGAAGAACCCTGTAAATGACAGGAGTATCAACTCTGTATATTATATGTATGTATGCACGCTCGTTTTTCATGTTGGCTGTTTTGAACAGGTAACTTAGCTACTTCCTTTTCTCTTCATTCCTGTGCACTAGTTTGTATCTTGCGTGATCTCCGTGAAGAGTTGAACTCTGAACTTGGTGTATATCGACGACGGGCACCTAATTATGTGTATTCTATGTTGAATTATATATGTAGCATTTGGAAACATCCTAGGTGTAGAGTGTTTGACGGTGAAACGTATTTAAACGTGAAGGCGGCTGCTAAAAGATTTTTGGTGACACCAAGAATATGAACCGTGGTTCTACGTAAGCTTCAGTTAAAAGAGGGTTTTTGACGTACACAAAAGTCCATCCAAAGGCCCATCCCCCCTCCCCATCAAAAATAGACAGAAACCCTCGTAGTTGTACCTTTTCTTACTCTTGAACTTGTTCCCTCGTCAAAAGATCCACTTCCCATGGATGAGATGTTAAATGGAAAACTTTGTGTGAGGATGATACCGAGCGAAAAACAATTGAATAGGTGATTGCAAGGGTGAGAATTTGTTGACATGCACAAATGTAATTGAAAATATAAATATGAATGACATACGTAGATCAATGCGTGTTTATACGCAAGAACAATATTGACAGAGACGAGAAATGGTAAATTCATGGGGTCCAGGTGTAGAAGTCAGGTTCACCGTTCATCTTGCAGACCACGTGCCCTGTGCTCTCCGCCCCCACATCGGATTTCTCTCAAAGTATGACATTCCAACGAAACGGAGTGCTTTTGGTTATGGTGAGGGGGTGACCAACTCATATATGCCTGGGATAGACTGGGTGTCCTCCAACTGGCCCTCTGCTCGTACCTTTGAACACCAGCTCTTTCAGCACCACATCGTCACAACCACAACTCATACCATGACAAGCCAAAATTAAGACAACCCCGTAAACCCCGCCTACCCCTCTCCCCTCCTTCCACTTCGAAGCTTTCAAAGTCTAATTTGGTAGAGATTTGGAGCTTCAGATTGAATAACGTTTGGTTAATCCTAAAGTTTATAAATGGTCGAATAAGTGATAGGTGTGATAACTGCTTTATTTTTATTTATATTAAAAATAGGTTAGTGAAATAAATATGATAGGTGAAAATATATTAGTGAAAGTAGATTGTAACGAAGGGAAGTTAGTCGGAGGTGGAGATAGATGTAATTCGTGAGAGATAGATACAATGAACAAAAATAAATAAGTATAAATATGATAGATGTGATTAGTAGGCATGATACCTATCTACCGTTCACACACCGTAACATCTAAAAAGTTTACATGCGATAAATCTACACTTTAAGCTGCCACCTAAGAGAGCCTCAAACCATACTTCCGGCAAGTGAGTTTGTGAAGGACGATGGTGAAAGGGAGGAGCATAGGCGGTAGAGAGGTGGAGACCGAACAACAGGTAATGCATGTGAAAGAAGATCTAAATAAAGGGACGAGAATGAGATGGATAAATGATGGTCGAAAAGAATGGAATAGTGAGTTGCAGATTGCACGCCTACATTCGGGCGTTTTTAAAAGTTACAACGCCTCACTGAAATAGGACTAGTCACAAAACCATATAGGCATCTATACAATATAACATGATATTTTCAACGCAGAAGGGCCTTGCGTGCCCGACTTTCCAAAATTTTACAATGGTGGTTAATTTCGAACCCCAGCCGATACAAAAATCACAAAGGTGGGCGCTTCACACCTTCATGGCACACACATCATGAGGAACCCCACAGTCGACCTGACCTCGTAATTTACATGGGAACCCTTTGCCTTCCTACATTTGCCAAAACTACGTGATACAGCACTTGCTCCTTAACATCTAGAGCCAGTTCGAATGGGCGGTCCTACTTAAAACCATATCCAAAGGAAGATCATCCGGTGCCTTTTCTAAGGAACGATATTGCAATTTCACGCTCTCGGCATTGTCCAGTGTCTTCACTACATACCTGTTTCAACACATGGGGAAGACAGCAACTTACAATGGATGAAGTCGAGCAACTTTCTGTATGTTTTTGCAGCATAGCACGTAGTCTAAAATAATTAAATGCAAAGTTTGATTGTTTTTCAAATGCATAAATTGCCTATACTGGAATTTTAACACCAATTTAGACTAATCAAATAGTGCAAATTGTCGAATTGCACAAATTGCCTTCAATGGAAGAGGTCCGAGTTTTGCATATAGAAAGTGTCCTAGCAGTGCTGTTCATATTTGGGAAGCTTAAAGGGCTTAGAGATGGAAAGTGATGAGATCCTTTTAATAAACTTTTGGTGAAATATTGAATTTTTAAGGAGACTTCAAAGGGTCCCCTTTACAAAATTTGTTTCACATCTCTTTCCGCCTTGTACTTTTTCTTAAAAGGATAACAATCAGCTCTTCAAATGCTTGAATATTTGCACAATCCAGATTTCGCACCCCATGATGCAAAGGATCAAACTATTTAACAGTAAGTTACTTTATTAAACATTCATGTAAGAGGATTGCTAATACAGGATATTCGGTTTCCAAAGGAAGCCAATATGACTATTAACAAAGCCGGGGAGCAGTTTGGCTGCAATTGTGAGTTTCAAAAACAGAGATTAGCTGCATTTGTTAATATTTTTCTTTTCTGGCAAGTAGTCATCCAACTTCATTACGTCTTCATACAATGAGTTATACAAGGTTTATTCACAACGTTCACATTGATGTAAGGCCTCTCCTTTCCAATTAGCCAGCCCACCATTTCTTCACAATTAATTGCAACAGAGGAACACCCCTCCTTAGACTGCTATGATCGGTAATAACACCCTTGCCACCACATTCCCAAGTACCACAGCTAGGGGTGCACACGGGTTGGGCTCAATCCTAACCCAGCCCGATCCAACCCAATTGGATTGAGTTGAGAGTTATAATGGGTTGGGTTAAGTTAAAATTTTCAAAAAAACTCAACAAAAATCAGTTGGGTTTAAGTTTTAACCAACCCAACCCAACCCATAACCCAATTCACACACACACACAAAATATATACATATAAGGAAGTTATTAATAGCCATTGGATGATATCTGAACAATAGCTGAGAATATTTTGGCCCCACGTGATCCATTAGAAGGTCCCAACGGGCCAAACCCTCATCTCTTGCATCCCCCTTATCCCCAACATCCCCTTCATCTCCCACAATCACCATCTCCTGCAAGTTCCCTTACCTCCAGGCGACATCCTCACCTCCAAGTTCTAGCAAGTTTCGACACCCTCTCCTTTCCACGGTGACGACAACACCCTCTCCCCTCCTCGATTGTAGCAACGACCTCACTTAGCCACACTCTTCAAGTAAGCCTCACCATCCTCCCCTCCCTCAAGCCCCGACCTCCTCCCAACAACCCACCATCTGATCCACCCCTCTCCCTTAAGGCCTTAGCACCACCACCACCTAACCTACCACTTGTTTACATGTGATTCTAAACTTATTGTGTTTGTAAAGGGTTTTTTAAGTTTACAATTGCTTGTTAGTAGTATGGTAAATCCATTTACCTTTTTTGAGAGATAATCCATTTAATTATTTTCTTTATTAACTTTAATATTCTAAAAATTTATATTCAGATATCTCTATTTATCTTGTAGGCTATTTTTTTGTCCATCATTGGTATAAACCTAAGCTTTTATGTGCATCTATCAAGTTTGTTATCAGCTATATCTTTATCTTTTCTCATTACTTTTAAATCATAGCTTTTTTTATCTTTTAAGTTGTTTTAAGTTTGACCTATTTTATTCACTTTTTTACAAGATAAAAGTTGTTTATGAATTTTTTTTATTAAGTAGAAAAGATATATGAAACATGTAAAAGATAAACATAAACTTTAACACTCAACCCAACCTGATTTTATGAATTGGGTTCGATAATGTAACAAGTTAGATTAGGTTATAAAAAATCTCAACCTGAAAATCGCAAGTTGGGTTTGAGTTGACCCCCAACCCGACCCCTTTGCAACCCCAAACCCAAAAAAATAAAAATAAAAAAAACCACCATCCCACTCCACCCCAAACAAAAAAAGTGAGGGAAAAAGGGCACCATCTTCATGGAATTTCCTCCAAAAGCCATGGGCCTCACAAACCCAACCACCAATCCGATATGTGCAGAACAGGACATATCAAGTACAGTCCTCTAATGCATCTGGCAAATGGCAACAATTGAGTTCAAAGTTAACAGTGCTTCAACTTTCATTGATCAAGAATAGCACAAACAGAGGAGGAAGCAACATACCCAGATCAAGGAATTATAAGCTATGTTGAGAAAATAATACCTAATCCAAAGATGTGGAAATAGGTGAGTAGCATACATTTGAGAGAGATGACTGTTTCGTCGATAGGTAACCGAATCCTATCAAAGATCCGTTTGAGAACACACACAGACACACGTACACAAACACCCAAGAAAAAAAAACATAACACAGTTCAGCAGATGGAATAAGAATGAGGTCCTGGTCGAGCCATAGCACCACAGCAGTGCAGAAGCCTTCAAGGTGGCCAACAAGCTTTAGGCCAATGAGGACATCACAAGCCCAAGCATAAGCAAGGAGGAAAGCAAGGGTGTCACTAAGGATGTGTAGGTGGAAGGTGTTGAAGTAGGGGTTACCCGAGGATAGGAAAAGTGGAAGGTGTCATCCCTTTTATTCTGCCTCCCCTCCCATATCCTCTTCCCACTCCAAAAGATATTGCCTCGAACATTGTGGGTGCACTGCCAAGGTAGCTGCCATTATCTCAGTGTTGCTTGCCACCAATCAATATCTTCAATTTGAAGCCTTCCTCTAGCAATCACAACTTCTCAAACTTGTTTTTTGTTAAAGAATTAGGAAAGTATTAAAGTATTAGGAAAAAGATTTAGATTAGTTAAGTTAATCTATTTTGTTAAATTTGAAATTCCTGAGTCTTATTTTAGTATTCCTATTTCTATTTTCTATTTGTTTGAGGATTTCTTATCCCCACTCTATATAAAGAGGGTTAGGGATTTTTTTTCATAAATGAAAGGCATTATTCTTCCACTTTTTTTAATGAGAAAAGGGTGACCACATGGGAGAAGTGATTACCCTACTGCATTAATTATAAGTTGCAAAGTCCTTTGGAAGAGCTACAATTATTATGAGACATCTTGTGCTTGTTTGCATAAGTTGAACCAGATATCATAGATCATTCATCCATTGAGTCCTAAAGCGAAGCAGTGTGTTCAGAAAAAGAGTGATCCAAAGCTTGCATTCTTGCCAAAGGAAACATCTCAGCCAACTCCATTGAGTAGGGGAATTTGTCCAACTTTGATCCATGTTGCTTAAAAGCAGCATCCCTCCAAGTAAACACACAATTCAAGGTTGCGAAGTCCTGTGAGTCCAACTCTATACTCAACTCCCAAAAATCTCCTAAACCACCATCCAAGCCCCACGTTCATTTAGCTCATCTCCAAGTTCAAAGTTACATTAAAATCTCTAACCATATTGTACGTAAAAAAGCGAACTAGACACACCTCAGCTCTTCCCAAAACAAGAACCTAGCCTCTAGTGTAAGTTCATACTCCTATGATGAGGTACCATGCCCCATCCTTCAACCTCTGTAGCAGCACTAATGTCCTCAATCCCATTCGCAAAGACATTTTCTCAAAAATGCCATTTCTCCAAGTGGTCACTGATCAGTAAGCCACCAAATCTTCCTACCATGTCAACAATCATAGCTTTCCCAAATCTCTCAACTCTCCTAGTTGATCTAAGTTCAATAATGAAAACTTTATTTTCCTAGAGATTCAGATAATTTCAGAAATTGGGATTCCTAGAGAACCATTTTTGAAATGAAATCATAATATAAAGTATGAATCCTTTGGTTGATTTTATTCCAAGCTATTGATTGGATTCGGTATCAACGTCAAAACAAAAAAGAAATTTTACATGCATGCCCCTAGAAACATGATCAATTACACATATACCCCCATAAACTTGGCAATTACATCGATATCCCTATAAATTTGTGTTGTTTAACAAATATGCCCTTCCGTTGGTGTATACTAGTTTTCTAGACTGACTATGATTACATCTAAACCATATACCCATCTAAAAAAAATATAGCCCCATAAAAATAAGAGTATAGAGAGAGGCTTGGGGAGGAGGACAAGATGGTTGGGGGAGGGGGAGGGGGAGGGGGAGGGGGAGGACGAGGAGCTTGAGGGTGGTAGTGGTGTTCAGGAGGAGCAGGGGGGCGAAGAAGATGGTGCGGTGGAGGAAGGGATGGAGCGGGATTTGCAAGAGGAGGGACGAAGAGGGGTTTGCAAGAGGAGGAGAGGGTGGTGAGGGGGTTGCCACCGGAGGAGGCAAAGGGGGGATGCAAGAAGAGGAGGGGGTAGCAGGGGGTTGCAAGTGGAAGAGGGGACGAAGAGGGAAACGTGGAGAGGAGTTGCAAAGGGAGGGGGAGAGGGGGCAGGGCCATTGTTGTCGTAAGCAGAGATTAGCATACAAGTCAGAATGGAGATGGTGGACGAAGAGGCAGGCAACAAGGTCGACTAGGGAGCTACATAGGTGGAGGAAGGGGGACATAGATTGAGGAGGAAGGGAAGAAGAGAAAGAGAGGAAGAAAAAAGATAAAAAGAAAAGAAGAAAAACATGAAGGCTATCGATGAAATTTTCTGCAGTAACATTGTTAAACTTAATTCAATATTCCTAGAGAACTAACAGTGAGTTAACCTAGGGACATGGTCAAGTAATGGTTAACAATTTTTTAAGGATATAGATGGGATTAGTAAGTTTATGGGGGTATAAATGTAATTGACCATATTTCCAAAGGCATGCCTATAAAAATCCCAACAAAAAAGATGTTTGATCAGTCTTGACCCTAGGCAGGCACTAAAGCACTCGCAAGGTCACTAACTTGATCCTCGCTCGGAAGCAATCCACTCAACTATGCTTCACAGCCCTCTTTCCCAGAAGATGCTTTGATGACCAAAGGATTCATCACGGCCCTCCAAAATTCAGGTCTACTACGTCATTTCTTTGTAAATAGGGGTTGGGAATTAGAAAGGAAAAACCAGCAAGCCTTAACCTCAAAGCACCACAACCTCAACCCCTCCAACCTTGTAAATAATCCCCCGAAGCTCTCCTCTGATCCCTTAGCACCCTTACAATCCATGTCAAGATCTTCATGGATAGCCATTACTTCCCTCTCAGTTGCCACTCACATCTGCACAACACAGCAACAGTTACTATGTGGTCAAGTTATCTCCTCCAACTTCCCTTGCTAAACTCACCAACCATTAACCAGCATACCACGGCAAGATCCTACCTTGGCATACACCCCATACACCTTTAAAAAGGCTTTGAAGGACTTTGACATGTCTGCACCCAACCACAACCTTTCCACCCAACACCTGCACCTACTGTGGACTTCTAGCTCATGGTTGCAACTTCACCAACCCTCACCGCCACCTTTCTCATGGTGTCTTCACCTCTTTAAGGTCCTCCATCCTTCTAGCAAGCACTCAGGCCCACTGAAGCTCTTATCAAAGTGGCAAGCCCCCTATTTAGTTGATGACCCCATTGGAAGAGCTTCACCTCCCAAACTCTGATCCAAAATCCAATCCAAGGGACCCATCAAAAGCTGGCTATTCGAGCATGAGGGAGTGGGCAATCTTCCTATAACTGTCACTAAAGCCAAAGGTCTTTGGGACCTTTCTAAAATAGCTTCCTCAAAGCCCATGCTAAAACAACGAAAAATATCCTCCATAGTGATTTAGCTCCTCAAATAAGGTTGATGATCAGGCTTCCCTTCCAAAAGAACCGGCCCATTTGAAAAATGAACTGGAAATTATTTGTTTGCCCCTCAATCTCTAATACCCACACCTGTCAACTACCTCTTCCATTGACCATCTCATTCGCTAATGACCACTCATTCTTAGAATTCCCTAAAAAAAGTCAGTAGCCACTTCAACCCTATTGCAAAGCTAACAAGGCCGAGGAACCTCCTGCACGCACCACCAACTCAGGACTACCTTACCTTCTTGCAGCTTGACTAGCACCATCACCTTGTGCAAGGGACCTCAAGTCAAGATCCTCAACCTACACCAACACCCATCCAAATGAAGCCACCACCACTTCAGCAAGCTCCAAGCAACAGCACTTAAATAGCACCTCCTGTGATCACTTTAATCCGAGGCCAAACCAATGGTTAGTTGGTTACAAAGGCTACATCCCTATCTGATCACTCTCTATAGCACAACCTCCACCGACACACGAGTCACCATGAACAACTTCCTCTAATCATCCTCAGAGCAACCAACAAAACAAATTTTTGACCTTTGCACCTCCTGTGAGTCACAAGACCTCATTCCCAATGTAACCTCACAAACCCAGAACCATTGTTTTCATTGCAAAATAGAGAAATCCCATATCCCACATTCTTACTCCAGGAAATGAAGCACGACAGAATTATACCAGCCACCACAAATCCAGCACCACTGTTTTCATCGCAAAATAGTGAAGTACCATATCCCACCTTCTTACTCCAGGAAATGAAACACAATAGAATTATATCAGGCACCAAGCACCCCTTTAAGGGAGCTTCACAATGATGCACCATCGTCAACCATGGTGCAAGCACCGCATCCACCTACCTAGCATTCTATGTGAGTCACCTAGTCACTCCACTGAGCAACTTCTAGCATGGCACAAAAGCTGCACATGACCAACATCACCACGCACAACACAAACCACCTGGTCTCAATAAAACTTCATGAGGTCACCATATCCCTGCAAAGGAAGCACCTCACACTCAATGGCTTCCTCACCTCCCATCTCTAACTTCCCATGCCTTTGAAGCTCCTTTCCATGTCTTCAGAGAATTGCTGCCTCTCGCCACTTTCTGCGCTCCATCATTTATCTCGTCAATTCGATAAAGAAGAGAGTCAGCATCTTGGAGAGGTGGCGGTTGTTCTTAGTATTCTTTCTCTTGCAGCATCTCTCAATTATCAATATGAAATGACTCTGGCATTCTTCTTGGATGACATTTATTTTAGTAGAAACACTCTTGTTGAAGTCCATCCAGTATCATATAGTCAGAAAATAAGAAACTCCAACGCCCCTCCGATAGTATGTGAAAATAAAAATCTTACAATGTCCATGGCCACTGAAATTTGCATTATAAATTGAACAATTATCTGCTAACCATGTTATAACCTCAAAACTCATATCAATTGGTATTATAGCAACAAATGGAGTTCGAGTCAAAATATTAACATGATTTTAAATTTACCAATAGACATTTTACATATCCAATGGCT
Source organism: Thalassia testudinum (assembly GCA_037157565.1). Taxonomy (NCBI): domain Eukaryota; kingdom Viridiplantae; phylum Streptophyta; class Magnoliopsida; order Alismatales; family Hydrocharitaceae; genus Thalassia; species Thalassia testudinum. The sequence continues at coordinate 3,633,058 of JAZHRO010000061.1, forward strand.
TCCTAAGTTTACGAATGAAAATCTGGCGCAATGGAGTAAATTTGTGCGTACAAGGGTCTGCACAGAAATTGGGAAACAAATATGCAAGATATGAGGTCTTTAGGCCACATTATCATATTTCTTTTGAGAAGCCACATTATCATATTATAAGGAAAAAATCCTAGATGGCCATATCTTCACAGGGTACATTAATTTATCATAATGCAAAGACTAGCAATAAATGGATAACAAAATCAAGTAATATCATAACTGACCAGCCATTCAAACACTGTGCTGTCACAACAGCTACCCGCCCAACAAACCGCTGAGGAGTTCTCTTATTCCCCTACAATAATTTTATCTCCATTATAGAATAATGAGCAACTGTAAAGCAAAATAAAACCTAAGGCAAAAAGGTACCTTGATTATGACGCGGTCAGAAACGCTAAAAGGAAATTGAACACCCTTAGCCCTAGAGATATCCACTGGAAATGAATCATCAAAATTACACTTTTCCTGCACCAGGAAACAAATTCACCATACAACTACAGTTGCAGAGGACAAGACCAAGTATGAAACAAGGTGCTAGTTTTTATCGGTATGGAGAATGTCTTCTGTTAAACGAAAGTTCAATGAATGCAGACTTCCTGAAGAAACACCTGTTCAAACCAATCCCCTCGTCTCTTTTGTGCTCTTGAAGGATGTAATCCTACTTCCCTTTGAAATGCCTGAACCGCAGATCGGAGAGCTAAAAAGGGAATAGTTTTTCGTTACATGACATGAAAAAGCATAAAGGTATGAAGAAAATTATGTCCAAACTATGACAAATGGAAGATATTCACAATCCAAACAGCAAAGGCAATTGCTTAAAACCCTAATATAATAGAAAGTTAGTGTTTCTAAGAACATAATGAAAAAACTAAGTCATTGCAACTAATAGAACAATTCTTTCCTTAGTACCGCACAGTGTAACTATGAAACAAACTCCTCCCAAAATAAGCATGTTATAATGTCATATCATTTGATCTAGCCAAAAGACTTGTGGGACCAACATGTCAAAACACTACTCCTGCATCACGAGGGTTGAGGGTTCATTACTAGTGTGAGAGTTATTAAAAAATAGGGTTATTAGGTTTTTTTGAGAGTTGTAGTATTTCTTAATTAGTCAAGTGTCCCGCTGTAACTCGTCCAACACCTCTTCTACAAAAGTGAGGCTAGGGCTCATTAGTTGAATTAGAGAGTACATTTTCTCCATTCTTAATGGGGTATCAAAGCCACTGATCTCTATGGCTTGGGGTTAAGCGAGAAAAAAACCTAAAAAGGGGAGGGGATCTTCGGCGACACCATCGGTCTCTGACGAGCCTCTGGGAAGCCGCTCCTCTCCATGTCATCCCCTCCTCTCCTCTCTTTTTTTTTTTCTTTTCTTCTCTTTTTTCTTCTATGGAGGACCACATCCACCAAACGAAGATCAGCATCACCACCACAACCGCTACTCCGATCATTGTCAGCCGTAGGGGGTACGTTGCCGACTCATCGTTGACTAGCTACACCCCCTCCTGTGAACATTAGCTGGCAAGCTAATCCAACTTCAACGCCACCAGTTGACTAGGAGGCTCAAATCCCCATTTTGAGCCCTCTCTTCCTAATCAAACGAAGATCTAGTGGTCTCGTTGGAACCTTAGGGAAGTCACCTTAATTTTAAGACAAACCCTAACATCAGCTCCTCATCAAAGTGCTGCCAGGGCTCCACCACACCACCGGAGCGCCACCCAAAGCCCCCAATGCCACTGGCAAGGGCTCCGATGGGGCTATTACCATCATGTGTGGCCTTGGTCAGTCCTTTGTGGCCGCTAGATGTGAAGATTGCATTGAAGATGCGGTGTGTTGCATGATAAGTCTCCTCTCATGCATATCAACCTTGGCGATGAGCCTTCTCTCACCTATATTACATTGAGTTCCGCTTCTCTACATGAGGAGTCTCCTCTCATGTGAAAAGCATCCCATTGGCCCCATGAGGGTCAATTTCAAGCCTACAGGGATTAACATTTGCAGCCCAAGGTGACTTAAAGTAGCAAAGACAAAGATCCATATCATTACGTAGATGGGATGCACTCTTACACACCTAGAGCATTTCGGCTGGCTCTTAGCACGTAGGAGCAATGGCACTTGCGTGACCTTATGTGCACTCAAGAAGACCAAACCTCATCGTCTTCAAACTCTTGGACGAGGGAGAAGCAGCAACCGAGTTATAGTCGTGATTTTCTACGTACCCAGCACCTTACGCAAGACATACAAGTAGGCACACAAGTAGTAGTTGCATATGCATATGCCAGTTATTTCGTCATCTACAGTTGATCTCTGATTCCCGTCTACCAATGGTGCTCCTCCGACTGCTTGAATTAGGGGGGAGCCCCTCGTTTTTTGTGACTCATTCAAGTTGTATGTTACACGTTCCAACTTGGGGGAGTGTAAGAGTCATTAAATAATAGGGTTATTAGGTATTTTTGAGAGTTGTATTATTTCTTAATTAGTCAAGTGTCCCGTTGTAATTCACCCAATACCTCTTCCATAAAAAAAAGGCTAGGGCTCATCAGTTGAATAAGAGAGCTCATGTTCTCCATTCTGAACAGCCAGATCAAAATATAAGGCCTACAGGAAACACCATCATGGCCAATTTCCCTTCTCTCATATATGCCTTAAAACCATCTTAAATCTCTCGAACTCCTTGCCTTTCCTTCCCTTCATCTAGAGAATAATGCTTTTGATTTATCTACTAAGGAACCCTAAGTCCCTATTTATAGAGAAGACTATGGAAAAAACTGTAAACAAGTCCTCACAACTATAATAAAATAACAAAATAGACAGAACTAAAATTCTAAACTCTCAACACTCCCCCTCAAGTTGGGGGAGATGGCAAGAGTGAGCGAGATGGCGATTGATCTGGGGAGATGGCAAGAGCAAGCGACAGAGAGCAAGGGCGAGAGAGAGAAGGCAGGGGCAGGAGGGAGTCGGAGGGTGGAGGGGAAACCTCTCGGAGAGAGAAGGGCGCTGGAGGCGTGGCCGGAGGTCTGCGCTGGTCAGAGGTTGTGAGTCGGAGCCGAGTGGAGCAGGTCTTGACGATCCACCAGAGGACTGTGCGGGGTCGGGAGGTTGGGGCCAGTGCTTCAAGTGCCTCAACAGCGATCATTGGATCAAGGACTGTCGAGATCCGTGGCGATGCTGGAGGTGCAGAGGGCTTGGCCATCAGAGCTGTGAGTGCCGAGGGGTGCTGAGGGTGAGGAGGAGGGAGCTGCCGCTGCCTCCACCGAGGGTGGTGCCAGAGACGGAGGTGGAGGCTCCCTGGTCGAAGGGGGTTAGGGCTTTGAGCAGTCTGGTGGAGGGGAGCCTGGTGGGGGAGGTTGTGGAAGGGAAGGTCACGAGAGTGATGGTGGAGGGCTCGTTGGGAGAAGCGGTGAGAAGGGGACGGGCAACGGTGGTGCAGGTGGCGAAGGGGTTGTTCATGGTAAGTGGGTTCCCGACTAAGGAGCAAGAGGAGCTGGTGTTCTCTATGCACGCTGCGGATGGAGGGAAGTGACGTTGGAGACACCCATCGCCACACTATAGGGCTTTGCCGGAGCGCCCGCCTGAGCGGCCAATGATGGAGCATGCCATCGTCGAGATCCCATGGTGGCTGCACTCGGTGGAGGTGGTGGAGGCAATCGTAGGGCCATTCATGAGGGTTAGAAGTTGCGGAGCGCTTAGACTAGAGGAAGGACCGGTGACGGCGTTGGTTGAGCTGAAGGCCGAGGCGAAGCCACTAAGGAAGGTCCTGTTGCGGTTGGGAGGATCCTCCTGGGTGGTGGAGTGTTTGTTGCAAGAACGACGGTGGCACGCATCCTCGACAGCCGAAGCTACGAGATCAGCGGTGGGGTAGGGGCAGCGGCGGCCGGATGCTGCGAGGAGGAATCGAAGGGTCGCTGACGTGGATGCCGCCCTCAAGGGGTCTACAAAGGCTGCGTAGGGGAAGACCGAGGTTCGTGCTGCTGACGAGGGCTCTTCGCTCAAGATCCGCAGAGATCTCGTGAAGGACGACCGGGATCCGCAGGATTTGGGACGCATCGGAAGAGGAAAGGTCGGAAGTTGCATCTGCAAGGGGCGATCCAGAGACAGAGGTTGGGGACCTTTAAACCCCACCACGTGCGGGGCATGCGCTGGGGCGTGGAGCTGCAAAAAGGAGGAAGGTCCAGATTCGGATCCTCCCCCAGGATCCGATGCTGCGTTTCATCCCTTGCAACAGGGGTCAAGACCCCAGGAGGAGACCCAGACCGTCGAGCGGCAGAGATCCAAATCCGAAACGTCAGTTCGTGAGCTCTCCTTCGAACCTGAATCTGGAGGGGCTGCTCGCGAAGCATCTCTCGAGCCTAAGGCTGCAGAAGCGGTGCGCGAGCAGATTCTCGAGGGCGGTGGCCCCCCTGGTTGGTCCTCGCGACCCATGAGATCGGCGGAGGAGGTGGACGACACTGGGTAGAGGGTGACAGAGGACCGAGCTTGGCGCTACGAGGAGCAGGTGACGAGGACTGGCCCCTGCTAAGGGCAGCTTGACCGCTGGTGGAATTGGGGGAGGATGCTTGTGGGTCTGCAGCAAGAAAGATGGGTCACCATCAAGGAGACAGCTCAAAGGACCCGGAGCTGCACTTGAGGCAGCAACCGGATGAGGACCTGGGGGATAACCAGGTGGAGATTGTCTTGACAGGGTGGACGCCGCGGTTGGTGAGCAGGGGGCTCGGTGGTGGCCTCCACTATCTGAAGAGGTGGTTGTTTCGGGGTAGGCAGAGGCCAAGGGTGGTGGTGGACTGACGTGAACGAGATCCTCAGCACCCACCAACGAAAGAGGCGCTAGACGGTGACGATGAGGTGCGAAAGACGACGGAAGCCAGTGGCTTCAAGCCGGTCACACAGGAGAGTGCAGCACATGCTAGATGAACGGAGTGATCACCTAGAACGTGCAGGGCCTCAACGACCCCGCAAGGAGGGCGGCTCTAGGGAGATACATCAAACAGTTGAGGGCGGATATTGTGCTGCTGCAGGAAACTAAGATGGCTGATTGCGGAGCGCGAGTTTGGAGAGAGATTGGAGGTTCGTGGATGGAGGGGTTTTGGGCCCTTGCCACAAATGGCAGATCAAGAGAACAGATCCTTGGTTGGAGAGAGATCTTCACCTTAGAGGACGTCCGATATGGAGAACACATCATCTCGACGTGTTTGGTCTGGAAGGTGGGAGGTGCCAGACTGAGGGTTACTGGGGCATACGGTCCCACAGACACCCAGGCGAGGAGGGTAATGTAGGAGGAGCTTACGGCGGTGGCAGCAGCAGCAGATTGCATTGGAAGTCCTTGGCTGCTGCGGAGGGGGGGGACTTCAATGTAACATTGAAGGCGGAGGATAGGCTAGGTGGGTGGGGGAAGCAAGACCTTGGGTCGGATCTTTTTGTGGAGTTTGTCAAGGCTCATGGGTTCGTGGACTGGTCCCCCGCAGCCTGTGCTTACACATGGAGGAATAACAATGGCCAGATGTCTAGGATTAATAAGTTTCCCTCCAATGTGGAACTGGTTGAGGCGTTCCCAATGGCAGATGTATGTGCATTGGAGATACCTTTTTCAGACCATACTCCCCTGATGTGGCGATCGAATGAGGGGGTACAGTTCGGCACATATTTTAAATTCGACAGGTCGTGGCTTCTGGAGGAGGGGTTCAGGGCCTTAGTGGAGAAGTGGAACGCATTGAGGGTGGAAGGCTCGGCGACTTTATGTCTGGCGAAGAAGCTTTCCATGTTGCGCGACCATCTGAAACTTGTCAGGAAGGAGATAAGGGCATCCAAAAGGGGAAGGAAGGAGGCGACGCTAGTCGAGATTAGCAGAGTGGACAGGCAGGAGAACCAGGCTCCTATATCCACGGAGGACAAGGAGATCAGGGCAAGGATGTTGAAGGTGATCCAGGAAGAGAACAGACGGTTGGAGCTGGAATGGAAGGTGAAATCCAGGCAGAAATGGCTGAGACAAGGCAATTCCAACACCAAGTTCTTCCACCAAGTGGCCTCAACCAGGAAGGGAGGAATTGGATAGACCAGATGGTGATTGACGGGGATGCTTTCTCGGGTAGAGAGGAGGTGGGGCAGGCGACGACGAAGTACTTTAGAGAGTTCACTGGGAAGCGGATAAGGGAAGGATGGAGGTGGAGGGGGGTAGATGTGCAGCATATTTCGGAGTCCAGGCAGGGTCTCGCGGCAGGCTTTTCAAAGGAGGAGGTAAGGGTGGCGGTGTGGGGCCTCAATGCAGAGGGGTGCCCTGGCTCGAACGGCTTCCCTGTCTTCTTTTTCAGAGAGTTCTGGCCCTTGGTGGGCACAAATGTGATGCGAGTGTTGGAGGAGTTTGCGTCAAGCAACAGAGGCTTTGATAAATTGAATAAATATTACATGTTTCTGCTGCCTAAGAAGGAAGGGACAAAGGACATCCAAGACTTAAGGCCAATTGCCCTATCCAATGTTGTTTACCTTATTGTGGCCAATGTCCTAGCTAACAGACTGAGGGGCATCCTGGGAGATTTGGTCTCCCCGGTCCAGACAGCCTTTGTTCCAAGGAGGGGCATACTGGATGGATTTGTGGTTGCGATGGAGGCCTTGGCGACATGGAGGAGGGAGAAGAAGCAGGCCTTCTTATGGAAAGTGAACTTCTCCAAGGCATATGACTCGATTCAGTAGGACTTTGTGTGGATGTCCTTGCAGAGGAGGGGTCTCCCTTCGATCTGGATTGATTGGATGAAGCGATGCGTGACAACATCCTTTTCAATCCTTATCAACGGGAACCCGGCAGGAGGTTCGGTCCAGCCTCGAAGAGGGGTCAGACAAGGGTGCCCTCTTGCGCCCATGTTTTTTGTTCTTGCGGCAGTTGCACTGGCACGGGCAGCACACAAGGCTTGCAGCAAGGGGCTGTTTAGGGGCTTTGACCTTGGCAGAGGCAGGGAGGTGGTGGTCCTGCAGTACGCTAATGATACACTCTTCCTAGTCAAAGGAACGAGATTGGAGGCAAGGAGATTGAGGATCCTGCTTGAGCTTTTTAGTGAGGCATCAGGGTTGCAGATTAGCTACCAGAAATCGAAGTTTGTTCTAGTGAATCTATCTGCTACGGACATGAAGAGGGTGGGTGCTACTCTGAAGACATCGAAGGGTTCATTGTCGTTGGTATGCTTGGGCCTTCCTCTGTCGGATCGTCGCTTGAGACTGCAGGACTGGCTCCCGTTGCTAGAAAGGATGGAAGGTTGGCTGGGTGATCCTCCAGGCTCTTGTCTAGAGGTGGGTGATTGACCTTGGTAAAGGCGATTCTGGCCTCCATGTCATCTTACTTTTTATCAGTCTTCCGTCTACCACGCCAGGTTGAGAAGAAGTTTTCGAGACTGATGAGAGACTTCTTCTAGTCCACCACAGGGGCCACGGGTAGGGGGACGAGGTTGGTAGCGTTGGAGGTGTGCAAGCCAACACAGGAGGGGGGCCTTGGGGTCAAGGAAGTAGACAGGACGAACGTCAGCCTTCTCACGAAATGGATTGCGAGGCTAGTGGGGCAGGAGCAGGGGTTGTTCAAAATGGTTATGCGGCACTGCTACGAAGATTTTCTATCGTGGGGACCCCTCTACTCCCCCCTGGTGCGTCTCCCTTCCTCAGGGGCCTAGCAACAGTGGCTGGGAGTGTGCGAGGTTTTTTAACCCGGTTCTTGGTACGGGAGACTCCTTCCGCTTCAGGCAGGACGATTGGCAGGGGGATGCATCTACTCTGGGGGAGAGGTTCCCTCGCCTCTTGAGTAGTGTGATGGATTCTTTAGCAACGGTTGGAGAGTGCTAGGACGGATCCTAGTGCCCCATCTTCCGAGGGGGGCTCTCCGACCAAAGGTGTGATGAATTCCAACGGCTGCTACAGGAGTTGGTGGGTTGGGCGTCGGGCGAAGGCCTTGTGGATTTCATTGGGAGGAAGGTGACTTCTCGGTGGCAAAGGTTTACCGTAGGTTGAGGACTGGAGGGGCGAATGTAGACGTTGACCTCATGCGGGATTGCAGACTAATATGGACGGTGAAGTGCACGATGAAAATGAAGATCTTTGCCTGGTTGGTGAGAAGAGGACGGATCATGACAAAGCAGTGGAGAGCGAGATGGACCAGCACCGACGACTTGGCGTACCCTTTATGTGGGGGAGCAGTAGCGGATGTGCAGCATCTCCTACTCCAGTGCCTGTTTGTAAAATAGATTTGGCAGAAGATGGAGATTGGATGGATCTCCCACCAGGACGCTGACAGTTTCTGGTCTTCCTTCCACAAGGGAAATGTGGGGAGCAAAGAGTTCACCTTTCGCTCCAAGCATAATCGGGCCAAGATACTGGCTTTTTTTTTTGGGAGTGTGGCTAGGGAGGAATGGGGTCGTGTTTAGGAGGAAGAGACCTTATGTGGAGAACTTTGTTTCCGCTATCTCCTCCTAGGTTGAGGCCTGGAGATCCATCTTGTAACTCCTGATGTAATTGTTTCTATGGTGGAATGAATCGTTATGGGTGATTATCTATTAGATAATCGCCCTTCACTTTTTCAAAAAACACGCCCCCTCAAGTTAGAACATAGATATCTATCATGCTCAACTTGAAACAACATCGATTAAACAAGTCTCGTAAGAGTGCTTTGGTGAACATATCTGCAACCAACCTAATCTTCAGATGACACATGCGAAGTACAGAAGTATCACTTTTAGATCATATCTCGAGTATAATGACAATTTACTTCCACATGTTTCGTCCTCTCATGAAACACTAGATTATTTGCAATGAAGAGTGTTATCTTATTGTCGCATCTCAACTTCATATAATCAAGTACAAGAACATGCAAATACAAAGAATTGATCAAATCCACATCAACTCTATGGTGGCTTGCAACCTTGTGCCATAATCCTGTATTCAAACTCCGCACTTGACCTTACAACAACGGTCTACTTCTTGCTTCGCCATGTAACCAAATTCCCTACAACAAATGTGTCAAACCCAATAGTGGACTTCCTATCCTTTAGGCATCCAATGCAATCCACATCGGTGTATGCCATCACACCAAAAGAACTGCCTTTAATAAATAACAACCATTTTCCTGGTGCAGGACTACAAGTATCTGAGAATCATAATTGTTGCATCCCAATGAATTTTCCTAAGCTTGTCCATGACTTGGCTCAACTTGCTAACTGCAAAGGCAATGTCTAATCGTGTAACAATGATATATAGCAACTTTCCCACAGGGTACCTAAACCTCCTTGCATACACTGCGCTGAATCATTCTCATACAGATGCATGACTGGGTCCTTGGGAATGAAGGCAAGCTTGGCATCTAGCATACCTATCTCCTAAAGTAGGTCCATCACATACTTCCACTACGAAATAGAAACCTCTTACATTTTTAGCAATTTCATACCAAGGAAATATCAAAGTAAGCCTAAATTCTCCATAACAAAGTGTTTTACAAGAAACTCCTTGGCGATGTTGATACCACCGATGTCATCTCCGGTTAATATAATTTCATCCAAATATATTAAAATCACAACTCTCCCTCTTTTTGTCTTCTTCACAAGGTACACTCCCCCTCAACCCCAAATCCAAAAGGTTGCTTAATATATACTTCCTCCTGGAGATCGCCATAGAGGAATGTGTTTTTCACATCTAACCAATGAAGTTGTCAATCCAAATGAACTATCACCGATATGAGAATCCTAACAATGGGGAGTTGTGCCACAAGAGAAGATATCGAAATAGTCAATGCCATAAGACTGTGCGTAACTTCTTGCCACCAACCTTGCCTTGTATCATTCAACAAACCCATCAGGAAAATATTTGACTATGAAGGCCCACTTGCATCCAACAATGGTGGATCAATATACAACTCCAGGTCCCATGTGAAATCAAGGCATTCATCTCATCTTCCATAACTTGTTGCCATTTAGGGTCACTAAGAGCCTGCTAATGTGTGGCCAATATTTGCACACTAGAGAAAGTCAAGGAAAACTTCTTGTAATGAGGAGACAGGCTAACCATAAACACATTCTTGAACATAGGGTGAATAGTGCAAATCCCAGTTCCCTTCCGTAAGGCAATTGGAAGATCAAGATCTACTTCCATTTCATTTATTGATCTATCTGTCTCGTCACCTTCACATGGTTGGGAGTCAACATGAGGAGCCGGAGTGCCCGCAGTAGCATCTAACACATCATAACTAAAAGGAGCATCACTACTATCAGAAGGGCGAATTACCTCAAGAGCTGATAATGGCTCTTGCACGAGAGAAGGGGGGTCAAGCACAAAGCAACAAGTATAAACTAGTCTAAACCAACTATCCTGCACAACATCGAGAGTCAAAATAGGTATGATAGACTCAGGCTTAGTAGCAAAAGTAATAATGCATGCACCCGCAAAGGAATGGTAAGGGATAGACACAAAGAAAGTAACATCAACACTAACATAATGGGATCTACCAACAAGATCATAACACTTATACCCCTTTTGGATCTAGGAATACCCCACAAATATTCATTTGTCTACGTGACAACTAATCTCTATTGGGACCAAACAAATGAATAAATGATACACACCCAAATACCTTAGAAGGCAGCCCAAATAACTCCTTATAAGGGAAAAGAACAAAATAAGGGACCTCCTCATTAGGAATGGTCGATAGCATCTAATTTATTAAATAACAAGTGATAAACACATCTCCCTAATAAATCAACAGAATATTGTTATGGAGAAATAAAGTTCTAGCAACATCTAAAATATGGCGAAACTTTCAATCAACAATGCCATTTTGTTGAGAACTATATGGACAACTGATCTGGCAGATTATCCCATACCCCTAAAAAGTGGAATGCAGAGACTAAGAATAAAATTCTAGGCATAACCAATTCTGATAATTTTTATTTTGGCACCAAACTGGTTCTTTATTTGAAGAATGTTTTTTATTACACTGCCAACTTCAAACTTCAACTTCAATAAGAAAACCTATGACAATCGAAAGAAATCATCATCATTAACAAGATAGAACATGTACCTCATACGATCAGGAGCACAACTCGGAGCCCAAACATCAAAATATGTCACCAGAAACAAATAATCTACACTACAACTCTATCGACTAGGAAAGGGACTCATGTGGTACTTCCCTAATTGATAGGTCTCACACTAAGGTGGGTGGAATCTGCTATATCACCCATCGAAACTTAGCCAATGGAAGGTGACCAAACCGCAAGTGCCAAAGGTAACTAGAAGACCCTCTAGAAGAGATAGTGGCATGACCAGCATAAAGCAACTACAGTAGAAGATACACCACTCCCTCCTCACGGTCACAGCCAATCACTTGTCCCATCAACATATCCTAAAATACAAGAGATAGTATCAAATATAGCTTGATAGTTCAATTCTTTCGTAATTCGACTACCTGAAAGAAGATTTAAAGAAAAATCTAGGGCATCAACATTCTACAGCCGTATATGAGGGGCTATTTTAATCTCCCCCTACTAATAATGGGGGAATGCTACCCATCTTGCACTAAAATCGTCTTGCCAGATGAGTTTGGTTGCAATTTGGTAAACTGCTAAACTTTCCCGCAGATATGTTGGGAAGCCCCAAAGTCTATAAGACTAGTGAGGTAAGCAGAAATATACTTGATGGCTTGGCAAAGGCAATAGAATCTGTATTTCCTAAATAGGAGCTCGATGTTGCAGTAGTAGATATGCCATGACAAGAAAGTCTTTGGATCAACTCATCGTACACAGCTCTAGTAATAAGAGCAAATTTAGCAACTGCATTAAAGGTTGTAACAGCCTGATAGGCACTAATAGATTTCCCATACTTGGTCCAGCATGCATCATCGATGTGGCCAAGTTTCCCATAATGTGAACATTGAGGCCTAGCACACCCGTGGCCTCCTCAACCTTGTCCACAACCTCTAATGGATAGTCCTACCTAGACCCCTACCCCTTCCTAGAGTAATAGCCATAACAGAGGTGTGCTCAACACCAAGATTTTAAAAAATGTGAGGCAGTAGCGAGGCAGATTACCTTCATTGAGGTGAAGCATAAGCCTTAAGGCAATAGAGGCATAAGCCTCAGCTGTTGGATGGAAAATAAGAAAAAATGACAAATATATACTTGTTAAGTATTAATAATGAAAAAAAAAGTAAAAAACATACATTCATGCCATTTTTGCTCTATCACAACATTTAAAGAACAAAACTAGACAAGATATGACATTTAAATAAAAGATAAACCTTTATAGAAAATTAGAAATTAAATTTACCAAAACTCTAAAATGAGTTAAAAGTTCGAATTGTGTCAAGTAAACCAAATATATATAATGAATTACATTAACTCTACCCATTATCTATAAAAAAATTCAATTGTCATGACTTAAATCATAAGTAATGAGTTTAATAACTAATCTCATAACTCATAAGGCATCATTCAAAAATATAAAAAAAAAAAAAACCTAAATGAAACCTAAACAAAACCATTGACAAACATATGGTATCATTGACATCCTAGAAAATATGATAAATATATGGTATCTCCATCACTCTCATACTATTAAATAACTCATCATTAACAAACATAACCTAAAAAGCCTAAATGAAACCTAAACAAAATCTATAAATAACATATATAATAAAAGAACATGTTGTCCTAGCTAAATAACATATATAATAAAATAACCTAAAAAAGACCTAAAAATCTAAACAAAACATGAACTTAGTTTAGTAGTGAGAACATGTGGAAATGTGAAGATCGGGCAATGAAGTTGGCAGCAGTGGACATCTGGTGATGTGGTGGTAAAGGGTTCAGCAACCTTTGGTGACCCATCTACTACCTCCAGCAACCTATGTTGGACCTCCAGCAAGGTGGGAACTAGGGTTCAAGAGCTTGGATAACGATGGGCTCCTTGGGGTTTCGGGTAATGGGCTTTAGGTTTTGGAAGAGGGTTTGAATTAGGGCTTGGGGGGGATTTATTCGTAGGAAAAGATCATGTGCAAGTCACATAACCATCTAAAAGGGCCTTTCAACCGAGGCTACAGCCTTGCCTTTGCCTCAGCCCTTCACCGCCTCGACCAACTGAGGCGCATGCTTCATGTTGTAACCCTGAGGCTATAGTCTTAGGGTGATTTCCCACTGCCTCACCTTGAGGTGTATGCCTCGGGCATCTCGAGACAATTTTTAAAATGATGCTCAACCCAAGCTAAAGGCGAGAGAAACTGCTAATCTGCTTAGACGATTATAAGCATCCTCCATGGTGGGTATTTCAGGCAATGTCAACATTTAGGATCACGCTACCTCATAAGTAGGATCTAGCCCAACAAGAAATTACCCACGATAGTCTATGCCATATAAACTTTTTGTAACTTGCAGGCGCACAAAGGTGTGAAGCCATTGAGCCTCTCAAAGGTTGACTTCAGGGTTGAATATAATAGTTGGGGATGTATACGGATCAGGTTAGGTCAGGCTAGGACTCAACGCAAACTCAACTTACGGTTTATAGGTTGAGATTTTCCAACCCAACCTATAAAATCGGGTCAAGTTGGGTCAGGTTGGGCACGTTGTCAACTAGTCAAAGTTTATGTTTATCTCCAACATGCTTCATATGTCATTCATATTAATAAAAAAATTAAACTTATAGACAACTTCTATCTTATAAAAAAAGTGAATAAAATAAGTAAAGACAAAAACACTAAAGATATGATCTAAAAGTAACGAAAAAATATAAAGGCATGCTTAATAATAAACTTGATATATAAGTACATATAAAAGTTCATATTTATGCCAATAATCGACAACAAATATAGACAGGGTGCTCTGGTGGTGGAATCCTTGTAACGAAGAAGAGAGGAGATGTGCGTCATCCAGTGGGGGGTCCCTGCGAAAAGGAAGAAAGGAGAGGTGAGTCGTCGATGACTCAGGCGAAGGTGGGAACCTGATAAGAGAAGGTTGAGGGTTACCTGAATAGTACAAGGTATTGCCTCCATCGAGGAGAGGAGAGTGCACCTCCTATAGCTTGGAGCTGAGGAGAGGCATTGCTTGGAGTAGAACTTGGAGGTGAGGTGAGGGCAAAGAGTGCCATCTAAAGCCGGTGGAGGTAACTATGGAAGAGATGAGGGATCAGTGAAGACTGAGAATTAGGAATTTGGGATATAGGAGTGAGGAGATGTTGAGACTCGAAATGAGGTTTTAAATTTCTATTTGTAGCTTGGTGCCCTGTATATATTATTTACATATAATTATATATATGTATAATATATATACATACAATATAGTATATATTATATACATATAATCATATATATGTATAATATATATACATACAATATAGTATATATTATATACATATAATATATATGTATGTATTAATCAGGTTACGGGTTGGATTGGGTCGGGTTGATTAAACCTTAAACCCAACCCAACCCATTCCCAACCCAACCCAATCGGGTTGGGTTGGGTTCGAGTTGAACCCAACCAGTGTACACCCCTAATAATACTAGGCTAATGGTTTTCCCCCTTACCCCCTATGCGTTATTTCATGGTAAAGCTGCAAAATACGTGTTGCATTCTTATCCTGGGCATATATCTTGTGAAGTACATCTCACATTTCCTTCGTCGCTTAATAGTACATAATCTTCGTCGCTATCCACTAAATGGTGGTGCTCATAATCCATGCCCTAACCATGGCATTATCCTTTCTCCAAGAAGCATACTTGTTGGGTGGGCTCCGACACCAAAAGGGCATATTCCTTGTCATGACCTCAACCAATTGCAACCAAGGTGCATAGTTGATCCCATTGAACTTCACAATAGGGCCAAAGAAGGGATTCTTAAACTCCCCATGACTTCCATCTCCTTGATTAAGAGTCGACAACCACAGAGACCATAGCTCACAATGTCGAAATCCCACATTCGCAAATCAACAAATAAACTCGATTCTCAATGCATTCGAATCACAAGAGACTAAATTCATAACCATATGGGAGAGGGAATCAATAACACAAGCTAAAAACCTCAAACACAAGTTTCCGAACCAAAAATCGCCATGGTGGTGCTGCGAGGGTCACCTAGGGTGTTACGACATTCAAATTTCTAATTGGAGACTAAAAATGGAATTAACCATTGTAGGGAGGCCACACCACCTTTCTAATTGTGCATCCATTATTAGTGTAATTAAATATATACTTGGAAATGGTTAATGTCAATCAATGCCATTATTTTTGGAAGGCATTAAGCCAATCGATTTGATTGGGCTCTATAAAAAAAGAAAACCTCTCCCATCCTTAGGCACATTTTATTCCTTCATGCTTTCCAAAGAATTCTAGAGAGAGGTCTAAGAGAGGTTTTACTCCTTGTGCTCGTAGAAGGTGTGGGGGTGATATAGGAGGAGAATCATAGTGCTTGACTGTGTGGGGGAAACGATTTTGGCATCTACGTGGATCAATCGGTAAACCTATGTGCCTAAGGTATGTGATCGACCACCTCCTTAAATTTGAATCACAATTGGTAATGATGTGGTGCAATGACAACCATGACTTGAGTTTAAGAACTCAATCTATATATTTATATGAGTTGTCCCAATCTTTTCGGTATCCATCGAGAACAAAAAGAAAATGTTAGATTCACATGGATAACAAGTAACATCATTATGAATGTGGTTAGTTAACATGTGGGATCAATACTTTAATCTCAATGCACCTTTTGTGGACATCAATACCTAAGTATTCCATCCGATTGGATACATTCCAAGATGACTTTTACAGTTTCCCTATATATATATATATATATATATATATATATATATATATATATATATATATATATAGCAAACAGAGAAAAAAAGGGAGGTAGATTGCGGCTTCACCTCTTCATATTAATTCACGTTAAAAAGTGTGAACTAGTTCTATATTTCAATTATTTTATTTGCCTCCAATTCCACTGTAGATAACTAACATCTCCAATTTACTTGTGGTTGATTACCAGTAGTCTTCCTGGTTACGCATCATTAATACATGTAGTAATGACTTGTTTTGAAAACTTCTACTTTTGTTATTTATATCTGCACTCGTAATATAGATGCTTATATCAAAGAAAATAAGTCATGTTTGGCTTGAATCATTGAACCTAACATCTCAAGCTAAGATACAAATCATCGGTTAAATAACCACGAAGATAATTGATTAAAATGTTAGAATTTTTTTGTACACATTACTTATGGCTTTATAACTATTCCTTGAGATACAGAATACCGCCTGACACGAACAAAAAAGGTTTAGATAAGATTCTAAACATCTCTTTTAGCCGATGGATAAATTCTTACCTTTTTCCTATAGATTGAAAATAATAATATAATAATATTATACCACAATCTAACCATCTAGACTAAAGAAAAGAAAAGCATTCAGTGGTTGAATAAATGCATGGATTTCCTTTTAATCTACAAGTTATGCATAGTTATGGAAATCAAGATTTCAAAGAAACATGAAGTTGATCAATGATCAAGAAGTAATGGAAATAATTATGGCACCAAGTCACGCGAGCTACATGTTTGACACTGAGTCTTATGGCCTAAAAGGCAACGCCTACTAGAGGCATATGATTCTATGAACCAAAGAGGTAAAAGAACTCTATCATGTCAAGTTCAAGTCATGAACCGCAAGTGCCAGTAGTATAATTAAACTTGAGTGCCTTAAAATATTTAAGGTAATATACCCTCATGTCAAATATGCAAGTTAATGAACATGACATTTTTTTCAAGTACATGAGAACTTTCATTACGTCAAGATTTATTTTTTTTATCATTGTGTAACTTGCCACAATGTATGAATTAGGTATTATAATATGCGAAGATGCAGGTAATATGTATAACTAAATATGCTAAGATCAATGATGTTGGTAAAAATATATGTATATACATATTGATATGATCACTTTCTTTTGATCACATACTAAGCATTGGCTCATTAAGTGTTTTGAAAAAAAAAAAACATAAATCTTAGGTGCAACGGAGGAGTAAAGGAGTTGGGGAATCATATCAAGAGACCGTAGATCTTTCATTGGGTACAAGTAAGCGCCATGGTCGGATGACATTATGTCCACTGGGACATGTTAGAAATAAGTAGCTTTATTTGTTTT
Organism: Thalassia testudinum; assembly: GCA_037157565.1. Lineage (NCBI taxonomy): Eukaryota > Viridiplantae > Streptophyta > Magnoliopsida > Alismatales > Hydrocharitaceae > Thalassia > Thalassia testudinum. Next base: position 3,650,238 of record JAZHRO010000061.1, read on the forward strand.
GCTTTTGTCATGATTGTAATAATTAGACTCCTTGAATGAGGGACACTATGACGTTAATTTTCTTTCATCGCTTCTTGATATACATGTACTAGTAACACCTTAATCTATGGGAATTTATTATATTCTTCTACTGCCCATACTCTCGGGTCATTACATAGGGCATCTTCAATGAGTGGGTGGTCGACATGACCCCCTTTAGGCCCTAAGTGACCCAATCAAAGCCAGTCGATGGCACCTTCTCGCCACAAGCAGCAGCGACAACATTGGGAGAGGAGTTCCCAACAACACTATGACGATCAGACGATGGCAGGAGTCCCAACTGGTTGGCTAAGGCCCGGCGACCCCTCCACCAGTGAAGCTGACAGCACTAAGTTGCTCCTTTGGTTGAGGTTAGTGACCCCTCTATGGCACAAGGCCCAACACCAAGCCGAAGAAAGCTTTTCTTCTAGGATTGTTTAAAATCGCAATGCATGAAAAAACCTAATTGTTTATTTAGTGGAGAAGAAAAAGGAAGACCAAGTATAGAGCTCCAGCCTAGAGCTGTCATTCTGATACCATATAGAGAATAACACTCTTGATTGATCTACTGAGAAACCCTAAGCCTCCATTTATAGAGGCTAAGGGAAAAACTGCAAACACGTCCTCACAACTACAATAACATAACAAAACAACCAGAACCAAAATGATAAACTCTCAGCGCTTCGATCCAAGACTTCAATTATCCCCATTGCACATTCTCGCATGTCATCCTCCTCATAGCCCTTGCAATTTCAAAAAACAAGTATAAACACCACCTCTATTTAGAAAGAACCAAATCCGCAAAAAGCATCCTCAATCCAAAACCCTCTTAAAAACCAAATCCTCAAACCATGCACTCATCTGCGGTTTTGCATTACCCTCAAGAAGCTCTAGTACTTCTTACCGGCATTTTTGCCTTTTCCATTTTTTATATGCAACTTGTAGCACTTTTCTTTGCACAAAAATAGAAAATTTACTATTGGAATGACTTATTTCCCCATATGCCAGACTACAAGTATCAAGGATCGATATATCGACGATATATCACCGATATATCGATATCGCCTGGTCAACACATATCGATATCAGCCTTAATATCTTTTTTCCATGATATCGCCGATATATCGCCCATATCACCGATATATCGCCCATATCGTCGATATATCAGAAATATATCGTCGATACCATGAACTTTTGTTGAACTTCAGAGCTGTACATGCTAGGGTTCTTGCTTCCTTGTTGTCCATCAAATATTTTAACTTTAGAGCTGTACATCCTCTGTCGACAATTCAATCATTGCACTTGGTTTTACTTATTGAAAAATAGGAAGAAGATTCTAAAACGTCAATGAGAAATACATTAGCATCTTCAAGCCTCTATAAAAAGATGCATAAAACTAAACACTTTGATAATCCATGGGGGTATTGAAATGGCTATCTTGTCATCTTCATTTGATTAAAGGATGTCATCCATGATGGTTCTTTCTTTCCCCCACAACCTAAGGCTGACAGGCTTACTTGTTTTAGCATGGCTTATATAAGTACTTACGTACTGGTGCTTTATCGATCTCCACTAATCTTGCAAACTGTGCATTATGTTATGGTGGGCACAATTTCTCTTTAGTTATTTGAGTGTGTAGGGGATGTAATTTCATGTGTTGATCTCATAATGAAAGAGTAATAGGGTGATTCACGAAATGTAAGACAGATCAATGAGAAAGAGAGGAGTATTGGAATGGATAACGTGTTGGAACTAATAAGAAAATCAAAGATCTAATTATTTGACCATTTATATTTGTTCATTATATACTCTTATGTAATCTAAATCGTATCTTCTATCACCAAGTGCATCTTTGGTAATAGTATATGATTTCATATCTTGAAATCGTAATGAGAAGAGTAATAGGGCGATTCACGAAATCTGAAGCAGGTCAATGAGAAAAAGAGTATTTGAATAGATAGCATGTTGAAACTAATAAGAAAATTAGTGCAACTAAGGCATGATTTCAATTATCAACATTATGCAACGAAAGTTATTATGAACATTTTTCAATTATTATCATATTTTGTATACTTTCTTTTCAATATACGACTTTGTCAACATGCGACTAGTGCATTTCTATTATGTTTCCATTCAAAATTTATGATTTTCGTCTTCTAGGCATTTTTTCATGATGTATTAGTTATTAAAATGTTAATTTTCATAAAATTTGTGACATTTTAGGATATTTTGAGCCCTTCTGAGCGATTTTCCCAAAATTCACCATATCATCAATATATACCCGATACATCTCTTTTTTGACTTATCGATACAATATCGATATCAATATTTAAAACCTTGACAAGTATATGGCATCATCAAAGCAGTGAATTTGGATCTTGTAGGAGTTTCTTTAAAACATATAACACTTTTATTATTGAAAAATTCAAAGAAAAACAAAGGGAGTTGGTCTCTTAATAACTACTTAATTTATTACCCTAATTTGCTTAATTTAGGGCTAGCTTCTTAATAAAATCATCCATTAGATTTATAAATATTACATTTAGAGCAGACATGCATATTTAAGCTTTATATTTATTAAATAAACAACTATCTCCTAATTTTACTCTATTGTGAATAATGTAGCTCACAGAACCTAGAGAATAAGAGGAACTTCAGAAAAAAGTATGAGAGATGCAACTACTTAAGAGCTTGAACAATGAAGATACAAGAGAGATCAAGGCATGAGTTCAACATTTAGAGACCAGAAGACATGAAGACAAGAGAGGGCACATGTCTCTCTCTAATCCCTCTCTGCCTTTGACTCGTAGGACAACCTACTCCAAATACAACTTGTCCTAGACCTACCTAATTTTAGAAAACCTAAGCCTAGATAAATCCCAACCTTCCACCTATAATCTAAAGGTCTACAGCAAGACCTTATCCTCTCTTTGGTGGCTGGTCAAAGAAGAACTTATCCGTATGGTGGCCGGCCACCAAAAGAACACATCCCCTCTTGTAGCCGCCACCTATAGCCCCTCATCCACCATCAAAATTAAATCCTAAGGCTCCCTTTGAACCACCTTAACTGACCCTTATCTCCTCTTTAAAACCTAGATCCTATCCCCTCCCTAAAACACACAAAAGAATATATCCTCTTAGATTTAATCTCAACCATCCAACACCTATCCTAAGGACCTAAAACCCACCATGTGCCCAGCCACCTAGCTTCCTAAAAGCACCATTATGGCCAGCCATGCAACCTATTAAATCCCCTCCCTCCATTCACCGTCCAATGGCCCATATCACCCTTAGTTAATAACCTACCCATGCCACATCATCCTACTCCATCTTAGCCCTTAATCTAGAAACCTAAGGCCTAGAACTAAAGCCACCCAACCTAGTATTCATCCTACACCATTAGATGCCCATCTAAAGGCTAGGATTAATGTTGAAGTGATGGAAACACCTCAACCATTGATCCTAATCCAAGGGCCCTCATTTACTTTCCTTTCCTATAAAAACACACCCCCTCCTAACCTTTCACAAAAAATAGTTTTCTAGTTTAATACCCATAGCTTAATAATAGCCCTCCTACCTTAGGTCTAATAGAGTACACGCCCAGCTTCTACACCTCCATAGTCAACCACCATAGACCCACCTCCACCTTAGCTAGAAACCTCTCCTAGGCCTCGTTTGGTAAAGGGAATAAGTTTGTGAAATAAGTAGAGGAATAGGGAAGAAGTCGAATAAATGGTAGAATAAGTGAGTTAACCTGTTTGGATGTTAGGCGTGTTAAGTGGCATGTTAAAGTTATTCCACAGAGAAGGGTGGAATAACTTACAGGCGTGTTAAGTCTACTTAACCCGCCATAAGTTCCAAGAGTGCTAACTCATTTCCAGGCATGTTAAGTGGCGTATTAAACAATTAACACGCAAAACAAACGGGGCCCTAGTGTCCCTCTTCTCCATCTTCCACGCCACCTTGGTGGCTTTGCTGCTGCTCTCCAGTGTCCACCTTCTTCCTAGCGCCCTAGATCTAAAGCTTCGCCATAAGCTTCACACAAGCATCCCTCAAGTAGCTGCACATCTCCTTCCATTCTCTACGCTTTTTATTATATTCTTAACTTTTGTAAAACTTTTCAAAGCATCCCTCAAGCAGCTCTACATCTTCCATTCTCTACGCTTTTTATTCTTTTCTTAGCTTTTGTAAAACTTTTCAATATCATTAATAGAGGCATTCTTCCACTTTCATTTCTCTTTATTTGCATTCATAAGTAGTTTAATATTTTGTTCTATTGCCTGCAACCTTATTTCAAAACAACAAAAAAGATCGCATATCGAAAAAGACAAAAAAAGAAAAAAGAAAAATAACTACGAAAGGTATTAATAGTGACCACCTCCATGTGTCAACCTAAACTCCCAGTAATTCAAATATATAAATTTTAATTGATAGCTTGATTTTCGTGTTGCAACGATTTCCTGATTTTTAATCATATAGATTTAGCATTATCATCTCTTTATATAGAGAGATCAATCATACTTCAAATCCTAATACAATCTTCTAAGTAAATAAAAACATATATCAAACCAAATCATATCATATCCTGAACAAATTTAGGAGTAATGTCAAAATAGAAAATATAAAAATATGAAAGGGAGGCAAGTGGATGTCTTCTCCACCCAACGTGGTCCCCCCCCCCAACTTAAGGAAGAGCTTCCGATGCTTGCATGTGTGAACACTCACATGCATGACCTGATCACAAACTTTGCATTGGACCACAAACTTGACTTAAGCTTGAATCAAGGAACAGTTTCAAGCACGAGGTGGCAACCCATCTTCCAGAAAAAAATATTCACGTTAGAGAGGAACAAAAACCTGGATTTGGGTTCCATTAGTGAGGTTGAGCCTATGGCTCGATTGCCCCACTACTGGTCATCATCTTCAGGAGTGACAAAACCCAAGGCTTCGACGTTGTCCTTTGAGCCAGGCACAGGTTGGGTTGTCATAAGTTGGGCAACTTCTACAGTAGTTGCCACAATAACAGACGTTGGAGGCTCTTCTGCCTTCAACAAATTGCGCAAGTTTTCAAACTAAGCCTTTGCAAACGACTGATCCTCAAAGCTAGCCACAGACATGTTTAACCAAGCAGGTCAACCAAACTTGTCCTAATATTTATCGGGTAGATGATTTGTCCGATTGTATTAGACACATGGGCTAAAGCTTCTTCCATGTCCACGTCCTCAACCACGACCACATCCTACAATTCCTTCTAGATGCTACCAGCGCAAAGAACTCAAGAGGAGCCGACGCAAATACAAGAGGCTCCTCGACTTCAAATTTTTAGAGACAGTTATAGATCACCTCCAGATCTAGTACTTAGTTTAACACCAAGACCTGATTGAGCACCAACTGATATTTAAGGCTAAGACCTCCTAGAAATTTGTACACCTGCCACTTCGCATGCTCAGTGATCTTATCATAGCAAGCAAGCTGATACATGCCCAACTCCTCAAATAGACCTTCCAAGATCGTAAAATACTTAACTAAGGGCATCTCCCTGGTTAGTACTCAAAATCCTATAATAAATGTCAACAAGTCTTGCACTACTAGTCTTTTGGGAAAAATGCTTCTCGAATGTATCCCAGATCTCTTTTACTGTATCCCTATACATCATGTTTGCAGCAATAGACTGGTCGATGTTCATCAATCAATTCATGACTAGAAAATTCTCCACCCATTGTTTGTATTTGGAGCCTTCTCGAGAGTCAAGACCCTTCACGAGAGTTAGGAGACTTCTCTTTTAGGACGTGTAGCTTGTCCTGCCCTCCAACAAAAATCCGAAAGTCGCGAGATCAAAGTATGTAGTTCAAGGAAATGACCAACTCAATGGTCGTTCGTTGAACCAATACGAAAGACGCTATCTTGGCTTCAGAAATCACGATGGGTTGATCCCCCTCTACCATGACTCACGCACGCACAAGAGGTTTTCCTACGTATGGATCGGCATGGAGAAAACTGAGCACTCTCCATTAACAAATCCCAATCACGCATAGACCTTGGACCATCCAGGAGATGTTGACATGGAGGAAAAGCACATAGGAAGGAGAGGGCCTTGAAGGTACCTCTCTTGATCGATGAAAGGAGATGTAGCCAAGGCCTTGCCTTGGCTCCTACAATGGCCCATAGGTGACACTAAGAGTTGGAAAATATAATAAGCGGAAGCAAATCAACAAAACATCAAAGCGTAAACAAGAAATAATACTTAGGTTTACGTGGAAACCCCACTCATGAGGAGCGGGGAGAAAACCACTGGAGAGGGCCCTTATAGGGTGAGTATTTGTATTGCTCTTCTCAAACAATAAGTAGAAGGGTACATGCCTATTTATAGGCCACCACACACTCAATCCCACAACAGATGATGTGAGACTAAACTAACTACACATACTCCAACACACCCCTCAAGCTAGAGCATCCAATGCTCAGCTTATACAACACAAAAATCCCACTGTATACAACAGAACACTTCTCAATCTAGTTCTTGCTTATAAGCAAGTGTGCTAAAGACAACGGGGCTGGAGCTGCTGGATAAACTACTGTAGCTAGCTCTGACAAGGGTCTCTTCTCTGGAGACCTCAACTGGTACTAGTGACTCCCCATTCAGTATCCTTGTCATGAGCCTACCTCTGAAGATCTCAAAACTGGATTTCCCCTCTAGAGTCCACAAAACTGGATCTCCCCTCTGAAGTCCACAAAACTGGATCTCCCACATAGAAACTTGACATGGACCCCTTCCTCTAAGAACCTCGAAGCTAGATCACCCTTTAGAGACCTCAAAACTTTGGACCTCCCAGAGTTGTGGTTTCTCATATAGTGACCTCGAACAAAGGAACTCCCAAAATGGAGGATAACTATAATAGGATCCACACTCCCTCTTTCTCCTATACTCCATACGAGAAGAAAAAAAACATAGAGAAGAATAACAAGAGGAGCTTATCCCCCTCTTCTCTTAAAACTCGTTCATTTTTTATTTTTTTATATTTTTTTCTTCTTTTTTTTCTTTTCTTTTTTTTTCTCGTTCATTTTTTTTCCTTTTACTCTTCATGCATTTTTTTTTTACTACCAACCAAAACTAACTTAAATGACAAAAGGATAAAAATAGAAAATCCTACTCATTAAGGTTCCAGGAACCCAATGAGCAAATGCTGCACATGCACCTTCTTGTTGACTAGGGGCAAGTCGATGCCCGTATGCCCTTCTTGACGTGGACCTCCAAGACTTCCTCCTTCCCTTGATCTACTGCTAGGTTGGCGAGGTTGCATCTCCTCTAGGCCACCAGGTCACCTGGCAGTACGAGGCTTGCATTAGATCCAGACTCTCCAAGATCTTCGCCAAGATCATCAACAATCTCACCTCAATCGATGCCACCTTCATCACTGCAGGCATCATCATCTTCTTCAACACCAACACTAGCTATTCTCACGATCAAGTGCGAGATCTCTGCCGAGATCCTCATCGCGATCTTCACCGGAGATCGCCCCACCTGATCACGAATAGTGGCGCTTCCTCTTCTTCATTCCTAATCGTCGTAGCTGATGGCCATCAGCTCCTTTGCTCATCACAAGGAGCACCACCTGGGCTTCTCGAGCACCACTCATGCTTTGCTTCTCATCTTCCTTTCACACCACCTCGCACGCACCTCCATCAATGGTCGACGCTACTGCCTTTGTCGAGTGCACTGCAACAAGTGGAGGCACTTCGTGCACTCCACACCTTCTGCGACTGCATGCACCACCTCACCCATGCCATCAAGCATATTGACGTTGCATCAACAGTGGCAACCACCTCTGATCTTTCTCATGGCGTGCATCATGATGATCTCTTTGAAATCGAATAGAACTTCGAGAAAAAATATAATCTCTAGAAAAAGATAATTCAAAAAAAAAAACCCAAGAACGATTTGCTCTAATACCAAACTGGAAAATATGATAAGTAGAAGAAAATCAACAAAACATCAAAGCGTAAACAATAAATAACACTTGGGTTTACGTGAAAAGTCCACTCACGAGAAGTGGGGAGAACTATGGGACAGTATTTGTATTACTCTTCTCAAAGAATAAGTAGAGGGGTGCATGCCTATTATAGGCCACTATACACTCCATAATCCCGTAATAGATGATGTAGGATTAAACCAACTACACATACGTCAACACTAAATGTCGCCCACGTAGAGAAAAGGTGACATGGCCTCTTAGGCATGGGGCAAGGTGCGAGGTTCAAGATTGAACCTGCTCTAATACCATGTAGGTGTTTATATAGAACAAGGAGCACTTTTGTTATTGGAAAACTCAAAAAGAAACAAGAGAAGTTGGTTTCTTTATATATACATATTAGCCCTACTTCAAATCCTACTACAATGTTCTACAAAAAGAAAAACATATCTCAAACCAAATCACTCTAAAGGGATAATGCCAAAATAGAAAAGGGATGAGTTGACAAGTGAATTTTCTCCTCCACTCAACGTGATCTCGTGGAATCTCCAACAGATCTTTTAAATTAGAATGACATTTCCAAAGTCCAAAGTACAATTTAAATTTCGATCCAAACAATAATATACAATTTTCAATCTCTTGAAGCTATCATAGACATACCTAAAGGTATGTCTGGTCAAATCTCCAATCTATTCATATAATGAACTGGAATTGCTGAAAAGTGGTGTATCAATGGCAATGCTAAGATTCATCTCTTGGAAGCTATCATAGACATACCTAAAGGGTACTGGTCAAATCTCCAATCTATTCATATAATGAACTGGAATTGCTGCAAAGTGATGTATCAATGGCAATTATAAGATTAATAAGTACTCTTGTTCAAAGAATGGAGCACTTTCACTGAAGAATATTTGGGTTCGTAACAGTTGCCTAAGAATTTGATCTCCTAAAGCTATAATTGTGGGGTGTAGATAGGTATTTACCATTAAATACATCCTCGATGGTACAATTCAGTGGTATAGGCGAGGCTAGTTGCCAAATGTTACACTCAGACCTTTGGCGTGGACTATTTTGAGACTTTTCACCAGTCGCACAGCTGAATTTGATCTGGATTCTTTTATCTATAGCAGTTAATCAAAGGTGGCCTGTACATCAGCTTGATAATAAAGAATGCATTCTTGTATGGTAACCTTGATGAGGAAGTATATATGGAGCAGCCTCCTAGGTTTATAAACCAGGGAGAGTGTCACAAGGTGTGCAAGCTTCACAAGGCAATATATGAGCTAAAGCAAAACCCCAGAGCTTGGTTTAACAGATTTAGCACTACAGTGCAGAGTTTTGGGTTCATTCGATCTACATTTGCTCACTCTATGTTTACCAGGCATACATAGGCAAGCTCTATTATTCTAATTGTGTATGCCGATGATATTTTGAAGACAGGAAGTGACTTGCAAGGTTTAGAGGAGACCAAGGCATTCTTACATGTACAATTTGTAACTAAAATCTTGGCTTGATCAATTATTTTTTTGGTATTGTGATACATCACATTGACGGAGGAATGGTCCTATCTCAAAGAAAGTATGTGTTTGGCATGCTAGGTTGCAAACATGTTGGTTTACCTTTAGATCCAACCCTCACTTTATGGATACTAATAGTCAGATACTAGAAGATGTCACCAGATCTAGAGCTATGGTTGGGAAGCTTTTGTATCTCACAGTGACGAGAGCAAATATTTCATATGTTGTAGGGAGGCTAAGCTAGTTTATGCAAGAGCCCAGAGGGATACACTGGGCTGGAGTATATTAAGTGTTGAGATACTTGAAAGGATCTCCTGGAAAGGGACTTTTCTTTCAGATACATGGCCATCTTCAATTGCGTGGATATTCAGATTATGCTGGTGCTCATGAAGACAGACGATTCACGACATGTATTGCACCTATGTAGGCAGCAACTTAGTCACATGGAGAAGTAAGACACAAAATATTATCTCTAGATCCAATGTTGAGTCAAAATACAGGGCCATAGCACACACTACTTGTGAACTCTACTAGATCAAATCTATTCTTCGTGATTTTGGAGTAGAAGTTTCAGGGCCTATACCTACATATTGTGATAACAAGGCTGCCACTTTTCTCGTCAACAATCTGACATTTCATGAAAGAACAAAACACATAGAAGTGGGTTGTCATTTCATCCATGATGTAGTACTAGCCAAGAAGATCTCTACACCTTACATCTCCAGTCAAAACCAGATTGCTCCAAATTGCTGATATCTTTACTAAGGCCTTAGCCAAGAAAAGACTAGAGTATCTTTATTCCAAGCTGAGCATGTCAGATATCTATGCTATAACTTTAAAGAGTGTTTAAGAGTTGAGTTTGTCTTTATTTCTTTTCTTTTGTCATTTTCTTATTATGTAAGAGTGACATTGTATTTTACCCAATAGACCTCCCTATAAGAGGTCCTAAGGTTTCTGAAAGAAGACTCAACTCTTTTCCTCCTACAGCTTTATATCATCACAATTTCCTTTGTAAAAATCGATTTTTTTTAAAGAAAAAGGTCAAAAACTAGAGGTCAGTAGCCACCTACTTCATTGAAATCTCCAAAGCGAGCAAAGCTACATAAGATGGTTCCAAAAGGAAAATAAATTTAAAACATCCCTTATGACATTTTCCTGCCAAACCCTCCCTCCTTGAAAGATTGTCGCATTCTACCATAGCCAAATCTCACAGGCCTTAATCCACGGAAGGAATCAATCTAAACTCCAACACAAAAAAGTTGGCCAGAAGGCTTCGATGGTCTAGACCCTGATGGCAGGAATACAAAAGTGCTCTTCAATCGTCACAGAGAACCTACATCTCAGAAAGAGGTGGGTATCATCTTCATTACCAGGTCTACATAACACACAAGTGGCATTCACCTTCCAAGCCCACATCTTCTTCCAAAAAGAGGGGAAACTAATGTTTTAAGGTCTCCTCTTTATTAACGAATACGAGGGGTTGACAACACTTGCTAACTTGCATTTTTTCTTTCAAAAAATGAATAACAAATATAAAAATGGAATGTGTCAAAGGAAAATTTACTTCAAAGGAACTATTTCCGATATTCCCCTGCATTTCATCAAGATGCCATCTACATGCCCCTTCAATTGTAAAATAGCAACAAAATTGGCACTCCAAACCTTGTTCTTCAACACTTCATTGCTGTTCAACTAAACCCCTTAAAGTAGCTATGACACCTCCTATATTCCACCTCCAATTTCGTAGACTCCAGTGGGGAGATCCAGGTTCAAGGTCTTTAAAGGAAGACCCATGTCAGGGATACTGAATCGGAAGCCACCAGCACCACTTGAGGTCTCCAAAGGAGAGGCCCTTGTTAAAGCCAGCTACAGTAGTTCGTCCAGTAGCTCTAGACCTCGTTGATGTGCCATCATCAGCACACCCGTCTACAAGAAAGAACCAATTGAGAGAGTTGTGTTCGGTTGTGTGGAGTGGAATTTCGTTGTTGTACAAGCTGAGCATTCCATGCTTCAGATTGAGGGGGAGTGTTGGAGAATGTGTGGTTGGTTTAGTACCACATTGTGAGATGTAAAGTGTTGGAGTGTATGGTGGCATATAAACAGGCATATACCCCCTAGTTGTTTCTTTGATAAGAATACAAAGAAATCAACCGTATCAACGACCTTCTCCTGTGGTTTTCTTCCTGCTCTTCGTAAGTAGGGTTTCCACATAAATCCAAGTATTCTTTATATGATGGTTTTGATATCTTGTTATTTTGCTTCTTCTCGTTCATATTATTCAACTAATTCAACACAATTATATCCACCTTGAGATGATTTCTATGAAATAAGTCCCAAGAGAAAGTTTATTTTAGAAGAAGAAGAAGAAGAAGAAGAAATTTTGAGAGGATATCAGAAGTCCTCAAAGTATATTTAAAAAAGCATAGAAGTGAAGGCACATTACAGGCATACCCAAGTTTGGACGAATTGAATCCTCTAAAACTGGTTGACCACATACAGAACAAGCTCTCTGCAAAAAGACATGCATAAAGCAAAATCAACCCAACAGCTGAATAGAAATGCCCCAGAAACATGAAAATGTATGCACCTTGAACATTTCCAGTTAGCCACACTATAGGTACTAAAATTACAAGGATTTTTCTAGAAACAATGTCGAAAAACAAAACTCTAGATGACAATAAGATGATCTATGCACCAACATGAGGGTAGTGTTTTGTGGTGGTGATTTAAAAAAAAAAAGATGTGCAATTTTAGCCTGTGTTTCTGCATTGGCTTTCTTTTTCTTTTATTTGTCGTAATTTCAGTTTGGTGGGGATTGCTCATGAACATTCTGCAACTGTTGATCTTGGTGCAGAATTTCGATGGTGATTATTTACAAAAAAGAAAAGATAACAACACTGTTCCTTTGATTCCAAAAAAGAGAAACAGCAAGGTTCTCCCATGCTTCAAATTAGGCCTGCTTTATGAGTGTGTCAAGCATTCTTCAGCAACTAGAGGCATGCAAAAGTTTTAGTGCCTCAAGAGCACCTTTGCGCAAATTTTGTTCCTTCCCATTTGATAACTAAGTTTCCCATCTATATTTCATTATGTTCATATAGCTAGGAGATAAAAACCTCACTCACAGAAGGTGTCAACTTAAAACCTCGAAACCCTAAGGCCTAGTTTATGTCATGGGTTAACCCCCCTTCTTTTTTTCTTTTTTCTTTTTTTTTTTGGGGGGGGGGGGGGGGGGGTGTTTAACCCCGTCTACCATGAGGGTCAGCCCAAGCTATCTCAACCCAAGATGATTGGGGGGTTATCTCAACCCCCTACTTAAGGCTCTTTTGGCCCCTTGTGCCAATTTGCAAATCCAAGCTAACCCCCATTAGAGGTAAACACCTATAAGGGTCATCCCCCCATCCCAAATAAATACAAACAAGGGTTAACCCCAATCGCCAAGATGGAAGCACGGGTTAGCTAACCCGTGACGTAAACTAGGCTCAAGATCCACATGGCTCTTGGTCTAGCCCTACCACTTCCCTCTCCATTCAATTAACATCTCCCTATATTAGGCAAGTGCCAAGTGCAATGACTGTTTTGAATTTTGTTTTTAGAAGGCTAACTGCTATTTGATGGAGAGCCTAAATGCTTTTGCAAATTATGGGTTATAAAAGAATCTTTTGGCCTCATTGCAAAACAATCAAGTGCTAGCAAAACCATATTTTCCATTGATTAAGAGCATCTCAGCTTGGTACCTGTGATCTTGTAGGTTGAAGAAACAAGTTAGAATTCACATGAAGGTAGGAGGTGGGAGATCACAATCAAGCAACTGGTTGATGCTCCCTATAGGGACTGAACTAGACTTCATGGAACTCCATTCCAAGGCTCAAGCACACTCTCTCCCTCCTCATCTTTTTTTTTTGTCAACCACGAACCCTATTTGTCACTCTCATCTCCCATGTCTTGCATAGGATTTCCAAGTCCCTAACATAGATTTTTACTAACCTTTGCTCAGCTAGAAAGTCCCACCCAAAATCCTCTTATCTCTACCGCAGGGCACTAATTTTCCTTCACCATCTTGTTTTTTTTGTTTCAAGACCAAAGAAATTCCAAAATGCTAGCCATCCTTTTTTTTTTCGAAAAAGGCAAAGGTAGTTATCTGATTGATAACTACCCAATTCATTAATTAATCAAAGAATTACAAGCCAGCTACATTACAAATACTTATCCCAAAAATAGTCGAAAGAGGAAATAGTGGAGACAAAATTTTCAAGATATGGATTATCTCCCTTGAAGAAGGCATTGTTTCTTCCAAGCCAAACACCCCAAAGAATAGCTAAGACCTTTGCCCTTTATCTATTTGGCCTAAAGATGAATCCACCAAGTCGGCACCCCCAATCCTGAACAAATTGCAGAAATTTTATGGATTGGAAAGATCTATCCAGCTGCTTCCGAATCTTCACCATATCTGTTGAGTGAAGTTACAACCAAAATAGGTGGTCAATATCCTCTTGCCCATCTTTGCATAAGCAGAAGAAATTCTAAAATGCTAGCCATCCATAATTTAATCCAATGAAAATACATTCAAGCAATCCTCATCAAACGAGAAACCAAATTCACGGGTGTGCACAAGGTCATTCGATTGGTGCTGATGGGAAGAAGATTGAAGCTTGCAAGAGGACCTAACCACCTCCTCCTCCTAGCCCTGGAGGATCTCTACCACCACCTTATTGGTACTGTGAAGCATTTCCAGCAAGGTGGTTTCATTTGATTCATAGATAAGCCATCTGAACTTCCTCCATCACCTCATTGAATGAAAAAGACCGCCGGAGCTCCCCTACAATGCCAACAAAGATTGATTTAGGAAGGGGAATGGTCATTGTTGGAAGGTGAAGGGTCCCGGTGGCCCATCACTATCACCAGCTTTAGAAGCTGAACTAGTAAAGGTTTTTTTATCATTTTACATTGGGTCAAAGGTTGTGGCACCACAGGGAGCCTCAACGACAATTTTTGCACATAGGATCTCTTCACAGACCACCATGACACCTCTTGTGGAGTTGTCAAATCCGAATCTATGACCCAAGCCTTTGCCAGGGTGTCGAGTTTCCACCTAGGCCTCTTCAAGCTCAAACCATGTTGGCTCCGCCTACTCCAACTTGCTGCCTATCCATGGTCATTCTCCTTCCATCATCTTTCCCAATAGAAGACCTCAATTGGCACCAGGGGTTCAGTCAAGTAGAAGTTGAGGGTTCAAACCCAACTTTCCCTGCTCAATCCGCCTGCCCTACTTTAATAAAGCTTGAAGAAGCAACTAATCCTAGTTTTAAATTAAAAAATCTTCTTTCCACAGCCCACCCCTAAATATTTGCAAAAGTTTCTAAGTACATCAGTAGACTGGACAACCACAACGATGAGAGACTTGAAAGTCTTGTTACTACGGTGACCCTTCTGTCATGATCATCCTCCTTATTGCAGCCCATCAAATCTGGCCAATTCAAGTGTCGTCATGAAGTTTCATATGGTTTTTCTTCACCATTAATACACCATAATAAGGTTTTATAATGTATGCCCCCAAGTCAGTGACCATTAAATTAATCAACTAACCCTAGTAAACCTAAAATAAAGGAATTTCATTCAAAACTCCTATTAATTCTCTTTGTTCACATCTTCCTCCACCTCATGCTTGCTTCTCCAACAACTTCCACCTTAAAACCTCTCCCTCCTTTTCTTCCCCCTCCTCCAGCTCCAGCTATCTTCAGCTCCTCCACACGTGACCCCTTTCACGCTCCATGCTACCTCACCCATAAGGACCACCACCATCTTAATGCACCACGACCTATGGCACATACCATGAATGGAAAACCCCATCAATTATCTACTCACTGCACATACCAGCCAAACACGTAAGTGTCAACATCTACACCCTTTCAATGGTCACAAACCTAGGGCTAGTAAAAAAAAAAATGAAAACTAAAGCGTACTGTAAAACCAAGAAAAGACAAATCAAAAAATTCTCTTTCAAGAGATCTAATTTCGATTTTCAATTCTACAATATGAACTCAAATATCGATATGGTTAAAGATATCCTAAATTCTAATCCCCCTCCCCACAATGCCCTAACTCTTCCTCTTCCCCTTCTCTGTTAAGTTGAAATGTTATAACTCTATTATGAGAGATCCTGGACATTTATATAGAGAGGCATCGAAGAAAGGAATTACATAAATACCATTTCACTTACAATATGAAAAATAACTCTCCCTCAAGTTGGAGTATATGCATCAAACATGCTCAACTTAGAACAAATATAAAGCAATCGCTTCTTAAGAAATGCTTTAGTAAAAATGTCTGCTAGTTGATCTTCAAAACATATGTAAGGTATAGAAATCTTCTTGACTAGAATGGCATCTCTGATGAAGTGACAATCTACTTCAATATGCTTGGTTCTCTCATGGAATATAGGATTGTTAATAATAAAGGTGGCAGCCTTGTTATCACAATGCATGGGATAGAATCAGAAACCTGTATTCCAAAATCTTCTAGAATAGATCGGACCTAGAGTAGCTCACAAGTAGTCTAAGACATAACCCTGTACTCAGACTCAGCACTAGACCTGGAGACCATTGCCCGTTTTTTGCTTCTCCAAGTAACTAGATTACCCCCAACAAATGTGCAGTATCCCATAGCAGATCTCCTGTACTCATGTGCGCCAGCATAGTCTGCATTCGAGTAGCCACAAATATCCAAGTGCCCATTGTCTTTGAAGAGAGATCATTTCCCAAGTGCACTTTTCAAGTACCTGAGAATCTGGCAAACTGCATCCCAATGGACTTCCCTTGGTGACTACATGAACTAGCTCAACTACAAAGGCAATGTAAGGACGAGTAATAGTCAAATACAAGAGCTTCCCAATCATTACACGATATCTAGTCACATCTTATAATAGAGGGTTGTCATCATCCGCAATAGGCAAGGAAACATCCATGGGCAAATATGCTGGTTTGCACCCCAGCATTCCCATGTCTCTCAACATGTCAAGAACATACTTGCACTAGGACAACACAAGTCCTCTAGTATGCTGCACCTCAATACCAACGAAATAGTTGATGAGGCCTAGATCATTGGTAACAAATTGTGATTGAAGCAGCTTCTTTATCTCCTTTATACCCTGCCTGTCGTTGCTAATAAGAAGTATGTCATCAAAATAAACCACAAGTATGACTGTACATGTCTTCCCATGCACTGTAAAGACAGAGTGATCAGCAGAAGATCTGGTGAAGCCATCTTCCTAAACCACCCTATTGAACCTCTCAAACCAGGCCCTAAGACTTTGTTTCAATCCATAGATGACCTTCTTCAGTCTACACACTTTCTGACACTCCCCCTAAGTAGGAAAACTCAGTGGCTGCTCCATGTAGACTTCCTCCTCCAAATCGTCATTCAGAAAAGCATTCTTGATATCAAGCTGATGAACAGTCCAATGCTTATTCACAGCAAGTGAAAGCAAGATCCGAACAAAATTGAGACGAGTCGATGGGGAGAATGTCTCAAAGTAATCAACTCTGAACGTCTGAGTGTAGCCTTTGGCACCCAGACATGCCTTGTATCGGTCCACAGTGCCATCTGGACAACACTTGAGGGTAAACACCCATCTACACCCCACAACTGTAGCACCTGGGGGTAGATCAACAAGATCCCATGTGCCACAAGACTGTAAAGCAGCCATCTCCTCCTCCATTGCCAAGGTCCAAGATGGATCTCGGAAGGCCTTGTGATAATCCCGTGGTACCTGTATACTATCAATAGCCAAAGGAAACTGGCGTCCAACTACAGACAAACTGTCAAGTGATAAACTGAGATACAAAATATATGGCACACGATCGTGGAGCCTTCCTTTGTGCAATAAGAAGATCCAAAGTCGTGTCCTCAGTGAAAGTAGGTACCTGGTCCTCAAGCAAATCATCAGCAGCTGATGGAGACTGAGCAGAAACAGTAGACAAAGGCTCTTCCACCTAAGTGGCATCCTGAAGTCTATGCTGAAAATGTCTAGGAAAGGTGTTTATATTAGGAACCTCAAGATGACACAGGAAAGGACCAGGATCAGGATGACTAGCCCTTGTAATGGATGGCTCATTTGGCTATGGTGGATCAGATATGATAGGAAGAGGAATATCAGTAGAAGAATTAACGGGCTGCTGTTCCTATTTCTAGTAGTAAGGAATCTCCTCAAAAAAAGTATCAGTAGAAACAAAAAATTTCCATGAAACAGGATCATAACAGCAGTACCCTTTCTGAGTTCTACGATAACCTAGAAAGATGCACTTCACGGAACAAAGAGAAATCTTATCAACCTGGTGAAGATGGACAAAACACATATAGCCAAAGACCATCAGAGTAATAGAGAAAATAACCTTGCCAGGAAATAACATGGAATAAGGAGTTTTACCCCCTAAAACAGACGACCAAACACGATTCACCAGATAAGTAGCAGTAAGAGCAACATCAGCCCAAAAATATGAAGGAATGTTCATTTGAAATATAATGGAACGGACAACATCAAGCAAATGTCTATACTTACGTTCAACTACCCTATGCTGTTAGAAAGTATGAATGTAATTAGTCTGGTGAACAATATCAAAGACTTAAAAAAGGCATCCTGGCATTCACAAACTCCAAACCATTGTCACTCCAAAAAATCTTGATAATAGTAGAAAACTGAGTCTTTATTTCAAGAACAAAATTTTTGACAATATCAAAGACTTCGGACTTTTCTTTCATCATAAAAACCCAAGACGCCCTAGTATAATCATCTACAAGAACAAGAAAATACAGAAAGCCACTCATACCGTTGACCCTACAAGAGCCCCAAACATCAGCATGAACTAAAGTAAAAACAGACTCAGCTCTTTTATTTTGCGATAAAAAGAAAGACCTATGGTGCTTACCCAACTGACAAGCTTCGCACCTAAACATTTCAGGAAAAGATAACTCAAGGAACTGATGGCGCAGAACATGTAAACTGAGATGACCAAGATGGAAGTACCACTGAAGAGCAGAGATGGCACACACAACATCAACACTTGAAGATGGAAGGACATGAAGGTAGTAGAGACCGTTCTGCCAAAGTCTTCCACCAATCCACCTTATCGTCTGAAGGTCCTGCAAAAAGATATACTGGTCATGAAACACAACCCGGTATCTCAGATCTTCTGTAATCTAGCTAATAGACATCAAATTGAGAGCAAATTTAGGAACATGCATAACATTTGAAAGAGGTAAAGAGCTAGAAATAGAGATATTTCCAAGCCCAGTAAATGGTGACAAACCACCATCTGCCACTTTAACCTAAAAAGAGATAGCAAGGTCCCATAGAGAAGAAAATAAGGCCGTGTCACCAGTAATGTAGGAGGAGGCACCTGAGTCTGCAAGCGAAACAGAGGCTTGGGAATTAACCAACATCGTTGAAATACCTACAAACTTCTAAACAAAAGCAGTAGACGCCTGAGAAGCCATGAATCACTCATAATCAGCCCCAGAAATAGTCATCTGACTATCATGCTCCTGTACCTGGGTGGTCTCCTCTACAGACACCTGATGGGCACGTGGATCCATGCCCTATGGCTAACTATGCTTCACCTAGCATTAGTCCACAGTGTGTCCATTCCTGTGACAATACTTACAGAAGAAAAAGCTCCAACCACGACCACATCCACATGCACCACCACGAGATCGACCTCCTCTTCCCCCAGAAGCTCCCCTACCACAACCAACTGTGGCCATAGCAAATGCATCAATCGTAGGCACTGGATCAGCAATGTCGAGCCTAGAAAGACGAGCGCAAATCTGTGTAGGTGTGGGAATCTCATCCATGGTCATGAACTGATCTTTCACCACCTTGTACTCAGGGCCAAGACTAGACAGAAGCTGAATAAATCGAATAGCCTCTCTCTGCTTAGCAATAACAGCTACATCAGTAGAAATAGGCTGGTAGACATCATGCTTGTCCCAGAGGTTCTTCATTGTACCATAGTATTTGAATAAGACCATAGTGCCTTTCCGAAGAGTGTGCATGTCCTCTACGACTCGGTACAATCTTGCAATGTTGCTCCTATGGGAATGAATCTCATGCAACACTTCACAAATTTTCTTCGTAGAGGCATATGCCATGACCAGTTTTGCAATGGTCTGGGTCATGCTGTTCAAGAGGCATGTATCTATGCAGTCATTGTCTGCCTCCCAGTCTACAGACTTTACTGCGGGTTCTGCCTCTATCAATATGTACTTACAATGGGATCCGACGAATCTGGAGAATGATGTAGACTACAATAGGAAGTTGGTTCCATCCAACTTGATAAATGTCTCCTACATGTGTGGGGGAGCGCTTGTGGTGGATGACTTCCCCAACAAGCCACTCACAAATTCCTTTTTGGTCTCTCATGACTCCCTACATCGTGATCCACGAAACAGAATACTCACAGTGCTAAAAAATCAGATCATACAAGCTTAATCAACAATATTGCACACGCTAGGACATAAATCAGGCCCTAGCGGTGCTCTTCACTAAGAAGTATTGCTATCAGAGGCCTTGAGACAAAAATTGAGATCGAAAAACCCCGGCCTAGCTCTTGTATTATGCTCCTAAGGTCTCCGAAGAGGAGATCAGGGGTGTAGACACCCTCCTAGGGCCCCAAACCAATGGTCAGGGGTAGTGGAAGTCCTGGGCGGCACTAGGGGCGATGGCGTTGCTAGTGAGTGTCCAACGACGCTAGGGAGTGGCTGCTGGTGAGCCTAGCAACCTTAGGCAGCACTAGGGCAGCACTGAAGTGAGAACCACAGCCCTAGGCGACGCTGGCAAGAGCCCAGCAGCCCCAAGAGACGCTAGGGAGGCGCTGGGGAGAGAATCGCAGCCCTAGGCAACATTAAGGCAACGTTGGGTCGAAGATCTGGTTGGCGGCGATCGCCTAGGCAAGGAGACCAGCTACGGGGAGATCTGGTCTGATGGTGGCGAGATCAGGGCAACAACGACGAGATCCAGCCGACGATGGCCTTATCTGAGGGCTGGTAGGGGTTGCCAATGGTGTTGTTGGCCTGAGGGTGGCTGGCGATGCAAAGAGAGGGAGAAAGGGGTTTAGGTGGTGGGTTTTGGCAGCTAGGGTTTCGAGTGGGATACCCAAGCACTAGTCTAGGACCGCTACTCTAATAGGTTGAAATGTCAAAAACTTTATTCTAAGAGACCCTGGGCCTTAATATAGAGACGTACCAAAGAAAGGAATTACACAAATACCCTTTCACTTACAATATGAAAAATAAGACCTACACCCCTACATAACTCAACAGTTTTATTATTCCCGCCAACATTCCCAACTCACTGGCATCAAAGACATACTCTTATTGCTTTATTTAACTATCTTCTTCTTGTATATTAAGCTTTTTGTCCAAGATTAATGTCAAATGACTCATATAATAGAGTTGCTTGTTTTATCTACAACTTGGTTATACTCTATTAGTTCCGGTAAATTACTTGGGTTTTTCACTCTTAAATATTTTTGTTATTTCTAGTTAAAGAGAAAAGTTAACCGAACTAGTTCACCCCAAACCAACTAGATTGTAACTGATTTTCAATCCAAACTAAGTACCATAAAAAAGCAATTCAGCTTCACTTTAGGGTTTCTAAAGAACTAAAAATCTCATTCGATTTAGAAAAAACATGTCAAAACCAAAGTGTACCTTTTGAACGCCCTCTACGCACACCATTGTCACCTCTAACATATTCTTTGACAACCTTAGCAAGTTTATTGAGCTTCCCTAGCTCCAACTTTATTTAGAAGACCATCACTCTAATACCATGTGCAAAGAGATGAATAACTTGGCTTTTTAAAGAAATCCTAGCCCTCTTTATATAGAAAGGTATAGGTATGCCCTCAAAGAAATAAGAAATGACAAAATACATAAGAAAGAAAATATATATTTTATGTTTTAAATAAAAAAATGATAATTTCAGCATTCTTGATTTGCATGACTTAGTTACCTTACTAATGAATAGCATCATCTACTTTTGAGATACAACTCATAATGAGAGTGAATTTTGCTCCCTTCACCAGCTTTATCTTTTTTGTCCCTAGCATAGAGACCCCCATCTAGAGGAAAAAAGCTAACTCGATGGATCTAATGAAAAATATGGTCCAATGGTTGATATTTTTTTATTTCCTTCTAAATAAAGGCACTTCTTAATCATATTATTTACTTGAAAACATGAAAGGTTGGCTACTTAGGATATGCAGTAATAAATTAACCATATGCCAGTAGCCACATTAGAGATCACTGACAAATTTAAGGTTCACACTTCGAACAACTCGAGGCTCATAAGTTGCCTACAAAAGAGAAAACAACCTTGATAACACTATCAAACTTTAAAACTTTGCTCGACAAGGGATGCTAGAGTGCTTACTTGTGCACCAAAGAACCACCCACCCATCAAAAGCAACCACTGAAGACAAATGTGTTGGACTTCATTTATAGCGCAACCAACACAGATTCTAAAGTTTTCTCGTATCAAGCAGAGCTTTCTCCGCCTCGGACAAACCAAAGCAAGAGCACCTTCATATAAATTGGGCTTTCTATTTTAGTTGTTTCTTCAGTTTAAAAGATCAACGATTTACTTCGCCAAGACATTGTTAATATCTAGGGAGTTGCAGTAAAAGAAGTTAGGTTTGCAATGCATGAACTTCCAAGAAGAGACCACGCCCAAATTTATTCCAAGGTTCAAACTATATTTTCTCAACTATTTTTCCTCCCATCAACTTAACTCTTTACACTTTCCCCCAATGCCACACAACAACTTCACCTAAGATGCATTTGGCAAGCTCTCTTCCCATCCTCTATCACACCACAAACGTGTCAAACCATGATCCTCTTTTCTCTTTCCTTTGGTGTGCACACATGTGGCTTTCCTCTTATTTAGTCTTCACATCTATTATTTTTTTGAAAAGCTTCACATCTATTATCATTCCACCTTTAGGTCTAGATTTCTTTATTTTCCCAAGGTGTTGGTGACTACTACATCATCAATTCAGGATTTCATCAATAATATTGAAATTATTTGTTCTTTTATTCTAATTTTGTCATGTAAATCTTTTGATTGATTGATTTTTGTGTTTGGTTTGTAAGTGGAAAGTTAAAAATCCTCCATACGCATGTTATCTCATTTGATTTTGCTTCTGCTTCATGTTTGGTAGGACAATCTAGATATAGGGGGCTATTTTATGGGCAAAAGAAAATTAAAAGGAATATTCATGCAACAGATTGTACCCCTTAGTGCGATGCCTACAGATATTTTTGCTTACCAACAAATTCAGTATGTTATGGTTCTACATCCTCTAGCTTTTTATTTTCAGTATTCAATTTTTTTTTTTTTTGAAAGAGAAAAGGGTAGTTATCCAGAATGATAACTACCCAAATATATAATTTTTTTTTTTTTTGAGAAAGAGTATTTAATATAATTATTGCTATATGTCAAGCATATTTCTGTTGTGAAACTATTTGCATTGGAGCATTTTCCTTTCAATAATTTTTGCTACAAATTCACTTGAAAAGTATACTCCCAATTCCTACATTCTTTACCAATTACTTCTCTAATTAAATTTTTTTAACAAAAACAAGATTTCATGCATCAAAAATTCTAAAAAAAGGAACAGCTTATGCTCACCCTTCTCATGACATGCTCCATCCCAGCACTACCAAAAGAATGTCCACATCTTAATACCATTGCATCATCCATAAGAGCGCCACTGAAAAAGGCATCATCGCAAAAATTTTTCTCAGAATGAATAACAAAGTTCTCTGCTTAGAGATTGTCCATTTAGCATCAAAGTTAAATCAAATGTGAGATCTCACAATGACACGACAGTTATAATTACTTCCATGGTTTTCAATAACAGGGGGCAAAATGAACTTCAGCAAGCTCAAGCATGTGGTGTTGTTTAATGTGAATGAGCGAGTATGCACGCAAGCAGTTTGGGAGAGGTGTTCAAGAAGGTAATGAGAGAGAGATGAAAATGCTGCAGGTGGTGTGTCAGCAAGGTCATTTAAATGGTACATGTAATGTACCATGTGGAGACCATAAAAGATTGAAATGCCGTAGAAGCCATTTTGCATAGTGATTAAATTGGTGAAGGTGGTAAAGGTGAGTGAAGTGCCAATCGAGGGTGAAGATGAGGTCCCTGATCAAGAAGCATACGATATGTGGGTGATTAATCGAGAATCAGTCAATTAAGTATTTTAATAGTTAAAATTTTAAATATAATAATGTATACCATTATACATATAATATATACATATATATATAAATTGAAATCACGTATATATATATTAGTATTATTTTTTTGACATGCTCACAAAACAAGACAAATAAGCTTCTAACAAATAGCTATCACATCACATAAAACACGACAAATAAGCAAAGTTTGATGGACCATAAATCTAAAGGAAACAAGTTTTCAATTTTGTAATAGACGGAAGTAGTTCCGGAGGGTGGGTGGGGTTTTTGGGTTTAGGCATGCGACTCAAGACATTAAACATAATTAATTGAATGATTGATCAGATAATCAACCTGCCTGATTATACAACCACATATAAGTACATGGTATGGTTGCTGAACTCATAAAATTAATTGGCTGCAAAGGCCGATTCCAACTCCTATAAATTTTGACCTCTCCGACGTACTAAAGTTATGGTCTTTATTCTCCAACATATTTCAATTACTATCTTTGCTTGCATTTCGTTGCTTAAGAGAGCGGTAACGATGTTGTGATGGATTAGCAACAAAAGAAACAAAGGAAGGAGTAGTGAGAAAGAATGAGATGGATCTTGTATAACAGCAAGATCTTCTATCTTCTCAAGAATCTCAACACTATTTCCTGGTCAGGGGCCAGAGTTAATTCAAAAAGTCCAAATACCAAACTCTGACAAAGATACAACTACCTTTTCTATTCACATCCCTCCAGTTGGGAATCTAGTACTTTTTTTGAAAAGGGGAACCAACAGCAGTCATCCACTTCCTTTTAAAACCTTAAAAAAAAGGAACATAATTACAAGTGCTTGGTCCAGAAAAATAAAAGATGCATAGACTCCCTTACAACATTTTCAAGGCAAACCCTCTCTCTTTTGAAAATTTTCCCATTTCTTTGTAACCAAGCAGACCACAGTGTCGCAACCATCATCACCTGAACCGTTGGATCAGCCAACATCCCGCTTCTGAAAGTTGACCCAAAACTATTTGCATTGGAAGGTTCCTTAGCCTGGCCCACTGAGAGGACGTCTATAAACCTATAGAGAAAGGTAGGCTTGGAATCTTACACCTACAGGATTTCGGTGATTCATTGCTGTCAAAATAGGTAGTCAAGATCCTGATAAATGAGGACAATCTCTAGAGCCAAGTGATGTGGGACTCATATGACAAAATGCTTAACTGGGATGAGAGGGTGATGGTCTCACATGGTGCCTTCTGGTGTTTAAAGGGTCCTCGCGAAGGTCATGGATTGCATCTCCTCCCTCTTTGAGCATGCCTTGGGTGATGGGGAGACTTTCAGATTCTGGGAGGATAATTGGACAAAAATTAGGAACTTTGGCATCCAAGCTTCCTAGATTGCAAGCTTTGGTCTCGCAAAAGCATGTTTCTGTCGCTATGATTTAGGACAGCCCTTCTGGTTGCTGACTTTTAGAGGGGCTTTTGAAAAATGCACGAGCACTGGATCTTCAAGATCTGTCGGCATCCTTGCACCCATTTGTCTTGGGCACATGAGAATTTTTTTGCTAAAAAACCCTATAAAGTCCTTAGATAGAGATGCGAGACCTCACAAGATGCTTTTTTGGGCATTGATTGCAAACTGATTTGGAAGATGAAAATAGGTAAAGATCTTTTTGTGGCTGATGAGAAGAGAGATTGCCTACAAAATCTAGATTGAGGCAATGGCTACCAAGGGAAGACGTTGCTTGTGCATTATGTGGTTGGGAAGACAAAAGTGTATAGCATTTCTTGCTAGGCTGCAACTTCTTCAGGGAGCTGACAAGGTCCTCGGGACTTCCAAGCTTTACAGGCACTTATACCTCTATACCTCTATTAGTCCTTTTCAAAAATAGTATGTGATCACCATTAACTTGAGTAAACTAAAGCTTCTTCACAGCAACTCTCAACTTCTCAAACCAAGCAAAAGAAGATTACTTGAGACCATATAAGGCCTTTTTTTAGTTTGTAGCATTTTTCTTGTTGTTCATGAATCATAACTAGGCGGCATATGCATGTAAACTTCTAGGTCTCCATTTAAGAATACATTTTTTCCATCCAACTGATGAGGCTTCCACGAGAATTGAACAGCGAACGCACGAATAATTCTGACAATGTTCATTTTCATAACAAGAGCAAAAGTCTCCAGATAATCTATCCCATATTTTTAAGTGAATCTCCTTGCAACGAGTCTTGCCTTATATATATCCAATGCCCCCTCCGTCTTATACTTAATTATATGGACACATTTTGACTCGACAACATGTGCATCTTTAGGGAATATTGACCACCTCCTTAGTATGGTTCTTCACAAGGGTCATCATTCCTTCTTGAATTGCTTAAGTCCACTTAGGAGCCAGTTGAGCTTTAACAATCGACCTGAGAATATAAGTCACGGCAAGTGACGATAAGAAACATTTACAATGTGTCTTAAGACGAAAGAAAGTCACATATCTCTTAATATGATGCCTTGTAAATTCACAGACTCCCTTCCAAAGGGTAATAGGGCAATCATCAACAAGAGAGCTCGCTTCTCCACTTTTAACACCATCTGCAGTCATAATATTTTCATCAATTAAAGAGAGTTTAGAATTCAAACTATCCTCTCTCCTCCTCTAAAGGTGTTGACTCTGGACCTGGTTAAGGGGAATTGTTGGGATTTAGATTGGTAGTGGAATCAATAGGCACAAACTTGATAATTGGATTCTTAGATCTTCCGCTTTCAAACACTTATTTATATACTGGGTCATATCTATCTCTTTTTTCTGTATCTTATCTGCTCTCCCGTTGTTTCTTAGTTTCTTCTACTTTTAAGATTATAAAATCAGCATCCTCTGTCACTTCTCCAAAGTTCTCTTCACTTCATTCATAGGATTCCCCCTCAAGAGAATCTTTAGGCACAAACTAAACATGATGTTCATGAAAGGTCACATCCCTAGTTACGTACTATAAGGTCATAAAATTTGTAGCCTTTTTGCTTAGATGAGTAACCCAAGATGACAGCACGAATGACATGCGGATCAAGCTTTAATCTTCCTAGTTGTAAAACATGAACAAAACAGAAGCAGCCAAACACCTTAGGTGACAACTTGAAAAGTATCTTAGTAGGTGTCAAGATAGAAATAGGCATTTGCCCTTTCAAACTTCTACTAGTTATTCTGTTAATCAAATATACATTTCATTTAAACAAGGCATGAGCAATGTTTAGTAAATGTGAATTTTTTCTTTTTGCTATCCCATTCTGCTGTGGTGTATAGCTACATGATGATTCTCGAAGAATCCCTTTGGATTCAAAGAATTTCATGAAACTTCCATTCACATATTCTCTAGTATTGTCAAAACGAAGAACTTTCATCTTAGAATTATATTAAGTTTCAATCATATTCATGAACTTTTCCTCCGATATATAAAGATGTATCTAGAGTGATCATTAATGAAACTCGTAAAGTACTTATATCTACTAACGGCAATAACAGGGTTTTGGCCCCAAACATCATAATGAATCAAACCAAATAAATGAGAACTTTTATTACTTGATTAATAAAATGAAACACAATGATGTTTTGACAGTTTACAAACTGACACTATAGAGATTGAACATATATCTCAGAAAACATGGTTGGAAATAACTTCCTCAAAGATAAAAAAAGAACTCAAGTGACCAAAACACTGGTGCTAAAGATGAAGAGACTCCATGCAAACTTTATTATGTTTCCTCAAGTGCAAAACTACTTGAAGTTCACGTGCAACCTTCCTAAGTAACTTGTAGAAGCCATTAGACTCCAAACAAATCCCAATCTCCTTCCCCGCCACTAGATTTTGCAAAGCACACTAATCTAAATAAAAAATCAAATGACAGTTCAATTCCTTCATTATTTTACTAACAAATAATAAGTTTTTTTTAAAAAAAGAAAGGATAGTTATCCAAAGTAATAACTACCTAAATATATAAATTATACAATCAACAGCCACCGTCAATACAAATGGCAGACCCCAAGATCCCCCACTCATAAGGATCCACTCCAAAGATTAAACAAAGAAATAACAGACTCAATAAAATTCTCCACATAAGGCCTCTGGCCTCTGAAGACCACAACATTCCTGCCCAACCAAATGTCCCATAACACCGCCAATGGCCTGGCCCTCTCCTTCTTTGTATGGAAGACAATCCGTCCAACATCACCCCCTCCACCTCTGAAGCTGCGCCAAAAATCCTCAAAAGATCAGCATTCCCACCACCCCGCTCCCACCAGGCTCCATATCTACACCACAAACAGGCAAGTGAAAAAAAGGTGGTCTATCTCCTCCTCCCCACCTCCACACAAAGGGAAAACCTTACTCTCTCCAGGAGCCCACTTCGCCCTCCACACCTTGGTCACAAGCCTTCACCTCCTAAGTAGCCAGACAAAAAATCTTGACCTTTAAAGGACACGCAACCTTCCAAATCTGTCTGCAGTCCCTTACCAGATCCAGCTCAACCATGGAATCTCCAGTGGACAATCTCCTGTAGGCAGCCCCTACCAAGAAATCACCTTCATCCCAACCAAATATATCCGTACCGGAAGCCAGTTGCAGCCCTTCTAACTCTTCAAGCAAAATCTGGAAATCATGAGTTCTCACATCTGAAAGGTTTCCTACAAAGCGCGGGCACCACCCACCTTCCCACACCTCGACCACAG
Organism: Thalassia testudinum; assembly: GCA_037157565.1. Lineage (NCBI taxonomy): Eukaryota > Viridiplantae > Streptophyta > Magnoliopsida > Alismatales > Hydrocharitaceae > Thalassia > Thalassia testudinum. The sequence goes on from JAZHRO010000061.1 coordinate 3,678,679, forward strand.
ATGCCTCTTTGTTCTGGGACAAAGCAAACAATCTTTGAAATCTTCTAGCAAGCACACCTTGTCCCGTCCAATCATCCTACCAAAACCTGAAAATCTCCCCCGTTCCCACCACAGGAACAAAACAGTTCTGCACCCTAGGAGCCACCACCGACAACCCTTTCAAAAAATGAGAAGCATCCCTCGGCAGAGATATCAGGAAATCCCACCGCACCGGGCCACCATAAGCCATCCCGAACACCTTGCCCACTAAATCCTCCCTACATTCCAAGAGGCTCCCCACCCATTTCACCAACAAGCTGTCATTAGACCTCCCCAGGTCCCTCACCCTAAGTTCCCCCTCTTCCACCGACCTGCAGACCTCCTCCCACGCAACCAACCTGGCACCCGATCCACTCATCCCCTTGTTGGACCAGAAGAAATTCCTTATAAGTATATCTTCCCAACAACCTGTCGAGGCATCTTCAGGATAGAAGTGAAATACGACGGCATCGCTGCCAGAACCACCTTGAGCAGGACCAACCTTCCACCCCTTGACAGAAGCCTGGACGCCCACCCTTCCAGTCTCCCCTCCAGTCTCTCCACCAGGGGAGCCCAATCTTTCACCAGAATCATGCCATCCTTCAATGGTAAACCCAAATATCTAATCGGAAGCTTCACCTGCTCTGTGCCGAGACCTAAGCTACACCCCCTCGCCTCCGCCTCAATCAAATTGAAGGGGACAAAATCAGATTTAGACAAGTTGATCTGCAGTCCCAAAGCCTCACCAAACAAGAAGAGTAGAATCCGCATTCTCCTGGCTTCCACTTCCCCACCTTCAATGAAGAAAATCGTATCATCCGCATACTGTAGTAACAGGATACTCGTCCCATCTCTCAAGGAGAAACCCTTCACCAAGTTCCTCTCACACGACCTCTTAGCCACCCTCGCAAGTGCATCCGCTGCAATCACAAAAAGCATCGAGGACAAAGGACACCCTTGCCTCACCCCCCCTCCTCGGCTGAATCCAACCCCCTGCCGGGTTTCCATTGATAAGAACCGAGAAAGACGTCGTGGTAACACATCTCTTCATCCAATCAATCCACATCAACGGGAAACCCCTCTTCACCAAGGGCGCCCAAAAAAATAACCACTGAACCAAGTCATAAGCCTTGCTGAAATCAACTGTCCACAGGAAAGCCTTCTTCTTACTTCTCTTCCAGGATGATAGGATCTCTAAGGCCAACACATAACCTTCCAAAATGTTTCTGCCAGGGACAAAAGCTGTCTGCACCGGATCTATAATCCCACCCAGCGTCCCCCTCAATCTATTCGCCAGAAGCTTCGCCACAATCAGGTAGATAGCATTCGAGAGGGCTATCGATCTGTACTCCTGGATCTCCTCAGCACCCTCCTTTTTCGGCAGCAGGAACATGTAGAACTTGTTCAACCTATTGAAACCCAAATTTCCAGCTCTAAACTCTTGCACAACCTGCATCACATCCTCCTTCACCACTGACCAAAACTCCTTATAGAAGGCAACCGGAAAACCATCCGACCCCGGACAACCATCAGCGTTCAGCCGCCAGATTGCCTTGCAGATCTCATCCTCCTCAAATGGACCCATCAAGAAACCGGCTTCTGTCTCGAAGATCCACGGTACCTCAAACCCCAACCATCTCCATCTTCCCCCATGTCTTCTCCCAGTAAACTCTCTGAAGTACCTCGCAGCTACCCCCCCCACCGTCTCTCTTCCCACAAACTCCTCCCCATCCACCACCAACCTGTCAATCCAGTTCCTCCTCCTCCTTCCTGATGCAGCCATATGAAAAAATCGAGTGTTGGAATCACCTTCCTTCAGCCTCCTCTGCCTGGACCTCACCTTCCACTCCATCTCCACCTTCCGGTCTTCCTCTTGTATCTGCCTCGCTCTGCAAACCCTGTCAACGTCAGAAAAGATACCAACATCCTCCACCATGTCCAATCGTGCAATCTCACCAAGAGCCTCCTCTCTCCTCTTCCCACGTTCCTCCCTAATCTGCTTCATACAGATTTTCAGGAAAGATCTCAAATTCCACAGCTCAGCTTCCAATCTGACAGCTGTCGAGCCATCCACATGAATCGACCTCCACCGCTCCTCTACCAGCCCCCTGAACCCCTCTTCTAGGAGCCACGCCTTATCGAACTTAAAATACGTACCATGCCTCCATTCCTCATTCGAAGCCCACAACAAGGGAGTGTGATCCGAGGAGATATCTACTCTGAGGTCTCGAGGGACATGGTCATTAGTTGACCCCCCGAGGGTGCTAAAATTGTGGGGTGTCATTGGGTCTTTATTGTCAAGTACCAACCAGATAAGTCAATAGAGTGTTACAAGGCCTAACTAGTTACAAGGGATATACTCAAACTTATGGCATCAACTACTTTGATACCTTCTCTCCAGTGGCCCGATTGCCCACCATTTGAATCGTTATCTCTGGGGCAGTTCACTTCAATTGAGGTCTTCAACAACTTGATGTCAAGAATGCCTTTCTTTATAACGATCTTGATGAAGAGGTTTACATGCAGCAACCTCCTAGGTTTGAGACTCAGGGGGAGCATACCAAGGTGTGTAGACTTCATAAGGCCATTTACGGCCTTAAGCAGAGCCCACGAGCATGATTTCAAAAATTATCTACGATTGTTGAGGAGATTGGTTTCACGAGACCGGTTATTGACCATTCCCTTTTTGTTCGAGTGACCACACAGGGAAGAGTTGTGATGCCAGTATACGTGGACAACATGATCCTTACAGGAGATGATGCAACTTGCAGCAACTAAAGAGTTTTTCATGCAGCATTTTGTCACCAAGGACTTAGGCCCACTTAAGTATTTCCTTGGCATTGAAGTTGCTCAGAAGACCAAGCAGGTAGCATTTTCCCAGAGGAAGTATGTCTTAGATTTACTCCAAGAGGCTAGCATGTCTAGAGCCAGGCCAACCAAGATCCCTATGAATCCTAACCTACATCTTCATGAGGATAATTCTAAACCAATTAAAATATGGCATCTATGGCATCAAGTGGACAAATAGACCTCAAATTAAAAGAAATGTGGCAACTATGGCATCTGATACATCTGAAAAGCCAACTGAAGGGGGTTGATTCACTCTTCGTGACTAAATAGTGGACCAAATCAGAGAGTTGTAAGGATTGTTCTCAAAAGCACTTAGCAACAAGGAGGGATTTTTTAATCGGATGCTCTCAACCATGCTTTGTTTGTTCAAGGTAATAGAGGCATGGAGACCCCTTTTAACTCTGAAGATTGGATATTAATAGTGGGGCCTCCAATCACATGATCGGAGATGCAAAATGGTTTCCCAAATACAAACTTGGATCTAGTTAATATCAAGTTATTATGATAGATGGTTCAAATGTTAATGTTGTAAGGAAATGATGCATCTTGTTACAATTTCTTATTCTTTCTAGTGCTCATCATGTTCCTGATCTTCCTTTGAACTTATTATTTAAATGTCGGGTAACCCATGCCCCAGGTAGTAGGAGAAATGAGCGAGAGGGAGAGCGAGAGGGGGTTCGCGGGGCAACAGGCGGGTGGGGTGGGGAGAGGCGGCTCTGACTGGACGGAGGTGAGGAGGAGGTCGCGGAGGGGAGCGGAGCCGGTGAGATGCTTCAAGTGCCTCGGGAGGGGGCATGTGGCGGTCTGGGGCATCGGAGGTCGGGTTGCGAGCTCCGTGGGTAGGGCGGCAGGGTCTCTTCGAGGAGGGAGGGGACGTCTCCATCCCCCCTGGAGGGGACGCCTCTCGTGGAGGTTGAGGCGCCATGGTCGGAGGAGATCGGGGCGTTGGAAGGGAGGCTAGCGTCGGCTCTGGTGGCAGTGGTGCTGGAGGGGGAGGTGGATGTGGGAGCTCTGAGAAGGGTGGTCGCCGCCTTCTTGGGGAATGGCGGGAGGTCCTTTGGGGTGGCTTCCCTCAGGAGTGGGTGTTTGGTGCTACTGGGACTCAATCAGGAGGAGCTGCGGCGCCTGGCCTTTAAGGTGTTGCGGTGTGGCTGGGGCGTGGTGCAGTGTCGTTGGCCGGTGAGGTCGGATGGCGCGTTGGCAGAGCGACCGCCGGTTAGCGCGAAACAGAAGGTGTTGATTGAGGGGGTTCCCCTCTTCCTCCGCAAGATGGAGGTGGCGGCGGCGGTGGTTGCCCCTTTTGCGAGGCTCCGAAGCTGCGAAGGTGTGGGCCTAAGGTCAATGGACCTGTCGTGATTCGGAGCGTGGGTGGAGATGAGGCCAGGGCGACAGCTTGTGGAGAGGATGATCCTCAGATGGGGGAGCTCCTCTTGGCTGGTTTGCGTCTCGCGGGGATCCAGGAGACCTAGATCCTTCGCTGAGGCGGTGGTTGGCGGTGCGGCGGAGGTGCTTGGAGGCGGAGGTGGGGCGGGCTGCTTTTGGGAAGCCCGAAGATCGCGGAGAGGATGGAGCGGCGGCTACGATCCCCGTGGCACGATCTAAGGCAGGTGAAAGGGCGGGGATTTTGGAGCCCGGTGCGGGTCTTGCGGAGGGGTTGATGGAGGAGTCTGCGGCGCTGAGGGAGGGTGACTCCACTGAGGTGGCCTCGGGATTAGTGGGGTGCGACCATAACGGACCCGGGTCGGGCGGGCTGGACCCGGGTCGAGTAACGATGGTATCGGTGGAGATGTCGGTTCGAGTCACTCCTTGCGGGCAGATCCAAGATTTCGGACCATTGAAGCTGGCAAACCGGGGGCTGTGGCTGTAGGTTTGCGACACGTTCCCAACAGACCGAACTAGGCAGTGGGGTGCGGTGTAGTAGGTGAGGTGGGGCACGAGCGGCGACGGGAGCCAAGGTTGCTAGGGCCACAGCAGCTCACTTACAAGGTTTAGGGTTCATGCGGAAAAGAGAGGCCATACAAGAGATATCTGCTCTGAGGTCTCGAGGGACATGGTCATTAGTTGACCCCCCGAGGGTGCTAAAATTGTGGGGTGTCATTGGGTCTTTATTGTCAAGTACCAACCAGATGGGTCAATAGAGTGTTACAAGGCCTAACTAGTTACAAGGGATATACTCAAACTTATGGCATCGACTACTTTGATACCTTCTCTCCAGTGGCCCGATTGCCCACCATTTGAATCGTTATCTCTGGGGCAGTTCACTTCAATTGAGGTCTTCAACAACTTGATGTCAAGAATGCCTTTCTTTATAACGATCTTGATGAAGAGGTTTACATGCAGCAACCTCCTAGGTTTGAGACTCAGGGGGAGCATACCAAGGTGTGTAGACTTCATAAGGCCATTTACGGCCTTAAGCAGAGCCCACGAGCATGATTTCAAAAATTATCTACGATTGTTGAGGAGATTGGTTTCAAGAGACCGGTTGTTGACCATCCCCTTTTTGTTCGGGTGACCACACAAGGAAGAGTTGTGATGCCAGTTTACGTGGACAACATCATCCTTACAGGAGATGATGCAACTTGCAGCAACTAAAGAGTTTTTCATGCAGCATTTTGTCACCAAGGACTTAGGCCCACTTAAGTATTTCCTTGGCATTGAAGATGCTCAGAAGACCAAGCGGGTAGCATTTTCCCAGAGGAAGTATGTCTTAGATTTGCTCCAAGAGGCTAGCATGTCTAGAGCCAGGCCAACCAAGATCCCTATGGATCCTAACCTACATCTTCATGAGGATAATTCTAAACCAATTGATGCAAGGCAATTCAAGACCTTGGTGGCCAAGTTGTTGTATGTGACAGCAATGCAACTTGATATTGCCTTAGTAAAATAAGACAATTCATGGATTAACCTCGAAGGACACACTAGGAAGCTGTCATCATGATATTAAGATACCTTAAATCTGCTCTAAGCAAGGGGTTGTTCTTTTCTTATGGAGGTACTCTCAGGGTCATGGCTTATGCTAACGCAGACTATGTCAGGTGTCCCAAGGGCAGAAAATCCACCTCAAGATTCCATATTGTCACAACTTGCCGCAAACTAGAGCGTAGAGGCTCCTTGTATGTGGGAAAAACAATCCCACGTGCAGTTGTGCACGCGTGGAGCAGGGAGAGCAACTCTTGGCTACTAGAGGTGGCCGGCAGCCCCTGGTGGCTGGCGCAGGTGGCCGATTTCCCTTTGATGGTGGCTAACGTGCCTTACGAAGAGAAGAGAGAGAGGGAGAGGAGTTTATAAAGTTGGAAATATTATTATGAACTCAAGAAATTACAAAGAGGGAAGGCTCTCTTTATTAGAGAGTACATATCCCTATTCTTAGAAACCAAAGATCTTGTCCCATAAGGAAAGATCTCATCTGTCTAAATAAATCAAATCTCAAACTCTTTTCCTAAAACATATTTACTAAAAAAAGAAAACTTCCTCCCTAAGTAAAAAACTCCAAACTTGGGTCCAAAGACCCATGACTACCAACCCCTATGGGCCTTCCTACTGACTGCCACCTGGCCTATCCATGTGGCTTTATTCTGCTATCGTAACACACACCTTTATGTATAGAAATCTAATTACCTAGCAAAGCAAGAAACAAACCACAGTAACTAAACCAAGTGCAGAATCAGAGTACTACACTATGGCACAGGCAACGACATAATTGATGTGGATCTGTTCAATTCTCATGGACCTTCAGGTGCAAGTCATGAAACCTATGGAGATGAAATGCAATAATCGAGCTGCTACATTCATTGCCAACAACCCTGCTTTTCATGAAAGAACAAAACATGTGAAAGTGAACAGTCACTACACCAAGGATATGATCCAACAAGGTTATATCTACACCTCCTATGTCTCCTCAGAGGAACAAGCAACAAATATGTTCACCAAGACTATTCCCCAATCGACATTTGAGAGATGCAATTCCAAGCTAAGCATGATTGATATCTATGCTCCAACTTAAGGAGAGTGTTCAGAGCACCTTTTTGTTATATATTTTATTGTTATCTTCTGTTGCTTTCTTCCTAAGTAGGGACTCCTTTGTTATTTTCCCAGGGCCCCTATCTATATATATATGGTCCTAGGGTTAGAGTGAAATGCAAGAACATCATTAATCTCTGATCATCCTTCACAACATCAACCATCAAATAGTATACATGTACCTGTAATCTTTCACTTGATTGGATGCATCCACATATTTCAAGAATATCATCTTTCCATCGCAATAAAGAAGGAAATTTATGATTTATTTTTTTGTGAAACTAGCCCACCCAATCACACATAATGGGCACACCATAATCTGACCATAACCTTTTCAACTCATTTATATAGTTATTAAGGTCATCCTTCGCCATATACAGGTACTTGTTCATGATCTCATGTAGGATAGGAACCTTCACACATATTCCTCCTTAGGCAATCTCATCCATAGCATGCTACAGAAATGGTCCACTTGCAACATCTACTCGGATGGCATATGCAATGAAGAGTGTAAAGATAGCCCTCCCCACCTCTCTAACATTTCCAAACATCCCCTTGATGATCTACTTCCTATCTTAGCTAGGAACATATTTCATACTAGCTGATCTCCCAAGTTCTGTCCCCCTTTATTTTTTGTGTAGGTTGGTCGAGGATGGTGATACAGGCACTTCCACCACCTATCTCATAAAACTGCCTTCCACAGGAAAATTCCTCTTCTTGTCACCTCCATGTTCACTCCGCAGAGATTCTCTAATGGCATTCTTGTATGACCGTCTCTGTGCAAGAGTTTCATAATCACTAAAATACTGAATATCCGAATTGTCATCCGAATCATCTATGTCAATATACTCCTTTTTCGACATTCTCTTATGAAGCATCACGTCTCTCGTTGATATCTCCTTGTCTTTTGCTATCTTTCCCTTTAAATTTACTTGCACTAGTAGCCTATCTTATATAAGTACATTACGGCACTTCACTACATTCTTGTACCTACATATCAAGTACTGCTTCAACCTTGTGATACCTCCTCCCATCAACTTTGTACCACAAAAGTTACATTGTGATCTTTCTTTGTCTCCATTTATAAGAGTGGCACAATTCCACCCAATTTCTCCGACATCTCATCTCTTAAGTGACCTAACATGATTGAACACCTACATAACATGGATTAGCATTTCAAATCGTTAACCATGATCCGATAAGAGATCTATTCACAATTTAACATGAATAACTCGAAATGAATAGTGACCATGGTTAAAACATGGTGATTTTCATCATGAAATCACCACAAAATTGGAGTTTAATTAGAGATCTTACTAAATTAATGTATAAACAATACTAATCTAGTCAACAATCAAGTACGTTAAGATATTTAACTTCGGTATGACTAGTAACTGATATTAAAACATGATGATTGAGGTCACGAAATCACCACAAATTTGAAGTTTAATTAGGGATCTCACTAAATTAATGTGTAAACAACATTAATCTATCCAATGATCAAGTATATCAAGAGATTTAATTTCAGTAACCGAGGTTAAAATATGGAGATTTAGGTCATAAAGACAACATTAATCTAGCTAATAATCAAGTATATGAAGAGATTTAATTTTGAAATAACCAATAACCGAAGTTAAAAATATGGTGATTTGGAGCTAATAAAGCAAAGAAATTTAAGAATAGGATGCTTACATTATTAAGAGATGAGAGGTGGCTCAAAATCACCCAAGAGAAAGGTGTACAACCAAGGTAGAGAGGTGTAGCAACAAGGATTGCAATGAGGAGTCTCTGCACAAAGAAGAGGAAGATGGCAGCAGGGAAAGAAGTCGATACAATTGATATGTCACCCGTGTCGACAAACATCAGCGAAATATTAGAAAATTTACACCATTGGGTTTCAGTTTTACCGATATGTCGCCAATATCCCTCCATATCGGCAATACATCGACCAACATATGGGAAAAACAACAATTTATCCATGTCAATATCATGGGAGGTAGCAATATGCAACTTATATTGCCGATATGTTGCGACATTTCTTTCCTTGCTACCCATAAAGTTTGGAAGTCCTGAGGACCTTGTCAGCTCCCTGAAGAAGTTGCAACCAAACAAGAAATGCTATACACCTGTCTTCTTGACCACATAATGCACAAGCAACATCTTCCTCACCACATAATGCACAAGCAACGTCTTCCTCTAATAGCCATTGCCTCATTTTAGATGTTGTAGGCAATCTTTCTCTTCTCATCAGCCATAAAAAGATCTTTATCTTCAATGGTATTTTCATCTTCCAAATCAATTTGCAAGCAATGCCCAAAAAAGCATCATTTAAGGTCTCGCATCTCTATCCAAGGTCTTTATAGGTTTTTTTAGTGAAAAAATTATTGTACCCAGGCCAAATGGTCACTCCCATTTTCGATAGGCCAAAATGGGTGCAAGGATGCCAACAAATCTTGAAGATCCAACGCTCATGCATCTAACAAAACCCCTCCAAAAGTTAGCAACTAGGATCCCTCCCCCCCTACAGAAGGGTTGTGCCAAACTGTAGCAATGGAAACATGCTTTTGCGAAGCCAAAGCATACAATCTAGGAAGCTTGGATGCCAAGTTCCTATTTTCGTCTAGTCATCCTCCCAAAATCTAAAAGTCTCCCCATCACCCAAGGTAAGCTCAAAGAGGGAGGAGATGCAATCCATGACCTTCACCATGACCCTTTAAACACCAAAGGCACCATGTGAGACCATCGTCATTACATCCCAATTAAGCATTTTGTCATATGAGTCCCACATCACTTGGCCCTAGAGATTGTCCTCATTTTTCAAGAGCTTGGCTACCTATTTTGACAACAATGAGTTACCTAAATCCTACAGGCATAGGATTCCAAGCCCGCCTTGCTCTATAGGTTTATAGACGTCCTCTCAGCGGAACAAGAAAAGGAACCTTCCTTCATGATTTGAACCTTTCCAAAAGAACCTTCTTCTAATAGCATTGATCCTCTTTATGATTTTTCCCAATGGCCGAAATACAAAAAGGCAAGAAATCAAAATGGTCAAGAGTACAAATTTTATAAGGACCAGTCCCCCTCTAGACAAAACCATTCCTATCCATCCCGATAGCCTCTTTTCAAGTTCATTAACAAGAGGAAGCCAATCACCTGAAGTAGACTGCTTTCCCTTTAAAGCAAGCCCCAAGTAAGAATGGGAAAACCAATTGCCTACGTCTAAAGGGCTACAGAGCATATAGCAATCTCATCTACTATCAAATGCAGCAGTAGAAAGGCTGACTTAGCACGATTCACCAAAAGGCCAAGCACATCACTAAAAATACAAAGTAGAGAGTTAAGTGCTTTGCTGCCACCTTCCTCTATAAAGAAAATGGTGTCGTCTTCATATTGAAGAATCGGTGTGACTAGATCACCACTTGAGACCATTGTGTATCCCTTCAAGAGCATACCTCTGCAAACTTTGAAAAACATCAATGCTAAGGCATCAACAACAAGGATATGCAAAAGGGGGTTAACGAGCAGCCTTGGTTTACCTATCTCTGTGGTTGAATCCAACATCCAATCAATCTTCCATTCACCAAAATTGAGAAAGAGGAAGTCATGACACATCTTTTCATCCATGCACTCGATTGGAAAGCGTATCCTTCTAAGCACCTACCAAAGGTAGCTTCAAGAAACAGATTCATAAGATTTGGCAAGGTCGACTTTCCACAGAAAGCTCCTATCCCACCATCTCCAAATGCAATCATTTTCTCTGCCATAGTAAAGGACTCCTAAGAAGACCTACCTCGAATGAACACCTATTGGACTAGACTAATGAGCTTGGGAATCACCTCTCATAGCCTGTTAGCAAGGACCTTACCCACAATAAGATAAACCAAATTTGGCAGGGCTATGGGACAAAAATGCTCCCCTGGCTCTGCTCATAACTTCTTTGGCAATAGAAAAATACAAGACCTATTCAACCCTTCGAAGGCAAAGTTACCCTCAGAAAACTCTACACATGGCCACAAAATCCTCTTTCACCAGCTCGTAGAATTCCTTAAAAAAGAGGGCAAGGAAACCATCTAGCGATCTTATACTAAAATACTCATGTTTTTATCATTTTATTCTGAGCTTCCATTTGGAGGAACTTGAAGGTAACATTTAACGCAAATCCTTTTGACAATCATCATCTATCAAGAAAAAGGCAAGCTTTTTTTAGTCGCTCATATGTGCTCCTTCTTTATATGACCACATTTACCTTAGGATCCACTCTTCTACCATAGGCATCCCCTAGGCATGTGTACAATTGCTAGCCAAAACCCAACTCTTTCTTTAAAAAAAAAAAAAAACTCAACTCTACAAGTATGCATAGTATGAAAGGTTTAACTAATGCTGTATAGATTTAAGTTTTTCAAAAACCTCCTCGTCACATAGAACACCTCAAAATGCTCTTTAACATGCATCGGTCCCATACATGAGATCTCCATCAGGCCCCCCATTTGGAGTGAAGTTGATTGAAGACATTGAAAGACCTCCTTCTTATGAGAACTCCCACTCAAGACTAATGCACTAAGTGGTCTTTTCATTGCTGCTTTTTAGTTTCTATAATTTAAAAAATTGCCTAGGTAAAAGAAAAAGACGACATTCTTTCACACCCACCTACATCAGTCCTAATTCAAACAAAGAGTTCCAAAGCATATCGTATCAATACTCAATGTCCACTTTCACACTTTCTAAACTGGAGGAAAAATCACCATGATCTCTCCTCATTATCTACATGATACTGAGTGCAAGAAGAGGTAAGCTTCTGACTTCCATGGAGATGCCCAACAATTATATAGAAAAATTCCTTAGTTTTGAAATTTTTGAATGTGGTGTTATGGCCTCACTATGTTGTCACACACATGGCATTCTTTAGGTCCACACTTGGAAAAATCAAAGGATAACATGGAGGTTAGTTTTCCTTTGTATTAATATGACTTGCATACCATGTGAGAGCACCCAAAATAAATCATATCAGCTTCGGTGGATAGGCTAGACAGTCATTATAGACCATTTAGTTTCCACATCTTTAGATGTAGGACTATTCTCCCAATATTTCTAAAGGAAATTTGCTTCTTTTCACTTTTTTCCTAAGGTTGTCAAACAAGCTCAGGTTCAGTATGCTCAGCTCAGTAAGGACCCATGAGTCCAATTTAATAAACTAACAAGCCAAACCAAAACAAAAATCATAAATCAATAACTTAGGGTGCCAACCTAAGCCAAACCAAGCCCAACTTGATAAGATGCATAAATGCAACAATACAAAAGCCTTTGCCCACACTAAGTAAGGCTAGTAACATAAATTCTTTGCCTCTACTCAGATCTAGTTGAGCGAAAAGAGGCATAAATGTATTTAAAAAACATATACCTAAACAAAATAAAAAGGCTACATTTATAATTTACTTAAGAACCCTACACAATCTCCCCCCTACCCTACCTCTTGTAAGGCCTCCTTTCTAAATCACTCTTGCCACCACCCTATCCCACCACTCCTAGTGGACCACCCTTTCCGAAGGCAGAGCCTACCGATCATGTTGCCATCGAGTCCCCCCCCCCCCCAAAAGGCTGCCAATCATGTCCCTAAGCATGCAAACCCATATGCGACCATATCACCACCACACTACTCCACCATCACTAGCAGCACCATCAGTCATGCCTGGAAACATTGATTGTTCCCACCCCATTAGTGGTCATATGGTACTTTCACCAATATTGCCCCAAGTTTATGCAATCAAGTGGTACTAATCCTACCACCACCACTCCCCTTGATCACTCCACTTTTTTTTTAAAACAGGAAAGGGGTGGTTATCCTTGCAATAACCCCCCATCTATTAAAAGAAACAAAAATGCCAAGAGGGTGGTGGGCGGTACAACCAACTACATTACAAGATAGACTCCCAAAAGAACACCATCGTCGAGATTGACAAGACAAAATTCTCCACCTAAGGGACCCGACCCTTGAAAACCGCCTCATTTCTCCCCAACCAGATGCCGCAAAGCAGGCCAGCACCTTCGCTATCTCCCTCTTCGACTTGAACACACCATTCCGTGCCTAGGTTACCTCTCCTGAGGTAACCTACACTTGATTGCACTACCAACATTGGCTACCAATCCTTGATGTCAACAACGGATCAAGCTCATGGAAAGTCAACTACAAAACGTGTTTAATAACTAGCCTTGTTAATGGGCTCGAACCTAAACAAGTCGATCTCAAGATAGACCTACCAAACATTAAACAGCCTGAGTTGAGCCTGAGCTAGCTTGGCCATCAAGCTTGAGCCTTAATAGGACCACATTCAATTCATTGGGCTCAATAGACAACTCTACTTTTCCAACCAAGTCACATCCTAACTTGCACGTGCATTCCATATAGAAGGTATTCTAAACTTTTTTTTTTGATAAGTTGAAGCTACTTTGAAGTTGCATTATGATCAACAATTAGCATGCTCCAAGAAGGAAAAATCTAGGGGTGATTGGTGATCCACCCAACCAAACCATAGGAGCTATTTGGTTCTTTTGATCTATTTGACAATTTTTTTTGAAGAGTATCTATTTGACAATCATGATTTATTTGAATGAAATTTCATATGTGCCAAGTAAATACCTAAGAAAATAAATGGCTCAATACTTCTCTAAAGAAGTGTTGATAGCATGGGAATATAAGGTGAATAGGGTGGATCTTCTATAGAAGATACCTTGTGGAAAGCTAGAGAGGTGGCTATTCATAGATGATTCAGCTGTTATTCAGACAGAGAATAGAAAGAATGTGAGCTATGGCTTTGTTGTGGGCCATTAGACCTTAAAGAAGTGTTGATAGCATGCAACTATGAGATGAATTGAGTGGATCTTCTACTGAGGATACCTTGTGGGAAAGCTACAGAGAGAGATGTTCATAGCTGAGTCAGCTGTGATTCAGACAGAGAATAAGAAAATGTTAGCTATGGCCTTGTTGTGGGCCATCTAATTGAAAAATGAAAGAGTGTAGCATTTTGGTATAGAAGAGAGCTATGTAGAGGGGGTCTCCATCATGCAACGACACTCATTTTGAAAAATGAATGAAGGTTGTCTCGTATGTGTATTTTTTGTGCTGCTTATGAATTTTTTACGCAGAGGCAACTACTACCCTGAGAAGTTAACCCTTGCTCACTTCACAGAAACCAGGTTAAATCTATGTCTGTATCTCATGTTGATCTCATACAACAGAAAAATGCAGAAAGCTTTTACCAACAGTCTCTTATAAATTATGTCATAGATTTCCAGCACAGGGGAGAACAGTAAACATCAAGCAGAAACTAACGTTATCGGATCGGAGAGGTGCATTCTTAGAGACTCCCCGAAATCAATGGAAGGCCGAACGTCCCTTCTCCCACTCTGTCCACCAAAACCAGTTTCTCGTCCTGCAACTTTCTGCACCAGGGGCAACGCATCCCCACCTTGCAAAATATGTGCGTAATGCATATCAGGGGCTGCAAGAGTCATCGCATTGGCATACTGAACGGCCCGAACTTGATGCTGCTGCTGCTCGCCCACTCCCCCCTTGCAATTGTTGTTCCCATCCTTCTCCAATCCTCCTCTAGTGGATCCTACAATTCCAACTCACATCATTCCATCAACAACCCAAACACTCACCAACAACCCTAATAACTAAAAAAAACAGTAAGCCATAATTTACCAAAGGAAGACTGATCCTCCTGAGATTTCACTTTGTCGGGGCACATCTTCTCCGAACTACTCTGAGCGCTCCCGCTGCTGTTATTCCGGTACTTAAGGCTCCCGTTGTCCGTGGACACCAAACCATCGATCTCCCCATCTCCGTCATCCGCATCGTCCTCCACATCCTCCTCCTCCCCCTCCTCCTCCTCTGCGCTTCCGGAGCCGTCGGCGCTCTGCGTCCCATTGCTCCCCCTGACATTCCACTGCCGCATCCCCACATCCTGCGGCCGTCCACCACCCGCGGCCACTGCCGCATCGAAGATGCCCCGAGAGACCTCCCCCACTTTCTGAGGCACGAAGAACTGGTTGTCCCTGTTGACCAAGAACATCCTGTCGGCGCCGATCGCGAAGGAGGCGGGCTTGCGGCCGGAGGGGCCCGCGGCAGCGTCGAACAAGAGGCGAGGAGGCATGGCGGCCTCCGGCCGCGGCGGCGGTGGGTAATCCATGTCCCCTGCTCCCATCACCGGTCGGGAAACCCTAACTTGGGAGGGGAAGACCCATCAGGGCGTGGAAACGCGCGCGAAGATTGAGGGATCGGTGGAGGCGAGTGGGAGATGGATGATCGCGGTGCGGATGGTTCGATCGGGGATCATGTTGGGGAAAGGGAGAAGATTGATCGGAGTCGTTGGCGGTGGGCAGGGTTTTTTTCCGCGGCGATCGGGGGTTTTGTGGCGTAGGCAGTGGGGAAGAGAGATGTGGAGTGCTCCGTGTACACCTGCCCTTTTTGTCTCTCTGGGTTGGAGACGACGAATTCTCTTTATCTGTCGTTATCGTGGTCGAGAGGAGCAGGAGACCGTGAGCGAGTCAGGGACGGAGGATGTTGGATGTGCGGACGTGGCGTCCCGCCGCCTGAGTTTTTTTTTTTGACCTTTTATTTTTTTTGCAAACATGGTCTCGCTTTCTGCGTTTCAACCATTTCTCTTTTCTTTTTTTTATAAAGGTAATGTATGTATTTGCACAAAAGTCAGTCGACCATAATACAAGCGGTGACGTTATAAGTCGAAAAATATAATTGAATAATAAAATTATTACAATCATTGATAATGGTAATAACAAATGTCTGTTAAGACATCGCCACTCCACTACGTCACTCAAATTCCTCTTCTTTTGTAAATATCAAATTCTGACAATAATGACTTTCCATAGGTCAACACATCACGAGGGGGATGGGAGAGGGAATGGGTTGGTGGGACAGGACTCAGCTAGCACAAGGCCAAAGTGGACTTGGGTCCATACAATATTAGCATAGTTGCAAGAAGAGAAATGATGCTTGTGGGACTCTACACTATTTCTACATAGGGAGTAAGTTAAATCAACAGGCTAACCCCAAAGCACGAGCCTATCCACGGTAAGCAATCTATCCTTGGCAGCCAACCAAGCACAACAGGTCCATTTGGGGGGAAGCATCCTTATTCCAGATTGACCTCCAAAGATTAAGGATGGTGCCTTTGCATCGAGTGATATCCCTAACCTTCCTTAAGGACAAAGAGTCATCTGGTTTAACAAACCGAGCCCACCCATCAGCACTAAAAAATAGGTTTCTCAAGGTGTCCCGAAAGGAAAGAAGATGCCTCTACTAGGGAGAATTAGAGGGTGATGGGTTTGAGGTAGACCAATCCCCATACCTCCACTGCATCTAAGTGCTCCAAATGGACTCTCAGGCTGTGACAAGACGATGTGCTAGCTTGACAAAGGCACCTAGTTGGAGCTCTTCAAGGTTGCACAGGTTTAGCCCCCCCTCCTCAAGGGGCTTGCAAGTATCCTCCCAAGCAACAAGATGAGTTTTGCCATCCCAAATAAAGTCCACAATCCACCTTCTGATTTTGACCAAGGTAGCCCTCCTAATGACAATGCAAGCGAGCCAGAATCTTAGGAGGCCCTCCACCCCCCATTTGATCCAGCACACCCTCCCCACTATGGAAAGACATTTCCTCCTCCAACCGACCAAGAGGTCACGTACATGGTCCTCAAGCATAGCAAAAGGGTTACCCTCCCTCCCAGCCACCAAAGAAATGCCCAAGTACTTATAAGAGAATCCCCCCTCCAGCATGCCTAGTAAGAGGCAAATGGCCATCCTATGACAATAGTGCCCGGAAATATGTACATGGCTTTTTACACCATTCAACTTCAACCCAGAGATGTGGGCAAGAGTTCCGAGGGCATTCTTGATGGCCTTGGCCGACGCAACATTGGCCTTGCAACAAATGAAAATGTCATCAACAAAAAGGTGGGATGGGAAGTGTGAACCCTTAATCTTAGTGATGAGCGAAATTTTGTATGCTAAAAGATTAAGTTAGAAACTTGTCATTGTAGTTGCGTAAAAATACGCTATCAAATAAAATTTATAATCAAAACTCTGGTGAGTCCCAAGTCAAACATAGGGAGACGAATCTTTGATTAAAAATCACATTTATAATTATTTTTCACAAAGCAGATTAACTAGTTGAAATTAATCTACGCTAACTATTCTACTTAAAGAATAAATAATAGAAAAGAGAGAGAATAATACAAAGAAAAAGAGAGACAGAGTGAACCAACATTTCATAACCATAGCAACATGTTCATCACAACTAATTTCTATAACTAGAAAGCTAAAAAACTACACTAGAAAGCGGTAAAAAGAGAAGGACAAGAAAATCCTCCTCAACGGCTGCTTGGAGGACGAGCCACGTTAACGGAGCACCCGGAAGAGGGTGGTGAGATGCTGAACGAGGGAGAACGGAGGACAGAATAAGACGGCATCGTAGTGGGATCCACTTCCTAGATGGTGGCGAGAAGACAACCACAGGATACTCCACAAAGGGGGTAAGAAGATGAAAAATTATTTTACTCGAGCTTTAATGGAGCATCCTAGGTATGGGATGAGCTCGTAGAGCGTTGAGGGAGCTAAGAGGAGAAGAGAAGGGATAATGAAATGTGTAGAAGGGATAAGCTTTTAAGTTTCAAAAATTAACTCTGCAACCTTTAGTGACGGATACGTGTGTCACTATAGACGCACGTCGCTGAAGGCGCGGAGGCAATCTCATCTGCTCATCACCGATCCAACCGCTCTCATTGAGCCATGAAAGCGCCTCTTAATCTTTGGCCATTGCGAGCTTCATCGCGCTCAAACGTTATCAGCCGTTTGATCGTGCGATCGGATGGCTAATATCTGCGTGTGCCGCTTCATCTTTACTCGTTATGCACGTCCACGTGTGATTGCACGTATGATTGCACGTCATCGTGAGCGTGCACACGCTCCTCCATCCAGCGCTTGAAAGGATGCCACGTCGCTGCTACATCAGCCGCTCGATCACGATCGAGTGGCTAAATTTCATCGCGTCCACCACTACCGCTTGATTTGAGGCATAGTGCAGTTCGATCGTGCGCCCACGCCTCTCGATAAGACTCTCGACCACCGCGCTGTGAGCGCAAATGGTCAAAAACTTGATTTTACTCGTAGGCACTCTCCACCGTTGGATGTTGATCTGACGGTGGAGATTAATCGAAGCATTGATGAAGGAGGAGGTTGCGGTGACTGTAAGCGGTTTGGATGGTGCCACATGGCACCATATGGGCCGTCCATTTTCCAATGCTTGTAGATGGTGCCACAGAAGTCGAATCGGGTCGATTTTCGTGTTGTTGGGTTATGATCGTCGATCTGAACCCATCCGTGTGATTTGTTTTGTCATCTGAAGTTTGGATTTTCACCACCTTGCCCCCTAGCCTCTGATCTTACTCAAATTGCATCTAATGCTATGAAAGTTTGATCGGGGCGATCTTGGAGGTGTTGGACTCCAATCGTCGCCCAGATCAGATCCGTACCGTTGGATCTTCAATCCGAGACCCCAAAATAATATCGCCTTGTCCCCTGGCCACAAAAAGGGAAAATTAACCTATAATTTGTACAAACTAATCTAAATCCAGAATGATGCATGCTATGCAATATTTATAATGCTGAATGCAATTATACGCCTAAGAGCACGCAAAAAAAGACAGTTTATGTGACATAGATGTGTCTACATCACTTAGAGAGAAGCATCTTGCCTTCTTGGACTTAGTGGAGAATGATTGAGGAAAGGACATTCATCGCCAGAGAAAAGAAAAGAGGGGAGTGGGGATTCCCTTGCCTCTTGCCTCAGACCTCTTCCCGTAGGTGGGAGACGAGATGCACATTTGATCTAATTGATTCAAGTATCATTGAAGCCCAAGAGCTGAAGGGTTACGAAAATGAAGTCTCTCCTAATGGTATCGAATGCCAATGATATATCAACCATGGCACCAAATCCGCTGAGTGAAACCCCTTCAAGAACTCTTGGGCAAGCAGGGAACAATCAGAAATAGCAAGATCTCCAATAAAAGCTCCCTAGTTGGGGGAAACAAGCTTAAGCATGCAGAGGCTCAGTCTCCTAGCAAGGATCTTGGATATAATCTTGTAAATAGTGTTACAACAAGCAATAGGTCAATAATCTTTCAGAGAAGACACATTAGGCCCCTTGGGCACAAGGGTGAGAAAAGTGTGATTGATCTCTCTTACTAGTCCTCCTCCCCTCATGAAGAAGAAGCAAACCCCCTCAGAGATATCTACGTGGATGATACTCCACGCCTTGTGAAAGAAAAGTGCGTTAAACCCATCTGGCCTTGGCACTTTTTATAGACCAATGGCCCATGGGGTCTCCTTGATTTCTTCATCAGGGGGGGAGGGGGGTGATGGTCGTGATGGAGTCATTGTCAACCAGTGAGAGCGAGGCCAACACCAGCCAACAGAGGTCCTAGACAAGATGCTTGGCCAGATCCTTAGCAAAGGGCTTGGAGTAGAAATCCAAGGCCTCTGCCCACAGTCGTTACTCTTCATCAATAACATCTCTATCATTGAGGACCTTGGTAAGGGAGTTCACATTTTACCTGACTCTGGTGGCACGGGCGATAAGCACGTTTTCCGATCCCCCAGTTTGAGCCAGTCACACAGGCTTCGTTGCTTCCAGAAATGCTCCTATTTTATCCTACAGAGTGAAGGCAGCACTCTTCCTGATGGTAGTCAGGGTTGTCTGGATCAAGCATCAAACAGGAGTGGACAGAATCAAGGTCAGTAGAGAGGTCAGCGATGCGACTGCCCCTGAAGTAGTCTAGCCACTCCCATTCCTTGAGAGTGAGATTATTGAGCTTAACCACACAACAAAAGAGCAGGTTGCCTTCAACATCTCCACGCTAGGCCTCCTCAACAAGAGGTATGAAAGTCCCACTAGACCTAGTAATTGAGAAAACGGAAAGGCTTCTTCTTGAGACGGGACGAGGCAAGTTTGAGAAGCATACACGCGTGGTAGTTGAGATCAGAGTGGAGGTAATCCACTCCCACAAGTGAGAAGAGGTCGGCCCAATTGGCTTTGCTCAAACCCTGATCCAACTTTCATACAATGCAACTATCTCCAATAGCATGCTTCCTCTAGGTGAGAGGGTTTCCATTAGAAGCAATCTCAGCGAGCTCCCAATGGGTGATGCAGTTGCTGAAATCCTACATGGAAGCACGGGAGTGAGGGGTTTCCCCCATGCTTTTCCCCCTAGAACCGGATAGCGTTGAAGTCACCAAATACCACCCAAGGCCCCTCCTCAAGGAAGTGATGGTGCTTTAGGGTGGCTCAAAGGTTAGCTTGACAAGCCCTGTCATTCCTAGCATATGCAAGGGACAGGAAGATAGTAAGACCACCTCTATTAGAGCAATGAATGAGAATTACCTGGTTGGAGGAGTGAGCTAGGATCACATCCCAAGTGTTTTCCTTCCAAAGAAACAACACCTGACCATTGCACCATGCTATAAGCTGTGGGTTACACCCCAGCTTGTAGGAATGCACTCACAAAAGTGAAACCAAGCATCTACGATGATGTGCATCTCTAGGAGTGCCACCAGTTGAATGTCATGCTTGAAAAGGAGGGTATATACCTCATAGAGGCCCTAGGTGTTCCATACAGCTAGTGACATGAGCTAGGGGCGACACCTACCGACACCTCCATAGCAATGTTGCCATGAGCTTTAGGCTTCTTCTTACTCTTCTTTTTCTTGGGCAGGCGCCATTCCCCTTCCTCCAAATCCAATCCCTCCTTGAGGAGATCCTCCAACGAGGAGGAGAAGCCATTTACCAAGGAAGGGGCACAGCGAGAGGAGCAAGAGGTGGAGGGGGAGTGGTTGAGGTTAAAGGGGTGGCCTTCAGAGGATGGATCATCATGAAGTGAACTCACAGATACAACAGGGATAGGGTCCTTGCGAGTAGCATCGTGCGAGGGTTTCTTCAGTGCTCGCGATTTGTCCCTCCTTTCATGGATGGCGTTACTAGAATGAGGGTCACAAAAAATGGAAACACTAGCGTTGCCTTCCAAGTTGGTGGCGCCAACATGACCTTCTTGATTATGGTTGCAAGCATTAGACTCCGTTGTTCTTATCCAAGAATGAGGTGCCAGCTGGCTTACCAGAAGCAGCAACAGTGTTGGAATTGGAGGCATCCAAGTTGGCAATAGTAGCACCAACAGGGACGATATCTTGCAAGGGGCAAGAATAGAAAGCACCATCGTTAGCCATCTTTTGAATTAATAGCGCTAACGTTGGAAGTGGAAATGCTAGCAGGACCTTCTCGGTTCGGAAGATTTGTTCCATGGGTACAGGAGGGATTCCCATAAGAGCATGTGCTAGCCTGGGCAGTGCTGGCATTAAATTTTTACTGATGAGCAGCACCATCAGTGGTGTTATCCAAGGGATTAGGAGTGGTGTTAATGCAAGGATTGGCATTACACGAGGCAACGCATGTACAATTTGCATAGGACGGTTCACGCCCTCCCGACCTCCTCAAGCATCCCTTCGATGCCTTATTTCAACCATTTCTCTTGCTCAAATAGAAAAATTCACATTGAGTTCTCACCTAAGCTATGTCCCTATCTTACCACCTTTCTCTCCATTTAGTTGTGGAATACTTCAAAGGTTACCCCAAAGTGAAAGGAATATCCAAAGAATAAATCTTTAAGCCAAGGGGACTTCATTTATTTCACCTATCAAATTAACATCAATATTTATTAAAAAATATCACTTTCAAATTATCTCATCACATCATATCAACAGCAATATTTATTAAAATATACTTAATTTAACATAATATATCCTTTAAAATACATTTACTATATCTCACCAACTCACTTACACCTATATCATAATATCACAAAATCATTTACTAATACCACATCACCATACCAATTATTTCTATCGCATTACTTATCCCCCAAACAAAGACCCTTCCCATTGCCAAACGTAGCCTTAGCATCGAGGGTCGTGTCCTTTGGACACTTTTCATATCCCCCTCCCATTCGTCGTCATCCTACCTCTTCCCAGTAGGAGTAAAGAGACCATCCATCGATTGCATCTAGTCCTTCTTACCCGCTATTACTCCCACTCCCCTTTGTTTCACTCCACCATCTAACATCATCATGTCGCCCCTTATCCTATGTTGGTTGCATCCCCTCATTCACCTATTCAGCACACTTGAGTCGTCTCTTAAGAATTGTATTTGCATCGTAGTACAGTTGCCACAAACACGACAAACACTTAAATTTATAAACTCGAAAACAATGCGAGTCCAAAGTCATTCGTAAGAAACAAATGGAATTTACATACTAATCACATTCAAAAATAATGAGCACAAGATAAAGATTTGCAATGAATAATTTACTTAAGAATATATTGAATTATAAACCAATGTATCTCAAGAAATAGAGGGATAAAAAGACTAGAACCTCAAAAACAACGGTGATTTGAATCACCACATAAATCCCTTAATTTAAGCGCATGTTCAATATCACCAAGTAACTCCAATTTTCCAATAGTGCATTGATAACACTGCACAAGGGGGTGATAATTATATTGAATATGGCCTATCTTAAGAATAAAAGGCACAACATAAGTAGAATGGGAGCATTGCATGCATCATGTACTAAGATTGCTTATAAAACTGTATTAATGGCCATTTGTGTAAGAACTTGTCAAAGCAGGCCTCAGATGAGCAATCGGACTGCATGAATGGTTTCAGAACGACGAACGGAGTCCAACGGACTCAAGATCGGCCAAATCCGACATCCGGAGCTCCTACAATGGGCCCAAGAAGTTCTAACCGTTGATCTGGAGATTAACGACCCTCATTGCGCCACGTCACCCCCGCTCCACCGCACGCCACCTCTTCATCCAGCTGAGATCAGATCAACGGTTAGCACGCACGCCCACACGCACGCGACGTGGGTTCGAGCCGTGCGGTGCGTGAAATTGAAGACGAAGGCGCATGCGGCGAAATTGGGTCGCCCGATCAGCAACGGGCCATCAAGATTGCGCCACGCGGCGCGCCCACGGATCGCGAGCGCCCCCGCCGGGCGACAACGCCCACGCACACGCGCGCCTGAGGTGCGATCCAAGCGTGGCCAAGGAGAGATCTCAGCCGTCCGATCTTCGATCGGACGGCTCTCATGCAGCAGCCGTGGATTGAGTGCGAAGAAGAACGACGCGCGCGGTTGACCTGCGAGCTGGAGGGCTTCACCGACGCTTTTGGAGTGGTTTTAGCGACGTTCCGGATGTCGCTAAAGCCCCTTCTTCTTTTAAAAAGCCCTTAACCCTATTTAAACCCCCCTCCAACCACTCATTCAAGGCATTCACTACCCTTGCAACTACTCCACCCCTCCCTTAGCTAGCTTTAGGCCCTCTTGTAATCGTCGGAGACGACGAGCCGTAGACGAAGCCTCCTCCACTACCGTGGCTGCCTCGTCGCTCTCCCTCCTCTCTCTCTCTTTTAAGCTTTCCATTACTTTTGTTTGAGCATGTATTTAATGTTGTAAGCTATGAACTAAAAGTACATGATTAATGAAGTTATTTTATGTTCAGTTGTTACTTTAATTTCTGTTCAAGTTGCATGATCAAACAAGAAACACTCTAACCCTAATCTCTCTCTCACTTTATCTCTCTCACTTTTCAAACCGCACCTCCGCAAGCAAAAATTCCGTGCTTTCCGTGACAACAAGTGATAAGAAAATTTTGATTTTTATGCCTCCCTGAGATCGACACTCGGACTCACCTCCGTTTATTTACTTTAAAATCGACGTTGCAAGTGCGACTATAACGGCACTTCTTAACACACACACACAACCGCACGTCAGTTTTTGGCGCCGTTGCCGGAGAGGCAATGGATTTGTTTTGTCACCTCCATTCCACATTCATTCTCACATCGTCTAATGCCCTATTTTCCTTTTTACTTGATGGTTGCAGGAATTCGACGCGTGGACGGCGAAGCGACGCATCCCACGACGATAGCAAGGGAGTAGGCGCTATAAGGACTGATAGTGAGTAATTCTTCTCTTATGATTGTTTGCTTGCGTGAAAAAACTAAAAAAATTGTAAAAATTGAAAAAAAAAATGGCGTGGTGTGTGATTGCTTGACCCACATCCTTAACACATCACCCCACAAAAAAAAATGTACACTCTAACATCCGGAATAAATTCTTGAGTGTTCTTTTCTTTTTCTTTTGAGTGGTATTTGCAAAGCCACCGTGAGTTGACCTTAGCTGCACCACTCAACCCTAAAAATCGACTCATCTGATAGAAGCTGCATGATCATTAGGATGAGTACATTAGGGTTTCAGAGCCTCTACAGAATAAAAGGAAATCTACTTTCACCGAGTTGTGTGCAGAACTTGACGTGCCCACTGAAACTTGTTTGAAAACATTAAGACACATCAACCCTAAAAAGTACTAAAGTAAGGATGAAACACTAAAAGACACCACATCTTAAAAAAATCCTTGCTTGAAAATCATGTTTTGCTAGAAGCACACACCTTGAAAGTGGAAAATTAAGAGACACCACCCCAATCAACGCCTCATCACATAACCCTAGCACAAGCACTATCCTAGCCCTTTAAAACTGAGTAGACGTGCCCTAGGCAGGACTGAGTTAAGTCTTGAAAGGTGAGGTTTTATTCGTTGGACACTTGGCTTTCATTCCCTTGGTAGAATCTGGTGACTAGGTTGCGGGGCAGTGTTAAATGACCGTGGTTGTGGGGTCTACGGAACCGGAGGCGCAAGCCAAAGGAAGAACCTTCCCTACAATCCCCTCGTAATCAACCTGTCCAGATTAGCTTTGGGAAGGGGAGTCCAGTGCTTACGGACTTAATCACCCTTTGTGAGATTTCTAGGTCTCCTAAGGAATACACCATAAGGACTAGGCTTGTGTGCTTGATTGAAACACATTTCTCGCATCTGTTGCCCTCCGTATCCCCTCCTGTTCTTCTCTAGTGTATGCACGAGAGACGCTCACTGCATCCCGAGTTGTGTGTTTTGGGGCAGCAATCTAGGCAACGTAATTCTGTTGGAAACATGGATGAACCTAGGGTACATGAGGTTGAGGATCAACCCCCACCAGATGCTATGGCCATCATCCAAGCCCAAATTAATGCTAACCACCGGCTTCAGCAACAACATATCCACACCATCATGCAAGCCATACAACGGTTACAAAACCCACAAGAACAACCACCACCACCTTTCCAAGACATACCAGGGCAACCATCACTTGATATACCATCATTTCAGGATCAGCCGAGGCCCCTCCGCGATTTCTATAATCCCTCTGCTATTAGAGTCGAACCACACCTTAGGATCCCCGAAGGGGGAGATGATTTTGAGCTGAAATCGAATGCCTTAAGTCTGATCCAGAGCCACATTCATGGAAGCTCAAATGAGGACCCCTTTCAGCACCTAGAGGATCTCGACCGCATAACACGAACTGTGAAACCTAGGAACATTAGCCTTGACATTGTTCTAATCAAGATGTCTCCCTTCTCATTAAGAGACAAGGCTTCTCATTGGCTTAGAACCCTAGGTAGACCCATCACCACTTGGGAAGAATTGAGGCATGCATTTTTAAAGAAATTCTTCCCCAGAGGAAAGACCATTGCCCTCAGAAGAGCTATCACTACCTTTACACTCCAAGGTGGGGAACAATTTCATGAGGCGTGGGAAAGATTTAATGAACTTTTGAGGAAATGCTCACACCACAAAGTACCAAGGTGGCAATTAGCCCAGATCTTCTACCACAGTCTGGATAGCAACCTACGAAACTTCGTCGATGCCTCATGCGGGGGAAACTTCTTGAACAAAGATGAGGAGAGCGCGTTTGAGCTCTTTGAGTCTATGAGCGAGAATTCGCTCAACAATGCCTCCATGAACTAGTTTAACAGGTCCAGTCAACCCCGTGGCGAGATTTATGAGGTGCAAGCAAATTCTGGAATGGTTGACATGGATATCATTGCCAAGAAATTGGATCGAGTGGAATTGGTGGACAAAAAGATTGATGAGCTACTGAACCAGACCAAGAACCCCTTATAGACTTTCTCCCTAGCAAAGGGAGCGCATAATGTTGACCTGGTCTAGCCCTTTACCCAACTGAACCTGGAACAACCCCTAACCACGTTCCAGGGAGGGACCTTTGCTCCCTCAACCATTGATTACTCCCTTCCCTCTTCATCAACAACGACTATCCTAGAAGATGTGCAAGCTGTCCAAGGTTATGCGAAACCTGACCCTTTCTCCAACACTTACAACACTGGCTGGCGTAACCACCCCAACTTTGGTTGGACAAACTAGAAACCACCGCAATTCCAGAACCAGCCCAGGCCAAACCAGCAGCCACACTTGTTCCCTATCAGCAAGGACCACCAGTTAGACCCCAATATAATCAGAATAGGGCGGCTCCTCCCCCACAAAACCAAATGGAGACCCTAATAAAGATGATGGATAACATGAACTAGAAATATCAGGAGGAAATGGCCTTGGTAAAGGGACATTTAAGCCAACTCTTGGACTGTAAACAACAAGGATCCCAACCTTCCCAACCACAACCGAACCCACGAAACATAATTAACAGAAGCCCCAATTCGCAAGGGTTCCAAAGCAACCCCAGGCAGGCTCACATGGTCCAGCCAGCCCCACAAATACCTCCTGGGTTTAGTGCTTCTTCGCCCTCGTCTTCTCAAGGATCAACCCATGACCCCAATGCCTCTGCGAATGCGGTGACCTTGAGAAGCGGCACCAAAACCCAGGATCCCAAATGGCTGACCCTCCCCGAGACTTCACCTGCTGAAATACCCGACTCAGAAGAGGCACCAACCAAGGATCCAGACATAGAACCAATCCACATTCAGACACCCTACCCTGATGCCTTGGAAACAATCAAGAAAAAGAATAATGTTGTGGAAACTGAGGAGCTGTTGGAAATCTTTAAGCAAGTACAGATTAATATTCCGCCCCTTGAAGTCATCAAACACATCCCTGCTTACGCCAAGTTTTTAAAGGATGCCTGTACACCCAAGCGTAAGCCGAGACCTCAAGCACCTAGGAAGGTTGTGCTCTCTGAACATGCAAGTTCTGTAATATCAAGCAACCTTCTACTCAAGCGAACTGACCCAGGAGTGCCCCTGATTTCCTGCAATATCGGGGACATGACGTTTGATAGAGCGCTCCTGGACCTAGGTACTTCTATTAATCTGATTCCAACAACCCTGTACCACCAATTTGGTTTTGGAGAGCTGACACCAACCCCTATCACCATCCAGCTGGCTGATAGATCAGTGAAAACCCCAAAGGGGGTTGTAGAGGATGTGATTGTACGGGTCAAGGACTTCTATTTCCCGGTCAGCTTTTTGGTGCTCGACATGGAAGTCCCTGAAAAATTACATAACGCACCCATAATCTTAGGCAAACCTTTCTTAGCTACGGCTAAGGCAAACATTGATTGCGACACGGGATGTATGGAAATCGCCTTCAAGGACAGGAAAATGTAATTGGATATATTCCGGGCGACAAAGTCTTTTGATTGCGATTGCGTTGAGGAACATGATCCCGTGGAAACTCTAATCGAGGAATGCCTCACCCTCAGTTCTGTATCAGACCACCAAACCCGTAGTGACTGTTCTGACCCGTCACCATCATTACCCGTGGACCTCTGTAAGGCTGAGTACCATCACACGACACCATTTGAAGAGATTGATGTTGATCAACTCCCGCCCTTTCCCTTCCCATCGACTGTGGTTCCACCCGCACCTGAACTTAAACCATTGCCCGAGAATCTCAAGTATGTCTTCCTGGACTTGACTAGACCTTCCCAGTGATTATTAATTCTCATCTAACCAAGGATCAGGAACTCAGGTTGACTGCGACCCTTTCAGAACATCGGGACGCCATTGGTTGGACCATTTCGGACTTAAGAGGAATTAGCCTCACCTATTGCACCCATAAGATTTACCTGGAAGACGGGGCACGACCTTCCCGCCAGATGCAGAGATGTTTAAACCCAAACATGAGAGAGGTCGTTAAAAAAGAAACTATCAAGTGGCTTGACGCCGACATCATATATCCTATCTCCGATAGCCCCTGGGTGAGCCTCACTCAAGTGGTTCCAAAGAAAGCTGGGCTCGCCGTTGTCACCAATGATCATGGCGAATCCATCCCCATCCGCACCACCACCGCATGGCGGGTGTGTATTGATTATAGGAAGCTCAATGAAGCCACTAAGAAGGATCATTTCCCCTTGCCATTCATTGATCAAATCCTTGAAAGATTGGCAGGGAAGAATTATTTTTGCTTCCTGGATGGATATTCAGGATATAACTAAGTTGCAATTGCTCCGGAAGATCAGGAAAAGACCACATTCACTTGCCCGTATGGCACGTTTGCATTCCGTCGAATGCCGTTCGAGTTATGCAACACACCTGCGACCTTCTAGCGTTGCATACTAGCCATTTTTTCAGAAATGGTGGGTGAATACTTAGAGGTCTTTATGGATGATTTCTCTGTATTCGGGAATTCATTCGACCATTGTCTGAGCAACTTGGAGAAAATCCTGAAATTATGTATCAAGGTTAACCTGGTGTTAAGTTGGGAAAAGAGCCATTTTATGGTTCAAGAAGGAATTGTCCTCGGTCACATCGTATCGCATAGGGGCATCGAGGTAGATCGGGCAAAGGTTGACTTAATTTCCAAACTTCCTCCACCTAGCTCGGTCCGACAAATTCGCTCCTTCCTTCGACATGTTGGCTTCTACCGAAGGTTCATTAAAGACTTTTCCAAGCTTTCCAAACCCTTGACCGACCTTTTAGCCAATGACGCCATATTCCACATGTCTTCGGATTGCATCGAGGCTTATCACACCCTCCGGGACTTAGTCTCCATCGCACCTGTACTTCAACCCCCAGACTGGTCCCAAGACTTTGAGATTATGTGTGATGCATCAGATTTTGCCATAGGCGCTGTCCTGGGACAAAGGCAGGACAAGAAGCCCGTGGTGATCTACTACGCGAGCAAAATGTTGGACGAGGCCCAACGAAATTAAACGGTTACAGAGAAAGAGTTTCTTGCTGTAGTCTTTTGACTTGAAAAGTTCCGATCGTACTTGCCGGGATCCCACGTGACTATTTACACTAACCATTCAGCCATCCGGCATCTGTTGGCCAAGCAGGACGCAAAGCTCAGGCTCATCAGATGGATCCTGCTTTTGCAAAAATTAGACCTGGAAATCCGAGACAAGGCCAGATCGAAGAATGTGGTGGTTGACCACTTGTCTAGACTTCATCCAGACCACATTGGACCCTCCCTACCTCTATCTGAAGCCTTCCTTGATGAACACATCCTGGCTGTGCAAGACAAGAAAATGCCATGGTATGCTGACTACGTCAACTACTTGGTTGTAGGACAAACCCCTCACAGCTGGTCTAGACAGCAACGGGACAGGTTCTTGGCTGAGGCCAAGCACTATTTCTGAGATGATCCCATGCTGTTTCACCTCTGTGCTGACCAGATCATCAGGAGGTGTATCCCCGAAGATGACGTTTAGAGTGTGCTTTCCTTTTGTCATGACTAGGCTTGTGGTGGCCACTTCTCTGGAAAGAAAACAGCTGCAAAAGTTTTGCAGTCTGGATTTTATTGGCCATCCCTATTTAAAGATGCACACAACTTTGCCAAGACTTGCTCACGCTGCCAAATGCTGGGAACCATGACCAAGAAAGATATGATGCCCCTTCAGCCCATTTTGATTGGCGAAATCTTCGACGTTTGGGGTATCGATTTTATGGGCCCCTTTCCACCATCCAACGGCTTCGAGTACATCCTGGTCTCGATAGACTATGTTTCCAAATGGATTGAAGCCGTCGCCACCCGTTGATGCGTTCACAAGACTGTCATGGACTTTGTTAAGAAGAACATCTTTTCCCAGTTTGGAATACCCAAGGCCATGATCAGTGATGGTGGAAGCCATTTTATTCATTCCCAATTCCATGCCCTACTTAGAAAATATGGGGTGAACCACCGCATTGCTACCCCGTATCATCTGCAAACAAACGGGTAGACCGAGGTCTCAAATAGACAAATCAAGAACATTTTACAGAAGACTGTGAGACCTGACAGGAAAGACTAGTCCACACGACTTGATGACGCCCTGTGGGCATATAGGACCGCTTTCAAGACCCCGATAGGCATGTCGCCTTATCACCTGGTCTTTGGCAAAGCCTGCCATCTTCCTGTCGAATTGGAACATCGGACTTACTAGGTTGTCAAGCAATGTAACATGGATCCCCAGTTAGCCGGTGTGCAGAGGACGCCCCAATTATCTGAGCTTGAAGAAATTCGTCGGGACGCTTTTGAAAATAGTCGACTGTATAAGGAGAAAATGAAAGCCGTCCACGACCGACTCATTCATAGAAAAACCTTTGAGCCAAACTAGCAAGTCTGGTTGTTTGACGCCCGCCTAAAACTCTTCCTGGGGAAACTCAGGTCCAAATGGACAGGACCATTTCAAGTGGTTAAGCCCTACTCTAATGGGGCAGTTGAAATCGTTGATCCTAACACTGGGCACACTTTTACAGTTAATGGTCAGCGATTGAAGCATTTCCTGGCCCAGGTTCCCCCAAAGGAGAGTGTCACCCTTGTTGAGGGCTAACACGGAGCACCGCCCAGCTGGAGGCGTTAAACTCAGCGAGAATTTAGACTGATCCGGTATTTTACGTCACTCAGGTACTATCTTTTTGAACCCTTTTGCATCCATATACTTTCCAATGAGGTCATTGTCCAACTTAAGCATCGGGGGGTGATAAATTACATAATCCTGAGCTCATTTAATCAGTCTGAATCAAATAAAATAAATAAATAAATAAATAAATTGAATTTAGGAAGAAAACTTAGGCATTAGAAACTTGTCAATAGTAGGAAATAATACAAAAAGAACTTAAACACTTAGACTTTTCAGGCCTTTAGGCTTAATTAGCACTGGTGTTCGTTAAAATATGGATTTAGCTTCGAATCCTTGCAACCTTAAGCTATTCTAATCCACCTACTAAATAAGGTGATAAGTATACAACTTATCAACTCACCCTCTAACTCAGAAAAACCTTGAGTCTAAGCATCTACACACATTTTTACACAGACTCACTCCTCGGAGATTTTGACAGAAATTGGGTAGCTAACGAACTCTCTAGGGTGGTATGGCTGGCAAATTGTCGTGGGTAACAGCCCATTGGCAGGTTGTCTAGAGCCCAGCCACAGACCATTTCCTCTTCATTGCCTCTAGGTACATTTGAGATTAGGGAAGCCACCTACGGAAAAAAAAAGCCTAAGGAGAAGAAAAGAAAATAAACCACACTTCACCACACAAGTATGGCTGGTAAGTGATCGTGGGTAACAACCCATTGGTCGGTTGTCCAAAGCCCAGCTCAATAACTGCACAAAAAGAACCAAAACACTTAAGGAAGAAGCGGGGAAGTAGTACAAACCGGGGAGATATACAATGAAAAAATCCTTATGTTGACCCCAATTAAAACAAACGTAGGGAGAAAGCTACCAATCGAACAAATACATCTTCAGGCAAATATATTTTCCTTTCCAATCACCTAGGGGCGTAGAAACCCGAAGTCTGTCTAAATTACCGTTGAGTGAGTCTATCACAATCTTCACACCAAGATGCTTAGCACTTAGGGTTTTGACCGAGTTTTGGGTGAGTTGGGTAGCCGTAAAAAGTTACCAACCCACACTGAATTCCGAAAAAATTCTAAAAAAAAATATATATATATATATATATATACATATACATATGTATAGTTATATACATTAAAGAAAGGATTCGGGCGATTCGTATTTTGGCAGACACCCGGGCGCTGCTTAGTCTTTGTAGATTAAGATCTTCGTATATTTCCTCCTATTGACAAGTGACGAAGTGTATAAGCAATTACTTCTTAAATTCTGAAAGGAAATAAAGGCTAGAATAAACCTTGCTAGGGACTAGCAAGGAGTAAGCATGGGGGTATGATAACACTACATAAGGGGATGATAATTATGTTTAATATGGCTCATCTTAAGAATAAAAGGCACAACATAAGTAGAATGGGAGCATTGCATGCATCATGTACCAAGATTGCTTATAAAACTGTATTAATGGCCATTTATGTAAGCACTTGTCAAAGCAGGCCTCAGATGATCATTCGGACCGCACGGATGGATTTAGAACGACGAAGAGAGTCCAACGGACTCAAGATCGGCCAAATCCGACATCTGGAGCTCCTATAATGGGCCCAAGAAGTTCTGACCGTTGATCTGGAAATCAACGGCCCTCATTGCGCCATGTCACCCCTGCTCCACCGCACGCCACCTCTTCATCCAGCCGAGATCAGATCTCAGCCGTCGATCTTCGATCGGACGACCGAGACTCGTGCGCCCGCCCGCAATTGCCGCGACAACGCGCGGGCGTGGCGCAACGATTAGCGCGCATGCCCACACGCACGCGATGCGGATTCGAGCCACGCGGTGTATGAAATTGAAGACGAAGGCGCGCGTTGCGAAATTGGGCAGCCCGATCAGCAGGGGCGGCCGAGATTGCACCAAGCGGCGCTCCCATGGATCGCGAGCACCCACGCGCGTGTGCAAGCCGGGCGACGATGCCCGTGCACACGCGCGCCCGAGGCGCGATCCAAGCGTGGCCAAGGAGAGATCTCAGCCGTCCGATCTTCGATCAGACGACTCTCACACAGCGGTCGCGGATTGAGTGCGAAGAAGAACGACGCGTGCGGTTGACCGGCGAGCTGGAGGGCTTCACCGATGCTTTTGGAGTGGTTTTAGCGACGTTCCGGACGTCGCTAAAGCCCCTTCTTCTTTTAAAAAGCCCTTAACCCTATTTAAACCCCCTCCAACCACTCATTCAAGGCATTCACTACCCTTGCAACTACTCCACCCCTCCCTTAGCTAGCTTTAGGCCCTCTTGTAATCGTCGGAGACGACGAGCCGCAGACGGAGCCTCCTCCACTACCGTGGTTGCCTCGTCGCTCTCCCTCCTCTCTCTCTCTTTTAAGCTTTCCATTACTTTTGTTTGAGCATGTATTTAATGTTGTAAGCTATGAACTAAAAGTGCATGATTAATGAAGTTATTTTATGTTCAGTTGTTACTTTAATTTCTGTTCAAGTTGCATGATCAAACAAGAAACACTCTAACCCTAATCTCTCTCTCACTTTATCTCTCTCGCTTTTCAAACCGCACCTCCGCAAGCAAAAATTTCGTGCTTTCTGTGACAACAAGTGATAAGAAAAATCTGATTTTTACGCCTCCCTGAGATCGACACTCGGACTCACCTCCATTTATTTACTTTAAAACCGAAATTGCAAGTGCGACTATAACGACACTTCTTAATACACACGCACAACCGCACGTCATGCCTCAACCACTTAACTTCTTAATTCCACGTTAGCACAGAGGCCAAATATATCCACAGTACCAAGCATAAGGCCACATCAGACGTCGCCAAGAACCAACTTTCTTCCTCAGAGGCTAAGTGTTAGCCTTCTAAGCACGCACCCCAAGGCAATAGAACCCTCCCCCCCTCCTCTATACAATTTCCTCCTCTTGTAACCGGTTGCGTAATTGGGTATTTTGATCCGGGTAGTCGAGTATGAGCAGTATTGGGTCCAGGCTCACCGAGGGTGAAGGTGAGTGAGGAGTGACAGCTAAGCGCATGGGGGACTTGACCCCCTGTGTGCTAGGCAAAGAGGCCACAGCACAATTTCCTTATATACCACGCACGCAATGCTTCCACTTATGAGGTGGGACTAAGTCCCACATCCTTCTCGCGATGCAAGCAGGTGAAGTCTTTGTCGATTAAAGCTGTTGCGGCTACTTGAGTCTCCAATTGAGGGCCTGGACAACTGCAGCAGACGATTCTGCGACGATTGCAGGTTGTAGCTGGGCGAGTTGAGTGCTGGGGATGAGCAAACGGGGCTAGAGAAGAAGGTGGCGGTGGCGGAACTCTGGTTGAACATGAGATGCAAGAATACGACCTCTCGACCTTGTTAGAAAAGCTTAGGAGGGCCGCCGTATGAAGGTGAGTGCGTCAATGGTGGTTTTAGAGCATGGCAAGCTTGGTGGAGCTCTGTTGGAGTCGAAGATGGTGTGTAAAGGAGGTGGTGTTCGGTGGAGCGATTGGGTGGTGGTGAGGCGAAATTAGTTGAGGGTTTCTGAAGGTGGAGGTGAGGTGAAGGTTTTGGTGGCAGTAGCGGGATGTTTGGTTGCGTGTGTTGGTTGGGCGAGCTCACCAAAGCTTCACCGACAGTGGAGAAGACGGAAGGAGAGAGTGGTGGTCGTTGGTCGAAATGATCAGAGAAGGAGCTAGAAAAGATTTGGAGAGGGAGAGGAGTTTAAACCTATGCTAAGGGACAAGCAGGGAAGATTACGAGTGCCGGTGTGATTGCCGGCGTCGGAGATGAAAGTTGCTTCGGAGATGAGAACGGCAATGAGGAGAGGGGAAGGCAGCACCCGTTATGGCTGGCGAGACGCTGAGGAAGGTAAGGAAGAAGAAGGACCGACCAACGGCCGTCCTAACGAAGGGGCTTGGGAGGATTGCTGAAGTCGAGCTGGAGGTTAGTCAAACAAGGGAGGAACTAGGTATTTTGGGCCTAAACTCCTCTAGAGAGAACGACCGTGCATAGGGAAGCTTAAATAGAGCTTTAGGGAAAGCTCTGAATGAGGAAAGAAGCTTGATTGCTTTGCAATTTTTTGGGAAAAAAGTTCCTCAAAATCTTCGAGCTCACTTGAGCTCGAGAATCAATTCCAATCTCTAAGATGGCATCCTGTCTGATTCCTCAATGTCTGAACAATGATCCCTCCAATTTTGGAGGGATTTGGAGCTAAATTGAGAGAGGAAACTCCCGCGGATCTCGGCCTAAAGGTGGGTTCCCACTTCAATGGCAGTAGGGACCTAGACGTAAAGAAGACGACAAAGATAGAGGCCTAAATGCAAAGAACTTGAAAGTTAGGGGCTTAACTGAGAGGAATAGAGTTTTAAAGGGCTAAATTACAAAATAGGTTAAGATGGACTCTGATTGGACTCAAATTTTGGTAAAAACCTAATTTGGACCCAAGGAATTTAATGTTGAAGTCGGATTTGAGTTTTAACCACGTTTAACTAGGCAATTTGCACAGAAGCTTAAATTAGGGCAAAATCCCATTTACGACTTTTCTCAATGTCAAAATAAGTTCAGATGGTCAAATTAAGGGAACCAAACCCGTTAGAATATTTTTATATGATTTTGAGGAGGTTTAGATGAATTTTATCTTTACCAGAACCTCTTTAATTTAAGCGAGTCTGAAATTAGGATTTTAGGTTCTGATTTAGTTCTCGAAATGCGTGAAATCCTGTTTCTATCTATATGGACCCACTCTTAGGACTTTAATGCTCAATTGACCTTCATTTAACTCCTGGGAAATCCCGTGGTTACTTTGCATTCCTAATGTGATGTTAAAATTACATAATTAACCTTATTTTAATATTTTCTTCTCATAACGGATTTGCATGGAATTACGATCTTCAGGCGATTATGTAAGAGCATTTGTTTCTTGATTTTAACTAATTAAAGCTAGTTATGGCCAATGATGGTGTTACCATCACCACCTTCCTGATAGTTCTCTCCTTAAGTGACTCAATCTTTGCATTGTTGTATTCGAGGTCCATATCATTAATCATCACAGTCGTTGCTTTCTTGTGGGAGAAGCATGTGTACTTGAGCTTTCTAATATATGGCATGTGACCCTCCAAATTGAAATCACTAAATCACTCCAACAACTTTCTTCCTCATAGTGTCTTTGATTCTATTCTCCCATACATGGTTCTTTCTAACTAAAATATTTTACATGTTCGTTGTGCTTTCTTTCCCACATGTAACCGTTGTCGTGCGATCAGATTACACGGTGGCATCACATCTTCAGCTACCTCCCTACCCTTTTATTATGCCATTCCATCTCTTTCCTCTTCTTCCCCTTTCTTTCTGTTGGAACTTTGCTCCAAATCATCTTAAGTTTTGGTATTAAAAAAATCCCTTTTGGGTTAATACACTACCATAGTTTATACCTACACCGACGGTCAAAAATCGTCGGTGTAGGTCCAAAATACTGTCATTATAGCTCTAGAGGCCTATTCCAACGGTCAACTTAGGTGTCTTGTTAAGAGGTGTCACTGTAGGCTATACTAACAATAAAAGCCGTCGGTGTTGCACCTGATTCTACAGCAATGGTCAACTCTCCAAAGGCTGTTCAGTTTTGCTTTTATGCAGCAATGAAGATTTTATCCGTCGGTGTAGATCAAGACTGTCAACTCTAATGGTATAAACCATCAGCACTACCGTCGCTATCGGTAAGAACTCCATCTTTGTATTAGTATTTGATAACAGTAAGAAATGTTAGCACTGTCGCTATAGAGAAATGAAGTTTTGATTAGCCCTTACAACAACATTTTTTTCCCATTAGTGATTGTTTCCATAGTTTCTTAATATGCTAATGTACAACTGTCGCATAATTATTTATAATTCTATTGTCTTTAAACAACATCCAATTTTTATGTGTTTAAAGTAAAGAAATTCAAAAAGCATAAATATTAAAAAATAGATGCTCCAACTTGAAGTCAAAAAAGGATGCACCAACCGGGAATCGAACCTTGGGCTATACCGTGAAAGGGTACCATTCTACCATTAAACCACTAGTGCTAATCATGTTTCATGAACCTAAAATAACACAAACTAAGAGTGGTCAGAAGATAAATAATTCCGAAGTCATACCTAATAATTCTAAAATAATGATGATGCAAAAAATGGCTACATCAAGACTAAATTTTTATATATCTTAAAGTGATTGTGCTTTCGATAAGTTTAAAGTAAATGACATTAACAATCCATATATGATAGATGACAATGTTTAGATATCCATTAGATCGTAGATAAGGAGTTCAAGTATTCATGTGGCCAATGGAAAGATTATCACTTTTCAAGGCACTCATAAATTCTGCCATTTAAGGTTATAATACACTACATGAAATAAGTAGCACATCAATTGCTTTCATTTCCAATCCTACCCATGTTTATGCCACATGGAAGCCTATGATGAGGATGGTTCTTCTATCACAGCTAAGAGGATGTGAAAACTAAAATCACATTATAGGCAAAATCCATTTTGATTCTTCTCAATTTGACAAATATACAGTGAAGAAGAACTGGTACTCAAGCAAAATCTAAATTATCCTCTCAAAGCTACAAGAACCCAACATATAAAACCAACAACTATATCAAGACACCTATACCAATAGAAAAATGACGAAAGAAATCATATTTAATCCTTAAAATATTAGAACAAGATTAGAAAAGCTACTGACCTAGGAATAAGTGGTATCAATGGAGTAACCTAAAAATGAATTATTTAACCACTCAAAATGCATATATATCTAACACTAAAAGTCTTGAGGTTTATATATATCTAACCTTTCAGGAAGTCACAACTTTAGGTGTTACTCGAATCCATCTTATAACAATTTCAAAATCTAAGACTAGTTGCTTCCTTTTAAAGCACTATTCCTCCACCAACTTTCTCTAATGCTCTCATAAAGCAAAAATAGGGGCCTATCATTACAAACGTTGCTAGCTCCTTTCCACTGCCATTAAGGGAAAAAATTTTCTAGTGCTACTCTCACAAATGGACTCCCACATACATCAAGTCAATAGAGATTCTTAATACTCGATTTTCAAAATCATCTAGAATATATTTTCTGCATCGAAGTTAGGTTTTATTGGAAGTATCTATTGGGGCCATCACAATTGCCAAAGCAACTGGAAGCATTATTTGTGTAGTGATAAAGGTCGGTCATTTTATCACCCTAAATGCAAAATAAAATCCTGTTATTATGTTAGAATAGGAAGAGGTTGATGTACCTGATAAGAATATTATGTATGTAGATCTATGGATGACATGAAACAAGTTTGCGATGGGTGTATCTGAAGTAAAAATGATGTTAGAAAAATGAGGCAGAAGATAATATCAGAGTAAGTTCAAAAAGGAAAATCAATTGGTGTACTTACAAGATATTACTACAAGAAGTCACACCTCAATCAAAGCGTATGCCTTGGTTTTAATCAAAATTGGATTATTGTGGTTCATATGTTTCCAACATCTGAAGATGTGAAAGTCCAAATTAATTTTACACTGAAACTCATGTAGGATTAGATTGTGATCAAACAGATAGAAATGTAACTGGCCAGCTGATTCTAACCTCTAAATCATTTATTTTTTAGGCACCAGAAGTCAATCTTGAATAGCATATTTCTATGTTTCAACAAAAAAACTCTAGAAGTCCTTTGTTCATTAAGCTTCATGTGAAATTGATTAGTATGAAACATTGGAAAAGGTCTGCATATTTAGTGAATACTTGAGTAACAAGAGCATACAAAGGCAACGTACTATAGCTGCAAGGGAATTGCTCGACAAACTTGAGAAAAGCCAACAAAAGTTTTTAGTTCATATTTCAGTTCATCTTACATATTATAAACTTGGATGTATGGTACAATAGGAGGATTCCATGTTAATATTGGAAAATGCTTGATAGCATTGCAACATGTAATAAGTATCCTTACATAGAATCTTCTTTCCTTAGTAAAACAACAATTTTTGTATTTCAACTAAGTCCTTTAGCAATTTTTATATTTAATTTCTTATAGCATGAGGGGAAGATAGAAGATAAATTACCTTAGATGATTACCTTAGAAGATAAATTACCCAATCAAATTACCTTAGATGATTGGTGATTGTTTTCAAAAGAGCCATCTTGCCAAGATCAAGAAGTTATGGAGAAGTCTTAAAGTCCATTGGATGAGAATTATTCACTCTTTATCCATACATCTTAGTAGCCAAAATGCTAGCATTTGGACCCACAATGCCATAAGAGCTAATATTGCTTTTGGGTCCACTAAAAGAAGGATGACTAGCATCTCTCCTTTGAAGTTTAGCCTACCTTTGTTTAAGTTGTAATTGTTGGATCTACATTTGTTGTTGGTGTTGGTGTTTCCTTGCTTTCATTTGTTGGGCCTAAAGGACAAGATCAAATGTCATTTAACTCAAGAAGTTATTAGAATAAAAATATAATAGAGAGATTTCGAAAGCGTACCTCTATATATGCTACTGCAACTTCTGAATATTTCTCATTCATTCTTGCAATAAAGATATCCTAGAAAATAGACCATCATTCCAATAGAAAACCCCACAAGAATCAATTACTATAGATTCAAGAAGTGTAAACTTGTCATGATATGAAAATAAGAATCAAAATTTTAACTCTAAATAATTTTCAAGAAGGCACAAGGCAACAATGATATTTTCAAGAAGTTAAAAAGAAAGAACCTATACGATGTCAATTTCATTTAGAAAAAAATGTCAAAGTGGTATGCTGTGGTCTGATTATTCTCTTAATC
Organism: Thalassia testudinum; assembly: GCA_037157565.1. NCBI lineage: Eukaryota > Viridiplantae > Streptophyta > Magnoliopsida > Alismatales > Hydrocharitaceae > Thalassia > Thalassia testudinum. The sequence goes on from JAZHRO010000061.1 coordinate 3,718,115, forward strand.
ATGAAAGCATTTAATTGGGATTGTTGTTGTTGTTGGTTGTTGTTGCTTGATTGGAGGGCAAGGAGAAAAGGGTAGAGTGGTATTATATTGGATTGTGCATGTGTTTCAAGTCCTCTGGAGTCCTCTAGAGTTGGATGTACTGGTAATGAATTGGATACCGTGCTTGCATTTGTAAGGTAGGAATTTCATGAGGCACATGCATCTTTTGATTACTAATGTAGATATCTATGTAATTGGCAAGGTGATGACTGATGATACAATTAATACCCATTGGTGAATCACTAAAAAGTTATCTTGGTTGGAGAGCTGAATCTTTAACTCCTTTGTGTATGTGATTAGAAATTGTGACAAATTTTACAACTTGCTATTTTTCTTAGGGAAGAAATTTGGTTTGCTAAATGCAAAGCTATACATTAGAATCAAACTCCAGACCTTTTGGAAATTATGAATCATTCAAAATATACTCTTAAGTTCCATGAATCTTTTATTAAAGGTCAATTCTCTGATGATCTAAATCACTCTGTATCTACCCATATCATGAAGGTAACGTTACTTTGTCAGAGATAATTACAGTTTATGATTATGCTATATATATATGTTGTTGCTTCCAACTCCTGTTCCTTGCTCGAGGAAGGATGGAACCATATCTTGAAATAAATGCCAAGGTGAGAGGTGCATAGAATGGAAGAAAACTGTAAAGAGAGAGCACATGATAAGTTGACACCTTTTAGTTAATTTGTACTCTAAGGGCTGACTACTTATATGCACACACCAAGTAAACAGATTGCACACAATAGTGCAATTCCAATCAAGGTGAGAGACTGCAAGATGCATTTTTCAAGAAGCCAATAGGGAGCTTGCAAAAAACAAGGAAGCCAATAGGAGGAATATTGGTAACAACAAGTCGTTTAACATTTAGAACAACTAGGTAACACCAGCAACTAATTTTGTGATATATAGGCTATAGTTACTATTATTTTTGGATCCCAAGCTAGCATTTCAGGTTATAACATTCCATATTTAGTGTAGCAAAGATTAGCAATCAATTAATCAGTATAATCATGGGCGCTTGACTCCTTGCTAAAGCTCAATTTCAGTGAACTTGAAATGAAGTGATAAATATTACATGTAAAGAGCCATCATCATATATACAGCATAGTTGTCAATTTCAACTTGAAGATGAAGTGATGAATGTTGCAAGCAAAGAGCCACTGTCACATGCACAGCACATGAAGCTGTCAACCTTTTTTTGATAAGAAACATTAAGCTGTGAATGTAGAAGAATCCTTTCCAACGACAATTTCTAGCTAACATTTCCTTCAGATGTTTACCATGTTATTCATGAACTTCAAATAACCAAACATTTACAAACTTCTTTAAGGTATCAAAGCATCATAGCCACCCAAATAGATGGAAAATCCATAGATATTTCCTGATGAACCCTTGAACAGCAAAGAATAAAATTGAATTCAGCTCAACTAAGCTCAGCTTGGATTTGTAGGCATGACCCAATATAAGTCCATCAGCAAAAAATTTATGGACTACAATCACTACTAAATTTTCTCAAGAATATTTGTCTACTTTTTAGTAAATTATCAACTAGAATCTTCAAAACAATTAAAATTAATTTCATTATAAAAATAATGAAAATCTTCAATGGCTGAGATCAAGCAACAAGCTTTTAGCTAAAAGTGATAATGAGTATAAAATATACCTTTTCATGCCATCAAGGATCACAATACTCAACTCAAATTTGTAGTCATCTTCAAAGACTTGTAAATTGGTTAGGAAGAAAAAAACTTAATACCATATCTGAAATAGCAGCATATAAGATTTTTTATAGGAATCTAGGACAAAAATAAAGCCAAGGCTTCCCTTTCCTCCCCAAAATTGTGAAAAAGAAAAATACAAAATAAGCCAGCAAACCACTAGATCATTGAGGATGAGAACAAAAATTCAGTGTAATGTCATCAAGTAATTGTACCACTAACAAATCAATTAGACATTTAAAATGAAATTCGTAAGTTGCGGTTATGCAATGACCATATTACTCAATGCAACAATACTTGTGCACGTATTTACTTAGAAAAATGTAATTTTTTCATAAAGTAGAAAATATAGAATTGTTATAAACCTTAACAATTTGTGCACATTTGTTGCTCACACTTAAGCATGTCATTAATTCTGCTGAGACTTGTGCACATGTTAGAAACTTGCAGATGTCAAGAATAATCCCTGAACATTAACAATAGGCAAGAAAAACTATAGCTAATTGGTAAATAATGCCAAACAAGAGTTCATTGATAACCATAAATAACTGACCAGGAGTTGCCACAATCATTTGCTTTAAGCTATGTCCTTCAAGTAAGTGTCATGCCCCAACTTCTAGAAGAGCCTTCATAACAGCCTCCACTACCAATTCATATGTCTAAACATATGAAAACCTCAATAACACAATTGAGTTGCCATTACAACAATAGCTAAGCAATTCCTTTCTCAATATCTTCAGACACTCTTTCCTAACATTGCCCAACCTGTTTACAACCCTTTGTCAAGAATAATTGTCCTCTACTAAATGTTGCAATACATGACAATATAACCAAACAATAAATAACTTCCTTACTCAAATACATAAGCCATTTGCTCATCCTCACCTTAGGCTTCAAAAAGGAAATTCAATAGCAACGGCCACATAGATGTAGCCTCCCTTACCATCTCATTCAAATCAAGTATCCTCCTAATGACTGCCATTACTATTGCACTTGAGGGAGGCATCTGAAGCACGATCGTCTTTTGAACTTCCTACATGTAGAAGCCAATTAAACCTTGGGCACCATCTGGATTGTCATAATGTGACTGGAGTAAAAGGATTGTTCTTCTGTGCATTCATATTCTAGAGTTTGATTCTATCGTCTTATTTCATGAGCCTAATATATTCATGATTATTAGCCATTGACTTTATCCTTTGCATCTCCTACTGACCCTAAGATTTAGGTACACCGTTGATGTGCCCAGCCCAAGCATTTGAAGCATTAGCATCACCTCTATTTCATGATTTCTTAGTAAAAACTTCCCATCCACTATCTACTGAATGTACATTTATTGCTGCCATGTCCTGACTAAGTTGATTAATGCTTGCATTCTTCCTTCCAGATCTAGAACTCTGAAGGCCCTTTCTTTTTGCTGGAAAATTGCTACTGCTATTTGTATTCATTCTGATTAGAGCTTTTTCTACATTGAAGGCCAAGACAGATGCATGGATCCGAGCAATGAACCACGTAGGCCCTAGAGATGTAGTTGTGATTTGTAATCACAACAATATTGTAAAGAAACTGTAGTCAAACACTATAAATCAATTTGTGAAAGCTTCGAAAAATATACACTAATGAAATTTGGTCGTAACAAGCTAAGGTTGAAACAACAACCCATATGGACACAATTAAGTACTTTCTGTATGGACACAAATTAAGCAGAAACTAGAATGCACTTGCATATCTGTGAACAGTTGGTATTTGTCCCAAGTGAATCTAATTGAACAGTTGAGGAAAAATACACACATTCCCTAGATGGAGGACGGATAATCAAATGACTAAATCCCCAATCCTTTGCCTTGAGTCGGAGCATGTAAATCTAGCTTAGAGCAAATGGGAGAGCTCATCTGATCATGGATCTGATTGAAGGATTAGTGAGAAAGATTGATAGAGAGAAACTAAGTGAAAGAGATCTAATCGAGTGGGAGAGGTAAATAAGTAGCAATCTGATGCACTTATTTATCAAGGTCACAACTGTCAAAGAGCAAAATCTGATGCAAAAATGATCACAAAATTGTCAAAAAATAGTGTGGAAAGGATGTAAAGTGCAAGCACTTTTGCGTGACATTGTTTTGACATAAGGACAACAATGCCAAGAAAAGGTGTTAAGACGAAAAAACCAAAATAAATAAGTAGCAATCTCAAACAAAAACACTTACACTACATAGCATACCTTAAAGAGAACATGAAAGAAGCAAGTCTTGGGATTGGCATAATTCTCCCCTATTGCCACCATTAGCTACCAGACTCTGCCTTGCAAAATACAGAGATTCAAGGTAGAACTTTGCCCATAAAACTGAATAATTAGATATTAATGCTGCTAGATCTAAAATTGGAAAATCAAGCTACCTGAATATTGCCCCTTATCATCTAGAGCACGTGTTTAAACCCTATTTCTAGTTGCAACTTATATATTTTAAACCCTATAAGCATGGACATTCTTGTGAATAAGAAAATAAGGACTTCAGCCTATTTAGCTAATATCATAGACATGGCCATTTATCTCCAAAAAATATAAAATTGTGATCTAATTGCTCATGGCAAGCAACTTATGAACAAACTTGGTTTCAGATATCAAGCGTTTGGTAAGTTATGAGAATAAACTTGGTTTCAGATACCACAATTTACTAACCATCGAAAATATGCCAAAAACACTAGACTCGAAGGGCGAATTATCTTCACTTCCTCACATTGCAATTGACATCCACAAAACTAATAGAAAAGATAGCTTAAAATCATACTAAAGGAACTGAAATGAAACACTTCCAAAAAATCACATGTAAAATCTCTAAGGCATGACAACAAGTCACTAAAGAAGAAACCAAGATCTCAAGAAAAAGGCATACGCCCCCAAATTATTCGAAGCACTCTACTTTTTTGGCACCCAACTTAAAAGCTTTAGTATATTTTCACTTCCATATAGACACATCGATAAGATGATCTTCAAGTCCACTAGAGAAGAAACCAAGATCTCACGAAAAAGGCATATACCCCCAAATTATTTTGAGCAGTACTCTAAATTCTCGGCACCCAACTTAAAAAGCTTTGGCATACTTTTACTTCCATATGGACACATTGATAATATGATCTAGTTCTCAATGCTTCCAGTTTATGGCCCCAAAAATATGTGACATATTTTGGCATAAACTACTCAGGTCATGTGCCTGCATCTAGTCCCAATCAAACTTATATGGCGATATGCCTTAGATAAGACAAAATGCTGCCAAATCTAATTTATTGGTATTCATATGCAGCTATTTCTGTGACAAGAAAGCAAGTATAGCTGAAAGCAGTTGATACATAAAGCAAATATAGCTGAAAGTAGTTGATGCCGTAAGCAAATAAGCACAAAATCCACACACCAAGATCCCTTTAAAAAAATAAAAATGATGTAATTATACAATCTTTGAAGCAAGAAAAATTTTCTTCAATCATACAATGCATTTGCATTTGTTCATCAATCTTCAATTCTACAATCCCTTCCCCTCCCACTCACCCTCCCACTGTGGCATTCTATCGAACACCTTACCTGCACCACCACATCACCCCTTACTCATTACGACATTTCATCAAGCACCTCGCCTGCACCTTCCGTACCCTTACGCGTGGGCTCGCTTCCACCTTCTCACACCGTTTATCCTCAACACCGGTGAGCTCGCGACTTTTCCTCCTCGTGCTCTTGCACGCAAGTGAGAGAGAGGTCATCAACCTCGCCTTCTCCTTAACTTGCATCTCCTCTCTCTCCTAGTCCGTCGCAGAACCACCCACCTCTGCTCAAGGTGGAGCAAATTGGCCTCGCACAACCACTGCCACCTCGCCATCTCCTTTCAAGGTGAGATTTCGTGCAACCATCCCAGCGATTTGGTAGTTTAGCTCTCTCTCTCTCACCATCACAACCACTACAATCACTACCTGCTAACCCCCCTCCCTTCCCATTTACAAATGGTTCTCCCTCCTCCGCTCCATCCTCTCCCTTTCCTCGTCCCACTCCACCCCTCTCCCTAGATGACTTGATGCCCACCGTCGCCTCCACTCCCACCTATATGATGCGAACCACCACCACCTGCTCCCTTCTCTAGCAGATTCTCGCATCTTTTTTCTTTATTAGCTGATTTGGCAGCCATTGTGGTGTCTTATTGAAGTTTGTAAGATGGAGAGAGTCATGATAGCTAGACTGATTTTCTTTTCTAATTTGACAGACCAAAGAGCTAATTTTCTTTTCTAATTGACCAAAGAGTAGAGGATTTTATTTGATTGCAGGGTGAAATTAGAGATTTTAAACCATAGGCAATGAGATGGATAAATGGGTTTTGAGATGAGGCATCATCTCTAGAGGAAATCTGGAAGCATTTGGTGTAGTTCCCACATGACTTGGCTGTAGATTTATGGAGAGCAAATAAGATGATTTGGTAACGTAAGATGACCCTACAAGTGAAGTTCTTGCATGGCTACTTACATGGGGGTTGCTTATGACAAAAGGGTACTGCAGCAAGTTTTTCCCTGCAGAGGATGGGAGCTTTTCTTTATGGCAAGGATGGTGATTGTCATCATGTATTTTTTGGCTGCCGGTTTGTCCTACATATTTTCTTTAGTTTATCCTACATTAAGGAACAATGAAGGATTTATTTGCAACATGGCATCTAAATTTTGAAGCTTTGTTCACAGGCATGAGCCCCTTCTACTTGTTGATTTATATACTAAACATCCTACGTGATAATTGATGCAAAGCATATCTCAACTACCCTTCTACCTAATGACAAACTTTCCACATGATACTCTCTACAATTCAGCATGGCAGGCCTTCAACTATCTATCAACATAAGCTAGGTGCCAATTCTTATGCTTTGTTGTGTGTTTAATTAAGTTAATGTCTTGGGTCTTTCATAATTCCTGAAGATTGCAAACTGCCATTTATTAGCAGGAAGCTCACTGGTGACAAGAATGAGATTGTCTCTAGAGGGGAAGAGGAATAATAGGTAGGTACATCAAACTTCACTTCATTAATTATTGTAATTGGCACCTTTTGAAGTTGACAAGTGACATTGTAATTGAGGTAAATATGTATGAAACATTCGACATGCATGTTAATCAAATGAAATAGAAAAGATCTATATTCTCTTAACCTTTATTACAAAAATGGAAAATCAATGTAACAAAATAACAATACCACATTTAATTCTATCTACTCTAATGAAAATGTGTTGATATGAAGTTCCTCTAGATTGGCCTTTTACCTCCAGCACCTATCGACAACGTCTGACTTCCTCCTTAGTCGCCTCCACCCCACTCCATGGCATTGGTGTGATGATGCCACCTATGATGAGAACTTCTACGAGTTGCTTAAGAGCAAGAAGTTCCTCCTCACCTAAGAACTTTGTTAACTATCTGGGTTTTTTTTTTCCATTTGCCTTATGTTGCCATGTTTGACCTAATCCTGCTATATGCTTTTTCATGGATAATGCATGCAACACATATCACCAAAATCCAACTAAAAGTAAAATGGTTATTCTTCTTACAATCTTATTGAGATTGAAGAACATTAGTGGACTCATTACCTTTACAAGGTGCAAAAAACTCATGACCTTCCCGACCAAAATAATGTCTACCATTTATTTCCTTTTTTCCACTTTTGCAGGGTTTCTCCAAGGTTCTTTGTATTGCTATTGTGCAAGGAAAAAGTGGACTTCCTTTATGGTTATGAAAGGGTGTAAGCACTCGAGGGGACCAAAAAGAATGCCAAGTGGATTTATAAGATCATATTGCTATGAGTGACACACTTCAATGGGATTGGTTTGTGTTTTTTTTGTTGCTTTTTAAATTATTTTTAGTTCTTGTTTTCCCTTTTTTTGAATAATTTGAAATGGTTGCCAGAGTAGGTAGTGACAATGGCCTGATGGCTAGTTGACAAATTTTCTTAGGGAGGTATGAGATGAGAGAGAAAATGAAATTGGTGTTTTCTGCTTGATTCTATTTTAGTTTCAACAGATCTTATGTTGGAAGCTAAAATCTAGTGTTTGCATGTTTTTTGGTCTTCTGCTTATTTGTCAATATTTTTTTTGCTAATGGGAGTGAAATTATGCAGTTTTGGTTCTTCAACCACCGTGGATTATGATTCTTCGTTTTTTAGTTAGAGAGGGGATGAGATCCTTAGTTTATAGATTAAATAGTTAAATTAGCTAGGGTAAGAAATGACTAGGTGAAATGCATGATAAGTTGGTAGCTTTGTTTTTCCTTCTCCATGTGGATTGCATTTTTATCTCATGCAACATATGAAATGGGGGAGGCTTGGCCATCCATTTAATGCTTTTTCTAAAATGTCAAGATGCAGTTGTTAATATATACATGCAATTTATTTTATTTTTTTCCACTCATCGTATTGCATAAGAATTTGATTAATGAGATTTGAAAAAAAAAAGGCAAAATAGAGGAAGAAAAGATTATCTTGATTGAGGGGAGGCTTCGATAATGGGATCCTATCATGGAAGGGATTGGATCAAACATGATTGCATTTAGTAGATCCTTATCATAATCAACACATATTCAAAGTTTTAATCCTTCAGTTGCTTCTTTGTTGATATATTGAATTTTCGGACTTTTGGTATCAGGTTTGATCAACTTTTCGTAACAATGAGCTTTGGCCACAAAAATTTTGGTCTTTCCATTGACGACTTTGTGGAGGCAAGAAGAGCTTCGTGTGTCAACAAGCCAAATGTGAGATGAAGAGCGAGAGGCTCATGGATGCAGCATTTAAGGATGGAAAGGTAGTAGCGAAATGGGTGGTACTTAATCGAAAGAGTGAGGTGAAAAATTTGCGAAAACTATTAAGGTCGATTAAGTTTTTTGGCTTTCTCGAGAGAGGTTCCTCAAATGGTGTGGTTCTTCTGACTTTGTCTGTGCTTGCTTGCTTCCTTATTTCATGGGATGCATGGTTTTGTGCTGATGACGTTGGTTTGTGTTAGATTGTAGCAACCTTTAGGGAAACCCTGAAACAAATTTGGGTGGTGTATTGAAGTCGTATGAGTTTGGTTGGAAGGTGGAGCTTAGGCATTGGTGTTTGTGATGGGTTATGCGAAGTTAGCAGCAATTGTGTGTGATCAAGTGGAATGCGAAGAGTAATAAGATTATTTTCCATTGATAGGTTATCTTTGGTTGAAAAGATGCTCAGAAGAAAGTCAGAGAAGATGTAGCTCTCAAGATGAAGGTATGGAAACCTATATCTGCTACCCTCTGGTATGGATTCCAGCAGTAAAGCGTGAGCTAAAAGCTAGTTAGCTCTTGGAAGGAAGCTTTCTATGCCATTCTTCTCTTCCAAAAAGCTTCTTAACTTTCCCATCATAAGGAGCTCGTAGGCATGTGGAAAGCTCTCACATTCACTACATTTTGCATGTGTAACTTCTAGGCTATTCATAAGTAAAATTTACTTTAATCATTGTGTTGGGAGGCTTAGAAATATTTAGTTGTAAGATTTATTTTATTTTGTTACACCTATATCAAATTTGTTTATATTCTCCATTGTAATTGGGTTGAGATAACCCGTTAATTACCCTATATTAATAAATTTGATTCCATCGAGGTTGAGGGCATCAGGGCTAAAAATCTTAAGTCGAGAGACTTAGGTAGCATAGCACCTGAGTGGGGAACCATTATATATTTTGTGCATCTCTTTGTAGTTTGTTTTTGAACTATTATTTTTTATTTCACATTATGCATCATGCTTCTATGTGGCTGTGTATGTTAAATCCTATACGTGGTATCAGAGCCCAGATGCGAGAACACGTCACAACACGACTCATGATGGCATTGCAATCCAAGCTGATAGGCGAAACTCGTAATAGGTTAAATCTTCGTTGCAACATGTGTTTACGTGATCACTCAAAATAAAATCAAATTATATGAGAGTTGAGGTTGCATCTCTAGGAGGATTTTGGTTGGGTTACTTCCTAAATTTTTTTGGATTTTTGAATGCATTTCAGTACTTTTTGGGGATTTCTCTAAGATTCAATAATGTCCTAAATTTTTGCTTTTTTTTATATTTCTGACTAAATAAGAAAACAACTACAATTTATTTTATTTCATTCCAAGGTGTATAAAAATTCATAAAATTTAGACAAGGTCAAAAAATTAGGTTCTATTTTGGCTCTAACCCCTCGTTGATGAGCGAATTTTATAAATTAATTGGAAATGATTTTTGCATCAAAAATTTATAGAAATACTCCTTACTAATATCCTAACATACTAACAAAATTGGATGATTTTTGTAAGTAAACAATAATCGTAAAGAATTTTGGAAAATGGGCTTGTGAATTTGCATGAAAATATGTATATTATGAATTTGAACAACTCAAAACACACATACAATTTTTGGGATATTCGATTTTTTTGGAATTTTGGAAATAATAAAGTAAGTAAATCTACCAACTAAGAATCAAATAGAATAGAGAGAGATTTGAGAATAAAATCATAATTTACTGCTAATGAAAATAATGTGAACAACTATAATCAAGTAGAAAGAAGAAAAGGTAGAGAAGGAAGGATAGAAGAGAAAGTATAGGACTAGAAGTAGCCAGAATGAAGTTGAGGACGAAGAAGAAGCTTGAGAAGATGCCGAAGAAGATCCCAAAGAAGAAGAATGCAAGGTGGAAGGAGATAATAGAGAACCTAAGCAACTAAGGGATTACCTAAGAGGCTATGGGGCCTAAGGAAGATACTTCAAGGTAGAGGAATGTGGAGGAAGGGGAATGACTATGGAGGAAGAGGATGGAAGTAGGAGGAAAAGGAAGAATAAGATGAATGGAGAAAGAAGCTTCCAGAGGAGGGAAACTAAGAATTCTAAGGAGGAGGAAGGTGTTAAGGACCAAGGGAGGCCAAGGGGTCTTCTTGTAGAGAGGGGCAGGTCCATATGTCTTGGGAAGGGTGTCTTGAGGTCCAAGCAATGGGATTTGTGTTTTTGGAAATAGGATTTGGATTCAGGCAAACAGGAAAGTAGGAATCCTATTAGGTTTAGGAGTTCAATTTTTCTAGAATGTGGCATAGGTTGGCTCTTGGATTTTTTTTGGCATTTGGGAGGGTTGGTGGATGTCCAAATATGCAAAGGGGGTAGGGTTTACAAAGGTATCTTAATTGGTGGAGGCTTTGGTAGGCAATTAATGCAAATGATCTTGGAATTGGGATTAGGAAACCTAATTGGGATTTGATTGATTGATGGAATTTTCTTGCGAATCAAATTGAGCATGACCTAAGAGGGATTTTGAGGATAAATTTTGTGGGATTTAGGGTTGTAAGGAAGAGCATTGGATGGCCATGGAAAAAGGTTCTAGAAGGGAGACATTCACACCATAAATTGTATCCACATTAGATTTGATTGATAGAAATTTATGGAGGTTAATTGGACACCTAATTGGAAGTGATTGATTGCCGCATTTTACTAATTTTTCAAAGAACATTTAGGGCAATTACGATGTAGAAAAATTATGTGGCACAAGTGGATAAGGTGTAGGACTCTATTGGATAGGATTAGGAATAAGATTGAGCTACTAACACTAAGAGTGTAAGCTACGTTTTTAAGATTAGGTTTCAGATGAAGCCTAAGGTCAAGGAAAGGGTTTAGGGAGATAAATGGAGCTAGTTTATGGTTAGGATTTGGTATTAGGATTAGGGTTTTGGGTATAGCTAAATTAGGTAGGTTCTGACTATAGTTAGGGTAAGGGTTTTTTCTAGTTGAAAAGGTTTTTCTCCTCGCAATATGAGCTCTAGTGATTTGGATTCTTGCTTCTCCTCATCTTAACCCTAGGTAAAGTGTTCTTGCATATAGAGAAATCTCATATTGGCACAAAATAGGCTCAAAATTATAATTTTAACCCTAATATGCAAATATGCAATTACGAATAATATGATCTAAATTTCATGCAACTAACACCCAAAACCAACAAAAGTATGCATGTTAACATATAATTATGCTCACTTGTCACAAAAGCACTGAGGGACAACCATCATCTTGTCCTCCCTACCTTGACGGGACGGACTGTGGATATCGGAAGAAGAGGATACGAGTCTTCGTTAAATTCACAGATGAGGAGGCATGGACCCTAATCCAAACGAAGTATGTTGATCCTGAAATCAAAGAAGGACAGGACCTGAAAGCCAAGGTGAAGATGAAGGTCATGAGTAACGCGAAAGCAATGAACACACTTTACTGTGCCTTATCCAAGGAGGAATTCAATCGGATTTCGAAGTGCAAGTCAAAGTATGAGATACAACATATGCTCGAAGTGACATACTAGAGAACAAACAATGTAAAAGAAACACACACACCAAATCTAACTGAACATTATGACTATTTTAGGATGGCAAAAGACAAGTTGATCAAAGCCACATACATGAGATTCAAGGAGATCATAAATCCCATGAAGAATCTTAGAGTAAAAATGACTGAGAAGAATAGCTTGTAAGGAAGATCCTACAATCTCTTACACGCAATTGGGCGCCAAAGACAATCGCCATACATGAAGCAAAAGATCTCTCCACTCTTCAACTGGATGATCTGATTGGCAGCCTCATAGCTTATAAGGTTCAACTTAAAAGCATGAAGAAGAAAGAGGAGAAGACCTCAAGCAAGAAGAAGGATCTTGCTATCAAAAAAGGAGGACTCAGGATCCAACAATGTTGAATCCGACGAAGATGATGAGATGTCCTTGCTTACAAGAAAATTTCGACAGTTCATCTAGAAACAAGGTGAGAAAGTCGATCGTTTTCCAACTAATATTATTTGTTTTGAATGCAAGAAAAAGAAGCACCAACGAAAAGATTGCCTGATGAATAAGAAGAAGAAGGAAGACAAGAAAAAGGATACGAAGAAATTTGACAAAAAGAAGAAAATCTCAAAGAAGGAGTATAAAGCAATTTTGGGATGATAGTGACTTCGACGTGGACATGGATTCCACAGAGTTGGATGGAAGTAAGGTCGCTTAGTTGATGGCAGCAAAGGAAGGTAGAGAGAATGAGGTAATTTCATATTTTTCTTTTGAAGAATTATTACAAGCATACGAAGAGCTATATGAGAAAATTAAAAAGACTAGGAAAGAAAATAAAAATTTGAAAAATACTTATTCTACTTTAGAAATTGAAAAATGAATGTTTAGGGATTGAACTTAATATAGCAAAGAAAACTAATACCCAACTACATGTGAAAATAGTAGAGCTTGAAAATCAATATGAACATTTTGAAGGGACTCTAAATAATTTAAAGACCACTACTAGGTTAAATACACAGCCTTGTGATGCATTAAAAGAAAATTTTCAAAACAAGAATATTGAATAGAAAAAATCACGTGCACCTAGGCATGCATGGATTTACCAAATGGCCAAGAATCCTATGAACTATAGACCGAACATTTCCAAATGGGTTTATCAACAGAAGAATTTGAGAGGTGCTAACAAACAAGGACCCACAAGAAAATGGATACCTAAAAGAGATTTGTTAAATTATTTTGTAGGAATAGAAGGACAAATGGATCATTATCAGTGGGCGATCCAAACACATGATAGGATACTTAGACCTATTTATCGAATGGACAAGGATCAACAATGGTGGACACATGAAGCTTGGCAACAACAAGCTTCACTGCATCATCGGTGAAAGTACGATTGGTAACTCAATTAAGCAAGTACATAATGTTATTTTAGTAGAAAACCTTAAACATCACTTGCTTAGTGTTAGTCAGATTTGTGATATTGGTTGTGATGTTTTCTTTACCGAATTTGGCTTTAAAGTATTAAAAGATGGAACAAATAAAGTTTCAATTGAAGGATTTAGATATGATAATATCTACATCCTACATTTCTCACAAGAGAAATTTGTAAAGTATCTGCTTGTCACTAATGTTGAAGTGGATTTATGGCATCATAGGCTAGGATACATGAATCACAAACACTTACATAAGCTAGCCAAAAAGGAGTTAGTAAAGGACCTACTCAAGGTAACTTTTAATAAGGATTCCTTATGCAAATATTGTGAACTTGAAAATATGCACAAACTTTCCTTCAAATCAAAATACTTAATATCCACCACATGACCACTAGAATTGTTACACCTTGATATTTTTGGGCCAACGAGATTTAAAAGCCTAAACGGATCAAAATTTTGTCTAATGATTGTAGACGACTTCTCCTGATTCACTTAGGTTGCGTTTTTGAAAAATAAGGATGACTCATTTGATGTCTTCTTGAGTCTCACTAGAAGATTGTTAAAGGAAAAATGTTTTTCTATCCTTGGACTTAATACTGATCATGAGGGTGAATTTGAAAATGAAAAATTTTCAAAATTTTGTGTCGAGTTATGCATAACCCATGAGTTCACTTTTCCTTGAGCATCATTTCAAAATGGTGTTGTAGAGAACAAAAATCGCACTCTACAAGAATGCACCCGAACCTTGCTCTTAGAGTATGGGCATCAAAATTAGTTTTGGGTTGAAGCTGCGAATATGTCATGTTATGTGCCCCATTGATCTCTCTTAGGGCCTATTTTTAGAAAGACTCCATATGAGCTATATTATGAGAAGTTTCCTAGGTTTCATATTTTAGGGTGTTTGCAAGTCAATGTTATTTATTAAACACCCTGATCGACATGATAACTTTGATGCTAAAGATAATGAAAGCATCTTCATTGGCTACTTGATATTTTCGTTGTTATTTATGTAATTAATACTTAACTAATGTTGATCTAAGGGTAATTTGGGTTAGATTGTATTTAATTAGGTCAGAATAGGCATTTTAGGTCATTTTGTAAGTAATGCATACTTTTGAGCTTTTATGCAATTTTTCCTACAATTGTATCTAGTACTTTAACATGTTTATTTTTATATGTGCATGTACCAAATTTTATGATGAATGGAGCATGGCTTGAGGGACTTTTTGAACTGAGCTCACTTGGAAGAGGGCTGCACCTAATTCGGTGGACCTATTTCATAACCTAATTAGCCCTTAGACCTAGCCTAATTAGGAGCCTAATTCCCCACACTTAATTGCCACCCTAGCTAGCCTAATTTTCCTATATAATGGCCAACCACCACATCTCAATTTCTAACCTGACTGGCTAACTATTATTGAATAAACCAACCCTAATTTTCTACCCAACATAGTCATAAATCCTAACCCAACAAACCTTATTTGGCCCTCCCTTTATCTACCAATAAATACTATTTTGGATGGTAAAAATACACCAAAATTTATTCACCACTAGATCTAAATCCTACGGTCCTAAATTGCCTACCTAAATCCCTATCTTAGAGCTCAAACCCAAATCATATTCCTAATCCTAAGCTTAATCTTGAAATTCGTAATAGTATGACACATCTTTAGTATTTTAGTCATAACTTTTTCATTTCAAATTTAAATTGAGTAATTCAAGTTGCATTGGAAAGCTTATTTCGACGCCTACAACTTTGATTTTATGTGCAACTTGAAATTCAGAATAGAAAGAGCCCAAATATTTGAGAGAACTATAGGCCCCAGTCATCGTCTTAAAACCATCCTAGCCCTCTATCAATTCCAACAACTCCTAACCTATTCTATCCACCAATTCCTTCCTCCTACCTCTTGATTCCTAGACTCCTAATCATAGTCCTTTATTTTAGTGATTCAAGATAACTTGGATCAACCAATCACAAGCCTTCTTAACCTCTATATAAACACCCAAACCACCCCCCTTAGGATCATTCCTTTCCACTTCTAAATAGATCCACCAACTACAACTAGAACCGATGCTCCAGACTTTGCCTTTAAAGCCCTTACTTTGCATTTTTTTAGTCTAGTTCTAGTTAATGTAATTTAGTTCTAGTTGTACTTTTCTTCATCTAGAAACATTCATTTATTTGTAATACTAGTTGTATTTGTGCCAAACTCTTACCTTTTTCAATAAAGTTCTAGTATTTATTTTTCAACTTGCCTTCACATTGTATGCTTTCTAGTTAGAAGTTGCATGCTATTAGAATAGTTCTGGTTCTAATAATCATCCTACTTAATCTTCGATTCTAGTTCTTATTTGGAAAGTGTTTTAATATGTTTTCCTCCCTACGAACAACTCAAATTCCACTTTTAATCTACAATTTTAACATTCTTGAGTTCGATCTGATTTATAAATTTAATAGTTTCTGTATGCAGTTACTATGACGAAAAGTGATTTTTCGTAATTATCTCCACGTTCAGAACACTACTCAAACAAGAGCAAAGCTTATCAAGTCTTTAATAAAAGAACACTTACAATTAAAGAATACTTGCATGTTTCATTCGATGAAACAAATTAAAAGAACCTAAACCTACTGAAATAGAGTTTGATGATGAGGATGAAAATACCCCATTTATACATATTTCCAAATTAGAAGATTCAAGAAATGTGCATAATCTTCCAAAGGAATGGGCACACTTCAAGCATCACCCTTAAAACCAAATTATTGGTAATATTACTCAAGGTGTACAAACCTGTTCTCAAGTTAGGGCTAATATATTCCTAAATGCTTTTGTATCTCAACTTGAACCCAAAAAGGTTGAAGAGGCATTAAAGGATGAGTCATGGATTGTAGCAATGTAGGAGGAGCCACTCCAATTTACCAAGAACAATGTATAGGTCATAATACCCACTCTTGAGGTTTACTCCATTATTGGAACCAGGTGGGTGTTTCGAAATAAATTAGATGAATCTAGCACTGTAATAAAAAATAAAGCCAAACTTCTTGCTCAAGGTTACAATCAGTAGGAGGGAATCGATTTCAATGAGTGATGATAATGTCATCATCTACCATAAATAACTTTAATTAGTCACAATCAAAAGATAAATGCTCCCACATAATCGCTAAAGAGCCATAACTCACTGCATATCCTTTTTGAGAGTTAAATATAAAACCAAGGTTAAAACTGTAATTTTACCATCCTATCGTAAATGCAAAACAACTACGAGTTTTTCCAAGGGTTTATTAAAGGTCAAATGTGCACTAAAGTCTAACAAGAGGGTCCGTGTAAACAGAAATAGGTTTTCACGCGTTACAAGAATTAATGGACATCTAAAACCCGAAATTCAAACCCACTTAATCAACTGAGGTTCTGGTCATGATAAAATTCATCTAAACCTTCTAAAAATCATATAAAAATATTTAATAAGGTTTGGTATCCTTGATTTGACCATTGGAACCCATTTTGACCTAAAATAGAGTCTCAGACAGATAATTACCCTAATTTAGGTTTTTACACAAACTCCCCAATCAAACTTGGCCAAAACCAAAATACAAACTCACCATCAGATTTCTTGGGTCCAGATTAAGTTTATACCAAAATTTGGGCCCAATCAAAGATCATTTTGGCCTAGTTTGCATTTCAGTCCTATTTGACTCTTTTCTCTCACACATATGCCCCTAACTTTTGAAATCTTTGCAAAATGCCCTAGCTTTGTCGTTGTTCTTTGCAATTAGGTCCCTCCACCACTATTGCGTAGTCCTACTTCGATAACCTTCAAATAGGGATTTCTCCCTAATTGATTGGTAAATCTCTCCCAAAATAGGAAGGAAGATTCTTATTGTAATTGCCTTCCAATTGAGCTTGTTACGACCCGGTTCCCGAATCGCTACAAGACATGAGACAGGACCGACTCGACTGATCCCAAGACTCAGTCGTCCAACGAGAAAGTAACAAAAAAGCAGTAAAATAAACCACATTCACCATGCAAGCAACTAACAGTAACAAAAGTACAACAGTAAAGAAATAAACTACTACAGTACACACCACCACAACAGTAGAAAATTAAGCAGGTACAGGAATATAAAGTTTATAATAAAAGAGTACAGAAGTGTAACAAAGTTACTCACTACAACAGGAAACGGAGCACAACAAAAAGGTACAACTACTGGGCTCTACTCAGCCCAGCACCCTCTGCAACCGTAGGCTCTGGCTGCTCAACACCTGGACCTAAAAAAGGTTACGAGTACAAAACGTCAGAGAACGCTGAGTAGAGTGGCAACCAGCTAACTTAAACAGTAAAGGTGGGCAGGTAGCTGTTCTTTTTTAATTTATTTATTTCTTTCTTTAACTAATTATTCTTTCTTTCATCACTTGGTTTATTTATCGGGTCTTTTTCTTGATATCGAATGTTCCTCGTGGGAACGATCTTGATTGTAGTCTTTTCCGAAGAGTAGAAGTAGCACGTGGTGCTCTCTTAGCCGGGGAGTCGCTCGTGGTGGTCCTAGACTCAGTCAACCACCCCAAGGTCACTGACAAACGTAATGGTGACTACAGCACGCGTGATAAACGTACGGGTAGCTACCCCGCACTGGCACACGATCAGTCGTTTTCGTTAACAGGTGCGCCCAAAGCACAACATGGAACCGGTATAAAGCATATCCCTCTCAGTAACAGGAGTCTAGCCTGTAAGAACCAAACAGGGGTCTCACCCCTCCACAGTCAGCGCACCCTCGCCTGACTACCCTGGTTTGTTCAGTGGGCCTAACAAGTCGGGGTAGGGCGGCTAGCTGAACCCCGAGCCCCGTGGGGTGGCTAGCTCTCTCCCCGGTACAGTGTACACGAGGGCCAAAAAGTCGGTACAGAGTGGTCAATCCTAACCCTGGGTCCCAACCCTAGGGCGGCTAGCTCCGCTCTGCACTAAACAGGGGGACAGTCGCTCTCCTTAGTACTCCGTACTCAAGGGCCAACTCACTTCCCAATTCTCATTTCCAGTTCCATTCCATTTATTTCCAGGAGCTCTACTCCTAATTCCCCGTAGGGTTCATGCTCATGTTTCTCAGCCCAAGCCATACTAGGTTTCATCATTTCTATTTCCGTTTCTCAGGTTCTACAAAGGTATCATGTAACTTTTCTATTCACATTCCAGGTTTATTTGTAAGTAGCTCGTATTTCCAACATTCAATAATTCATATACAGGCAGCTCGTATTTTATTGTAAATAATAGGAATTTACATGCAATAGTCGCTAACAACAGTACTTTACATTTTACAGGCAATTGTTATTATTCCGTTTACTCATCTAAGATTGTAATTCATACATTCCATACAGCTATTCCAGTGTTTCTAATCCTAGGATTCATGCCATACCTTAGGATCTATCATTCATTCGAAATATGCATTCATGTTGGTAATTAAACTAGGGGAAGCCACTCTACCAGTAAACCCAGAAGTAATGGAGGCTTGATCAGCAGGTCCACGTGCCTCAGCAAACCCCAAATGCGCAACGGGACGAGGTCCTATCACAAGGATCAAACATCCAAGACCACTCAGAATAGGATAGAGGTATTCCAACAAGTAGAGAAACATAAACGGAGAACAACGGAATCTTAACTGCGGAAATCGGACCTCAAACGGACCCTAAATGGGTCAAAACAGAAAATTCTCACTCATATCAAACGTCTGGAACACCTTCCAGACGTCTTAAAAGAAGTCTAGAACCATACCTAAACTCTGCACTATTCCTTAGACGTCCAGGGACTCTGTTGAACCGTCTGGACCCAGTTCCAGACGTCCGACCACTTTTCTGGATGTCTGGAGACGCTTCTCGCCATCTGGTGCCTTGCCCAGACGTCTGAACTGCGTGGGAGGGTGTCTCCCGCGCCCTCCCGAAACGAATCCTGCACACACGACGCAAAATCTTCTCAAAAGGGCACGGAGCAGTGCCTCGGCGGAACGGCCTGCATGGCCGTATCCGCAAAGGGAGGTGTAGGTGGTGGGATTTACCTCTCAGTCGTCTGGAGTCTTCTCCAGACATCTATGTCGTCTGGATGCAGATCTAGACATCTGATTCTAGGAAAAATCCCAGAACCAGAGACTGCCCTTGCCTTCTCGCGCCGCACCCGCTCGACTGCTACTCTGGCTGCAGCAGTGTTGGGGAGGACCTCCCCGATGCAACTCTCCACCTTGCATACGCACCGACTGGCCGTGTGCTCTCCGGCGAACTCCCTCACGAGCTCGCGCGCTCTCCTCTCTTCCCCTAGTTGCTCCTCCTCTCCGCCGCTTCGCTCGGCTGCACTTGTTGGAGGAAGGAGAAGGTGGCTGGAAGTGGGGTGGTGAATGAGGGAGAGGAGAGGGGTTTAAGTAGGTACGGGTTAGGGTTTCATCGGCGGGCGGAGATAGAAGGAATGTGGTTGCGTACCGTGCGTAGACTCGAGGACGTACACAAAAAAAATTTGATTTCCAGATGTCTGACCCAAGTCCCAGACGTCTTAAAGTGTTTTAATAGTACGGGTCTTAATAGAGCCGCATATTGGGCTTGAAGTCCTTCCCAAAACCACATGCAAACCTTTCAATGGTTCGGGTTTCCTTCTTCATCAAGTTGCCATGGTTTCAAGCTTGGATTCCAAGCTTGAAACGACCATCTAGCACCTATAAAAGCAAGCCAATTGCATCGTCGATCTCCTTAGTAAGGTTTAGGGCCAAAACCTTCTTCAAATCCCTACCTCCGGCCCCTCTCCAACCTAGCTCCGGCGAGCTTCCTCCGACCACCTTCCTCGTCCACCCTCACAGACAATAGCAGGTGGATTCTCCTTCCCCACGATCATCCACGTCTTGTGGTACCAGCAGATGCCATCTCCCTCCTTTCCTCGCCATTCTCCACCGGAGACTTCCCCTTCTCTGACATCGACCAATCAAAGCTGACGCCTCTCCGTCCCTTTCGTCCAATTAAAGTAGGATAGTTAGGTCTCTCTTCCTCCCTAGGTTCTATTTCTCTCTTTCAAAATCCAAATCGACCCTCGACGCCACCACACGCCACCTTCGTCTCCATCTTCAGCCATAATCTCTAACGAGTTCGCCCCACCTCCACAACCCACCAAACAACTTGCCACCAAGTTCTATACCTCTGCCTCATCCACCCGAACCAAACTCCTCTCCTACTTCGCCCTTTTGTCCACCCAAACTGCTCGTCGACCAACCCACCTTCGCACATTATCCTTCAACCTCCACAGACCACCACACGCCCTCGACAGCTACAAACCCACCACCCACACACTCGCTGTTAAGACCCATGCTGTTTGAGCCTTTTAAGACGTCTGGACTGTGGGTTAGAAGTCTGGACACCTTCCCAGACGTCTGGAAATCAAAAATTTTGAGTACAAGCTCGCGTCTGCGTGCAGACAGTACTCTCGTTTTCCTTCCCTTCTTCTCTCTCTCCACATCTCTAGCAAACCCTAAACCCCCAACTTTATAAACCCCTCCCCCTCTCTCATTCTCCCCACACCAGCCATCTTCCTCTTCTTCTCCAATCTAGCAAGAGAGCCGGCACGAGCGAGAGCGTGAGAGCGGCGTCGAGGAGGAGCGGCGTAAGGAGAGGAGGAGAGTGAGTTCGTGAGTTCGTGTGGGAGCTCGCTGGGAGCGTACGGCCGGAGCTGCATGCGCGCGAAGAGGAGTGCGTCGGGGGAGTCCTCCTCAACACTGCTGCAGCCAATGCTGCAGGCGAGGGGGCGAGGCGTGGCCATGCGCAGCGAGAGCAAGCAGGAGCAGGTTCTGGTTCTGGGTTTTTCCCAGAATTAGACGTCTGGAGTGACGTCCAGACAACGGTGCGGACGTCTGGAGGCGGTTCCAGACATCTGAGGAGAGGGCTTCGCGAAGGTACGTCCTCTTTGCGGATACGGCCATGCAGGCCGCTCCGTTGCTACCCTGTTGGATGCCTTTTTGAGGAGATTTGGTGGATTTCGTGCAGGAACTGCTTCGGGAAGGCGAGGGATGCACCCTTCCACGCATTTCAGACATCTGAGCGACGTACCAGACAGTTGGAAGCACTTCCAGACATCCGGAGAGGTGGTCGGACGACTGGAGCTAGGTCCAGACGGTCCAGAAGAGTTCCTGGACGTTTGGGGTGGATGTAGGGACTTAGGTACGCTACTGGACACTTTTAAGACGTCTGGAAGTTGTTCCAGATGTCTGATTTTGCATCAGTAATCCTGTTTTGACCCGTTTAGGGTCCGTTTTACACAAATAAGATACCGATGTATTCCTTGTGAGTTCCTCTACTTGTTAGAAGGCCTTCCATACTATTCTGATAGTTCCCTTGTGATTGTTCCTTGTTATAGGACTTTGTTTCGTCGCAGGTTCGGGGCTTGCTGAGGCATGTGAGCCTGCTGTTCAAGCCTCAATACTCCTGGGTTCACTGGTAGAGTGGCTTCCCCTAATTTAATTACAAACCTGAATGCATGTGTAGAATGAATGATTAGAACCTAGGATATGGCATGAATCATAGGATAAGAAATACTGGAAATGTCTGTATTGGATGAATGAATTGCAGTCTTGAATGAGTAGATAGAAATGATAACAACTACCTGTAAATGAATAATAGCTACCTGTGAAATATGAAGTACTTGTGTTAGTTAACTGTTCCATGTAACTTTCCTGTTGTATACGTTAAATGACATAATACGAGCTGCATGTATATAAATTAAGAATGGTAATGGGAATGATGGAAATACGAGCTACTTGTGTATAAACTGAATATGGAAATGAAAACGACAGCAATACAAGCTACATATGTATAACCTGAGAATGTAAATAGAAATGATGAAACCTAGTAAGGCATAGCATGAGGAATATGAGCATGAGCCCTACGGGGAATTAGGAGTAGAACTCCTGGAAATAAATGGAATGGATCTAGAAATGTGAGTGGGGAAGTGGGCTGGCCTTCGAGTACGGAGTACCAAGGAGAGCGACTGTCCCCCTGTTTAGTGTAGAGCGGAGCTAGCCGCCCTTGGGTTGGGACCTGGGGTTAGGATTGGCCACTCTGTACCGACTTCCTGGTCCTCGCGTACATGGTACCGGGGAGAGCTACTAGTGTAGGTAGAGAGCTAGCCACCCCACGAGGCCCGAGGTTCAGCTAGCCGCCCTACACCGACTTTTAGGCCTACTGGGCAAACTAGGGTAGTTAGGTGAGGGTGTGCGGACTGTGGAGGGGCGAAACCCCTGTTTGGTTCTTAGGGGCTAGACCCCTGTTACTGAGAAGACTAAGCCCTATACTGTTCCGTGCTGTACCTTGGGCGCACCCGTTAGCGGAAACGACTAACCGTGTGCCAGTGCGGGGTAGCTACCCGTGCGTTTATTGCGTGTGTCGTAGTCATCATTACGTCTGTCCGTGACCTTGGGGTAGTCGATTGGGTGTAGGATCACCACGGGGGACTCTCCCAGCCAGGAGAGCACCACGTGTGCCTTCTACTCTTCGAAAAAGACTGTAATCAAGATTGTTCCCACGAGGAACATTTGAGATCAAGAAAGCGATCTAATAAATATGCTAATGGGTGAAAAGAAATAAATTGTGAAATAAAGTAAATGGAATAAACAGCTACCTGTCCACTTTTACTGCTTTAGTTAGTTGGTTGCCATGCTACTCAGCGTTTGCTGACTTTGTGTACTCATAACCCTTTTTAGGTCCAGGTGTCGAGCAGCCGGAGTCTACGGCTGCAAAGGGTGCTGGGCCCAATAGAGCCCAATAGCTGTAGTTCTTTTGTTGTCCTCCTTTTGTAGTAGCAAGTAGACTCTTATACCTTTATGTTCTGTACTTTATGTTCATGTACCTTATTACTTTCTACTGTTGGGGTGGTGATATGTTCTATAACAGTTTTTACTCGCTTTACTGCTGTACCTTTTTACTGTTAGTTGCTTAGCATAGTGAATGTGGTTTACTTTTCTGCTTTTTAGTTACTTTCTCGTTGGACGACTGGGTCTTGGAATCAGTGGAGTCGGTCCGGTCTCGTGTCCTGTAGGGATCCGGCAATCGGGTCGTAACACTCGCTGTAGTCCGACGATGCTCCTGAGCATTTTTAGTTGGGCCGAGAGGCCATGTTTTTCACTTTCAGATGTTTGCTGTGCTTCACCGCCGCCACCATTACTGCCACCCTGTTCTTCAAGCTCCAAGCTACGAAAGCCCCAGGTCTCACCTTCAGGCAGTGCGGACTAGATCTAGGCAGGTCTCCAAGTCTTCAGTTGAGCATCACGACCTCAGCTGCTTCACTAATCAGAGGCACCTTTACTGCAGCCGCACGCAGGAAGAGGCTGTGGGGTTTAGTCCCACATCGGTGGGAGAGAAGCGTGCCGCTACGCTTATTAAGATTTTGTGATTTTGGCTTATCGCCTTGACACACTGGGGTTGAGGTCCCCGCTTCACCCACTCACCCGACCTACCTAAGCCTTCACTCCTCGCCTATGACACCACGCATGCAGGCTTAGACCCGATATTGCATGATCCGTATACCCAATTATGACCCAAATATCTGAGAGAGGAAGAGGCAGGAGAGAGAGAGAGAGAGAGGGGAAGGGAGGTTTTGCTCCTGCAGGCATTGCTCAACACTTAGCCCTTGAGAGGGGTGTGTTCCTCTTTTGCGTGAGAAGGAAAGGCTGAAGGAAGGAGAAAAGAAAGAAAAGAAAGAAACGAGGTCGTGCTTGAAAAAAAGAAAAGGAAGAGGCTGAAGAGAAGAACAATGGAAAAGCACTTTAGTAGGTAGTGTTTAAGTCGTCTGATTCAAGGAGCCGACGTTTGATTGGCTCTGACATTGAGCACTATGGATTCATTGAAGCTTGGCTGGCATGGAATTATGGTTTTAGTGGTTTAGTGACGTCGTTGAAACACGTTAAATTAAATCTGTCGTTATAGCATGTGTTTGCAACATCAATTTTAAATGAAAATTTGGATTAGGTGAGTTCAAGTGTCGAACACGAGGAGGCATGAAATTGGATTAGTTTGTCGCTTTAGGGTGTCACAAGAATCTTTGCTTTGTTTACTTGCGAGAAAACGAGAGAGAGAGGGTAGAGTTAGAGACTTGAGATTATAGCATGGTGATTACTTGTGCATGCATGAAACATGATATGATGAAACAAATGGAAATATATTGCATATGTAAAATCGTTTTACAAGTACAATGCTAGAGAAAGCTTTTAAAACACATAAGCATTAAACTAGGGTAGAGAGGTGCGAAATGGAGAAGCGAGGCAGTCACGACGGTGGATGGGCTTCCATCGACGGCTCTGCAACTTCGGGAGAGTGTGAAAGGCGTGTGATGAGTCAATTTTAGTGAACTATTGTTATGCCTAGGTTAACTTTATTCTTACATTTTATGTTTGTTAATAACTACATTAGGTCATAAAATGATTGCATGCATCATTACTTAAGTTTACATCTATTGTATTGGATTCTATAACTTATTATGCATATAAATAGTTATTTTATATTTCATTATTGTAGGAATAACTTATATTATATTCCAACATGCCACTCTCTCATGCAGGTCTCGCACACAGCGCGCCCTATCCATCTCCTCCACTTGATCCACTCCATCAGGCTAATTTAGGAGTTAACAAGTAACCGGGAAAGTGAGAGAGGAGGAGGAATAATTTTGCAAATACACAAGGGTTTTGAAAAGAATTCCCCCCCCCCCCCCCCCCCCCCCCCATGGGGACCTCTCAACAGTCGGCCGGCCTCAACAAATTCACCTCTCAACAGGCAACCAATTTTAGTACGGGATTTAAAACCCATGACTTTCACTTGGGAAGAAGAATGGACGGGGAGGAGATAAAAGTCGCATGGGGGTGCTCTTGGCGAGGGAGGCTCTGGAACGCACTGTGGACCTTGCGCGCACCGTGAGGAGAACCTGCACTGTGGCCCTTTCAACCCTTTGCAACCATGCCCGCACGCTATCCATCTCCCCTCTGCGCAATAGCGCCCTTGTGCGTGCAACCCTCGCCCGCCACACAGGTGCCCACACCGCACGTTGCAGCGCCCCTGTGCCTCGCCGTCTTCTTCTTCCTCTGCTTCTCCCATGCACGGCTAGCAGACACCACACGTAGTAGCGTGCGCCACCATCTCCTCTAGATGCACGGCCTGCAGACAACCTCGCAACGCGCAACCTCGTAGCGCACCACCTCACAGTGCGCCACCACGCCTGCCTACGTTCCAGCAAGTCACCCCTGCCCGCTCCATGCACACCCACAGCAGCCGTGCATGCCACCAACATCGCACTCACCACGCGACGACCGCGCGCTTCTCGCGCACACGCAGCCGTAGTACCTTCGCTACGCGTCATCACCACCTCCACACACAGCAACCTTGCGCGTACCCTTGTGCGCGCGTGTCTAGCCACCGATGCGCCAACAGCCCTTCGTCTTCTTCTCCGCCAACAGAGAAGAGGGACCCAAACTTCACGCCGGCTCCTCCACACGCAGCCCACACATCGGGCCTCCGTTCGATGTGCTGTTGACTCCACCGCACTCTCCTTGACTCCACGAGCACTGCCACATCATCAGAAAAGTCGACGGCAGTCCCCGCGCACGCACGGAGGAACCTACCGCCGACGACCTCCATCTTCCTGTCCGGCGAACTTCGGCCACCTCTCGACGTGAGACCACCACCGTTGGAACGCCCTTCACGCCTTCAACCTTCACCGAGCTTCGCAGGGCCATCCGTCCCTTCTCCTCCTAGCATGAACAAGGTCTTCAAATGCCCTGTTTTGCTACAGTGCACCCCCTATTAAAATTTACATTTGAATGCCATTGGAAGTGTGAGATTTTAAGTATTTGATTATGATATTCTGGTGGATTTGCAAGCATGCACTTATATTTTCGCATATTTGATTGGTTCTTGCTATACATGTAAATTCACATTGAAACTTGATTTATAGTTGCATGCAATTAAGAAGTACTTCCTCTGCCACTAGACATGCGTTATTTAGAGATTTTGGGAGCTTGAACTTTGATGTGAAATTTATATAAATGGTCCATAATTTTTCATAAAATCGCAAGTATATTCAGAGCAGCATATCTATTGGTCTATTTGGCGAATATTTCTACAATTATGATTATTGCTTATCTGTGATTTATTGTAGTTGTTCCTCCCTGTGGATACGACATCCTTTTTTTGGTTTAAATTGAGATCTATTTTAATCTTTGATTGAGAGATTTCCACCACATAAATTACAACGATATATCATTCTATTGCTATTTTAATTAAGTGAAACTCTCTCTATCAGCGTGCTAGGTAGAGCTAAGGAGAAGCTAGGAAGGGATGATCATAAATGGAGTGGGTGTGGGGGTTTTTGTAGAGAATGAAGAATTTCTAAATCAGGCAAGGGCTTTAGCGACGTCCAGGACATCGCTAAACCCATTCCAAAAGTGTCGGTGAAGGCCTCCTCCCGCCGATCCATCATGCACGCGCGTGCTTCTTCCTCGCGCGATCCATGTGCGCTAGCTCAGAGCCGTTCGATCCACGATCGATGGCCCAGATCGTGTGTAAATGCACTCTCAGATCGCGCCTCGAGGGCACTTAGGGCGTGCGTCAGATGTGGCGTTATCGCTTGCATACGTATCGGGTGCGTAAGAGGGCGTCACATAGCCCGCCTTAGGGTCATTCGATGGTGATCAGATGGTTCTAATCGGCTGGAGCATAATTTGGGGCGTAGTGGGGCTCGAACGCACGTCGGTTGCGTGTGAGGTGGAGGCACGCCCATTGTGCCATACCTGCAATTAGGTCGTGAGGCTTGTGGTCCCTTCGATAGGGCGGTCATGGTCGATCTTGCATGCGATGAAGAGGAGCGAGGCATGTGATGGGGGCTGGTGCAGGTGCCATGTGGCGCGGCAAGGGTCGTTGATCATCAGATCAACAGCCAGATCTTCCCGAGCTTGTTGTGGGGGTCACGGAGGTTGAATTGAAGTGATTTTGAGTCCGTTGGACTCCGTTTGTCGATCCGGATCCATCCGTATGATTCGATTGCTTATCTGGGACTTGTTTTAATACTCACTTGCAAGCATGGTCGTTAAACATAAATTACAAGTAATCTTAACACAATATGCATGTCATGATCTCCAGCACATTATAATATGTCATTAATGCACATGTGCCCTCAAAATTGACTCTGATTGATATAGTTAATGCTAATAATTGTAGAGTCATCATTTAGGGCACTATACATTTATTTGATTTATTTAGTAAGTAGTATATATATGCTTAAGACTAATAATTTATTATTTAAATCATCATTATTTTATCGTAGATCTCTTTTTGTTCTTTTAAATACTCATGTTTTACATTGAAAATTAGTTTTGAGTAGATATTATTCATTGAACATCATTATTGGATTGATTTCCTGTGCTCATTTATATTTTGATTAAGATTAGCGTATGAATTCCACATTTGCTCCCTGTGTTCGACCTCAGACTTCATTTTAGATATTCGAGTTATAAATTTTGTTTGTTGTTCGAGCTATTTAGGAGATTTTGCTGCAACGAAATGACTTTAAAACCTCCCTCGATAGATTGTTTAAACAATGAGACTTTCACTCCTATAGCCCACTTAGAATCCATTCGGATGCTACTCACTTTTGCAAGTGCAATGGCCCTTAACTTATACCAAATGGATGTCAAGAGAGCCTTCTTTAATGGCTATATTAGGGAAGAGGTTTACAACCGTCAACCTCTTGGGTTTATGGATCGAGCATACCCAGAGCATGTATACAAGCTAAACAAGGCGTTATACGAACTTAAACAATCTCTGAAGGCCTAGTATGACAAACTTAAGTCCTTTCTTCTTTCACTCGATATCGGATTGCATTTGTAGACTCTAGTCTATTTGTAAAGAAAGAAGGTGATGACATTCTATTGGTCCAAATCAATGTGGATGATATTATATGTGGAACAACAAAGGTGTCCCTACATTAAAACATTAGCAAGACCATGAAAACTGAGTGCAAAATGAGTATGATGGGTGAACTTAAGTTTTTCTTAGGTCTCAAAATACACCAATTGGACACAGAAATTTTCATTAGTCAAACACAATATATTCTTGAAATTCTCAAGAAGTTTGCCTTTGAAAATGTGAATGGAAAAGAGACTCCAATTGCTCTATCTACTCTTGGTGATGATTATTCCGGCAAAAGGATAGATGAAAAGAAATTTAGGGTTATGATAGGTTCACTACTTTAGCTTACAGCATAGAGACCTAATATTCTTTTTTGCTACGTGTTTATGTGCAAGATTCCAATCTGAACCCAAGGAATCTCACTTAAATGCCATAAAAAATATATTTAGATACTTAAACTACAGAAGAGATCTTGGTCTCTTTTATCCCAGAGCATAGGCCTTAGACTTATTCTCCTACAGTGATGCAAACTATGCAAGGAGTCGAACAAACCGAAAGTGCACTAGTGGCATTTGATATTTTATTGGTGAATCTCTTGTTTCTTGGTTCTCTAAGAAGTAGACTTGTGTGTCATTATCCACTGCTGAAGCAGAATACATAGCTGCTTTTCTTACTTGCTCTTAGGTCCTATGGATGAGGTTGACCTTGTGCAACTTTTGTTTGATATTTGCTTGTTCAAAGACATTACGTGATAATACAAGCATAATAAATATCTCTAAGAATTTGGTACATCACTGTCAAACTAACCACATATATGTGAGACATCATTTTCTTAAAGATAATGTACTTAATGATGCCATTCACTTAGAATTTATTGATACCCAAAACTAACTGGCAAATACTTTTACAAAATCTCTTACAGCAGAAAGATTCTACTTCATAAGAAGAAAATTGAGGCTTCATTCATTAAAGGAATTCACAAACTAATTGAAAGTTTGATTGTTTGATTGACAGCAATAATTCAAATCCTTAAGGGAATAAGTGTAATTTACCCAATTCCA
The DNA here is from genome assembly GCA_037157565.1 of Thalassia testudinum. NCBI lineage: Eukaryota > Viridiplantae > Streptophyta > Magnoliopsida > Alismatales > Hydrocharitaceae > Thalassia > Thalassia testudinum. The sequence goes on from JAZHRO010000061.1 coordinate 3,747,579, forward strand.
AAATGTTAAGGGGGTAAAAAAAATATTTACATTAATTCAAAAAATTTAGGGAATTATTTGCAATGTGATTCGTTCACTTTGGCGATTGCATTGATTTATTCAATCTTCGCCTAAGTTTGTAATCATTTCTTTAAACCATTCATTTAAGTGAGTCATGCGACTCGCACATGATCTGCTTATTATAAAAGACTGCCTCACTTGCACATGACCCATCTTTCCCTATTTGCAACCCTAGCTCTCCAAGTCTCTACCTCTCCAACCTCTCCTTCCTTACAAGATCTCTCTCCAAGGTGAAATCTCACACTCAATCCCTCATATCAGTTTTCCTTTTTTTTCACCTAGGTCATGATTCTTTTATTTCTATCATTCCTCTCAACTTGTTAATTTTTTTTCTTCTAGTACCAATAGGCACTTGTACCCATTGGCTTTTGCAGAAGCTTGCTAAGAGTTGTAAATAGCGATACCTGTCATCAGTATCAGTACCCATTAAATCTGGGTTACTCTTGTACAAAGCAAATACTGATACCTATCATTAGTACTGGTATTCATTAGTTCTCCAACAACTTTCATGTCATTTATTTGATACTTATTTGCTTTGAATTTCATTGATTTAGGATGGCACCAAAATCAAAGTCTAAGGCACCTCAAAATGCCTTTCATAAATTTTGTGACAATGATGATGCCCAAAATAAATTCAATTATCATTATTATATGGGGTTCAAACTTCATCATTGTAGGCCTATTAAGTGAAATGACTTTAGTATTCATCTTATCAGTCTTGTTGATCATTTTCAATTTAAAAACTTATCCCATTCATTGATGAAGCATTTTTCGCAGAAGTTCCTAGTGTTTATCTTGATGTTAATTTCTTGGTTTTTGCAAATATGCAAGAAACGAAAAATCGGGGTCACCTTGTCTTGACTTCAAACATTTTTGATAAAAGAGTCATTGCCACACCGAAGTTCCCATCTTCAATTACCCATTATGAAGGCCACACCTTCCATGTTCTCTACTTCTAACATCCATGACACCCTTCTTGAGCCACACAACCAAGGTAAACCACTTGTGGCTCTTAACATGACTCACCTTGCTACAGTTAATTTCCACCTCTTTGCATGGAATTTAAGGGTGAAATAGTTTGATTTTCACAAAATTTCAATAGATATTCTTCCTTTAATTTGTGCAGTTATCAAAGAAGTGCATTTCAATTGGAATATGATTTTCATTCATTTTCTTTGCCCTTATCACTGTGCTTCCGCTCTGCCACTTGACATTCTTGTTTCTCATATTCTAATCCAGTGTGGAGTCAACCTAACAACCTTTCCACCACTCCGCAAAGTCATTTATTTCAAGTGGTCTACTCTAAAAAAAATGGGTGTTAAACCTTTGTTTAACAAACTTGATTCTGAGGATGATGAAGGTGATGATGACGAGCAAGAGGATATGGATCCAAATGCTCAATTGATGAGTAGGCTAATTTACATAATAACATCCTTAGTTTTGTTAGTTTTGTGTATTAGTTTCATTAGATTTAGGTCATATTATACATAATTGCATATTTTCATGTTAGGGGTAAAATGGTAACTTTTTGCCTAATTTTGTGTTTTGTTATGTGCAGGAATTAGGTGCTCAAGATCAAGAGGTGAAGGAAAATAGAGCTCCAAAGTTGCAAGCAAGAGGAAGAGAATGATTGCTGACCACTTGAACCCAAAAGCTTAACCATAACTAAATCCACTTATTTTAACACTCCCCTAAAACTTAATCCTAAACCTAAACCAACTCCTCTTAGCTCCCTAAACCTTTTCTTAAACCTTAGGATTACTCCTATACCAAGTTCTAAAACTTAGCTCGTACAATAGTGACACTAACTCCTTATCCTATCCTATCTTATGGAGTCCTACACATTATCCACATGTGCCACTCAATTCTTTTACACAAAAATATGCCAAATATTCTTGAAATAAATTAGTAACAAATGTAACAAATATCATTGATTGTATCCAATTAGGTCTCCAAATAAATCCCCTAAATCTCTTCAATCAAAATCCCAATCCAAAAATTCAAGATAGCTTGACACACCTTTAGTATTTTGGTCATAACATTCCCAATTTAAATCCAAATAAAGTGATTCAAGTTGTATTTGAAAGTGGATTTCAAGGGCTACAACTTTCTTTTTATGTGCAATTTGCAATTTGAATCATAAAGAGGAAGACAATTGAAGGCAATTAGGTCTTACTTTTCTATTTAAATAAATCCTAAAACCTAAACCTAATTCTAGAACTTGCTTCCTTGCCTTCCAAGCCACCATCTAGATACCTCCACTCCTCTATTTAAACCGCCTTGGACATCCACCATAGGCCATTAAGCTCCTCTTTACGTCCATCGCTTGTAATTAAATTCTATTAGCTTTTAAGTCCTTTCGTTAGTTCCATTAGTGCACCACCTTCATCTTCAACCTTCACCATCATCATCATCCTCATCCTTAGGACATGGGCCTTCCCACGGCACCGCGATCATCTTCAACCTCCACCATCATCATCATCCACATCCTTGGGACATGGGCCTTCCCACACCTCTAAGGGTCTCCACGTTGATGGGTCCACTTTAGTGGGCCATGAATTGACATAAGTGCTTCTTAATTACAATTTCATGGTTTCCAATTGCCTAGATCCAAGTGGGAATTAATTTTATCCTTCAAATGTTTTTGTGTGTCCACTTTACATTTAATTACATATTTTAACATACTTACTCGATGAATGCAGGCGAAAAGAAATTCTTATGGATGTAAGAGCCAAACTTAGCACTTAAGAGGGCATTGCAGCAAGATGCCCACAATGGCAGGCACACCACCACGTTGACTCACGATAGAACCTTCGTGCACAAGCAATTGGTTGGCTCGGGTGTCCAACCATCTTTCCATACTTGGTCATGGCTCAAATTGGCAACAAAGATTTGAAATCCCTTGATTTCGACCACTAAACCCTTGATTCTGGCCATTGATCCAGTAACTACCAAAGAGGAGTTGGCCAAACTTGCAGACCACGCTGAAGAAGGATAAAAGCTATCTACGTGTGGGAGGCAGGGAGCTCTCATCTGTTGGTGTTAGAGTACCGCGATCGGTTGTTTTGATGGTAACAAAACACGTGTCATTTAACATTTGCACTTGGAGTCTTATATTTCAGGTCAAATTGCAAATGAAGACGTGATTAGACGGAGTTCGAGCTCGTATCCAGGATGGATTGGAGGAGCTTGATGGAAAACAGAGGAGATTCGTGAGGAGCGATAGATTGAAGATGGAAGGACAAGAAGAATAGGATAGAATTCTGTTTATTTCTTTCATGTACTTTTGTCTTTATTTCATTGCTCTTTTTGTTCCTTAGAACATCATGTTAAAGAGCCTCAAAGTACCTTAACAGTAGTCCTAGGAACACCGGCACAACCCTAGGATACTTAGGTTTTCTGCAGAAAATTTAGAAAACCAATATAGGGTTCAAATAGCCTTTTAAGATGTCTAATTCCAAAAACAGACGTTTGGCTGTTGATTCAGATGTCTGATAACATTTAGGCTAGACTTGTTAGCTCTGTCTGATAAAATCAGACATCCAGACTTTAGACCAGACGTCTGATTTTTTGCCAGACGTCCAATTAGTGGACCGTTGGCTAGTTTACCAAACACTGAAGGATATGACGATTAGAGCCTTATCAGACGTCCTTAAGCCTTTCCAGACGTTTGATAAATGATCGTTTTGCCTCGGCTGACCCGAAAATCTCTTCTCAAAGATTTTCTAGCCGTTGCAATCTCTTGGAAATCCATTCCCGCAGAAAAGTAGGTTTCCAGACGTCCAGACATAGTGCCAGACGTCCTGTATGTCATCTGATGGACTTGCACTAGAACCCTGTTTAGATCTGATTCATGTCAGGAAGGAACCCGCCTAAAATCAGATATCTGACTTTGTTCCCAAACGTCTTAAACTTGTTTTCCAGACGTCCGATGCCAGGATCAGACGTCTGATTACCCTGGCAGTGCAATGATTGTTCCTGATTTCGGCCTGATTCTCTTGGGCTTTGCACCCAACGGCTATGGAAGCTTTCCAAAGCTTTCTAAAGCCTTCCTAAGGCCTCTATAAATAGAGGGGAGCCTTTGCCACTCAACACACACCAAGACACACCCAAGCAACATACTTTCTACTCTTTTGTGTCCTAGAGAAGTTCTTGCTCCCCAAGCTCAAGTTCTTCATCTTGAGAGCATCAAGCCTTTGCGCACCCGCTCTCCCGCCGTAGTTCATGAGAGCGACGTTGCGCCGTCGTGTAGCTCACGCACCCGCGTCATCGATTCGTCGCACTCCTTACAAAGGGAAGCATCTTAATTCCTATAGAAGCTTAGGTTAAAAATTTACTTTGTTGGCTCTATAGGATTGTTGTTATTTATCTTTGTTCTTTGGGTGGGTATTCGCTTTGCGAATTCCCGTCTCCTTCGTGGGACAAAATCCTTCTCATGAAGAGAAGGGGTTTGAGGTACGTTACCTCGTATAAAGTAGCGTGATTGTAATTGAGGTTGAATCACCCTCGTTTAAGTGATTCGTTTAGTGAATTTGATCAACTTGGTTGATCGGAAAATCCTAACTCGAGAGGGTTAGGTGGTGGTTTTCACCCGGTTTGGGTTTCCACCTAAAAATAATTGTGTACTTTGTGTGATTGAATTTTGTGAGATTGTTTTATATAATATTTTCGCAATTTATTACGTCGCCCCCTCCTAGTAGGGAATCTACATCATCTTCACCCCTGTGCCTAGAGCCTTCACGGTGAAGTCGACGTGCACTATGAACTCAAGCTGCTTGCCATCCTCAACTCACCCTCAACACGGTGGTGCATTATGACAGCTTGCACCACTAACTCCTTCGTCAACCAAACATCACCATACTCCTCTCCCTTCTTTTTCTTCTTCCTCTTCTTCGTTCTTCTTCACCTTCTTCAACCTCACGAGAACCCAAACCTCTCCCCACTCCACCTTACCACAGCAACCACTTTCAACGGCCATCTTCTCAGCAGATGACACCAGCATGCTCGTCAGCGTGCACGCCAGTGACCCACACCACCCATGCCACTTTCAAGCGTCTCCCACGTCGACACCGTCGACACCTCCTCATCGTCGAGCCACCTTCGACCATCTCGCATAGTACCAACACCACCATCAAGACGCCCATCCATCGACATGTCACCACCAGCAACCTCGTCGCCAACCATTACTGCCTCGCACGGTTGCACTTCCACGTAGATATCCCCTGTTTTGTTACAATATGGGGAGTGTTAGTTGAAACGAATCGATTGAAGGAGGTGACTGATAACTAAGGTTTTAATATCTTATACTATATATGGTTGCATTTATTTCTCTCACCCTCTCTCTTTCTCTTTATTCTCTCGCTGCTTCTGTCTCTCTCTATTCCTCTTTCTCTTTCTATTTCTCATGCATTCTTTGACGTTATTGATTTTGGTTTAGTATATTTTTGGTGAGACTAATCCATCATATTTGTGAACATGAATGTAATATATACGTGAATTTATTGGGTTCAAATCCTCCCTGTGGAGATAACCTAACCAACATGGTTAGATTAAATTAATTTTTTATCAGGGATTTTTTACCGCATAAAATACAATGATGACGCATCATTTTAATTGTTATTTTCTTAAAAGTGAAATCTCCCGATCACACTCCAACCTCTTGGGGTGGGCTCCCTCTATTGATTGCACCTTTTCGTCTGCTCCATATCCACATCTCTCTGGGCTACACCATCGCGGCCACCCTTGACTCTGTTCTCGTTCTTGTTTATCTAGCTATTTTCCATTGTAGCAAGAATTCCTCTAGATTTATTTTGACGTATTAGAACTCTTCTTTAGTATTAGTAAATCTTTCTTCTATTTACTTCTATTTCTCGTGTTTAGTTTAGGAGTTGGTAGGTTTGTTTCCTTTATTTGCTTCCATAGTTACTAGCATAGCTTAATTTGCTATTATCTTGCTTGTTATTAAAAATACAAAAAAATAAAAAAAAATCTTTAGAAGCGCAAATATCCAATTGCCTCCCCATGCGACAACCCAGACACTTGTTTTCAATTTCAATTCTACGTGTTCGATTACAAATATTTTACAAAGTATCTTTGTGATTTTGAACTACAACACACGTATTTTTACAAACTCGATTTCGCGATGGTCATCAATCAACCCCTCAAGGAGAGGGTTCTAGTTCCTCTTTCATATCCATGAGCTTTTCATATCCTTATGCCGTGCATCCAAGAATGGATGTCACCTAAGTCACCTCGACTTAGGATTTCTCAATTGACGTAGTCAATCAAATCCACCATTCTAGCACATAAATGAGGGCGGCACAACTTCAATACCAACATACTACTTTAACCCAAGGGTAGTGTACCTCAACCCCTTTTCTTAAAGAAGAAGACAAGAACTCACAACGTGAATACCCAACAAAAATATCCTATATAGCCTAAATAGAAAGTTAAACCTAAGCTCCTATACATGAAGATGACTTCCCTGATGTGCAAGCGGATGGGAGTGGAGGCGCAACAGTATGGTGCTCTCAGATCGGAGATAGGTTGCTCTGAGAGCAACTCATAAGTTGATCTCACTCAATGTATGGAATAGGAAGTAGTAGCACTCTATTTGAGTTGCATGATAGTATCTCCCTTATAATATGTGCCTCTCTCTTTTGTTTAGGCTTAGGAGTGTCCTTGGGCATTTATAGAGACCTTAGGAACACTCTAGAGAGGCCTAGGAACTTTAAATAGTCATTGGATAACTTGGAGGTAACAAAGGCTGCATCGAATTCCTAGAAAATCGAGTAGGTTGTCAGACAATAGTAGCTAGTTGACTCTCAATTGGTTTGCAGCAATAAAGCTGGTCGACTCCTAGTCGTCTTACTACAATGTGACCAATCAACCAATAATTTTTTCGGTCGACGCCCTACGATGGGTGGAAATGGCCCTAAGTGGTCTTTATAAGCTAGTCGACCAATGGTTAGTTGGGTGTGTTCTATCAAGTCGACTGGTGGTTGGCTCGTTATTGAAGGATCCTAAGTTTTAAGTTCTTGCACTTGGGAATTTTGACAACCGGTCGACACCTATGCAGTATTACTCGGTGCCCAATAAAGGGACCGATTGGCTGGTGGTCGACCTATATGAAGGTTATCTTGGGAAATTGAATCTAATTGTTAGTGCATTTAATAGGTTCAAGTTCCAAGAGATTTCTAGTCGTTACTGGGCTAATGTCAAGCTATTGGTCAGAAGCAAGTCGACTTGCTACAAAGGAGTCAATCAATTGGTGAGGCAATCGGTTGACTTGCTACTAAAGAGTCGATTAACCAGTAATGTCATTGGTCGATGTTTAAGTGCTATTTTTGTTGTTTTGAGGTCTTTAAGGTTTGGTTCTCTAGATTGCTTAACAATTATCTAAGGTATTTAACCTTATTTTGGGACTCTTTTACAACATTCTAATAAACCAAAACAACAATTAAGAGATACAATGATTACATCAAAATATTCGAATTTTATCCTTTGATAACTCTTCAAGCTTTTAGTCCTTAGCTCCATGCTCCCTCCTCCAACACTCCTTGATTCTTCTTTTCACCATGAAGCTCCTCCATCTCCACCATGGATATGAACCTGAGTTCCTTTCAAAAGCCTTAACTAATTGTAATAACCTAAGATCTCACAAATTAAATTGCAATTGTTAAATATATTTTGTTTTGTTATCATCAATTGAACACCAAAGTGCATTTACACCAACATATGTAACAAATGGGTGGCATGAGTTCCTCTACGCATGTTGGGAATGACAAATTCCACATGTGGTCGTAGAGTTCTGACCAGACTCAAGTAAAGAAGGGGAAAAAATGATCCTTTGGGAATGGCTTTGATCTTTGTTTTCATCCCAATAATATAAGGAGATATCAAGAATAATATTATCAAAGGAGGAGCGACAACAGTCTAATGGGATTAGACCTTGGGATAATATTTTCCTCCAAGTGTGAAGGATTCACGAGTATTCAGAATACTTGAGGTAGTATAGTGCCAAAATTTCACCTATCCTATGGTTCATTATTGGAGGGAAGAAACCAATAATGATTATTGATGGGTTCCTAATTGAAGAATAAATCAATTGTAATTTAACAAGTTAAATTATATTTGATTTAATAATTAATTACATATAATTTGATTAAGTACAAAATTAAGTATTGAATTGCAATTAATTTAAGTTTAGATAATGATGCAATTGTCAATTAGGATTCAATCCCATCCATTGGATGGAGATCTAATGAATCCCATCAATTTAGGATTGGGAAAGAAATCCCTATAAAGATCTCCTAAAGGGTGAAACCCTAATAGCAATTCCAATCTATCAATTTGTTGATTGAAACATCCATCACCAAATCCACCAAACCAAACACAACCAAAAGCAATAGGGAGAAGAAGAGGCGGTTCCCCTCTGCTGGCAGTGGTACCCGGCCTACCAATATTCATTTTGGTGGGCACCAGCAATAGTAGCCAGACAACTAGTCAGCGAACCAGGTGACCGGCTACTATGAGATGACACTATATCCCTCCTCTTATTGTGCCCCCTCCTTGTAGCTGGACAACCAACTCTTCTGGGCACCGATTGACTCTTTTAGACGTCGATCGGCTACTACATTGGTGGTTGTTGCTGCATCTCTTGAAGGAGTTTTGGAGATCCATTTTGGAGTTCGAGGCAATTGTCGCCTCAATTCACAAAAGAGTAAACAAATCTCCAGTGGGATTCATCTTCCACGACACAAGGGCCTCATTTAATTGTCGAGGAGTCAAAGGGTTCTCCCATGACTTATTTAAGGAGGCACCGCCATGTGAGGTGCTGCACTACGTCACCTCGAAGGTATAATCCCTCTACTTGTGGGATCTTAGAACTGAAGCAAACTAGTTCCTCCCACGTTATTCCAGTCTTAGGTGTTTTGTTTTCATTTTACTTGATCGATTTCTGGCATCAATTCAATCTTGTTTGCAAAAAAAATTTAAAACACCTATTTATTGTGTTTTCACACTTTCACGATATCACGAGATCATTATAAACGGACACTTCGTCGAGTCAAGTCCCTCCTTCCACATGACCTAGATAAAGACATAGGGCTCAGGCTTGGGCTCTAGCTGAATTCAGCGAGCACCATCAAAAATAATTTCAAGATGCCTATGAGCAACCAGCTAATGAAGTAAAAAAGCCTATCCTTCCAAGTGGTGGTAATGATCATAATAATGAAGAGACTGTTGGGGATGATGAGGACATCCCTTGTTTAGAAGAAAGCGATGAAGAGAACAACAACGACAATGACGATGATGATGACAAGGATGATGCAGCATACATCAACACCTTGACCCATCATTATTCCCGCAAGAAGCGATCCTACCTCGTTGATTAAATATTTGAATCTTTAGATGTAGTTTTCATGTCTAGTTGTTATGAAATCTATGTTGTTATGTTATGTTATTGCATGGATTCTTGATCATTGTTTCGTGGGATCATTGTTGCTGTTATGTCGTGGCATGTAGTAAACTTTATGCTTTTATGAATGGGAATGTCTTTTCATTTCTATCTTCTTTTATTGTATAATGCTTCATGTTGTATTATGTTTTTTCAATTTTCATTGCTTGACGAAAGGGGGTTGAAAACTAAAAGCAACTATACATATTTTCCAAAAGTAAGCGGGAGCATAATTTGAGGGGAGGTTCTTCCTCTCATTCATTATTAGCTTCATTCATAAAAATATGTATGATTATTATAGTTTTGTCAACACCAAAAGGAAGGATATTGTTGGAACTTTGTTCCAAATTATATTAAATTTTAGTGTTAACAAAAACCCTTTTTATTAATAGCTGCAAATTGAGTTCTATTGTAGGAAATAGCTGATTATCTCTATGTCAAGATGATGATGGAGCAACAAAGTAAATTGGAATCTTTGTGTCAAGAAGACCGAGTTCAAGTTGTATTACAAAAGTTCATTTTTATTTTTATAGATTACATACCTCCTAACATTTAAATAAATTACACTAAAAAATAATCTAGAGATAAATTTACTAATCACAATAATTTTAGTCCTTTATCCAACAATCTGTTTCTTGAAAATTCATTTCCTAAGGAATCACAAAACCATATTCATTTATCAAATGTGTTTTTTAAAACTAAACTCATTTAATGACTTAATCAAATCGTTTGTTAAAAACTCGGTACTTGTTAAAAAATACTTAGAAGTATAAGTACTCATGCTTAGTATTAGTACATGTAAGCTACATGTTTGAAATTCTCCAAACTCAAATCTATACTCAAAGAGTATTGGTACACTGAGGCTACAATTTTGAGTTCTGTTTAAACTCTATAAAACCTTGTACCTAACAAGCACTGGTACCTATAGGATATAATTTCTTTCAAAAAATTTATAAGTGTCAAACTTATATAAAACACGTACTGGTACTAATGATGAGCATCAGTATATATTTGTCTTTGCCACTCACCAGAATGTTATGAGTATCGGTACCTATGATAAGTATTGGTACCCGTATAATTTTGTTAATTAGCTGCTATTTTAAAAATTGAACCTATAAGCAGCTAGTACTGATATCCATACTTTAATACTAATACCAACTAACCATTAGATTAAATCTAAACATCTATCTGTATTAATTTTTCATATTAACATTAATTATTTAATTTTCAACGACCATGAATCGATTCTTAGTGGTCCTAGCCTATAAATAGACCCCCTAGGTTCATTTCCTACACAACAAAAGCAACAAAATTCAAGAAAGCTTTCTTCACCATTTTTCTCCTGTAAAAAGTTTCTTGCCCTACGCTCGCTTTTCTTACTTTAATTTCTTATCGTAATGAGCTCATAAGTGTATGCAAAGCTCTCGCATTCATAACATTTTGTGTGCTTAACTTCTTAGGCTCTCGTTGGTAAAATTTACTCTAATCTTTATGGCGGGAGGCTTAAGAATATTTACTTGTAAGATTTATTTTATTGTCCAACAGTTGTATCAAATTTGTTTATATTCACTATAACACGAGATAATTAACAGGTTATCTCAACCCAATTATAAGATAATAGAAAGGAAAAAAGAGTACAGGTGCAAGAAAGGAAAAATAATACGCTTACAACTTAAATCCTAAGCCTCCTAACAATATAAATTTAAAAGATATTACCAAGGAGAGTGATGTAAACATGTTTACACTACTTAAGATGTGTATTTATGCATGTTCTTAAGCATAGGATTGCATTGCATACTATAAATATTGCATAACATGCATCATCTTGCATCATCGCCGACATGCGATCTGGACCGTTGGATCTTGATCCAACGGCCATGAGCACGCCCGCTCAAAACATCCGCGCGACCATTTGGATGACGCAATGCAGCGGGCAAGAGCTCTATCGCGAGCAAGCGGCGTGCGATCGACTCCTCGCGAACGGGTGCTGGAGCGCGGGTAAGCGGGCTCCACGACCGCTCGATCGCGATCGAGCGGCTGCGGGCGCCCAATCCATCCCACGCGCTATTGCATGCCATGCCTCACACGGAATCGCACGCGGGCGGTAGCGTGATTTAAGCCGTTCGATCTCGCGATCGGACGGCTGAGAGCGGCTGGACGTGTACGTGCGTTACACGCGCAGGCAAGCGAGCCGGCGCACGCGCGCCGCCCACTACACCCACGTTCGGACCTTTAGCGACGGTTTTATCCGTAACTAAAGGTCCTGAATTAATGTTTTTAAATTTGGAATGACCAAAATGCCCCCACTCCTTGCAACTATAGAAGGAGACCCCTCCATACGAAATTCTCATCCCTTCCTTCTCTTCTCTCCCTCTCCAAAGCTTAAGAGAAGCTTGTCCCACACCCGGGATGCTTCTTGCGAGATAAAGTCAAATTTTCGTCCCCCGTTCGGAAGCGGATCCCGCAACAACGACGACGTGCTGCCCCGTTCCTGTTCTTTCGCTTCGTCCAGCTCCGTCCTCCTTCGTCCAGGCGTCGTCCCGTCTGTCTCGTCCTCCAAGCGACCGTCGAGGAGGATATTTCTCTCTCCATTCTTTTAATGCTTTCTAGAGTAGATTTACTGTTTTCTAGTGTAATCATTTTCCCGCTTTCTAGTGTAATGAACAATCGTTCTGATGATGAAATTCCATGTTTATTCTACATCTCGTTTTAGTTTTTGTTTATAATATTCTCTCTCTCTCTTATTCTCTCTCTCTATTTATTGTAAATAGTTAGATAGTTCTAATTAATTGAATTACTTCGTGACAAATAAAACAAACGCGTGTTTTTAAATCAAACGTCCACCTCCCTGTGTTCGACTAGGGATTTCCATTCCGGTATAAATTTTATTTGTTGAACACGAGTTCTTCGCTTTCATACTACAACGACAAGTTTTTCAAAACCAAACACGTTAGCGTAGCAACTCGCGCATTCAACAGAGAGCTAAAGATGAAAATGGTGAGCAAAACAAATTGAAAAGTCCAAATTTTCTAGTTTAAGAACTTGTTGCACTCTCAAGAATTTTTCTCTCAAGCTTACTAAGCAACAATCTCTCTTATGCTAGAATTCTAGTGTATATATAGGAGCTCTTGAGTGTAGAGGAGAGTAGTATGCTTTGTTATGTGTCAACATAGCCTAAGATTGGTCTGTATATAAGCCAAGAACCACCCACCCACGCTCCACAGCCGTAGGGTGTAAGTAATAGGTGATTCAAATGGTCATTAAGGCAGATTAGTCGTTCAAATTTGACTCAACGAATAGTTGGTACCGATACACATGTATGAGTACTGATACTAGCTGCACAGTGTCTACCAACAGCTAGTATAAGAGAGGTTTGGGTACCAATACTCATCATGTATACCAGTACTCAGCACTCTCAGTTGAGTACGAACCATATAGCAGATATCGGTACTTATTGTTCACAGTTTGAATTAAGTACTCAAGCCTGTACCCTACATGTATCGGTACTTATGATGAGTACTGGTACTTGCGACAAGTATCTTATTAAATTTTTGTTAAGCCAAGTTTTGATTTCTTTCAAAACGAATAATTTTAGTCATTGAAAAACAATGTTCGTTGCAAATATGGAACCTAATTATCTCTAATTGATTTTAAGTCCTATATCAATTCTTGTATTAGGAGGCCATACAAAGTCTAAAAAGAAAAAAAAAATGCATGTTGATCTTCCAACAATTATGAGCATCAACATCTCCATCATCATTCATCATCCAAGCGATCCTATTCATGATTCCTGTGCATTAAGCTTACGAAAGCTCAGTAGGTCAAAAGGAATTTTGTTGACAGCAAAACTTAAAAAGAATGGGAACCTAGATTCCAACATCCACCTCCCTATCTTTCTTCCTCTTAAAAAAAATCCTAATGCTCCATGTCCCTCAACGGCCATAGCAAGAGCCACCGTTCTTCCACCTCAAGGATCCTTTGTCATGCCCCCTTCACTTAGCAGTGATGCAACTTGTCTCCTGTTGATGCCGCCCATCTTATGTAAAGAGAGGACGGAGGAGACAACAATGACCAACTGCTATGGCCATGGAGGAACAGAAAAAGTGAAGGTTCCTTTGCCCTTCGTTGGGTCATTCTTCTCTTTTGGCTTCTTTTTTTTTTTGTCTTTCTTTTTAATTTTTTGAAACAATCGTATTTGTCTTTCTTTAATTAATAATGTAGCTACTATTGTTGGTAATGGAGCTTCCTTTGCCTTGCATTAGGTCTTTTTTTCTTCTACCTGTTTTTCCTCGCTTTCTCCTTGAAATAATCTCACTAATGTTTTTTGATTTGTTTTTGTTTCTAGGCAATTAACATGTCGAAAAGAAGGATGACTTAAAGAGTTGCCATTTCATACTTGTCCTTAGTTGAATCTTTCTTTTCTTCTACTTTTTTTTTTCTTTCCTTTTTTTTAATATTGTTGTTGTTGTCGGTTGTTTTGTTACATGCCACGGAGAAAAGGATGAATGAGAATGTTGCCATTTTAATGTAACATTTTCTTCTTTATCGGACCTCCCAAGTGATCGAAGTGTTTGACTCAATAAATCAAGCAATTACACAAAGATAGGAGGATTATTTACTCAATTCAACTGTGAAAGGGTGTACATCTGGGAGGAGGGCGATGCTCCCAAATATACACTATTAAGGAAGAAGAATGTAATATCTATTTATTTCTCGAATTCCTGAGAGAGGGCCTCGAGGGCCTCTCTTTGCAATTTATAATGCTGGGATTCGTCCTTTTTCAAAATCTTATGACTGGATACACCCCTTGCCAGGGTATGTACACTGTTAAGTTATTAATTGTGGCGGCTGTTGAAGCTACGAGTTGCTACGCTAACGTATTTGATTTTAAAAACCTGTTGTTGTAGTTTGAAAGCGAAGAACTCGCATTCAACAAATAAAATTTATACCGGAGTAGAAATCCTGGGTCGAACTCAGGGAGGCAGACATTTGATTAAAACTATGCGTTTGTTTTATTTGTCATGAAGTAGATTAATTGATTAGAAACTATCTATCTATTTACACTAAATAGAAGAGAGAGAGAGAGAATGAGAGAATATTACAAACAAAAACCAAAAAGAGATGTAGAATGAACATGGAATTCATTATCAAAGAGATTGTTCGTTACACTAAACATTACGATTAGAAAGTAGTAAGTCTACTCTAAAAAGCAGTAAATATACTCTAGAAAGCAGTAAAAGAATGGGGAGAGAAATGTCCTCCTCGACAGTTGCTTGGAGGACGAGCCGGACGGGACGACGCCTGGAAGATGGGGAACGGAGCAGGACGAAGGAGGACGAAGCGGGAAGAATGGGAACAGGGCATCACGTTGTCGTTGTCACGGGATAAACTTCCAAAAGGGGGACGAAAATTGGACTTTATCTTTTGAGAAGCATCCCGAGTAAGGGACAAGCTTCTCTTGAGCTTTGGAGAGGGAGAGGAGAAAGAAGGGATGGGAATTTCGTATGGAGGGGGTCTCCTTTTATAGTTGCAAGGAATGAGGGCAATTTGATCTTTTTAATCTCAAAAGATTAAATCAGGGGTCTTTAGTGATGGATAAAACCGTCGCTAAAGGCCCATCGTGGGCAACGTGAGCCGCCCGCTCGCCTCCCGCGCATGAAACGCATGCTCCACGTTCTTTAGATCACGATCGGACGGCTAAACTCGCCCCTCAAGGCGCCTTCTCATCGCGCGCCTAGCGGGTGCGATCCTACGTTACGCGCGAGCGTGCGTGGGCGCGTGATCTGGATTGAGCGCTCACGGCCATTGGATCACCATCGGGCGATCAATCGCACTCGCTCCTCCGCGCCTCAACGCCTACTGCATCTGACTCGAACGCGCGCCCGATCGCGAGCGAGCACTCTATCCACTACGCTACGTGCATGGATGGGCGAGCAGGCCGATCTATGAGCGCGCGATCAGGACTGTTGGGTTGAGATCCAACGGTCGGGGCAGCTCCTCAGTTGATGCTTCAAAAAAAGGGGAGAGCCAGTTGAGATTTACTCTCAGTCGTTGGATCTTGATCCAATGGTGGAGATGCGTGGATGCTAGAGGCTTCAGAAGTTGAGGGCGGCCGGTTGGGCGGCCGAGATGGCTCCACGTGGCGCCATCTTGGTCGTCCATCTTCTGGATGATGTAGATGGTGCCACGGGTGTCGGATTGAGTTGATTTTCGTGCCGTTAGGCTGTGATCGTTGATCTGAATCCATCCGTGCGATCGGATTTGTCGTTTGAGGCGTGGATTGGCACCATCTAGGCCCTTGATCTTCTAGGGTTCCCCGATCTCTATCTAATGCTACAGATGTCTGATTAGGGCGATCTTGGAGTCGTTGAACTCCAATCATCACCCTGATCACATCTGTATGGTTGGATCTTTGATAGGAGGCCCCGATAAAAATTTTGCCCTGTCTCTGAACATAAAATGAGACAATTAACCTCCATTTTATTCAAACTAATCTAAATGCAAGATGATACATGTTATGCAATATTCATAGTATGCAATGCAATTCTATGTTTAAGAACATTCATAAATAGACATCTTATGTAATGTAAACATGTTTACATCAGTGGCCATGTGAACATTTATTGTTGGCATGACCGTGTTGGACTTTTTCTGTCGTCTCCTTGTTGGTGCCGGATCCTTAGGCGAGTCACGTCCTACAGAGTCGCCCGTATCTGGGCCTTTCTAGGTGTAGGTGGGTCGGATCCCTCAGACCTGCCTGTATCCAAGCCTTTCCAGGTGTAGGTGGGTCTGATCCCCAAACTCTCCCGTATTCGAGCCTTTTCGGGTGTAGGTGGGTCAGATCCCTCAGACCCTCCTGTATCTGGGCCTTTCCTCAGACCTGCCTGTATTCGAGTCTTTCTGGGCTGGACCCTTCATGCTGAGCTTTTCACAGAGTTTTGAGTCCGAGGGCCTTCTTTTCCCTTCATCATATGCCCCTTACTCTCTAGCTAGTGGATGCTTGGTGAGAGAGTAACCGTAGTGGTAAAAACTTCGTGATAGGTAATGCCCCCAAATGGTGCCCCGCCTATTTATTTAAGTGGGGAGCATTTGTTATGGAGCAAAATTTTCCCCAAATGTTTGCCTATTATGTTTCCTGTCCTTAAGAGGTGGCTTTAGAGGCATTCGCCTGGCGTACTGCCGTCCTTAAGAGGAGATTGAAGGCATAGTTGCCTATATTTCCACCGGCATTAAGAGACGGCAGGAGGCACGTCCGCCTATTCAATTTCTGCAAGTAATGGCCAATTATTGTGGAATTTAAATTTTTTCTTGTTGTTTGATAAGATTGACATTAATTGTCATCATGATTAGGCTTTAAGACCTAAAATACCGTGCTTGATAGGATGTGACCAGTATTATTACCGTGCGAGATACATGCTCGCAGGTATTAAATGTTGGTAATGATTACCGAAGTGTTCCTGCCTTAAAGGGGGTACATTTTGAAATCCTTTTCGATACAGCGGGATTTTGTTTTTTGAAACTCGCACCCTGTAAGGGGGGAACCACTCGGTATGAGGGTTATAAATAGGGGGTGTGGGGCATAATAAATGCCCCACTTGTCCCTTAGCGAGTGCTCTCCACTGGTGGTGCGGAGCTCTCCTGCTCAAGTGAAGCACGAGTAGGTGTTGTCTCGGAGCTCTGATGAGAACCTCATCATGAGCCATAACTAGCTCATTTTGACCTAATACAGAGAATAAAAGCTCCTACATAACCTTAGAAAGGCTTGGCTCAGAGAAATTCTGAGTTTGCAAAGAAAACATAAACTGAGGGGTAAAAATGCAATTTCACCAATCCAATCTGAAAACAGGGTAACTCAGGATCCAAACATAGGTCAAAACAACCTAATAAGAAGAAAAGGGGGATGAAATAACTCAACAAGGGCTACAGCAACTCCGAAGAATTAAATGACATCCTGTAACCTTAAAAACAAACCCACTTAAATACACGAGGTTCGAGGTAGAGAAAAAAATCAACTAAATCCTCTAAAATTCATAGAAAGATAATCTCTAGGGTTTAGAACCTTCAATTTGGCCTTAGAAATCCATTTTGACCTACATTGAGAACCATGCCCAATTAACAACTTAATTTGGGTTTTTACGTAAATTGACCGGTCAAACAAGGTTAAACCTAGAAATAAAATTCACCATCAGAATCCTTAGGTCCTAATTAGTCATGTATAAAAACTTGAGCCTAAGAAGAAACCTTCTTGACCAACTTTACACTTTGGTCCTCATATATTTACTTTTTGGCCCTCAACTTATGAACCCTCACATTTTGGCCCCTAACTCTCCTTAATTCTTTGCATTTAGGTCCCTCCTGCAAAACCTGAGCAGCACCATGCTCCTGCGACCTTGCGCGGAGCATGGCGCCGCGCAGGGTAAGGGAGGGAGCCTGCCAAGTCAAATGGGGGTACCCTGCGTCGTCAGCCGTCGCAGAAACACCCCCCGATGGCTGCAACCACCCATACTGACCGTGCGAACGCATGGACGGTATGGGTATCCTTCCTCCAGCGTCCTCCGGCGAGGGAGACGACGCGGGAGACACGTCGTCTCCCTCCGCCCTCCTCTCTAGTTCTGCCCCTATAAATACCCCCTCGCTCCGCCGTTCTTCCCAGCTCGGATCTGACGGAGATACCCCCTCACTTTCCTCTCTTCCCACTACGGCAGAAGCCCTCCAGCTCCGGCGGTTCCTCCTCCTCCTCCTCTTCGCTCTACTGCAATACCAGCAGCAGAGACTTCTTTCTGATTCTCTTCCGCGTCGCGCAATACCGGCGCACGCTGCCTCTGCCCCGTCATCGCCGCCGTCCTCCCCCTCTGGGCATTTCTTCTCCAGCTCCGGTAGGTACGAGCCGGCAGCCTCTTCGTCCCCTTCGTCACTTTAGCTAGGTTAGAATTAGTCTTCTCTATTCCCTCTTTCTTTTCCTCCCTATTTTACAGTCAATTACACCCTCGACCGACCCGACCACCGTCACCTTCTCCACCTCCGGCCAACCTCCGGCGAGTCGCTCCCATCATTCCGCTACTCCACACGACCCGCCGACCCCCGCAGAACCTTCGCCTCCTCACCCTGATCATCCTCCGCCCTTCCACTTCCCCCGAATCGCCCTCTGCAACTCCACCGAACAAACCCATCTCGCCACCTGCAGTTTGACCTAGGGCGGCCCTTAGGCTCCGCCCCGCCACCTGCAGACCCCCCGATCACCTTCGCCGTGCTACGGCGAAGGTCCTCCGCGTATCTGATTAGGCCGAGAGGTCGTTTCCCTGTGAGCAGGTACTCCGCCCGCCATCGCCATTGCTGAGCAGCAAAGCTCCTTCGACCTGCTGCTCCAGGCGCGCCACGCCCAGATCAGGCTCCCAGGCTGCGCGGGGTATCTTCGCGAAGAGTCCCAGGCTGCAGCTGGGGAGAAGCCCTCGCGTGAAGCCTCGACTGCCCGCTGCCTCCTCTGCGCGGGCACCGAAATTGGGGTGGGACATTTAGTCCCACCTCGGAAACTCGCAGAGGCGCGCGGGCGCTTAAAGGCAAAAAGTGTCTTAAGCTGTTTGCCTCAGTTCACGGGGTGAGGTCCCCTTCACCCGCCCGATTACCCGGCCTCGTCCGCGCTCATGCCCCGCGGACCTAGCCCCGACCCGATTAGTCCAACCTGCACTCCTCGCCCACTACCGCACGCTGGTGGGCCTGGACCCGGGCGCGACCCGCGTACCCGATTACCCGGTTGCTCTGGGAGAGCTTTCCTTAGAGCGAATTCTGAGAGAGAGAGACGCGGGGGGGGGGAGGGTAGAGTAGGTTTTGCCCTCTGACGAAAACCTTGAAGTGTGTAGGCACAGGTGAAGAAGAAGAAGAAGGACTGCGGAAGAAAAAGAAGAAGAAGAAGAGAACACAAAGAAGAAGAAGACGGAAGCTAAGGGAGACACTGTAGCAGCCGCGTTTTAAGTCGTCTGATTGCAAAATCAGACGATGTCTTGAAGGCAAGGAAGAGGAAGAAAAGAAGAAGCAGGACCGCGGCAAAGAAGAGGAAAGACAAGAAAGAAGAAAAAAGAAGAAGAAGAAGATCTGAAGAAAAAGAAAGAAAGAAAACAAGGAAGAACAGAAGACAGAAGAAGAAGAGCACGAGAGGAAGATCTGAAGAACAGAAGAAGAAGAAGAAGAGCACGAGAGGAAGAGAAGAGAAGACAAAGAGGAAGAAAGAAGAGAAAAAGGAGAAGCCAAATTTTCATCTCTCTCTCTCTCTCTTTATTTTTGTAATAAAGAATTTGTACTTCTAGAATACGACTTGCTCCCTGAGTTCGACCTCGGGAACTCTTTTATTTTTCGAGTAAAAAAATATATCTGTAATGATGGCAATGACTAGCTGTACTACAACGTTATTTCTACAACAAACCTAGTCACAACGCACGATCATCAAGCTCCTTCTCCCAACGAGTGTCAAGACAATGTTCACAATGTCTGGACTCGCGGGCACGGGTAAGTCTTCCTCATCTTCGTTCGGCATCTCGCCTGAGATGAGGGAGCTTTATACCTTTGCTTTCGACTTTCGCAATCGTTCCACCATTAAGGTGTTTTTGAGTGGATGCGGACTTAATGGCGTTCTGTTCCACCCCTATGGGTTGCAGACTCGCCTATGCTCGGATGGGGCTAAGGACTCACTCATTATTTGTAAATATGCCATTGAATATGGCATCTGAATTCCCTTGAACCCCTTCTTGTGCTCATTCCTCGTTTACTACCACCTAGTTGCTTCTCAACTCACCTGAATTGTTGGTCGGTGTTGAATGCCTTTACCGCCATTTGTTTTCATTTGAGGATTGTCCCCTGCCTAAGCTTGTTCTGCTTGCTTTTTGGCCTCATGCCCCTCAAGGTCAAGATGGGGAAACCCCCGTCCGGTACACATACACCACACAATCGGCATACCAAATACCATATAGTTGACCTACCTGATAGTTTGAAGGGGTAGGACCGCCATTTTTTCTTCATCCTTGAGAGGGTCATGTCGTCCCATATACGTGGCAAGGTCCATTTGATAAGGACCTACCACCTACGTATGAGGAGCTTGGCCCAGCTGCTCAAGCGGACGCCAATAAGATTGTTGAATTTGGACCAATTGGCCACTCGAAACTCAAGTGGGAAGATGTCCAGGCCACTTTATGGTGGGTCGTGGATTCGTACCCCACTCCATGTAAGTAGGGAGGAGGCGGTAGCTGTAGAACGTGCACCCCCCTTTGCTCATTGCTTAATGGCCTGATAACTTTGTTGTTTGTTTGCAGCTTTTGGTCAGTTTGCTCGATCGAAGATGCCAAGGCGGCGAGGTAGGGTTTCCTCTCAGCATCGATCACATCAGGGGGAGGAGAGGCCTACAGAGCGAAGCGAGGGAAGCCAGTCCTCTCGCTCCAAGGTGCCCAAGAGGAAGGAGGTGGGGGGAAGCGAGGAGAAGGCGGAGACCCCTCGCAAGAGAACAAAGAGGGGCCCAAGGGATGTTCAGTCGTCGCTGTCCTCTTGTGAGAGTTTGAGCGGGGCTGAAGTGGGGGATTCCCCAGTGGATTCTCTTGCCTCCTCCGACCTGCCTAGGGCAGCAGAGGGGTGCGTCATCCTCAACTCTCTACTTGCTGCTACAATAGAGAAGGCTCCTTTAGGTGGTGCTAGTGTGTCCAGCTCCCCGTCCGAGCTAGTCAACGCTTTTTCTAAGTTGGCACAGGAGGTGTCCATGTCTGGGGGCTTCCTTAGTGGGAGCATTTTAGCGCAGCCGCACTATAGGCGGAGCTTGATGGGGTTGAGGGTGCCGGTGGACCCTTAGAGCAGAGGAGAGTCTAGGATGATAGGGCAGATGGTCGAATCTGCCAAGGCATCCATCTTAGAAGCCACTAGCGTCAGGTAGTGCCCATCCCGATAGGGAGTCTCAGGGGGCCTAGTGGTTCAGGCAGTTGGCTTACTGTGGAGAGGCAACTCATTCAACACTTGAAGGATGCCATCTATTGGGTCACCTCCCAATCGAGGGGCATGCACTTGAACCACATGTTCTACTACTGCCTTCGAGAGGGAAGGCTTTTCTCATTTTCCCTTTACTTATCCTTTTGGAAGGATTTTCTTTTTTATACTTGCACATGGTTGTGAGCAGGTGGAGCCTCTGGGGACAACCTTTGTTCCTTGTGGCATTGCACTTGCCGGCGTCGCTGGGCCTGGTGGGCCTTCTGAATTGGTTGAGATGACAGCGAAGTGAGCCGTGACGGCCAGGGCGAAGCAGTGCGACTTTTCTTGTCGTGTGGAGGGGGTGACTGCCACCCGAGAGAAGGTGGAGATGAGAGCGGAGGACACCCTTCGCCAGCTGGAGACGCAGTAGCAAATGGCCTGTCAAGTTTCCTATCTGGAGGAGGAGCTGAGAAAGGCCTAGAAGGCTTTGAGGCAGATCGTCGCCTAAGGCGAGAGGTTGGAGGGGAGCCTTATTGGAGCCCACAAGACTGAAGTCGTTGCGTTGCAAGGCTTATCCAAGCCATTGCAGACCTCCTGCACCAACATCCTCTCCTTGAAGGAGGAGGTGAAGGTGCTAAGGTCGAGCTCTCATCAATGGTGGAGGGCTACGAGGCGGCCCATGAGGAACAACATGTTCGCTTAGGTGTGGCTATTGATAAACTTGCCGAGGCGCCAGCAAGTGAGGAGGCACGAGGACCGTGGCAAGGCTTAGCAAGCTAGCAAGGCTTAGCAACTCGTGGAAGATCGAGGCAAGGCGATATGCAAGTTGGAGAGGGAAAGACAGGCGAGGTTCGCTCCAAACGTGGTGATGAAGTTCTTCACCACTGCCCCTTCCATGGCAGAGAATTGGGAGGCCTTGCCGAAGGAGTTGGGGAAGCACACCCTGGCGATTATGTAGAACTTATGGGAAGGTAAACACACCTTTGTGGAGGAGCTATGCTGCTGGTCTATGGACCAGCTCTTGTCTAAGCATGACCGTCAAAAAGATGAGGGTCATGTTGTGGACAAGGCTCCTATAGAATTGCTTGGGGAGAAGGTGGAGTCAGAGCCCTTGAGCCAGCCGAGAAGCCCAGCTTCTGAGGAGGAGGCACCCAATCCAGATCCGTCAGGAGCTGCAGGATCGTCAGTTCGCCCGAGCGGCTGTTCTTGCGCTGCCTCGTTGATGGGAACACCATCATGAGCCATAACTATCTCAGTTTGATCTGATTAAGTCAATAAAAGCTCCTACATATCTTTTAGAAGGTCTTAAAGGCACAAAACATTGATTTGAGAAGAAGACAAGAATACAAGGTTATTTCTGCAAATTTACCATTCTATCACAAAAGCATAATAAGAATGAGTTTTCTCAGGGGTTGAATAAAGGCCAAATACACTTTAGAGTCTATTAAGGGAGTTCATGCAGAACAAAACGGGTTTTCATGCGTTACGGGAATTAAATGACATCTGAAACCCTAAAAACAAACCCACTTAATTAACTAAGGTTCCGATCAGGATAAAATTCACGTAAACCCTCTAAAATTCATAGAAAATATTCTCTATGGTTTGGTATCTTCAATTTAACCATCAAAACCCATTTTGACCTAAAATTGAGCCATAGACAGACTTTTTCCCTAATTTGGGTTTTTGCATAAATTACCCAATCAAACGAGGTCAAAACCAAAATCTAACTTCACCATTGGATTTACTAGGTCAAAATTAGATTTGTATCAAAATTTAGGCCCAATCTGAGATTGTTTCGACCTAGTTTGCACTTTGCCACCGTTGTCGGGGAGCAACGCGCAATTCACCGCTACTCTCTTGCTACTTTTTATATTTGAGCACTAACTTGCCCTGTTTGCTTTATTTTGATTTTGCGAGGTACTTCACAAGGAGATCTCCCGCGCAAAACAACAACTCCAGGGTAGGTAACTTCTCTATTCTTCCCTAATCAACCATCTAATCTTGGGAAGATAAAAAGGAAACAATCAATTAGGAATCACCTGCCTTATTTTTCTTAATAATTATCATTTAAAAGGCAAGTTTCCTGATTTGCGATTTTTTTTTTCAAATCTAATTGAAGATTGAGACGATTCTATTTAGAATTCCATACCCTAAATTTCTTGTGCCTATTAGGGATCACGCTTAATTTCTGATCATCTTGGATTACTCACCTTCTTGTTTAAGTCCAAGGTGTATATGTTCAGATCAAATTGGAGGCAGAATAGAGCCAATTAGGGTTTGACATTAAGGCTTGGAGTGCTAATACACATTTTTGCCTGAATTAAAGGAAAGTTACCCTCCTGTATTAGTGTGCTACCCAAGCCCATGATTGAAAAGATCTAATCAGAAAAACCCTAAAATCAGGCTCTAATTTCACTTGAACTCTTAAAATCTTAGACCTAATAACGTGGGAGTAAAATCAGGGTGATTTCTTGGTCTCAACCAGATCTCATTCTGCCATCTTTAAGGCAGGTCAAGTGAAGTTGGTCTACATTGTAGGCCAACCAACCTCCAAATTAGGTCACAAGTTGAATTAACTTCTAATCAAGTGAAATCAAAGGCACAAATTAGGACATAAAATTGGTAGACTTAAGGTATTAAGTTCATACATTTTGGTCTACCTGGAACTTCAGTGACAAGGAAGGTCGGGTGGGGGAATCCTATAACTCGTGGGGACACTCTACCGTGTAGGGGTCTTTACAGGACCTCCCTTCCTGGCTACCCAGGTACTTCTCGGATGTGTGAATTTCTGATTCAGAGGTATCATCCACCTCAAAACTGCTTTAGTCATCCAAAAATCTCTGGGTGCCTTGATTGGGTTAATTTCACATCCAGTCCCTCATCCCTTCTATTTAGAGCATATACACAGATCATCTTAGGAACTTCTTTCAAATCTTATCAACTTCAAATCTAATCTTAAGCTTGATTCTACATCTTGATTTCACCATTTGATTCAAAAAAATGCAGCTTGGCTATATAGGAAGACCATTTAGAAAATCAGAGTCCCAAATGAGCATGAAAGAAAAGATAATCGAGAATGCCTATAGAAATCATGAAGAATATTATAAAAGGGACATGATGGAAAAATTTGCAAAAATAACAAACCTCATCACAAACTGTGTAGGGATAATATGGACACAAATGAAATACGGTTCAACCCAGGATCATCTATTAGCAAAACACAGTGAATTGGTGAAATTACACAACAATGATTGTCTGCAATATTGGTCAAATCCTTCAGTTCCGAAAGAACTCCAGAATTTTTTGAAAGAACAGGGAGAATTGTTGAATGGGTTATATAAAACCATCGATCAAAAATACCCATCAGAAGTTAAGATGTCATCTTGGAGTAATTCCAATAATAAATGTAATTTCCCAAATCCCAGGTGTGATGATCAAGGTTGTTATGGATTCCCAACCCAAATGAATTCAGATTCAAATTTCAAAGCAATTGACATTCCTAATCTTGATGAGGGTTGGGAGGATTCAATTGCAGGTGCTCCCGAGCTCGAGCCAGCCCTAGAGATACAAGAGCCTGGTTCACCAAGTTTAGATTTCTCAGACACCTATGATACTAAGATTGAATCAGAACCTCTTGAGAGTGTAAATTCTGTCCCTTATTCTGATAAGGTGAGTCTCAAGAGCAATTCTGAGATCCCTATAGAGCCCAACCTAGATTCTAGTGATTCAACCCACTCCCTTAACCTAGAATTTGGATCTGGGCCTTATTGGGATGATTACAAGGCCCCGTATGATGGAAATTAGATTTTGAATTTAGATTATGATTTTGGGTCTGTATTTGAAAAGTGCACCTCTACAACCTCCTCAGAAATACAGATTGATTTTTCAGAAGTTACGCCAATCTATGATATAGAAATTGAGGAGCTGGAAGAGTTGGGTTTTGATTGGGTATTCCCTACAAGCCAAGAACCCAAGCCCATGCCTAATAGGGACACCTTTTTACGCTCAGAATCTGAGAATAGGGTAGACCCAAGTCAAGTTGCTACTTCTCCACATCTTGATTTACTTAGTGGTGGAATCTTTGATCTCGAATCAGATTCAGAACTTGATTCTCATAAGTTCTCTGATGATTTTGAATCTTACCCTGATTTCGAAGAACTGTTGTTTCCCGACGACTATGAGCCAATCTACGACCTCAGCATACATGATCCATTCTTCGATTCTGACATTGAGGTCCTTGCTCCTGAGATCATTGATTCAAAATCAGGTTCCATTGAGATGAAATCATTTCTTTTTTATCCTCTAGAGTCAGAAATAGTAATTGCTGAGAGTGTCTACAATCTAGAGTTCGAATCTTTCCTTGACTCAGATTTCCTTGATTCTATAAGCACTCTCCAGGTATTTAAATTTGATTTTGATGGGTTCTATGAGGACTCTCTAGATACACCTACCTTAGAACATTTTCTAGAGGAGCCCTCGCATATATTTATTCTTGAAGCCACCTCTTCCACAACACATATAGAACCCTCCAAAACCCATTTTCAACCCTGACTCGCAACCGGACTCAATTTCTACTCTGACTCCCCTCTCGATGATCTGGTAGCAAATGATTCATCGCCACATTTTGTTCGGGTTTCAGACTTTGATTAGACTACTAATCACATCCCATCCTTCTTTGATCACTCTTGTAGGGATCTCACATACTCCACTGATTCATCCTCTTTTGAGGATCCCTACTCTGACCAGGCTTATCCTATTCAGCCAAACCCTAGCTTTTCACTTCCACATCTATTTGAGCTCCACAGTATATGGTGAGTTCCTCATCTACTGATTCACATCTATCAACCCGCTAAATTGCTTGGGTTTGGGCTGCATCATCAGCCTGCTGATATGAACAAGCACCTACTTGGACTAACCAGGCTATTGATCAAGGTACTTATTCTACAAAACTCGTCTGATTTGACCAACCCTTTTCCATACCATTTTCTAATTGCTTGAAGGCATTGAATTTAGTGCTTAACGGGAGGCAACCCGTCATTCCAAGAATCCGAAATCCTTCTGATTATCCTTTTGTACTTCACGTCTATTGTACTTTGAGTTTAGTTTTAGAAGAATTGACACCACCTCTAATACTCATACCAAAGCTTGAAATCGTCTGCAACAGTCATCCCGACCCGTCCACTCACTCACTAAACCTGTTCTAATCCCTAAACCCTAACTGCTTCATACCCTCCATTTACAATGAAGACATTGCAAAACTTAGGCATAGGAGGGTGTTAAAGTGCAAACACATAAAAATTCAAAGTTCCGAAGGGTTCTTACAAAAAAAAAAAACTTATTCCAAAAAACCAAAAAAATTAAAAATTAAAAAAGAACAAAAAAAATGGGAGAAGGGAGGAATTTTTGAGAATTAATTGAATATCATTCTTGAGAGGAGGAAGAGGTGATTTAAATGTCAAAAAGGAGCAACAATTTGAAGGAAAAGAGATAGTCATTAGTAAAATATTAAGGAATATATTTAAGTTCTAGACCAAATCAAAAGAAAGAAATAAAAGTCAAAAAGTGCTAAGAGACATAGAGATTAGTATGAAAGTTGATCTTAGGCCTCTTGGGCTTGTTTTAGGCTTAAAAATTCACGTATTCATTAAGACCTAGATAGTCCTCAAGAAGTTGAGGAAAATGAGAAGCTTAAGTGTTAGGTCTAAGGCTTAGGGATTATTCAGCCTCATTAACTAACCTCTAGTTTGCAGGACTCGGTAACCTAAGCATCCTCATCCACACACAGTCTGGTTCAGTGCGATTAATTATCAAAATCATGCAAATGCGTTAATCTGTTCTAAAAAATCTACCTAGATTAGTAGCGGCTTATCAACACAAGTTGATTTGGATGAGTTCCCAATGCGGAGAGACTAGAAATTCCCCTCGAAGAAGCGCAATAACATACCGTCTCTGCAGTGCTTGTCTCCTAGGATATCTAAATATTCTACTGGGGGCACGTAAGCACCTTATGCCGATTCAGGTGCCATGGGTAGGATTATTCTGAAATGTCGATTGCCGAGGCCTGAATTTAACTGTAGAATGCCATGGATGATATTATCCCGAAACCTCGAAAGCCAGGGTTCTGGGGGTTGCCATAGGCGATGCTATCCCGAAGCATCGATTGCCAAGGACCCTTCAAGGATTGATGGTGGGGACAAGGAATCCGATACAGACCGTGTTTAGGGCCAATCCGAGGATGGATCTAAGGAAAAATATAATGAAAAGAAAAGAGAGAGAAAGCTCTCCACAAATCAAATTCTCCTTCTATGTCTCTCTCAAAATGCATAGGCAAATTGGGCCAGACTAACCATGTTTTAAGCATGGGTGCTTTAACCGCTGGGTCCAACGGGCTGGTACTTGAGTACCTCTAGGCCTATTGTTGGTATTAAGATCTAATTCTTAAAGATGCGGCCTAGTAAGGCATCCTGAAGGTTAAATACGACCTAGATAACTGGTTCGATTCAGATGGTTTTGCTAAGGGACTAGCAAAAGCTAAGCATGGGGGTATGATGGGAACACCATCATGAGCCATAACAAGCTCAGTTTGATCTAATTAAGTCAATAAAAACTCCTACATATCTTTCAGAAGGTATTAAGGACACAAAATATTGATTTGACAATATGACAAGAATACAGGGTTATTTCTGCAACTTTATCATTCTATCACAAAAACAAAATAACCACGGGTTTTTTCAGAGGTTGAATAAAGGTTAAATACACTTTAGAGTCTATTAAGTGTGTTCATGCAGAACGAAATGGGTTTTCATGCATTACTAGAATTAAATAACATCTAAAATCCTAAAAATAGATCCACTTAATTAACTGATGTTCTGATCAGGATAAAATTCATCTAAAGCCTCTAAAATTCATATAAAAATATTCTCTTGTGTTTGGTACCTTCAATTTGACCATCAGAACCCATTTTGACCTAAAATATAGCCACAGATAGACTTTTGCCCTAATTTAGGTTTTTGCATAAATTATCCAGTCAAACGAGATTAAAACCAAAATCCAACTCCACCATTGGATTCCCTAGGTCCAAATTAGATTTGTATCAAAATTTGAGCCCAATATGAGATTGTTTCGACCAAGTTTGCACTTTGGTCAAAGTCTGACTTTCTTTATCTCCAATAGTCCCTCAACTTTTGAATTCCTCACAAAGAGCCCCCCACTTCTCTGTCTTTTTCATAAAAAGGTCCCTTTTGCCCTAGAATCCTAATCCTACGACTTCGGCGAGCCTCGTTTCGCAAGATCTCTCTAATTTCTTGACGAATCCTTCTTAAATTTGAAAGGGGAATTTGTCATGAAATTAACTTCCTCTTTAGCTAGATCCGAAGTCTCAGAAATCGTCCAAATCCTCATGCGAATCCTTCAAAGGAGTGGGTTTCCAACTCTGGTGACCTTCCAAGTTTAAAAGCTTGGATTCCAAGCTTCAACTGCCCTCTACTGCCTATATAAGGACCCACAGGACCTTCCCAGCCTCTCCAAGCTCGATTTTGGCCGGAAATTCCCCACATTCCTCCTTCCTATTCCGACTGAAAGGCTCCTCGAGCTCCGACGATTGCTCCCGACCTCCCTTGTCGTCCGTCCAAAATACCAGCGACGAATTCATCTTCCTCATCTTCCTCTCTGTCGTGCCATACTAGCAGGCGTCTTGCTCTCTGTCTTCCTCGTCATTTCCTTCTCACCGGAGTCACCTTCTTTCCCGACACCGACCACACCGCAACCAGCGTCGCCTCTACTCCCCGCCGTCTGCCAACCACCTTGATAAGTTCCCTAACTCTACTTCATTCACACACCAACCAAACTCTGCTTCGACCGCCATCTCCATCGTTCGCTCTCCGTCTTCCACCTCGCCAGCGTACCTCCGGCAAGTTCGCACGACCACTACACTCCAACAAATTGGCTGCTACTTATCCCTACACCTCTGCCTCGATCCTAGGAGCAAAAGTCCTAACTTAGTTAGGTCGATTGCCCCTCCTAACCACCTACCGAACACCTCCACCACTGCACTCACTTCCCGATCTCGGCCTATGCACACATGCACTCCCACAGCACGCCACTGCCACCATCACATTTGCCGCACTCATACGAAGCTCCTGAACTTGTTTAATAAGGCCGAGAGGCTGTTTGTTTGTTTCAGGTCTTTAGGTCATCTCCGCCATTAACGAGCGAGTACAAGCTCGCTTGAAGCTTGCTTTAGGTATCGCCTTCCCCGGGCCTCAACTCTAGCTGCTGCGGAATCATCCCAGGATCACTCTTGGATCATAAATTGGTGCGATTGACCACAGCTTGACAGCAAATTTGATGAGGGAACGACTGATGCTAGCTGCGCGAAGAAAGGCGCTATCTTTAGTCACACATCGGAAGTGGGAAAGCAGCTAAAGCAGTATAAATTGAAAATGTGTTCTGGGCTTATCGCCTCAGAACACAGGGTGAGGTCCCACACCCTCACTCACTCACCTACCTATGCCCTCACACCTCGGCTGTGACCCACGCCCGCAGCCTTGGTCCTGGGTATGTGGAGCCCCAAATACCTGATTACCCGAGCATTTGATCGGAAATTGAGAAAGAGAAGGGAAAAAGAGAAAGAGAGACCGCGGGGGCAGAGGGGGGTTTTGCTCTTGCAGGCACTTGTGCGACACTTAGTCGCGAGAAGAAGGAGACATAACAGAAGAAGAGTAGAGAAAGAAGAGAAGAAGAAGAGTGCCCTCTTGTCACCAATCTCCCGATCTGTTTGACAGGGAGTGCACTGTGCACTTAGTTTGATTAGTTGATACTATTTGGATATTTGCTATTATTGTATAAGGGTAATTGGTGATTCCAATCACCATTTTACCCTATTATTTTTGCACACTGATACTTGAATTCTTGACATTATTCTGAATTATGTTTTGGCTGAAATTGCTTATATATTGCGATCCTGAGATTCATATTTGCCACTTGCACCCAGCGAACAACCTTGGACTTCTTTCGAGTATAAATATTATTTGTTTTTCGTGCTGATTTGATCTATACTGCAACGCGACGATTTTAAAACCCGTTTCAGAGCGAGTAACACTTGTCGACACCAAAAATGCCTTGGGCGGAATTCTTCGAAGACTGGGAGTGAAGGCACTTAGTCTTCAGAGTGGTCCTGTTATCGTTCTTCATCTTTTTTTTTTTTAAGATGTAATGGGCAACACTCTTTTGAAAGAAAGAAAATTTCTATCTTTATTACTTGTCTGTGTTTATACATGGTACAAACGTAAGTTGCTCGCATGCTAAGTGCGGGGGATGTTTCTGCCAACTAGGATCTGTATCTCGTGGAAATCTCCCAGACTGTCTTTGTGAATCTTATAAGGCCCTTCCCAGTGTGGGTCTAACTTCCTGCCTGATTGACTTTGCACAGAGACCTCGCACTTGTGTAAGACTAACTCTCCTTGGGAGAATGTCCGTTTATGAACCCGCTTATTGTTGGCGGCAGCAGTTGCTTCTTTATGTTTAAGCACTACCTCTGATGCCTTATCTCTCAGCTCATCCAAAAGGTCTAAGGATAGGTGAACTTAGTCGTCATTGGTGGTGAGGTCATAGAGTTGTGTTCTATAAGTGGGGAGGATTGTTTTTTTTTGAAAAAGGAAAGGATAGTTATCCAGAGTGATAACTACCCAAATATATAAATAATAGAATCAACAAACTCCACCAATACAACAGGCAGACCCCAAGGTCCCCTACTCACAAGGAATCAACACAAAGAATAAACAAGGAATTAATAGACTCAACAAAATTCTCCACATAGGGTCTCTGGCCCTGAAAAACCACCACATTCCTGCCCAACCAAATACCCCAAAGCACTGCCAACGGTCTGGCCTTCTCCTTCTTTGTACGGAAGACGAACTATCCACCATCACCACATTCGCTTCTGAAGCTGTGCCAAAAGTCTTCAAACAGTCGACACTCCCACTACCCCCTCCCATCCTGTCCCAAATTTGCACCACAAGCGGGCAAGTGAAAAAAAGGTGGTCAATCTCCTCACCACCTCCACATAAAGGGAAGACCTTACTTTCCCTAAGAGCCCACTTCGCCCTCCAAACCTTGGTCACAAGCCTTCTCCTCCGAGGAAGCCAAGCAAAAATCGTGACCTTTAGGGGACACGCGACTTTCCAAATCTATCTGCAGTCCCTCACCAGATCCAGCTCCACCACAGGATCTCCAGTGGACAAACTCCTGTATGCAGCCGCTACCGAAAACTCACCTTCATCCCAACCAAACATATCCGTACCAGATGTTAGTTGCTGCCCCTCCAACTCTTCAAGTAGAACCTGAAAATCATGCGCTCTCGCATCTGACAAGCTGCCTACGAAGCGCGGGCACCACCCATCTTCCCATACCTCAGCCACGGACGCCATTTTGTTCTGGGACAGGGCAAACAACCTCTAAAATCTTCTGGCAAGCACTCCATTTCCCGTCCAATCATCCTGCCAAAATCTGAAAATCTCCCCCATTCCCAACACAGGAACAAAGCAATTTCACACCTTAGGAGCCACCGTCGACAGGCCTTTCAAAAAATGAGAGGCATCCCTTGGCGGAGACATCAGGAGATCCCACCGCACCGGGCCACCATAAGCCATCTCGAACACCTTGCCCACCAAATTCCCCCTACCTTCCAACAGGCTTCCCACCCATTTCGCCAACAGACTGTCATTAGACCTCCCCAAATCCCTCACCCTGAGCCCCCCGTCTTCCAACGGTCTGCAGACCTCCTCCCATTCAACCAACCTGGCACCTGGTCCATTTGTCCCCTGGTTGGACCAAAAGAAATTCCTCATAAATCTCTCTATTTTTCCAACTACCTGTCGAGGCATCTTCACCACATAAGTGAAATACGATAGCATTGTTGATAGAACCGCCTTGAGCAGGACCAACCTTCCACCCCTTGACAATAGCCTGGACGCCCACCCTTCCAATCTCCCCTCCAGTCTCTCCACCAAGGAAGCCCAATCTCTCACCAGAATCCTGCCATCCGTCAACGGTAAACCCATACATCTAATCGGGAGTTTTACCTACTCTGTGCTAAGACCCAAACTACAACCCCTCGCCTCCGCCTCAATCAGGTTGAAAGGGACAAAATCAGATTTAGCCAGGTTAATTTGCAATCCTAACGCCTCACCAAATAAGAAGATAAGGAACCACATTCTTCTGGCTTCCATTTCTCCACCTTCAATGAAGAAGATCGTATCATCCGCATACTGAAGTAACGGGATACTCGTCCCATCTCTCAAGGAGAAACCTCTCATCAGATTCCTCTCACACGACCTCTTAGCTGCCCTAGCAAGAGCATCCACGGCAATCACAAAGAGCATCGGGGCCAACAGACATCCTTGCCTCACCCCCCTCCTTGGCTGAATCCAACCCCCTGCTAGGTTTCCATTGATAAGAACCGAGAATGACATCATGGTGACACATCTCTTCATCCAATCAATCCACACCGGCGGGAAACCCCTCTTCACCAAGGACGCCCAAAGAAACGACCACTAGACCGAGTCATAAGCTTTGTTGAAATTGACCTTCCACAGGAAGGCCTTCTTCTTATTTCTCTTCCAGGACGAAAGGATCTCCGAGGCCAACACATAACCTTCCAAAATATTTCCGCCAGGAACAAAGGTCGTTTGCACCGAGTCTACAATCCCAGCCAGAGTCCTCATCAATCAATTCGCCAAGAGCTTCGCCACCACCAGGTAGATAGCATTCGAGAGGGCTATTGGTCTGTACTCCTGGATCTCCTCAGTGCCCTCCTTCGGCAGCAGGAACATGTAGAACTTGTTCAGCCTATTGAACCCCAAATTTCCAGCTCTAAATTCCTGCACCACCTGCATCACGTCCTCCTTCACCACCAGCCAGAACTCTCTGTAGAAGGCAACTGGAAAGCCATCCGATCCTGGACAACCATCTGCGTTCAACCCCCATACTGCCTCACGGACCTCATCCTCCACAAACGAGCCTGACAAGAAGCTGGCTTCTGCTTCCCCGATCTGCGGCACCTCATACCCTAACCATCTCCACCTTCCCCCCCGTCTTCTCCCAGTAAAGTCTCTAAAGTACCTCGCAGCTGCCCCTCCCACCGCCTCCCTTCCCATAAACTCCTCCCCATCCACCACTAATCTGTCAATCCAGTTCCTCCTCTGACCGGATGCAGCCATATGAAAAAATCGGGTGTTGGAATCGCCTTCCTTCAGCCACTTCTGCCTAGACCTCACCTTCCACTCCATCTCCACCTTCCAATCTTCCTCCTGTATCACCTGAATCTGTTTTGCTCTGTAAACCCTGTCAGCGTCTGAAAGGAGACCAACATCCTCTGCCCTGTCTAGACGTGCAATCTCACCAAGAGCCTCCTCTTTCTTCCTCCCACGTTCCTCCCTAATCTGCTTGATACGGACCTTCAAGAAGCATCTCAAATCTCGCAATTTAGCTTCCAACCTGGCAGCTACCGAACCATCCACATGAATCGACCTCCACCGTTCCTCTACCAACCCCCTGAAACCCTCTTCCAGGAGCCACGCCCTGTCGAACTTAAAGTACGTACCATGCCTCCATCCCTCGTTCGACACCCACAGTAAGGGGGTGTGATCCGAGAATGGTCGCTCCAGGGGTCTAACCTCCGCCATCGGGAACAACTCTGCCATCGCCATTGAGACAAGAAATCTGTCGATCCAGGATTGCTGTCCTCCAGAGCTCCTCCACGTGAAGAGACAGGACAAAGGTGGCATGTCAACCAGCCCCTGTTCCGCCACAAAGCCCACAAACACCTCAGAGCCCTGGTCCAATCCCCCTCGGCCACCTGGTTTGTCTTCTACCAGCAGAGTAACATTGAAATCACCACCAACCAACCAAGGTATCCCCTGAAAAGCTGCTGCGACCTGGCTCAGATCTTCCCACAAAACCTACCTTCTCCGACACTCTGTCGGGCCATAGACTGAGGAAAGGAGCATACATGTGTTATCTCGGCGTCTCTGAAGTTTGATAGTGACAACATGGGACCCAACCAACGAGTCCAACAAGGAGAACTCATCATCCTTCCACCCCACAGTAATTCCCCCCGCACTTCCATCCGTGTCCAAGGCCAAGAAACCCCCAGAATCTCCTCCCCCCACCTCCCTCCACAACCTTCCATCACAGCTCCCCCACTCGTCTCGTGGAGAAAGATCACATCAGGCCCCCATCTTTGAATATACCCCCGCAAAGCCACCCGCCTCGATGGGTCATTCAGACCCCTCACATTCCACGATAGGACCTTGGTCATGAAGACCTTTGGGAACCTCCTCCTTGCGTCAACCGCCTAAACCCCATCACCGCGGCCACTCCATCCTCCTCCTACTCTTCCATCAACAAACGCTAACCACGCGAGCTCCCCTCACAGCCACCCTCCGACCCTCCTCGCCCCACATCCTCCACACCGTCTGCAGCTAGCACCTGCGTGTCCCCCCAGCATCATGACCTCCCCCACAGGCAGCCCAGTCACCGCACCAGCCCTCTGCATCGTCGCCACATCCTCCAAACTTCCGGCGTCACCACCAGCTCCTGCCGCCCGCCGCCCCTCCACCACCGCAGTGGACCCCGGAACAGACATCACCTCATCATCGCCCCCAGCTAGGTCCGCCGTAGACATCGCGTCTCCTCCTCCAGAGAGCAGAGCGACGACCAGCTTCGCCTGTTTCCAACGCCGGCTGTCCCCAACAACGCTCCCAGCCGAAACCTTCCGAGCTTGCCCCCTACGGTAGAACCATCATGGCCTGTAGATGAGTCGCTGCGAGCCAGACAACCTTCTCTCCCATCACCGCCTGCATCCCTCCTCGCCAATCACACCTCGCCCCACCGCCAGGTCCGGTCTGGCCACGGTGCGTCGCGACCCTCCAGTAATAGCACCCCGCCCTCCATCTTCAGAAAATCGGGGTCGCGGATTTGAGCACACAGGGAGACCCGAACCGACATCAGCTCCCAAGCCCTCATCTCTTGTAATCGAGTCACGCCCACCTGACCCGGGTCCACCACGAGCGCCTCCCACGTAACCGAGGCCACCTCAGCGCCACAGTCGCACCCGTAATCAGCAGGGTCGCTCAACTTCAGCGCCGCAGACACCTTCGACCCCTTCGCAAGATCCACACCGGCCTCCCGCATCCCCGCCCCTTCATCTGCCACTGACTGTGCCATGGGGATCGTAACAGCTACACGATCCCTGCCGCAATCCACGTCGCAACCCTCGGCCTTCCCAAAAGCAGCCTGTCCCTCCACCGCCCGCCCGCCACCACCGCCTCGAAGCACCGCCGCCACTTCGCCAACCACCGCCTCAGCAAAAGACCTAGGGCTCCCGGATCCCCACGAGATGTGGATCAGCCAGGAAAAGCTCCCCCACCTGAGCACCAACCTCTCCACAAGCTGTTGTCCCGGCCTCATCTCCACCCAGGCTTCGATACGTGACAGATCGTTTGACTTCAGGCCCAGGCCTTCGCAGCTCCACAGCCTCGCAAAAGGGGCAACCACCGCCGCCACCACCTCCACCGTGCGGAGGAAGAGGGGAACCCCCACAACCAGCACCTTCTGTCTCTCACCAGTCGGCGGTCTCTCTACCAGAGCGCCATCCGACCTCACCAGCCATCAACACCGCACCACTCCTTGGCCACACTGCAGCACCTTGAAGACCAGCCGCCGTAGCTCCTCCCAACCAAGCCCCAGTATCACCAACTGCCCACTTCCAAGGGAGGCCACCCCAAAAGGTCCCCCACCAGACCCCAAGAAGGCGGTGACCGCCCTTCTCAGAGCCCCACCTCCCCCTCCAAAACCACCGCTACCAACGCCGACGCCAGCCTCCCTTCCAACGCTCCAAACTCCTCCGACCACGGTGCCTCGACCTCCACGAGGGGCGCCCCCTCCGGAGGGGACGAAGGTGTCCCTTCCCTCCTCAAAGAGACCATTCCACCCGATCCTCGGAGCCCGCAACTCGACCTCCGATTCCCTAGAACGCCACAACGCAAGCACCGCACTGGGTCCCTGCAATCCGCCACCACATGCCCCCTCCCGAGGCATTTGAAGCATCTCACCGGCTCCGCTCCCCTCCGCGATTTCCTGCTCACCACCGTCCAGCCAGGGCCTCCTCTCCCCACCCTATCCGTCAATCTCCCGGTCGGCAGTCTCCTCGTTGCCAGGCTTCTTACCTCCCGACTCATTGTTATGGAGCCTAAAGCAATGGACAAAATCTCGATCCCTTTGAGGCTTATCGCTTGTGTGTGACAACTTCTTTGAGGCTTGTCTTTAACATGCTACAACACAATAGGTTGTTTCGATAGACAACTTGGCTTCCATGCCGTAAACTAAGCTAAACAGTGTTTGTCCTGTGAAAGTCCTTCAGCAACTCCTATATCCCCAAAGCACATCCGACAACTCGACAGCCCATCTCCCTTTGGCTAAATCCAGTTGGCATTTTAATGCTGAGATGATGGTGTAGTTGGTAACTTCCACTTGTCTGTTCGCCTAGGGATGCCCCACAAATGTGAACCATAGGCGGATATCCTAGCTGGTGCAAAATTCTTCGAAATTTTTGCAGGCGAACTAGGTGTTATTGTCTGTGACAATGTAATGGGGTATCCCATATCAAGTTATAATGCTTTTGCGGATGAAGGATATAACTCTATTAGTTGTTGGGCTTCCCATGGCCTCAACTTTGACCCATTTGGAGAAGTAATCGACAACCACTAGTATGAATCATTTCCAAGCCAAGGCTGGCGGGAAAGGGCCAACGAAGTCCATGCCTCATTTTACAAAGGGGATAGACGACATCATAGGCACTAACTTTTCAGGCAGCAAGTGGTGAAGGGTAGCGAACCTCTAGCACTTGTCACACTTGCGCACGAAGTCCTTGCAATGCTACTTCATCTGGGGCCATAAGTAGCCCTCCTAGAATAGTCGAGCCAGCAGTGCCTCATACCCTTCGTGATTTCCGCACACGCCTCCGTGGGCTTTCCGAAGGGCTTGGGTTGCTTCTTCTGGTGTTACGCAGTGCAATAGGGGGGTGGAATACCCCCACTTGTATAGCTGTTCCTCTATCAAGGTGTACCTTGAGGTTTTCAGGCGGAAGGCCCCGGGCTACGGTTCCCTTGGGGGTAGCTCTCCAGAGTTCAGATAGGTGATGATAGGCGTCATCCAAGAGATTGACTATTCTATCGTGAATGTATAGGGAGTAAGGATAGTTGGCTCTTTTAGGATCTGGAGACAGATATCTTCCTCTTGTCTCGAAGGGATGGCTACAGTGAGTTTGGCCAGCATGTCCGCTAGGGGGTTGTCTACTCTAAGAACTCGCTTGATCGAAATGGTCCTAATGTCCACCAGCTCCTCTTTGACCTTGTCAGCATACAAGATCATGTTTGGATCTCGACTTGGTATTCGCCATTTATTTGGTTGGCAACCAGCTGGGAGTCTGTGTAAATCTCTAGCGAGGTGACTCCTGTGGATTGGGCTACCTGAATGCTTGCCATCATTGCTCGTACTCTGCTTGGTTACTGGACACAGGGAAGTCTAATTTAATGGCGTACTTATGGGTAACACCGTCTAGGGCAGTCAAAGATATCCCGACCCCAGACTCAGCTATCATAGACGAGCCATCAATGTACAGTTGGTAGGGGTGCATGAGGGAGGCATTGGGGTCGTGAATTCTACCACAAAATCCACCAGGACTTATCCTTTGATGGATCTCCTTGGTTGGTACTTGACATTGAATTCCGCCAACTCCATAGCCCATTTGATCTGTCGTGCAGATCCCGAGGGTTTATGTAGCATTCACCGCAGGGGGTAGTTTGACAGGACCATTATAGTGTGGACTTGGAAGTTTGGGTGTAGCTTCCTAGTTGCGGTGACCAGAGCTTGCCCTAGTTTCTCGACAACCGTATATTTAACTTCTATGCCTTGATAGGTTTTGCTGACGAAGTATACGAGTCACTGTGTCCCCCCTACTCGCCGACTAGAATGGCACTGACAGTAGACACAAACACCGTCAGGTGTAGTGAAAGGATCTCCCCGGGTTGGGGAGCCATTTAGACGAGGGTACTTCAAAGCATGATTTTGACTTCCTCTAAGGTCTTCTAGCAGTGAGGAGTTCAGTAGGCGACAATACAGCCTTTGCCCCTTTTTATGCACTCGAAGAAGGGGAAGCATTTGTTAGAAGATCAAAATAAGAATCAACCTAACAAGGCATCCAGGAAGGACCTGTGGTATTGTCTGCTACAAGAGTCCACTAGGGTGTCCACCCTTGGTAGGGGGAACTCATCCATTGGGCGAGCTCCATTGAGGTTGGTGAAGTCTACGTACATGCGCCATTGGCCATTGGCTTTCTTCACCATCACCACATTTCAAAGCCATACCAGGTACAGGGATTCTTCGACGAATCATGCTTTCAGAAGCTTTTGAACTTTGGCTTTAGCCGCCTGCCATTGCTCGGCTGATTTGTGTTGACGCACCTGCTTGACTGCGCGAGTGCCCATCTGGATGTTGAGACGATGCTAGATCAGGGACAAGTCCACAGTGGACAAGTCATTGGTGGACCAAGAGAAAATGTCTGTAACGACCTGATTCCCGAGTCCCTACGAGACATGAGAACCGGACCGACTCGACTAATCCCAAGACCTAGTCGTCCAACGAGGAAGTAACCAAAAGAGTAGTAAAATAGACCACATTCAGCATGAATATAACTAACAGTAACAAAATACAGCAGTAAGAAAAGGAACTACTACAGTATATACCACCACAACAGTAGAACAACAGTTATAACATAACATGAAACTACAAGTAAAGAAGTACAGAGAGTAACAAGAACTACTCACTTCAGTGGAACAAAACAGGTACAAAAAGAACTGCGGTAACTCTACTGGACCCTACTCGGCCCAGCGTCCTCTGCAGCCGCTGGCCCTGGCTGCTTAACACCTGGTCCTGAAAAGTAACGAGTGTAACACGTCAGCGAAACACTGAGTAGAATGGCAATGAAAAACTAAAGAAGCAGTAGAGTGTACAGTGACTATTATATATTTACATCCTTTATTTGCGTCTTTCTGTTATTTCACGATTTATTTATTTCTCAGATCCTTCACTTGATCTCGAATGTTCCTCGTGGGAACAATCTTGATTGCAGTCTTTTCCGAAAGGTAGGAGTAACACGTGGTGCTCTCCTGGCCGGGAGAGTCCCCCGTGGTGATCCTACTCTCAGTCAACCACCCCAAGGTCGCTGACAGACGTAACGGTAACTACGGCACGCGCGATAAACACACGGGTAGCTACCCCGCACTGGCACGCGGTCAGTCGTTTCTGTTAACATGTGCGCCCAAAGCACAGCACGGAACCAGTATAGGGCAGAGCCCTCTCATTAACAGGGGTCCAACCCCTCCACAGTCCACGCACCCTCGCCTGACTACCCTGGTTTTCCCAGTGGGCCTAACAAGTCGGTCTAGGAGGCTAGCAGAACCCCGGGGCCCGTGGGGTAGCTAGTGCTCTCCCTACACTAGTAGCTCTCCTCGGTACTGCGTACGCGAGGGCCAGCAAGTCAGTGTACAGTGGCCAAACCCACCCTGGTCTCAACCTGAGGGCGGCAAGCTCCCCTTTACACTAAGAGGTAATGTGTGCTCTCTTTGGTACCACGTACCCAAGAGACAACACACTTCCACGTTTCACTTTCTCAGTTCCATTCTATTCTCTTTCCAGGAGTTCTACTCCTAATTCCTCGTAGGGTTCGTATTCTTTTTGTTTGGCCATTGTAGGTTTCACTGTTCCAGTCTTACGTTCATACAACCCATGTTCTCAATCATATTTATTCATTCATAACAGGCAGCTATTAATTCCATTCTACTTTTCCAAGACTGCAATATATATATATATATATTCCACTAGTTTTCCAGTCCTAAGATTCATGCCGTACCCTAGGATCTATCATTCAATCTAGTTTTCCAGTCCTACGATTCATGCAATACCCTAGGATCTATCATTCAATCTAGTTTCTCAGTCCTAGGGTTCATGCAATACCCTAGACTCTATTAATTGTTCTACAATTGTAACAAATTTTGTTAAATAAATTAAAAGCCACTCTACCAGCTATAACGAGAGTACTGGGGGCGTGGTCGGAAATCCCGCGCGCCTCCGCAATCTCCAAGACTGCAATGGAACGGGGTCCTAACACAAGGATCAAACACAAGGAGTTTCTTAGAATGGTATATAATTACTGTAAACGGGTAGAGGATTTTATTCCGGAAAGAACGCAACTCAAAACGCGGAAAACGGACTCCAAACAGGTCAAAAACGACGAAACTGCCCAAAATCAGACGTCTGGAACCTCTTCCAGGCGTCTTAAAATGTGGGTTAGAGCGTACCTTCGTTTTGTGTAGTCCCTCAGATGTCCAGAAGCCTGCAGGGGAGTCTAGCTTAGTTCCCAGACGTCCGATGGTCACCCCGGACGTCTGGAAGTCCTTCCCGTCGCTTGGCACTACGGCCAGACGTCCGACTCACGTGGGATGGCGAGCCCTTGCGCCCTCCCGAGTAGAACCTGCATGTACCCACACCTATTGTCAGTCTGACGAGTCGCAGACGAAGGCACGGTGGACGGCCGCATGGCCGTACACGCGAAAAAGGAAGAAGATAGAAATATCTTACCATCCAGACGTCTGGACAGTCCTCCAGACGTCTTCACCGTCGTCTGGTTGGAAGCCCAGATGTCTGATTCTAGAAAAACTTCCAGAATCAGAGCTCGACTCGTTCTCCGCCCGCGACGCACGGCCGCGCCACGCCCCGTCCGCTTGCTGCTC
Organism: Thalassia testudinum; assembly: GCA_037157565.1. Classification (NCBI taxonomy): domain Eukaryota; kingdom Viridiplantae; phylum Streptophyta; class Magnoliopsida; order Alismatales; family Hydrocharitaceae; genus Thalassia; species Thalassia testudinum. The sequence goes on from JAZHRO010000061.1 coordinate 3,788,886, forward strand.
GAGCTGCAGCAGCCCCTCCGCGACACTCCACGCCCGCTGCTCCCCCGCTGGCCGGCTCTAGCTGCCCCGGCAAGCTCGAGCCCTCACGGTCGAGCGTCTCCTCCCTCGCGCAACACCTCCTGCCTCACGCTTGAAGCGGCCGCTGCTGCCGCCGCTCACTCGCACTCTCGCACCGGCTGGGAGAAGAAGAAGAGGGACACGGAGGAGATGAGGGTGAGGGAGAGGGCAAGGGGCCTTTTAAGGCCACGCGGGGAGAGAGAGAGAGAGAGAAGCACCGCGCCCTGCAGGAGGAGAGAGGGAAAAAAGAGGGAAGGGAGCGGCGGGTGCAGGTCTGCGCGCGCATGCGCGCAGACGCAACCCCGTACGCCGCAAAAATTAAATACCAGATGTCTGGTCAGACATCTGGGCCACTTCCCAGACGTCTTAAAAACCGTCTTGAGGCCGCGTTCGTAATAATGTTTGCGTTGGCCTAAAGAAGGAGGAGCAACCCCTGTACCTTGGAGGGATCAAGGTCCGCTCCAACCCGGACGAGCTTAGTAGTGTCGTTTGGATACATTTGTATGGCCATGGCTGAAGAGCTTGGTTGTAATGACAAAGTCGCTGGCGAATCAATGGGAATTATTTCTTGCTGGATTGCCTTGACTTGGTTTCTTTTCTTTCCCCATTTCTATGGCCTGGGGGGCATTGGCTCCATGGACCGCTCTAGCTCAATCCTGAGGAGCTTGCTCCCGGTTGCCTGATCCTCGCGTACTATTCCTACTCCACTTGGAAATTGGAAAAGCACAAATTGGAAGTATGACAAGGGGATTAGGTGGAAGGCGTGGGTAGTTGGGCGACCAAGGATGCCATCTCATGTCACCGTCAATCTAGCCACTATAAACGTGGCCATCCGGTTGAGGTGCCTATCCCCATCACAGACGAACAAGAGGAGGCTGATTTCTCCTATGGCATCACCTTGATGTTGTCGAATCCTACAACTGGGTGAGTTGACAGAGAGAGGTGCTCTTCTGCAAAACCTACATGGAGTAGCGTTTTGGAGAAGAGGATGTCAACAGCACTACCGTCCCCAAGAAGCGGGGTTGCTTTTGTCCTACTAGTAGGAGTCACCAACAGCGGGTCAGTGTGTTATGCCAGATTTGGCAAGGAGGCAAATAGTCTGGAGGCCGCCTGCTTAACGGGGCCTCTCTTGCCCCACTAGAGGGTGGGGAACGCACTAGGGGCTACCTACCCAGAGGGGTTGAGTTGTTGATCCGGGGTGACATTGACCCCGAAAGTCACTTCAACCTCTACGATCGCGAAGGGCGGGTGGTGAGTGTTTTGGGGTAATCCAGGCATGGTCGTCAGGAGCTAGCGATGGTACTTAGCCGAGGAGAGTAGGGGGGATACCGCCTATTCAAGGCGGCGAACTACAGCGTTGTTGACCCCACGGAACTGCTGAACCTTTTCCTTGTGATAGTCTTCTAGACCCTTCATGGGCCATTTGCCCTTATCCTGGCCCTCGTTCCGCCTGACGAAGTAGGCTGGATTTCCATTCCGGATTTGGGACTCGATCTAGTCTCGCAGGTCTCAACAATCTTTAGCAGTGTGCCCCCGGGCCTTATGATATTTGCAATAGGGCTTGGAGTTGACCTTCTTCATCGACTTGGGCAGGGGTAGTAGGTCTTTGTCTGTAAACAATACTTCCGCCAACACGTCCACTTGATTTACGGCAAGGGGAGTGTATTCTTCGAAATAATCCCACCTAGGTTGGTGGGGTCCACCGTTTCGACCCTTAGTTGGCCGATCATTCCTCCGCTCAGGGAAGCTAGCTTTTCTCTTGTTGAAGTGGCTGCCTCTGCAGATGGAGACCGGGGCAGGATCTACTGACGCCTGCTTCTCCTCAACCGAGTTATTATTTGCGGTGGCCATGTCATCATTTATTGATGGCATGGCCGCATTGGACTTTTTTTGTTGTTTCCTTGTTGGCGCCAAATCCTTAAGCAGGTCAGGTCCTCTATACCCACCTTTTTCCCAACCTTTTCAAGTGTAAGTAGGTCGAATTTTCGGACCCACCTGTATCTGAGTCTTTCTGAGTTGGATCATTCTTATTGGGTTTTTTGCGAAATTTTAAGTCCAAGAGCCTTTTTTTTATCCCTCATCACATTTGCACCTCATATTGATGGGTTTTTTATATTATCATGGGTTGGCATATGAGATTTGTGATGACGAATGTCATATTTAGGGTTGTGATTATCAATATTAATGGTACATGAGTTTCTTTATTTTCATTCTTATTACAAACCTTTACGTGGATTCTCTTGATGAAACTTTCATGCCCGTTCTTCTTAAGCGTTTCCCTACCGCGCTAGTTTTCTCCGAAAGTTGAAGAGCTTACTACATCAGCACCTTTTCTTTAGTAATTTCTTCGTTGGTTAATGCAGGTTTTAGTAATTTTATAAAAGTAATAATACGTGAATAACATGACTTTTTTCTTTAATAATTTTCCTTCACTTAAGAGTAAGCTTTATTTTACATGGATGAGCATCAAGGCCTTACATGTTGTCAAAAAGTAGGAAAATATACATACTCACTTAAAAAGTAATGTGAGGAAATTTGTGGATATTATTTTTATGATTCACATAGTGTTATGAAAATAGGTCTATTTGATAGTTGATATTTAATGTAAAAAAATAAAATAATTTAAGATTTGTTACGTGATGAATTCTCACTACATTCAAAAAAATCAACACATCACTTTAACCTAAATGTACAAGTGATAAATAACTTTACACCGGTAACAAATTATTTTGCGTGATTTCACACTGGTGGAAAAGATTTTATACCGATAATAAATTATTCTAAGGTATCTTTATACTGGTGAAATCCCATTTTACATCGATGCAAAATTATTGCAAGGGTGGTTTCACCTGTGAAAAATGATTTTGTACCTATGTAAAGTGATTTTACACCCATGCAAAGTTACTTTGATCTATGGGTTTAAGATTTACGGTTTAAAGTTTAGGTTTATGGAAATTAATTCCACGTATGATAAGTGATTTTTTACTTAAATGGTGACTTTTCATCTTAGGGTTTAGGGTTTAGGATTTAGGATTTAAGATTTAACAAAAATAAATACTAAACCTTAAATCCTAAGATGGAAAAATCACATTTTAAGTGTAAAATCACTTCTCATAGGTGAAGAAACAATTGCAATTTAATTTTGCACCAGTGCAATCTTACTTTGCACCGCAGGTGAAGAAACACTTGAATTTAATTTTACACCGGAGCAATCTTACTTTGCGGCAGTGCAAAGTAAGAGTACACTGGTGCAAAGTAGTCCAAAGTAAGATTACACCAGTGTAAAGTAGTTTAAAGTAAGATTGCATCGGAAATTGCACCGGTGCAAGGTAGTTTAAAGTAAGATTGCATCGGTGCAATCTTACTTTACATCTATGTAAAATTATTTTGAAAATGAAAAGTGATTCTGATAGTAATTTGAGTGGTTTGCACCCGTACAAAAGTGATTTGTTGTTGGTTTTAACAGTGGTGGACCCCACCATATGTCAGTATTTTTTTTACATAAAAAAGAGATATATCAAGTGAAAATCATGTTATACTACTGTATATCAATTTTTACCTCAATTTTTATGTTCCCCAACCAATGTTCTTACATGTTTTAAGGATGTGGTTAGCAATATGTTAATTAAAAATTTCTTTGTTTTTACTTAATTATGGGGATGCATTTCTCAGTATGTTTGCACACTTATTTCAACTACACGTTCAGCAAGGAGCAATGGACACATTTATCAACAGTGGCAGGGACAATCTCGTGGTATTTCTCTTCCAAATGGACATGGATAGGACTTAGGTTGCATCTTCGCATTTGCCTCCAAAAGGTGGCTATTTGAATAATTTTCATATTTTTCTCTTGCGATTTATTATAGATTTGCTTGATGTAATAGAAATTTATTGTCGATATCACTTATAATCATAGATAGAAAAAATTTTCCACGAGGTTGTGGACCATTTTATTTCTTTTTCTCATGCTTATCGTATAAAGGGAGAAAAAAGGTTCTTTGCTTATCAATGTCTTGTCCTAGGTAGGCACATGGATATAATGGAGAAGCATCTCCAACAGTTAATGTTTTCTTACCTTTGTTATAGTAACCCATCCTTCACGAAGCAGTCTATCTCAATTGAAGAAGGTGACATGGGTAGACTTGGCTTCCCTTAATCTCTATTGTTATTTTCAATTGCAATTATCGCCTCCTCACAAGTAGTAGTCTAGTCAATTCTATGTTTCCATCTACAAGTCTGGTAAGTTTTTGTCAACATTTTTACAAGAGGAGATTCTAGAAGTTTGTTAAGAACGTTTTCACAAAAAAATGATAATTGATGAAATTATGTTGTGTAGCATAAATCGTGGTAGAAAAATGTTCGAATCAACAAATGATCAGATAATCAGATATGCACGCATCAAATATCTAACTCGTTAAAAAATGCATCCCATTCATCTACATAAAAATCAAATCACAAATGAATCACATAAATAAATGTTATCTCCACATGGGGTCAAATAAGTGCAAATGGGTTCACTATCTAAACATAAGGATGACAATGCTAATAGGAGATTCAAATAAAAAAAATTGAAATACTAAAATCAAAGCAAACACATTGAGTCAAAACCAAAACGTAGTCATAGTGAGCACGAGTGGGGTTGCGAATGCAGTGTGAGGCATGCATGCTGTCATTGTCCACGCTAACAAAGGCAATGAGGATGGACTTGAAGCGATGCGGAGTTACAGTGGGAAGGTCGTTGAGCGGAGAAGCGCAATGTGGAGCCACGCACTGTCATCGCATGGCCGAAGGAGGTGGAGGTACACGGTTGCAGTCGAAGATGAAGTCATGCTGAACGCAGTTGGCGGTGTGTGGTGTTGATGTTGAGGAAGAAGGCGTGAGCGTAGTCAACGCGATGATGGTCGTGGTCGGTCGCAGTAGAATGTCGAGGGTGGAGTGTAGTGGTGGCTTGCTTGTTGAAGAGGAGAGCGGGCGTTCATGGTCATCGGGGAAAGGGAAGATGATCCACGCACTGTCAGTGGCAAGGGCAGTGGATGCAATTGCAGGTGGAGAAGTCTACATCGGGGTCGCTGTTAGCAAGATCGAGAGAGTGGGGGGCGCATTGGTTGGTCACTGTAGCTGCAACCAATGGGAGGTTGAGAGAAGAAGGAAGGGATGCTTTGACGAATGGGTATGGGGTCCCTTTTATAGTTGAGGATATAGGGGCAAAAGAGGTGCTTTACATCTTTAAACTTTTAATACAGGTCTTTAGTGACGAATACGTGCGTCGCCATAGCTAAACATCGCTGAAGCCGCACCTTCGATCTTAGCTACTCGCTGCTGATCCGAGTGTCCACACGTTGCCACATCATTACCTATTCGCCTTAAAGTGTTGCACCGCTTACCTTAATCGTGGTCGTTCGATCAAGATTAGACAGCCCAGATCGTGCCACTGCTGCTTCCACTTCTCGCGTTAAGAGGTGACGCAGCGCTCTCATTGACATTCAATCAACAATCAACGATTCAGATCATGCTTGCACGCGCCTTCAGATTGTGCTTCATTGTGTCAGATCGCACGTGCAATTTGGCGTCAGATCACCTATGCTCGCACTTGCCCATCCGCGCTACCACGTCGCCACCTCCATCGTTGCTCATCGCCGATCGAACGAATGAATTTCATCCATGCGTCTTCGCAATGAATTGAAGCTATGCGCGGCGATTCGATCCCTCGCCAGCGCTTTCAGAGCGTGAATGAGAATCGATGCGCTACATGGCTTCTAGTGTTGAGTTTTTTTTATTTTAAGCACGCTTACTCTTGACCATTGGATCTCAATCCAACGGTCAATATCTAATGGAGGGGATGAAGAAGGAGGAGGGCGGTGGCTGTGGGTGGCTTAGATGATACCACGTGGCACCATTTAGGCCATCCATCTTTAAATGCTCATAGGTGGTGCCATGAGTGTCAGATTGAGTTGATTTTCATGTTGTTGGGCTGCAATCGTCAATCTGAACTCATCCGTGAAGTTGGATTTGCCATCTAAAATCTGAATTTTCACCACCTTCCCCCTTTGCCTTTTATCTTTCTCAGACTGCATTTAATACCATAGAAGTCCAATCGAGTCAATTTCGAAGGCGTTGGACTCTGATCATCGCCCTAATCAGATATGTACGGTTGGATCTTTATTTTGAGGCCCCGAAATGATGTTGCTCTGCCCCTTGCCATAATAAGAGGTGAATTACTATACAATTTGTACAAATTAACCTAAATACATGATGATACATATTATGCAATATTTATAATGCATGACGCTTGTGTGACACGATGAACATATATACATAGACATTTTAGGGCAATTAGATGTGTGCTCATCATCAACCTTTTTAAAACACAACACAAAAAAAATCCCTAGTAGTAAAGAAGAGCTTTTACTCGATCTCTCTCCCTCTCTCTCATTCTTTAAAAAGCTCTCATGCTTTTGTGCTCTCCCCAATGTTTAACTTTCAAAACACATCATTTTCCATGTCCCATGAAAACTCAATTTGGAAATTTTACTTTTGAGGTATAAGAAAAGTGGTTGTAAGAGGTTGCATCACCTTTATTTAAGTGGTGCAATAGTGATTAACTAGCCTTTGCGTCATCAGAAAAATCATAAGTTGAGCGGCTTAGGTAATGGTTTTATCTGAAAGAGTTTCCATTATAAATTTAGATGTACTTGTCTTATTTTATCGTTTGATTAACCTTTATATAGTACACTATTCACCCCAATTTAGACTTCTAGATCATATAGGCACTTTTAGTTTCGAGGTGAAATATCCAATTAAATATTTGAATCTTTAATTTGGATCAGTAATCAACCTACCAATCAAATTCGACTATCTCCATTTTAGGACATTTATTTGTCAAGATTACAAATTCTTTGATTTTGATGATAAAGTGTTGGTGCTAGAGCACCACGATCATTTGTTTTGATGATAACAAAACACGTGTTAGTTAACATTTGCAATTTGAGTCCTAGATTTCAGGTCAATTGCAAATGAAGACGTGTTTAGACGGAACTCGAGCTCGCATCCAGGACGGATTGGAGGAGCTTGACGGAAAACAGAGGAGGTTCGCGTGGAGCGAAAGATTGGAGATGGAAGACAAGAAGAATAGGATAGATTCTTTTTTATCCTTTCATATATCTCTTGTATTTATTTTCTTGCTCTTTATTTTCCTTAGACATTATGTTAAAGAGCCTCAAAGAACCCTAACAGTAGTCCTAGGAATACCTGCACAACCCTAGGATACGTAGGTTTTCTGTAGAACACTTAGAAAACCAATATAGGGTTAAAACTGACTTTCCAGACGTCTAATTCACGAATCAGACGTCTGATAAAGGATTTTAAGACGTCTGACTGTTGTTTCAGACGTCTGATAACTGTTAGGCTGGACATAGTTAGTTCTGTCTGATGAATTCAGACGTCCAAACCTTATACCAGACGTCTTAGGAGACGTCTGATGACTTTGCCAGACGTCCAGTTAGTGGACCGTTGGCTGGCTTAGAAGACACTCAAGAATATGACCGTTAGAGCCTTATCAGACGTCCATAGGACTTCACAGACGTCTGATAAATGACCGTTTTGCCTCGGCTGACCCAAAATCTCTTCTCAGAGATTTTCTAGCCGTTGCAACGTTTGGAAATCAATTCCCACGGTAAAAGTAGGTTTCCAGACGTCCAGACTTAGTGCCAGACGTCCTCTATGTCGTCTGATGGACTTGTACAAAAACCCTGTTTAGATCTGATTCAAGTCAGGGAGAAACCCACATAGAATCAGACGTCTGACCTTGGAATCAGACGTCTTAAAGTGGCCTTCCAGACGTCTGATGCCAGAGTTAGACGTCTGATAACCCTGTGAAGTGTAATCATTGTCCTGATTTCGGCCTGATTCTCTTGGGCTTTGCACCCAACGGCTATGGAAGCTTTTCCAAGCCTTCCAAAGCCTTCCTAAGGCCTCTATAAATAGAGGGGAACCTTTGTAACACAAAAGACAAGAAGAGAAACACAAGATATACACTAAGAGAAACAAGAGACACACCTAAGCAACTTAGTTCCACTCTTTTGTGTCCAATTGAGGCCCTTGCTCTCTAAGCTCAAGCTCCATCATCTTGAGAGCATCAAGCCTTCGCGCGCCCGCTCTCCCGCTGTTGATAACGAGAGCGACGTAGCGCCGTCGCGTGGCACACGCACCGCGTCATCATCGACGCACTCCTTGCAAAGGGGAGTTTCCTATTTCCTATAGAAGCTAGGTTTAATTTGGTTGGCTCTATAGGACTTTTGTTTATTCTATCTTTGTATTTTGGTTGGGTATTCGCTTTGCGAATTTCCGTCTCCTTCGTGGGACAAAATCCTTCTCGTGGAGAGAAGGGGTTGAGGAACGCTACCCTCGTACTTGTAGCGTGGTTGTATTGAGGTTGAATCACCCTCGTTCAAAGTGATTCGGTTAGTGGATTTGATCAACTTGGTTGATCGGAAAATCCTAACTCGAGAGGGTTAGGTGGTGGTTTTCACCCGGTTTGGGTTTCCACCTAAAAATACCTGTGTACATTTTGTGATTGCTTATTTTTTTGTGAGATTGCTTTTTATATTTTTATTTCCGCAATTTTATTACGTCACCCCTCCTGGTAGGGACGAACTTTCAATTGGTATCAGAGCAGGTCTCGCGTAATCGGCGTTACAAACCGGCGAGGATCTAGATCATGGAGGGAAGCATAGCCGCAGTCAGAATCTCCGAAGGGCAATCCACCGTCCGACCACCCTATTTCGACGGGAGGGACTTCGGATATTGGAAGTTGAGGATGAAGACGTGGCTTCAAGCCACGGACTTCGCTCTATGGGGATGTTGCGAAACCCCATACGAGATCCCGAAGCGACCCCAAGGAGGCTACTCGCAGCTGCAGATTCAAGATCTCTCACTCAACGCAAAGGCAATGAATGCCTTGTATTGCGCGTTGAGTCTGGAAGAGTTCGAGAAAATCCAAGAGTGCACCACCGCCCACGAGATATGGAGGAGGTTGGAAGGCACTCATGAGGATTCCAGCTCGGAGGAAGAAGAAGAAGAAAAAGAAGAAGAAACCACTTGCTTTGGTTTCATGGCAATCGGAGAAAGCGACAACGACAACGAAAGCGACTTCGATAATGAGGTAAACCTAGATTTACAAGAAGCCTTTAATGAACTTTTTGAGATTAGTAAATCACTTAGGGTAGAAAATAAAAGCATTAAAAAGAACCTTAGTTTTCTTAGAAATGAAAATGATAGGTTAGAAAAACAACTCAAGGATATAGAGACTAGTCCTAAGGATAATAACCTGTTATTAGAAAATCAAGACCTCATCAATGAAAATAATAAGTTGATTGAGGAAAATGATAGTCTTAAGTTAGAAATTTCTGATTTAAAGACTAAAATGAACATTATAGAAAAAGAAATTGCATGTCTTAGGGAAAATTCTAACAAACTAATCAACAAAGTAGATGATTTTTATAGCCCTAAGGTTGAGACAGGATCTCCATCAAGGAGACCTTCTAACAAATCCGGATCCAAGCTCACTTGGATACCGAAGAAAAAATTAGAATCTTGTTTTGTAGGGTTCAGGGATGACTACAACATAAAGGACTGGACCTACAAGCTCAAGGCTGGTCAACTTAAGTTGGGAGAACCAATGAGTAGACCAAGGAGGAGAAGAAGAAGACCGACGAGACGGCGAACAAACGACGGACCCGCCGCACGTCGACCACCAGATTGGAGACCGGCGCCGATGCCCGGGCCTCCAAGCTACGGATGGGAGCCCCATCCGATGTGGCATCCACCACCACCATTCGGGCCATTTTATTGGCCATGGTAGGTGAGGTAAAAATTCTTAACCCTATCTTATTATCATAAGCATTTAGATAGGGGGAGTTAAAAAAATGATGAGCTAATTGTCAATTTTTAAGGGGGAGAAATAAGGTAGCTAAATTTCCTTTAGTAAGGGGGAGAAAACTAATAGCTATCTTGTTGTTACAAAAAGGGGAGAACATTACCTTTGTTAAAAATAAATAGAAGAGCATGTTTTAAGGGGCAGTAATATAAAATCAATCAAACCTTTTTGATAATGTCAAAAAGGGGGAGGATTTTTATGCATTATTATTTACGGTTTTGTCATCATCAAAAAGGGGGAGATTGTTGGTGCTAGAGCACCACGATCATTTGTTTTGATGATAACAAAACACGTGTTAGTTAACATTTGCAATTTGAGTCCTAGATTTCAGGTCAATTGCAAATGAAGACGTGTTTAGACGGAACTCGAGCTCGCATCCAGGACGGATTGGAGGAGCTTGACGGAAAACAGAGGAGGTTCGCGTGGAGCGAAAGATTGGAGATGGAAGACAAGAAGAATAGGATAGATTCTTTTTTATCCTTTCATATATCTCTTGTATTTATTTTCTTGCTCTTTATTTTCCTTAGACATTATGTTAAAGAGCCTCAAAGAACCCTAACAGTAGTCCTAGGAATACCTGCACAACCCTAGGATACGTAGGTTTTCTGTAGAACACTTAGAAAACCAATATAGGGTTAAAACTGACTTTCCAGACGTCTAATTCACGAATCAGACGTCTGATAAAGGATTTTAAGACGTCTGACTGTTGTTTCAGACGTCTGATAACTGTTAGGCTGGACATAGTTAGTTCTGTCTGATGAATTCAGACGTCCAGACCTTATACCAGACGTCTTAGGAGACGTCTGATGACTTTGCCAGACGTCCAGTTAGTGGACCGTTGGCTGGCTTAGAAGACACTCAAGAATATGACCGTTAGAGCCTTATCAGACGTCCATAGGACTTCACAGACGTCTGATAAATGACCGTTTTGCCTCGGCTGACCCAAAATCTCTTCTCAGAGATTTTCTAGCCGTTGCAACGTTTGGAAATCAATTCCCACGGTAAAAGTAGGTTTCCAGACGTCCAGACTTAGTGCCAGACGTCCTCTATGTCGTCTGATGGACTTGTACAAAAACCCTGTTTAGATCTGATTCAAGTCAGGGAGAAACCCGCATAGAATCAGACGTCTGACCTTGGAATCAGACGTCTTAAAGTGGCCTTCCAGACGTCTGATGCCAGAGTTAGACGTCTGATAACCCTGTGAAGTGTAATCATTGTCCTGATTTCGGCCTGATTCTCTTGGGCTTTGCACCCAACGGCTATGGAAGCTTTTCCAAGCCTTCCAAAGCCTTCCTAAGGCCTCTATAAATAGAGGGGAACCTTTGTAACACAAAAGACAAGAAGAGAAACACAAGATATACACTAAGAGAAACAAGAGACACACCTAAGCAACTTAGTTCCACTCTTTTGTGTCCAATTGAGGCCCTTGCTCTCTAAGCTCAAGCTCCATCATCTTGAGAGCATCAAGCCTTCGCGCGCCCGCTCTCCCGCTGTTGATAACGAGAGCGACGTAGCGCCGTCGCGTGGCACACGCACCGCGTCATCATCGACGCACTCCTTGCAAAGGGGAGTTTCCTATTTCCTATAGAAGCTAGGTTTAATTTGGTTGGCTCTATAGGACTGTTGTTTATTCTATCTTTGTATTTTGGTTGGGTATTCGCTTTGCGAATTCCCGTCTCCTTCGTGGGACAAAATCCTTCTCGTGGAGAGAAGGGGTTGAGGAACGCTACCCTCGTACTTGTAGCGTGGTTGTATTGAGGTTGAATCACCCTCGTTCAAAGTGATTCGGTTAGTGGATTTGATCAACTTGGTTGATCGGAAAATCCTAACTCGAGAGGGTTAGGTGGTGGTTTTCACCCGGTTTGTGTTTCCACCTAAAAATACCTGTGTACATTTTGTGATTGCTTATTTTTTTGTGAGATTACTTTTTATATTTTTATTTCCGCAATTTTATTACGTCACCCCTCCTGGTAGGGACGAACTTTCATAAAGGACCTATCATTGAAGATGGGGACTTTAATGAAGATTCAAAGATTGAAAGTAAATATTAATATGAGGCATTTCACTTCAAAGATTCAAACTCTAACTCTGATTTCGATAAGTTTATTTTTTAAGATGTCTCATTGGAAACTTTGGATATGGGGATAGAAACCAACATTTATTATGGACATTTTACCTTGACGATCACCCACGAGCTAAAATCAACTGTCATAATTTTTCTTTTGAATTGAATGAAGGCCCATTCTTGAAAATAAAATCAAAGAATCTAATGTTGATCTTAGTGATGAATTAAAAATAGATTGGAAGGCAATCATAAAGCCCGCGGGGGAGGATACCATGGAGTTCGAACAACCGTGGGGAATGGAATCTAACCTCACCCCTTGATCAAGCCAAATGTACTTAAAATTGAATCATTTATTCCTAAAATTAATGAAACCAACTTTGATGCGTGGCGTTGTTGTTGGGTTTTTAGCTTGAAAAACACATCAATTTAAAAATTTTGGCTAAAAATTACATAATACGAGACAAGTTGGGTAGAATCAGCAGATATGATGACCTATGGTAAAAAAGAGTGCCTATGAATTTTCTAGAATTTTTGAGGAACTTTAGATAATCATTTGGAAGTTAATGTTTGAATTAGCGCAAATGTTTAGATTTGCCTATATGTCTAACATTGTCAGTAATTTTTGTCATTTTTTTTTCTACAAACTAGATTTGATAAAAAAATTTCAGAACAAATTTCGAGGTAATCCATGGTGTGTAAAAGTTTATAAAATTCTGACTCTGTCAGATTTTAGAGTCTGAATACACCTCTACTCCATTAATTTTTCCTTTTTTTATAGAGAGAGCTAGACTGTACAGTTTACATGCGTGGATTCCCCATTTCAAGGCTTATCTCCAGTAAAAATATCAGACTTTTTGAGCAGTTTTTTTTAAGGTGAAATAATTGTTGCAAAATAGAAAACTAAGAAACGTGAAAATATAGAATGAAAAGCAACTAAACGTGTTTCGAAAATGGGAATCAACTATAGCATGAAATGTGTGTGGGGTTTAGGGTATAAGCACGAGTTTCAATAAGGCTTAGGAGGGTCCTGTGATGGCTAGCTTCCCTTAGGTGGGTCATATCTCAAGAAATACGCCAAAAAGGGCATAGTTCGACTCGAAGATAACACTCCAGGTTATCCTAGGTGCATGTATGGCCTAGGCATAAGGCGTCCTATGTAACATGAGTCCAATCACATGCTCCCTCCTATTGAAATGAAAACTTGCATGTGCCCTCTCCCGTCACTCGACTCTCAAAAACACTTAGCCACTCATCACAATACCAATCACATGCACCATAATGAAAATGAAAACATTCATTCTTATATCAAACTCCAGAGTCATTGACACAAAATCTATGAAGCAAGATAGGGAAAGAGTAAACTATAGAGTCCGAGATGCAGTAACGGCAGTGAAGACGGCTTGCTCCTAGGTTGCGGTGACACGCAGCAACTCCGCCTCGACAATCCTTTTCACGACTGCTCCATGAAGGCTTGAAGATGGAGAATATGGTGGATATAGTGTGTAGGTGGTGGTGGATAGGTGAGGATGAGCTTCGTGCAATGGAGTCGTTAGTCGAGTTGATGAGGAAAAGAAGAGTGTGTAATAGTTGCTGACTGGGTGAAGGAATTGGCAATGGTCTTAGGGGAGTGCGATGTTGGGCACGAGGGTGTCACAGGGGATAAACATGCGTTGATGGTTCTAGAAAAAATGGAAGCGGAAGTGAGGTGTTCTCGATGGAGAGTGAATAAGGAGGTGGAGAAGAGTGGCCGATGGAATGATGATGGGAGCGACAGTGGTTAGAGGAGTGAGGTGTGTATGCAGCTGATGGAGAGTAGGTGTGCGATGGTCGGCGCTCGTGTGAGTGAGGAGGGTGTAGGGCCCGCAAGTTACCAAGGGTTAGTGTTGCGAGCCTCAAGTGAGAAGTGCGAATGTGTGTTCTCATGAGTGAGAGGAAAGTAGGAGCACCTCTGTCGCGAGTGGGTGTGTGTGTTTTGGAATATTCTAGAGAGAGTGAGAGTCTTGTGTCTGCGAGTGGCGCTGTAGGGTATCAAGTAAAGGGAAGAGAGAGAGAGTCATTGCTGCATGGCCTTTGGGATAGTTGTTGCATTGGAATTAAGAGGTTGCATGGAAAAATATCGAGTGTCTAAGTTTTTTTTGTGGGAGAGAGACGGCTGCAAGTTTGAGGGTTTTTTTTTAGTAAAGGGTTATGTATATACTCAAAAAGGTGGCCAACCGACCAAATTACAAGAGTTCAACCCCAAAGGGGTAAGAAAAATAGGAACAACAAACATCAAACATCAAACAATACAATCAAAAGAAATGTTCTTAGCAAGTACCAATGTAGGGTTTGGATCTTCACCATGCTTTCTACCATTTCCTTCCCTCCAAACATACCATATGATAGCAACAAGAACCTTCCAGAAATCCTTGTGATGATCCTGCAAAACTAGATTAGAGAGAGACGGAGCGACCAGAAGTAAGTCAGAATTCGACGCAATGCGACCCTAGACCAAAGGCCAGATGGTAGAGGAATAGCGGCATGAGATGAAAAGGTGGTTCGAGTCTTCATTATCCTCATTGCAAAGAGCACATCTGGGATCAACAGGGATACCCCAAGACGTAAGCCTCAAAGCAATGAGGAGTCTTCCACGAATAGCAACCGAAGTGTAGAAGGACCATTTAAGGGGTATAGAGGTGCACCAAAGATTGGCCCAAAATTGATGTTCTTCACCCTTGGAATGAAGCAACTCCCACACACGTTCAGTAAGCAAAGTGCTCATGGGAGATTTAGGCCATGCCCACCCATACTGATCATGGAAGATTGCTTGTATGTTGTCCCTGATGGTAAGGAGAGACCTCCAGAGTTTGGATTCCATGCTCATCCTTTCTGCAGTAATAAAATCCCCATAACGGGCTTGCATCCAAATGTTAGTTCAACCCCTCATAAATAATGTTTTGATGATTTTACAAAGTAAAAAAAAAGAGATAAAACATAAGCGTAGCATATTTTTCTTTGTAATAACACAATTGCAGATTTCATGGAGTTTTCCAAGTCAGAGGATTAAAAGCGTGAAGACTAGGTAGTATAAGTATTATCATAGGTGATAGGCTTTTATGTAAATTTTCAAATATTGTAATCTTTATTTTATTTGAGTCTAGAAATGTTGTAAAGAGCCCCCAAACATAACTCATAAATAGCTAACTTAGGCTCTCTAGACTTAAGATAAATTAAAAACAAAAACCTAACACTGCGATTCAAATCAGACGTCCATAACAACTGTCAGACGACTGATTTTCAACTTTAAGACGTCTGATCAGTGTTTCAGACGTCTAACTACCTATAGCATTGCCTTTACATTCTGACTTCTTAAGCATCAGTCGAAGTAACCTTCTATCAGACGTCCATAGCCTCATCCAGGCGTCCAATGGTTTGCCTGGACATCCTTAAAACAACCATTAGACTCAAGCACCCATTTTCTTTCTGATAATAACAAGCAAAATACATTTCTAGACGTCTGGACATGTCTCCAGACATCTATCATTGGACCATTGCTCATTTATTTCTGTGCAAATCTCATTAGGAACCAAAGATCTACTGTTAGATTTCCAAGACAAGTCCTTTTTATGTTTCCAGACGTCTAGGGAACCCTATAGATGTCCATACTGACGCCTGTTCCTTAAAATCTAGAACCCTATTTAGATCTGGTTAAAATAGGAACAAATCCACTTATAATTAGATGTCCAATATTTTTATCAAACATCTTATTTGAAAATATCAGGCGTCCCTGTTTCAATCTAATGAAACCAGTAAAGCCTAGCTAATAGTATCAGACGACCATAATTGTAATCAGACGTCTTACAAGACGCCTGATCCTAAAATCAGACGTCTGATATTGCTGTTAGATTCATGATTACCCTAATTTGTGTTGGATTTCGTCCCAATCTCTTGGAATTTGCCTCCAACGGCTAGGAGACCTCTCTCAAGCATTCTTGAAGGTTCCAAACTTGCCTATAAATAGACTCCAAATCCCTCTTAGGCAACACACACCTCTTGATATTCAATTTCCTTAGAAAATCACTTTCTCACTACTCTTTGCTTCCTTTTGCCCTTGTGCTGTGCCAATACTCTAATTGAAGGGCAAAATCACACTCTCGGTACACTTCATTCTGCAAATTCTCAAGGAGTTCTTTTTATACTTAATAGATAAGGAAGTTATTAATATTTTGGGGTGTTTTATAGGTGTTGTTTCATTCTTATTTTTTGTACTTTGGATATCCAGCCTATCGGGTCCTCATCTCTTCATTGTGAAGGGAGAAACCTCCGTTTAGGGATCGGAGATGGGATTTGTAATTGGGGTACACTACCTTCATTCAAGTAGTGTGGTTAGTGGATTGATCATTTTGTGATCGAAAATCCTAAGTCAAGGGATTGGCTTAGGTGGTGGTTTTCACACGTCTTGGGTTTCCACCTAAAAATCTTGTGCCTCTTTTTGTGATTGTATTTTTTGTCTTACAATATTTTATAAATTCACTATTCACCCCCCCTCTAGTGCAATTTCACCAAATCTCCAGATAGAGGTTTTAACATCAGTGAGTCTAAATATAAGTTTTGTAAGACCAGGAAGTTGGAGTTCCTCAAAGTCGCTGGCTTGCACATGTCATTCCATGCAACAAGGTGGGATTTATTATCCCAAATAAATTCAGTAAGCCAAATCTTGATTCTTGTAAAGTGCTCTTTTTGGCGGTGGTGTTACC
Organism: Thalassia testudinum; assembly: GCA_037157565.1. Taxonomy (NCBI): domain Eukaryota; kingdom Viridiplantae; phylum Streptophyta; class Magnoliopsida; order Alismatales; family Hydrocharitaceae; genus Thalassia; species Thalassia testudinum. Next base: position 3,805,678 of record JAZHRO010000061.1, read on the forward strand.
AAGCCAAAATCTCAACAATCCTTCAATGGCCAATTTAACCCAGCAAATGCGACCCATTCTAGATAAAGTTTTTTGTTTCCAACCTGCCAAAAGCTCCTTAACTCGGTATTCAAGAATGGCATCCAGATTAACAATCCTGCCCACCACCAAAGAGATTCCCAAATATTTGCATGGGTACCTACCTTCAAGCATCCCAAGATGCAAGCAAATATGCATTCTCTCCTTGCAATAACAAGGAAGGTAGGCCCTACTCTTTGCCCCATTAAGCTTCAAACCAGAAACCATCCTAAATACACGCAAGGCATTATGAATGGCACTAGACAAGATACTATCAGCCCTACAACAAATTAGAACATCGTCTAAAAAAAAGAGATGTGTAGGAAAAGGGGTTCTGCGTAGGGTTGCTTGCTGGATTTTGCCACGACTGTTGCAGCACTTCTACCATATTTTAGAAAATAGATATGTCGTAGTATAGATGATAATAGCATAATGACATTTAAATTTGTATATCTCAAAAAAATCGTGAGTTCTAAGGTCGTTCGCAGGGAGCAAGTAGAGAAATTCAATCCACCAATCAACAATAAAAAAATAATGATGCAATGGATATTCAATCACAAACAGAATAATCAATCAATGCTTAAAAATTGTATCTCAGAGTAAAAAATAAGAGAGAAAAAAATGATGGTTGAAACCACCAAATATCCCCAACAGTAAGCACAAATCCCAATCAGATTAGTAGCAGCAATCAAAATCACTTTCTTTCTCAAATCAGACGTCCTATCAAGGCCTCAAACACCTTGACTGTCAAGCTCCAAATCTCCTGAATTTGCGTAAGTGTTAGGCACATTTCCTAAGAATCCACAGCGCAAAAAACCCCCAATCCTCTTAGAAAATCCCCCTCTCTTTCTCTCTCTTCAGAACTGGGTTTAGGGTAATTGGGTAATCGGATCCAAGTTCAAGCCCGCCGACGTGCGATGGTGGGTAAGGAGCGAGAGGGTATAAGTGAGAGCGACCTCACCCCTGTGTACTAAGGCAATAGAGTAACAGACGCAATTCAATAAATATAAAAAAAAAATTTAAAAACTTCTTATATGGGACTAATGTCCCAACTCCTTCTTCGCGTAGTTGCAGGGAAGTCTTCGTCAATTCGTTTTGCTGCTACTACTTCCTCTGCAATTGAAACTCGAAGAAGGTTCCTGAGGTGGTTCCGCAACTTCTTGATGTGGTAGCAAGGACGTTGGTGACCGGACGGCTGGAGGTGGAGGCAACTGATGAAGTGTGGCTCATCATAATTAAAATACCCAAGTTAAGCTAGAAACTAGGTTAAACGATACATTATTAACATGATAAAGGTGTTAAGTGTGGAAATGAAGGAAAATGACCTAAAACATTAAATTGGTGTTAAAAATGCACAATTAGGTCAATTAAGAAGATATTCGATTCATAAATGCAAAATGATGATCCAATTGCAAACTGAACACATGTTGGAGTTTAAAAGTACAAATTAATGGTTGAATTAACTTCTTAAATGTCCAATTGTGCTCCAATAAAAATCTCATGGCATTTAGACATCAATAGGACCGTACATTCAATAGATTACATATAGGTCCTCATACATTAACATTTTTGTTTACATTTAAAGTTGCAAGGGCATATTTGAAAACTGCCAAGGATCCATTTGCGAGACTTTTGGACTGCACTGTCATGACTCTTTTCACTTATGGGTTCTTCTGTGAAAATTATACCCCTTTAGACTTTTGGACACTTCTTGCGAAAAGCCCACACAACTTACCGCGCTCACCTGGTGATGATATTGTTCATCAGCGAAGAACACGACCCATCTGGGCAGTTGTTCGTTTGATCCACAGATCTGATGGAGGATGTCGATCCATCCTCCATGCATCACGCAAAGGATCGTAGTAGACCCCAGATCTGATCCTACAGTGCATCTTTGATATAAAACTTCCCGCGCTCCTCGCTTGCTCATTAAAACCCTTGAAGTCCTAATCGTCTAATTGCACCTAACGATGATCAGAATAACTCATGCACCTATATAGAAAGCACCTTAGACCCTCGCACACACCATCAGTTCCCTATCTACCTCTCTCGAGTTGATCATTTCATCCCCTCTGGTTCATCTCCTCACTCTACCTCTGCTCCATTGCTGCGGTAGCAGAGCTCCACTTCCTTCGACTCTTATCGCAGCAAAGGATCTCGTAACTCCCCAGGGCGACCTTGAGCTCCACTAGAGAGCTTTCAAATTGCTGGAGACTCTTCCCTCATTCCACACTGCAGCCACCAATTGTAGTTTCTCCCCAGGTCCCATTCATCTGTTAGACTAGGTTTTAATGCTTTCTAGGGTAGCTGTTAGTGTAGTATAGATTAAGTAGAGTAGAATTAGTTACATAGTTCATGGATTCAGTGGTTAATTAGCATTATAATTAGATTAATGGCCCCACACCTCCCCTGATCAATTCCGATCAGAGGAGATGAATTCATTGACATCCACTTAATCACTCTTCTTCCTCTCCATCTCACAATCATGTTCACTCACTTTCCTCAAAGCTTTAACTCACTAATCACCCATTCATTGAAGTATCATTTAGATATGATGCCCTATAGCACCCAAATCTGATTGAGCGCTAAATTCCTTGAAAGGGTTTTCCTGTTCGCATCATTTTCATATGTTTAATTGGTTTGAATGCAATGGTTTTAACCTATTTTAACTCAATTTTTATCACTTATTGTGCTTTTGCCCAATTTTAATTGCAGCCCCTGATTTCTGAATTTGTTTGGTAGCTCAAGCCCTTGAGAATCAGATGCACCAATTCAAGGCTTGAGCAATGATCAAACTAGATTTATTGGATTGCCTAAAGCTCCTGTACACCAATCAGTGGTGTACAGGAACTCTAGATGAGCAACTCATCTTGGCGAGCAAGATCAAAAGACCCATGTGGCAACATCTAGTTTTCATCTCAAAGAGTTTAATCTATGTTTTTGGGTTTTGATTGAGTTCTAAAAGGTTTTAAATGAAGCTTTGGAGTTGGTTTCGCAAGGGTTTAATGTCCAAATTTGATTCTCATGTTCATGTTGTCTATGGCATGGTATGAGAATCAAATTAGGGTTTTATGGATTGCTAACCTTTGATTGGGTTTTAAGTGAGTTTTAAATCTTTTAGAGAGAATTTGAGACAAGTGGAATGTGAGTTTTAAAGATTTAAACAGAGCATAATTGATTTGGCTGTTGTTCTAACAGTAGCTCCTCTCTATCTGCTTAGACAGATTATTGAAGGAAGTTTTGAAGAATTTATTTTTTGAGATTGAACGCTCCTTAGATCTTATAAGGATGAAATTTTAGAGCTTTAAATGGATTTTAATAGCTTAGTTTAATAGCAGCTTCAACTGTTGGATTTTTAAAGAGCAGCAGCAAATCAATTACTGAACTCCGGTAGTAGCTGAGGTTTTGAGCATGTGAAGTGTTTGGAGTTGGTTTGGATCAGACCTGAGAAGGTCTGATCAGGTCTAATCTAACCCATTTAATCTAATTTTAGGTTGTAGTAGATCAGTAAACAATAGTAGCTTCAACTGCTAGATTAGGCAGTGGCAGCTGCAAGTTCTGGATGATGGAATTCAATGAAAATTAGAGTTGAATTTGGGAATTAATTGGACTAACGGTGTCATGTATTGATTGAATGACATAGAAGAAACATTCTTGTACCAAAATGAATTCAATATGATTAGGAATAGCTTGTAATTATTGTTTGAAACCTCTATCACCAGCATTGATGAGAGCCTCATCATGAGCCCTAACTAACTTATTTTGACCTAAGAAAGAGAATAAGAGCTCCTACATAACCTAGAGAAGGGCTTAATTCAAGGAATAAGTGTTCTGAGAAGAAAATAAGAAATAAATGTTAAAACTGTAATTTTACCATTGCAATACATAAAAGGGATTTCTCAGAGGCAAAACATAGATCAAATGGTTTGAATAAGATAAAAAGTGGGTTGGTTCAGTCAGAAATGGGTTATTGTGCAATCCAAGAATTAAATGACATTCTGTAACCCTAAAATAGACCCGCTTAATTCAACAAGGTTCTGGTCAGGATAAAAATCAAGTAAATCCTCTAAAATTCATGGAAAAATATTCCCAAGGGTTTAGAACCTTCAAATTGTCCTTTGAAACCTATTTTGACCTAGATTGGGGTCTTAGCTCATTAACTGTCCTAATTTGGGTTTTTATGCAAAATGCCCAGTCCAACGTGGTCAAACCTAAAATCCAACTTCACCATCGGATTCCTTAGGTCCAAATTAGGTTTGTACCAAAATTTGGACCTAAGAAAAGGTCATCTTGACATACTTTGCAAAATAGTACACCCAATTACATTTTGGCCCTTATCTTTTGAAAATCATTGCACAGACCTCCTTAACTTCCTCGCCACTCTTACAAATAGGTCCCTACACCATTAATGGGGACAAATCCTACTCCGGCGAGGAATGGAGGGGGAGTACTCTCTGATTTGGAAAGGAGATTCTCTGAGGAATTCCCTTCCATCTGAGCGTGGCCCTAATATCTGATTCGCACCCAATTTCTCGTGCGAACGCACGAAAGATTTGGGTCTCCAACAGTTTCCATCTCCAGCGAGGTCTCTTATGCTTGGAAGCTTGTCTTCCAAGCATAAGAGCCCCTGCCAGCGACTATAAAAGCACCACCACCTCTGGACGCATCTCTTTAGTTCAACTTGGCCAGAGATCCACCCCAATTTCATCTTCTCCTACGGTCAAGAAGTCTTGCGAGCTCCGGCGAGCCTCCCTCCTCTTTCTCGTCTCTCTGCCACCATACCAGTGGCAGAGCCGCCCTCACCATACCAGCGAGCTCAATGTCGCGCAACACTCGCGCGAGCACCTCTAGCCCCGTCGTCGTCGCCGTCTCCCTCCATTGGACACCTTCTTCTCCGGCAACAGCAGGAACAACCAACCACCACCTCTCCCCCTTCATCCACTTAGTTAGGTTAGACTTACTCCTCTCTATCCCCTCTTCAATTCCCCTCTCTCTATTTTCCCTTTCGACCCCTCGCAGCCGCATACCACCTCCATCTTCTCCATCTCCGGCCACCCATCGGTGAGGTGCCTCCACCTCTCCACACCTCCATACACCTCGCCAGATACCTCACTACCTCTGCCACAGTCCACTGATCACCTTCCGCACATCCACTGACCGCCATCACCACCCTAAACATCCCCCAACCTAACCCATAAGCACGGCCACAGGGTGACCTAGGCACGCACGCCTAGGCCGCCCCGTGGCCTGCCGCTTACCTCCCACCTTCGCCTTGACACGGCGAAGCTTCCCATGTGTTTTAATGGGGCCGCAAGGCTGTGTTTGTGTGTGTCAGATCTCACCACCTGCCGCCATTGAAGCACACAGCGAGAAGGTCGCGAGCTTCATCCCAGGTTGTGCGCTCCTGGCGTCAGAGTCCCAAAGGAAGCAGATGAGTGCGCGAACTCATACAGCCAAGCAATTGGTTTGGCAAGCAACCTAGTAGCAGCAATTGAAGAAGGAGCTCCTGCAGGCACAAGCGCAGAAGCAGGTGGGACATGTAGATTTCCCTACTCGGAGGGGGTGAGATCAGCGTGACGTCAAAAATGTGGAATTGAAAAAATATCAATCTCACAAAATAGACAAACACACAAAGTACATAATTATTTTTAGGTGAAAACCCAAACCGGGTGAAAACCACGACCTAACCCTCTCGAGTTAGGATTTTCCGATCAACCAAGTTGATCAAATCCACTAAATGAATCACTTTAAACGAGGGTGATTCAACCTCAATTACAACCATGCTACAAGTGCGAGGGTAGAGTTCCTCAACCCCTTCTCTTCACGAGAAGGATTTTGTCCCACGAAGGAGACAGGAATGAGCAAAGCGAATACCCAACCAAATAAGAAAGTAAAATAACAACAATCCTATAGAGCCAATAAAGTAATTTAAACATAACCTCTATAAGAATTAGGAAACTCCCATTTGCAAGGAGTGCGTCGAATCGATGACGTGGGTGAGTAAGCCACGCGACGGCGTAGTGTCTCTCGCAAACTACGGCGGGAGAGCGGGTGCACGAAGGCTTGATGCTCGTAAGATGTAGATCCTGAGCTTGGAAAGGAAGGGCTTCTCTTGGACACAAAAGAGTGTAAAAGTGTATCTAGGTGTCTTTTAGTGTCTCTAGGTGTGCGTTTGTGTCTCTAGGTGTGTCTTGGTGTGCAAGAGGTTCCTCTCTATTTATAGAGGCCTTAGGAAGGCTTTGGAAGGCTTAGGAAAGCTTCCACAACCGTTGGGAGCAAATCCCAAGAGAATCAGGCCGAAATCAGGAACAATGATTGCACTAACAGGGTTATCAGACGTCTGGAAGATCACTTTAAGACGTCTAGGAACAACATCAGACGTCTGATTTTAGGCGGGTTTCTTCCTGACTTGGATCAGATCTAAACAGGGTTCTAGCGCAAGCCCATCAGATGACATACAAGACGTCTGGCACTATGTCTGGACGTTTGGAAACCTACTTTTTCATGGGAATGGATTTCCAAGAGAGTGCAACGGCTAGAAAATCTTTGAGAAGAGATATCGGGTCAGCCGAGGCAAACGGTCATTTATCAGACGTCTGGAAAGGCCTAAGGACGTCTGATAAGGCTCTAACGGTCATATCCTTGAGTGTTTGCTAAGCCAACCAACGGTCCACTAATTGGACGTCTGGCAAGACCATCAGACGTCTTCTAAGACGTCTGGACTAAGGTCTGGACGTCTGATTTCATCAGACAGAATAACTACGTTGTAACGACCCGATTCCCGAGTCCCTACGAGACACGAGAACCGGACTGACTCGACTAATCCCAAGACCTGGTCGTCCAACGAGGAAGTAACCAAAAGAGCAGTAAAATAAACCACATTCAGCATGAATATAACTAACAGTAAGAAAATACAGCAGTAAGGAAAGAAACCACTACAGTATATACCACCACAATAGTAGAACAACATTCATAACATAATAAGAACTGCAGGTAAAGAAAAGTACAGCGGCAACAAGAACTACTCACTACAGTGGAACAAAAAGAGGTACAAGAGAACAGTGGTAACTCTACTGGACCCTACTCGGCCCAACGTCCTCTGCAGCCGCTGACCCTGGCTGCTCAACACCTGGTCCTGAAAGGTAACGAGTGTAACACGTCAGCAAAACGCTGAGTAGAGTGGCAACTAAAACTAAAGAAACAGTAGAGTATACAGTAGCTGTTATGTTCTGTTAGTTTCTTTATTTACGTCTTTCAATTGTTTCACAATTTCATTTATTTCTTAGATCCTTTACTTGATCTCGAATGTTCCTCGTGGGAACGATCTTGATTACAGTCTTTTCCAAAAAGTAGAAGTAGCACGTAGTGCTCTCCTGGCCGGGAGAGTCCCTCGTGGTCATTCTACTCTCAGTCAACCACCCCAAGGTCACGAACAGGCGTAACGGTGACAACGGCACGCGCGATAAACGCATAGGTAGCTAACCCGCACTGGCACGCGGTCAGTCATTTCCGTTAACGGGTCTGCCCAAAGCACAGCACGGAACCAGTACAAGGCAGAGCCCTCTCAGTAACAGGGGGTCCAACCCCTCCACAGTAACCAAACAGGGGCCTTGCCCCTCCACAGTCCGCGCACCCTTGCCTGACTACCCTGGTTTGCCCAGTGGGCCTAACAAGTCGGTGTAGGTGAGCTAGCAGAACCCCGGGGCCCGTGGGGTAGCTAGTACTCACCCTACACTAGTAGCTCTCCTCGGTACTGCGTACACGAGGGCCAGCAAGTCGGTACAAAGTGGCCAGACCTAACCCCGGGTCCCTGAGGCGGCTGGCTCCGCTCTGCACTAAACAGGGGGACAGTCGCTCTCCTTGGTACTCCGTACTCAAGGGCTAGCTCACTTCCCCAATTCTATTCCATTCACCTTCCAGGAGTTCTACTCCTAATTTCCCGTAGGGTTCCAGCTCTTTTAACTCAACACATTCAGGTTTCACCTTTCCAGTTTCACGTTCATACATCCCATATTCTCAATCATGCTCATTTATTCATAACAGGCAGCGGTTAAACCAATTTACAGGTAGCTATTATTTCCATTCCACATTTTCCAAGACTGCAGAATTCATATATTCCACTAGTTTTTCCCATCCTAGATTTCATGCCATACCCTAGGATCTATCATACAATCTAGTTTTCCAGCCCTAGGATTCATGCAACACCCTAGGATCTACCATTCATTCTAGTTTCTCATTCCTAAGATTCATGCAATATCCTAGGTTCTATTTATGGTTCCATAATTTAACAGATTATACTAATAAACTTAAAAGCCACTCCACCAGTTACAACAAGAGTACTGGGGGCGTGGTCGGGAATCCCGCATGCCTCCGCAACCCCCGAGACTGCAATGGAACGGGGTCCTATCACAAGGATCAGACACAAGGAGTTTCTCAAAACAGTATCTAATCACTGTAGACAGGTAGAGGATTTAATTCCGAAAAGAACGCAACTTCAAATGCGGAAAACGGACTCCGAACGGGCCCTAAACGGGTAGAAAACGACGAAACAGTCCAAAATCAGACGTCTGGAACTTCTTCCAGACGTCTTGAAAATGGGGATCAGATGGTAATTTGTCCTGTGTAGTCTCTCAGACGTCCAGAAGCCTGCGGGGGCATCTAGCCTAGTTCCCAGACGTCCGATGGTCACCTCGGACGTCTGCAAGTCCCTCCAGTCGTCTGGCACCACTGCCAGACGTCTAATTCGCGTTGGATGCGAATCTCAGAACCTGCGCGTGCGCACTCATCATTCTCAGTACGGAAGGTCGCAGAAAAGGAAGAGGACGAAAAATAACTTACCTACCAGACGTCTGGACAGTCCTCCAGACGTCTTCCCCGTCGTCAGGTTGGAAGCCCAAACGTCTGATTCTGGAAAAACTTCCAGATCAGAGCGCGACTCGCCCTCCGCCCGTGACGCACGGCCGCGCCGCGTCTCGTCCACCTGCTGCTCAAGCTGCAGCAAGCCTCCCGCATCACTCCGCGCCCACTGCGCCCCCGCCGGTCGGCTCTCGCTGCCCCAGCAGGCTCAAGCCCTTACGGCCGACGCCTCCTCCCTCGCGCAGCACGTCCTCCCGCACCCATCGCGGCTGTCGCTGCCGCCGCTCGCTCACGCTCGCACACGCGCACTGGCTGGAAGGAGAAGAGGAAGGGAGTGGAGGTGATGAGAGTGAGGGAGAGGGCGAGGCATTTTAAAGCCTCGCGGGGAGAGAGAGAGAGCGAGACAGAGGGGGCGGCGCCTGCGGAGGAGAGGGAAAAAGGAGCGCATCTGCAGCGGAAACGAAATCCTCCGTGCCGCGGAAATTAAATCCTAGACGTCTGGAAGGTGTCCCAGACGTCTGGGCCAGCTCCCAGACGTCTTAAAAAACGTTTTGAAGCTGCGGTCATAGCAAACGTCCAACCTAATTGTTATCAGACGTCTGAATCAACAGTCAGACGTCTTAAAACATATTATCAAACGTCTAATTTTGGAATTAGACGTCTGGAAATGCTGTTTGAACCCTATATTGGTTTTCTAAGTTTTCTATAGAAAACCTAAGTGTCCTAGGGTTGTGCCGGTGTTCCTAGGACTACTGTTAGGGTACTTTGAGGCTCTTTAACATGAATTTAGGTAACAAAAATAAAGAGCAACAAAAGAAACGAAAAATACAAGGAGTACAAGAGAAGGAAATCTATCATATTCTTCATCTCCTTCCTTCTTCAAGCCATCGCTCCTCGCGAATCTCCTCTGTACTCCATCAAGCTCCTCCAATCTGTCATGGATGCGAGCTCGAACTCCGTCTAATCATGTCTCCATTTACAATTGATCTAAAATCTAAGACTCCAAGTATAAATGTTAAATGACATGTGTTTTGTTATCATCAAAACAAATGATCGTGGTGCTCTAGCACAAACAGGACATTTAGTTCCACCTCATGAACGCAAGAGCGCGGCGCGTAGGATAAATTGGATTTGTGTTTTATGCTGTCTGCCTCGATAACACAGGGGTGAGGTCCCTTGCCCTCACTCGCCACACCTCGTCCACGACACTCCCCAGCGGACCTGGCACCCAACCCGATTACCTATCCGAGCACTCCTCGCTCATCACAACCACGCCGGTGCACCTGGACTCGGGCGCGCACCCGACCCGATTACCCGGCTCTGGGAGAGCGTACGAAAGAGAGAAATAGAGAGAGAGAGAGAGACGCGGGGAGGGTAGGGGTAGGTTTTTCTCTTCAGTGTGTGTAAGGAAGAAGAAGGAAGAGGAAGGTGCAGCTGAAGCTAAGGCACGGTGAAGCGAGGCTAAGCAGGGAAGGAAAGACTTAGCTGCAAAAGGAAGAAGAAAGAAGGAAGGCCAAAGAGAAGAGAAAGTTAGAGGAGAGCTAAGGCTGAAGGAAATCAAGGTAGAAGCCAAGGAAGAAGAACAAAGGCTGAAGTCAAGGGAAGGAGCAGCATTGTAGCAGAGGCAAGGTTGAGGAAGAAAGAAGAAGACCGCAGAGGAAGAAGAAGGAGAAAGGCACTGTGCAAGAGAAGAAGAAAGAAGAAGAAAGGCAAGGCTAGAGCAAAGAAAGGAGCTGCAAAGAAGAGACAGGGAAGAAGAAGCAGACGGCCAAAGTCAAAGAAGAATAGAAGAAAAAGAGCTAAGGAAAGAGGAAAATCAGGGAAAGAAAGAAAGAAGACGAAGAGAAAGCAGACAGGAGAAGGAAATAAGAGAGAGTTAAAAGAGAAAATATCCTTTTAAGACATCTGATTTTTGCTATAATTGACTCTTAAATTCTTGCATTTATATTATGAATTAAATTTTGAGTAACTCTAAGTGTTGAATTACATTATTGAGATTAGTAAATAAATTCCATTTGCTCCCTGTATTCGACCTCAGATACTTGGGTTTTCGAGTAATAAATTCTTATTTGTTGTCAACGCTTGGTCACCTATGCTACAACGCGACTGACTTAAAAGCCCGACAAAGCGTTGCAACAAGCATGGAATGGGATTTACTGTCCATTCTGACATTTTATTGAAATTCAAAGTGTAAATCATGTTTAAATGCTTATTCCTCTTCCATGTACCATGCTGGACATTTTTTAATGTTTAAACACCTTTTCCAACCCTTAGAATCCATTTTAGGGTCTTAGGTTCTTTGTTGAAAACTCATTCAAGGCCTAATTTGGATGAGATTTGTAAATAAATTAAAAATCATAAAAAAAAAAAAAGATAAACCTATCTTGAGCAAGATTAGGTATTTTTTTAGGAGTTTGCAAAGTATTCCGAAACCCCAGCTTGATAAAACATACTAGTCAATGGTTCGATATATTTAGAAACTTAATAAAAGAGCTAAATCTAAAAACACCAAAAAGAGTCTCTTCTTCTCTCATCTCACCCTTTCTCCCTCTTCTCCTACCTCTATAGAATATATAAATACCATAAAAATCCAAAAACACTCAAAAATACCTAAAAATACCTTATATACTATTTTTATACTTGTAAATATAACTTAATTCTAAGCTATATGTAAATAATATAATATAAGAAGATAAGGTACATAAATAACTTGTAATTGTATTATATATATTTAATTAAGTATTTAGGATGATTTATTGTATATATAACCTTATTATATAATTGTATATTAATTTATATTAAAGTAAATGCATATAATATTAAGTAATTATAAATAACTATGTACGCACCTATAATCATATCTAATGTTGTACACACATATTTAAATAATTATTATATACTGCATTGTACCTATATATTTATTTATTTATGTAATTATTGTAAGTAATTAAGTTATTAAGTTAATTAGGTAAATTATTAAGTTAAAATAAAATAAATTAGTAAATTAAGTTATTATTGAAGTAATTTATACTATATACTTATATATATTAATTTTAAATATTTTAAACCTATTTATAACATATTTATAACTTAATTATGTACATACCTCTTAAAAATGTGTATTTTAAATGTTTATAAATTAAAATAAATATTCTAAAATAAATTAAAAATGTGCAATAAATACCTTATTATATTAATTAACTAATTATAGAATCAATTGCATAATTAATTTATCAATTTGTGCATTAATTAAGAAATTAAACCCTAAATTAACGTGTATAAATTCCTAACTTTAACTAATTTTTATATATAATTGAATAAATTATTTTTATAAATTAACTATACAATTGAATAGCCCTATATAAGGGTTTTCCAAACATGTAATTTAATTGGAAAATATATTTGATTAACGCTCTCAAATCAAGACCCAAACTCACGGTTCCAGAATAGAGCACAACATTGTCCAACGTTCAAGGTAGCGCAACATAGTCTCACGTCGTGGAGCTCAAACCCATTGCATCGATATAAAATGAATTCGTTGGATAGCCACTACAGTCTACAGCGCACGGCACACCTTACCCATTTATACCTCTCTCTCTCTCTCGAGCATATAAATGAGCATATATTTGAAAATGAATGTGGCTTAGGAGCCCGTGCACAATATGAGCCTATTGGGCCTGTAGTGGGCCTGAGACAATGGATTAAATTGCACACTAATACTAGAATGGGGTATAGTAGTCGTTTGGTCCCACCTCATGGGGGTGTTGTGAACATTAAAAAAAGAGTAATGTGTGTTGGTTGATCTTAAAATCAACTAGGTGTTGAAGATGACAATAAGTTGTGTTTGTGTGAAAGTAAAGCCCAAAAAGTTTCTAAGTGTAAGTAGCGTGTTGTGCTGTGTGTCCATATACTGTATACGTATAGAGTATATATATATGTAAACCGTATAAGTATATAATATAATAGTAAATGTAATATAAATATATATATATATAGAATTGTATATATATATTTGAGCCTTAGTTATATATATACTCATTAAGGCTTTAGTGACGTATGTATCCGTCACTGTAGATATATATTTATGTTAGTAAATGTAATTCTTTTGTCTTATGTTTTGTATATATTTTTACTAAGACTATAGTAACAGTTATATATGTTACTGTATATATAGTATGTGTTATTAGAGTTATTAGTATATGTTAGTATATTTACTCAGTATATATCAGTAGTTATTTTTGTACCTAAACTTAGGTATTACTTAGAATAGTTGTACATAACTAACATAGAGTAGTCATATTTTGTTTTTGATGCCCGATTCATTGTAAATATGTTTAAGGCATCGTAGTTAGAATTAATTGATTCTTTCGTACATAATTCAATAATTATTTCATTTTTTGATTCATTAATTCATTTTGTAAATAAAATCGACAATTTTATAATAAAAGAACATTTTTGGAACATAGGGAGTGATGTACATCAGTAATTACCTCCCAATGAAAGACCTGGAATAAACCAGTAAAAATTATGTAAATAAATAAAATGACACGGCATCTATTTGCATTGTGACAATTATACTACGATAACGACAACATTAAAACATCATTTTTAACATGTGGAGGATTTTGTCTAACAGAGGCACACAACGGAGTTCCGGCAAACATCTGGAATAAAGAAAACGAGCTAATTGCCCCAATTAATATGTTCAGAAGCTTCAGCTAGGTCTAAGGAAGATGATGGTGGAGGCGATTTATTGTTTCATGAGCTATGGAGGATTACCAAGGTTGGAGACAACGATGGCAAGGTGGTTCGTTCAGCCAACAGTTCTAAAGGTCAAAAGCTACAATAACCTTGGGGCTTTTGATCTCTTGGACGAGAGGAAGGTTCGGGTGGTGGTGGTGTGTGATTTTGTGGTGTGGAGTGCCGGTGTGAGCTCGCCGAAACTCATGCTGGAGGCGGAGAAGATGGAGGGGGAGAGCAATGGTCGAGTGGTCGAAACTAAGTACTAGGGGCCTAATGAGATGCTAGAGAAGGAGAAAAGGAGATTAGGGTGCTCAAGAGAGAGATAAAGGGCGATATGTGTTCGGCGTTGGTCGGCCAGACGTGGAGACAAAGGTGAAGTTTGGTGAAGGAGGACGATGACGACGAGGGCTAGGAGAACTCCTACTGTGGCTGGCGAGGAGCAGAAGAGAGAAAGGATGAAGGACCATCAAAGTTGGCAATTGGACGACCGAAGGAGGGAGAACAAGGTCGCCAGAGCCAAAGACGGTGAAGGCCGAAGGAGGAGGAAGAGGGATTCCGATCCAATCATGGATGATTTTGACCGTAGACCATGGTAGAGCTTATATAGATCTCAATTGTGAGCCCAATTGGCAAGGAATCACAAATTTGTTCAGGGATTTGGGGGTCTTTCAAAATTGGAAATTAGAGTTCACCTGAACTCTTGGCTTTAGATTAGGATCTGTGGACTCGCTCAATGGATTCCTCATGATCTGAACACCAATCCCTCCAAAGTTGTAAGGGATTTGGTGTTGATTTAAGAGAGATATTCTCTCTTGAAGTTGACGTTGTTGGGTGTTCACACAGTAATGGCGGCAGGGACCAAAATGTGAAGGATACGACAAACCTAGGGACCTCTTGGTGATAAACTTGAAACTTAGGGGTTTAAGTGCAAGAAATAGAGTTTTTAAGGCCCAAAATGCAAACTAAATTAAGTTGGACTCTGATTGAGCCCAAATTTTTGTGTTACCCTAATTTGGAGCCAAGGAATCTAATGATGAACTTGGATATGAGTTTTGATGACATTTGAGTGGGTAAATTGCATAGGAGCTCAAGACAAGGCAAATTCCCGTCTGAGACTCTATTCGTGGTCAACATGGGTTCAGATGGTCAAAGTGAAGGTACTAAACCTCTTATAATATTTTTCAATATTTTTTAGGAAGTTTACATTAATTTAATCTCAACCATAATCCTTTCAATTTAAGCGGGGCTGATAATTTAGGTTTTTAGTATTGTTTTTACCCTCGAAATGCATGAAACCCTCAGTGTGAGGAAACTTTTTTATCTTTTAAGTTCATTTAACCTTTAATTAATCCCTGATCAACCTCTTGGTTATTCTACGTTTGTGATGTGCTGTTAAAGCAATAAAATTAACTACATTTTCTTATCTTCTCATATCAGTTTAGCATGGAATTGTGACCCTCAGACGATCATTTAGGAGAATTTATCGTTTGAATCTGAATAATTTTGACAAGTTAGGACCCATGATGGTGTTACGATCATAGCCACCTAATGCTTAAGTTATAAGGATAAAATATTCATTGCAAGGACGAACAAAAGAGGGGAGATGGGGTCACCTTGCCTAAGGCCCCGTCCAGTTCTAAAGAAGCTTGCAGGGTTCCCCTTGACGAGGGGTAAGTAGGCGGGCTCCTAAATGCAAGTTTTGATCCAATTAATCCATTTGGTATTAAAACACATAGAGGATAAAATATGAATGATGAAATCTCTGCAAATAGTGTCAAAAGCCTTTGAGATATCCACTTTAATACACATTATAGGAGCACGGCCCGCAGTGTGAATGCCCTTGAGGAATTCTTGGGTGGGGAATGCACAATTTGATAATGCTCTCCCCCATATGAAGGCCCCTTGATTAATGCTCACAATCTTTGGTAAGACTTTACTTAAATGATTGGTAAGGATTTTAGAAATTACCTTATACAAGATATTACTGAAGGTCTGGCCCTACGAGGAGGGGTGACGTAATAATTGCGGAAATAATATAAAGCAATCTCACAAAATCAATCGCACAAGTACACAAGTAATTTTTAGGTGGAAACCCAAACCGGGTGAAAACCACCACCTAACCCTCTCGAGTTAGGATTTTCCAATCAACCTAGTTGATCAAAACCACTAACCGAATCACTTTAAAACGAGGGTGATTCAACCTTAGTACAACCACGCTACAAGTACGAGGGTAGCGTTCCTCAACCCCTTCTCTCCACGAGAAGGATTTTGTCCCACGAAGGAGACGGGAATTCGCAAAGCGAATACCCAACAAAATAACAAAGATAAAAGAAACAAGTCCTATAGAGCCAACAAAGTAATTATAAACTTAGCTTCTATAGGAATAAGGAAACTCCCCTTTTCAAGGAGTGGGTCGACGATGACGCGGGTGCGTGAGCTACGCAACGGCGCAACTTCGCTCTCGTAGACAACGGCGGGAGAGCGCGTGCGCAACGGTTTGATGCTCTCAAGATGTAGAACTTGAGCTTAGAGAGCAAGAGCTTCTTGGACACAAGAGTGTGAGAGTGTATTACAAGGTGTCTCTTGGTGTGCATCTTGTGTCTCTAAGTGTGTTTTTCTTGTGTGTCTAGGTGTGAAAAGGCTCCCCTCTATTTATAGAGGCCTTAGGAAGGCTTTGGAAGGCTTAGAAAAGCTTCCATAGCCATTGGGAACAAAGTCCAAGAGAATCAGGCTGAAATCAGGACAATGATTACATTTGACAGGGTTATCAGACGTCTAACTCTGGCATCAGACGTCTGGAAGGCCACTTTAAGACGTCTGATTTCAAGGTCAGACGTCTGATTCTATGCGGGTTTCTCCCTGACTTGAATCAGATCTAAACAGGGTTTTTGTGCAAGTCCATCAGACGACATACAGGACGTCTGGCACTAAGTCTGGACGTCTAGAAACCTACTTTTACTATGGGAATTGTTGCAACGGCTAGAAAATCTCTGAGAAGAGATTTTGGGTCAGCCGAGGCAAAACGGTCATTTATCAGACGTCTGGAAAGGCCTAAGGACGTCTGATAAGGCTCTAACGGTCACATTCTTGACTGTTTGCTAAGCCAGCCAACGGTCCACTAATTGGACGTTTGGCAAAGTCATCAGACATCTTCTAAGACGTCTGGACTAAGGTCTGGACGTCTGATTTCATCAGACAGAACTAGCTATGTCCAGCCTAACAGTTATCAGACGTCTGAAACAACAGTCAGACGTCTTAAAATGCTTTATCAGACGTATGATTTGGGAATTAGACGTCTGGAAGTGCTGTTTGAACCATATATTGGTTTTCTAAGTATTCTACAGAAAACCTAAGTATCCTACGGTTGTGCCGGTGTTCGTAGGACTACTGTTAGGGTTCTTTGAGGCTCTTTAACATGAAATATCTAAGGAAATAAAGAGCAACAAAAGAAACGAAAAATACAACAAGTACAAAAGAAGGAAATCTATCCTATTCTTCATTTCCTTCCATCTTCAATCTTTCGCTCCACACGAACCTCCTCTGTTTTCCGTCAAGCTCCTCCAATCCGTCCTGGATGCGAGCTCGAACTCCGTCTAAACACGTCCACATTTGCAATTGACCTGAAATCTAGGACTCAAATTGCAAATGTCAAGTAACACGTGTTTTGTTATCATCAAAACAAATGATCGTGGTGCTTTAGCACCAACAATCTCCCCCTTTTTGATGATGACAAAACCGTAAATAATAATGCATAATAATCCTCCTCCTTTTTGACATTATCAAAAAGGTTTGATTGATTTTACATTTCCTATAACTCCCCCTTAAAACATGCTCTTCTATGAGTTTATTTTAACAAAGGTGATATTCTCCCCCTTTTTGTAACAACAAGATAGCTATTATTTTTCTCCCCCTTACTAAAGGAAATTTAGCTAACTTGTATCTCCCCCTTAAAAATTGACAATTAGCTCATTAATTTTAACTCCCCCTATCTAAATGCTTACGATAAAAAGATAGGGTAAAGGGTTTTACCTCACCTACCATGGCCAATAAAATGGCCCAAATGGTGGTGGTGGATGCCACATCGGATGGGGCTCCCATCCGTAGCTTGGAGGCCCGGGCATCGGCGCCGGTCTCCAATCTGGTGGTCGACGTGCGGCGGGTCCGTCGTTTGTTCGCCGTCTCGTCGGTCTTCTTGTTCTCCTCCTTGGTCTACTCTTTGGTTCTCCCAACTCGAGTTAACCAGCCTTGAGTTTGTAGGTCCAGTCCTTTGTGTTGTAATTATCCCTGAACCCTACAAAACAAGATTCTAATTCTTTCTTCGGTATCCAAGTGAGCTTGGATCCGGATCTGTTAGCGGGTCTCCTTGATGGAGATCCTTTCTCAATCTTAGGACTATAAAACTTGTCTACTTTATTGATTAATTTGTTGGAGTTTTCCCTAAGACATGCAATTTCTTTTTCTATAATACTCATCTTAGTCTTTAAATTAGAGATTTCTAACTTCAAACTATCATTTTCTTCAATCAATTTATTATTTTCATTGATGAGGTTATTATTTTCTAATAACAGGTTATTATCCTTAGGACTAGTTTCTATGTCCTTAAGTTTTATTTCTAACCTATCATTTTCAGATTTAAGAAAACTAAGATTCTTTTTCATACTTTTGTTTTCTATTTTAAGTGATTTACTAATCTCAAATAGTTCATTAAAAGCTTCTTGTAAATCAAAATTTACCTCATTGTCGCTGTCGTCGCTTCCGCTTTCGCTGTCGCAGTTGCTTCCTCTGGCCATGAAACCAAAGCAAGCGGTTTCTTCTTCTTTTTCTTCTTCTTCTTCCTCCGAGCTGGAATCCTCATGAGTGCCTTCCAACCTCCTCCATATCTCGTGGGCGGTGGTGCACTCTTGGATTCGTTCGAATTCCTTCGGACTCAATGCGCAGTACAAGGCATTCATTACCTTTGCGTTGAGTGAGAGCTCTAGAATCTGCACCTGTGAGTAGCCTCCTTGGGGTCGCTTCGGGATCTCGTATGGGGTTTCACAACATCCCCATACCTTGAATTCAGTGGCATGGAGCCACGTCTTCATCCTCAACTTCCAATAGCTGTAGTTGTTCCCGTCAAAGTAGGGTGGTCGGACGGTGGACTGCCCCTCGGATATTCTGATTGCGGCTATGCTTCCCTCCATGATCTAGATCCTCGCCAGTTTGTAACGTCGATTTCGCGAGACCTGCTCTGATACCAAATGAAGGTCTGGCCCTACGAGGTGGGGTGACGTAATAATTGCGGAAATAATATAAAGCAATCTCACAAAATCAATCGCACAAGTACACAAGTAATTTTTAGGTGGAAACCCAAATCGGGTGAAAACCACCACCTAACCCTCTCGAGTTAGGATTTTCCGATCAACCTAGTTGATCAAAACCACTAACCGAATCACTTTAAAACGAGGGTGATTCAACCTCAGTACAACCACGCTACAAGTACGAGGGTAGCGTTCCTCAACCCCTTCTCTCCACGAGAAGGATTTTGTCCCACGAAGGAGACGGGAATTCGCAAAGCGAATACCCAACAAAATAACAAAGATAAAAGAAACAAGTCCTATAGAGCCAACAAAGTAATTATAAACCTAGCTTCTATAGGAATAAGGAAACTCCCCTTTTCAAGGAGTGCGTCGACGATGACGCGGGTGCGTGAGCCACGCAACGGCGCAACTTCGCTCTCGTAGACAACGGCGGGAGAGCGAGTGCGCAACGGTTTGATGCTCTCAAGATGTAGAACTTGAGCTTAGAGAGCAAGAGCTTCTTGGACACAAGAGTGTGAGAGTGTATTACAAGGTGTCTCTTGGTGTGTATCTTGTGTCTCTAAGTGTGTTTTTCTTGTGTGTCTAGGTGTGAAAAGGCTCCACTCTATTTATAGAGGCCTTAGGAAGGCTTTGGAAGGCTTAGAAAAGCTTCCATAGCCGTTGGGAACAAAGTCCAAGAGAATCAGGCCGAAATCAGGACAATGATTACATTTGACAGGGTTATCAGACGTCTAACTCTGGCATCAGACGTCTGGAAGGCCACTTTAAGACGTCTGATTTCAAGGTCAGACGTCTGATTCTATGCGGGTTTCTCCCTGAATTGAATCAGATCTAAATAGGGTTTTTGTGCAAGTCCATCAGACGACATACAGGACGTCTGGCACTAAGTCTGGACGTCTGGAAACCTACTTTTACTGTGGGAATTGATTTCCAAACGTTGCAACGGCTAAAAAATCTATGAGAAGAGATTTTGGGTCAGCCGAGGCAAAATGGTCATTTATCAGACATCTGGAAAGGCCTAAAGACGTCTGATAAGGCTCTAACGGTCACATTCTTGACTGTTTGCTAAGCCAGCCAACGGTCCACTAATTGGACGTCTGGCAAAGTCATCAGACGTCTTCTAAGACGTCTGGACTAAGGTCTGGACGTCTGATTTCATCAGACAGAACTAGCTATGTCCAGCCTAACAGTTATCAGACGTCTGAAACAACAGTCAGACGTCTTAAAATGCTTTATCAGACGTCTGATTTGGGAATTAGACGTCTGGAAGTGTTGTTTGAACCATATATTGGTTTTCTAAGTATTCTACAGAAAACCTAAGTATCCTAAGGTTGTGCCGGTGTTCCTAGGACTACTGTTAGGGTTCTTTAAAGCTCTTTAACATGAAATATCTAAGGAAATAAAGAGCAACGAAAGAAACGAAAAATACAACAAGTACAAAAGAAGGAAATCTATCCTATTCTTCATTTCCTTCCATCTTCAATCTTTCGCTCCACGCGAACCTCCTCTGTTTTCCGTCAAGCTCCTCCAATCCGTCCTGGATGTGAGCTCGAACTTCGTCTAAACACGTCCACATTTGCAATTGACCTGAAATCTAGGACTCAAATTGCAAATGTTAAATAACACGTGTTTTGTTATCATCAAAACAAATGATCGTGGTGCTTTAGCACCAACAATTACAACATGGAATAGATCTGAAATCTTTCATGTCGATGACACTTGAACCCCTTGAACCAAGATGAGAAAGGAATGGTTCAATTACCGAACAAGTCCTCCTCCATCAGGGAAGAAGTGGCACACCCTTGCTATGACATCTGTAGAGATGATATTCCATGCTTTTTTGAACAAAAAAGCATTGAAGTAGTCAAGTCGAGGGGCCTTATCTGGCCCAATTGCCCATAAAGCATCTTTGATTTCCTCCACAGTGGGGGTAGCGATAAGGTGATCGTTGTCCTCCCTAGATATCCTAGAATAAGTGGGCTATAAGGAACCATTCAAAAGGATGGCATCTGAATCCTTAGAGAAAAGCTTGGAGTAGTAGGACTGGACTTGCTCCATGAGTTCTGATCTTTGTCAATCACTTTTCTGTCCTCAACAAATTACTTGGTGATGGCATTGCAATTTTGTATGATCTTTGTAGCTTTTGTAAAGAAGCCTGTGTTGCAGTCCCCCTTTTTTAACCATTCACATCTACTTCTTCGATGGCAATAGGCTTCTTCCTCCCTATGTAGAGCAGCCAATTCAATCCTGACATGTAATTCATTCTCATGCAACGTCACACTATCAGGGTTAGTAGTAAGGCCGACGTGGATGCACTCTAAGGAAGAGACCAGTTCGTTGATAAGTGATCCTCTAGAACGGTCCTCTTGTTCCCAACGTTTAAGGGCAACCTTGATGCGTTTAAGTTTTATAATACATCTATATAACGGGTTCCCATCAATGTGAACATTCCAAGCCTCCTCGAGAAGGCGTAGAAAGCCTTCCCAATCAACCCAATTATTGAGGAAGCAGAACGGCCTCCAGTGAAGCATGGAGGGGGCACGCTTTAAGAGCATGTACTCAAATTAGAAGGTAGGTAATCAACACGCACAAGTGGAAACAATTCAGCCCAAGCATGGTTTGCTAAATTGCAGTTGAGCTTGCAGGAGATGCTCGCATCTCAAGTAGCCATATTGGACCATGTAAGAGGGTTGCCACACGAGGCAATTTCAAAGAGGTCACAATCAGAAATGCACCCATTGAAATCCTCCATACTGGAATGAGACGATGGAATGCCCCCCCTCTTGTCCGTAAAGAACCTGGTTGTGTTGAAGTCCCCAATGACAACCCATAGCTTCGCCAAAAGGGAACGATGAAGACGTAATGCCTCCCAAAGCTGCTTTCATTGTGAGATGTCCTTCCTCACATAAACAACGGACAAGGATAACGTCAGCCCACCTTTGTTGTGGCAATTGGCACGGATGACCTAGTCAGTTGAGTGCAATATATGAACATCCCACAACTAAGCTCTCCACATGACCACCACCCTGCCATTGCACCAACATGGTTGTGAGCAATGTTCCAACTAGAGGGGATTTTCCATTAGAACTTCGGCCATCCTCGAGAAGTGGTGTCTCAAGAAGGCCTGCAATTTGCATATCATGCTTTCAAGGAGGAAATAGACCTCCTTCAATTTTCCCAAGTTTTTGATAGGTGTTCCAAATAGCTAGCGACATGAAGTATTGGTGGCATCAACCGATGCAGGAGCAGTAGAATCACCTTTAGACTTGGACTTTTTCTTGTTTTTCTTCTTCTTGGGGACCCTCCATTCGCCTACTTCCATATCAAGACCATCCCCCAGAATGTCATTAACGGTTGAGGAGGGTAAAGGCTGAGTATTTCCCTCTCCAGCCGATGTCGTAGAAGAAAGTTGGGAAGGTTTCGGAGATTAATTAAAATTAATAGGGGTTTCTGGCACTTTTTCATTGTATTAAGGCCCTGGTCCCCTAATGAAAAGGAATTTACCATCTTTTCTAACGGGGAGTCATGACAATTGGTAACGTGGTCCCCCCTCCCAGGCACGTCCGAATTTGCAACGTTTCGCCTTTGCCCCCTCTCCTCTTCATGCACGTTGCCTGAGGTTGACGACTTTTCGTTGGTTTACGCGACCTTTCCCGTCTCCGCCCCTTTCGAGTACCCGAAGTCGAACGGACGCGCCTCTTCCTCTCCTCAGCAACGGCGCCGCCGGTCGAAGCTGCAGGTACTGCCTTCGGACACGAGTCTAGTGAGTAGCTAAACACGATACAAGACGGACATCGAGGCGGAAGCCAGTCATACCGAAGCTTTACGGAGAAGTTGATGCCCCCTTCGCAAGAGAAGGGGATTTCCTTAGCCAACTACCTTGACCACGTCAGGGTATGTATCCCTAAGGCATACCCTGACGTGGTCAAGGTAGTTGACTGAGAAGAGTACGCCGGTCTCGACCCATCGGAACCCCTAAGGCATTAGCAAGCTTGCTAATCACCATTCTTGATTGGAGATGGATACCAAGGACCAAGAAGCGAACCCAGATAGGGGTCGTGGTCGGCTCAACCCGTGCGAGTGGAATGTCCGATAACCACTGGTGAACCACCAACCATGCCCCATGTAGAAACCATGGTCCTCGCTCAAGGGCATTGGCACAATCTTCTTTGCTGAAGAACTCGACGATGAAGATCCCATTATCACGAGACTGGAGGAGGAAATGCCCCTTAGGCCTCCAGAAATCAGTGATAAATTTCTTGAGAAGGCCATAGAATGGCCGTTTGCCCAAAAAATAAACCACCAGAGCATGCTTCCATCGATCAAGTCCGTCCGCAATATCCTTGTTAGAGAGATATACCTGCGAACCTTTGGTGGGGGGTAGGTACTCGAGGGAATCATCTAACACGGAGTGGTTGTCCGGTGGGGGTGGGGGTGGGGGTGGGGGTGGAGGAGGTCGTGGAGGAGGCGGTGGAGAAGGGTTGGTGGAGGGGCTAATGATCCTCCACAGCTCCCCATTGGCTCACGAGTACCCGACCAAATCCAAGATTGTGGGCAAGTGTGAGGTTACAGAGAGATTGAGTGTTGCGTAGAAGAAAGAGGGGTGAAATTATGGGTAGGTCCGATGGGCTGCGGGATTACTCTCGAAATAAAAGAGAGAATGGAATTACGGTGGGGAAATGTTGTTCCTCTTCCATGGATAAAAATATGATGTCCTCGATTCTGTACATCTCTCTCTCGTGTGTGTGCTAACCTACATAAATAAAGACATATTAATATTATTAGATAATTGAATATGATCCACTAAAATATAATTATTTACGTGCAACTTATTTAGAAATCGACAAGACTTAGGTTCAAATATAATCCACTAAAATAGGTCAATCAAGGTGATTTCTTATGACTCAATGGATTTGGACTTTACAAATGGAGGTAAAAATATCCAAGTTGTTCGAGGAGAAGAATTGAATAACTTGGAGGATGATAATAATGTGGACATGATCATCTTGGGAGAAAATGAGAAGAAAGAAAGGATTTTTCACTTAAGGGTTCCAACGCACTTCAAGCCACTTACATTTTTTGAGAGCCCTATGACCCTTTTAATTTTGACTTAGGGAAGGCCGTGGAACTCTAATATACTCAATAACATAATCATTTCTTTAAGTTGAATTACCAGCGGACATGTGCTTTCTACACAACACATTTATCTAGTGTCTGCCCTTTTAGACTTGAGCTGCATGGACCTAAACCCAAGATCGCACCCTGGGTTTACAAACTTAAAAGCCAATGGATGTGGGTACATTTAATTCACTACTTTAAGAGCATCCAACCTTTTGGAGTGGGGTTACACCACCAGTTGGTCCGTATTTGCAGACATCTAATTGATGGGCATAATGATCACATTTTAATATTGATCTTAACAATCCTGCAGCATTAATTGAATCATTTTCTTGGGTTTACGCCTAACTAAAGACATTAAACTTAGTATTTGTTGGGAGGCAACCCAACCCAGCTTTACTTATATATCGCAGGTTGATTTCTTTTCAGGTTGGAGCTAGTGTCCTTCATGAGAACTCAGGGCTATTCAGGTGATATCTTCCCTTTCTCATGCTTATTTTCTATTCATAAGCATACAATGAGGACATTGTATGAAATATGCATTGTGGGTGGATAAATTGTTGCTGAGTTACCTATATCCAGTCTCCATCAAGTTTTGCATTATATGTATATACAGAAAAAAAAATTGTGAATAGCACAAGTTGCATGATGTAAGCTAGGGAAGAATGATGACAATATGTACTAAGGAGTTGTTGATCTTAAGGTTGTGTTCCGAGATCTTATGCGCAGACTCTTCAAGTCATACTTGACTTAATCAACTCATGTACTTCCTAAGATTTGGACCTATTTTTGGGCCCCTAAAAAAACAGATTAGCTGAGGTATTAAGTCAATAGTGTGGGAAGTATGCAGCTGGATCATCCACCCTCTGGTTTGAAAGGTTTTGAAAGACTAAGTATCTCACATTTACACACACTAATTTCACTTGTGACAACTACATGTTAAGAACTTAATTTCACAGGTATGGCTATTATTTTGCACTAGGTATGCTCTCCAAATGCAGGATATTCAAAGCTCAACTTGACACCTAGATTTTTACGTAACTCCGCTAAGGTGATGTTCTGAGATAAAGTATTGGATGAGACCCATAGCTATACGTACATATATACAAAAAAAAGAGAAAAAGATAGAAAAAGAAAGAAAAACATATAGTACATGATTTGGTGCATATCTAAATATGCATTGTAGAATAAGGTTGGGTGCCTTATTCGACATCATCTCAAGACATCAGAGTGTAGGACATTCTCTGTTTTACTCATATATATATATATATATATATATATATATATATATATATATATATATATATGACTTAAAGGTAGTTTCGTAATACAAATTCAACAGAATTTGTCACATTCTAAAAAGAATAAATACTAAACGAGATATGATACTTCCATGAACATTGGAATCCCTTTAATGTAGTAATTAACCATAAACAAAATTCAAAACATAAATGGTGCAAAATATGGTACGTTGACCACATTATTTTAGTTTTTGAAAATATAAATCAAGATCATTGTAGTACAGAAATCGAGTGGCGAACAACGCAAATCAAAGCACATTAAATAAACCACTTACAAAAGAGTGGATCGTGTCCACAGGGAGACACTGGCCTATTAAAACTCACACGGGTCAAAAACAAATGTTTATAATAAATTTCATCAAGAAACCGAGTCAAAATCGCTTTTCAATTGAAATAACAAGACATGATCATGCTGATATTGCATATATGTTGAAAGTTAAGGGTGCTCTCTTAAATGTCCACAATATTTAAGTAATAAAATAAAAGCAAAATTGTGGCAATGGCATTTAAATGTAAAAACAAATAGAGCTGGAAACATGGGATTTCTTCCCTAAGCTCGTGTGCGAGGAGGGAATGGCCAGAGGTGATACTTGCAATGGAGGAAAAGTCGATCGAGCCACTTCCGATGGAGGTGATGGCGCGGAGAATAGTGGCTGGCAATGGCCGGATGAAGCGGCGAGAGATGGTGGGTGACTACTGTAAGGAGCAGTAGCACACGCATGGGAATGGCACACCTACGGTTGGGTGACACGCAGGTGGTGCGTGTGTGACCGGTGGTGTGCATGCGATAAGGAGTTGGAGCAAGGAGATGGTCGTGTGGCGTGGGGCGGTGGCGCCGGTGGGTAGCTGCTGGGTGGCGCTGCAGCTGGCTACTGCACGTTGATGGGGGGGGGGGGGGCACGCATGGGCTGAAGACGAGGGGCGGTGCCATTGCTCGGTGGAGTAGGGGTGTGCAGCGTGTGCGTGACATGCTGTTGCGCATGCAAGCAGGCACACTGAAGGTGGTGCTTGGCGGCGAGGTGGTGGAGGTGGTGCTGGTGGTTTGGGTTGTTTTTGGTGGGGGGGGGAATAAAGGAAAAAGGAAGAAGAAGAAACGAAGAGGAAGAAGTGAAGATGGAGGCAGTGCTGTTGGGACTTCAGATGTCCGGGAAACTTCCCGGACGACTTAACCGCGTGTAGATGACGCGGCGAGGGTGGTTGTGCTGTTGGTGATGGTTGTGGTTGCTGGTAGTGGTTGTGAGGAAGGATAACTGCATGGCCTTCAAGCACACGCTCATGGTAAGTTGCACAAGCCACTTATGGCACGATAGTTGTCACCCCACCTGCCCGCAGTGGTGTGGACTTGTGCACACGGTTGAGGCCTGCGGTGGTGGAATGGAAATGAGCTTGACACTCTGCACAGTAGTGGAGTGGGGTGGAGGCCTCCCTCAGCATGGTCGTCTCCTCCTCCCTTTATAGCTGCAGGTGGTGGATTTGAAATGCAAGAGGCAGGAGTAGATCCACTTCATAGCAGATGAATGCTGGCAGCTGTGCGTGAATGGGTGCAGGAGGAGGAAGTGCAACAGTTACCTGTGGAAGAAAGAATAATAAAATATTATGGTTATTTATGCACAAACCCTTAACTTCTATGTTAAATTAAAACAATGTATGTAATGCACTTAATTGGTTAACTAACCAAATGCATGCAATTCTAAGTTAATTCTAAATGCATTTAGATATAAATGCAACCCATGAATTATGCAATTAAGCTAAAAATATGAATTAATTTATTTACATCCTAATGTATGCTATCTAAATGTTAAAGATATCCTAATGTCTAGGCATTCATATACTTAAATAACCCACAAATTTTGGTCAATCATACGTCTTATATTTTTATCATATTGTGTGCATCTGGTTGACATAATATAAGATATAAAAGGTTGTAACGGGTGATTCATATAATTGTAATGAAGATAATGATAGATTATAACAAAAGCACAAAGTAATCGTATGGTGTCATAGAATGAACTAGTGACATATCCAAACTTTGATGTGTTTACAACTGTAATACAATAACTTTTAAAATTGTGATACACTTTACATACATGTATGTAATTGTGTTACGATTAGGTGTTTGAATATAATAAAATTAGTGATCTATGATAAGCAACATAATTGTTAGGGCATATACAAATACATTCCTATGATGAATGAGCAAGAGTTATATTCTAATGTACGATTAGCAAAGATTTGTAGATATGCTAAATAATTTAAAACATGTTTTGAGAGACATGATGCATATCATCTCTACCGGGGTGTGCTGTAATATAATAGTTGTAAAACGTATATGTCATATTACAACATTTGTAATATGACATTCTTCTATTTATAACAGTAATGTATCATCCTTTATTACGAATGCTCTATTTTGAGAGACATAATACATAGCATGTCTTACGGGGTATGTTGTAATACAATGATTGTAAAATGTATATGTCGTATTACAATGCTTGTAATATAACATTCTTTTATTTCTAACGGTAATCTATCATCCTTTATTACGAATGCTCTATTTTGATAAACATAATGCGTATCATCTCTAACAGTGTATGTTGTAATACAACAGTTGTAAACTATTGGCGCCAAAATGTTGAATCGGAAAATCGTCGCAAATGGATTTGAGTTTTGAAAACCCGTTGTTGTAGTGCAATTTACGAGAAAAAACGTCAACAGATAAATTTAACCGAAACTCGAAAAGAATTCCGGGTTGAACACAGGGAGGCGGACATTTGATTAAAAATCGCATTTGTTTTATTTGTTATGAAGCAGAATAGCTAGTCGAAATGAATCTAAACTAACTATTTATTTAAATAATAATGAATAGAAGAGGGAGAGAGAATATTAAAAATAAAGATAAAATAGAGATAGAATAAACATGGATTTTACAATCATCAAGTGATATTCATTACAACTAATCATTACACTAAAAAGATGGAAAGATTACAACTAGAAAACGGTAAACAGAAGGTGGAAAGAAGTTATCATCCTCGACGGTTGCTTGGAGGATGAGCCGCGTTGACAGAGCATCCGAATGAAGGTGATGAGATGAGGGAAGAAGGAGAACGACGACGGATGATGGAGAACGGGGTAGGGCGATGTCGCAATGGGATCCGCTTCTTAAACTACGGTGAGAGGATAACCGTGGGATGCTCCGTGAAGGAGGTGAGAAGGTGGAAAAATTATATTTTTAACTCTAATGGAGCATCCCGGGTTTGGGACAAACTCTTAGAGCATTGGAGGGGGTGAGAGAAGAGAGGAAGGGATGATGAAAGTGTGGGGGTCGTAAGGCTATTTATAGGTGAAGTTTGAATGGGCAAAAATGTCATTTCATACATAAAACATTAATTTAGGACCTTTAGTGACAGATTTAAATGTCACTAAAGCCCCTAAACGTGGGCGTAGGTGTCGCTCGTGTGCGCCTCTTCTTCTCCTCATGCCCGAAACCTTATGCACGTCCAAAGGCTCTCAGTCATCCGATTAAGAGATCAGACGGCTTAAAAGCCACCCTGCTGCATCTGCTTCAACGCACCCAACGCCCGTGCGTGCGATTGTGCGTGGGCTTGGGTGTCCGATCTCGCATGCTCCCGCCTGTGCATCTGGTGTAGCCACGTAGTCGCCTCCACCGCTGCCTGATCGCCATCCAACGAATGAAATTAACCGCACCCCACCCGCCCCTTCAATTTGAGGTGTGCGGGGGCTCAACCCCGCAACCTTCGCTTTGCGAACGCATGTTCTCCCAATGCGCTATGCACGCGTTTGAGGTGAGCTTTTGATTCAAAGCTCGCAACTTCATGGCCGTTGTATCAAGATCCAGCGACCCAGATTTGATCGTGCGTGCAAGGAGAGAAAGGGCGTGGTGGGTCCTCACCATTTAGCTGAGCTGGTTTGAGCAACTGTGATGGCGCCACGTGGCGTCATCATGATCGTCCATCTTCTGTGAGTTGTAGATGGTGTCATGAATGTCGGATTGGACTGATTTTCACGTCGTTGAGCTACGATCGTCGATCCGAACCCATCGGTGTGGTCGGATTTGTCATCTGATGTACGGATTTACACCATCCTGGCCCCTTGACCTCTGATCTTTCTAGGACTGCATTTGATGTTACGGAAGTCCGATCGGGGCGATCTTGGAGTCGTTGAACTCCAATCGTCGCCCTGATCAAATCCGTATGGTTGGATCTTCAATCCGAGGCCCTGATTAAATGTCGTCATGTTACCTGACCACAAAAAGGGAAAATTAATCTAAACTTTATACAACCTAACCTAAATGCAAGATGATGCATGTTATGCGATATTTATAATATATGATGCAACTCTATGTCTAAGAACTTGTAAAAATAGATGGTTTATGTGATGTAAACGTGTTTACACCATAAACACATATGTCATATAACAATGTTTGTAATACGACTTTCTCCTTATTATAACAGTAATGTATTGTCCTTCATTATGATGCACTATTTTGAGAAACATGTTGTATGTCATCTCTAACAGGGGGTATTGTAATACAACGATTGTAAAACGCATATGTCGTATTAGAATACGTTTGTAATACGACTTTCTTATTATAACAGTACACTATCATCTTTAATTACGAATGCTTTATTTTGTGAGACATAATGTGTTTTATGTTAAACAAGAGTGTTATAATGCATAATACAATGATCATGTCTTTCTTCTATGTTACCACGTTTCATGAATAAATACCTTAAATACCATCTTCTATAGTAAAAGATGTATCCATATTCTCGTTCGAACATGATCGATCCATGGATCCTCATAATAAAACTAATACCAGTGTAAGTGATGAGTGGCTACTCATCATGGCTAAAGAGCTGAAATTAAGCTAGACACTAAGCAAAACAATATCAAATTAACAGATAAAAAGGGTTAAGTGTGGGAATTAAAGAAAAAGACCTAAAACTTTTACTTTGTGTTAAAACCTCCTAATTAGGTCACAAAATGAGATTTTCTAAAAATAAAATACAAATGATGATCCATGCATCAATTGAACACATAAATTAGTATGAAAAGCCAAATCAGATGTATAATCAATGTCTTAAATGTTCAATTAAGCACATATAAAAAGTTGAAGGCAATTGGACATCATTTAGGTTTTGAAATAGATAGTTTACACTTAGGTCCTTCATGCATTACACTTTGACCCTTAAAACTCATTTTTGGACCTATTTGTAAGCCGAAGGGACCCTTTTGAAAACCTACAGGGCCCTTCCAGTTGTTGTTCTTCTCACTTATAGGCCTGCATGCAATATTTCTACCCCTTCGTTCAAGGGTCTTCCTACAATTTTTCCCTCATTTCAGAGAGAAGCCTGCTGCTCTTCACGCGCACTGTAGCACGCGAAGAACACGGCTAATCTCAGCCGTTCGTCGCTCTTTAGATCTTGATCTGCGGTCGGATTCTATTGGAACTTTCGCGTAATTCGGTGCGTGCGTTCACCTCTCTTCCCAGATCTCATCTGACGGTCAGATCTCACTCTCTACTCACCGCGCGCTCCGCCCATCACATCATCGCTGCCGGTTGCAACTTGTTTATTCTCACCTGCGCGGTGATCTCAGCCACTGAGCTGCTACTTAAGTACCTCGGTGGTGTCGCGCGCAAGGGATCGCTCCCTCCTACACCTCTTAGCGATCAATTCGTCCACTCCAGTCTCTCCTCCCCATCCAACCTCTAATTTCACAGCCACCAACTGTGAAATCATCGCCTGCTCTCGACCCTCCTCGTCGCTAAGGACTTCGTAGCACCTGAGGACGACCCTGGAGTCTCACTAGCAGATTCTTCCCTCCGCTGGAGTCATCTTCCTCCTTTCTTCCTCCATAGCCGCCAGCTAAGGACCCATAGGTCCCATTCTTCCTTTTAGTTTAGGTTTTTAATTCTGCACAATTAGTGTTAGCTGTAGTTTACAGTAGCTTAGAATAGAATTAGCTTTAATTGTTAGTGTTTAATTTTCGTTGTAGTTTAGAGTAGTCTTAGGAGTAGAATTAGCATTAATTCCCCTCCCTCACCTCCTCTGATCAGTCCAGATCAGAGGGGAAGAATCATCTACTCATTGTTCAAATTATCTCCCTCTTCATGTTTTGTTTTCCACCATCCAATTCTGATTTCTTTTTAACGACAAGTTTTTCTCATCCTTCACCCACACACCCTGATCCAATTTTAGATCTGGTGGTTTACAACCTCAGATCTAAAATTGGTGTCACAAGCACCTTTGGGGCTTCTCACTCACCCCATATTTGATCACAAAAGCCCCTTGATTTTGGGTTGAATTCTTCAGTTTGTCATATTTCTTTCCAACATGGATTTTAAGGATTTTTACTTTCTGAATTTCACTGCCTAATCTAACAGATTGAAGATAATTTGAATTTCTTGTTGGCAAGGACTCTTAGAGGATTTCTGGTGACAGAAATCATCTCAGAAGAGCCATCCATTAATCTATTTTGATAAGCCTTGAATGCATTGAATGCAAGTTAGATCTGAGGATAATTACTGTGGTAATTTGAAGTCTGATCTTGCATTTATAAGTTTTCTTGGGGATGTCTAATTTGTCTGGTGATTTCCTAACCTAAGGAGTTCTCCATACTCCTTAAGGTTGCAAGAAACTGGGATTGGATTTAATGGTTTTAAGATACTGAATTAAGTCTTCCTTCATGCTGTCTATAGCATTAGGAAGAGCTAATTCAGTGTTATTTTTTGTTTTAATCTGAAATGATGTTTTTGATGAGGGCTTCTTTTTGGGTATTTGAATTGAGATATTGTGTGATTTTCGTGAGATTTAAACCCTTGTCAGATTTGGGATTCACCTAGCTATTTTTTTTAGCTGGTTTTGATTGTTTTTAATCCCAGTTACTCAGTAAAGTGCTGCATCTGGCAGCTACATTATTCCCCTCTTCTCTAAATTTTCCTCTTCTCTCAATTCTTCCCTTCTCATCTAAAACACTGAACACTCTGAAGCTGCATCCCCCTTCTCATCTCTGACAGTGGCTAAAGCTGTTGTTAGACAAGAAAATTAAACACAATTAATCCTTCCTTTCTCACCTCTTGCTGAAATCTAACTGAAATCTGATACTGTACATATATATATATACAACTAACTATAACTATAATGTACATAATAACCGTATAAAGTATGTATATATCTACTGAAATGTAAGTGTACATAATTAATCACCTCTTGAACAGTATATATACATATAAATTAGATAAATTAGTAATTTAGGGGTGTAATTAAGTTAATTGAATATGTAGCCTTAGGTTAATATATATTAAGTAATTTAAGCTAATTAAAGTATAGTTAAACCCTTTTTAGATTACTGGTATTTAGTTTATAAGCTAAACAGCCAAGAGCTGCTACTTTAAAATAAATAAAGCATAAATAAATTCGAAAAAATATAATAAAAATATGTATAAAATACTTAAGTATATAATCTAAATCTGTATAAGGTCAATTAGACCATTTACTAACTAATTTATAAGTAATTAACCAATTAAGCACCTAAATTAGCCTGTACAAACAGCCTACTTTAATGAATTTATTTGTACATTAAACATATTTAAAATTTAAAATTAATTAATCAATTATGTAGCATTATGTAAATACTTTATTAACCATATTTTATTTTATTTTATTTTTAATAATTTATGGCCCCCAAATCGAGGGCCAAAAGCACGTACAGACGCAGCTGCGCCTGATTTCCATCGCAGATGTGGCGCTGGAATAGCGCCACATTGTGCACCGCAAATCAAGCGCAGCGCTATAAAGTGAATTTCTACTTATGCTTAAGCAGTCGTCATGGGCGTTGGGTGCCCGAAACACTGGCTAATACCATATGATCCGATTACCCATTAAGCTTTGAACTCTGTCTGACATGCGATGATATGTGAACATGTGATGTGTGTGTGGGGGCCGGGGGCCCCGAGCATGTGTGCGTGCGGCGTGGGTCTAAGGTCCTGCGTCGAATCTGAAAGCGTAATTAAGCCACCTAATTAAGATTAGGGTGCGCTTAGTAGAGGTCAGGTCCTACCCTCTCGGTGCAGCGTATCCCTCGAAAAGTGCGCCCTCAAATTAAACACATTTTACACTAATGACATTAACCTAACCCCTCCCCACCGCAGCCTCTTAAATATGTTAAGACAGAATTGCTAAAGATAAAAGAAGAACAGACGAGTTAACACAAAGAAAAGACTTAATGAAGAAACAAAAGAGAAAAAGAAAAGACTGTGTACATACATAGAAGTAGAATAAGTAGTATACGTACATAAGTATAAGTAGTATAGCTTGTTATTTGTATAAGTAAATCTATATAATTACTAACAGAATAAAATGACACTATAAACGTCGCTAAAGACCTCAGTTTGCCTCTTTAGGTTGTATATAATGTTTTCTGAGATTTAGCGACGCGTATATCTGTCACTGAAACTGCTGTATATGTTACTATAAATAACAAACTGATAAGTTAAGGCTCTACACCATTGCATCCTAAGGTATTATATACTATTATGTTAGTACTAATAGGATAACTTGTAAATACATAGTTTAAAGTATAATAATAGATTGTTTGATGCTTGTTCAGAGTTAGTATTTTTGCAAGCATTTCTTAGTAATTAGGTAAATAAAACACACATTCATTCATTCTTTAATAAGATGTAAAGTTTCTTTTTGGAATTAGAGGATAATTTTGATATCAAAGAGTGACCGATGTAATTCAATAAATTGCCTCCCAGTGAACGACCTGGAATAAAACCAGTAAAAATTAGATAAGTAAATAATAATAATGGTTGTAATGACCAGTACTCACCCATACTCACCAATATACGACATTCTAAATGTTATATCATACACACTATACTGCAACGACATGATCATAATAATCATTCATAAAGTCATCATTGCAATCATCTATTCTATTTCTATATTAGCATCAGTAAACAACTACAAATTCACAATAATAAACTCAGTAAAAAGGATGCACAAGTCGTAAGCGCAAATTGAGATTTCCACAGTCGTTGCTTGTGCTTCTGCAACGAAAATGTTTCAGATTGAACAGAATGAGATCTTCTGGACTTTCTTTTTTTTGTTAAGAACAAATTATGATAAGAAACAAAAGGAAACAAAGTTATATGTTATACACATAATGATCTTATCATGTTTTTCGATCAATGTATGGTAATTGAATCAAATAGCTAGTAATTAATTACTTTCGTGAATCGAGGAAACCACCACGATATAAACAGTGGTTTCCAAAACCATAGTGGAAATTGAAAAGAACAATTACAATTTGACGTGTACGAAATCAAGTGCCTTTTTTTAATCTTTTGAGCACTTTGCTCAAAAGATACTTTTTCTATATATATATATATATATATATATATATATATATATATATATATATATATATATATATATATATATATATATA
This sequence comes from Thalassia testudinum, assembly GCA_037157565.1. NCBI lineage: Eukaryota > Viridiplantae > Streptophyta > Magnoliopsida > Alismatales > Hydrocharitaceae > Thalassia > Thalassia testudinum. Next base: position 3,840,530 of record JAZHRO010000061.1, read on the forward strand.
TATATATATATATAGGGGTTGTAATTCCACATTTGTAATAAGGCAAATCCAAAGAGGAGTGAGTGGATTGATGGAAAATATGAAAGAAAATGGCATTTTCTAAATACAGTTGCCCACTTGTTGAGTCAGTTACACAAGCACAAATACCTAGAATTTCAGTTGTTGCAAACCTTAGTTGGATTTTTTGAGCTATAGAAACCTATACTTGAGACATAAAACTAAAGCAAGTTAGAATCTGATTAGGCAAAGCAATTTGTGTAGGATATGTAAATCACAAGCACATTAGAAAGGGAAATGTATAGTGTGGTAGATAAAAAATTGCAAGAAAAAGCAAATCACAAAAACACACAAGATATATAGTGGTTCTTCTCACTTGGGTACTCCACTACCTAAGTCTTCCGACTTAGGATTTTTAACCCGATTCCCTCAACCCAGAGGGAATGAATTTACTAATCACTTGAGGTAGTTAACGGGTTACCTCAAACCAATTACAAGATATAGAAAAGAAATGAAAATACAGTTGTAAGCAAAATGTAAATAAAAGCTTACAACTAATTCCTAAGTCTCCAACAAATTTATTGCTTAATAAGAATATGCAAATTAATCTAACGAGAATACTAAGGCGTAAAACAAACGATTTAATAAAGAAAAACACGATCACCTTTGATGACTTGTTGCAAGTGGAGAGAGGCCTTGAAAGGAATGCAACAAATCAAACTCTTTTGCAGCTAGTAAATTGAGAATTGAAAGTGTAGGCAAAGATAGAATTTTGGCTTCTTGGTTGTGTGCAAAAGACACTCAAAGAATGCTTATATAAGCCACTAAACACCTTCCCTACGATTACTAGCCGTTAGGGGCAATTTGGGAAGATTAGAAATAAGTTTAATTGTAAGATAGTCGTTCAGATTGGTCACAATGGTGAGTTGGTACCGGTACTAAACTTTTGGTACCGGTACTAACTGCCTACAGTCAGCCCAACTAAGTCACTAGGTACCGGTACTTGTGACTCACAGATTTGGATCCAGTGACATACATGTACCGATACTAGTGATTAGTATTGGTACTTGTAAGATCCAAGCAAAACCAAGTGCACAAACTGCAACCACTTTGTACCGGTACTAACAATGAGTATTGGTACTTGTTGGTCACAGTTTGGGACTTAGGCCCAAACATGTGCCTAGCATATACCGATATTTATGACCAGTACCGGTACTTGTTACAAGTACCAAATATTATAAGTGTAAGTCAATTTTTAGAGTTATCCCATCTACTTTAAACGACTTTGTTTTGAAAGAATCGATTTTAAGTTTTGAAACAAGTGAATGAACGATATTTTGAACCTTAATTATCTCTACTTAGATTTTAACTCCTAAATTAAGTTTTACTTGTTAGGAGAGATACAAAGATTCTAAAAAACAATGAATACGACAAAAACTATGGTCTTCTAGTCTTCTTCCTTCATATGCTATCTTGTTGCTTGCATCCACAGATTATTTTGACTTTTAATACTTCAAAAACACATTAGATTTTAAAACAGTTTTGTTAACACCAAAATAAAGAAGAGAAATGGAACTAGGTTCCAATAATTTGTATCTTAGTCGGTACATGAGTGTTGTTGAGTCTTTGTGTGAGTTTTTGGACATATTCTCCATGGTTAGTAATTGCTTAAGCCTCTTAATTTATTGACCTTAATTCAAATACTTTGCATTTCTTTTTGCTTTTACTTGGGATTAGCGAAACTTAGGCATGAGGGTGTGATAAGTATGCATATATATGTGTTAACAAGCTTAATTATGCTAATTTTGTAACTTGAGTTGCATTAGAATTTGGGCATATTACATGCATGCTTGATAAGAACTAGGGTTGCATTGGTTGAACCTAATTATTCATTGATTACTTACTAAGGATCTTTGTTGTGCAGAGTGTATGTGTTTGGTCTGGACAAAAGTGCTTTAAATTGCATGAGAGGAGCGGAGAAGAAATCATCTCATTTGTCTTCCTAAAACCGTAACCCCAGACCGACCTTAGAACCTGCTTTATTTAGTCCATGCTCAAATCCTAATCCTGATACCCAAACCTAAACCCTAACCAGCTCTCCTCAGCTCACCTAACCCTAATCCTAAACCTACATTACATTCCTATCCTAATCCTAAAATTTAGCTCACACACTTAGTGTCACTAGCACAATCCTAGTCATAATCTTGTCCTATAGGTTCTTACCCATTATCTACATGTGCCACATAATTATTCTACACTAAATTGCCAAAAATTCTTTAAGATTAATTGATAAAATGTGGAAATCAATTTAATTAGGTTTCAATTCCATCTAATGATTTTAGGCAATCAAGACCCACATCTCAACCCTAATCCCGAAATTCATAACAACCTAACACACCTTCAATATTTTGGTCATACCTTTCTCATTTTAAATCCAAATTGAATGATTCAAGTTGCATTCGAAAGCTGATTTCAAGGACTAAAACTTTCATTTTATGTACAGTTTGAAATTCAACACATAGAGGTCAAAAATTGAAGATAATTAGGGCATCTACTTTCCTATTTAGATAAAACCTAAACCTAAACCTAATTTCCAAAACCTAAACCCATTACTTGGCCACCAAGACCCCTTGGTCGTCCCTCTTCCCTCTATTTATACCTCTTGTCTAGCCATTGAGATCCCAACCAAGCCTTCTTAGTTTCCTTAGGGTCCCTTAGTTCTAGTTGCATCCATTGGCCTTCTTCTTCTTCCTAGCCTTCTTCTTCCTTAGGTAGAAAATCTCCCTCCACCTTCTTCCTCCTTCCACCACATACCCAACCACCTTATCTATCTTCTATATACTCTATTTAGGTCTATTAGCATCCTTAGGTTCTTAATTCTCCCTTAGATTTCTTTAGAAGCATTTCGCTACCCCTCAGTTTCTTCTCCTTTGTCTATGTCTCTGCATTCTTCTCCGCATCCTCTAGACTTTTTCAACTACTCCCACTACTTCTTTGCATCTTGGGGATTGAGACAAACTACACCACTATTGTGAGCTCTCTGAGGCGATTCCATTCTTCTTCGCACTCGGCTTGATTTCTACCTCTGTCCTTTTGCTTATTATTCGATTTCTTGTATTTGCTAATTTGATTACTTCTAGACATTTGTTTTGAGTAGTAATAATATTTTGTGAGCTTTCTAGTATCTCTATTATGTGTCTATTTGCTTGATTTATTATTACAAAAACCCAAAAAAATTAAAATCTCAAAAATACTAAAAAAGTGTCCTTAGGTCCTAGTTTAGGAGTCTGTAGTATTTTCAGAGTATATATCCCTTTTGTAAAATTTGTATCTTGCAATATAGTCATCATAAAATCACAGAATTTTGTTTGATTGTGGGGTTTCAAGTCTAGTTTCTACATACCAAAAATTCGTGCAATATGAGAGAGTCGGATAGTAAAATAGAATTGATTTTTCTTGAATTCTTGGATTTTTTTTTTGAATTTTATACTTATCCAATTTGCAAAAACAACTTGCATTCATTTGGTCATCAAATCAGGAATCTCCCATGAAAGTGGTGAAGTTTTCTGATGGTTATAGGTCTAGGTTCCAGCAGTATCTTTAGTTAGGGGTTAATTAGATCAGTTTGTCTCGTGTCCTATTCAAAATCCAAAAAAAATTAAAAAATACTTCAAAAAATCTAAAAAAAAATTTGTTGGCTTAGTTAGGTTAGGAAACATCTAGACACCGTTTTCTTCCTGTAAGACAACCAATACTCCCAATACTAAATTTGTCTTTTTCGCAACTATAACGACACATTTATCATTATCGTGATTTCACGATCATGTACCCTCTCTAATTGTACACTTGTACAAGAACCCCTCGTTGGCCTTCAAAGAGATTACAACAGGCATATCCACCAGACAAGGATACCTGCTCTGGTCGCCAGAACGTTGACTATACAAAAGGTCCCAGGAAAGCTATTCCACATAAGACTTCTCGAGCACCGATCCAATTGATTCGGCAGAAACGACCTCCTGCTTTACCGTCGTGTTCCCTAGAATGCTATTCCACACATGATCACTCGTTTGTCCTGATGCCTAAGATCCCTAGAAGGCTATTTCACACATGATCCCACACCTCAGTACATGAGATCCTTGAAAGACTATTTCACACAAGATCCCATACACTCTCCATTCATTTAGATTCCTGGAAAGCTATTCCACACAAGATCCTCACATTTCTTACTACTAGAGATCCTTGGAAGTCTATTCCGCACCGAATCACTCGAGTCTCGATACCAGAGATCTCTAGGAGGTTATTCCACACAAGATCTTAGAGTGCCTCATGTCGAGTCGAATTTAGGTCACATATAGTGCTTCTTCTCAATGACGACACCTAGCTCATTATGGTAACCAGGAATTACTCAAGTTCCAAGGTTAAACTCTGGTAGCCTCTAGCTACCCTAGATTCCTGGGTCTCCAACCTATAACAGTGAACTCATGCTTCACATGGTTCTGGTGTCTTGCTTTACGAGCTCACCTATTTAACCTAGTCATTCCTTAGTCCTCTTCCCCCTGATCCATACCTGGATCAAACAACCCTAATGACCTACTAGATCACTTGGGGTCTTACCCAAGACCTTAGGATCTAAGTTTCCACTTATTAGACTTTAATCGGGTCATTAATGTCGTTATGTGAAGTTCATTTTGTTACTTAGCCAAATCGGGTCACTTTTAATCCATTTAGTGAGCTTCAAGCTCAATTAAGGACACTCTATACCCATCTCGGGTTTTTCACAATTTGACCATCCCCCTGCCTATCAGGGCATCCACTAGATTCATAAATAGGTTCTTGATTAGGTCTGATCACCCTTTAGGGTCCATAGGGTTAGAAATCCTAATCTCAACTCAATTTAGAGCTCCAACAAGCCACCTAACGTTAAGTGATTATTACCTAACGTTAGGAGGCCCTCCGGTAGCCACCTAATGTTAGGTAACCTTGACTTAACGTTAGGTTAAGTTGCATGCTGATTTCAGAACTACATAACCCACGTTTTGTGCCTTGAAACTCGAGTTTTGCACTTCTGAATCTCATGAAAACTTGACCACAAGTTAACACAAATATAAGGAATAGATTTTACCAGAGAAGCCCCCTAAGAAAAACTAAGGCATCCCTTAAGTAGAAAAATCACATGGTGCCACATTTATATACCATCAAAGCATGAAAATTCAACATGCAACTTAAAATCCAACCAAATCATAATCCAAGCCCTTCTTTTGGCTCATGCAAAACCATTCCACATCCTAAGGAACAAGAGAAATTAAATCAAAATCAAGGTAACAATCCATACATTTGAGAGATGGAGCTCCCTCTTCTTTTCTTCTTCTTTTTGCCACATGAGTAGCAGCAACAATGACAGGATGCAAGGGGGAGGCGAGCTGTGGAAGGGAGGAAAAGAAGAGGGTTCCACCGATGGGGAGATGGAAGGAGGCTTGCTATAGAAGAAATAAGCCCTTTCTCCTTTTTATTTTAATTGGCTTCACCTTATATAAGGGTTGGAAAATTTATAGGAAAGTCCTCCCACCTCAACACCATATTTTTAAAGAGTTGAACAAGATTAGTTTACATACACGCTACCCCCTCAACTTTCACTACTTAAACCTTTGTTAATGGTTTTAAGGGGTCACTTATCCTTAAAGTTAGAATTTTGATGATTAGGCATCCCAATGCTCTTAACCCACCTTTAGGCAAGCGAAGTAAGATTTTAATTAACCCATTAGGTGTAAAAAAAATCCATGCCCTTACATGGTGCATCTCCATGAGTCTGTCCACATGGCATCTACCAAGCCTGCCGCTTCCTTACTGGCAAGAGTATGGTCCTGCCCAGAGAGAGTACCGGGGAGTTGGGAGTCAATGACGTGGCTCCCAAAGAGCACATCTGGGCTGATGAGCACCACCTACAAACAAAGGAAAAAACTTGTCAAGCAGAAGCATCAACAATGAAAAACAACAACAGTGAAGGGATTAGGCACAATCCGCAAGGAATTGCAAAGAATGTTTCCACATATGAGAGGGTTCCCTAAGGAGGGTCACTTAATCAATGCTAGCGGAGAGGAGCTCAAGCACCTTCCTTTCTGTTTCCAAGTGGATCTGCTCGATGGAGTCTGGGTAGACGAACATGACACCCCTTCGTGGAGCATCACCCCCTTTTGAGTGTAGCCTAAACTCTTGATCGTAGGGCACCCTCACGGGTCCTGAAGACCCTCCCCCTAATCAAATTCACTCCTCCTGGGAAGACTCGGTGTGGGGAGCATTCGTGAAGGAGTGCTCCAGACCTTCTTAGGGGGGCCTCTATTGGCTCCTTGCTTTGTCCAAATCTTGAACCTGCCTCAGAGTGGCGACATCTAGCACCAACCTCGCCACCGAATAGGGCACCTAGCTAACAAGGCCAAACCCCATCCTTCTAGAGGGTCCACGCAGACATGGTAGCTGCCGCCCTTGCCAGGTGTTAGCAAGGGGAAGGTTGGGCTGGTTAGTGTATATTGATTCCACCCTTACCAGCTCCTCACTAGCTGATGCTTCCTGGGTTTGCTCCTCGCCAATCGACTCCTCTCCAGCTGGCACCTCCTCGCTCACCAGCGCCTCCCTTGTAGGGATCTCTTGCACCGACTCCTCCTCTCATGGCCCCTCAGCAGTCGATGTCTCGCCGCCATGCCTAGGCGACCTCCTTGACTGGCGGGGAGGGATTGCTTTTGCCGACATTAATCACTGTCGGGTTAGGAGGGTTGGCGTCCCCACCTTCACTAGCTGCCCACCTTGTCAGACGAACCTGCACCTGGTCGCCAGTAACAAAAAGTAGGGGCAGGAGTCTTTGGCGGCAATCATTGCTGCACAAGATGACAATGGTTGGCTTTTCTTAGAAGCCTATCTTGAGGATCCAACTTCAACATCCTCCCCCAAAGAAGGAGCATGCTTCCTCTTCTTGATGGGCAAAGCCACCTTCTTTAAAGACGTGAAAGATACATAGAAAATTCCAGTTAGATTAGCTTCAGTGGAAAAACACCACAGGGGGTAATTTACTGCCCTTCGAGTAGTTGTTTGCCACCCGGGAAAGCAACTTCTAGAAACTTGGTTGCCTAAGCTCCGCTCGAGCAAGGGCACCAAAGTGTTTCATAGCCTCGATGTTCGCCAAGGTATGGTCATCTGGGCGGTCAGGCACAGGTCCCTCTCGAGTAGACCTTGCCAGGCATTGGGGACCTGGAGTTCCTCTTCATTGTCCACCAAAAAGGAAGTAATCAAGCCCCTTTATGCTATTTGGCAAGTTAATGATATAATAGCCGAGGGAAGGGAGCCAAAAGGTATAAGTCCCAGTTGGAGGGCTTCTCTTCTTAACCTTCAGGGGATAAGCCCAAAAATATGTAGGAAAACGTTTAAGTGGGGGGTGATTCCCAACTCAAAGCATACCATCGCGGAGGCATTAAGCATAAGGTAGCAATTCAACCTAATTTGAGTTGTTGTCGCGTTATAAAAAGAAAGAAAAGAAACTATAAACGAGTTGAGAGGTGAAATGACCCTTCCCAAGGGTAATTGGACCATTTCAGGAGATTTGGGAGGAGTTTGTTGTAGTTTGTAACCCTCGGGAACTTGTCTGAGGGTTCTACGGATAAAATAGGACTGATAGGGGCTACTTTTTACAATTTACCCTAACCCCACACCCTTCCAATACAATCCCTAACCCTAAACCTACCCTACCCCACCTAGATAAACCCTACAGCCTTGAAAACTATGCCCTCTCAATCCTTCGAGCAGCGCATCTCACCTTCCCCTTCCTTCCCTCCACCGCAACCGATGCCGAGAGTGCAGCCGTAAGAGGGAGGAGTTGAGAGCTCGAGTGGGGGGGGAGCTCGGAGGAGGCCATGCGTGAATTGCAGATGCTGCGCAACTGAGCTACTATGACTCCTATGCGAAGAGGAGTGGAGTTATTGCGAGGAAAAGCCTCGCAACGGTTCTGCGGTGACATTCTTCCGCATAATCGGACGTCTGGGAGGACCCTCAGACATCTGATACCGCACAAAATCTGAGGTAACGCCCTCTTGAAACTTGTGCGCATTTTTGCGGTGTTTTCTTCTCTACACAGTAAGCGTAAGACTGGGCGCCTTGGTGTATGTGTGCTGCACAGGGCTCGAGTGTTTTCCGCAAGGAGAGGAGGGCTCGCGAAGGGCGTTGGGAGAGTTTTCTCCTCATATCAGACGTCTGTATCTCTCGACGGACGTCTGGAGGTAGCACCCGACGTTCGATAAAGCAAATTCAAACGGTAAGGTCCTGACCGCCTGTTTTCTTTTTCATACGTGTTGTCCGCGAATGACTGTACGTCACTGTGTGCATGCAAAGCCGTTGGGAAGGTGCGCAAGAGCAACGTCCCAAACACTTTAGGACGTCTAGACGTCTCTCCAGACGACTAATACCCATCCCAGATGCCCAAGTGCATTGCCACATGTCTGGAAGGACCCCAGGACGACCGTGAGGAGTTCCAGACGTTCGACCTTCAGCACAGAATGCAAGGTGAGCTTCCTGTTGCCGTTTAAGACGTCTAGGGCCTCTCCTAGACGTCGGATTTTAGTCTGATTTGATAGATTCAGGTGAACCACGAAGGGTGTTTAGGTCGGTTCAGGACCCAAACGAAGTTATTTTTTTTGTAAATAAGGTACCGTTGGTTCCCTATTGGAAATTCCCATGTGATGGAGCATTGTTCTAGCTATTTTGAACTATTTTTCCTATCTTGAGAAACATTGAAGTGGTTGGTCTGACCGTCCGTGTTAATAGGACTCCCATCCGTGGTGTGCACGGGACCCGCAGAGGCTACGCGGTCCGCCGTTCGTGCCCCCACACCTCCTGGTTACTTTGGTAGAGTGGCCTTTACTATCCCTTGTGAATTAAATGATGAAAGTGCATGTTATTTAGAATTAATTGGTTGAACCTTAGGATGTACAATGAACCCTGGGGATGAGATAGAAAAATGAATAATTATGCATGCCGTGAATGCTGTGTAATTCCCTACTCGAAGGGGGTGAGATCAGCGTGACGTAAAAAATGCGGAATTGAAATATAAACAATCTCACAAAATATCAATCACACGAGGACACAATTATTTTCAGGTGAAAACCCAAACCGGGTGAAAACCACCACCTAACCCCCTCGAGCTAGGATTTTCCATCAGACGACATACAGGACGTCTGGCACTATGTCTGGACGTCTAGAAACCTACTTTTTCGTGGGAATGAATTAGCAACCGCTAGAAAATCTCTGAGAAGAGATTTTCGGGTCAGTCGAGGCAAAACGGTCAATTATCAGACGTCTGGAAGTGCTTAAGGACGTCTGATAAGGCTCTAACGGTCATATCCTTGAGTGTATGGTAAGAGAGCCAACGGTCCACTAATTTGACGTCTGGCAAAGTCATCACATGTCTCCTAAGACGTCTGGTCTAAGGTCTGGACATCTGATTTCATCAGACAGAATTAACTATGTCCAGCCTAAATGTTATTAGACGTCTGAATCAATAGTCAGGCGTCTTAAAACACTTTATCAGACATCTGATTTAGGAATTAGACGTCTGGAAACTCTGTTTGAACCCTACATTGGTTTTCTAAGTTCTCTACAGAAAACCTAAGTATCCTAGGGTTGTACCGGTGTTCCTAGGACTACTTTTAGGATACTTTGAGGCTCTTTAACATAAATCTAAGTAACAAAAATAAAGAGCAACAGAAGAAACGAAAAATACAAGGAGTACAAGAGAAGGAAATCTATCATATTCTTCATCTCCTTCCTTCTTCAATATATCACTCCTCGCGAATCTCTTCTGTTCTCCATCAAGCTCCTCCAATCCGTCCTAGATGCGAGCTCGAACTTCGTCTAATCACGTCTCCATTTGCAGTTGTCCTAAAATCTAAGACTCCAAGTGCAAATGTTAAATGACACGTGTTTTGTTATCATCAAAATAAATGATCATGGTGCTCTAGCACCAACAGTTTCACAATGTCAGAATGTATCTTTAGAGGGTGAAGTCTCAGGTTTAACGACTTGAAGGGATCAAATACCTCTCAAATGATGTACTAAAGTGTTTCAGTAAAGCATTTCCCATAGATTAGAGAGGGAATTGGCTCAGGAAGGGCTTCAGAATGCTCCAGAACATGAGAGCTTAAGTTTGGAAGCTCAGAGCTTAGCTTTAAGCTCAATCTATCCTACAGAGAGATTAAGGCTTCAAGATTAGTTCTAAATCATAACAGAAGGTTATATATAATTATTCTAAATAGGATTGGGCTTTGAATCTCAACAGGAACACTTAAAGAACAGTAATGGATTAAAGATGAACCCAAACTGTTAGAAATTCAGATTTCTAAAAATCCCCGATAAAATCGAATCAAATCTTATTTAAACATTTCCGAATCACTTCAGAAGTTTAATCAATCCCATAAATTTGAGATTTAATCTCCTAATCTCCAAAGTCAGACTAGAGTTGACCATTAAGGCTAAAAAATTAACTTTCTAATCTTGAGCTGTTCAGAACAAATTAAAGATCTAAATATGTCTTATTCATCCTCAGGAAGTTGTTCAACGCTCCAAATTAGGGTTTTAATAGCCCCAGCTATACTCTCATGTGTTACGACTCGATTCCCGAATCCATACAGGACCCGAGACCGGCCCGACTCGACTAATCCCAAGACCCAGTCATCCAACAAGAAATAACTAAAAAGCAGGAAAGTAAACCACATTCACTATGCTAAGTAACTAACAGTAAAAGAGTATAAGAAGTAAAAGAAGTAAAAGCTGCTAACAGTACATATCATCACCACAACAGTAAAATGGAACAAAGTACAGAAACGTAAACGATAACAAGAGTCTGAACTCACTAACAACAGAAAGTACTACAACAGGAAGACTACTGTTAGGCTCGACTGGGCCCAACACCCTCTGCAGCCGACGACTCGAGCTACTCAACACCTGAACCTAAAAAGGGTTATGAGTAAACATAGTCAACGAACGCTGACTATAGTGGAAATCAACTAACTAAAGCAGTAAAAGCTAACAGGTAAACTATCTATTCCAATTACTTTATTTACAAGTTATTCCTTTTCACCCATTAGTTTATTTTTCAGATCCCTTTCTTTATCTCGAATGTTCCTCGTGGGAACGATTTTGATTGCAGTCTTTTCCGAAGAGTAGAAGGCACACGTGGTGCTCTCCTGGATGGGAGAGTCCCCCTTGGTAATCCTACACCCAATCAACAATCCCAAGGTCACAGACAGACGTAGCGGTGACTACAGCACGCACGATAACCGCACGGGTAGCTACCCCACACTGGCACGCCGTCAGTCGTTTCTGCTAATGGGTACACCCAAAGTACAGCACGGAACAGTATAGGGCCTAACCCTCTCAGTAGCAGGGGTCTAGCCCCACAGAACCAAATAGGGGTCTCGCCCCTCCACAGTCCGCGCACCCTCGTCTGACTACCCTGGTTTGCCAGTGGGCCTAACAAGTCGGTGTAGGGTAGTTAGCTGAACCCCGAGCCCCATGGGGTGGTTAGCTCTCTCCCTACACTAGTAGCTCTTCCCGGTACAGTGTACGCGAGGGCCAAGAAGTCGGTGTAGAGTGGTCAATCCTAATCCCGGGTCCCAACCCAAGGGCGGCCAGCTCCGCTCTACACTAAATAAGGGACAGTAGCTCCCCTTGGTACCACGTACTCAAGGGCCAACACACTTCCCACTTACATTTCCAGATCCATTCCATTTATTCACAGGAGCTCTACTCCTAATTCCCCGTAGGGTTCATGCTCGTATTTCTCATGCCATTCCATACCAGGTTTCATCATTCACCTTTCCATTCTAAGATTATAAACATGCAGCTCGTATTTCCATCAATTAATATATACAACAAGTAATGTCACAGGTAACTGTTTAACTAGCACAGGTATTTCATATTTCACAGACAGCTCTTGTTTATTAATAGGAAGTTGATAACATTTCTATTCATTCATTTAAGATTGCAATTTTAAACACGCATACAAACAGTGCAAGTACTTCTCGTCCTAGGATTCATGTCACATCCTACGTTTCTAGTTACCCAATTCACATAAGCATTCAGGTTTATAATTAAATTAGGAGAAGACCACTCTACCAGGCAACCTGGGAGTATTGGGGGCTCGAACGGTAGGCTCACGTGCCTCGGCAAGCCTCGAACACGCAACTGATCGAAGTCCTATAACAAGGAACATACCACAATGGAACATTTAGAATAGTATAAAAGGCCTTCTAACAAGTAGAGGAACTCACAAAGAAGACACCGATATCTTGTTTGTGTAAAACGGACCTCAAACAGACCCTAAACGGGTCAAAAACATGACTGCAGACTTAAATCAAACGTCTAGCACAAGGTCTAGACATCTTAAAAGTAACCATAAACTCACCTCAGATTCTGCGTCGATCTCAGACGCCCAGAACCTCTTCTTGACCGTTTGGACCCAGCTCCAGACGTCCGACCTCTCCACTGTATGTTTGGGAGTGCTTCCGATCATCTGGTAAGCTGTCCAGACGTCCGAATCGCGTGGGAGGGCGTGTCCCGCGCCTTCCCGAAGCTGTCTCTACACGCTACAGGCAAATCAACCACTTTTAGCCATGCAGATCGAGGCTGCGGTGCGGCCTGCATGGCCGTATCCGCAAAAGGAACGTACCTTCGCAGAATACTGCTTTCAGACTTCCGGTGCCGTCACCAGACATCCACTCCGTCGTCTGGATGTCACGTTAAATGTCTGATTCTAGGAAAAACCCAGAAACAGAACGACTTGTTGCTCTCCCTCGTCACGCGCAGCCGCGGCCACGCCTCATCACCTATAGCTCCGGCTGCAGCAAGTGTCGGGGATGTCTCCCCCAATGCGCTCCTCCTCCCGCACGCGTCACTCCGACCGTGCGTCCTCTGGCGAGCGCCCACAAGCTCGCGAGCTCAAGCTCTTCCTCCTCTTCTCACGCCACCTCTCCTCCTCCTTGCTTGCTCTCGCGCTCACACCTCTCGTTGTGGTGGAGAGGAAGGGAAGAAGGTGGCTGAGGTGAAGTGGGGAAGAGAGGAAGGGGGAGAGGGGCTTTATAAAGGTGCGCTAGGGCTTGGGTGGAGGAGAGAAGAGGGAAAAGAGGAGGGGTACTGTCTGCACGCAGCCCGCGCGCAGACACGAAGGCTCGTACCAAATTTTCAATTTCCAGACGTCTCGGAATGTGTCCAGATGTCTAACCGGATGTCTGATCGACCGCCCAGATGTCTTAAAGGGCTCAGAACGGAACGGGTCTTTATATCATAACAAACTTAAAGGAAGTTTCATCCTCGAAACTTGAGCTAGCTAGGGTGCGGAAAAGGAAAAATATATGCATAACAAACTTAAAGAGGACCGAAGTCGGTCTGAAAGGACGTACCCTCAAAAATCTTCGGGTATCGCTCTCGCATCGTCGCCTCAGGCCCCCAGGTAGCCTCCTCGTACCTCTGGCTCCTCCACAAGACCTTCACTAGGGGTACCTGCTTCCGTCTCAAACTCCAGACGGCTCTGTCTAGTATCTGTACTGGTCGCTCTGGGTAGGTCAGGTTTGTCACCCACCTCGACACTCTCGTGGCTCAGAATGTGATTGTGATTGACGACGTACTTCCTAAGGTTGGACACGTGGAACACGTCGTGTACACCAGAAAGCTGGGGAGGAAGGGCAAGCCCGTAAGCAACGTGTCCTACCCGCTCCAGGACCTCAAAGGGCCCTACAAACCTCGGCGCAAGCTTCCCTTTCACCCCAAAACGCTGTCGACCCTTCACGGCCGAAACGCGAAGAAAGACGTGATCCCCAACCTCGAACTGCACCTCTCTGCGCTTCCGATCGGCATAACTGTTCTGTCCGCTCCTGACTATGAGAAGTCATCTGAGAATTTGCTCTATCACGTCTTGACTCTACTGGATCAGCCTGAGGCCAACCTCCCACTTGGTCCCCACCTCAACCCAACTCAAGGGCGCAGTACACCTCCGTCCGTACAAAGCCTCGTAGGGTACCATGCCGATACTCGAGTGATAGCTGTTATTATATGCAAACTCTACCAAGGGTAAGTGCTCCTCCCAAGAGCCCCTCCAGTCTAGTACACAGGCGCGCAAAAGGTCCTCAAGTGTCTATATCGTGCGCTCTGACTGTTTGTCCGTCTGGAGGTGGTACACCGTACTGAACCTCAACCGTGTTTCCAAGGCCTGCTGAAACTTAACCCAAAACTGGGAAGTGAAACGGGCATCCCGATTGGATACAATCTCACGCGAAACTCCGTGCAGACGTACCACGTCATGATTATACCTCTCTACCAACTGCGCCGGTCCCAAGGTGACTCGAATCGACAAGAAACCTACCATCTTCATCAATCTGTCTACAATCACCCAGAATACGTCGTCTCCTCGCTGGGTAATTGGCAAGCCCACCACCAAGTCCATGGTGATGCTCTCCCACTTCCACTCTAGCACAGGAAGCAGCTGTAATGGCCCTGCGGGCCTCTAATGCTCGACCTTCACCTGCTGGCATGAACTCACCTACATCTCGCTTCATCCCTCTCCACCAAAAGTCACATCTCAGATCATGGTACATCTTCGTGTTCCCGGGATGTATGGTGAACCTGGACCCGTGTGCCTCAGTCAGGAGCTCTCTCAACAACTCCTCGTCCCTGGGAATGCACAAACGTCCCCTCATGCATAGCACCCCGTCTGTAAAAGAGAAGTCTCCTGGGTCCTCTGACAGTACTCTGTCTCGCAATGACTGCAGATACGAATCTGTCATCTGTCCTGTGATAATGCAATTTATCGGCTCTGGTCTCGTACATCGCGTCACTGTCACTGCCCCCACAATGCCCCTGTAACTCTAGGGTTTGCCAACAACCCAACTCCTCCATAAGTCTCCAACTCTGTACCTGTAAGCTGGCCAAGTGGGCGGGTGCCTTCCGGCTCAAGGCGTCAGCCACCACGTTGGCCTTCCCCGGATGGTAGGAGATGCTGCAGTCATAGTCTTTCAGGAGCTCTAACCAACCTCTCTGTCTCATGTTAAGCTCCTTCTGATCAAACAAATACCTAAGGTTCTTATGATCCGTGAATATCTCAAAGGTCTCACCGTAAAGGTAGTGCCTCTATGTCTTCAACACGAAGACAACAGCTGCCAGCTCTAAGTCATAGGTAGGGTAGCTATGCTCATGGGGCTTTAGTTGCTGCGAAGCGTAAGTGACAACGTGACCCTGCCGCATGAGCACACCCCCTAACCCCTGCAACGAAGAGTCCGTGTAGACAACAAAATCGCCGCTGCTATCTAGGATGGTAAGCACAGGAGCCGAAGTCGACCTCTCCTTCAACTCCTGAAAACAAGCCTCACAAGCGTCTGTCCAAGCAAAGGGCACGTCCTTCCTGGTCAACTACGTCATAGGATGTGCAATCTGCGAGAAACCTCTGATAAACCGCCGGTAGCAACCTGCCAATCCCAAGAAACTGCATATCTCTATCACTGTACGTGGCCTCTCCCACCTGAGTACTGCCTCTACCTTGGCTGGATCCACATCCAAGACATCCCCTGAAATCACATGACCCAAGAAGGTCACCTGCCTCAACCAAAACTCGCACTTGCTGTATTTGGCATATAGCCTGCATCGTCTCAACGTGTCCAGAACCATCTGCAAGTGATGTCCGTGCTGTGCCTGATCCCGCAAGTAAATGAGCACATCATCAATAAATACCACCACAAAATGATCCAGATACGGTTTGAATACCCGGTTCATCAAATCCATGAAGGCAGCAGGGGCGTTGATCAGCCCAAACGGCATGACCAAAAACTCGTAGTGTCCGTACCGGGTGCGGAAAGCTGTCTTAGAGACATCGGTCTCCCTGATCCTCAACTTGTGGTAGCATGATCTCAGATCTATCTTGGAGAAAATCATGGCACCTTGCAATTGGTCAAACAGATCATCAATCCTCGGCAGTGGATACCTGTTCTTGATGGTGACCCTATTCAACTGTCTGTAGTCGACACAAAGGCGCAGGGTACCATCCTTCTTCACAAATAACATCGGGGCTCCCCACAGGATGCACTGGGCCTCATAAAGCCCTTCTCCAACAGGTCCTGCAACTATGACTTGAGCTCTCGCAGCTCAAGTGGTGCCATCCTGTACGATGCCATAGAAATGGGGTTGGTCGCCGGTACCAATGAGATCTCAAACTCGATCTCATGCTCAGGCGGTAATCCTAGCAGCTCCTCTGGAAACTCGTTGGGGTACTCTCTGACCACTAGGATGCTCTGAAAGTCTACCACGGGGCTGAGCTCTGCCATTACAAAAGCCAGGAAGCCCTCACACCCCTGGCCCAAAAGTCTCGCTGCCCAAAGTGCAAAAATGCACCTAAAACCTCCGTCCACCGGCTGTTCGTGAAACTCAAAGGAAGGCATCTCCGGTATGGAGAAGACGATCTTCCTCTCAAAACAGTCCACCAAAGCGTGGTAAGCGGACAATCAATCCATCCCCAGAATCACGCCAAAGTCCTCCATTGGTATCACGATCAGGTCAACGGGGAGGCTGTGTCCCCCAACACTGACCTCACAATCTGCGTAGACCTCCTCAGCTACAAACAGTTGACCACCCGGACCTCTGATCACAAATGGATCCTCTAACAACACAATCCTGTCCGAAATTGACAGCGAAACTCGCAGCAACAAACGAGTGCGTGGAGCCGGAATAAAAAAGTACGTAAACTAATCTGCCGGAAACTGTAACCATACCTGCCACCACTGAACCTGATGCCCTGGCGTCTCTGTGTGTCAGGGCATTGATACACCCCTCAGCTTTCGGTGCAGAAGAACCAGCCACACTCAGCTTCGGACGGGTAGCTGCTGGTCGGTACCCTCCTCGCGATTACTGTCCTCCCCCACGCGCCTGGGAACCACGACCACTTGCTCGACCTCCAATGCTCGGTGCGAGGAGCATCTGCAGCGCTCCAACCCTAGACGGGCAATCCCTCCTGATGTGGCCTAGCTGGCCACACTGGTAGCAAAGGGGAACTCGACTTCCTCCCTCGGTAGGTCCCTCCTGACGACTGGGCGAGGGTCCAGTGCCGGCAGCTGGTCCTTGTCGGGGGCCCCCAAGGGCCACTGACGGCCCCGCAAAACGAGACGGCTCTCTTGCGGGTGTCGCATGCCTCCTCTCTCATCGACCCTGTGAGTACTCTAGCTGGTAGGGCCTCTTCCGTCTGCTGTCGATGTCTCGTGCGGCCGGGTTGGTCTCCTCGTACGTCATAGCTGCCTCCACCACTTTCGAGAAGGTGGACAGCTTCAGGGGTTTGACATACCCCCGAATGGCAGGCTGGAGCCCCTCAGTGAACCTCCACAGGCGCTCCTCCTCGGTAGCTACAGCTGTCGCAGTAAAACGTGACAACTCCAGGAAGTGCGTGCAGTACGCGCTAACAGTCATCGTTTCCTAGCGAAGAGTGTGGAACTCCCGCCTCCTCTGGTCTTGCCATGTCTACTGGAATTACTGCTCGTAGAAGAGGGTCACAAACTGGTCCAACGTCGGCATTGCCCTCTCCTGGCCTTTGACTGCCCTCCACCACCTGTGTGCTGCACTCTCCAGCTGATACGTGGCAAAGGCCATGCGGCACTCCTAAGGGGGGCAAAGGGTATCAAACACCTTCTCGATCTGCTCCAGCTAGTCCTCTTCCTCAGACAGGTCCTCATCCCCCTTGAAGGAGGGGGCTTTAGATTCCGGAACTGTCCGAAAAGCTCGTAGTGCAGCTGTAGTGGGGAAACGGACACACCACCAGGGAGGAAGGGCTCGTGCTCAGAAGTGTCAGAGTGCGGTGGGGGTGGTGGAGGGCCACCCCCTCCTCCTTGTCCAGCGCTGCGTCAGTCTCTCGGCCCCACAGAGGACTCCCCCTCCACGTCCCCAGGAAGAGACACTCGTGGAGGCGGGTGGAGCTCCTTTCGTACTATGTCTTATATCAATTGAGTGAGGTCCTGGGCCTGAACGCCCGAGGGAAGTGGCTGGTCAACTGACGCCTCGAGCCTGGCACGTTCGCCCCTCCGACCTTGTCCACGACCGTGTCTGCGGCTCGCCTCAAGGACTCCACATCGAGGCATCTCCTACAAGGAGACGCGAAAACAGAACAAAAAGAAGTCAACTCTAATGGACTTCAACGAAGGAAACTCAAAACAGATGTCAAGCAGTACGTTGTGGTGGTTACTCTGGTTACATGCACGTGAATTCGTTATTCTCAAGCTAGTTGGTTCATTTCTCGAGACGACCTTGCTCTAATACCATCTTGTTACGACCCGGTTCCCGAATCCCTACAGGACACGAGACTGGCTCGACTCGACTAATCCCAAGACCCAATCGTCCAACAAGAAATAACCAAAAAGTAGGAAAGTAAACCATATTTACTATGCTAAATAACTAACAGTAAAATAGTACAAGTAGTAAAAGAAGTAAAAGCTACTAACAGTGCATATCACCACCACAACAGTAAAACAGAACAACGTACAGAAACGTAAACGGTAACAAGAGTCTGAACTCACTAACAACAAAAAGTACTACAACAGGAAGACTACTGATGGGCTCGAATGGACCCAGCACTGGCTGACGCTCGACTGGCGGTTGTAATATCTCGTTGTAATATAGTGCAGAGGAGCAGTTACCAGTTTGATATAATTTATTACTCGGAAAAATAAAAGTTCTCCCGAGGTCGAACTTAGGGAGCAAGTCGTATTCTAGGGGTACAAAGTTCTTATTACAAAAATAAAGAGAGAGAGAGAGAGAGAGAGATGGAAATTTGGCTTCTTCTTCTCTTCTTTCTTCCTCTTTGTCTTCTCTTCTCTTTGGCTCTTGAATCTTCTTTCTTTTGCTTTCTTCTTCTTCTTTTCTTGCTTCTCCTTCTTTCTTCAGATCTTCTTCTCGTGTTCTTCTTCTTCTTTTGTTGCTTCTCTTCTTCTGATCTTTACTTCTTCACTTGGCCTCTCCTTCTTTCTTCTCTTCCTCTTCTTCATGTCTTCTCTCTTCTTTACTACGGTCCTGTTTCTTCTTTTCTTCTTCTTCTTCTTTGCCTTCAGGATGTCGTCTGATTTTCCAATCAGACGACTTAAACTGTTGCTGCTACCGTGTCTCCTAGCTTCCTTCTTCTTCACCTGTGCTCTCTTCTTCTTCTTCTTCTTCACATGTGCCTGCACACATAAGGTTTACGTCAGAGGGCAAAACCTACTCTACCCTCCCCCCGCGTCTCTCTCTCTCAGAATTCACTCTCAGGAAGGCTCTCCCAGAGCAACCGGTTAATCGGGTACATGGGTCGCGCCTGGGTCCAGGCCCACCGGTGTGCGGTGGTGGGCAAGGAGTGCAGGTCGGGCTAATCGGGTCGGGCCAGGTCCGCGGGGCGTGAGCACGGACGAGGCCGGGCAGTCGGGTGGGTGAGAGGGACCTCACCCCGTGATCAGAGGCGAACAGCTTAAGGCACTTTTTGCCTTTAAGCGCCCACGCGACTCTGTAAGGTTCCGAGGTGGGACTAAATGTCCCACCCCAATTGGACGCCCGCAGCGGAGGAAGCTGCAGGCAACTGCAGCCTCACGCGAGGCCTTCGCCCCACTGCGAGCCTGAGACTTCTTCGCGGAGACGCCCCGCGCGAACTGGGAGTCGAATTTGGGCGTGGCGCGCCTGCAACTGCAGGTTGAAGGTGCTGCTTCGCTCAGCAATGGCGATGGAGGGCGCAACACCTGTCCACAAAAGCACGGCCTCTCGGCCTAATCAGATACGCGGAGAACCTTCGCCATAGCACGACGAAGGTGGTCGGGGGGTCTGCAGGTGGCGGGGCGGAGCCTAAGGGCCGCCCTAGGTCAAACTGCAGGTTGGGAGATGGGTTTGGTCGGTGGGTCTGCAGAGGGCGATTGGTGGGAAGTGGAAAGGCGGAGGTTGATCAGGGTGAGGAGGTGGAGGTTCTGTGAGGGTCGGCAAGCCGTGTGGGGTGCTGGAGTAACGGAAGCGGCTCGCCGGAGTTTGGCCGGAGATGGAGAAGGTGAGGGTGATTAGGCGCGGTTGAGGGGTAATTAGATAAAAATAGCAGGGGGAAAAGAGAGAGGGAAGTAGTTCTAACCTAACTAAAGGGACGAAGGGGACGAGGAGGTGGACGGCTGTACCTGCTGTCGCCGGAGAAGAGGGTGCCCAGTGGGGAGGACGGCGGTGACGACGGGGCAGAGGCAGCGCGCGCTGGTATTGCGCGACGCGGAGGAAGATCGGGAAGGTGGCACTGCTGCTGGTATTGCAGCAGAGCGACGAGGAGGAGGAGGAAGAACCGCCGGAGCTGGAGGGCTTCTGCCGGAGTGGGAAGAGAGGAAAAGAGGGGGGGGTTTCTCCGTCAGATCCGAGCTCCGGAGAACGGCAGAGCTTGTGGGGTTTTTATAGAGGTAGAGACGGAGAGGAGGGCGGAGGGAGGCGACGTGCCTCCCTCGCCGGAGGACGCCGGTATGGGTGGTTGCAGCACTCAGGGGGGTGCTCCTGCGACGGCTGACGACGCAGGGCACCCCCATTTTACTTGGCAGGCCCCCCTTACCCTGCGCGGCGCCATGCTCCGCGCAAGGTCGCCGGAGCATGGTACTGCTCAGGTTTTGCAGGAGGGACCTAAACGCAAAGAACGAAGGAGAGTTAGGGTCCAAAATGTGAGGGTTCAAAAGTTGAGGGCCAAAAAGTAAATATATGAAGACCAAAGTGTAAAGTTGGTCAAGAAGGTTTCTTCTTAGGCTCAAGTTTTTATACATGACTAATTAGGACCTAAGGATTCTGATGGTGAATTTTATTTCTAGATTAAACCTTGTTTGACTGGTAAATTTACGCAAAAACCCAAATTAAGTTGTTAATTGGGCATGGTTCTCAATGTAGGTCAAAATGGGTTCCTAAGGCCAAATTGAAGGTTCTAAACCCTAGAGATTATTTTTATATGAATTTTAAAGGGTTTATTTGATTTTTTTCTATGCCTCGAACCTCGTGTATTTAAGTGGGTTTGTTTTAGGGTTACAGGATGTCATTTAATTCCTTGGAGTTGCTGTAGCCCTCATTGAATCATCTTGTCCCACTTTCCTTCTTATTACGTTATTTTGACCTATGTTTGGACCCTGAGTTACCCTGTTTTCAGATTGGATTGATGAAATTGCATTTTTACCCCTCAGTTTCTGTTTTCTTTGCAAACTCAGAATCTCTCTAAGCCAAGCCTTTCTAAGGTTATGTAGGAGCTTTTTCTTGCAAATCAGGGTTAAATGGTGCTAGTTTAGGGTTTATGATGAGGTTCTCATCAAGCACCCTTTACAGCCGGTGACTTAGGCTGCTCAATACCGGGAC
Organism: Thalassia testudinum; assembly: GCA_037157565.1. Taxonomy (NCBI): domain Eukaryota; kingdom Viridiplantae; phylum Streptophyta; class Magnoliopsida; order Alismatales; family Hydrocharitaceae; genus Thalassia; species Thalassia testudinum. Next base: position 3,861,905 of record JAZHRO010000061.1, read on the forward strand.
CTGAAAAGGGTTATGAGTAAACATAGTCAACAAACGCTAAGTAGAGTGGTAACCAACTAACTAAAGCAGTAAAAGCTAACAGGTAAACTACCTATTCTAATTACTTTATTTCACAAGTTATTCCTTTTCACCCAATGGTTTATTTTTCAGATCCCTTTCTTGATCTCAAATGTTCCTCGTGGGAACGATCTTGATTGCAGTCTTTTCCGAAGAGTAGAAGGCACACGTGGTGCTCTCCTGGCCGGGAGAGTCCCTCGTGGTGATCCTACACCCATTCAACCACCCCAAGGTCACAGACAGACTAGCAGTGACTATGGCATGCGCGATAAGCGCACAGGTAGCTACCCCGCACTAGCACGCGGTCAGTCGTTTCCGCTAACGGGTACGCCCAAAATACAACACGAAACAGTATAGGGCCTAGCCCTCTCAGTATCAGGGGTCTAGCCCCTGATAACCAAACAGGGGTCTCGCCCCTCCACAGTCCGCGCACCCTCGTCTAACTACCCTGGTTTGCCAGTGGGCCTAACAAGTCGGTGTAGGGTGGCTAGCTGAACCCCGAGCCCCATGGGGTGGTTAGCTCTCTCCCTACACTAGTAGCTCTCCCCGGTACAGTATACACGAGGGCCAAGAAGTCGGTGTAGAGTGGCCAATCATAATCCCGGGTCCCAATCCAAGGGCGGCCAGCTCCGCTCTACACTAAATAAGGGACAGTAGCTCCCCTTGGTACCACGTACTCAAGGGCCAACACACTTCCCACTCACATTTCCAGATCCATTCCATTTATTCACAGGAGCTCTACTCCTAATTCCCCATAGGGTTCATGTTCGTATTTCTCATGCCATTCCATACCAGGTTTCATCATTCACCTTTCCATTCTAAGATTATAAACATGCAGCTCGTATTTCCATCAATTAATATATACAACAAGTAATGTCACAGGTAACTGTTTAACGAGCACAGGTGTTTCATATTTCACAAGCAGCTCTTGTTTATTAACAGGCAGTTGTTAACATTTCTATTCATTCATTTAAGACTGTAATTTCAAACACGCATACAAACAATGCAAGTACTTCTCAACCTAGGATTCATGCCACATCCTACGTTTCTAGTTACCCAATTCACATATGCATTCAGGGTTTATAATTAAATTAGGGGAAGACCACTCTACTAGACAACCCGGGATATTGGGGGCTCGAATGGCAAGATCACGTGCCTCAGCAAGCCCCGAACCTGCAACTAATCTAAGTCCTATAACAAGGAACATACCACAATGGAACATTCAGAACAGTATAAAATGCCTTCTAACAAGTAGAGGAACTCACAAGGAAAACACTGATATCTTGTTTGCGTAAAACAGACCTCAAACGGACCCTAAACGGGTCAAAAACAAGACTGCTGACCTAAATCAGACGTCTGGCACAAGGTCCAGACATCTTAAAAGTAACCAGAAACTCACCTCAGGTTATGCGTTGACCTCAGACGTCTAGAACCTCTTCTTAACCGTTTGAACCCAGCTCCAGACGTCTGACCTCTCCTCCGGACGTCTGGGAGTGCTTCCGGTCGTCTGGTAAGCTGTCCAGACGTTCGAATCACGTGGGAGAGCATGCCCCGTGCCTTCCCGAAGCTGTCTCTGCACGCGACAGGAAAATCAATCGCTTTTAGCCATGCAGATCGAGGCTGCGATGCGGCCTGCATGGCCGTATCCTCAAAAGGAACGTACCTTCGTAAAACACTGCTTTCAGACGTCCGGTGTTGTCACCAAATGTTCACTCCGTCGTCTGGACGTCACGCTAGACGTCTGATTCTGGGAAAAACCCAGAAGCAGAATGACCTGTTGCTCTCCCTCGCCGTACACAGCCGTGGCCTCACCTCCTCGCCTGCAACTCTAGCTACATCAAGTGTCAGGGACGTTTCCCCCGACGCGCTGCTCTGGCCGTGTGTCCTCCGACAAGCTCCCACGAGCTCGCGAACTCAAGCTCTTCCTCCTCTCCTAACACCGCCTCTCCTCCTCATCGCTTGCTCTCGCGCTCTCTCTTGCACTCGCTCCTCTTGCTGTGGTGGAGAGGAAGGGAAGAAGGTGGCTAAGGTGAAGTGGGGAAGAGAGGAAGGGGGAGAGGGGCTTTATAAAGGTGCGCTAGGGCTTGGGTGGACGAGAGGAGGGAAAAGAGAAGAGGGGTACTATTTGCGCGCAGCCAGCACGCAAACGCAAAGGCTCATACCAAATTTTCAATTTCCAGATGCCTGGGAATGTGTCTAGACGTCTGACAGATCGTCCAGACGTCTGACAGATCGTCCAAACGTCTTAAAGGGCTCAGAACAGAACAGGTCTTTACAGCATGCTTCGCCGTCTGGGTTCAAAAGTAGGTTTGGTCAGCAGATTAGTGAAGAGGTTATCAGACCTATCTAAAGCTTAGAATAGGCTCCTTGGATTCTGCTAATGCTTATTGACCTATTTTCTAGCTTAGAACCTCAAGAAGTTAGTCTATCCAACTTCGTCGAAGTTGGAGAAGACTGTTGGAACCTTGTTCTACATCTTATTTTGGTGTTAACAAAATTATTATGGATTAATGTTTGTAATTGAGTTCTTTTAAGATTTAGGTGAAGATCAAAGCAAACAGGAAGGCAAGATGATGAGAAAGAGAAGATGATGACAAGGAGGAGGCAAGATGACAAGGATGAGTCGAGGAGAAGAAGATCATCTTCGACCTTTAGTTTTTAGTTTAAGTTTTTTTTTTTAATTTATAGAATGTATGCCTCTTAACAAAGGAATATAACTTAGATCATAAAAATAATTAGAGATAATTAGGATTAATATTGCGATTATTTTCAAAGAACGTAATTGATCAAATCACTTTAAAAAGGTACTTGTTAACCCATAAGTACCGGTATTAAAGTTTAGCTCTGGTATATATGAGTTACAGGTTTGGATTTTTTTCATAGAAATAAACCTATACCTTACGAGTACCGGTACTCATGATCAGTACCGGTACTGGAGGTAACAAGTACTGATATTAAACTTTAGTACCGGTACAAGTGGGTTACAGATTTGTGATAAGAGTTTGAAACCCAAATCTGGAAGCAACGAGTCTCGGTACTCAGTTTAGTACCGATACCAGGTAGCCGTTGGCTTAAAACTGAACGACTAGAAAATTAATTTTGACTATATAAACATTGGGATTTAAACCCCAACGTCTAATAGACGTCCCAACTAGGTCCTAACTCTATAAATAAACCCTTGGACCCCTAGGTTGCACATAACGAAAGAGAAGAAAAATTCCTACCTGTTGTACTTGAGTTGAGGTAACCTGTAACTACCACTGTTTAGTAAATTAATTCCCTCGAGGTTGAGGGAATCGAGTTAAAAACCCTAAGCTGGGAGGCTTAGGTAGTAAAGTACCTAAGGGAGGGGAACCACTATACATTTTGTATCCTTTATGGTTTGAACTGATTGTGCAAATCTTTTTTTGTTATTACTAATATTGTGCATGAGTGTTTGTGCACGTAGATATTCCTCTATTTAGATCTTACAAAGACGACGATCGACCACAATGATTAAACATTTGCACCTAATTATAATGAGTGCTTCATGATCCTGAAAGCTCAGAGAAGTATTCTGGAGCTTCTCAAAGAGTTCCAGAGGCTGAGGCTCAATTTTGGTTTGCCGAAGCTCGCCGGAGCTCTGGTGAACACGATTAAGGTTCGCTGAAGGTAAATTCTCAATGAATTTTATCAGAAATGATCTTGAATGATTCCTGAGGTCACAAAAAACCTCAGGAGCATCTCAACTAATCCAATTGAAGAACAGACTCAAAGATTTATCACCAAATTCAGTAAGAATAGCTTTTGAGTTCGCCTGAATTCAATAATGACTCTCTCACTCGATTGAGTGAGGGGAAAGACTAAGGGGAGTCTGGTGGTGGTATAGGAATGAGTAATTACATGAAAGAATTCATCCTAAGCCACCATTGACAGCGAGCTCAGGAGGTTGAAGTGGAATTAGGTGTTTACTTTATATTGAGTAATAAAGTGAATTAGATATAGGATCGGGGCCCTAGAATGGTGTAAAGATGATGAAGGGTCCCTAGCGCATGTGATCTATGTCAATGATCCTCCACCATTGACAGTGGAGGTCTCCGATGGAGGTGTAGTAGATTAGGCATTTTAGATGATATAAACATGTAATTAATGAAGTAGAAATGATCGTGAGAAGATTTGAAGTGTGATCAGTGGATTAAAAAGATAAAAATATGCACCTGGCGAGCTCAAGGAACTCATCGGAGCTAAGGAAGACAATGAAAAAATAAGTTATTGAGTTACACTAACTAGCTAACTAACTAAGCTAAACTAATCTACACTAATCTAGAGTCCTAATTTTACTATTACTTGGACGAAGGAGGTATCGTGACGGAGGAAGAAATCAAAGGGTCGAGGAAGAGCTCCAACGGCAAAGAGAACGTCAAGCAGAGGGAAGAAGATGGTGGCGCAACCTCGTTGCTAGGTGCAGCGGAGGAAGGCGGAGATTGAGAGGTAGTCAAGGCTTTGAAGAAGTCTGGAGGAAAGGAGGTAGAAGTCACTAGAGGTTGTTGACGAATATCCTATTGAGTGACTTGGTGGGGGAAGTGGGTAGGGAGTCGCTCCTCGAGATCGGAGGTTTAAGTGGGTATTTATAGGTGGCAAAGAGGGGTAGGGGATCTACATTTGGACGCAATCGCGTCCAGGTACAGGAGTTTAGAGGCCTTCGTCTCCGACGACGGTGAAATCACCATGCTAAAGTTTGTTGGGCTAGAGAGGATCAAAGTCATTGGATGAAATGGTGGCGATGAGCGGAAGGATGGTAGCAAGGATGGAAGTGTTCAGTCGTGAGATGAAAGGTGATTAGACGATGTGAGCACCGAATCTCCTCGACCGTCCAAGGTTGAAGAAGAAGAAAAAGAAGAAGAAGATGATGATGAAGGTGGCTTGTACATAGGGACTTCTATGTAATAAAAAATAAGGAATTATTTGTAAGAAAATGACTCAAATGACATAAAAACTAAGGACCTAAATGTAAACAGTTGGTTTTTAGGCTTATTTTAATTTATTTCCTTTTCAACTTTTTATATGTATTTATAAATTAGGTAAATATTATATTTATGCCTTGAATTTACATTTTTACCCTTTTTAACCATTTTTAATTATGTGATTAATTTACTTAAGTTAATTAAGTACTTAGGTGATAAAATTAACTAAGTTAGTTTAAATATTAAATAAGTAGCTAAGTGTTTAATATTTGAGTCCAAATTATTTATTAAATTATTATTAATATTATTTGAAATTTAATTTAGTATTTTTTTAAACTTATTTTGAAGGTCCTTCTTATTTAATCCCCTATAGTATAATTAACCTTATATTAAGTATATTTTTAGCTAATTTACTAGGGAAACTAGTTAATTAGGGGTAATTAAAAGTCATGATAAGTCTCTCATCAAGTGATCCCCACCACATTCAGAAAAATCATTATACCACTTTAACAAAAAATGTACAGGTGATAAATAATTTTGCACCGGTGATAAATTACTTTACACTGGTGATAAACTATTTTAAGGTGTCTTTACACTGGTGCAATCTCTTTTTACACCCGTGATAAATTATTCTAAAGGTCGTTTCACTTGTCCAAAATGATTTTGCACCCATGTAAAGTGATATTGACTTATGAGTTTAAGATTTAGGGTTTAGGGTTTACATTTATATAAAGTAATTTCATGTATGAAAAGTGATTTTTTACCTTAACGTTTAGGATTTAGGGTTTAGCTCCTGTGCAAAGTGATTTTGCACTAGTGTAAAGTGATTCCAAAAAGTGATTTGAGTGGTTTGTAACCGTACCAAAGTAATTTGTTGATTTTAACAGTGGTGGATCCCACCATGTGTAGCACTTTTTTGCATAAAAAGAAGGGACATGGGTTGGAACCATGTTTATACTACTGTATGTCAACTTTTACGTCAACTTTTATGTTTTTCAATCGGTGTCCAATATTAAAATGACCAGAGAAAACTCCTTTGTGATATTGATATAAATTATAAAGATACTTTACTAATTTACCTTGTATGAGACATTTCACTCTATTTTTTTAGCATGTTTTTGTGTGAAAGTAATTTCTCATCAGCTCAACCGAATAAAAAGATTACAAAAAAACCTTTTCAATAAAGTGGGTTTCTTAACATTGTTTTAGAGCGTGTGTAAAGTTATGTGACTATGTCCTTCCTGAGGGTACACAAAGAAGGGAATCAACCCCATTTCATGCTTGGACTTATCATACAAGTAATGATCTATCTTTTATTTTAATAAATTTGAGTAGATGACCTCCATATCATGAGTTGAAGGTTAACTCCTAGGCTTACATAGAAATAAAATCTAGTGGAACAAGAAAAAAATTATCCATTTTTTATACGAATGCTACCTTTTAGAAATACACAAGTCGGCTGACCCATATTTCGTAGTGGGATAGTCACTAATAGATCATTAGATTGGGTAGAATTATATTTGCTAACTCACATCTATTTGGATAATACAACATCTTCCTTGTCTTCAGATTTGTTGATTGTCATATGCATTTGTATCGTAGAGTAGTAAATATATTATTTGTAAACGCTACCTTCCTTTTAGATTTTCAATAGATGTAAATGGAATGTAAAGTTTAGAAAGTGACAATCTTAATATATCAAACTCCCATGATTAGGAAATGTAACTTAATTAGGAACTTTAAGATAAAATCAAGGCACTCAAAAATCAAGTTTCAATGTTGACATTGGAATAATTCTCAAAGAACCTAATATTTAAAAAGGTTTCATGCAATAATTTTCTTTTCTGATGTACCTTGCATATAAATTACAAAAAGGAATATGAATCTTGAAAAACATTGTAACTATCTGGGATTGTATTCATCGTTTCATAATGGACCAATGTAAACTACCCACACGCATTCCACTTAATGTAAGGTAGAATGGAAATGCATTTCTAATTTCATATTATTGTGAGCTCATAAATGCATATTTGATTAATAGTTAAGTTTCAATCTAATTTAGCCATCATGAAAAAAGGTAATTAGTATCTATGGTGCATGTCATAATTGAGAAAAGAAAATGCTTGAAGTAAAAAACATGTATCTTAATTTCCATTTTGCATATTTTCCTTTAAAAATTAGAAGTTGCAAGAAGAGAGATTTATTCTTAATAAATGAAGAAAATTAAGGCTTTAATAATGCAAATGAATTATCAATTTTAAAAAAGTTCTATATCACCTTTTTACAAAATTTTATATTTTTTAATTACATTCTTTCTAATCTTAAGAAATCATCCAATTGATATATTTCAGTTAGGCTTGATCGATTTGGATGTGTAACCTCAGCATTAACTTTGTCACAATCTGATAGAGTAAGAGGGGAGGAATTGAATGGAGATAGTAGATATCTCGATACTATAATACTATAGAAATGATATCTATTTCACATGCTGAGATTTTATGATAAGTGTGAATTTGATAATTAAAAAAAAAGAAAATAATTTAAGAATCGCAAGTTTGTGATTGATTATAAAATAGAATTGAAATAGAATAATAGGATTTGTATGGAAACTAATAGTAGATGAGCCAAAGTTAAGGAGGTAAATAGAATAACTTACTTGTGCGGGTAGGGGAGTAGAAAAGAGTAAACGAGGGAGAGACGGGGAACAAATAAATGAGGAGAGGGACTGTGTTGGCATGAAAGGAAAGGGGAAGTAGGGATGACACATGTCTGACCCAAATCAACCTAAAAAAGAAAAAAAGAAAGGAATATGTAAATGATAAATAGAAGTACCATTATAAAAATTATGTAGAAGAAATTAAGTTCACATTAACGATACTTTCACTTAAATTATAATTAGTTAAGTTTAAATTTGAACTTAATTGAGAAAATATTTGTATTAATAAATATTGTGTCATTGATAGGGATGGAGTTAGAAAATTTTTATGTCTCTATATTTTCCTTTTTTCTGTGCATGTGTGAATTTATGTGTGATGTCTTTTTCTTAAAAATAATGTTGAAATTGTAATTTGAGAATCACCGAAAGAAATATCAATTATAATGCATAAACTAATTAACTTGTGAGCATATCATTTTCTTTAAGGGAGTTTTCAACAATTAAGTCATTTCTAAAGCTTGCATACAGTATGCATTAATTTAACTTTTATAGTATTAGTTGGTACACTTCAACCTGTACTCTTGGAGTACTCTTTCCACTGGGGCTATTGCACGAGACCGAGGACCCTCGTATTTCAACCCACGAACTATTTCTTTTGAAAAAAATATAAAACATAAATAAGCAACAATCCATCCATTCTTTTTTCAAGAAAGGCATATACGATCCATTGAGATTTGAATCCATTGGCTCCAGAGACAGAGAGAGAGAGAGAGAGAGCACTGGAGATGAATCCAACGAAGAGAGAATGAGAGAGAGAGCGTGGGTACGTCAGCAAGTGGGTGAGGGAGGGGGGTCGGAGTGACACGTGTCAGGTAAACCCTATTTTAATATATAGAAATAGAAGATGCCTAATGTCTAATCTCCGAGTAAGTGCAAATACGGAATATTTATTATATTTAATATACTAAATATTTGTATCTTCCGTATTTGTTATCGACTAATATTTAGTATATTTTTATGTGAGAATATGAAATAATATATATATATATAATTAGATTGCATAAATTTAATTTTAAACATCGATTAGTAATTTAAATATATTGGGTAATATATTTTGTAATTTACGATTTATTTTGATTTCAAATACAATGATTGAAAATAAAAATACATCGGTATATTTTTTGAGTTGTAACGTTTATCAAAATATAAAGTGCATTTTAATTCTTTATCTAAATATATCGATTGAAAATCAAAATACTCTGATGTATTTTATTAAGCAAGAACGTTTAGTTATTTCAACAGGTATATTTTACTTTTTAATCTGTATGTTTCAATGGAAAATTAAACTATATCGATTAAAAATTAAAATACGTCGATATATTTAATTTACTTGGTAGAAATATCTTATGTATGGTATAAAGAATCGTTAAATAAATATTATGAACATTAATCATGTCATTGTTAATGTATTTATTTTTTTTTCCAATCTCTCTCTTACCCGCTCTTACTGTAATAAAAATTTTTAATAATAAAATTTTGATATGATTTTAACTTTATACTCTTACATCGACGAGATGTTGGCTCAAAATTAATGTTGATTTATTAGAGAAGTTTGATTTTTATAATGATTTGAAAGATACAAATGCAAAAGTACCGAAAATAATTTTAAGGGTTGGTTTACTTGGAGGGTTAAGGAAGTGATATTAAGAAATCTTAAATTAGTGTTAACCCTCAATTGTGTTTACTTGCAGAGTGGTGTTGAAATGACCTGTGTCCCTTTTAGGTTATTTAAGACGGCTGGATGAGCCATCAGACGTCTGGATGGAGGGTCAAACGTCTGAAAAGTAGAAGAATCGGACCTGTTGTTCTTTTCCGCACGCGCCACACGCGCACTCACCTCTCTCTCCTCACCCTAAACCCGAAACCTCTTCTATTTAAACCCCCCCTCACCCACGCCACTCTCCACCAGCCACTGCCACCTTCATCCACCTTTGTCCTTCCTTCTGCCTTTCCTTCCAGCGTGGCGAGAGGAGAGGGAGCTGAGAGAGAGAGATGGGACGTGGAGGAGGAGCTCTAGAGGGAGCCGCAGGAGCTCGGAGGAGCTCGTGCTGGAGGAGTCGAAGGCGCGGGCGAGAAAGAGGAGCTTCGAGTAGGCGCCTTGGCCTCCTACAGCCGTTGAAGGCACTGCTGTAGCTCCTGCGGGCGCGCGTGAAGGGTTTCACGCGGAGGAGAAGCTCACGAAGGTTCTGCGTACTAGATATTTTCCAGTATTAGACGTCTATATCATCTCCCAGACGTCTGGAGTAACAGAAGGACGTCCGGAGCTGAAGCCGGACATTTAAAAGCACGTGTAGTGCTAAGGTACGTGCTTTTGTGCAGTTACGGCCATGCAGGCCTCACTGCAGAGTTTGTTCGGCCTTTTCTGATGGTTTGCACAGACGTACGCCTGGGACATGCCATTGGAAAGGCGCGGGGCATGCCTTCGATGTGCTTTTGGACGTCTGGACACATCACCAAACGTCTGATCATACCTTTAGACGATTGGAAGAAGAGTCCAATGTCTGGAACTCACCTCAGATGATCGCGGAGGGGTTCGAATGTCCAAGGTAAGTGTCGACGTCATTTAAGACTTCTGGGACTAAACCCGGACGTCTGATTTTGGACAGTGTGAGTGCTTTTGGCTTGTTTAGGACCCAAACAGAATTGAATTTCCGCAAACGAAGTACTGCTATTTTTCGCTTGAGTTTCTCTACGAGTTAATGTCACTTGTATACAGTTTTGGACTCGTTGATGTGATTGGTCAATTGTATAGGTCTCCTACTAGTCGAGTACGCGGGAGCCACGGAGGTGACAAGATCTGTGATCCGAACCCCCATTCCGGTAGAGTGGTTTACATTAATATTATGATTTAAATAAATGAACTGCATGTTTAGAATAACTTGAATGAATCCTAGGATGAGAATGAACCCTAGGGCAGAAATAGATGGTTAAGCTATACTGTATACTTTAGAAACATGTAGAACCCTAGGATGAGAATGAACCCTAGGGTAGAAATAGATGGTTGAGCTATACTGCTTACTTCAGATGCCTGTAAAAACTTTAAATGCTAGCAAATGTACTGGTTATTTATGTGATGCCTTGTCAGTTGGAAAATCACAAGCTGCCTGTTTTAATAATGGAACTGGAAACGTAAATAGATAAATTTGAAAGTCTGGATTATGAAACGAAAGAAATATCAGAATGAACCCTACGAGGAATTAGGAGAAGGACTCCTGTAGATGAGAAGTGAGCTGGCCCTTGTGTACGTGGTACCAAGGAGAGCCACAGTCCCTTTAGTGTAGAGGGGTACTAGCCGCCCATTGGGATGAGCCCTAGGGTTAGGCCTAGATACTCTACTCTGACTCAGTTTGGCCCTCGTGTACGTGGTACCGAGGTAAGCTATTTAGTGTAGGGAGGGAGTTAGTTGCCCCAGGGGGCCCGGGGTTAGGACTAGCTACCCTACACCGACTCTTGTTAGGCCCACTGGGCAAACCGGGATAGTCGGACGAGGTACGCGGATTGTGGAGGGGCGAGACCCTTGTTCTGTTCCGTTCTGTTCTGAGAGGGTAAGGCCCTGTACTGTTCCGCGTTGCACCTTTAGGCGTACCCGCTAGCGGAAAAGACTGACCGCGTGTCAGTGTGGGATAGCTACCCGTGCGTTTATCATGCGTGCCGTAGTCACCGCTACGTCGCAATCGTGACCTCGAGGTGGTTGACTGGGTGTGGGATTACCACTGGGAACTCTCCCGGCCAGGAGAGCACCGCGTGTACCTCCTACACAATGGAAAAGACTGCAATCAAGATCGTTCCCATGAGGAGCAGGCCAGATTAAGAAATGATTCTAAGTGAATCAATGAACAACAAATTAGAAGCACTTAGTAGAACAAAATGAAAATGGATAGTTGTTTAATTGCATAAATTAATTGCTTGTCTTAATTACATGTAAATGACTAAATTACTACTCTACTCAGCGTTCGCTGACTCTAGAAATTTTATAACCTTGTTAAAGTCAGGGAGTTAAGCAGCCAGTACCGCCGGCTGCAGAGGGAGCTGGACCCAGTCGAGCCCAGCCTTAGTTGCGTTCTTACTATTTTTCCTTAGCTCATGTTGTTGTAGTGAGTATTTTTGTTCTCTGTAATACTGTTTCAGTACTTTCAGCTGTACTTTTCTCTGTTGTAGTTGTGATGGCCTGTAACTTTGATAGACCTTTTCGCTCTATTTCTTTTACTGTCTCTTGTTTATTTTCTGCTTAGTTACATTGTATGTGTGGTTGTAATTTATTTCCTGCTTTTGGTTATTTCTCGTTGGATGACTAGGTCTTGGGATTAGTCAAGGCAGGTCGATCTCAGATCTTATAGGGATCTAGGATCGGGTCGTAACAGGTGTTAACACCAATTTGTGTTTACTTAAATCAGTGTTAAGTTGGAGTGTTAACCCTTATGATGTTTACTTGTTAGTGGCGTTAAGAATTTGAATTAGAAACTGTGAAAACACAACAAAATCGTGGAACTTAAACACGAATTTACCTAACATCAGTAGTAACTGATGTTAGACAAATCAATGTTAAAAACTCTTAACGCATATTAATAAAAAATAGATTAACCTTTCAAATAAATAAAGATTAATCTCTCAAAAAAAATTCAACTTCTTAAGTATTCTAACCCTAGGGGAAGAAATGATGTCGTCTTTAGAGGGCAGAGGCCTTATGTGGAATCTATTTTTTCTTTGATTAAGCTTTGGAGTAAGTCCTTGTGAGTAAGGGGTCTCTGTGGTTGTCCCTTGATACAGTGTTAAGACCCGTGCTGTTTAAGCCTTTTAAGACGTCCGGACTTTAGGTCAGACATTTGGTAAGCCGTCTGGACTGAGGGTCAGACGTTTGGTAAGACGTCTGGACTCATTCCCAAACGTCTGAAAATCGAAAATCTTGGGTACGAACTCACGTCTGTGCGCAGACAGTACCCCCTCATTTTCCTCCTTCTCTCTCTTCTATTCCCTGCAAAACCTTAACACCCACCTTATATATATCCCTCCACCTTCGTTTCCCCTACTTCCCAGCCACCTTCCTCCTTCCCTCCAGCGAGAGCGGCAGAGCAAGCGAGAGTGCGGGAGTGGCGTGAGAAGGAGAGGAGGAGCAGCGTGAGAGGGGAGAGTTGAGTTTGCAAGCTCGCGTGGGAGCTCGTCGGTGAGCGCACGGCTGAAGCGACGTGCGCACGAGATGGAGTGCATCAGGGAGGTCCTCCCTGACAACTGCTGTAGCCGGAGTTGCAGGCGAGAGGATGCGGCGCGGTCACGCGCGGCTCGAGAGAGCGGAAGTAGGTTCTGGTTTTGGATTTTTCCTAGAATCAGATGTTTGGAATGACATTCAGACGACGTAACCGACGTCTGGAGGAGGTTCCAGACGTCTGAGGAGGAAGTCTCGCGAAGGTACGTCTCTTTGCGGATATGGCCATGTAGGCCGCTCTGCCGATACGCCTTTTGCATGCCCGATTTGAGAAGATTCGGTTCTACGTGTAGGATTCGCTTCGGGAAGGTGCGAGACACGCCCTCCCACGCATTTCAGACTTCTACGCGATCTACCAGACGACGGGAAGCGCTTCCGGATGTTTGAAGAGGTGGTCGGACGTCTGGAACTGGGTCCAGCAGAGTTCCTGGATGTCTAAAGATTGGCGTATGACTTGAGGTATGGCACTGAACACTTTGAAAACGTCTGGAAGTTGTTCCTGACGTCTGATTTGAGTCAGAAACATTGTTTTTGACCCGTTTAGGGTCTGTTTTCCGCAAATAAGATACCGATGTTTTCTGTATGATTTCCTCTACTTGTTAGTAGACTTTCTATACTATTCTGAGTATTCGCTTGTGATAGGACTTCGTTCCATTGCGGGTTCGGGGCTTGCTGAGGCACGTAAGCCTGCCGTTCAAGCCCCCACTACTCCTGGGTTTACTGGTAGAGTGGCTTCCCTTACTTTAAATACAAAGCTGAATGCATGTGTGGAATGAATGATCAGATCGTAGGGTATGGCATGAATCCTAGGACTAGAAATCCTGGAATGTCTATATTGAATGAATGGATTGCAGTCTTGAATGAGTAAATGGAATGATAACAATTGCTTATAAATGAATAACAGTTGCCTACGAAATATGTAGTACTTGTGCTAGTTAACTGTTGTATATAATATGAGCTGCATGTATATAATTTGGAAATGAAAAGGTGAATGTTGGAAACACGAGCTACCTGCGAATAACCTAAATATGGAAATGTGAATGATAGAATTACAAGTTGCATATGTATAACCTGAGAATGGAAATAGAATTGATGAAACCTGGTATGGAATGGCATGAGGAATATGAGCATAAACCCTACGGGGAATTAGGAGTAGAGCTCCTGGAAATAAATGGAATGGAACTGGGAATGTGAGTGGGGAAGTGAGCTGGCCCTTGAGTACGGAGTACTAAGGAGAGCGACTGTCCCCCTATTTAGTGTAGAGCGGAGCTAGTCGCCCTTGGGTTGGGACCTGGGGTTAGGATTGACCACTCTGTATCGACTTCTTGGCCCTCTCGTACACAGTACCAGGAAGAGCTACTAGTGTAGGGAGAGAGTTCGCCACCCCACGGGACCCAGGGTTCAGCTAGCCACCCTACACCAACTTGTTAGGCCCACTGGGAAAACCAGAGTAGTCAGGCGATGGTGCGCGGACTGTGGAGGGGCGAGACCCCTGTTTGGTTCTTAGGGGCTAGACCCCTGTTATTGAGAGGGCTAGGCCCTATACTGGTTCCGTAGTGTGCTTTGGGCACACTCGCTAACGGAAACGAGTGACCGCGTGTTAGTGTGGGGTAGCTACCCGTGCGCTTATCGCGCATGCCGTAGTCACCGTTACGTCTGTCCGTGACCTTGGGGTAGTTGACTGGGTGTAGAATCATCACGGGGGACTCTCCCGGCCAGGAGAGTACCATATGCCTCTTCTACTCCTCGGAAAAGGTTGCAATCAAGATCGTTCCCACGAGGAACATTCAAGATCAAGAAAGAGACCTGATAAATAAATCGAGTGGTGAAAAAGAATAAGTAGTTAAAGAAAGTAATTGAAAAACAACAGTTACCTATCCACCTTTATTGCTTTAGTTAGTTGGTTGCCACTCTACTCAGCGTTCGCTGACGTTTTGTACTCATAACCCCTTTTCAGGTCCAGGTATTGAGCAGCTAGAGCCTACAGCTGTAGAGGGTGCTAGGTCCAGTAGAGCCCAGTAGTTGTAGCTTCTATTGTACTCTTTTCTGTTGTAGTGAGTAGTCTCTTGCACCTTTGTACTATTACATTCTGTACTTTATATTCTTGTATCTGTTTACTTTTCTACTGTTGTGATGGTGTGTACTGTATTAGTTTATTTTTTTACTACTGTACTTTTGTTACTGTTAGTTACTTAGTATAGTGAATGTGGCTTACTTTTCTGCTTTTTGGTTACTTTCTCGTTGGATGACTGGATTTAGGATCAGTCGAGTCGGTCCGATCTCGTGTACTGTAGGGATTCGAAAATCGGATCGTAACATATGATGTTGATTGGATAACTTTCTATTTTAATATATTTGAATATGGATAACTATCCTTTTCTTTATTTATATTTTTTTAAAGTATTATAACCCTAGGAGCTTGTCTATGTATGGTTGGATACCTTTCTTTCAAATCGCTCAAGCATTTTACCGGTGAACCCAAGGAATGTTTTACTCCACCAGCTGACAGGGCGACTTGAGGAAACCACCAATTCCATCCCGCCCCCACCTCTGCTCTCTCCCGCTACCATCGCCGAACATCTCCCCAGAGACCAACCCCGAGAAGAGAAGCAGAGAGATCTCTGACTCCGCACATCTAACCCCTCTCGCCGCCGCCGCCATTATCTCCACACACCCCACAACCACCCCCCACCCCCAATTCCAATGACCACCTCGTCCCTGATTTACTAACCTTCCTCCCTCCCTCCCGCCCGCCATGTCCCCTCCTCACGGTCTCATCTCCCCAATCGCACCCGAGCAGGAGCACCACCACCTCAGATCCCTCCTCTAGAGACCTCTGCGATGGATCGGCCCTCCCTCCTCGCCGCCATCCTCGCCCTCGCTGCCCTCCTCGCTTCCTTCCCCGCTGTCGGATCTCTCCGCGGCCTCAACGAGAAGGTGAAACTCTACTGTTCCGCAGTTCTATATGACGATCAATCGCCCCCGCGCGACCATCGTAACGGCGAATCCGCTCGCAGGGCCCGGTACCGCCTCTGCTCGTGGACTCCAAGCCCTCGAACCGGACCGCCGCAGGTTCCGCTGGACTGCTAGCATCGCCCGCGGCCTCGAATTCGTCCGCTTCTCCGCCTTCTCCCCCGCACGGCAGCGAGTTGAAGCCTCCACCGGTAGTGAAGAATAATTCCTCGGCTTCTCCGGCGTCACGTTCTCCAGGCAGTCCGGCGAGTAGTAGCCCTCAGGCGCCACCCACTAAGCACCAGCCGCAAGTGCTTTCTTCGGAGACGCCTCAACCGAAGAAACCTCCACGTGCGAAGTCGTCCCCGAGTGGAGCCGGGAGTGAGGCGCCTCCGGGTGGTCGTGGAGGAGGAGGACGAGGTGGGAAACCGAGTTCGAAGGAGGCGGATTACGAGTGCGCCGGAGTTCATCATCAGCAGTGTCAGGGGAATGTGATTGTTTGCTTTTGGCATCATGAGAATGGTAAATCTTGTGCTTCCCTTCCGGTCATGTTTGTTCCAAGTATCTTCATGATTCTCTATGCCTATTTAGGTTCTTTTCTAGCTTGTTGCTGATGATGGAGTTAGATCTATGTAGCTTGGAAACAATAGGAAAACACAAGCACAAAATTCTTTGAGACACGGCATCTTTTGCGACAAAAGTGTCAAGTTGGAAACGTAGTTTCTGCCACATTCATGCCTCTAGAAATGTTTAAGGAGGTTTCAAGTTTAGTTGCTTGTGAAACCAAGGTCTTATATGAAGGACGATATTGGCATAGAAGCAATTCCGTGCCTTTTTGCCAGAAGTAAGCTGCACATAAGGTGTCCTGGAGTCTGAGAACAAAGAGCAATTAGAGAACATACACATGATCCATGTTTTGCCAAGCCCTTGACCGGTCTGAAATCACTGTAAACTCAAGTAGAGGTCCTTGAAAATGTCCTTTTTCACCCTTTTCAAATCAGAAAGGGTGACTAAACCATCTGAATTCGATGGTTAACCAAGAAAGATCATTTATTTGAAACATTTGTGCTGGCAACCGCCAACAGAGGTACTGAGATTTTTAATGCCCTTCTCTTCTCACTTCCTACATGGTTTCTTCCTTTAGTCACATTTCTTCCCACCCAGCTGGATTAGCTGTAGAATGTTGTGAATATTTGACACCCTGTGGATGAACTTGTGGTTGGTAGGTGATAAAGGGTAAATTTGAACATTCAGATAGGATAGACTTTGGGTGACAGCTAGATTTTTGCTGCCAGAACACCTTTTGAAGGGACTTCGATTAGGTGCCCTGAAAGGGGGGGCACCCGTTTCTCCCAAATACCTTTTGAGTGGTGCGCTTGGAAATTGTCAAGACTTCTAAGGAGGCGGTACTCATCTAAATTCATGTCCATATCAGGACATGGGAAAGTGGAATTTTCAAGACCTCCTTTGGAGGAGGTTGAAGTTCCTAGGAGTAAGTTCAAGGAGACTTTCTTCAGTACTTGAAGAAGTGTTTTGTGGGTTTGTTTTCCTTGGCATATTTATTTTTTCTTTTTGATATATCTATAAATCTTTTTTTTTTTTGAAGGGTGAATAGCAAAGTTCCATGGGTTAGTAACCTTTCGATTTATCAATAAATATATGGGGTTGTTTAAAAAAAAAAACACACGCACACACACCATAAATGCACCACCTACTTGTCAATGAGAGCCTTACCATGGAACACCATACTCTACTAGATTTGATTTTATCTGCACGTTTGATTTTGGGAGGTTCATGTGATAGCTTGCGGACTTCTGGAACTTGCAATTGGGACTTCTGGAACTTGCAATTGGTTACAAATGGGGCATGAAAATTGGTGGATTGCAGTTTGCAAGTAGGTAAACCAAGGGGGCTTGTCTGGTGAACAAGTGCTTTAGCTGTAGGTGCAGGGGCCTGAATGAGTGTGCCTGTGCCTGGTTGGTTCCCTGCTGTGGTTCAAGGGCATTGTGCCAAGGCACTGTTGGCCTGATCAATGATAGCCTCTTGGTGGCTCCATTGCTGTTCTGATTAAGGTTCCTCCGCAATTGTGCTGATTGTGGTTTCAGATTCTTTGTTGTAAATCATTTTGGCATATTGTGTTGGCTGCAGACTGTGTGGTACTTTATCGTGCTTTGTATCTTAGATTGTGTGGGGCTGTTGGTTGTAAATCCTTACTTGGAGGGGGTGAGATCAGCATGATGTATAAAATGCGAAAATAAAATATAACAATCTCACAAAAAAGACAATCACACAATGTACACAATGATTTTTAGGTGGAAACCTAACCTGGGTGTAAACCGCCACCTAACCCTCTCGAGTTAGGATTTTCCGATCAACCAAGTTGATTAAATCTACTAACGTACTACTTAAGCGATGGTAGTACAACCTCAATTATAACCACGCTACTTTATACGAGGGTAGCGTACCTCAAACCCCTTCTCTTCACGAGAAGGATTTTGTCTCACGAAGGAGACGGGAAATAGCAAAGCGAATACCCAACACAAGCAAAGTAAAATACAAGAATAGTTCTATAGAGCCAACAAAGATATTCTTGACCTAAGTTTCTATAGGAGTAAGGATGCTTCCCTTTGCAAGAAGTGTGTCGACAACGCGGATGCATGAGCCACGCGGTAGCACTTCATCGCTCTCGTAATCGCGGAGGGAGAGCGGGTGCGCAACAAGAATCAAGCTCTCTAGGTGTATGACTAAGCTTGGAGAGTAAGAGCTTTCTTCTATATGATCTTCTTCTTTTAGACACTAAAGAGTGGAAAGTATGTAGTTTGGA
The DNA here is from genome assembly GCA_037157565.1 of Thalassia testudinum. Lineage (NCBI taxonomy): Eukaryota > Viridiplantae > Streptophyta > Magnoliopsida > Alismatales > Hydrocharitaceae > Thalassia > Thalassia testudinum. The sequence continues at coordinate 3,880,597 of JAZHRO010000061.1, forward strand.
TGAGTCTTGGTGTGTCTTTTAATGGCAAATGTTCTCCTCTATTTATAGAGGCCCTAGGAAGGCTTTGGAAGGCTTCCATAGCCGTTGGGTGCAAGCTCTAAGAGAATCAGGTCGAAATCAGGATTAATCATTACACTGACAGGATTATCAGACGTTTGATCCTTGCATCGGACGTCTGGAAAATCAATTTAAGACGTCTGGGAACAAAGTCAGACGTCTGATTATGGGTGGGTTTCCTTCCTGACTTGAATCAGATCGAAACATGGTTCTAGTGGAAGTGCATCAGACGACACATAGGACGCCTGGAATGATGTCTGGACGTCTAGAAACCTACTTTTCTGTGGAAATGGATTCCCAAGGGAGTGTAACTGCTAGAAAATCTCTCAGAAGAGATTTTGGGTCAGTCGAGGCAAAACGGTAATGTATCAGACGTCTGGTATCCTCTACGGATGTCTGATACGAGGCAATGGTTATTTTCTTCAGTGTTTACTAATTGGACGTCTGGCAAAGTCATCAGACGTCTTCTAAGACGTCTGGACTAAGGTCTGGACGTCTGATTTCATCAGACAGAATTAACTAAGTCCAACCTAAACATAATTGGACGTCTGAGTCAACAGTCAGACGTCTTAAAAGTATTTATCAGACATCTGATTTTTAGATTAGACGTCTGAAAAGGCTGTTTGAACCCTATTTTGGGTTTTCTAAGTTCTCTACAGAAAAATCTAAGTATCTTAGGGTTGCGCAGGTGTTCCTAGGACTACTGTTAGGGTACTTTGAGGCTCTTTAACATGAATCTAAGTAATAAAATAAAGAGCAACAAAAGAAACAAAAATACTAGAGTACAAGGAAAGGAAATCTATCCTATTCTTCATCTCCTTCCTTCATCAAGTCATCGCTCCTCGCGAAGCTCCTCTGTTCTCCGTCAAGCTCCTCCAATCCATCCTGGATGCGAGCTCGAATTTGTAGTCTAACTACGTCTCTATTTGCAATTGACCTAAAATCTAAGACTTCAAGTGCAAATGTTAAATGACACGTGTTTTGTTATCATCAAAATGAATGATCGCGGTGCTTTAGCACCAACATTGGTTGTTTGTCTCTTGTTGGTTGGTGCCTTGGCTTATGGTGATAGCCGATAGAGGATCAGTATATGCTATCATTTTCAATATGGATTGAGCAGGATGCAGTTGGACTCAGACTGCAGTGGGTTTTAAGGATTACTGTAGGTGCACTTGGTGCTTAATTGCAATCATGTTTGGTTCTTTGTTTTTCAATGTGTGTAGAGCCACATCTCATAATTGGAGGATGTCTGCTTGTAGAAGTAGTCTGTGTTTTTTGGGTCGGAAGCAATTGTGTTCTATGCTGCGTTTAAGCCCCTGATCTAATTTGGTTGTCGTCTATTCAGAACATAATTGGTTGCTAGTGTGTATAGTTCTTTGATCAGGTTTTATCTTCATTTTGCTCCAGTGATGGGATTTGTAGACCTGGTACTATTCTCTTCACTTTGAAAACGTATAGGTGGCCCTGTGCCTGGTATTCTTGTTGCTGTTGTTATTGGTGTTTTGTTTGTTCTACTCATGGTTTTAAAAATCGCGTCCCGAGGCTATAGAGGTGTACCGCCTCGAGGTGCATTCAAGAGGCGTGTGCCTCGGTTGAGCCGAGGCGATACGAGGCACTCGAGGCGGTGAGGCGCACAGGAGGCGTCGCCTCAGCTGGTTTAGCGGTCATGTGCTTGTCACATGGATCCTTTTAGGGTTGCAAGGCAAGAAATGAGGCTTAGGTGCAGCTACTGCAACATTGCCTCAGCTGCTGCAAAAGGCAAGACCGAAGCCTATGAAAGGAGAGCATTGCTGTAGCAGAAGATCGATCTTCAAGCATTGGTGCAGCTGCTGCAGCACTGTCGGAGCTTGAGGAGGAGCATCGTTGCAGCATCATCGGAGCTCGAGGAGCAGCATCGCCGCAGCAGCGTCGGAGCTCAAGGAGGAGCATCGCCGTAGCAGCGTCGAAGGTTGAGGAGGTTGGTTCTTTGAAGGTTGTTATGCAACTTGATAACCTTATGTGTCAGGATTGCATACAATGTGATCTGCTTTAGGGTTGTTTGCCATTATTATCTGATTTTTATGGCATTTAGCTTCAAAACGTAACACTAAGTACTCTATTGTTTCCCAGATCCTAGCACAAGCACATTCAAGGGTTGAGACATTCCCAAAAATGCCAAAAAGTAAATATAAATGATAAAAAATGTATGTTAGGATTTTGGATTTTTTAGTGAATTATATGTTGGTTCGGTAATGTTGTTACTTGTTATCTAGGTTACGATAAGACTCAGAACCATTAGGCTCCAAAATGACCTATTTAGGTCATTTGACTTTGATAGTTTTATTTTTTTGTTTATTTAGGTTGCTTTTAGACATTGCGCCGAAGGCAAGAAGAGGAGGAAAAGGATCCATTGGCAGGTCTGAACCTAGATGGAAGTATTGCACGAAAATTGACCTTCAATGATCTCAAAAGGAGAAATGATATAAGTATGTGAAGTGTAACTTCTGTGAGAAAACTATCACAGGTGGCATTGTAAGACTGAAGGAGCACTTAGCGAAGACACACAAAAATGTGGGAACATGTGCAAAGGTGCCACCTGAAGTTGAAACTGAAATTAAGGTATTGTTAGCAAAGAAGTTGGTAGAACACTTGAAGAAATGGAAGAAATTCGTCGCATAGGTGCATATACAATAAAAGGTCCATCTGGGCATGATGAAAATGCACCTATAGGATCAAGTGGTGCGCAAGTGGTGAGGGGTCCTATGGATTTATTTGTTGCAGGAGCTGGACAGAAAGTAGGGCCTGGAAGTGATGGATTTGATAGTGCTCCTCAATGTCCTCCAAAGCAAGGTTTTAAAAAACATGAGACGGTACCGAGGCAGTTTGCGTTCATCGAGGCGAGGCGAAGCCTCAGAATTTGCATAAAAAATATAGAAAAATGAAATGATATATACTTATTAAGTGCTGATAAGGAAATAATAATGTAAATGACATACTTTCATAACCTTTTTTCTTTATCACAACATTGAAAGAACGAAACTAAATGAGAGATGATGTTTAAATGAAAAGATAAACATCCATATAATGTAGAAGATTAGAAACCATAACAGAAGCACAAACTAAACCAACTTCCCAAATCATTGGGAGACTTAAGAGTTAAAACATACATTAAAATAAAGGTACATGAAACATCCACATCAAAAACTCAGAAGAACTACAACACATTGTAGACTCTAGTCTCCTCTTCTTTGAACACCGTTAAGGTCATCAATGCTGTCGCTAGGGCTGGTCGCATCACCCCAAGAGTCATCTATAAACTTCATCCTAGCCTCATTATCAACATCTTCCTCAGTACTCTATCATTCTCTTGAAACTCTTCTTCCTCAACGTCAATAACAGCTTTGCCTAAAAGATAAGTCATTTTAAACAATCTCTTAGAAGTTAGAACCTTAGTTTGTAAATTTAAACATTATGGTTCAGCAAAATATAAAATTACATATTACCTTTACCTTCGTTCTTTCTCTTTTACCTCTTTCTTCTGCTTCTTCCTACTTGTATTCCTCCCTCTGCTCCTACTAATTGCTAAAGATCAATAGGATCATCTTCTAGAGCTACAGTTGCATCAAGCTTTTCATAAGCATCAATCTCTATTTCACAGAGTTGTAGCTCAGCAATCCACTCATCATCTGAGTCCATTTCCTCTAAAAGCATAGAGGATCATCCATTGTCTTTTTCTTTACCTCCTTGTGTTTCAATTTCAAATTGAACATACAATAAACCAAGTCATGATCCTATTGATCTTGAGCAGTTAGTAGGAGCAGGGGGAGGAATACAAGTAGGAAGAAGCAGAAGAAAGAGGCAAAAGAGAAAGAACGAAGGTAATATGTAATTTTATATTTTGCTGAACTATAATGTTTAAATTTACAAACTAAGGTTCTAACTTCTAAGAGATTGTTTAAAATGACTTATCTTTTAGGCAAAGCTGTTATTGACGTTGAGGAGGAAGAGTTTCAAGAGAATGATAGAGTACTGAGGAAGATGTTGATGATGAGGCTAGGATGAAGTTTATCGATGACTCTTGGGGTGATGCGACCAACCCTAGCGACAGCATTGATGACCTTGATGGTGTTCAAGGAAGAGGAGACTAGAGTCTACAATGTGTTGTAGTTCTTTTGAGTTTTTGATATGGATGTTTCATGTACCTTCATTTTAATGTATGTTTTAACTCTTAAGTCTTCCAATGGTTTGGGAAATTGATTTAGTTTGTGCTTTTGTTATGGTTTATAATATTTTATATTATATGGATGTTTCTTTTCATTTAAATGTCATCTCTTGTTTAGTTTCATTCTTTCAATGTTGTGATAGAGAAAAAATGTTATGAAAGCATATCATTTACATTATTATTTTCTTATTAGTACTTATTAGCACTTGATAAGTATATATCATTTTATTTTTCTATATTTTTTATGCAAATCCTAAGACTTACACCTCGACCGCCTCGAGACTTATGCCTCACCTCGACGAAGGCAAACTGCCTTAGTACCGCCTCGAGTTTTTTAAAACTTGGTTCTACTTTGTCATGTTGCTATAAAGGCTGCTTGTGTACTTGTAATGTCTCTATTGTGTTATTTGGTTTGTGGCAATTTGTATTCTCTTGTTTCTTGATGTGCAGAAGGTAAAGAGTAGAGACGTTACATGTTCTGATTCCAACGATGAATGGATGCTTTGTATTGGAGTCATGGACAATATGACTAGACAAGGTAATATTTTCTCCTAGTATAAACTTGTTTTAATTTGAGATGAAGTGGTTGTGGTTGATGGGTCTTAAGTCACCATAGTTGGAAAAGGCATGATATCCATGCCCAACAAGTTTAAATCATCATCTGCTTTACGTATCCCCAATCTCCCCTTTGTTAACAATTGGAAAAATGGTAAAGGAGGTGCATCTTAGGCTCATACTTTATGCTCATCATTGCATTCTACGGCCTTATTTAGATAAGAGATAAGAAGGGTGATTAGGTGATGTGGTAGGGATAGCATCAATAGTGTCAAAATGTCACTTCAAATTCCTGTGCACAACATATTGTTGGTGTAAATGTACTCTGCTCATTGATTTTGATGATAACAAAATATTTGTTATTTAACGCTTGCATTTGAGATTAAGATTTTAAGTTTAAATGTAAATAGAAATAATTGTGAAGGAGCTTAAGCTCAGGTCCATAGAGGAATGGAGGAGTTTGATGGAAGAGCAAAAGCATTAAGGAGCATGGAGATGGAGCTAAAGCTTGAAGTTGAAGAGAAGAATAGAATAGATCATTTCCTTTTTATGTACTTGCAATTTTTGCTCTTTTATTTCCTTAGAAATTTGTTAAAGAGCCCAATATCATGTCTTAGGTCCTAGGCACACTTATTCAACCATAAGACACTTAGGAAAAACCTAGAGTTAAATTAGAAAATCAAAACAGTAAACAGACGGCCTTATTTGACGTCCAAACCATTTATCGGACATTTGATACTTCATTTAAGTCGTTTGAAAATAGGATCAGACGTCCAATACTCAATGACCTACCTTTATTAGTCCTACCCTTTTATATTCGATGTCCATATATCTTTCCAGATGCCTGAAGACTTTATCAGTCGTCCAATAAAGGATCGTTAGACCTAAATCAAGTTTGTCAGAACAAAATCCTCTCAAAATACTTGGGAAATATTTTATTATTTATTCTAGATGTCTTATAAGTAAATGTTAGATTTAATTTGACCCAAATCATGATTTGTCAGACCATATATGATCATTAGATTATCAGAAAATCCATTCTTGAGGATGATCATTATTTCTAGAGGTTTGATAAGATCTTCAGATGTCTATGAATGTTTAGATACAAGATCCTTGCTTGGATTTGATGATTTTTAGGAATCAATTCACCCATGTTTAGACGTCTAAACATATTTCCAAATGTTTAAGTTAGACAAGAATATTATTTAGATCCACTTAATTACAGGGAACTGACCCTTATTTTTAGACGTCCAAATTTGACTCAAACTCTTGGGATGTGCCTTTAACGGATAAGAGCTCTCTCTTAAGCTTTCTTGAACCTTCCTTAGACTTCTATAAATAGAGGGGAACCTCATCTTGGCAAAACACACCCTAGAATCGATTCTTCCTACCATTACACTCATTTTATGAAGAGATCAAAAGAAGATAGTGTCCAAGCTCTCTAAATTTCATATTACACATCCGAGAGCATCGATCCGCTGCGTATTTCACGTCAATTTACTTCCATCTTAGGGAAGTATCCTTTGCCTATAGGAGCTTAGTTTAGTTTGTATTTTGTGGCTTTATAGGTTTCTTTGTATTTTCATTTTTGTTAGATATTCACGTGGCGAATTCTCATCTCTTCGTGAGACAAAGTACTCTTCGTGAAGAAGAGGTTCACGAAGAGGAGCTTGAGGTACACTATCATCGTATAAGTAGTGTTGTATTGAGGTTGTGCCACCCTCGGTTTAAGTGATACGTTTAATGGATTTGATCGACTAGGTCAATCAGGAAAATCTTAAGTTGAGAAGACTTAGGTGGTGATTTTTACCCTTGGAGTTTCCACCTAAAAATCTATTGTGCAATTGTGGTGAATGTTCTTATGGGATTGATTTTAATTTTGTAAATTATCTAGCATTTTATTTTCCGCACTATTCACCCTCCATCTAGTGTAAACTTACACATATTAACTTATCTATCACATCTAACTTCCACTCACTTTATTTTCTAACAGAACAATAATAAAAAAATCTAATATCAAATATAAAACAAATAAATTACCACTTTCTCCTCTATCTTTAAAGCATATCAACTTATAATTTGTAATACATCAACTCACTGAGAACATCCACTCCTACTATTCTACCACTTATACTAACACCACTAAAACTTATCTCACCTTAAATTCTAAGGGTAAACGTTGTTCCTCATCCAAACAAGGCCTACAGGACTTGGAAATGGGGAAGTGAGTTGGAAATTGTTTGCAATCTGGTGGTATGTACAAACCACCTGGCAAAATGGTTCTCTCTCCAGACGGTACTGGTCATATGCACAAGGCATTGAGATGCATCATTCTCGGCATGGTTCCCTTAGGTATGCCAGCTTTATTTACATAAAGAAGTTGTTTGTAGATTTATCCGCTATGACAGATTTGCATACTTCGCAATGTGAGACATGCCAATTGTCGCAACACCATTATGCCCCCTTTTTAGAATTAGAATACCAGCACTGATCCCTTCTGGTTGGTGCATTTTGATGTTTGGGTCCTTCCTAGGTTGCTAATTTTAGATAATTTGTGACTTCTTTGGTGACTGCCATGGTCTACTTTTGCCCACTTGATGAAAATAATGGATGAAGTTCCAAGGATTATAGAGGTTTTCTATTATGGTAAAGTGCCAAGTTATTACCACCATTAGAATGTTCAAGTCTGAAATGCTAGAGAATATTTGGATCCAAGTTGCTTGACTATTTTTGTGACATAGGTGTTGTTCGTGAAACTTCATGCAACTGTAATCTTCGTAATGGGGTGGCTAAAAGGAAGAATCGACACTTAAAGACCAATGCTCTTCTATAAAGACATTACCTATAAAGTGCTTGGTTAGGTGTTGTTCTCACCAACAGTTCTCTCATTGTTAGGATGCTACCTTGTATTTGATAGGTAGTTTAGTTTTATTTTCTATGATGTAGACTCTACTTTTTATGATGTTTTTTTGGATAGAAAAGCTTTTTCTCTTCTTGCTCATATTTTTGGATATGTATGTTTTATGTACACTTTAGTTTTGAGATGGACAGGACTTGATGGAGGGCAGTCAAAAGTGTCTTTCTGGTGTATTCATCTACACAATAAAGGTACAGATGTCCTGACCCTAAAATAGGAAAGAGAGATATTCTTCGAGATGTTACCCTTTTAGGAGCTATTTTGCTACAGGAACTACTCTCCAGGAGAAGAATTCAGATGTAGAAGAGGACTTTGGTATACTGGGGAAAATTATGTTATCTATGCCCTCTATTAGTGTTAAAGGAGGAAACTTAAAGTAGAGGGAGGATGAGAAGTAGGGTGAGTCAGAAGGTACTAAGTAGGTTTAGAGATGCTCCCTTTTTATAAAAGAGGTACCCTGCCTGTACCTTCTGTTAGTGTTGTACGGGATGTAAAGTAGGGGGAGGATGAGAAATAGGGTGAGTCAGTCGCAAAGGGCTGAGGGGAGGTAGTGGGGACCACACGTGCATGCCCCCCGACCCGACACGGCCTGGAACTTGGACAGTTTTGCCCTTTCATAAAAAGAAATAGGGTGAGTTAGAAGGTACTAAGTAGGTTTAGACAAGTCTACAGTTGTGAATAGAATCTATACCGTTGAATACCTTCTAATTTTTAACTCTTCCATTTCTAAATTAGAATTATGATTTATCTACATATTAAGTTAATCAAGGTTTGATCGTCAACTTGGATGGCTATCCTTTAACTTTTTCCTAAAAAAATGATTTGATCATTTACTTGCCCCTCGTGGGTTGATGAAGTTGTACATACTAGCATTAAGGAAGATGCTTTAATTGCTATTTGGAAGTGAGTTAGAGAGTGTATTCATAACTGTTAAGAAGATGTGTGGGATTCTTATGCATTAGGCCAAACTATATATGGTTTATGACATCACTTGCCTCTTTTTCTATACCAAGGTCTATTGTTGAACCCAAGCTGGTCCAAGATGGATAAGAACTTTGCTAAAGGAGATGATCATCAATAAAGAATGAAACCTGCGGTAAAGTGGACTTTCCTAAACATATCGCTGGGTCAAAATGGATGTATACTACAAGTCCAAAGTAGATGATTCAATTGATAAATATAAAGCAAAGCTGGTTGCAAAAGGATTCACTTAAAAGTATGTGATAGATTGTGATAGATTACTTAGAGACCTATGCACCATTAATAAAGAGGGATTCTATGGCTCTTGGGGTCCACTTCGCTTACCAATAGCATCAATGGATGTTAAGAATGCCTGTCTAAATAGTGCATTGCACAACTTGTGCATGCAGATGTTACTTGGATAACATGATTTGAAAGAAAAAGAAAGTTTTTGTTGAGTACTAGTATCTTGTGTTAGGTTGTTTTATTTTTTTGTTTATGCTTTGTATGTGGGCATGTTTGTAATTGTTCCTAACCTTGTATATAATGAGGATTAGGGCAAAGCTAATGAAGCAGATTTTTCATTTTTCTCAACATGGTATTAGAGCAGTGGTCCCAGGTCGGCGTTTGATACCCTCTTGATTCTCATACCTTTTTTTTTTGTTCATTAAGAAATAAAAAAACAAAAAGAAGACAAAACCATAGGTTTTTCAACCTTATAAAACAAGAAAACAAGGGCATTTAACTTCAATTGAAAGGCAAGTCATCGGAGCACCCACCGACGACCCTCCTCCAGCCATCGCACCACCGCTATCGGTCCTTGTCGGTCACCAGCAACCACTGCTAGCTAGATCTGAGACAAATCTGGGATTCCGGTGGCAGCTCCACCTAGCACCACCCTAGTTAGCCCAAAAGTGTTGGGCTGATCGTGACCACCAGTGCCGCTCATTAGTCACCGTCAGTGTTGCTCATTAGCTACCATCAGTGCTTGGGGGTGGTTGTCGGAGGGAGCTTTTTCCAGTCGGATCACTTTATCGTCGGTCAGCCCTCATGCTGGCAGTGGGTGGTTTTTCCCTCCAGAAGGGGAATTTTTTGCTTGTGGTTGATGTGGTATCCACCTTGTAGGTTATTTTTGTGGCATAAAATCAAATTTTTGGGAGTTTGTCAGTGGTTTAGAGTTCTAGTTTGTGTGGAGGATGGCCTCTCTCGACTTGTTTAAGGTGACATTGCAATTGGTAGAGATGAGGGTCTATAAGAACCTGTTCTTTGGTTTTATGTTCAAGCTGAATGGAACCAATTATGCTCGATGGTCATAGACATTTATGATGACTACTAAAGGAGATGGCAAAGAGTATATTCTCATAGAATCAGAACCTAAGGAGAAGTTCAGCAAGTATGTGACATGGAACGTGGACATCACCATGGTGTGTATTTGGATGATGGACAATGTTATTTCCTTGCATTGGCATAAAATTATGTACTATAGAACGACAAAGGAGATCTGGGATTGTCTTAGAGAGTTGTACTTGCACGAGGAGACCTTTGGTCGTGTTGCTCTGTCTGCTTTGATTAGTGGTATACGTGATCCAGATTGGCTTGTAGACTTAGGGGCATCACACCATTTGTGTGGTGAGTAAAAAAGTCACCTTCAGTTAGTTCCTCAAGGATGGACGGTTTAGGTAGCTGATGGTAGACATTCTCACATTACTGGTCAGGGAGAAGTGATGGCTACCCCCACAATGCAGCTATTAGACATTCTCCATGTTTCTGGCTTTCCTGTCAGCTTGTTTTCCATCGGCAGGTTCACGAAAGAGTTGAATTGTCGAGCTATTTTTGACACCGTCTCTTGTACATTTAAGATATTTTAATTGGTAAGATCATTGGTAGAGGTTGCGAAGAAAGAGGAGTGCATAAGTTATTATCGTCTCCATTTGCTACCCATGCCACAACTCCTACATATGTTATGCCTTCTACGTTTGCTTTTTAGTGGCACCTATGCCTGGGTCATCTTTCTCTTTCCAAGCTTCTTCGTGTCATTCCTTAGGTGTCTCTTAGAGCCAAGATTGAATGCGAGGCATGTCAGTTGGGGAAGCATCACTGGAGCACATTCCCTTCTAATTAGACTTGAAGCACTAAGTCTCTTTTTGAGGTCATTCATATGGATGTGTAGAGTTCTAGTAGGGTATTTGATAAGATGAGACACCACTTTTATTTGGTGATAGTTGATGACTACTCGCTTGCCTTGAGTGTTTTTACTGAAGTAGAAGTTTAATGTGGGAATGATTATTAGGAATTTTATTTTGTAAATGAAGACAGTTTAGGACCACTACTAAGATTGTTTGTTTTGATAATGTTGTGGAGTTTTGCATCACCTTTCTTCGTGAGTTTTATAAGTCTTAGGGTGTATTATATCAGACCACTTGTCCACATACCTCACAACATAATGGTGTTGTTGAATGCAAACATTGCTACATTCTGGATGTAGCTAGAACCTTGCTAATCCACAATAGTGTTCCTTCCATATATTGGGGAGATGTGGTTCTGATTGCCTATTATCTCATCAATCATACGCCATCCTCCATTCTTGGTGAGCAGATCCTGATCTAGCTCTTATATGCTGATGTAGATTTATTTTTTGTTCAACTTCGTATATTTGGATGTGTGGCTTTTGTTGACCTTAGTGATCTTGGTAGGGATAAGTTGGCACCCAAAGCAGTAAAGTGTATTTTCTTGGGATACTCTAAATCATAGTAAGGATATCAATGTTATGATCCCCTCCATAGATGTCATCATGTCAGTGCAGATGTGACATGCTTTGAGTTGATTCCATACTTCTCCACAGTAGGGTTGGGTGTTAAAATGGTTCATGACATAGTGCCTATGTTGGTTCCTCCTACTTTGTTGGAGGAAATTCTAGTCACTTAACTCTCCAAAAAATACTCAGCGTCGTGACCTCTTGGAAGATTCTGGTTCCTAGCAACACACATCCAAACTTGCACAACCTTTGTTTCCTGAGGTGCACACTGATTTAGACGACACTAATTATATGGTGATGAGTGTCATGTTAAATATGTGGATGGTAGATACTCTAGCTCCAGTTGAGTAGAAAGTTGGTGGTGATGATAATGAGGCTAGAGCATACTTGAATTGGCTGATAGCCTTGAGAAAGGCATGTCATACTTGCATCATGTATCCCATTTCCAACCATAGTTCTATTACATGTCTTGCACCTTCTTTCAGGTAGTTCTCTCTAGCACTATTAGTGATGTAGATTCCCACATCTCATCATCAGGTATTACTTTATCCACGGTGGAAACAGGCTATGGAGATGTTGACTCTTATCTCTCGTGGTATATGGGAGCTTACTAACCCACCATCTGATGTAATGACGTTAAGATTTAAGTGGGTCTTCATCATAAAGTACAATCCGGATGGATTTGTTGCAAGATACAAAATCAGGCTTATAGCCAAGTGTTTCACTTAGATGTTTGGGGTGGACTTGTTAGACACCTTTTTGCTTGTAGCATGATCCCTACCATTAGGATCTTGATTTTAGTGGCAATTCTACGGGGTTGGCTTCTTCGTTAGCTAGATGTGAAGAACATATTTTTCTTCTGTGATCTATAAGAGGTGGTTTACATGTAATAACCCTTAGGTTTTGAGTCTTAGGGGAAGTGTCAAAAGTTATGTTGCCTTTGCAAGGTGATATATGGTTTGAAGTAGAGTCCTAGGGAATGGTTTCATAAGCTATCCGAGGTGGTTGAGACATGTGGATTTCGTAGATCTTTTGTTGATCACTTCTTGTTTGTGCACCAGACACCTAGAGGGACAATTGTGATGCTTGTCTATGTCAATGATATTACTCAAGGAATTTGTGATTTGAAGAAATGTTTGGTGCAAAATTTTGTAATCAAGGACCTAGGTCCTCTTAGGTACTTCCTTGGAATTGAAGTTACCCATAGTAAATAGGGTGTGGTATTGTCTCAAAGGAAGTATGCTACAAATTTGCTTCAGGAGACAGGTATGTTGGGAGCTAAACCAGTGCATATTCCTATGGATCTCAAAGGTGCACCTTTATGACATAACATCAGAACTTATAGATACATGTTAGCATCAATATCTTATTGAGAAGCTCTTATTTTTGACTATCATACGGCTAGATAGTTCCTTAACTATTAGTAAGCTAAGTTAGTTTATGGATAAGCTCACCAAGGTACATTGGGGTGCAATTATAATGGTGATGAGATATTTGAAATCTTCTCCTAGGAAGGGGATGTTGTTTACGAAGAGTTTTACATTTAATACGTGGCATACACTGATGCAGATAAAGTCCACAAGTGGTTTTTGCACTTATGCTGCTGGCAATTTAGTCACATGGAGAAGTAAGAAGCAAGCTGTGGTCTTTAGATCTAGTGCAGAGTCAAGAGCATTGGGCAATGGCCCAGACGACAGTAGAGATGATGTAGATATGTTCTGTTTTATATAACTTATACATTTCTATTGATTTTACTATGGAGATGAGATGCGGTAATAAGGCAACTACATATATTACAAATAATCTCATGTATCATGAGAGAACAAAGCATGTTGAAGACTTGAAGTAGATTACTACTATACTTGAGATTTGATTCAGTAAGGGCTTTTCTGTACAACTCATGTTTCCTCAGAAGAACAAATAGTTGATGTTTTTACTAAAACACTTCTGCGAAGTTCATTCGATAGATGTTCTAAGCTGAGCATGGTTGACATCTATGCTCTAGGTTGAGGGAGTGTTGGGTATTACTATCTTGCGCTAGGTTATTTTATTTTTTGTTGTTTATGCTTTGTCAGCATGTTTGTAATTATTTCCAATCCTCTCTAAAATAAGGATTAGGGCAAAGATGATGAAGCAGATTTCTCATCTTTCTCAACAATTTTTTTTTTTTGGAAAGAAGCAAAAGAAAGTTGTGCAACTTTTAATGAATAGGATTATCAGGAAATTGAGATTATGCACCCTGCTTGATATCTGTGTCATTGATGGATCCTTATCTCTTGTAATCAGCCTCAGTGTTATCTATCTTTTTGCTTCACGATCTCTTTCTAATATTTTGCATGCTCCAAAACTTGCTTTGAGATTATTGTCTTTCGATCAAATATCTAAAGATGTGGAGCAATATTTTATAGTTGTCTTCCATTCTGCAACACCTTCAATGATGAAGTAGATTGGTGATGGATTTGAGTATGACAAACTCTATTATCTTAGCTCGCCACAACGAAACCTCCACTCCTTTGCTTCTCCTTAAACTACATCCACATCTATGCATCTTAGCACTACGATAATCCATTATCAATTTTTTTGGTTTGGATTTTTGGCCCTTAGCATGATTGTGGGTGGATTGCTAGTTACCTACCGTGGGCTCCCCCTTAAGGGAAGCAACTTTTTGTGGTAGATTGGCTACCTTTAGTGGAGAGGCTTGAGAAAAGACTCACTGGTTGGAGAGAAGGATTCTCTCGAGGGATGGGTGGTTGGTCCTCTTGAAGTTGGTGTCATCTGCTATTCCTATCGTTTCCTTATTAGTTTTGTGCCTCCCAAAACGGTTTTCAAGATGATTGATGGCATTAGGAAGAGATCTTTTTGGAAGGGGCAAAGTAGGTGGATAAGTTCCTTCACCTGGTGGTGTGGGATGATCTTTGTAGGCTGGTGAAGTTAGGGGGCCTCAATGTGCTTAGATGTGATTACTTTAATAATGCTTTGTTTTGTGAAATTTTTGTCGAACATTGGTAGTGCTTGGCATCATCTCTTAATAAGCTCCTGTGGTTCTGCTTCATGTGAGTGATACAGTGATTCTTGGGACCTTGGCTTTTTAGCGTGGATTGCTTCCTCTTGTTATTGTGCTTTACTCATCTTTTTTGCCCAGTGTTAGGGGATGGGGATGTATCTTCATATTTTTGTGAGAATAATTGGTCTAGTGAAGTGTTTTTGTTCAGCTTTTGCCTAGGTTGTATGCTCTGGCAATGGATAAAGGCGAGTCAGTTAGGATAGTATGGGATGGCTTGGTGGGCAGGAGTGTTGGTGCCTGGATGCCTCTCATTGGGGGTAGTCTTTCGTAGGCAAGAATTTTAGACTTGTAGAGCATTTTGTCTTTGGGGAAGGATTTGAGGCCAAATGACTCAGCTCCTGACTCCTTTAATTGGAGTAGAGGATGATTCACTGTTAAGAAGGCATACAAGGTCCTCTTAGGTGATGTGGAGGGGAGTATGGAGATTGCCTGTACCTCTTTCTAGAAAAAGAAACTTAAAATTCCACTCAAGATGATAAGTTTTCTGTGGCTGCTTTGTAGATGATGTCTGGTCATGATCGTAAGGAGGAGGTGGGCTCTAAAGGTGGAGGTTACTTGTGTTGTGTAGTGCTGAGGAGGAAGATGATGCTCATTTATTCTTGACGTGCAATTTCTCTATGGTGATTTGCGATCATTTCTTTATTTCAGGCACAAGGGTGCAAACTTTTGAGGCCTTTTGGGGGGCTTTTCGAGGTGGAGTCTAGACCAATTCTCTTTTGTGGATGAAGGCGTGTGTGATTCTTTGGTTTGTTTGGTTGAAGTGAAATGGAGTGATGTTTCGTGTAGTGAGGGTTTGGTGAGAAAATGTAGTAAGGGATGTTCTAACTTTATTTTCTTTGTGGAGGTAGAGCTTGTAATTTTTACTATCTTTTGGAGTAAGTAATGAAGTGGATGGCTACCTTTTCCTTTAAAAAAAAATCATTTTTTTTGGGCTTCTATTTTATCAAATATTTTAGGCATGGGACTTTTTAACCATCCAAGCATCATAGGTCCTCCTAAATTAGTTGAATAAATAAAAAGGAATCTATTCCCTTCTCCTTGGTTCATGCTAATTTATAGGGGCCATGTTGTATAAAAAGTGTCAAGGTTTTAAATACTTTATTATTTTTGTTGATGATTGTACCCATGTTTCTTGGTTGAGTATGCTTAAAAAGACACTTGGATTCCTATAACCATTAAGAATTTTATCCAAGAAGTAATGACTCAATTCTCTACTTTCTTTACTTTGGTTAGTGCTTTTTGAAGTAATAATGGTATGGAATTTGTAACAAAGAAGTCTACTTTCTTGACATAGGTGCTACATCAAGGTCTGATGTTAAAACTCAACAAAATGGCATGCCACATCGTATGATGCAAAACCTAATCATTTTCTTGATGTAGCAACAAATGTTGTGTTTCAAATGAATCTCCGTCTTACCACTAGTTTGATGTTGCACTTATCGTTGTCTTTCTCATTAATAGTCTCTTCTTCTGTTCTAAAAGGCCAACCACCTTACTTTGTATTGTGTCCTAAAAAGGATCTCTTTCCTATACCTGCTTTGTGTAACTTTTCCAGAAAGATAAGTTAGCACCTCTTGTTGACAAATGCATTTTTTAGGTTGTTTTTGAACTCAAAACTCAAAACGGGTACTGGTGCTATGAGTCAACCACAAACTGTTCTTACGTACGTGCAAGTGTAACCTTTTTTTTGAGGATGTATCATATTTTACGGAAATTTTTTATCCCGTAAAATATAATGATGTGCCTCTTCTAATGATTTTTGATGCACTAAAAACTTCACCACCATCTCTGTTAGCATATGTTTTTATTCTATTTCTCTATTGTATGGTTGTGGGTTTGCTCCTTAGGGGCATCTATGTACTTTCACCCTTTTTGGTCTCTTTCTATATAAGAGAGCCCTATGGTTTCTATAAGAAGTTGAATTATTTCATCCAATTTGGTATTAGAGTACCAGTCCTAGACCGTGGCTGTAGGTATCCCACCCCCAAAAGCCTCTAAACTCTACCACCCTCTCCTTCTCTCCCCCTCACCAACGGCGGTGCACCTCTGGCGGCACTCCAAAGGCAGTGCACGACGACACATGCGTATGGTGGCATGTCAGCGACACCGAGAGGCGGTGTCACACCACAGGCCGTATTGCGCACGCTCGCAGCGGTGCATTTGCAGCATGAGTGACGGTGCTAGGCTGCACAGCGGGGGTTCCTCGCGTTTGACGAGGTGCGGTGAGGTGAGCGACGATGATCTGTGGTCGGCGGTGGCCTCGTGTGTCTGATGAGGTGCGGATAAGAAAGCCCTAGGACCTCACTAGCGTCGCCTCGAGCCTCCGTCGGCGTCGCCTGCGGTTGACAGGAGGGGTCTGCAGCCCTGATCTAGGGACTATGTCCCTCGTAAATGCAGGGAGAAGCCCTCCATTCCCTTTGGGTTGTCTCGGGTGGTTTCCCCTGCACCCGGGTTAGGCCAACTTCTGTCCAAGGGGACTTTCCAATGAAGTTGCAGCTTTGAACCGGATTTATTCTAGATCTGCTAGTGTTTCCTTGACGTGACTATGGATTTCTTCTGTGTGATTGATGGATGCCTTTGGATCAGTTCGTTTTATTAGTTGATGAGGAGTTGTTTAGCTCCCTTTAGACATGATGAACTCATTGGGAATTGTTGAGTTCATAATGGAGGCTGCTATGGAAGCAGGACAAGTTTGTCTTGATAAAGATCATCGTGTCAGATGATGTTGTCTGAATAGATGAGGAGGCCCTTCTACACGAGGTAGGGGGTGCTGTCGTCGATAGGGAAGCAAGTAGTGTGCCACATGTATGTTCCATGGCAAGATGGGATATGTTTAGACCGTGACTAAAGCTATAGAGCGAGTCGATGGGATTGTTAGGAAAGAGGATGAGGCAGATGTGTGTACTACTTCAAATACCACAACTCTTGCTTCTTCTGCAGGTGATGGATGGTTAATTGATTCCGGGGCATCCGGGCATCTTAGTGAGACTGGGAGTACTTCCACATAGTGTGTGATGTTCTTCCTGGAGGATAGTTCAGGTAGCTGATGGACATCTTTCTCAGGTCCAGGGCGAGGGGAGGTTACCATATCTCTCACCTTGAGACTACCCAATATTCTATTTGTTCTTGATTATCTGATCAATTTATTGTTAGTTAGCAGGATTACCAAAGAGCTCAACTGTAGAGCAATCTTTGATGATGTGTGGTGTGTTTTCCAGGATAAATTCACAGGGAAAACTATTGGTGGTGGACATGAGGAAGGAGGTGTATACCGCTTAACTTAGTCTCCATTGGCAGTTGTTGGACAGGTAGATGTGGCATACAAGGCAGGGACAACATTTCAGTGGCATCGTCAGCTGGGACATCCCTCTTTAGATCGACTGAGATGGGTTATTCCTCGTTTATCACCTACTACTGATCTTCTTTGTGACGCTTGCTAACTAAGCAAGCATCACCGTTCCAGTTATTCTCTTAGCACTATGGTTGCGTCATTTGCATGTTTTGACTTAGTCCACATGGACGTATGAGGCCCGAGTCGTACTTTAGACAGGCAGGGATTCCGCTTCTACTTGGTGGTCGTTGATGATTTCTCCAGACTATCATGGACTTTTTTGCTTCGTAGTAAGTTAGATGCAGGAAATACGATTAAGATGTTAATTAATCATATCAAGACTCAAATTTCTACAAGTGTAAAGATTGTTAGAACCGACAATGCACTTGAGTTTTGCACCAGGAGATTGACCTAGTTCTACAACTCCCTAGGCATCATACATCAGACCTGCCCCCATACGTCCCAGTAGAATGGCGTGGCAGAAAGGAAACATAGACATCTCTTAGACGTGGCCTAGACATTGTTGATACATCACAATGTTCCATCTTCTTACCAGGGAGACGTCGTTCTGACTGCTTGCTACCTGATCAACAGGATGCCTAGTTTGGTCATTCATGAGCAGATTTTGTATCAGATACTGTATCTAGATAGAGATTTGTTTATTGTGCCTCCTCGGGTTTTTGGCTGTGTTTCATTTGTTCACATTCTTGGTCTTGGCAGGAACAAGCTTGCACCTCGTGTAGTCAAGTGTATGAGGAGGTGCTTTATTTTTCTATAAGGGGCCACCGGATGTCTACTTCAGATGCTCGATGCCCTTTCCCTCTATCCAGTTTGAGGATATTCCTGTTTTGACTCCCTCGCCTCCCACTCTAGATTTCAGGGAATCCGTTGATGATTTTGAGAAGCTACATGGCCTGATGTGCGTGTACAACAGACCTCACTTGACTTTGCAGAGGCTATCTCCGTCTATGCCACAGGTTGTTAGACCACGGTCACCACTTGAGACAAGTACTACATCTCCTATGCCACCAAACTCTCCTGCACAGGTGCATGTTGACTCCACCGAGTTGCCTGTTGATGATGGTCCCACAAGTCACTCTATGGTGCTTGATGCTATTGAGGATCTTCCTATTGCTGTTAGAAGGCTCCACGCTCTTGTGCTCGCTACCATGTTGCAGGTGATCTTCCTAGTGCCCATCTTAGGAAGTCGTTTGTCCAGTTTACTTCTGCCTTGTCAGCTGCAGAGATCCCTACTACCTATTAGCAAGTCATGCTTCATCCAAAATGGCAGGCTGTCATGAAGGACGAGATGGTTGCACTTTAGGGTCACGAGACTTGGGAGCTCACTCCAATTCCTGACGGAGCTACTGTTGTTGGTTGTAGATGGGTATTCACAGTGAAATTCAATCCAGATGGGGGCATTGCCAGCTACAAGGCACGTATGGTGGAAAAAGGGGTTCACCCAGACCTACGAGGTAGATTTCTATGACACCTCACTAGTTGCCAGATTTTCCATGGTATGGATATTGGTAGCAGTTACAGCATAGCTTGATTGACCCTTACACCAGCTAGATGTGAAGAATGCATTCCTCTATGGTGATCTTCAAGAGAAAGTATACATGTAGCAACCACCAGGCTTCGAGGTTCAGGGGGAGAGTGTTTGCAGACTACGGAAGGCCATTTATAGCCTTAAGCAGAGCCTCAGAGCTTGGTTCCAGAGGTTGTCATAGGTTGCAGAGGTAGTCGGATTCAGGAGATTGACAGTTGACTTTTCTCTTTTTGTCAGGAGGATTGGACGAGGTACTGTGATACTTCTTGTTTATGTTGATGACTTGATTGTTACAGGTACTGATGAGCTGGGTGTTGCTCAGATAAAGCGCATCCTAGCAGAGCAGTTTGTCATGAAGGACTTGAGAGCTCTACGTACTTTCTTGGCATTGAGGTGGCTTGCAGTAAAAAGGGCGTAGTTTTATTCCAGTGGAAGTATGCATTAGACATCTTGTAGGAGGTATATTCCTATGGACCCCAAGATGTTACTTTATGATAAGGATGCGCAGTTGGTGGACAATAGACAGTACAGGCAGCTTGTGGGCAAGCTGCTATACCTCACTATCACGAGGCTAGATATCTTCTTTGCGATGGGGAGATTGAGCCAGTTCATGACCAAGCCAACATGTCAGCACTGGGATGCAGCATTGATGATACTCAGATATATCAAGAAGACTCCTAGAAGGGTCTCCTCTTCTCCAAGGGGTCTTCTATGACCTTGGTTGGCTATTCTAATGCGGACTACGTCGGATGTCATGTGAACCGCAAATCCACTACTGGGTTCTGCACCTTTTTGGGAGGGAGTTTGATCACTTGGAGGAGTAAGAAACAGGCACAGTTGCGAGATCCAGTGCCAAGTCTGAGTACAAAGCCATGGCTCAGACGATTGCAGAAATGATGTAGATTAGGTACTTGCTTACTGACTTGCAGATACGGTTGTTTAGTCCAATGGAGATAAGATGTGATAACAAGGCAGCCATCTTCATTGCCAACGACCCAGCATTTTATAAGAGGACGAAACATGTTGAGGTTGATTGTCACTACACCAGGGATATCATTCACAAATGGTTGCTATATACCACACTAGTCACATCTGAGGAGCATATTGCAGATATTTTCACAAAGGCCCTAGCCAGATCTTTATTTGATTCATGTGTATCCAAGCTGAGCATGATAGATAGCTATGCTCCAGCTTGAGGGGGAGTGTTAGCATACGTTTTTATTCTATTTATCTATTGTATGATTGTGAGGTTTGCTCCTCAAGGGTATCTATGTACTTTTACCATTTTTGGTCTCTCTCTATATAAGAGAGTCCTAGGATTTCAACAAGAAGTTGAATTATTTCATCTAATTATCTCCATTCCCGCCACAGCCATTGCCACCACCATCCCCATGACCAACATTATGTGTATTTTAATGCCATAAAAATATGTAATCTTGAGGAACTCTTAAAAATTGTAAGAAGATCTCGTGGCTCCTATTGATACATCGACATCGACTGGAGATAATCATTTGGCACATCCGCATACTTCCATCTTCTAATTAGATATTCGTATCATTCATCACAAGACTCATCTTTCTCATGTTAAACATCCTCTATCTAACTTTATGTCTCTTGACCAGCACTCTACTTTTGATCAGTAATTCTCTCTTTTTGTTGATAGTCATAAGGTTCCTTGGAATTATCTTGAGGATTGGGGCCATCCTTCCTGGAATGGAAGGATGCAATGGAGAAAAATGTCTACTCTACAGTTTATAAAAATGTGAGACTAATTGACGTAACCTTAGGCGTTACATTTTGTTTGAAAAGTAACCCTAGGTCTTGCAGTTGCTAGGTAGAAGTTGGTGTCTACCCTTAAGTACCTTCCTGTTAATCGAGCACTATAAAGCTTACTTAGTCACCAGGGGCAATATATATATATATATATATATATATATATATATATATATATATATATATATTTGTGGACTTAACCACTTCGGTTCATCCCGTAGCTTGCTTTAAATTTTGTATGGAAATCAACTCTAGGTGGCATGTTTATCTACTTGATGTTGAGTAAGCATGGTGATCTTTCATGATCATTCCGTGCAATAATTGGATTTATTTGATCCTTATTTGCTTAGTTTATGTTCACCATGCATCTTTTACCAATTCAGTTATTATTTTTCTCTATGTAGATGATATTCTAGACAAGAAGTGATTGGTGAAGTCTCTCTCCCACCACAAAATTTTTATGTTTTCCAATTATTATGGATCTATGACATTTTAGCTATTTCCTTGGTAATGAGATGGGTTATGTTAATGGATGCATTAGTCTCACTTTAAGGAAGTATGCTTGATTTACTTTGTGAAATAGGTATGATTGGTTATTAGCCTACTTCTAGTCACTTGACAGTGAAGTGCCTCTTGGTGACTCTAGTCTAGCTTCTTAGCATGTTTTTTTTTAAGAGAAAAAAGGAAGATTACTGGATATTGGTAATCATCCAAATATCATTAATATAAAAACAAAACAAACAAACTTACAATATCAAGACACAACTTCGATAGGCCACATGCCTCCCTTACAACATTTTCAACCCATACCTGTTCCTTTCTGAAGATTGCAACATTCCGTTGATGCTAGATTAACCAAAAGGTGGCAATGGCCTTAACCCAACCTGCTGTGTCTACATTGACCAAAGATTGGAAAGAGGCCCACTAAGTGTCGGACGATGTAAGGACAACCCTTCAAACACATATGCATCGCCAGATCTCCACAGAAAATTGATAGGGAAAGAAAAGATGATCTAAGGTCTCCTTGGTAACCCCACAAAAGGGACACAACAAGTCTGAATCCATAGCTCATCTCGACCGCAAGACCTTTGCAACCAACTTCTCTCTTCTAAAAGGCCACAAAAAAGGATCTTGACTTTCAAGGGGATAGGCATCTTCTAAACCATAGAATAGTCCTCCCACATTAGCTGCATTGGACCTTCCTCCAAAGAAAGCAACTTAAAAGCCTTTGAAGTAGAAAGCCTCCCCTCTTTCCAAGCAAAACCATCTACATGGTCATCACCAATAGAAATCCCACGGAGCATATCCAACAAATCCTGCAACTCCAACAAAGAAGGCTATGAAAGACCCTGCTCTAGAACAGGTGACCAAGAACTGGAGGCGACGTCCCAAATGTTTGAAACAGCAGACCTCCACAGAAAACTGACAAGGAAAGAAAAGATGATTCAAGGTCTCCTTAGTAACCCCACAAAAGGGACACATCAAGTTTGAATCCGCAGCCCATCTCAATCGCAAGACCTTTGCAACAAACTTCTCTCTTCTAAAAGGCCACAAAAAGATCTTGATTTTCAAGGGGATAGGCATCTTCTAAACCATAGAATAGTCCTCCCACATTAGCTGCACTGAACCTTCCTCCAAAGAAAGCAACTTAAAAGCCTTTGAAGCAGAAAACCTCCCCTCTTTCCAAGCAAAACCATCTACATGGTCATCACCAATAGAAATCCCACGGAGCATATCCAACAAATCCTGCAACTTCAACAAAGAAGGCTATGAAAGACCCTGCTCCAGAACAGGTGACCAAGAACTGGAGGTGACGTCCCAAATGTTTGAAACAGAAGTGTCCTTGGCTGGTGTCAAACCAAACAACGAGGAAAAAGATCTGAAAAAATACCACATCCCGATCAATTATCTTTCCAAAATAAAAAAGAAATACCATTACCAATTTTTGGAACAAAAACATCTGAAGAAAATCCATGTTGTATAGAAGGCTCTACTAAGTTCCAAAAGGTAGATGGCTGAACCACCCTAGATCGCCTGTGGACCACATCCATCGGGTCACCATAAGAATCCCTCAACAGCTTGTCATGTAGGCCATCACCAACATACAAAAATCTAATCGTCCACTTTACTAGCAACACTTCATTAAACCTCTCCAACGATCTAATACCAAGTTCACCTCTCCTTTTTGGTCTATAAATCTCCCTTCAAGGAACCTGTAAGAAACGACCATCATGATCTGACCCCTTCCAAAAAAAACACTTTTTGGTAATCTCAAGTTTGGAAATAACCTTCTTAAGTGGTCTGAACATAGGTAAAAAATTAGGACAACCGATAAAGTCGCTTTAAGTAGAACCAACCTCCTACCACGAGAAAGAAGCCTCCTACTCCTGCTAGCTAGTCTCCTACCATATCTCTCCTCTACTACCCTCCAATTTGCCACCACTAACCTCTTCCCTTCAAAGGAAGACCTAAATAAGTAATGGCAAGCTTAATGACAGGTAAGGTTTAGAAGTCGGTATGCGGTATGTGGTCGATTGGGTCACAGTATAGAGAGTATGCGGTATTCGGACGAGTATGTGGGTTTGCATTTTTTATTTTAAAAAATATAAAATATAAAATAACTAGTTAGCTTATTAAAATTTGTGTTATATGTAATCTATTTTACTATAGTAAAATAGGGTATTGGATGCCATTTGCCAGCATTCCATCTCTTTCTCCTCCCCCCACCCATGTCCTCTTTCCCTCCCTCTCTCCTAACTGATGCTCAATCCATCCACCTGTCATGACCGCAATCATCTTCCCCACCAAGACCTATAGCTATTATTGCCCCATAGCTGATGATTGGTGGCATAAGGTAATAGGTATTGTGTTGCTATGTTTCCTGTGTTATAACTATATAACTACCTGAAGTAGTATAATAAAAATAATATAGTTAATACTCCTACTTTTTAATTACTATACAGTTTAGAATATAAAAGATTAGACATCTTAAAAAAAGAAAATATAGAGATTAGAATCCAAATGTTCATGTTTACTATCAATGAACATAAACAATAGATCTAAATCAAGAATCTAAAATGAAAACTAAATAAAAAACTTCAAATCAACCTAAATCGAAACATATTATCAAGAATCTAAAATGAAATCTAGATCAAAAATTTAAAATCAGGACATCATGTCAAACAATATCAAAAATGATAAAAAGAAATCTCTCAAAGACCCAAATTGGGTGGCCCTATCTTAAAATTAGGTGAGTATGTAGTTGAGTAAACACCTACTCAACCCACTTACTCAGCCAGACCCGACTACAGGACTGCATGGCACTATTCAGTTCGGGAAGGGGTTTGCTGACGCCCATGCGGGTGCCTACTCGACCTAGGCGATCGACTTCCTGAACACTGATGACAAGCTTGTCAAGAGCCACATAAATTGCATTCTCCTCCGCCCATCCATGCGAAAGGGGGCAACTACATATTTTTCTTTCATTAACTAGGAGATCAAACATATCTCCAAACATTCTTATCAACTGCACTACATGCTCCGCTTGAGGAAGGCCTCCTTGAATAAAGAAAATTATATCATCCTCATATTGTAACAAAGGAGTAAGAAAAGATCTATCAAACCTCAACGAGAAATCAGAAAACAAATCCCCCCTCTAGGCCTTAAAGGCCAAGGATTCCAAAGTATCAACAGCAATGATGAACAACAATGGCGTTAGTGGGTAGTCCTGTCGAACACCCCTCTGCAGTTGAGTCCAAGAATTACATGGCCTTCCATTGACAAGCACCAAAAAAGTTGTCGTAATACACCTCTTCATCAACCGAACCCAAGGCTCAGGAAAACCCCTTCTCCAAAGAATCTCCCATAAATAAGCCCAGGAAACCAAATTGTACACCTTCAAGAAATCAAACTTTCACATAAAGGCATGGGAATCAGATCTAGGAAGCAACCATCTCTTTAGCTAAAACAAAAGAATCGCAGAGAGACCTTACAAAAATGAATGTAGACTGAATAGGGGAAATCAATCCAGGGAGGACTAGGTGCAATTGATTAGCAAAAACCTTAGCCACGATCAAGTAAATAGCGTTTGACAAGTTAATTTGCCTAAAATCACTCAAAGAATCTGCACCCTCCTTGCGGAGCAAGAAAAGGTAAAAACATTGAGCCTTTTAAATCTAGCATTGCCATGAAAAAATTCACGTATGATTGCCACCACATCATGCCCAGCAACATCCCAGAACTCCTTATAAAACAACACTTGGAGGTCGTCCATACTAGGAGAATCCTCAGCCTTGAGGCCATGCAAGGCGACCAGAACCTCCTCTCAAATTTCCCGAAGCAACTCCATCACAACCCTGTGTTCAAACCTCCTCATACTCGACGAATCTAACCTCCATTCCCCAGGAGGTCTCCGCCTAGTAAAAGCTTGAAAATGCTCCATGACAACTTGACAAATCTACTCTCTACTCATCACCGAGAGGAAGTCGTATTGGCTTTTCTTCTAGAACTGGCAGACGTATGAAAGAACCTTGTGTTGGAATCACCCTCCTTGAGTCATAGCTACCTGGATTTTTGCCTTCAATCCATCTACCTTTTCTGATCCTCCTCCTGGTTAACATGTCGAACAATAATCCTTTCCTGCTCTTCACTCTGCTCTAGTTGTCCCAAACTTTCTTTCTCATCAAGCCTAGCTAAGGCCTCCAAAGCTTCCTTCCTTGCACTATTGCACCTCGTCGTAGCCACGTTCCTGAAATCAATTAACGCCTGCCTAATCACCTTGATACGGGCTGCCAAGGTACGCGTAGCAGAAGTGGAGACAGGGACACTACACCACTCCTTGACGAAGTCATGGAAATCAGGCTCCAACAACCAAGACTTCTGGAACTTGAAGTACGTCGAAAAGGATCCAACATCACCATTGTCACACACCAAAGGTGTGGGGTCAGAAAAAAGGTCTAACCATCGCTGAAACCAAGGTTTTAAATATCGATATCGATATCGTATCGACAAGTTAAAAAAATGATATGTTGGGGATATATCACTGATATCGGTGAATTCTGGGGAAATCGCTTAGAAAGTTATAAAATATTACAAAATATCAAAAAAAAAATAAAGGTTAGCATTTTTATGAATAATATATCATGAAAGGATGCCTAAAAAACGTGTATATGTGATATATCATAGATATATTGTTGATATCGATGATTTTTTTATATGCGTGTGTGACCAGCAGTGCAAACCTTCCCGCCGCTCGATACATTGTCGATATCTCCCCATATTGGCGATATATTGCCGATATTCGGAAAAAAAAACCTTCGATGGTATCGATACCACCTAACCCATCAATACCGATATATTGCCGATATATTGTGATATTTCAAACCTTGGCCGAAACTGCAACCCCATGAGAAGCTTCTGCCAAAAAAATATTGGAAAAGAATTGGTGTATGTGGGAAGACTGACTAGAGCTATTCCTCCAAGTAAAATGTGCTGCCAAGCTTGGAAGATCAAGCAACTCGAGCTCATTAATAAGCTGGCAAAACTCAATTGAAGACCCATCCAATCTGCCTCCAAGCCAATCATCTGTCATAAGAGCAACATTAAAATCTCCCCCCTAATAGCCAAGGGCAACCATCAACAAACTTCGAAGCTTGTCTCAACTTTTCCCACAATACCACCTTAGAAGCCGCCTCAGAGGGACGATACACACTAGAAAAGGCCCAGCTCCCACCATCAGAAATCCAGGAGAATATTGCAATAACCACCCATGAAGCCAATTTGGACCTCAAGAGATGAAAGTGATTGCCCTTCCACATGAGAAGTTGTCTGGTAGATCTACCAACAGCATCAACGACCAACATATCAGAAAAATAATCACCACATATACCCTGCTTGGAAACCTCATCAATCTCTTCTAAATGTCTCCTGCAAAAGCACAATATCCACTCTCCACTCTGCCAAATACCTCCTTAATAGAGACCTTTGCGTCGGATCTTGAAGACCCCTTATATTCCATGTTAGTACTTTAACCATGAGTACCAACGGACTCCCTGCTAGAACATGAATGAGGCACATTCTTAAGATCGAGCACCTTGGCCACTCGAGTCTCCACATCTGCCCCCTTATCTTCACTAACCACGGATTTGGCCTCCACAATTTTCCTTTTATAGCACGAGTAGTACCTTAGATCCCTCCTCACGGAATTAGATTGAAATGTCCTGGACTTTGCAGACCTTAACGTGGACGATAAGCCACATCTCCTAACCATAGGAGCCTTGGAAAAATCCAGCCGAACCTTCGAACCAGCCCTTTGCGTAGCAACCTGATCCTGATCAGCAGAAGCAGCTTCAATAGGAACAGGTGGTGGTTCATCACCATCCACCCCAGCACCTGCCCCAGCATCAATAGGATTAGCACCAGCCTCCACCCGATCTTGACATCCACCCTGCCAGCCTCTTCGCCAAGACAGGTAGCAACACCGCCAGCTGAAGAAGAAACCTCTTCTGTAGCAGAAGCATGACTCGCATAGCCACCTGGAAAAGAGGCCAAATTCCTACATAAATAGGGAGCACGAGTAGGCCCAGCAGGAGAGAAAGAAAACATTTAGGTTATTGGGTCCAAAAAGAAGTTGATTTAAAAAAGGTTTAAACGGATACCCACCAACTCCAGATCTATTTCCAGATTTGGAGGCACCCTGTTCAGCATCCCAGATAATGCCACGTGGGCCCAAATTGAAATCTGCCACGTCAACAGTGTGATCAACATTGCGAAATGGACCGCCAACAGCATCAACCATGCAATCAGTGTGATTTGCATTACCAACAGAAATAACTTGTCATTGGAAACCCTTTCCAAAAATTGAGGAACTATTTTCGGAAACGTCAACAGCATGATCAAACTTGGGATTTGGATCACCAGCAGCATCGACCACCACACAATCAGGGTGAATTGCATTGCCAATAGGAACAGCCTGTTGCTGGAAACCGTTTCCAAAAATTGAGGAACCATTTTTGGAAATGTCAGCAGCGTGTTCAAACTAGGGGCTTGGATTGCCAGTAGCATCAACCACCATGCAATTAGGGTGAATTGAGTTGCCAACAGGAACAACCTGTTGCTAGAAACTGTTTCGAAAAATTGTGGAAGCAATTTTGGAAGGTCCAGCCATGCGAGATTCAAGATTCAAATCCCTCCGGATAATTTTAGGTTTCCAAATCTGGTGAGAAATCTTCCTCACTGGCTCCATCCTGTCTTCAGCCACCATGAACGACAACCTTAGCAAAAGAAGCTCCAAGGAAGGGTCCACAGATGGTCATTTCGAAGGAGACCACCTAAGAGCACCCATCAATCCTCATGACGACCTTCATAGGCAAAGAACAACCATGACAAACCTTAGCTTCCACAAACACGTGAGACATGTCTCCATCAAGAAGACCAACCCCTTTGCACCACCTAACTCGTGTGAATGAAGCACCCACCTTCTCCACAACCTCCCATCTCCTGAAACGTAAAGGAATGCGAATGATTGAAAACTGGATGGTCATCCTATCAGGCTCAAGATTGCTAAGAGCACCACCATACAATGAGGGGGGTTTCCAACAAATCACCCCTCCACCGATCGTCATCTGCACAAATCGCAAATGCTCAACATCCTCCTCCAATAACCTGTATAGAAGCAACCTTGAAGAGGAGAAGAAAGAAAGCTTCCAACCACCAGAAACAAGATCGAACTTCTCTAAAAACTCTTAATCTCCTCCAATGAAAAATGACCACTAACCAAAACACCAACTATTGCAAAACGAAGCACCTCATCAAGGCACCCACCTCCAGAGACTTCGCCAAGAACCACCTTGAGAGTCGGAGGGGTCAGAGGAGGAGGAATCTTCCTCCTCAGGCAACTCCACTGCCGATAATCAACGCCCTTGCACACTACACAAACCACTGGATCACAACAGTCTGCCGCCACGTGCCCGCGACCCTTGCACTTGAAGCAGACTACCTCATGACGGTCCTTCTCCAGAGAGGATTGTACCCTCCCATGCTCCCCTCTCATCTAGCTTTCTTTAGCATGTTATTCATTATAATGCTTTTAATTGGGAAGCTCCTTTACCTTAGTATAGCTGAACCAAACATTACACATGCAATTACCAGATTTAGTCACTTATACAAAAATCCTTGGATATACAATGCACTAAAATTTTGCATGGTGCTGAGATATTTTAAATCTTTACATAGGAAAGGATTTCATTTGAAAAGGCATGGACATTTTCACGTGGGTTATTCAGATGAAAATTGTGTTGGTGTATAAAAGGATAGAGGTCTACTATTGGGTTATGTATGTATGTGGGTGGAAATCTAGTTGCTTGGTAAAGCAAGAAGTAGCATGTTGTGTCCTGATTGTCTAGAGTTTGAATATTGTGCTATTCATAGCTTGTTGGCAAGCTCTTCTAGATGGTCTCCATGCTTCAGGATTTTCAATTTTATATAACTTCATGTTCCTATGCATTGTTATGACCACCACTTTCATTGCAAATAATCTTCATGAACAAACCAAACACATTGTATTAGGCTATGATTTGTCAGAGATGTATTATGAGGAAGGTCTTTGTGCCATATGTCTCCACAAAGGATAAAAGGGACTAGCAAGCTCTGATGTAGCCGATATCATGGATCCTGCGAGCCTTTACTAGAGAGCATGCATAAGGTTTTAGCCAAGTTCACCTAAAAGGGCTCCATCCTGTGGAGGAATGCCTCCTCTATTTACTATCTTTCTGATGAGTACAAGTGCATGATACATGTAGGTACTTCCCTCTCATAGGTATCTTTGCATGCCTCTTAAGGTTCTTTGTGGAGCTTTATATAGATAGCCCTACGGGTTACATTGGAAAAGAAAAGAAGTAAAATCCTTTATCGTGTTTTGTAGGGATAGGTTGACATCCGACTACGACTTTGGAATTGGTTGCTAGTGTTTGGAAAGTTGGGCGCATATGTGGAGTGTGCATCTGCATACTCATTTGTGGTAGCATCTCCACATCGCATATCCATAAGTGGTCCTTCATGTAGTCTTGTCAAATACTTGGGTTGAGTATTCCGTCTACAAGGCTGAATACTCGGCCAACTTTAGAATGAGAGCAATGCCTTTTTTTTTCCCTTTCGTTTCGAATGAGCACCCCTACCTGAGATACACTTCCATTAGTTTGCCTTTAGCTAGAACTTATAAATGGCTTACACATTAGGTTCCATAAATATATAATTTCACATCTATTGAATTTTGAATAGGATTGGATTGATCACCTCATTGTATTTGATCAAGTCTTTCGAAATGATTGCTGAATTTTTGAAAATTTATTCTATGCTATTACAATATAATAAGGCAAAGTAATCATGACCGATATTCCTAATTTGAACTTACTATTAGACAGGAGAAGTATGAATAAATAAAATGCTCTTCTTAGGATACACAGGTGTCCCATAAATAGTAATAGAGGTTGTTTCATCACTAATATTTGTCTTGATTAAATTACTTGTGAAAATTAATTAATTTATATTTTTAGTTTTTTAATATTTTATATTTTTTAATTATTAAAAAATACAAACCTGCATGCTTGTTTGAATATTGAGTATTCACTTTTCGGTGGGTTGTCCGATTGCATATTGCATACTAATTTTTTTAAACCTTATTGGTTGCTCATTTGCAAGGTTGGTGCTTCCTTTGTCCTTGTTGCTCTCCTTCTGTAGGTGCATCGCCCTTAGGTGCCCAATTGGGTGATTGTGGCAAGTGCTTTGTCCCCTACTTTATTTGAGGTGGAGGTTTCAAGCCAATGGGAGGCATTGGTACATTGCACAGAGGATAATACTCACCTATTAGGAAGGCTTGGAGCTTGAGTTCAAGGGTATAGAAGATTCCTTTGATAGGAAAACCTTGTACTCCTTTTTACCTTTGCTCGCCTTTTTGTACAAATGGGATCTTCATTTTGTCTTCTGGTGGCCATCCATACAATCTTGTATCTACCGTGTGACATCTGCAGGTGAAGAAGTGAAAAGCTATTGGCTCTCTTAAGAGGAGAGGTTTTCAAGTCTTTATTTGACTTGTTGAGGGTTCATTTGATATAATCTTTGGAGGAGGTTGGATGCAAAGAGGGGTTGGTTGAAAGATCCGGAGTCTAAACCAAGGTATGTGTTTCATCTTCCCTCTTGGTTTGCCAACTTCACCCAAGTTGCCTTACTTAGGTGGTTCTTGGGCCAAGATGCCCTTTGGGCCTAGCCATCCTATTCGGATTTTCCTCTTATTGAATCCTTTAATTTGGGGAAAATCCAACCTTGTCAAGCGCAAACTTGCAGATATTTTATGAAGGCACTTCGTTGTCTAGAGCTTATTGTCTCCAAGTTGAGCATGCATATCATGTATGCTCCAACTTGAGGGAGAGTGTTAGAGCTATTATGCAACAAGCTTCAATCTCCAATGGAATGAAACAAAATCTTTAAGCCTGTAGTCTCCACCCATTTTCTTTTGGACCTTGATGTGTACTAGACAATTCATATCTTTCTTGCATGTCGACATAATGACCTTTTCCTTCTGCACAATCGAGTTAGATACCAACCCTTAATGATTAGCTGTTTAACTATTTACTTTTATTTCTTATTCTTGTATTCCCATTTCTAATTTCTTTATGTAATATGTAACTTTTTCTTATTAGAACTTCTTTACGATCCATTATAAGTAAAGGGGTAAACTTTTAATAAGAATATATATTAATATTATGAATCTATTATCTAAAGAGTGTACCACTATCCGTGTAAAAGTTCTTATTTAGGTTTTCTACAAAATTTTAATGTTTTACATCGATGGTACCTTTGGCCTTCATATCCCCATGTTACATTTGTAGTCGTTGGCACAATCAGAGAAGTAATGGGACAAGGGGCTTGGAGGTCTTGAGCTTGTTGAGAGATCCTTTAGTGCATGAAATTAACACTTATGACCTACGAAATATATTGCTTTGACAAGTGTTATGGACACCTTCTAATCCTGGTTACAAGATTGCAGAAATACTATTATACACAAACATACAGACATGCATACTAACTTCTATATAGTTTTGCATGGGTTTTTGTTTCAAATTTTGTAAAAAAATGTTTAATGAGAATTTTAGTGGATTTCATTTGGAGTATATGATATCCAACATTTACATAGTTATTGTTAGAGATATTTTAGGATTAACTAAATTAGGAAAAAGTTGATTTGGTTTATCTCTTTCTATTTATAGGGATTGGATTTGATTAGGATTTGGTTTGTTATGAATTTGTTTTCAAACTAGGATTAGGATTAGGATTTCCATGGTAATCCCCTCTTTCTATATAAAGAGGGGTTAGTTTCTCTCTTTTAAATTCAATTAAATCTATTTTCAAAACTCCAACATGGTATTAGAGCAGGTGGTATCCACTCTCCTCTCTTTCCTACTAAGAGGTGTTGTTGGCACCTTTCCATGCCTAGATGCACATGCTGCCTCCTCCCTACCTACCTATGATTTGTGCCGCCCTTGCCTCTCGTGGTAGCTCTTATCCCTTTTGTCGGTTTCACCACTGTTGAAACTCCTCTCCTTCATTAGAATCACCACCACCGATGCCCTCCATCTCTTTCTTGCCGTGTCTGATGGCAACAACCAAAACTGATTGGTTTCGGTCTTGTTTGGTTGCCCTAACACTGGCTCTGACTATTAGTGCCATCGGCGAGGCCTTTTATTGCCTCCGCTTCGACCAGGTGCACCTTTTGACTTGCTACTACTCTTACTAGTTTATGCGACTGGCCTTATCTTGCTTGTTTCTGCTTTCTTCTAGTTGGGTGAGACTCCATGTGTCTTGATGGCTGACGACTCCCATGATTAGTGGGGAAACTGAGCGTCATGCTCATTCCCTCCCCTCTGCTTGTTTGGGATTGTCTCCTGTTCTTTTGCCGGAATCCTCTCCATAGTTTTTTTCCTTCTTTAAGAGAAGGGTTTTCAATTGGTGTGACTTTTGCCTACTAATAATTCCTACCTGAAGGTCTCCTCGCCATTTTTTTTCCAACTCCTAGTGAGTTAGGTTTTCTACCAATGAGAGACGATTACTTGCTTGCTTGACAACGTGATTGATTACCTAAGTGCCTACTTGCTCCAACCTGAGGATTACACCTGGAGAGGGGAGTACTAGTTTTGTTCTACTCTTGCAAGCTGGGTGTTGTATGCTTTAACTTGGGGGAGGGGGAGGTGTTAGAGATATTTTAGTATTAGGTGAATTAGGCAAAATTTGGTTTGATTTATTTCTTTCTATTTTGTGGGATTTGATTTGATCAGGATTTGATTTGTTATAAATTTGTTTCCAAAATAAGATTAGGATTAGGATTTCCATTGTAAGCCCCTCTGTTGAACGCTTTGAGTTACGCTAACGTGTTTGGTTTTAAAAATCTATCGTCGTAGTATGAAAGCGAAGAACTCGTGTTCAACAAATAAAATTTATATCAGAATAGAAATCTCCGGTCGAACTCAAGGAGGCGGATGTTTGATTTAAAAAATACGCATTTGTTTTATTTATCACAAAGTAGAATAATTGATTAGAAACTATCTAACTATTTACAATAAATAGAAGAGAGAGAGAATAAGAGAGAGAATATTACAAACAAAAATCAAAAGAGATGTAGAATGAACATGGAATTCATCATCAGAAAGATTGTTCATTACACTAAACATTACGACCAGAAAGCGGGAAAATGATTACACTAGAAAGTAGTAAATCTACTCTAGAAAGCAGTAAATCTATTCTAGAAAGCAATTAAAAGAATGGGGAGAGAGATATCCTCCTCGATGGTCGCTTGGAGGACGAGTCGGACGGGACGACGCCTGGAAGACGTGGAACGGAGCAGGACGAAGGAGGACGAAGCAGGAAGAACGGGAACGGGGCAGCACGTCGTCGTCGCGGGATCCGCTTCTGAAAGGGGGATGAAAAATTGACTTTATCTCGCGAGAAGCATCCCGGGTGTAAGACAAGCTTCTCTTGAGCTTTGGAGAGGGAGAGAAGAGAAGGGATGAGAATTTCGTGTGGAGGGGGTCTCCTTTTATAGTTGCAAGGAGTGTGGGCAATTTGGTCATTTTAATTTGAAAAACATTAAATCAGGGGTCTTTAGTGACGGATAAAATCGTCGCTAAAGCCCCATCGTGGGCGTAGTGGGGTGCCGCCCTCGCGGCCGCTCGCCTCGTGTGTAACGCGTGCTGCACGATCTGTAAATCTCACAATCGGACGGCTTAAGTCGCCTCTCCGCCCGCCTCCTCTGCGCGTGCTTGTTGCATCTGATGGCGCGTCACGCGCAGTGTGCGATACGGCGTGAGCGCAGTTGCGCTCATGCAATCGCTAGATCCTCATCGCACGGTCGAATGCACCCGCTTGCCCGCGCCCAACCGCAGCATCATGTGGACTCGAACCTGCGCCTGAAGGCGACCGAGCGCCTTATCCACTGCGCTGCGCTCGTGGATGGGCGAGCGGCTGATCTTTTGAACACGCGATCAGGACCGTTGGATTGAGATCCAATGGTCGAGATAGCTCCTTCCAGCGATTCTTCAGGGTCTTTAAGCGTCGGTTGAGCTCCTCTCTCAGCCGTTGGATCTTGATCCAACGGCGGAGATGCGTGGGCGCTAGAATCTTCAGTGGTTGAGGGCGAATGGTTGGGCGGCCGAGATGGCGCAACGTGGTGCCATTTTGGCCATCCATCTTCTGGATGATGTAGATGGTGTCACGGGTGTCAGATTGAGTCGATTTTTATGCCGTTAGGCTGTGATCGTCAATCCGAATCCATCCGTGCGGTCGGATTTGTCATTTGAAATGCAGATTCACACCATCTTGACCCTTGATCTTCTAGGGTTCCTCGGTCTTTATCTGATATTACAGGTGTCTGATTAGGGCGATCTTGGAGTCGTTGAACTCCAATCGTCGCCCTGATTACATCTGTACGGTTGGATCTTCGATCCAAGGTCTCGATAAAAATTTTGCCCTGTCCTTGAACATAAAATGAGACAATTTGCCTCCATTTTATTCAAACTAATTTAAATGCAAGATGATGCATGTTATGCAATATTTATAGTATGCAATGCAATCCTATGCTTAAGAACATGCATAAATAGACATCTTATGCAATGTAAACATGTTTACATCACCCTCTCTATATAAGGAGGGGTTAGTTTCTCTTTTAAATTCAGTCAAATCTATTTCCAAAACTCTAACATCTATGATGGTTTTGCCTCATCTGGGCTTATTTCTACATTAAATTGAAAATTGGCTTACATTCCTGGTGATTTAACATCAAAGTCCCAAACAGAGGTTTAATTTAGGATATTGATCTCTAAGTTCTTAGATCAAGATATCCCACGCACTCTTATGAAATTTCAATAGATTTTAATTGATGTATCTGTTTCATTCGGAGCCAATGGTTTTTAGCAAAAATTGCATCCACCATCATAAATATTTATGACTCAAAAGTTCACTGCTGCAAAGTTGAATCTGCATGTTACACTATATTCTGGAGTACGCAAACGTTTACTTGATGCATAAAACATGTTATATTAGCAGTTGCTTGGGCAGGTTGAACACTACTATATTTACTATTTAATATTGACCTTTCAGATATATCACCACAGTATTGAGATTTTGCTGGTTACCTGGGCCGGTTGAAATTTCAAGTTAGAGCTGCTGTGTTTGAAGTCCTTGATTAGACTAGAAGTAATATGCAGATGCCTGACCTAGGAACAAAAAAATAAATTGGTGCAACTATTAGAGCATTTAGGTGAAAGTTATAGTATCTTAAAGCTATAGTGGCCATTTCTTTTTGGATACATTATAGATGTTGATGCTGGTGGTAGTCTAGTTAATGGAATTAGAAAAATGCTGGTTGAAATAGAGATGTTTATTGAGAGTGCTTAGTAAACCTGTAAAGTACCTTGGCATAGCTCCAAAGTTAGCATTTAATATTTAAAGTTGAGAATGTCAAGACAGTGTATTTCATTTCATTTCCCACATGCTACTAAGTTTAGGCATCTGCTGAAAAATTGTGATGGAATAATATTATGAATGAAGCATGAACTTTTTTTTTTCTTTTCAAGGAGAGCAATAGCATGAAGTGAAATTGCTTTTAATGTTTATTTTGAAGTTGTCGTGATATTTCTCCCCAGATCATCTTTAATAAATTGTTAATTGTACGTAACATTCCTCAAAGATATTAGTGCAAATTATTAGGAGATATTCACAAGATGGTAGCTCTTCTACTGCAGCAGATACTGAGGAGCGTTTCATTCTAGTTCAAAATAAAGGATCTGCAGATGTGGTGGTCTCTTCACCTTTTAGCGTTGACCTCACACCCGTCAAAATAGCCAAGAATGCCTCCAAGAAGGTCAGCTTTACAAGCAAACCTTGGAAAAATGCTAAGCTTCTTTGTGCCCATTTGATTGGCTGCTAATTAATTTGATTCTATCAAAGTGCTTTGCCTACTTGTAGTTGTAATGAAGTGCCATTTAATATGATTTAAATAGTTCGGGAAACAGGAGAATATTTAAGGTTAGTTGGAGTGCTAGGAAACCTGATTTTTCTAATGTGGAAGTGGGGTTTACACCCAAATGTTTGTACTTTGTGATATGGAGTAATCTCGGGGTAACCTCTAGCTTTTGTTTGCTTCAATAGGTGTTACCTATGATGCAAAAAACAAAACAGGTGTTATCTATGATGCATCAAAGTTGTTTACTTTGTTGATGGCGTCAAGGGGCATTTGAGGTTGTAAAATGAACTCATTGCCCCTGAAGTGGTGGTTAAGTTGGAGAGTATTTCAATACAACAAGTAGTTACATCATATTTCTTTGATTAGCTTAATAGAAGTGGTAGTTATGTTAAGTAGGTATTGCTGGAATGGAGATTATTTTTACATATTGTACTCCATGTAAGTAGATGCCATCAATTCTATGACAATACTATGACTCGATGGGACGGATCATGTCAAGATCATAGCCCTACCTAAAGTAGTATGTTAGAGTTTTCTTTATCAAGGTTGCAGAAATTGGTAGTCAGTATTTAGTCGGTGAGGTCATTGACTAAAGAGTAGATGGTATGTTGGTGATTAATTGGTTAAGAATTTTTAAATATTTAAAAATTTAAATATAATTATGTATACATATTATATATACATATATAAATTGAAATATGCACATATTTATTAGCATTATTTTTTTGACATGCATATTCTTTCAATATAGCTTCTAACAAATAGTATTACATCACATAAGATATGACAATTATGAACGAAAGAGTTGTCTCTCTATTGAGAATGAGAAACCTTTGCTTTTTTTCTATGAAAGGCTTGGAAAAATTACAATTACATCCATTAATAAAATAAAAATTAACATGACACCCCATTAAAAAACATAAATAAGCACTCACTCCTCCTTAAGTTGGGATATAGATATCTTCTAGTCCCAACTTGTTACATAAGAACATATCTCTTCTTTAAGGCCTTGGTCAGTATGTCGGCAAGTTGCATTTCTATAGTCACATGAGGGGTATTAATCTTTCCTTCCATGATTGCATTACACAAAAGATGATAGTCAACTTTAATATATTTAGTTCTATATGTGGCAGACTTGTTATCATAGTATAATGGAATAGGTGCTTGTACAGATATGCTAATATCATTCAGAAAGCCCACTACCTACATAATCTTACATGTTGCATGAGCCATTGCACGATGCTCTATCTTTTCATTGGATTTGGTCACTATAGCTTGCTTCTTGCTTTGTCATGACACTAAGTTCCCATCAAGAAAGATTGCATACCCAGATGTAGATCTCCTATTAGCAATGGCTTCCACATGGTTAGCATTGGAGTAAGTAACCACTCAAGAAA
Source organism: Thalassia testudinum (assembly GCA_037157565.1). NCBI lineage: Eukaryota > Viridiplantae > Streptophyta > Magnoliopsida > Alismatales > Hydrocharitaceae > Thalassia > Thalassia testudinum. The sequence goes on from JAZHRO010000061.1 coordinate 3,918,664, forward strand.
CCCACAATCTCTATAGTGAAGTCCTTGTTCTAGACTTTAGGTATCTCAAAATGAAGCATACATCATGCCAGTGACTGGACCGTGGCTGCTCCATATATTGATTGACTCATCTAACTGCATAATTGATATTTGGGCGAGTCACTATCAAGTAAAGAAGTTTTTCAATGGTACTTCTGTAGTGTGTAACATCCTCAAATAAAGGACCATCCTCCAGTAACGTGGCCTTCCTTTACATCTCCATAGTTAGCCTAAATGGCTTGGCACCTAAGAATTTAGCCTCCTTTAGAATCTGCAATGTATACTTCCTGATAGACAAGGTGCCTATCTTATTGCCTTAATCCCAAGAAAGCATCTTAGCTCTTTAAGGTCCATCACAAATGTGGTTTGCAGGAACTCTTTCGTTTGCTATATGCCATCCTCATCGCTGCTAGTCAGATCATATCATCCATATAAACTGCCAGAATGATCACCTTTTATGCCTGTATCATGGTAGAGTATTGTGTTTGAAACTTTGAATCTCTGCAAAGTACCTCTGTACTATCTAGAGAATCTTAGAACGAGTCTTCATTAGGAAGATGCAAGTGGATCAGCTATAATCATACACAAAGACTACAAAGTACCTATAGCCTCCAATATTGGTAACTCGTGCAGGACCCCATATGTCAGTGCATAAGGCTAAAGGGAGAAGCACTAATTCCTTCGGTGTGTCGAGGATACATACTCTGGTGGTGCTTCCCAAACTGTCACGCCTTGCAATCAAAAGCTGGGGTGGCAACTAAGAGAACATTTGGCGCATCCATTGTTTTAAAAATCGTGCCTCGAGACTATAGAGGCGTACGCCTTGAGGCGAGGTGGCCCCAAATAGCCTCGAGGCGATAGCCTCGGGGTGCACTCAAGAGGCGTGCGCCTTGCCGGAGCCAAGGCGATTTGAGGCGCTTGAGGCGGTGAGGTGCACTTGAGGCGCCGCCTCAGCTGCCTGCGAAAGGAGGCTTAGGTTAGGTCTTCAAGCGTTGGTGCTACTGCTGTAGCATTGTCGGAGCTCGAGGTGGAGCATCACCGCAGCAGCGTCGGAGCTCGCATCGCGCAGTAGCAGTGTCGTCGCAAGCCCGTAGCAGCGTCGTCGCAGGCGTAGCAGTAGCAGCTCCGTAGCAGCGTCGGAGCTCGTATCACGCAGTAGCAACGTCATCGTAGGCGTAGCAGTAGCAGCTCCGCAGCATCGTCGGAGCTGGAGGAGCAGCATCGCTGCAGGCCCGTAGCAGTGTCGGAGCTCGAGGAGGTTGGTTCTTTGAAGGTTGTCATCGTAGAATAGTGAATGATGCAGGCCCGTAGCAACGTCGCAGAAGGTTGTCGTAGCAGCGTCGAAGGTTGGGGAGAGAATGCACTAGTGAATGACTTGATTCAGCATGTATACTAGTTGTCAAAGTGGAACCTTTGTTATTTATATGATAGTTTTACTTATTTATCAAGTTTAGGTTATTTATTTGATAGTTTTATTCATTTATCAGGTTTTATTTCCTTATTAGCACTTAATAAGTATATATCATTTTATTTTTTTATGTTTTTTATGCAATTCCTGGCTTACGCCTCAACCGCCTCGGGGCTTACACCTCGCCTCAATGAAGGCAAACCACCTTGGTACCGCCTCACGTTTTTTAAAACCTTGGGCGCATCTTCCCTATAGATGGGTGGCCAAGTCTTTGGTGCCATAGCAATGGATTTGTAGAGATAGAGACTACTCTTGCAAACAGTACGAAAATAGAATCAGTTAAATTCATTATGGGAGCCCTATACCTCTTTATAAAGAGGTGTGGGAAAAATGACAACATGGTCCACAAGAAATAAAAGAAATACACAATGCTACTACAACACTACAAATAATCATCATCTAACACTTCCCCTCAAGCTGGAGCATGAATATCAATCATGCTCAGCTTCAGATTTAAATGCCGACGGCAAGGTCATTTCTAAGCAATGGTTGTGCCGACATGAAGAAAACGTCGATTTACAGGGATTTCGTCGGCATGCCGTCGGCATGGTCGGCATGCTGGCGAAATTGGTGCCCATGTCGAGGCTTCTATTGGTTTTTTTAATTACTTTTGCTATTTTTGTTGGTATGCATCGGCATGGCCACAGTATGCCCTCGGCATGCTTATCGGCATGCCCATCGAAAAACGGGCATTTCCACGGCATGCCCACGAAATACACACTTGGAATTCATCGGCATGGCATTGAAATCGGCATTTCGAACCTTGCTCAGCTTGGAATAGCACGCTTTAAAGGCAGATCTTGCTAGGGGCTTTATGAAGGCATTTGCAGCCTGCTCCTCAGAAGTGACACTCGTGGTATGTAACATTCGACACTAAATGAGGTCCTGAGTGTAGTGGCAGTCAATCTCTACGTGCTTTGTTCTCTCGTGGAACATAGGGTTATTGGCAATGTAGGTTGCTGCTTTGTTGTCATACCGCATCTCCATAGAGCTCTTTAGAGGGACATGAAGATCTGACAGAACTGACTTGACCCGGACTATCTTAGTGGTTGTCTGGGCCATGGCACTGTATTCTGACTCTACATTGTATCTAGATACAACTGCTTACTTCTTGCTCCTTCATGTAATCAGATTGTCCGCAACAAAGGTGTAAAAACCTATGGTAGATTTTCTGTCCCCAGCACAGCCAGTATAATCAGCATCAGAGTATGCTACAATTCCCATAGGTGTTCCCTTACGGAACAATAATCCTCATCATGGTGCTTTCTTTATGTACCTAAGCACCTGCATTGCAGCCTCTCAGTGCTGCTTCATTGGCTTATCCATAAATAGACTAAACTTCCCAACAGACAAGGACAAGTCTGGATGAGTGATGGTGAGGTAAAGGAGCTTACCCACCAACTGCCTGTAAGCCCTACTGTGAATCACCTCAGATCCCTCATCATATAAATGGATCTTACGATCCATGAAAATATTTGCTGGCTTAGCTGCCAACATGCCAGTCTCCTACAGAAGATCAAGAGCATACTTCCTCTGCGAGAGTACCACTCCATCCCTGTCACGTGCAACCTCAATGCCCAAGAAATACCTCAACTTGCTTAGATCCTTCATGACAAACTTTTCTGATAAGTGCCTTTTGATATCATCTAACCTATCTTTGTCATCTCCAGTAATGATAAGATCATCGACATATACTAGGAGCACAACAGTCCTTTTGTCAGTCTTCCTAGTAAATAAGGAGTGATCTGAAGTAGAACACCTCATATCCATCTGCTGGAGCATCTCTGATAACTTCTGAAACTAAGCCCTTGAACTCTGCTTCAGTTCATAGATCGCTTTCCTCAATCTGCATACACTTCCCCCCTGAGTCTCGAATCCAGGTGGCTGGTGCATGTACACTTTCTCCTCCAAGTCTCTGTACAAGAAAGCACTTTGCACGTTTAGTTGATGTAAATCCCAATCATAGTGAACAACCACAGAAACAGGGATCCTGGCAGTGGGCAGTCGTTCCATTGGAGAGGTGTCAAAGAAGTCCACTCCATATGTCTAGGTGAACCCCTTTGTAACAAATCTGGCCTTGTATCTGGAGATAGTGCCATCTGGGTTGTACTTCACAGAAAACACTTGACACCCAACTATCCGAGCACTAGAGGGAGGCAGCACGACATCCCATGTCTGCCTGGAGTGTAGGGCAACCATCTCTTCCTCCATGACTTGATGCTATTTTAGATCAAGAATGGCCTGTTGATAAGTACTAGGAACTTGTACCATTGACAAAGCTGTAACAAATCTACCAAAGGATTGGCCTAGTGGCCACAGAAGCCTGATCAGGCAGACAGTAGTGAGCACAGCTGCAGGGTGCCTTCCTAATAGCAATAGGAAGATCAGAATCATCCGAGACTTATGTCTGTTCCTCGGTAGAAGACATCTCACCACTACCATGATCTGCACCATCAGGAGGATCGGGACGAACCAAATTGTCACTAACGTCAGGTACAATCTCAACTGCCTGTGAATCATCAGCTGTTGGTGAGGGAGGGGGCATCTGAAATGTTGTGTGAGGCCCGTGATAGGTATGCAATGACTCATGCAATCTCTTAAAGTCATTCAGGGAGGAGGAGCTCATTTATCCAGCAGCTGGAGATCTAGACTGAGGAGCATACACTCGAGTCTCTATATATGGAACAGGTAAGGGAAGAAAGGCAACATTATCACAGGAGCTCATCTGTACAGCGGCTGAGAAATATAGTGTATTATGGAATGTCACATCGGTACTAACATAATGTCTGTTCTGTAGAGGATCATAGCAACACCCCTTCTGTGTCTTGGAGTATCCCAAAAATACGCACTTGATAGCATGAGGAATAAGCTTGTCATGACCAAGTGACGACACATGGACGAAGGCAACACATCCAAAAGTCCTAGGAGGCACATGGAATAACTCACCATTTGGATCCAGAAGAACCAGTATCTTGCTCGTGAAGAACTGAGCTAGGCATTGTTGATGAGATAGGCCGTTGTCAAAATTGCATCTCCAGTATCTTTGCGGTACATTGTGATGAATCAAAAGTGCACGGGCAACATCCAACAAGTGCCTGTGCTTTTGTTTTGCAATCTCGTTATGCTTTGAAGTGCGAGGACAGGTGGTCTGGTGAAAATTCCCACAGGTCCTGTAGAACTCTTTAAGTCTGGTAGTGCAGAGCTCGAGGGCATTATTGGTCCGCACCATTTTCACTGTTGCTGAATACTATGTGCTGATCTCTAGGAGAAGTCTCTATGCATCCTTTAACCTTTGCCTTGTTCTTCAATAGGAACACCCAAGCTGCTCTAGAGAAATCATCTGACAATTAGGTAGTATCGGTGTCTCATCTGGTCTGGGACTTTGCTCAGTCCCCATACATCCATATGAAGCAGTTGAAATAATGTTGAAGATCCAGTAGACGTGTTGGTTGGAAAAGAGCAAGGTTCGAAATGCCGATTTCGATGCTGTGCCGATAAAATTCCAAGTGTGCATTTCGTGGGCATGCCGATGCATACCAACAAAAATAGCAAAAGTAATTAAAAAAATCAATAGCAACCTCGACATGGGCACCAATTTCGCCAACATGCCGACCATGCCGACGGCATGTCGACCGTGCCGAGGGCATGCCGACAAAATCTCTGTAAATCGACGTTTTCTTCATGTCGGCACGACCCTTGCTCGGAAATGGCCTTGCCGACGGCATGCTGTCGGCATTTAAATCAATAGAAAAGAGGATCGATGGTGCTTACCTAATTGGCAAGCATCACATTGTATGGTAGCAATTGGGGAAATATGTGATATCACCCTTCCGAGGCGATCCGGAGACAAGTGATCAAGGCGAACATGCCACTGTAGAACACTCCCGCTACCATATTCAGTAGCTCTTGCAAATGGCTCTTGTCTGAGGCGATAAATGTCATTCCCCCCTGTACCTTTGACAATAATCCTCCCGGTGAGCTTGCCTGAACAACGCATCCGACATCATTGAAGATCACTCTGCAGTTAAGATCCTTCGTGATTCTGCTCATGGATAATAGACTGAGCGGGAATTCTGGACGTGTAACATGCCAAACAACTGCAAACTGGGGGTCACAGACACCTCCCCCTTACCCCTAACTAGGGCATATCTGCCATCCGCTACCTGTACAGTCCTACTTGGGGGAACAGATTGTAATGAACGAAAGTAGGTCTAATCATCGCACAGATGCTGTGATGTACCAGAGTTGATCAGCCACCCTACTCCATGGTGGCTCTTGTAATGCCCTTGGTGCACCAGACTCACGCACTGTGCCATTGGTGTCAAGCAGACCACATCCAAGAAAAGAAGACGAATGTAGAGTCTTGTTCATGTCAACTCATCCACAACCAGAGGAACAGGAACAGAGATTTGATTCAACGTATTTCTTCTTCGCCAAATGATCTGAAATGCGATTTTCAAACTATATATGTGAATCTGAATGGCGTAGCAACCCTTCTCAAATCTTAATCTTGTGAGAGAGGGTCACCTCTCCCTGTAGAGATCTCCCAAGGAGATCAGATGAAGCAAGGAGGATGCTCGGAAGCACCCCTACCGGTCAACAAAGAGAACTGGCTACCACGCAGAGATCGTGCGTAGTCCAAGGCGACCATTGTGCTGATGGCGGCGATGAGTAGACCCAGGCAGTGATCTGGGTCGATTGGGCAGAGCAGATGGTGTCAATATGGCCCGATCACGGATCGAGCAGAGCAGGTCAGGGTGGCGTCACTTGGGCCCGATCATGGTTGGAGGCTTGGAGCAAGCGGTGCAGGTTGGGACGGCGTCGCTCGGGCCCGATCAGGGTCGGAGCAAGCAGTACAGGTTGGGGCGGTGACACTCTACTCTGATCAGGTCGGGGTGGCACCACTTTGGACCCCTGCTGGCAGTGTCCTCGCATCACGATGCCGTCGTCTCCTCTGTTCCCCAACAACGGAAGGGGAGGTGGCGGCAGCGGGGAGGGATCCTTTGGTAGGTGCTTCTAGGGTTAGGGTTAGGGTGGGGGCCTCGGAGGTGTATTTGTGTGGGTGTCTAGGGTACTGGTCTAGGATTGTTGCTCTGATATCAAGAAGAAAAATTGAATCAGTTAAATTCATTATGGGAGCCCTACACTTTGTAAAGAGGAGAGGTGTGGGAAAAATAACATGGTCCACAAGAAATAAAAGAAATACAAAGTGCTACTACAACACTACGAATAATCATCATCATCTAACACAAACTGGGATATCGAGAAAGTACATGCCATCCTTCTCAATTCCTTCACCAATAATCTCATTCATCTTCTTGTCTTGAAAATAGAAATGTTTATCATCAAAGATAACATGACATTGAAGATCCTTGTGGATGCTACTCATAGACAATAGAATCGTTGTGAATTTAGGGGCGCAGTGCACATGGGGGAACTCAAATACAGAGGATATTTGGACGTTTGCCATAGTGGTAACTGGGGAAATAGATCTGTTGACTACTTTCACCGACTTGACCCTCCTAGGTTTAGTCAGAGTTTTCAACAAGGTGGAGTCTCTAGTTAGATGAATCAATGCTCCAGAGTTGATTATCCACTTCCCAGGTTGAACTCTAGGTACAGTTTTCCTTCTATCAACGACCAATGCTAGGCCATGCGCATCCACCATCAACCGTTGCCGTAGGCACACAAACCATATTCCTCCTGATACAATCAAAATTGGGTAGAACATGGACATGAAGCAGGAAGTGATCTCAAGCACAATATGGGAAACAATTCCAAGCACAAAGAAGATACCAATTAGTTCTATAGGTGGTACTCCTACAAGATCAACAACACCGGCAGCAGACAAAACTGGAAGCAGATCACGGTCACATGATCACAGGCATCACAGCCACATCAACAACACAATAGTTTCCCAGATTTGGAGCACAACAAGCTTGTCTCATTAATTGACTTTGGGTGATCAAAGCACAGCATCCACAGTAGCAAGCATAAGGGGATCTGCGTAGATCTGGAGGGCAATGCAGTAGACCTGGGCGATGGAGATCATCTAAGAGCGGGCAGCAATCAGGATCACCTGCAGATATGAGAGGAGGCGGTAATGGTGGTAGATCTGTTGTTGAAATTAGATCTGGTGATGCGATGATCATTACTTGTGGAAGGATGAAGTATTTGGTGGGATATTAGTACATTGGTTGAAGATTGCTGCTCTGATACCATGTGAACAAAAGAGTTCTCTCTATTGAGAATGAGAAACCTTAGCCTCTTTTATCTGAGAGGGGCTTGGGAAAATTACAATTACATCCATCAATAACATAAAAAACATAAATAGGTGCTCACAACAAATAAACTAGGATTGATAGAGCATCACATTTGAGGGCAGCAACGATGGGGATTGAGAAGAATCGGTGCAACTTTAGGGTTTGATTGGAGGAATCGAACGTTGGGGAGGGGGATGAAGAGGCCGGCTGGGGTTGTTTATGTGTTGGGCGTACCAATCAAGCAAAAAATTGAACCCCCAGTGTTTGGTTGGTTGACTAACCGATTGATTAATTGAATAATTAGTTGATTAATCGACCTACTTGATTGTAGGTCTGGATATGGATGTGCAGTTTGGTCCTTGACTGTATACAATTTGATTAACTGATTAATTGGTTGCATAGATAGAATTTTGCAGGCCTGCACTTTATATCAGTCTTCTATATATTGTGTTATTTATATTTTATAGTTGAGTTCTTTATGTAATTTTCCCTTCCCTTCCTTCCTATATAAGAGAGGCTAAGGTTTCTGAATCAACAAGGGGATTTCATTTTCTTTAACGTGGTATTAGAGCATCGGTCTCAGGTTGGTGGATGATACCTTCTTGGTTGCCATCATCCTTTTTTTCTTACACCAAATAAACAAAAGAAAAAGAAACACCTAAAATCCTAGTTTCTTCATTGTATCTTCATTCTTCATTGGATCTTCATTGGAGTGCTGCCATTGACTGGCGGCCCTCCAGCAACCGGCAATTGCCAGCGACTTTAACTAGGATTTGATTGGGTTCTACCCAAATTTGGGTGAGTAGTAGTCTGAATCGGTCTTGTGGGGCCTGGTTGGCTTCCGTTAGACCCTCTTTGGATCTAATTATGCCAATTCTTGCTGCCCGTGACCACCCTTAGCCTGATTAGGGGTCCTCCTCACCACCACAAGGAAAATAAGTGTATGTTCTTACTATTCTTGTTGCCTAAAGCCTTGTTTATTTGATAACAAACCTTTCTTATTGCCTTAAGATGAAATAGGGCCCCCAGTGGTCATATTTTCTACTACTGGGTGTACCTTGATGCACGTATTTGTGTGCCACTAAGCACAGGACTACTCTAGTGCTTCATTGACTGTCTTAATGGCTAGGCACAAAATTTGCCTTCATCTACTGCTTGGGATTGTCTCCTACTATGGTTATACTTTCTACTTGCAACTGATATGGAGGGCTCTTTCTTATCTAGGTAGATATGATACATTGAGTGCGATCACTACTTCATTTCTTGCTACCAATAGCACAACTATGGATGAGGATATTCCCAGTGCTCATGCTGCCCATGTTACTAATGTTATTGGTATTCAAGAGAATATGACATCTGGAAGTTGGATGATAGATTTTGGTGCTTCCACCCATGTCACTGGTGATGGTAGTTTGTCACATTGGGTAGGCTAGAAGGGTTACTTGAGTAAAATTGGTGAATGGAATTTATTCTCGTGACTGTTGTTGGTAATGTATAGGTCTCTTCTCGCTTGTGGCTATCTGATGTGTATTGTGCACCATAATTTCCTATGAACCTCCTGTAAGCAAATTATGCAAGGATGTGAAGTGTCGCGTGATTTTGATGAATATCACTGCAATTTTTAGGACATTTAGAATAATCAGAATACCAAAGGAGGGTATGAGAAGAATGATCTCTATTATCTTGATATTTCCTCTCATTTTGATGCCTGGGGTTGCCTCTATCTTTATTGACCCTATACTTTGGCATCGTTGCCTCGGCCATCCATCCTTTAGAAAGTTACGTGTTGCCTGATCTATCTCCTTCTGTCCAAGGTTTTAAATATTGATATTGATATTGTATTGATAAGGCAAAAAGGAGATATATCGTTGATATCGGTGAATTTTTAGGAAATTACTCAGAAAGCTATAAAAATATAAAAAATGTCAAATTAATATTTTTATGACTAATATATCATAAAGGAATGGCTAAAAAACGTGTGCGTGCGTGTGCGTGTGGGTTCCGAATAGCGCTAGTCCAGTCCTGCCTGTGTGTCTGTCTATATCTATCCATTTTCAATCTTACGCCTCTCGTCGAGTCTTGCCTTACTGTTTTCAACCTCCTGCCCAGCCGTCCCATTTCAACAGCTCCATAGCACCATTTTTCCCACCCAACCGGCGATATATCGCTGATATCTGAGAAAAATACACTTTGGGTGGTATCGATACCACCCAATTTGTCGATATGCGATATACGGGCGATATATCGCCGATGTATCGCGATATATCAAACCTTGGCAACTACTTAGATAAGCTATGCTGAAACAAGTGAGCTTGTTAACCCTAGGTTGTTGTGGGGGAAAGAAAGAAGAACCATCATGGATGACATATTTTAATCAAAGGAAGATGACAAGATAGACCTTTCAATATCCCCATGGACTATCAAAGTGCTTAGTTTTATGCATCTTTTTATAGAGGTTTGAAGATGCTAATGTATTTCTCACCGACATTTTAGAATCTTCTTCCTATTTTTCAATAAGTAAAATCAAGTGCAATGATTGAATTGTCGACAGAGAATGTACAACTCTAAAGTTGACATATTTAATGGACTACAAGGAAGCAAGAACCCTAGCATGTATAGCTCTAAAGTTCAACAAAAGTCTATGATATCGGCAATATATCTCCGATATATCGGCGATATCATGGAAAAAAGATATTAAGGCTGATAGCGATATGTGCTGACCAGTGATATTGATATATCGGCGATATATCAATCCTTGCATCTGTCAAGTTTGATTGAGAGGTTTGTTAGGTGGGCAAACATCACCACTCTACTTTTCTTTCTCGGATTGAGAAGCGAAGTACATCTCCCTTCTATTTGGTACACTGCGATGTTTATGGGCCCTTTCATGTGGGTAGTATGGCAAATCATAAATACTTTGCAGTATTTGTTGATGATTATTGTCAAACCTTGTGGGTATTTCTTGTGAAGGATAGGGCTGAGATCTTGCGTGTGGTTAGACTCTTCTTTGCCAAAGTACAAAATATATATTCATCATTTATAAAGATCTCCTAGAGTTCATGTAAAATGAGCTATAGTCCTTTATTTCCAATGGCACCTTGCATCAAACATTATGTGCATTAGTGCATATACTTTCAACAAAATGGAGATGCTGAGAATAAACTCAGGCATATCTTAGATATTGCTAGAACTTTGCTTGTTTTTATGAATGTGCCAAAGCAATTTGGGGGAGATGATGTAATTGCTGTGACTTGATTAATTGAGTCCTTTCATCTATCTTCAAGGTTTTAAATGTCGATATTGATGTATCGACAAGTTAAAATGGGGATATCTTGTCGATATCCAGGATTTTTGGGGAAATTACTCAAAATGTCCCAAAATGACTCAAAATGTCACAAATTTAATGAAATTAACATTTTAATAGCCACTACATGCATTGAGAAATGTTTAAAAGATCAAAATCATAAATTTTGAATAAAAATATAATATAAATGTGCAACTAGCATATCAATAATCATTGTAAGCTATAACATTGAAAAGAAAAATTACATAACATTATAATAACTTAAGGCGCTCATAATAATGCTCACTAGAAATGAAATATATTAGTATTAGTATTACCGAATTATGATTCATGAAGTGAAGACTTCTTGCATACCAGGTGGAGTTTCGGTCTGACTGAATATCGCTCCTTCGATTTTCTTCCTCTAATTGTGATATTCTAACATTGTCACACTAGTTATCTTATATGATGTTGTATCAAGTATTATAATCATGAATGTAGTGCTGGCAATCTTTGTCATTGCATTATGCAAGTACTTCAAGACATGGATATTGATTGCGATTGTCGAAGTTACTTCAAGATTGACTCTGACTATAATAATCTTGTCCATGATGTCTAATTGGTCCTCTTAAATCTCTAGTAGAATAAGCTCGCCTCAATGTAAAACATGAAGATTCGGGATGATCACGCTGACTCTTCGATGAAGTTCCTGATAGTCAAGGAGGAAGTTGTGCAGCAGATTGGAAAGGTTGATAATAATAAGATGGTTGGGGGCCTTGTGGTGCAAAATACTATAGGAATTTCCCATATCCTTGTGCTGTAAGATCACTTTGGCCACCATCATATCCGTAGCTATAGGAATCATAATAAGATGGAGGTTGACTTGACTCTGGTTTAGACATTGGTGAATAGTAGCTAGGGAAGAATGCATATGAACTTTGTTCCTCATCTTGGTGGAGGGGTTGGTATTGAGGTGGGCCAATGTAATAAGATCCATACCCATAGAAACTTGATGACAATGATAGAGGCTTTCCTCTAAAGATTGATTTTGCTATATTAAGGGATCTTATTGAAGAACTTAAATCATCAATGGACATCATAAAGTCATATCCTACATCATAGTCATGAGTTGGACTTGGCAAGGGGTCTCCATATATAATTTTGTCTCTTTTGGTATTCTCGTCCAGCATCCTTTTTATCCCTACTAGAATGATATCACGCACCTCCTCCACTACTTGCTTATTGTTGAGATTCAAGTTCAACCATCATTGCATCGGCATTGTCATCATCATCATCATCATCGTTTGTTTATGAAGAAGAATCTTCTTCATATAGACTCTCTTTAATGCCATAGATTATTCTTCTACCAAACATATTACCCATAAATTTGTTTATGTCTACACTCATTTTGTCTGTTATCTAAGGATTTGGACCATTTTTATCGAGCAATGGCCTTCTCTACCCTCTTTCTAACATTTTCAAATATACCCTTAATGGTCTTTTATATCTTGTTTGTGCTTGGCACATATGTCATACTAGCTATTTTGTCAACTTCTGCCTCCTTTGTTTGCAGGATGTTCGAGGATAGTGGCACGGGACCACTTCCTCTCATAGAATAACCTTCCACGAGCAAATTCTTCTTCTCACCTCTCATGTTCATTCCTTTGATAGCATTTCTATATGCTCATCTCTATGCAGGAGTTTCAACATCATTAAGGTACTAAATATCAAAATCGTCATCAAAGTCATATCGATATAATATTTTTCTCACATTTTCTCATGGAACATCGTGTCTCCTTGACTTTTCCTTATCTTTCATCTTCTTTCATTGTAAATTTGGTAGTACTAGTAACCTATTTTCCTTAAGAACATTAGGGCACTTGGCTACATTCTTCTATCCACTTACTAAGTATTGCTTCAACCTTGTGTACCTTATTCCATCATTTTTTTACCACAAAAATTGCATTGTGGCTTTTCTTTGTCTCCATTTATGGGAGTGCCATAATTTTAACCTTCTTTAGCATCCTCATCCCTAGAGTCTTTCTTTTTCTGACATGATTGAACACTTAAATGATATAGATCAACATTTCAAACCATTAACCATAGTTCAGTAAGAGATCTATTAACAATTCAACATAAATAACTCTGAATGAACAATAAGCGTGGCTTTAAGATGAGATTTAGGTCTTGAAATCATGACCAAATTGGAGTTTAATTTGTGATTTTAGTAAGGTAGTGTGTAGAGAACATTAATTTAGCAAATAATCGAGTAGATCTAAAGATTCAAGTTCGGAATGAACATTAACCATGGCTTTAAGATTAGATTTAGGCCACAAAATTATGTTCAAATTGGAGTTTAATTCATGAACTTAGTAAGGTAATGTGTAGAGAACATTAATCTAGCCAATAATCTAGTAGATAAAGATTTAAGTTTGGAATGAGAAATAACTGTTACTTGAACATTGTGATTTGGAGTTAAGAATGCAAAGAAATTGAAGAAAATAAGATGACTTGAGGGTAATTACCTTGTTAAAAGTTGAAAGATGACTACAAATCACGTAAGAGAAGAGTCTTATGCAAGGGAATAAGAAATGAGCTATGGAGGGGGACTCAAGAAATGCAATGGAAAGGGAAAGAACTAAGGTAGCTTGCAAATGGGAGTAAATGAGAGACACTATTCGGAGGTTTGTCTCGACATGCCATCATATTGCCCTATAGACGAAATAATGGAAAAATTATGAAGAAGGGCCACCTAGATTTTCATATATCAGTGATACCCCTCGACACGGGTGACACACCACCCGATATAATGAAAAAATAACACTACTAGCATATTGATATCCCTTGATTTGGCCATATGCGATATATTAGCGATATATCATCGATATATCACAACATTTAAAGCCTTGTTTGTCTTCCATAGGGAGATCCCATTTCAGTTGCTACATCTTGACGTGGATTATCCCTTTGCTTCGCTTTTACATGTTTTTGGATGTACTTGTTTTGTACGTGCTTTTGGATAGCACAACAAATTATCTCCGTGAGCTACTAAATGTGTCTTCTAAGGTTATTCTCGCACTTAGAAGGAATATCGATGTTATGATCATAGTAGTCGGTATATTATTATTGCTGATGTCACATTCTTTAAGCGGGTTTTGTTTTTCTCTAAGCGAGTAGTATTGAGCTTGTACCTCGTCACCTGTAGACATATCATAGAAGATAGAAAAGCCTTCACTTGTTTCGTTGCCTACCATGATTGCTCCTTTGCCAGATGTAAATCCCTTTGATTTGCCTCCTACCACAGCACTATTAGAGCAAGGCCAGAGTAGGGTGGATGATAAGCCTATTGCCTTAAGGAAACCAATTATATCCTACACTTTCATCCCATCTCTCATTATGCTTCTTTACATTTGGATCCTTGTAGTTTTCTCAGGCATTATTTAGCATAGTGGTGCCCCGTAATCATGCTGAGGCTTCTTAGGATCCACATTGGATGGTGGTTGCTATGGATGCTAAGATGGATGCTCTCACTACTTGTGGCACATGGGAGCTTGTGCCATGCTTGCTTGGGGTGAAGATTGTTGATTGCAGATGGGTATACATGGTGAAATATTGTGCATGTGGCAGCATTGATCAATTCAAGGTTAGTTTGGTAGCGAAGGGCTTCACATAGGCACATACATATGGGTTGGACTACTTTGAGACCTTACCTGTGGCTAGGGTTATCTCTATACACGTTATTCTTTTTGTTACTATTAACAAGAAATGGCCTCTATTTTAGTTGAATATAAAAAATGCCTTACTTTATGGTGGCTTGATCGAGGAAGTGTATATACGGCAGCCTCTTGGTTATGAGGTTGAAGCATACATATGTAGACTGAAAAAGGTGATATATGGTTTCAAACAAAATCCTTATGCTTGGTTTGATAGATTAAGTATAAAGTGATGAAGATTGGTTTTAGTTGATCTGCCTTTGATCATTCCATGTTTATTACGAAACCCTTGTTGGTATTGTTGTACCGGCTGCATATGTGGATGACATGGTTTTGATAGGGGATGATGGTTCAGGCATTCAAGAGGCGAAGACTTTTTTGCAGGCCTTTATCACTTAAGACTTGTGGTATTTTCTAAGCATAGAGACAGTCATAGATGAGCATGGCATGTCTATATCTAAGAGGAAATATGTTTTTGAAATTCTTGAGGATGTAGGGTTGCTTGGCACCAAACTGTATGCTATCTTTGAGGATGTCCATTAGTATAGGAGTACAACAGGCAAGTTATTATATTTGACCATAACTCGCTTGGACACTAGTTTGCAGTCAGCAAGGCAAGCCAATATATGAACAAATCATGTTATAGTCATTGGCATGATCTTTGTCTCATCCTGAAGTACTTAAAGGGGTCTTTTGGTAGAAGACTTACCACAAAAGAAATGGTCACTTAGACCTATGCTCCTATTCTAATGCAGAGTATGTTGGCTTTGTTGGAGATAGGAAATTTACTATTGGCTATGCCATTTTCCTTGAAAGGGATCTTGTATCATGGCGTTGCAAGAAGCAAACTGTTATTACTTGTTCTAGTGTTGAGGCAAGTATTGAGTGATGGCTCATGCTACTTGTGAGGTGATGTGGATCACTTCCTTCTTAGTTGATCTTAGGATCCAAGTGACATTTTGTTCCTATGTTCTGTGGTAAGAACTCATCCATCTGCATTGCATCTAATCCTATCTTTCATAACTGAATGAAGCACATCAAGGTTGATTGCCACTTCATACGAAATATGGTGATGGAAGGGACAATTGCTACTCCACACATCTCCTGAGCTCCATCTTGTAGATATTCTCATGAAGGCCTTGCCAAGGATTAGACACTCATTTCTATGTGACAAGTTGGGCTTGATGGATATCTATGCTCCAACTTGAGAGGAAGTGTAGAGTTATCTTTATATATTGTGCAATTTTTATAGTTGGATTTTTATGTAATTTTTCTTTTCCCTTCCTTTCTATATAAGAGAGGCTAGGGTTTCTAAATGAACAAGGGGGTTCCATTTTCTCCAACACAGTGGTTATTGAAAGGTTCTTATATCTGAGTTGCATGATCCATCATGCATTAAGATTCCATTTCTTTCATTGCAAAAAGTTCTTGCTGATTGTAGAAGTCCTTGCTAAGGATGTAGTATATATGTCACATGGCCATTTGGGGCGGAGACTGTTCTAATTGAATTGGGCGATTTAATTGAGAAACAATAAACCCTAAGTTGGGCAAGAAGGTCAGCCAAACACACTGGGTTTGCTTGAATTAGATACAGGGAAACATAGGTTTGACCTTTATTAGAGAGAGCACATATTCAAAAAGGGACCCATACTTATGTTCTCCTGAAATATTGAAAATCACAGGAAAGCCTTTGAAGACTGAAATTTCATTCCTGAACAAACGTACAGAGGATTTGTGTGTTCAAAGAGGGCAGACATACCTTTTGTCAGGGGAGATACAAGTGGAATCAACACTTCAGATTGCAAAATCTATCCCAACAAACAAAAATGTTAGGTGTTTGAGTTATTTATTTTATTTCTTTGTTGCTTATGTTGCGTTAGTTGATGCTTCTTATTTCTTATTAGACTTTTCGTGTAATTTACTCATAACCCTTCTCTATATAAGAGAGGTTATGGCTTTCATTAGAAGGATGAACTATTTTTTCGATTAAACATGGTATCAAAGCGGTGATCCTAGATCGACGTTCCGATATCCTACCAAATGCCACCAAAAAATCTCTCAATCCAATCTCTTCTCCAATTCCTCATTGGGAGTTCTCGAGGTCTCACCCGTCTGCCCTGCAGTGGTCAGTGTCGCCACTGGGCCATCTGCAAGGGCGGGTGCTGCCCAGCCAGACCAGTTGGGGGTTCATTGCTGCCCAACAGGTCTGATTGCATGGATATCTCATCCAGCATTGCCTAGAAATCAAGTCTGGGACCAGGCGATCCTGTTCAGATCTGATTGGGTCTAGTTTGCTGCTCTGGTTCATATCTGATCAAGCTTTTGTGTGCCCTGTGTGCACTGCCCAGGTCTTATTTGCTTCTCTGATAAGTGGTAGCCAGATCCTATTGCCTCTGATCAGACCCTTGCTGCGCCACCCCTATTGATATGTACATATCCGTGCCTGTGATTTCTTGCGCCAAGATGTTCCAGGCACTTAATGCCTCTTGTTTGTGTGCATCCAGTACGTTAGTCCTATGTATATTTGCTGCAGTTGGGTGACTATTGTCTGATTTCTGTCATCATGGTCCTCTATGGCTGATGAGGGTGCCTTGACCCTTACCTCAGAGGGCAAGATTTCAGTTGGGAGAAATAATTGAGTTACGTTATTCTCAAATCCTATCTCTCTTTATATAGAAAGAAATGGGAAACAAATTACATCATAATCTCATAAGAAAATAAAAATGATAGAAGCACCCAAATACAAGAAATAAATAACTCAACACTTTCACTCAAGTTGAAGCATAGATATCAATCATGCTCAGCTTGGAAGTATAGGCATCAAAGGAAGAGTGTGTCAAGGGCTTGGTGAAGATATTGGTCGTTTGATCATTTGAGGCAACTTGTGTAGTGAAGATGAATCCTTTTTGGATTAAATCCCATATGTAGTGACAATCCACCTCCACATGTTTGGTACGCCCATGAAACATGAGGTTATTAGCAATATATGTGGCAGCCTGATTATCACATTGTAACTCCATGAGTCCATCAATCTCTACATGTAGATCTGTCAAAAGGGACTTTACCCACATTAACTCGGCAAATGTTTGAGCCAAAGCCATGTACTTAGACTCTACACTGGACCTGGAAATAACTGTCTACTTTTTATTTTTCCAAGTCACCAAGTTCCTTGCAAGAAAAGTACAGAAACCCGTGGTGAACTTCCTATCATCATGACTTCTAGCATAATTTGCATTTAAGTATCCAACCGCTGTCATAGAAGCTCCTCTGGTAAAAAGAAGACCTTGTCCTGGTGCTCTCTTTAGATATTTGAGCACCATCATAGTTGCGTCCAAATGCTGTCTAGTAGGCTTCTCCATGAATTGGCTCAACTTTCCAATGACAAAGGAGATATCAGGCCTAGTGATGGTTAAGTATAGCAACTTTCTCACAAGTTGTCTATACCGTCTATTAGCCATTGTCTCTTCATCTCTATCATATAGTTGTGCCTTAGGATCCATATGAGCATTAGCTGGCTTGGCACCTAGCATACCAGTCTCCTTTAAGACATCCAGGGTATATTTCTTTTGAGATTGAACAATACCACCTTTGCTACGAGCTACTTCTATCCTAAGAAAATAGTATAGTGGCCCCAGATCCTTCATAACAAACTGTTCTGCTAGAATTCTTTTTATTCTCGCCACACCTACTGTGTCATCTCTAGTAACTATTAGATCATCAACATATATTAGGAGTGCTACTACTCCTTTTCCTATCTTCCTAGAAAATAGGGAGTGATCAGAAGACGACCTTTGAAAGTCAACTGACTCCACCTGAGAGAGCTTTTGGAACTAAGCTCTTAAACTCTTCTTCAGGCCATAAATGGCCTTCTGTAGACAACTGACACACTCTCCCTGAACCTCATAGTTAGGGGGTTGCTGCATATATACCTAGATTATTATATAGAGATGCATTCTTCACATCCAGCTGGTGAAGGTACCAATCTTTTTGTACTGCAACTGAAATCAATATACGAACAATGGACATGCGTGCAATCGGGGAAAAATATCAAATAAGTCAACCCCATAAGTTTGAGTAAAGCCTTTCGCCACAAAATGGGCTTTGTATCCGGCAATCTATCTGTCAGGGTTGTATTTGAGTGTGAACACTTGTCAACAACCCACTACAGCAGCCCCTGAAGGTAAGAGCATGAGCTCTCACGTGTCTTGAGATTGAAGAGCGGCTATTTCATCCCCCATGGCTTGGTGTCATTTTGGATGTAACATGACTTGCTGGTGTGTGGAGGGTATCTCTGTAGTTGCAAGTGCACAATAGAAGCTCGCAAATGCCTTCCCAAGATTGTTGGTGACCAAGTTGCCTTGCACGTGATTTCTAGTACAGATATAGGGTGACTTCTGAATGGTAATCAAAAGATCTAAGGTTATGAGCATATCCATCTGATCACTCCCTGAAGAAGTGTCCCTTTGTAGCATCACCACTAAGCAAAGTATCATCGGTGTCTAAAGTCTTTGTGCTCACCTGATTTAGGGAGGAGGGAGGCGGTGAAAGGGGGTGTTTGTAGCATAGTATAAGGTCGCCTGCAAGTAACAAGGGGGTTATTATATTTTTGAGGCACAATAATGGTAGTAGTGTTGGTAGAAGGTGGCTTAGTAATAGGAATCTCAAAAAATATAGGAGAAACCGGCATGGAGCAATAGTAGTATCAATGGAAATATTATGCCTAGTGGTAGAAAAGTAAGCAATGACTCATGTAAAGTAACATCTGCAGATACAAAATGACGAGCTACTAAGGGATCAAAACATCGATACCCCTTCTGCATTTTAGAATACCCCAAGAAAATACACTTCATTGCCCTAAGTGCTAGTTTGTCCCATCTAGGAGTAAAATGATGAACAAAGGCAACACACCCAAAAATCCTGAGAGTAACAAGAAATAATTCCCTATTAGGATAGAATATTCCACGAAATTTGCTTCTGAATAGTGGAGTTAGGTATCCTATTGATTAAAAAACATGTAGTCAAAATCGCATCACCCTAATAAAGCGAAGGTACAGAGTGATGTTTTAAAAGGGTGTGAGCAACATCAAGTAAATGACGATGTTTCCTCTAAGTAACTCCATTCTGCTGAGAGGAATGAGCACAAGTAGTCTGATGAAAGATGCTATGAGATTTCTAAAAAAAATGTAAACGATGTGTACACAATTCCAAAGCCTTATCAGAATGAACAACTTTAATGGTAGTGGAAAATTGGGTCTTTATTTCTATCATAAAATTCTTAATAACAGAACCAACAACAGACTTATTTTCCAATAGAAATATTTATGACACGAGAAAAATCATCAATAATAACCAAAAAGTAACAGTAACCCAGCCGATATGGAATCCGACTAGGCCTCCATACATCTATATGGATAAGCTGGAATAAAAAAGTAGACCCAATACTCTGAGATGACGGGAAACTTGCATGCTGATGTTTGCTAAGTTGACAAGCATCGCAGGTGATGATGATCGTGGGAGGGATATGGGGCATAACACGTCGAGCCTGTCTAAGGAAAGATGGCTAAGGTGGAGATGTCATTAGAAAGGAGACATAATGGCAAAGGCAACCTTCCCATGACCCACATAGTAGCAGTAGTAGTTTGTCTTAGGTAGTATACCCTCCTTTACGTCCTTCACTAATCGTCCTCTCTGTGAACTTGTCTTGCAAAACCCAAGACTAGACATCAAAAGTAGCTATGTAGTTCAGTTCTTTTGTAATACAATTGTCAGATAATAAGCTCATGGGAAAATCTACCACAAAAAGCACATTAGACAATCATAATGTGGAAGATAGAGGGATCTCCCCCTTGCCTACAACATGGAAGTGTCTCCTATCTTCCACCTATATTGTACATCCTGGAGGTACTGATATGAGGGATAGAAACAAGCTCTGGTTCCCACATAAATGGCAGGGAGCATTGGAATCTACCAACCAACCTCCATCCTGTTGTGACATGGAAGAATAGCAAACTATCTCGGTACTTGAGGAGGCAAGAGCTATTGTCTCAGAAGGTGCTGGTGACTGGGAAAGCTGTCAAAATTGTTGTAGAAGATCATCAAATTTGGCATGAGATACTTTCTCAGAAGAAGCCCTTTAGGCTCAATAGGTTGATTAGCCATTGCAAGTTGACCATGCTTGGTCCAACAGGTGACCTTTGAATGTCCTAGTCGTTCACAATAGGTACATAGGATATGACCACATCCCCCAGATGCATGACCACAGCTACAACCACATGTAGAGGAAGCACCTCTACCAAGTCCAGGGATTGTAGCAAAAGCAGAGGTCTGACTCATGGCCTTAGTGATAGGAGATTGTACTGCAATCTCGCTCAATCTACTGTATGTCTCCTTAAGTGAAGGAAGCTCTGACAGGGTCAAGATCTAGTTTCGTGCAGTAGTAAACTCAGGTCTAAGACTTGATAGAAAGAGAAACAAGCAACTCTCTCTTGAACTCTCACCGAGAAGCACATGTACACACGGGTTTGCAGGCATTATGTCTCTCTAGGAGATCCTTCATGGTAGAGTAATAGTGTGCCAAAGGACACCCCTCTTGGCACAACTAGAATAGCTCATGATAAGTCTGGAAAACACATGTAGAGTTCTTCTCATGAGAGTATGGCTTATGAAGGGTATCCTACATCACCTTCGTAGTGCTGTAGTACATGATCTCTTCTATCTTAGGGAGAACACAATTCATCACCCAAGCACTTACCATTGTGTTATCCCTATACCAAGTGGCATTGACTCTTGTCTTCTTTGTGGGCTCTGGGTGGTGCAGGATGTGCTCTTTTCCATGAACTCTTACCATTGTAAGAAATGTCTGCGACCATCGGGGATAATTGGTCTCATCCAAGTTAATCATGGAACCAAAAAAATGGGCTCTTGTATGCCCCTGTCTCCACATTCAAGTTCGAAGTTACCTCGGATAAACTAAAGGATGCCATCTTGCCTTCACCCACAAACCTCAGACCAATAGGAAGCAATTAAAACATCAAATCAGCCACCGAACATGAAATCTAAGGTTTGAAACAATGAATTTCAGACCAAACAGGGCGTAGATGTGTTTATTAGAGACAAGATTTGCCCCTAAGTGAGCAGCCTCTCCCTCTTAGATGCTTAAAAATGATGAAACGAAGACAGAGGACATAGAAATGCCCCTACCAAGGTAATTGCCCCCCAACAGCACCACACATGACTGAGGACTAGCAGCAGGCGATAGCGTCGCTAAGGTTCAATCCAACCCTAGCAACGTCGCGCTAGGACCTGGGGCAACCATCGCTGGTGGTGCAGCAACCAGTGCGCTGCTTACTAGAGGGGAGAGGAGGTTGGTTGCATGGTTGCTACTAGCGAGGAGAGGAGGGTGATCGGTGGAAGGTGTGGAGGGCTTATTTGGTGGGGTACTTAGGGCATTAGTCTAACATCGTTGCTTTGATACCAAGTTGGGAGAAATAATTGACTTTATTCTCAAACCCTACCTTTCTTTATATAGAGAGAGAGGTGGGAACAAACTACATCAAAACCCCATAAGAAAATACAAAAATGATAGAAGCATCCAAATACACGAAATAAATAACTCAATGGACCACGATAGAGCTTGTAGAATCCTAGAACTATGTACTTTGGTTGAGAGTGCTCTACATTTTGTTGGGGGACAGGAGTGCTTACATGTTCTAACAATTGTTGCCCTGGATGCTAAGGATAAAAAGTTTCAGAAGTAGGAGAAGGATAATTATCTTGTCATTAACTGGATAATGAATAGTGTTGATCCAAAGATTGTAGCGAATATACTATACAAAAAGACGACCAAGGGTATTTGGGAGGCCCTGGAGTGCAAATATTTCATGCAAACTAGCAGCTCATGATGAGTAAATGTTTATAGGAGGATCTAGAGCACTAACTAGGGTGATATGGTTCTGGTGGATTACTTTACTAGACTTAAGGGGCTCTTTGAGAAGCTTGCAGTGTTTTATCCTGCTTATTGCGGTAAGCAGGTTACCGAAAGGGCATAATGGCAAACATACAAGTTCCTTGATGGATTATTTGCTCGATGGCAGTTAGCTTGGGAGCAGATATTGGTAGCTGAGTCGATTCCCAGTCTGGAGATGGTTTATGCTCACCACATTGGATGCTAATTCCACCCCAACCTCTGCAATTCCTATGTTAAAGCCTGCCGCTTTTGCAGCTCAAGGGGGAGAGGTAGTTGGTCTGGTGGACTTAGACGTGGCCGTGATGGGGGCCGTGGCAGACACACTTACCCCCTCGTGTCTCCATTGCCAAAAGACCAATCATCCCTCTGATCGGTGCTGGGAGAAGTTAGGGAGGCTTGCTTGGGCTAATCAGACTTATACTGATACTGTGCCTTCTTCTGAGATTGAGGCTGTGGCTGCAGCTGCGGGATCAGACTGGATTCCCATTTACTACTAATGAATTGGACTGCTTATGACAGCCTCTGAGATCTAATCGAAGTTCCTCCACTGCTGCTTTTACCACAGGTATTGTGGCCCACGTTGCTTACATAGGTATGACTAACTGGATTATTGATTCTGGGGCTTCTACTTATTTGATGACTTTAGTCATGCTTCTTTGGTATTTTTATTGAAAGACAAAGCTAAGTTATTTTCAATAATAAAGAAATTCTTTTCTGAAGTGTGGAATTCCTTTTCCATCGAGATTAAATGTTTCAGATATGACAATGCCTTTGAGTTGGTTCATCATTCTCTCTAGCTTTTCCTTGAGGACAATGAAACTATCTATCATACTTCCTGTCCTTATACGTCACAGTAGAATAGGGTTGTTAAAAGGAAGTTGCGACATTTGCTTGATATATTTAGGACACTTCTCTTCTCTGTGTGTTCCTAAATTTTTTTGGGGTGATGCTGCCCTCACTGCTACGTATCATATTAATACACTGCATTCTTCTATGCTTGGAGGTGATATTCCTTTTACGTTTCTTTAGTTTGATAGGGAGTTGTTTCCTTTACCTCTACACACCTTTGGGTGTGCATGTTTTGTTCATAATTTTAATGATTCAAATAAGTTGTCACCTAGAGCTACTAAGTGTCTTCCTTGGCTATTCCCGTACACAGAAGGGCTATAGATAATTTGACTAAGCTAGTAGACGATACCGTATTTATGTAGATGTTACATTCTTTGAGAAAGTTTCGTATTTCTCTTCTGAGGGTTGTGATGCTCAGTTTCAGCTCCATATATACCATAGAAGGAATCCACCACCAAATATATCTACTCCCCTTCCTATTTTTTTATTCTTGATATTGGTGCACGTACTAGTCCATTAGGTTTTTCACCCAATATCAACATTGCTTCGAATGCTCTACTCCCTAGGTGGAGGGCCACAGTTGGGTTCATGATGATCGGCCTATTGCTGTGAGGAAATCGGTTCGATCTTGTATATTGCTTCTTATGTCTCATTATATTTCTACTGTCCACTTGGATTCTTCTGTGTAGCAATTCTCACAGGTACTCAACAAAACTATTATGCCCAAATCATATCATGAGGCAGCTCAAGATTTGAAGTGGGTGGCTGCTATGGATGAAAAGATGGAGGCTCTTACTACTCGGGGCACGTGGGACATTTATGCTTCTTAGGGGGTAAAGGTGGTGGATTGCAATTGGGTCTATATAGTCAAGTACCATGCAGATGGGATCGTTGATAGGTTCAAGGCTAGGCTGATTGCAAAAGACTTCACTCAAACTTATGGGGTGGACTTCTTTAGGACTTTTTTTTTAGTGGTGAGGGTTAGCTCTATCAGGACTATTTTGTTTGTTGCAGTGAATTTGGATTGGCCTCTTTACTAACTTGACATTAAGAATGCTGTTTTATATGGTGATCTTAATGAAAAGGCCTATATGCCTCAACCTTTAGGTTATAAGGTTGAGGGGGAGTTTGTTTGTAGATTAAGGAAGGCTATCTAAGACCTTAAATAGATCCCCCAAGTATGGTTTGAAAGACTCAACATTGAGGTTATGAAGATTAGTTTTTATGGGTCTACATCTGACCATTCTTTGTTTATTAGAACGATGGCATTTGGCACTGTGATGCTTGCGGTTTATGTAGATGACAAGGGATCACACTACTAGGATTCAGGAGGTCAAGGACTTCTTGCAAAAGTCCTTTGTGACTAAAGACTAGGTGAGTGACATTATTTTTTGAGAATTGAGGTGGTCTGAGACAAGCATGGTATGGCATTATCTCAGAGAAGATACACCCTTGAGAGTTTGAAGGATGCTGGGCTGGTTGGTTGCAAGCCTTCTACTATTCCTATAGAGTTGAAAGGCAAATATAGTTACTTTGGAGATGCTATGTTTAAGGATGTGCACATGTATAGGAGTATCATTGGGAAGCTATTATATCTAACCATCACTCGTTCAGATATTAGTTTTACTGTGAGTCGGGTTAGTCAGTACATGGAAAAGCCCCAATGTAGTCACTAGAATGATGTTTGCCTTATTCTAAAGTATTTAAAGGGGTCTCCTGGCAAAGGCCTCTACTACAAGAAAAATGGTCATCTTGAGTTATCCTCTTATTTTGATGCAGATTATGCTAGTTCTTGTGATGACAGGAAGTCCACCATCGGATTTGCTGTCTTTTTTGGGGGGAATATTGTTTCTTAGCATAGCAAGAAACAAACTGTTGTGGCAAGATCTAGTGTTGAGGTTGAGTACAGAGCAATGGCTTACACTGTTTATGAAGTGATGTGGATTACTACCTTTCTCAGTGACTTGCGTATATCAGTGAAGAGTCCTGCCTCTATATATTGCGATGATAAGTCAACCACCTATAATGCCTCAAATTTCTTTTTTCTATGAGAGGACAAAACATATTAAGGTAAATTGTTACTTCGTACATAATGCTAGGATGGCGGGTAAGATAGCTACACCTTATATCTCATCTAAGTTCCAGTTGGTTAACATCTTCATTAAGGCACTATCTAGAAAGTGACATCGCTTCTTCTATGACAAGTTGGGCTTGAAGGATCTCCAACTTGAGGGGGAATGTTAGATGTTGAGTTATTTATTTTATTTATTTGTTGTTTATGTTACCTTAGTTGTTATTTTTTACTTCTTATTGGACTCTTTATGTAACTTACCTATAGAATTTTATATAAGTGAGGTTAGGGTTTTCATTAGAATGATGAATCATTTTTTTCCATTGAACAAAAAAAATGCAATATGAACTTGAATCCATGTGAAGGGATAGAAAAAAAAAACTAGTAATTAGGAATAACGAAAACATCTGGAACTGCATACCCAATCTACAAAATGGAAAAGCAAGCCATCTGCTTGGCACTTATTACATTGGAAGAAGGGATTGATGGAACCAGACATAATAAAGCCTACTCAGTAATGGGGACTCTTGCCGCTGCACCTACACCTCTTAATAAAGTTGCAAGGTAGGGTCTCGTGTGGTAGGCATCATAAGACAAGAATCGAGTATGCTGGACCCTCTTGAGCTTGGAAGTGGATAAGTATGGGGGAGAGGAGCATGATGCAGAGAGCATGGGGAGCCGAGTGCTTCTAGCAGAGAGGTGAGAGAGCATCAAGCAGCGGAGCTTTGTGTGAAGGTGAATCAGGAGAGTCTCAGTTGAAAAGAGCATGAAATAGGGGTAGGAACAAGGGTAAAATGGGGAGGGTAAAGTCGGGCTGATATGTGTTGGAGACTCGGAAAGGGTTGAGAATGTGTCAGACAGGTTTAGGTAACAAGGGATCGTAACACCATGAGATACCCTTGTTAGCTTAACATGGATTCCAACTCGTAAACCCTGGTTTCCAAGTGGAAGGTTAACCCCTCAAATAAATTAATCCTTAAAGAATTACACGAAATTCATTTGTCTTTCTTTAGTTTTTCCTTAGTTTGACAAGGAAACGATAAGCATTTAGAATTTGTGTTGGAAGACAATTGCAATGTGTCACTAGTTGGAAATGTAACCAGGTTAAAATTTTTGACCGAGACATTGCCCTTCACATTACATCCATGGTCGTATGGTCCATAAAATGGGAACCTTCAAAGGGGAGCAGTGAAAGAGCAAGCAAGAAACCTTGATAAAGTGGCTTCTTCATTTGTTACAACTTCACAACATACTGGATATGCATTAATTTTTGCTCGCATAACAATAATTCCTTGAAATTAACCCCAATGCTATAAAATTCTATTGCCTTCTTCAGTTGCTTCTGGTAGGCAGGGGGAAAATTTTGTGTGATAGAAAGAGGTAGCCAACATAGAGAGAGGTTATCACCTTCACTTGAATGTCTGATTCTCAAAAATAATTACAAAGGTGAACTAAGATCCTTGGCCACTGGTTCCTATTGTGAACTTGCCATTATCATCAGAGGGATTCCCAATATCTCATTTGGTTGATACTGATACTATGAGATTGCATTTAGATGGTCCAATGGCAATTAAATTATCAATGAACAGTGAATTTGATTGTGATGACATTCAAATTACAATTCCTTCATCATAACTAACCCTGCAACTTTGATGCATTTTTTAACATAATGATAAGTCTGGCTTAATGCATCTGAAAAATAATGGCAAGCAGGTTCTCTTTGTTTGTTATACAATGTAATCTATTGAAGAGAACAGCTTACATCATTCTGTCTATCCTATCCTTTTATTCTAGATCAAGCTTCAATCCGATGCCGTTCCAACTTCTGTTGTCCTGAACGTTGGAGGAAAGAGCTGTTCTCTTACATCATCATCGCCCGTCAATGTTGATAACTTCTTCCAGCAGCTTCCAGCATATGCAACTCCAGTGTATGGTGCATATGCTGTCCTTTTCACTGCACTGGTAGCTGGAGTCGCATGGGCTTGCTGCAAGTGCCGAATGAAGTCGAGGACAGTTAACTCTGGAATCCCATACCAGCAGCTTGAGATGGGGGTGCAGGAGTCGACTTCTGCAGTTGATGCAAATAGAGGTGAGGGCTGGTATCAGGGATGGGAGAATGACTGGGAAGATGATGAAGAAACTGGCTCGAGGACAAAGGACACTCAGCATGAGAGAAACGTATCTGCAAACGGTATCCCGGTCACCTTATCAAGAGCACCTGCAAGAGATGAGTGGGAAGACTGGGACGATTAGACTTTGATAGGATGGCGAGTCTTGCTGTTGTTATTGCTTGTTATTAATTTCCTGTAAGTTAGGAGTTCACCTAAAACTGCATTCGTTGTGGTTTATACATGTAGCACATAGTTTTATACACCTGGAAAAGCAGACGCGCCTCAAACTCTGGTCGTTGAGCCTTTATTTTTCTTGAGGCGATGAAGAATGTCCTCCTGGCTTCTGTTATGGAATGCTCCTAAATCAAATTTCGGATTTTTTCCCCCCCCTGGAGAGAGAATTACATTTGAAAGCTATGCAGCTAACACTCTTGTAACGATAGATGTTGCACCTTTGCATGCAGATATGTTTTTTCATATCACGCCTACCCGCCTTGATGTTTTGCATTAGCCCTAATATTTTGCTTTATTGCCTTGCTCATAATCTCGTATAATGTAATGACTGGACATTTTTTGTTTATCTGCTCTAGTTCACAAAATATGTCGTTGTTCATGTCTGGATTAATTGGTAACAGTTATACGAAGAGTGATGTTGGATAAACTTTCAATTAAGCAGAATCTTAAATTTTCGGTAGCAGTAATGGATGCTGGTGAAGCGTGTTTGACGGTGGAGAAAAAATATCTTCGGTATATCTGTAAACATGATATTACCCACCACACGAAGGGGTGGGGCCGTTTGCTTGCGGAAGAAACTGCTGCTTCTTATCTCTTGTTTCTCTCCAGGAAAGAAAAGTCGTACAGCTCGTGGAATAAGAAAAAGGCCGCTTATTGTATTCCTTGACCCATGAAAATAACCAAACAAGAGTTGTATTTATTCCTCAGCCTTTTTGACTTCTATACAAGGTATTAAAGATCGGATCGGGTATCAAACTGGAAACATTCTGATTCAGGTTTAATATAATCTCCTTGGATCGAACCGGTGAGGATGTTAGTGATGACATCATCATTTCTATAGCTAGTATAAAACTAGATTGCCATAATTTAGGTGGTCAAGCTGGTTGAATTGATTCTATAAATCATAGCACAGCTAGGCATATAGAGCAGGGATTGTATAAGCATACAAGAGATGAAGTCATGGCCCATTGTAGTGATTCTTCATCGACAACCAAAAAAAAAAAAACAGTTACGTAGATAAGTAAAATAACAAAATATTGGGAAACATTTGAAGATAAAATAAGTAAGTTTCTTTAATAAACAAATTATAAGATACAAATTAAAGAACTGATATCCACCTCAAAATCCCTAAGCATACCAAGTAACCGAAAAGAATTTTAGTGCACCGGTTGTGTTCCATTATTTCAGAGGCAACAACACGAAAATAAAAAAAATCATATAATATCTTACTGCTGCTTGCAGTAGAGGGATAGGCATAGATGGTAGATGGTAAAAAAGAAAAACGTTTAGGTTTCTACTTTCTTGTGTCGATAGTGGAATTAGAAGGTATAAATTGTGAGAGTCTCAAAAACTTTCGATCGCCGTTTACGGGAGGCAAAGAGATGATGGAAATTTACAAACTAAACAAAAGAGTTATCTTAATTGAAAAATTGGAGAACTTACTCAAAGAGGTCCAACCATATGATTTAATACCGTAAAATTGAATTGGTTCATCTGATTCAACTAGTGGTGCGATGGTTTAATTGGATTGGAGGGTTGAACTTGTAAGACCGTTCAAATCAATAGGAATGAATACTTATCAAGACCCCAGAGATTTGTGATATCCGACTCAAAGATTACAGTGATCGAACCTCTTACGTGAATGGAGGGTTCGATCCCAGGATTGATGCAATCACACAAGGGGAAAGAGGATTTGGCGACCTAATATCATCGCAAGGGGGATACGTCTGGGGGAATGATGATACTCCCAACTATGCACTAGAATTTCTTAGATTATAATAATTACAATCTCTCTTTCTCTCTCTCGAGTTGCTTAGGAGAGGGCCTTGAGAGCCTCTCTCTGCTATTTATAGTGCTGGAGTTGGGCCTTCAGTGAGATCTTTTGAGCAGATACGCCACCTGACAAGATATGTATCTTGTCAGATTATTAATTGTGGCGACTATGTCAGCATTTATTGGGGATGTGGCTGTACTGTACCATCGCCGTCCTTTAAATGGATAGGGCCCTTTGGGTTCGGCTGAGCTTTTACAGATGTAGGCAAGTTGGATTCCTGGATTCGTCTATGCACAAGACTTTTCTTGGATGTAGGCAGGTTGGATCCCTAAGCCCGCCTATATCAATGTCTTTCTGGGTCGGATCCATCTTTTTGGGCCTTTCGTAGAATTTCAGGTTTGAGGGTATTTTTTGACACTCATCATATGTCACTTACTCTCGAGCTAGCAAATGCTTGATAAGAGAGTAACGTTTTAAGTAGAAACTCCGTAATAGGTATTGCCCCCAAATGTTGCCTCGACTATTTATTTAAGCGGGGGAGCATTTGTCATATAGTGGGGTTTTAAGGGTGAATGCTTGTGGTTGTACTGACCTTAAGATGTGGTATGAGGCACATGCCCCCGCTTTGTTATCGGTTTTAAGAGGTGGTTTGAGGCGTGTCGACCTGCTTTATTACCAGCCTTAAGAGGTAGCGTGAGGTGCGTGTGCCTATTTCACTTCTGTGAGTAAGGGCCAATTACATCGAGACTAGTATTTTGCCTTGTTATTTGAGGAGGCCGGCATTAATTGTCGTTATGATGAGGCGAAGGCCTCAAGTATTGTGCCTGTCATTGATGGGACTACCTATCTGCGGCGGTGGATATGTGCACAGGGGGTATTAAATGTTCCTAATGATGGTCGAGGTTTTCTTCACACTTGGCGATATGTTTGGAATCCACGCTGGATAGGCAGGATTTGATTTTTTCGAAAGTTACTCTCCGCAAGGGGGGAACTACCATTCGTGGGGGTTATATATAGGGGTGGTGGGTCATGGTTAATGACCCACCTACCTCGGAGAGCACTGTGCGGGGAGCTTTTACTCTTGGCAGAGCATTGTGAGGAGGCGTCCTTAGTCGGAGCGTCACTGTGTCGAGGTCTCTTAAAGGAAGGACCGTCATGTTGGGTTTTGCGAGCAAGGGTAAATCTGTTGCCTCTTCTTCTGGAATCTCTGCTGAAACTAGGGTTTTATATAGTTTTTTGTCGAACTTCCGTAGTTGGTCTGCGATTTTGTCTTTCTTGGGGGAATACGGACTCGGTGGAATACCGTTTCAGGCTTATGGGTCTGAAACCTATCTTTGTTCAAACGGGACTAAGGACATGTTTATCATCTGTAGGTATGCCATAGAGCATGGCTTACGGGTACCTTTGAACCCTTTTTTGTCTTCCTTCCTTTCCTTTTATAACCTCGCCTCTTCTCAGCTTAGCCTTAATTGCTGACTAATTTTGAACGTCCTTACTACCCTCTGCCTTCATTTAGGGATTACTCCCCGCCTCATTATATTCCTCCTGCTTTTTGGGCTGATGCCCCTGAAGATGAAAAAGGGCAAGCCTCCTTCAATCACTTACACGTTGCATAGCCGGCAGACTAGATATCGTATAGCGGATCTCCTTGATAGTTTGCAGGGGCAAAACTACCATTTCTTTTTTCTTTTCAATATCGAAGAGCTCGGAGTTCCTTACACTTGGCAAGGTTCGCCTGAGAGGGACCAACCACCCCGATCCAAGGAGATTGACCCGTTTGTGCGGACAGACGTGGAAAAATTAGTTAAGTTTGGTCCGATTGCTCGGTCGGACCTTAGGCGGAAGGACGTCCAAGAGGCGTTGTCATGGGTGGTGGACTCGTTACCTACGCCATGTAAGTGGTGGGGGGGGACAGTTTTCGTGACACATATTGTACCTGCCAGTTTTTTATTAATTCGAAATGTTTTGGTTGTTGTGGCACAACTTTTGAGTAGTTTGCTCGGTTTGATGTGCCCAAGCGTCGAGGCAGTAGCTTAGCTCACCATGGATCATGGTAGGGTGTGGAGGGGCCTATGGAGCAGGGGGAGGGAAGTCAGCCTACTTACCGAAAGGAGCTAAAGTGGAAGGAGGAGGAGGCTCTTGAAGACGTCGCAGAGGAGTTGGAGGTCCCCTTGAGGCGGACCAAGAAAGGTCCCTGCGTGGAGCTTCCGCGAGAGGAGTCAGTGGCGCCTTCTCCATGGAGTCTTGATGAGGCCGAGGGGAGAGGTGCGCCTTTCGCGCCCCCGGAGCCGTCCAGGCCACTTGAGGCGATTACCCTTAGCAGCTCTCCTCTGGAGGCACCCCTGGAGGTGGCTCGCACAAGGGGTACTTCCAACTTTTTGGTTTCCTCGATTGCCCCGGGAGTGTTAACCCTGTTGGCGCAAGAGGTGGCTGCTGCCGGCAGCATTTTTGGTCAGCCATACTACCGGCAAAGCTCTACATGTCCCCGGGTTTTAGTGGATCCACTTGGCCGGGGGGGCTCAAGGATAATCGGGAGGACAGTAGGGTCCATTGCTGGATCCGTACTGGAGGGTGCCCTTAGTAGGTCCACACCCAAACGTATGGTGCCAGTGCAATCAGGGGCGTCAAGTAGTGCCCCCAACTTGGAACAATAGGTGCTAAGGCACCTGAATGATGTCGTGTCTTGGGCCACCTCTAGGCCTAGGGGCATGAATTTTAACCATGTTTTCTTCTACTGCATGCGCGTGGTAAGCTTGTGGGGCCTATCTTTTGTTAATTGACTTTTTCTTGGCTAGTGTTGTTTGTATTTTGACGCGCTTGTGGTTGTAGTTTACCTAATCGGAGGGGGTGAGATCAGTATGACGTAAAAAATGCGGAATTGAAATACAAACAATCACACAAAGTACACAAGGATTTTTAGGTGGAAACCCAAACCGAGTGAAAACCACCACCTAACCCTCTCGAGTTAGGATTTTCCGATCAACCAAGTTGATCAAAATCCACTAAACGAATCACTTTAAACGAGGGTGATTCAACCTCAATTACAATCACGCTACAAGTGCGAGGGTAGCGTTCCTCAACCCCTTCTCTCCACGAGAAGGATTTTGTCCCACGAAGGAGACGGGAATTCGCAGAGCGAATACCCAACCAAATAACAAAGATAAAAATAACAATAATCCTATAGAGCCAACAAAGTAATATTAAACCTAGGCTTCTATAAGAAATAGGATGCTTCCCTTTGAAAGGAGTGCGTCGGCGACGCGGATGCGTGAACAACACGACGGTGCTACGTCGCTCTCGTGAACTACGGCGGGAGAGCGGGTGCGCAAAGCTTGATGTTCTCAAGATGTAGAACTTGAGCTTTGAGAGCAAGAGAGACACAAAATGGTAGAAAGTATGTTGCTTGGGTGTGTCTTGTGTTTCTAGGTGTGTGTTAGTGTGCAAGAGGTTCCCCTCTATTTATAGAGGCCTTAGAAAGGCTTTGGACGGCTTAGGAAAGGCTCCATAGCCGTTGGGTGCAAAGCCCAAGTGAATCAACCCGAAATCAGGAATAATCATTGCACTGACAGGGTAATCAGACGTCTAATTCTTGCATCAGACGTCTGGAAGACCACTTTAAGACGTCTGATTTCAAGGTCAGACGTCTAATTTCGTGCGGGTTCCTTTCTGACTTGAATCAAATCTAAATAGGGTTCTAGCGCAAGTCCATCAGGCGACATACAGGACGTTTGTCACTATGTTTGGACGTCTGGAAACCTACTTTTTCGTGGGAATGGATTTGCAACGGCTAGAAAATCTCTGAGAGGAGATTTTCGGGTCAGTCGAGGCAAAACGGTCAATTATCAGACGTCTGGAAAGGCTCTAACGGTCATATCCTTGAGTGTTTGCTAAGAGAGCCAACGGTCCACTAATTTGACATCTGGCAAAGTCATCAGACGTCTCGTAACACGTCTGGTCTAAGGTCTGGACGTCTGATTTCATCAGATAGAACTAAGTATGTCCAGCCTAAATGTTATCAAACGTCTGAATCAACAGTCAGACGTCTTAAAACACTTTATCAGATGTCTGATTTGGGAATTAGACGTCTGGAAACTCTGTTTGAACCCTATATTGGTTTTCTAAGTTCTCTATAGAAAATCTAAGTATCCTAGAGTTGTGCCGGTGCTCATAGGACTACTGTTAGGGTACTTTGAGGCTCTTTAACATGAATCTAAGTAAAAAAAATAAAGAGCAACAAAATAATGACAAATACAACGAGTATAAGAGAAGGAAATCTATCATATTCTTCATCTCCTTCCTTCTTCAATATATCTCTCCTCGCGAATCTCTTCTATTTTCCATCAGGCTCCTCCAATCCATCCT
The DNA here is from genome assembly GCA_037157565.1 of Thalassia testudinum. NCBI lineage: Eukaryota > Viridiplantae > Streptophyta > Magnoliopsida > Alismatales > Hydrocharitaceae > Thalassia > Thalassia testudinum. Next base: position 3,952,776 of record JAZHRO010000061.1, read on the forward strand.
GGATGCGAGCTCGAACTCCGTCTGGTCACGTCTACATTTGCAATTGACCTGAAATCTAAGACTCCGAGTGCAAATGTTAAATAACACGTGTTTTGTTATCATCAAAACAAATGATCGTGGTGCTCTAGCACCAACAGTGGTTTGTAGGTAGAGACGCTTGTGTCGTCCTTTATTTCATGCGAGAACACTCCTCCGGTCCTCCCTAGGCCAGCTGATCATGCTGACGCAGTGAACATAGCCACCCAGTGGGCCGTGACGGCCAAGGCGGAGCATCGATAGTTGCTTCTCACAATGGTAGGGGCTGTTGACTCCTGAGAGATGGCGGAGAAGGCGGTGGAGGAGGCTGAGCAGAAGCTTCGCTCCTTATAACAAACAACCAATGATGTGGGCCGGTTGGAGGTGGAGCTAAAGAAGGCTTGTTCTGCTCTGTGGTGGGCCTCTTGTGCTAGTGAGGAGATGGAGGAGAGTCTTATGAGGGTGCATAGTGCCCATTTGGGGACTCTGAGGGACTTGTCTGAGTGTCTCTTAGTTGCTTGCACCAGCATCCTTTTTTTGAAGGAGGAGGTGCAAGTGCTTAGGACTGAACACTCCTCATTCGTGGAGGGGTATGAGAGGGTTCTTGAGGAAGAGCGCATCCACCTAAGGACCTTGATTGATATGCTTTTATGCAAGCAAGTCTTGAGAAAGCGGAGGTGACTGCAGAGGATTTGAGGGTCGACCTCAGCAAGGCCCAACAGCTTGTGACCGAGAAGGGCCAGCAGGTGGCAGAATTGGAGGAGGCTGAGGAGCCAGAGTTGGACGCAGAGATGGTGATGGTGCTTTACACCACACATTCGTTTATGGCAGCTACTCGGGAGGAAGTCTCAAAGGAGATCGGGAAGCAAACGTTGGCTGTCGTGCATGCCCTTATTATGGAGAAGCATGTCTCTGCTAAAGAGTTATGCGACTGGTCTATTGGGCAGTTGATGTCGGAATACGACCGTATGAAAGCGGCCAGTCTTATTATCGAGAACAAGCCCGTGGAGTTGCCTGCAGATTAGCTGGCTAACGAAGAGGTAGCCTGGTCGATTACCAAGGAAGTAGTCCAACCGGAGGTTGCCAATCCGTCTGCAGAGGTTATCAGCCCACTCCGCCTTTTGCCTATGGGCAGAAGGGATATGTTTGAGCCATGGGTGCAGAGCCCCTGAGGCTTCTACCAGTGTTACCCTTGTCTTGTTTTTTTTTATTATTTTTTACAAAAACGAGATGTAAAGGGCAAACCTCCTTTTTGAATGAAGAAAATCTCTTTTTTATTGCTGACGGGCATTCATGCATGGTACATTTGTAAGTTGCTCGCATGCCAGGTGCATGGGATGTTTTTATGGCCTAAGGTTTATAATTCGTGGAAGTCTCTTGGGCTGTCTTTATGAATCTTGTAAGGCCGTTGCCATGATGGGTTTAGCTTTCCACCCAACTGGCTTGGCATGGAGACGTTACACTTGCGTAAGACTAGGTCTCCTTGGGAGAATGACCATTTACAAATGCGCTTGTTGTAGGAGGTGGCTGTGGCTTCTTTATGCTTGAGTATTGTCTTTGATGCCTTATCCCTCAGCCCGTCCAAGAGGTCTAAAGATAGGCGGACTTGATCACCATTGGTGGCTAGGTCATAAAGTTGTGTTTTGTAAGTGGGGAAGGCTATTTCAATAGGCAGCCAGGCTTCCATGCTGTATACGAGGTTGAATGGTGTATGGCCTATGAAAGTCCTTTGGCAAGTCTTGTATCTCCAAAGAATGTCTGGAAGCTCGTCCGCCCATCTCCTTTTGGTTGAATCCAGTCGGCATTTGAGCGCTGAGATGATGGCACGGTTGGTTACTTCGGCTTGCTTGTTTGCCTGGGGATGACCCACTGATGTGAAGCACAGACAGATGTCCTAGCTGGTGCAAAATTCTTTGAATTTTTTGTAGGCGAACTGGGTTCCATCACCCATGACAATGTAGTGGGGTATCCCGTTTCGAGCTATAATGCACTTACGGACGGAGGATATGACCCTATCAGTCATGGGGTAGGATATGGCTTCAGCTTCGACCCACCTGGAAAAGTAATCGATGGCCACTAGAATGAACCGCTTCTGGGCTAGGGATGGTGGGAAAGGGCTAACGAAGTCACATGGCCCATTTTGCAAAGGGCATGGGCAACATTGCGGGTACTAACTTTTGAGGCGGCAAGTGGTGCAGGGTAGCGAACCTTTGGCACTTGTTGCACTTGTGGACAAAGACTTTGTAATGTTTCTTCATTTAGGGCCAGAAGTAGCCCGCCTGGAATAGTCGGGCCAGAAGTGCCTTGTACCCTTTGTGATTCCCACATACACCTTCGTGGGCTTCTTGGAGGGCTTGGGCCACCTCTTCTTGAGTTAGGCAATGTAGCAAGGGGGTGGAGTACCCCCACTTGTACAACTACCCTTCTATCAAGGTGTACCTCGAGGCTTTGAGGTGGAAGGCCTTGGATTGAGGTTCCGTCGGGGGTAACTTGCCAAAGTTCAGATAAGTAAGGATAGGCGTCATCCAGGAGGTGGATTGCTTTATCACGAACGTTTTGAGAACAAGAACAGTTGGTTCTTTTAGAGTCTGAAGGCAGATGTCCTCTTCTTGCCCTTAGGGGATGGCAGCAGCGAGTCTCGCCAACGTGTCTGGCAGGGGGTTGTCTGCTCGAGACACCCGCTTGATTGAGATAGTCTTAAAATCCGCCGGCTCCTCTTTGACCTTGTCGGCATACAAGATCATTTCGGATCCCGAGCTTGATACTTACTATTTATTTGGTTGGCGACTAGCTGGGAGTTCGTGTAAACCTCTAACGAGGTGATTCCCATGGATTTTTCTATCAGGATGCCTGCCATCATGGCCTCGTACTCCACTTGGTTGTTGGATGCAGGGAAGTCCATTTTATGGCGTACTTATCAGTGATGCCGTCTAGGGTGGTTAGAGCTATCTCGACCCCAGACCTGGCTGTCATAGATGAGTTGTTGACATATAGCCGCGAGGGGAGTGTAAGGGAGGTATCGAGATCTGTGAAATCGACCATGAAATCCACTTGGACTTGTGCTTTGATTGCTTTCCTTAGCTAATATTTTACATCAAATTATGTCAACTCCATAGCCCATTTGATCTATCATGTAGACCCCATGGACTTTTGTAGCATTTGCTGGAGGAGGTAGGTTGATAGGATCATTATCGTGTGGGCTTGAAAATATGAGCGAAACTTGTAATGTCCCAAACCCAAAGTTCCGAGTCAATTCAGACTAAGGTGTCAATACAAACTTGTCGACACTTTTCGTATGCAAATCGGAGCTTGCACGAATTTAAAATGCGTAATTAGATGGAAAACCTGTGTATTTTTCATTTTTTGCAATCTGGAACTTAGATCGATGATGTGAAAGTATTGTTAACTTTCTGTTGTCATGAGAATTTCTACGGTATGTTCCATGTGTTAATCAGACATCGGATGCACAAAACGTATGTAAACTATAAACAAACTTGCATGCGATTTACCTTAGGGATCGCATTTTCCAAACGACCTCCATTTAAAAACCTACAAATTTTATTGGATTTCTCATCTCATAATGATTCCAACCATATATATTTTGTGGAAATGGAAATCCGTGTGATCCTATTACGAAGCTACGTGAAGTTATATACAGAAATAAAAACTCTTATTTATTTATTAAAAATCCTACGTAAGTTGTTAAAATAAATAAATATTTCTTATTCCTAAACCCCTTACCGCCTCTCTCTCTCTCCTCTCTTCTCTGTAAAACCAAACCTTCCCCTCGGTTCCCACGCATGCGAAATAGAGAGAGAGAGAGGGGGGGGGGGTGTGGTGGTGTTGTTGGGGGTGAGAGAGATATAAAGAGATCGAGAGAAAGAGAGACCGAGAGAGAGAGAGAACGAGAGAGAAAGAAGGCAGAAAGAAAGAGAGAAAGCTAGCCAAAGGAGGAGGGGCGGCGTGGATCTTCCTCGCTAGTTCGACGAGAGTTCTGATCGAACACGCCAGAAGAACGGCGCGCGGGCGATCGGCTGCCATGGCCAGTGGACGTGCACGCATGGGTTCTCCTCCCTGCATGCACGTCGATGAGAGGAAGAAGAAGACCTGAGGAGTTGAGGAGACGTCAAGGATGGCCTCGTAGGAGGGCCGTCGAGGGTCGGCGGGGTCCGGTGAAGAGTTCTAACGGACGGCGGGGGCGATCTGGCGTGGAGGTGCATGGTGCGTGCATGGGTTGGAACCCAATACGCAGCGAGACGGGAAGCATCGGAGGAGGTTACGCTTAGCAGGAAGGTTACCGGAGGATGGGGGAGCGTCGGCGAGTCACCGGAGTCGTGCACGGCCGGCCGACGGAGTGAGGACGAACGGCCAGCATGGCCGTGCGTGCGTCGACAGGAGGGAGACCGAAGCAGGAAGAGGCAAACGAAGGAGGAGGAGAAATATTACGTTTTAAAAATTAAATTTTTAAATATTACGTTTTGGTCCCTGTGGAGATTATGCTATATTATATTATGTGTTTTTATCGATGAGTAATGGTCAGAATTGTTTGCTTAGATCTAGGGCCTTTGAGGTTGGAATCAGGTAATTCAAGACTCGATCGTAGAATTCTTGAGGGTACCGGATGCATCCATACGGTTGGATTGCACGGTTTCTGCTCCAATCCTAAAGGTGCATACTAGATTCTTGACTTAATGTTGGTTCATGTTTTGATCTGTTAGGAGATCAAACGACGTCAGTTTCTCCTGTTTCAAGACATGTTAGAATCGTCTCTTCACAAACTACACAAAAGTAAATTTTTAAATTCTATTTCGAGGATCGTTTCTTTTGTAAATTTTTTTTTTTATGAAACTTATGACATTTTTATTTTTCAAGAATAATCCTAACATCAATCTAGCCTCGGAGAGTGTATAAGTAGACGGGCCCTAAAATGGTGAAAGGGAAATAATGGATCTGCATTCCGGAGTTGTCGTAATCCCCCGACGACGTTAAATAGTCTCTCTCCTTTTCCGTACAGTTTATCTACATAACAATTTTTTTCATGAATTACACTGTTTAGTGTGCGCTCATACCTCTTGCTAAGATCTGACCTGTTTAGGCATTCTTATTGCTTTGGATACTGGAATATTGAATATTAATGGTGAAAATCAAGTTGTTGACTTGGAATGTGAATAATCTAAGTAATATAGTTAACTATCGGATTAAAAGGAGTTAACGACCAATTATTTGACAAGTACATGAAGTAAACGAGCCATAAAATATTTAAGCTTATTAGTTATGGCTTATCGTTGCATGTACAAAAAGGAACTCTACTTTTAATAAAAACATCATCATCAGGATGGTTAAATAATGTTTTAATTGAATCCATGATTAGAAATTGGAAATTTTCTGGAAATGGATAAGTGGAAGGAAAATGTGAATATTGATTAATTCTGAAATTAAGAATGCGAAATTATTAAAGATAGTTGGAATGGATGAAAATAAAAGATATAGTTATCTGGAAATGATTTAAACAAACAGGACAATGGATATGTCGAGAAAAAATAAAAGGAATAGATAATTGATTTTCAACTTGCTACTTGCCGAGTTTACACTATTTATGTGCAAGTAAAGTAAAACAAGCAACCAGGTTTTATCCTCATTTCTATTTATCTCATCTATGTATTTCTGGTTCATTTATTTCACAAAAGATCCAAGTATTTCTTAATCTTACTTGTTACTCGTGGGAACGATCTTCATTGCAGTCTTTTCCATTAAGTAGAAGGTACACGTGGTGCTCTCCTAGCCGGGAGAGTCCCCCGCGGTAGTCCTACACCCAGTCAACCACCTAGAAGTCATTGTCGCGACGTAGCGGTGACTACGGCACGAGTGATAAGTGCACAGGTAGCTACCCTCCACTGACACGCAATCAGTCGTTTCCACTAACGGGTACGCTTAAAGTACAGCACGGAACAGCATAGGGCGTTGCTCTCTCAGAACAGGGGTCACGCCACTCAGAACCAAACAGGGGTCTCGCCCCTCCACAGTCCACGTACCCTCATCCGACTATCCCGGTTTGCCCTATGGGCCTAACAAGAGTCGGTGTAGGTTGGTTAGTCCTAACCTCAGACCCCGTAGGGCAGCTAGCTCTCTCTCTACACAAGTAGCACACCTCGGTACTACGTACATGAGGGCCAAACAAGAGTCGGTGTAGAGTGACTAGGCCTAACCCTGGGTCTCAACCCTAAAGGAGGCTAGCACTCCTCTACACTAAAAGGGATAGTCGCTCTCCTTGGTACCGTGTACACAATGGTCAGCTCATTTCCCGTCTACATACCAGATTTCCTTTCATACACAGGAGTTCTACTCCTAATTCCCCATAAGGTTCATGCTCATATTCATCTCATTATTAATATCCGGATCACACTATCCAATTCTCAATTTTCCATCACATACAGGCAACTCGTGTTTTCATGTCTAAAACAGTATCTCATAATTACACTAATACCATTGCTAGCAATTTATTTTAAACATGCACTCAAGTAAACAGTACAACTCAAAATAGGATCATACATTTATACCGTAGGGTTCATTCCACATCCTAGAGTTCGATCTAATTATTCCAAACAAGCACATTCTTATTTAAATATTAACAACTGAATTAAACCACTCTATCGGGTATCACGGGAGGAATGGGGGTCTGCACCACAGATCTCGTCGTCTCCGCGAGCCCTAAACATGCCACTGGCTGGTAACATGTACCAGTGACTAATTTACATCAGACGAATTCAAAACAGCAGGTACTTAAGACGAGCATGTAGAGAAACTCGAGTGGAAAACAACGGTACTTCGTTTGCAGAATTCTAATTCCGTTTGGGCCCTGAACGGGCTAAAAACACGGATACTGTCCAAAATCAGACATCTTGGGCTAGTCCCAGATGTCTTAAAAGACATTAGATCTTACCTTGTGTCTCCTGTGGGTTCCGCAGACATTCGGATCCCTCTGCGACCGTATGAAAGAAGTTCCAGACGGCAGACTATGCCTCCGGTCGTTTGAAAGTGCCGTTGGACGTCTGGCCATGTGGTCAAACATCCAAAAGTGACTAGAAAGGCGCACTGCACGCATTTCCAACGCCCTGCACCTGCGTATGAGAAATGCAGACCTATTATCAGCAAGACATTCCTACACTACAGCTTGCTTGGCGAAAAGTAGCGCAGGAAGCACGTACCTTCGCACGATAGTACGCTTTAAGAAGTCCGACTTCAGTTCCGGACATCCTGATGCCTCCCTGACATCTGGTCTACCTTCCAAACGTTTAATACTGGAAGACCTCCAGTATCAGCACCTCCTCCGCGATGTTGCTCCTCTCGCAGTGTCGTCCGCAGCACGCCGCAACAGCCTCAGCAGTTGCAAAGGGCCGAGAGGTCGCCTCCCTGAGCCCCTCCTCGCGCGCGTGCCCGCCGCGGCTCGTGCGAGCCCCTCTGAGCTCCACCGAGCTCCTTCGGCCTCGACCCTCCCACGCTCTCGCTACGCTCTCCCCTCCTCTGCATTCCGCCTCTCTCTCTCTTCTTCCTCTCCACTCACCGCACGAAAAGCTAGGAGGAAGGTGACAGCTGGTTGGAGGAAGGTGTGGAGGTGGTGGCTGGTGGGGAGGGTTTTAAATAGGAAGGGGTTTGGGTTCTGGGGTGAGGGGTGTGGAGGAGAGAGAGAAGCTCTGCGCGCCACCCTCACGCAGAGCAAAAAGAACGTACGATATTTTCCCACTTTCAGACGTCTGGCTCTTCACTTATACGTCCGGACAGACGTCTGATGGTTAGTCCAGATGTCTTAAACACCCCAAACAGGCACCGGGTCATTTCAACATAACAAACTTAAAAGAAGTTTCGTCCCCGAAACTTGAGCTATGTTGGGTGTGAAACTAACGGAAAAATGCATAACAAACTTAAAGAGGACTGAAGTAGGTCTGAAGAGACGTACCCTCAAAAAGCTCCGGGTACCGCTCCCGCATTGCTGCCTTAGGCTCCCAAGTCGCCTCTTCATACCGCTGGCTTCTCCATAGAACCTTCACCAGTGGTTCTTGCTTCCGTCTCAGATTCTGAATGGCTCTGTCTAGTATCTATACTGGCCTCTCGGTATAGTTCAGGTCATCCCTCACCTCGATGCTCTTGTGGCTCAGAACGTAGTTGGGATTGGCGACATACTTCCTGAGGTTAAACACGTGGAACACGTCGTGCACTCCAGAAAGCTGGGGGGAAAGGGTAAGTCAGTAAGTAACGGGTCCTACTTGCTCTGGGACCTCAAAGGGCCCCACAAACCTCGGCGCAACCTTCCCCTTCACCCCAAAACGCTGCAAGCCCTTCATGGGCGAAACATGGAGAAAAACGTGAGCCCCAACCTCGAACTGCACCTCTCTACGCTTCTTGTCGGCATAGCTCTTCTGCCTGCTCCTGACAGTGTGGAGTCGTCTGTGAATCTGCTCTATCACCTCCTGACTCTACCTGATCAGCCTGGGACCAACCTCCCACTTGGTCCCCACTTTGACCCAACTCAAGCGTGCAGTACACTTCCTCCCATACAGAGCCTCGTAGGGTGCCATGCCGATGCTCGAATGATAGCTATTGTTGTATGTAAACTCTGCCAGGGGTAAATGCTCCTCCCAGGAGCATCTTCAGTCTCGTACACAAACGCATAGAAGGTCCTTAAGTGTCTGTATCGAGCGCTCTGACTACCTGTCGGTCTAAGGGTGGTAGGTTGTACTGAACCTCAAACGCATCCCCAAGGCCTGCTGGAACTCTGCCCAGAATTGAGAAGTGAAACGAGTATCTCTGTCGGATACGATCTCATGAGGAACTCCGTGCAGGCGCACCACATCTCTACTGTATCGTTCTGCTAGCTGTGCTGGTCCAAAGGTGACTCGGATTGGCAGAAACCCTGCCGTCTTCGTCAACCGATCTACAATCACCCAAATTGCTTTGTGTCCCCGCTAGGTAACTGGTAGACCCACCACCAAGTCTATGGTGATGCTCTCCCACTTCCACACTGGCACAGGAAGTGGCTGCAACGGCCCTGCAGGCCTCTAATGCTCAGCCTTCACCTGCTGGCATACCAAACACTGCTGAACAAACTCACCAACATTTCACTTCATTCCTCTCCACCAGAAGTCGCGTCACAAATCATGGTACATTTTGTGTTCCCGGGATGTATGGTAAACCTGGACCCGTGCGCTTCAGTCAGGAGTTCTCTCAACAACTCCTCATCTCTAGGAACACATAGGCGTCCCTTCATGCGCAGTATCTCGTCTGAGAAGGAAAAGTCTCCTGGGTCCCCCATCAGCACCTTGTCTCGTAGTGTCTGTAAGTAAGGATCGGCCATCTGCCTTGCAATGATGCGGTCTATTAGCTTTGGTCGTGTCTGCCTCGTCACTGTCATTGCCCCACAGTACCCCCGTGACTCCCGGGGTCGCCAACTGCCCACCTCCTCCATGAGTCTCCAACTCTGTGCCTGTAAGCTGGCCAAGTGGGCGGGTGCCTTCCAGCTCAAGGCATCGGCCACCACATTAGCCTTCCCTAGGTGGTAGGAGATGCTGCAATTGTAGTCCTTTAGGAGCTCTAACCAACGTCTCTGTCTCATGTTAAGCTTCTTCTAGTCAAACAAATACTTGAGGCTCTTATGATTTGTGAAGATCTCGAAAGTCTCACTGTAAAGATAGTGCCACCATACCTTCAGCGCGAAGACAACTGCTGCCAGCTCTAAGTCATGGGTAGGGTAGCTATAATCATGGGGCTTCAGTTGCCACGAAGCGTAAGAGACAATGTGACCCCACTGCATGAGCACACCCCCTGACCCCTACAACGAAGCGTCAGTGTAAACCACGAAACCACAACTGCTATCTGGGATGGTAAGTACAGGAGCTAAAGTCAGTATCTCCTTCAACTCCTAAAAACACACCTCGCATCGTCTGTCTAGGAAAAAGGCACACCCTTCCGGGTCAGCTGAGTCATAGGATGCACGATCTGAGAGAATCCTCTGATAAACCGCCGGTAGTAACCTGCCAGTCCCAGAAAGCTACGTATGTCACTGTGCGTGGCCTCTCCCACCTGAGTATGGCCTCAGCCTTGGCTGGATCCACAGCCAATCCATCTCCTGAAATCACGTGGCCCAAGAAAGTCACCTGTCTCAGCCAAAACTTGCATTTGCTGTACTTGGCATACAGCCTGCGTCGCCTCAAGGTATCCAAGATCATACGTAAATGCCATCTATGCTGTGCCTGATCCCATGAGTAGACGAGTACGTCGTCGATGAACACCACCTCAAACTAGTCTAAGTACGACCTGAAAACACGGTTCATCATGTCCATGAAAGCAGAAGGGCATTGGTTAGCCCAAACGGCATAACCAAGAACTCGTAGTGCCCGTACCAGGTACAGAAAGCTGTCTTGGAGATGTCGGTCTCCCTGATCCTCAATTGGTGGTAACCTGATCTCAGATCTATCTTGGAGAACACTGTGGCGTGTCGCAACTGGTTGAAGAGGTTGTTAATCCTTGGCAGCGGATACTTGTTCTTAACAGTGACCCTATTCAGCTGTCGGTAGTCGACACAAAGTCGCAGGGTATCATCCTTCTTCTTCACTAATAGCACAGGGGTTCCCCACGGGGACGCACTGGGCCTCACAAAGCTCTTCTCCAACAGGTCCTGTAGCTATGACTTGAGATCTCGTAGCTCAAGCGGTGTCATCCGGTACGGTGTAGTAGAAATGGGGCTAGTCCCTGGTACCAGTGAGATCTTGAACTTGATCTCGCACTCTAAAGTTAAACCTTGTAACTCCTCCGAGAAGACGTCGGGGTACTCATAAACCACCGAGATACTCCAAAAATCAGCCACGAGGCTAGGCTCTGCCACCATGCAGGCCAAGAAGCCCTCACACCCCTGGCTCAAAAGCCTCGCTGTCCGAAGCGTGGAGATGCATCTGAAACCCCCGTCCACCAGCTAACCGTGAAACTTAAAGGGAGGCAACTCTGGCATGGAGAAGACGATCTTCCTCCTGAAACAGTCCAGCAGGGCGTGATAGGCGAACAACCAGTTCATCCCCAGAATCACACCGAAATCCTCCATCTGGATCACAATCAGGTCAACGGAGAGGCTGTGTCCCCCTATACTGACCTCGCAGTCCGTGTAGACCTCCTCGACTACAAACAACTGGCCACTTGGGCCTCTGATCAGGAACAAAACCTCTAACAATACACTGCCCTGCCTCAAACTAACGGCAAAACTCGTAGCGACGAAAAAGTGGGTGGCGCCGAAATTGAAAAGTACGTACACTAATCTGTCAGAGACTGTAACCATACCTACTACTACAGATCCCGAAGCCCTAGCATCTCTATGTGTTAGGGCATTGATATGCCCCTCAGCTCTCGGTGCAGACGAAGCAGCTACACTCTGGGTTGGGCGAGCAGCAGCTGGCCGGTACCCTTCTCATGACTGTTGTCCTCCCCCACGTGCCTGGTGACCATGATCGCAAGCTTGGCCTCCAGCACTCGGTGCGAAGAGCATCTGCTATGCTTCGACTATAGATGGGCAGTCCCTCCTGATGTGGCTCGGCTAGCCACACTAGTAGCAAAGGGGTACACAACCTCCTCCCTCAATAGGTCCCTGCTAGCGACTGGGCGGGGGTCCGGTGCTTGCAACTGGCCCCTGTGTGGGGCCCCTAAAGGACACTAGTGGCCCCACAGAACGGGATGGCTCTCCTGCGAGCGTCGTGTGCCTCCTCTCCCGACATCCTTGTGAGTACTCTGGCTGGTAAGGCCTCTTTTGTCCGCTATCAGTGTCTCGCGCAGCCGAGTTGGTCTTCTTGTAAGTCATGGCCGCCTCGACCATGCGTGAGAAGGTGGGCAGCTTTAGAGGTTTGACATACCCCCGAATAGTAGGTCGAAGCCCCTCAGTAAACCTCCACAGGCACTCCTCCTCAGTAGACACCATTGTCGGGGCGAAATGTGATAACTACAGGAAACGCATGCAGTACGCGCTAACCGTCATCGTCCCCTGGCGGAGAGTGTGGAACTCTTGCCTCCTCTGGTCCTACCAGGTATGCGGAAAGTACTTTTGGTTGAAGAGAGCCACGAACTGATCCCACGTCGACTCTCTCCCCTCCTGGCCTCTGACTGCCCTCCACCACCTGTGTGCTGTGCTCTCTAGCTGGTATGTGGCAAAGGCCATGCGGCACTTCGCAGGCAGGCGGAGGGTATCGAACATCTTCTCTATCTGCTCCAGCTAGTCCTCTACCTCAGACGGGCTCTCATCCCCCTTGAAGGAGGGGGCTTTAGCTTCCAGAACTATCCGAAAAGCTCGTAGTGTAGCTGTAGTGGGGGAACGAGCCCGCCTCCTGGAAAGGAGGGCTCATGCTCAAAAGTGTTAGAGTGTGGTGGGGGCGGTGGAGGATCACCTCCTCCCCCTCCTGCTCGTCCGACGCTGCGACGATCTCTCTGTCCCACTGAGGACTCCCCCTCCATGTCCTTAGGGAGAGATGCACGAGGAGCCTGCTAGAGCTCCTCCCGCTCGATGTCTGTGATCAGCTGGGCGAGATCCTTGGCCTGAATGCTTGGGAGGGGTGGGTCAACTGGTGCTTCAGGTCCGGCACATCCGCCCCTCCGACCTCATCCACGGCCATGACCACGCCCTGCCTCGGGAACTCCTCGATGAGGCATCTCCTGCAAGGAGGTGCATGAGATAGAACAGGAGTTGTCAACGATACCGGATTACATCGAGAAAAAAACTCGGAAACGAATATCAAAGCGATACGTTGTGATGGCTATCCTAGTTATATGACGTGAGTGGTTATTCTCGGACCAATTGGTTCATTTCTCGAGACGACCTTGCTCTGATACCATCTTGTTACGACCTGGTTCCCAGATCCCTACAAGACCCGAGATTAGCTCGCCTTGACTATTCCCAAAACCTAGTCATCCAACGAGAAATAACCAAAAGCAGGATATAAACCACATTCACACATGCAATATAACCAAGCATAAGAAAAAATGAGACGTAAATGAGCAACAGAGCTAAAAGTCTCAACAAAGTAATACATGCCATCACAACAACACGGCGGAAAAGAAGACAAAAAGTAACAGGAATAGTAAAATAGATGTCTAGTACTCACTACAACAGCAAAAAACTAAAGAGATGGAAAGAACCAACTATGGCTGGGCTCGGCTGGGCCCAACACCCTCTGCAGCTGGAAACTCGGGCGGCTCAACTCCTGGTCCTGAACAGGGTTACGAAAAGATAGAGCCAGTGAACGCTGAGTAGGGTAGTGTTTACACTATTTATGTGCAAGTAAAGTAAAACAAGCAACCAGGTTTTATTCTTATTTCTATTTATCTCATCTATGCATTTCTAGTTCATTTATTTCACAAAGGATCCAAGTATTTCTTTATCTTTCTTGTTCCTCGTGGAAACGATCTTGGTTGCAGTCTTCTCCGTGGAGTAGAAGGTACACGTGGTGCTCTTTCGGCCGGGAGAGTCCCCCGCAGTAGTCCTACACCTAGCTAACCACCCCTAGGTCACTGTCACGACGTAGCGGTGACTACGGCATGCGTGATAAGTGCACGGGTAACTACCCCACACTGGTACGCGGTCAGTCGTTTCCGCTAGTGAGTATGCCTAAAGTATAGCACGGAACAGTATAGTAGCACACCTCGGCACTACGTACACGAGGGCCAAATAGGAGTTGGTGTAGAGTGACTAGGCCTAACCCCAGGTCTCAACCTTAGAGGCGGCTAGCGCTCCTCTACACTGAAAGGGCAGTCGCTCTCCTTGGTACCGTGTACACAAGGGCCAGCTCACTTCTCGTCTACATACAGGATTTCCTTTCATACACAGAAGTTCTACTCTTAATTCCCCGTAGGGTTCATGCTCATATTCATCTCATTATCAATATCCGGATCACACTATCCAATTCTCAATTTTCCATTACATACAGGCAGCTCGTGTTTTCATGTCTAAAATAGTACCTCATAATTACACTAATACCATTGCTAGCAATATATTTTAAACAAGCACTCAAGTAAACAGTACAGCTCAAAACAGGCTCATACATTTCTACCCTAAGGTTCATTCTACATCCTAGAGTTCAATCCAATTATTCCAAACAAGCACATTCTTATTTAAATATTAACAACTAAATTAAACCACTCTATCGGGTATCACAGGAGGAATGGGGGCCTGCACCACAGATCTCGTCGTCTCCGCAGATCTCGAACACTCCACCGGCTGGTAACCTGTAGCAGCGACTAATTTACATCAAACAAGTTCAAAACAGTAGGTACTCAACACGAACACGAGAGAAACTAGAGTGGAATACAACGGTACTTCGTTTGTGGAATTCCGATTCCATTTGGACCCTGAACGGGACAAAACACGGTTATTGTCTAGATCAGACATCTGGGACAAGTCCCAGATTGTTTAAAAGACTTTAGATCTTACCTTGTGTCTCCTGCGGGTTCCTCAGACGTCCGAATCCCTCTGTGACCGTCTGAAGGAAGTTCCAGACGTTAGCGGGTTCCTCCGAGCTCCCGCACGAGCTCCACCGAGCTCCTTCGGCCTCGACCCTCCCAAGCTCTCGCTGCGCTCTCCCCCTCCTTTGCTTTCAGCCTCTCTCTCTGTCTTCTTCCTCTCCACTCACCGCATAGAAGGCTGGGAGGAAGGTGACGGTTGGCTAGAGGAAGGTGTGGAGGAGGTGGCTGGTGGGGAGGGTTTTAAATAGGAAGGGGTTAGGGTTCAGGGGTGAGGGGTGTATAGGAGAGAGAGAAGCTCTGCGCACCGCATGTGCGCAGAGCAAAAAGAACGTACGATATTTTCCCACTTTTAGACGTCTAGCCCTTCACCCAGACGTCCATACAGACGTCTGACGGTTTGTCTAGACGTCTTAAACACCCAAAATAGGCACCGGGTGATAACACTACATTGTGGAGTAATAATTCTGCTAATTGGGGTTTGTCTTAAGGATAAAATGCACAGATAACACATCGTAAATGGGCATGGGAGCATTACATGCATAGCACATTAAGATTGCTCATAATGCACTGTTAATGGCCATTTGTACAATCTCATGTCAAAATAGGCCTCAGATTAGAAATCGAACCACACGGATGGATTCAGAACGACGAACGGAGTCCAACGAACTCAAAATCGACCAAATCCGACGTCCGGAGCTCCCGCAATTGACCCAAGAAGTTCTTGCTGTTGATCAGATGATCAACGGCCCACAACGCACCACGTGGCGCCCGATCAGCAACCATCAGGCCATGCCAGCTTCCTCTATCAAGCTATAAGACAATCTGAGCCGTCCGATCGAAGAGCCATCCTCGCCCGCGCGTCTTCGCGCCTCAGCAGGCGATCCGCGAGCATGCCTTCACACGAAGATCTGATCGTTGGATCTCCATCCAACGGTTGAGAGCAGATGAACCCGATCCCCTCCCCGCGACCATTCGTGGAGGACAGCGCAACAATCGCGCCCCTGCTACACGCGTAGGAGGTGAGCGTTCGAAGCGCCCGTAGTAGCTCGAGTGCAGAATTCAACCACGCGACCAAATTAGACCGCCCGATCACCATTTATCGGCCTCGATAGTGCCACGCGATGCAATCAGGAGCGTTCGGCCAAACGCTCGTGATGACGCACGAATAGCATGTTCCTCAATAGCGATCCGCTAACGTGCCCTCCGCGAGATCTCAACCGTCCGATCTTCGATCGGACGGCCCTCAAGGCGACCACGCGGATTGCATGTGAGAGGAAGCACAGCGCGCACGTGCGATCGTTGGGTAGGGGTCTTCACCGACGTTCTGGGAAATGTTTTAGTGACGTCCCAAACGTCGCTAAAACCCCTTCTTTATTTGGAAAGCCCTTCTTCCTATTTAAACCCCTTCCAACCACCCATGTAAAGCATTCAATACCTTTGGAAGTGTTCTACCCCACTCCTAGCCACCTTAGCACTCTTTTGTAAGTGCCGAAGTCGACGAGTCGCCGACGAAGCCAACCTCCACCGCCGTGGCCGCCTTGCTGACTCCTCTTCCTCTTTCTCTTTCTCTCTGTCTAGCTTAGCTTTGTCTCACTTATGCATTCATCTATGTTTGTATTTGTAAAACTCAAAGTTGCATGCTTAAATGATGATGTTCCCTATTTAGCTATTATCTCTCTCTTGTTATCAAGTCTTCTTTAATTTAAAGTTGCATGAATGCCATGACTTAAAAGAACTCTAACCCTACTCTCTCTCTCTCTTTCTCTCTCCCTACTCATTTTTCTCCCGCGTTTTCTAGCAAGAAAAAACCCGCCATTTCCGTGACACTAAGTGATAGAAAAATCCGATTTTCACGTCTCCCTATGTTCGACACTCGGACCCATGTCTGTTTCTTCATTTAAAACTGATGGAGCGAATGCAAGCTACAACGACCCTTTTAAATAAACGTGTTCGTTGCACATCAGTTTTTGGCGCCGTTGCTGGGGAGGTAACGGATTTATTTTGTCACTTTCATTTTGCATCCATGCTTACATCATCTAACGCTTTTTCTCCCTCTACTTGATGGCTACAAGAACTCAGCGCCTGGACGGTGAAGGAGAGCAACTCGTGACGGTGGAGATGGAGTAACCATAGAAAAGACCAGTTGTGAGTAGTTCTCTACCCGTGGTTGTTTGCTTGCCTAAAAAAAAATCTAAAAAAATTTTCAAATAAGAAAAAATTGGCTTGGGGAATGATTGTCCGATCCTTATCTTTAACTCATCACCCAACAAAAAAAATATACATTCTAACATTCTTAAAGACCTAATCTTTTGGACTGTTCTTTTTCTTTGAGCAGTGTTTGTAATGCCACTGTGGTTTGACTTGGGCCGCACCACTCACCCCTAAAATCAACTCATCTAGTAGAAATTGCATGAACACTAGGATGAGCACATTAGGATTTTAGAGCCTCTTCACATTAAAGGAAATCTACTCTCACCGATTGTGTGCAAAACTTGGCGTGCCACCTGAAACTTGCTTGAAAACATTAAGACATGTCAACCCTAAAATACACGAGAGTAAGGACAAACATTAAAAAACACCACATCTTAAATCCTTGCTTGAAAACCACGCCTTGTTAGGAGTACACACATTTGAATTGGAGAACTAAGAGGCACCACCGGAATCAACGCCTCATCACATAACCTAAGCACAAGCACTATCCTAGCCCCATTAAAACAAAGTAGACTTGCCTTAGGCAGGATTGGGTTAAGTCTCAAGAGGCGTGGTTTTGTTTACTAGGCACTTGGCCTTCATTCCCTTAATAGAATCTAGTGACTAGGCTGTGGGGAAGTGTCAAACGACCGCGGTTGTGGAGTCTACTGAATAAGCAGCATAAGCCAAAGGAAGAACCTTCCCCACAACCCCCTCATAATCAACCTAGCCAGATTAGCCTTAGGAAGGGTGGTGCCGTGCCTACGGACTTGGTCATTCCTTTGGAGAGTTCTAGATCCCCTAAGGAATACAATATAAAGACTAGGCTTGCCTGCTTGGTTGTGCACACACACTTCTCGCATTTGTCGCTCTCCTCATCCCCTCTTGTTCTTCTTTAGTGTATGCACGAGAGACGATCACTTCATCCAGAGTTGTTTGTTCTGGGACGAGAATCCAAGAGACCTGATCTTGCAAGAGACATGGCCGAACCTAGAGTAGATGAGGTTGAGGACCAACCTCCATCAGATACGATGGCCATCATCCAAGCCCAAATCAATGCAAACCACCGGCTTCAGCAACAACAGATCCACACTATCATGCAAGCCATACACTGGTTGCAGAACCTGTAGGGGCAACCACCACCACCTTTCCAAGACCCGCAAGGGCAACCACCACTTGATCCACCACCATTCCAAGACCAACCTAGGCCCCTCCGTGACTTCTACAATCCTTCTGCGATTCGGATTGAGCCACACCTTAGGATCCCCAAAGGGGGAGATGATTTTGAGCTGAAACCAAACGTCTTGAGCCTGATTCAGAGCCACTACCATGGAAGCTCAAATGAGGACCCCTTTTAGCACCTAGAGGATCTTGATCAGATCGCCCGGACTATAAAACCCAGGAACATTAGCCTAGACATTGTTTTGATCAAGATGTTCCCCTTCTCACTAATAGACAAACGTCTTACTAGCTTAGGACTTTAGGAAGACCCATCGCCACCGGGGAAGAACTGAGGCATGCATTATTAAAGAAATTCTTCCCCATAGGAAAGACCAATGCCCTTAGAAGAGCCATTACCACCTTTACACTCCAGGGCGGGGAACAGTTCCATAAGGCGTAGGAGAGATTTAATGAACTATTGAGGAAATGCCCACACCACGAAGTACCAAGGTGGCAATTGGCCAAGATCTTCTATCATGGTCTGGACAGCAATCTTTGGAACTTTGTCGATGCCTCATGCGGGGGAAACTTCCTGAACAAAGGCGAGGAGAGCACGTTTGAGGTCTTCGAGTCTATGAGCGAAAATTCGCTCAACAATGCCTCCATGACCCAGTTTAGTCGATCCAGTCAACCCTGTGGTGGGATCTACGAGGTACAAGCAAATTCTAGAATGGTTGACATGGATATCATTGCTAAGAAATTGGATCGACTGGAATTGGTAGATAAAAAGATAGATGAACTATTGAACCAGACCAAGAACCTGCTACAGACCCTCTCCCTAGCAAAGGGAGCTCACAACGTTGACCTGGTCCAGCCACTAAGCCAGATGCACCTGGAATAACCCCTGACCATGTTCTAGGGAGGGACCTTTGCTCCCTCAACCCCTGATTATTCTCTTCCCTCCCCCTTAACACCTTCTATCTTTGAAGATGTCCAAGCTGTCCAAGGTTATTCCAAACTTTACCCCTACACCAACACCTACAACGCCAGCTGGCGTAATCACCCAAACTTTGCTTAGACAAATCGGAAACCACCTCAATATCCGAACCAGCCCAAGCCAAACCAGCAGCCAAACCCGCCCTCCAATCAGCAAGGTCCACTGGTTAGACCTATAATCCGAATAGGGCGGCTCCTCCCCCACCAAACCAAATGGACACCCTGATTAAAATGATGGCTGAAATGAACCAAAACACCAGGAGGAAATGGCTTTAGTGAAGGGACGATTAAGCCAGCTGTTGGATTGTAAACAACAGGGATCTCTTCCTTCTCAGCCACAACCGAACCCGCGAAACGTGATTAACAGAGGCCCTAATTCGCAAGTGTTCCAAGGCAATCCAGGGTAGGCCCACATGGTCCAGCCAGCCCCACAAACACTCCCTGAATTTAGTGCTTCTTCTTCCTCGTCTTTGCAAGGATCGACCCATGGTCCCAACACCTCTGCAAATGCGGTGACCTTGAGAAGCGACACCAAAACCCAGGATCCCAAATGGTCGACTCCTCCTGTGACTTCACCCCCTGAAATGCCCGACTCTGAAGAGGTTCAAGAAAAACCCAAGGACCCAGAAATAGACCCTATTCACATTTAGACACCATATCCCGAGGCCTTGGGGACGATCAAGAAAAAGAAAAGTGTTATGGAGAATGAGGAGCTCTTGGAGATCTTTAAGCAGGTTCAGATTAATATTCCGCTTCTCGAAGCCGTTAAACACATTCCAGCTTATGCCAAGTTCCTGAAGGATGCTTGTACACCAAAGCGTAAGCCAAGACCTCAAGCTCCTAGGAAGGTTGTGCTCTCAGAGCAAGCAAGTTTCGTGATATCAAGCAACCTTTCGCTCAAACGAACTGACTTAGGAACACCCCTGATATCCTGTAATATCTGGGACATGACATTTGATAGAGCGCTCCTGGACTTATGTGCATCCATCAATCCGATTTCGACAACCCTGTACCACTAATTCGGATTCGGAGAATTGACGTCCACACCTATGAGCATCCAATTGGCCGATAGACCTATGAAGACCTTGACGGGGGTTGTTGAAGACGTGATTGTACGGATCAAGGATTTCTATTTCCCGGTTGATGAGAATCTCATTATGAACCCTAACTAGCACATTTTGACCTAATAAAATAAACAAAAGCTCCTGCATAACCTAAAGGAAGGCCTAATTCAGGGAATTACTAATCTGAGAAGAAAACATGAAGTAAGGGGTAAAACTGTAATTTTACCATTGCAGTGCATCAACAGGATTTACAAGGGTCTAGACATAGGTCAAGTGGACTTAATAAGAGAAAAAGTGGGATGGTTTGGTCAGAAAAGGGTTTTGGTGAAATCTAGGAATTAAATGACATTCTGTAACCTTAAAACAAACCCACTTTAATTCATAAGGTTCCATGCAAGATAAAAATTAACTAAACCCTCTAAAATTGAAAAAATATCCCTTATGGCTTAGAAGCTTCAATTTGGCCTTTGGAACCTATTTTGACGTAGATTGGGGTCCATACCTAATATTCGACCTAATTTAGGTTTTTGTGCAAAATGTTCAGTCAAACGTGGTCAAACCTAAAAGCCAACTTCACCATTGGATTCCTTAGGTCCAAATTAGGTTTATACCAAAATTTGGACCTAAGGGAAGGTCGCCTTGACCCACTTTGCAATTTGGTCCTCAAAATTACTTTATGACCCTCAACTTTTTGAAACCCCTGCGATTACCCCTTCAACTTTCTAATCTTTTTTTCACTTCGGTCCCTCTGCCATCCATAGCAGAGGCCATACCTCCGGCGACTTCGCGCGGAGGTTTACGCCTCTTCTGCATGGGGAGTCGCCCCCAGATTTGAAAGGGGAGCTCCTTGCGGAGCCCCCTACCGCATGGGCTGCTCCCTATGCCCTGAAACCCACCATACCTCTCGTGCGAACGTGCGAGAGGTATGGGTCTCCGACCGACCTTACCGGTGACGTTTCTTCCCTACCGCCCTCGCACGCTTCCCGCCCTACATTTGCCTATTTAAGGAAGGGCACACCACACTGCTTCCTCTAAGATGAAATTCGCTAGAGATTTCCTTGAATTTCATCTCCTCCCAACTCCAGCTGATTGCCCAAAGCTTCCGGCAACTTATCCTCCGTCTTCTCGTCTCTCTGCCACCGTACCAGTGGCAGAGCTATCTCCGCCGTTTTCCGCCGCGCCGCGCCGTACCAGCGCGCACCCTCCGACCCCCTTCGTCGTCGCTGTCTCCTTCCTTTGGGCACCATCGTCTCCGGTGATGGCAGTACCAACCGCTCGCCATCCGCTTCCCCCCCTTCGCTCTTAACACCTCAGTTAAGTACCTCTCACTCCCCTCTTCATTTCCGCCCACTTAATTTGTACGTTCAGCCCCTCGACTGCCAATTCCACCACCATTGTCTTCACCTCCGACCACCAACTCCGGCGAGGCCACTCCACCTCCACAGGCTGTTTCACCCCTCGCCGACCAGCCCCTAAGCTTCA
The DNA here is from genome assembly GCA_037157565.1 of Thalassia testudinum. Lineage (NCBI taxonomy): Eukaryota > Viridiplantae > Streptophyta > Magnoliopsida > Alismatales > Hydrocharitaceae > Thalassia > Thalassia testudinum. The sequence goes on from JAZHRO010000061.1 coordinate 3,974,171, forward strand.
CCACCTCCCACTGATCACCTTTCACCCTTCCACTGAACACCATCACCTCCCTAAACATCCACCGACATAACCCACCTTCGGGGCCAGAGTGCGACCTAGGCACGCACGCATAGGCCGCCCCACGGCCAGCCAACCCCTGCCCCACCATCGCCGTGATACGACGAAGGTTTTCCTATGATTTGAAGTGGCCGCAAGGCTGTTCTTGTGATTTCAGGGTCGTAGCCCCTTCCGCCATTGTCGCTGAAGCATGGAGCTCGCAAGCTTCGCTCCAGGTCGCGCGCTCCAGGCATAAGGCTCCCAGGTGATGCGCGAGGGCCTCACGCATGCATCCAGCCAGAGAGCAGGCTTAGCGAGTGACTGCAGCAGCGGCGATTGGGCGGAGTCCTCCTGCGGGTGCGCAAGCAGAAGCGGGTGGGACTTTAGTCCCACCTCGGAAACGCCCAACGCAGGTGATCGCCTTTTATTGTTTTTGTGTTTTCTTTAAGTCGCCTCAGAACACAGGGGTGGGGTCCCTCGCACACCACCTGGCCTCGTCCGCGACCCATGCCCCCGCAGACTTGGCCTGACCCGACTGCCCGCGCACACCTCGCCCATCACTGCACGTCAGTGGGCCAGGTCACGGGCGCGCCAACCCAACCCGTATACCCGAGCAGGCTTTGGGAGAGAGAACCGAAGAGTGAAATAGAGAGAGAGTGACGCGGGGAGTGTAGGGGGTAGGTTTTGCTTCTTCGTGCCTGTGCAGGGAAGGAGGAAGAGGAAGTAGCTGTGCGGAAGAAGGAAAGGAAGAAAAAGAAGAGAAGAAGAAGAGGCCAACTGAAGAAGAGGAAGAAGTTGAGGACTTAGCCGCACCAAGGAAGAAGGAGCAGGAGCTGAAGAAGAAGAAGGTAGAGGAAGGAGCACAGTGCAGAAGGAAAGGAAGAAAAAGAAGAAGGCAGAGGAAGTAGCTGAAGAAGAAAAAGAAGCTAACGAGGAAGAGAAGAAAAGAGGAGGGAGTTGCCGCAAAGAGGAAAGCCAAGAAAAAAAGAAAGAAGAGAAGAAAAAGAAGAAGAAGCAGCCAAAGTCAGAGCAGCAGAAGCCAAAGAGAAGAAAGGAAGAAGAAGAAGAAGGCATGACACTGTAGCAAACGTCACTTAAGGCGTCTGATGCATAGAATCAGACGCTTGAAGATAGAGAAAAGAAAAGAGAGAGAGCAAAGAAGAAAGAGAGGAAAGAAGAAAAAAGAGAAGAAAAATTCTATTTCCTTTTACTCTCTAAATTTTTGTAAAATATTACATTATTGAGAATTATGATCTTTCTGCTTCTAAAGACTGAATTTCTCCCTGAGTTCGACCTCGGAATGTTTTCAAATTTCGAGTAATAAATAAATAAAATTGATAATCATTTTTTGCAACATACTGCAATGCATATATTTTGAAAACCGCGAAATTTGATTCATCACCGGTCGACTTCTTGGTGCTCGACATGGAAGTCCCTAAACAACTACATAACACACCCATCATCCTAGGCAGACCCTTCTTAGCTATGACTAAGGCTAACATTGATTGTGACATGGGATGTATGGAAATTGCCTTCGGAAATAGGAAGATGCAGTTGGATATCTTCCAGGCAACGAAGTCTTTCGATTGTGACCATCTCGAGGAACACGATCCCGTGGAGCCTTTGGTTGAGGAATGCCTCACCCTTAGTTCTGTCCCAGACTACCAGATCCAATCTTGTGATGACTTTTCTGACCCTTCACCATCTGTGCACGCAGACCTTTGTAGGGTTGATTATCATCAACCAGCACCATTCGAGGAGATTAATGTTAATCAACCCCCGCCTTTCCCCTTTTCGTCAAACATTGTTCCGCCGACACCTGAACTAAAGCCACTACCCGAGAATCTCAAGTATGTCTTCCTGGGACCTGACCATACCTTCCTAGTGATTATCAATGCCAACCTAACCAAGGATCAGGAACTTAGGTTGATCGCGACCCTATCAGAACATAGGGCTTCCATTGGCTGGACTATTTCATACTTGAGAGGAATTAGCCCCACCTATTGCACCCACAAGATTTACCTAGAAGATGGGGTGCGACCCTCCCGTCAGATGCAGAGACGGTTAAACCGAAATATGCGGGAGGTTGTTAAGAAGGAAATTATCAAATGGCTTGACGCCGACATCATCTATCCCATCTCCGATAACCCCTAGGTGAGCCCCACTCAAGTGATTCCCAAGAAAGCCAGGCTCACCGTTGCCATCAATGAGCATGGCGAATCCATCCCCACCTACACTGCCACTGCATGGCGGGTGTGTATTGATTACAGAAAGCTCAATGAGGCAACCAAGAAAGATCATTTCCCCTTTCCATTCATTAATTAGATTCTCAAGCGCTTGGCAGGGCAGAAGTATTTTTGCTTCATGGATGGATATTCAGGATATATCCAAGTCGCAATTGCTCTGGAAGATCAAGAGAAGACCACATTCACTTGTCCGTATGGCACGTTCGCGTTCCGTTGTATGCCATTCGGGTTATGCAACGCACCCGCTACCTTTCAGCGTTGCATGCTTGCCATCTTTTCAGAAATGGTGGGTGAATACCTGGAGGTCTTTATAGATGATTTCTCAGTGTTTAGGAATTCATTCGACCACTGTTTGAGAAACTTGGAGAAAATTTTGAAACGATGTATCAAGGTTAATTTGGTATTAAGCTGGGAAAATGGCCATTTCATGATTCAAGAAGGAATCGTCCTCGGTCACATCATATTGCATAGGGGCATTGAGGTGGACCAAGCTAAAGCTGATTTGATTTCCAAACTTCCCCCTCCTAGCTCGGTCCGGCAAATCTGCTCGTTCTTTGAACACGTTGGCTTCTACCGAAGGTTCATCAAAAACTTCTTCAAGATCTCCAAACCCTTGACCGACCTTCTGGCCAATGACGCTGATAAGAACCTCATCATGAACCCTAACTAGCTTACTTTGATCTAATAAAATAAACAAAAGCTCCTACATAACTTAGAGGAAGGCCTAATTCAGAGGATTACTAATTTAGGAAGAAAACATAAAATAAGGGGTAAAACTGTGATTTTACCATTGCAGTGCATTAACGGGGTTTCTAAGGGTCTAGACATAGGTCAATTGGACTTAATAAGAGAAAAAGTAGGATGGTTTAGTCAGAAAAGGGTTATTGTGAAATCTAGGAATTAAATAACATATTGTAACCTTAAAAGAAACCCTCTTAAATTCATAAGGTTTCAGGCAAGATAAAAATCAACTAAACCCTCTAAAATTCATGGAAAAATATCCTCTAGGATTTATAACCTTCAATTTGACCTTTGGAACTTATTTTGACCTAGATTGGGGTCCATACTTAATTTTCAACCTAATTTGGGTTTTTGTGCAAAATATCCAGTTAAACGTGGTCAAACCAAAAATCCAACTTCACCATTAGATTCCTTAGATCCAAATTATGTTTATACCAAAATTTGGACCTAAAGAAAGGTTGTCTTGACCCACTTTGCAAATTGATCCACCAAATTACATTTAGACCCTCACTTTTTGAAATCCTTCCAAAGCCCCCCCCAACTTCTTCATCTCTTTCTTCATTTCGGTCCCTCTGCCATCGCAGCAGGGACCCATACCTCTGGCGACTTTGCGCGGAGGTTCTCTCCTCGATTTCATGGGAAGCCACTCCCAGATTTGAAAGGGGAGCTCCCTGCGAAGCCCCCTACCGCATGGGCCGCTCCCTATGTCCTGAAACCCCCATACCTCTCGTGCGAACGCTCGAGAGGTATTGGTCACCCTCCGGCATTACCTCCGGCATGGCCTTCTCGCCGCCTCCTTGCGAATTTCCCTCTGCCCTTGCCTATTTAAGGAAGCCCAGACCTCTCCGCTTCCTTCAAGCCTAATTTGGTCGAAGATTACGCCCCAATCTCGTCTCCTCACTCCGGCCAATGGCGCGTGGCTTTCGGGGACTCTCCCTCCCTCTTCTCGTCGCTCTGCCACAGTACCAGTGGCAGAGCCATCTCCGCCATGCTCCTTCACGTTGCGTCGTACTAGCGCGTGCCCCTCTGCCTCTCTTCCTCGTCGTCGCTTCTTCCCCACAAGGTCTTCGTCTCCGGTGATGGCAGTACTCGCCACTCGCCCTCCACCTCCCCCCTTTGTTCCAAGTCCATCAGTTAAGCTCCTCTCCCTCTACTCTTAATTTCCCCTTCATCAATTTTAGTTTCGACCCCTCAACCGCCACTACCACCGCCATCATTTTCACCTCCGGCCACCAACTCCGGCGAGGTCGATCCACCTCCACAGGCCGTCCCACCCCTCGCCAACCGGTCCCTAAGCACCGTCCCGACTCACTGATCATCCTCCGCACCTTCACCATCCGCCACACACACTGCACACCTCCACCAACCTAACCCACCTTCACGGCCACAGTGCGACCTAGGCACGCACGCCTAGGCCACCCCGCGGCCAGCCAAACCCTTCCTCACCTTCGCCGTGATACGGCGAAGGTTTTCCTATGACTTGACAGGGCCGCGAGGCCGTCTTCGTGCATTTTAGGTTTCATCTCCCCTCTTCCATTAACGAGGAAGCTTGAAGCAAGCTCCAAGTCTCCTCGCTCCAGGATACAGGACCCAAGTTGCGTGGATTCCCTTCGCGCACGACTCTAGACCTCCAATTGCAGCTACAAGCCTTCGCATCTACTGCAATCGAGCACGACACCTACTGCAGGTGTGCGCGAGATGAAGGTGAGACATTTAGTCCCACCTTGGAAGTTGACGAGCGGGAGGCGACGCATAAATTGAAAAAGTGAATCAGCCTTATCGCCTCAGATCTACGGGGTGAGGTCCCCTCGCCCGTATACCCGCCTCATCCGCGATCCACGCTACGCGGACCTGGCTGACCTGTTTACCCTGCACTCCTCGCGCACCACCCACGCCGGTGCTCCTGGACCTGGGTGTGCGTAACTCGACCTGATTACCCGGCTGGCTCTGAGAGAGCGAAGAGAGAAATAGAGAGAGAGAGATGCGAGGTGGGTAGGGTGTAGGTTTTGCTTCTCTGTGACTGTGCAGGGAAGTAGGAGGAAGAGGAAGTAGCTGCGGGGAAAAGGAAGAGAAGAAGAAGAGGAGCAGTTGAAGGAAGAAGAAGCTGAAGACTTAGCCTCAAAAAGACAAGGAAGAAGGAGCCGCAGAAGAAGAAGGGGAAGGACTTGAAGAGGAAGAAGAGATGGTGCAGCAGCTGAAGACTCAGCCGCAGAGAAAGAGAAGAAGAAAGACGAAGGAACTGTTGCAGAAAGAAGACGAAGCCAAGGAGAAGGAAGAAAGAAGAAGAAGCCTGAAGAAGCACTGTAGCAGACCACCACTTAAAGCGTCTGATTCACAGAATCAGATGTCTGAAGACAGAAAAGATAGAGAAAGAAGAGAAGAGAGAAAACGAAGAAAAAGAAAGAGAAGAAGAAAGAAGAAAAGAAAAAAAAATTATTTCTTTTTATTCCCTAGATTTTTGTATACATTGCATAATTGTTGAGAATTGTGATTTTTTTGGCTTCTAAATACCAATTTGCTCCCTGAGTTCGACCTTGGGATATTTTTGAATTTCGAGTAATAAATTTGATAACCGTTTTTCACGGTATACTACAACACATATCTTTTAGAACTGTGAAACAAAGCGACTATCAGACGCCCTATTCCACATGACCTCTGATTGCATCCAGGCTTACCACACCCTTAGGGGCTTAGTCTCCGCCGCACCTGTACTTCAGCCCCCGGACTAGTCCCAGGATTTTGAGATCATGTGTGATGCATCAGACTTTTCCATAGGCGCAATCCTGGGATAGAGACAAGACAAGAAACCCGTGGTGATCTACCACACGAGCAAGACGTTGGACGAGATCCAACAAAATTATACAATCACATAAAAAGAACTGGTCGCCGTAGTTTTTAGACCTGAAAAGTTCCGATGTTACCTTCTGGGATCCCACGTGACCATTTATATAGACCACTCGGCCATCCGGCATTTGTTGGCCAAAAAGGATGTGAAACCCTGGCTCATCAGATGGATCCTTCTCTTGCAGGAATTTGACCTGGAAATTCGTGACAAAGCCGGGTCAAAGAATGTTGTGGCCGATGACCTGTCCAGACTCCACCCTGACCACATTGGGCCCTCCTTGCCCTTATTTGACACCTTTCCTGATGAGCAAATTCTGGCTGTGCAGGACAAAAAAATACCTTGGTATGCCAACTTTGTTAACTACCTATTAGTAGGATAGACCGCGCACAGCTGGTCCAGACAGCAACATGATAAGTTCTTGACTGAAGCCAAGCACTATTTCTTGTGTGATTCCATGTTGTTTTGCCTCTGTGTCGACCAGGTCATCAGGAGGTGTATCCCAGAGGTTGAAGTTCAAAGTGTACTGTCCTTTTGTCATGACCTAGCTTGTGGTGGCCACTTTTCAGGGAAGAAGACGGTTGCAAAAGTTTTGCAGTCTGGATTTTACTGGTCTTCATTATTCAAGGATGCACACAATTTTGCTAAGACTTGCTTTCGCTGCCAGACTCTAGGGACCATGACTAGGAAAGACATGATACCCCACCAGCCCATTCCGATCGTCGAGATCTTCGACATTTAGGGTATTAATTTTATGGGTCCCTTTCCACCATCCAACGGCTTTGAGTACATCTTAGTCTCTGTAGACTGTCTCCAAATGGATTGAAGCCGTCGCCACCTGCTGATACAATCAAAAGGCTATCATGGACTTTGTTAAGCAGAACATCTTTTCTCTGTTTGGAATACCGAAGGCCATGATCAGTGATGGTGGAAGCCACTTTATCCACACCCAATTCCGTGCCCTACTCAGAAAATACGGGGTTATTCACCGCATTGCCACCCCATATCATCCATAAACTAATGGGCAAGTCGAGGTCTCAAATAGACAAATCAAGAACATTCTACAGAAGACTGTAAGACTTTATAGGAAGGACTGGTCCGCACGATTGGATGATGCCCTGTGGGCATACCGGACTGCTTTCAAGACCCTGATAGGCATGTTGCCTTATCGCCTGGTCTTCGGCAAAGCCTACCACCTTCCTGTCGAATTGGAACACTGGGCTTACTGGGTCGTTAAGTAATGTAACATGGATTCCTAGTTAACCGGTGCGCAGAGGATGCTCCAACTCTTCGAGCTCGAGGAGATTCGTTAGGATGCCTTTGAGAATAATTAACTATACCAGGAAAAGATGAAAGCCGTCCATGACCGACTCATCCACAGAAAAACCTTCGAGCCTAATCAGCAAGTCTGGCTCTTTGATGCCTGATGGTTTCGTCCTTGTTGATGTAGTTATTATAGTCGTTGTAGTATATGACAAAAACGGTCACTAGTCTAATATAATTTATTACTCGGAATGAAAAGTTTCCTGAGGTCGAACTTAGGGAGCAAACTAAATTTCCATAAGCATATAAATTCACAATATATACAAGATTTTACAAAAAATTAAGAGGGAGAGAGAAAGAGAGAGAGGGTAATTGGCTTTTTCTTCTTCTCTTTATTCAGCCGGCTCTCTTCTTCAGCTTGTTTTCTTCTTCATTCTTCTTTTCTTCTTCTCTGCTTCTTCTTCATCCTGTCTTCTTCTTTCTTCTTCTTCAGCCTATCTTCTTTTTTTCTTCTTCTCAGCAACTGCGGTTCCTCTTTCTCTTTTCTCTTCTTTCTTCTGCGTTGGTCCTTCTTCTTCTTTCTTTTCTTTTTCTTGCTACTGACTCTCCTTTTTCGCCGATGTTTGATTCAGCGCTCAGATGCCTTAACTGCTCGGTTGCCACAGTGCTGCTCCTCCTCTTTTCTTTCAGCTTCTTTCCTTCCTTTCTTCTTCTCTGCAATAGCTAAGTCCTTCTTCGTCAGCTCTTCTTCTCTCTTTTTCCTTCTTCCCTGCGGCTAAGTCCTGGTTGCTGCTAGTCTTCTTCTTTCTTCTTTCCTGCGCACACACACAAATATCAACGCAAAACCTACCCTACCCCTTCCCCGCATCTCTCTCTCTCTCTGGATCTCTCTTTGGTAAGCTCTCCCAGAGCTGGGTAATCGAGTCAGGTCGCGCGCCCGGGTCCAGGCGCACCGGCGTGGGTGGTGCGCAAGGAGTTCACATGAGGGTGTCGGGTCGGGTCAGATCCGCGTGGGCGTGCCGCGAACGAGACCCGGTGATAGGTGAGGGACCTCACCCCAGTGTTATCGGAGGTAACCAGCCGATTACACTTTTCCAATTTATGTGTGGGCGAGTGCCCACACACTTCCGAGGTGGGACTAAAGTCCCACCTTTGCTCCGCGTGCCCGCAGGCGAGAAGGCTCAGGCAGTTGAGGTAACATTGAAGGCTTGCGACCTCGATCGAAGGCCTGAGCACCCTCACGGAAGTATTCCGCGCTGCCTGGGACCTTCACCTAATGCTGCAGGGACCTGAAGCTGCTCGCCAAGCAGCTCCTGCTGCCCGACAAGGGCGGCGAGGAGGCTGTGACCTGCAATCACGAAGATGACCTCACGGCCACGTCAGACAACACAGGGAGCTTCGCCAGAGGATGGCGAAGGTGGTGCAGGGGTCGTCGGGGCGGGAAAGTGGTTGTGGCCGCGTGCCCAGGGCACACGGCAGTGATGCAGGTGGGTGTGTTCGGGGGGTGCTCAAAGTGTGTAGGGTAGTGAATGGAGTGGGGGAAATGTTCGTATGGAATGAGGTGGAGCTTCTGGGCTTGTTGGCGAGGGGTGAAAAGGCCTGTGGAGGTGGAGCGGCCTCGCCGGAGATGGTGGCCAAAGGTGGAGCAGATGGAGGTGGTCATGGCAGTCAATGGGTCTAAAGTGCCAATTTAAGGAGGGAAAATGAGAGGAGAGGGAGAGGAAAGTTTCTACCTACTTAATTGACGAAGAGGGAGAGGAAGGCCGCCCGGCGCATGCCTGCCGGAGCTGGGGACGAAGATGCCCAGATGAAGAGTGATGGCGACGAAGAAGGGATCTGGAGACGCCAGCTGGTGCGGCCTGGCGTGGGATGATGAGGCAGAGTGGGCTCTGCTGCAGGTATGGCAGCAAAGCAATGAAGAGGAGGAGGAGAGTTCGCCGAAAGCTCAGGTAGTCTGACCAGAGAGAGAGGAGATGAAGGAGGGGGATTTTCTCAGCCTTAACTAGCTTGAAGGAGACGGCAGCTGGTGCCGCTCCTTATAAAGGCGCTGGCGAGGAGAGAGTCTCGAGAGAGCGAAGTGGGGGAGCTCGCCGGAGATGGTCGGAGATGGAGACCCATTCCTTTTGTGCATTCGCACGAGTGTCATGGGCAGCCGTAGGTCACAGGGGAGGGTCCTTGCGATAGAGGATGACGTAGGGAACCCCCCGCTCGTTCCTGTGAGCGGCTGCCTTACCCTGCGCGGTGCCATCCTCTGCACAAGGTTGCCGGAGGTATGGTGTCTGCGCAGGGTGGCAGGGAGGACCGTTATGCAAAGAACGAAGGGAGAGATAGGGGGCTATTTGTAAGGGTTTCAGAAGATAAGGGTCAAAAAGTAATTCAAGAGGACCAATTTGTAAAGTCGGTGAAGATGGTCTTTTCTTAGGCCCAAATTTTTGTACTAGCCTGATTTGAACCTAAGAAATTTGATGGTGTAGTTTGATATTAGGTTTGACCACATTTGATCGATAAATTTGCGTAAAAACCCAAATTAGGTTAAAATTTGGGCATGGTTCTCAAATTAGGTCAAAATAGGTTGCAAAGGTCGAATTGAAAGTTCTAAACTCTAGGGAGTATTTTTTCATGATTTTTAGAGGGTTTAGTTGATTTTTAATTTGCCTATAACCTCGTGAATTAAAGTGGATTTATTTTTAAGGTTACAGAATGTCATTTAATTCCTAGAAGTTGCTATAACCCTTTTCAGATCAGATCATCCCACTTCTTTCCTTATTAAGCTCATTTAACCTGTGTTTAGACCCTTAGATACCCTGTTTGTGTATTGTATTCGTAATATTACAGTTTTACCCCTCTTGACTTGTTTTATTTTCCAATTCAGACTTCTTTGAGTTAGGCTTTTCTTTAGGTTTTGTAGGAGCTTCTTCACACTTATTTAGATTAAATTATGCTAGTTAGGGTTCATGATTAGGCTCTCATCACTCGACTTAAACTTTTTCCTGGGAAGCTCAGGTTAAAGTGGACAAGACCATATAGGGTAGTAAAGCCCTACTCCAATGGGGCGGTTGAAATCGCAGATCCAGACACTGGGCATACTTTCACAGTCAATGGTTAAAGATTGAAACACTTCCTCGGCCAGGTTCCCCCAAAGGAGGTTGTCACCCTCATTAAGGGATGACACGAAGCACCACCCAACTAGAGGCATTAAACTCAACGCTTCCTGGGAGGCAACCCAGACGATTCTGACTAATTAGGTATATTACATCACTTAGGTAATATCTTTCTGAAACCCTGTGTTGACGTAGTCTCGATCGTGTTTTAACAGTTAGTTACGTCGTAGTATAGGTGATCAAGCATTGTCAACAAATGAAAGTTTATTACTCGAAAACCTAAGTATCCGAGGTCGAACACAGGGAGTAATTGTAATTTATTACTAATCTCAAGAATGTAATTGAACACTTAATTACTCAAAACGTAATTCAAAATATATAAATGCATGAGTTTGAAAAGTAATTGTGGCAAAAAGAAAGAATTTGGACGTCTGATCATGGGATCAGACATCTTAAAAGATGTTTCCCTTGTTCTTCTTCTTCTGATTTTATTCCTTCCTTCTTCTTTATGCTTCTTCTTTCTTCTCTGCAGTTTCCTTGCTTCTTTCTCCTTCTTTTCTCTGCAGTTTCTTTCTCTCTACGGGTCTTCTTCTTCCTTGGCTCTGCTTCCCTTGCCTTCAGTATCCGAGGTCGAACAAAGGGAGCAATTGTAATTTATTACTAATCTCAGGAATGTAATTGAACACTTAATTACTCAAAACGTAATTCAAAATATATAAATGCATGAGTTTGAAAAGTAATTGTTTCAAAAAGAAAGAATTTGGACGTCTGATCATGGGATCAGACATCTTAAAAGATGTTTCCCTTGTTCTTCTTCTTCTGATTTTCTTCCTTCCTTCTTCTTTATGCTTCTTCTTTCTTCTCTGCGGTTTCCTTGCTTCTTTCTCCTTCTTTTCTCTGCAGTTTCTTTCTCTCTGTGGGTCTTCTTCTTCCTTGGCTCTACTTCCCTTGCCTTCAGCTTCTCTTCTTCTTCCTCTTCTGCTTGTCTTTCCCTTTCTTTATTTCTTCTTCCTTCTTCAGTTCCTCTTTCTCTTTGGCTTCGCCTTTGGCCTTTCCTTCTCTTTTTCCTCTGTGAAGGCTTCCTTCCTTCTTCTTCTTTTCCTTTGCTAGCAGCGGCTAAGTGTCAGCTTCGCTTCTCCCTTCTTCCTTCCTTGCACAAACCAAAGAGGAGAAAAACCTACCCCTCTACCCACACCCGCGTCTCTCTCTCTCAGTGTGAACCACTCTTCAGCACGCTCTCCCAGAGCCAGGTAAACGGGTCGGGTCGCGTTCCCGGGTCCAGGCTCACCGGTGTGAGTGTGGTGCGCGAGGATTACTCAGGATGGTGTCGGGTCGGGTCGCCAGATCCATGTGGTGAGATCACAGACGAGGCGGTGAGTATAGGTGAGGGACCTCACCCCATGTGCTTTCGGAGGCAATCGGCTCATATCACAAAAAATATGAATCACTCCAGTGCTTCACAGCTTACCGAGGTGGGATTATTGTTCCACCTCTCTTTCGTGCGCGCATGCAAGAGTCCGTTCTCCAATTGCCACAACTGCAGGCTTTACGGCGTCACTTGCTAGGACAGATGTCTTCGCGATGCCTCCCTGAGTTAGCTAGACCTGGGCTCTAGGAGCATTGCAACCTGGAGCAAGCAAGCAGCTCCCTCGAGTCACCGTTAATGGCGGCTGGAGCGTGAAACCTGGCTGACACAAAAAGATCCTTGCGGCTTAATCAGACCACAGGAGCACCTTCACCGTGTCATGGCGAAGGTGAGGGGCTAGGTGGCAGGTCGCGGGGCGGCGTAGGCATGTGTGCCTAGGTCGCCCTGCGGCTGGACGGATGGGTTTGATCTGGGGGCAGTTGTGGAGGCGTAGAGAGTCTATGGACGGGTGGATGATGTTCGGTGAGGTGAGGCGGAGGTTATGCGGTGGTCGGCGAGATGTGTGGGGCTGCGGAGTGATGGGAGCGTCTCGCCAGAGGGTGGCCGGAGATGAAGAAAATGGTGGTGAACAGTAGCGGTTGAGGGGCGTTTGGTGAAATATGATGAAGGAAATGAAAGAGGGGATAGAGAATAGCAGTTCTAACCTAACTAAAGGGACGAAGGGGGCGAGAAGGCGGCTGGCAGTACCTGCTTTCGCTGGAGAAGAAAGCGACCAGTGGAGGAAGACGGTGGCGACGACGGGGCTAAGGTAGCTCGCGCGGGTGTTGCGCAACGCGGAGGAGGATGAGGTGGACAGCTCTGCCATTGGTTTTGTGGCAGTGCGACGAGGAAAAGGAGGGGGGCTCGTCGGAGCTCGCTGGACCCCTTGGCCGGAGAAGAAGAAGAGGAAATTGAGGTGGAATTTCGGCTAAGTCAAGCTGTGGAGGTGCGGCCGGAGATGAGGGTTAATTGATAGGTGCTGGCTGAGCTTCTGGTGCGAGGTGGGCTGGCCTTCTGCCACCGACATCTCGCCGGAGATGGAAGGTAGTTAAGAGACCCAAATCTCTCATGCGTTCGCACGAGAGATTGGGTGCAAATCTGGGATCAGGATTGAGTTCTGATGGAAGGGAATTCCTTCGAGAATCTCCCTTCCAAATCTGGGAGGAGATCTCTGAGGAATCAGAGAGTATTCCCTCTCTATTCCTCGCCGGAGTAGGTTCTCTCCCCAGTAATGGTGGAGGGACCTACTTGTAAGAGTGGCGAGGAAGTTAGGGGGGTGTATGCAATAGCTTTCGAAAGATAGGGACCAAAATGTGATTGGGTGTACTAAATTGCAAAGTAGGTCAAGATGACCTCCCCTTAGGTCCAAATTTTGGTAAAAATCTAATTTGGGCCTAAGAAATCAAATGGTGAAGTTGGATTTTATGTTTGACCACGTCTGACAGGACATTTTGTGTAAAAACTCAAATTAGGTCAATTCATGAGCTAGGACCCTAATATAGGTCAAACTAGGTTCCAAAGGCCAAATTGAATGTTATAAATCCTAGGGAATATTTTTCCATGATTTTTAGAGGGTTTGCTTGATTTATATCTTGGCCGGGACCTTGTTGAATTAAGCGGATCTGTTTTAGGGTTACAAGATGCCATTTAATTCCTGGATTGTACATGAACCCATTTCTGACTGAATCAACCCACTTTTTATCTCATTTAGACCATTTGACCTATGTTTTATCTTTGAGAAATCCCATTTATGTACTGCAATGGTAAAATTACAGTTTTAACCTTTATTTCATGTTTTCTTCTCAGAACACTTATTCCTCCAATTAAGCCCTCTTCTAAGTTATGTAGGAGCTTTTATTCTCTTTATTAGGTCAAAATGAGCTAGTTATGGCTCATGATGAGGCTCTCATCACCCTGTTGCATCCATGTATTTGTCAATGAGGACATTGTCCAACTTAAGCATGGTGGGGTGGTAATTTGCATGATTTTGAGTTCATTTAATCAGTCTGAATAAAATAAAATAAATTTTTCAAAAAACTTTAGAATTTAGGAAGAAGAACTTAGGCATTAGAAACTTGTCAACAGTGGGAAATAATACGAAAAGAACCTGAACACTTAGACTTCTCAAGGCTTCAGGCTTAATTAGCCCTGGTGTCCGTTAAAATATGGATTGAGCCTCGAACCCTTGCAACCTTAATCTATTTTAATTCACCAATAAAATACGGTGATAAGTTTACATCTTATCAATCCGCCCTCTTACTCAGAGGGACTTTTAGTCTAAGCATCTGCACGCATTTTTGCACTAACTCACTCCTCGGAGATTCTGATAGAAATTAGGTAGCTAATGAACCTTCTAGGGTGGTATTGCTGGCAAGTTGTCATGGGTAACAGCCCATTGGCTGGTTGTCCAGAGCCCAGCCACAGGACCACTTTCTTTTTATTGCCTCTAGGTAAATTTGAGATCAGGGAAGCCACCTACTAAACAACAAAAGAAAAAAATAATAATAATAGAAAAGAGGAAAAAGAATGCAATAAGCCACACTTCAAAGCACGAGTATGGCTGGCAAGTGATCGTGGGTAACAGCCCATTGGTCAATTGTCCAGAACCCATCTCATTAAATGCATAAAAAGACCCAAAACACTTAAGGAAGAAGTGGGGAAGTAGAGAAATCCGAGGAGATATACACTGGAAAAATCCTTGTGTTGACCTCAAGTAAAATAAATGTGGTAAAAAGCTACCGATCGGATAGATACACCTTCAAGCAAAACACTTCCTTTTCCGGTCACCTAGGGGTGTAGAAACCCGAAGTCTGTCTGAATTACCGTTGGGTGAGTCTATCACGATCTTCACACCAAGATGCTTAACACTCAGAGTTCTTTTTCGAGTTTCTGGTGGGTTAGGTAGCCGTAAAAAGTTATCAACACACTCTCAACCCCAAAAATACATAAAAATTAGAAAAGATGAAAAAGAAAAATATATATGCCTTAAAGCGAGGATTCAGGCGATTCATATTTTAGCAGACACCCAGGCGTTGTTTAGTCTATGTAGATTAGGATCTTAGTGTATTTCCTCCTGTTGACAAGTACCAAAATGTCTAAGTAATCACTTCCTGAATTTTGACTGAGAAAAATGGCTAGAAAGAACCTTGCTAGGGACTAGCAAGGGGTAAGCATGGGGGTACGATAACACTACATTTTGGAGTAATAATTCTGCCAATTGGGGTTTGTCTTATGGATAAAATGCGCAGATAACACATCGTAAATGGGCATGGGAGCATTACATGCATAGCACATTGAGATTGCTCATAATGCACTGTTAATGGCCATTTGTACAAGCTCATGTCAAAACAGGCCTCAGATGAGCAATCAGACCGTATGGATGGATTCAGAACAACGAATGGAGTCCAACAGACTCAAAATCGACCAAATCCAACATCCAGAGCTCCTGCAATTGACCCAAGGAGTTATGGAGATCAACGGCCCACAGCGCTCCACGTAGAGCTCAATCAGCAACCACCAGGCCACGTCAGCTTCGTCCATCAAGCCGCAGGACAATCTGAGCCGTATGATTTGAGAGCCATCTCACCTGCGTGCCTTCGTGCCTCAGCGAGCAATCCGCGAGCACGCCTTCACACAAAGATCTGACCGTTGGATCTCCACCCAACGGTTGGCAGCAGACAAACTCGATCCCCTCCCCATGACCATTCGCGGAGGACAGTGCAGTGGTCGCGCCCCGCTACACGTGCAGGAGGCGCGCGTTTGAAGCGCCTGTAGCAGCTCGAGTGTGGAATTTGACCGCGCGACCAAATTAGATCGCCCGATCACCATCGAGCAGCCTCGATAGTGCCACGCAGTGCAATCAGGAGCGTTCGGCGAAACACGTGTGATGACACGCGAACCGCGCATGCCTCAGCAGCGATCAGACGACCCTCAAAGAGACCACGCAGATTGCGCGCGGGAGGAAGCACAGCGTGCGTGTGCGACCGTTGGGTAGTGGTCTTCACCGATGTTTTGGGAAAGGTTTTAGCGACGTCCTAAATGTCGCTAAAACCCCTTCTTCGTTTGGAAAGCCCTTCTTGTTATTTAGATCCCTTCCAACAACCCATGTAAAGCATTCAATACCTTTGCAAGTGTTCTACCCCACTCCTAGCCAACTTAGCACTCTTTTGTAAGCGCCGAAGTCGACGAGCCGCCGATGGAGCCAACCTCCACCGTCGTGGCCGCCTTGTCGATTCCTCTTCCTCTTTCTCTTTCTCTCTCTAGGTTAGCTTTATCTCACTTAAGCATTCATCTATGTTTGTATTTGTAAAACTCAAACTTGCATGATTTAATGATGACGTTCCCTATTTAGCTATTATCTCTCTCTTGTTATCAAGTCTTCTTTAGTTTAAAGTTGCATGAATGCCATGACTTAAAAGAACTCTAACCCTACTCTCTCTCTCTCTTTCTCTCTCCCTACTCGCTTTTCTCCCACCTTTTCTTGCAAGCAAAAACCCGCCATTTCGGTGACACTAAGTGACAGAAAATTTTGATTTTCACACCTCCCTGTGTTCGACACTTTGACTCACGTCCGTTTCTTCATTTAAAATCGACGCAGCGAACGCAAGGTACAACAACCCTTTTAAACAAATGCGTCCGTAGCACGTCACCGGGTCATTTCACTAATAAATGGATTAATTAGAGCTACAGTAGCCGTTTTCTCTTGTGGTTGGTTACTATTGCACTCTGCTGTTGTTGTTTCTTCTTTACTCAGTTTTTACTGATGTGTTTTTTTGTTCCATACTCAGGTGTACTTGCCATTACGCAAGGAGATTTCTATTATACATCTCCTTGGACTTATATTACGGTAAATCTTTTTGTTAGCATTTAATTTATGTTCCTTTAAATTTTGCAATATGAATTGTTTATTAGCTATGTTTGTATTTTATGATTATGTGTTGGGTGACTGCAGTCTTGTGGGTGTTGGTGCTAGTGTTAGTACACGACAACTCAAATCTCGTTGGTTGGCGGGACCTGGGTCGTCACATAGCTTTCGGGCTGCGGTGACGAGAGCTAGCTCCAAGTTTTCAAGGACCATTTACTTAGCTTTTGCGCCTTGATAGGTCTTGCTGATAAAGTACATGGGTTGCTGAATTCCTCCCTAGTCGCCGACTAAGATGGAACTGTTGGTGGATACAAAGGCAGCTAAATATAGCGAAAGAACTTCCCCGGGCTGGGGGGCTGTTAGAACAAGGGGACTTTGGAGTGCATCCTTGACTTCTTCTAAGGCCTTTTGGCAATGAGTCCAGTGGCCAGCGTTATAGCCTTTGCCCTTCTTTATGCACTCGAAGAAGGGAAGACATTTGTCAGAGGATCGAGAGAAGAATCATCCTAATGAGACGACCTTGTTGACTAACGACTGTAGCCTTTTCAGCGTGCTTGGTGGTTGCAGGTCTTCAATTGCCTGGATCTTGTCTGGGTTGGCTTCGATTCCCCGGTTAGAGGCCAGGAACCTTAAAAACTTGCCAGCTGTGACCCCAAATGTACACTTGTCTTAGTTCAGGCAAAGGTGAGTGCTCCTTAGAATCTAGAGCACCTCTGTAAAGTACTATAGGTGTTGTGGGAAATTTGACCCCTTCATGAGCATATTGTCAATCTAGACTTTAAATGATTTTCCTATAATTTTTGCGAAAACCATGTTTACACGGTGTTGATAAGTTGCCACAGCATTTTTCAAGCCGATAGGCATGACTATATATTGAAACAGGCCCCTATCAGTGATGAAGGAGGTGTAAGGTCTGTTCGCTGGGGCAAGGCTGATCTGGTGGTACCCGCTATAGGCGTCCAAGAAGGACATGTGGGATTGTCCACTATAGGAGTCCACCAGGGAATCCACACTTGGTAGGGGGAGCTCATCCTTTGGGCAGGCTTCATTCAGGTTGGTGAAGTCGACGCACATGTGCCATTGACTGTTGGCCTTCTTCACCATTACGACGTTCGAGAGCCATGTTGTGTATAGGGATTCTTTGATGAATCCTGCTTACAGGAGTTTCTGAACCTTAGCCTCAGCAGCTTGCAATTGTTCGGCCGACTTATGCTTGCATAGGTGCCCGCCTGGATGTTCAGATGATGCTGAACTAGGGACGGGCCTACCTTGGGTAGGTCGTTGGCGAACCAAGCAAAAATGTTCGCGTTGGCCTAGAGTACGTGAAATGACCCGTGGCCCTTTTGGGTCGTTTAAGACGTTTGGATGAGCCATCAGACGTCCGGATGGAGGGTCAGACGTCTGAAAGTAGAAGAACCAGACCTGCTGTTCTTTTCCGCGCACGCGCTGCACGTGCACTCACCTCTCTCTCCTCACCCCAAACCCTAAACCTCTTCTATTTAAACCCCCCCTCACCCACGCCACTCTCCACTAGCCACCGCCACCTTCATCCACCTTCGTCCTTCCTCCCTTCCTTCCAGTGCGGCGAAAGGAGAGGGAGCTGGGAGAGAGATATGGGATGTGGAGGAGGAGGGGAGAGTTCGAGAGAAGGGGAGCTCACAAGGGAGCCACGGGGTGTGGGAGGAGCTCAGAGGAGCTCGTGCTAGAGGAGGAGGAGCTCGCGGAGGTGGGCTCGTGGCCTCCTAAAGCTGCGGGCGGTGAGAAGGGTTTCACGCGGAGGAGAAGCTCAAGGAGGTTTTGCGTACTGGATATTTTCTAGTATCAAACGTCTGGATCATCTCCCAGATGTTTGGAGTAGCAGAAGGACGTTTGGAGCTGAAGCTGGACGTTTGAAAGCACGCGCAGTGCTAAGGTACGTGCTTTTGTGCGGTTATGGCCATGCAGACCTCACCGCAGGGATCTTGTCCAGCCTTTTCTGAGGTTTGTGTATGTACGCAAGGGGCAGGGCGTTGGAAAGGCACAGGGTGTGCCTTCGAGGTGCTTTTGGACGTCTGGACACATCGCCAGGCGTCTAACCTTACCTCTAGACGACCGGATGAAGAGTTTGATGTTTGGAACTCACCTCAAACGATTGCGGAGGTGTCCGGACGTCCGTGGTAGCTGCAGGGAATCCAGAGTAAGTGTTGATGTCTTTGAAGACGTCTAAGATTAGACTTAGATATCTGATTTTGGACAGTGTGAGTATTTTTGGCCCATTTAGGGCCCAAATGGAATCGGATTTCCACAAACGAAGTACCGTTGTTTTTCGTTTGTGTTTCTCTACGAGTTAGTGTTACTTATATACGATTTTGGACTTATTTGATGTGGTTTGTCAATTGTATAGGTCTCTAGCCAATCGAGTATGCAGGAGCCGCGGAGGCGACGGGATCTGCGATCCGAGCCCCCATTCCTCTTGTGTTTGCTGGTAGAGTGGTTTGCATAAATATTATGATTTAAATAAATGAACTGCATGCTTAGAATAACTTGAATGAACCCTAGGATGAGAATGAACTCTAGGGCAGAAACAGATGAGTTTGGTTTAAGCTGTACCGTATGCTTGAGAAACATGTTAAACCCTAGGACGAGAATGAACCCTAGGGTAGAAACATATGGTTGAGCTATACTGTATACTTGAGAAACATGTAGAGCCCTAGGATGAGAATGTAGCCTAGGGCAGAAACAAGTGGTTCGAGCTATACTGTTTACTTGAGATGCCTGTAAGAATTTTAGATGCTTGCAAATGTACTGGTTACTTAGTATGATGTCTTGTCAGTAGAAAATCACGAGCTGCCTGTTTTAAGAATGGAACCAGAAACGTGAATAGAGAAATCTGAAAGTTTGGATTATGAAACGAAAGAAATATCACCATGAACCCTATAGGGAATTAGCAAGAGGACTCCTGTAGACAGGAAGCGAGTTGGCCTTTGTGTACACGGTACCAAGGAGAGCTACTGTCCCTTTAGTGTAGAGGAGTACTAGCCGCTCGTTGGCATGAGCCCCGGGGTCAGATTTAGACACTCTACACCAACTCAGCTTTGTCCTTGTATACGTGGTACCGAGGTGAGCTACTTAGTGTAAGGAGGGAGCTAGCTGCCCCAGGGGGCCCGGGGTGAGGACTAGCCGCCCTACACCGACTCTTGTTAGACCCACTGGGTAAACCGGGATAGTCAGACGAGGGTACTCGGACTGTGGAGGGGTGAGATCCCTGTTTTGTTCTGAGAGGGCAAGACCCTGTATTGTTCCGTGCTGTACCTTTAGGCGTACCCACTGGCGGAAATGACTGACTGTGTGCCAATGCGGGATAGCTACCTGTGCGTTTACCACGCGTGCCGTAGTCATCGCTACATTGCAACCGTGACCTCAGGGTGGTTGACTGGGTGTAGGATTACCACGAGGGACTCTCCCGACCAGGAGAGCACCACGTGCACCTCCTACATCATGGAAAAGACTGCAATCAAGATCGTTCCCGTAAGGAGCAGGCTAGATCAAGAAATTTCTAAGTAAATAAAGGAACAAGAAATTAACAGTACTTGGTTGAACTAAATGAAAATGGATAGTTGTTTAATTGCTTAAATTAATTGTTAGCCTTAATTACATGTACATGGCTAAATTACCACTCTACTTAGCGGTCGCTGACTCCGAAAATTTTATAACCTTTTCTAGGTCAGGGAGTTGAGCAGCCAGCACCACCAGCTACAAAGGGAGTTGGGTCCAGTCGAGCCCAGCCTTAGATACGTTCTTATTATTTTTCCTTAGCTCATGTTGTTGTAGTAAGTATTTTTATTCTATGTAATACTGTTTCAATACTTTCAGCTGTACTTTTCTCTGTCGTAGTTGTGATGGCCTGTAACTTTGATAGACCCTTTTTGCTCTGTTCCTTTTACTGCCTTTTGATTTATTTATGCTTAGTTACATTGCATGTGTGGTTGTGATCTATTTCCTGCTTTTGGTTATTTCTCATTGGACGACTAGGTCTTGGGATTAGTTAAGGCGGGCTGGTCTCGGGTTTTGTAGGGATCTGGAATCGGGTCATAACAGTAGGATAGCAATGCCTGTACCTTGGCGGGTGTAAGGTCTGCTTTGACCCGGACAAGCTTGGCAGCGTCACCGGGATACATTTGTATAGCCATGGCTAAAGAGCTTGGCTGCAGTCCTGAAGTCGTTGACTGATCAACTGGGGTTGCTTCCTGTTGGATTGCCTGGACTTGGTTTCTTTTCTTCCCCCATTTTCATGACTTGGGGTCTTCGGCTCTAGGGATAGCTCTAGCTCGATTCTGACGAGGTCGCACCCAATGGATTGATCCCTGTGCACTATTCCCACTCTGTGTGGAGACTAGAAAAGCATAAATTGGAAGTATGATGAGGGAATCAATCGGAAGGATGGGTGGTGGGACAGTCGAGGATGCTGTTGAACACTACTGTCAACCCGACCACTACGAACATGGCCATTTGGTTGAGGTGTCTGTCCTCGTCGCAGACGGAAAGGGGAGGCTAATCTCTCCTTTTAGCATCACCTTTTGATTGCCGAATCCTACAACTGGGTGAATCAAAGAGGAGAGATGTTCCTATGTGAAACCCAAGTTGTGTAGGGGTTTGAGGAAGAGGAGGACGTCCACGACACTTCCTTCGTCCGCAAGGAGACGGGATGCTGTTGCCCTACTAGCAGGAGCGCTACCAACAGTGGGTCGGTATGCTCCACTGGACTTGGGAGGGAGGCGAACAGTTGGGGGGCTGCTTGCCTAACGAGATCTCTCTCACCCCATTGGAGGGTGGGGAAAGCGCCATGAGTCCGCTGCCCGGAAGGACTGGATTGTCGACTTGGAGCGACATTTACGTCGAAAATTACTTTGACCTCCGCTCCCACGGGGGGTGGGTGGCGAATGCATTGGGGCACTCTAGGGATAGCCACCAGGACCCGATGGTAGTATTTAGTCAGCAGGAGCAGGGGGGATACCGCCTGCTCAAGGTGGTGGGCCATGGCGTCGTCAGGCTCTGAGCCTTCAACGGGTACCATGTTGATTCCATGGAGATGCTCCACCTGATGAAGTGGGCTAGATTCCCGTGTCAAATCTGAGACTTGATCTGGTCCCGCAGGTCCTGGCAATCTTCAGTGGCAAGACCCCAAGCCTTGCAATACTTGCAATAGGGCCCAGAGTCAGCCTTCTTCTTCATTGGCTTAGGCGGGCGTAGCAGGTCTCTGACTGTGACCATCCTCCACCAAGACGTCTGCCTAGTTCACGGCCAATGGAGTGTACTCTTTGAAATAATCTCGCCTGGGATGGCGGGGTTCGTTATTTCGATCCTTGCTTGGCCGATCATTTCTCTGCTCCACCTTGCGTCTATTGAAGCGGTTACCTTCGCGGGTCGAGATAGGGGCAGATTCACCTAGGGTCCACTTTTCTCGGACAGAGCTGGCATCATCTTGAGACCCCTCCGCTAGCCGGTTGTGGGAGCAAAAAGAGTCATTCTACTCCACGAACCTCGTGGCTCTGTCCCAGAGATTCGCCATATCCCTAGGCAGGTGATAAGGGGCAAAATCGCCCTTGGATCCAAAACTACACGTGTAACATAACAATAGATCAAGCTACCCAAATACACGGTAAACAGGCGAGTTTGGCACCACCCGACTTGCTTGCGACTTGTCGGGCCCAGGCCAAGACTCGTCCTAGCTGCTAGAAGATTCAACGCAACCAAGGCCAGAATCATGATGGGATGGAAATGACCACCTACAACTTGACAACAGACATGTAGTCTAGCAAATGTACTAGAGATTACGAGGCTAGGAATCTTCCCATGCTATACATAGTGAGGAGCAACCCCCAAGTGAAGGGGGCCACGAAGGAGAGAAATCCTGTAATCTTACAAGCTCTAGTGCATAGTTGGGAGCATCACCCTCCCCCCAGACGTACACCCCTTACAGTGGAACTAGGTCACCAATTTCTTTTGTCCCCTTGCGATTGTTTGAGATTTACCGAGTCGAGCCCTCCCATCATGAAGGAGGCTTGACTTCGTCCTCTCAACGGTGGAGATCCTGTGGCTACGCGATGTTCCCTTCTTCTATAAATCCTTTGATGGCCGAAGGAAATCTTCGAGGCCCATCAAATGGCGCCGTTTGTAGGAACTGTCAACAAAAGTGCCATGCTCCTTTAAGCATTCAGTTGTCGGGAGACCACGCTCCCTCAGCACCCTACCTTGATCTTCCTGATCAAGGTTCCTTGCGATGGTCCTAACCACTCACGGCTCCTCCCTCACAGGGAGACCTAGCTAGAGTTTGGTGTCTCCGTGTCTAGACGACACCCTTGATGCGCTAATCCCAATAAAGGGAAGCAGGTACGCTCTGATCGACTGCTCGAGGCTTCGAAGAGACCCCCCCCCCCCCCCCCCCTCCTCAAGGCATGGGCTAGGGAGGGGGGTTATGAAGGTAAGGTCGGTGACCTTGAGTATATGCCCCTATGCGTACCATTCGACCACTCATAAGGAAGTTAGTGGCAGCCTCTCGCTAGAGGAGCTCAAGGAGCCAGTCAAGGCCCAGCACGGAGGGACGGCGGACCCCAGCAGTACCCTTGGGAGCCACCCCTAGATGATGTCGGCACACAATTGCCCTGATAGAAGATACTGCTAGGCACTCTCGATTGCGCCAGCCCGACACGGCCCACCAATGGTCCATTGACCAGCAGACTAGCCGAGTTGTTGACTCCCCAAGGCTGGGCGGGCAAGTCCTAGGAGCATTTTGCTGAGCGGCAAAGGGATAGAGATAGCCCTGAGAGACCATTAGAAGGTGGACAGCAGAATACTGAGTCCTTTCGATCCTACCTGGGTTAGTTCAAGCTCAGTAGTTCAAGGGCTGCAGGCCCCGTGAGGCAACGGCTGCGTAGTACTTAGAGTTGAGCCATTTGACTTGACGGCTTGGGCGCAATGTCAGCGATGACATGCCAGAGCATCCAGCGAAGCTTTGAGCAAAGCCATCATGGTCGCGGAGTGAGGCAACTTCTCTTGTTCTCTCGGTCGATCAGCTAAGGGACGTGATAGCAACTAGCCCACTGAGGGTCGTCAGTACAGACCATGCTAGACAAGGAGGGAGTTCCTTGGGAAATGCACTCCCCTGGCCATGAACTAGGTGGACGTGCTTGAGGGCAACTAGTCCACAAGCAAGGACATATTGCCCTCGAGCTCCACAAAAAAAGGAAGCTCACTCCAGGTGCTTCCATGAGTGCCTCAAGGCTTGAAGCCGCATAGCCAAAGGACTACCAGGATCCGTGCGACCAAGTTGAGTCCTAGCCTCGCCGTGAGAACCTGGCTCACCCCTTCAGGCGAATCCGCAGCAAAGAAGGTGTGCCAAACCTGGGGAGGACCTGGAAGACCACCCTGAGGAAAAGCTCCGGCATCAGCGGATGGCTAACATGGTCTTCCTTGCGGACCAGTGGCCAGGCTGGTCGACACCCTGCCCGATTACACCAGCGTTGTCACCCTGGCTCCCCTCTCAACCGAACATCACCATCAAGTCCTGGCAGCAGCACACGTGTCACCCGAGGTCCTCACCCCTTGTTGCCTGAACATATCAGTGAAAGGGTTAGGGAAATCTTCGAGGTCAACACCACCCCAGGCACATGACCCACTCCTTCCAGGGCGGATCCCCTGATCACCTTCCCCCAATCTTTAGTAGGGCGAGGAAGGCATAGTCTAACAAGCAACGACCCGGTTAATTACCTCCGCGCTTGATCCGACGGAGTGCCTGGGCTTACTTCTATGACACTCCTCCCAGCGGGGCAGCTCCAACCTAAGCATTTCGAGAAATACACTCTCTTGGCCATGAACCAGGTGGAAATGTGGTAAGTACCGTAGGGCTCGCACACACTTTACCAAGGGATGACCAGTGTGGAAGCATGGACCGCCTCATCAGGCGAAACAGGGACCAAGGTCAAGGGCCCATCAAAGGTTAGACAGGTTGGCACATCCATAACACCTTCCCCACTGCTAACAGGGCTATCGAGGATTTTTAGGTCGTTTTGTTGTAGCAAAGCCTCAGTCGCTCGAAAATAATTAAATTTATATGCTTAGAATCACAAGAAGAGTCTGAAGTTGAACACAGGGAGTAAATATATAATTCATACATTAATCTTCATTCAAAATCACTGAGCATGATTATTTGAGCATTAAAATAGATATTTAATGAATACAATTTGTCAAACTGATATTCAATGAAACTCAACAGATCATGGAATCAAAAAGAAAAGAGAATCAAAATAATGGTGATTTAAATCACCACTTATTATCTTAATTAAGCATGCATTTAATTACTTCAATCAGAATTCAATCTTAACTTAGGTTCTTAAATTATTCAATAGTGCTCAGAGCCAACTCAATTAGACGTCTTAATAGAACACAAGGCTCTTCAGAGAGCCTTTCTTCTTTCTTCTTTTTCTTCAGCTTCCTTCCTTCTTTTTCACAAGCCTTCTCTTCCTCCTTAGAAGCATGACCTTCTCTTCCTTCTCAAGCACAGGCACAGAGCACCACTTTCCTTTAGAGGCTTTCCTTCTTCTTCATAAGGTTTCCCTTCTTCATAGCACAAGGGAACAACCTTCTCTTAGCAGCTAAGTTTCACATAGGAATTTCTTTCTTCTTCAACGCAAGGTAGAGAAACATGCAACAAAACCCTCTCCCCCGCTCTCTCACAAATCCCTCCTCCTCTCTCAAGACCCAAGCTTAATCGGATCTAGATACGGGTTATCAGGTCGAGACCATGGACCAGGGTCACCGGGCGTGGGTGGTGACTGAGGAGTGCCCGTAGGTCGGGTAAGCGGTGAGATGGTGTATGGGGACCCAACCCCCAGTGCTTTGGTGAAGAAGACTTAGCACAAAATCCTAATATGCGTGGTTGTGCACCTCTCAATCCACGAGGTTGGACTATCTTTGTCCCCCTCCTTTGCATAGCAGCAGCAGGAGGAGATGCTTCCAATTGAGGGGGATATCGCAGGCAAGGTCTCTAATTGAGGGCCTAGAGGGATGCCTGGAAGGGTTCCACGAGGCCTAGAGGTAGTGGTTTGGTTGAAGACGGTCGGAGTACTGCGTTTGTGGTCGGACGAGACGGCGGCGACGGTGAGTACTTGAAACTCAAAAAACGGCCTTGCGGTCACATCAAATGCGCTCAAAAGGTTCGCGAAGTGATGGTGAAGGTGGTGATTTCCTGGTGAGTTATGGTGTATGGTGGTCGGATGGAGGTGGAAAAGGTGAACAGCGAGGGGTGTGTTTGGTGCGGCGAGTGGTGATCCAATCCCCTCGATTTCTTGAGGGGTTTTGGTCAATGGGGCATGGCGGAAGTTTTGGATGTGGAGTGAAGGTGTTTGGTGTGGTGTAGCGAGCTCTTGACCTCGCTGGAGCTTGGCCGGAGCAGAAGAAGACAAAAGGGGAGAGGCATGGTCGTCGGTCAAATTGAAGGAAAAAGGAGATAGATAGAACCTAGGGAGAAAGAGAGAGTGTGAACCTAATCTAAAGGACGAACAGGGAGCATTACGAACGTCGGTGTGATTGCCGGTGTCGTGGAAGAAACTTGCTCCGTTGAGGGAGATGGCGATGCGGAGAGGGTTGAAGACACCGAGGCTTTGGTTGGCCACCGTTGGAGGAAGATGAGGAAGATTACTGCGCTTCCAATTTGGTCGTTGGAGGTGCGGATGAGGGAGATCGAGTGGGCCACCGGAGTGTAGGTCGAAGCCGGCCATGGGAGATGTGGAAGACGTTGTTCTAGCCTTAAACCTAGCTAAGGAAGAGCGGAATTGCGTCCTAGGTCTTTTTATAAGTCTTAGGGGGTGTTTCTAAGCAAGGAAAGAAACTTTCAAGCTTCGAGAGATTCACGCACAAAGGGTACCCGAATATTTCATGCATTCGCATGAGAGATTCAGAGGGAGTTAGGGTCCATGGCCGAGTTCATTTAGAAGGAAATTCCTCGATGAATCTCCCTTTCAATTTTGGGAGTGTTTGATTGAGAATTAGGTGAGAAATCCTCGCTTGAATCTCAACGGTGAAGCTTCTATTCACATTAATGGTGGCAGGGATCTAACTGCAAAGATGACAAGAAACCTAGGAACGGACCTGTCTGCAAACAATTCAGAAGTTGAGGGGCTAATTGAGAGAGAGAGAGTTTGACTGGATTAAAATGCAAACTAGGTCAAGATAATCTCTGATTGGGCACAAATTTTGGTACAAACCTAATTTGGACACAAGGAATTTGATAATGAAGTCGGATTTTAGTTTTGACCAAGTTTGACTGGGAAATTTTTGTAGAAACCCAAATTAGGGTAACTTTCCGTCTGAGACTCTGTTCTAGATCAAAGTAGGTTCAGATGGTCAAATCAAGAGTAACAAACCTTATAAAATATTTTTATATGAATTTTGCAAGGTATATATTAATTTTATCTTGATCATAACCTCTGTTATTTAAGCGGGTCTGAATTTAGGGTTTCAGGAGTTGTGTTAGTTCTCAAAGTGCGTAAAAACCCGTTTCTGTCTGTGTGAACCCTCTTGTTAGTCTTTAATACTCATTAGACCTTAGATTAACTGCTGGAAAACCCCGTGATTACTCTGCATTCATGATATGCTGTTAAAACTGTAGAATTAACCATGATTTAATGTGATCCTCTCAGAATGGATATTTGGTGAGTTATGGCACTCAGGCGATTATGTAGGAACTTTTTGTAATTAATCCAGTCTAATTAAAGCTAGTTATGGCTCTTGATTATGTTATGATCACCCACCCCTTGGTAGGGGGTTGAAGGGACATTGTTAAGAAAGTAGAGTCCCAACTGTTCGCCCCTTCTGGAAGAAAACACGGACCCGTTTTTGACAACACCCCCACTAGCAAGTCAACTGCAGCCCATGGTAACACCTCTCCCTCCACCGGCCATTCTGGTCATGGACCTTTGGCAATCACGGAGAATGGCTAAAAGGGGGGGTTCGCCCTCCTTCGCTTGATCGCACCAAGGACGGGCGCCTCAACTAGGTGGCCACACTAACAGTGGCCATGTTGATGGTAGCACTGGACAACCTTGTCAGTTGACCACCAATACATGCTCACCGCCAAATCCTCTCGGTGCATTCCTAATCTCCTTAAAAATTAAAAATAACGCACGAGAGTAGGGCAACCTGGCGTGAATTCCTAAGGGTTGAGCCGAAGCAACCCAGGATGCCTAGACGAGGGGAAAAAAGGAAACCAAGTCCAAGCAATCTGGCAAAAGGCAAACCCAGCTGACCTGCTTGCGACCTCTAAATCATAGCCATATCTTATGAGCAGATATGCCGCCTGACAAGGTATGTATCCTATCAAATTATTAATTGCGGCGGCTATATCAGCATTTATTGGGGGTGTGATCGTGTTGTACTATCACCATTCTTTTAATGGATAGGGTCCTTTGGGTCAGGCTGAGCTTTTCCAAGTGCAGGTGGGTTGGATTCTCGGACCCGTCTATGCACAAGGTTTTTCTTGGATGTAGGTGGGTTGGATCCCTAAGCCCACCTGTATCCATGTCTTTCTGAATAAAATCGTTCTTTTCAGGCATTTCGCAGAGTTTTGGATTCAAGAATATCTTTTACCCTTCATCAAATACTAAAAGGGGTTGAACTGATCTGACCAATCTATGTAGTTTGATTTTTAAAACAATGCTTATATATTGACTCTCATCCATACTAGAGGATGATGCTTGTTCCGTTAATATAGTTGACTCTCGTTTCGTCCTATAACCATATTGGAGGATGACGTTTGTTCTGTTAATATAGTTGCCGGTTCATTTTATCTTATGGAGTAAGGAAGTATTAGTTTTTGCCAATTGGATCGTCCAGTTAGATGAGGAGAGTAGCAGGTTTACCCATTGGATGGTACAATGGAATAAAAAGGGAGTATAAACCAAGTAGGTGGTTCAATGGATGTGCAGATGGTTTTCTATTTCAAGAGTCAGGATCAAATCTTACTCTAGGAAAAGGATATATTACTAAAATAAATGGTAGCGTACAAGGCTCAAATGCATCCATACACACACAAACATTTCATGTAAAGTCATAAGGATTTTAGAAATCTTAACTATTTTGTTTTCCTTGAAAATCGATTTTACGTGTTTTTTTGGCTAGAAAAGTGAAAACGTTGTTTACATTAGTCAGTAGTGGTGGGTCTCTCTCTCTATTTTTCTTTTTACATGAAAAAAAAAGTAAAAAAGTAAATAAATATACGCTGCAACATATTTTGCAACACACAAAGTGAGAATAATGATTTCAGTTGATGTATTTTAATTTTCTACCTGTGGAAACTACTTTCCATAAATGAAAAATTACTTTCTAAGTGAAAAATTACTTTATATAGGTGAAAAATTACGTTTCAAATGAAAAATCATTTCCCATCAATAGAAATGCAAAATACAACGGTGTATTTTCATTTTCAATCAGTATATTTTGATTTTCAATCATTGTATTTTAATCTTAAATCAGTGTATTTTGATTTTTAACCGATTGAAAATTATTTCCAATCGATGTGTTTTGATCTGCTTAATCTTTACTGGTAGATTTTCTTTTTCAATCGATATATTTTCATTTTCAACCAATGGATTTTTGTTTTCAACCTATTTACTCTGATCATGCGTTGCAACACATGTTTCTGTACTCACAAAAAAAAAAAAAATCATTCATTCCAAATGCAGTTGGCACACTCAACATACAAAAGAAAAGCCAGAGTCATGTAACCACAAAGGGAGTTAGAAATAACCAATCAGTGGAAACCAACAAACCAAGCAAACTAAACACCCTTAGAAAAGTCGAAGGACAGAAGATTAGCCAGTGAGCTCCAGGGATAGTCTGGCATTCGACCTCCATCAAAGCAAGGAAGTTAACCTTAAGCTTGGGACCTTGTTCAAGAGCCTTGCAAGACTTCAACCAAAATTATGTAAGAGACAGGGTGGTTAGAGGAGAGAATAATGTTTGATTCAAAATAAAGAGAGGTAAAGGTTATAATTTTGTTTTTTCCATGCTAAATTTTAGACCAGAAAGAATGCTAAAAAAATTTATAAGGATTTACATGAATCAAGGTACTCCATTTTGCTTTGACAAAAATAACTACGTTATTTGCAAGTTGAATGTTGGTTACATCTCTATCCAAATCAATGCTGCTTACATATCTTGCTAGCCTTTACACATGATACTCCCAAACTTTAGTACATATACAAGAGGTCATCACCTCCAAATGAATCCAAATACCCATAAATCTAAGCACAGTGTACCAAATGGTCTCATTGGACTAGGTGCCAGCTTTGGTTGTGGCTTAGCTAGGAAAATAGATACTCTTATTCCATCATTCACATCACATCATTCCCATATATCAAATCAAGAGTAATGGGGACATTGTTATTATATCAAATCATGGTTTCTACCTTAATACATTGTTTCAAAATATTTTAGGATCCCTTTCTTTGATATCTATGCTCATAATAATGGAAAGCATTACTTCTTAACCATTGGTAACTTATTGATTCTCATTCCCTAGGTTATTGCATCCTAAATTATTTCTTCAAAATCTTATAGTAAGTAAACAATTGGGTTTGGGCTTCTATTTAGCCTCCTAGATTGTCCAAACCTGTCTTTCTTTGTATTTAACTATTAAGATGATTTGGGCACTGAAACAATAGATTTGGTCATTTAACACTTTGTCTTTAATCGCTAATCCTAGCACCAGGGTAGGCACCTAGACTATGCATTTGGTTGCCCAAACTTGACAATTTCTATAGTTGCCCAGCTGAGGTGTAGGTACTATCTCCTACACCCCGACGCTCTCGAGTATGTTCTAAGGTTTCTCCCCATATGTATCATGCCACTAAATGTTTCAGTACCTAAATTGAGGCCCATTTGATTATTCATACGGACACATGTCTTGATAATAATCATTAGAAGATTTTTACCTCATCGGTTGCCTGTCTTTTAGGCATGTTCCCATACTACCTAGAGACATTATATTGATCATCGACCAATACTCTTTGCCATCAAAATATCTTGATGCAAGGGACTTTATTACTCAACACTTGATGATAGGTGGAGTGAGGGTTTTATTGCCGCAATTGAATTTAGATTCTACATATTGTGGCCCTTTGAGAACCTTTTTGTGGAATGCTCTCAACATCTTCCATTAGTTATATAATGCTTGCACAATCGTTCGTTAGGTAGCAAGATTACAAGTGGTTCAGCCCTCAATAAGGAGGTTGTTCACAATGAATAGGATTAATATGCCAAATGTGACTACCATTGTAATTGAGTAGTCACTTAGAATGCATTCAAACGCATGCATGTACTATTACGATCATATGGTTTTAAGAAAATGATGTCACAACAAAATCTACATCTTTTTATGCATAATGACATAGCAAATGTCCCCGTCACATCCCTTTTGAAATGGACGGTGGATTTCGAGAAAGAGGGATGGAATTACTCCACCCCTTATGTGTGTGTGTGTACGTGGTCTTTTGAATATCATTGGTTGCACTTCCATTATTTATTCTAATATGTGAAGTCCCCCTTCTTGAATTGCTTGACTCTCGCAACCTTATCAATCTACCTTTGCAGTGGATGGTCTCGACAACCTTGATGCCCTTCAAGCCTCAGGAAGTGCATCCTCGAATGCACTTAGAAACCCAGATGAAGGGTAGAGACGAGATGTCTAGGTTTTTAAGAGATTGGGATATGTGCGAGTGGGAGTTTTATGTGATGGAGAGTGACGAGAGGGTTTATACCAAGCCTAGGGCTAATTACTTTATACCATATTTTTGTTTTGCCATAGTGAATGGCTTTATGTTGCCTTTCAATCCATTCTTGAAGGATTTTTTTACCTTTTATACCATAGCGCCATCCTAGCTTATGCCTACTTTCTAGGTGATGTTTTTGATTTTCTTTTACATCGGTTGACAATAGATGATAACTCCTAAGTTGAAACTATTTAGGGCTTTCTATGGGGTTTGACCTTCCCAAAACATTAAATATGGGATTTGGTTTAGGTCATACACCTTGTACCTTAAGTATTCAGGGTTTAGAATGGTCAATCTCCCTGACTGTCTGTGGCCTCTTTACGGGCATTATTTTGAAATCAAATATGCTGAACATGTCCCATTCTTCAATGAATAGCGACTTATTGGTTGTAAGGACCTTAATGCTTGAACTTTGGAACTCACTGACGAGGATCGAAGCCTTCTTGAGATGATTAGGCCCTTCGGGTGAATAAATAGGAAAGACCTCCAGTGTAAGGACATTAGGGAGGCTTTCTACTAGACCCTAGATGCCTATCTTGATCTATGTGAGCACCTACGCATCTTTTCTTTTTCAATTAGGAGGGGAAGTTAGGGTAAGAACATGTCATGACCCAAAATCTGAGTTTGATTCTATTTCTAAATTAAGCATGTCAAAGATGAATTCATCTACATTTTTCGAGCGCGAATTGGATCAACGTAACTTGAAAACAAGAAAACTTAGGGTTGCGATCATACTTTGTCGACTCTCAGGTAAAATTTGCTCAGAATTTGTTATATATGGTACTATTAGATTCTTCTCGTTGCAAGTTTTCCAAATGTTCTTATTTCACGGAAATCCAAGTTGCTAGTTCAAGATAACGAAAAACATGTTTAACATGGCCGTAAGCGAACACGAATCAAAGTGAAGGGCATTTTAGTCCAAATCCAAAATTTCTCTAACCTGATAATACCTAAGACTTATAAATAGGAAACTTGGGCTTGCGTCCCTCCATATCACCTTATTGTTTCTTATGAGAAGAGTTGGAAAGATAAGAAAGGAAAGGAGAAAGCTTATGCATGGGTGGTTGGCAGGGATTGATTGGAGGATGTACGACGATCAACAAGTCATCAAAAGGTTGCAGTTGGTTGGGAAGGCATTCCTCTTCTCCTGTTTACGTGCTTCATCAAGGGAAGGGAAGAAGAAGAAGAAGGGAGAAGGAGATGATGAGGACGGTGGTGGTGATTGATTAAGAGGAGGGAAGGAGAGCAGCAGCAACTAATGGTGGCTTGGTTGGTGATTGATGATGTGCCGACGTAGCCATGAGATGCGATGGCCAATGGTGGGTTCTCCACCTTTGGTTGGTCGTGTAAAGGAGAGGGTGGATGGGATAACATCCGACCAGCAAGGAGAGTCTGTTGAAGGAATGATGGCGTACGACAGATCGGTGATGGCTGTTGTGGCTATGGACGAATCGGCTAGCGTGATGGTGCATGGTTGACAACCATGGCAAGATCTCCATTTGCATGCATCTACACACATGAAGGAAAGAATGAAGGAGAGAGGGCCGGGGAAGTTGATAAAGAGAATGGGAGTAGGGGGGCTGACAGAAGGCTGTTGGTGGCCTTGTGGTGACTGGCGAGATTGCTGGAAGGCTTGGAATGGGCAGCAGACAAACAATAGGCATTGACAAGGGATGGATTCCTCCCCCTCGAAGAAGAGAAAGAAGGACAAAGATGGGTGTTTTTTTTCTCAAAAATAGTTATATTACAAAAATTATATGTTTTTTATATTGTGCTTTGATCTGTGTGAAGAACAAATCCTTTACTCACATCTGACGGCTGGTAATATTTTACTTCGATTTAGGCCATCCATGAACGGAACTTGGTGATCCAGGATCCAATCTTAAGGTTTTTGAACGTGTCGAACACATTCGTATAGCCAAATCAAATGAATTCCTCTTCGATTCTCAAGACACCAATTAGAGGGAATGTTCGTGCATAATCACACAAAAGAGAAGTTGTATGTGTGCTCACACACGTGTGACGGTTAATGCCTTAGAACTTGCGTGATGAGTAAGGATTTATAATGAAAAAGATTAAGTTAAAAATCCATCGTAGTGCGTAAAAATCCGCTATCAGATAAATTTACCAACACTCTGGTAAGTCCCAGGTCAAACATGGGGAGGCGAATGTTTGATTTAAAATCTATGTTTATTTTTATGAAGTAGAGTAGCAAGTAGAAATTAATCTACGCTAGCTATTCTACTTAGAGAATAAATAATAGAAGAGAGAGATAGAATAATACAAAGACAGAGAAAAATAGAGAGAGAGAATGGATTCATAACCATGGAATTATGTTGATTACATCTACTTGCAGAATTAAAACTACACTAGAAATTAGTAAAAAGATAGGAATGAGAAAAATCCTCCTCGGCGGTCGCTTGAAGGACAAGCCGCGTTGACAGCGTGCCTAGGGGAGAGTGGTGATGAGCTGGAAGAGGGAGGATGAAGCCATACGAATCAGGGGTGAGATAGGACGACGTCGCAGCGGAATTCGATTCCTGAATGATGGTGAGAAGACAACCATGGATGCTCTACGAAGGGGATGAAAAGATGGACAAAAATTAGTTTTTTACTGTAGAGGAGCATCCCGGGTTTGAGACTAACTGAAATGACCCGCTACCCTTTTGGGTTGTTTGAGATGTTTGGATTAGCCGTCAGATGTCTGTCCAGACGTCTGGATGGAGGGTCGGGCGTCTGAAAGTAAAAAGAACCGTACCTTCTTTCTTTTTCGCGTGTGAGTTGCACACGTATCCCTCTCTCTCCTCACCCTAAACCCTAACCCTTTACCTATTTAAACCCCCACCCCCACACCACTCCTTCCATCCCCACCGACCACCACCTTCCTCCTTCCCTCCAGCCGGCCGCTACCTTCCTCCCTTCCTTCCAGCACGGCGAGAGGAGAGGAAGAAGAGAGACAGGACGTGGAGGAGGAGAGGGGAGCGAGAGCATGGGAGGAGCTCAAGAGGAGGAGATCGGGAGGGAGCCGTGAGAACTCGGAGGAGCTCGTGCGGGAGGAGTCGAGGGTGCGGGTGAGGAGGAGGAGCTTGCAAGTAGGAGCCTTGGCCTCTTGCAGTGGCTGGAGGCACTGCTGCAGCTCCTGCGGGCGAGCTCATGAAGGAGACAACTCGCAGGAGAGTTCTGCGTACTGGATATTTTCTAGTATCAGACGTATGGAGTAGCAGAAGGACGTCCGGAGCTGAAGCCGGACGTCTGAAAGAATGCTTAGTGCCAAGGTACATGCTTCTGTGTAGTTTACGGCCATGCAGGCCTTACCGCAGGAGATATTGTCCAGCCATTTTGAGGTCTGCACATGCGTACGTAGGGGGCAGGGCATTGGAAAGACGCAGGGTGCACCCTTCGAGGTGCTTTTGGACATCTGGACATGTCGCTAAACATCTGACCGTACCTCTAAATGACCGGAAGGAGAGTTCGACATCTGGAACTCACCTCAGACGATCGCGGAAGGGTCCAGACGTCCAAGGTAGCAGCAGGAAACCCAGGGTGAGTTTTGACGTACTTTAAGACGTCTGGGACTAGACCCTGACGTCTAATTTTGGAAAGTATGAGTTTTTTTGGCCTGTTTAGGGCTCAAATGGAATCAGATTTCCGCAAACGAACTACTGTTGTCTTTCGCTTGAGTTTCTCTACGAGTTAGTATCATTTCTATACGGTTTGGACTCGTTTGATGCAGTTGGTTAATTGTATAAGTCTCCAACCTATCGAGTATGCGAGAGTTGTGGAGGTGACGGGATCTGCGATTCGAGCCCCATTCCTCTTGTGTTTACCGGTAGAGTGGTTTAAATTAATATTAAGATTTGAATAAATGAACTGTATGTTTAGAATAACTTAAATGAACCCTAGGGTAGAAACATATGAGTATGGTTTGAGCTATACTGTTTGTTTAAGATACATGTAGAACCCTACAATGAGAATGAACCTTAGGGCAAGAACAAGTGAGTATGATTGAGCTACACTGTTTACTTGAGATGTGTATACAACTTTAAATGCTAGCAAATGTATTGGTTATTTTAATGTGATGCCTTGAAATCACGAGCTGCCTGTTTTAAGAATGGAACTGGTAATGTAAATAGAGAAATCTGAAAGACTGGAATATGAAATGAAAGAAATATCAGTATGAACCCTACGGGGAATTAGGAGGAGAGATCCTGTAGATGTGAAGTGAGCTGGCCCTTGTGTACGCAGTACTAAGGAGAGCCACTGTTCCTTTTGTGTAGTGGGGTACTAACCGCTCGTTGGGTTGAGCCTCGGGGTCAAGCCTAGACACTCTACACCGACTCTATTTGGCCCTTGTGTCCGTGGTACCGAGGTGAGCTACTTAGTGTAGGGAGGGAGTTAGCCGCCCAAGGGGGCCCGAGGTTAAAACTAGCCACCTTATACCAACTCTTGTTAGGCCCACTGGGCAAATCAGGATAGTCAGATGAGGGTACGCGGACTGTGGAGGGGCAAGACCTCTGTTATGTTCTAAGGGGCGAGACCCCTATTCTGAGAGGGCAATGCCCTGTACTGTTCCATGCTGTACATTTAGGCGTACTCATTTGCAAAACCGACTGACCGTGTGCTAGTGCGGGATAGCTACCTGCTCGCTTATCACGCGTACTGTAGTCACCATTACGTCGCAACCTTGACCTCGGGGTGGTTGACTGGGTGTAGGACTACCACAGGGGACTCTCCTGCCAGGAGAGCACCACGTGTACCTCCTACATCATGGAAAAGACTACAATCATGATTGTTCTCGTGAGGAACAGGCCAGATCAAGGAATGATTTAAGTGAATAAAGGAACAACAAATTAGAAATACTTTGTTGAACTAACTAAAAATGGATAGTTACTTAATTGATTAATTAATAGCTTATCTTAATTACATGTAAATGGCTAAATTACCACTCTACTCAGCGTTCGCTGACTCCAAAAATTTTTTTAACCTTGTTCAGGTTAGGGAGTTAAGCTGCTAGCATCACCGACTGCAGAGGGAGTTGGGCCTAGTCAAGCCCAGCCTTAGCTGCATTTCTTACTATTTTCCTTAGCTTCTGTTGTAGTAGTGAGTATTTTTATTCTATGTAATATAGTTTCAGTTAATTTTTCGTTGTACTTTTCTCTGTCATAGTTGTGATGGCCTATAATATTGATAGATTTTTCGTTCTGTTTCTTTTACTGTCACTTGTTTTCTTTCTGCTTAGTTACATTGCGTGTGTGGATGTGAATTATTTCCTGCTTTTGGTTATTTCTCGTTGGACAACTAGGTCTTAGGATTTGTTGAGACGGGCCGGTCTTGGGTCTTGTAGGGATCTGGGATTGAGTCGTAACACTAACTCCTTAGAGCTTTGGAGAGGGGAGATTGAGAAAGGAAGGGATGAAGAATGAGGAGGGTATAAGGTCCTTTTTATAGGTGAGAAAGAAGGGCCATAAAAGTCATTTTCATAGCCTTTATAATTAATATGCGGCCTTTAGTGATGCATGTAAGCGTTACTAAAGTCGCATGTTGCTGGAGCACTGGCCAAGGAGAGCCCTTCGATCTCAAACGGACGGTTGCAATGCGGTGTCACTTGAGCATCAACCGTTGAGCTCAAACTGCGCTTGCATACGATGGCGTGTCATCATGGTTGGCGTGGATGCATCTTGACTGCTCAATCAAGATTGAGCGGTTGAATTTCACTCCCGTGTGCTCTGAGGAGCTCCTCCATTGTGAATTGAATGGGCGTCTGTGGTGTAAGAACAACGCACTTCATCGTTGCGCTACGCTCCTCGTTGCACCGTCAGATGATCATTTAAGGGTCGCACACGCACACGATCTCAATCGTTGGATGGGCATCCAAAGGTCGAGATTGCTCGCAATCGTGCCCTTTAGAAAATGTGAGGCGTGGGTGTGGGTTCACCTCAACCGTTGGATGAAGATCCACCGATTGAGGATCAATGGTGTAGATGAGGAGGGAGGAAGCGATGGCCCTTGGGTTGCTTTGGGCAGCCTGGATGGCGCCATGTAGCGCCATCTGGGCTGTCTATCTTTAAATGATTGTAGGTGGTTCATGGATGTCGGATTGAACCGATTTTGCATTATTGAGCTACGATCGTCAATCCGAATCCATCTGTGTGGTTGGATTTGTCATCTGAAGTTCAAATTTTCACCACCTTGCCTCTTGGCCTCTGATCTTCCTCGGACTGCATTTGATGCTACGGAGATTCGATCGGGGAGATCTTGGAGGCGTTGGACTCCGATTGCCGCCTTGATCAGATCCGTATGGTTGGATCTTTAATCTGATGCCTCGAAATGATGTCACCTTGTCCTTTGGCCACAATAAGAAACGAATTAATATACATTTTGTACACATTAATCTAAATGTATGAAGATGTATGTTATGTAATATTTATAATGCATAATGCTTTTATGATCCTAGGAACATGCATACATAGATATTTTAGGCCAGTTAGATGTGTACACATCCTTACACGAGATATAAGGTGACATGGGAAGCACTCGGGAGTCTCCGACTTGATTTTCTCGAAGCCCCTATGACCCCCCGGTAGTTTAAGGTAATTAAAGTAGCCCCTTTTACTCCTCGTATGATGTTAATTATGCGTGTTATCCATACATGGTCCCTGCTTAAATAGGCATTTATGGGGAGCATCTAGTTCCTTGCTAAGAGTTTCTCTTGATAATGGTGTTTATTTCTGATCAAGAATACTTATTTATACTTAACTAGTGTTAACACCAATTTATATTTACTTGAATTGATGTTAAGTTATTGTATTAACCCCCTATACGTCTATTTGATAGTAGTGTTAGAAATATAAAATATAAGGAATATCAAAGATACAAGTAATTTAAATACAAATATTAGACAAACTCATGATATAATGATCAAACTTAAGTTATCGGATGGGAGATTAAACATAAATGAAGAGTTAGTCTCTCTTGCAGGGAGTTAATCACCGAATAATCTAGGCCCGAGGATGCAACTCAAAAGTAAGCAAGTTCAGACCCTACCAAAACCCCGACCAAACCTCACACGTCACCACCATCCATCGGCGACACCGTATCCGACCACAGAGGTATCCAGATGGCCGCCGCAGTAGCGTCGAGGAGGAACGAAGCCATCGTCGCGGCCCTCTCGAAGCGCCTCTCCCTCGTCGATCCCGTCCGTACTCACCACATCACATCACATCCCCTTCGAAATCCTCCCACCAATTTCCCCCTTCCCTCTCTCACTACGCTCTCCTTCCCAACTGCAGGAGAAGATGCTCTCGTCCAGAGCAAACGTCCTCGAGGACGAGAAGGATCGCACCAACGGCATACTCATCCTCCTCACGGACGTCCTGCACTTGTCCCCGAGCGACGAGGTCAGGAAATGGGTGAAATTTGCGGAAGGCCTCCCCCAGGATTCCGAGGGTTACCTCAGAGTCCTGGACGAGGCGCTGGCGCCGAGAGCCGTCCTCGCCGGCGACGGCCTCAAGCCGTCCGAGGCCGATGTCGTCGTCTTCTCCTCCTTGCATGCTTTCGTGGCAAGTCGCATTCTTTGAACATAACGATACACATATCTATCTTCCGATGGGGTCAATCACCGACCGTGATCTCATGTTTTGGGTGAACAGAGCGGCCTGTCCGCGACAGATAGGAGGAAATACCCGAATGTCATGAGATGGATGGATTACATTCAGGTAACTTATGCCTTTCTTTCTTTTCAGTCCCTCTTGTTTTAATGCTTGTTAGGAGTGGCATGCGGCCAGCGCGTTGCCGCAGCAAGTGTGCTTACATGTTACGGATTCTTCTTCGTTGTGCCATCTTTGGGTCTTAAATGCTTAATGTTTCTTAGAAATCGAGACATAATGGTAACTATAGCGTAGGGAAGTGAGAGGTGCAGCGAGTATCTACTAACAATTTCGGAGTCGCAGAGCGTGTTGTTCTTGTGATGGGAAAGGGACTATGCTTTGTTGAGGTCATTTTCTCTGTATGGCAGAATTTCGAATTTGGGGAAAGCCTTATTCTTTTCCTTGCCAAGTCTCTGTCTTTTAGAGTGCGCTTTCGTTGAAAGTGGCTATGGATTTTGTCTTTGGACAGATGACAGGTGTCTGTTGGCGGGGGATTGGGGGGGTTGGGATGTCCGTCTTAATTTTTTTCCCGGGCTTCTTGGTTGAGGATTGGGAGGCTTCACTGGAGGAGTTTTGGGTGGTTGTTTTGCTTGTCTCTTAGTGGCTACATATTGGGTTTGAGTACAAAGTTGTCAGATGAATGGATGGAGTTGTTGAGGCTTCATGATTTATCATGTGGGGATGTTCGTAAAAGATCAAATGGAATCCTAACAGTGTGACAGGGAGAATTCCCCATAAATTTTTTTGAAAGAGAAAAAGGGTAGTTATCCGGGTGATAACTACCCAAATCATTTAATCAATCGTAAACTACAAAAGGGCTGTCACATTTCAAGTTTTTGTCCCGGAAATTAAAAAGAGAAGAAATAGAAGAAATCAAGTTCTCAGTATAAGGACGGTCTCCCTCGAGGATAACACCATTTCTTCCCAACCAGATGCCCCAAAGTATGGTCAGAACCTTTGCCCTTTCTTTTTTGGATCTGAACACATAAGGTCCTCGTTGCCGCCTCCCATTTCTGAAAGTAGACCAGAAGTTCTGCTTATTTGAGGAATCAATCCACTCAATGTTCAATCTTTTCCATATCTGTCGCGTGAAGTAGCAACCAAAAAATAAATGGTCAATGCCTTCTTGGTCATTGTTGCACAAGGAACAAGAAGCATCTGCCTCCACCACCCATTTGGATCTCCACATTCGAGTCATGATCCTTCCTCTTCTCATTAACTGAGCAAATATTTTGACTTTTAGCAGAGCGATAGTGGACCATATGAGTTTGCAACCTCTATTGAGATCAACGTTCGAGACCCCTGAGGTACTAGCCAACCTTCTGTAGGTTTCAGAAACCGTAAACGTACCAGTCTCCCAAAACCAAACATTTCTCTGATCATCTGGATGAAGTGTAGATAAAAGAGCTAGCAGATGTGAAAACTCCTGCAATCTCTGATAAAAAAAATTTCCTTAAAAGGTAGGAGCCCAGCCATCATTCCAACATGAACTGACAAGGGCATCCTTGTTTGCAGCCAATGCAAAAAGTCTTGGGAAGAGGCTCTTCAATGGACTGTTGTCTGTCCAATCATCATTTCAAAAAGAGATGCAGTCTTCTGAACCCAGCTTAGGAGTAAAGAAATGTTGAATCCTCAGGCAGATTGATAATAATCCCTTATAGAAACTAGAAGCACCTCTCACAACGACTGTTCTCAGTTCCCAATTCAAAATTCTGCCATAACAAGAATGAATAATATTATTGAGCAGGTCAGTGTCAGCCCCATTATCCTACATTCCCACTTGGAAAGAAGTGCCACAATCGTCTTCCTTAAGTCGCAGACCCCCAATCCCCCCTCTGTAATTGGTTTGCAGACCTCCTCCCATGCAGCCAATCTGGTCCCCCTTCCATTTGACCCATAGTTGGTTCAAAAGAAATCTCATATAAAACCAACGAGTCTTTTCTCAATCTTCTTAGTTAAAGGAAAACAAAGAGGAAGTAAGATGGGAGAGTGGATAGTACATATTTAAAAGGATCAACCACCCACCATGTGAAAGAATTCTGGATGCCCAACCAGCTAATTGCTTCTCCAATCTTTCCACTAATGGTGTCCAATCTGATAAAGAAAGATGGCTATTTGACAGAGGTAGACCCAAATAAGCCATAGGAAGGTGATCCCACCATTGTCTATAAGGCATTACTGCAATCCAGGGCCATGTTATCACCATCCCCATAAGAATAAAATTGGATTTGCCATAATTGATTTTTAGCTTGGAAGCTCTCCAAACAACTCAAGAAGAGATCTTAATCTTTAGCTTCTACATATGAACCCTCACTAGGAAAATTGTCACGAGCATATTGTAAAATAGGTACCATCAAGTGTGTTGCTGGTGCAAAACCTGTTGAAAGACCTGCATGACAAATATCATAGGTAGCCCTTGATAAAGCATCAATAACAATAATAAAGAGCATCAGTGCCAAAGGACATCCTTGCTTAACTCCCTGCTTAGGTTGTGTCCAGCCTCTGGTAGGATTGACATTAACAAGGATGGAAAAATATGAGGTTGTGACACATTTTCATCCAATCAATCCAAATGGTAGGGAAACCTCTCTTACTCAAAGATGCTCAAAGAAAGGACCATTGTAGCGAGTCATAAGCCTTGCTAAAGTCAGCCTTCCACATGAAATCCCTCTTATTAGTTCTTCGCCAAAAGGCCACTATTTCTAAAGCCATCTCAAAATCATCAAGTATGTGCCTGCCAGGGATGAAAGCAGCTTGGGTAGGGCTTATAAGTTATGGAAGTAGAGCTCAAATTCAATTGGCCAACACCTTGGCTACTATAAGGTAAATGGTGTTTGAAAGTGCTACAGGTCGAAAATCCTCCATTGCAACAACACCCTCCTTCCTAGGGAGGAGAAATGCAAAGAATATGTTCACCCCATTAAATCCCATGTTTGTTGAGGCAAAGTCATATAAAACAACCATAATGTCATCCTTCAATAGCATTCAAAATTCTTTGTAAAAGAGGATTAGGAACCCATTCGCTCCAGGAGAATCGTCCACGTTCAGTCCCCAAATCACCTTGTGAACCTCATCCTTTGTAAAATTCATCACAAGCCCCTCATTATCATCCTCAAAACCTGCCCATCTCCAATAACCCATCCATCTCTTGGAAGTAGTTATTCAAAGCATCATCGATCTCCCTCTGTCCTTCCATCGTCAAGCCATTGACCACTACCTTGTCAAGGTAATTCTGCTTTCGTCTATCATTAGCAAAAGGGTGAAAGTACCTCGTATTAGAATCCCCTTCTGTAAGCCAAATCTCTCTCGATTTCTGACGCCTGTCAATCTTAGCTTTCCTATCTTCATTTACCACAACCATGAATCGAGATCTCACTTCCAGCTCGTCAGGCATAATATCTCGCGTGTCTTCAATTCTATTAATTTTGGAGACTTTAGATAATGCCTTAGTCTTTCTCTTATTCCTTTGCTCTCATACTTCCTTCTTGTATCCCCCAAAAAACATCCGCAACTCCCAAAGCTTTGCCACCAACCTTGCATAGTCGATCCTGCTGATCTATAGCTCCATTTCTCCTCAACCATCTCCTTGAACCTTTCCTCAAA
The DNA here is from genome assembly GCA_037157565.1 of Thalassia testudinum. Classification (NCBI taxonomy): domain Eukaryota; kingdom Viridiplantae; phylum Streptophyta; class Magnoliopsida; order Alismatales; family Hydrocharitaceae; genus Thalassia; species Thalassia testudinum. The sequence continues at coordinate 4,016,722 of JAZHRO010000061.1, forward strand.
CAACTTGGAGTCCTCGAATTTAAAATAAGCTCCAATGTTCTTCTCCTTATTTGATCTCCACATTAAAGGTCTGTCATCCGAGAATGGTCTATCCATTGGGCTGACATTCGACAATGGAAACACCTTAGCACACTCCACAATGCAAATGACCCTTTCAATCTTGGATTTGATTTGGTGACCATCTACAAGATTGAATGGGTAGATCAACCAAGTCATAACAGGTGATGAAGCTCGCAAAAGCTTTGGAGCCAGCATCCCTTACATTCCTTTCCCCCGATCTATCCTCCAAGTGTAAAGTGACATCGAAATCCTTGAAAATCAACCATAGAACTCTTGGAAAAGTACTCGTTGTTTCAGATAGATCCTCTTAGAGTTGTGCTCATTCTATATTGATGTTCGGGACATAGACAACTAATATAAGAACGAGCAATCTGTCCCTACACTTGATCCCTTTTACTGAAATAATAAATCTTCCACTTGTTATATCTTCCATGGAGAAGAGATTGGTCTTCCAAGCTAAAATGATGCCCCCAGATCTTCCTATTGCATCAATTGCTTGGAAGTCATCAAACATCGATTCCCTAATCTCCCTCCAAATTGCTTGGTCGCAAGTCGAGAGGTTGGTTTCTTGAAGAGCAACAAAATCTGCATCCCACAATCTGATGTAATCCTTTAGGGAAGATCTACGATGCGAGTCATTTAGACGTTGCACATTCCATGAAAGGGCGGAGGTCATTAGACAATCGAAGCCTCTCCCCCTCCATTCCTACGAAAACCAATGGCCTTTTCCACCACAATCATCTCATCACTCAATAAACTAGATTGACCTTGATGATGTTTTTCACTGTCCATCGACAAATTTTACCCCTCGTTGCGGTCTTCTTTGATCTCCTTATGCCTTCTTGACCATTGCTTGCGATACCTCAATCTTTGAGTTGGAATCTAGATGGGCTTCCAATGGTGCAACGAGATCCGTCTTCCGCATACTGTGCTGTCGCCCAATTGATCCTCCAGAGCCAAGGTCGGTTTTGTCTTTGGCCCATCCCCAGTCAGAAGCTCATTCGAGCCCCAGTTCGCCTTCGCTCGAACACCTTTGGCCATACTGGATGCATCGTCCTTGTGTAGTGTTGTAGCCATCTCCACTTGCTGTCATTGATGGGCATCATCCTTGGTTGAGTCCTTCAACATTGGTTCCAATGCCACCACCTTTTTCTTCGACATTGGATCCCCCTGTAAAAGGCACACATGGTTGACGTAGCTACCAACCCCATGTTCTGCATTTGAAGACCCCAAATTAGGAAGGGTTCCCAAATCTTCGCCTTAAGATATCGTGAACTTTGCCTCAACACTAGGATGACTAGATCCCTTGGACCGGCTCCTTTGCTGATTTTTGCAGCGACATTCTTGGGTTTCCAAAACTAGAGCATTTTTGTTTGTCATGGTGGTGCCGATGTCAAAGCTTTGCCCGTCACCACTTGAGAGAAGGTGAGTCAGCTAGAGGTAGACCTCACGATCTCCAAGGTCACGACCCAAGCATACCCCCTCCCTGTAGGATCACCTTCTTTGGAATCTGGCACCCAACCACTAGCTCAACCTTAATGTTAACAAAGGAGAGGTCACCCTCGTGGATGTTGAGGTTGACACATGACCTCAACCTTACGAAGGATGAGCAAATCGCCTTGACGGCCTCTATCATCCTCAAATGTAGAGGAATCTTGCAAATAAAGAGCAGTTCCTTTTCTAGAGGCCTCTCATCCTGATATCCATTGTGTGGCATCAACAACCTCCATTGGATAATAGCATTGCTAACCCTCATCTCCTTAAAACAAAGTCCCTCTTGATTAGATGGTGAGAGACCAAAGAGGAGGATGCGTTTAGGAGTGAAAGTAGCAATTTTGAAGTCCTTTATCATGCTCCTCTTGCAAAGCACCTCCCTCAGCACTAACACCTTCGGGCCTCCAAGCAGAATTTCTCCCACCAATGTAGCATCCAAAGTAGATTTTAGAGAGGCTAAAGAAGACGACCAAGGCACCCCCACCTTCATCTAAGGGGTAGATGAAGGTGGTGGTGACAAAGGGCCACCTCGCAGAGCTTTCAGGGGATAGGAAGCCCGACGACGCTCCACTCCCCAACATCGAAGACAGACGATTAGGTCACAACATTTCCTCGCGAATTGGCACTTCCCACGACATGTGTAGTAGATGAGATCACGATCTCCAAAACCACTCCCTTGCATGACCTTACCCTTTCTTGTGGTGCACGTCCATCCTTCATCACTCCGCAACCCTCCATCGATCTTTGAGGTACAATCACCCTCTCCGTCTCTCTCCCTTGTGTTGACTCTCATCATCTGAATTTCCCATGTGTTCTTTAAAGATTGTTTAAAGTTGAACGAAACAAATGCATTTGTTGCTGCAACTTGGTCAGATGAGGCTTTTATGCATTATTATAGGCTCTGGTGGGCTTCAAGGTTCTCTTGAAGTTGAGATTTTTTGCTTGGGAGCTGAGGGACTAGTTGGTGACAAAAATTTGTATGGATTCAATTGATTGTACTCTTCTAGTAAAGAAAGATGCTTCTCCTCCTAATAAGGCGTAACCTAAGAGAGTTCATTGTTGAGACCCTCAAGTGTTGGATTGAAATGGTACTTGCAAAGTTGGTACTCAAAAAGACCTTTTCTTACTTTCAAACTAGCAGTAGGTTTCCATTGTGAGAGTGGGCATGTCTCAGGGGTACTTGGTATGTCAATTGTTTGCTCTTTTTTTTTGGCCATGAAGATGTAGATCTAAATCATCTATGTTTCACTTGTGCTATGTTGTGAAAGGTGTTGGAGTTCCATATTGATTAGATAGATAATGCGTCTTTTATGATTTTCTGGGATTCTTTTGAGGGGCGTACTTTAAGTTGTACCTATTAAATTAAGAAGAGAGCCATGCCTTTAGGTGTTTGTGGGCTAATTGGTTAGAGCGTAAATATGCTATTTTACTATCATCCTAGGTTGCATCCAAGGTTAACGGGAATTTTCTCGTAAAACTTTGATGGACTGATGTAGGCAATGTCGGGCATCTATGGCCCATGTGATGGGGACGCCAGGGTAGTGATGTGGGATGAATTGAAGCAGGCACTAGACATGGTGGATGGTTAACCCTGGCTAATGGGTGGAGATTCCAATGTGACCCTCTCAGCGGAAGATAGATCAGATGGCAGATTGGATGCCACTTCAAATGATTTCCATTAAGTGGTTGATGATCTTGAGCTCTTGGACCTACCTGGGGTAGTGTTTACTTGGAGGAATGGATCTTGCCTGACCTTGAGGATTGATCAATTTTTCTATAACGTTACCTTGGCTGAGGCTTTTCAGGGAGCAGTTGTTTCGACCATGGTGAGGCCATTCTCCAATTACACCCCACTTCTTTAGGATAGTGACAGGGGTGCATCCTACTCTTCATACTTTAAATTCCAGAAGTTGTGGCTTTTAAAACCTGGATTTTGAGATTTCGTTCAAGACAAGTAGAATGAAGTCCTTTGTTCAACATATGATATGCGCACCTTGGCAAGCAAGATCATAGCCATTAGATTAGCTTTCATCGACTGTAAGGAGGTGTAGGTCAAACATGCTTGAGGTAGGAAATTTGCTTTGGAGGCGATCATTGAGATTGACAAGAAGAATGACTGCGACCCATTGGATTATGTGGATCATCAAGAAAGGAGCACGTTGTAGGCCAAGGTTAGAGAGGAGGATTACAAGAGAGAAATGGATTGGAGACAAAAATTTAGACAACATTGGCTCAGGGAAGGTGACTTCAACACGTGCTTCTTCTACATGTCAGCGAGTGCTAGGAAGTGGACCAATCTGATCACTTTGTTGCGTGTTGGTGATGAGGTCTTTGACCAAAGTCAATGGATTTATGATGTAGTGAGGAGTCATTTTCAAGAGTTCACCAAGAGGAGGCTTATGAGCACGTGGAGATTGGGCACTTCAAATATGACTGTTCTAAATGATTAGGCGAGGTTTGACTTGGCTCGGGATGTTATCGAGGAGGAGGTGTTGTTTGCTTTACATGGGCTCAAGGCTGAAGGGTCTCTTGGATCCAATGGGCTTTGGTTGCTATTCTATAAGGAGTTTTAGAGCATTGTTGGTAGGGACATTATGGCTATGATCGAGGAGCTTATGGGAGGCAACTGTTGGTTTGAGTAGTTGAACAGATTTTTCTTTTTTTTGCTCCTGAAGAAGTCTAGTGCGGAGATGATTGATGATTATCGACCTATTGCCTTGTCAAATGCGATATACCTGATTATCGCAAAGGTGTTTGTGAATAGGTTAAGATTAATTCTGCTGCAGTTCATATCACCGGTTTAGTCAACTTTCATCCGTGGTCGATCATTGTGTGACTCATTTGTCTTGGCAGAAGAGATGGTGGTAGCATGGAGAAGGTTTGGGATTCACGCATTTATGTGGAAGGTGGATTTCTTCTAGGTGTATGAGTCCATCACGTGGGCATACCTTTGGGAAATTTTGAGGAAAGGCTTATCGGAGGATTGAGTTTGGATTGTAGAGAGATGCATCACTACGACATCTTTCTTGGTGTTAGTGAATGGTAGGCCTTGTGGAGCTTGGACCCAACTGCAAAGGGGAGTTAGGTAGGGCACAGGGGTGCTTTCTGGTGCTGTTACTTTTCAACATTGCTCTCGACACTCAGGCTTGTTTGGCTTTCAAGGCATGTAGAGCTATTATGTTCTTGAGCTTCACTTTGCAGATTTATGGGTTGTTACTTCGATGCGGTACTATGCGGATGACATAGTTTTCTTTATATGGGGAGGAACTACTTAGGGTGAGCATACAGCGTCTATGTTTAAGATTTTTAGCAAAATTTCAAGCCCGCATATCAATGGTAGGTAGGAAGTTAGTTTTTATTCCCTTTAATTTGGAAGGGGATGTGGAGGAGGTTATTTCTTCCTCCTTGCATACTCTGGTGGTCAAGTTACCCATTATCTACCTGGGCCTCCCCTTAAAGGGCAGAAGGTTGGTGGTTGCAAATTGGAGGCTTGTGGAGGAGAGACTAAGTAAAAGGTTGAATGGATGGAGTAGGAAATTACTATCCAGGGGAGGTAGACTTGTCTTGGTCAGCTGCTATCCTAGTTTTCTTTCTTTGTTTAGATTGTTGAAGATACTTTCCAAGTTGGAGGTCGACCGTAAAAGATTTTTTTGGAAGGGCTTGTTTCACGAGGGACGTTTTCTCCAATTGGTGCCCTGGAAGGCGATCTGCAAATCTAAGGCAAGGGGAGGGTTGGGTGTTAGATCCTTGGAGGAATTCAATATGTCATTGCATATGAAGTGGGTGCTTAGGTTCCTCAGTGGGCAGGATGGGTTGGTGGGGAAGATGTTGAGGAACTCTTATGACCCTCTTTTGACGTGGCATATGGGCATTCCATTGTAGCTTGGCCATCTGCTTTCTGGAGTTTGGTCTCCCTAGTCATCCAATATAGAATTGGTTCATCCTTCTTTGAATCGGAGTTGAGTATGGCTGAGTCTTTCCGTTTTTGTAAAGGTGACTGGACTAGGATGGGTGCTTTCTCGATTGTCTATCTGTTACTGTTTGACTTGGTGGCTAATAAAAATGTGATGGTTTCTGAGGTTTGGGACAACAACTCCTCTTTATGGTCTCCCATCTTGTAACCAGGTCTTTTGGAGGCAATGTTGGATGCGTTGTGGGGCTTGTTGGGTGTGCTTAATGAGATTAAGCCCGATCTTGCATCTCCAGGCAGATTTAGGTGGAGGGATGAGAGATTTTCAATCGCAAGGGCGTACAAGAAATTATTCATGAAGGGGCTCAACCTTGAGCTTAGGACTTCCGAAGAATTGCAAACATGGACACAATCAGATGGGTGAAAAGGTCATTGCTATTTTGTGGTCCATTTGGTTGCACTGCAACGCTATCACCTTCATAAGGGAGCGGGCTTGGGTGGAGAATGCTGTAAGGGAGTCGGGTTTTATCTCTAGTTTATGGCTTGAAATTTTGTAAGTGCATTCCTTTTATAGTAATATAATTCTTTGGGTGGTTACCGATCTTTGGTAATCTTCCTTTTTCCTTCGAAAAGAAATTCTTCGCATCCCTACGTTGGGATTATTTTGGAAAGAGTGAAGTCATGTGTGCTTAGTTGGGATAACATTAACGTTCTTCGCATTACATGCTTAATATTTTAAAAGTCATCCTTCTCTTTTGATTTTTTTTTTTGGTTTGAGAAGTAGAAAAGGAAGGCTTGTTGAGATTAGTAGCGTTTGCATTTTAGTCATGAATAAAAGGGGTTACAACATGTTTAAAATTAAAATAAAGCATGGCCTACTCAACAACGCTCTTTCCTTCCTCTTCGAAAAAAACCTCTTTCCTTTAAAGAGTACATTTTGAATGTAAGCTTGCGCACCATCAAATATCACCCCATTCCCCTTGAACCAAATGGCCCACAAAACCATTAAGGATACCACTCGCTTCTTTAATTTATATTGTGTCATATCATTTACAATTTGCCTCCTTCTAAAAGAATCCCAAAAACCTCCAAAAAATGAGGTTTCTACTACCTACCCACGTAGAATACGCATATAAGCCCAAATAGTACTAGCAAAGTGGCAAATATTGAAGGGATGGTCCAAATCTTTTGCACCATCCTTGCACAACGAATAAGAAGTCTTTAATTGCAAGTCCTATCTTTGATGCCTTACTTTAGTAATAATCCTTTGTTGCCATAACTACACTCGAAGAATTTTTTTTGAAAAGGCGAAAGGTGATTATTCAAAAGATAATCACCCATGATGATTCATTCCACCATAGAAACAATTACATCATGAGTTACAAGATGAATCTCCAGGCCTCAACTTGGGAGGAGATAGCGGAAACAAAGTTCTTTACATAAGGCCTCTCCCCCCCCGTAGAGAGAATGAGAGAGAGCGAGAGTGTGAGAGGGCGAGAGCGAGAGGGAGTGGGGGAAGATGCGAGGGAGGGAGGGTGATTGGAGAGCCGAGGCTGGACGCTAGTCGGAGGGCAGCCGAGGCGGAGGGGAGCGACGCTGAAGGTGGTGTGCTTCAGATGCAGGGGGCAGGGGCATCTGGCGCGGGATTGTCGAGATCCCGTGCAGTGCTTCCGATGTGGGAAGCTAGGTCACCAGAAGGCCAACTGCACGGAGGAGAGGAGCACAGTCGCGGGAGTGGGGGAGGTGAAACTCCCACTACCGTCGAAGGGGGCACCTTTGGTCGAAGTCGAGGTCTTGTGGTCGGAGGACTCTTGGAGACTCGAGAGGGCTCTCGCTTCGGCCCTGATCGCGGTGGTGGAGGGTCGGGTCGGCTTTCGGGAGCTGGAGGTCGAGATTGTTAAGATCCTCGGAGGCGAGCATGTGAGGCTGCAGGTGGTGGGTGAAGGAAAATACCTGCTGTTGGGGGTGTCAGGGAAGGCGACGGAGAAGCTGCTCTTTAGCGAGACTCGATGTGCGGGAGGTGTGGTTCGATGGCGATGTGTGGTGCGATCAGATGATGCGAGGAGGGAGTGCTTGCCGCGAAAGGTTGAGATCGCAATGGGCTTGGTGGGAATCCCGCTGTTCCTTCGGACCTGACAGGTGGTTGAGGCAATCGTCGCTTCGTTCGCGCGACTGCGGAGGTGTAGAGGCCTCGGCCTTGGCAACGAGAACCTCAGCGCGGTTTGGGCCGAGGTGGAGATGCGGCCTGGCAAGGAGGTGCAAGAGGTCACACTTCGACTGGGAAGTGCGTTGTGGGTGATACTCATCCAGCTGACGGAGGATGGGCGGAAGTCGTACGCGGAGGAGTTGGCTTGCCCGACCAGTGGCGATGTGGCGAGGATGTGGGTTCCGGCGAGCGGGATCGGTGGGGGACCAAGGGGTGTTGGGAAGGGCGTCTCCTCGTGGGTCGAGTCGGCTGCTTTGCAGGCTACACCACTCGAGGTGCACCTCTCGAGGTTTGCAGTGGTGTGGGTTGGCTAGGGTCTCGAGGAACAGGTAGAGGTGCCCAAGACGTTGGTTGGTGAATTTGAGGGATTGCGGCGGGAGGAGATCGCGTCGGTCGCAGGTGCCACATTGATGGCCTTGGGGGAAGGAGCGAGAAGAGGCAGCGACGCAGTTAAACCTCCGTGGCTTGTGGGGGAGAGCTTGAGGTGGCGTGGAGTTATTTTTAAGGTAGGCACAGAGTCGGACATGGGTTCGGATCCGCGCCCGGACTCGATACTGATTCGTGACTCGATTTTAAGCAACCTGCGGAGGGTCTTGAGGAAAGTCGGGCGCAGCATCTCGAGCCCGGGAGAGCAGGGGGAGCAGTTGGAGAGCGATCAGGTGCGGAGGTCGACCATCGGAGGGAGAGAGGGAGCCAGGGGCCCGACCAAGCTTCTACACCGGAGGCTCGAGAGACTGTGGGCGGCGGCTTGGGGACCCCCTAAGGCAAGGGGGGAACCAGAGGAGGAACCGACGTTGACGAAGAACATGCCAGGGGCCAGTGGCGAGGGCAGGAGGTCGGGTCTCGACTGTCCAGCTTAGGCGCATCCCTCATCGGACAACAAAGGAGGTTCGGGATCAGGGGAACCTTGCCGGAAAGGGGAGAGTGTCGAGATAGAAGACCCGATGCCGGAAGACCCGCTGTCTGGTGGCGGGGGGCAGGAGACCTAGAAGTGCGAGCCTGAAGGAGCCAGCGCCACTCCTGGTGTGGGTGATATGCGGCAGACTCCGGAGGCGGTGGAGGTCCCCCCTGAGTTGGGGGGGCATGACAGGGAGGGTTTAGTGGGGAGGACTGAGGGAAGGGGTCCGCCGGTGATGGGGGAGAAGGTGGGGGACGGTGTAAGCAGCGAAGTAGGGAGGAAGGGAGAATGTGATGGGGCAGGGAGTAGGGGTGGGGAGACTGGCTATTTGGTGGGAGGGTGGGCTGACGCCTTTGAAGGAGGGGAGCTGGAGCTGGTGGCGGAGGGGGTTGGATTTGATCGGGTGCGAGGAGGCGGTGCTATTGTGACCTTATGGTGAAGGTCCTCACATGGAACGTGGGGGGGCTCTGAGACCCCATCCGCACGTTGAGGGCATACCTTGCTAGATGGAAATCCGATGTGGCATTTCTGCAGGAAACAAAGCTACAAGAGTGTGACCAAAGAAGATAGGGGGAGATTGGGGGAAACGCGATGCGAGGCTTTATGGCGCTGGATGCGATACGGAAATATGATGGGGTGATTATCGGTTGGAAGGAGGACCTGTTCTTGGTAGTGGGCTCGAAGGTGGGGGTGGGTCTGGTCACGGTGCAGCTGAGGAGGAGAAGCGACGGGCTCGTGTTAACATTCTCCTCGGTGTATGGGCCTTTGAATGAGGTGGGGAGGAACGCCTTGTGGGAAGGTCTTCGCCAGGCGGTGAGGAGGTTTCAGGGAAGCCCGTGGCTCATTGGTGGGGACTTCAACGTCACGCTAATGGTGGAAGACAGGCCGGGAGGCCGGGGAGGCAGAGACCGGGGCTCGGAAGAACTTGTTGGCCTCATGGCGGAGCATGGATGGTAGGACTACCCCCCACTTCCTGTGCCTTCACGTGGAGAGATTCCGGGGGCCGGATGTCGAGGCTGGATCGCTTTTTTCGCTCGGTGGAGCTGGCCAAGGTGTTTCCAATGGCCGGAGCCTGTGTTATGGAGAGACCTTTCTTAGATCGCACCCCGTTGATGTGGGAGTTTGGGGAGGGAATCCGTTGCAGCGTATACTTCAAGTTTGAGAGGGCATGGCTACTTGAAGAAGGATTCAGAAGCATGGTGGAAAACAAATGGAAGAACATGCATCCGAACGGATCGGCGGTAGCGAAGCTAGAGGCAAAGCTCCTTGAATTGAAGTCGTTCCTAAAGGAGTACAGGAAACAACTGAAAGAGAAGCGGACCAGATTGCGGGATGAGGTGCTCGTGAAAATCTAGAGTTTAGATGCAGTGGAGGATCTGGGACTGATAATGGGCTCAGAGAGGCAGGATAGAGCAGACTACATGAAAATCATCCAGAGGAGGATAGGAAAGCCGAAGTGGAGTGGAGAACCAGATCCAGGCAGAAGTGGGTCAAGGAGGGGGACTCAAACACTAGGTTCTTTCACTTGATGGCCTCGGACAGGCGTAGAAGAAACTGGATTGAGAAACAACAGGTGGAAGGGACGGAGTTCTCAGGTAGGGAGTCTGTGGGGAGGGTGGTGGCAGGGTACTTTAGGGAGTTTACGGGGCAAAGGAGAGGAGGGAGATGGTGATGGAGGGGGTTGGGGGTTCCAACCATCGGAGCTGAGGAAGCGAAGCGGCTAACGGTACCTTTCAAAGAGGAGGAAGCTCGAGATGCAGTCGGGGGGCTGAATGTCGAGGGGTGTCAGGAACTGGACGACTTCTTGGTGCTCTTTTTCAAAGAATTCTGGTTGTTGAAAGAAGAAATCTTGCAGGTCTTGGCAGAATTCAGAGAAGGGAACAGGGGCTTCAATAGATTGAACAAGTTTTACATGTTCCTCCTGCCAAAGAGAGATGAGGCGGAGACGGTTGAGGACTATAGGCCGATAGCGCTGTCAAATGCGGCATATCTGATCATTCCGAAGATCTTGGCAAATAGGCTCATAAGGGTGATTGGCAAGGTGGTTCGGAGGTACAATGTGCCTTCATACTAGGGAGACACATCCTGGACGGTTACGTGGTGGCAACAGAGATCCTGGCACACTGGAGGAACGGAAGAAAGGCCTTTCTGTGGAAGGTGGATTTCGCGAAGGCCTATGACTCGATAGAGTGGTCCCTGTGGACAGCTCTGGCTAAGAGGGGCTCTCCACAAATATGGATCAGATGGATGAAACAGTGTGTCACCACTTCATCCTTTTCGGTTCTTATTAACGGGAACACGACAGGAGGTCGAATACAACAGAGGAGGGGCGTAAGACAGGGCTATCCCCTAGCACCGTTGCTCTTTGTGCTTGCGGCAGACGCATTGGCCAGGGCGACCGATAGAGCACGTGTGGAAGGAGTGCTGCAGGATGTTAGGACTTGAATAGGTTGTGTTAATATGGTAAAATTATCGTTGAAGTGAGTATAATGGTTAACCTAAATCGAGTCTAACCATCTTTCACAATTTTTTTTTTACCTGGCTTACTTAATTTTATCTCGGCCACTTTTAGGCCTAGGGTCGATCTCAGGGAGGCGGGGATTAAAGGTGAAGAAGTTTCTACGCCTTACCTAAAATGTATCTCTTCCATGCATTTATTATGTTTTTGATTTTTTTCTATTTAAGATTTTTTTGCTGATAATTGTCCTTGAGGTACACCCTTAAAATCAGGTCCTTGGCTTCGAGCCAAATTGTTCTTGGCTTTGAGCCAACTTAGGGTTTCCCAAAAAAACTGGTCTTGCTATTCGCGAGACCGAGTACCTGTAAGACAAGGATTATCTTTTTCTCTTTTACTCTTTTTTTTAATCTTTTTTAATAGCAGGAAACTGAAGAGAAATAAAAATCAGGTAGGTTGCTTGTAGAGAAATAAATATAGTCTATATTTATATTATATATAGGGGTGGGGGTGGAAGTGGAAATGGCGTGTAGTATAGTGTCGAGTTGGTCAACGTCTAGAAAGACGCAACCAACAAGACGAAGTGCCGCGTAGAGTGTAGGATGGATGTGTGGGAGTGTGTGCTGAGGCACTTTCTTTACGCGGGTATCGGGGAATATCGACAACTGGTGCAGATATTCTCGCGATATAACGCGTGGTGGAGTGACTAGTGCATATGGATACAAATAGGTGATATGTATGTAAATATATATATATATGTATATATATGTGTGTATATATATATATAGATATGGTTGTAACTATATAGGTGTATATGTAGTTATGTATATATATATATTTATTTATAACTAGATATATATGTATGTATATTTAACTATATATATATATATATATACACGTGAGTGTGTACAAGTGTGGTGTGTGTATGAGTGAGCGAGTGCACGCTGGAGGGTGGCTGTGAGAGGGAGCGGGCGAGTTAAGACATCTGGTGGGGGGCAGGCGTCGTTTGATCTCGCAAGGGCACATATGCGGGCGCGAGCGCAGAGGGAATGCGCGCGCTGTTGTCACGCACAGGCGGGTGCGGGAGTGTGAGAGAGGGGGCAACGCAGCGCACTGCGTTGCGGGCGGGAGTGGACGCAGGCGCGGGAGCAGACTGGCTGGAGGCAGTCGCGAGGAGAGAGAGCGCGCAGTGACTGGATAAGTGGGAAACAATCCGGTCACTGCACTGTAGCTACAGTGTCGCGCTGAGAGGCGTGAACAGTAGCTACAGTACCGCGCGGGATGGACAACTGGTTGCGGCCAGTTTTGCGTGCGCGGGCGCGCTGGAAGGCGCCTGCGCGCACGGAGAGAGCTTGCGGACGTCGCAGGCGTGCGCGCGGTGGCCTGTGCGGCTGCTGGAGCTTCAGACCTTGGAACTCCTGACAATGGCGGCGAGGGTGTTGAGCGGTGAAACCAGAGGGTGAAACCACCACGCCCACCTGCTCACGAAGGAGCTGGGCGGTGGTGGAACTCACAATGGTGGTCGTGGGACCACTGTGAGCTTGCTCCTGCCCGTAGTGTGTCTCTTCAGTGCGAAGAGAGACTGCGTATGGAGAGGGAAAGGGGAGGATGATGGCCTGGAGGGTGTTTGTGGTGGTGTGTGTCCCAGGCTCTAGGCGCAAGGGAGAGGGCATGGCTTTTTAAAGGAGCCTGCCAAGCCATGTTGCGGGCAGAGCATGCTAGTGGCAGAGGAATGACGCGAAGAAATGAAAGCCCCATGCCCTGAGCCGCGCGAGGGAGACGATTTCAAATTCAAAATAAAAAAAGAAAATGGTGAATTTGCAATGCAACCCTTGATGAAGACGTTAATAACATAGCCAATTATTCGCATTATCCTTCCCTCTCAAATAAATGCATGCATGTGTCAATTTTACAAATACAACTATAGCTACCTAATATGCAATGGCAGTGCTAGGAAATAACATAAGATGACATATTTGTTGGTGTATTTTTGCTGTGCAATCATACCCTCATGCCTATCTTTTGATAGTCTCTAGCAAAACATTTTGTATTGTGTTTAGAAATGATCTTAAGCTGAAGATTTTCTTCTGAGGCGACATGAGTGTGTTTATTTGTTAGATATTGTGAGAATCAATTGCAGAGAAGATTACCGGTACTTTAAGTTTGGTGTGACATAGACCATCTCTCGACTAACCTGGACTCTTGATATTTAAACTTTAAGTACGATTTCTAGGACTCAGGAGGTTTTTGTCGTACTCGAGAGCTCAAGAGATTATGGCTTATGCATAATGAAGGATCAAGATTGACCAGATGAACATTAAGACTCAAGCCTAGGGTTTCACGAATCTTTAAGTGCAGGTTGATCTCAGTTTCAGTTCATGTTTTCGGATTGACCCTTAAAAAGATGACAGAAAACTCAACCCTCATTTTTTTTTTCTTTTGTGGCTCAAGGAATATATGGTAGAAACAAGGTATTTGTAACTTTGCCCTGAAACATTTTGAGGGAGAAGAATTTACAGGTATTTGCGAGATATACTGACTTATTTGCACAGATTTTTTTTTTTTGAAACAAGTGTCACTATATCTCTTACAACTTTATTTAGAGCACACTTTTCTTTTGGTAAGAGGGTTCCTTTTTGGTGGAAAGAGTTTCTCCTAGACACAAGACTAAAGCCTGGGATAAAAAGTTTACTGCACGCACAGGTAAGGACTCCACCTTCCCTAATGAATACTAGGGTTGGATCTTATGTTTACCTGATCTTTGCTGATGTGTAGTGTGAATCAAGATTACCTAGGCTCTCGAGTAGAAGCAAACCAACAGATCTTGTACTGATGTCTCAGGTATAGGAATATGTCCTTAGTTAGGAGAGATTCCGATCTATCTTGTCAATGCTCAAGTGAATTAAGCCGAGTCTGAGCGAATCAAGCATCTGTGGCCTGGAAAGTCTTCAAAATAGTGGTTGAATATCCATAAACACTTATTGTATTTTTGTTTCAGCCTTCAGATCATTACTAAAGACCCTTTTTTTTATGTACATATTTATAGATGGATGGAAGCTGCATGATATCATATAATACCCAAGTCTTATAGATGCCTATCCAACCCCCCATGCCAAATAATGCTATGTCCTCATATGCATGCAGGGTAGGGTAGAGGAAGGTCCAAAGATCGGGGAGCGAGAGCTGAGGTGTAGGGTATATAGCAGGGTGGTAGGGTGGGTGGATGGTGGGTGGTGAAGTGAAAAGGTGCGAAGTAAAGTGTATGTGACAGTGGAGGAGTGCTGCTGGGGTGCCTCCCAACGAGCGCTGAATTTAACGTCCCCAGCTGGACTTAGAATGAGGCACGACATTAATTACCCTCTAGTAGGGCAATAGTTTCTCCAACGGGGGCAGGCTCATGAGTAAGATAAGGTTTTAAATGCTATCCATTGACTGTAAATTTATGTCCAGATTTGGGATCTTCATTTTCAACGGTCCTGTTGGGAAATGGTCTCGAGACCAAGAAGGGACCAGTCCATTTGGACTTCAATTTCCCTAGAAAGAATTTGAGCCGGGCATTGTAAAGCCAAATTTGTTGAGATGGCTCAAATTCCTTCCGCCGAATACGGCTGTCGTGAAAAGCCTTAGTGCGTTGTGTGAAAGTTAAGACAGAATCATGGGCTTCACGACGGAGCTCTTCCAGCTCTTGGAGTTGGAGTTTCCTTTCTCGACCGCACAGGTCTGGGTCGAAGTTACATTGGCGAATCGCCCAATAAGCGCGGTGCTCCAGCTCCACGGGTAAATGACAAGGCTTCCCGTAAACGATTCTATAAGGAGACATACCTAGGGGAGCCTTGAAGGCGGTCCGATACGCCCAAAGTATGTCAATCAGCTTGTTGGACCAATGCTTACAGTCAGGCCGTATCGTTTTCTGGATAATTTGCTTGATTTGCCGGTTCGACACCTCAGCCTGGCCGTTCGTTTGAGGATGATACGGAGATGCGATACGATGGTGGACTCCATATTTCCTCAGAAGTGCCCGAAAAGAAGCATGGGTAAAGTGGCTTTCTCCATCCGAGATAATGGCTCTAGGGATCTCAAAGCGTGTAAAAATGTGATCTTTGACAAATCGAGTGGATATGATATGGTCAGCATGGCGCGTGGGAATAGCCTTGATCCATTTCGAAACATAATCAATAGCAACGAGGATGTATTTGAAGCTGTTGGAAGGAGAAAAGGGACCCATGAAATCGATTCCCCAAATGTCGAAAATTTCAGCAGCTAGGATGGGTTGCAAGGGCATCATGTCACGATGTGACATTGACCCTAACAACTGGCACCTAGTGCAATGTTTGGCATAATTGTGTGCATCCTGGTGAAGGGAGGGCCAAAAGAAACAGCACTGCAACACCTTGGGTGCAGTTTTCCTCTCAGAGAAATGACCTCCGCAGGTCTGATCGTGGCAGAAGGATAGCACATTGGGGAATTCGCTGTCAGGAATACAGCGACGGATGATCTGATTAGCACCTATTCGAAAAAGAAGTGGATTATCCCAGAAATAATACTTTGCTTCTGCAATGAGACGCTCGCGCTGGTTTTTAGGCTAGCCACGTGGAAGGGAACCAGAAGTAAGGTAATTGGCAATGTCGGCATACCAAGGTCCACTTGCCACATTAATTGCCAATAGGTGCTCATTGGGAATAACCTCGTTACTCGGCAGGGTAAGTCCAATGTGGTCAGGGTCCAGTCTAGAGAGATGATCAGCCACGGCATTCTGGGCTCCGGCCTTATCGCGGATCTCAATGTCAAATTCTTGGAGCAGAAGGATCCAACGAATCAGTCTAGGCTTGGCATCCTTCTTGTGCATGAGATGGCGAATGGCTGCGTGGTCAGTGAATACAATAACATGCGAGTCCAGAAGGTAAGAGTGGAATTTCTCCAGCCCAAAGGCGATCGCCAGTAGTTCTTTCTCAGTGGTTGTATAATTACGCTGGGCCTCGTCCAACGTCTTACTAGCGTAGTACACCACGAAGGGGTGTCTATTGCGTCTTTGTCCTAGGATGGCTCCGACTGCATGGTCAGAAGCGTCACACATGAGTTCAAAGTCGAGGGACCAATCAGGTGGCTGGAGAACAGGGGCCTTGGTGACATCATCACGCAGCTGCGTGAATGTCCATATGCAGTCGGGGCCCATATCAAAGGGTACGTTGGTCGATAGGAGATGAGTTAAAGGTCAAGAAATTTTGGAGAAGTCTTTGATGAATCTCCTATAGAAATCGACGTGTCCCAAGAATGAGTGAATTTGTTTAACAGAGCTAGGCACAGGTAAATCAGCAATTACATCAAGTTTAGCTCTGTCAACCTCGATACCCCTATGGAAAATGATATGCCCAGAACAATTCCCTCGTGTACTATAAAATGACTTTTTTCCAAGGAAAGCACGAGGTTCACATCAATACATCTCCTAAGGATACGAGTCAGGTTGGCAAGACAGTCATCAAAAGAGGGTCCAAAGATCGAAAAGTCATCCATGAAAACCTCGAGGAAGTCACCCACCATGTCATTGAATATCGCCAACATGCATCTCTGGAAAGTTGCTGGCACATTACAAAGTCCGAACGGCATCCTTCTAAATGCAAAGGTGCCGAAGGGGTAGGTAAAGGTGGTTTTCTCTTGGTTCCTGGGGTAAATTGCCACCTGGTTATATCCAGAGAATCCATCAAGGAAATAGAAAAATTTATTTCCCGTTAATCGCTCTAGGATTTGGTCAATGAAAGGTAGCGGAAAGTGATCTTTCTTAGTTGCAGCATTCTGTTTCCTGTAATCTACACACTCTCTAAGATGTAGGAGTGCGTGTAGGGATGGCTTTGCCCCTGTCATTATACGGATGGTGAGTTCCGTCTTTTTAGGCACGATATGAATTGGGCTCACCCAGGGGCTATCGCTGATCGGGTAGATTATATCCGCATCCAGCCACTTAATAATTTCCTTTTTAACGACCTCTCGCATGTTAGGGTTGAGATGTCACTGCATCTCGCGGGAAGGTCGAGCCTCCTCCGTATATATACGGTGAGTGCATTAGGAGGGGCTAATGCCAGTTAAGTCTGATAAAGACCATTCAATGGCTGCCTTGTGTTCCATAAGGACCTTTGTTAGTTTGCACTCTTGCTCTTTGGTCAATTTTGAACTAATGATTACGAGGAGTGTTTCATTTGGTCCCAAGAAAACATACTTAAGCGAATCAGGCAACTCTTTCAGCTCGGGAGTGGATGGTGAAAGATTTGGCATTCCTTGGGACGAGAGTGTCCCAAGCGGATCAGAAGAAAACAAGTCAGGAGGAAGAAGTTGGCCCTCAGTTTGGCCAAGAAGAGCGGCATCTTGGATAAATGGATCTAAAAAGGGATAGCCCCAGTGAGTAGTATGTGGGCTCAAGGTCCCAGTGTGGAGTTGCAATTCCGCCTGATTTAGCGGGAAAGAAAGGGCAAATCGGTCTTCAAGAGTGTGGATCGACTGTAAGTAGCTCGAATATGACTCAGATCACGAGGTATGGGAAGCGGAGAAAACCTCGTCAGAAGTTTGGTCAGGAGAAGGTATAGGAAAAGGGAGGGATGGGGGAACGTCACAATGTGTGTCGGTCGGGCAATCGTCTGTGTTTAAAGGCAATCCACAGTAGTCAGAATAGGTCCCAATTAGTCCGACACACGCGCTGACGGCCATGTCCTTGTCAGATGTGTCATCCTCGATGTAATCGCAATCAAAGTTCTTGGTGCCTTGAAGATGTTAAGCTTGAGCTTCTCAGATCCAACGGCAATCTCAATATAGCCCGACTCGCAGTCGATATGGGCACGGGCTATGGCCAAGAAAGGTCGACCAAGGATGATCGGACAATCAGAAAGTGAGCTAGGAACTTCCATATCCAAAATAAGAAAGTCAATAGGAAAACAGAGACTGTTAACCCTAACCACCACGTCTTCCACCACACCCTTTGGTATTTTGATAGAACGATCTGCCAACTGTAACGTGACAGGGGTGGGTTTTAGATTTCTTAAGGCAAATTTCTCGAGCATGATGGTTGGGATAAGATTTATGGAAGATCCTAGATCAAGCAGGGCACGGTTAAAATTGCAGCCTTGGATGCTGCAAGAAATAAGTGGTGTGCTCGGATCTTTCTGCTTCGGTGGTAGATTTGACAGTATAGCACAACTCGCATGAGGCGAGAGAACCACCGGATTCTTTGTTTTCTTTGACTATCGCCTGGGTGTAGTGTAGTCTTTGAAAAATCGGGTGACAGTAGGTATGTGGTCTATAGCCTCTAACAGGGGTACCTTGATTTCAACATCCCTGAATAAATTATGCAAGTTATCAAAGGCCTGCGCATCCTTTTTCTTGCCTTTTGGCTCCCTCAGTAGAGCCTCAGGGAATGTGACTGATTCTGGCACTAGTTTAGGTGTATCGTCTTCTCGCGAATGCAGTGCGCATCCCGAACGAGAGGGCGATGAAAAAAATGGGATAGGATCAGGTCGAGGCAGATCGACGGTTTGCTTACCGCTTGTAGTAATCGCATTGGACGTCGCGGGTCCAGTGTGATCATAAGGCGGAGGAGGGTTCACAATAGGGACATAAGGTGAGGTACTACAGTGGGATTAGCCTAAAATCCCGGTGGAATGCTCGGAGCCTGCAGAATTTGATGAACCTGCCCCTGAGAAGGTCGTGCCTGTGGTTGAGGACCACGGGGTACGAAATTTCGCGGGTTGGGAATAGGTTGGACTGGAAGAGTGCCCTGAGATTGAGTTGCCATGCGTAGTTGACTGATCTCAGCATTCTGCTGTGCCAATTGGTGCTGAAGAGAGGTCTTGTCTCTTTATGGCGCTTAGATATTTCCGTCATCGTTCACATTAGTTTATCAAGAGGACTTGATGCGTGTTCTGTTTGCGGTATGCAAGGACTCGATGGCGGATTTGCTATAGGATTAGACTGAGCCTTTGGGTTGATGGGTGTGGACGGTTGCATAGGCCCACCCGCAGGGTTTTGGCGCTGCGGGTTATTGGACCATGCGAAGTTCGGGTGATTTCGCCACCCTGGGTTATAAGTAGCAGAGAACGGGTTCCCTAAGGCGCAAGCGTCTTCTAAGCCAGAAGACGAGTCCGCATGTACATATGCATCTGAGCACACGGAGGCTTGATCCTTTGTGTCAAAATACTGGCTTGCAGAAGCCAGATCCACATGACTTACCGAATCGTTCAGCACGACGCTCGGTAAGGAAGATCTCACGGGGTTTTTGGGGATAAGACTGGCGTTGGAAGGATTGGGATTGTGACGAAGTGGTGAGGTGGGGGTGTTTGCCATAGAACGGGCGGAATTGGCCAGAAACTCGTCCAGCTTCTTGTGCACGACAAAGATTTCATCCAATTTTTGTGCGATAAGGTTAAGATCAATAGATGAATGAGAGGGTCCCGTGTTAATTTCGTGAACATTACGGGGTAGGCTGGTACGATTAAAGGTGACAATTGAGGCATTGTTCATTGAGTTTTCGTTCATGTTTTCAAATAATTCGAATGCTCCATTCTCATCTTTATTCATGAAATTCCTTCCGCAAGAAGCATCTGCAATCTGCTTCAAAGTCTCATTTAGCCCATAATAGAAAATCTGGGCTATATGCCACTTAGGCAGACCGTGGTGCGAACACTTCCGGAGGAGGTCATTATACCTCTCACAAGCCTAATGAAACTGTTCGCCATTTTGTTGCGTAAAGGAAGTTATAGCACAGCGAAGCGCATTGGTTCGCCCGATTGGGAAGAATTTCTTGAGAAATGCTGTTCGCATCTCTTCCCAAGAATGGATGGTTCTCCCAAGGGTGCGTAACCATTGCGACGCTTTATCCCGCAACTAAAATGGGAATATTTTCATGAGGATAATTGATAACCCGATGTTTCTTGGTTTAACCGTTTCAGCCAACCGGGTTAGGTCTTCCAAACGGAGAAAATGATCTTCACTTGCAAGACTATGGAAGTGGAAGTTAATCAGGCCAATTATATTAGGTTTCAGTTCAAAATCGTCCCTGCCCATAGGGACCCGAATTTGTCTTATGGTCTCTGTAGCAGCGGGATTTTGATAAGAGCTAAGAGACCTAGGCTCCTCCCGTTCGGGAGGGTTCTGCATTTCCTCCAAGGTTTCCTTAATGTCTTCAATCTGCTCATTATACATTTCCATTTGGGCTTGGAGGCGGGTTATGGGGTCCATGGCTCCACCACCTGGTGGGTTTTGAGGGCGGTTTCCTCCCTCAGGATTTGGGGGTGGGCGTGCAGCCATGTTTGTGGAGGAGGATGACGATTCGGTTTCTGTTCTAAAATTATCAGACAATTTAAACAATTCAGGGTTTTATGATCTCCTCCCAAACATGCACTACCGCAGGAAGAATTAGGGAGATAAGAAGGGAAAAGGGGATGAGAGTAATGACGCCGCAAAGGTACAGTTAATGACAAATCAAGACAATCAAAGTCCTAAACTCTACAGTGTACCCTTAGACCTAAAGATCTAAGTTACCTATTATTACAACCTACGAAACCAAATGCGAGCATCGCGGAACCATCGGGCCAGATTGAATGGTCGTTTACCCCAGTCTTAGACACCCGATAGCACGCGGGAACCCGCACCAACATGTAGGCACTACACGCAGGTAGTTAGACCTCCAATCCTTAATAAGGGTCAAGTTGCTACTAGTTTTAATTAGAGGCTTAGGATCAAGTGCTTCAGGAATGTGAATGGCGTTGTTTACGGGCAATGCCTAAGTACGTTGATTTTAGAAAGTGTGTAAACCAAGCATGCAACGGGGAAATCTCCCCGAATTGAAGTTTTAGTTGGTGGATGGTTTTTAGAATTTCAACCTTTAAGTAGTATGGATTTTAAAATTTCGCTGAGTTACCAATTCAACCAATCTCCGGATTTTTGAGAAAATACAAGTTCTATGCCCAACAAACCCTTCTTCAATGTGAGTTTGTTAATGCATGCTAAAAATGAAATGGGCTTCCCTAGGTGGAAATTTCTATGTGTGGATGCACGAGTCAATTTTAGGTTAGTGTGAAAGGGAGCCAAAGCACTTCAATTCAAGTGCTTCCAATCACCAAAATGATGTTCCACACACAAGGCTCAACCATAAGATAATGTTAAGAAAATCAAAATGTTGGGGTTGAAATATTCGGGATCAAATCTAAGTCACGTGAAAGGTCGTGGTGGGGTTAGAATCAACTCAATTCCAAGTGTCCCCACAAATAATGTGATCTCGAATTGCAGATAAATGAGGCAAGGAGGGATGGCAATCAATGTATTTAATCTTGCCTTAAAGAATACTTCACATGACGAAAGTTTCAAGAATCAAGATTCTTGGATCTTTGCTATGCGAAGTTTGGCGGGAAATCCAAGGGCAGTGGGGGCGATGGCAAACAATCAAGCAATTGATTTTTAATTCACTTGCCCCAAGAAATCCCAATAAGTGTTTTTAGATTTTTTTTTTAATTAAGGTGACAAGTTGACCTAAGTTGCTAAGAAAGAGATCTACCTTTTCAGTAACGTGGGTGAAGCTCCAGTGCGGTGCCGGTGAATTCACACTCTCGTTCCCACCTTAGATCTACCTACGTCTCCGACTTCCTCTGCTTGCCTCCTTGCAACTGGTTTACCTGCACACCAGCAAACAGAAACACCCGTGAAGAGAAGGGTGTGAGAAGAGAAAATCAAAGGAATGGAGTAGAAACTTACTTCAATGCGCACCTCCCCGGCAACGGCGCCAGAAAAAAGGTGTGTTAGGACTCGAATGGGTTGTGTTAATATGGTGAAATTATCGTTGAAGTGAGTATAGTGGTTAACCTAAATCGAGTTTAATCATCTTTCACAATTTTTCTTTTTACCTGGCTTACTTAATTTTATCTCGGTCACTTTTAGGCCCATGGTTGATCTCAGGGAGGCAGGGATTAAAGGTGAAGAAGTTTCTACGTCTTACCTAAAACATATCTCTTCCGTACGTTTATTATGTTTTTGATTTTTTTCTATTTAAGATTTTTTTGCTGATAATTTTGTCCTTAAGATACACCTTCAAAATCAGGTCCTTGGCTTCGAGCCAAATTGTTCTTGACTTTGAGCCAACTTCGGGTTTCCTAAAAAAACTGGTCTTGCTATTCACGAGACCAAGTACCTGCAAGACAAGGATTATCTTTTTCTCTCTTTTTTTTTTATTTTTTTAATAGTAGGAAACAGAAGAGAAATAAAAATCAGGTAGGTTGCTTGTAGAGAAATAAATATAGTCTATATCTATTATATATATAGGGGTGGGGGTAGAAGTGGAAATGGCGTGTAGCACAGTGTCAAGTTGGTCAACGTCTGGAAAGACGTAACCAACAAGACGAAGTGCCGCGTATAGTGTAGGATGGATGTGTGGGAGTGTGTGCTGAGGTGCTTTCTTTACGCGGGTATTGGGGAATATCAGCAACTTGTGCAGATTTTCCTGTGATATAATGTGTGGTGGAGTGACTAGTGCGTATGGATACAGGTAGGTGATATGTATGTAAATATATATATATATGTATATATGTATATATATGTGTGTGTATATATATAGATAGGGTTGTAACTATACAGGTGTATATGTAGTTATGTATATATATATATATATATATATATATATATATATATATATATATATATATATATAGGTGTGTACAAGTGTGTGTGAGTGTGTACACGTGAGTGTGTATAAGTGTGGTGTGTATGAGTGAGCGAGTGTACGCTGGTGGGTGGCTGTGAGAGGGAGCGGGTGAGTTAAGACATCTGGTGGGGGCAAGCGTCGTCTGATCTCGCAAGGGCGCAGACGTGGGCGTGAGAGCAAAGGGAACGTGTGCGCTGTTGTCTCGTGCAGGCAGGTGCGGGAGTGTGAGAGAGGGGGCAACACAGCGCATTGCGTAGCGCAGCACACTACGTTGCGAGCGGGAGTGGACGCGGCGCGGGCGCAGACTGGCTGGAGGCGGTCGCGAGGAGAGAGAGCGCATGGTGACCAGATAAGAGAGAAACAATCCGGTCACCGCATTGTAGCTACAGTGTCGCGCTGAGAGGCGTGAACAGTAGCTACAGTGCCGCGCGGGATGGACAACTGGTTGCGGCCGGTTCTGCGTACGCGGGCGCACTGGAAGGCGCCTGCGCGTGCGGAGAGAGCTTGCGGACGTCGCAGGCGTGCGCGGCTGCTAGAGGTCGCTGCTGTTACTGGAGCTTCAGACCTTGGAGCTCCTGACAATGGCGGCGAAGGTGTTGAGCGGTGAAAACAGAGGGCGAAACCACCACACCCACCTGCTCACGAAGGAGCTGGGCGGTGGTGGAACTCACAGTGGTGGTCGTGGGACCACTGTGAGCTTGCTCCTGCCCGCAGTGTCTCTTCAGTGCGAAGAGAGATTGCGTATGGAGAGGGAGAGGGGAGGACGATGGCCTAGAGGAAGGGTGTCTGTGGTGGTGTGTCCCAGGCTCCAGGTGCAAGGGAAAGGGCATGGCTTTTTAAAGGAGCCTGCCAAGCCATGCTGCGGGCAGAGCATGCTGGTGGCAGAGGAATGGCGCGAAGAAATGCAAGCCCCATGCCCTGAGCCGCGCGAGGGAGACGATTTCAAAGTCAAAATAAAAAAAGAGAATGGTGAATTTACAATGCAACCCTTGATGAAGACGTTAATTACATGGTCAATTATTTGCATTATCCTCTCCTCTCAAATAAATGCATGCATGTGTCAATTTTACAAATGCAACTATAGCTACCTAATATGCAATGGCAGTGCTAGGAAATAACACAAGATGACATATTTATTGGTGTATTTTTGCTGTGCAATCACAGGGTTTCCCGTTGGGAGGGGACAGTATCTCCGTCATGCAATACGCAGATGATACTCTCTTCTTTGTTGAGGGGTCAGTGGCAGAGGCGAGAAGGTGTCATATCATTCTAGAGATGTTCTGCGAAGCGTTTGGTATGCAGATAAACTACACCAAGTCCTGTTTCATTCAATTCAACATGGAGGATGGGGAGGCTAGGAGGTGCTCAAAGGCATTGGGGACAGGAGAGGGGACCCTTCCAATTCGGTATTTAGGGTTGCCCTTGACAAATAGGAGGATCTTAGAGCAAGACTGGACACCAATGGTGGAAAGGATTGAGGGTTGGCTTTTGGGTTGGGCGTCCAAGATGTTATCTAGAGGAGGGCGACTGGTCCTTCTCAAGGTAGTGCTCTCCGCAATACCGGTTTACATTTCCTCTGTGATCAAGATGCCTCGGAAGGTGGAGGACAAAATCACCAGGTGCCTGAGAGATTTCTTCTAGACTAACTATGGGGCGGGAGGGAAAGGGGCGAGATTAGTGGCGTGGAACGACGTTTGTATGCCTTTTAGGGAGGGGGTATTGGGAGTTAAGGAAGTACGGAAGATGAATGATAGACTTCTGACGAAATGGATCAACAGGCTACTGTGAGGGGAGGTCTCTTTGGTAGGAAGGATCCTGCTTTCCTGCTATGGTAGACCAATGAGTTGGGAGCTCCTCACTTTGCCTCCGAGTGGAGTGTCACACTTCATGAGGAGTTTGTCTCAGGTGGCACTGAAGGTCCACTCTTTTTTTACCCCGGTGCTTGGCTTGAGTGAAGTGTTTAGATTCTGGGCAGATGATTGGATGGGTGATGGGGCGCTAGCAGAGCGATTCCCTAGGCTTGCAGCACTGGCGACTGACAGAGGGGCCTCGGTGGCGGAGGTGTGGAGCGGCGCGTGGTGCCCGTCTTTTGTGGGCAACTTGTCAGACCAGAGGTATGCAGAGATGTAGGTGCTATTGCAGGATCTTTAGGCTTGGCAGCCGAAAGATAGTGTGGACTGATTTAGGAGGGAGGAGGGAGATTTCTCGGTGCGGGAGGCATATAGGAGACTTGGTGGCCTGGCCACGATGGGGAATATCAACTTAGTCAGAGACTGCAGGCAATTCTAGGAGGCCTCCTGCCCTTTGAAGGTCAGAATATTTGTATGGCTCCTCAGGAGAGGACGACTGGTGAACAAGACGTGGAGAGCCCGCTGGGTGCCAGGCGTGGACAGGTCATGCCCACTCTGCGGCCAAGCGGACGAGGATATTGACCATCTCTTCTTCGCCTGCCCGATGACAAAACAGACTTGGGAACAAATAGGTGATCGGTGGTGGGCAATTGACTCCCAGGCGGATTTCTTGCAGTTGTTCAGGTGTGGAGGGGTCAATAGAGAGAATCAGGTGTTCCAGTTGAGGAAAGAACGGGCCAGACCGTTGGCGGTTCTATGGGCGCTCTGGTTGGGGAGGAATGAAGTGGTGTTTAGGGGACAACACCCATATGTAGATAATTTTGTGGGGGCTGCGAAATCTTTGGTGTTGAGTTGGAGTACCACCTTTTTGATGTAAATTCTAACATTTTGTTTTAATGAATATCTGGGTGGGATCTAAAGGATCACCACCCTTTTTCCCTTTTAAAAAAAAAGCCTCTCCTCCCTAAACATCACCCCATTCCTCCCCAGCCACACACCCCAAAAAATAGCCAGGATCTTGGTCCGATCATGCTTGGAGCAAAAGGTGAACACTCTGCTCCCCACATTTCCCTTGCGGAAGGAAGACCAGAAACTGTCAGCATCCTAGTTGGAGATCCATCCAATCTCTTTCTTTTGCCAAATCTTCCTTACAAATGGGCACTGGAGTAGGAGATGCTACACATCCTCTAATGAACCCCCCACACAAAGGGCACGCCAAGTCGTCAGTGCTGACCCATCTCGCTCTCTACTGCTTTGTCATGATCTATCTTCTTCTCACCAACCAGGCAAAGATCTTCACCTTCAGCAGGTACTTCGCCATCCATATTAGTCTGCAATCCCGCATGAGGTCAACGTCTACATTCGCCCCTCTAGTCCCCAACCTGTGGTAAACCTTTGCCATCGAGAAGTCACATTCCTCCTCATGAAAATCATCAAGGCCTTCGCCTGATGCCCAACCCACCAACTCTTGCAGCAACTGTTGGAATTCATCACACCTCTGGTCAGAGAGCCCCCTCGGAAGATGGGGCACCAGGATTCATCCCAGGACTCTCCAACCGTTGTCGAAGAATCCATCACACTGCTCAAGAGGCGAGGGGACCTCTCCCCTAGAGTTGATCCAGCCCCCTGCCAGTCATCCTGCCAGAAGCGGAAGGAGTCTCCCGCACCAAGTACTGGGTCAAAAAAACCTCGCACACTCCCAGCCACTGTCGCCAGGCCCTTGAGGAAGGGAGACGCACCAGGGGGAAGCAGAGGGGTCTCCACGATAGAAAATCTTCGTAGTAGCATCGCATAACCACTTCGAACAGCTCCTGCTCTTGCCCCACCAGCCTCGCAATCCATTTCGTGAGAAGGCTGACGTTCGTCCTGTCCACTTCCTTGATCCCAAGGCCCCCTTCCTGTGTAGGCTTGCACACCTCCTTCCACACTACCAACCTTGTCCCCCTACCCGTGGCCCCTGTGGTGGACCAGAAGAAGTCTCTCATCAGTCCCGAAACCTTCTTCTCAACCTGGCGCAGTAGACGGAAGACCGACAAAAAGTAAGACGGCATGGAAGCTAGAATCGCCTTTACCAAGGTCAATCGCCCACCTCTAGACAAGAGCCTGGAGGACCACCCAGCCAACCTTCCTTCTATCCTTTATAGCAACGGGAGCCAGTCCTGCAGTTTCAAGCGACGACCCGACAGAGGAAGGCCTAAGTATACCAACGGTAGTAAACCCTTCTCTGTCTCCAGAGCAGCACCCACCCTCTCCGTGTCTGTAGCGGACAAATTCACTGGAACAAACTTCGATTTTTGGTATCTAATCTGCAACCCTGATGTCTCACCATAAAGTTCAAGCAGGATCCTCAATCTCCTTGCCTCCAATCTCGTTCCTTCGACTAGGAAGAGCGTATCATCAACATACTGTAGGACCACCACCTCCTTGCCTTTGCCAAGGTCAAAGCCCTTAAACTATCCCCTGTTGCAAGCCCTATGTGCTGCCCATGCTAGCGCATCTGTA
Organism: Thalassia testudinum; assembly: GCA_037157565.1. Classification (NCBI taxonomy): domain Eukaryota; kingdom Viridiplantae; phylum Streptophyta; class Magnoliopsida; order Alismatales; family Hydrocharitaceae; genus Thalassia; species Thalassia testudinum. Next base: position 4,043,771 of record JAZHRO010000061.1, read on the forward strand.
GCAAGAACAAAAAATATGGGCGCAAGAGGGCACCCCTATCTGACCCCTCTTCGAGGCTGGACCCAACCTCCCGCTGGGTTCCCGTTGATAAGGATTGAAAATGATGTTGTCGTCACGCATAGCTTCATCCAATCAATCCAGATCGAAGGGAAACCCCTCCTTCGCAAGGACGTTCACACAAAGTCCCATTGAACCGAGTATATGCCTTGGAGAAGTCCACTTTCCATAAGAAGGCCTGCTTCTTCTCCCTCCATGCCGTCAAGGCCTCCATCGCAACCACAAATCCGTCCAGTATGCCTCTCCCTGGAACAAAGGCTGTCTAGACCGGGGAGACCAAATCCCTCAGGACGCTCCTTAGTCTGTTGGCCAGGACTTTGGCTACAATACGGTAAAATCGCATTGGACAGGGTAATCGGCCTAAAGTCTTGGATGTCCCCCGCCCCTTCCTTCTTAGACAGCAGAAACAAGTAATATTTATTCAATTTATCAAAGCGTTTGTTGCTTGACGCAAACTCCAACACCCGCATCACATCTGCGCCCACCAAGGGCTATAACTCTCTGAAAAAGAAAACAGGGAAGCCATCCGGGCCAAGGCACCCTTCCGCATTGAGGCCCTACTCTGCCACCCTCACCTCCTCCTCTAAAAAGCCTACCGTGAGACCCTCTGCCTGGGACTTCGAAATACACTGCACATCTACTCCCCTCCACATCCATCCTCCCCTTGTCTGCTTCCCAGAGAACTCTCTAAAGTACTTTGCCGCCGCCTGCCCCACCTCCTCCCTACCTGAGAAAGCGTCCCCGTCAATCACCATTCGGTCTATCCAATTTCTCCACCTCCTGGCCGAGGCCACTTGGTTGAAGAACTTGGTGTTGAACTCGCCTTCTTTCAGCCATTTCTACATGGATTTCACCTTCCATTCCAGCTCCGATCGTCTGTCCTCTTCCTGGATCACCTTCAACATCCTCGCCTTGATCTCCTTATCCTCCGAGGATATAGGAGCCTGGTCCTCCTGCCTGTCCACTCTGCTAATCTTTGCTAGCGCCGCCTCCTTCCTTCCCCTTTTGGATGCCCTCATCTCCTTCCTGACAAGCTTCAGATGGTCGCGCAACATGGAAAGTTTTTCGCTAAACAGAAAGCCGCCGAGCCTTCACTCTCAACGCGTTCCACTTCTCCACCAAGGCCCTGAACCCTTCCTCCAGAAGCCACAGCCTGTCGAATTTAAAATATGTGCCAAACCGTACCCCTTCATTTGGCCGCTACATTAGGGGAGTGTGGTCCGAAAAAGGTCTCTCCAACACACATACATCTGCCACCGGGAACGCCTCAACCAGTTCCACATTGGAGAGAAACCTATTAATCCTGGACATCTGGCCATTGTTATTCCTCCATGTGTAAGCGTAGGCTGCGGGGGACCAGTCCACGAGCCCATGAGCCTCGACGAACTCCATAAAAAGATCCGACTAGGGGTCCTGCCTCCCTCGTCCACCTGGCCTGTCCTCAACCTTCAATGTTACATTGAAGTCCCCCCCAGCAACCAAGGACTTCCAATGCAATTTGCCGCCATCGTCGTAAGCTCCTCCCACATTACCCTCCTCGCCTGGGCATTTGTGGGACCGTATGCCCCAGTAACCTTTAGTTTGGCACCTTGCACCTTCCTGACCAAGCACGTCGAGATGATGTGTTCTCCATATCGAACGTCCTCTAAGGCGAAGACCTCCTCTCTCCAACCAAGGATCTGTCCTCCTGATCTAACATTCGTGGCAAGGGCCCAAAACCCCTCCATCCACGAACCTCCAATCTCTCTCTAAACCAGCGCTCCGCAATCAGCCATCTTAGTCTCCTGCAGCAGCACAATATCTGCCCTCCACTGCCTGATGTATCTCCCTAGAGTCGCCCTCCTTGTGGGGTCGTTGAGGCCTCGCACAGATCACTCTGTTCATCTAGCAGGTGCTGCACTCTCCTGTGTGACCGGCCTGAAGCCACCAGCTTGCGTCGTCTTCCACACCTCCTCATCGTCATCGTTTAGCGCCTTTTTCGTCGGTGGGTGCTGAGGATCTTGTCCACGTTCGTCCACTACCAGCCTTGGCCTCTGCCTGCCCCGAAACGACCACCTCTTCAACTAGCGGAGGTCACCACTGTGCCCCTTGCTCACTAACCGTGGCGTCCACCCTGTCAAGACAATCTCCATCTGGTTATCCCCCAGATCCCCATCCGGTTGCTGCCTCGAGTGCATCTCCAGGTCCTCCGAGCTGTCTCCTCGATGTTGACCCATCATGCTTGCCGTAGACCCACAAGCGTCCTCCCCCAACTCCACCAGCGGTCGAGCTGCATCTGGCAGGGGCCAATCCTCATCACCCGCTCCTCGCAGCGCTAAGGCTCGGTCCTTTGTCACCCTCTACCCAGCGTTGTCCACCTCCTCTGCTGATCTCAGGGACCGCAAGGACCAACCACGAGGGCCATTGCCCTCTAGAATCTGCTCGCGCACCGCTTCTGCAGCCTCGGGCTCAAGAGATGGTCCGTGAGCAGCCCCCCCAGATTCGGGTTCGAAGGAGAGCTCACGAACCGGTGTTTCGGATTTGGATCTCTGTTGCTCGACGGTTCGGGTCGCCTCCCAGGGTCCGGACCCCCGCTGTATGGGCTGAAACGCGGCATTGGATCTTGGGAGAGGATCCGAATCCGGACCTTCCTCCTTTCTGCAGCTCCATGCCCCAGCACGTGCCCCGTATGTGGTAGGGTTTAAAGGTCCCCCACCTCTGCCTCCGAATCGCCCCTCCATATACACAACTCCTGACCTTTCCTCTTCTGGTGCATCCCGAATCCCGCGGATCCCGGTCGTCCTCCGCGAGATCTCCACGGATCTCTTGAGCGAAGAGCCCTCGTCAGCGGCGTGAACCTCGGTCTTCCCCCACGCAGCCTTCGCGGACCCCTCAGGGGCCGCATCCACATCAACGACCCTTCTACTCCTCGCAGCATCCAGCCGCCGCTTCCCCTTCCCCACCGCCGATCTTGCAGCTCCAGCTGTCGAGGCTGCGCGCCACCGTCACTCTCGCAACAAGCACTCCACCACCCAGGAGGATCCTCCCAGCCGCAACAGGACCTTCCTCAGTGGCTTCACCCCGACCTTCATCTCAACCAGCCCCATCATCGGTCCCTCCGCCAGTCCAAGCGCTCCGCAACTCCTAACCCTCGCGAATGGTGCTACGATCGCCTCCACCACCTCCACCGAGCGCAGCCACAACGGGATTCCGGCAATGGCAAGCTCCATCACCTGCCGCTCAGGTGGGTGCTCCAGCAAAGCCCCATTGTGCGGCGATGGGCGTCTCCAACGCCACTTCCCTCACCCAGCAGCGCACACAGAGAACAACAGCTCCTCCCGCTCCTCAGCTGGGAGCCCACTCGCCACGAACAACCCCTTCGCCACCTGCACCACCGTCGCCCCTCCCCTTCTCGCCACTTCTCCCAATGAGCCCTCCACCATCACTCTCGTGACTTTCCCTTCCACAACCTCCCCCACCCAGCTCGCCTCCACTAGACACCTCAAAGCCCTAACCCCCTCCGACCAGGGAGCCTCCACCTCCGTCTCTGGCACCACCCTCGGTTGAGGCGGCGGCAGCCCCCTCCTCACGTCCTCAGCACCCCTCGACATCCACCGCTCCGATGGCCAAGCCCTCCGCACCTCTAGCATCGCCACGGCTCCTGGTAGTCCTTAATTCAATGATCGTTGCCGAGGCACTTGAAGCATCAGCCCTGCCCCGTCCCAGCCTCCCGACCCCTCACAGACCTCTGGTGGACCGTCAAGCCCTGCTCCACCCGGCTTCGACTCACTACCTCCGACCAGCGCAGACCTCTGGCTACGCCTTAAGTGCCCTTCTCCCTCCGAGAGGTTTCCCCTCCACCCTCTGACTCCCTCCTGCCCCTACCTCCGCTCTCTCGCCCTCTCGCCCTCTCGCTCACTCTTGCCATCTCCAAGTTCCCACTACACCTGAAGAATTCAACCTTCATAAGCGATTTAATTGACCATAAAAGCTTGTGATCTTTGAGAAAATCTTTATCTTGGTCTAGTAAAAAATGCTTAATTCTAATTGGACACTCATCATCTGGCCATTCTTGATCCCTTGCACCTATACTTGGGGCTAAGCTACCAATAAGCTCATAAGGCTACATGTCCTTAGCTAGTCCTGGCTGCAAGAGTGTAGCTTCAAAGATTGGTGTCCAACACCCAATTCCCCCACCTAAAGACCCACTCCAACAATCCTGTAGATATGCCTCTTAATCTCCTGTGGCAAGGCAAACAAACAAGGAAAGACTCTAGGAGAGGGAGTGTGGCATCACTAGGAATCTGCCAAAATTGGAAAGTTGTACTTTAATCAATCCTCATGACAAACTACTCGACTTGCAGGAAGACCTTCAGGAGTCTTTTCAAAAAACTAAACACTCGCTCGTTGCACAATGTTCTCCCAAATGGAGAACCTTGCCATACATCTACACCGTAATTCTTGATGAGATTTTGTCATTCCATTTGCAATCCCTGCACCATATTGCAAGAAGAGATTCGTTCAATTCTCTCAACCTTTGGATCCTTAATCCTCCTTCCTTCATCGGATTCCACATGGCCTTCCAAGCCACAAGGTGGCCTCCTCTACCTTGTGCATCAACTTCTTTCCACAAGAGCCTTCTATAATGCCCCTTCACCAGGGAAATGGCTTGAGGCAACCAAAAATAGGCATGTGGAATGTAGGAATTGCTGCAAGCATCGCCTTAGAAAGAGCTAAGCACCTCCTTAGGCTAGTAGCATGGATTCTCGTCTTGTCGACTTCTCCATCTTTTCTAAGAGAACTGTGAAGTGTTTGTAACTTTGCCAAGCTGTTAAAGGTGGTTGTATGTAGGAGATGAGTAGCTCACCTATTGGAGTGGAAAGCAATGAAGCCATTGCATCAGCCTTTGCTTTGTCCATGACAGACGTAATGTAGGTGGGTTTATTGAAACTAATTTGGAGCATTAAGCCTCTTCAAACACATCTAACAAAGTTGCAACACTCTCTACCTTAGATACAATACTTTCACCAAGAAAAGAGTATCATCATGCATATTGCAATAATAGAACCATTAAACCTGAATCCTATCCTATTATAAATCTTGAGAACAAACCGACCATACATGCTGCACATGAGCTAGTTGCGAGAGCATCAATTACAACAATGCAGGAGTCAATGAGTAGCCCTGGTGAACCCCTTTTCTCCCCTGTGCCAACCTTCTAGAGGATTGCCATCAGTGTTGTCAAGGTGCTCGCCTAGTCTCTAGGATGAGGTGAGGCCTTAGCACCTTGCTAGGACTCGCCTCACCTAATTTGCCTGAGGCGTTGCCTAGGTGAGTGCCTGAACCAAATTTTTAGGTTTTTCATTTATTTAAAATACTTTTAAGGGTTTTAATTTCTTAAATTCTTTTTACCTAATTGTTAAGTATTCTCTCTTAGTTAAACACACACATATGCGTATGTAAATGCACATATGCATAGATATATACATGTACATGTGCTTAAATAGATATGTACATATAATAGGTATATATGTATATACAAATATACGCATTCTGAATATTGGTGTATGCATGTATGTACATGTCAACATATGTGTGTGTGTGAAACTATATACACACACCTACCATATGTATCAATGTACATATGTATTTGTGTTGTGCTTATTTGTCTAAGTATTTATGTATCATGTATATTATATATATGCATACATAACATACCATATTTTGGTTACAATGTGTATGTATGTCTGCATGTATATATGCATATGTATCTATAAATCCTTTGGCGTCTCATTTTTCTTGGGCAAGTGCTTGGCAGCTCAAGCGTTTTAGACCCCCCTCACCTTTTAGCGTTGTTTGCCTTTGACAACCTTGATTACCATTCAACAAGATGAAAAAAGGATATCATGGTTGTACACCTTTTCATACATTAGGTCCAAATTTTGTTAAGCCCCTTCTGGCAAGGAAAGACCTCATGAAACTCCAATAAATTGACTCATAGGCCTTGGTAAAATCTCCCTTGTAAAGGAAAACCTTTGTTTTAGCTCTCTACTAATAAGATATCATCTCCAATGCTACGGTAAAACAATTGTAATAGATCTTCCTTTGATAAATGTTGATTGCATCGGAAGAATCGAAGAATCAAGAACTAAACAGAGTTTGTTGGTAAACACTTTGCCATGATAAGATAAATGGCATTGATAGTGCAATGGGCTTGAGATCATCAAATGTCTCAACACATCATTCTAATCTATTTAATCTGTTGAAACCATGATTCCCAACTAAAAACTCTAATCACCACCACGACATCATCTCTAAGTACTGAGATACCTCGTAGAAGAAAAAGATTGAGAAGCTATGAGGCCCAAGAAGCCCTTCGCATTGACCCACAATAATTTCTTTCACCTCCTCACTGAAATCTATCATAAGCATATCTTGCTGATCCCTAGATAATGTAGCACCTCTTCCTTTCCACTACCACACCTTAGAACGCCTATTAACATAACCAAGTTCAAAGTAGGATGCCAAGAAACTCCAACCTCCTACCTGGATATCTTTGTTGTTTATAGCTAGACTTTCAATGTGTTTATAGCTAAACTCAACTAAACTCAACCTCTGAATGTTTGAGGTGATCTTGATTGTAGGAAGCCTCTTTCTTTTGCTTGTTATAATAGCATAACAAGCGAAGGTAGATGGGAGAGAGTGGAGAGAGAGGAAAGTGTGGAGCGAATGGAGAAGGGGGAGAGAATGGAGCGAGTCCGAAGGTACCCCCACAAGATGGGCATAGCCCCTCTGGTGGCCTGGGTGGGAACTCGAATAGGTCTTCGACCGGGGGGGAGCTCCCAGGTGAAGGTGGGTCGACCACAAGTGGAGGATGTACCTAAGGGGAGGGTGCCTGAGGATGGATATGGTTGGATGCAAGTGTCGGCAAGGTAGAGGCATCGAAGTAGCGGAGAGCTGGTGGTGCCTCGAGTGGAGCCTTCATGAGGATGGAGGGAACATGCTTCCGATGTCTTGGACGAGGACATCGGGTGGACGTGTGTAGGGAACCACCTCGATGTTGGAGATGTGGTTTCTTTAGCCATAGTAGGTCGTGTTTGAGGGCAAGCGACGTAGCTTGTAGGAAGGCCCTGCCTTCGTTGCTGGTGGAGTGGCTTGAGGCAAAGGTGGAGGCACCCTGGTTAGAAGAGGTGAAGGTGTTGTGGGAGAAGCTGGCTGGCGCTTTGGTTGGAGAGGTGCTTGAAGGTTGGGTCTCGAGAGAGGTCATCGAGAGATTGGGGTTGGGAGGAGTGCGAGAGGGTGAGTGGAAACTTGTACCCCTTAACCTGAGCTCTTTCCTCTTTGGGCTATCGGGGGAACTCTGGACCTCGCTGCAATTTGCGTAGTAGCAGTTGTTAGGAGGCGTGTGGTGGAGGTTGCCCTCATTCCACGATGGATCGATCCGGGATCGTTTGCCAAAGAAAGTGTGCCTCCTTGTTCGCCTCAAAGGTATACTATATTGGCTACGTACGATAGCGGTCGACGCACTCATTGCCCCTTTCACTACTCTCCGTGGGATTAGGGTGCCGGTCTCATGGCGGCACCTCTCCTAGCGGAGGTCAAGCTGAAGACGGGGGCAACACTGATGAAATCAATGGTGCTCTGCCATGGCGGTATGTCGTGGTTGGTGTGATAATCTAGAGTTGAGGAGGGCTCGAGTGCGAAGGTGGTGGCAGACTGAGTGGTGCCGGTGGCAGAGGGGTTGGACGGACTGGCAGGGGCATATGATCCTAGCACACCATGGGCTAAGCGCCCCTCGAAAGGCGAGTTGTCGAAGGTTGATGTGGATGCATGCAAAAGGGGGCGCGAACCTTAGCCATCGAGGGCAGGTGTTGGCGATGATGTGGTAGCGGGAACCGAGGAAGCGACGTAGCATGCGAAAGATGAGAGACAAAGGAGGTGCGGACACGGGGACAACATGAGGAGGGTTTGGGAGATGCCTTTGTCTGTGTCCCTTCGCCCCCCCTCCCTACTTTATATATTGAGGCAGGTTTGACCCAAACCCCGGATTCGAAGTGGGGTCTGCCTAAGGACTAGGCCCAACTTTTGGAGGGTGGTCCTGTGACTCAGACTTTTGAGACAGGGGTCCCCCCCTCCCTCTCGACATTTTCCCCCCACTTTATTCTTCTCCCATCCCTTACCGCATGAGGAGAACGGAGGGCTCGAGCAGCCGTTAGGGAACGTGGAGTAGGGCAACTGTGTGAGGCCATGGAGTGGCAACGAGGCTAAGATGTTGACACAAGAGGAAAGCCATGGCCTCAAGGAGGGCATGACTTCCTCTTGCACGACGACGAGGTCACAGCGGAGTGCTCTTGCCGGTGGGCCTGCTCCGCAGTGGAGGGGTCGACCGGTGACGGGGAAGTAGGGCGATAGGGTGGTGATATGGGATGATGGAGGTGGCAATGGGGCTCTGAGGTATGTTAGAAGATGGTCATATGGCAGCGAGGGTAGTCAGAGCCAGGTGAAGAGGCTAGTTGTAGATGCTAGATCCAAGTTGGTGGGAAGGGAGGCCATTGGGCGATCTGTTGGCCCTGCATTGAGGGAGGAGAGGAAGTTGGAGGAGGGGTTGGTGGCAGATGCTAGCGATTTTAGACCGTTTTGGGGGGGGGGGGGGGGGGGAGGCTACTGTTTCCTTATGTTAAAGGTCCTGACGTGGAATGTTTGGGGTCTCAATGACCTAGCAAGGAGGGCGACGCTTGGAGGGTACATTAGAGGGTGGTAGGCTGACGTTGTTCTCCTCCAGGAAACCAAGCTCTCGCCTGTAAAGCTGACTTGTAGGGAGGGGGGTGGCTCTTGGATGGAGGGGTTCGTCAAACTCAATGTAGTTGGTACGACTAGGGGGCATGTGGTGGTGTGGTGGGAGGACATAATCTCTTTGTAGTCATATGTGGGAAGCCATGTGATTTCCGTGGATTTCACACGTCAGAGTGATGGGACTCAACTGGTGGTAACGACAGTGTATGGGCCATGGGACGCTGCAGTGAGGTAGTGGTTGTGGGAGGAGCTGGTCTTAATGGGGGAGATGGCGTAGGGCAAGCCGTGGCTGCTGGGAGGTGACTTTAACATCACACTCTCTATTGAAGACAGGCCAGGCCAGGCCATAGCAGATTTTGTTACTTCGTTTGGACTCCTTGATCACCCACCTACGAGATGCTAATGCACTTGGAGGGGAGGCGACGGCCTAAGATCGCGGATTGACAGGTTCCTTTCTAGCTTAGAGTTGGCGGAGGCCTTCCCTCTGGTGGCGATAGCTCTACTTGACAAGCTATTCTCAGATCACACACCTTTGCTCAGGCGATCAAATGAGACGGAGCGAGTTGGCACATAGTTCAAGTTTGAACGGTCATGGCTGTTGGAGGAGGAATTCAGGGGCATGGTGGAGCAAAAGTAGAGATCCTTTGAGGTGAAGGGCTCAGCCACAGCCCGATTGGCTAGGAAGCTTGAGCGACTACGGGCCCCCCTCAGAGAGTACATGAGGGCGGTTAGGTAGAGGACGTGGAGGAAGACTGAGGCACTGGCAAAGATCTCCATATTGGACTGCCTTAAGGATGCCACTAACCTTACTACGGAGGAGAAGGCACACAGGGCGGTCGAGATTTGCGTTGTGCAGGAGGATAAAATGGTAGAGGTGGAATGGAGAGCTAGATCGAGATAGAGGTGGCTCAGGGAGGGGGACTACAACACCAAATTCTTCCACCAAGTGGCCTCGACCGGGTAGCAGACGAATTGGTTGGATAGCTTGGTTGTCGGGGGGTGTGCCATGAGGGGCGGTGGGAGGATTACTTCCGTGACTTTTCGGATAAGCATGCCCCCGGTGCGTGGTGGTGGACGAGAGAAGGTGGGCAATCCATCTTGGAGGACCAGGCTTCATCCCTAGTCGGTGGTTTCTCGAAGGCAGACGTGAGAGTAGTAGTTTAGAGCCTCAATGCGGATGGCTGCCAGGTCCGGACAAATTCCTTGTGCACTTTTATGAGTTTTGGACCTTGGTCAAGGAGGGCATTATGGAGGTGGTGATAGAATTTCAGGAGGACAATGTAGGTTTTGACGAAATCAATAGGTCATACCTCTTTCTTCTCCTGAAGAAAGATGGAGCTGAGGACATTAAGGACTTCTGCCCAATTGCCTTGTCCAACGCTAGTTATCTCATTATGGCAAAGGCATTAGCGAATAAACTGAGAGTTATGCTGATGGACCTGATTTCCTCGGTACAAACAACCTTCATCCCTAGTAGAGGGATCCTTGATGGCTTCATGGTGGCAACTGAGGTTATTATGGCTTGGAAGAGGGAGCAGAGGCGGGCCTTTCTTTTGAAGGATGACTTTGCCAAGGTGTATGACATACTCAAGTGGTCTTTCCTTTGGGCTACGCTAGCAAAGAGCGGCTTCCTGCAACGATGGATTGGTTGGATCAAATGCTGTCACTACGACATCTTTGTCCATCATGATCAATGGCAACCTAGAAGGAGGCTGGGTCTAGCTGCCGAGAGGAGTAAGGCAGGGTTGTCCCTTGGCCCTGCTGCTGTTTGTCTTGGTGGATGATGCGCTGCCCACGGCGGTGATGCGATCTTGTAGGCAGGTTGTACTCCATGGTTTTAGGGCAGGTGGAGAACGGGAGGTACTCGTTTTGCAATACACAAATGGCACATTACTTCTTGTGGAAGGGGGGGTGCAGGAGGCGGGTAGGGCCCAACTACTCTTAGGCATGCTTGGCGAGGCCTCGGGTCTAAGGATCAATTTTCATAAATCTATGCTCGTGGCCTTCGAGATGATGCCCCAGGAACAAGAATGTGGGAGGGCCCTGGGGACGGAGGTGGGGTTGCTGCCCGTTACTTACCTGGGGTGCCTACTTTTAGACAGGCGACTTCGACTGTAGGACTGGATCCATTACTGGAGAGAATGGAGAGGAGGGTGGCGGGATGGGCCTTTAAGCTCCTATCCAGGGGAGGAAGGCTCACTTTGATGAGGTTGGTGTTGTCGTCCCTACCGGTCTACCTCTTGGTGGTCTTCAAAGCCTCGTGCTAGATCGATAAGAAAATGACGGGGGTTATGCGCGACTTTCTGTGGTCCAACTATGGACGTGCGGGGAAAGGTACTAGAGTTGTTGCTTGGGAGGATATCTGCAAGTCGATCCAGGAGGGGGGCTGGGAGTGAGGGTGGAGCACGCCAATCAGAGTTTCTTAGCCAAATGGATAGCCAGATTGGTGGGGGGAAGGAGGGCCCACTGGAGGATGTTATGAGAGGCTTTTATAGTCCCTTTGTCTTGTGGAGGCTGCTATCTTCGACAGATAGGGGGACATCGCACTTCATGAAGGGACTAAGAGGGGTTTCCTCAAGGGTTAAGGACTTCTTCATGCCGGTCTTGGGGGATGAAGGGACTTTAGATTCTGGTTGGACAATTGGTTAGGAGTTGGAATGCTATGTGATAGTTTCCCTAGACATTTTGCTAGAGTTATTGACAACGAGGCGATGGTTAGGGACTGCTGGAGAGGAGCCTAGTGCCTGGGGATCAGAGGCGCGCTGTTCGACAGAAGTTGTGAGGAGTTGCAGGAGTTGCTTGGGACCTTGGAAGGGTGGGGTTTGGAGCTGTATAGAGACGAGCTTTGCTGGGATGATGGCAACTTCTCGGTGCAGAAGGCATTCTGTAGACTTTCACAGGTCGACCAGCCGATTGAGATTGATATGGCACGGGATTGTAGGTTCCTTTGGACAGTAGATTGTTCGCTTAAAATTAGATTCTTTGCCTAGTTGCTCAAGAGGGGACGGTTGATCACAAAAGCTAGGAGTGCGAGATGGGCACCACTTGTCAGATGTGTAGTACAGGAGAGGAGGATGACCTTCACCTCTTCTTTAGCTGTGACGTGGCTAGGTAGATATGGAATCGAGTTGGCACGACCCCTACATGGATTGACACCTCCAATATGCAGGCTTTTTGGTTTAGTTTTCGCAAGGGTAGCGCTAAGCCTGGTGGGCCAGTCTTTAGATCGAGGAAGGATAGAGCTTGGGTCCTAGCGGTCTTGTGGGGGATCTGGGTAGGGAAGAATGGAGTGGTGTTCAGGGGGGGACTGGTCTTACGTAGAAAATATTGTTGCCTCCATCTCCTCACAGATCATCTTCTGGGAAACTGCACATTGATATACTTATATGTTTTTTAGCCCTTGAGGCTTGGTAATGCATTGGGTGGGGACCTAAAAGGTCCACACTCTTTTTCCTTTGAAAAAAAATGTAATTTTTTTCTCCCACTTACATAACTATGGAAGTATCTCATGTTAGCATTACCCTTTCTTAACAATGTTTATCAGAAAGGTTTAGACATCAATCTTCTTATCCTCTACCACTTTTGATGTTCGTACTGTGCCACAACCGCCTCATTCGTAAGCTTTATTGGATGTGATCTATTTAAATCAAAGATAGCTTACAAAGCCTTGCTCCTCTGTCATAACTGGCTCACCTCAACTATTTCCTGTAACTTTTTAAGCACTCCTTGAAAGCGGTCAGCGTAGTGGCCATAGTGCAAATTGTGGAACACTTCTCCATCATTCCTTACAAGCTCGCAGAAGCCCTCCTTAAGTAGGTAAGATTTCTCAAACTTGAAATAGATTCCACACCTCTTATCATTGTTTAATTCCAATATGGCAAGGTATGATTTGAAAAAGGCTTGTATAATGGAATCGCATCTAATAGAGGAGACAATTCCATAAACTATTGACAAATTTGATTTGTCTATGTGCGAGCAAATCAGAGGATCCCTTTAGTGAACGATGCTTCATTCATAATTTGAAGGATTAGAACACCAAGCCCCTTAGCCTCCTTCGACTTGTATACCTCCTTCTAAGATACCAAGGAAAGGAAACTATTGCTTGTTTAGTCCTCTAAAGATATCTTCTAATTGCATCAATTCTCTTTAGCACATCAGTTGACATCCTCAGAAGGGAAATGAAATAGATTGACGGGATCGAAAGCATTGAGGCAAGTAGAACCAACCGACCATACTTGAAAAGAAGGTAGGATGCCCACTCTTGGAATTGCTTCTCTAACCTCTCAATCATAGGCACCCAATCTTTGGTTGCGATATGATTTAAGATGAGTGGGAAGTCTAGGTATTTGAAAGGTGTATGTAGGAGCTAAACTCCCAAGATCTCTCCACAATCAGCAAGCCTCTTCTTTCCTTTAACATACCAAAAGGTGGGAGTCGGGACTTCTGTAGATTCACCTTTAGGCTAGATGCCTCCTCGGAGACTTCAAATTAGTAGCTTGACCATTTGTACCTCAGTAGTGGGCCCTCAATAGAAATAATTGCATCATTCGTGTACAACAATAGGAGAAGCACCATGCTTCCTTGATGGATACCAAACCCCTCAACTTGCTAGCCTTGCATAAGGCAGAGCACGTATTTGCTAGAACATTCACAATAAGAACGACCATAGGTACTTGAGGGCATCCTTATTGCACCCCTCTTCTGGGTTGGATCTAGCCCCATTTAGGTCTATAGTTTACCAGGATAGAATAAGAACCAGACATGATACAAGTCTCATATCCACACTAGCGGGAAGCTCCTCACAAAGATGACCAAATAAACTTTTAGTCAAAACTAACATATGCCTCCGAGAAATCCACCTTCTAAGAGAAAACTTCCATTATATCCCTCTTCTAGGCAAAGAGAATCTTTTGAGGGCACAATGTAATTCACCATAATTGACCTTCCCTTGATGAAGGTGGACTGAACCACCTAATGAGACAATTCAAGACACCAGATAAATGGTGTGCCAACACCTTGGCCACTTACCAATAAATTGGGTTTAAGAGGGCTATAAGTCTACAATCTTTCATATACTTTGTGGCATCCCCCTTAGGAAGTAAGAGTAGGAAGAAACAGTTGATGTCTCCCAATGTCAAAGAACCAAAAATTGCCATAATCTCAACTTGGACTATGGTTTAAAACTCTTTGGGGAAAGGGATCAAGTGTAATGACTTGGGTTTAGATCCAAGCCTATTTAATAAAAATTAGTCTTAATAACTTGTTAAGTATGGGCCCAATAGACCCATGGCAACTGCCCAAAATACTTAAACCTAAGTTGCCAAGTAGTTTTTTTGAATCTTTTATATCCCACTATTCACTTTCATGAGTTTCCTATGTGAAACTATTTTTAAGGTATTACAATCTTCTCCACTTAACTTCAAAACGTCCTTGTTGTGACTTTACCAATGTTTTCCCAATAGTAGTAGTAGTGGCTCCACCTCATAGTGCACTATTTGGCTGTCACAAAGGTAGCTCTTTCCTTCTATAAGTGGGAGTTTGACACTAATACCATTTGTAATGATATGGGCTTAAACATATGCCTAATTGAGTAAAAATTAGCCTTGACAACTTATTAGGCATGGGCTAAATGGACCCAAAGCAGCCACCTGAAATGTTTAAGTGCAAGTTATTAAGTTGTATTTCTCAATCCTTTATATTTCATTACTCATTTTAATGAGTTTCCCATGTGGGACTATTTTGGGTATGTGACTATTTTTTGTTGTTACGCCAGGAACCCATTTTGGGAGCCCTCCTGTTTCAGAGAACATATAGCATCCTACTCCGCATCCTCTGAAAAAGGGAGTGCTAGCAAAGCCGCATAATTCGGAGAGCCACCTTGGCCAATAGGCACCCATGTGCCAAGTTCTATCCTGCTCCTGATAATAGAGCTGACACTAGAAATCGACAAAGGCCCTGCCTGCCTCCTATTGTCCAGAGTGCACCTCCTACCCATCAGATAGGTTCGATCCAATCTATCACATCCCCCATCTTTTAGAAGAAAGGAACAACAAAGGCATGATTTCCGTTGCAGAAAGTTGAGCCACTTGACCACTAGCGATAGCCCAATTTAGTTTCGTGCATAACAAGCCTCCGCTACAGATGAGAAGAGACCAATCTCTACTGAACCCAGTTTAGTTAGCAACACCTGATTCATTACACTCAACTCCAGGATTCTCAAGCCTTCCTCAGACCTCCTTCCAATACACCATAGACACGACCCTACTTCCCTCACCTGCCCCCTTCTAGAAAACCTCCTCATCTTATCATGCTCCAAAGCTAACTTTAGCGACATAAAAAGACCAACCTCACCAATATCAGATTGCTGTATTTGGATGATTTCCATTCATCCAATCTTTTCTCCACCTTGCTCAAGACACCCTGCCAATTCACCACTCTTAAAGGCTGGTCAGAAAGGGGTAGACTCCCACGTATACCGTGAGTGAACCCTAGGAGTTCATATCGTAGTAGCAGCTCTGCCTCTCTTCCCTATGCTTCCTAAGAGGGGTAAATGAACGCTTGCCTTTGTTTAATTGGAGCCCAGAAAAATCACCAAAAAGGTCCGCCAAGATGGAGATATTTTCTGCAGCCTCTACTAAGCCCTCAATAGAAAAACATTTCATTTGCAAACTGTAGAATCAGTTTAATAATCCCCAAGACTAAAGGCACTGATAAAACCTTTATCACATGTTGTAGATGTGCAAACCACAAGTGCATTAGCTGCAAGAACGAGGACTACAATCGTTTCAAGTTGCATGTTCATCAGATTAAAAATAATATTTTAATCCAAACATGCAAAGCTAATTGAGTCAGTTATTTACTGAAAGGATGGGACATCATTGATACCTGCAAAACATTTCTCCCCCTTGAAGATTTCACGTAAAAACTTAGGGATCATAATAGCATATTTCAAATTTTAGGGGCCATACTGAAATGACGTCGAAGTTTGGAGTCTTTATATCAATCTCTTTTTTTGGTTGAACAATCTACATGGATTTGTAATGCAAAAGCATCTTATATAAAATTGAGGGACTTCAAAATGCTAATTCAAAAATTGAAGAGCAATAGTTCAATTATTATATAGAGTGTTTGTGTTGAAAATATTTAATTTCTTTATATGCAATGTCAAATGCCTCTTGGATATAACTATGGAGGCATATCTATGTATGTATGCACGTATGTACATACATACATGCTTTTAGAACTAGTTTCAGGTTGGATGAAGATAGATGGGTGAAGCATTTTGTGAGTCAATGGTCCATTTGGTTGCAACGTAAGTGTATGGTGTTCAAGATGGTGAAATTGTGGGTAGAAAATGTACTTGAGGACACACACACACATGCACACAATACCCACACCCACACAGACATTTACATACATACATGCATACATACATAGTCACCATGCGGGTTCAAGCTCCTTTCATCCAAGACACCCGACTCCACAAGTCATCTTCTTTTTCAATAATTTGACCATCCATTTTGTCAAGGAATCTTCAAAATCCTTTAGGTGTAGAACCCCATGCTTGCCTTGTTCAATTGGCTTGTAGATGCCATCCCAGTTTATCAAATATTCCTTATATCCCATCAAATCTTGATTATTTGTTGAGAGTTGGCTCTTTCCATGTTTTCTTATTCTTTATTCTTATTTTCTTATTTTATGAGATTCCACTTGTAAATTTCCCATCCTCTTGTCCATCAAGGATTGGGATCTTTCAATGAGATAATCTCTTTTTTCATCTAACTTGATATTAGAGCAATGGTTCTAGGTTGGTATTTAGTAGCCTCATCGATTCTCATTTCCTTTTTTCTCCACAAAAACAAACCCTAGAAGGAAGGAAAAAAACCTCGAAAAACTAGGGTTTGCAGACTTAAAACAGTAGCCAACTGCCTTGGGGTAGCTGGATTGACCATCGGCTGGCCAAGCCGCGTTGCCCTACCATTGCCACCAGTCTCAATTGGTGACCACCAACTGAATCTAGAGGAGATTCAGTGGTAGCAGGGCTAGAATAGCCACTGTTGACCCTTGTCGGTCATTGCCAGGGTATGGTGAAGATTGCCAGCTTTTGCCTTGATCGGCCAGGCGTCGCCTGCCACCGGTAGCCAGTTAGTGGGCTCACCGAAGGGACTTTTGTGGCAACATTTGGCCTGTTTGACAGTTTTTGGCTAGATTTAGACCTTTTGACTTCTATTGGAGTATGTTGGGACACTAAGGTCTTGTTTGGTAGAGGTTTAAAGTTTAAGATTGGGTAAAGTTTAGGAAGTCTTAAAGGAGGAATAAATGGATGGATAAAAGGAGGGTTAGTGGGTGTGGATGTGTTAGTTGAGTTGGTATGTCATTATTAGTTTTTGTTTTTATTTGTATTGGGAGTGGGTTAGTAAGAGGTAGATGTGATGGGTGTGAGTTAGCAGGGGTATATATGATTGGTGAGGGGTAGATGTGATGAATGGTAGTGGATGTGATGGGTGGAGAATAAAACTTGTGCACTATTCATACACTATAGTGGTAACTACTGCCACGTAGGATAAAACCCTCTTTTAAAATCATGCCAAACGGGGTCTAATGGTCTTGTTTGATGCCTACATGATTTTCTAGCTATGTTTGGTATTGCTTTGATGTATTGACACCCATTTTTGCTTGTCTTTCGCTACCTCTTAGTTATTTGTGGCTTTGGTTGGGGAGAACATGGCTTCCAAAGACTTCTCAGAGGTGACAACGGTGCAAATGATGGAGACAGGGGTAGATGAGAGCTACATTTTCAATTCCTTGTTGAGGTTGGATGAGATCAATCATGTACGATGGTCACATACCTTCAAGATGATGGTAGAAGGTCAGGACAAGGGACACATTTTTTTTTTTTTAAAGGGGAAAATGATGGTTACTAGAGATTGATGACCATCCGTTATTACCTCAAAAGGAGGAAAGTATAAGGAATCAAAAGACACTTACAGACCAAGCGTCCAAAATAGAAACAAATTAAAAGACTCCCTCACAACTTTTTAAGATGAACCTTTCCCTACGAAAAATCATGGCATATTGTTGCAACCAAACACACCATAAGCAATCTTCATCCGCAACAAAGGGTTCGCCAACACTTCTATTTGCACTAAATCCTAAAAGTCTTCCATCGCAATACACCATATAGCTGGCATTGCAAGACATGAGAAAATATCTCTAACAAAACAACACCGTGAGAACAAGTGGCTCGAATTCTCCAACTTAACACCACAGAAGATGTAAAAATCTTTCTCCAACTGCATCCAGCCTTGAAGCCTGTCCTTTGTGGGTAGCCTCCTCTTCACCTTCAAAGGGATCTTCAATCTCCAAATAAGAGAGGTGTCAAGACCAAGATACAAATCATCTATATTATCTTGTACCTTGAAGATTTTGTACATCTTCTTAACATAGAAATTATCACACTTCCAAGACAAAGTATTTGGTCGATTCTGAAGAGGAGAATGTTCCCCAACCATATCCAAAAGCTCCAAAATTTATGCGAACCTGGCATCAAACAAAGACTCACCAAAAAGGCCTCCATAAACCACTACTAGCTCCTAAACTATCATGACAAGCATTTGCTACACAATAAAATTTATTATAGGAAAGAGCATACAATCTTGGCAACTTGAGGCTTAGAACTCCCTTCCCTATGCAATCATCATCTTAGAATTTGAAAGTCTTTCCATCTCCTAGAATTGAATCTAACGGAAAAACTCTTCTGCAAATTGTAGACAAACTGTGCCAAAAACCAGATGGATCACATGTAGCACAACTTCTTTTCGCCAAGCTGAGGGATATTCCATGAGTCCTACAAAAGATGAACCCATAAGGAGTCTTTACTTGCCAAGAGCCTTACCACCCACTTAGATAACGACTCAATACAATCCTGTACGTGTAGCATACCCAAACCACCCTAATTTTTAGGCCTACAAATGTCACTCCAAGCAACAGGACACTAAAAGCGCCCCTCATAATTTGGCCCCCTGTAAAAAAATTTGTTGGATACCTTTAATCCTCCTCATTACCTTCTTTGGTGGTTTAAAAATTGAAAAATAGAAAATTGAAACAGTCGAGAGGACCGACTTCAGCAACACCAACCTTCCCCCCTTGAAAGCACTCTACCCTTCTAGCTAGACAAACGTCTCTCCAACCTTCCCACCATGGGATCACAACCCAATCATCTGCAGGCAACTTCCTTCCTTTCAAAGGTAACCCCAAATAGGAGACAGGCAATGCAAAAACCTAAGTATGAAGAAGAGAACACACCTTTGTCTTAAATGCTAGGTTTACAGGAACGAAAGTAGACTTTCTATGATTGATACAAACCCTAGAGATTTCACCAAAAATATGGATGAAAGACTCCAAGTACTCTGCCTTCAACCACCTTCCTTCAATGAAAAACAAAGTATCATCATCGAATTGTAGAACATACATCACCAAGCCATCATTTTGAAAAGTATGAAAAGCTCAACAAACCTCCATCACATGCCTTGAACGACAAGATCACCGGAGTGTCAGCCACAATCAGATATAGAAGCGATCCCAAGGGGTAACCTTGTCTAACCCTACATTGCGACTGAATCCAACACCCCATCAGTCTTCCATTCACCAAATAGAGAAGGAAGAAGTCATGACTCATCTCTTCATCCATTCCACCTACCTCTTAGGGAAATGCTTCTACATCAAAGACTTCCACAAATAAGACCAGGTGACAAAATCATATGCTATGGGAAAGTCAACTTCCCATAGAAAGCCACTCTTCTTATTTCTTGAAGGGATCTCCCCTTTATGAAAGCCGACTGAACCGGACTTATAATTCTAGGAAGGACCTCCTTGAGCCTATTTACCAAGATTTTAGCAACAATCAAATAAATAGAGTTTGAGAGAGTAATTTGTCTATAATCACAACAGCCTCAACCCCAACCTGTTGCAGGAAAAGGAAAATCAATGACCAATTTAGCCTCTCAAATCCATGATTCCCAACCAATTTCTATATTATGGGAAGCTATCTAGGTGAGCCCTCAGCCTTTAATCCTTTCACTGCTACTAAGACCTCATCCTCCACAACTGGTCAAGTGAGGGAAGTACCTATCTCGTCATTTAGCATAGGAACTTAAGAATTTGCCCATTGCCACCTACCTGAAGAACCCCTCTTAGAGAAATCACAAAAATGATTAATAAAAGCATCACAAACCTTATCCTTCTCAGAGATCACATTGGGTCCAAGTCTCGAAAGATAAGATTAATTGCTCTCTTAACACTGGAAGCCAAGTGGAAGAATTTCGTATTTGCATCACCCTCTTTCAACCATAGATGACAAGACCTCTACCTCCATTCCACCTCTCGTTTCTGATCCTTGCGGTAGATCACCCCTTGAAAGACCTTCCTAGATTCCACCTCCTGTTGATCTAGCACTTTGTCATCCTCCAATCTGTCAAGTTTACCAAGTCCTGCCAGTGCATCCACCTTGACTTTATTACGCCAAACCCTTAACTACTTCTTAGAAGACATGAACATTGACCTCCTTTTCATCAGCTTCCTAGCCATTGTCCTAGTGGCACTAGATTCTTTAGGCACCGCCATCCAAGATTCATGGGCGAGATCTTAGAAATTAGATTCCAACAGCCAAGATTTCTCAAACTTGAAGTATTAAGCAGAAATCTTAGCTCCTTCATTGGAACACCACAGCAACGGAGTATGTGTTGGTGTAAATGCACTACGATCATTGATTTTAATGATAAAATATTTGTCATTTGGAGTTTGCATTTGAGATTAAGGTTTCAAGTTAAATGTAAAGAGAAACAAGTGTGAAGGAACTCAAGCTTAAGTCACATGGAAGAATGGGTGAGCTTAATTTCAGGACAAAAGCATCAAAGAGTGTGAAGATGGAGTGTTGGACTCAAAGCTTAAAGAAGATTTAAGAGTAGGACTTAGAAAATGATGTTATAATATTTATATTTTGTTTTTGCTCTTTTCTTTTACTTAGAAAATTGTTAGAGTCTAAAATATAACAACGTAGGTCCTAGACACACTTACCTAACCTTATGACACTTAGGCAAAACTTCGAGTTAAGTTAGAAAATTGAAGTGGTAAGACAGACTCATCAGACGTGCAACACTATTATCAGACGTGTGATAATCTCTTTTAAGTAGACCATCTCAGACGTCTTGTAGAGAGACGTTAGGCTTAGATCAAGTTATCATAATACAATCTTCTTGAGAATCATTAGAATTATTTTATTAATAATTCCAGACAACTAGAGACCCTCCTAGACATCTAGAAAAGTAATGTTAGACCTAATCTGACCCAAATCTTGATTTTTCAGACTAAATATTATCATTAGATTCTTAGAAAATCAATTGTCGAGAAGAATCATTGACATCAAATGTCTAATTAATTGTCCAGACGTTTGACACTTAAGACACAAGTACACTGTTTGGATTTAATTAAATCCACATATCCCATTATCAGATGTCTAATATTAGTTCTAGATGTCTTATATGCCCATATCAAACATTTGACCCCTTGACACAAGATCACTGTT
Source organism: Thalassia testudinum (assembly GCA_037157565.1). Lineage (NCBI taxonomy): Eukaryota > Viridiplantae > Streptophyta > Magnoliopsida > Alismatales > Hydrocharitaceae > Thalassia > Thalassia testudinum. Next base: position 4,065,183 of record JAZHRO010000061.1, read on the forward strand.
TAGATCTGAAAATTCGAGGGAGACTACCTTCAAGTATCATACGTCCAACATTTTCATCAGATGTTCCATATACCCCAAGTAGACGTCTGATCAATTTTCCAGATGTCCAATTTTGCTATCAGATGCAATGATTGCTTTACAGTTAATTGGATTTCGGCCAGATCTTATTGGAATTGCTTCCAACGACTAGGAAGCTCCTCCCATGCCTTCTTAAGCCTTCCTAAACCCTCTATAAATAGTAAGGACATTCTTAAACTTGCACACAACACACATACACATATTAGAAGAGAAAAAAACTATTGTACAACACAAATAGAGTGCTATTACTTCCTACATTGTGTGAGATCAATTTGTGAGCTGCTCTCCAAGCTCTACACTTCGCATCCAAGAGTATTAAATCGTTGCGCTATCACGCCCATCCACTTCCGTCTCAGGGAAGATCCTTAAACTTATAGAAGCTTAGTTTGAACTCATATTTTAGGCTCTATAGGTGTTGTTTAGTTGTTTAGTTGGATATTCGAGTTGCGAATTCTCATCTCCTTGTGGGACAATTCTCTTTATGGAGAAGAGAGATTTGAGGTACATTACCCTTGTGTAAGTAGTGTTGTATTAAGATTGTAGCACTCTCAATTTGAAGTGATACAATAATGGATTTGATCGACTAGGGAAAATCCCAAGTCGATGTGACGTAGGTGGTGGTTTTTACCCTTAGGGTTTCCACTTAAAAGTACTTGTCTCATTATGGTGATTGATTTTGTGGGATTGTATTTTATTTCACAATTTTTTATCTATTTTATTTCCCGTACTATTCACCTCCCTCTAGTGCAAATTACAATATGATCAGAAAAAGGGCAAGGCTTGGCAATCACCTCAGCCAACTGAAACACCTCCATAGCTCCATAGAGAAAAGGAAACAATCAAAAATCAACCTCGCACTAGTGTTTCTCCGAGTGTATTTGGTACTGATACATTCATCAACTCCAAATTAGCAATAAGCTCCACAAAAGCTTCAGTTGCTCTATCAAAATGCCCTTCCATCATTTGCAAACATGACATTAAAATCTCCTCCAAGCAACCATGGTCTCCCATCCACAAATGTTGACACTTGCTGCAACTCATCCCAAAGTTCAGCCTTCAAACTATCCTCACAAGGGCCATAGAAACATGAAGACTATAGAGATGTCATTAATACATCTCTTTGAACACCTAGAAATCATCCACTTTCCCAACAATTGATCGACCAAATCAAAGCATGCACCTTTCTAGAACAACAATACCCCTCTAGATCTCTTAACCAAATTCACCTCCAAAAAGGAATAAAAAACTCCCCTTCAAATCTCCCTTTTTGCAACCCCATCCAAGGATTTAAGTCTTATTTCCTGAAGCATAACAATATTCGCTCCCCACTCTGTCATGTACCTCCTCGACACCCCCTCCAATCAGAATTTCGAACCCCCTCACCTTCCAACTAAGCACCTTAACCATCAATTAGAGCATGCTGAGAAGGGTAACAAGAATGCACAAGGAGAGTTCCATAACATCGAGGTGGTGTGCGTGAAAGAGGAGAGTTCTAGTCATGTCACTATGTCTATTCAGATGGATAGCACACTGGATAGTACACACGATTCTGATTAGCTTGCAAATGTGGGTGTGCCACGTCATTTGTGTAGTGATTGGCACTATCTCAATCTTTTTCAGCAGGAGAAACAATTCATGTGGCAAACAGGAGACATTCTCCCGTTATTAGTTAAGGGGATGTCATGATTACCCTGACTATGCGGTTGTTAGGTGCTCATTTCCCCATCAACCTACTTTTAGTCAGTAGAATCACATGAATTGAACTATTGTGCTATCTTTAATGGTTTTTCATATGTGTTTCAAGACACCTTGATTGGGAAAATCATTAGTGAAGGTCGTTACGGAGGAGCGCACTGGCAACTTCAGTTTCCATTTACTGCCTATGTTGCGGTTCATACATCATCAGCATCTGCTCTCTAGTGCCACTTGTGACTAGGTCATATTGCCCTTTGCAAGCTTCGTCGCATCATTCCTCGTAGTTCTCTAGGTGTAAAGATCGAGTGTGAAGCATGCCAATTAGGAAAACACCACAGAAGCATGTTTCCACCTAGTCAGACATGAAGATTAGGATCTCTTTTTGAGCTCCTTCACATGGATGTCTAGGGTCCTAGTTGTGTTCCTGATAGACTGGGGCATCACTACTGTTTGGTGATTGTAGACGATTATTCTTGCCTAGCTTGGATGTTCCTGCTGAAGCAAAAATTTGATGTAGGGATGATCATTGAGAATTTTGTTTTGGAGATGAAAATACAATTTGGGGTCATTACCAAAATTATTTGTTCTGACAATGCCTTGGAGCTTTGGCCCATGTTTCTTCATGACTTCCACAAGTCATTGGAGATAATGCACCATACTACTTGTCCATATACTTCTCAGCAGAATGGTGTTGCCATGTACAAACACCAGTACATTTTGGATGTAGCCAAGACACTATTGATCCGTACCAGCGTCCCTTAAAGATATTAGGGAGATGTAGTTCTTACAACATGTTATCTTATTAATCGCATTCTTTCTTTAGTACTTGAATAGATTCTAGTACAACTATTATATCTAGATGGTGAACTGTTCTCTGTTCAGCCTCGTGCATTTGATGTGTGGCATTTGTTCATGTTCATAGTCCTGGTAAAGACAAGTTGGCCCTTAAAGAAGTGAAGTATGTCTTCTTGGGATACTCCAAGTCACAGAAGGACTTGGTGTTTTGATCCTCTCCAGTGACGTTGCCATGTTAGTGCAGATATGGCATTCTTTGAGTTTGTTTCATATGTTTCTATTGCAGGATCGCGTCTACATATGGTTCCTAATATCGTGGCTATGCTAGCGCCTCCTACTCCTTTGGAAGAGATTCAAGTTGCTATTGTTCCAAATCCTGAGTACAATAAGCCTAAGGAGATCTCTAATCATCTTCCTTCTACCCTTAAGCCTGCATATCCATTAGCTCCTAAGGAGAATATTGGTTTAGATGGTTCGGATGATGTGATGATGGATGATATGCTAGATACCTAGGTGATAGATACTTCCACCTGTAGATAAGTAGGTAGGTGTTAGTGATAGTCATGAGGATAGAACATACTGAGACTAGCCAATAACTCTACAGAAGGGATGTTGTACTTGCACCATGTGTCCCATTTCCAAGCATATATCTATGACATGTCTTGGGCTCTCGCTTAGGAAGTTCTCTGTGGCACCATCTGCGATATTGATCCCTAGATCTCACAATCAGGCCTTGTTAGATCCACGATAGAGACAAGTTATGGAGGAGAAATCTGCTTGTAGGTCTTGCGGTACCTGGGAGCTTACTCAATCACCATCTGATGCCATTGTGGTTGGGTCTAAATGGGTCTTTAGCGTTAAGTACAATCTAGTTGGATCAGTTGTGAGATACAAAAAGAGTCAACTCTCAACATTATCTCATATACATCTCAACCAAAAATATTTGGAAGAGGGCAACCAAAGAAAAGGTGTTTTAACATTTTCAACTTCGTTTCTGCAAGGCTAGAACCTAACATCCGAGTGGGGTCGAGAGGAAAGATGAGCGAGAGGGGGAGCGCGAGGAGGGAGGCGAGTGGGTGGGGGAGGGATGACTCTGGCTAGATGGCGGTGAGGAGGTCACAGAGGGGAGCGGAGCTGGTGCGGTGTTTCAAGTGTCTCGGGAGGGGGCATGTGGCGGCGGGCTGTAGGGAACCGGTGAGGTGTCCGCGGTGTGGTGGTCTCGGACATCGGTGGTCGGGTTGCGGGCTTCGTGGGCCAGGTGGCGGGGCTTCTCCGAGGAGGGCGAGGATGCTACCACCTCCTTCGGAGGGGGTGCCTTTCGTGGAGGTTGAGGTGCCGTGGTCGGAGATCGGGACCTTGGAGGGGAGGTTGGCAACGGCTCTGGTGGCGGTGGTGCTAGAAGGGGAGGTGGATGTGGGGGACTTGAGAAGGGCGGTCGCATCGTTATTAGGGATCGACGGGGACCTTTGGTGTGGCATCCCTCAGGAGCGGCTGCTTGTTGCTACTGGAGCTTGGACATGAGCTATGATGCCTAGCCTTCAAGGAGCTGCAGTGTGGCTGGGGTGTGGTGAGGTGGCGGTGGCTGATGAGGTCGGATGGCACCTTGGCGGAGCGACCACCGATTGGCGCGAGGCAGAGGGTGCTGATTGAGGGGGTCCCTCTCTTCCTCCGTACGGTGGAGGTGGCGGCAGCAGTGGTCGCTCCATTTGTGAGGCTCCGAAGCTGCGATGGCTTGGGCCTGAGATCGGTGGATCTGTTTAGGTTCGGGTCGTGGGTGGAGATGAAGCCGAGGAAGCAGCTTGTGGAGAAGGTGGTTCTCAGATGGGGGAGCTCCTCTTGGCTGGTTCGGGTCTCGCGGGGACCGGGAAGACCTAGGTCTTTCGCTAAGGCGGTGGTTGGCGGTGCGACGACGGAGCTTGGTGGCGGAGGTGGCGGACGAGCGGACGGGGGGCGGGCTGTTTTTGGGAAGTCGGAAGGTCGTGGCGAGGATGGCGTGGTTGTTGCGATCCCCGCGGCGCGATCTGAGGCAGACGAGAGGGCGAGGGTTTCGGAGGGTGTTGCGGGATATGCGGAGGAGGCAGTGGAGGAGTCTGCGGCGCTAAGGGCGGCAGACCCTGCTGAGGTGGACCAGGGTCTTAAGGAGTGCTGTCGTGGCGGATCCGGGTCGGGCAGATTGGATCTGGTGGTGGGGAGTGGTGGCTTCGGAGGGGTATTTAGTTTGAGCCCCGCTTCGCGTGAAGATTTGGGACAGTCCTCCTGCGAAGGCCGTGGTTTGGGGGCTTTGGAAGCGAGCCGTTATCGCGACCTCGACCGGACCGATTGGGCAGCTATGTGTAATGCGGATGGCAAGGTGAGGTGCGTGCAGAGGTGGAGGCCGAGGAAGCCGATACCACAACGGCTCACGTACAGGCTGCGGTGGTCCTATCGGAGGGGGCAGGTTGCGACCGCTCCGACTAGGAGCGAGGTTGGGGATGGCAGCGTTGGAGGATGATGGAGTTGGGCGTCAATGCGCCTACCGGTAGGCGAGGGGAGGTGCCGACGGTGGGCTTGGTAGGGGCGGAGGTGAGGCGAGGGCTGCTGTTGAAGAGGTTAGGCAGTGGGTGGCTGGAGCTGAAGGAGGTGCTGGGGCGGTGGAGGTAGGAGGGGCTGGGGAGGCGGAGATGTAGGCTGTGGAGGGGGTTGCCTCGCAGGGGGGCAGGTGTTGGAAGTGGACAGGGCAGATGCTGCAGGACCAGGTGGACCAGGGGGCAACGCTGGGAGGGGGTTGCCCAGTAGGCTTGTGGAAGTGGATGAGGGGTAGGTGGACAGGGTGGCTGTGGAGGTGAGGTTCAGGCGTACGATGCAAGGGAGGGTCTCCCGAAGTTCTCCATGACTAAGGTCCTTTTGTGGAATGTTAGGGGATTAAATGACCCTTCAAGGCGGGCAGCTTTGCGTGAGTATATTCAGAGGTGGGGTCCGTCCTGAGGTGGTGTTTCTCCAGGAGACAAAACGAGGGAGCTGTGACAGGAGACTGTGGAAGGAGGTAGGGGGAGCAATTTTGGGGAATTCTTGGCCCTGGAAGCTGTTGGAAGTGCGGGTGGAATTGTTGTTGGGTGGAAGGATGATGCTTTCTCTTTGCTGGACTCGATAGTCGGGTCCCATGTTGTTACTATCAGGTTGCAGAGACGTCAGGACAATCTTTGCATGCTCTTCTCCTCGGTTTACGGTCCGACAGAGGGTAGGAGGCACGCCTTGTGGGAGGATTTGGGTCAGGTCACGGCAGCGTATCAGGGGATACCGTGGTTGATTGGAGATGATTTTAATGTCACTTTGCTGGCGGAGGATAGACCAGATGGCCGTGGGGGGGTGGACCAAGGTTCTGAGGCTTTTGCGGGATCTGTTGCGGAGCATGGGTTGGTTGACATGCCACCCTCCCTGTCACTTCACTTGGAGGAGCGCTGGAGGACAGCGGTCCCGGATTGATAGATTTTTCGTCTCGACAAAGATAGCAGAGTCGTTCCCTGTGGCGAGGGTTAAACCCCTGGTGCGGCAATTCTCGGATCACACCCCCTTGTTGTGGGTGACGAATGAGGGTTGGAGACATGGAACGTATTTTAAGTTCGATAGGGCCTGACTCCTTGAAGAGGGGTTCAGGGGCTGGTAGAGGAGCGGTGGAGGTCGGTTCACACGGATGGCTTAGCAGCTGTCAAATTGGAAGCTAAACTGTGAGACTTGAGGACCTTCCTCAAGGTCCATAAGAAACAAATTAAGGAGGAGCATGGGAAGAGGAAAGATGAAGCTCTCAGTGAGATTGCATGGCTGGACTTGGTTGAGGATGTTGGTCTCCTCTCTAATGTTGACAGGGTGAATAGAGCGAAGCAGTTACAGGTGATACAAGAGGAAGATCGGAAGGTGGAGATGGAATGGAAGGTGAGATCCAGGTAGAGGTGGCTCAAGGAAGGTGATTCTAACACGATTTTTTCATATGGCTGCATCAAGAAGGAGGAACTGGATCGATAGGTTGGTGGTGGAAGGGGAGGAGTTTGTAGGAAGAGAGGCGGTGGGTAGGGCGGCTGCGAGGTACTTCAGAGAGTTTACTGGGAGAAGACATGGGGGAAGGTGGAGGTGGTTGGGATCCGAGGTGCCACGGATCGGGGATGTAGAAGCTGGTTTCTTAACGGGTCCATTTGAGGAAGATGAGATTCACAAGGCAATCTGGGGGCTGAATGCTGATGGATGTCCAGGTCCGGATGGTTTTCCGATCGCCTTTTATAAGGAGTTTTGGCCAGTGGTGAAGGAGGATGTGATGCAGGTCTTGCAGGAGTTCAGAGATGGAAATTCGGGCTTCAACAAATTGAACATGTTCCTGTTGCTGAAGGAGGGTGCTAAGGAGATCCAGGAGTACAGACCGATAGCCCTCTCGAATGCTATCTACTTGATTATGGCTAAGCTCTTGGCGAATAGGCTGAGGAGGACCTTGGCTAGGATTGTGGATCCGGTGCAGACGGCTTTTATCCCCGGTAGAAATATTTTGGAGGGGTACGTAATGGCCTCGGAGATCCTGTCGTTTTGGAAGAGGAGGAAGGCCTTCATGTGGAAAGTCGATTTCAGTAAGGCTTATGACTCAGTGCAGTGGTATTTCCTTTGGGCATCCTTGATGAAGAGGGGTTTTCCACCTGTGTGGATCGACTGGATGAAGAGGTGTGTCACCACGACGTCGTTTTCGGTCCTTATCAATGGAAATCTGGCAGGGGGTTGGATTTAGCCGAGAAGGGGGGTGAGGCAGGGGTGTCCTTTGGCTCCGATGCTCTTTGTTATTGCAGCAGATGCACTTGCAAGGGCTGTGAAGAAATCGTGTGAGAGAAACTTGGTGAGGGGTTTCTCTTTGGGAGATGGGACGAGTATTCCGTTACTGCCGTATGTGGATGATGCGATTTTTTTCATAGAAGGCAGGGAAGCGGAAGCCAAGAGGATGCGAATCTTACTTATCTTGTTTGGTGAAGCTTCAGGTCTGCAGATTAACCTGTCTAAATCAGAATTTGTCCCTTTTAATTTGACAGAGGCGAAGGCGAGGGGGTGTAGCTTGGGTCTTGGCACAGAGCAGGTGAAGCTACCGATCAGATACTTGGGTTTGCTGTTGACGGATGGTAGGATTCTGGTGGACTGGGCTCCCCTAGTGGAGAGGCTGGAGGGGAGGTTGGCGGGGTGGGTGTCCAGGCTTTTGTCGAGGGGTGGAAGGCTGGTCTTACTCAAGGCGGCTCTGGCGGCGATGCTGTCGTATTTCACCTCTGTCCTGAAGTTGCCCCGGAAGGTTGTCTTAAGGATAGAGAGACTCATGAGGAATTTCTTCTGGTCCAATCAGGGGTCGAATGGACTTGGTGCCAGGTTGGTGGCGTGGGAGCAGGTTTGCAGACCGGTGGAGGAGGGGGGGCTTGGGGTGAGGGACCTGGGGAGGTCTAATGACAGCCTGTTGGTGAAGTGGGTTGGGAGCCTCTTGGAGTGTAGGGAGGATTTGGTGGGTAGGGTTTTTAGGACGGCTTACGGTGGCCCATCGCGTTGGGATCTCCTGATATCTCCGCCGAGGAATGCTTCTCATTTCTTGAAAGGTTGTCGGTGGTGGCTCATAAGGTGCAGAATTATTTTGTGCCGGTGGTGGGGACGGGGGAGATCTTCAGGTTCTGGCAGGATGATTGGATGGGGCAAGGTGTGCTCGCTAGAAGATTTCAAAGACTTTTTGCTATGTCCCAGAGCAAAGAGGCGTCAGTGGCCGAAGTTTGGGAAGGTGGGTAGTGCCCATCCTTTGCAGGGAATCTTTCAGATGCGAGAACTCACGATTTCCAGAGACTGCTTGAAGAATTAGAAGGTCTACAGCCGGCTTCCGGAAATGATATGTTTGGATGAGATGAAGGTGAGTTCTCGGTGGGGACTACATACAGGAGATTGTCCGGCGGAGACTCCACAGGTGACTTGGATCTGGTGAGAGATTGCAGACAGGTTTGGAAGGCCACGTGTCCATTGAAGGTCAAGATTTTTGTTTGGCTGCTTAGGAGGAGGAGACTTGTGACTAAGGTTTGGAGGGCGAGATGGGCTCTTGGGGAGAGTAAGGTTTGTCCGTTGTGTGGAGGTGAGGATGAAGAGGTTGACCACCTTTTCTTCACCTGCCCATTTGCCGTACAGATCTAAAGCCGTGTGGGAGCGGGGTGGTGGAACTGCTGGTCTTTTGATGGGTTTTGGTGCAGCTTCAGAGGTGAAGGGGATAATGCTGGGCAGAATGTCCTCCGTACGAAGAAGGAGAGGGTCAGACCGTTGGCGGTCCTATGGGGCATCTGGTTGGGTAAGAATGCTGTCGTTTTCAGGGGCCAGAGGTCTTATGTGGAGAATTTTGTGGAGTCTGTTACTATTTTATTTAATCTCTAGAGTGAGTCCTTGTGAGTGAGGGGCCTTGATGTTTGCCCTTTGTATTGGTAGTGGCCGTTGATTCTCTCTTTAATATATTTGGGTAGTTATCATCCTGGATAACTACTCTTTCCTTTTTTAAAAAAAAAACTTCGTTTCTACGTGAAGAACAAGGGTCATAGTTTTGGCCTCCAACTTTTCAATGTAGCGTTCACTGCCAATCTTCCCCTTCACAGAAGCCATGTAAACACGTCTTTATCTTGAAAGGAATGTAGCTATCTAAAAAAACAAGTCATAGTTTTGGCCTCCAACTTTTCAATGTAGCTTTCACTGCCAATCCTCCCCTTCACAGAAGCTATGTAAACACGTCTTTCTCTTGAAAGGAATACTGTGCATCCACATGTGCTAAACCCATTGTAGAATTACCATTGTCAACATCTCCCTAAAGAAGTTTGCAGACCTTTCGTCCTTTTACTTTTTGAAAAAAAAAAGGTCTGTAGGCCTTTCTTACGGTAAAGCTTCCCACTTCCCATGCCAAGGAATCTTGAAAATCTGGATTTGGCTAGAACCTGCAACCTTAGATGGTAGTAGGCGCAAATCCTACATCCTGTCATCTGATAACACATTTCCCACATGTGGAGGACACACACCTCTACCTCCTCCCATGGGGACCTTTCCAATATTCTGCCACTCATGCATTTAAGGCTGTCTATTGAGTCTAATGAACTGAGCTTGGTCTTAGTCTAATGAACTGAGCTTGGTCTTAGGCTTGATAAGCCTAAGCTGACTCTTGGCTTGGGTTGGGCTCGATTAGTTTTGTGAGGTCTTGTTCAAACTCGTCTCATTTGGGATCGAGCCTATTATTGAGCCTAATGACTAATGAGTTCAAATTTTTGAGGCTCATGCTGGAACTTTAAACAAAATATAGATGCTTGATAAATAAAATATATTTGTAAAGGAAGTGTACTTGAAAAACTAAGTATAGAAAATAGAACAATTACATCATAGAAAATAGACATTGTGGCAGGGCCCATCAAAGGGTGGCTAGAGTGAATTAGAGGCATGATCAGGCAAGGTCAGGAGGGAGGTGATTAGGCAAGGCGTCAGTGTCAGCGTTGAATGGGAGATCAGAGTGGCATGAGGGTTGGGGTGGGTGTCAAGGTAGTTTGTTTGGTGGTGGGAGGATAAGTGTGTCAAGAGGTAGGGTGAGGAAGGGAGAGAGTGAAATTCACACAAAAGTTTTATGTTAGAATTTTGGTGTAGTTGGCACCAATAAGGAACTTGGATGCATTTTCTTGAATAAAGCTGATCAAGGAAAGAAATGGACAGTGCAATTCTTATTTTAATGGCCTTCGATATGCAGTCTCATATTCTTTAACAGGTTTTAACTTATTTTTTCAAGTTTCTGTTCAATACGTTAAAAATCTTTTATTTCTTGGTGACTTGTTGTTGATCGTACTTTTTCTATCTAAATAAAAAGTTGTCTCATGACAGTTGTCCTGAATGATCTGAATGGCTTGTATAAAATGACCTACTTTTATCACCAATATGTCTGCAGAATAAAGAGGATTTTGGTGGGGTGCTTGGTCAGATTGTGATTGAGAAGGCTGCATTTCACCTTCATGTGAGCAAATTTACCTCAACCTTCCATATATCTTATGTTTTTCTGCTTGTCTTGTTTTATTGCAAGATAGTTTGTCTTATAATGCTTTTTTGGCAATCAGTTATTCCGAGTATAAAGCCTTTTTTTTGTTAATTTTGTGAATTGTTAACATTGCATAACGCAAACAGTGCGCACACGCACATGCACACACACGCAAAAGAAAGGCCTGCCTCATGTCAGTTGTTGCTTGACCCAACTCCCAACTGCCCACCAATGAGATTTTATGAAATTTTAAACTGGAGTATAAGGTGAGAGAAGGTATTTTTCTTGGCTTATCATTGCTATTTCATCAAACATGCTGAAGATAGAGAACCTGTCTTTGTTTTATACCAGTGTGGTCAAAAGCACAATAACTGAGGAATGGATGAGACAACTCTATAATGATGAAACTAAGAGACAAACTGTCATGATTCAATCTGCCATTCATGTACAAATGAGAAGATTGACCATTCACAAAAAAGAATTTGATTTTATACTTGGAATATATGATTCGCAAAAAAGGGTCAAAGTACACTATGGCAAGAATAAATGGGTTGATATGGTGCCAATTCATCTAGAGGTTTTTGAGAGTGCTTCAAAACCACTTCAAATACCGGTCAATACCCTAGAGTAAGAAATCAGGGTGTGCGGGGGATCCTTAGGCACATGGCTTATCAACACAAAATGAGGGTTTTGCTCATTATAGGACTTGACTAAACATCTCCTTTCCAATTCCTGTATCTTGTTATGTTGTTTTTCCAGGTGATTCACATTTACTTTAAACATAACCTTGGAAATGAGGGAGAACCATCTCCTTTTTCCCTGTTAGCCTGAGGATCTTCCTTTTGTTGGAACCTAGTTCCACATTCTTCTAAGTTTTCGTGTTAACAAAATCCCGTTTAATCTAATGAGTTTTTGTGAGCTTAGGAATGGGATGGCTTGGAATGTTGATGGAGATGTTGATGGTCATAGATGAAGATTAGTTTGAGTTTATTTTCTATTTCTTAGACTTGGTATGCCTCCTAACACAAAAATTGATATAGCAGTTAAAATAAATTAGAGATAATTAGGTTTCATTTTTGCAACAAACATTGTTTTTCAAAATCTAAAATTGTTTCTAAAATTATATCATTTTTGAAAGAAATCAAAACTTGGCTTAACAATTCTTAATAAGGTACTTATTGCAAGTATCAGTACTGATCACAAGTAATGGTACATGCAGGGAATAAGTTTGAGTATTTAACTCAAACTGTGAACAAGAAGTATCGATACTCATGATGAGTATTGATACATGTAGGTTACAAATTTAGACTCTGAGGATAACCTGTGAGTAACAAGTATCGGTACTCAAGATGAGTACCGATACTTGTTATTTGGTTGGTACTCAACTGGAAATGTTGAGTATCGGTACACATGATGAGTACCAATACCTAGACCTCTTTTGTAATGGCAGCTGGCAGGTAGTGAGCACCTAGTACCGGTACCCATACATGAATTCGGTACCAACTACATGTTGAATCAAATTTGAATGGGTAATTTGCCTTAATTTTCATTTGAATCACCCATTATTTGCACCCAATGACTATGGAGCGTGGGTGGTTCTAAGCCTATAAATAGACCCTTCTTAGGCCTTGTTTGCACACATCAAATCAAACTATTCTCTACTTTAATGAGCTCCTATATACTCAAATTCTAGCACAAGAGAGAGATTGTTGCCTAGTAAGCTTGAGAGAGATTCTTTAGAGAATCTCTCTTAAGAATTCATGTGAGAATTCTTCAAGTTCTTGAGCGTGAAAATTTTGCCTTTTTCAATTCGTTTTGTGTGTCGTTTTCGTCCTTAGATCTCTTTGGTAATAACTTTTAAACTTATATTGTTGAGAGGCTTAGGACTTAAATTGTAAGCATATTATTTTTCTTTGTTTGCACCTATACTCTTTTTTCTTCTATATTATCTTGTAATTGAGTTGAGGGAATCTTTTCATTACCTCGTATTATAGTAAATTGATTCCATCCGAGTTGAGGAAATCAGGTTAAAAATCCTAAGTCGGGAGACTTAGGTAGTGGAGTACCCAAGTGAGGGGAACCACTATATATTTAGTGTTTAATTTGTAGTTTACATTTGATTATATATTTTTTTGTCACACTATTCATCCCAACCTTCTAGTGTGCTTGTTTATTCAAATCCTATGCCTTTCATGACAAAAAACTCAATAACCTTTAAGAAAGGGGCATCCAAAAAAGGAAGCAGGGGGTAGCATGGAATTGAGAAGTGAAGGACCCAGGGGAGCTGCTGCTCACTTCAATACAAAGCAGCTTATGCTTCCCTCATGACTGACTCTATCTCACTTGGCCATCGCCAGCCTACTCTTGCACTCCTGGCCATTTTTTCACCTTCTGGATTTGTGGTATTTCATGTGCTAGCCTTCCCCCTTCTGTCATCCCTGCGAAGTCCAATGGGAACAAGAGTTGGTAAGGGCAAGCAACTCTAATCCCTTTCCCGGCTTTCCTACTGCTAAATGCCATTCGTGTCTCCATTTAGGAATAGTACAGATGAATAAAGACTCCGAACTCTTTTTGGGAGGAAATAATTTATGTATATCTATACCCATATACTAGAAGAAGATATTCCCACATACATATCAAAAAAATTGATTTAAGTTTTTCCTAGAAATAGAAAAGTTGCATGATTATATATGGGCATCCAGGTATGTCTAAATATCTCAAATGTTCTCTTTGTAGAAGTTTGTTTATCACTTGCTCTAGCATCTTCCTAGGAACCTGACTTATTCCTATTTTATTAAAGCTACTGATGCCATTGGGTCCTCACCTGTGTGCTGCTCCTATGATGGATCTTATATTTTGCTTCTTGACATATCACGCACTTAATCACAAACTGCAACATTTTGATTGGGTTTTTTCAAAGTCAAACTCTTAGGTTGCATATTTTAACTGCCTTACCCTGATCAGGAGATAAAAAATGCTGATAAGATGGAATCGGACCAGTCCACCAAGACTGCTTCGCAGGATCTGGGTAAGAAAGCAAAAGATGCAATCTCAGATATTAAGAAAAGCACTCAGGTAGCCTGTTATTGACCAACAGGAAATTTTCTTTCTTTGCCAAAAAAAACCTTATGACCTTTCATTAGTTAATAGGAACTTGTTCTGGCTTGGTAAATTCACCACGCTGTGTATCTAACTTTTTCATTTCTTTTATAGTATCTTCTTTTGTCTGGTTTTGATCTGCTGATGTATTGTCTTATTATATGCGAAATTGAAGGAAAAATCCCCAGTTGAGAATAAGCCTTCCATGGAAAAGAAGAAAAAGCCTGTAAAGAGTTTTTTTAAACCTTTTACCATTGATGTTCGGCAATTTTTTTTTTTTTTTGGATTATACCTTGATGTGCTGTTGTTATTGGTTTATAATGAACAAAACTCAAGGAAAAAGCTCCTGCTGCTGATAAATTGTCCAGGGAAAAGAAAAAGGAAGTTGAAGTAAGTGTAAGTGTGCTCAACATCCAGGTAGGACTGATCCGCAAAGCATGGAAGCACCCATCTGCAGACAGGTTTCTGAACTTTCTAGATTTCGTCTAAAATGTACAAGACTTTCATATTCTTATTGGTGGTGATGCTTCTGCTAGCTTGCTGGTTGAAGAGATAGACTTGGGCAATGGTAATTTCCGACAAGTTGTAAGTGGACTGGCAAAATACTGCAGCCCAGACAAACTAACTGTAAGGAGCTGCACAATTTTACAGCCAAATACAAAGCAGTCCCTTTAAGGCTCTTGAATTTTAAATCATTTTTTGCAGAATCGTCGGGTGGCATTGATTACAAATGTGAAGCCTGGAAAACTTCGTGATGTGATGTCATCTGGCTTGGTAAGCCATCCTGGCATGCATTTTGTAACTATATCAAGCTGCTTAGCTTCTCTTCGTTTTGAACTTGGGCCTCACCTGTTCCAGTGTTGGGGATTAGATATTGCTATAGGTTGATGCATGATGGTTGAATTTGCTGTAGTTTTTTTTTAACCTAAATAAATGTCAACTGATAAGTTGATTAGTACCAAAGAAGTTTAGGAGTTGTTTTATTAGTTCTTTAGTTTTACCTTTTGGGTGGAAGGGCTCATTGTATTATGCCTTATTGCTGGGAAGAGGTCTATCCTTCAAGTCTTAATATATAAATAGTAGATAGCAGGAGTTTTGACAAGTGCTTATGTGTAGAGAAGTTTCTAATTCAGCTTTCAGTATTGAAATCAACTAGTTTATTTCAAGCTGCTTACAATGAAACCATGTTCTCAAATTGGGGATTGTATTCATTAGAGAGATTGGAGACACTGAGATGGAGTTTCAAAGGACTGGGTTCCCCTTAAACCGTTGGTTTATGTTGAGGTCAGTGGTATCTTTTTGAGGCTGCAGTGCCTTGAGATTGTGGAGGCGATCACTCTTCTTTTGGCTGTCTGCATTATTGTAATGATGCAGGTCTTGAAGGATCTTTACATGGGTAGATTGAGGGTGGAGATGCTTTCATCAACCACCATACCTTCTGGTGCCCTTCACTGAAGAGCCTCTTGTATCCTCTCATCGATGAGATCGGTGGATATGTATCACTGACAAAGTCCTTCACATTAGTGGTAAGAATTGGTGACTTGGGGGCGGGGGGTGTCATTGCTGGCAGGGTCTAGTTGCTGAAGGCCATCAATGGGCTATTTGGTCAGTATTGAAGTAACCATTTTGAATACGTGAGAATGGAAGGGACACCTTGTTTTCAGTTGAGAATATTGAACATAATTGTTGATGATTGCATGTAACTGTTAAAGAAAGGTTCTTGAGGAAAGTAGAGAGTGAAAAAAAGCAGATTGTAGGGAACCTTATAAAGTCTCTTGCACTTGATCTGCAGATTGTGAGCACATGCTGCATTTATTGGATCATCCTTGATTGGCTTCTCCTTTTAATGTTTCAGAGTTTCAGAAATCAGGTCTTGATTATGGACCAATAATGAGGGGCAGGTCAAATGAAGATCCTGTTTAGTGCGTGCTTGGCTCTTGCACAAAAGAGGCCCCCAACTTTAGGCATGATTTGGGCTTGGTGGATCCTTTGCAACCTCTATGCGATTAAGTGAGGACCGGGCTTTGGTGGCTTGTCAGGGTGACTTGTGAGTAGTGCACATGGAAGCAATGTGATGCAGGCAATGTGGTCTTTTTCTTTAAGAGCATGGGTCCAAACAACAAATTTTGTTGTTTTTTTATTATTTTTGTCCTATGATAAGTTCAGCCCATTGAGAATCTTCAGTTATCACCTTGTTTAGGATCTTCTTTTTTTTATTTGCAAATTATCCCTTTGTTTTGCGATGAGTTAAGTCTTTTATCTTTTCTTTATTTAGGTTGTTATAGCAAATTATTCTTTTGTTTGGGATGAGTTGAGTTTTTTTTAATCTTTTGGGCTGTTAAAGTCATTTTATAAGAGGGCAGACATGTGATGTAGAATGGTAGGGTTGGAATGAATAAATTTGAGTTCTAGCCTATCTCAGATCCCCTCTCAACCTTATCCTCTCAATCCCATCTAGCTTGTCATGTTTCCCCTTTCCTTGCCCTCCATCACTTTCTCAACCTCCCATTTTTCCTTCCTACTACATTTAAGTGGTGTCAAAGCCACAGGATCGGATCATTGCGATGATTCAATGATCCTCTACTACAAAAAGAAAAAGAGCTCATGTAGTGCATCAAGGTGCCACCATTATGGTGACAAGGACTGGCGGAAGAAAAAGAGACAATATTATCATAATGCTAAGGGGGTTGCCTTAGTGGTAGAGTACCCCATTAGCATCCAAAATCCCATTCTCACCATATTTACGTTCTCAAAAAAAATTGCCAAATTTAATGAGAACATGGCAAAGATACAAGATTTGCTATCTGTAAGTAAAGAGTCAAAGGCTATGAAGGAAGAGTAAGCACATCAAGGGCCCTCCACTGCAATATTGTTGGCAGCACACAAGAATCAAGTAGAAGAACCAACATTACTCATCTTGGCATCTTCAGAAGAACTTGAGGAACCTGATATTGCAAATATAGACAGTGCATCTAAAGGAGATTCCTATCAGGCAATTGATATTCAAGTCAATGCCCTCACTCCTTATTCCAAGATGTCGATGACACTAGAAGCATTTCTTGCTCCAAATATTGTGTCCTCAGATGATACATCAAAGATAATTCTAGATATGGAAGAAAACCCAATTGAGGAGATAAAAGATTTGACTCTTGTTGATGCAGATATCTATTCAATTTCACTTGCACCAACCAAAATTCTTGTGGGGCAAAGGGTTAATCCTGAAGTTGATGGGATCGCTTCGATTTTTGTATCTGCCGTTGGCTCCTGCGATGGATATCATGACATCCTAAAATTATTTGGATAGCACGCATGCGTCAGCAACCCCTGAAGCTAATGTTCAAAATTCATGCTCCCACCAAAGATGACAGGGAAGTTGATATACTCCAAGAACTAAAGTTTCATGTATTCCAAAGAGGCTCTAACTATGAGTTCAGATGAAGATTAGCTCCTGCAATGGATATCATGACTAATCCTAAAATTATTTGGACAGCAGGCGTGCCTCAGCAACCCATGAAGCTAATGTTCAAAATTCACCCTTCCACCAAAGATTACAGGGAAGTTGATATACTCCAAGAAGTAAAGTTCCATCTATTCCAAAGAGGCTCCAACTATGAGTTTAGATGTAGATTAGATCCACCTCTAGCACTTGGAGCCATTATTACAAATGTGATGTCCCCTCGATCATTAGACATGTTGTACCTCAAGTTACCACCGTCAAAGCCTCTAGGCTTATATTGAAGTCTGAAAGCGAGTTTTTCCAAAGAGGGAAGAACTTTGCAAGTAGTGTGGTCTTTTTCTTTGAGAGTATGGGTGCAAATAGCAAATTTTATTGTTTTTTATTATTTTTCTTGTAAGATAAGTCCTATCTGTCAACAATCTTTAGTTATCACATTGTTTAGGATTTTCTTCCTTTTTTTATTTGCAGATTATCTCTTTGTTTTGGGATGAGTTAAGTTTTTTATCTTTTCTTTATTTAGGTTATAACAAATTATCCCTTTGTTTGGGATGAGTTGAGTCTATTTTATCTTTTAAAGCCCTTTTATAAAAGGGGTAGACATATGATATTAAATGATAGAATTGGAATGAATAAAATTTGAGTTCTAGTCTTTGTCTTATCCCTTCTCAACCTCATCCTCTCAATCCCACGTAACTTGGCATGTTTTCGCTCTCCTTTCCCTGCATCACTTTCTCAATCTCCCCCTCTTCCTGCTGCATCACAATGATACTTCTTCGATAGAGCTTGGAAGGAGTTATGTGGAAGTGGCACTCCTCTCTTATTAGAGGGGAAATTTGACGGGGCATGGTGGCAATGCTAGTAAGGTTAAGGGGAGGATTGATGGTAGCAACACTTGTAGGTCTTTCTTGTGGAGCTTGTTGGACTAGCATTGTTTTCCTAGTCTTTGGATTTCTTGAATGAATGTAACTACCAATTCTTTCCTGTACTTCTTTTCAAAGAAAAAAAAAACCCTTTCCGTACTAGTGAATGAGAAGCATGAGCGGTTCTTGATCCACCCTCAAGGGGGTTAAGGGAAGAGTGTTGATTGCCTCCTTTTTTTCGTTCTCACAAACGATGCTTTGGGCAGGTGGTCTGTTGTGACTTGTGATTGTGGTCTTTCTTGGCCTTTGTCTTAGTGGAAAGAGGAATCTTATACTAGTTATGCAGTATATTAATGTCAGTCTTTTTCCCTTTCTTCTTCTTAAAGAGGGATCTATTACTTGCATGGAGAATATCTCTGTTCTTCTAGCCCTAGTTGCTAATTTCTTGGACCACAAGATCAATAGGATAAATCTTCCTTTGTGCCTTTTGCAATAGATGGAGTTGAGGCGTTTAGAGTGCTGCTGCTCTCAGGACCCTGACATGTCCTCTGTCTCTGAACTGTTAAGCTTACCTTATCTTCAGTTTGTGGTGGATGAGTTGGAGAAGAAAAGGTTGAAGGGATGGAGGTTTCAACTTCTCTCTAGGAGGGTGAGGGGAGCCGATTCTTATTAAATTAGTTTTGTCTGCTATTCTATTGTTGTACTTGTCAGTTTATTTCCTTGCTGGGGAACATAGAGGCTAGAGTGGATGGTTTGGGATTGACCTTTTTATGGAAGACCCCTTTTCCAAAAAATATTTTTTATGGAAGATAATTGGAGTGGGAGTTAAGCTGGTAGCTTGGGATGAAGTTTATGGTCATATCTCAAAAGGGGGCTAGGGAGTGTTGGATTTAAGGATGATGAAACGGGCCTTATTAATAGATTTTATGTACTATGAGGGGTGATCAGGATTAGTGGCTACTGTCTCCACTTGTGGCAGGAAGCTGATTTGCAAAGAGTGGCTGGAGCATGTCAGAGGTTCCTCATCCTTTGGAATGGTATGATGAAGCTGTTGCCATCTGTGATGCCTTCTGTAAACACCAGACTTGGTGGTGGTTCTTGGTTTTCTTTCTAGCATGTTGACTGGTCAGCTGTTGGGGTGCTCTCAGAGTGATTTCCAGAGTTGCTTGTTTTGATCTCTAAGTTCAAAGCTAGATTTGCCAAGTATTTGGACATTGGATGTGGAAATGCATCTGAACTTTGGACATTTATGGGGGTATGTCTAATCAATAGGCGATGGAGTGCTTACATCTAAGGGGTACCATTAGCACACGTTTCTCCTCAGTTTGGAGGTGCTGATGGGTGAGTCTGGGAAAACATTTCTGTTTCTCTTAGGTTGGCATTTCATTTTTTAGGGACATATTTTGGTGGGGGCAGATGGTAACATTATTCATTCTTTCTGCCTAATATGGAAGGCGAAATTCTTTGTTTCTTTAGCTATTAAGGGGAGGAAGACTAATAACAAATTAGTCGAATACCATGTCTTCATTGGGAGATCACCAGAGGGATTGCCAACATATGTTCTTTTGCAAGTTTGCCAAGGAGGTCCAGGAAAGAGAGGGTTGCCTTAGGTTGATGGAACCTTTGAGGTTTCTTTCCGTAGTGATTTTGGAGGCAGCGTTTCTAAGACTAGATGGCAAAGGATGGCAATGTTAGCTGTTCCATTGGTGGTTTCGCCACAAGGAATGATATGGTGTTTGTGACTTTATGGGGGATAGAACCTTTGTTGAGAATATTCTTTTGAATGTTATTGCTCCTAAGAAGCCTTGGGCTTTGTGTATGCTGTCTTCCTGTGATTTATATCATTCGTTTTGGATGCGATATAGCTGATGACCATTTATCTTGGGTGACTGGCCTTTTCCAATTAAAAAAAAAAATCTTTTAATAGCTTTTATTTCCCCCACTTCAAAACTGTTATCCGAACGTTGTATGCACTTCTCACTAAGATTTTTTATGCAACTCTTTTAGGTCTTGTGTGCTTCTAATGAAGATCACACTGTTGTTGAGCCTTTGCTTCCTCCAGATGGTGCCGTACCTGGGGAACGTATCTCATTTGCAGGGTAAAGTTCAAGATTGGATTTCTTCTGTTTTATCTGTTGCAAGTTTTTAGCTTATCTAGACAACTGGTGTTTCTTTTGTGAAATTCTGAGAGACATTGCATGATGTTCTGACGCACAAATAATCTCTGCAAGTTGATTTTCTTATCATTGACATTTATATTTACACACCGTCAGCATGGATCTCTGATGATTTCTTTCGAATGGGTCCTTTATAAATATGTGACGTTATTCTCCTCCTCTCTATTTCATTACCAATGAGAATTAATGTTTCTGAATTACCTATTATGACATTTGAACTTGTCTGATGCTCTAATCTAACCACTGCCTCAATGCAGTTATGAAGGGAAGCCCGAAGATGTTCTAAATCCAAAGAAGAAACAGTTGGAAAAGATCACACCGGTAGCTCCCTTATTTTTCATTCTTGATATTGATGAACTGCAATAAATTACTTCAAATCTAAATACTTCCCATCATCTTATTGTTTTCCAATATTTTTCTCTCGAAATAGGATCTCTGCACCGACGATAAAGGTATAGCAACCTACAGAGGTGTGCCCTTTATGACATCGGCAGGACCGTGCACATCCTCAATCCCCAAGGCAGGCATCAAATGAAGCTGTATCACCAAAATAACCTGCCAATGAATGTACTAAGGAAGTCTGGTATTGCAGTTCTACGTTTCTCTTGGATTAATGTCCTTGGCTGATGCTCCATCTGGTCTCCCCACCAGTTGTCCCACATGGGGAAGTTGTTGATCATCTCCTTCACGTTTGGCAGGATCCTTTGCTTCCAAGGAGACCGACCGGCTTATTGATTGCAGCACCATTATATCTGTCTTTATCAAGGGCTTGAAATGTCACATGAAATAGAGTTGTCTTGTAACGAGTTGTTTTCCCGCTTTCGCATAGATGTATGATGATGGGCATGGAAGAACTTCACTGGTGCATCCTTAATTCTCGGGGATAAGGACACCGTTTGTTATAGGTACTTTTTTTTCTTTCAAGTGATCATTACTTTTAACTTTTATTCACTCAGGTGATTTATTGATGGAGCGCACACTGTCACTACAAACTTGCATATTTCTTTCCAAAACAACATGGATATGTAGCGTGCCTAGAATAATTTATATGTAATCACATATACACGCACACATACAGATATATTTTGAGTTAGATACTTAGATTTTGATAACAGTGTGATTTTGTGCCCTAGATCAATTTAAAGATTTCAAAATAAAGTCTAAAATTCAAATCAAATATTTATGGTTTTGAAAAAACAAGGAAAATTCAACCTTTCTAGAAGTTAATGCCATAAATAGTTATTTATATGTGTGTTCTGTTTTTTTAATGACAATCTAAATTGATCTATTTGATAGTTATTGTAATTAGTTAAATTTCAAGAGATTAGAAATTTAACTAATTACACTATTAATTATAAAATAATAAAGTCATGCAACTTAGTAAAATACACATAATTAGTGGTGAAATCATATATTCTTTAATAGACAAAAATATTAGAAAGATAAAATGACTATCATGTTAAAATTTATAAGCTTAATTGGAGAAATGTAAAAAGAATAAGGAAGTGTAACTATAGATGTAAAGCTATAAACGAACAACCTTTATAAAGCTCTTTGTATTAAAGGTCCCTAACTGAGCATTGTCAAAATATAAACAAGCTCATAAGAGAATTTGTATTTTATGGTATTGTGTGAATTTTAGAAACAAACTCATTTAAGCAACTTAGAAGTAGAGAATATTAAAAGTAATTTTTACATTTTTGACATGCAATTCAAGTATCAAGTTCAAAAAATCTCACCACTGTAGTAAACTTAGGTTCGATCACGTTAGCTACAAAAAAAAACTCATATCTTATAGTTCATAACGTCAACGTATAATTCCTAAATACTAATCACCAAACTCAAACCATTGCAGCAAACGTAATTTTTCATTACTCTTATTGATAATTATACATAATCTAAACAAAGGAGATAAAATAACAATGCATATATATATATATATATGATGGATGTGTTTGTTACTCTATGGTTGTTATTTAAGAATTTAAAAAAAATAATATAAGTTTTGTTATGTGAAGGGGTTTACCTCACTTAAAAAAGTCAGACGGTAGGTATAAGGTAATTCTTTATTTTAAATCAAAACACATGCAAGGGATTTTAGAGTAATTTTGAATTAGTGTAAAATGATTTTGTAGGTTTTGAATTTGTGTAAAATAATTTTGAAGTTGATTTTAGTAATTTTATATTATTGTAAGATGATTTTGAAGTTAATTTTTATGATTTTACATCTACTTAAAAGAATTTTAAAAATAATTTTGGAGATTTTGTATCAAATGATTTTGTTTTTTTGTTTAGAATCAGTGATAACGTTTTTTTAGCTGTGGTGAATTTCACCCTAGTTCACATAAAGGGGAGATATTGTGACCCTTATTTTTTAATTTACTTTTTAAGTTGCTCCCACCTTCCTGAATTGCAAAACGTGTTATCTTTTATATTTTTGTATCCACATTTATAAAATAAAGGCATAATCATTTAAATAAAAAATATTAATGTTCACCATAATATTTCAAAGAATATGTTTAGAATAAATTTTTCTCAAAAGCTAGCCATATATACAATAAAGTATGCACATTTATCTAACGTAAATTACTTTCTTATTATCATGTGATCTGATGTTATGGCTCTCGTATTTATCTTATATATATATATATTGGTTCGCATTCTTTGTCGTTATAGTAATTACAGTCGTTGTGTTATATAATAAAGTTGTATCAGTCTAATATAATTTATTATTCGAAATGAAGAGTTTCCCGAGGTCGAACTCATGGAGTAAATTATAATTCTAGAAGCATATAAGTTCATAATATATAAGGTTTTACAAAAAATTAAGAGAGAGGGAGAAAAAGAAGGGGTGATTAGCTTCTTCTCTTTCTTCTTCAGCTACTAAGTCTTTTCTTCCTCTTCTTTCTTTCTGATTTTCTTCTCCTTTTCCTTCTTTTCTTCTGCTCTGGCCCTTCCTCTTCTTTCTCTCCTTCCTGTCTTCTTCTTCCTTCTTTGCGTCTTCTTTCTTTCTTCTTCAGCCTGCCTTCTTCTTCAGCAGCTGCGGTTCTTCTCTGCTCTGGCTGCTGACCCTCCGACGTCTGATTCAACATTCAAACGACTTAACTGCGCAATTGCTACAGTGCGGCTCCTCTTCTTTTCCATCAGCTCCCTTCATTTCTTCTTCCTTCGCCTGCTTCTTCCTCCTTCTTCCTTCTATCCTGCGCACGCACACAAATGTCAGCGCAAAACCTACCCCTACCCATTCATTTCTTCTTAACTGCGCAGAAATGGCAAGGAGGACCGTTCTGCAAAGGACGAGAAAGGTAGGGGTCTAAGTGTAAGGGTTTCAAAGATAAGGGTCAAAAAGTAATTCAAGATGATCAATTTGTAAAGTCCGTCAAGATGGTCTTTTCTTAAGCCCAAATTTTTATACCAGCCTAATTTGAACCTAAGGATTTTAATGGTGAAATTTTATTTTAGGTTTGACAATGTTTGACCGGTCAATTTACGTAAAACCCTAAATTAGGTCATAAATTGGGCATGGTTCTCATTTTAGGTCAAAATAGGTTGCAAAGGTCAAATTGAAGGTTTTAGACCATAGGGAATATTTTTATATGATTTTTAAAGGGTTTAGTTGATTTTTATCCTACCTTGAACCTCGTGAATTAAAGCGGGTTTATTTTAGGGTTACAAGATGTCATTTAATTCCTAAAAGTTGCTATAACCCTTTTCAGATCAGATCATCCCACTTTCTTTCTTATTATGCTTATTTGACCTATGTTTAGACCCTTAATTATCCTGTTTACGTAATGCATTGGTAAAATTACAGTTTTACCCCTTATAATTTGTCTTATTCTTTAATTCAAAATTCTCTGAGTTAAGCTTCTTTTTAGGTTTTTTAGGAGCTTCTTCACACTTATTTAGATTAAATTGTGCTAGTTAAGGTTCATGATGAGACTCTCATCATACCTCCATGCCTAACTTTTGCTAGTCCCTTAGCAAAATTTTAAGGTTTCAACCTTTGTTCTAGACCATGAATTTCTTATTGAATTGAGATAAGTGCTTTCTCTTTTATAACCTTGATTAAGTCAGAATGTCAACCATAGGCCTAAAAGGTACTTTAGTACCAACCAAGATCCAGATCTGTTTAGCTTCTAGCCTCAGTCCTTAGCAAAGGTTTTTAAGGCTCACAGAAACTATCCTAAGGTTTATGGGACTTCGTGGTTAAAGCACCCGTGCTTGAGATAATTTTAGTCTTGGTTCAGCTCGCAGTGCGTTTTGTAAGAGAGAGGTAGAAGATTTATTTGTTTGGAGAGCTTTCTCTCTCTTTTTCTTTTTAATTCTAGCTTAGGATTGGCTTCTCAACACGATTTGTCACTGATTCCTTGTCCCCATCATCAATCCTCAAGGGTTCCTGGCAGTCGATGCTTTGAGATAGCACCGCCCATGGTAACCCCCAGAACCTTGACTTTCGAGATTTCGAAATAATCCCGGCCATGGTGTTCCATGGTCGAATTCAGACCCTGGCAATTGACACTTCGTGATAATGCAATCCATTGAATCTGAACCAGTAGAGTGCTTACATGCCCCTAGTAGGATATGTAAATATCCTAAGAGACAAGCACCGAGGAGATGATATTTTGTTACGCATCTTCGAGGGGATTTTCCCACCTCTCCGCATTGGGAACTTATCCAAATCAACTTGTGTTGATCGACCGCTCCTACTCTAGGTGACATTTTCAGAAATTTTTCAACGCTTCTGCGTGATTTTGATAGTTATACTTACTGAACCAGATTGTGTGTGTCAATTTTTTTGGGTGCTTAGGTTACTGAGTCCCGCAAACCAAAAGTTAGTTAACGAGGCCAAATACTCCCTAACCCTTAGAGCTAATAATTAAACTTTTCATTCTCCTCAAGCTTTTCATTTTCCTCAACCTCTTGAGGAATATCTAGATCTTAATGGGTACTAAGAGTCTATCCAAGAATGCCTAAGGTTTGCATTCTTACTAATCTTACTGTGTACTTTCCATTTCTTTTTCTGAATGTGGTCTAGAACTTGGGCTAATTCCTTAACTTCTTACTAATGACTATCTCTTTTCTTTCATTTTGTGCTCCTTTTTTGTCATTTTGTTCTTTTTCTCCTCCACAAAAATTTCTTTCCTCCTCTCTTTTTTTTTGTGGTATTTTTGGTATTTGTGAATTTCTTTGTTTGAAACCTTTTCTTTACACTTTCATATCCCTCCTATGCCTAAGATTTGCAATGTCCTCATTGTAAATTAGGAGGGTTTTTATTTGGATTAGTTCATGCATTAGTACATGTGTTTTGGTGAGTGGATGGGTCAGGGTGGCAGTTATGGACGATTTCTAATCTCAGATGCAAGCACCTAAAGGATGAACCTTAAGTGCAAAAGAGGTATCAGAAAAGGTTTCGGATTTTTCAAAAGAGAATGACGGGCTGCCTCCCATTGAGCGCTGAGTTTTACGCCATCGGCTGGGCGCAATATGCTCAGGGAAAATGGAGGATAAATGATGACTCAGCCGAATCTGTATAGGTTACATCGATGAACGGTTTGAGTCTCTGGCCGTTCACGATGAAAGGTTCGGAATCATGGCTGAGCGGACTGATTTCGTCGGCTCCCTTTCCAAAAACTTGTCTGACAAGATAAGGTCCAACTCACTTGGATCGCAGTTTCCCAGGGAAGAGTTTGAGTTGGGCATCGAAGAGTAGGACCTTCTGACCAGGATGAAAGATCTTTCTTGATATGTGCTTGTCATGGAAGGCTTTAACCCGCTCTTTGTAGATTCGTGAGTTCTTGTATGCATCGAGGCGTAATTCATCGATCTCGCTTATCTGAAGCTTTCTATGGGTTTCAGCCTTAGAAAGATCTAAATTGCAACTTCGTATTGCCTAATAGGCTTTGTGCTCCAGTTCGACGGGAAGGTGACACGCCTTCCCATACACCAGTCTAAAAGGAGACATGCCTAATTGGGTCTTGTGGGCGGTCCTATAAGCCCACAAAGCTTCTAGAAGTCGAGACGACCAGTCTTTCCTGTCAGGTCGAACAGTGACCTGCAGGATTTTCTTGATCTCCTGATTAGAAAGCTCAGCTAGACCATTAGTTTGGGGGTGGTAAGGAGTAGAGATTCAGTGAGACACCCCGTATTTGGTCATCAGTGACCTAAACTGAGCATTCGTGAAATGGGTCCCTCCATCAGAAATGATTGCACGAGGAATCCCGAACCGTGAGAAGATATTTTGATGACTGAATTTGATAACGATTTTGTGATCACAGGTTCGGGTCGGAATGGCTTCGATCCATTTGGACACGTAGTCCACAGCCAGCAAAATGTACTCGAAGCCATCCAAAACAGGGAAGGGGCCCATAAAATCAATCCCCCAAATGTCGAAGATTTCGCATACGAGAATTGGCTGCAAAGGCATCATGTCTCGATGGCTCATATTGCCCAAAGTCTGGCAACGAATGCATGCCTTGCAGTGATTGTATGCATCTTTGAAGATGGTGGGCCAGTAAAAGCCACACTGGAGGATTTTAAATGCAGTTTTATGCCCAGAGAAGTGACCACCGCATGCCTGGTCATGGCAGAAGGAGAGAATATCAATGATTTCATCTTCAGGGACACATCGTCGGATGATTTGGTCAGCACCTATGTGGAAGAGGTATGGGTCTTCCTAGATGTAGTACTTGGCATCAGAGCGCAATTTGTATTTCTTGGCCTTCGGCCAATCAGATGGGATCTGATGAGATGCCAAGTAGTTTACTATATCAGCAAACCATGGAAGCCTAGTACCAATAGTCAGTAGGTGCTCATCAAGAAAATGCTCCGTGATGGGTCCCGAAGGGTTGATGATTTCAAAAGGAAGGCGAGACAAGTGGTCAGCTACCACATTCTGTTTTCCTGCCTTGTCGCGAATCTCGAGGTCAAATTCTTGCAACAGCAAGATCCATCGGATCAATCGAGGCTTCGCGTCCTTCTTGGCAAGGAGATGCCTCACAGCCGTGTGATACGAGTAAATGATGACGTGGGAACCCAAGAGATAGGATCGGAATTTTTCGAGGGCAAATACTAGGGCTAGCAGCTCTTTCTCCGTAACTGTATGGTTACGTTGAGCCTTGTCAAGTATTTTGCTAGAGTAGTAGATGACCACGGGTTTCCCGTCAACTTTCTACCTCAGAATCGCTCCTATAGAGAAATCAGATGCATCGCACATGATCTCAAAGGGTTGAGACCAATCAGGGGACTGTAGGATCGGAGCCTGGGTGACTCGGTCACGAAGATTCTTGAAGGCTTGAGTGCATTCCTTGGAGATTTCAAAGGGTACATCCTTGGAGAGAAGTGTAGTGAGGGGGCACGCGATTTTCGAGAAATCAGGAATGAAACGGCGGTAAAAATCGACGTGCCCTAGAAAAGAACGAATGTCCCTGATCGAGCTAGGCATAGGAAGTCGAGAAATTAGATCAACCTTGGCTCGATCCACTTGGATGCCCTTTTCAAAAATTAGATGACCTAGGACGATCCCCTCAGGCACCATAAAGTGGCTCTTTTCCCAGGAAAGAACCAGATTTACATCGATGCAATACCTGAGTATGTGAACCAAGTGCTGGAGGCAATCATCAAATGATGCCCCAAAAACTGGGAAGTCATCCATGAAGACTTCCAGATAATCACCTACCATATCTGAGAATATGGCAAGCATGCACTGCTGAAAAGTCGTGGGTGCATTGCAAAGATCGAACGGCATCCTTCAGAACGCGTATGTCCCAAAGGGGTAGGTGAATGTGGTCTTCTCTTGGTCCTCTAGATGAATAGCTACTTGGTTATAACCGGAGTACCCATCAAGAAAGCAGAAGAATCGATTTCCCGCTAATTTCTCGAGAATCTGATCAATGAAAGGTAGTGGGAAATGATCCTTCTTCGTGGAGGAATTGAGTCTTCGAGTAGGAATGACTATTCGAGTTGGCTATTCGAGTAGGAATGACTTCTCCGATTTCAGTCGTAATGGTGGTGAGACCTGCCTTTTTAGGCACAACCTGGATTGGGCTCACCCAACGACTGTCGGAGATCGGATAGATGATTCCTGCATCTAGCCACTTAATGATCTCCTTTTTCACGACCTCCTGCAGATTGGGATTCAAGCGTCTCTGCATCTCATGGGAAGGTCGTGCACCCTCTTCAAAATAGATATGGTGGGTGCAATAAGAGGGACTTATTCCAGTCAAGTCATCGAGAGTCCAACCAATGGCTCTGCAATGTTGCTGGAGAATAACAATCAGACGGGATTCCTGATCAGGAGTGAGCTTGGAATTTATAATCACAGGAAAAGTCTGATTAGAACCCAAGAAGATGTATTTCAAATGGTTGGGAAGAGGTTTAAGTTCGAGGATGGGGTTATCAGCAGCAGTGGGTGGTTCAGGGTGAATGTGAGGTTCAATGGTAGGAGTTATGGGTTTGTCTGAATCAAGGTCTGACTCCCCTAATTGCGGTTCAAAATCCTCTTGTGGTTGATGAGGTAAAATCAGGTTATCCTCAAATTGTGGTTCATCAACCAAAGCTCTAATATCACAGATTTGCTCAATGACACCGCAATTGATTCTTTATTGGGACTTAAAGATATCAATTTTGAGAGTCTAGTTCCCAAATTTCAATTCTATCTAGCTCTCCTCACAACTGATGTTGGCCCTAGCAGTGGCCAAAAAGTGTCTCTCTAGAATGATCGGTGTATCCCTAGGGTTTTCAGGTGCGTCCATATCTAAGACTATAAAGTCTACAGGGAAATAGAAATCCCGCACCCTTACAATAACATCTTCAAGAATCCCTTTTGGTGACTTTATAGATCAATCTGCTAACTGTAGTATCACCTCAGTTGGTTTCAGCTCAGATTCTTCTAGGTGGTTAAGTAAGGATGTGGGTACCAAGTTTATGGAAGCACCTAAGTCTAGTAATGCTCTGTCGAACTAGGTTTCACCGATCTTGCATGAAATTAGGAGAGTGCCTGGGTCTTTTGCCTTGGGTGGGAGTCTGCTCAGGATTACAGAGCTGGCTTGCTCTGATAGTACAATTCAACTCCCACTCTTGGTTTGCGGCTTACGCTGAGGTGTACACACATTCTTCAAGAATCGTGTGTAAGCCGGTACGTGGCGAATCGCATCCATCAAGGGGATGCCTATTTGGACCTGCTCAAAGAGCTTGACCAGGTCCTCCTCAGGAGCCACGAGCTTTGTTGTCCTTCTTCCCTTGGTCAAGGCCTTGGGAAATGGAACCTTGGTTGGTTCCTCTAGGATAGGTCCAGGTCTTCGATCTGGGACAGGGAGAGGAACGTCCTGGATTACTGTCCTAGGGTTTGGGTCACTACCAGGATTGGAGTGGTCTGGATAAGGTGGATCTTGGGTCTCCTTACCACTATGGGTGGTTACAGAATTCAGTCCTGCCTGGTTCTGATTAGGGGTTGATAGGATGGGTTGCTGCTGATAACTCGCATACGAAGTTGAGGCTTCCATCCCGTCAGGTGAAGGAATAGAGGGGGCCTGATAAACCATGTGTGCATGGCCCGGGTTTGGGTTTATAACACGCTGCTGGGTCGGCACGTTATTAGGGTTAGGAAGAGGCTGAGAGGCAATTGTGCCTGGTTGGCGAGAATTCGCCAACTGGGCCAGTTGGTTTCGAACCTCTGTGATTTCGTCCTTGTGTTGCTTTTGAATAGCCACATTTGTTCTCTGAATGTCAGCCAGAGTCTGAAGGATGAGGGACATTTGGTCTTGGTTTGGCCCGGATGAATAAGTAGGGTTGGGCCGTGGCTGAGGCGGCTGGTAAGGACGAGGTGCTTGTAGACAGGGCTGAAAGGGTGGTCTTTGAGTTTGGGAATTTCTCGCCCACTGGAAGTTGGGATGGTTTCGCCATCCAGGATTGTAGGTATTGGAAAATGGGTCGTTCTGGATGGCGTTGAGGTCCTCGTAGGTTTGAGGAACCTCAGAAAAGTCAGAGAACGGGGGAATAGGGTTCCCCTGATAGGAATAGAAAGGATCGGCGGTTCCTCCAGTCCTAGAGTCAGATGGGGATGGATTTGAGTCTACCCCAGGAGAAGGTCGGTGGAAAATGTTTTGCACAGTCTCCCGTGCAGAAGGAGGTTGTGCAAAGGAATTCTGCGCAGAGGTGGCTCGCTGTAAGTGCTGAGTCATCTCATCCACCTTCTTCTCAATGATAGAGACCTTGTCCAATCAACTGGCCATTAATGCCAGATCGACTGATGCGGACAGGTCCTGCGTCTCGTGTGCTCCCCTAATGTTCGTCACTGCGCGGGTATTCGTCCTGTCAAATAGTCCCATGGAGTCATTATTGATGGAGTTCTCGCACATATTTTCGAGAATCTCCCACACGGTGTCCTCATGTTTACCCATGATATTACCTTCGCAAGTTGCATTGACGAACAGCCTGATATCCTCACGGAGTCCCTGGTAAAAAGACTGGACTTGTTCCCATTTAGGAACTCCGTGATGGGGGCACTTCCTCATGAGATCCTGAAAACGATCTCATGCCTCATGAAGAGGTTCTCCCATTTGCTGTGTGAAATGGGTAATCTGATGGCGCAAGGCATTGGTCCGACCAACGGGGAAGAACTTCTTCAGAAACTCGGATTAAAGTTCCTCCAAATTGTTGATCGGTCGAGTCTGAGTTTGATACCAATGAGCGGCGTTGTCCATAAGGGAGAAAGAGAACATCTTCATAAGGAGAATATCCCGATTTTGTGCATCTGACCTGAAAGTCTGGGCTAGATGCTTTAACTGTTTGATGTGCTGGAAAGGATCTTCAGAATTAAGCCCATGGAATTTAGGAATAGCATGAATCATGTTGGGCTTCAGTTCAGAATCAGGTCCTCCAATCGAGATTCCGACTCGAGGTTCAATAGCCACCACAGCAGGATTGTAGTGATCCCGCATCATAGGATGCTGCGGTGGGTGCATGAAGTTCTGGAAGAGGTCATTGAGTCACTAGAGCTGGTGCTCCAAATTTTTCTCTTCCTCAATTGGCTGAGCCATTGTGGAAGAAGAGGGTGAGTTGGGTTCAGAATCGGAGGAGAGGTCTATGTGGAGTGTTGGTTGCACACGCAAGGGTACCGAGGCTCAGCCTCGAGGAGAGTGAATTTCTAAAGAAGGTTTCAAGGATCTCCTACCAAACATACACTGACGGAGAGGATGAGTTTAGCAGGTGCTGGACCCAATCAAGACACCCAGAATTTCGGGTGACTATAGAGGTTTAGGGCGGATGGACCCCTTGATCAGAAAGTCGTCCACCTGAGAATTACCTGGGCAGCCAGAGAGGGTGAGTCCCGCGAAGACCCCTACACGGTAGAGCGCCCCCACGGGTTACAGGGTTTCCCCCACCCGACCTCTCTTGTCACTGAGATTCCAGGTAGACCAGAATGAGGACCATTACCTCTTAAGTCTACCACTTTTAGTTAGGATCAAGGTGCTTAGGGTTTTCACTTGAACTTTATCCTTTTGTGTGCAAAGAGTGACCTAAGTTCAAGGTTGGTCAACCCAAGGGATCAACTTCACCTATTAGTTCCTTAGAGAGCTTATTAGGTCTTATTTTTTTTAGGGTTCAAGTGTTTTTTAAAGAGCTAAGTTGGTTAGGGTTTCTCTGAATAGTGTTTTCAGACAATGGCTTGGGCACACCTCCTTTGGGATTTTCCTTTCTTGCTTAGAAAAGTGTGTCTCTAAAACCCTAGCTTTGGACCTTATATTGGCTCTACTTGGTCCAGTTAGTTGCCTTTAGATTGGGTAATTAAGGCTAAAACAAGAAGGTTTTAGCCCTAAATACCTTTAATGGATGTACAGATAGAATATGTTGAAACTAAAAAACAGGCAACTCTTGTGGTTTACTAAGTATAGAAGACAGGTTATTCCTAGATAGCTTTTTCTTTCTTTTTCTTCCTTTTGAGAATTTAGGGGTTTAAATGAGAGGATAGAAAATTACCTGTCGTTGGTGTGGTTGTTGTGCTGCTGCTTGTTTTCCTCTTGATTTCTTGTGCCTGCATAACAAAAGAGAAAAAATTAGTTAATAGAAAGTCAAAAATTTGTGAATTAATAACTTCTAGAATAGCCGTCGCTCCCCGGCAATGGCGCCAAAAACTGGTTCGCGTCCTTTGTCGCTATGGTAATTACAATCGTTGTGGTATATAACAAGGCGGTTACCAGTCTAATACAATTTATTACTCGGAATGAAGAGTTTCCCGAGGTCGAACTAAGGGAGCAAACTATAATTCTAGAAGCATATAAGTTCACAATATATATGGTTTTACAAAAAATTAAGAGAGAGGGAGAAAAAGAAGGGGTGATTAGCTTCTTCTCTTTCTTCTTCTTTGCTTCTGTGGTTCCTCTTTCTCTTCTCTTTTCTCTGATTTTCTTTTCTTCTTCTTCCGTGCGGCTGTAGAGGCGTCTGCCTTCTCTTTTCTTCTTCAGCTGCTAAGTCTTTTCTTCCTATTCTTTCTTTCTGATTTTCTTCTCTCCTTTTCCTTCTTTTCTTCTGCTCTGGCCCTTCCTCTTCTTTCTTTCTCTCCTTCCTGTCTTCTTCTTCTTCTTCTTTGCGTCTTCTTTCTTTCTTCTTTAGCCTGCCTTCTTCTTCAGTAGCTGCGGTTCTTCTCTGCTCTGGCTGCTAACCCTCCGACGTATGATTCAGCGCTCAGACGACTTAACTGCGCGGTTGCTAAAGTGCGGCTCCTCTTCTTTTCCTTCATCTCCTTTCCTTCATTTCTTCTTCCTTCGCCTGCTTCTTCCTTCTTCTTCCTTCTATCCTGCGCACGCACACAAATGTCAGCGCAAAACCTACCCCTACCCCTTCCCCGCGTCTCTCTCTCTCTGGATCTCTCTTTGGAAAGCTCTCCCAGAGCCGGGTAATCGGGTCGGGTCGCGTGCTCGAGTCCAGGCACACTGGCGTGGGTGGTGCGCGAGGAGTGCACAGGAGTCTGGAAATCGGTTATCTTTGACACGCGCGGGTCGTCTGCGCGCCTGAGCGCACAAACCCGCATATTCGCTTATTCCCTCTGCGGCTGCAGTTTCCCCCTGCCGCGCTCCTTCTCTCTCCTCCTCGCGCGGCCTTAAAAGGCCACGCGCTCTTCCGTCACCACCGCCTCCTTCCTCTTCTCCTTCAGCCAGTGAGTGCGAGAGCGAGCGCGAGGTTGCAGCGGCAGCGGTGACCGCAGTGAGCGCGGAGGAGGTGCTGCGTGCGAGAGCGGCGCTCAGCCGTGGGGGCGAGCTCGCCGGGGCTGCCAGGGCCGGCCGGAGGGGAGCGCAGTGGGCGCGGGGCGACGCGGGGGGGACTGCTGCGGTCCAAGCAGCAGGTGCACGAGGTGCGACGAGGCGCAGCGTCGCGAGCGGAGGGCGAGTTGCGGCCAGATTCTGGAAACATTTCCAGAATCAGACATCTGGGCTGATAGCCAGACGGCGGGGGCGACGTCT
The DNA here is from genome assembly GCA_037157565.1 of Thalassia testudinum. NCBI lineage: Eukaryota > Viridiplantae > Streptophyta > Magnoliopsida > Alismatales > Hydrocharitaceae > Thalassia > Thalassia testudinum. The sequence goes on from JAZHRO010000061.1 coordinate 4,098,821, forward strand.
GGAAGACCATCCAGACGTCTGAAAGGTGAGTTCTTCCATCTTCTTCCTTCCTGTCGACTGACCGTACTGAGAGAGAGTTGGGTGCGTGCAGGCTCGGTGATTCGCCATCCAACGCGAATCAGAGGTCTGGCTGTAGTACCAGACGGTGGGAGCGACCTCCAGACGTCCGGGGTGACCATCGGACGTCTGGGAACTAGGCCAGACGTCCCTGCAGGCTTCTGGACGTCTGAGAAACCATGCAGAATAAGGTAATTCTCTAATCCACTTTTTAAGACGTCTGGAAGAAGTTCCAGACGTCTGATTTTGCACAGTGTCGTCATTTTCGACCCGTTGAGGGCCCGTTCGGGTTCCGTTTTCCGCGTTTCGAGTTGCGTTCTTTCCGGAATTAAATCCTCTACCCGTCTACAGTAGCTATACACTGTTTTGAGACACTCCTTGTGTGTGATCCTTGTGATAGGACCTCGTTCCGTTGCAGTCTTAGGGGTCGCAGAGGCACGCGGGATTCCCGATCACGCCTCCATTACTCTCGTCGTACCTGGTAGAGTGGCTTTTAAGTATAACCTGTTAAATTGTGGAATCATAAATAGAACCTAGGACATTGCATGAATCCTAGGAATGAAAAACAGATTGAATGATAGTTCCTAGGTGTTGCATGAATCCTAGGGCTGGAAAACTAGATTGTATGATAGATTCTAGGATACGGCATGAATCCTAGGACGGGAAAACTAGTGGAACAGATGAATACTGCAGTCTTGGAAAAATGGAAAGGAACAAATAGCTGCCTGTAATTGAATTAACAGCTGCCTGTTGAATAAATAAACGTGTTTGAGAACATGGATTGTGATAACGTAAAACTGGAAGGTGAAACTTAGACGTTCTGAGCTGGAACCCTACGGGGAAGTAGGAGTAGAACTCCTGGAAAGTGAATGGAATAGAATTGGGGAAGTGAGCTGGCCCTTGAGTACGGAGTACCAAGGAGAGCGATTGTCCCCCTGTTTAGTGCAGAGCGGAGCCAGCCGCCCCAGGGACCCGGAGTTAGGACTGGCCACTCTGTACCGACTTGCTGGCCCTCGTGTACATAGTACCGAGGAGAGCTACTAGTGTAGGGAGGTACTAGCTACCCCACGGGCCCCGGGGTTCTGCTAGCCTCCCACACCGACTTGTTAGGCCCACTGGGGCAAACTAGGGTAGTCAGGCGAGGGTGCGCGGACTGTGGAGGGGCAAGGCCCCTATTTGGTTACTGTGGAGGGGTTGGACCCCTGTTACTGAGAGGGCTCTGCCCTGTACTGGTTCCGTGCTGTGCTTTGGGTGCACCCGTTAACGGAAACGACTGACCGCGTGCCAGTGCGGGTTAGCTACCCGTGCATTTACCGCGTGTGCCGTAGTCACCGTTACGTCTGTCAGTGACCTTGAGGTGGTTGACTGAGAGTAGGATCACCACGGGGGACTCTCCCAGCCAGGAGAGCACCACGTGCTACTTCTACTGTTCGGAAAAGACTGCAATCAAGATCGTTCCCACGAGGAACATTCGAGATCAAGTGAAAGATCTGAGAAATAGATAAATCGTGAGATAATTGAAAGACTTAAATAAAGAAAGTAACAAAACTTAATAGCTACTGTACACTCTACTGTTTCTTTAGTTTAGTTGCCACTCTACTCAGCGTTTTGCTGACGTGTTACACTCGTTACCTTTCGGGACCAGGTGTTGAGCAGCCAGGGTCAGCGGCTGCAGAGGACGCTGGGCCGAGTAGGGTCTAGTAGAGTTACCACTGTTTCTTGTACCTCTTTTTGTTCCGTTATAGTGAGTAGTTCTTATTTCCGCTGTACTTTTCTTTACCTGCAGTTCATATTTAGTTATGAATGTTATTCTGCTGTTGTGGTGGTATATACTGTAGTAGTTTCTTTCCTTGCTGCTGTATTTTCTTACTGTTAGGTATATTCATGTTGAATGTGGTTTATTTTACTGCTCTTTTGGTTACTTCCTCGTTGGATGACTAGGTCTTGGGATTAGTTGAGTCAGTCCGGTTCTCGTATCTCGTAGGGCTCGGGAACCGGGTTGTTACACATTAGGGGCTACATTAGGTCTTTGGGGTGGATATTAGGGATCGATGACATTGTGAAGGGATTGATTAGGGTTAGGGTTTTGATCGAGAGATGGAGAAGAGATTAGGGTTCGATGATGAAGGAGAGGACTCAAGGGTTTGCATTTAATGAGGGTTGCAAATGAACAGGAGAATAGAAGAGGAGTTAATGGGGTGGGAGAAATTGTTGTCACCACCCACAAGAAATTAACCCATCCATCCAATGGGGTCATTGGAATGGGTGCCTAACCCCAGTCATTCCCACTAACCCCAACTTAACCCCACCTATCGTTGAAAATTAAACTAAAGGGCATTTATGATGATCAATGAGTCCAATTTATTGGACTAAATATAGGCTTAAGTACATCGTAGTTATATTTTTCTGATCTCTAATTGCCTAGATCTAAGTAGTAATTAATCATAACTTGCATATATTTTTATGTGCCTACTTCACATGTAATTGCACATTTTTATGCTACATATTTGATGCATGCTTGCTGTAAATAAATCCACTGGACATGCGAGGCAATTGCAAATTTAAGAGCATTCCCTATGCAAAACGATCAACGTCACCTTAACCCTCATGAGAGAATTGCATGGTTGGCTATCCAATGAGCCAACTGATTTTTCATGTTGAGCATAGCTTTGTCTGGAAGGGGATTTGAATTCCCCTTGATTGTGGTCATAGATGGAGGAACGAAGAAGGTTGGGATAGGGAAGATAAAAGAAAAAGAAGAGCATCAACAGGGGGCATCTTCTTCCTTTCTTCCACCTTCACCACCGTACACTGAGAAGTGCACACTATGCCTCAAGTGTGCACTGTGATCGAAGCTTGCTTCGGCATCGCCGCTCATCTTCGATGTAGTGGTGCGTGGTGACAGCACGTACCACACCCTTTCCCACTCACCTCTCCTCTCTTTGTGTCGTCTACCTTCATCACAACCACTACCATCCACACCACTCCTAGTCCTCTTTCTTCTTCATCTCCTTCTCTAAACCCCCTTCCCTATTCTCCTCCTTAATGAACCCAACACCCCCAGGCCACATCTCCTCACCCCTCACCACTCTCGCCATCCACCACCATGCCGTCGTACACACAAGCTTTGCCACTGGGCTCTTCACTCACCTGTCGACCGCCGACGATGACCATGTCGCAAACCACTGTCGTAGCCGACATGCTGCCCTTACTCTAGCCGACCTTCAACGAGCTTGTCGTCATTGGCCAATGCCTCTCCTTCGTGTGCGGACGTCCTTCCTCACTCCCCTATTTTCGTATAGTACATCTCATATTAGTTGCAATGACTTGGTTGAAAAGGATAATTGAGGGCATTAGTTTTTTCATATATATATATATATATATATATATATATATATATATATATTGAATTTACTCTCATACCCTCTCTCTTTCTCTCTATTTCTCGTGATCTCTCTTACTTTCTCTCTAAGTGCTCTATCTCTCTCTCTATTATTTCAAATAATCTCCGGTTATTGTTGAAACATGAAATAGATCATAAATACTTGTGAGTTTCATTTGGTTGCTGCTTCGCCGTGGAAATGACTTGATATTGTGGTATAATTTCAATATATTTTCATTAATCTTTGATTTGGGAATTTCTCCACTACATCTTTTATACTACAACCGCAAAACTATATGAGAGAGAACAAAAATCCTTTATTACGTACCTATATGTAGGTATAAAAGTAAATATGAGATTTATGGAGGTATAGATGTAATTAAGAAAAATTCCACAGGCATGGATGTAAAAAACCCAAAAAAAAGATAAGTGTTGCTTATAATAGATATAGTTGATGCGCAAAACCTACTAAAAGTTAAATCTGTCATTGTAGCATAAGAATACGCGATCACTCAAATCAAAATTATAAACTCTTAACGGAATAAAATCATAGTAACAGGAATCCAAGTTCTTAGAGAGGCTTTTAACTAGGTTACATCCTAACTAATCCTAAGTACGCAAAAAAAATTATGGATTTTTTAGGGATATTTTCCTATTTTTCATGAATTTTCTATTGGATATAGCAATCTGGTCGAATTGACCCCTTGTGAAAAATGCATGCCTAAAATATATTAAATGTTACGACCCGATTCCCGAATCTCTACGAGACACGAGAATCGGACCGACTCGATTGATCCCAAGACCCAGTCGTCCAACGAGAAAGTAACCAAAAAGCAGTAAAATAAACCACATTCACTATGTAAGTAACTAAAAGTAACAAAGTACAGCAGTAAAGAAATAACTACTACAGCACACACCACCACAACAGTATAGAATTAAAAACAGGTACAGGAATATGAAGTTTACAATAAAAGAGTACAAAGGTGTAACAAAATACTCACTACTACAGAAAATGGGTACAACAAAAGTACAACTACTGGGCTCTACTAGGCCCAACACCGTCCACAACCGTAGGCTCTAGTTGCTCAACACCTGGACCTGAAAAAGGTGGTAAGTATGACACATCAGCGAAACGCTGAGTAGAGTGGCAATCAGCTAACTAAGAGAAACAGTAAAGGTGGACAGGTAGTTGTTGTTCTCAATTTCTTTCTTTATTCAACTAGTTATTCCTTCTTTCATCCCTTGGTATATTTATCAGGTCTTTTTCTTGATCTCGACTGTTCCTCGTGGGAACGATCTTAATTGCAGTCTTTTCCAAAAAGTAGAAGTAGCACGTGGTGCTCTCCTGGTCGGGAGAGTCCCCCGTGGTGGTCCTACCCTCAGTCAACCACCCCAAGGTCGCTGACAGACGTAACGGTGACTACGGCACGCGCGATAAATGCACGGGTAGCTACCCCGCACTAGCACACGGTCAGTCATTTCCGTTAATGGGTGTGCCCAAAGCACAGCGCGGAACCAGTATAGGGCAGAGCCCTCTCAGTAACAGAGGTCTAGCCCTCTCAGTAACGGGTGGCCAGACCTAACCCCGGGTCTCAACCCTAAGGAGGCTAGCTCCGCTCTGCACTGAGAGGTAACATGTGCTTCCCTTGGTACCATGTACCCAAGAGACAGCACACTTTCCCATTCACTTCTCCAATTCCATTCTATTTATTTCAAGGAGCTCTACTCCTAATTTTCCATAGGGTTCATGCTCATGTTTCTCAGGCCAAGCCATACTAAGTTTCATCATTTCAGGTTTATTAGCATATAGCACGGGTTTCCAACATTCAAACTTTCTTTTTCAATCTATATACATGCAGCTCGTATCTAATTTCAAACAACAGAAATTACATGTAGTAGTTACTAATAACAGTACTCTACATTTCACAAGTAGCTATTATCCAATTACAGGCAATTATTATTCCATTTACTCATTCCAAGACTGCATTTCAGGCATTTAATACAATCGTTCCAATGTTTCTAGTCCTAGGATTCATGCCATACCCTAGGATCTATCATTCAATGTAGTTTTTCTGGTCGTAGGATTCATGCCATACCCTAGGATCTATCATTTATTCCAAATATGCATTTATGTTTGTAGTTAACTAAGGGAAGCCACTCTACCCGCAAAATCGGGAGTAATGGGGGCATGATCGGCAGGTCCACGTCCCTCCGCAACCCCCAAATCCGCAACAGAACGGGGTCCTAACACAAGGATCAACCACAAGAAATCACTCAGAACATGGTAAGAGCATTCCAACAAGTAGAGGAACTTATACGAAGAAGAACGGAATCCTTAACGTGGAAATCGGACCTTGAATGGACCCTAAACGAGTCAAAAATGACAACTCTGACTCAAATCAAACGTCTGGAACATCTTCCAGACATCTTAAAAAGGGGTCCAGATCATACCTCACTCTATGCTGCTCCTCAGGCGTCTAGAGATCTTGTTGAACCGTCTGGACCTAGTTCCAGACATCCAATTATCTCTCCGGACGTCTGGAGACGCTCTCCACCGTCTGGTGACTCGTCCAGATGTCTGAATCGCGTGGGAGGGCGTGTCCTGCGCCTTCGCGAAGGGAAACCTGCACGCGTACACAAAATCTCTCAACACAGCATGCAACAGAGCTTCGGCGGAACGACCTGCATGTCCGTATCCGTAGAAAGAAAGCATAGGAGGCAAAACGTACCTCTCAGTCGTCTGAAGCTCCCTCCATACGTCGTCCACGTCATCTAGATGTAGGTCCAGACATCTGATTTTGGGAAAAAATCCTAGAATCAGAACCTCCATCATCTTCTTCCTGCTGTGCGCGACCTCGCCGCGTAGCCGCTCGTCTGTTGCTCTAGCTGCAGCAGTGTCGGGGGAACCTCCCCGACACACACTCTGCCTCGTTCACGCCGACCGGCCTCGAGCTGCTCCGGCGAGCTCTCTCTCTCTCACGGCTCGCGCGCTTCCTTCTCTTCCCTCCCGCTGCTCTTCTCTCCGCCACTGCACTCGGCTGCAGCTGCTACCCTCGCTCTTTCTCTGGAGGAAAGGGGAAGATGGATAGATGTGGGGTGGCGAACGAGGGAGAGGGGAGGGGATATAAGTAGGCGTGAGGGGGGAAAATGTTCTGCAGTCGGCGAGGGAAGAAGAAAGAGAAGAAGGCGGCTTGGGCTCAGTCTATGCGCGGCACGCGCACAGACTCGCGGTCGTACGCACGCAAAAATTGATTTCTAGATGTCTGGGAAGGTGTCCAGACGTCTGGCCAGACGTATGGACCAACTCCCAGACTTCTTAAAGTGTTTTGATGGCACGGGTCTTAACAACATAACAAACTCAAAGGAAGTTTCGTCCCTGAAACTTGCGCTAACTAGGGTGCGAAAGAACAACTTACGCACAACAAACTCAAAGAGGACCGAAGCCGATCCGAAAAGACGTACCCTCAAAGAGCTCCAAGTACCACTTTCGCATCGCCGCCTCAGGCTCCTAGGTAGCCTCCTCGTACCGCTAGCTCCTACACAAGACTTTCACCAGGGGTACCTACTTCCGTCTCAGACTCTGGACTGCTCTGTCGAGAATCTACACTGGCCGCTCTTGGTAGGTCAGGTCATCACCCACCTCGACACTCTCGTGGCTCAGAACGTGACTGGGATCGGCGACGTACTTCCTGAGGTTGGACACGTGGAACACGTCGTGCACACCAGAAAGTTGGGGAGGAAGGGCAAGCCTGTAAGCAACAGGTCCAACCCGCTCCAGGACCTCAAAGGGTCCCACAAACCTTGACGCGAGCTTCCCTCTCACCCCAAACCGCTGCAGGCCCTTCATGGGTGAAACGCGAAAGAAGACATGGTCCCCAACCTCAAACTGCGCCTCTCTGCATTTTCGATCTGCATAGCTCTTCTGTCTGCTCCTGACAGTGCAGAATCGCCTGTGAATCTGCTTCATCACCTCTTGACTCTGTCGGATCAACCTGGGGCCAACCTCCCACTTGGTCCCTACCTCAACCCTACTCAAGGGCGCCGTACACCTCCGTCTGTACAGAGCCTCGTAGGGTGCCATGCCGATGCTCGAGTGATAGTTGTTATTATATGCAAACTCCGCCAGGGGCAAGTGCTCCTCCCAAGAGCTCCTCCAGTCCAGTACACAAGCACGCAAAAGGTCCTCAAGTGTCTGTATCGTGCGCTCAGACTGTCCGTCCGTCTGGGGGTGGTATGCTATACTAAACCTCAACCGTGTCCCCAAGGCCTGCTGAAACTCAGCCCAAAACTGGGACGTAAAATAGGTATCCCGATCGGATACAATCTCTCGTGGAACTTTGTGCAAACGTACCATATCGCGGATATACCTCTCTGCCAACTGTGCTGGTCCCAAGGTGACTCTGATCGGCAAGAAACGTGCCGTCTTCGTCAATCTATCCACGATCACCCAGACTGCGTCGTGTCCTCGCTAGGCAATGGGTAAGCCCACCACCAAGTCCATGGTGATGCTCTCCCACTTCCACTCTGGCACTGGAAGTGGCTGCAACGGCCTTGCAGGCCTCTAATGCTCGGCCTTCACCTGCTGGCACACTAAACACTGCTGTATGAATTCACCTACATCCCGCTTCATTCCCCTCGACCAAAAGTCGCGTCTCAAATCATGGTACATCTTTGTGTTTCCGGGATGTATGGTGAACCTGGAACCATGTGCCTCAGTCAGGAGCTCTCTCAACAGCTCCTCGTCCCTGGGAACGCACAAACGTCCCCTCATGCGCAGCACCTCATCTGTAAAGGAGAAGTCCCCAGGGTCTCCTGACAGTACTCTATCACGCAACGACTGCAAGTACGGGTCGCCATCTGCCTAGTGATGATGCGGTCTATCAGCTCTGGCCTCATCTGTCATGTCACAGTCATTGGCCCACAGTGCCCCAGTAACTCTAGGGGCCGCCAACTGCCCATCTCCCCCATGAGGCTCCAACTTTGCGCCTGCAACCTGGCCAAGTGGGCGGGTGCCTTTCGGCTCAAGGCGTGAGCCACCATGTTGGCCTTCCACGGGTGGTAGGAAATGCTGCAGTCATAATACTTCAAGAGCTCTAACCAACGTCTCTGTCTCATGTTGAGCTCCTTCTGATCAAACAAGTAACTGAGGCTCTTATGATTTGTGAAAATCTCAAAGGTCTCACCGTACAAGTAGTGCCTCCAAGTCTTCAGCGCGAAGACGATAGCTGCCAGCTCCAGGTCATGGGTGGGGTAGCTATGCTTATGGGGCTTCAGTTACTGCGAAGCGTAAGCGACAACATGACCCCTCTGCATAAGCACACCCCCTAACCGTTGTAAAGAGGCGTCCGTGTACACAACGAACCCGCCACTACTGTCTGGGATGGTGAGCACGGGAGCCGAAGTCAGCTTCTCCTTCAGCTCCCGAAAACACGCCTCACAAGTGTCTGTCCAAGAAAAGGGCACGTCCTTCCGAGTCAGCTGTGTCATAAGACGTGCAATCTGCGAGAAGCCCCTGATAAACCACCTATAGTAGCCTGCCAATCCCAAGAAACTGCGAATCTCTGTAACTGTACGTGGTCTCTCCCACCTGAGCACTGCCTCAACCTTGGCTGGGTCCATACCCAAGCCATCCCCAAATATCACATGGCCCAAAAAGGTCACCTCCCTCAACCAGAACTCGCACTTGCTATATTTGGCGTACAGCCTACGTCGTCTCAGTATGTCCAAAACCATCCGCAAGTGCTGTCTATGCTGCACCTGATCTCGAGAGTAGATGAGCACATCATCAATAAATACCACCATGAACTGGTCCAAGTACGGTCTGAACACCCGGTTCATCAAATCCATGAAGGCAGTGGGGACATTGGTCAGTCCAAACGGCATGACCAAAAACTCGTAGTGTCTGTACCGGGTGCGAAAAGCTGTCTTGGAGACGTCTGCCTCCTTGATCCTCAACTAGTGGTACCCAGACCTCAAGTCTATCTTGGAGAATACCGTGGCACCTTGCAACTGGTCAAACAAGTCGTCAATCCTCGGTAGCAGATACCTGTTCTTTATGGTAACCCTATTCAACTGTCTGTAGTCCACACAAAGGCGTAGGGTACCATCCTTCTTCACGAACAATACCGGGGCTCCCCACGGAGATGCACTGGGCCTCACAAAGCCCTTCTCCAGAAGGTCCTACAACTGAGACTTGAGCTCTCGCAGCTCAAGTGGTGCCATCCTGTACGGTGCTGTAGAAATGGGGCTGGTCCCCGGTACCAGTGAGATCTCAAACTCGATCTCACGCTCGGGCGGTAGTCCGGGCAACTCATCTGGGAACACGTCGGGGTACTCTCTGACCACCGGGATATTCTGAAAGTCTACCATAAGGCTGGGCTCCACCACCACACAAGCTAGGAAGCCCTCACACCCCTGGCCCAAAAGTCTTGCCGCCCAAAGTGCAAAAATGCACCTGAAACCTCCGTCCACTGGCTGCCCGTGAAACTCGAAAGAAGGCAACTCCGGTATGGACAAGATGATCTTCCTCTCAAAACAGTCCACCAAGGCGTGGTAAGCGGACAACCAGTCCATCCCTAGAATCACGCCAGAGTCCATTTGTATCACAATCAGGTCAGCGGGAAGGCTGTGTCCCCCAACACTGACCTCACAACCTGTGTACACTTCCTCAGCTACAAATAGCTGACCACCTGGACCTCTGTTCACAAACGGATCCTCTAACCATACACAGTCCTGCCCCAAACTAGCAGCAAAACAGGCAGCGACAAACGAGTGCGTGGCCCCAGAATCAAAAAGCGTGTAAACAAGTCTGCCGGAAACTATAACCATACCTACCACCACTGATCCTGAAGCTCTAGCATCCCTGTGTGTCAGGGCGTTGATACGCCCCTCAGCCCTAGGTGCGAACGAAGTAGCCACACTTTGCATCAGACGGGTAGCCGATGGCCGGTACCCTCCCTGCGACTGATGTCCTCCTCCTCACTCCTGGAAACCGCGGCCTCCTGCTCGCCCTCCAGTGCTCGACGCGGGGAGATCTACTGACCTCTAGCCCTAGACGGGCAGTCCCTCCTGATGTGGCCCGGTTGGCAACACTGGTAGCAAAGGGGGACTCGACTCCCGCCCTCAGTGGGTCCCTGTTGATGGCTGGGCGGGGGTCCGGTGCTAGTAGCTGGCCCCTGTCGGGGGCCCCCAAAGGCCACTGACGGCCCTGCAAAGCGTGACGGCTCTCCTGCGGGCGCCACGTGCCTCCTCTCTTGTCGGCCCTATTAGAAGTCTGGCTGGTAGGGCCTCTTCCGCCCGCTGTCAGTGTCGCGTGCGGATGGGTTGATCTCTTCATACGTCATGGCTGCCTCCACCACCCTCAAGAACGTAGGCAGCTTCAGAGGTTTGACATAACCCCGAATAGCAGGCCGGAGCCTCTCGGTGAACCTCCAAAGGTGCTCCTCCTAGGTAGCCATGGCTGTCGCTACGAAACGAGACAGCCCCAGAAAACGCGTGCAGTACGCGCTCACAGTCATCGTCCCCTAGCGGAGAGTGTGAAACTCCCGCCTCCTCTGGTCCTGCCACGTCTGAGGGAAATACTGCTCGCAGAAGAGGGTGACAAACTGGTCCTAAGTCGGTCATCCCTCTCCTGACCTTTGATCGCCCTCCACCACCTGTGTGCCGCGCTCTCCAGCTGGTACGTGGCAAAGGCCACATGGCACTCCACAAGGGGGTGAAGGGTGTCAAACACCTTCTCGATCTACTCAAGCCAGTCCTCTACCTCGGTTGGGTCCTCATCCCCCTTGAAGGAGGGAGGCTTCAACTTCCATAACTGTCCGAAAAGCTCATAATGGCGCTGAAGTGGAGAAGCTGGTACACCTCCAGGTAAGGAGGCCTCGTGCTTGGAAGTGCCAGAGGAAGGTGGGGGCGGTGGAGGCCCACCCCCTCCCCCATGTCCAGTGCCGTGTCCATCTCGTGGTCCCACAAAGGACTCCCCCTTCGCAGCCCCAAGGAGAGGCGCTCATGGCGACGGGTGAAGCTCCTCTGGCATGATCTCCCGTATCAGCTGGGCGAGGTCCTGGGCCTGAATGCCCGGGAGCAGTGGCTGGTCCACTGAGGCGTCGTGCTCAACGTGCCCGCCCCTCCGACCTCATCCTCGGCCATGTCCGTGGCCCGCCTCACTACCTCCTCGTCGAGGCATCTCCTGCAAGGAGACGCGAACACGGAACAGAAAAGATGTCAATACTAACCGATATTCGACGAAAGAACCCTAGAACAAATGTCAAAAGGTACGTTGTGGTGGTTACTCTAGTTAAAAGCACGTGAATTGGTTATTTTCCAACTAGTTGGTTCACTTCTCGGGATGACCTTTCTCTAATACCATCATGTTACGACCCGATTCCCGAATCCCTACGAGACACGAGAATCGGACAGACTTGACTGATCCCAAGACCCAGTCGTCCAACGAGAAAGTAACCAATAAGCAGTAAAATAAACCATATTCACCATGCAAGCAACTAAAAGTAACGAAGTACAGCAGTAAAGAAGTAACTACTACAACACACACCACCACAATAGTATAAAATTAAAAACAAGTACAGGAATATGAAGTTTACAATAAAAGAGTACAAAGGTGTAACAAAATACTCACTACTACAGAAAACAGGTACAATAAAAGTACAACTAGTAGGCTCTACTAGGCCCAGCACCCTCCGCAGCCGTAAGCTCTGGCTGCTCAACACCTGGACCTGAAAAAGGTGGTAACTACGACACGTCAGCGAAATGCTGAGTAGAGTGGCAACCAGCTAACTAAGAGAAACAGTAAAGGTGGACAGGTAGCTGTTGTTTTCAATTTCTTTCTTTATTCAACTAGTTATTCCTTCTTTCATCACCTGGTTTATTTATCAGGACTTTTTCTTGATTTCGACTATTCCTCATGGGAACGATCTTGATTGCAGTCTTTTCCGAAAAGTAGAAGTAGCACGTGGTGCTCTCCTGGCCGGGAGAGTCCCCCGTGGTGGTCCTACCCTCAGGCAACCACCCCAAGGTCGCTGACAGACGTAACGATGACTACGGCACGCGTGATAAACGCACGGGTAGCTACCCCACACTGGCACGCGGTCAGTTGTTTCCGTTAACGGGTGCGGCCAAAGCACAGCACGGAACCAGTATAGGGCAGAGCCCTCTCAGTAACAGGGGTCTAGCCCCTCCACAGTCCACGCACCCTCGCCTGACTACCCTGGTTTGCCCAGTGGGCCTAACAAGTCAGTGTAGGACGGCTAGCTGAACCCAGGGGCCCCGTGGGGTGGCTAGCTCTCTCCCTACACTAGTAGCTCTCCCCGGTACTGTGTACGCGAGGGCCAAGAGTCAGTACATAGCGGCTAGACCTAACCCCGGGTCTCAATCCTAGGGTGGCTAGCTACGCTCTGCACTAAGAGGTAACATGTGCTTCCCTTGGTACCATGTACTCAAGAGACAACACACTTTCCCATTCACTTCTCCAGTTCCATTCTATTTATTTCTAGGAGCTCTACTCCTAATTTTCCGTAGGGTTCATGCTCATGTTTCTCAGGCCAAGCCATATTAGGTTTCATCATTTCAGGTTTATTCGCATATAACACGAGTTTCCAACATTCAAACTTTCTTTTCCAATTTATATACATGCAGCTCGTATTTAATTTCAAATAGAAATTAAATGTAGCAGTTACTAACATCAGTACTCTACATTTCACAGGCAGCTGTTATCTAATTACAGGCAATTATTATTCCATCTTCTCATTCCAAGACTGCATTTCAGGCATTTAATACAAACGTTCCAGTGTTTCTAGTCCTAGGATTCATGCCATACCCTAGGACCTATCATTCAATCTAGTTTTTCTGGTCGTAAAATTCATGCCATACCCTAGGATCTATCATTCAATCTAGTTTTTCTGGTCGTAGGATTCATGCCATACCCTAGGATCTATCATTTATTCCAAATATGCATTTATGTTTGTAGTTAACTAAGGGAAGCCACTCTACCCGCAAAATCGGGAGTAATGGGGGCATGATCGGCAGGTCCACGTCCCTCCGCAACCCCCAAATCCGCAACAGAACGGGGTCCTAACACAAGGATCAACCAGAAGAAATCACTCAGAACATGGTAAGAGCATTCCAACAAGTAGAGGAACTTATACGAAGAAGAACGGAATCCTTAACGTGGAAATCGGACCTTGAATGGACCCTAAACGAGTCAAAAATGACAACTCTGACTCAAATCAAACGTCTGGAACATCTTCCAGACATCTTAAAAAGGGGTCCAGATCATACCTCACTCTATGCTGCTCCTCAGGCGTCTAGAGATCTTGTTGAACCGTCTGGACCTAGTTCCAGACATCCAATTATCTCTCCGGACGTCTGGAGACGCTCTCCACCGTCTGGTGACTCGTCCAGATGTCTGAATCGCGTGGGAGGGCGTGTCCTGCGCCTTCGCGAAGGGAAACCTGCACGCGTACACAAAATCTCTCAACACAGCATGCAACAGAGCTTCGGCGGAACGACCTGCATGTCCGTATCCGTAGAAAGAAAGCATAGGAGGCAAAACGTACCTCTCAGTCGTCTGAAGCTCCCTCCATACGTCGTCCACGTCATCTAGATGTAGGTCCAGACATCTGATTTTGGGAAAAAATCCTAGAATCAGAACCTCCATCATCTTCTTCCTGCTGTGCGCGACCTCGCCGCGTAGCCGCTCGTCTGTTGCTCTAGCTGCAGCAGTGTCGGGGGAACCTCCCCGACACACACTCTGCCTCGTTCACGCCGACCGGCCTCGAGCTGCTCCGGCGAGCTCTCTCTCTCTCACGGCTCGCGCGCTTCCTTCTCTTCCCTCCCGCTGCTCTTCTCTCCGCCACTGCACTCGGCTGCAGCTGCTACCCTCGCTCTTTCTCTGGAGGAAAGGGGAAGATGGATAGATGTGGGGTGGCGAACGAGGGAGAGGGGAGGGGATATAAGTAGGCGTGAGGGGGGAAAATGTTCTACAGTCGGCGAGGGAAGAAGAAAGAGAAGAAGGCGGCTTGGGCTCAGTCTATGCGCGGCACGCGCACAGACTCGCGGTCGTACGCACGCAAAAATTGATTTCTAGATGTCTGGGAAGGTGTCCAGACGTCTGGCCAGACGTATGGACCAACTCCCAGACTTCTTAAAGTGTTTTGATGGCACGGGTCTTAACAACATAACAAACTCAAAGGAAGTTTCGTCCCTGAAACTTGCGCTAACTAGGGTGCGAAAGAACAACTTACGCACAACAAACTCAAAGAGGACCGAAGCCGATCCGAAAAGACGTACCCTCAAAGAGCTCCAAGTACCACTTTCGCATCGCCGCCTCAGGCTCCTAGGTAGCCTCCTCGTACCGCTAGCTCCTACACAAGACTTTCACCAGGGGTACCTACTTCCGTCTCAGACTCTGGACTGCTCTGTCGAGAATCTACACTGGCCGCTCTTGGTAGGTCAGGTCATCACCCACCTCGACACTCTCGTGGCTCAGAACGTGACTGGGATCGGCGACGTACTTCCTGAGGTTGGACACGTGGAACACGTCGTGCACACCAGAAAGTTGGGGAGGAAGGGCAAGCCTGTAAGCAACAGGTCCAACCCGCTCCAGGACCTCAAAGGGTCCCACAAACCTTGACGCGAGCTTCCCTCTCACCCCAAACCGCTGCAGGCCCTTCATGGGTGAAACGCGAAAGAAGACATGGTCCCCAACCTCAAACTGCGCCTCTCTGCATTTTCGATCTGCATAGCTCTTCTGTCTGCTCCTGACAGTGCAGAATCGCCTGTGAATCTGCTTCATCACCTCTTGACTCTGTCGGATCAACCTGGGGCCAACCTCCCACTTGGTCCCTACCTCAACCCTACTCAAGGGCGCCGTACACCTCCGTCTGTACAGAGCCTCGTAGGGTGCCATGCCGATGCTCGAGTGATAGTTGTTATTATATGCAAACTCCGCCAGGGGCAAGTGCTCCTCCCAAGAGCTCCTCCAGTCCAGTACACAAGCACGCAAAAGGTCCTCAAGTGTCTGTATCGTGCGCTCAGACTGTCCGTCCGTCTGGGGGTGGTATGCTATACTAAACCTCAACCGTGTCCCCAAGGCCTGCTGAAACTCAGCCCAAAACTGGGACGTAAAATAGGTATCCCGATCGGATACAATCTCTCGTGGAACTCTGTGCAAACGTACCATATCGCGGATATACCTCTCTGCCAACTGTGCTGGTCCCAAGGTGACTCTGATCGGCAAGAAACGTGCCGTCTTCGTCAATCTATCCACGATCACCCAGACTGCGTCGTGTCCTCGCTAGGCAATGGGTAAGCCCACCACCAAGTCCATGGTGATGCTCTCCCACTTCCACTCTGGCACTGGAAGTGGCTGCAACGGCCTTGCAGGCCTCTAATGCTCGGCCTTCACCTGCTGGCACACTAAACACTGCTGTATGAATTCACCTACATCCCGCTTCATTCCCCTCGACCAAAAGTCGCGTCTCAAATCATGGTACATCTTTGTGTTTCCGGGATGTATGGTGAACCTGGAACCATGTGCCTCAGTCAGGAGCTCTCTCAACAGCTCCTCGTCCCTGGGAACGCACAAACGTCCCCTCATGCGCAGCACCTCATCTGTAAAGGAGAAGTCCCCAGGGTCTCCTGACAGTACTCTATCACGCAACGACTGCAAGTACGGGTCGCCATCTGCCTAGTGATGATGCGGTCTATCAGCTCTGGCCTCATCTGTCATGTCACAGTCATTGGCCCACAGTGCCCCAGTAACTCTAGGGGCCGCCAACTGCCCATCTCCCCCATGAGGCTCCAACTTTGCGCCTGCAACCTGGCCAAGTGGGCGGGTGCCTTTCGGCTCAAGGCGTGAGCCACCATGTTGGCCTTCCACGGGTGGTAGGAAATGCTGCAGTCATAATACTTCAAGAGCTCTAACCAACGTCTCTGTCTCATGTTGAGCTCCTTCTGATCAAACAAGTAACTGAGGCTCTTATGATTTGTGAAAATCTCAAAGGTCTCACCGTACAAGTAGTGCCTCCAAGTCTTCAGCGCGAAGACGATAGCTGCCAGCTCCAGGTCATGGGTGGGGTAGCTATGCTTATGGGGCTTCAGTTGCTGCGAAGCGTAAGCGACAACATGACCCCTCTGCATAAGCACACCCCCTAACCGTTGTAAAGAGGCGTCCGTGTACACAACGAACCCGCCACTACTGTCTGGGATGGTGAGCACGGGAGCCGAAGTCAGCTTCTCCTTCAGCTCCCGAAAACACGCCTCACAAGTGTCTGTCCAAGAAAAGGGCACGTCCTTCCGAGTCAGCTGTGTCATAAGACGTGCAATCTGCGAGAAGCCCCTGATAAACCACCTATAGTAGCCTGCCAATCCCAAGAAACTGCGAATCTCTGTAACTGTACGTGGTCTCTCCCACCTGAGCACTGCCTCAACCTTGGCTGGGTCCATACCCAAGCCATCCCCAAATATCACATGGCCCAAAAAGGTCACCTCCCTCAACCAGAACTCGCACTTGCTATATTTGGCGTACAGCCTACGTCGTCTCAGTATGTCCAAAACCATCCGCAAGTGCTGTCTATGCTGCACCTGATCTCGAGAGTAGATGAGCACATCATCAATAAATACCACCATGAACTGGTCCAAGTACGGTCTGAACACCCGGTTCATCAAATCCATGAAGGCAGTGGGGACATTGGTCAGTCCAAACGGCATGACCAAAAACTCGTAGTGTCTGTACCGGGTGCGAAAAGCTGTCTTGGAGACGTCTGCCTCCTTGATCCTCAACTAGTGGTACCCAGACCTCAAGTCTATCTTGGAGAATACCGTGGCACCTTGCAACTGGTCAAACAAGTCGTCAATCCTCGGTAGCAGATACCTGTTCTTTATGGTAACCCTATTCAACTGTCTGTAGTCCACACAAAGGCGTAGGGTACCATCCTTCTTCACGAACAATACCGGGGCTCCCCACGGAGATGCACTGGGCCTCACAAAGCCCTTCTCCAGAAGGTCCTACAACTGAGACTTGAGCTCTCGCAGCTCAAGTGGTGCCATCCTGTACGGTGCTGTAGAAATGGGGCTGGTCCCCGGTACCAGTGAGATCTCAAACTCGATCTCACGCTCGGGCGGTAGTCCGGGCAACTCATCTGGGAACACGTCGGGGTACTCTCTGACCACCGGGATATTCTGAAAGTCTACCATAAGGCTGGGCTCCACCACCACACAAGCTAGGAAGCCCTCACACCCCTGGCCCAAAAGTCTTGCCGCCCAAAGTGCAAAAATGCACCTGAAACCTCCGTCCACTGGCTGCCCGTGAAACTCGAAAGAAGGCAACTCCGGTATGGACAAGATGATCTTCCTCTCAAAACAGTCCACCAAGGCGTGGTAAGCGGACAACCAGTCCATCCCTAGAATCACGCCAGAGTCCATTTGTATCACAATCAGGTCAGCGGGAAGGCTGTGTCCCCCAACACTGACCTCACAACCTGTGTACACTTCCTCAGCTACAAATAGCTGACCACCTGGACCTCTGTTCACAAACGGATCCTCTAACCATACACAGTCCTGCCCCAAACTAGCAGCAAAACAGGCAGCGACAAACGAGTGCGTGGCCCCAGAATCAAAAAGCGTGTAAACAAGTCTGCCGGAAACTATAACCATACCTACCACCACTGATCCTGAAGCTCTAGCATCCCTGTGTGTCAGGGCGTTGATACGCCCCTCAGCCCTAGGTGCGAACGAAGTAGCCACACTTTGCATCAGACGGGTAGCCGATGGCCGGTACCCTCCCTGCGACTGATGTCCTCCTCCTCACTCCTGGAAACCGCGGCCTCCTGCTCGCCCTCCAGTGCTCGACGCGGGGAGATCTACTGACCTCTAGCCCTAGACGGGCAGTCCCTCCTGATGTGGCCCGGTTGGCAACACTGGTAGCAAAGGGGGACTCGACTCCCGCCCTCAGTGGGTCCCTGTTGATGGCTGGGCGGGGGTCCGGTGCTAGTAGCTGGCCCCTGTCGGGGGCCCCCAAAGGCCACTGACGGCCCTGCAAAGCGTGACGGCTCTCCTGCGGGCGCCACGTGCCTCCTCTCTTGTCGGCCCTATTAGAAGTCTGGCTGGTAGGGCCTCTTCCGCCCGCTGTCAGTGTCGCGTGCGGATGGGTTGATCTCTTCATACGTCATGGCTGCCTCCACCACCCTCAAGAACGTAGGCAGCTTCAGAGGTTTGACATAACCCCGAATAGCAGGCCGGAGCCTCTCGGTGAACCTCCAAAGGTGCTCCTCCTAGGTAGCCATGGCTGTCGCTACGAAACGAGACAGCCCCAGAAAACGCGTGCAGTACGCGCTCACAGTCATCGTCCCCTAGCGGAGAGTGTGAAACTCCCGCCTCCTCTGGTCCTGCCACGTCTGAGGGAAATACTGCTCGCAGAAGAGGGTGACAAACTGGTCCTAAGTCGGTCATCCCTCTCCTGACCTTTGATCGCCCTCCACCACCTGTGTGCCGCGCTCTCCAGCTGGTACGTGGCAAAGGCCACATGGCACTCCACAAGGGGGTGAAGGGTGTCAAACACCTTCTCGATCTACTCAAGCCAGTCCTCTACCTCGGTTGGGTCCTCATCCCCCTTGAAGGAGGGAGGCTTCAACTTCCATAACTGTCCGAAAAGCTCATAATGGCGCTGAAGTGGAGAAGCTGGTACACCTCCAGGTAAGGAGGCCTCGTGCTTGGAAGTGCCAGAGGAAGGTGGGGGCGGTGGAGGCCCACCCCCTCCCCCATGTCCAGTGCCGTGTCCATCTCGTGGTCCCACAAAGGACTCCCCCTTCGCAGCCCCAAGGAGAGGCGCTCATGGCGACGGGTGAAGCTCCTCTGGCATGATCTCCCGTATCAGCTGGGCGAGGTCCTGGGCCTGAATGCCCGGGAGCAGTGGCTGGTCCACTGAGGCGTCGTGCTCAACGTGCCCGCCCCTCCGACCTCATCCTCGGCCATGTCCGTGGCCCGCCTCACTACCTCCTCGTCGAGGCATCTCCTGCAAGGAGACGCGAACACGGAACAGAAAAGATGTCAATACTAACCGATATTCGACGAAAGAACCCTAGAACAAATGTCAAAAGGTACGTTGTGGTGGTTACTCTAGTTAAAAGCACGTGAATTGGTTATTTTCCAACTAGTTGGTTCACTTCTCGGGATGACCTTTCTCTAATACCATCATGTTACGACCCGATTCCCGAATCCCTACGAGACACGAGAATCGGACAGACTTGACTGATCCCAAGACCCAGTCGTCCAACGAGAAAGTAACCAATAAGCAGTAAAATAAACCATATTCACCATGCAAGCAACTAAAAGTAACGAAGTACAGCAGTAAAGAAGTAACTACTACAACACACACCACCACAATAGTATAAAATTAAAAACAAGTACAGGAATATGAAGTTTACAATAAAAGAGTACAAAGGTGTAACAAAATACTCACTACTACAGAAAACAGGTACAATAAAAGTACAACTAGTAGGCTCTACTAGGCCCAGCACCCTCCGCAGCCGTAAGCTCTGGCTGCTCAACACCTGGACCTGAAAAAGGTGGTAACTACGACACGTCAGCGAAATGCTGAGTAGAGTGGCAACCAGCTAACTAAGAGAAACAGTAAAGGTGGACAGGTAGCTGTTGTTTTCAATTTCTTTCTTTATTCAACTAGTTATTCCTTCTTTCATCACCTGGTTTATTTATCAGGACTTTTTCTTGATTTCGACTATTCCTCATGGGAACGATCTTGATTGCAGTCTTTTCCGAAAAGTAGAAGTAGCACGTGGTGCTCTCCTGGCCGGGAGAGTCCCCCGTGGTGGTCCTACCCTCAGGCAACCACCCCAAGGTCGCTGACAGACGTAACGATGACTACGGCACGCGTGATAAACGCACAGGTAGCTACCCCACACTGGCACGCGGTCAGTTGTTTCCGTTAACGGGTGCGGCCAAAGCACAGCACGGAACCAGTATAGGGCAGAGCCCTCTCAGTAACAGGGGTCTAGCCCCTCCACAGTCCACGCACCCTCGCCTGACTACCCTGGTTTGCCCAGTGGGCCTAACAAGTCAGTGTAGGACGGCTAGCTGAACTCAGGGGCCCCGTGGGGTGGCTAGCTCTCTCCCTACACTAGTAGCTCTCCCCGGTACTGTGTACGCGAGGGCCAAGAGTCAGTACATAGCGGCTAGACCTAACCCCGGGTCTCAATCCTAGGGTGGCTAGCTACGCTCTGCACTAAGAGGTAACATGTGCTTCCCTTGGTACCATGTACTCAAGAGACAACACACTTTCCCATTCACTTCTCCAGTTCCATTCTATTTATTTCTAGGAGCTCTACTCCTAATTTTCCGTAGGGTTCATGCTCATGTTTCTCAGGCCAAGCCATATTAGGTTTCATCATTTCAGGTTTATTCGCATATAACACGAGTTTCCAACATTCAAACTTTCTTTTCCAATTTATATACATGCAGCTCGTATTTAATTTCAAATAGAAATTAAATGTAGCAGTTACTAACATCAGTACTCTACATTTCACAGGCAGCTGTTATCTAATTACAGGCAATTATTATTCCATCTTCTCATTCCAAGACTGCATTTCAGGCATTTAATACAAACGTTCCAGTGTTTCTAGTCCTAGGATTCATGCCATACCCTAGGACCTATCATTCAATCTAGTTTTTCTGGTCGTAAAATTCATGCCATACCCTAGGATCTATCATTCAATCTAGTTTTTCTGGTCCTAGGATTCATGCCATACCCTAGGATCTACCATTTATTCCAGATATGCATTTATGTTTGTAGTTAACTAAGGGAAGCCACTCTACTTGCAAAATCGGGATTAATGGGGGCGTGATCGGCAGGTCCACGTGCCTCTGCAACCCCCAAATCCGCAACAGAACGGGATCACCACAAGAAACCACTCAGAACATGGTAGGAGCATTCCAACAAGAAGAGGAACTTATACGAAGAAGAACGGAATCTTAAACGCGAAAATCGAACCTCGAACAGACCCTAAACGGGTCAAAAACGACAACTTTGACTCAAATCAGACATCTAGAACATCTTCCAGACTTCTTAAAAAGGGGTCCAGATCATACCTCACTCTATGCTACTCCTCAGACGTCCAGGGATCATGTTGAACCGTCTGGACCTAGTTCCAGACGTCCGACTATCTCTCCGGACGTCTGGAGACGCTCTCCACCGTCTGGTGACTCGTCCAAACGTCTGAACCTCGTGGGAGGGCATGTCCCACACCTTCCCGAAGCGAAACCTGCATGTGTATGCAAAATCACTCAACACGGTGCGCAACAGAGCTTCGGCGGAACGGCCTGCATGGCCGTATCCGTAGAAAGAAAGCATAGGAGGCAAAACATACCTTTCAGTCGTCTGAAGCTCCCCCAGACGTCGTCCACGTCATCTAGTTGTAGGTCCAGACGTCTGATTTTGGGAAAAAATCCCAGAATCAGAACCTCCTTCATCTTCTTCCTACTGCACGCGACCTCACCGCATAGCCGCTCATCTGCTGCTCTAGCTACAGCAGCATCGAGGGAACCTCCCCGACACACATTCTGCCTCGTGCACGTCGACTGGCCTCTAGCTACTCCGGCAAGCTCTCTCTCTCTCACGGCTCGCACGTTTCCTTCTCTTCCCTCCCGTTGCTCTTCTCCTCTCCGCCACTGCACTCGGCTGCAGCTGCTACCCTCTCTCTCGCTCTCGCTCTCGCTCTCGCTCTGGAGGAAAGGGGAAGATAGATAGATGTGGGGTGGCGAACGAGGGAGAGGGGAGGGGATATAAGTAGGCATGAGGGGGGAAAAGGTTCTATAGTCGGTGAGGGAAGAAGAAAGAGAAGATGGTAGCTGGGGCTCAGTCTGCATGCGGTACGCGCGCAGACTCGTGGTCATATGCACGCAAAAATTGATTTCCAGACATCTGGGAAGGTGTCCAGACGTCTGGACCAACTCCCAGACGTCTTAATGTGTTTTGATGGCACGGGTGCAAGTGCGTGGCGCGCTGCGTGCGTAGGCGAGGGACCTGACCCCTGTGTATCAAAGGCGATAAGCCCAATACACTTTTTCAATTTATTCGGCTACGGAGCTTCAAGGACTTCCGAGGTGGGACTAAACGTCCCACTTGTTTCTGCATTCGCGTTCGCAGGAGACCTGTTACGACTCGGTTCCCGAATCCCTACAGGACACGAAAATCGGACCGACTCGACTGATCCCAAGACCTAGTCGTCCAACGAGAAAGTAACCAAAAAGCAGTAAAATAAACCACATTCACCATGTAAGCAACTAAAAGTAACAAAAGTACAGCAGTAAAGAAATAAACTACTACAGTACACACCACCACAACAATAGATAATTTAAAAAAGGTACAGGAATATAAAATTACAATAAAAGAGTACAAGAATGTAACAAAATACTCACTACTATAGAAAACGGGGTACAACAAAAGTACAACTACTAGGCTCTACTGGACCCAGCACCCTCTGCAGCCGTAGGCTCTGGCTGCATAACACCTGGACCTGAAAAAGGTTGTGAGTACAACATGTCAGCGAAACGCTGAGTAGAGTGGCAACTAGCTTACTAAGAGAAACAGTAAAGGTGGACAGGTAGCTGTTGTTTTCAATTTCTTTCTTTATTCAACTAATTATTCTTTCTTTCATCACTTGGTTTATTTAACAGGCCTTTTCCTTGATCTCGAATGTTCCTCGTGGGAATGATCTTGATTGCAATCTTTTCCGAAGAGTAGAAGTAGCACGTGATGCTCTCCTGGCTGGGAGAGTCCCTCGTGGTGGTCCTACCCTCAGTCAACCACCCCAAGGTCGCTGATAGACGTAACGGTGACTACGGCATGCGTGATAAACGCACGGGTAGCTACCCCGCACTGGCACGCAGTCAGTCGTTTCCGTTAACGAGTGCGCCCAAAGCACAACACGAAACCAGTATAGGGCAGAGCCTTCTCAGTAATAGGGGTCTAGCCCCTCCATAGTAACTAAACAGGGGTCTCGCCCCTCCACAGTCCACGCACCCTCGGCTAACTACCCTGGTTGCCCAATGGACCTAACGAGTCAGTGTAGGATGGCTAGTTGAACCCCGGGCCCCGTGGGGTGGATAGCTCTCTCCCTACACTAGCAACTCTCCCCGGTACTGTGTACGCGAGGGCCAGAAAGTTGGTGCAAAGTGGCCAAACTCACCCTGGTCTCGACCTGAGGCGGCAAGCTCCCCTCTACACTAAGAGGTAATATGTGCTCCCTTTTGGTACCACGTACCCAAGAGACAACACACTTTCTCATTCACTTTTCCAGTTCCATTCTATTTATTTCCAGGAGCTCTACTCCTAATTCCCCGTAGGGTTCATGCTCATGTTTCTCAGGCCAAGCCATACTAGGTTTCATCATTTCAGGTTTATTTGCATATAGCATGTGTTTCCAACATTCAATCCTTCTTTTCCAATTTATATACAGGGATTACATGTAGTAGTTACTAACAACAGTACTCTACATTTTACAGGCAGCTGTTATCCAATTACAAGCATTTATTATTATTCTACCTACTCATCCAAGACTGCAATTCAAGCATTCAATACAATCGTTCCACTCTTTCTAGTCCTAGGATTCATGCCATACCCTAGGATCTATCATTCAATCTAATGTTTCTGCTCCTAGGATTCATGCCATACCCTAAGATCTATCATTTATTCTAGACATGCAGTTAAGTTTGTAATTAACTAAGGGAAGCCACTCTACCCGCAAAATCGGGAGTAATGGAGGCTTGATCGGCAGGTCCACGCACCTCCGCAACCCCCAAATCCGCAACAGAATGTGGTCCTAACACAACGATCAACCACAAGGAACCACTCAGAATAGGATAAAAGTATTTCAAACAAGTAGAGGAACTTATCGGAGAAGAACGAAATCTTAAACTCGGAAATCAAACCTAAACGGGTCAAAAATGACAATTCTGACTCAAATCAGACGTCTGGAACATCTTCCAGACATCTTAAAAGGGGTCCAGATCCATACCTCACTCTGCACTGCTCCTCATATGTCCAGGGATCCTTCTGAACCGTCTGGACCTAGTTCCAGACGTCCGACTATCCCTCCGGACGTCTGGAAACGCTCTCCACCGTCTGGTGACTCGTCTAGACGTCTGAACCGCGGGGGAGGGCGTTTCCTGTGCCTTCCCGAAGCGAATCCTGCAGGCGCACGCAAAATCTCTCAACACGGCACTCAACAGAGCCTCGATGGAATGGCTTGCATGGCCGTATCTGCAAAAGGAAGCATAGGACGCAATACGTACCTCTCAGTCGTCTAGAGCTTCCTCCAGACGTCGTCCACATCGTCTGGATGTAGGTCCAGACGTCTGATTCTGGGAAGAATCCCAGAATCAGAAGCTCCTTCGTCTTCTTCCTACCGCGTGCGACCACGCCGCGCAACTGCTCGTCTGCTGCTCTAGCTGCAGCAGCGTCGGGGGAAACCTACCCAGCACAACACTCCACCTTGCGCACGCCCGACCGGCCTCGAGCTGCTCCGGCGAGCTCTCTCACGACTTGCACGCTCTCCTCTCCGCCACTGCACTCGACTGCAGCTGCTGCTCTCGCTCTCGCGCTGAAGGAAGGAGAAGACAGATGGTGTGGGGTGGCATGAGGGAGAGGAGAGGGTATAAGTAGGCACAGGGGGGGAAGCTCTACAAGTCGGCGAGGGAAGAAGAAAGAGGAGAAGGCTGCTGGGGCTCAATCTGCGGGCAGCACGCGCGTAAACTCGCTGTCGTACGCACGCAAAAATTGATTTCCAAACATCTGACCAGATGTCTGGCCCAAGTCCCAGATGTCTTAAAGAACATTGATGGCATGGGTCTTAACAAGACCTGCCCTAATTATCACAGCCTCGGTCGCCTGTTGAGCCAATTGCTTGGCTGTGTGAGTTCGCGACGCCAATCCGCTCCTCCTGGGACTCTGACGCCTGGAGCGCACGACCTGGAGCTCACGAGCAAGCTTCTTCACGCCTGTGTCAATGGCGGAAGAGGGTCGGACCTACACTTTATGAATATGGCCTCGCGGCCTTATCAGACTATTAGAAAACCTTTGCCGTATCACGGCGAAGGTGAGGTGAGGGTTGACTGGCCGTGGGGCAGCCTAGGTGTGCGAGCCTAGGTCGCTCTTTGGCCGTGAGGATGGGTTTGTTCTGGGGGTATTTTCAGTGGGTGGAGTGGTCGATGGAAGGGCAAGAGGTGGTCAGTGGGAAGTGGTGAAGCTTCTGAGGTGTTTGGCGAGGTGGATGGGTTAGTGGAATGACGGAAGCACCTTGGTGGAGGTCTGGCTAGAGGTGGAGAAGGTGAAGATGGACAATGGAAGTCGAGGGGTTGAAACAACAAATTAACAGGGGGAAATAAAGGAGAGAGTAAGAGAAACTTAGCTATGAGTCCAGAGTGAAGGGGGAGGTGTGGAAATGGCGAGCGGCCAGTGCTTCCATCGCCGAAGATGAAGGTGCCAGGGGAGAGAATGACGACGAGGAGAAGGGGTCGGAGAGTGCCCGCTGGTATGGCACGGCGCTGCAGAGGATGGCGGAGTTAACCCTGCCACTGGAATGGTGGCAGGGTGATGAGAGAGGAGAGGGAGAGTCGTCGGAAGCTTCGGGCTGTTGGCCGATGATGAGAGCCTTATCATAAACCCTAACTAGCATAATTTGATCTAAATAAGTGTGAAAAAGCTCCTACAAAACCTAAAGAAAAGCCTAACTCAAAGAATTCTGAATTGAAGAATAAAACAAGTCATAAGGGGTAAAACTGTAATTTTACCAATGCAGTACACAAACAGGATGTCTAAGGGTCTAAACACAATTCAAATGAGCTTAATAAGGAAGGAAGTGGGATGTTCTGATCTGAAAAGGGTTATAGCAATTTTTAGGAATCAAATGACATTCTGTAACCCTAAAAATAAATCTGCTTTAATTCACGAGGTTCTAGGCAGGATAAAAATTAAATGAATCCTCTAAAATTCACGAAAAAATATTCCCTAGGTTTTAGAACCTTCAATTTGGCCTTTGCAACCTATTTTGACCTAAATTGAGAACCATGCCCAAATTTTAACCTAATTTGGGTTTTTGCGCAAATTGATCAGTCAAACGTGGTCAAACCTAAAATCAAATTACACCATTTAATTCCTTAGGTTCAAATTAGGTTGTTACAAAAATTTGGGCCTAAGAGAAGATCATCTTGACCTACTTTACAAATTGATCCTCTTGAATTACTTTTTGACCCTTATCTTTTTAAACCCTTGCATTTAACCCCCTATCTTCTCCTTCATTCTTTGCAGAATGGTCCTTCCTGCCACCCCACACAGGCACCATACCTCCGGCAACCTTGCACGGAGGATGACGCCGCGTAGGATATGGGGACCGCTCTTTGGAACGAACAGGGGGTTTCCTGCGTCATCCTCTTTCGCAGGGACCCTCCCCTTTGACCTGCGGCTGCCCATGTCTCTCGTGAGAACGCACGAAAGGCATGGGTCTCCATCTCCGACCATCTCCGGCGAGCTCCCCACGTCGCTCCCTCGAGATCCTCTCCTCGCCACCACCTTTATAAGGAGCTGCAGGGGTAGCCGTTTCCTTCAAGTTCGCTTTGGCCGAAGAGAACCCCCCTACTTCGTCTCCTCTCACTCCGATCAGATAGCCCAAGCTTCCGGCGATCTTTCCTCCTCCTCGTCACTCTGCTGCCATACCTGCAGCAGAGCTCACTCTGCCTCATCTTCCCACGCCAGGCCGCACCAGCTGGCGCCTCCAGCTCCCCTCCTCATCGCCGTTACCCCCCTCCTGGGCACCTTCGTCCCCAGCTCTGGCAGGCACGCACCGGGCGCCCCCTCTTTCCCTCTTCGTCAATTAAGTAGGTAAAAACTTTCCCCATTTTCTCTCTGTTATTTTCCCCTCTTAAATTGGCACTTTTAACCCCTCGACTGCCACTACCACCTCCATTTGCTCCACCTCCGGCCACCAACTCCGGCGAGATCGCTCCACCTCCACAGGCCATTCCACCCCTCGCTGACAAGCCCAGAAGCTCCCCCTCACTCCACTCAAGCATTTCCCCCACTCCATTCACTGCCCTGCACCTTCAGACCACCCCTCGAACACACCCACCTACACCTTTGCAGTGTGCCCTAGGCACACGACCACAGGCATTTCCCCGCCACGCCGACCCCCGCACCGCCTTCGCCGTCCTCTTGCGAAGCTTCCTGAGCTATCTGACATGGCCGTGGGGCCGTTTTCATGCTTTCAAGTCTCGGCCCCCTCGCCGCCATTGACGGACAGCAGGAGCTGCTTAGTGAGCAGCTCCAGGTCCCTTCAGCACCAGACGTAGACCCCAGGCAACTCGAAACACTTTCACGAGTGCGCCCAGGCCTTCAATTGGGGTAGCGAGCCTTCGCTGCTGCCCCAATTGCTCACAGCTTCTCGCCTGCGGGTGAGCGGAGCGGAGGTGGGACTTTAGTCCCACCTCAGAAGTGTGTGGCCACACGCCCACACATAAATTGTAAAAGTGCTATTAGCCAATCGCCTCCGAATACACATGGGGTGAGGTCCCTCACCTAAACACCGCCCTCGTCCGTGAGCTCATCACACGGATCTGGCGCGACCCGACCCGACACCCTCCTGTGCACTCCTCGCGCACCACCCACACCGATGCGCCTGGACCCGGGCAAGCAACTCGACCCGATTACCCGGCTCTGGGAGAGCGTACCAAGGAGAGATTCAGAGAGAGAGATGCGGGGAGAGGGTAGGGTAGGTTTTGCACTGAGCTTGTGTGTGTGTGTAGGGGACAGGTGAGGGAGGAAGAAGCAAGGAGCTGCTGAAGAGAAGGAAGGAAGAAAGAAAGAAGAAGAGAAAGAGCAGCGGCTGGGACTTAGCCGCAGAGAAGAAGAAAGGAGAAGGAAGGAAGGAGAGGCTGCAGCGAGAAGAAGGAGCAGAAGAAAAGAAGACAGCAGGGGCACTGTAGCAACAGCGCAGTTAAGGCGTCTGATTTCTGAATCAGACGTCAGAAAGAAAGGAAGGAGTGAAGCAGAAGAGAAGAGCAGAGGACAGACCAGAGAAAAAGAAAGAGAAAAGAGGAGGGAGCCTCTGCAGCAAAGAAGAAGAAGATGCAGAAGAAAGAAGAAAATTAGAGAAGAAGAAGAGAAGAGGAAGGAAGAAGAAGAAGGACATAGCTGCTGAAGAAAGAAAGAAAGAGAAGGAAACCTCTGTAGCAAAGAAAAAAGAAGAAGAAAGAAGATAGGCTAAAGAAGAGAACCGGCTGAAAAGAAGAAGAGAGAAGAAGAAAAAGCCAAGAAGAGAATTTTTGCTCTCTCTCTCTCTCTCTCTCCTTTGTCTTAATTTTTGTAAAACAATATATATTGTGAATTCATATGCTTCTGGAATCATAGTTTGCTCCCTGAGTTCGACCTCGGGAAACTTTTAATTCCGAGTAATAAATTGTAAACTAGTAGTAGCTTTTCGTAATATACTACAACGCCTAGAACTTCAAAATACACGAAACCCTAGCTACGAGCCACCAACTGGAGTGAGAAGGGAACGAATTTGGGGGAGTTCTCTAGCCAAATCGAGCTTACCTCAAACGACAGCCCCTGCCGCTCCTTAAATAGGTGTTGGCGAGGAGGGAAACACGAGGAGGAAGCGTGGGCAGGCTGCCGGAGACATGGCCGGAAAAGAGACCCATGCCTCTCGCACGTTCGCACGAGAGGTATGGGTGTCGGCAGGGTATGGGAGGGGGTCCATGCTGAAGAAGACAACGCAGGGGACCCTCCTCTCGTTTCTGGGGCCGGTCCCCATACCCTCCACGGCGCCATCCTCCACGCAAATTCGCCGGAGGCATGGGTTGCTGCTGCGGGTGGCAGAGGGACCGGTTTGAAAAGAACGAAGGGAATGTTGAGGGGTTAAGTGCAAGGGTTCAAAAAGTTAAGGGTCAAAAGGTAATTCCTGAGGACCAATTTGTAAAGTAGGTCAAAATGGCCTTCCCTTAGGTATAAATTTTGGTAGAAACATAATTTGGACTTAAGGAATCCAATGGTGAAGTTGGATTTTAGATTTGACCACGTTTGATCGACCAATTTGCATAAAAACCCAGATTAGGTCAAAAATTGGGTATGGTTCTCAATCTAGGTCAAGATAAGTTCCAATGGCCAAATTGAAAGTTCTAAACCTTAGGGAATATTTTTTTATGAATTTTAGAGGGTTTAATTGATTTTTATATTGCCTAAAACTTCATGAATTGAAGTGGATTTGTTTTAAGGTTGTAGAATGTCATTAAATTCCTAGATGCCGCTATAACCCTTTTCAGACCAAATCATCCCACTTTCTTTCTTATTAAGCCCACTTGACCTGTGTCTAGACCCTTAAAAATCCTATTTATGTACTGCATTGGTAAAATTACAGTTTTACTCCTTGTGAATTGTTTATACTCAAATTTACAATTCTCTGATCTAGGCTTTCCCTTAGGTTTTGTAGGAGTTTTTTGTACACTTATTTAGGTCAAAATGTACTAGTTAGGGTTTATGATGAGGTTCTCATTAGTATGTGTTTGAGGCTACTCTACAGAAGTTAAGTCCATATTATTGTCTTCATTGAGTTGTCTTGAGGGATGTCAAATACATGCCCCTCATCAACCAGAGTAACTCCAGGAGGAATATCTGAAAGTAGGAGAATATCCTGCGAATCGCAACGTATACTAGAAGGGAGGGGTGAATAGTATCACCTTAAAAAAATTTCCTTAAAATTTATATGCACAGATAAAAAATAAATCACAAATGATTCAAACACAGAGTACACCTGATTTAGAGTGGAAACCCAAACCGAGTTAAAATCACTACCTAAGCCTCCCAACTTAGGATTTTTCCAACTAGTCCAAGCTAGTCAATCCACTAACCGTACCACTTGAACGAGGGTGGCAAAACCTCTTACAACCACTTCTCTTTTTATCCTGAAAAGAAGCAAAAACAACAACCACGTATCTTCCCAACAATCTTGGGATCCGTAAATCAAAGCAACAAGATAGAATAACAGAAATAACTTCTATGGAACCTCAATAAAAGATCAAACTGAATTTTTCGCAGAGGTTCAGAGCATCGTGCTTTTGAAGAATAAGACGCAGAAATCTTTGGAAAAAGTACAAGAAGCTCTACCTTTTTAAAGGTATTTCTTTTTGAAAGTTGTATATAGATGGGCTGCATACGACCTCTATTAATACTAAAAATTTTGCCTGAATAGGAAATTAAATTGGTCGATCAATTAAGGTTAATTGGTCAATCAAAAGACAGTTTGGTCGATCAATTAAGGTGGTTGGTCGATCACTAATTGATCAATCAATTTACTTGGTTGGTCAATCAAAAGGATATTTATCAACTTCCTAAAATGGGCTAATGTGATCGGTTAATGAAGTTGGTTGGTCGATCAAGGTATTTTGGTCGATCAATTAACTAATCTAGTCGATCAATAATCCTAAAAACTTGGTTTCAAAAAGATATGCGAAATTCCATTTTTTAGTTTTATTTGAGGTTCCTTATAATAATGTCCTAAATTCAAATAAAGATAAAATGACACATCAGCAACTATCTGCATTTAGCTTGAAAGACACTTTAATGTTTAATCCGAGATAGTCCTAAAATGTTAGTTTAGCAATAAGCATAATTTTGGTGTATCAAAACAGAGGTGCTTACAATATCTACATTTTCCTCTTCAAAGACAAAGTCTTTAACCTTGTTATCCTTGGTAAACTCAACACTCTCAAAGAATTTGATAGTTACAAACTCAAAAAGAACCTTAGATGTGGGATCATAAAACTTGTATCATCTTAACCTTTAGAATTTGGTTATTCTAGACTCAAAAATAACCATAGATGTAGGGTCATAAACCTTGTATCCTCTTGACCTTTCAGAATACCTAATAAAATAGCAACTAACTATCCTTATGTCTAGTTTCTTTTCATTAGACCTGTAGGGTCTTGTCTCAGCTGGACATCCACACACATGAAAAGGCTTAAGACTGAGCTTTCGCCCAGTCCATAGCTCATATAGAGTTTTGTAAGTTACCTTAGTAGGAACTCTATTCAAGATATAAGTTGTAGTCTTTAAGGCCTCTCCCCAGAGTGATTCTAATAAGGTACAATGAGCAATCATACTCCTTATCATATCCTTAAGCGTCTTGTTTCGTCTCTCAGCAACACTATTCATAGTAGCTGAACCCGCCATGGTGTACTAAGGAACAATATCACATTCCTTTAGGAATCGAGCAAACGGTCTTGGGTGTTGTCCACTTGATCCGTCATACTTGCCATAGTATTCACCACCACAGTTAGATCTGATGATTTAATCCTTTTGTCATGTTGATTCTCAACTTTTACTTTATAATTTTTGAACGCGTCCAGTGACTGTGCCTTGTCATGAATTAGGTAGAAGCTATATCACGAGTGATCGTCTATGAATGTAATAAAATACTGTTGACCATTCCACGTGAGCGTAGAAAATGATCTACAAATGTCTGAATGAATCACATCTAAGACACCATTTAACTTGTTGCTTCAAACTTCCTATTAATGATTTGTTTCCCTTTAATACACTCTACACACTAATCGAAATCAGAAAAGTCTAAGGGGTCTAGAATTTTGTTTGACACAAGTCTCTCTATTCTCCTTCTGGAGATATGTCCTAATATCTTGTGCCATAAAGAAGTGCAATTTTCATCTATGTGTTTTATTTTCACACCACATGTACAAGTAAGAGAAGTTTCATAAAAAGAAGCAGCAATATCCAAACAATATAGATTATCAAAGGCTGAAAGAAAACCAAAACCAACTAATCTTAAATCAAAGAAAATATTTCCTTTTACATCTCCAAAATTACAAAAATAGGTTAGTTTGTCAAGAATATAAACTAAAGCTAAATTGCATCTGAAGGACGGTACAACAAAAGTATTTTCTAAATTTAAGTACAATCCAATTTTCATTAATAATCTAAAAGTTCCTATTGCTTCTACTTTTATTGGCTTCCCGTCCCCCACATAGATGAGCTGCTTAGCTTCATTCAACTTTTCGGTAATTCAGGCAGGCCTATAAAGACACACTATTGTGAGTAGTGGCACCTGAATCCATCCACCAAGTATGACTTAGTACTGAAACTAAATTACTTTCTGTACAAACCAAACTGAGAGACGTACCTTTCTTAACACGCCAAGCGTGGTAGTTGGTACAGTACTTCTTTTGGTGCCCCTCAACTCCACAAAAGAAACATCCTGATTTGGAACTCTCTGGTCTTCCCCTACTATTTCTTACTTGGAGTTGTATCTACAACTTCCTATTTTCTTTTATTTCCCTTACCTTTATTACTCGAGGAAAAGGCAACATGAGCACTCTCGACCCTATCATGCTTCATTCTTTCTTCCTCTTGCAGACAGTGCGAGATGAGCACATTCAAAGACCAGGTCACTTTCTGATAGCTGTAGCTCACCTTGAACTTGTTGAAAGAGGGCGGAAGAGAGATCAAAACCAAATGCACCAACAAGTCGTCTGAGAAGTCAAGTTTCAGTGCTTTTAACTTAGAAGCTATGTGAGACATTTCCATAATGTACTCACGTATGTTACCCTTCCCTTTGCATTTCATTGAGATAAGACTTGCCAAAAGCGTACCAATTTTGGCCTTCTCGTTCTTGGCGAATCTCTTCTTAATATCGGCAAGGAATTCCTTAGCTGTAGCAATGTCATCTGACGTTGTGCTCCTAAATGCCTCAGGAATGGCCTTCTCCATTATCATCATTGATGAGTGTGTTTTCGTACTCAAAAAGATTTGAGTTGGAAACCCGTGATCGTAGTGCGTAGAAATCCGTTAACCAGATAAAATTTATAACCAAAACTCAAAAGGGAGTCTCCGATCGAACACAGGGAGGTAATCGTTTGGTTTTGTGAAATCCGCACTTCGATTTTATTTCTTTTTGTTGTTTTTATCTTTTGTAATATTTTTTGTATTTTTATAAGGCAAGAGATCATGTCGAAATAATTTCTATCTAATCTACTTACAAAGAGAGAGAGAGAGAGAGAGAAACAATCACATATACTTTCAAAACAAATGTTTGCTACAACTACAGATAAGAAAGCGAAAAACTACACAATAAAGCCAAAAGATAGAGAGTGGTGAGAAGAATCCCCCTCAATGGTCGCTTGGAGAACGGCTCGCTTTGACGATGCCTGGACGAAGGTGATGAGGAGCGGGATGAAGGAGAACGACATCGGACGATGGAGGGCGAGACGGGACGACGTCGCGGCAAGGATCTACTTCTCGAAGTGATGAGAGGATGACCACGGGATCCTCCACGAATGGGGATGAGAGGCGAAAAAAATATTTGATTTTTTACTCTAGAGGAGTACCCTGGGCTTGGAACAAGCTCTCTCTAGAGCCTTGGAGGTGCTGAGGGAAAGAAAGGAAGAAATGAAGAAGAATGGGAGGGGTAGAGGTCCTTTTATAGTGGAGGAAAGAATCCATTCCGTACATAAGACATTTAGTGAGCCATAAACGTCGCTGAAGATCCGCCGTAAGCGTTGCTAAAGTTCCAGCTCACGTGCTCTACACACCCATGTCGTGCGTGCCCGTTGGCGCTGCGCTGCCTCCGCATGTTGTGCGCGCTATGCTGCTTCCTCGCACCCACTGCTACACGTGCCCATGCACTGCGCATGTGTAGTGGTGCGTGCACACCCATGGGCGGCCTCGATAGCGACACGTGGCGCGATCTAGGCCGTCTATCTTCTTTCCTTTGTAGGGCTGCTATAGAAGTCAGATTGAGTCGATTTTCACGTCGTTGGGTTGTGATCGTCGACTCAAATCCACCTATGCGATCGAATTTTTCATTTGAAGCTCTAAATTGCATCACCTAGTCCCTTGGTTGTTGATGTTCTTCAGACTGCATAAGGTGCTACAGGACTCCGATCAAGACAAGTTTGGAAGCGTTGGACTCCGATCGTCGTCCTGATCAGATCCGTATGGTCGGATCGTCAATATGAGGCTCCGAATTAAATCTCCTTCTCTCCTGGCCATAAAAGGATGCAATTAACCTAAAATTTATACATGCTACTCTAAATGTAAAATGATGCATGCTATGCAATATTTATAACATGAAATGCATATCTAAGCTCAGGAACATGCATAGATAAGCAGTTTATCCTAATTAGATGTGTCTTCATCAATCATATATATGCGATTAGACCTCTCCCACCTTTCCTTTTCTCTCTTTTGATCGGGAATACTAGTGTCTATAAGGATAGGAGAGGCTTCTCTAATCGCTAAATCTATTTCCATAACCCCAAGGACAATCAGTAAGTTCTCTTTCCAGGACTTAAAGTTTGAGCCACTCAACATAGGAATGGAATTAAGGGTGGCGGTAATATTGGCAGAAGACATTTATGAAAATAAATGCAGATAGACATAAGATTAGCTCCTATAACATACAAGCGTGTCTGATTAATTTTAAATAAACCCCATCACATGTCTTAACTCACTCCATCAAGGGTCTCATCTTTAGACGAGAGGTTGACTTGTAATTAAAGACATGGTATGGTGAGTAACGATTGATGGTTCAGTTCCAAGTCCATTATGAACCTTCCTTTGGACCATCACATTATAACTCCCACGTAAATGAGTGAAAGTAAAATAAGTGTGCATTTTCCTTTGGGCTAATGAACACTCATCTACTAACATTCATTGACTTATTACTATTTAGAGATAAACCCAATATTCACAGGAGAGCTCACTTTGTTGAGGTGTTGCTTCAACTAAATAATCTTAGAATAGTATACTTTATTAATCAAACTAAACTTAATTAACTAAGCATAATGTGAGTTGGCTCTGATACCACTTGTTGGAGTTATTCATAATTGACCCACCTCTAACTTAGGATGAACCTGAACATTAATCAACATCAACTGAACTTTATACTTTATGAGTATCAGTACAGGTGTATCGATACCGGTATACCATATGCTAAGTACCGGTATTGGTTCACTAGTATCGATATCCTTCACTTACAAGTTCAAATCCTATATCCAAAGGAGTATCGATATTGATGCCAAGTATCGATACACATGGCTTATAGTTTGGGATTTGAGTTCAATTGTATGCTTGTCCAGTACTCATGGTGTATCGGTACTAGAGACTAGTACCGATACTCATAACATACTGCTATTACTCTAGAATTAAATTGATCTCAATGAGTATCGGTACCCATGACTAGTATCGGTACTTGTTGAGTACCGGTGCCTAAGCCTGTAGCCAATAGGTAGCGATACAAAAGATCAGTACCAGTATTGGTGAGCTACAGATTTTGGTCATTTTAGACCCAAAACCTAATCTGTGTCTCATGTGTACCGATACTCGTGCTGAGTACCGATATACACGAGTCATAGATTTTGGGTCTGAAGAACCCAAAAACTAATTTATGGCTCACATGTACCGATACTCCTTATGAGTACCAATATTGGTAAGCTACAATCCAAATATATGGAGTTCTTAACCCTCATCTGTAGTTTACGAGTACCGATACTTATGTTAAGTATCGACTAAGTACCGATACTAGTGAGCGACAGTCCCCAATTGTAACGCTTGAGTACCGGTACTCATAGAGAGATACCGATACGTGATTTGGATTTTCTGAGAAGATGAGTCATCTACATAATCCTAGTTTATGTTGAGCCTAAGATTAGCTACCAATTCTATTTCAAGAAATGAAATGAACAAATATATATATAAAATCTTCTTGACTGAGAAACTAAAAGAGATATTAATATGCCTATATATATATATATATAGAATAACATGTTATGAGATGTGTGAATAAGATTATACATCTATGAAGATATCAAAAATATTACCTGTACTCATTATTGTCAGAGCAAATAGGGACTACGGCTTGGTCTTTTAAGAGTTCCCTTTAAATCAATAGGAGAGGTCTGTTACGACTCGATTCCCGAATTCCTACAGGACACGAGACCGGACCGACTCGATTGATCCCAATACCTAGTCGTCCAACAAGGAAGTAACCAAAAAGCACTAAAATAAATCACATTCACCATGCAAGCAACTAACAGTAAAAAAAGTACAGCAGTAAAGAAGTAAACTACTACAGTACACACCACCACAGCAGTAGAGAATTTAAACAGGTATAGGAATATAAAGTTTACAATAAAAGAGTACAGAAGTGTAACAAAATCACTCACTACAACGAAAACGGAGTACAACAAAAAGGTACAACTACTGGGTTCTACTGGGCCCAGCACCCTCTACACTCGTAGGCTCTGGTTGCTCAACACCTGGACCTTAAAAGGGTTATGAGTACACGAAATCAGCGAACGCTGAGTAGAGTGGCAACAAACCAACTAAACAGTAAAGGTGGACAGGTAGCTATTATTTTTCAATTTCTTTCTTTCTTTAACTAATTATTCTTTCTTTCATCACTTAGTTTATTTATTAGGTCTCTTTCTTGATCTCGAATGTTCCTCGTGGGAACAATCTTGATTGCAGTCTTTTCCGAAAAGTAGAAACAGCATGTGGTGCTCTCATAGCCGGGAGAGTCCCCCGTGGTGGTCCTACTCTCAGTCAACCACCCCAAGGTCACTGACAGGCGTAACGGTGACTACAGCACGCGCGATAAAGGCACGGGTAGCTACCCCGCACTGGCACGCGATCAGTCGTTTCCGTTAACGGGTGCGCCTAAAGCACAGCACGGAACCAATATAGGGCATAGCCCTCTCAGTAACAAGACTCTAGCCCCTAAGAACCAAACAGGGGTCTCGCCCCTCCATAGTCCGTGCACCCTCGCCTGACTACCCTAGTTTGCCTAGTGGGCCTAACAAATCGGTGTAGCACGGCTAGCTGAACCCCGGGTCCCGTGGGGTGGCTAGCTCTCTTCCTACACTAGTAGCTCTTCCTGGTACTATGTACACAAGGGTCACCAAGTCAGTGCAAAGTGGCCAATCCTAACCCTGGGTCTCAACCCAAGGGTGGCTAGCTCCCCTCTACACTAAGAGGTAACATGTGCTCCCCTTGGTACCACGTACTCAAAGGCCAACACACTTTCCAACACATTCCCAGATTCATTCCATTTATTTTCCAGGAGCTCAACTCCTAATTCCCCGTAGGGTTCATGCTCATGTTTCTCAGACCAAGCCATACTAGGTTTCATCATTTCAGATTTATTCGCAGGTAGTTCGTGTTTCCAACATTCAATCTTCCATTTCCAATTCATATACAGGCAGCTCGTATTTAATTTCAAACAACAGGAATTTACATGCAACAGTTGCTAACAATAGTACGTTACATTTCACAGGCAGCTGTTATCCAATTACAGGTAATTATTATTATTCTATTTACACATCCAAGACCACAATTCATGCATTCCATACAACTATTCCAGTGTTTCTAGTCCTGGGATTCATGACACACCCTAAGATCTAACATTCATTCCAGTGTTTCTAGTTCTAGGATTCATGTCATACCCTAGGATCTAACATTCATTCCATATATGCATTCATGTTTGTAATTAAACTAGGAGAAGCCACTCTACCAGTAAACCTAGGAGTAATGGGGGCTTGATCGGCAGATCCACGTGCCTCAGCAAACCCCAAATCCGCAACGGAATGAGGTCCTATCATAAGAATCGATCACAAGAGACCACTCAAAACAGGATAGAGGTATTCCAACAAGTAGAGAAACTTAAACGGAGAACAACGGAATCTTAATTGCGGAAATCGGACCTCAAACGGACCCTAAACGGGTCAAAACAATAATTCTGATTCATATCAGACGTTTAGAACACCTTCCAGACATCTTAAAAGAAGTCCAGAACCATACATCAACTCTGTGCTACTCCTCAGACGTCTAAGGACTCTGCTGAACCGTCTGGACCTAATTCCAGACGTCCGACCACCTCTCCGGATGTCTAGAGATGCTTCCCGCCGTCTGGTGCCTCGCCCAGACGTATGAACTGCGTGGGAGGGAGTGTCCCGTGCCTTCCCGAAGCGAATCCTGCACGCAGCGACACAAAATCTTCTCAAAATGGCACGGAACAATGCCTCGACGGAATGGCCTGCATGGCCGTATCCGCAAAAAAGGTGTACGTCGCAAAACTTACCTCTCAGTCGTTTGGAGCCTCCTCCAGACGTCGTCTACGTCGTCTAGATGTAGATCCAGACGTCTGATTCTGGGAAAAATCCCAGAACCAGGGATGGCCTTCGCCTTCTCGCGCCGCGCCCGCTCGACCACTGCTCTGGTTGCAGCAGTGTCGGGGAGGACCTCTCCGACGCACCTCTCCGCCTCGCGCATGCGCTGACCGGCCGTGAGCTCTCCGGCGAGCTCGCAAGCCTCCTCTCCTCTCCTCACGTTGCTCCTCCTCTCCGCCGCTTCGCTCGGCTGCACTCACTGCTCTCGCTCTCGCTGGAGGAAGGAGAAGGGTGGATGGAAGTGGGGTGGTGTGAGGGAGAGGAGGGGGGTTTATAAGGGTAAGGTTTAGGGTTTCATCGGTGAGAGGAGAGAGAAGGAATTGCAGCTGCGTACTGTCTGCGGGCAAACGCGAGGACATACACGAAAAAAATTGATTTCCAGACATCTGGAAAGATTTCCAGATGTCTGGACAGATGTCTTAGAGGGCTTTAACAGCACGGGTCTTAACAAGGTCTAACCTTGACACTAAAATGATCTCTCGGGGATCATAAACCCCATATAATCCTACAATTATTCACACTAATTACAAATGGTGATTTGCATTTCCACCCATCAAGGAAATGCTAATCACAAAATACTTTGCACATTTATTTATCTTAACCACACAAACCATTTGCATTTTATGCCCAAATCAAAATAAACCTTAGCTTATTACTTTAAACTTCGTCAATAACATGACCGTCATTAAACATGCATTATTTGATTATATCCACACATAGATATACACAATGCACATTCAAGTTCATCTCTTGGATCATAATCAAACATTTAGGGGTTCAAAAATTATTTAAATAATTATAAATTCGCATTACAACTACAAATTTATCATTCACAAAACCTTGCAATCATCTACTCAAAAAAAAAACCTTGCAATCGAAGTGTCAGGATATACCGTCAATTTTACAAAGCGACGACAAAAATATTTTTATCGTCATTTATTTAAAGAAGCGATGGTAAATACGTGTACTTCCCCTAATATCAATTAAAAAAAAGTGATGGACATGTGGTGATTATTAATATTTACTGTCGGTTAATTAAGCGATGGGAAATATAATTTTTTCATTTGTTAATGTAAAAAGTGACGATAAAAAATCGATTAAAATTAATTGTTCAAATTTAAGTACAATGAGAGATTTAATTTAGACTTTTATCCTCAGCGAATCTAAAAAGCAACGATAAAAAATGAATTAAAATTAATTATTAAAATTTAAATATGATAAGAAATTTAATTTATCTTCTTACCATGGATTTCTAATAAAATCGACAATCCCTCCCCCCCCACCCACACACACCGCACGTCATAGAAACCCTCGCGCCGCTCCTCCTCTCCTCTCCTGATCCTCCTCATCGATCGCCCTCCGTCGTTTGCGCCGCCGCTCCTCGTCCTCCGTCAATCGTCGGTCATCCTCCTTCTCCTCGGGTAACTCGTCGCCGCCCCCCTCCTCGTCCTCCTCCTCCTCGTCCTCCTCTGCCTCTCCTCCTCCCCGCCCTCCTCCTTGCCACCCTCCTCCTCCTCCCTGGCCCCTGCCTTCCTCCTCCTCCTCCTGCCGTCCCCCTCCTCCTCTCCTCCTCCTCCTCCTCTTGCCTTCCCCCTCCTCCTCCCCCTCCTCCTGCTACTGCCGTCCCCCTCCTCCTCCTCCTCCTCCTGCTACTACGCTGCTCCTCCTCCTCCCCCTCCTCCTGCTACTGTCGTCCCCCTCCTCCTCCTGCTACTGCGCTGCTCCCCCTCCTCCTCTCCTCCTCCTCCTCCTGTCGTCACTCAAAATCACCGACACAAGACATTGTTTTAGCTTGTCTGGGAGCACTTCTGGTGGTCCTTCCATGCGAGCACTTTCAGATCTAAACGAGAGCGTGCTTCCCCTTTTTCTGTTCTATGGACAATTTGGCTTCAGCGAAATGCTATCATCTTTAGGGGGGAGATTTTCTTTGCTGAAAATGTCTGTAGAGATATATCTTTTCTTCAGAGACTCTGGGAGAACATTCCATTTCGTTTGGTTTATTAATATATATTTTTGGATGATTGCGAATCTCATGTGATTATCCTTTTCTTCTTCCAAAAACAAAATGAAGATGGCTTTGGAGTCTTTTGGGAACCTTTGGATCTAACAAGTGATGCCAAGTCAATGTCTGATGAGAAAGTGGAAAAATGTGTGGAAGAATTTGATGACCATGTGAGAATCATTGCAGATCTCTTACCTTCGTTTGTTGACATTAAATAGGCCTCTACCTCAAAGATTTCAATGGCATAGAGGATGTCAGGATAGTTGGAAAATTGGGCCTTAAGGAGACCAGGGTAGGCACATAATCTTCTAAAGTCTTCAAGCCATCAACGTAGCTTCTTTCCAGTTTTCAAGTGGCTGCGCATGTTGAAACAAGTTGGTGGGCCTCATGGATGATGTCTTCTGAACTAGTTTTGGTTTAGTTGGCTGGGATGAATAGCAAAGGGCCTGAGAATTGTTTGCAGACCATTCAAGAAGGCAGGTTGGGAGGGAAACACCTGTTGTCTATGAATGAAACCTTGCTTGCAAAATGGGATACAAAAAACATGGGGCAAATGATCTTTAGAGTAAGGTTTTCTTTTCTTGCTATGGATAAATTGGGAATGTAAGCTTACATTGCTAGGGGGCCTCAATTTTTTGGAAGAGTCATAGCCATTTTTCAGGGCCAATTCATTTTTTTCTCCTTGAGGCTTGGTTAAAGGGATGATTTACAGGTTGAACGTTTCCCCATCCTATTCAAACTGATAGTTTTCACATTTTTGCCTTGTTGCTTGATGGACTTCATTTCTGTTTGTTTACTACAATGGAGAAGACTAATAAGGACCAAACCTATTGTCTGTATGGCCTGGAGATGGGAGATATTTTGTACCTTTACTTCCAGCTTTGCTTGAGACGTGTCAAATTGATGTGCCATAAACAATTCATTATCCACCAATGCCCATTCCCTGCTGGACAACTATCTGTGAAAGCAATGGGTGACTAATGACCTCAAGTAGTCACACATTACCTTTAAACCGAAATAAACTATAAACTACATGAGAAAGAGTATTATT
This sequence comes from Thalassia testudinum, assembly GCA_037157565.1. Lineage (NCBI taxonomy): Eukaryota > Viridiplantae > Streptophyta > Magnoliopsida > Alismatales > Hydrocharitaceae > Thalassia > Thalassia testudinum. The sequence goes on from JAZHRO010000061.1 coordinate 4,140,566, forward strand.
CAAGAAAGGGGAACTTGTGCAACATTGTTGGCATAGGATGATGAATGGGAGAAGCCAGGATTTCACAGTCATCAATGCTTACAGGGTTAGAGGATGGTGGCTGTTGGGTTACCAGAGGGATTGTGGATGGCCATGGGACAGCAGGTGTGAGACATGAGCGAGGAAGGGAAGGCAACAGTGACCCTTGGTGGCAGATGCTGCTGTTGGGATGGAGACGGGAGCAATGGTGGCGTGGAAGAATGGACTGGTGCAGAGAGGCTGGAGATGGTAGCGCAGAGAATCATGGGCTGGGGGTAGACTTGTGTATTAAAGTGAGTCAAATTGATGTAAGTTTCATTTTATCTTAGAGAAGTATGTGCTAGACCTACTATGAGAGTCATGGTGATGAAATACAAACGTAGGTATACCAATAGATCCTCACATGCATCTTGCAAATTTAGCTAGTCCAAAATTAAAAGATATGACACACTATCTTGCTATTGTGGGCAAGTTACCTTATTTTACTATTACTAGACCTAATATTGCCTATGTTTTTGGCAGATTTAGCAAATTTACATAGCAACTTCAGGAGATACATTGCGCTAGTGTCTATCAGGTTCTCCGTTAGTAACATTAGGAAAGTGAAGAAAGAAAGAAGATGAAACTAGGAAAGTGGAAAGGAGAGGGTTCTATTTGGATTTTAGGTTTAGATTTTTATTTCTAACTAAATAAGAAACCTAAACTTTTACAGGTATTTTCTATACATTAGAAACACTAAAATCTAAAATTAATCACGCACACATGTTTAAAATATGTTATTTTTACTCACTACACTTTTTATTTATTTATTTATAATATTTTAATAAGATAATGATGTTATTTAATTATTTTTGTTTTTCAAATTATAGGTTATCGGTGACGGATATACTTGGAGGCCGTTATAGTTAGAGATATAATTTCAATGTTTCCAATTTAATCCAATGAAATTATTAGTTTTTGCTAGATGTGGAGTGTGTCCACATATTATTTTTTATTTCATTTCATAAATGTAGGGTATACGCACTTGTGTTGCATGGTTAACTATTTTATTTGAATGGATGTAGGATATACCCACTTATATGCTATGTAGGTTTATAGAAAAACCTCCACATTTAAGGTGGAATTTTGTCGAAATTTTTTAAAATTTTTCTAATATTCACCAAAGTTTTTCATTGATGATTTATATATTATTTTCGATTGTACTAATTATTATATTTATTTCTTCTAACATATGAAGGTGTTTACGTGGGAAGCATGCTAGTTGTTTGTTTCTTTTGGTTGTTATCTGATAGGACTCTTGAGAATGCAAATGACAAAATGGTTTCTCTTACCTCATGTTGCAGCATCCCTTACCTGTTATCTGACAAAATGCTCTCTCTTACCTGTTCCAAATTACATTGTTATTTCATGACAGCATGTATTTTCATATAATATAAGCCGAGTTGTTCTTATTTGCTATTAATTGTTGACAACAGATCACTAACTGCCAACTTATCAGCAGCAAACTGCTACAAGGTTGAACATTTGAAGAGACCAGAAAATTGGGCATTAGGTCTTGATCCTTTCTTTCTTTTAGCTTGTTTTAAAATATTTTTCTCCTAATATTTTTTTCCCATTATGGCTTGCAATAAAATGCTTTGCAAGACTTGGATGATTTACAGTTGAAAATGTTCTAAATTCAATTATTTTGCAGGAAAATTTGTGGGAATGAAAGGAGTGAAAAGCTGGTTAAGAGGGAGAGAGAGGTAATGGGGGTTGGATTTTTATATTTTTTTTTCAGGGGGTGGGGGGTGTGTAGATTTTTTAATGCCCCTAGTTTATTGGGGTTATGACGGAACAGAGACTATTTAAAATATAATTGCAACACCTTCTAAAATAAAAATTTTAACCAATGTCTTTTACAAGCTTGCCCTAAACAAGCAACTAAAATTAAATCATCATCTCTCAAAAAAAATTAAATCATTAAACTAATACAAGAGAATAAAAACCACCTGCTATTTGCCTTTATTGTACATCAATAAAACTAGGCCTCTTGAATTCTGCAAGGTTAGATTATTATTGAGAAGGATTTATAGCATCACAAAAATTCAATATTTGTCTGGATCCATCTGGAGTTGTTGAAATTACATGGCAATGCTTAAGCAGCTTATGCATGGAACTCAATGCATTGTGGTGCATTTATTTTCTGGCAGAAGAGATGATCTAGCAAAGCATCACATTTTTCTCCCTTAAAATCCTTTTGTACATAAAAAATAAAATATTCCCCCAAAAACATGAAAACTGAACTGTGAGAGTTCCAGTATATTACCACCATCTGATGGACAATTTAATCCGATGCAAGCACTGTACTTCCCCAGAAAGTTCCCCACAAAAATATTATGTTATCATTATTATGACCTGGAATGTTTGCTAGTGCCCTTAGTTGCCATGTTGTCTAAGCCCTCTGCTAATGCTATACCTTCAATTTCATCGGATAGAAATGCCACTTGTTAAAGCAGTCACACCAATTAGTGGTTGGGAAATTTTAACTGGATTGATTGTTGTGAATCAGAAGAAGTTTCCCAACGTATTTCCTTTTTGCGAGTAACCACAAAACTGTGACCGTGATGTGGGTGGACACTTGGACATTTTTTATAGGACGGAAAATGCTTTATGTACTACTTGACAACTCGTATTGTGTCATGCTATACAGATCATGATTTAATAGCCAGTTTGGTACAAAGGAATTCTTCCGAGAACAGAATAGATTCTCTTGATATATGATTCCTTTGTATGACATTTCAATACAAAGGAATCTATTTCTGCAACCAAGTTGAGATCCCAGTAATATGTTTTGGGGACTCTCTTCCTTTTATTATTTCACTATCATTTTATCTTCAGAGGTTACATATGATTTCGGTTCTCATTTTGGGAGATCCTTTTAAAATAAGGATCCTATTTTTTAAAATTTAAAAAAATATATATCTCAATCTTTACCGTTGTTTATTGTAGTGACTGACGACATTAAAAGATAATTTTTTTAACAAAGTTAATTATTTACCGTCGTTTATTATAGAAATTGACGTTAAAAATACGAAATTATGTTGTTGCATAAAAGATATGTGGTCGCTTACTCAAATAAACAACAGTAAGAAAGGTAAGTTTTTTAATGAATGAAATGTTTCTGTCGATACTTCTTTTCAAACACGATAGCAAAAATATTTTTATCGTTGCTTGTATAAACAACGGCATTGTATTTTAAATGACCACAAAATTCAAAAAGTAGCGCATTAAAGAGGGAAAAAGTGACAAATCTCATCGCTTCTTTCATAAACGACATGAAACTCAATTGTTATCGCTTGTCAAACGATGGTAAAAGATTTAATCTGTCCGTTGGGTAAAAATATTTCGATGTCGAATGTTTTTTGTAATCTACATGAAAAAGAAACATTAACGATACTTATGTCATCATTTTTTAACATCGGTTAATAGAAATTTGCCATCGATTTCCAATGACAAAAATGTAAATTGTTGTTAGCAATTCCCTTCTCGAGACAATATCTCTTGGATCCATTTGACAGGTATACACCACCACCAGACACCATATAACTTATTCATTTCAACTTCTGTTTCTCAATCAACAATTGAATTTTTGAACTTTTCAAAGACCACTGACTTTACTTTCATTAGATAGACGAACCATATACTCTGAATAGTCATCTATAAAAATACAATGTACTGATGGCCAATCCTAGGTAGATGTAATCCCTCATGTCTTAGATTCTTTCCCAAGAAAGGAGACTTCGACATCTTATCTAGGATACAAGTATTCCAGTTTGCGATGCCATAATATATTTGAATGAGCTTTATTCCTCGTCCTTTTAAATGACTTATCCACACATTCCACATTAAGAAATTCACCGTTATCCACATCCAAAATATATGAACGATTCATATCCAAAAACTCATTGGCTATGCACTTATAACAACGATTAATAATAAGGTATTTATGAAAAATAAAATCTTTAACAAATACAACTAGTTTGGAAGTAAAAATAAAGTTTATTCTAACATATGGAATATAAAAAGTCTTTCAAACTAAAATGTAATTCCTGGATGGTATAATTCTTCACATCCCATGGCTTCAGGTACAACTGTTACCTTGGATGCCATTTTCAAAACATACTTTCCCTTCACTTGGCATTTTAATCTTTAAAACAAATGCAACATAGTGCAAATATGAATAATAGCACCGAAATCCCAACTGCCGGATCTACCATCTACTGAGTTAATTTCAATATTACAGGCATTTTGTGTAACTTTGGGTCTTTAAGGACTTTACTTTGTACAATTGCACTTCCAATAGCCTACTTTATTGTAGAAGTGTAGAGCACGGTTCCATAAGAACGAGGAAGTCATGGAAATAGTTGTCAACTTTCCATGATTTGTTAATATTTAGGAAAAGGAAGCAAAATGCAAGTTTTATTATCTGTGATGATTGGTGACTCAAGGAAAAAATCCTTGCTACAGTGATTTTATACCATGGCGTGAGGATATGGACTCATAAATGGACCTAAAAATCGACTCACATATTTATATTGCGGTTCTTAACCATTCATTCTTTTGAAGGACAGCATAGAACTAAACTTACCCCTTTCCTCCCCATCAATATGCCATGCAGCAGAAATATAATTTGAATATTGACTTTGTATTAAGAAATTCTAGAACTTTCTAGCAAGCATTGATTTCTATGAATTGCCAAAGGTCATGTGAGGAAGAGGGAAGTGATTGGATTTGGTTGTTGCACGTATTTGCTCGAGAAAATTAAATGCAACTGCCAGAGCTCACCAACATATATTCCTAATGTAAACATCTTTTTACCACCAACATTAACTGTGGTTGATTAATAATGTCCCACGTAAACACCTCAGATCCGAATAAAGATTCTAACTTTACCACCAATATTACAAGCCCAACAAGCTTCGGCCTGAGAAAATTATAGATCCACTTGAAAAGATGAAATCCAAACACACATTTTAGAAAAAACATGTCAACCTTACCATCAACATCTCAAGTCCAGTTATAATACTCTTAAATTAGTCTCACATGCAAAACTTATGAAAATTAGTGAAATATAAAAGATTTAGAATTACTACTTATTAACTTAAATTTAAGTATTTTCATTGACCGCATATTGGATCCATTGAATCTATACCAAATACAACAAATTGTCAAGGTCATTTTTTCTCAATTAGATTTAACCTTAGACCCAAGTCATTAGAAATTGTATCAAAACTAAACTCTCTCTAGTAGGAGAAAGGGTAGCTCTTAGATGATGTAAGAGTATGTCATAAGATGGAGTTGCTACTACCATTGAGACTATATTAATCAAATTACAAAAACCTTGACAAGGACATCAAGATTTCACACGAAGGAAGTTATAACACCCTAAAAATAATCTTACAGAACAACTTGGGTTTAAACATTTTGAATGGTTGATGTACGTCCATTGTGCTCATAACTAATAAGCTATCAAGTTCAATTTTTCTTGATTAGATTCAGATGGACCATTACTCCAACAAGATCTATCTTGAGAGCATCAAATCTTCTAAAAAATTATCAAATTTAGACATATATTGGAAGATAAGAACATAAACTTTCATATTCAACTTTAAGTCACACACCGTGTTTCCACTGAAAATTCTAATTTCTAAATCCATCTTACAACTCACGGATCCATCAATTATAATATTAGAAAACCAGCGGTACATTTCCATTAAAGATGTAGTGAACTTTCATTCCCATTAAAGATCCAAAGAACTTTGGAATTCAACTTTATGATGAGATCCATTAAAGATCCATTCTACCAATAGGCTTCAATTGAAAATGTCAACTTTTTTGTACAGCACACCGATTCACAAAATCTAAGGAAGAGGGGGAGGCACGGGTGGGAGTCCTAAAGTGACATCACTAGTAGAAGCAGAAAAGCATAGCACCACAGAGAACCTTTAAGGCTAGTTTACGGTGTATGTTAACTAAGTTGAAATAGGGGTTAACTCCTATTTCTGTTTATTTGCAAATAGAGGTTAACTCCTATTTGTGTTTACTGAATAAATATTAGGAATGGAGGTTATCCTGTGATGTGAAAGCAAGGTATTTACTCAGGAATGGGAGTTAGATTGGCAATAAGTTGGCCAAAGATATATTTGACCTTGAGTTAATAGGTAAGTTAGTTGGTGTTATTTTTTTATATACAAAAGAAAAGCATCTTCCTTCTTACCCTATTTCAAGGTGGAACCACCGAAATTTCAAGAGCAACATGATAAATTTTAGTGGCGGAGTCCTAAAGAGGGATGAAAAACACCGTCAAAGTAGAAAAGTTTTCAATAAAAGACATATTCATGTATCTCATTTATCTTATCAAGACCACTTAATTCTTGAATACATTATTGGTTGACCCATGAGCAATCAAAAGAACTAGCATCGGGTAGAGCATTATTCATCTACTTGAAAGAGGAGTCTGTGACATGCAAACCAATTTAAGTACAATCAAAAGCTTACCATCCAAGTATCATGGTAGTGATCGTTGTAGTGCCGGAAGACAAAGAAGAATGGATAGAGCATCTCTATGCAAACTAAGCATCTATCTCCATGTAGGATCTTGTTATTACTTTTTCTAGCTCTAGAGGGAAGTCTACATCCTCCACAATAATCTTAGGTAAACTGTCACGAACAAAATGTGTACCATCCTTTTCATTATGCCCATCAAATACCTAGGTTGATCATTGCAAGGAATTTATTTCAGACATGACAAATCAAAAGAGCTACTGATGTGTATACATCTAATTGATCTAAAATGCCTATTTATACATGATTCTAGTGTCATAGAAGCATCCATCATTATAAATATTGCATAACATGCATCATCATGCATTTATGTTAGATTGTACAAATTGTAGGTTAATTCTCCCTTTTTGTGATTAGAAAATAAGGTAACATTTATCAAGGTCTCGAATTGAAGATCCAACCATACAGATCTAATCAAAGCAATGATCGGAGTTCAACGAGTCCGAGATCACCTTGAGCGGATTTCCGTAGCATCAGATACAGTCCGAGAAAAATCAGAGGATAAGGGCCAAGGTGGTGTTAAATCCATACTTCAGACAACAAATCCAACCGCATGGATAGATTCGGATCGACGATCACAGCCCAACAGCGTAAAAATTGGTCCAATCCGACATCCGCTCCACCTCTGAAGGCGCAATCAAGATGCGATCTCAACCGTTGGATCAAGATCCAACAGATGAGGACGCGTGTGCGATAAACACAAAACGCGACCAAAGAAAGGTTGTAGCACATTGGCTCATGCCTCCTTTTGTGAAGACGAGGTGCGGGTTCGAGCCCCGCCTCACCTCAAATCACGAGAACGAGCGGGCATGGGTGAAATTCACCCATTGGATGGAGATAGGGGCAGCGGAGAAGGAGGCGACGTGGAATACTAGATGAAGTGCGCGCTACACGGACGTGATGACGAGCGATTGAACGTGCCATATCACGCGAGCGCGCTTAGCGCTCGAAGAAGCGGTGCTCAAGGATCTTAAGTCATCTGATCTCTTGATCGGACGACTGAGATTGCATGGACGTGGGATGTGGCTCTACGACTGAAGGAGAAGAGGCATGCCCTTCACCGACATTCACCTACAGTGACAGTTATATCCGTCACTAAAGACCCCAACATTTATTTTTTTAAGCTTTGTAAAAAGACATCTATGCCCCATTCCTTCAACTATAAAAGGTCATCCCTACTACCTCATTTTTTATCCCTTCCTCTCTACTCTTACCCCTTCCAAAGCTCTACGAGCTTATTCCAAACCCTTACTAAAAATCGAATTAGAAACACACAGATGATTTAAACAGAAACAAATATTAATACATAATTAGAAATTGTATGATTAGTTAGCTACTTGTTCCTTTATGTTCAATTGCATGAAAATGACATACACCACTCTACTCAGCGTTAGCTAACCACATATATATATATATAACCATGTTCAGGTCAGGGAGTTGAGCAACCAGCGCCACCGGTTGTAGAGGGCGCTGGGCCCAGTCGAGCCCAGCCGTAGTCCTATCTCTTTTTCCGTTGCAGAGGTTTTTGTTAGTAGTGAGTACCTTTAGCATATAATACATGTTTCTGTTATATCTCTCTATTCTAGTTGTGATGGTTATGTCTGTAATAGTACTCTTCCGCTTGTAGCATGTAATATCTTTAAAATACTCTGTTCTAGTTTCATTGCTGCCTATTATCTATTTTGCTTAACTATATTACATGTGTGGTTGTGGAATGTTTTCTGCATTTGCTTATTTCTCGTTCGACGACTATATCTTGGGATTTAGTCGAGGCGAGCTGATCTCAAGTTCTGTAAGGAGTCGAGATCGGATCGTAACACTTAGTGACGTGATCACTTTTGTTTGGACATATTTCAATCTATCAAGGTCCTACTCCTGATGCATATATTCACGTCATCTTTTTCTTGTCTGATTATGCTAGGAAGAAGCCCAATGCCACAAGACAAATTAGCATTAGCAATTTGAATTGGCCATGCTTTTCAAAATTTGATCTTCGACGATAGAGTGAAGTGGCAACAATTTCTTGGAAATTTAGTACTTTGCTGCAATCAAAAAAGGTTGGAGCAGTAGCACAAAAAAGAAAAAGAGAACCATTTTTTATGTTTGATGATTTAGGAGTTTGACATCAAAACTTAATATAATAATTTAACAACTAAATAGGAGTAGCATTAAGGTCTTGAGCAGTTTTCCTTGTAATTTATGTAATGAGATTTAAGGCTACAGCAGTGAAAGAGGACCAGCAGAACTCTGAGCTTTATGCAATGAGTGAAGGAGGAGATATAAAGCTTTGCTAGTACATAACGAGATTTTAAAGTGCCTTCTATGGATGATGTGCTAAAAATTAAGAGCTTGGCTTTTATACAAGAGTGACAGCAAGTTTACATAATTTCCTAGAGGCTCCGTGAATTGAGGAGGGAAAAAATGAAGCAAATTGGCCTTCAAAAAAATAATTTATAAATGGCTAGAAAGTTTAACTTTTCAATGGAGAAGAGGTCTAATTAAAGAATAAGCTGATGAAATAGGTAATTTCCTAAAAATTTTCTTTCTGTAACAAGCATCTAGTGCTAATCTTCCATTTTTCTGCTATAGCTGCCTATTTCCTATTCATTTCATAAGACCTCAGAAAACCCAAAATATTTCACCATCTATCCATATTTCATCTAGCGGGTGTGGTCATGGCTGGTAGTAGTTGTGGACGAGACAGAGGGAGCGGAGGTGACCAACCAAGTGGATTGATGGTGTTGGAGAGGAGATGGCTGGTGATCCAGCAAATGTAGAGGAAGAGAGGATGGAGAATGAAGGGAGGGGAGGATCGTAGCTGACCTTGAAGGCAATGAGGAGGGGTTGCTAGTGGAAGCAGATAGTGATGCATTGGCACTGGCAACAAAGGTAGTTGGTGACAACGGATTGCGACGACGTGGGAGTGGAGGGGACTTGCGAGAGGAGATTGGGACTAGAGTTTTGCTAAGGGGAGGGGAGGGGAGGGATTGGGACGGAGAGAGGCGCTCAAGGGAGGGATATGCAAGAGGGGCATCTTCGACAAATCTGGGATCATGACAAGGCGTAAGACGGAGAGAGAAAATGAGGGTTAGGTTGCAGGTTGCCCCAACCCCCCATCAATCTCGTGTTGGGATAATCGGTGTTAAGGTGGAAAAAAGGGTTGAGTTATCCCCCTTAGTAAATAAGGGGTAACCCCTCCCCCCCACCGTAAACTAGGCCTCAAGCCTGTGAAAGGAACTGAGAAAGTCGATGGCAAGAGGGGAGGGGTATTTAGGGAGGCTCCAAGCAACCTTGTACAGAGCTCAAGTTAGGGTATGGGCACCGTATCAAGTACACATGGGTCTTTAATGGAAACCTAGTAGGTGGACCCATGACCTGTGAAGTTACAAGAAGTGACTATCCAATCCATGTTTACAATGTGAGCACACAAGCTAGTAATGTCAAAACACTTCAAGAAAGGTTAGGTACCTAAATAACTAGGTAATTTTAAGCACCCATACTAAAATGTTATTAAAACTTGTCGAAGTATGAACCATCAAGAAATATCCAATGCAATTAAGTTAATTTAGTCCATCTTGGACATTCATAAGGGGAGGGATCTCTCTTTTAGGCATGATTTTGTTACTACCAAAGCCCATGACAAAGAATAGGTTAGGCAAAAGGTCTTCCTCTTGAAGCCCAATCATCCGAAGTTGATGTAGTGGAGGACATCCACCATGCTTCCCTAATCTACCAAGAGCCTTGGTTGCTCTTGGCTTTCAATCAATAGGGTGATCATCAAGTGGTCAAAATGATGTTCTATTTGATTCACTCTAACTAATTAGGGTGATTCTCAAGTGGTCAAAATGATGTTTTATTTGATTCACACTAACTAATTTCTTAATGTTCATTCACTCAAAAGGAAAAATGGTATGTTATTCCAAACACTCATAGGGGAAAAAAAGTCAAGCTCGCCTAAGCTCAACCCATGGAGCAAGCGAAGCCCAAGAAAGAAGTTAGCCCCACCCAAAGGTTAGGAAAGCCCCCCGTTGCTCAGGGAGTCATTCGAGGATGCCGACTCGATCCCCCACTCAAAAGCAATCAAGGACACCTGCTTTACCCAACCACTTAAGCTACGACCATTAGGAAGTTACCTAGGAAATTGGCCCCTCGATCCCAAGCACTATCCTACTTCCATTAACACAAAACAGTGGCACAAAATCAAAACAACATGGAAAGAATCAAGGCAATGGCATAAAGAATGAGGTGACAGAGCAAATCCCAAAGCAACCTTTTTCACTCGCTGAGGAATGAATGATTACCTCTCCACTCCCTATTTAAGGAAATAATTGTATCCAAAAAGGGGACATCCCTTTCCTGCAATAGTCTAAAAAAAAAGAAAGATGAGACTAGTGAATACTCGAGAGTCAAGCCCCCTCCCTAGACGTACGCCAGTTCGACAAAAGTGGGTAACCAAGCTCTCATGTCCCTATTTCTCATATTGTGGTGTGTCTCTCCCACCTCCCCTTCCTTACTTCCCCGTCAAGTTGTGGGCTCAATCAAATAGCCGCTTTAGTGTTTATCTGGTAAACACCTACAATGAAGAACAGTTCAAACTTTGTGCAATTATCCCAAAGATAACGTAAAACATTGATTTAGGAAGTGATAACTCTCAATTCCTTATAGTGATTCATTGCTTGCATTATTACTTCATGATACTATGCTAAAGGTAGATCTAGTCTTATTCTACCATTCTCCCCTAGCCATTTTGTCATATGGAATGGCGGAGGAGGTCTTCTAAGCATGGTACCATGTTATTGACCCTCAAATTGGTTCATCTTTTTCACATGTTATTGTAATTCCCTACTTGGAGGGAGAGGTCAGCGTGACATAAAAAATGCAGAATTAAAATATAACAATCTCACAAGATAAATAATCACACAATGTACATAATGATTTTTAGGTGGAAACCCTACCCGGGTGAAAATCACCACCTAACCCTCTCGAGTTAGGGTTTACCGATCAACAAAGTTGATTGGTAGCTCGTCGCTTTGGTTTCGTGTTATTTTAAAGTTCTAGACGTTGTAGTATATCACGAAAAGCTACTACCAGTTTACAATTTATTACTCGGAATTAAAAGTTTCCCGAGGTCGAACTCAAGGAGCAAACTATGATTCCAGAAGCATATAAATTCACAATATTGTTTTACAAAAAAATTAAGACAAAGGAGAGAGAGAGAGCAAAAGTTCTCTTCTTGACTTTTTCTTCTTCTCTCTTCTTCTTTTCTTTCAGCCGGCTCTCTTCTTCTTTCTTCTTCTTTTTTTCTTTGTTGCAGCTGCCTCCTTCTCCTTCTCTTCTTCTCTGATTTTCTTCTTTCTTCTGCATCTTCTTCTTCTTTGCTGCAGAGGCTCCCTCCTCTTTTCTCTGGCCTGTCCTCTGCATTTCTCTTCTCTCTGCTCCTTCCTTTCTTTCCGACGTCTAATTCAGAAATCAGATGCCTTAACAGTGCTGTTGCTACAGTACCCCTACTATCTTCTTTTCTTCTGCTTCTCTCCTTCCTTCCTTCTCCTTTCTTCTTCTCTGCGACTAGGTCCCAGCCACTGCTCTTCCTCTTCTTCTTTCTTTCTTCCTTCCTTCTTCTCTTCAGCAGCTCCTTGCTTCTTCCTCCCTAACCTGTTCCCTGCACACACACACAAGCTCAGTGCAAAACCTACCCTACCCTCTCCCCGCGTCTCTCTCTCTCTGAATCTCTCTTTGGTACGCTCTCCCAGAGCCAGGTAATTGGGTCGGGTTGCGTGCCCGGGTCCAGGCGCACTGGCGTGGGTGGTGCACAAGGAGTGCACAGGAGTAGGGGTAGTCGGGTCGGGTCAGATCCACGTGGGAAGACCCGCGGACGAGACCCGGGTGATAGGTGAGGAGGGACCTCACCCTAGTGTTTCAAGGCGAAATGCTTAGAACACTTTTTCAATTTATGTGTGGGCGTGCGCCCACACACTTCTGAGGTGGGACTAAAGTTCCACCTCCGCTCCGCGTGCCTACAAGCAAGAAGCTACTGGCAATTGGGGCAGCAGCAAAGGCTCACGACCCCAATTGAAGGCCTGGGCACACTCGCGAAAGTGTTCCGAGTTGCCTGGGGTTTGCGCCTGGTGCTGAAGGGACCTGGAGCTGCTCGCTAAGCAGCTCCTGCTGTCCGTCAATGGCGGCGAGGGGGTCGAGACCTGAAAACACGAAAACGGCCTCACTGCCACATCAGATAGCTCAGGAAGCTTCTCCAGAGGACGACGAAGGTAGTGCGGTGGTTGGCGTGGCGGGAAAATGCCTGTGGTCGTGTGCCTAGGGCACACTGCAGAGGTGCAGGTGGGTGTGTTCGGGGGGTGCTCTGAGTGTGTGGAGTAGTAGTGTGACTGGGGAAATGCTTGAGTGGAGTGAGGGGGAGCTTTTGGGCTTGTCGGCGAGGGGTGGAATGGCTTGTGGAGGTGGAGCGACCTCGCCAAAGATGGTGGCCGGAGGTGGAGCAGATGGAGGTGGTAGTGGCAGTCAAGGGGTCAAAAGTGTCAATTTAAGAGGGGAAAATAACAGAGAGAGAGAGAGAGAAAGGTTTTTACCTACTTAATTGACGAAGAGGGCAAGAGGGGGCGCCCAGTGTGTGCCTACTGGAGCTGGGGACGAAGGTGCCCAGAAGGGGGGTAACGGCGACGAGGAGGGGATCTGGAGGCGCCAGCTGATGCAGCCTGGCGTGGGAAGACGAGGCAGAGTGAGCTCTGCTGCAGGTATGGCAGCAGAGCGAGGAGGAGGAGGAAAGATCGTCGGAAACTTGGGTTGTCTGACCGGAGTGAGAGGAGACGAAGTAGGGGGTTCTCTTCGGCCAAAGCGAGCTTGAAGGAAACAACTGCCCCTGCCGCTCCTTATAAAAGTGTTAGCGAGGAGAGGATCTCGAGGGAGCGACGCGAGGAGCTCGCTGGAGATGGTCGGAGATGGAGACCCATGCCTTTCGTGCGTTCGCACGAGAGGCATGGGCAACCGCAGGTCAAAGGGGAGGGTCCCTGCGAAAGAGGACGACGCAGGGAACCCCCCGTTCGTTCCTGAGAGCGATCCCCATACCCTGCGCGGCACCATCCTCCACGGATGGTCGCTGGAGGTATGGTGCCTGCGTGGGGTGGCAGGAAGGACCGTTCTGCAAAGAACGAAGGGAAGATAGGGGGCTAAATGCAAGGGTTTAAAAAGATAAGGGTCAAAAAGTTATTCAAGAGGATCGATTTGTAAAGCCAATCAAGATGGTCTTCTCTTAAGCCCAAATTTTTGTACCAACCTAATTTGGACCTAAGGAATTTAATGGTGTAATTTTATTTTAGGTTTGACCACGTTTGACCAGTCAATTTACGCAAAAACCCAAATTAGGTCAAAATTTGGGCATGAATCTCAATTTAGGTCAAGATAGGTTACAAAGGCCAAATTGAAGGTTCTAAACCCTAGGGAATATTTTTCCATGAATTTTAGAGGGTTCAGTTGATTTTTATCCTACCTAGAACCTCGTGAATTAAAGTGGATTTATTTTTAGGGTTAAAGAATATCATTTGATTTCTAAAAATTGCTATAACACTTTTCAGATCAGATCATCTCATTTCCTTCCTTATTAAGCTTATTTGACATGTGTTTATACTTTTAGATAGCCTGTTTGTGTACTGCATTGGTAAAATTACATTTTTACCCCTTATGACTTGTTTTATTCTTCAATTCAGAATTCTCTGAGTTAGGCTTTTCTTTAAGTTTTGTAGGAGCTTTTTCACACTTATTTAGATCAAATTGTGCTAGTTAGGGTTCATGATGAGGCTCTCATCATACCCCCATGCCTAGCTTTTGCTAGTCCCTTAGCAAAATTTTAAGGTTTTAACCTTTGTTCTGGACCATAAATTTCTTATCAAGTTTAGATAAGTGTTTTCTCTTGTATCCTTGATTAGATTAGGATGCCAATCATAGGCCTAAAAGGTACTCTAGTACCAACCAAGATCCAGATCTGTCTTAGCTTTAGCCTCAGTCTTTTAGCAAAGGTTTTTAAGGCCTACAGTAACTAACCTAAGGTTTATTGGACTTTCTTGTTAAAGCACCCGTGCTTGAGATAATTTTAGCCTTGATTCAATTCGCAATGCGTTTTGTAAGAGAGAGAGGTAGAAGATTTATTTGTTTGGAGAGTTTTCTCTCTCTTTTTCTTTTAAATTCTAGGTTAGGATTGGCTTCACAACACGGTCTGTATCGGATTCCTTGTCCCCATCATCAATCCTCAAGGGTTCCTGGCAGTCGATGCTTCGAGATAACACCACCCATGGTAACCCCCAGAACCCTGGCTTTCGAGATTTCGAGATAATCCCGTCCATGGTGTTCCATGGCTGAATTCAGACCCTGGCAATTGACACTTCATGATAATGCCATCATGTAATCTGAACCAGCAAAGTGTTTACATGCCCCCAGTAGGATATGTAAATATCCTAAGAGACAAGCACCGAGGAGATGATATTTTGTTACGCATCTTCAAGGGGAATTTCCCACCTCTCCGCGCTGGGAACTCGTCCAAATCAACTTTTGTTGATCGGCCGCTCCTACTCTAGGTGACATTTTTAGAATTTTTGAAACCCTTCTACGTGATTTTGATACTTATGCTTACTGAACCAGACTGTGTGTGTAAATTTAGGTGCTTAGGTTATTGAGTCCTGCAAACCAAAAGTTAGTTAACGAGGTCGAATACTCCCTAAGCTTTGAACCTAATACTTAAGCTTTTCATTATCCTCAACCTTTTGAGGAATGTCTAGATCTTAATGGGTACTAAGAGTCTATCTAAGAATGCCTAAGATTTACGTTCTTTACTAATCTTGTTGTGCACTTTCCTTTTCTTTTCCTAATGTGGTCCAAAACTTAGGTTAATTCCTTAATTTCTTGCTAATGACTTTCACTTTGTTTCATTTTGTGCTCCTTTTTGTTCTTTTTCTCCACGTCCACAAATTTCTTTCCTCCTCTCATTTTATTATTCTTTTTCAAAAAAAAATTTAATTTTTATGATTTTTTTGGCATATGTGAATTTTTTTGTTTAAAACCTTTTCTTACAAGTTTTGCACTTCCATACCCCCCATGCCTATGATTTGCAATGTCCTCATTGTAACTTAGGAGGGTTTTTATTTATCTTAGTTCATACATTATGACAGGTATTTTGGTGAATGGATGAGTCGGGTAACTGTTGCAAACGATTTCTAATTTCAAATGCAGCACCTGAGGAGTCGGCTGTCCTAAAGGATGAACCTTAAGTGCGAAGAGGTGTCAGAAAAGGTTTCAGGCTTTTCCAAAAAGAATGACAGGCTGCCTCCCGTTGAGCGCTGAGTTTTATGCTATCGGGTGGGCACAATATGCTCAGGGAGAATGGAGGATAAATGATGACTCAGCCAAATCTGTAAAGGTTACATCGATGAACGGTTTGAGTCTCTAACCGTTCACAATGAAAGGTTCGGAATCATGGTTGAGCGGACTAATTTCGACGGCTCCATTTCCAAAAACCTGTCGGACAAGATATGATCCGACCCACTTGGATCGCAGTTTCCCAGGGAAGAGTTTGAGTCAGGCATCGAAGAGTAGGACTTTCTGACAAGGATGAAAGATCTTTCTAGATATGTGCTTGTCATGGAAGGCTTTAACCCGCTCTTTGTAGATTCGCGAGTTCTCGTACGCATCAAGGCGTAATTCATCGATCTCGCTTATCTGAAGCTTTCTGTGGGTTCCAGCTTTAGAAAGATCTAAATTACAGCTCCGTACTTCCCAATAGGCTTTGTGCTCCAGTTCGACAGGAAGGTGACACGCCTTCCTATACACCAGTCTAAAAGGAGACATGCCTAATTGGGTCTTGTGGGCTATCTTATAAGCCCACAAAGCTTCCGGAAGTCGGGACGACCAGTCCTTTCTGTCAGGTCGAACAGTGACCTGCAGGATTTTCTTAATCTCCCGATTTGATAGCTCAGCTACACCATTAGTCCGGGGGTGGTAAGGAGTAGAGATTCGGTGAGACACCCCGTATTTGGTCATCAGTGACCTGAACTAAGCATTGGTGAAATGGGTCCCTCCATCAGAGATGATTGCACGAGGAATCCCGAACCGTGAGAAGATATTCTGATGAATAAATTTGATAACGATTTTATGATCACAGGTTCGGGTCGGAATGGCTTCGATCCATTTGGACACGTAGTCCACAGCAAGCAGAATGTACTCGAAGCCATCCGAGACATGGAAGGGGCCCATAAAATCAATCCCCCAAATATCGAAGATTTCGCATACGAGAATCGGCTGCAAAGCATCATGTCGCGATAGCTCATGTTGCCCAAAGTTTGGAAACAACTGCATGCTTTGTAGTGACTGTATGCGTCCTTGAATAAAGTGGGGCAATAAAAGCCACACTGGAGGATTTTTGATGTGGTTTTGTACCCAGAGAAGTGGCCACCACATGCCTGGTCATGGCAGAAGGAGAGAATATCATTGATTTCGCCCTTCGGGACACATCTCCGAATAATTTGGTCAGCACTTATGCGGAAAAGGTATGGGTCTTCCCAGATGTAGTACTTGGCATCAGAGCACAACTTGTCTTTCTTGGCCTTCGGCCAATCTGACGAGATGCCAGGTAGTTTACTATATCAGCAAACCATGGAAGCCTAGTACCAATAGTCAATAAGTGCTCATCAGGAAAATGCTCCGTGATGGGTTCAGAAGGGTTGATGATATCAGAAGCAAGGCGAGACAAGTGGTCAGCTACCACGTTCTGTCTTCCCGCCTTGTCCCAAATCTCGAGGTCGAATTCTTGCAACAACAAGATCCATCAGATTAATTGAGGCTTCACGTCCTTCTTGGCAAGGAGATGCCTCACAGCTATGTGATCCGAGTAGATGATGACATGGGAACCCAAGAGATAGGATCAGAATTTTTCGAGGGCAAATACTAAAGCTAGCAGCTCTTTCTCGGTAACTGTATAGTTACGCTGAGCCTCATCAAGCGTCTTGCTAGCGTAGTAGATGACCACGGGTTTCCCATCAACTTTCTGCCCCAGAACCGCTCTTACAGCAAAATCAGATGCATCGCACATGATCTCAAAGGGTTGAGACTAATCAAGGGACGGTAGGATCGGGGCCTGGGTGATTCGATCACGAAGGTTCTCAAAAGCTTAAGTGCATTCCTTGGAAATCTCAGAGGGTACATCCTTGGAGAGAAGAGTAGTCAGGGGGCGCGTGATTTTCGAGAAATCATGAATGAAACGACAGTAAAAACCGACGTGCCCCATAAAAGAATGGATGTCCCTGATCAAGCTAGGCATAGGAAGTCGAGAAATCAAATCAACCTTGGCTCGATCCACTTGGATGCCTTTCTCAAAAATTAGATGACCTAAGACGATCCCCTCAGGCACCATAAAGTGACTCTTTTCCCAGGAAAGAACCAAATTTACGTCGATGCAACGCCTGAGTATATGAACCAAGTGCAGGAGGTAATCATCAAATGATGCCCGAAAACTGAGAAGTCATCCATGAAGATTTCCAGATAATCACCTACCATATCAGAGAATATGGCAAGCATGCACCGCTGAAAAGTCGCGGGTGCATTGCAAAGACCGAAAGGCATCCTTCGGAACGCGTATGTCCCAAAGGGGTAGGTGAACGTGGTCTTCTCTTGGTCCTCAGGATGAATCGCCACTTAGTTATAACAGAGTACCCGTCAAGAAAGTAGAAGAATCTATTTCCCGCTAGCTTCTCGAGAATCTGATCAATGAATGGTAGTGGGAAATGATCCTTCTTCGTGGAGGAATTGAGTCTTCGAAAATCTATGCAGACTCTCCACGAGTTGGCTATTCGGGTAGGTATGACCTCTCCGGTTTCAGTCGTAATGGTGGTGAGTCCTGCCTTTTTAGGCACAACCTGGATTGGGCTCACCCAACAACTGTCGGAGATCGGGTAGATAATCCCTACATCTAACTACTTAATGATCTCCTTTTTCATGACCTCCTACAGATTGGGATTCAAACGTCTCTGCATCTCACGGGAAGATCGTGCGCCCTCTTCAGAATAGATACGATGTGTGCAATAAGATGGACTTATTCCAGTCAAGTCATCGAGAGTCCAACCAATGGCTCTGCAATGTTGCTGGAGAACAACAATCAGACGGGATTCCTGATCAGGAGTGAGCTGGGAATTTATAATCACAGGAAATGCCTGATAAGAACCCAAAAAGATGTACTTTGAATGATCGGGAAGGGGTTTGAGTTCAAGGATGGGGTTATCAGCAACAGTGGGTGGTTCAGAGTGAGTGTAAGATATAAGGATAGGAGATATGGGTTTATCTGAATCAGGGTCTGACTCCTCTAATTGCGGTTCAAGATCTTCTTGTGGTTGATGAGGTATAATCAGGTTATTCTCAACTTGTGTTTCATCAACCAAAGCTCTGACATCACAGATTTGTTCAATGACACCGCAATTAATCCCTTGTTGGGCCTTAAAGATATCAATTTTTAGAGTTTGATTTCCAAATTTCAATTCTATTTGGCCCTCCTCACAACTAATGTTGGCCCTTGTAGTGGCCAGAAAAGGTCTCCCTAGTATGATCGGTGTATCCCTTGAGTTTTCAGGTACGTCCATGTCTAAGACTATGAAGTCTACAGGGAAATAGAAATCCCGCACCCTTACAATAACGTCTTTAAGAATCCCTTTAGGTGACTTAATGGATCAATCTGCTAACTGTAGTGTCACCTCAGTCGATTTTAGCTCAGATTCTTCTAGATGATTGAGTAGGGATGTGGGTATCAAGTTAATGGAGGCACCCAAATCTAATAATGCTCTATTAAACTGGGTTTCACCTATCTTGCATGAAATCAGGGGAGCACCTGGGTCTCTTGCCTTGGGTGGGAGTCTACTCAGGATTACAGAGCTAGCTTGCTCTGACAGTACAATTGAACTCCCACTCTTGGTTCGCAGCTTACGCTGAGGTGTACACACATTCTTCAGGAATCATGCGTAAGCCGGTACGTGACGGATCGCATCCATCAAGGGGATGTTTATTTGGACCTGCTCAAAGAGCTTGACCAGGTCCTCCTCAGGAGCCACGGATTTGGTTGTCTTCTTTCCCTTGGTCAAGGCCTCGGGAAATGGAACCTTGGTTGGTTCCTCTAAGATAGGTCCAGGTCTTTGATCTGGGACGGGGATGGGAACATCCTGGATTACTGTCCTAGGGTTTACGTCACTACCAGGCTTGGAGTGGTCTGGATAAGGTAGATCTTGGGTCTCCTTACCACTACGGGTGGTTACAGAATTCAGCCCTGCCTGGTTCTAGTTAGGGTTTGGTAGGATGGGTTGCTGCTGCTGGTAACCCGCATAAGAAGTTGAGGCTTCCATCCCGTCAAGTGAAGGAATAGAAGGGGCCGGATAAATCATGTGTGCTTGGCCCGGGTTTAGGTTCATAACGCACCGCTGGGTCGGCACGCTATTAGGGTTAGGAAGAAGCTGAGAAGGAAGTGTGACTGGTTGGTGAGAATTCGCCAACTGGGCCAGTTGGTTTCGAACCTCTGTGATTTCGTCCTTGTGTTGCTTTTCAATAGCCGCATTCGTTCTCTGAATGTCAACCAGAGTCTGAAGGATGAGGGACATTTGGTCTTGGTTTGGCCCGAATGGAAAAGTAGGGTTGGGCCGAGGCTAAGGCGGCTGGTAAGTGTTGGTGCTAGAGCACCACGATCATTTGTTTTGATGATAACAAAACACGTGTTATTTAACATTTGCAATTTGAGTCCTAGATTTCAGGTCAATTGCAAATGTTAAATAACAAGATTTCAGGTCAATTGCAAATGTGGACGTGTTTAGACGGAGTTCAAGCTCGCATCCAGGACGGATTGGAGGAGCTTGACGGAAAACAAAGGAGGTTCGCGTGGAGCGAAAGATTGAAGATGGAAGGAAATGAAGAATAGGATAGATTTCCTTCTTTTGTACTTGTTGTATTTTTCGTTTCTTTTGTTGCTCTTTATTTCCTTAGATAATTCTTGTTAAAGAGCCTCAAAGTACCCTAACAGTAGTCCTAGGAACACCTGCACAACCCTAGGATACTTAGGTTTTCTGTAGAACACTTAGAAAACCAATATAGGGCTCAAACAGAGTTTCCAGACGTCTAATTCCAAAATCAGACGTCTGATAATGTATTTTAAGACGTCTGACTGTTGTTTCAGACGTCTGATAACTGTTAGGCTGGAGACAGCTAGTTCTGTCTGATGAAATCAGACGTCCATACCTAATACCAGACGTCTTAGGAGACGTCTGATGGACTTGCCAGACGTCCAGATAGTGGACCGTTGGCTAGCTTAGCAGGCACTGCAGATTATGACCGTTAGAGCCTTATCAGACGTCCATAGGACTTAACAGACGTCTGATAATTGACCGTTTTGCCTCGGCTGACCCAAAATCTCTTCTCAGAGATTTTCTAGCCGTTGCAACGTTTGAAAATCAATTCCCACAGTAAAAGTAGGTTTCCAGACGTCCAGACATAGTGCCAAACGTCTTGTATGTCGTCTGATGGACTTGCGCAAAAATCCTGTTTAGATCTGAGTCAAGTCAGGAGGAAACCCGCATAGAATCAGACGTCTGACCTTTAAATCAGACGTCTTAAAGTGGCCTTCCAGACGTCTGATGCCAGAGTTAGACGTTTGATTACCCTGTCAAGTGTAATCATTGTCCTGATTTCGGCCTGATTCTCTTGGGCTTTGTTCCCAACGGCTATGGAAGCTTTTCTAAGCCTTCCAAAGCCTTCCTAAGGCCTCTATAAATAGAGGAAAACCTTTGCAACACAAATACACACTTGGATACACCTAAGAAACATACTTTCTACCCTTTGATGTCCAAGAAAAGATCTTGCTCTCCAAGCTTAAGTTCCATCACCTAGAGAGCTAAATTCCCTTTGCGCACTCGCTCTCCCGCCGTTGTTCACGAGAGCGACATTGCGCCATCGCGTGGCACACGCACCGCGTCATCAACTCGACGCACTCCTTGCAAAGGGGAGTTTCCTATTTCCTATAGAAGCTAGGTTTAAATTACTTTGTTGGCTCTATAGGATTACTTGTTTTATTTTATCTTTGTCTTTTGGTTGGATATTCGCTTTGCGAATTCCCGTCTCCTTCGTGGGACAAAATCCTTCTCGTGGAGAGAAGGGGTTGAGGAACGCTACCCTCGTACTTGTAGCGTGGTTGTATTGAGGTTGAATCACCCTCGTTTTAAGTGATTCAGTTTAGTGGATTTTGATCAACTTGGTTGATCGGAAAATCCTAACTCGAGAGGGTTAGGTGGTGGTTTTCACCCAGTTTGAGTTTCCACCTAAAAATTCTTGTGTTCTTTGTGTGATTGTCTTTTTGTGTGATTGGTTTTCTTTGGTGAGATTGCTTTATATTTTATTTCCGCATTTATTACGTCACCCCTCCTAGTAGGGCCAAACCTACAGTAAGGACGAGGTGCTTGTGGACGGGGCTGAAAGGATGGTCTTGGATTCTAGGAATTCCCCGCCCGCTAGAAGTTGGGATGGTTTCGCCATCCAGGATTATAAGTATTGGAAAATGGGTCATTTTGGATGACGTTAAAGTCCTCGTAGGTCTGAGGAGCCTCAGAAAAGTCTGAGAATGGGGGAGTAGAATTCCCCCGGCTAGTATAGAAAGGGTCGGAGGTTCCTCCGATCCAAGAGTCAGATGGGGATGGATACAATTCCACCCCAGGTGAAGGTCAGTGGAAAATGTTTTGCACAATCTCCCATGCGGAAGGAGGCTGTGCAAAGGAATTCTACGCAGAGGTGGCTCGCTACAAGTGCTGAGTCAGCTCATCCACCTTCTTCTCAATAATAGAGACCTTGTCCAATCGATTGGCCATCAATTCTAGGTCGACTGATGCGGACAGGCCCTACGTTTCATGTGCTCCCCTAAGGTTCGTCGATACGTGGGTATTCGTCCTGTCGAATAGTCCCATGGAGTCATTATTGATAGAGTTCTCGCATATATTCTCGAAATCTCCCACACGGTGTCTTCATGCTGACCCATGATATTCCCTCCACAAGTTGCATTGACGAACAGTCTAATATCCCCACGGAGTCCCTGGTAAAAAGATTGGAATTGTTCCCATTTAGGAACTCCGTGATGGGGGCACTTTCTCATGAGATCCTGAAAACGATCCCATGCCTCGTGAAGAGGTTATCCCTCTATTGCTTGAAGTGAGTAATCTGATGGCGCAAGGCATTGGTCCGACCAACGGGGAAGAACTTCTTCAGGAACTCGGACTAAAGTTCCTCCCAATTGTTGATCGGTCGGGTCTGTGTTTGATACCAATGGGCGGCCTTGTCCATAAGGGAGAAAGGAACATCTTCATGAGTAAGATATCCCGATTATGCGCATCTGACCTAAAAGTCTAGGCCAGATGCTTTAACTGTTTAATGTGCTGGAAGGGGTCTTCAGAATTAAGCCCATGAAATTTAGGTATGGCATGAATCATGTTGGGCTTCAGTTCAAAATCAGGTCCTCCAGTCGGGATTCTAACTCGAGGCTCAATAGCCACCGCAGCGAGATTATAGTGATCTCGCATTATGGGACGCTGCGGTGGGTGCATGAAGTTCTGGAAGAGGTCATTGAGTCACTAGAGCTGGTGCTCGAGATTGTTCTCTTCCTCAACTGGCTGAGCCATTGTGGAAGAAGAATGTGACTTGGGCTCGGAATCAGAGGAGAGGTCTATGTGAAGTGTTGGTTGCACAAACAAGGGCACCGAGGTTCGGCCTCGGGAAGAGTGAATTTCTAAAGGAGATTTCAAGGACCTCCTACCAAACATACACTGACGGAGTGGATGAGTTTAGCAGGTGCTGGACCCAACCAAGACACCCAAAATGTTGGGTGACTATAGAGGTTCGGGGCGGATGGACCCCTTAATCAGAAGGTCGTCCACCTGAGAATTACCTGGGCAACCAGAGAGGGTGAGTCCCGCGAAGAACCCTACACGGTAGAGCGTCCCCACGGGTTACAGGGTTTCCCCCACCCGACCTCTCTTGTCACTGAGATTCCAGGTAGACCAGAATGGGGACCTTGACCTCTTAAGTCTACAACTTTTAGTTAGGATCAAGGTGCTTAGGGTTTTCACTTGAACGCTATCCTTTTGAGTGCAAAGAGTGACCTAAGTCAAAGGTTGGTTGATCCAGGGGATCAACTTCACCTATTAATTCCTTTGAGAGCTTATTAGGTCTTGTCTTTTAGGGTTCAAGTGTTTTTAAGAGCCAAATTTCTTAGGGTTTTTCTTGATAGATGTTTTCAAGCAATGGCTTAGGCACACGTCTTTTGGGAATTCTCAATTTTTGCTTAGAAAAGTGTGTTTCTAAAACCCTAACTTTGAATCTTATGTTAGCTCTAATTGGTCCAGTTAGTTGCCTATAGATTGGGTAATTAGTGCTCAAGCAAGAAGGTTTTAGCCCTAACTACCTTTAATGGATGTATAGATAAAGTATGTTGAAATTTGAAAACAGGCAACTTTGGTGTTTTACTACGTATGAAAGGCAGGTTTTTCTTAAATTGCTTTTTTTTTTCTTTTTCATCCTCTTTAGAATTTAGGGGTTTAAACGAGATGATAGAAAATTACCTGTCCTTGATGTGGTTGTTGTGTGGCTGCTCGTTTTTCCTCTTGATTTCCTGTGCCTGCACAACAAAAGAGAAGAGATTAGTCAATAGGAAATAAAAAATTGTGAATCAATAGCTTCTAGAATAGCCGTTGCTCCCCGGCAACGGCGCCAAAAACTGGTAGCTCGTCGCTTTGGTTTTGTGTTATTTTAAAGTTCTAGACGTTGTAGTATATCACGAAAAGCTACTACCAGTTTACAATTTATTACTCGGAATTAAAAGTTTCCCGAGGTCGAACTCAGGGAGCAAACTATGATTCCAGAAGCATATGAATTCACAATATTGTTTTACAAAAAAATTAAGACAAAGGAGAGAGAGAGAGAGAGAGCAAAAGTTCTCTTCTTGGCTTTTTCTTCTTCTCTCTTCTCTTCTTTCAGCCAGCTCTCTTCTTCGGCCTGTCTTCTTCTTTCTTTTTTTCTTTGCTGCAGCTGCCTCCTTCTCTTCTCTAATTTTCTTCTTTCTTCTGCGTCTTCTTCTTTGCTGCAGAGGCTCCCTCCTTCTCTTTTCTCTGGCCTGTCCTCTGCTTTTCTCTTCTCTCTGTTCCTTCCTTTCTTTCTGACGTCTAATTCAGAAATCAGACGGCTTAACTGTGTTGTTGCTACAATGCCCCTACTATCTTCTTTTCTTCTGCTTCTCTCCTTCCTTCCTTCTCCTTTCTTCTTCTCTGCGGCTAGGTCCCAGCCGCTGCTCTTCCTCTTCTTCTTTCTTTCTTCCTTCCTTCTTCTCTTCAGCAGCTCCTTGCTTCTTCCTCCCTTACTTGTTCCCTGCACACACACACAAGCCCAGCGCAAAACCTACCCTACCCTCTCCCCGCATCTCTCTCTCTCTGAATCTCTCTTTGGTACGCTCTCCTAAAGCCGGGTAATTGGGTCGGGTTGTGTGCCTAGGTTCAGGCACACCGACGTGGGTGGTGCGTGAGGAGTGCATAGGAGTGAGGGTAGTCAGGTCGGGTCAGATCCGCGTGGGAAGACCCGCGGACGAGACCCGGGTGATAGGTGAGGAGGGACCTCACCCCAGTGTTTCGAGGCGAAATGCCTAGAACACCTTCTCAATTTATGTGTGGGCATGCGCCCACACACTTCCGAGGTGGGACTAAAGTCCCACCTCCCCTCCGCGCGCCTACAGGCAAGAAGCTGCTGGCAATTGGGGCAGCAGCGAAGGCTCGCAACCCCAATGGAAGGCCTAGGCACACTCGCAGAAGTGTCCCGCGTTGCCTGGAGCCTGCGCCTGGTGCTGAAGGGACCTGGAGCTGCTCGCTAAGCAGCTCCTGCTATCTGTCAATGGCGGTGAGAGGATCGAGACCTGAAAGCACGAAAACGGCCTCACGGCCACGTTAGACAGCTCAGGAAGCTTTGCCAGAGGACGGCAAAGGCAGTGCAGTGGTTGGCGTGGCGGGAAAATGCCTGTGGTTGTGTGCCTAGGGCACACTGCAGAGGTGCAGGTGGGTGTGTTCAAGGGGTGCTCTGAGTCTGTGGAGTGGTGGTGTGAGTGGGGGAAATGCTTGAGTGGAGTGAGGGGGAGCTTCTGGGCTTGCCGGCGAGGGGTGGAATGGCCTGTGGAGGTGGAGCAACCTCGCCGAAGATGGTGGCCAGAGGTGGAGCAGATAGAGGTGGTAGTGGCAATCGAGAGGTCAAAAGTGCCAATTTAAGAGGGGAAAATAACAGAGAGAGAGAGAGAAAGGTTTTTACCTACTTAATTGACGAAGAGGGCAAGAGGGGGCGCCCGGCGTGTGCCTGCCGGAGCTGGAGACGAAGGTGCCCAGAAGGGGGGTAACGGCGATGAGGAGGGGATCTGGAGGTGCCAGCTGGTGTGGCCTGGTGTGGGAAGACGAGGTAGAGTGAGCTTTGCTGCAGGTATGGCAGCAAAGCGACGAGGAGGAGGAGGAAAGATCGCCGGAAGCTTGGGCTGTCTGACCAGAGTGAGAGGAGACGAAGTAGGGGGGTTCTCTTCGGCCAAAGCGAGCTTGAAGGAAACGGCTGCCCCTGCCGCTCCTTATAAAGGTGTTGGCGAGGAGAAGATCTCGAGGGAGTGACGTGAGGAGCTCGTCGGAGGTGGTCAGAGATGGAGACCCATGCCTTTCGTGCGTTCGCACGAGAGGAATGGGCAGCCGCAGGTCAAAGGGGAGGGTCCCTGCGAAAGAGGACGACGCAGGGAACCCCTCGTTCGTTCCTCAGAGCAGTCCCCATACCTTGTGCGGCACCATCCTCCACGCAAGGTCGCCGGAGGTATGGTGCCTACGTGGGGTGGCAAGAAGGACCATTCTACAAAGAACGAAGGAGAAGATAGGGGGCTAAATGCAAGGGTTTAAAAAGATAAGGGTCAAAAAGTAATTCAAGAGGACCAATTTGTAAAGTCGGTCAAGATGATCTTCTCTTAGACCTAAATTTTTGTACCAACCTTATTTGGACCTAAGGAATTCAATGGTGTAATTGATTTTAGGTTTGACCACGTTTGATCAGTCAATTTGCGCAAAAACCCAAATTAGGTCAAAATTTGGGCATGGTTCTCAATTTAGGTCAAGATAGGTTGAAAAGGCCAAATTGAAGGTTCTAAATCCTAGGGAATATTTTTCCATGAATTTTAGATGATTCAATTGATTTTTATCCTGCTTAAAACCTCGTGAATTATAGCGGGTTTGTTTTTAGGGTTACAGAATGCCATTCGATTCCTAAAAGTTGTTATAACCCTTTTCAGATCAGATCATCCCACTTCCTTCCTTATTAAGCTTATTTGACCTGTGTTTAGACCCTTAAATACCCTGTTTGTGTACTGCATTGGTAAAATTATATTTTTACCCCTTATGACTTGTTTTATTCTTCAATTCAGAATTCTTTGAGTCAGGCTTTTCTTTAGGTTTTGTAGGAGCCTTTTCACACTTATTTAGATCAAATTGTGCTAGTTAGGGTTCATGATGAGGCTCTCATCATAGATCAAATCCACTAAACGAATCACTTAAACGATGGTGATTCAACCTCAATTACAACCACGCTACAAGTGCGAGGGTGGCGTTCCTCAACCCCTTCTCTTCACGAGAAGGATTTTGTCCCTCGATGGAGACGGGAATTCGCAACGCGAATACCCAACCAAATAACAAAGTAAAATACAAAGAGTAACCCTATAGAGCCACAAAGATATTCTTAAACTAAGCTTCTATACGAGTTAGGATGCTTCCCTTTGCAAGAAGTGCGTCGAACCGGTGACGCAGGAGCGTGAACCACGCAATGGCGCAACGATGCTCTCGTGAACTTTGGCGGGAGAGCGGGTGCGCAATTTGATCGATGCTCTCTTAGGTGTAGAACTAAGCTTGGAGAGCAAGAGCTTTCTTCTATTTGATCTTCTTCTTCTTGATACAAAAGAATGGAAAGTATGTTGCAGTGTGTCTTGGTGTGTATTTGAGTGGCAAAGGTTCTCCTCTATTTATAGAGGCCCTAAGAAGGCTTTAGATGGCCTTGGAAGGCTTCCATAGCCGTTGGGTGCAAGCTCCAAGAAAATCAGGCCGAAATCAGAATTAATCATTACACTGACAGGGTTATCAGACGTTTGGTCATGGCATCAGACGTCTGGAAAACTCGTTTAAGACCTCTAAGAACAAAGTTAGACGTCTGATTTTAGGCAAGTTTCCTTCCTGACTTGAATCAGATATAAATAGCGTTCTAGTGAATGTCCATCAGACGACACACAGGTCGTCTGGCACTAAGTCTGGACATCTATAAACCTACTTTTCTGTGGAAATGGATTCCCAAGGGAGTGCAACGGCTAGAAAATCTCTGAGAAGAGATTTTGGGTCAACCGAGGCAAAACGGTCATGTATCAGACATCTGGTGCCCTCTACGGACGTCTAATACGAGGCTAACAGTCATTTCCTTCATTGTTTGCTAAGCCAGCCAACGGTCCACTAATTGGACGTCTGGCAAAAACATAAGACGTCTTCTAAGACATCTGGATTAAGGTCTGGACATCTGATTTCATCAGACAGAGCTAACTAAGTCCAACCTAAATATTATCGGACGTCTGAGTCAACAGTCAGACGTCTTAAAAGTCATTATCAGACGTCTGAGTTTCAGATTAGACGTCTGAAAGGGCTGTTTGAATCCTATATTATTTTTCTAAGTTCTCTACAGAAAACCTAAGTATCCTAGGGTTGTGCAGGTGTTCCTAGGACTACTGTTATGGTACATTGAGGCTCTTTAACATGAATCTAAGTAACAAAATAAAGAGCAACAAAAGAAACAAAAATACAAAGATTGCAAGGAAAGGAAATCTATCATATTCTTCATCTCCTTCCTTCTTCAAGCTATCGCTCCTCGCGAAGTTCCTCTATTCTCCATCAAGCTCCTCCAATCCGCCATGGATACGAGCTCAAACTCCGTCTAACCACGTCTCCATTTGCAATTAACCTGAAATCTAAGACTTCAAGTGCAAATGTTAAATGACACATGTTTTGTTATCATCAAAATAAACAATCGCGATGCTCTAATACCAACAGTTATGCCCAAGGATCCTCTTATGATTCCTGACTCTTTACATTTTGCTTCACAAATTTTACAAGGTTGCTACGTCTAATTCAGAAATTATCTCATTTCTATCATTGTGATATAGCTAAATGAAATGGTCTTATTCCCATGGAACTTAGTATAATCCAAAAATTAGGAAGTTCCATGATCCAGGAGGATGCCTTGACATTGACTATCTCACCGACAACACTAATTGGAGAACATCTTGAGATTTCACATTAGAAAGGGGGTGAATAGTGCGAGAAATAAAATCGAAGACAATTGGAAAATAAAATTCAATCCTACAAAATTAATCACCACATGAGACAAAGAATTTTTAGGTGGAAACTGAACCCGAGTAAAAACTACCACCAAAGTCTCTCGACTTAAGATTTCCCGTCTACCTAGTAGATCAAATCTATTATGCATACCACTTAAATGAGGGTGGCACAACTTCACTACAAACACACTACTTTAAATCGAGGGTAGTGTACCTCAAACTCTCTTCTTCACAAAGAGAATGTTGTCTCACAAAGAGACATGAATTCACAACATGAATACCCAATAAAAACTACAATTTAAATAACACCTATAGAACCACAAAATACAATCTAACTCTAAGCTCCTATAGGTATAAGAAACTCCCCTCTTTGTAGAAGTAAGTTGATGGAAAACGTAGCAAATTAGTGCTCTCAGATGTCAAGTGCAGGACTTGGAGAGCAAGGACTATATTTTTCTTCTTTTGATCTCTCACACAATGACTATAAGGTGGAAAGAATTGTTTCTTGGTGTACATAGAACAAATGAGTGGCTCTCAACTATTTATAGATGTGTTAGGAACCCTCAAGAAGACTTAAGAGAGGCCTTGTAGCTGTTGGGATCAAAGTGGAAAGAATTCTTTCTTGGTGTATATAGAACAAAGGAGTGGCTCTCAACTATTTATATATGTGTTAGGAACCCTCAAGAAGGCTTAAAAGAGGCCTTGTAGTTGTTGGGATCAAATCCAAAAGGATTTGGTCAAGATTCCAATGAGATCAGGGCTATAATTAAGTCTAACAACATAAACGGACAACTAATAGGTTTGTCAGACATCTAATGAGGCTACAATGGATCTCTGATGATAATCTAGGACGTCTACTTCTGAAAGGGGGTCTCACTGGAATTAATCAGATCCAAACAGGGATCTTGTGCAAAAAGGTCAAACATCTAATATAGCCATATAATTAAGACATCTGGAACAAAGATCAGACGTCCAATAATGGGATGTTTGGCTCCTGGAATCCTTCCTGATTTGATCAGATCCAAACAGTGTACTTGTGTTAAAATTTCAGACATATGTAAGACGTATGGACAGTCTATTGGACATTTGATGAAAAGGATAACCCTAGAGAATTGATTTCTCAAGAAGCTAAAGACCAAGGATACTCTAACAAATCAAGATTTTGGTTCGAAGTAGGTCTAACGTCTCTTTATTGGATGTCTGGTAAGGCTTCTGGATGTCTGAAAATGTTAATAAAACATTTCTAACAAGTCTCAAGAAGATTATGGTCTGACATAACTTGATTTAGACTTGATTTAAGCCTAACAATCCTTTATTAGATGTCTAAGATGGTCAACGAATGTTTGGAAGTGTCTAGGGACATCTAATATAGGTAAGGGACATTTGAACACTAAATGTCACAGACTTAAGTTCTCAGGTCTTGGTTATTGAATGACTTAAAAGGTGTTATCATACGTTTGGATAGGTTATTGAATGACTTAAAAGGTGTTATCAGACGTCTAATAAATGTGTTGGGCGTCTGATAAGGCAGCCTATCTGCTGATTTGACTTTCTAACTAGATTGTAGGATTTTCCTAGGTGTCCTATAGTCAAGTGAGTGTGTCTAGAACTTAGGTTATTATATTTTTGGCTCTTAACAATTATCTAAGTAAAAGAAAAGAGCAAAAACAACATATAAAGATTACAACAACATTTTCTAAGTCCTATTCTTTATCTTCAAGCTTTAGCCCTAGGCTCCTTCAACAATCTTCTTCCTCCAAAGCTCCTTGATGCTTTCCTCCTCCATTAATCTCCTCCATTCGTCCATGGACTTGAGCTTGAACTCCTTAACATTTGCTTTCATTTCGCATTTAACTTACAAACTTATTCTCAAATGTAATCATCAAATAACAAGTGTTTTATTATCATTAAAATCAATGATCATGGTGTGTTTGCACCAACACATCCAACATGTTGTTGACCAAAGGAGTGTATACCTTGTATCTTGGCTTGAAGCAAGACCTCTTACAATCAATCATGTTCTTACAATTAATAATATTGTCATAGGGTAGGAATGGTGATCCTAGGGGTGTATATCGAGTCAAATGAGTCGAGTTGGGCCTAACTCAAACTTGAACTCGATAAGCCACTATGGACTTGAACTTGAAATCAATCGAGTTCAAACAAGTCAACTCATCGAGTTCAATTCAACTCATGAGTCAACTCGATAATGTATAAGTCATTACTTATATAAGCCTAACTTAGACTCATTTGAGCTCAAATTGGGTCATGAGCTCGAGTTGACGCATTAACTTGAGTTGGCTCATTAAATTCAATTGAGTTCATGAGCCAAATAGGTGCACCATCACTTAAATAAGCCTAATTTGATTCTTTTTTTAATTTTGAAAAAGATGACCTTTATTTAAATTGTATCTAGCAAAAAATAGCTAAAGTAACCTTCATGACATTTAAATGGGGCTACTATTCTTTATGGGGTTTAGTTTCAAGTATTATATTCATATAATATGTATATATAATGATAAATTTTAAACAAGTTTTCAAGTTACGTTGACTAGTTGAGTCAAGGCCAACTCAAACTTGACTTAATAACAAAACGAGTCAAGATCTATGACTCGCACTCGACTCAAAAACTCAATGAGTCAAACTCACAAGTCCTTATCCATCGAGTTAGAGTTTGACTCATCAAGTTCGAGTTAGATGGCCTCTGTGAGGTGCTCCTTTGGGCCATCATTCTTTTTTTTTATTCTTGTTGGAATGGACAAACTTCTTTCCTCTATACTGGATTGCAGGGTGTCTACGATTGTTCCTCATTTGGAAAACTCTCTTCTAAACTCTACTGCGTGAACCTTAGACTTCTCCATAAAATGTTGCACTTTCATTGATTCATCATTGCGGGGGATTGCATCAAATGTCAAACCAAAA
The DNA here is from genome assembly GCA_037157565.1 of Thalassia testudinum. Lineage (NCBI taxonomy): Eukaryota > Viridiplantae > Streptophyta > Magnoliopsida > Alismatales > Hydrocharitaceae > Thalassia > Thalassia testudinum. Next base: position 4,172,550 of record JAZHRO010000061.1, read on the forward strand.
TAAATTAGTATAGAGCCCATTCTGAAAGCCACCATTGCAGCGTCATCAAATGACATTCTACACTTTCCATATTGCTCTTAAAAGCATCATAGGAGCATAAGGGCTCCCTCTTTCTCTTATTTCATGGCATAAAGGGGATTGGGACTCTTCCTTAGTCACTAAGCATTTGTAAATTGTTCCCTTAATTTCTTCAAAATAAGAGGTTGAAAGTAGAGGGAGATTAGCAATTTGTTCACTCCTTTGTTGGTAAGAAAGCGAGGAAATATCTACAGAGAGCACTTTGGGACACTTGAACATTCACAACATATTTATAATCAAGGTTTGTGAATATGCCATAGAGAGGCATAGTAGCCATTGGAAGGACGGCCTTCATTATCTCATTATTGAAGGGGCAATCATCAATATTGACGACTAGAGAAATCCCTCACCTTTTCACATATGCCTAAGTGACCTCTCTTATGACGTTCTAGAATTGAGGTCATTGTAATTAGCAAGGGCTCCAATCTCCCCTTGTCACTTCATCCTTATGGAAGCTAAAGAATGGCAAAGACTCTCTGTATTGTCATGAGGCTAACTCAAAGCCTCCATTTTAGACTTGAGGTGCATACACTCATTCAAATGACAGAACATGTCCATGGTAGTAGTAGGTTCAGAGCCTATGCTCACCATCTCACTCTATGGAGGGAAAACGACGCCCTAGACTGGATATGAACCATCACCTAGTCCACCTCAAGCTACTTAAGGTGGGCTATTGTTCCTTTAAATCTCAAATTCTTCTAAGGAGATTAATACGTTGATTTGGTGAAGTAACAACTATTGACTTCCCTTGGCCATGCCTTCCCCTTCTCCTTGACTGTTGCTTCATAGTTGTAAGAGGTTGGGCATGGCCCCTATGGAAAATACAACGTAGTGGCTCGATATTTGGATCACACCCTAAATCTACATCCATCTCACCCATAAAGGGGTTATCTCGAGTGCCTATGATACTTACAGATGCTTTCATGGCGTTGTTAGAGAAATTAAAGAGAATTATATAGTGTAAGAAGCTTTCAAGTGGAAATTTTCATCTGACAACACCAAAGGCCCAAGCGCTTTTGCTGGAATTCTAAGGGTTCAATCCAATAAGAGATTAGCCAACTATTGGGCGATTGGTTGACAATAAAAGTAGAGAGGAAGGAAACAAGAGAAAAAATTAGAGAGTTTCACCATATTTCACCTGATTTGAGTATATGTTCTAGTATCATTACAATTACAATGATGGTGATTACAAACTCTCTTTAGTGCAATATCTTAGATCAAGTGAACTGCAATGACCTTCAATGTTCCCTAAGAGTTTATTTATAGATGTACTTTGGCAACTCATAGGAAATACTTCTGAGTGGAAGCAAAGACCAGAATTGCATGTGCTACTCTTGACGATCCATATGCATTTGATTTGATCCAACCACTAGACATACGGATCAGAGGTTGATTTCTCGAACAGCATTGTTAGAAACACTTTCAATTTGTTACAAATGTGGCAACATCGTCAAAAGCATGCAAACCACCAAAAGAATCAAGTTAAACAAATGAAAAGGAAAAGAAAAGTTTCAAAAATTTGGGTAGACATTATCGAGATGTAATTGTTCAGTCTAATTTCAGTCCTCTAGCTGGCCAGACCCTTATTGATTACATACAACATTGAATTTGATCATTATTGATCTAAACTCTATGTTTGACTTGATTAATAGACATTCAAAATGAGGATAAACTTACCAATAATCATACCATATTCTCTCCTTAATGACTACCTAAGAAACCTATCTAGGTCCAGCTTCAGCTCACCTTCCCAAACTCAGTAGAGCTTGTATCCATGTTAAATAATGCTAGCCAAAATCCAGTTGCATTTGGATTGTCAAAGTCCCTAGTACAAGCTAGCCCATATATCAGATCCTCGGCACCCTGTTAACCATTTCCTTCGATTGCAGAAGCTGAATTTTTTACGGTCAATTCAAGCAAGCTGACCATAACAATGGAGCAAATATTATCATTTCTTTGAATTTCGGTGGCTGAATTTTTTTCAGTCAATTCAAGTAAACTGTCCATAACCATCGATCAGAGATCGATCGATGAAAGAAAATCAAATACCCAGTACATCCTTTGAGGTACTTATTTAAAACTACAGCATGGAATTACCAACCACTGTTACACACCTAGAAGACATGGGTCACTCATTGGAACTTGATAAAATAACAGCGCAACTCCGTTAAGAAATGCAGAGTAGCTTTCCTAAAGAAATGCAGGGAAGTACAATTGCAAGCATAACTAGGCAAATAAACTAAGAAGCTTTGTGATTTTACCATCCAAATAAGAGATATTACTCTTATCTCGTCAGACCACTCCTGAAATCCTGAAACACGCACACTCAAATACACCTTCACAGATATGCCAAGAAAATAATACGCTCCAGACCTCTGCAAGTAACGGGATAACATGGCATTCTACTCTGAAAAGGAAACAATATATTTCACACGTTCCGGATGGTTTCCATTCAAACATCACAGAGGAAATAACTTAAAACACCTTTGGTTTTCATCTATTCCACCTTACGCCAAACCGTCGTGGCTTCCTTTCCTTTTAGTTTTGCCTCCAGCCACGTCAACTCAAGCAAACAATAACAACAATACTTGACATCTGCCATCGAGAAGACTTACCATCCATTTCAGATAATCAGAATCATTGCAAGCACAGTAATTGCAATTGTCAGCTCATCAGCGACCACGGCCACCACCTGTTTTAAGAATTTTGTCAGGCTCGTAGGGATTATAATATAAAAAGCATAATAAACAAAAGGTGCTGAAGATATGTGCACATAACAGGGCAAGGTTCTCAATAATAGAAAACAGATGCCATCTGCTACTGCTGAAAATAGACACAAATAAGGGACGGTACCTCGTCCACCACTGCCTTTACCACCAGGTCCACCTCTACCACGACCTTTACCCTCATCCTGTCCTCGTCCAATGCCTTTAGCGGGCTTGCCTACATCCTCCCTACCTCTTCCCCTTCCACGGCCCACACCAGGTGGTTTTCTATCTGAAGAATATAGCCGTTAAATACAGATATCAAGAATCAGAATTTTTGACAATCTAACATCTCCAAAGTTAAAACAAAAAATAGAGAAAAAGTCGAACGGTTCAGATGCAAACAATGACGCTCGCATCAAATATTCAATAAACCCAACACTAAGCTAGAATAATTTCAAAAAAAGGAGGAACACAACAGAGATAGAAATCAGAATAAAAAGATTGCCACTCAACAGTACCTGAGCGGCTTTTGGTTGTTTCTTCCTGAACCTTATCAATCACCTGAAACAACAAAAAAGGTCTCAGCATTGAAACTGCAGAGTAGAAATCTAAGCAAGCTGTGAATTGTCACAATAACTTTAGTGCAAGAGAAGCTCTTTACTAAATCAATCTCTCAACATACAATATGCATCCTTTTTCCCTGGTATCAAAAATCTAACTTGTAAGACTAATCTTTGTTTGAAAGGTGAAATAACTATAGTTGCAACATTTCCATTCTTCAAATTTGCAGAAATAAAGCCAATCGAATAGACACCAGGGTAAAGGTTTTGTAATCCAAAGACCAAAAAACCATGCATTTTCCCCTTACATTGATGAAGATCAAGGATTTCCTACTTAGAAATATTCACCATACATTTTACAAGATAAACATATCAATATTTTCCCTTTACAAAACCAAATTAACATGATTTTGACTAGAACACAATCCCGGAACCCAATGACTCGAAAGGACAAAAAAAACATACCCAAAGGAACTTTCTAAATGATCACTCTTGTGATAAATAATCCAAATAACCCCAAGTGGTAACAAGCACAAATATAGAAGACACTTAAAAGCTGGGTTAAAAGGACCATATAAAAATGATTATCGATCACCCAAAGATTCACAATAAAAGGGTATGTCTCAGGAAAAGGAATCTGCAAGCACTAGTGCCTAGAAAAGATCAATTAGCTTCTGCCTTGAGGTGACTATTGGCCTCAAATGGTCACTGTCTTTCAACCTCAAAAAAAAAGCGAGATGATCTCATGGTTATTGAAAGCTTCCTAAGGGAGACCAAAATGTTGGTAAAAGAAAGTGAGATTATCAGGCTAGTAATTGAATACTCAAATACATAAAAAGGGCCTCTTCAACAGGGAAATAAGTGCCAAGGATAATGAATAACTTCTTGAGCATGATAAGATTGGACAGTCTTTGGAGATTATCTCTGATCTCAGTTTGCAGGATCTTAGCCCAGCCAACTGCATTTACGATTGGAAAAACACTGCATTGTCAACATCAATGTGGATCCATTGGCCTACCAAGAAGGCCCTCATTCATTTGTGTTTGACTTGTTTAAATCTAGGAGCGATGAGCGAAAGGGGGAGCGAGAGGGGGAGCGTGAGAAGGGGAACGCGTGGGTGGGAGGGGGATGGATCTAGTTGGACGACGGTGAAGAGGAGGTCGCGGAGGGGGGTGGAGCCAATGCGGTGCTTCAAGTGCCTCAAGAGGGGGCATTTTGCGGAGAGCTGTAGGGAGCCGGTGAAGTGTCTACGGTGCAGAGGGCTTGGACATAGACAGGCGAGATGCCAGTTCCGAGAGCCTGTTGGTGGGGGTTCTTTGGGGAAGGCGAGGGTGTTGCCGCCTCCACCAGAGGGGGCGCCTCTCATGGAGATTGAAGCATCGTGGTCGAAGGAGATCAAGGCCTTGGAGGGGAGGTTGGCGACGGCTTTGGTTGCAGTGGTGCTGGAAGGGAAGGTGGGTTTGGGGGACCTGAGAAGGGCGGTTTCCTCGTTCTTGGGGATCGGAAGGGAGACCTTTGGAGTTGCGTCCCTCAGGAGTGGCTACCTGATGCTGTCGGGGCTCAGTCAAAAGATGCTGCGGCACCTGGCATTCAAAGAGTTGCCGTGTGGTCGAGGTGTGGTGAGATGGAGGTGGCCAATGAGGTCGGATGGGGCCGTGGAGGAGCGGCCACCGGTTGGCACGAGGCAAAGGGTGATGATTGAGGGGGTCCCTCTCTTCCTCCATACGGTGGAGGTGGCGGCAGCGGTGGTCGTTCCGTTTGCGAGGCTCCGAAGCTGCGAGGGTCTGGGTCTGAGATCGAAGGACTTGTCAAGATTCGAGGCGTGGGTGGAGATGAGGCTGGGGATGCAGCTTGCGGAAAAGGTGGTCCTGAGATGGGGGAGCTCCTCATGGCTGGTTCGGGTCTCGCGGGAGCTTGGGAGACCTCGGTCTTTCGCTGAGGCGGTGGTTGGCGGTGCGACGGTGGAGCTTGGCATCGGAGTCGACGTACAGGCAGACAGGGGGCAGGCTGTTTTTGGGGAGGCGAGAGATCGCGGCGATGATGGTGCGACCGTTGTGATCCCCGCAACGCAATCGGTGGCAGAGGAACAGGCGAGGGTCTCGAAGGGAACTGCGGGATCTGCGGCAGAGGTAATGAAGGATTCTGCAGCGCTGAAGACGGAGAACCCTGGTGAGGTGGATTAGGGTTTAATAGTGCGCTCTCTTGGCGAATCCGGGTCAAGCAGACCAAATCTGGAGGCGGGAAAAGAAGGCTTCAGAGTGGTCTTTGGGTCGGGCTCCTCTTCGCGCGAGGGTCCGGGACAGACTAAGAGTGGTGGCTGCGGTCGGAGGGACCTGGAGGAGAGCCCCCAACGCGATCTCGAGCGGATCAACTGGGCGGTGACGAGCGATGCAGATGGGATGGTAATACGCATGCTGAGGTGGAGGCCGAGGAAGCCTCTGTCGCAACGACTCACGTACAAGTCGAGGTGGACGTATCAGAGGGGGAAGGACATGACCGCTTCGGCTAGGAGCGAGGGGGGACGACCAGCATCGAAGGAAGGTGGTGATTGGCGTCGATGCGCCAGCTGGTAGGTGAGGGGGAAGGTCAGCGGAGGGCTCGATGGGTGGTGGTGGTGACGCAGGGAATGCGGTGGTGGCTAGTAGTGATGATGACAATCAGCGGGTGGCTGGGGCTGAGAAGGGTCCAACGGAGTTGGGGGTGGCTGGTGAGGAGGTGGTGGGGGTTGTGGAGGTCCCACTGGGGGGGGGGGGGGGTGCAGGTGCAGCAAGGTTTGCCAGGTAGGCTTGATGAAATGGAAGAGGGGGAGGTTGACAGGGTGGCCGCGGAGATGGGATTCAGGTGCACGAGGCAAGGTGAAGTCTCTCGAATCTCTCCATGACTAGGGTCCTTTCGTGGAATGTAAGGGGATTGAACGACCCCTCCAGGCGAGCAGCTTTGTGTGGGTATATTCAAAGGTGGGGACCTGAGGTAGTGTTTCTCCAGGAGACTAAGTGGGGGAGCTATGACCAGAGATTGTGGAGGGAGGTGGGGGGGGAGTGGTTTTGGGGAGTTCTTGGCCCTTGATGCTATTGAAAGAGCGGGTGGGATTGTTGTTGGGTGGAAGGAAGATGCTTTCTCCTTGCTGGACTCGATGGTCGGGTCCTATGTTGTTACTGTCAGGTTGCAGAGGTGTCGGGACAATCTCTGCATGATCTTCTCCTCGGTGTACGGTCCGACGGATGGCGAGCGGAGACAAGCTCTGTGGGAGGAATTGGGCTAGGTCGAAGCGGCATATCAAGGGACCCCATGGTTGATTGGAGGTGATTTTAATGTCACTTTGCTGATGGAGGATAGACTGGATGGCCATGGGGGGGTGGACCAGGGCTCTGAGGCCTTTGCGGGTTTTGTTGCGGTGCATGGGTTGGTTGACATGCCACCCTCTTCCTGCCACTTCACTTGGAGGAGTTCTGGCAGGCAACGGTCTCGGATTGATAGATTCTTCGTCTCAATGACGATGGCAGAGACGTTCCCTGTGACGGAGGTTAGACCATTGGAGCGGCCGTTCTCGGACCACACTCCCTTGCTGTGGGTGACGAATGAGGGCTGAAGGCAGGGAACATATTTTAAGCTTGACAGAGCTTGGCTCCTTGAAGAGGGATTCAGGGGGCTGATGGAAGAGATATGGAGATCTATTCACGTTGATGGCTCGGCAGCTGCTAGATTGGAAGCTAAACTACGAGATTTGAGATCCTTCCTCAAGGTTCATAAGAAGCAAATTAAGGAGTGTGGGAAGAGGAAAGATGAAGCTCTCAGTGAGATTGCAAGGCTGGACTTGGCTGAGGATGTTGGCCTCCTTTCTGAAATAGACAGGGTGAACAGAGCGAAGTGCTTACAGGTGATAACAAGAGGATCGGAAGGTGGAAGTGGAGTGGAAGGTGAGATCCAGGCAGAGGTGGCTCAAGGAGGGTGATTCTGACACTCGGTATTTTCATATGGCGGCATCAAGGAGGAGGAAGAACTGGATCAATAGATTGGTGGTGGAAAGGGAGGAGTTTGTGGGAAGAGAGGCGTTAGGAGGGGCGGCTGCGAGGTACTTCAGAGAGTTTACCGGGAGGAGGCAGGGGGGAAGATGGAGGTGGTTGGGATCCGAGGTGCCACAGATCGGGGATGCAAAAGCGGAGTTCTTGACAGGTCTGTTTGAGGAAGATGAGATTCATAAGGCAATCTGGGGGCTGAATGCTAATAGGTGTCCAGGTCCGGATGGTTTTCCGGTTGCCTTCTATAAAGAGTTTTGGCCGGTGGTGAAGGAGGATGTGGTGCAGGTTTTGTAGGAGTTCAGAGAAGGAAACTCTGGCTTCAACAGATTGAACAAGTTTTACTTGTTCTTATTGCCGAAGGAAGGTGCAGAGGAGATCCAGGAGTACAGGCCGATAGCTCTCTCGAATGCTATCTACCTGATTGTGGCTACGATCTTGGCGAATAGGCTGAGGAAGACCTTGGCGAGGATTGTGGATCTGGTACAGACGGCTTTTATCCTTGGTAGGAATATTTTGGAGGGGTATGTGGTGGCTTCGGAGATCCTGTCGTTTTGAAAGAGTAGGAGGAAGGCTTTCATATGGAAGGTTGATTTCAGCAATGCGTATGACTCAGTTCAATGGTCGTTTCTTTGGGCCTCCTTGATGAAGAGGGGTTTTCCACCCGTGTAGATCGAGTAGATGTAGAGGTATGTCACCACGACGTCTTTCTCAGTTCTTATCAATGGAAATCCAGCAGGGAGTTGGATTCAGTCGAGAAGGGGGGTGAGACAAGAGTGCCCATTGGCTCCGATGCTTTTTGTTATTGCAGCAGATGCACTTGCGAGGGCGGCTAAGAAATCTTGTGAGAGGAACTTGGTGAGGAGTTTCTCTTTGGGAGATGGGACGAGCATCCCATTGTTGCAGTATGCGGATAATACGATTTTCTTTATAGAAGGCAGGGAGGTGGAAGCCAGGAGGATGCGGATTTTGCTTTTCTTGTTTGGCGAGGCTTCAGGGCTGCAGATTAACCTATCTAAATCAAGTTTTGTCCCTTTTAATTTGACGAAGGCGGAGACGAGGGAGTGTAGCATGGGTCTTGGTACAGAGCAGGTGAAGCTACCAATCAGATATTTGAGTTTGCCGCTGACATATGGTAGGATCTTGGTGCAGGATTGGGCTCCCCTGATGGAGAGGCTGGAGGGGAGGTTGGCGGGATGGGCATCCAGGCTTTTTTCGAGGGGTGGAAGGTTGGTCTTGCTCAAGGCGGTTCTGGCGGTAATGCCGTCGTATTTCACCTCTGTCCTGAAGTTACCCCAGCAGGTCGTCTTGAGGATGGTGAGGCTTATGAGGAATTTCTTCTGGTCCAATCAGGGGTCGAATGGGCCTGGTGCCAGGTTGGTGACGTAGGAGGAGGTTTGCAAGCCGGTGGAGGAGGGGGGGCTTGGGGTGAGGGATCTAGGGAGGGCTAATGATAGCCTGTTGATGAAGTGGGTTGGGCACCTCTTGGAGAGTAGGGAGGATTTGATGGGTAAGGTTTTCAGGACGGCTTATGGCGGCCCGCTGCATTAGGATCTCCTTGTATCCCCGCCGAGAAATGCTTCTCACTTCTTGAAAGGTTTGTCGACGATGGCTCCTAAGGTGCAAAACTGCTTTGTACTGGTGGTAGGGACGGGGGAGATCTTCAGGTTCTGGCAGGATGATTGGACAGGGCAAGGTGCACTCTCTAGAAGATTTCCAAGACTTTTTGCTATGTCCCTGAGCAAAGAGGCGTCTGTGGCCGAAGTTTGGGGAGGTGGATGGTGTCTGTCTTTTGCGGTGAATCTTTCAGATGCAAGAATTCACGATTTCCAGAGATTGCTTGAAGAGTTAGAAAGTCTACAGCCGACTTCCGGAAATTATATATTTGGTTGGGATGAAGGTGATTTCTCAGTGGGGGTTACGTACAGGAGATTGTCCGGCGGGGGTCCCACTAGTGAGAGATTGCAAACAGGTTTGGAAGGCGGCATGTCCTTTGAGGGTCAAGATTTTTGTTTGGCTGCTTAGGAAGAGAAGACTCATGACTAAGGTGTGGAAGGCGAGATGGACTCCTGGGGAGAGTAAGGTTTGCCCGTAGTGCGAAGGTGAAGATAAGGATGTTGACCACCTCTTCTTCTCTTGCCCGTTTGTTGTGCAGATTTGGAGCCGTGTAGGAGCGGGGTGGTGGAACTGTCGATCTTTTGATGATTTTTGATGCAGTTATAGAGGTGGAGAGGGTAATGCCGGGCAGAATGTCTTCCATACGAAGAAGGAGAGGGCCAGACCGCTGGCAGTCCTCTGGGGTGTCTAGTTAGGAAGGAATGTTTTCTTCAGAGGACAGAAGCCTTATGTGGAGAATTTTGTGGAGTCTATTATTATTTTGTTTAAACTCTGGAGTGAGTCCTTGTGAGTGAGGGGTCTTGGTGTTTGCCCCTTATTTTGGTGTTGGTTGTTGGTTGTCTCATTAATATATTTGGGTAGTTATCGTTTGGATAACTACCATTTTCTTTTTAAAAAAAAAAAAAAACATCAACGTGGAAGATTGACAAAATTCTTGCATCCATGGTATTCATGGAAACTCTCCTCCTGTACATAATGGGGGCCAGTCCCACCCTTTTTCAGATCACACACCACATTTTTGAATTTCTGTTGAGGCCCAATGTCCTACTTATTTCAAATTCAAGCAAGCATGGCTTCTTGAGGCAGCTTTTAATGTGTAGTGGAAGATTGGTGACAAGAAATTCATCTTTTGGTTCTACAATGGTTACTACAGCAAGGCGATTGCAAGAATTGAAGGCACACTTAATTTCATATAAGAGAAACATGAAGAAAAAGGCTGTTGGACAGTTGTGCTAGTAAAGATTAAGGACTTGGACAGGAAAGGGCACAGAGGCCATTGTTGGAGACAGCTGCAGAAGAGAAAGATTGCTCAACAAGGTATTGCCCTGGAATACAGAAAGGAAGAGGTGGAATTTGAGGCAGATGTTAAGACAACTTTAGTTGAATGAGGGGGATTCTAACAAACGGTTCTCAAGAATGGTGAGGAACGGTCAAAGGCTAAAAAAATTGATACAAGGCAAAGCATTCAAGAAAGGAGGATGTGTCCAGGCATTTTAGAGACTTTACAAGACTCCCAAAGCAATCGGACATGGATGGGGAAAGGAGCAGACAGACCTGCTAGTGCAATCTGTCTCACAGACAGAGGTGAAGGAGTTGTTGGCAGGTTTGAATGCAGAGGTCTCAGGCCCAAACGGGTTCCTGGTCCTATTTTTTAGAAAAATGCTGGCAACTCGTACACAGGATTTAATGCAGGTTTTGTTAGAGTTCCGAGATGGCAACAGAGGATTTAAGAGACTAAGTCTCCTCTTTTTCTGCATCTAAAGAAAGAAGCAATGAAAAGAATTGGAGATTACAAGGCTCTCTCTCTATAATGTGGTCTATTTGATTCTGCAAAGGTACTTGCTAACAGCATGGAAGACATTGTCGATGATCTCAGCAACCCTGTACTGTTGAACAAACTACTTTCACAAAAGGCTGCCATCTGATTGGTAATGGGGAATCTATTGTGAAGAAGGATGGGTAAGAATGGGTTTTTACAGAAGATCAATTTCATGAAGGCATACAATTCTTTGGATTGGGTGTTCCTTTGAGCTTCCCTTTGCATGAGGGGCTTTCATCCAATATTGATTGCTTGGATGAAGAGGTGTGCAGCAATTCATTTGCAGTACTAGAAAATGGAAAATCAGGGGGTGGGATTTAGCCTCAAAATGGAGTTAGGCAGAGATGCCATCTTGCTTTGGGTTTGTAGTGGATGCTTTGGACATGTACTTTCTTGACTTGTGATAGAGGCTTGGGGTTTGGTTTGTGAAATTAACCAAGTGTAATAAACAAACGAATTGGTAAACAGTGCAATAAACAGGGAAATTGTGTGGTTTTGGTGTTTGGGTCATCATATGTCACTTCAAGGAATTAAATGGGGAATAAGGGATTTTTTTTTTAGAAGGAAAAAGAAGATAATAGGTAATCATCTAAAGAATTGTATTAATTAAAAAGGAATGGACTTACAAATTGGAGAGACAAAAAATCAGATAAAAGAAGCACATCCTTTACAAACATTCTCCACCCAGGAAAGGTCACTCCGAAAAACTACACCATTGCGTTGTAGCCACAGACGGCAAAGAATAGCAATCGAATAAGGGAATTGCTGTGATAAGTAAACTAATTCCACCCTCAACGTGCAATAAGTCTATTCGATAATTGAGGGAGGGCTTAATTCCAAATCTAGCCAAGTCTTAAATTAAGCTAGCCGAATAAACTACCTAATTCCAATAAACACCAAGCAGAGGTTTTATCCCAAGGGAGCAACACCAATCTTGCACCAATTTTCTTCTATGCATATGACACAATTTTCTCTGTTAAAGGGTCATTGGGTGGGGGGGGGGGGGGGGGGGGGAGGGGGTGGTGTGTTGTGGGGATTTGGTGTTCAGGCCTCTAAGTCTTAAGTCCTTCTGTGACATTTTCTTTCCTTTTTCCTTTTCTTTGTTGAAAAGGGCCTTGGTGCGGCGATCCTTTGTTTTTTTGACTGATCATTGAGCAGTGATCCTTTGTTTTTTGACTGATCATCATGCAGCGATCCTTTGTTTTTTGACTGATCATCATGCAGCAATCCTTCAAATTCCAAGGAACTTTCATTATAATATATAGGCCTTCCCCTTTCCAACCATCCCTTGCAAGTTGCTTACTGTGGTCCTACAGAAGATGGAGTATACTGGAGAGCTGGAAGTCACATCTACTTTCAAAAGGTGGGAGAGCTTGTGATAGCAAAGTTAGTGCTCTCAGCCATTCCAACCTTTTTATTCAACTTCTTATGTCGCAAAAAGGTGGCGGACAAACTTGACATTCTAGAGACAAGTTTCTTTGGAAGGGAGCTAGAGAGAATAGGGGTGGCATGGCAACAGGGTCTTATTACGAGGTATGCTTGCTTATGACAAATGCTGGGCTCGAATTTCTTGAGTGAAGGGCCAGGAATCGCTCATTGTTGGTGAAGTGGGTAGCCCACACCGTGGGAGAAGGCAAGGCTCTTTTCTCCAAGGTATTGGAGGCTTGACATGATAGAAAACTGGGTCGAGTTGATAGGATCTGGAAAGGCTTACTATGAGCAATGCCTTCTGTGATCCCTTTCTTCCTCATTGCTTGTGGAATGGAAAGTGCTCATTTTAGTGGATGATTGGACAAGGCAAAACACTTTAGCTGATAGATGCCCTCATCTCTTTGCATGGTCAATTGGTCTACTTGCATTAGTGGAGGATTGTTGGATTTGGTGAAAAAAGCTCGGAAGATTATGTTCTAAGGCAATCTTTCTAAGGAAAGGGTGGACTTGTCGAAGCTTCAAAAGGATCCTTATGAGGTCCATCCAAGACAAAGTGATTAGGATAGGTGGTCTTAGGACGGTGGCTCTTTTATGGTAAAGTTAACCTACAAACTCCTTGCTCTACAACCTGCTCAGGTGGATTACAATCTAATCAAGGATTGTAGACTAGTTTGGAAGACGAATGCTAGTGAAGGTGAAAATTCACTTGGATGCTACATCGAAGATGGATCATTACCAAAGTCTTTCTTTGAAGATTGCTCCACAATCAAACCCAACTTTGTTTGTGCAACGAAGAGCAAAAGGATTGTGGGCATCTCTTCTTCATTTGCTCATTCATAGGCAAGGTTTTAAATGCCGATATTGATGTTGTACCGATAAATTTCCAAGTATACGTATCAAAGGCATGTCGAGGGCACGTCATAGAAACACGTGTATCGACGTTGGGTTATCGAGGTTATCGATGCCCCGAAATTTTCCCATATCGAGGGCACAACGAGGATGCACCGACACATGCCGCCAAATACACTTATATGATTAAAATTGCACAAAATACTAACTTAAAACCTTAAAACGTTATACAAGAAGGGCATATATGTGAAAATGAGCCTTCAGAGCCACTTATTTTGATCTTATATTTCCTGTTTCAACTCGTTAACCAAAGAAAATCCTATACTAACTTATATGTGTATCATAGGCTTTTTTTAAGAAGGGAAAAAGGATGATTGTAAATTACTCATCCATAGATTTATTGAAGTGAGGAAAATGAAGCACAACATCTTGAGCATTTCTCCATGCATGCTCGAGAATGCACTAAAAGTAACATTGACTAGTGTTTAGGACGTCGGCCACCTAGGTTGAGTAGGTGCTCGCATAGGCATCAGCGAACCCCTTCCCAAACCAAGCAGTGTAATGTGATCCTGTAGTCAGGTCTGGCCGAGTAAGCGGATCAAGTAGGCATTTACTTGACCGCATACTCACCCAATTTTGAGATAGAGCCACCGGTTGGCTCTCCTAAAAAAAAACCCATGTAAAAATAACCGCAGCGTCTCACGTTAAAAAAACCTACTTAAAAACCAAATATCTTAGATACCCCAAGTAAAATGTCACCTAAATAACCCTACACAATTATACGTTGCTATCGTAAATGCAATCCCCGATACCCTCATCGCTACCATCGCCAAAGCCCTTAACCTCTCAATTCTCACGATCACACGAAGCCTCTCACAATCGTTGCCATCACCCGCTAGAGCCATCACTGCCAAAAGCCCTAAACCTCTCATCACTGCCAACACACCCACCAAAGCTCCCACAATTGCTAAAGCCATCACCCACCAAAGACATCACCCACTAAAGCCATCGCAAGGCAGCATCGGCCATCGCCCACTGACGCTGTAGGCAGAGCCATTGCTGAAGCTCGAGTCAAGAGGTAGCCATCGCTCTCACGGACTGATTTGAGTTTTAGGCTTTTGATTTTTAGGGCCTAATTTTTGTTGGGTCTCATTTTTAGGGTTTGATTTGTTCATGTATGTATGTCTCAAATGTAATAAACATTCACAAGATGTGTGTCGTATATTTCTCCTCTCTTTTTGGTTTTATGGTTTAGAAATTCCATTGCAATGTGAAGCAAAATCATTAGATCTATGTGATGTTTTCATTTAAATGTATTATTATTTTCTTAATAAGTTGTTACTGATAAATAATAGGATGCATAGAGGTTTTCTAATCTATAAGGACTGCCTGCAGGTTTCTTCAACACAATTGCCAATATTAATCTCATGTTCAAGAATATATTTGCAATGTTGGTATAAATTTCTACCATGTATGTATCAGTATAAATCATTCTTAATATTAGATAAATCAATGTTTGGAATCACTCCAGGTCTAACTTTTACATCAATTTTCGATTCTAATTTCTGTTTTAGGTTTTCAATTTTTAGGGTCTAATCTTTTATATTCTAGATTGTATAGTAATTAAAGAGTAGGAGTACTAACTATGTTTTTTCATTATACTACTTGAGACAATTGTATAGTTATAACATTATATATAGCATAATTTAATAAATGATCTACTTTTTTTTTTTTTAAAATAAAAAAATGTAAAACCACATGGTAGTCCATATACTCATTCAAATATCGCATACTCTCTATGTGGTGACCCAACCAACTGCATATCGCGTACCAACTTCCTCAACCTTGACATTGACATTATCAACATATGGCCGGTTCTTTAAAAAATGAACTAATGTTGTCAATCCTTGGACCACAAAAGCAATACAAGCACAAACATATCATATTATGTATGTGTGGAGCAATGGGACATTTACAGTTAGTAGAGCATACAAAAAATTAACTGTTCAACACCTGATTCAAACGAAATCAGATCGGATTGTGGGAAGTTGTGGTCTCTGAAAGTGCTGTTGAAGATTAAATTGTTTCTATAGTTGTTTTGTAGGGAAAAACCAGTCACTAAGTGTTTTAGAAGATGGATTGAAGACGGGGATGTCAGGTGTTCTTTTGCCATCGTGCTAATGAAGACATGTAGCATTTGTTTTTCTCCTACACTTTTGCCAATGAGGTTTGGCTGCAGTTTAATCTTCGCACTATGGATCACTCCTCTTTTGACAACTTCTAGTCAGCGTTCAGAGGAAGGATCCATGCAGACACAGCCAGTTGGATTGTGGGTTTTCAGTTCTATGGTGTTTGTGCCTGCAGAGGAACGGCATAATTTTCGGGAGTGAGAGGTGTTGGGTGGAAAATGTAGTGAGGGAAACTTCTTTTCTTTCTAAGTTTTGGCTCACAAATCTATAAGACCACTCCTTTTATATATTAATGCTATTTCTTGGATGTTTACCAGCCTATGATAATCATCCTTATTCCTTGCAAAAAAAATACATTGTATGAAAGGAGGCCTAGGATCAGTGATCATCCACTTCATCAAGCTACAAGCAAGCATGCTATACATACAGGGGCCCATTGCAAGGATGCCCAAGTGCCTTAAAAACCTCCAAATTCCTACAAGCATTTTCCATGAATGCTTCTTTGCAACCAAATAAATAGCCTACAACACATCAAAAGCTCTTGCCTGCTCCTTTTCTGTACAAAAAAGGTTCCCTCCCAAAGCTCCTCCAAGAACCCATCCCAGAAGGTTAATCCAGTAATTTTATCTTGTTGTGCTCCCAAACCAACTTTGCAAAAGGGAAAGTGAAAAATAGATGATAGCAATCCTCCCTTACCTCCTCGTAGGACAAGCAAGTGGCATAAAACTGGGAGCAATCTTCAGATGATAAACTTTGGTCATAATTCCTAGCCTTTATAACAACTAGTTGAAAATCTTTACCTTAAGGAGCATTTCCATCCTCCAAATAAGTCTACTATCCTTGATGAGGGCCTTATCTCCATTCAGAATAGGGCCAAAAAAGGATAGGTTAGCTTCACTATGAAAGCACTGTACTTCCATGACCAGCTATAGGGAGTTCCTGTCCTTGGCTAGAACCCAGAAACTTCCTACCGTAGCTACACAAAGCCTTCCATTCACTAATCAAGTTCCCAAAAAGAAGTGGAGTCCACACCCTAATACCTGGACTCCAATAATCCACCATGAAGGCCTCCATGTTGGAGACCAAAACATAAAATTGTAGGAACCTCTCCACCAAATGGCCACGGTTCAGCTACTCATCAAACCAAACAAGAAAAGCTGATTCATAACAAAATTCAGCAAAAAAATAAGGAATCACCAGAGGTATAACACCAGCAGGCCCTTACAAAGAATGAAACCCCCCTTCACAGGAAACATCCTATCCGACCAGCACATCTTCACATCAGCCATTCAAGAGAATAATCATCTCCTCATCTATAATTCTGATGATCCGTTTAATTTAATAAACAAGGCATAATCAATGCTTTTCAAAAAAGA
The DNA here is from genome assembly GCA_037157565.1 of Thalassia testudinum. Lineage (NCBI taxonomy): Eukaryota > Viridiplantae > Streptophyta > Magnoliopsida > Alismatales > Hydrocharitaceae > Thalassia > Thalassia testudinum. The sequence continues at coordinate 4,189,193 of JAZHRO010000061.1, forward strand.
TGTAATCCATGGTCCTCAAGTCTACGACACTTAAGCCTCAATCTGAGATCAATTCCAAACCTCCTTCCAGGACCAGTCACACCTCATCCTCCTCTGGCATTCTTCCAAAAGAATCTTCTTTGCAGGTCATCCAATCTGCTCACCATCTTCTAGGGCAAGAAGAAGATGGATACCGAACATATAGCAGCGAGGAGAATATGGTGCGACAAAGCCAATCTCCCTCCCTTCGAAATTAGTTGCAATTTCCAACCTTGCAATCTCTTTTTCATACACCATATAACAATGATCAAATTCACAACACATAAAGACTGATCAGAAAGAGGTACGCCTAAATGTTGATTATTTTGATTATTGCAGTGAGCAAGGTTTGACATGTTGATTTTGATGTTGTTTCAATGGTTTTGGAAGTGCACATTTCATAGGCATGCCACCCAAAGAAATTGGTGTAAACCGATGCTGCTATTTGTACAATTTGGATGATTGAAGATGGAGGTAGGCCAGAGGAATGTGAAAGCGTGCCAATAAAACTCACGAGGAATGAGAAATTTGCTCAAAAAAGAGAGAACTTGATATGTTCGTTATTATAAAACATAAGTAACATAAAACACTTAACTCATATTTCCTAACAATAATCAAAAAGTTTATCATTTCAAATTGAATTTACTATTTACTTATTAGTATTGGACTAGTTAGTAGTTAATATAATGGTAGGTATTTACTAATTAGTCTCTCCATGCTTGCTACTACTTAATTAATACTTAGTAGTTGTTAATGTCAGTAGTTAGTATCAACAATTGGTAATTATGGCTATGAGGTAGGGACAACGATCAACAAGTCTATGATAATATACAATCATAATGTCACTAGTTTATTCCTACCACAAACTCATTAGTACTTACCAACCAAATTAAGCCAAATCAAAGTAAACCAACCTCAAATACCTTGATTCAAGTAAGACTTCCCAACCTTTCCTAAGCTCCCTTGTGCTTTGCAATTGATGATGGAAATGAGCCACCTCTAGCTCTTACAAAAAATATCTACAATGACAACATAGTGTCATTATATGTCAACATATAGTTGTTTCGATACGACCCCTATATACCAATATGCAACTTTGTCCAAATTGCAAATACCAAAGGCATGCGATCTGCATGACATTCCATGATAATGAGCTTCTAAACATCTTCAAAATATATGCACACCTCTATGCATCTTCTGCATACTAAGGGACAAAAGAATATTGTTCCATGTTAACCTTTGGGTCTAAAAATTTGCCAAACAAATGCAAAAGGATGGAGTGTTCACAATCACCTCTTCCAAGACTTCTATAAAAAAAGATCATGTCATTTGCATACTAGTGGATCAATATAACATTACCAACCTATGTTAGACTAAAACCTTTAAATAAGCCATTATCACATTCCACAAAGGAGCAAATAGCTAAGGTACCCACGGCAAGCACAAAAAGTAGAGGTGCCAGCAAGCATCCTTGCCTCATCCTTCACTGCAGCTAAATCCCACTCCCTTTCAACTCATTGGTAAAGATTGAAAATAAGTTAGTTGTGACATACCTCTAAATCAAAACAATCCAAAGATTTGGAAAGTCCCTTTTATGTAAAGAACTTCACAAAAAAGCTCAATCCAAGGAATCATAGGACTTTGCAAAATTAACCTTCTAGACGAAGGCCTTCATCCATCCTTGTCCAATAACTAACAACCTCCATGGCCAACACCACACAATCAACCAAGTAGTATCCCTTAATAAAAGCAGTGTAGACAAGGTTGATCACCACATCAAGCACATCACATAATCAGTTAGCTAAAATATTCACCACAAAGAGATATCGTTGCATTCGATAAAGAAATGAGTCTATAATCCTTGACCTTCACTGCAGAATTCTTCTTGGGGGCAAAATTTATTCAATTTCTCAAAGCCCTAATTTCCTTCCGAAAACTCCAAATCTGCATGATGCCTAGAGTTACAACAAAACAAAACCCCCTTAGGAAATGTGTGGGAAACCTATCAGACACCATGTGCATCCTCTACATTAATGCAAGCAATGCCTCCTTGATTTCTAAGCCAAGTGACTTCACCTGCTCTAAAAAAATGGAAACAACCCCCCCCCCCCCCCCTCCCCCCCAAATCCATCTCCACCTGCCTCTATGTCTCCTCGTAAAAGCAGTAACCTAGATATTCTCATCACAAGGCAATCACCTTGCCACAGCATTCTCCACCACCAACTTAGTTCTTCTCAATCAAGTTCCTTCACCTGCAGCTATCAGCCATCATGTGGAAAAATCATGTCTTAAAATTCCCCTCCTTTGACCAAAGATGTCAGTAACTTTGTCTCCACTTCATTTATTCCTATACTCATGAGTGACCACCATCAATCATACCTTCTTTCTTGCATGTGCTTCTACATTTATCAACGCTCTCATGTCTTCAACCTTGTCTAGTTCTTGAATATTTTCTAAAGCTTTTAGTCTCTTCGTTGCCTAGTCCATCTTTAATCTCCTCTTGTAATCAATAAAATGGTCCTTCAAGTCTTGGAACTTCTTTGCCAAAGTTGCAGTTGTTGAGCCATCCAAAAGTTCAGCCTCCCACTAGTCCACCATTACCCTAAAGTCTAGCTCTAACAACCATGAATGCTCAAAATTGAAGTACAAAGAAGGTTTAAGTGTCTCATTGGACTTCCATAAAAGCATGTACAATCCAAGACCAAGAAAGATCTAGCGATCAACTCAATTCTAATAGATCCATTAACCCGTGAACCTATTGATCTTTGACTTTGAGGAGGGATTCAAAATAATTGCCTAGGCTTAGCTCCTGAATGTTCAACTCAGCCAAGGTCTTCCAAAGCTCAATCAGCCCCACATCATAGCTACCTCTATCTAAGGTTCAAAATGCCGATTTCGATGTCGTGCCGATAAAATTCCAAGTGTGCATTTCGAGGGCATGCCGTGGGCATGCCGATGCATACCGACAAAAATAGCAAAAGTAATTAAAAAAATCAACAGCAACCTCGGCATGGACACCAATTTCGCCAACATGCCGACCATGCCGACGGCATGCCGACGATATCCATGTAAATTGACATTTTATTCATGTCGGCACGACCCTTGCTCGGAAATGACCTTGTCGACGGCATGCCAACGGCATTTAAATCACTGCCTCTATCCTCAAGCCTATCATCCGCATTGAGTGTAATCCCCTACCGAATATAAAAAGCACTCCTAAGAGAAACTCCATTGCTACTCTAAAACTGTCTAGAGCTCTCAAAATCATTAATTCAGAAACACAAGTGGCCTAAAATCTGAATCCACCTACCCTCCACTTCAACAACACTTAAGCAACACTCCTTCCAGTTCATAGTCCTTCCAAAGAAAGGTATCGTTGCTCCATAAAAGGATCAATCCTTCATGCAGTGTAGTGCTCAAGATGCCTGCCTCTCAAAAATCCAAGCATAACGCCATTTTGCCTTCTCTCCATCCCATCGCAAGGTGATGGAGACCAACATTCTACACTCCTATAAACATTTGTGAAAGTAGAAGGTTATCCTTCGCAAGCCTTAAGAAGATGAAGGACCATCCCTCACCTAGAATTCTCTCAACCACCACTGCTAGATCAAAGAAGGATTGCCTTTCATCAAGTCTCTGACAAAGCGAGCTTGGACTAAGCAATCACTCTCTTCGGTTATATAGGACCACACTCTTCAATTATATAGGACCACAGAGCCTCAACTCCTCAAGGACCATCAAGAACCCAACCAATTACATATGGAGAAGAGCCATGTCCCTTGCAGGAAAACTTTTAATGGCTCAAAATTCTGCAAGCATTGCACTTCACAAGGTGCCAACACTCTTTCAACAAGTGCCCCCATCCATACAACAAAAGCATTGAATATTACACAGAATACCTTCATCTAATCACAAAAAGGAGCCCAACATTGTCCTTCCTCGCAATTTCCACTTCTCTTCTCTACGGAACCTAGCCACCACCATCTCCAACCTCTCACTCACCTTGCCCCATTTCTCCCCCTGATTCAGTTTCTACTATTGTTAACAACTAAGTAACTTAGTACTAGTTTTTCCATTAGACAAGGACTTAGCGCTGGTTATCTCCTGGACAATGTGAGGTGATCATGGCTACATACAATACATATTTTACTACTATGCCATATATTGGTATATGCTATAGAAACGCTACTACAATTACATTCAATCCATACAACACCATGATAACTATCAATGTAATGCATCAGGCAGACAATAGCGATGATTATAGCATGGATATTGTTTGCAGCACATCTCTCGAGACATTGTTCTACCGATAAATTTCCTAAATATTTTTTTAATGTCAGTATATCGGTATATTAATATTTTCTAAATATTAAAATGATTAATATGTTCTTATACACTTCACATATTACAAGGCATAACTTGATGAACTTGTATTTATTTAAACAAGCAGAAATATAGATTTATTTCTTAAAGACTTAAACTGTTATGAATTTAATCATCAATAATATAATTATATAAATCCTATTGTGCCATAATTCAAGAATTTTTTTTTTACGTTCCTCCAAAATGCTTCTTACCTAGGTCATTAGGTGCCATGACCCTGTTACCCATAACCTTAATGAGTGCAAATGTTATCTTCTTTGAGAATATCCCATCTCATTCTTATGCAACTTCAAATCTTCAACCATAATTGTTAATCCACACATACTAATACCAATGCCTACCTTTCTTATGGATATTCCTACAAAGCCTCTTAGCAAATCCTAACACCTCAACATCTATACAAGAAGGCCAAATTCTACACCACATAATAGTAAAGCTCTTAATACGAAACCTTCATCTACGGTTGAAGATGCCTAAATTCCCCTCCACAACCACCATCCAACCTCAGGGTTGATGTGGTTCAACTTACTGGACTGAAACCTCAACCTCCTTATGACGCATGCTTTCGAAAGCATACTACTCGGCACACTCGTGCTACCCGGCCAAGGTAGCACTCCTTCACCTGTTAATACCATCTTTTGAGGGAAACTACCTCATGTTCATGGTAATTTAGATAGGCCTCTTGTGAAAAAGATGGGTGCCCATCAGTGCACCCACAATCCAATATATGAGGTTGTATGTCTATTCGCCTTCTTGACTCCACTTGTAGGCCATGCTCTCTGTCAATTGGCAATATACAAGTGCCTAAATCCCATTTGAAGCATCACATCATCTTTCCTAGAAGAATGCCATGCAAAATGAGATATCAGCTCCATGCTCTCAAAGTACTTAGGACATGGTTGAGCCAAATCCTAGTTTGAATTTTGCATCATTTTTAGGTATTTATTGTTAAATATTGATCATATGGTTGCCTAATTCAAGGCACAATAATGGCTAAAGGCTATTCACAAACACATAGAGTTGACTACTTTGAGATGTTCTCTCTTCTTATACTTGTTGATACCATTTGCATAGCTCTTTCTATCTCTACTAACTCTAATTGAAAGGTACATTAATTGGATATCAAAAATGATTTTCTTACATGGTAATTTGGATAAGGATGTTCATATGCACAAGAACCTCTTGGATTTGTCATGAAGGCCAAGACTCATGAAGTATGGAAATTGAGGAAAGGTATTTATGGTCTTAAGCAAAATTCAAGGACTTAGTTCGATAAATTTATTGAAGTAACCAAGTCTTATGGCTCCCAAAGGCCTACTTCGAATTACTATGGAAAGGTCCCTAGGAATGGTTGTTCTTTATGTCAATGATATCTTAAACGCAGGTAGAAAATGTAGATGAACTATTTTCTTGGCATTAATGTGAATCATATAACAGATGGCATTTTTTATCTTGAGGAAAATATGTGATTGAAATGCTACATGAAGCTAATATCGCAAGGTGCAAACCTGCTTATAATTCTAGCAAGCAAACTTCATGTTTTACAAAAATTGATATTGCGAGATTCTAAAATGTGCATTCGTATAGAGCCCTAGTTGAGAAACATTCATAGATGACTATCACTCAATATGATATTTCCTTTATTGTTGGCCAAGTTAACGGGCAATGAAAATTCATGCTCAAATACTTGAAATCTTCTCAAGGAAAAGATTCTTATTTCAGAATAATGGGCATATGAGATTAGGGTTTCATCATGCAGATTATGCTAGTTATTTGATTTTCATAAGGATAGGCCTTCTACTACTATTCATTACACATGCGTAGATGGTAACCTTATCACATGGAGAAGCAAGAAGCAAAGCAACATTTCACACTCCAATGTTGAGTTAGAATATATCACCATGGCCCATGTAGCTTGTAAACTTATATGGGACCCACTCTCTATTGAAAGGCTTGAATAGTATCTATTGATCAACCTATGCCCATCGTGACAACAAGACAACTAGATTTTCGACTAACAATACCACATTTCACAAGCAAATAAAGCATATTTAATTGTTTTATCATTTTGTTTGCAATGTAATAAGGGAGCATAATAGCACCAACTTTATTCAGAAGATTGAGTTGCAGGTATCTTCACGAAGGCTTTATCTTGCAACAGATTGTCTCTTATCACATGCAAACTTGTCATACTTAACATACATACACCAACTTAAGGGTAAGTGTTGCAAAAATAGGGATGGTAGTAATTGTAGTTAGTCCTTTTTGTTTGATTCATTTTCTATCTTTTATTTTCTTTCTAAATATCTTTTATATTCCCAGTTGTGCTCCTCAATGAATATAAAGGTGTACCCTTTTAATAGAATTAATTATTTATTCTCCCAACAAGGTCATTCTATGATTTAGGATTCCAAGGTAGAACTTTTTAAGGCAGGACTACATAATCTCAACAAACCCCACTTCATTAAACGAAAGTCAATACATGAGAGAGTTATCTTTCTTTCCTCCTCCGTGACGAAGCCATACATAAAGCAAAATGTACAACATTCTCCACATAAAGCCTCAATAGTTTAAACAGAACCGCACTTTTCTGAAGCAAATAGACCAAAAATGTCGATGGCCTTTGCCCTTTGAAGCTTGGACCAGAAAAGGACAAGACCAAGTTAAGATGTGTCGCCGACAAATCCCCGAAAATATCGACACCCTTTTCCATATCTTTTTCCATGATGTTGGTTGATATGTCACCAATATCGAGGGATATCGGTGACATATCGTTAAAATTGGAGTCTCTAAGCATAAAATTTCTAATATATCGGTAATATATCATTGATATGTCGTTGACATGTCTTTCCTTTAAAAAAAAATATTTCCTTGTATGTGTAAGTGATTCCTAATTTATAAAGATTCTGAGGAGTTGTCATCACGAGGCAATGCTGTAGGCAATGAACCTATGGGCAACAACATGCCATATATCAAAAATCGCATGCCTCAAATCTAATTTAATTGATGATGGTGATACAAAGTAGCAGTATAAGCTTATACATCAAGTCTCAAGATCCTTCTCCTTGATGTAATTTGTGAAAATCATGACAAGCAAAGACTTCAGATATCCATGCTGAAGCAACCTACCCAAATATTCTCTCGTCCTCCAAAAAATGGACGAAGGAAACATCCTAAGGTTACAATTATATTAATGGCATCTTGAAAATTTATAGGCTATAATCTTGTGTCTTGATTATTTACGTCTACATTGAGATCTCTAATATTGGGGATTCTTCTTTGATATGGAAGGGTACGAAGACAGTGAAAGTATAGATACCACATGAACTTTAAAATTATGTGTGGTTGCTTTATGTCTTTTCTTTTGAATGTATAACTCTATCGATATGTCAGTAGCCATGTCGATAGCACGTTTCTATTATGCTTTCATTCAAAAAATATGATTTTGGCCTTCTAGGCATTTCTTCATGCATGTAATAGTTATAAAAATGTTAATTTTCATCAAATTTGTGACATTTTGGGACATTTGGGACCTTTTTGAGTGATTTTCCCAAAATTTACCGATAACAACAATATATCCCCGACATATCCCATTTTCAACTTGTCAATACGACATATATATCAACATTTAAAATCTTGGACAGGACAACCACCTAGACCACCTAAAATAGGAGTTCCAAGGGCCTCCAACTAAAGTAAAATCAATGCCTTGCACTTTGCACTTCATGCAAACCATCCGAGCAAATCCACATTCAAGGAAAATATGTGCAATGTTCTCTAATCTATGCCCATGTAAGCAATAACGAAGGCCAGCCACTGTTGCCCATAAAACAACTCCTTTGTGACAATTGTACAATGTTCAAAGCAGCCACATAAAGACACCGACTTTCAAGGGGCATCTAAGCTACTAGACAAGCCTACAAGCTTGCAATAGAGAAAGATCACGGCTGAGACTTAAGGGACAGCATGCAATTTTTGATATATTTCCATTGATCAATAATGAAAATGGCGTAGTAATGATGAATGCTTTTTTCAGGCTATCAAGTAGTTTGGAAAACTATGTTGACCATAGTAAACCAAAGATTTTCCTCTCGAACACCAAGACCACAAGATCGGGGACACATCTACATCACGTCATAAATTTAATCATCCATCCTACATTACCAATCCCAGTTCTTGCAAATATTACTATTTTCCTATAATCCAGCTCTACAAAAATAGCATCACCTAGAATGGAAGTGAAGCTTGGTAATAGTTTTCCATGTTTAGTTATTTCAGAGGAAATGTAGGTCCCATCTCTGTACAAGATCTTACATGCAAAATAATTCACAAATATCATATATCTTTCTCAATCTCTTATCCTCAAGGACAACAAGTGAAATCAAAGTAGTTGGTATTCACATGCAACTACTCAGGTTCCTTCAGCAGAAACTCCAAAACTATTGACAATGGTAGGCATTTAAAAAGTTTAACATAATCACTTCACTTCGTTATTGACGATATTAGGGCTAACCTCCCACAGCCAACTTTATTACAATAAGATAACAACAAGGTAAATCTGAGTTTAAAAAATATCTGCCCGTACATACATAATCTGGAAATATCTACCAAGACAAGGCAGTTGTCCTATGCATTGCACAGAGGAATAGCTTTTTGTCCTTTCTCGACAGGTGCGTGAATGAATAGTTCCCTTGTAGGCATAGGAAAAGAAATTGTTGTTGTTATCTATGCTTATATTGCCATCAAACAACAAATGATTCGCATTAAGTTTAGACATCCCTCCACGCAGCCAATGCAAACAAAGGATATCCCGGCATTAAGCCGTCTCCAAAACGGGAGAAAAAGATCCAAAATGAACAACTCAGTTCGGACCAAAAAAAAAACAGAACCGCGCACCTCATCGGGAACGCGGAGGTACTTAATCGTGTTTCCGCGTATGTAACATTCAGGCATCCTCCAGAATCTATCTCCATCCTGAAACCCAAGACCCTCGCCTTTAGAAGACCTAACGAAATTCCACAACAGAACCCAACGGCCAAAGAGAGAAGATTCTGTCTTTTGTGTGTGTGTGTGTTTTGATCAGTGGAAAAAGAAGAGACCTTTGAAGTGCAGATGACCTCCCGGAGATGGATGTTCATCCAGGTGTCGCAGTTCACCAAATGGCCGTTGTAGGTCTCCCCGTTCTTCAACTCCACCAGCTACACCGTGACCACCACACTATAAGGGGTCCATCACATCACATGACAAGGGGTGTAAAAAGGAGAGGAGAACCACACCAAAACAACCGACCGAGGAAGAAGGGATTCCGGTCCTTACCATGGGATGACCCTGCGCGGTCTTCAGGAGCGAAAGCGGGAGCTGCGCCCGACCAACAAGGGGAGAGGAGAATGTCAGTACCTTTCTACCAACCCTAACGAAGATCGGAAGGCTAAACCCTAACCAAAGCACGTATAACTCCGGTGGGCGGAGGACTGGACTCACCATGTTGCTGTTGACCCGTTGGAACGGAAACCCTCGTGGTGGAGAATCGGAGGAGGGCGTGTGATGGCTGCTCTGCTTGCGCGTGCGTGCAGGAGAAGTTCGTTTTCGTTGGCAGCAGTACGAATTCGGAACCCTATGTGGAAGTACAAAAGGGTGGTGCTTCCTGTTTTTGTTAGTAGAGCAGGACTCCTGATCTTATTTCCTTTTCTCTCGGCTTTGACGTAGGCAATCCTACAAACTATTGCCTATTGCCCAGGGAACGCAAAGGGGCATCTCCTTCCACAATTATTACCGCTACAAAGATGTCCTCAATTATTTTTGAAAAATTAAACAAAAAAAAAGCACTGATATCTACGCTCACGAATCTCACCTAAGAGATCCATGTAATTTATGGTGGAGAATGAAATAAAAATAGAGAGTAATAAAAATAGATCTATGTAATTTTTTTGATCTACGATATAAATGAGTAAGATCTTAAGTAGAATGGGAGGTGTACGAAATATTCTTAAAAAATAATTATATTAATATATTATATTTATATTTAAGGAAATAAAAAGTCACACAAAATATTATATTTATAAAGATGAGTAAAATTATGTGCCAATTGTTTCATTAACCTATTAATATAACATCACTTAGCATCATATAACTTAGTCAACTAAAATATACAATTCTCTATTATCTATTCTATTTATGTAAATGCAAGTCCAATTGTATGATAAGTCATTCCATCCATTTTTTTCCTTACAAATTTCACTCCTATATAAAATTCTCTGTCACTCTAAAAAGAAATCCCACATATAGATGTTCAATATTAGATAGATATCCTCACTTTCATTTTACATGTCCCACCCTCAATAATTCTGCTCACAGTCCTCTCATCATTTTGATTCTTGACCACCACAGTGACCCATCTCCTTCTTTAATGGCCTATTTGGGACGAGGAATGGGCTTGTATATTCCTTGTTGGGCCATTAAAGGCATATGTCATCTAGTGTGAAGGATTTCTATGTGTGACCCCAAGGAAGGAGTTACATCATTCCCCTTCCATTTTTTCACTTTCCATTCTGCTAGCCCTAATTCCCCATCCCCACTTTTCACACCTTGTTACGACCGGTTCCCGAATTCCTACAGGATCCAAGATTGGCTCAACTCGACTAATCTCAAGATCCAGTCGTCCAACAAGAAATAACCAAAAAGCAGGAAAGTAAACCACATTCACTATACTAAGTAACTAACAGTAAAAGAGTACAAGCAGTAAATGAAGTAAAAGCTATTAACAGTACATATCATCGCCACAACAGTAAAGCGGAAACAAAGTACAGAAACGTAAACGGTAACAAAAGTCCGAACTCACTAACAAAAGAAAGTACAACAACAGGAAGACTACTGCTGGGCTCGACTGGGCCCAGCACCCTCTGCAGCTGGTAACTCGGGCTGCTCAATACCTGGACCTCAAAAGGGTTATGAGTAAACAAAGTCAGCAAATGCTGAGTAGAGTGGTAACCAACTAACTAAAGCAGTAAAAGCTAACAGGTAATTCATCTTTTCCAATTACTTTATTTTACAAGTTATTCCTTTTTACCCATTGGTCTATATTTCAGATCTCTTCCCTGATCTCGAATGTTCCTCGTGGGAACGATCTTGATTGCAGTTTTTTCCGAATAATAAAAGGCATACGTGGTGCTCTCCTGGCTGGGAGAGTCCCCCGTGGTGATCCTACACCCAGTCAACCACCCCAAGGTCACGGATAGACGTAGCGGTGACTATGTCACGAGCGGTAAGCGCACAGGTAGCTACCCCGCACTAGCATGTGATCAGTCATTTCCGTTAGCGGGTACGTCCAAAGTACAGTACGAAACAATATAAGGCCTAGCCCTCTCAGTAACAGGGGTCTAGCCCCTCAGAATCAAACAGAGGTCTCGCCCCTCCATAGTCTGCGCACCCTCATCTGACTACCCTGGTTTGCCCAGTAGGCCAAACAAGTCGATGTAGGGTGATTAGCTGAACCCCGGGCCCCGTGGGGTGGCTAGCTCTCTCCCTACACTAGTAGCTCTCCCCGGTATAGTATACGCGAAGGCCAAGAAGTCGATGTAGAGTGGCCAATCCTAACCCTGGGTCCCAACCCAAGGGCAGCTAGCTCCGCTCTACACTAAACAGGGGACAGTCGCTCTCCTTGGTACCATGTACTCAAAGGCCAGCACACTTCCCACTCACATTTCCAAATCTATTCCATTTATCCACATAAGCTCTACTCCTAATTCCCCGTAGGGTTCATGCTCATATTTCCCATGTCATTCCATACCAGGTTTCATCATTCATATTTTCCATTCTCAGATTATACACATGCAACTCGTATTTCCATCATTTAACATATACAACAAGTAATGTCACAAGTAACTATTTAACTAGCACAGGCATTTCATATTTCACAGGCATCTCTTGTTTATTAACAGGCAGTTGTTCATATTTCTATTTATTCATTTAAGACTGCAATTCGAACACTCATGCAACAATGCAAGTACCTTTCGTCCTAGGATTCATGCCACATCCTAGGTTTCTAGTTATCCAATTTTCACATATGCATTCAGGTTTTATAATTAAACACAGGGGAAACCACTCTACCAGACAATCCGGGAGTACTAGGGGCTCAAACAACAGGCTCATGTGCCTCTGTAGGTCCCGAACATGCAACAAAATGAAGTCATATACCAAAGAACATAACACAACTAAATATTCATAACAGTATGTAAGGCTTTCTAACACTTAGAGGAACTCACAAGGAATCCACAGATATCTAGTTTGCGTAAAACGAACCTCAAACGGACCCTAAACGGGTCAAAAACAGGGTTGCAGACCTAAATCAGACGTCTGGCACAAGGTCCAAACGTTTTAAAAGTAACCAGAGTCTCACCTCAGGTTCTGCGTCGACCTCAGACGTCCAGAACCTCTTATTGACCGTCTGGACCCAGCTATAGACGTCCGACCTCTCCTCTGAACGTCTGGGAGTGCTTCCGGTCGTCTGGTAAGCTGTCCAGACGTCCAAACCGTGTTGGAGGGCATGCCCTGCGCCTTCACAAAGCTATCTCTGTATGCGACAGGCAAATCATCCACTTTTAGCCATGCAGATCGAGGCTGCAGTGCGGCCTGCATGGCCGTAACCGCAAGAGGAACATACCTTCACAGAACACTGCTTTCAGACGTCTGGTGTCATCACCAGACGTCCACTCCGTCGTCTGGACATCACGTCAGACATCTGATTCTGGGAAAAATCCAGAATCAGAATGACCTGCTGCTCTCCCTCGCCATGCGCAGCCGCGACCTTGCCTCCTCGCCTGCAGCTCCGGCTGCAGCAAGTGTTGGGGACGTCTCCCCCGACGCGCTCCTCCTCCAGCACGCATCGCTCCGGCCGTGCATCCTCCGGCGAGCTCCCACAAGCTCAAGAGCTCAAGCTCTTCCTCCTCTCCTCACGCCGCCTCTCCTCCTCTTTGCTTGCTCTCGTGCTCTCTCTCGCGCTCGCCCCTCTCGCTGCGGTGGAGAGAAAGGAAAGAAGGTGGCTATGGTGAAATGGGGAAGAGAGGAAGGGGGAGAGGGGTTTTATAAAGGTGCGCTAGGGTTCGGGTGGAGGAGAGAAGAGGGAAAGAGAGAAGAGTGGTACTGTCTGCGCGCAGCCCGCGCATAAACGTGAAGGTACGTACCAAATTTTTAATTTCCAAATGTCTGGGAAGGGATCCAGACATCTGATCGACAGTCCAAACATCTTAAAGGGCTCAGAACAGAATGGGTCTTTACACCCCCCATGCCCCCACACATTCATCCCCGCCGCACAATCATGAAATCTTTCTCAAGAGCTTCATCTCTCTTGATGCTCCACCTCCACAATCTGAGAGCTTCATCACCAGGGACGTTGAGCAGTTGATGCAAGAGATGTCAGTGCCCTTTCTTTGCTCATTCTTCTCACAATTATTTTGTTATTTGATTTGTTTGTTATTTTTCGTTCTTCTCGCGATTATTTTGTTATTTGTCGAGAACGAAATCCCACATCAATAGATCATTGTATTGTAATCTACCCTAGGGTTTCCAATAATATCTTGTGATGCACCTTTTTTCGTGATTTACGTCTATGGGTTTTACTTCATTGAGTTCTCTCTGATCAATTTTAGATTTTGGTTTCATGCGATGATGTTCATTTTTCGAGTTTGGGTTTGGACTCTCCTTCATTCTTCAACTATTATGTTGATGTAGAGTAGGAGCCCCTTACCTCTGTTTAAATAACATGGCTTGGGCAAGAGCAATAGGTACACATTAAGTGATCGGTCGGTCTAGTCTTTCCTTGGCAGTCAAATCTTCCATTACAGCTATTGGATTCAATTGTGACCTCCCCCGAATCTGCTTGGGTGCGGTGTAAACCACAATGAATTGTTTTTTCTTCTCGAAGAGGATATTTGGATTGCCCTATTTCATTATTCTTATCAGATTTCCTGGTCAATAGAGGGTTTCTACACCACATTTATTGTAATTGGTTTTGTGTTGTCTCGTTTGGGATCACATGGCCCTTATTTGAGCGTGCTTTGACTCATCTTATCTATTCTCATTTGCCTTCCCCGTGCACAAGCCAAGGCACCCCTCAGTTTTGCACCCTCTCACTGCAATAGCATCAATTCAAAGGATTGGGATGAAATCCAATCAAAGTGATGGTATAGGCTCTCCTATAAATTGGTTGGCTAGGTCCTCTATGAAATTCTGTGGGTGGTCCTCCTAATTTTCAATGATGAGGAAGAGAGTAAGGACTGATCGTCGGAGTTCATGCTCTCTTTTTCGTTCTCTTAACTCCTACTAGATTAACATATTAATCTACTATTATTCCATTCATTGATCTATACAAGGGAGGTGAGCACATTGGGAGAGGCAAACCTATTGGAGTAGGTAAGGACTGCTAGAAAGGTATAAGGTAGGAATGTTTTGGTCAGTAGCACACCAAAATCGTGTGTGCCTTTTGTTGTATTTATACATATATTCTAACAATGTGGTTACAACAAATCCAAGATTCTTGGATTAGATAAGAAGCCCTACTCAATTGATTTGTTACATATTGGTTTGAAATACAAATATCTCAGTGATGGTTTTGAACTTGGTCAAGGTTGTTGCTGAAGCTCTGATATCCCCCTTCAATCCAAAGAGCCATGTGACACCAGATTGCTAAATATTGAGGTGTCCGTGAATTTTTTGGAAGGTGTTCTTTGCCATGGTTTTGTTAGAATGTCAACTAGTTGGTCCTTTGCTAAAATATATTTTACTTGGAGAACCTTCTGAGTGACTTGTTCATGAATAAAGTGAAAATCTATCTCAACATACTTCGTTCATGTGTGAAAGACTGGATTTGTCAAGAGGTATATTGCACCAATTGTATCACACCATGGAATGGGTGAACTAGTATTGGTAACATGAAGTTATTTTAGTAGTGAGTGAAGCCAGATGAGTTCAGCATTAGCATTTGCAATTGATTTATATTCAACTTTTGTGGATGACCTAGAGACAATATGTTGTTTCTTGGATGACTAGGAAATAAGATTATTTCCAAGAAATATAAAATATTTGATTGAGGACTTCCAATCATCTGTACACCCTGCCCAATCAACATTGAAATAGGCTTGAAGTGTGGAATTAAAGGAGGGCCAGAAAACTAGGCCGAAAGAGAAGGTTCCCTTGCGGCAACATAAAATTCGTTTTACATGTTCCCAATGTTCAATTGTTGGATTATGCATGAACTTACAAGCTCTGTTAATAGCAAAGGAGATATCTGGTCTAGTGAGAAGTAAATATTATATAGCCCTAACAATTTTCCTATACAATGGGGGATCTTGAAATGATTCCCCTTTCTTAGTGAGTTGATTAGAGGTGGCCATCGACATTTGAACTGGCTTGCAAGTTGACATATTTGCTTTATAAAGAAGGTCAATCATGTATTTCTATTAAGAGAGAAGTAATCCTTAATTAGTGTGGTGAACCTCAATACCGACAAAGTAGTGAAGTAGACTAAGATCTTTGATGTTAAATTCCTTTTCGAGGTTGTGAAGTAGGCATTGTATTTTTGACGAGTTCCCAATGATGATGATATATCAACATAAATAAGAACATATAGACATTGACTCCCAAAGGCCCAAATAAATAGAGACGTGTCTATTTTGGAAGGACTGAACCCTAGTGTTTCCAAGAAATTACTCAGATAGTTGTACTAGTCATGTGGAGCTTGTTTGAGACCATATAGAGAGCGTTGTAACTTGCATACATGTTGTGGTTTGTCCAAATTAGAAAAGCCTAAGGGTTGAGTCAAAAATATAGTCTTATCTAGATAGTCATTAGGAAATGCATTTATGACGTCAACTTGATGAAGAGCCCACTTGTGTGATATGGCAAGAGAAATAACATTGTGAATTGTAGTTGGCTTCATACTTAGATTGAACGTGTCATTGTAGTCGACACCCTTGCATTCGTTAATGCCTTTGGAAACTAAGCGAGCTTTATAGCGTTTAATTTGACCATTAGATTGTAATTTTAAACGAAAGACTCATTTGTAGCCAATGATGTTCATGTCAAGGGTACATGGAATCGAGGTCCATGTTTGATTGGATAGGAGAGCATTGTATTCGGTTGCAATAGCTGCTCGCCAATTGGGATCGTTGTTTGCTTGAGAGAAGAAGGTGGGTTCCTTGATAGAGGAAACCTGTGAAAGTAGCACTGTTAGTATGGAGTGAGGAGTCCTTTTGAGCCTTGCTAATACACGGTAGTCAATAGGTTGTCATTGCCATAATTAACGTGTAGTTGTAGCAACAAGAGGAGGTGATGTTGGATGAGAAGCAGAAGGAGCTGAATCACTCATGTTGGAGGAAGGAAGGAGAACAAACAACCAAGGAGATGCAATTGTGACTAGAGGTGGTGTTCCAAGAATAGTGACATTTTTTTATGAGAAGATAGTTTCATCAAATTGAACATGCCATGTTGTATATATTTTCTTGGTATTAAAGTCATAACAAAGGTAACCAAAATGATCTTTAGCATAACCAAGGAAGACACATTGAGAAGTTCAGTATGCAAATTTGTGTCGGTTGTAGGGGTGTAGGAGAGGATATACAGCACACCCAAAGACTTGCAACAAAGTATAGTCAGGGTGGGTTTTATAGAGACATAAATGAGGAGAGTTGTTTTCTAAAACAAGTGTAGGTAAGCTGTTGATGAGAAATACAGTTGGCGCAGATGCAAAGTGCCATAGAATTTTTGGTAGAGATGCATGAGCAAGCATGATAAGTCTAGTGTCAAAAATATGGTGTATTTTTCTTTCAGTAGTCCCATCCTATTCATGTGTATGGGGGCAAGAGATACGATATCTATCCCACTAGAATAAAAAAAATTCCTAAGAGCTTAGAACTCACCACCTCCATCAGATTGAAAACGTTTAATCTTAGTTTGAAATTGGCATTTTGTTAGAATCATAATGTGAAAACATTTAATCTTAGTTTGAAATTGGCATTTTGTTAGAATCATAATGTGAACCGTCATATATTATTATTACGTAATTATACGTTATCATATACATATGTATTTAACATCATGTTTAATGATCTTTAATGTGATCTAATTATGTCAATGGATAATTCACATCTCATGATGATATAGGGATTCATACATAGAAACCATAAGGGAAAAAAAGTTCTTTGATGGGCAAAACTGTCATTTTCATTTTTCAATTGTGGTACCCGAAGGGGTATGCGAGGAGTGGGCAGTAACATTTCTCTGCATCCCATCGTAGAGAATATAAGGGCCTTGGAAAGAACTCAAGAGACACTCATATCTTTGTCTTCTTCCGCTCACTCTCTACACCCTCTGGAAGCATCACAACCATTGTCGAAGAGATCTCTACATCGATTTCAGAGGATCTCTACATGTGTGCTTTGTTCATTATTCCTAGCAATGGATTCATGTATGTTTTCATTTCTTGTTTCGTTAGGAGTTGATGATGCACTGATAGGATTGATCTTGGGATTTAATAGAAAATCAATTTCAAAGAAGTTATTTTGTTTGATTTAGGTTTTCATATGGTTTTAAAATCCATTACATTCCACCAACGCATAAAAGAATTGAAAAACTAAAGCAACATCACTTTTATTTATAATAAGAAATAACCAAGTGTATTTTAAAAAATCATCGATAAACAGACCAAAATACTTGAAATCAAAGGAGCTGCAAGGTGCAAGTCCCCATACTTCACTAAAAATAAGCTCAAATGGCTGAGAACTTTGAGTGAAAGTAGTTGATAATGGAATTTTACTTAGCTTTCCTAACATGCAAGAAGAACATTTATTGGTGGAGGAGATGTAACGAATACCTAAATTATTTAGAATTCGATGAATAGTCTTGGATTGAGGATTACCAAGCATGTTATGCCAAAGATTCCATGAATCACGAACTGTGATGAACACTGATGGTGAAATGGAAAGAGGCATCAAGCTACGAGGAAGACGATAGAGGCCACCATCATTGGTCCCTCAGAGAAGTTTCCCGAACATACGACGATCCTTTATGGACAAATAGTTGTCATTAAATTCGAGAGAGCAACTATTATCCTTACAGAATCAATAAATACAAAGTAAGGATTTTGTAGCATGGGGGTCACACAAGACATTGGTAAGACAAAAAGAGTTAGAGGGTAATGGAGAACCTTCCTTCCAGCATGAGTGATTGCCATACCTTGCCCATGGCCAACCTGTATAGTATAACTGTCGTTGTAGGGCTCTTTGACAAAGAGGTTTTGGAGGCTATTAGTGACATGATGAGTCACACCGCTGTTAGGATACTAGACTTCATGAGTAGGCATAGTTGAGGAATTGTGGACCAAATTTGCCTGTGGAGACATATTTGATTTGCCGAGGCCTATCTTGTCATAATGACTATCACGCCTCAAAAACCCAGACCCTTAAATGAGGGTTAGAGTTTTGAGGAATGGCAACAGAAGAAGTGCTGGTTTATTTAATTCAGGTTATACTTATCTAAGTCGAGCTATAATAGAGTTCCATTTATTACATAAAATGGAAGAAAGTATGAGAAGGATGGCACATAATCGATATAGAAGAGCAGCAACAAAACAGAAATTTACTTTAAACCCAAGCATAAAAGTTTACCTCTCAGCAAATTGGGCAAAAACCTATGCAGCAGCAAATCCCTTGCGTTGACGATTCAACGACAACAACATGAAAGTAGGTCACAAAGTAGGGTTGAGCCAATTGGCTCGGTAGGTAATAAACAACTACTATATCTCAACCACATAAGATAGTGTACAGTTTCATTTACCAACTGGTCCCTTACCCAATCCAACACCCTAGGTTCTAATTCCTGAATCCTATCTAACACGACCAACCACCTTGGTCCCACAACCCATTAATCAAGTTACCCAAATTCTTCCCATGATCTGGTATTAATATTTATTCTCTCACTCGCCTTAGTGATCAGATTCTGGAAATCATCCCTCCTTACCAGAGGAGATTGAGATGCATCCTTTCCTTTGGATTCCAGCCTGATAGTCTTGCCCTGGATAGGGGAGAGGCTAGCAAGTCTATTGATCCTCGAGAAAGGTGTGCCTGTTCTCGACGTATTGAGTACGTTGTTCACTTCAGTCAGAAGAGTTGGGGCTCTCGGGAGCTACCTAGGCCTATACCTTGCGACCACAAAGTGCAAGCTTGGTTCATGTCCAACGAGGACCAGTCACAGATAAAACCAGATTATCATCATAGGATTGGCCAGAACTATCGAGCCACACCAATGCTCCTGTTAGGAGCAAATCCTCGTAAGAGCGTAGTCTATAGGTGTGCCCTCTTAATTCGCCAATGGACGAGGCCTCGACCAATCCATCACAGTACTCCGGCACTTCCATACTTACGAGTGCCCAGTGAGCCTCTAGCTACGAGTACCACATACCCCAGTGTCCCCCACTACGCATGCAAGTGACGACAAAACCTAGCCACAAGTACCTCAGCATCGAGTTGAATTTGGGTACATCCAAGTACCGGACACTGATGATGACCTAAAGCCTATCACCAAACTCGGGAACCTTCCAAGTTCCAAGGAAAATTCCTTGGTAGCCTTTAGCTACCGCAATAGCTCGAGCTCTCTACCCGAGCAGTGAACTCATAGTTCACCAAGTCCAAAGGTGTAGGCTTACAAGCTTACCTAGATGACCTACTATCATTTAATTTCATTAGGTTTCGAGTCCGGAATGAAGCCCTAGAGACCTAGTGGATCGTTTGGGGTCTTATCCAAGACCTTAAGATCCAAGCATTCCATTTATTAGACTCTAACCGAGTCATTATAGGTTCAACATTCTGGATTCAATGATTTGCTTAGGAAGATTCAATCAACTTTTAACCTTCTTCTTAGAGTTTGAGCAGGGTGGAACAAGTACACTAGTACCAGTCTTAGGTATCGATGCCACTAGGCCATAGCGTGTCAGTACTGGCACTGAGCTTTAGCACCAGTACTGGGAACCCACTACTGTCGCTACTGAATGCATCCAATACCAATATTGGCCTCCAATACCGGTACAAGATGCCTTCAGTACTAGACTTAAAGCCCATTTTTAATTAGGTACCTTTTCGACAAGTCGATTTTTCATTGATTGCAGGGTCGAAACCTGCTGAAAATCTGATAAAGTTTTCCCTGTTTATAAGATATTTTCCAAAAAACTTGTACCTGCAACCTGTATTGTGCATGCATATTACAATTTAAATAGGTAGGCACACCCCACCACCACACCATGGAACAACAATAAGCGATATAAAACCGGCAGACACACCTTGCATAGAAAAGCGATAAAAACACAAAAGAAATCTAATAGAGAGAGAGAGAGAGCTGAAGAAATAGAAATCATTTGATTTTAGCATATGTCACCACATCTTGACAAATCTATCACTAGATTAAAACAAGCATTGCAACAAAGAAGATTAGAAACCAAGAGTGTAGAATGTAACAAGAATTAAGTATCTAATGTCCAATTCATGCATCAAAATAAAATTACAAGATTGGAAGCGCGCCAATCTTAACTTCAGTTTCCTTAAAATAGCCTCAATTCGATTCTTATCATTAGAATACCCTACACCACTTTCAGTTAAGTGTAACTGGAACCTAAGTCCTATATTTCCATTCATCCTTTCAACTCACAAGACCTAACTCCCTATATTGTTGCCACCCTATGAGTGTGTTACGACCCGATTCCCGAATCCCTACAGGACCCGAGACCGGTTCGCCTCGACTAATCCCAAGACCCAGTCGTCCAACAAGAAATAACCGAAAAGCAGGAAAGCAAACCACATTCACTATGCAATGTAACTAACAGTAAAAGTGTACAAGCAGTAAAGGAAAGTAAAGACTGCTAGTTCAGTACATACCACCACAACAATAGGAAAGTAGAACAAAAGCAACAGTAATAGGAACAATAAACAAAAGTCTGAAACTCACTATAGCAAAAAGAGGGTACAACAACAGTACGGAAAACTATGGCTGGGCTCGACTGGGCCCAACACCCTCTGCAGCCGGTAGCTCGGGCTGCTTAACTCCTGGACCTGAACAGTGTTATGAGAAAATGGAGTCAACGAATGCTAAGTAGAGTGGTAACCAAACTATCTAAAGCAGTAAAAACTAGCATGTATATTTATCCTTTTCCAGTTATTTATTTAACAGGTAATTTCTTTCCACCCCATTGGTTTACTTTCAGATTTCATTCTTGATCTTGCATGTTCCTCGTGGGAACGATCTTTACTGCAGTCTTTTCCGAAGAGTAAAAGGTACACATGGTGCTCTCCTAGCTGGGAGAGTCCCCCGTGGTAGTCCTACACCCAGTCAACCACCCCGAGGTCACTGACAGACGTAGTGGTGACTACAGCATGCGCAATAAGCGCATGGGTAGCTACCACGCACTGGCACGCGGTCAGTCGTTTCTGCTAGCGGGTACGCCCAAAGTACAGCACAGAACAGTATAGGACCTAGCACTCTCAGAAACAGGGGTCTAGCCCCTCAGAACCAAACAGGGGTCTTGCCCCTCCACAGTCTGCGCACCCTCTTTTGACTACCCCGATTTACCCAGAGGGCCTAACAAGTCGATGTAGGGTGGTTAACTGAACCCTGAGTCCCGTGGGGTGGCTAGCTCCCTCCCTACACTAGTAGCTCACCTTGATACCGCGTACGCGAGAGCCAACAAAAGTCAGTGTAGAGTGGCCAATCCTAACCTCGGATCCCAACCCAAGGGCGGCTAGCTCCGCTCTACACTAAAAGGAGATA
Organism: Thalassia testudinum; assembly: GCA_037157565.1. Taxonomy (NCBI): domain Eukaryota; kingdom Viridiplantae; phylum Streptophyta; class Magnoliopsida; order Alismatales; family Hydrocharitaceae; genus Thalassia; species Thalassia testudinum. The sequence continues at coordinate 4,211,402 of JAZHRO010000061.1, forward strand.
GTCGCTCTCCTTGGTACCACGTACTCAAGGGCCAGCACACTGCCCTTCCACATTCTAGGCTTTTCTATTTATCCACAGGAGCTCTACTCCTAACTCCCTGTAGGGTTCATGCTCATGTTCATCATATTGTTCCAATCCAGGTTTCATCATTCACAATTCGATTCTCGTTTATACACATGCAACTCGTATTCCACAATTTAACACATGCAATAAGTGATATCACAGGTAACTGTTTAGCTATCTCAGGCAGCTCGTATTCATTAACAAGCAGTTGCTAACAATTTAGCTCATTCATTTATAAATACAATTTCAATCACGCAAACAAGCGATTCAATCATTTCCCGTCCTAGGGTTCATGCCACATCATAGGTTTACAGTTATCTAATTTTCATAGATGCATTCATATTCTATAAATAGAGCAGGGGTGGACCACTCTACCAGACAATCCAGGAGTATTGAGGGCTCGAACTGCAGTCTCATGTGCCTCTACAAGCCCCAGACATGCAACAGATCGAAGTCTTATACCAAGGAACACACCACAATGGAAGATTCAGAACAGTGTATAAAGGTTTCTAATATGTAGAGGAATTCACAAGGAAACCACAGATACTTCATTTGCGTAAAACGGATCTCAATCGGACCCTAAACGGGTCAAAAATGTGTCTGCAGACCCAAATCAGACGTCTGGAAACAAGTCCAGATGTCTTAAAAGTTACAGAGACTCACCTCAAGCTCCTATGATGATCTCAGACGTCCAAGACTCCGCCGCAATCATCTAGAAACAGTTCCAGACGTCCGACTAGTCCTCCGATCGTCTGGTAAGCTGTCCAGATGTCCGAAAAGTGTGGAAGGGCGTGCTGCGCACCTTCCCAAAGCTGCTCCTGCCCAGGACAGAGCAGCATGCCATTTTTAGCCCAACAGATCACATCTGCGGTGCGACCTGCATGGCCGTAACCGCGAGGAAGATGTACCTTCATGATACACCCGCTTTCAGATGTCTGGCGTCGTCGCCAGACGTCCAGCCAGTCATCCGGAAGGCATCCTGGACGTCTGATACTGGAAAAACTCCAGTACTAGACCGCGCTCCTGCTTTTCTCGTCGTGCTCCGCCGCAGCTCCTTCCGCTCTGCTGTAGCTTCGACTGCTGTAGAATGTCGGGGACGACGCCCCAACGTTCTCCTCCTGCACGCGCCGCGGTGGCCGTGCAAACCTCCGGCGAGCTTCCACGAAGCTCGTGACATCGGCTTTCTCCTTTTCTTCACTCCCGCTCCTCCTCCTCGCTCTCGCTCTCTCTTGCTCGCGTGCGCCTGCTCACTGCAATGGAGTGGGGAGGTGTGGTGGAGTGGAGAGGAGAGGGAAGGGGGGTCTCTCTTATAGGCTAGGGGGTTAGGGTTCGGTGGGGAAAAAGAAGGAAAAAGGAGAGAGAAGGAGGGTCTGCGCGCTACCTACGTGCAAAACCAATAGTGCGTACAGATTTTTTAATTTCCAGACATCCGAGAAGGGGTTCAGACGTCTAACTGACACTCCATATGTCTTAAAAGGCTCAAAACAGAATGGGTCTTTACAGAGCGCAACCACTAAAAATGATTCAGTTTTTCAAGACATCTTTTCTTAATAGCTACCGCAGATGAAGAGATCAATCGTATTACTAGTACAACAGTAACTAACTAAAATCAAGGATAAGAAAGAAAAAGATATTTCACTGTGGAAAGCCCTGAATCATACACATCTTTTCTTTCACCATCAGTATTAGTCATTTGCATGGAAACCATTTCTTTTCTATGTTTTCTATACTAGAGATTTATATAAACATAAATATTCCGAGTCCTAGCAAAAGGGTCGTCGATGTTCTAGTAAAATTGTCAGGCCAATCATACTAAGTTGAAGTCCCCGTTCATCTCAATTTGACAAGCCTTACTGAAATATCCTATTGTTGGAGCTAAGGGTTGCATAGCCATACATTTTGCGATTGAAATCACTAATCAGTCTAGCATTTTAGAATGCACAATCAAGAGGTGGAGCTGTCACTGTATGACGTAAGGATGCCTCTTCATAGAGGGCACGACAAATGGCCCCTATTGTATTTGGTGTTGTCTTGCAATAGAAACTTATGAGGGAAGCCCCAGCCTCATGCCATTTCACAACATGTAAGACAAATTCCTCATCATGAACTCCAGTGTAAGGCACCCATACTTAATTGATCGAATCAAAATCTAATCATTTGGTCTAGAATACCCAATTTACCATTCACTCTTGGAATTCTATCCTGGTTGTTTCTTTACATGATTCCTTGGATTCATGCTCAGGAAGGTCTTTTGACTGCAAAGGTCTCACGATAACACCAAGGATTGCAAAAGGAAGCATCAATAGAGATTCAAGCCAGAATGCCAACACCGATTCCAATACCCACCAACTAAACCACCATCTACATAGCCAATTGCAATCCCTCATAGGAATACACATGTAGAAACTAGCTATCCATGCTGTTATTTGTGCTAGTGGGCCATTATCATCAATACAAAGGAACAACAAGACTCATGAATGAAGCTTCACCAGCACTAACAGACATGCAATAGATTACCATTGACCATAAGTCAAATAAAAACCCAAGGAACACATTAAAACTAACCGCCCATAAAAATCCCCTCAACCGACACCACGCGTGCCATGATCTCAACATGCAACCACCAAAATGATATTTACTAATCAAACCCTTTACTCGCACAAGCCAAAACTGGTTCTAATCCCTAAAAATCAAGAGGGATTCCGTGAATAAAAATTAGAAAAAAAGGGTTATAGTCTCTACCTTCTCCTGAGTTTCCCATCCTCCTAGTTGTTTATTGGCTGCCTCTCCGGATTTCCTCACATCAACAACAACGACAACACATCAAATTTTATACTACATTAATCATCAAAGAAATTTCTTTGTACATCTTAAGTAATGACCTAGAACTAGGGATGCAAGAAAAGGCAAGACGGGGCATGCTCACCTTGTGCCAAGTCTTGACGGGTTCCCGATCCGCTCCATCGGTCATCCCTTCAACAGTACCAACAACAGAAATGATTGCTATGACAAGCAGCAGCAGTAGTAGCCCACGCTGTAGGTGCGAGTGTGGCTGCAGTAGCAAAGCAGCAAGGCATGACAACAAAAGCAGTGGCAGCGGCTGCGACACCAATAGTGGCGGCAGCAGCTGCGACAGCTATTGTGGTTGCTGCAATGGCAGCAACAATTCGATCGTGGGAGGAGATGAGGACGAGGACGAGGAGTGTGTGAAGAGCAGGGCTCCCCACTCCTGCCTGATGAGCTTCTCAAAGGTCTCCTCTGTGAGGGCCACATCATTGTCGGCATGCGTGATGTCGGAAAACGCGTTAGGTTAAGTTGTTCATTATAGCATACGCTTACAAATCAATTTTTAAAGAAGAATCGAACGTGAATATAAGTGTCGAACACAAGGAGTGAAATTGGATCAGTTAATTACTTTAATGTTAGATGATATTTGTTTGGTTTGCTTGCGAAATGAGAATGAGAGAGAGAGAAAGTGGTAGGGTTAGAGATTCATTATAAAGATATGATGATTGCTAACTATGCATGAGCAAGATGATAATATATTGCAAAAGGCAGAATCGTCTTACAAATATAATGCTAGAGGAAATCTTAAGACTACATAAATATTAAACTAAAGAATAAATGCACAAAATGGAGAGGTGATGCAGCCACGGTGGTGGAGGGACTTCCGTCGACAGGCTCGATAGCTTCGGAACCTTGCTTTGAAGCTCTATGGAGGTGGGGCATGTGCTTGGTAGAAGATAGGAAAAGATGGCCATGAATGGAGGGGTGTAGACCTATAGTGGAAGAGAGGCAACCAAAATAGGTATCGCACCATTAACGATAGCCAGGACGTCGCTATAGGCCAGCATACGCGCGCCTGCTGGCGCATGCGCGTGAACAGTGCAATCCGCGTGCTTGCATCGTTCGCCGTTGGATCAGAGCCGCGGATTGCCACTGGATGGCTCGGGATGCATCCAGACGTCTTATCCATCTCATCCATCACCGTGCATACGATCGCGCGTCAAATCGTGCGTGCCACATCATGCACTCTGGAGCCACCACGTCACCCTTATCGTCATCGTCCGCTTCCGCATCAGTGACTGAATTTTGCCTCTGCGTGCGATAGCTGGTCAAACCCACGTGCGAGGCTTTGAACTCACGCCTCCGTGCTTGGATTGAGGGCACTAACCCCTACGCCATCCATGCAGATTGTCGCGTAGACGTGCTTTTGGTTTCTTTGTCCACAACCGTTGGATGTGGATCGGATTGCCGAGATCGTGCATGCGCGCAATGAAGGGAAGATGCGGCTACTGCTAGAGACCGTTGTGGGCGACACGTGGCGCAACGAGGACTGTCGATCATTAGATCAACGGCTAGAACTTCTCGGACTTGCTGTGGGAGATATGGAGGTCGGATTGAGGTGATTTTGAGTCTTTTGGATTCTGTTCATCGATCCAGATCCATCTGTAAGGTCGAATTGCTCATCTGAGATCTGTTTCAATACGCACTTGTACACATGGTCATTAAGCATTAATTATAAGCAATTTTAATGCAGGAATAACACAATATGCATGTAATGCTCTGAAACCCGTTGTATCGTGATATTTATGCACATATGACCTTGACGTTGACTCTAATTGATGTAGTTAACGCTATTATTTGTAGAGTCATCATGTCCCCATGCCCACCACTTGCTAGTCCTTCGTAAGGTTAACCTAAATGCTATCTATAACTAGAATTAAGAATTGATCGCTCAAACATAGGTTACCTATCACAAGAGGAAATTTCTACTAAGAACCTAACCCACAGAGACTCAACAGTGCCCGGGTGCCTGTCAAAATGCAGACCGATCAAGTCCTCGCCTTATTCCACATAAAAGCATATTCTCTTTTTTTTCCTTTTCATCTTTTCTAATTTTTTTTGGATTTTGGAGATGAGAATTTCGGGGTAACTTTTTTACGGCTACCCAACCCTCCCAAGACTCGAAAGGAGTCTAAGTGCTAAGCATCTTGTCGTGAAAATTGCGATAGACTCACTCAACGACAATTAAAATAAACTTCGGGTTTATATGCCTTTAGGTGACCCGAAAATGAAAATGTTGCCTAAAGGTGTATCTATTTGACTAATAGCTTTCTCCCTACTTTATTTTTATGGGGTCAACGCAAGGGCCAATCAGTGTATATCTCCCCAGATTATTTTACTTTCCTACTTCTTCCTTAAGTGTTTTGGAATTTTTGTGCATTTTATGAGTTGGAATATGGACAAACGGCTAATGGGTTGTTACCCACAACAACTTGCCAACCAAACTCATGCGGTGAGGTGTAGCTTATTTCCTTTTTTTCTTTTTCTCATTTTTTTATTTTTCTATTTCTTTTTTCATCTTTTTTTTTCAGTAGGTGGCTTCCCTTATCTAAGATTTACCTAAAGGCAATAGTAAAAGATAATGGTCCTGTGGTTGGGCTCTAGACAACCGACCAATGGGTTGTTACCCATGATAACTTGCCAGCCATACCACCCTAGAAGGTTCATTAGCTACCCAATTTCCATTGGAACTGTCGAGAAGTGAGTCAGTGCAAAACATGTGCAGATGCTTAAATTAACAATCCCCCCAAATCAGAGAGTAGGTTGATAAGTCGTATACTTATCACCCTACTTTATTAACCATATTAAAATAAATTAAGGTGGCGAGGACTCGAGAACAAGTCCACGTTTTAGTGGACACTCGAATTAATTAAGTCCGAAGACCTGAAAAGTCTAAGCGTTCAGGTCCTTAATGTATCATTTCCTAAAGTTGACAAGCTCCTAATACCTAAATTTTCTTTTCCTAATTCTTTTTTTTTTCAAAAAGATAATTCAAGCTGATAGTATGTACTCAAAACATACGAATTACCATCCCCCCATGCCTAAGTGACGGGAACATCATTATGAGTCATAACTAGCTCATTTTGACCCAATTAAGTCAGTAAATGCTCCTACACAACAGCCAGAGAGTCATAAGTCACTACATAATCATTCTGAGGGAAAAATAAGAAACTAGGGTTAAAACTAGAATTTTACCAGCATATTATGAATGTAGTACAACCACGGGTTTTCCTAGGGGTTAATTAAGAGTCAACTGGTCTTAAAAAAAAAACAAGTGGGTTACAACAATCAGAAAAGGGTTTGCACGTGTTCTAAAAATTAAATGACTTTTTGAAAACCTAAAAATAGACCCGCTTAATTAACTAAGGTTTTGGACAAGATAAAATTCACCTAAACCCTCTAAAATTCATGGAAAAATATTCTTTAGGGTTTGGAACCTTCAAATTGACCATTAGAACCCGTTTTGACTCAGAATAGTCTCAGACAGACATTTACCCTAATTTAGGTTTTTACATAAATTACCCAGTCAAACGTGGTCAAAACCAAAATCCAACTTCACCATTGGATTCCTCAGGTCCAAATTAGGTTTGTATCAAAATTTGGACCAAAGATAAGTTTGTCTTGACCTAGTTTGCAACTTTGTCCTGTCTGATTACATTTCTTCCATAACTTTCAAAATCTTTTCAAATAGACCCCTAACTTTGTTGTCGTTCTCACAAAAAGGTCTCTGCCGCCATTAAACATATTCCTACTTGCTCCGGCAACCTTAATTTGGAAAGAACTCCTTCATTTCTTGACGAATCCCTTTCAAATTTGAAAGGGAAGTCCGTCAAGAAATCCCCTTTTGAACCAAATTCCACGCCTCAAAACCTTCTCAATCTCTCATGCGAATGAATGAGAGATCTGGGTATCAAAGATTTCCTAACTCCGACGAGCTTTCCAATCTTGGGAAGATTGCTTCCCAAGCCCAAAACCTCCTCCTAAGGTCTATAAAAGAACCTCCTGATCAAACCGTCCTACTCACGCTCGAAATTGACCAAGAATCCCCATTAATTCCTCTCTCTCTCTCTTGGCCGAAAGCTCCTCGACATCCGATGAGCCCCTCCATCCATCTTCGTCCTCCATTTGCAATACAAGCAGCGGAGACATCTTCCTCGCTTCTTCCCGTGTCAAGCCGAGCCAGCCGACGCCCTAACCTCCCTCTTCCTCATCGTTCCTCTCTTTCCGGAGCTATTCCCTTCTCCGGTGCCGACAACACCACAACCGGCGCCTCCTTCCCACTTCGTTCGTTAGTACCCTCAACTACCCCCTAACCTCTTCCTCATCACGCCAACACTGTCGACATGCCGTTTCGACCTCGGCCATGCCTCCGCGACTTCGTCTTCCACCACTCTGGCCACACCTCCGGTGAGGGACATCTCACTCCACACTCCACCAAACTCCTCACCGACTACCTCACAACCTCCGCTACACCTCTCCGCTCATTTCCCCTCTCCTTTTTCACCCTATTGCCCCCTCCAACGCTCCAATGAACAACCCACCGTCCCGTACCCTTCTCCGTCACCGTTTGACCTCCACCCTCACTCGGGCCACGCCACACAAATACCACCACACTCGCCACTCCACGATGAATCTGTTGAGCCTTCTGACGTGGCCGCGGGGCCCTTATTCTTGGATTTCAAGTTCCAGCCTTCACTGCCATTACAGCCGACCTTTGAGCTTGCTTGAAGCATGCTCCAGGCTTGTCTGCCCCAGGTAGAAGTCCCAGGGTGCGCGGAAACAACATGCGAACACATCCAGGTGGTCAATTAGACGCATTGACCACGCTAGCTGAGGCAATTGAAGGAAGGCGTGCTGCTGCAGATGTGTGGAGGAGAGGGACACAGATAGTCCCACATCATTAGCTGAAGAGCGCATTGAGGCGCTTAAATTATTTTTGTGTCTGTGGCTTATCGCCTCAGACACTGAGCGTGAGGTCCTCGCTCACCCGCTCACGTGCCTCGTCCGCGACCTCTCCTCTGTGGACCTGGTACACCCGACCTGCCTAAGCCTACACTCCTCGGCTGCGACCACGCCCACAACCCTAGACTCAGGTACGCACCTACCCGATTACCTGAATATACTCTAAGAGGCCCTGGGAGGGCGGAGCCAAAGAAAGGAAGAGAACGAGAGACTGCATGGGTAGCAGGAGGATTTTGCTGCAGAGAGAAACGGTTGACACTTAGCTGTTTGAAGGACCTTCCCCCTCTGTGTGAAGAAGGAGAACAGAGAAAGAAAGAAGAAAAGAAGAAGGGTTGAAGGAAGAAGAATTGAAGAAGCAAGAAAGATAGAGAAGGAAAGAAAGAAGAAAGCTTGAACAGAAGAAGAACAGCAAAAGCCCAGAGAAAGAAGCAGAGAGGCCCTTGAGTCTCTAGCACTGTAGCACAGGGCTATTTAAGATGTCTGATACCTTTGATTGAATATACTTGAGGCTTGATTGAAGTATTATTTGTGAGGAGTAATTGATGATTTAAATCACAATTTTACTCCATTCTTTTTGCATATTGATCCTAACATTATTCTTATTGCAATATCTAATCTTGATTTAAATTGTGATCTCAAGTTTTGAAGTCCACATTGCTCCCTATGTTCGACCTTCGAACTTTTTCGAGTAATAAAATTATTTGTTTGAGTGCTATTTTGGATATACTGCAACGCGACAATCTTAAAACACTGATTTAGTGACCCAAGCATTTTGGCGTCGTTGCCGGGGAGCAACGGGCAATTTAGAACTCCTGATTGCAATTCCTAATTTGGATTCTAACTTGCTATATCTCTTTTGCAGTGGTTTATTTCAGGAGGGATACATTCCGTGAAAATCAGCCGCACATTAAAAACGCCAGGGGCAGGTAAGTTCTAATTACTCTCTCTCTCTCTCTTAAGCCCCTGATTATGAAAAGGTTAAAAGGAAAAAAAATCAATTAGGCCTACTTGAATTCTATCCTTAGATAATTCATCAAGTTGCCTGATTTGATACAGTTTATTTAGACAACAAATCCTGATCTGTGCACCCACTTGAAGCTTAAGGTTTCTAGGGCTATCACATTCTTGTTTGAGCCCCAGGTACCACATTTTGACAAATTAAATTGAACCAAATTAAAGCCAATTAAGGATTCCAGTTTAAGGTTTTTTGAGACACACTTGCTTAATCAAGAAATTATCTCTCCAAAATGATGTGTGCCTAAGCCTTGATTGAACTGATCTATTCAAGCAAAACCCCAAAATCAGGCTCTTAAATTCATTTAAACACCAAAAGAGGGACTTAAATTTTCAAGGACAATACAGGTAAAGTTAACCCACCTTGTTAGGTCAACCAATCTTCAAATTAGGTCACATTTTGCACTCAACACATCTTAAAATTCAAGTGAAATCTTAAGCACCCTTGCTCTTAATTAAAACTGGTAGACTTAAAAGGTTAAGTCCCCCATTATGGTCTACCTGGAACATCAGTGACAAGAGAAGTCGGGTGGGGGAAACCCTGTAACCCGTGGGGGCGCTCTACCGTGTAGGGGTCTTTGCAGGACTCTCCTTTTTGGTTGCCTAGGTAATTCTCAGGTGGACGGCTTTTTGACTAAAGGGTATCATCCACCCCAAACCTCTATAGTCACCCAAAATTTTTTTGGATGTCTTGATTGGGTCCATCACATTCTATCTCTCATCTACTCCATCGGTGCATGTTCGGGAGGTCTCTAAGATCATCCTTGAGGCATCCTTTAGCTACTAATTCAAGTCGAAGCCAAGCCTCGACCTCCTTGTTTGTGCAACAACCCAATCCTATTGATATTTCTTCTAATTCATCTGAACCTGATTCTCCTTCATCCATCATCATGGCACAACCTATAGAAGAAAATAATCTTAAAAATCAACTTCAGTGCCTCGATGATCTATTCCAAGCCTTTGTGAACCCACCGCAGCGTCCAATGATGCGAGATCACTACAATCCCACTGCGATGGCAATCGAACCTCGAATACAAATCCCCGCTGGAGATCCTAACACTGAACTCAAGCCCAACATGATTCATGCCATTCCCAAATTCCATGGGCAATATTCAGAAGATCCTTTCCAGCATATCAAACAACTCAAGCATCTGTCCCAGACCTTCGAGTCAGAAGCTCAAAATCGGGATATTCTACTCATGAAAATGTTCTCTTTCTCTCTCATGGATAAAGCTACTCACTAGTACCAAACACAAACACGTCTAATCAACACTTGAGCAGAACTTCAATCTGAGTTTTTGAAAAAGTTCTTCCCTGTTAGTCGGACAAATGCTTTACAACACCAGATCACACATTTCACACAACAACTAGGAGAACCACTTCATGAAGCATGGGATCGTTTTCTTGATCTCATGCGAAAGTGTCCCCATCACGAAGTTCCTAAATGGGAACAAGTCCAATCTTTTTACCAAGGACTCTGTGAGGATATTCGATTATTCGTCAATGCGACCTACGGAGGAAACATCATGGTTCAACACAAAGACACTATGTGGGAGATTCTTGAGAATATGTGCGAGAACTCCATCAATAATGAATCCATGGGCATGTTCGACCGGACGAATGCCCATGCATTGACAAATCCAAAGGGAGCACATGAGACGCAGGGCCTGTCCTCTTCCGTCGACCGAGAACTGATGGCCAGTCATCTGGACAAGGTCACTATTATTGAGAAGAAGGTAGATGAGCTAACTCGACATTTGCAGCGAGCCACCTCTGCGCAAAACCCGTTCATGCAACCACCCTTTGGCAGGAAGGTTGTGCAAAACATTTGTCACCGACCTTCTCAGGGGATGGATCCATATCCACCCTCGTCTTATTCTGGTTTCGGAGGAAACTCTGGGCCCACCTACTCTAGTTGGGGGAACTCTGAACCCTCATATTTTGATTTTCCCGAGGTTCCTCAAACCTACGAGGACCTTAACGCCATTCAGAATGATCCATTCTCAAACACTTACAACCCTGGATGGCGTAATCATCCCAATTTCACGTGGTTAGGCAATAATCAAAATCAAAGACCTCAATATCCGCCCCGATCACAAGCTCCTCGTCCATACTAGCCGCCTCAGCCTTGACCTAACCCAACTTATCAATCTGGGTTGACTCAGACAGATCAAATGACTCTTATCCTTCAGACTCTGGTTGACATTCAGAAGACGAATGCGACTATGCAAAAACAGCACAGAGACGAGATCACAGAGGTTCGCAATCAACCTGCCCAGATGGCAAATCCTTGCCAACCTGGTGCACTTCCTTCACAACCTCTGCCTAATTTGAATAACGTGCCGAACCAGAGGCGCGTTATGAACCCAAATCCAGGCCAAGCTCACTTTGTTTATTAGGCTCCTTCTACTCCATCACCCGACAGGATGGAGGCTTCGACATCGTATACGGGTTACCAGCAGCAAGCACCTCTTCTACCCACACCAAACCAAAACTAGGTAGGATTGAATTCTATTACTACTCGCACTGGCAAAACAACGCAGGACCCACCTTATCCAAGCTAAACTCAGCCTGGTAATACAAACCCTAACCCTAGGATAGTCATCCAAGACACCTCTAGCCTAGATCAAGAATTTGGACCCATTATAGAGGAACCATCTAAGGTTCCATTTCCTAAGGCCTTGATTAAGGGAAAAAGGATAACCAAAATCGTGACACCTGAGGAGGACTTGGTTAAGCTCTTTGAGCAGGTCCATATAAACATCCCCTTGATGGATGCAATACGCCACGTTCCAGCTTACGCACGATTTCTGAAAGACGTATATACACCTAAGCGTAAGTCGCTAACCAAAGACGGAAATCCGATCGTACTGTCAAAGCAAGCCAGCTCTGTCATTTTGGGCAAACTCCCGCCTAAGGCAAAAGTCGCAGGCACCCCTTTGATCTCTTGTGAAATCGGTGATATATGATTTGACCGAGCCTTATTAGACTTAGGAGCCTCCATAAATTTGATACCTACATCCCTGCTAGACTACTTCGAGGAATCTGAGCTTAAACCGACAGAAATGACTTTACAGCTAGCTGACCGATCAATTAAGTCACCAAAATGAATTCTTGAGGATGTCATAGTTAGGGTGCATGATTTCTATTTTCCAGTAGATTTCATTGTCTTAGATATGGACGCTCCTGAAAATGTGAAGAATACACCGATTATACTAGGGAGATCCTTTCTGGCCACTGCTAGGGCCAATATCAATTGTAAGAAAGGCTAAATTGAATTAAAATTTGGAAGTAAGACCCTAAAGATCAACATCTTTAAGGCCCAACAAGGAATTAATTGTGGAGTCATAGAACAAATTTGCGATATTGAAGTTGTGGTTGACGACTTTATCGAGGAAAAACCAACTATTTCTGATCAACCACAAGAGAATCAAAACCCATAATTAGAGGAGCCCGAACTCAACCTAAACACACCCATAGCTCCTTCCTTTGTTCCCGACACCCACCATGAACCACCCGCTGCTGCTGAAAACCCGATTTTGGAATTAAAACCTCTTCCCGATCATCTCAAGTATGTCTTTTTGGGTTCCAATCAAACGTTTCTTGTGATTATCAACTCCCGACTCACACTTAATCTGGAAACACGCCTTATTTCTGTTCTCCAGCAACATCGAAGAGCCATTGGATGGACTCTCGATGATCTAACTGGTATCAACCCTTCATATTGCACACATCACGTATACATTGAAGAGGGCTCACGACCATCCCGTGAAATGCAGAGATGCCTGAATCAAAATCTGCAGGAGGTCGTGAAAAAGGAGATTATCAAGTGGTTGATGCAGGGATCATCTACCCGATCTCCGACAATTGGTGGGTGAGCCCAATCTAAGTTGTTCCTAAAAAGGTAGGACTCACCGTCATCACGACTGAAACCGGGGAAACCATACTGACTCGTATAGCAAACTCGTGGAGAATCTACATTGATTACAGAAGACTCAATTCCTCCATGAAGAAGGATATTTCCTACTACCGTTAATTGATCAGATTCTCGAGAAACTAGCAGGAAATCGATTCTTCTACTTTTTGGACGGGTACTCCAGTTACAATCAGGTCACAATCCATCCCAAGGACCAAGAGAAGACCATCTTCACCTGCCCCTTCGGGACTTACGCATTCCGAAGGATGTCGTTTGGTCTCTACAATGCACCCGCTACTTTTCAGCGGTGCATGCTTGCCATATTCTCAGATATGGTAGGTGAATACCTTGAAGTCGCCATGGATGACTTCTCAGTATTTGGTGAATCATTTGACGATTGCCTCCTACACTTGGTCTAGATCCTCAGGCAATGCATCAATGTGAACTTGGTTCTTTCCTGGAAAAAGAGCTACTTCATGGTACCTGAGAGAATTGTCCTGGGACATCTTATCTCTGAAAAGGGCATCTAGGTTGATCGAGCCAAGGTGAATTTGATTTCCAAACTCCCTCTGCCTAGCTCGGTCAAAGACATCCGATCCTTCCTAGGGCACGTTAGTTTTTACTGTCAATTCATTCCCGATTTCTCAAAAATCGTGCACCCTCTAACTAATCTTCTATCTAAGGATGTCCCCTTTGAAATCTCCAAGGAGTGCGCTCAGGCATTTTAGATCCTATGTGATCGAGTTACCTAAGCACTTATCCTGCAGTCCCCTAATTGGTCTCAACCCTTTGAGATCATGTGCGATGCATCTGATTACGCTGTGGGTGCGGTATTTGGGCAGAAAATAGATGGGAAACCTGTGGTCATCTACTACACTGCAAGACACTTGTCGAGGCTCAGCGTAACTACACAGTTACTGAGAAAGAGCTGCTAGCCGTAGTATTTGCCCTAGAAAAGTTCAGATCATATATTTTGGGTTCCCATATTATCATTTACTCATATCACACTACTGTGAGGCACCTCCTTGTAAAGAAGGATGTGAAACCTCAACTAATTCGCTGGATCCTACTGTTGCAAGAATTTGACCTCGAGATTCGCGACAAGGCGGGAAAACAAAATGTGGTAGCTGATCACTTATCTCGCCTTCCTTCCGGCATTATTGACCCTTCTGGACCCATTACTAAATATTTTCCCGATGAGCACCTCTTGACTATCAGTGCAGGACTTCCATGGTTTGCTGATCTAGCAAACTACTTGGCATCACATCAGATCCCGTCCGATTGGCCAAAAGCCAAGAAGGACAAATTATTTTTCGATGCCAAGTACTACTTTTTGGAAAACCCATATCTCTTCCACATTAGTGCTGATTAGATCATCCGACAATGTGTTCTGGAAGTAGAAATTCAGGATATTTTGTCCTTCTCCCATGACCAGGTCTGTGGTGGACACTTCACTGGTCATAAAATCGCAACAAAAGTCCTCCAGTGCGACTTCTATTGGCCCACGATTTTCAAAGACTCATACAATCACTGTAAGGCATGCGCTCGTTGCCAGACCTTAGGCAACATGAGCCGCCGCGATATGATGCCCTTACAGCCAATCTCATATGTGAAATCTTCAATATCTGGGGGATTGATTTTATGAGATCCTTCCTTGTTTCAGATGGCTTCAAATACATTCTTCTCGCTGTTGACTATGTGTCCAAATGGATCGAAGCCATTCTGACCCAAACCAATGATCATAAGGTGGTTATCAAATTCATTCATCAGAACATCTTTTTTCGGTTCGAGATTTCACATGCCATAATCTCCGATGGAGGGACCCATTTCACGAATGCTCAGTTCAAATCACTAATGACCAAGTACGGGGTGTCACATAGGATCTCGACTCCTTATCACCCCTAAACTAACGGTCTACCTGAGTTATCAAACCGGGAGATTAAGAAAATCCTCCAGGTCACTGTCTGACCTGACAGGAAAGATTGGTCATCCCGACTTCCGGAAGCTTTGTGGGCTTATAGGACCGCCCACAAAACCCAATTAGGCAAATCTCCCTTCAGATTGGTGTACGGGAAGACGTGTCACCTCCCCGTCGAATTGGAGCACAAAGGCTATTGGGTAGTACGGAATTGCAAACTTGATCTTTCTAAGGCAGGAACCCACAGAAAGCTTCAAATGAGCAAGATCGATGAACTACGCCATGACGCGTATGAGAACTCACGAATTTACAAAATGAAGGTTAAGGCCTTTCATGACAAGCATATATCCAGAAAGATCTTTTACCCTGGTCAGAAAGTCCTACTCTTTGACACCAAACTCAAATTGTTCCCAAGAAAACTCAGATCAAAATGGATTGGACTATACCTTGTTCGACGAATCTTAAGAAATGGAGCTGTCGAAATTGGTCAGCTTAGCCATGATTCAGAACCTTTTGTCGTGAACGATCAGAGACTCAAACCGTTCATTGAACTCACCGATACAAACTTGGCTAAGGTATCTTTTACCCTCCATTCTCCTTAAGCTCATTGCGCCCAGCTGATAGCGTTAAATTCATCGCTTAATGGGAGGCAACCCGTCATTTTGAAAAACCCAAAACCCTTCCCAACACATCTTATGCTGAACTCATATTGCACTTTAGGGTTCATCCATTAGAATAGCCGACTCCACCTCTAATACCCGTATTCGAGCTTGAAATCGTCCGCAACAGTCACCCTGACCCATTCACCCACCCAACACCTGTTCTAATGAATGATCTAAGCTGAACTCAAACCCACCTAATTTACAATGAGGGCATTGCAAATCGTAGGCATGGGGGGGTATTAAAGTGTAAAACACTGTGAAAATCACTTCACAAGAAAGGGTTTCATCAAAAAAATCACATATTCCAAAAAATCAAAAAAATAAAAAATTGAAAAAGAACAAAAATAGGAAGGGGGAGGAAATTTTGAATGGATTGAATATAATTTTTGAGGAGAAAAGAGGGGAGGAGAAAACAATGTCAAAAAAGAGCACAATTTGAAAAGAAAAGAAAAAGAGATACTCATTAGTAAAAGATTAAGGAATTGACTTAGTTCTAGACCAAATCAAAAGAAAGAAAATGAAAGACAAAAAGTGCTAAAGAAACAAAAAGAGATTAGTAGGAACGCTGATCTTAGGCCTCTTGGGCTGCAATCTTAGGCTTAAAAATTCAAGTACCCGCTAAGATCTGGATAGTCCTTAAGAGGTTGGGGAAAATGCGAAGCTTAAGTATTAGGTCTAAGGCTTAGGGATTATTCGACCTCGTTAACTAACCTCTGGTTTGTGGATCTCGGTAACTTAAGCACCCCAATCCACACACAATCTAGTTTAATGTGCCTAAGTATCAAAATCACGCAAATGCATTAAATCTATTCTGAAAATGGTTACCTAGACCAGGAGCGGTTAATCAACACAAGTTGATTTGGATGAGTTCCCGATGCGGAGAGGTGAAAAATTCCCCTCAAAGATGCGCAATAACATATCATCTCCTCGGTGCTTGTCTCCTAGGATATCTAAATATCCTACCGGAGGCATGTAAGCACCTTGTGCTGGTTCAGATGCCATGGGCGGCATTATCTCAAAATGTCGATTGCTAGGGTTTGGATTTAGCTACAAAACGCCATGGGCGGGATTATCTCGAAAGCTAGGGTTCTGGGGGTTGCCATGGGCCGTCCTATCTCGAAGCATTGATTGCCAGGGACCTTGCGAGGATTGATGGTGGGAACTAGGAATCCGATACAGACCGTGTTGTAAAGCTAATATGAAGCTAGAAATAAAAAGAAAAGAGAGAGAAAACTCTCCAAAAACAAAGTCGAGTTCTTCTATCTCTCTCTGACAAAAACACATTGCAAATTGAACCTGGGCTAAAACATGTTACAAGCACGAGTGCTTTAACCGCGGAGTTCAACGAACCTTAGGTTAGTTCCTGTGGGCCTTAGAAACCTTCACGGTGGAATGAGACTAAAGCCGGTCAGGTCCAAATCTTGGTTGGTACTTGAGTACCTCTATGCCTACTATCGGCATTCTAACCTAATCTATAAAGAAAAAGGCACACATCAAAGTTTTTAAGCATCAAAAGACTTATGGTCTAGAATCAAAGTTAATAACTTGAAATTTTGCTAAGAGACTAGCAAAAGCTAGGCATGGGGGTATGATGGGAACACCATCATGAGCTATAACTAGCTCATTTTGACCCAATTAAGTCAGTAAATGCTCCTACATAACTACTAGAGAGTCATAAGTCACTGCATAATCATTCTGAGGGAAAAATAAGAAACTAGGTTTAAAACTGTAATTTTACCAGCATATCATGAATGTAGTACAACCATGGGTTTTCCTAGGGGTTAATTAAGGGTCAACTAGTCTTAAAAAATAATAAGTGGGTTAGAACAATCAGAAAAGGGTTTGCACATGTTCTGAGAATTAAAAGACAATGTGAAAACCTAAAAATAGACCTGCTTAATTAACTGAGGTTTTGGTCAGGATAAAATTTACCTAAACCCTTTGAAATTCATAAAAAATATTCTCTAGGGTTTGGAACCTTTAAATTGATCATCAAAACACATTTTGACCCAGAATAGTCTCAGATAGACATTTGCCATAATTTAGATTTTTGCAAAATTACCCAGTCAAACGTGGTCAAAATCAAAATCCAACTTCACCATTGGATTTCTTAGGTCCAAATTAGATTTTTACCAAACTTTGGACCCAAGATAAGTTTGTCTTGATCTAGTTTGCAACTTTGTCCTGTCTAATTACATTTCTACCCTAACTTTCAAAATCTTTTCAAACAGATCCCTAACTTTGTCGTCGTTCTAACAAAAAGGTCTCTGCCGCCATTAAACATATTCCTACTTGCTCCAGCGACCTTAATTTGGAAAGAACTCCTTGATTTCTTGACGAATCCCTTTCAAATTTGAAAGGGAAGTTCGTTAAGAAATCCCCTTCCTTTTGAACCAAATCCCACGTCCCAAAATCTTCCCAATCTCTCATGCGAATGCATGAGAGATTGGGAAGGTTTTGCATGAGAGATTTGGGTATCAAAGAATTTTCCAACTCCGACGAGCTTTCCAAGCTTGCTTCCCAAGCCCAAAACCTCATCCTGAGGTCTATAAAAGAACCTCCTGATCATACCGTCCTCCTCACGCTCAAAATTGGCCAAGAATCCCAACTAATTCCTCTCTCTCTCTCGGCCGAAAGCTCCTCGACGTCTGGCGAGCCCCTCCGTCCATCTTCATCCTCCGTTTGCAATACCAGCAGCGGAGACATCTTCCTCGCTTCTTCCCGCGTCAAGCCGTACCAGCCGACGCCCTAACCTCCCTCTTCTTCATCATTCCTCTCTCTCCGAAGCTATTCTCTTCTCTGACGTCAGCAACACCACAACCAGCTCCTCCTTCCCACTTCGTTTGTTAGTACCCTCAACTACTCCCTAACCTCTTCCTCATCACACCAACACTATCGACACGCTATTTTGACCTCGACCACACCTCTGCGACTTTGTCTTCCACCACTCCGACCACACCTTCGGCGAGGGACATCTCGCTCCACATGTCACCAAACTCCTTGCCAACTACCTCAAAACCTTCGCCACACCTCTCCGCTCATTTCCTCTCCTATTTCACCTTATTGCCCCCTCCAACGCTCCACCGAACAACCCACCGTCCCATACCCTTCTCTGTCACTGTCCAACCTCCACCCTCACTCCCGCCTCGCCACATAAATACCACCACACTCGCCACTCCACGGAGAATCTGCTGAGCCTTCTGATGCGGCCGCGAGGCTCTTATTCTTGGATTTCAAGTTCCATCCTTCACCGCCATTACAGCCGACCTTTGAGCTTGCTTGAAGTATGCTCCAGGCTTGTCTGCCCCAGGTAGAAGTCCCAGGGTGTGCGGAAACAACATGTGAACACATCCAGGTGGTCAATTAGACGCATTGACCGCGCTAGCTGAGGCAATTGAAGGAAGACGTGCTGCTGCAGATGTGCGGAGGAGAGGGAGGCAGATAGTCCCACATCATTAGCTGAAGAGCGCATTGAGGCGCTTAAATTATTTTTGTGTCTGTGGCTTATCGCCTCAGACACTGGGGGTGAGGTCCCCGTTCACCCGCTCACATGCCTCGTCCGCGACCTCTCCTCCGTGGACCTGGTACACCCGACTCGCCTAAGCCTACACTCCTCGGCTGCGACCACACCCGCAACCCTAGACCTGGGTACGTGCCTACCCGATTACCCGACTATACCCTGAGAGGCCCTGGGAGGGCGGAGCCTAAGAAAGGAAGAGAACAAGAGACTGTGCGGGTAGAGGGGGGTTTTTCTGCAAAGAGAAATGGTTGACACTTAGCCATTTGAAGGACCTTCCCCCTCTGTGTGAAGAAGGAGAACAGAGAAAGAAAGAAGAAAAGAAGGGCTGAAGGAAGAAGAAGAATTGAAGAAGCAAGAAAGATAGAGAAGGAAAGAAAGAAGAAAGCTTGAACAGAATAAGAAGAACAGCAGAAGCCCAGAGAAAGAAGCAGAGAGATCTTTGAGTCTCTAGCACTGTAGCACAGCGCTATTTAAGACGTCTGATACCTTTGATTGCATATACTTGAGGCTTGATTTAAATATTATTTGTAAGGAGTAATTGGTGATTTAAATCACCATTTTACTCCATTCTTTTTGCATATTGATCCTGACATTATTCTTATTGCAATCTCTATTCTTGATTTAAATTGTGATCTCGAGTTTTGAAATCCATATTGCTCTCTATGTTTAACCTCAGAATTTTTCTAGTAATAAAATTATTTGTTTGAGCGCTATTTTAGCTACACTGCAATGCGACAATCTTAAAACACCGATTTAGCAACCCGAGCACTAAGTTGGACAATGTCCTCGTTGAAAGATAAATGTATGCAAGGGAGTAAGGAAAGAAATCACCTAAGTTTCAACAATGAATCCGGTCAGCTTGAATCCTCTAGGTTGCCTTCTAGGAAACTCTGAGTTTAGTGCCTTTAGTTGGGCATAGTACACAGACAACAAAGGATCAATCAGTTAAAAGGTCTGGGTCAAGAAGGGGAAGGCATAATTAGCTAGACCTAGAGTCAGAAGTCCGCAGATGCGGACTAGATTATGGTGTAGTCCCATCCCTAAGGGACAGGAACTTTGCAAATGGTGTATCACGCATGCCCATGTTTGTTCTTCTCTTAATCTACGAGCATGCAGAGAAGTCGATTTGGACGAGTGCAACCCGAATCTAAAATGCTGGACACTAAAGATGTAGGCTTTGTAATCAGCTTGTGTCCCTTTAAAGTTGTAATCCCTCAGAGTTATATCGATTCCAGTGAATTTGGGTTACGGGATTTCAATTCTGATAGGGCATGTAACAAAATCAAGAGTTTGACAATGAGCCCTAAGATCAAGCATGAGGTCCAAAGGAAAATCCATCCTTTCTTCTTCAATTAGGGTTTCATTGCTTATTCCCTCCAATTCCTTGACCCTTAGAATATTATCTTCAAAGTCATTTATATCAGACTCAATTTTCAAGGTTGCAGTAGAGGTAGAGCTAACTTCATCATCTAACTTAGACTCAGATTCTTTCCCTTGACCCTCCTCTAAACTTGTGATGGGAGTTTCAAATGATTAAAAATCAATTATTTCAGAATCGTAATCCCACTCCCCATCTTCAATTTTGGATGTCTCTTCCACCAAATCACTTTTCTCAGGAAGATTAGACTTGGATTAAAAGACATCGACCCCCAAATTCTCAATTTCCTCCTAATTTTTGTCCTCAACCCTCCACAAATCATGTTCTAAGGAATCCTTAATGACATTTTCTAATGAATTGTCCAACATCGGGGGAGTATCAATGGTGGGCTTAACTAGTTTTGGGCAACTAGATGTAGTCCAATCGATTACCACAGGGCCTTGCTTCATGAATTCCATAAAAGGAGTTGCTTCCATCAGTGTTCTTTGACCCTCATCATCCAGTTGTTGGAACATATCAATCATGGCTTGTTTCTTCTTAATCAATTCTTGGTTCTGTCTATATAACTCCAATTGAAGGCTATTAGGAATTGACTGAGTGTCATTAGATTTCCCTTTGATTTCCTTATCATTCAACTCAGGGTTAGGGAGGTATGGGCGAGGATGTGTGTCAGAATCTGTACTGGGGTTTAGGTTCTTAGGTGAGTCCTCTATTCTATCATTTTCAGGGTCCAATTCCTCAAGAGGCACCTTTTTTTGTTTAGTCCTGCTCCAGGATAATTGAGGTTCTAAATCCTCCTCCCAGTCAGATTCTTCATCAGGGGTCCAAAGTGGGTGTTGATGATACTTGGTTTGCCCAAGTTTATAATCATCATCATTTGATTTCCATTTTTCTAAAATCCCTTCCAATCCATAGGTCAAGTAGGAGAGATCCTTGAATTCAAATGACCTATCATGGTTATTGTCCTAGGAAGGGTAGGGGTCTTGGTGTTCTCCTAAAATGTAGGTCCTATCAGATTGATTAGTGGGTGGATGAGACCTAAAAGAGGAGTCATAATGAGGAGAATCAAGATAAGGATCCCTAAGGTTTGGATCATACCCCTGAGTGGGTGGGTTGGATGTATCCCAATAGGAGATTGATGCGGGTTGGGTAAAATTAGAATAGTTGGGATAAGCGGGGTCTTCTAGATACTCAGGTCCTAGAATATATCCCTAACTAGGTGGCTGGTTATCCTAAGTAAACTATGGATACAGTCTACTTGGGTTAGAATACAAATCATGTTGGGGATAGTTTGGTAAGGAATGATAGGCATTGAAATCCATGGTTTGGAAGAAGTAGAGGGATAAATGAAGAACAAATGAGAGAATTAAGTGTGCACAATAAAGCAAGTAAAACTAAGCCCTATAGTGTAGACCTAGGTGACCTATGCTTCAGGAATAAACTCTGACCACACGACAAATTTGGTGTTGTCTTTACTCTTGAAGGTGGTAAAGTTGGGAAGGTGAAGCAGGGGGAGCATGTCCCGAGGGCTGCTAATTGTGTCAAACCCCTGCTTGCTTAAGTCATTTAACAATCAGGCCTCCCAACTTAGCACCTTTTGAAGCAAGCAGACCTCACTACTTCGTAATGCATTCAGGAGAGTACCCTGAAATAGACTCAATAAATCCTAGAGCCAGTGCCTACTCAATTTTATTGAGGGCTAGGTTAGTGTTTGTACTCAAGGTATATGATGAGGCGTTGTTGGGGGTTATACCTCTTGATTAATCCAATTGAGTGTGTTTATGCACTCAACAAAACATGATTTTCAAGCAAGGTTTTTTAGATGTGGTGGCTTTTAATAATTCATCCTTGCTTTAGTGCTTTTTTTAGGTTGAAATTTCTTAATGTTTTCAAACCATGTTTAAGTGGGCACACAAGATTTTGTACAAAATAGTTGATGATCAATTTCCTTTAAGATCAATGTGGCCCTAGAAATAAGCAACCCTAATGTATTCACCCCTAAAGTTCATGCAATTCTAGTTGATGAATTCATTTTAATTGGAGTAGTGCGATCAAATACAAAGTACGAGTGGCTTCACAAACACCACTCAAAAGGAAAAGAACACACCAAAAAGATATTTTTCTTTTAGAATGTTAGAGTGTATTTTTTTGTTTGAGTGATAGATTTGAGATGTGGGTCAAGTAGTCATTCACTACGTCAATTTATTTGATTTTTTTTTTAGATTTTTTTTTTGGATTTTTTAAAGCAAGCAAACCATCAAACTACCGTAAGGTTCATGCACTACCCTAAATGCACTATTTTTTTTTCAAAAATAAAGATGAAGCTACGCTAAGGTGGAGTGATACTCAGAAGAGTCTTCACCTCACTTTACTCCCAATCTATCATCTTGGATCGCGCTCCTCCCATCACCCAAGCGTCGAGTTCCTGTAACCAATGAATAAAGAGAAAGAAAAGCAAGTCAAAAAATGTGAGTACCAATGCAAGGATAAAAGCAACTAAAAGATTCGTTGCCTCCGTGACAACGACACCAAAAATTGATGTCGAAAAACGCGTTAGGTTAAGTTGCTCGTTGTAGCATGCGCTTACAACATTAATTTTAAAAGAAGAATCGAACGTAAGTACAAGTGTTGAACACGAGGAGGCTTGAAATTGGATTAATTAATCGCTTTAATGTCACATGATATTTGTTTGGTTTGCTTATGAAAAGAGAATGAGAGAGAGTGTGTGTGGTAGGGTTAGAGATTCATGATAAAGATATGATGATTGCTAACTATGCATGAAATCATGCGAGATGATAATATATTGCAAAAGGCAAAATTGTCTTACAACTATAATGCTAGAGGAAAGCTTAAAACAACATAAACATTAAACTAAATACTAAATGCACAAAATGGAGAGGCAAGGCCTCCACGGCGGTGGAGAGACTTCCGTCGATGGTAGGACCTTGCTTTGAAGCTCTATAGAGGTGGGGCACGTGCTTGGTAGAAGATAGGAAGAGATGATCATGAATGGAGGCGTGTAGGCCTCTTTATAGCGGAAGAATGGTAGCCAAATTAGGTATCGCACCATTAGCGACAGCTTGGATGTCGTTGTAGGCCAGCTACAAGCGTCGTTGTAGGCTAGCTCACTCGCGCCTGATGGCGCCCGTGCGTGAATAGTGTGATTCTCATGCTTGCATCGCATGTTGTTGGATCAAAGTCGCAGATCACCATCATACGGTTGAGGATGCATCCAGACAGCTTATCCATCATGCCCCTCGTCACGCGTACGATCGCACATCAGATCGCGCGTGCACGCATCATGTGCTCCAGAGCTGCCATGCCACCCTTATCGTCACCATCCACTTTCGCATCAATAGCTGAATTTCACCCGCGCACGTGATAGCGGATCAAATCCACGTGTAGGGCTTCAAACTCGCACCTTCGTGCTTGGATTGAGGGTGCAAACCGTTGCACCATCCACACGGATTGTCGTGTGGATGCATGATGTCAACATGTTTATATCACATAAATCATCTATTTATGCATGTTCTTAGGCATATAGTTGCATCATACATTATAAATATTGCATAACATACATCATCTTGCATCTAGGTTAGATTGTATAAAATTTAGGTTAATTGCCTCTTTTTATGGTCAGGTGACAGGGCGATATTTAATCGAGGTCTTAGATTGAAGATTCAACTGTACAAATCTGATCAGGGCGATGATCGGAGTTCAATGACTCCAAGATCGCCTCGATTGGACTTCTGTAACATCAGATGCAGTCCGAGAAAGATCAGAAGTCAAGGGGCCAAGATAGTGTGAATATGTACATCAAATGATAAATCCAATTGCATGGATGGGTTCAGATCGACGATCGCAGCCCAACGGCGCGAAAATTGGTCCAATTCGACATCTGTAGCACCTTCTACAAGGCACAGAAGATGGACGGCCAAGATGGCACCACATGGTGCCATCTCAGCCACCCACATTGGCCTAAGAATGCTTGCACAACTCTCTCCTCAACCGCTCAATAAGATCCAACAGTCGAGATTCAATCAAGGCCGTGCCTCCTCTTCTGAAGGCCAATGCTCAAGCGTCCTCAGCCGTTGGATCTTCATCCAATGGCCGAGGGCGCTTGAGCTCAAAACATAAATGCAACCATCCACCATGATAGCACAGTGGTCACGCACTTGTGGGTGAACCATAGGTCACAAGTTCAAGCCGCGCGGAGCCTCAAATCAAGGCGTGAGCGAGGGCACGGCCAAATTAGGCCGTCGGATGCAGATCGTGCGGCAGAGGGGAGCACCACGTGGCGCGACAGATGAACACAGAGTGCCTACACGCGCGATGATGCGCAATCCAACGTGCCACCGCACTCACTGGCGCGCGATGAAGGCACTAGCGCACGCATCTTATGCCATCCGATCTTGCGATCGAACGACTAAGGATTTAAGAATGTGCGCGAGCATTTTGAATATTGAAGGTGAGGAGGCAGTGGGTGCACGTGCACTAAGCCCACGTTTGGGGTCTTTAGTGATGCTTAAATTCGTCACTAAAGACCCTGAATTAATATTTTAAAGCATAAAATGGACAAATTACCCTCAATCTCTACAACTATAAAAGTAGACCCCTATCACTCGAATTCCTCATCCCTTCCTCTCTTTTCTCACCCCCTCCAAGGTTCTACAAGCTTGTCCCAAACCTGGGATGCTCCATTAGAGTTAAAAATATAATTTTTCCACCTTCTCACCTCCTTCGTGGAGCATCCCACAATTATCCTCTCACCGCTATTTGGGAAGCAGATCCTGCTGCGATATCACCCTGCCCCGTTCTTTGTCGTTCGTCATCGTTCTCCTTTGTCCCGCATCTCACCACATTCTTCCGGGCACTCCGTCAACGCGACTCATCCTCCAAGCAATCGTCGAGGATGATAACTTCTCTCCACCTCTTTTATTGCTTTCTAGTATAGATTTTCTGCTTTCTAGTGTAATGAGTAGTTGTAGTGATTAGTTGTAATGAACATCACTTGGTGGTTATAAAATTCCTATTGATTCTACTTGTCTTTATTTGCAATATTCTCTCTCTTTTATTCATTATTTTTTAAGTAGATAGTTTTGATTTAATTCAACCAGTTACATGACAATAAAACAAACGCGATTTTTAATCAAATGTTCATCTCCTTGTGTTCAACCTGGAATTCCTTTTGAGTTTCAGTTAAATTTATCTGTTGATGATTTTTCTTGCAAATTACGCTACAACAGTGGGTTTTCAAAACTCAATCCATTTGTGTAGATTCTCCGCCCCAACAACATGCTTCTGGTTGCTCTGTCCATAGATGTTGGATGAGGATCGGATGGTCGAGATCGTGCGTGCACATGATGAAGGGAAGATGCGACTGCTGCTGGAGGTCGCTGCAGGCGACAAGTGGCACAACGAGGATTGTTGATTATTAGATCAACGATCAAAACTTCTTGGACTTCTTGTGGGAGTTATGGAGGTCGGATTGAGGTGATTTTGAGTCTGTTGGACTCCATTCGTTGATCCAGAGCCATCCGTACGGTTCAATTGCTCATCTAAGACCTGTTGCAATACGCATTTGTACACATGGTCATTAAACATTAGTTATAAGCAATCTTAATGTAGGAATAACACAATATGCTAGCAATGCTCCCAAACCCGTTGTATCATGATATTTATGCAAATATGTACTTGAAGTTGACTCTAATTGATGTAGCTAACGCTATTATTTATAGAGTCATCAATGCGCGGGGAAGGCGAGGAGGAGGAAAGTGGCGTGGAAAGAGGAGGAGAGAGGTGGTAGTGGAGGAGGAAGGAAAGTTGTGGCTTCCTATGGAAGCCAACCAGCTTTGTATGAGGAAACCTTTTTATATATATATGAAAGAGCCCTTCTACATCTATCTTGAGGACCAAGTAAGTCCTCCCCAAAATTTTCTTTTCAAAATAGCCCCTTGCTAACATTAGTTAAGTCTAAGAGAGAAATCAAAGGAACAAATTAAATCTAAGGGGGAAATCCTATCCTCAAACCATAGGGTTTTTGATGGGTTTACCAAATTTTGAAAATTACCCGTAGGTATCTTCAGGCCCTTACAGTGACATTTGTAATGGTTGTAACCATGTATCGTACACACAAGACATGGTGCGCGTATCATTCCTTGATTTCTCCCACGTTCATGACCCCTACCTCAAAATGAAGAGGGAGATCGCTAAGCAATTTTGGCGGCTAGTGTTGGTTCCTTAATCGTCTTAGTATTATGCTGAAGGTGAATTTCATGGGCTTGAAGAAGGCTTTGTAACTTAGGATACGAAATTAGGGAGGATCGAGATGCTAATGCAGCAATGATGTCACCATAATCTACACCAAGGTTGTTAAATATGATGGCATTGAATTATGTAGTGTTAACTTGCTACACCAAGGCTGCAACAAGTTCATCAGAAATATATTTCTCCTTCCCTAGGAATGCGGAGATTGAGTCATCGCCTTTCTGTAGCAACTATAGTTGCATCCTTAGTTGAAGAATGCAAGTATGAAATAGTACTTCGTAGGTGTCATGTAGTGTTGTTCATACTTCAAAGCTTGTATTGAGACCTACGACAGTTGGTAGGACTTCCTTAGAGAAAGAGGCAAGGAGCCAGCTTAGGAGCATTTGGTCATGAGCGTGTCAGGCTTGAACAACAAAGGTGTCAGCAATCGAGGGAGAAGATGCATCAAACAAGTTGGATGAGGATGCCATAGAGGATGTTGGTGGGCATTTATCAGTACCCTCAATAAGGCCCAGAAGCCTATGGAACCTAAGCAAGGGCAAAACTTGAGTTTTCCTTAACAGATAATTTGTGGGGGTTAGCTTCAGAGTTAGAAAATGATGGATGCTGATGGCCCCCCAGGAAATAATGAAGAAGTTGCAGAAGAGGCCATTAGCAAGACCCCACGGAGATAGTTGGTGAATGACAACGAGGTTGATAACGACAACGAAATTGCCGTGCAATAATAAAGTGGTGTATTGGTCTGCTTAGAACTGAATCTCCAGAGGATTGAAGATTATTGATGGCAAAGAATTGAATTACTAGTGGTGATGGCGGTGTATAGTAGGGATGAAAAAATGGTTCAGCAACATTAGAGGCACACTAAATGCAAGGATGATAGTAGCCGAACAAATCAAGCGGGTACTTGGAAGAACCCAAACGGCTGTATACGAGGATGTAGGTTGAAGAGCTGAGTCCATAAACAGTGCACAAGGCCACGAATCATCAAAAAGTCGTGGTAGATGATGCACAACTATTTTACATAGTTAATTAGTCATTGTTAAGTTATAGTATAACAAGTAAGGTAATCAACATATTTTATAAATTTATACTGGTTAAGTCTAGGTCGTTTGTTGGGAGGCTAAATTAAGCATAATATTCACCAATTATTCTTAATTTAATTCTTATTCTTAATTATAATAATTAACTAATTAATTGAAACTCAACTTATAACTACAACACTTACATAACTTAATTACTACTATAAATATATACTTATTATTTATAACTTATAAATACTAAGCTAGAACTAACTTAAGTTATACTTAATTTACTAACTAGAACTTACTAACCTAATTGTATTGTTAATAGTTAAGTGATGTGCACACACCTAATTGGCCTAAAATATTTATTTATGCATGTTCTTAGAGTCATAGAAGTATCATACATTATAAATATTATATGATATGCATCATCATGCATTTAGATTAATTTGTACAAATTGTATAGTAATTCTCCTCTTTCTGTGGTCAGGAGACAAGGCAACATCTTTTTGGGGCCTTGGAATGAAGATCCAACCGTACGGATCTGATCAGAGCAACTATCAGAATCCAATGCCTCCGAGATCACCCTATCAGACTTCTGTAGCATCAGATGCAATCCGATAAAGATCAAAGGCTAAGGGGGCAAGGTGGTGAAAATCCAAATTTCAGGCAACAAATCCAACTGCATGGATGGAGTTAGATCGACGATCGTAGCCCAACAGCGTGAAAATCGACTCGATCCAACATCCATGGCACGACCTACGAGCAAAAGAAGATGGACGGCCACGATGGTGCCACGTGGCACCATCATAGTTGCCCAATGATGCTAGCCTTCCTCTTCTCATCAAACACCCCTTGATCTTAATCGCTGGATCTACATCCAACGGCTGAGAGCGCAAGGAACTTTAAAACCAAAACCCGACACAAGTACGAGCGTGGCGCAATGGTCGAAGGAGGTGCTCCTAAGTCATGGGCGCAGGTTCGATTCCCGCCCATGGGAATTATGTGCACAACTGCGAGCTCCGGTCGATTAGAGCCGTGCTATCCACATCGAACGGTGGTGACTTCTACTCGTGGCACACAGAGATGCGTGCGTGATGCCTGCACGATTCAACGTGCTAGTCCATACGAAATCGTACGCGCGGTGAGAACATATGAGGCGCTCTCTTGCATGCAATCATGGCCCCACAATCAAGGATCAACGACCACCGAGCCAATCGGTTGCACACCAAGCGAGTGACTAGCTAAGTGAGAAACTAGCTGGTCATGCACAAGTGCGCCTCTCCGCGCAATGAGGCCCCTGCAACTGGTTGGCTCGTAGATTGACTGGCTAACTTCTCAATTAGTTGGTGATAGTCTACTCACACGTGTAAAGATCTAGTGGGTTAAGACGTCTCTAGCGCACATTGGCCGTCTAATCTGGATTTGGAGTGATCCAAGAGTGCGATGAGCGTTGCCTTCGAATCATTTGATTCTCATCTGATGAATAAGCGGCATCTGGCGAGAAATCAATGCACACCTGTAGCACGCATGCTCTTTAGACGTGGGAGTGGGAAGCGTGGCCCTTGTCTCATGCCATGAACACATGATCCCTGTGGCTTAAAATGACCATTTTAACCCTCCCCAAAAACTTATAAAAAGAGCCCACATTCCCTCCATTTTCTTCATCCCTTTTCTTCTTCTTTCACCCTCTTCAAAGCTTTAAGTGTTGGTCTCATACCCGGGATGCTCTACAAGAGTTTAAAATAAAGTAATTTTCCCTCTTCTCACCCCTGTTCGTGGAGCACCCATGATTGTCCTCTCGCCACCATTAGGGAAGTGAATCCTGCTGCAACACCACCCTGTTTCGTCCTCCGTCCTCTAGCTTCGTTCTCCCTCATCCAGCATCTCACCATCATCTTTTAGGTGCTCTGTCAACGTGACTCGTTCACTAAGTAGCCGTCGAGGAGGATTGTCTCATCCCTATCATTTTATCGCTTATCTAGTGTAGTTTTAATTTTCTAAGTAGATGTAATGAACATGACTCTATGGTTATGAAATATTTATTCATTCTCTCTCTCTATTTTTCTCTTTCTTTGTATTATTCTCTCTCTTTCTTCTATTGTTTATTTTTTAAGTAGTTTAGCTTACGTATATTAATTTCAACCGGCTATTATTCTTTGTGAGAATAATTTCAAACACATTTTTTAATCAAACGTTCGCCTCCTTGTGTTTGATCTGGGACTTGCCAGAGTTTTGATAAAATTTATTTGGTAGTGGATTTTCTTTTGAATTTTACAACGACTCGGATTTTTTAAACTCAAAACTTTCACCACAATTTTCCCGTTCATCATTACGCTATACAATTACTAACTACTTACATTAAACTTAATTGCTATATAAATTACATTATAAGTTACTAAATTACATAAGATTACTTACTTAGATTACATTATACTTAATTACTAGTATATAAACTTAGCTAGAATACAAATTAACTATAATACTTAGCTACATAATTAACTAACTATTTAATTACTACAATATGCTAACCACATGAATAATTGCATAGAAATGAACATTTATAATATGGCAATCATTCCACGATGAGAATAAAAAGATTTCCATTCACTTGTAAAAAGAATTGTACAAAAAATGTTATCTTGAAATAACACATTAATCCACATTTATTTATTAACAACATAAGCTTACTACATTTAATACTTAGGCTAACAAAGTAGCCTTCAATTCACATTCATAGCCTTCACAGATCTCTCTAAGTGCTCTCAACACACCAAGGAGATTTGGATTCACATGGCCTTTTGCAGGATCAACGGCTCGGAGAGCTGGATCGGTACCACTACAAGGCCATGTGTCACCATCACATCCTTTCACCTGGCCCGTAGAGGCCACTCTATAGAGCTACATGCATAGTCAAGTCAATGGTCAAAGTATACCCGTGGGCACACGCACGCTCGCAATGCACGTAGCCCATGCCGTAGTCGCTTGATATGGCCTGTAGCGCTATTCCTTTTATATTGCTTTGAGCGGTTGCTTATTTTCGAGGTGGGACGAAGAAGTCCCACTCTTTCACAGTGCTTAACAGAGCTTCACTACTTCTTAGCAACACTTGTATGTCCCTAATCTGATTGCAGTTCTTCATCAATTGACTTTAACATCAGCTCCAGCAACCTCATCTTGATCCAAATCCTTGATTGAATCCCTCAATCAGCTCAAGCGACTCCAGAGATCATCTCAAAATCAAATGTTCATCAAGGCTCTTTACACAGCAGTGAAGCCATCAATTGTAACCCTGTTCTCTTCCTAATTTCTCTTACTCTTTTGTTCCTAAAGGATCCCTTAGTGCCTAAACCCATTTCCGTACATTAAGAAATAGCTTAGAGGAAAGCTTCTTAAGCTCAAAGAGTATATAAAAGCTTCAATTCTAGAACCAGATCAACAGAGGTAAAAATTGAAACTCGAGTTTGACTCAACTTACTAATCAGAGCTTCAAAACCTAATCTACATATTTCTAGGAGATTGAAATGCATCTATTTGACCATAAAGAGAGTTAGAATCTCATTCAAAACTCAGTGAAACTCTACTGTGAACTAAATGAACCCAAAAATCTCATATCAACAAATCTTTAACCAAACTTCATCAAAACTTCTTGAAATTGAACCTAATTAACTCCTAATGATTCTACGAGTGTAGAACATCTTCTAAACTTAAGCTCAGAAGCTTTAAGTTCTAATGGCATCACTGATTTGACCATATCAAGTCAAAAGTTGACTTTAATCTTAGAATCAATTCCTCTCATTCGATCAACCTAGATTGGCTTGAATTGACATAAGGAAGTCATGCAACTCATCAATTAGGTAAATTGACCTATTTTCTACCAATCTTAGACTTGTCACCTAAGCTCTGAAAGGACTTTCTTCGTTAGGTCTAACTAGAACTCTAGCATCCTAAAGAAGAATGGATCTAGATTCAGAATGTTCCCGTGATGCTCTCTAACCTATTTAAAAGCTTAGAGATTAAAAAAGTCACCTTAGACATTTATGCCAAAGCTAAGGAAGACAACAAATCTTAGAAAATTCAAATCAATAGAAATCAAAGTAATCTGGTGGAACTTGATTATTGAAAGATTCTCAAATGAATTTAGGTCATTGAGGATTGAAACAAAAACTTCTCCTCTAGATCAGAGTCGTCGAAGCTCATCGAAGCTCTAGTGACTCACAATTTTGGTTGGCAGAGCACAAAATTCAATGAAACAACATAAGATTGAGTGCAAAAGCTTCCTAAGCTTCTCATAAAGCTTAAGAACAAATAAATTTGATAAAAGGAAGCTTGAATCAATTATATGAATTCAAATTGATGTAAATAACAACTTGAGTTTGCTCAAGAAACAATGAATTCTTAAATTAGTTGAGGTGAAATGTTAGCTAAAATAATATGACCTCCACCAAAGACAATGGTGGCTAGAGGTTGAGATGGATTGGGTGTTTTATCTGTGGTAACTAATTGAGGTAAGAAAAAAGTGGATGTGTCATGAATAGGTAGAGAAGTTGAATATGAGGTTGATTTCATAAATCAAAGTCTAGACAATGACAGATTGACTTTGCCAAGTTGGAGAAGAGGAATCAGGAGCTAATTACACCTACTCCTAACCAATTACCTAGTCTAAACTTCAAGCTAAACGGGGATAGGCACAAGGTAGTGTGCGTCGTGGGTGAGGTGTGGGCCCGGTTAAGATGTTGGTGAGTAAGGGTTAAGGAAGTAAATAAGGATAGTGTTTGGGTAATGGTTTTGGGAGAGAGGATTTGATGGGTGTGGCTGGGGTGGCGAGAGAGGTTGGGACGATGTGAGGGGCTGGGGCGACAGTAATGGCGATGGCGAGGAGAAGGTGATCAGTTGACGACGACGGCAGCTAGGAGATCTGCCAAGCAGACGAGGCGACAACGATTCGGGGATCATGAGAAAGGGCAGCAATGGCAGATAAGGGTCTTCATGCGGGACACGATGCCGGCGTGTGCAGCCGCTGCGACGGGGATCAGTGGGTCGAGAATAAAAGCAAAGACGGGGACAACGACGGAAGGTGGTCGGTCGGGAAGGGATGGATCGAGGGGCGATGAGAGACCCTCATCGTGCTCTCAATACCATGCTAGAAGGGTACAAGGTAGGAATGTTTTGGTCAATCGCACACCAAAATCGTGTGTGCCTTTTGTCATTTTTATACATATATTCTAACAGTATTGGTTACAACGAATCTCAGACTCTCAGATTAGATAAGAAGTCCTACTCGTTTGATTTGTTGTTACATATCGGTTTTGAAAGCACAATTATCTCGGGGATGGTTTTAAAGTTTGTTCAAGTTGTTGTTGAAGCGTTGACAAGCACCATCCACCTTCAACTGACAAAAAGGGTGCTTGGAAGGTAATGTTGGAAACCCTTTACATAAGTTCATCATTTGTCCTGTTGTGTATCTTGCAATTTTATGGCCTTCTTGGCTATTTGGCTATACCCTTGTTGGATATTAGATGGATTTTTCCTCACAACAAATATCTTCACGCTACACATCCTGATAGGCATTTGGCCTATATTCATTTCCATTGGGAAATAGAGCTACCAGATTCGATCATCTATTCTCCTACTTAATATGCTTGCTGCGATAACGAATTTGATACCAATAAAAGACACATATGGTAATGTGCTATTCGTATCAAAAGAATCCTGGAGTCTAAACTTGGACATATGAAGATGATTGTGGTGATGAGCCCCATTATAGGCTTGTGCCTGTTACCCACCGGGAGTTTGTGATATTTTATTTTTACCCCTTTTTGCTTTTGTTGTATGGTTAGGATTTCAATAGGATTCATGCTGTCAGGTAGAGTCTCATCGATTGGGAGAGGGTTGAGTTCCCCTTATTTAGATGCATTTGATTTTCCCCCTCTTGAGGGAGCACAGTGTTCTTTATTCCTCGTTACTCAATTAGTTGCATCCATTGGCTTATTTCTCTCTTTATAGATTTTCTTTGTAAAGAAAAGAAGAAAAAAAAAAGGTTGGAAGAGGGTTTGACCTCTTTCTAGCATGAAATTTTCCCCGTGGATCCAAATTTTGATACAGACATCCTATGCATGCATGCTTGTTGGAACCCATAGTAATTTCAACAATAGGATCTAAATGTAGTTGCTTCCTTATTTGTTGCCTTAAATCATGATTTGGATCAAATCCATGGTGTTATCCATGCATCAAAGACTTTTTGAAGGGGAAAAAAAGAGAGAGCCTACATGTCTTTATAATATGCAAATAAGGTTAGGACTCAAACCTAAGACAATAAGGATCTCAAATCTACCATATCACTATTTGGTATGGATGGATTTTTCCTCACAAGTAATATCTTTCCGCTACACATCCTGATAGGCATTTGGCCCATATTCATTACCATCAGGAAATAGTGCTATAATATTTGATCATCTATTCTCCAACTTGATGTGCTTGCTGCTATAAGGAATTTGATACCAATAAAAGACAAATTTAGTAATAAAGGTGGTTACATGCTTCTAATTCTTCATGCTATTCTTCCTTTGGGCCACAAAATGTGATGCACAATATATACATGCAACATAATAGTGAAAATCCAACCCTTGCAGATTTTGGACTTGAGTCTATTGGCAAAAGGACAATCATCCACAATACTCAAATCCAAGTTGATGGGTAGTAATAATCTTTATGAATAACTCTTCATTTCACAGATTTATCACATGGAACTGGTTTTTAAGGTATTACATCCACTCTCCCTTGACATTTTTGCTAGTTTCATATGATCAAAGCCAAACCACCTTTGGTAGCTAGGAAGAACTGTTAGAGAGGTGGAGATCAATGATAGGTGAATTTGTTGAACACATTATAGAGCCCTAATTTGTGTTAAGGTGGCTTTTACCTCCCTTTCTCTTCTCTGAAGGAGCAACAAAAATGGGATGGACACAAGGAGAGCAAGTAGGCAAGTATTTTATACAGATGGAGCCCCACCTATAGTAAGGGTTGGGGTGGTAATCAAGAGATTAGGATCTTGATTAGTGGGGCTAGAATGATTTCAAGTGTAAGTTGTGTATGCCTAACTTTGATTTTTTTTTTTAGAAATTTGTGCCATTAGAATCCTTGAGAGTGGAGAATTAGAATTTACAAGTGGACAAGATCTTTGAGGTTGTTTTTTTCAGAATCGGATCTTTAAATCAACCTCACATGGATCCTTGTACTATTCAGTATTCACATTTTCAAACTCCAATTTCTCATAGGATGTGTCTTTAAAAGGTTACAACAATCTCAACATTGGATTTCCAATTTGGTATCATCAAACCCCTAGGTCAACTCTTAATGACATGTTGGAATGATTTTCCTCGATTACACTAGTTTTTTTTTTTAGTTAGACTGGTCTTTAGGCCAACGTTGTTGCATGATCCATATTGGTCCACCATGGAGACTGGTTGCTCGATCATCTCAGCGAGCCAATGTCTGACATAGTCTCATAAGCTAATTTATCTGAGACGATACAGGATGATATCTCTCAAACAAAGGTGTGGTTAGGTCTCACATGTACTACAGTCCCATTCCTTCCAGAGATTGGAACTGCAAACTGTAATCACAACTATAGCTATTTGAGGTGATCACAACAAATGATGGAAAGATAAGGGAAAACTCCCATGTAATAGTGGCAGGTAGTAGAGGTCGATCTAACATTTGGAAGAATGGAAGGCATAATATTATCTTTTGAATTCAAATAACAAAAGTGGTGAACATCTGTCAAATCAAATAGAACCCAAGTAGGACTCAAAACCAAAAGGTAGTCATGACTCAAAAATGAACTTCATCGCACCTTCGACCCTACCTTAGTAAACAACCTTCTTCACACTGATGT
This sequence comes from Thalassia testudinum, assembly GCA_037157565.1. Taxonomy (NCBI): domain Eukaryota; kingdom Viridiplantae; phylum Streptophyta; class Magnoliopsida; order Alismatales; family Hydrocharitaceae; genus Thalassia; species Thalassia testudinum. The sequence goes on from JAZHRO010000061.1 coordinate 4,246,868, forward strand.
ATCATTTTCTAAGATAAAAACTTTGGCTTGGTTTATCAGAATATGTATACAGGGGGGGAAGAAGATCTAAATAAGAAACTGTGAGATGATATTGGGAGATCTTATCTATAAAACTCAAACTTCATAACCAAAGTGGCGTTGAAAATTCTAAATCAGCTAACACTCAAAAGAAACGAAAGAAAGAAAGAAAGAAAGGAAAAAGATGAACACCCATTCCAATAATGCTACCACAATAAAATTAGTAATAAACTTGATTCCCAACAGTCTAGTTACTTTAAATCCAAACAGATAAGAGAAAAGTTTTCTAAAAAGTAAGACTCAATGCATAAAAAGGTGGCTTAACTTGACATGAATAGTATATGGGAGTGCCTAGTTTGTACTTCAAGGGATTGTATGCATTGGCTTTTTCACCTTATTGTGAATAGCAACCGATATGAAGGCATAACCAAGGGCAATTCTAGATGGCCATTTCTATTGCTGCCAAAGCAAATTGCTTAATTTCTACATGGAGTCGATCTAAAAGCTTATTGAAATGCTAAAATCATTTTAAAAGATGCAAGATTTGGCATTTGTGGAGATTGTGGGAAGACCTTTGGAATTTTGATAGCATACAATTGTGCCAACAAGCCATCAGTATCAGGAGGAAAATTTAACAGCTGATTATTTGGCCAATGAAGTGGCTGAAAAGTAGAGGAATGTGATTCATGAGGATGGTGGATCCCTACCTAAAAGAAGGTGAATGGAAGATACAAGTTGGATCCAACAAATTTGCTTTATTAGGCTGAAATGATGACATTTGGATAGATGAAATTCTGGAAGCTGGACTATTATTACATTTGAAGGCAAAGTAAATGTACATTGTATCTTGCATGAAGAAATAAGTGATGGATGTACATACAACAATAGAGTGCATTTAATTCTTGTAATAAGATTATTTGATGATTTTGGACTTTAGCTGCCGCTAGTTTGGCTATGGCATTAGTGCTGATACAATTGAAGATTTCTTATGAAATTCTCATGTTAGTTAAAGCACTAAACAAGTTCCTATGTTTCGAAACAAAATTTCCAAATTAACAATAATGTGGTCAGATTGAATTTATTAGAACAACAATCCGAATATAGTAGATTTTAGCCTTCACTTTATTTAAAAGTTAATGTAACAATGGATCTCCCTAAAGAAGATAGGAATTAAATTAGGCCAGGATGACCTAACCTCTGTATATCCACTACTCCAATCATGATTTGCTTCTTTTGATTGTTTGTGACTATAGAAATCGATATCCTGTGATTATTTGTGTTATTTATTAATTGTTATAGAACAACATTGACCAACCCGTGTAATGTTGTTAAAGGATCCATTTTCTATTAGCATAATGTGCTTCCTCTTTTTGCCATGATTTCTAATCACCCAATTTCTTGGGTATCTACTTTGATACATTGATCAATAATTAGTCTAGCTATTGTTCACCTAGTTTTGTATCATTAATTCAAATACTATTACTTAAGCTCAATTCCTTCATTATCCCATGTTTTCTTGAGGCATCTGGAAGGTTGTTTTGCGAAAAATATCCTTTTAGGAGCATGAAATCTTTCTAGGTGAGATATTAGCATTTGCTTGCCCAAAACATCTACACAACAAACTTAGTTACTAGCCCTTACAACTATTTACCAGTTACTAACAGGAGTACTATTTACTACTATCAAGAACAAGAAGTGGGAGGAATGGTCTCCAACTGTGATTAGTTAAGAATGGAGTAGGCCAAGATGAGGCAAAGGGGATTATCAGTGGCATCTACTGAATATTAAGATCAAAATTGCATAATTTTTCTCTATTTGCTTGCAATTTAAATTTCAATGGTCTTCCAGTATCCCTATGACCAAAACAACCATCTAGCTAAGCAACAAATTATAGTCGTAAAAAAATACACTGCAATTCGTTATTGGTAAAGCTAGTAGCTGATGTTAGAGCTAGTAACTGAAAAAACATGAGGATGGGGAGAGAAAAGAGGGAGAGTGAGGGGGAGCACGAGAGGGTGGGAAGGCGAGGAGCCTGGTTGGGCGGCGGTGAAGAGGTCGCAGAGGGGAGAGGCGTCGGAGCTTTGCTGCTTCAAGTGCCTCGGGAGGGGGCACTTCGCGAAGGGCTGTAGGGATCCGTTGAGATGTCTACGGTGCGAAGGACTTGGGCACAGGCAAGCGAGGTGCCACCTCCGAGAATCTGCCGTTGGGGCTTTCGTGGGGAGAGCGAAGGAGTTGCCGCCTTCGCCAGAGGGGGCACCTCTTGTGGAGGTTGAAGTGCCGTGGTCGGAGGAGATCAAGGACATTGAGGGGAGTTTGGCGGTGACCTTGGTAGCGGTGGTGCTAGAATGGGAGGTAGGGCTGAGGGACCTGAGGGGGGCAGTTTCCTCGTTCTTGGGGATTGGAAGGGGTGCTTTTGGAGTTACGACTCTCGGGAGCGGAAGCTTGGTGCTTTCGGGGTTCGGATCGGTACTGCTGCGACGTTTGGCGTTCAGGGAGATGTCGTGTGGCTGAGGAGTGGTGAGGTGGAGGTGGCTGGTGAGGTCAAACGAGGCCATGGTGGAGCGCCCACCGGTTAGCGCGAGGCAGAGGGTGGTGATTGAGGGGGTTCCTCTCTTCCTCCGTACTGTGGAGGTGGTGGCAGTAGTGGTTGCTCCGTTCGCAAGGCTCCGGAGCTATGTTGGTCTTGGCCTGAGATCGAAGGACTTGTCGAGGTTCGGTGCTTGGGTGGAGACGAAGCTGGGGGTGCGGATCGCAGAGAAGGTGGTCTTGAGATGGGGGAGCTCTTCGTGGTTGGTTCGAGTCTCGCCGGAGGTCGGGAGACCTAGGTCTTTTGCTGAAGCGGTGGCTGGGGGTGCGGTGGTGGAGCGTGGTGTCGGAGCTGGCTCACGAGCAAGCCAAGGGTCGGCCATTTTTGGGAAGGCGAGGGGATGCGGAGATGATTGCGCGACTGTTGCGATTTCCATGGTGCAGTCGGTGGCAGATGAGCGGGTGGTGGAGTCGGCCGAAGCCGTGGGATCTGCTGCGAAAGGTCTGGAGAAATCCGTGGCGCTGAAGACGAAGGGCCTGGCTGATGAGGAGCGGCTTTTAATAGTGCACCCTCTCGACAAATCTGGACTCGGGGAAAGGCGATTTCGGGGGGGCTTTTGAATCGAGCTCCTTCGCCTGTAGAGGTTCGGGGCGGGCTCCGAACTGTGGCAACGATTGGAGGGACCTGGAGGCGAGCCCTCGATTCGATCTTTGTCGGGCCAACTGGGTGGCGATGGGCGACATGGACGGGACGATGTTGCACCTGCAGAGGTGGAAGCCGAGGAAGCTTCTCGCACAACGGCTCTCGTACAAGTCGAGGTGGACTTATCGGAGGTGGAGGTCTAAGTCCTCTTCGATCGCGACGGCTAGAGGAGAGAGCGAGGTGGGGAGCGAACGACATCGAAGGGAGGTGTTGGCGGTGGAGGTGGCCGGCAGCACCTTGCCGATTGCAGGGTGAGGTGGAAGGTCAGCTGAGGACTCGGTGGGAGTAGCACGAGGAGTGTTGGGGCAGCGGTGATGGCTAGTGGTGGCGTTGGTAGCCAGCGAGGGGCTGGGGTTGGAGGGGAGGCAATGGTTGAGGAGGTTCAGGCGGAGTTGGGTGTGGATGAAGAGAGGGTGGTGCGAGCTGGGGAAGAGGACCATTTGGAGGGGGAGCAGGTGCGACGAGGGTAGTCGGGTTGGCCTGTGGAGCTGTAGGATAGGGAGGTTGACCGGGTGGCTGAGGAGGTGGGTTTCAGGCACACGACGAAAGGTGGAGTTTCCCGGACTTCTCCATGACTAAGGTCCTTTTGTGGAATGTGAGGGGGTTGAATGACCCCTCTAGGCGGGCAGTGCTGTGTGATTATATTCAAAGGTGGGGACACGAGGTGGTGTTTCTCCAGGAGACAAAATGGGGGAGCTGTGACCAGAGGCTGCGGTGGGAGGTGAGGGGTGGTGGCATTGGGGAGTTCATAGCCCTAAATGCGGTTGGAAGAGTCGGTGGGGTTGTTGTTGGGTGGAAAGGAGATGCCTTCCCGTTGTTGGACTCGACGATCGAATCCCATGTTGTCACGGTCAAGTTATAGAGGCGTCGGGACAACCTCTGCCTGCTCTTCTTTTCAGTCTATGGTCCGAATGATGGTATGTGGAGGCAGGCTATGTGGGACGAATTAGATCAAGTTGCGGCGGCACATTAGGGGACCCCATGGTTGATTGGAGGTGATTTTAATGTCACTCTGCTGGCGAAAGATAAACCAGATGGCCGTGGGGGGGTGGACCAAGGCTCGGAGGCTTTTGCAGGTTTTGTTGCTGCACAGGGGTTGGTTGACATGCCACCCTCTTCCTGCCACTTCACCTGGAGGAGCTCTAGTGGGTAGCGGTCTCGGATTGACAGGTTCTTGGTCTCGACAATGATGGTGGAGGTTTTCCCTATGGCAGAGGTCAAACCTCTGGAGCGGCCATTCTTGGACCACACCCCCTTGCTTTAGGTGACGAATGAGGGTTGGAGGCATGGTACGTATTTTAAGTTTGACAAAGCTTGGCTTCTTGAAGAGGGATTTAGGAGGCTGGTCGAAGAGAGATGGAGATCTACTCATGCGGAAGGCTCGGCAGCTGCTAGGTTGGAAGCTAAGCTGTGGGATTTGAGGTCCTTCCTCAAGGTCTATAAGAAGAAGATCAAAGAGGAGCATGGGAAGAGGAGAGATGAAGCCCTCAGTGAGATTGCAAGGTTGGATTTGGTTGAGGATGTTGGCCTCCTCTTTGAAGTGGAGAGAAGTTCGTGGGCAGGGAGGCGGTGGGCGGGGCAGCTGCGAGGTACTTTAGGGAGTTCACCGGGAGGAGGCAAGGGGGAAGATGGAGGTGGTTGGGATCGAGGTGCTGCGGATTAGGGATGTGGAAGCGAAGAATTTGATTGGGCCGTTTAAGGAGGATGAGATTCATAAGGCGGTCTGGGGACTGAATGCTGACGGTTGTCCAGGTTCGGATGATTTTCCCGTCTCCTTCTATAAGGAGTTTTGGCCGGTAGTGAAGGATGATGTGGTGCAGGTGTTGCAGGAGTTCAAAGAAGGAAACTTGGGCTTCAACAGATTGAATAAATTTTACTTGTTCTTATTACCAAAGAGGGATGGAGCAGAGGAGATTTAGGAGTACAGGCCGATAGCTCTTTCGAATGCTATTTACCTGATTGTGGCTAAGATCTTGGCGAATAGATTGAGGAGGACCTTGGCAAGGATTGTGGATCGGGTGCAGACGGCTTTTGTCCCAGGCAGGAACATCTTGGAGGGGTATGTGGTGGCTTTGAAGATCCTATCTTACTGGAAGAGGAGCAAGAGGAAGGCCTTCATGTGGAAGGTTGATTTCAGCAAGGCATATGACTTGGTGCAGTGGTCCTTCCTTTGGGCCTCTTTGGTGAAGAGGGGATTTCCACCCCTGTGGATCGAGTGGATGAAAAGATGCGTCACCGCGGCGTCTTTTTCGATTCTTATCAATGGAAACCTGGCAGGGGTTTGGATCCAGCCGAGAAGAGGGGTTAGGCAGGGATGCCCTTCGGCTCTGATGCTTTTTGTTCTAGCGGCAGATGCGCTAGCGAGGGTGGCGAAAAAATCTTGTGAGAGGAACTTAGTAAGAGGTTTCTCCTTGGAAGATGGGACGAGTATTCTGTTGCTGCAGTATGCAGATGATACGATGTTCTTTATTGAGGGCAGGGAGGTGGAAGTTAGGAGGACGTAGATTTTGCTTTTATTGTTTGGTGAGGCTTTCGGGCTGCAGATTAATATGCCCAAGTCAAGTTTTGTCCCTTTCAACTTGATGGAGGCAGAGGCGGAGGCGAGGGAGTGCAGCATGGGTCTTGGCACGGAGCAAGAGAAACTACCGATCAGGTACTTGGGCCTTCCATTGACAGATGAGAGGATCTTGGTGCAGGATTGGGCTTCCTTGCTGGGGAGGCTGGAGAGGAGGTTGGCGGGATGGGCATCCAGGTTGCTGTCAAGGGGAGGAAGGCTAGTTTTGCTCAAGGCGGTCCTAGCGGTGATGCCTTAGTATTTCATCTCTATCCTGAAGCTACCCTAGTAGGTCATCAAGAGAATGTTGGGGCTTATGAGGAATTTTTTTTTGTCCAATCAGGGGTCGAATGGGCTTGGTGCCAAGCTGGTGGCGTAGGAGGAGGTTTGCAAGCCAGTTAAGGAGGGGGGGCTTGGGGTGAGGGAGTTGGGGAGATCTAATGATAGCCTGCTAGCGAAATGGGTTGGGGGCCTGTTGGAGAACAAGGGAGATTCGGTGGAGAAGGTTTTCAGGTTCGCTTATGGTGGCACTCTATGTTGGGACCTCCTCCTGTCCCAGCCAAGGGATGCTTCTCATTTCCTGAAAGGTTTGTCGGCGGTGGCTCATAAAGTATAGAACTGTTTTGTACTGGTGGTGGGGATGGGGGAGGTTTTTAGGTTCTGGCAGGATGATTGGACATGTTAAGGTGCACTTTCTAGAAGATTGCTAAGACTTTTCTCTCTTTCCTTGGGCAGGGAGGCGTCTGTGGCAAAAGTTTGGGGACGTGGGTGGTGCTCGTCTTTTGTAGGGAATCTTTCATATGCGAGAATCTAGGACTTCCAGAGGTTGCTTGAAGAGTTGGAAGGCCTCCATCTGGTGTCAGGAAATGATATGTTTAGTTGGGATGAAGGAGATTTCTCGGTGAAGGCTGCTTATAGGAGATTGTCCGGCGAGGGACCCACTGGTGATCTGGACCTAGTGAAAGATTGCAGATAGGTTTGGAAGGCGGCTTGCCCTTTGAAGGTCAAGATTTTTGTTTGGCTACTTAGGAGGCAAAGGCTCATAACAAGGATGTGGAGGGCGAGATGGGCTCCTGGGGAGATTAAGGTTTGTCCTATGTGTGGAGGAGATGATGAGGATGTCGACCACCTTTTCTTCTCTTGCCTGTTTGTATCACATATTTGGAGCTGTGTGGGAGCAGGATGGTGGAATTGTCGGTCTTTTGATGAGTTTTGGAGCGGATATAGAGGCAGAGGCGGCAATGCTAGGCAGAATGTCTTCCGAACGAAGAAGGAGAGGGCCAGGCCGCTGGCGGTCCTCTAGGGTAACTGGTTGGAAAGAAATGAGGTCGTCTTCAGGGGGCAGAAGCCTTATGTGGAAAATTTCGTGGAGTCTAGTTTTGCTTTGATTATGCTTTGGAGTGAGAGGTCTTTGTGGCTATTCTTTGGATATGTTATAGGTTGAAAGGCTTTTTCTTTTGATACATTTGGGTTGTTATCATTTTGGATAACTACCCTTTCCTTCTTAAAAAAAAATTTCTAAAAATATGATCACCACCATTCAACCCACACTCAAACCTATGATGGTTCATAGTAACTTCTACCATATTATGAAGCTTTGGAGAAAAGATTTCACCTTAATACATAATACATTGCGTCCAAGTCCAACTTTAACTCCATTATCTACTTAATTAGAAGCAATTTCAATTTCAAATGAGATGTCCTTGCAACTTCCTTTTTTTTAGAAGATAAATATGGCAAACGTGGAAACTATCTCATAATTTCTTACATGCCAATTGGATTTTTAGAGCATTTTTGTCCTAAGATGTAGATAAACTTAATACTGATCAAATTGGATTTAAACTTCGCATAGAAAAGTGGTATGGCCCACTGCATAGCATAGGTCCACGAAGTAGTATATACTATTTGAATTAAACACGACAAAGCCAAAACCTACATCCCTAAAAGGACACAAATTTAGAAGTTTTGGGGTTAAAATTGTTTGAATGCTTGAGTGCCGACTACATGTGACTTCTCTCACATTAGTAAAATGAATGGTAACATGTAGCTTAGGTAAAACCCGAGCGAAAAAATTGAAACCCAAACAAGACGCAGCTCTTGCGCAACTTGCATGATCGTTACAATGAGTGATTAAAAGGAGCGCTCTTTCGCAAAACATGTGTGGGAGGAAATTGATGGTGAGTTGAATGTAACCACTCACCCAAACTATGACCATGAGAATATCCTCCATCGTTCGAAGACCTTGACGATGAAATTATGTTTGTACCAACTCTCGATGTTTAGGGAGGGGTACACACTTTGTCCTTTAAACTAACAAATTGTTATTAGAGAGAAATGCCATGAACTACTCAACAAGAGTGGTTAGGGTCTAGATTCAATGACAAACGTTGCTATTGTCGCAAGTCCCGATGTTTGGGGAGAGGTACACACTTTATCCTTTGAACTAACAATTTGTTATTAGAGAGATACAATATCTATTGAACCAAATAGAGATTCTAAAATTTGTTCTCAGTCTTTTCCTCTTTGTTACCAATGAAGTTCTGAAGGTTGAGGGATCGAGTGTTCCCTTTGTTCAATGATACTCACACCATTGTTGGGCGTGACATAGCCACAGGCGAGTTTGCATTGTCATCCAATCTACAAGATGATATTGAGGAGCAAGCACATCTGGGGCATCCTAGGGATACTCAAACAACTTCTAGAGTGTCTTTATTTAGCTCCCCACTATCATTTCATGAAGTCCCACTAGATCCACCGTTGCATAATGTTGGGTTTATAGACTTGAACTGTGGTTGCAATGATCAGTCATTTGGGATACTGTCAAACTTCTCCTACCAGCCCTCCCATAATGGTGCCTATAAGTTAGGCTTTGGCTTTTATGCCTCTATCGATACATCGAATGGCAATGTTGGAAATGATGGATTTGGGACACCGCCACAAAAGAAGTGGCTTTTAGGGAACCACACCGACGATAGTGGAAAATGTTGTAGGGGGAGCTCTAGGACAACTATGGCTAGTAACAAATTGTCGAGATAAACCTAGTGTTGAGGAAGATAGTCAACTATCATATCTCTAAGCCATAGAGGCCCAACTTTAAGGCTAAGATTAAGAACTGCTTAGTGATGTTGAAGTGCAAACTTCCAATGATCCTTGTAGATGACCTGATAACTCTTGCTAACTTATTCATGAATAAGGCACAGTGAGTAATATGCCAACAGTGTCTTTTAAATAGGAAGTAGTTGGTGGCATAGTTGAGGAAACATGTTGGAACGAATTACATGATCTGAGGCAATCTTCTTGTTTGTTTGAAGATGGTTTATTTGATGTCAATTTTTGGGTTGTACTTAATAGTGTTGGCACCTTTACATGTTACTCTCAAGTGTACTATTGTCTATTTGTGCTATCATCTTCATTTGGCATGTATGAGTGCACTACCCATAGGATGCTTTGTGTCTATTGGATTTTATGAGCAAGCAGTAATGCAATTGTTTTGAAATGACATTTACATTGTACGATGAACTTAGTGCGATTTCGGAAGTTATGTTTTTTGAAAAGACAAGGAGTGCTACCGTTGACGATAGCAGATCGAGGATCATTTTATTAATGACTCATCAAAAAGTAGTTACATGACATCTCTCCACTCTTTAACAAAACTCCAACACTCCCTAATGATATTCCCTGTATTGATAGCACCCCCTCTAAACAATTTATCATTACGAGCACGCCACACACTCCACATAACAATTGCTATTTGCACGTGCAGCTTGCCCGTCAGGAGATTTCTCCACAAGCTATCCCATGTGGCAACAGGTTCCCCACAAACACCCCTCCAAACCTGATCTGACACCAAGCAAGAGGAGAAAAGATGCGCATTGCTATCAGTGGGAAAATCGCATAGTGGACAATTTTGAGCCGGGATCCCCATTCTTCTTTATCTCAATTCGCCCGTGATAAGTCCATCTCTTCTACATAACCACAAGAATATTTTTATTTTTAGGGGAAGCTTCAGTTGCCAAACCTTAGCGTATTGTTTGTCCAGATCTGATGGGCCATCGTCCCTACTGCCAACCAAAATTTTATAAGCCCGTGCTAGAGCATGTTTCCAACTGAAATTGTCTACTCCACCCACCGGTTGAAATGCTTGGATGTCAGCCATCAAACGCTCCTGCTCCTCATGAGTCCTTCCTCCTTCACGCAGACCGCCCCCTGAAATAACCCATTTGCCATTCACATTGTCCCAGCACTCACTAACCGTGGACCTCCCATTCGGAGTTGCAGCATATGCCCTTGGGTATGACTTTCTCAAAACTCCCAGACTTAACCAGTCATTCCAAAAAGAAAAATGTTGTCCATCCCCCAAAACAAGATTAAAATTCATCCAGTTTTCTTGCAGAGCCCTCCATATTGAACTCCAGAAGGGGGAGGGGTGAGTAGGAGTGGTTGTACATCGTGCCACATGTGAGTTTCCGTAGGAATCTTTGATCAGGTACAACCAGATCTTCCCATCATCTTCAGATAGTTTAACAACCCACTTTAACATAAGAGAGTCATTAAATTCCTTTAGTGATTGAATACCCATCCCACCTTGAGAACGGGGCATGCAAAGCTTTTGCCACTTCAGCAGATGCAGAAATTTGCCTTTCACCTTCGCTCCCTTCCAGGAAAAGCGCTTCCTCATCACATCTAGCCTTTTCTAAATAGCCTTTGGTGATATGAATATAAAGAAGAAAAAGACTGGGATCGAGGTGATAACCGAGTTTAATAGAATCAATCTCCCACCCTTTGATAGATAGCAGCTACTCTAGCTCTCCAATTTAGAAGCCACCTTTTCAAACAGAACACCCCAATCACTCTTCTTCAATTTGGTATCCTTCAATGGTAGTCTCAAATACCTAATTGGAAGTGTCGTGATGGGTGTGTGAAGGGTGGTGGAAAGAGCTTCACACTCTTGGCCTATCATATTGAAGCAAATTAGAGACAACTTTGTGCCATTTAGCTTAAGCCTCGAGATCTCACCGAACATAGTCACCATAGAGAGTATGGTCTTCACCTCACTTTTCCCCCCTTCCACAAAGAAAACTGTGTCGTCTGCATATTGTAGAATCGGTGCAAGCACCGTGGAATTGGACATAGAATATCCCCTCACCAAGTTTGCATTGGATAGTTTGCAAGTAAATTGAGCCAGTGTGTCCACCGCTAGATTGAAAATTAAAGGGGCCAAAGGGCATCCCTGTCGCATGCCGCATTGAGGTTGGATCCACACACTGCACGGTCTCCCATTAATCATAGGTGAAAAAGATGAAGTTACTATACACCTTTTCATCCATTGTATCCATAATGATGGAAATCCCCTCCTTCTGAAAATCTCCCATAAATAGGACCAAGCATCTGAATCATAGGCTCTACTAAAGTCCACTTTCGACATGAAAGCTTTGGATCTTCATTTGCACCACCCAGCCACCATCTCTTGCGCTACTATGAAGGATTCCTGTAATGATCTGTTGGGAAGGAAAATCGATTGCACCGAACTAATTAGGTCCGATAAGACCCTCACCAATCTATTAGCCAAAACTTTACTAATTATCAAGTATATTGAATTTGATAATGCAATGGGTCTGAACTCCGTCAATCTCTCCACACCTTGCTTCTTTGGCAATAAGAAGAGGTACGACTTATTTATTTTTTCCACACCTGAATTGCTGCCTTGGAATTCCTTAATAACGTCCATGACATCCCCTTTAACCACATGCCAAAACTCCTTATAGAAGAAGACTTGGAACCCGTTCAAACCTAGTGGTCCCTCTGCATTCAAACCAACCATGGCTTCCACTACCTCTTATGTTGATTAAAGTTAAATTGCATTTTGATGATAGGATGTTGAACTGATTATATGCATGGACGGTTGACATTTCACATGCAGGTTGTATTAATCACTTTATTTTGGGAAATGATAAAAGCTCGTTCAAATGTGGTAGAAGGGTTCTTGACCATATGCGAAGGTTTAGATATCCAAACATGGGTAGGGAGATTGGTTGTTTTTTTTTATTCTAGCAACCCCTGCGTTTTCATATGCATGGTAGGAAGCAAATCCTAGCATAACCAACATGTGAAAATCATGTTGTAAAGGTCCAAAAATTATCTCTATAATGTCGTGACTGTGGCAATGAACCCTCACGAAGTATGGCCCATAAATGTTAAGCAACCTAAGCCCTAATTGCCTTCTTACAAGTGCAATCCCCATTCAAGTACATTAAGTAAATATTTGCAAATCTTTTTTGTATTTAATATCCACATGTAAGTATTATATGGTTTAAGTAACTTTAGATAGGTTAACGATTATCTACTTTAAGTAACTGCAAAAAGGTGTGCACTTGTCAACTTACATTGTTTAATTCTTCATTGCAATGGTACATTAACATTTACATGTAGGTTTTCATGTGATGATGAAAACTTTCCATGAATATCCTACACCTCTACCCATGGAGAGTATGTCTGAGTACATATAAATGATGTTTAGTATTTTTCTTGTTCCACTATGAGTACCTCTTTGCTCTTGAATGCAATCGTTCTATTTAACACAATATTGTCGAAGTACATGGTTTGGCTCATATGTGGTACGGTACTAGCTTTCACAATACGTAGTAATTGTTTTCTTAATTTTTGCTATCGATTTTGAGGATTAAAGAAGTCATATGTAGATACACTTGATGAGAAGAAAGGTTTCGCTAGGCTAATTATAGAGGGCTCTTTCATTTGCCCTTATACAACTTCAAGCCTCGACGCCCCACATGGTGTCAACCTCTACGTAGGGGATACTTGTAGCTTTGTGGAAGTCTCTCGATAGTTATGAAAGAACATAATGTATGCATGTAAACTAACAAACAAAAAGGGGATTTGTATATAGTTTTAGTTGTTTATCATAATTGTCAATAAAATTATGTGCCTGTAACATTAGCCACTTGTATTAGTGAATTTGAAGGCAATGAAATTTCATGCTGTTCTTGGCTTACTCCTGATCATTTTCACTTTATTATCTTTGTTGCAGTTGTTCATTGCAATTTCATGACAACTTAGAAATATTATGGAATGACATAACGTAGAAAAGTTATGATGGTTCAGGCTCATGATCTTCAATTAATTATTTACCTAAGCCCCATTTTGTGAGTGTATGTGGGAATTACTAAAGCACTTATAGTCATGTCTTTTGTACAAACGTGCTTCATCAAAATGTGAATAATGAAGTACAAATAATATGATAACACTTGTGTAAATATAAAATTTAATATGGGAAATTTGAGTAATATGCAATGTATCCATAATTTAATATGTGAGTTATTTCTATAATTTGATGTACATGAAAGGGTTTTATTTGAAGACGAGAAGTTCAATATGATTGCGGCATCTCTCCCCCTTAACCCTTATGCTTGGGCCTTCGACAAAGAGAACTTTAAATGGACAGTCCATGAGTTGATAGAGCATCTACTAAGCATATTAGATCTGGATGGAATGTGCAACATCTCAAGCAAGGGAAAGTGTTCCTCAACCACAAAAGTTCAAGAAAAGACAACTAACAAATGGATAAGAGAACCTCACATGATAGGTGAATCTATCTATGGAGATTCGTAGACCTTACCAAAAAGTTAGAGGAAAGGTTACTCAAGGTACTATATACCTTCATCATCTACTTATCATGTAATGAATAAAAATTCTAATGCGTTTAACATATTTGCAATAGTTAATTATTGTCCAAGTGATCAAGATGAAAAAGCTTCGCAGATAAAACCCAAAGCAAGCTATTATAACGAGAGCTGTCAAGAAATACAAAGTTGACATCTAGAATTTGCATTAAAAATCATCTATAGAAAATGTTTCTATTTCGAAATTATTTGAAACTGGTTCATTGAGATGATGACTCATTTATTGTAAGTTTTAGACATGGGATGCTTAAATGATGTGAAATTTATTTTCAAATAGTCAGATTTTTATAATGATGTGATGATTAATAAGAAACTCTAAATAAGTCTAAATTGGATACTTTGCCTTTTTGAGAAGCCTCATGTCTGGATATAAGTGTTTGTGAGTGAGATTAGGACGATAGTTGAGAACAATCTCTTTGATTACACAGTAATTATAGGTCTTAAAATGCCTAAATTGAGATAGGAATTTAGTTAACATTTTATATATTCTATTCATATCAAGCATTTTATGCATTTGTATCTCTTTATATAGTTTTGCATATAATAATGCTTTTTTTTATTGGCCAAATTGTGATATAATGCCTTTATCTTGTGAATGAAGGTTCACAAGTAATAAATAGAGGGCTAGAATCCAGAAGGTGAATGTAGGAAGAACCAAAATGATGTAATGAAGACCAAAAAAATTCCCATAGAAAGAAAAAAGAAGAGAATAAAAGCAAGTGAAGGAAGAAAAGAGGAAGAGAAATCACCTTATCCATGTGCCCTTATCCCTATCCATATCCCTATCCAAAACCCAGTTCCCATAATCCTAGGCATAGTCACCCTCGGTTCCATCCCAATTACCCTATCCCTAATTCAATTTTCCACCTCCAATTGATCCTTTGGATTTTAATTGGGCTCATTGGTTAATCCATTAGACTCAATTCAACCTAACCATTTTAATTAGGTGCACCCCATGCCTAATTAAGTCCACATAATCTCAATAGCGTTCACCCTTATCCTACACACCCACCTAATCCGTCACTAACCTACTCCTATGGTGATCCTAAGGCCTACCACACCCTTACCTTAATAACCCAACTAAAGATCCATTTAATTGGATCCAACCCAACCAAACTCAACATGTACCTCCCCCACCCACCTCAACTCTTGACACACACTCTATCTTCCATATAACACACACATGCACACACCCAAAGGGTCTAATAGCATCCCCTCCTACCCACCAGCTCCTCTTCCCTCCCCCTCCCACTCGCTCTCACCACCACCACCATCCCTCTCTTTTCTTCTCCTTGTGACCTTCTCTCCCTTTCTTCCTCTTTCTTCACAAGCTCCTCCTCCCTCTCTTTCTCCTAGCTGTCCTTCCTACCCACCACCAAACACAACCACCACCATACGTGAACCTAACTTCTCTCCTCTCCAAATTCGCACTCACTTCACCCACTCCCCCGCAACCAAGGCACTCTATCTCTTCCTCTTTCACTCGCCAACACAGTCGTCAACTTTGAATAATCAATTGCATTACGATCGTCTCCAATTTAATCCTCAAAATTAGGCATTCATTCCCTTGTCTCTTTTTTTTTTCTTCTTTTTCTTACATTAACATTAAAAAGAAAACCAAAAATACCACTTTGGTCACCCCTGCCATAACAATCGATCAACAACCACCGCCTGTGAGTCTACGACTGTCTCTTCCTCTTGAACTACACCTCTCCCTACTACTCTCTTTTTGACACCCTTCTTTGGTTTGAAGTCATGACAACCGTGATCGACCTTCAACTTTGCTCCAACACCAACTCGTCGTCATCCTAGCATCACTGTGGCCAACCTCACTATTTCCTCCATCTCCCTTGATGGCAACCCCTCCATTTATTCATTCCATTTTGACACCATATCGTTTGTGTTTTTAAGCATGTTCGATTTTTTTTTCTTGTTTTCATTTAGACATATCATCTAGTTGTGAAACTTTCTCATTTAAGTGAATGAAATGCATGTTGTTATCTATTAGTTTTACGACCCGAATCTGGCTCCAAATGGAATCCAGGGCTGATCGCCTCGACTAACCTAAGACCTAGTCATCCATCGAGAAATATACCAAACAATAAAAATATTCCACACATATAACATTAGATAAAGCATTAATTGAAGGACAGAAAGTTGAATGATAAACTATAAACAGACAGTGCCAAAAGAGAAAAGCAAAGTTATCAACATAGCCATCATAACCATAATTGAAAGATAGAAAATAGAATTACTAGTTCTAAACAGGGATACTCACGACAACAGTAAGAAAGGTCCAACTATAGCAGAAACGGAAAGTTGAAATAAACTAAGGTTAGGCTCGACTAAGTCCAGCTCCCTCTGCAGTCGGTGATACTAGTTGCTCACCTTCCTATCCTGGACACAAGTGGTAGTTGTCAGCAAAAGCTACGTAGAATGTCAAGCATAAAAATCAACAAATGTAATTTAATTTAAAAGCAGTAACATTTCAGGCAATTGTAAACGTTTCACACATTTCCATATTTTGTTTCTATTTTTAAGTACTAGTTGTTTAGTGTTTTCGGATATTCTAGCAAAGGGTCCCATTATCTCTTAGTTCACAGGTTCCCTAACGGAACGATCTTACTACAGTTTTTCTTGCAATGTAGGACGTGCACGTGGTGCTCTCCTAGCTGAGAGAACACCCTACGTTTGTTCTACACCCAGTCTACCACCCCATAGTTATAATCGCGACGTAGCGGTGACTACGGCACATGCGATAAACATACGGGAGGCTACCTAGTACTGGCAAGCAGTCAATCTTTTCCGCTAATGATTACGTTCTAAATCATACAGTATAAAATAAAACATGGGTCATGTTCCTCACCAGTTTGCGTACTCTCACCTGACTATCCTGGTTGGCCCCATGAATCTAACAGGAGTCGGTGTAGGAAGGCCATTCCTACCCTGACTTCTAATCCAAGGAATTCAACTCACTCCTTACACTACAGGACAATCCACTCTCCTCGATACGTGTGTACCCAAGGGCCAACTCATCATCTTGCTAAAACAACACCCAACAACTTGGCCCATCATAAATTTCCCAGACATTTGCCATGTATAGTGATTTTTTTTTTCATTTACCTCCCCTTCCATCCGTGCAGGCACCAACAGGTGGCATGGTTGCCTCCAAAGCATTCCTTCACCACGTACAGCAGTAATAAAATAATATACATATCCATCCACAAACACTTACATCCTTCGGAGGGGCGATTCACAAGCCCATATGTAGGTAAGACTACAAAAGGATACATCATTCGAGTCCGAAATTTAATGGAATGGAAAGGAACATCCATGATATATATTTATAATATATACATCTTTAGAGCATGTAATTTTACATAAGAAATAAAACTACACATATGCATTACAAATAAGTATTTCACCATAAATTCATGTAGTTATCGAATTATTTAAAATAAAATGAGAAGGAAACAAATAGATGTGCTACTCTACTGTGAGGATTCGTGAGGTATGGAGATGCGGGAGGCTTGGCTACAACTCCAACGGGTGTCGGGCTATCAATGGGAAAAATGCTTGTGTCAAAGCAAGGTTTAGTATTTTTTGACAAGATTTTCAAAATGCCAAATAGGCTCAAAATGGTGTAAGTAGGATCCTAAAAGATGGAGGATCGCGAGAGTTTTCCATCGGTACCTTACTTGCGGAAATCAAAGGTTGCTTGAACCTTGAATTGATCCAAAAATGAACTCTGGTTCACGTGAATCGATGGTTCAAGTGAAGGCTTATGCTTCCACTCCTTCCCTCGTGCCGTGTGCGGATGTGGGAACTCACACTGACCCCTCTCTTTTCAACTCACCTCGTGAGGCATGCAGCTGAGGTATGAAACGAGGCGCAGCTCTCCTCCCCCCTCGTGAGCTACGCGCAGAGGGTGGAGGGAAAAAAGAACTCGTGCCACTCCTTCCCACTTCCGTATGTGCCCTCTCCCCCATGAGGAGAGGGTTTTTATGGGGGTAGTGAGGTAGGGTTTAGGGTCGTTAGGATCAAAGTGAGACCTGGTAAAATTGTAGGAATGGCCCTACAAGTTTTGCTCTTTCATAGGGAATAAAAAAAAAATCAAAAGCGAGGGGAGTTACAATTTCCGGAAACACCCTAAAGGTTTAGAAAAACTCGCAGGGACCTGTTAAGGGTCATTTCAATTAGCCATAAATTTCACGCTCCCTCACCTTTTTTCTATGTTTGATATGCACACCTTTATTTTTATTTCCTATCTTAATGGCATGTTATCATGTTCACTTTCACTCTAGATAGCATGAATATATTTATGTTGCCTCCCTATTGGATCAACCCCATTCCTACATCGTTTATTTCCATTGTGAAATCACGTTATCACTCTTCTGATCAAGTAATTAAGAATTCTAAGATAGTTTGTGTCTGATCCTTTTGTGAAAAGGGACTTATGACAAGAGGGTGAATCTCAAAGTGACACATGGTGATGTGTGCACTATTGAAAAGAACTTTAGTGGATGGTGACATATGTTGATGATCATTTCAAATTGTGATGGTGTTCAAACGTGGAGAGAGTCAAAGATCTTTTGGAAAGTTCGATGACTCCTACATGTTGATTATGGAGTTAACTAATTCCATGAGCCATGAACACATCATATGAGATTTGTTTTGACTTAGCAAATCTCAGTTAGATGATTCAGAAAGGGGAATCTAAATGAGTAGGAAATGGTTTCTAATCATTCCTCTTATACACCTCAATTTAGTCTTGTCTTCTTAAGACAAGATTGAATGTAAGAAAGTTCAAATGATGATATACATCAGATTCTAAAATCCAGTGAGGATTCACATTGGAGAATGCAAACAAATGTCCTCGTGGATTCAAATCTAGCTCCCATTATTGCATATGATGTGGACAAGGATCTAGATATTTAGAGTTAGCATTGATTGCCTATGTCCAAGTCCAAATGAGTTTGGCTCTAGGACAATCCTTTGGATATCACAAGCATGATAGTGGTTATCAATGTTGTGATGTAGATTAGTCAAGTATTTTGACTTGTAGAATATTAGATCCCTAAAGAATGTATGCTTAATTCAATCCAAGGAATAGTTCTTGGAGAGTTACTTGAACTCTCTTAAAATAAGGACACCAAAATTGAATTTGCTTGCATAATGTCTTGTCCAAGTGAGTTGGATTTAAGATGCATTGATTTGTGCACTTTCGCACATGACAATGGTTGTCATCAGTGTAATGAGAATCCCAAAGGGATAATTTTGATGTACGAAATGTCAGATTCTATAATGATGAATAACCTATCAGGATTTGATGACATCTCTATCATCCTCTGTATCTAACTTAATTTCACTAAATTGCAGAGCTAAATTCACCTAATTAATACATTAAAAGGTAAAATTCAATCAAGGCTAAATCAAGAGGAATTTAGCTAAATTGGGTTAATTCTGCTATTTTAATAGACAAATTTAAATGCAAAATAACCAGGGGATGAACCTATGATTAATTAAAGATCAATTAAGCTTAATTTTCCAATAAGTGGGTTGATATTGAGTAATGGAGGATTTCCATTCAAATTAAATGTTATTTCTTAATTAAAAATCTTAATTTCAGCTCCACTTCAATTAAAAGGGTTCTGATAGGAATAAATGTAATCTAAATCTTCTAAAAATCATTGAAAAATATTTTATAAGATTTAGAATGACTAATCTGATGAAAGAAACCTATTTTGACATGGAACAGAGGACTAAGTAATTAATTAATACATTTTGGGTTAGAATGTAAATTGATCAATCAAAATTCATCAAAACCCAAAATCGAAGTTACTATTAAATTACTTGGGTATAATTAGGTTACCCCAAAAAATAGAGACCTTTTGGACTTCATCATTATGTACTTTGCATTCTAGCCCTTAATTTTCAAAATTTTCTCAATCTGGTCTAAAATCATTACTTTTAGGCCTCCACCACCCTCGCCACGTGACGCCATTGACGGTTGAGAAGAGCTTCTTAGCAAGCTCCATTCGGCTACCTCCACCATCCATTAGGTTAGGGTTCTGCTCTAGCGTAGCACGCTGGAGAATTTGGGCTTTTAACCGAGGTCAAACGACTCGTGTTCATTTCACTAGGCTTCGCTGGTCTCTACGCTAGAGTCCACTGCCACCCTCAACTCCAGCAACTCATTTGCAGCTCTCCTAGCTACCCACCGCTGAAATGCGATAGCCATCAAGTCATTGACTCCTCGTTGAGCCTTCTCCACCCTTTGTAAATTATTGGAGCTCCATTCTGGTGAGTCGCCGGCAAAGCCTTGCTAGAGAAGGAGAGTCAATCTCCTTTGTAAATGCTGGCAGCAAGCTTTGTGAAGAAAAACAAATCTTACAGGGACCTATTTATGAGAAGTCAGGGATCGAATCGCAACAGTCCAAGACTAAAGTGCAACATTGTCTAAGTTGATTTAAATTTTGTTTCTAAGGGGTTTTTAGTACAATATATTGTCCAACATTCTTGTTAATACTCATTGGTATCTAATTAGATGAATACTTGATTATTATTTGATTATTAATTTTTATTAAGCATTTGTGATAACATTTGTCCCACTTGATTTCATGCAACTGTGAACTTGTTTGATTTTTAAGATTGACTCCGTATTACAAGTTCGCTAAAGTCATCTGTAAATACTTAGTGATTTTTGTGCATTTAATTTGCTCATAATGAATGACCTTGGAACTCATTTCGAGAAAGTATAAATTTTAAATGTTGATTTCGCTTTAGTCACCTATATTATGAAGCAAATTTTAAAACCTGACTTTAGCAAGTTAACAGGATTCAATCCAAGCATAATGCATAATAGGAGGATTATAGAACTTGTCTTGATCAAGATATGCAAATCAAGTGCTTGGGCCTATAGTGTATCGAAGCTAGTTGAATATATAGGCAATTGTCAGTTTCAATGGCTATAAAGGATATGGAAATGTTCCTAATATTCCTATACACGAGTTCTAAAGAAGTATTCAATGTGTTGAATACTAGATTCTATGGGATAGATACTTAGAATGAGGATCAAACCAAAGAAAACTAGGAATCTTATGAGGCTCCCAGGACCTAGTTAAGATCCCAAACCAAATATGAAGGGAATCAATTCCTACAAACATGCTCAACTACTTGAAAATGTTTCAAGATAGTAAAATCCACTCATGAAATTTTGGATCTCATAACTCCAATGAGTTTGACAATTATCCGCCTTCATATAATGAAGCTTTTAGGATCACGACATTAGAGATTAGGTAGAAGTAATATGCTTGAATCTAATCATAATCAAAGCAGGCACCCAAACTTGAATGATTCATAAAGTATTATGGATGCATTTAGTAATGCCTTGACTCATGCATGTGAGAAATAGTAGGAGTATATTAATAATTCCTAATCAACCATCCAAATCGCATGTTAATTGGTCGTTGTTATGTTGTAGTATAAATGCAATCTAGATGGATGTCAGATTATTTTATTTAATTATATAATTTTTACTGGTTTATTCCAGATCTTTCATTGGGAGGTAGTTATTAATATACATCACTCTTCATTATCAAAAATGTATTTTTATTCCAAAAATATTAAGTATATTTACAATTGAATCAAAGAATGAAAGAATGAATGAATCGGGTTAATTATATACAAAAAGAATCAATTAATGTTAATTGCAATACCGTAAACATATATATAGAAATAAAGGCATGGAAAGCTAATTAAACTACTATAGGTTAGTTATTTACTATGATGCCTAATAAATGCCTAAGTATTGGCACAAAAGCAATATAAATATATACTAACATAAGATTTACTAATGTATATATGTATCTATACTAACATATAATACTACCTACAGTGATGGCTATAAATGTCACTAAAGCCTTACAAGACCTATATACAAAATAAGGTAATATAATGTATATATATACATATGCTTATACTATACAAGTATACTAACTATATACTTATGCACACACACTCAACACACAACCACACATAACACACTTAGATTAACTTTAACTTAACTATAGTTAAACTCTAACTCAGACCAAACTTATCGGTTGGCGAGCTCGATTTTTCGCAGGATCAACAACCCTACAGAGTCGGATCAGTACCATTAGTAGATTGGGCCTTAGTATATTTATTAGTGTATTTTTATCCAATTGAGGCCCATTTAGGCCCACACCCACGCGCCTACACACCCACATGCACACACGCCCATGCCCATGCCCACAGGCACGCACGCGCGTGCACACGCTCAAGAGGATATGCTCAATAATGTGTGCCCAGCACTCATGCAGGTGCTCAGTTCCCACCGATATGGGACAAATCAAGGGCGGAAATCAAGCGTGGATCAATGTACAAAACCATGCGGAAGTGGCCATTTTAGACCTCGATTTAAGTGCCCATTTAATGTTCATTGTCAAATTAAATGATATGGTTGGAAAGCCTATACATAGGGCTAACTAATTGTATATTTAATTTACGATAATTAATTATTTAGGCATATTTAAATAATCGTTAAAGTTAGCACTTTATACATGTTAATTTAGCACTTAATTTCTTAATTAAAGCCCAAATTGATAACTTTATGACTCAATTGACTTATAATTTAGTTAATATACATTATAAAGTAATTATTACATATTTTTAATTTATTTTTGGTTATTTATTTTAATTTACATATATTTATTTACATGATTTTAGTAGATATATACATAATTATATTATTAATACTATTATTGTTACGACCCGGTTCCTGAATCCTTATATGACACGAGAATCGGACCGACTCGACCGATCCCAAGACCCAGTCGTCCAACGAGAAAGTAATCAAAAAGCAGTAAAATAAACCACATTCACCATGCAAGCAACTAAAAGTAACAAAGTACAGTAATAAAGAAATAAACTACTACAGTACGTACCACCACAACAGTAGAGAATTTAAACAGGTACATGAATATGAAGTCTACAATAAAAGAGTACAAAAGTGTAACAAAATACCCACTACTACGGAAAATGGGGTACAACAAAAGTACAACTACTGGGCTCCACTGGGCCCAGCACCCTCTGCAATCGTAGGCTCTGGCTACTCAACACCTAGACCTGAAAAGGGTTGCAGTACAACACGTCAGCAAAACGCTGAATAGAATGGCAACCAGCTAACTAAGAGCAACAGTAAAGGTGGATAGGTAGCTGTTGTTTTTAATTTCTTTCTTTATTCCACTAATTATTCTTTCTTTCATCACTTGGTGTATTTATTAGGTCTTTCTCTTAATCCCGAATGTTTCTCGTGGGAACAATCTTGATTGCAGTCTTTTCCGAAAAGTAGAAGTAGCACGTGGTGCTCTCTTGGCCGGGAGAGTCTCTCGTGGTGGTCCTACCCTCAGTCAACCACCTCAAGGTCGCTGACAGACGTAATGGTGACTACGGCACGCACGATAAACGCACGGGCAGCTACCTCGCACTGGCACGCGGTCAGTCATTTCCGTTAACGGGTGCGCCCAAAGCACAACACGGAACCAGTATAGGGAAGAGCCCTCTCAGTAATAGGGGTATAGCCCCTCCACAGTAACCAAACAGGGGTCTCGCCCCTCCACAGTCCGCGCACCCTCGCCTGACTACCCTGGTTTGCCCAGTGGGCCTAACAAGTCGATGTAGGACGGCTAGCTGAACCACGGGCCCCGTGGGGTGGCTAGCTCCCTCCCTACACTAGTAGCTCTCCCCGACATTGTGTACGCGAGGGCCAAAAGTCGGTACAAAGTGGCCAGACCTAACCCCGGGTCTCAACCCTAGGGCGGCTGGCTCTGCTCTGCACTAAGAGATAACATGTGCTTCCCTTGGTACCACTTACCCAAGGGACAACACACTTCCTAGTACATACCTAGATTTATTCCATTTATTTCCAGGAGCTCTACTCCTAATTCCCCGTAGGGTTCATGCTCATGTTTCTCAGGCCAAGCCATACTAGGTTTCATCATTTCAGGTTTATTTGCAGGTAACTTGTGTTTCCAACATTCAATCCTTTCTTTTCCAATTATATATAGGTAGTTAATTTTTAATTTTAAACAACAGGAATTGCATGTAGCAGTTACCAACAGCAGTACTCCATATTTCACAGGCAGCTGTTATCCCATTACATACAATTATTATTCATCCAAGACTGCAATTCAGGCCTTCAATATCATCTGTCCAATGTTTCTAGTCCTAGGATTCATGCCATACCCTAGGATCTATCATTCAATCTAATGTTTCTGGTCCTAAGATTCATGCCATACCCTAGGATCTATCATTCAATCTAGTGTTTCTAGTCCTAGGATTCATGCCATACCCTAGGATCTATCATTTATTCCAGATATGCATTTATGTGGTAATTAACTAAGGGAAGCCACTCTACCCGCAAAATCGAGAGTAATGGGGGCTTGATCGGCAGGTCCACGCGTCTCCGCAACCCCCAAATTCGCAACAGAACGAGGTTCTAACACAAGGATTAACCACAAGGAACCACTCAGAATAGGATAAAAGTATTTCAAACAAGTAGAGGAATTTATACGGAGAAGGACGGAAACTTAAACGCGGAAATTGGATCTCAAACGGACCCTAACGGGTCAAAAACGATAATTCTAACTCAAATCAGACGTCTTAAAAGGAATCCAGATCCATACCTCACTTTGTGCTGCTCCTCAAACGTATAGAGAACCTGTGGAACTATCTGGACCTAGCTCCAGACGTTCGACTATCCCTCCGGACGTTTGGAGACGCTCTCCGGCGTCTGGTGACTCACCCAGACGTCTAAACCGCGTGGAAGGGCATGTCCTGCGCCTTCCCGAAGAGAAACCTGCACACATACGCAAAATCTCTCAGGCACGCAACAGAGCTTCGGCGGAACGGCCCGCATGGCTCTAACCGCAAAGAGAAGCATAGGACGCAGTACCTCTCAGTCGTCTGGAGCTTCCTCCAGACGTCGTCTGTGTCGTCTGGATGTAGGTCCAGACGTCTGATTCTGGGAAAAATCCCAGAATCAGAAGCTCCTTCGTCTTCTTCCTACTGCGCGCGACCACGCCGTGCAGCCGCTCGTCCGCTGCTCTAGCTGCAGCAGCGTCGGGGGAACCTCCCCGGCATAACACTCTGACTCGCACACTCCCGACCGGCCGCAAGCCTCTCTGGCGAGCTCCCTTACGGCTAGTGCGCTCTCCTCTCTTCCCTCCTCTCGCTGCCCGTCTCCTCTAAGCCACTACACTTGGCAGCAGCTGCTGCTCGCTCTCACTCTCGCTCTCACGCTGGAGGAAGGAGAAGACGGATGGTGTGGGGTGGTGTGGAGGAGAGGAGGGGATATATGTAGGCACGAGGGGGAAAAGGTTCTGCAGTCGGCGAGGGAAGAAGAAAGAGAAGAAGGCGGCTGGGGCTCAGTCTGCGTGCGGCACGCGTGCAGACTCGCAGTCGTACGCATGTAAAAATTGATTTCCAGATGTCTGGCCTAAGTCCCAGACGTCTTAAAATCGCTTGATGGCATGGGTCTTAACAATTATATAGTATAAAAATGTTATAAATAGGTTGAAAATAATTTAAATTATTATATATAAGTGTAAAACATAATTTACTTCAATGAAAAATTAATTTACAAATTTAATTTTTTTTAACTTAATAACTCAACTAATTAACTTAATAACTTAATTATATACAATAAATACATAAATAAATAAATACAATGGTATACTACTGTACATTATAATTATCTTAATATATATATACAATTATAAATACGATTGTACATTTATACATGTTTATTTATAATTAGATAAGTATATGTGCACATAATCTAATTAAATAAATGGATAATTATATAATTAGGATATATACAATATAACTCAACATAAATACTTATTTAAATAAATATAATTGATATGTAAGTTAGATATGTACATTATAGTTATATAAGTTATCATTTACGTCTAACTTAGTATTAAATTATATATACAAGTATAAATACTATATATACGATATTTTTGTAGAATTTTTTGCTTTTTCAAGTTTTTATGGCATTTTTATGTTTTATAGAAGTAAGAGAAGAGAGAGAAAGGGTGAGATGAGAGAGAAGAGGTTTCTTTTTATGTTTTTCATATTGAATTATTTTATTTAGTATTAAAGTAGATTGAACCATGTACCGGTATGTTCTACTTGTTAGAGGGTTCAAAAAACTCTCATACTTTGCACACGCCTAGAAAAGTATCTAATCTTACTCAAGACACCTTTATTTTATTTATTTTCAATTTTTTAATATTTTTTATGTGTTTATAAATTTCATACAAAGAAGGCTTGAATGGATGTTGAATTAAAGAACTTAAGCCTTCAAAGACAGTTATAAGTGCTTGAACAGGAGGATGAGCATTCAAACACACTCAACACATTACATGAAAGATGTTTGCAACATTAAACATGGGTTTCCACTCCAATTTTATTAACTTTACATATTGGACAGTTAGAACAATTCTTGAAATTGCTGATAGTGGATGTTCACATGGAATTACGAGCCATTTCAGTCAAATCTAAAGTAAAAAAGTTGTACATGAATGCTTGACATGATATTCTAATAGCATACAACATGCCAACTCATCAGACACTCAATTCCCAACTCGAATCCATTCCAGCAAGGGGTTGTTGTTGCTATTCAGATCAATAGCTGAATGCTGCTACTCAAAATCAGTTCTCACAATGATTTGGTGCTCCAAAAATCATCCAAAGATCTAGGAAAACCCATATCTGAGGTCAATGAACCTCAGAAAATCAGTTCACCTCAAAATCGACTTGCAATTAGGGATTAATTCCCAAAGACTAATATGTTTAGATCCAATAATCCAACAGCATTGTTTTACTGACATAGAAACTCGAATCAGAGTTTAAGGTTCAAAATAATGTGATCAAACACTCAAACTTGTTGCAAATTCATCAAAAATCCTTCTTAGATCTTATTCCAGGCATTAAAAGCTTAATTGGATAATTAATAATCAAGATCAACCTAAAACATGAGTAATGAAACTCTGATTTCCAGATCTCTCTTGAATCATTTTAAGACCAATCTTAAACATCGCAATCACTCCTAAAGTGTTTTAAAACATAATCAAACTAGGATCAAAGTCCAGCAAGTCTTAAAACTCTAGTATGATCTCTCTCGTTCACTATAGATAGCAAGAGGAAGTTGGATCAAACTACACTTAAAAACCACTTGCAAACTCCATCAGATCCTTCATTAAAGCATTTCGAACCCCATCAAATCTTCAGTCAGTAAATTAAAACAATTTAGAATCTAAAACCAATGTTGCCTACCTGGGCGATTAGTATGGCTTTGCCATGTTGATGTGCTCAACTAGGATTCCTGCACACTATTACTTAGTGCTTAGGGATCCTAGGCGATGCTCTAAAATGGCTTAGATCATTGTTTAGGCCTCAAATCAGGATCACTGATTTTCCTTGGCAGAGCTCTCTAGAAGAGAAAAAAAATAGTACACACAATTCAAATTAGGCGCAAAGCACACACTCAATGAAAATTCAAATTACTGGGTTCCAATTCATCGCTATAGCCTCAATTAGACTCCAAAAAAGTTAATTTACTCGATTAAAACCACATTAACACATATTGGGTCTTGAATTCACGATTCCAACATAAAATCAAATTCCACTACAATGAATAAATCTTAGCAGTTAAACTTAGATGAGGGTCCTTGTGATCAACTAAAGCGAATGGGAAGACCCCCAAATGGATTTGAGTAGGAATTCAGATTTGAAAGCTAAAAAGCTTCAGATCCTATTCAGCTCTGACGAATGGGGTGATAAATGGATTAAAACTTTGAGGAAATAAGTGAATACGGATTGTGAAGTGTAGAGGTAGATTAATGGACCAACATGACGGTGGAAGAACACCTCTCTGATCTGAATTGATCAGAGATGGCAAAATCGAAGCTAATCTATCTACTCCTAATCAAAGCTAATTCAGATCAAATCAAATGGTAATTTCTACTCTAACTAATCTAACTAGGCTAGAAAGCATTAAATCTAGCTAATAAAGCAGTAAACTACAATAGGAAAGTGATTAAATCTACTCTATAGACGAAGGTGATGTCCAAGAGCCAACGGCTATCGGCCAATGGTGAAGAAAGGGGAGGAGCCCTCAGCGGATGAAGGAGGTGTCCCAAATCTACCAACCATCGGCAAATGGCGATTGAAGGAGGTAGAAGAGCCTACTCTATCACCACTGGAGACAAAGGAGAAAATAAAGCTGAGAGAATGGAGTGAAGGGATCAGCTCAAGGGGAGGGAGTCGATAAGGGACCCAAGGCTCGTTGAGGAGTTTATTATATAGGTGTTGGGGGAGATATGGGCATCGCTCTGTGGCATTAGACAATGGAGAAGAGTGTGGGAAGTTTAAACCAAAATACCACCATTAGATGGGATCTAGACTAGGTGGCGATGCTATGTGCAATGATGAGGTGAACGATGGAAGATCCATCGTTGGATCATTGGATCAAAAGAGGGATGGCAATTGCTCCACATGTTCTTCGTAGTGAATAATGACTGAGAGTTGAAGAACGTTGAGGCTAAGACCTTTTGGTGAAATTTCACCAAGGACCTTATATTGAAACGATGTGAATGTTACAAGGGTAGCCCATAAGTGACAAGAATCATAACAGAATAGTCCCTAAACTCTCACAAAGAAGCCCTTGTGGTTTTTAAAGATGGGGAAATGTATTGATCAAAGGACCTAAGTGTAATGCTCAAAATGGAAGGTCCTAATGATGCCCAAATGCAATGAGATTTTCATGGAAGCTTAATTGAACATATTAGAACATAATTCAACCCTTGATTTGTACTTTAAAGCTCAATTATGTGTTCAATTGACATTTAGATCATCAAATTGTATTTTGTGAATAGAATATCTCAATTATGACCTAATTATGCATTGTTAACACAATTTGAGTGTTTTAGGTCATTTCTATTCATTCTCACACTTAACATGTTTATTTCTTTAATTAGATAGTGTTTAATTTAGTTTCTAACTTAACTTTGACATTTTAGTTATGAAAAACCACACCTCATTAGTATCATATGTAGATAATTGCTTTGCTCATAGGATGAGAATAATATCTAGAAGATGAAATCTTAGAATTTGATAGAAAAATATTTTATTGATCAACTTAAAGATTTTGGAACATAAAGTGCCTAGTAGATTTTCATATGATGAAAATCCATGCACATGTTTAGACACTTGTGAAGGGAAAAAGGTGCCCGAAAGAGGCTTATTACATGATCCTTCCCTCTTCTCTCATCGAGGAGGCTAGAGAATGGTTTTTGGCCCTACTATGTGGATTGGTCAAACTCCTTCAGAGAGCTTAAGGCTAGCGAGTCTCTTTTTATGGGAGAACAAAGGAGGATTTAAATGTTATTTAACTCTTTCAGGAGCTGTATCAAGCTATTGTGAATTTCAAGAATAGGCTAAGGGTTTCCTACTTGGGTTTGAGAATATATAATGACTCAAGTTTAAACCTATGTCTAATTATGAAAAACTAGCTTTAACAACTTTCTAAGTATAGGTCTAATGGACATAAGACAACCACTCAAAATGATTGAACCTAGGTTATCATGTAGTGATTCTTAATCATTTATATCCCCTTACTCATTTCCATGAGTTTCCCAAGTTAGATTTTTAGGATGTAATGATTTCTATTATCTAGATTCATAACATCCTTGTTGTAATTTGATCAATTTACTCCAATAGTAATGGCAATTCCACCTTATGGCACATTCTTTGGTTGTCCTATAGGAAATTATTTCCTCTTACTAGAGAAGGTTTGGCTATGATACCATTTATAACAACCCAAGTCTAAACTTGACTCTAGCTAAAAAAAATTGTCATTGACAACTTGTTTGTTCTCAGCCCAATAAACCTACTTCGACCACCCAAAATGGTTAAGTTTAAGTTACCAAGCAAAAATTCTTAATAATTTATGTCCCATTACTTGTGGTAACGAGGTTTTCATGTGGGACTATTTTTAGGGCATTCTGACTTTTCTTATTGAAATTCTATACCTAATAAGTATTCAAGGTTATTTTTTCTCAACTAAACTCGAGTCTAGGCTGGGGTTGTTACAAATGGGATCAGAGATAAATTCCCTCTAGTAAGATGAAAAGGTTGCCTTTGCGATGGACAAGGTGTGCACTATGAGACAGAGCCACAACTACCATCGAGAGTATACTGCAACAATGTTGTGAATTTAATTAGAGAAGATTGTAACATTCCAGAAATAGTTTCACATGAGAAACTTATGAAAATGAGTAGTAGTATATAAACTTTGAGAATTATTATTTGAAACTTATAGTTAGGCATTTTGGATGTTTATTTTGGATCCATTGAGTTCATACCTAATAACTTGTTGAGGATAGTTTTGCTCAAGTTGACTTGGCACTAGCCTTAGATCTTTATAGAATAAGTCCAAATTGTTATGGTTTTGGCCTCTGCTAATATATTTTCTAGAGATACTGTTGGTGCAAAGGCACCACGATAATTGATTTTGTTGATAACAACACACTTCTAATTTAACATTTGCACTTGAGTTTAGAGCTTCAGGTTTATATGCAGATGAAAAGAAGTGTGAAGGAGTTCAAGCTCTAATCCATGGAGGAATGGGGGACCTTGATTTAGGAACAAAAGCATTAAGAAGCATAGGTTGGAGCTTTAGAGGAAGAAGGAGCTAAAGCTTGAAGATCAAGAAAAGAAGAATATGATAGATTTGTGCCTTTCATGTATTTGTATTTCTTTGTTGTTCTTTATTTTCTTAGATTCATTTTAAAGAGCCCAAAAAGTATTACCTTAGGTCCTAGAAACACTTAGAACACTTAGGCCAAATCTAATAGTTGAATTGGAAAGCCAAAATAGGAATCAAACTGCCTGATCAGATGTCCAAGATAAGTCTTAGATGTCTGATCTTATCTTTTAAGTCATCTGATAATAATATCAGACATCCAATAAGTAACCGTTAGGCACAAACGAAGTGTTGTTATAACAATATCTTCTAGAACCAACTTAGGATTATTTTAATATTATTTCCAGACATCCGTAGAATCTTCTAGACATCTGTTAAAGAGACGTTGGACCTTGCCAGATCAAATCAAACCATTGCCTCCTAGGAAATCAATTCCCGTAGAGCACCTTTAGTTTCGGATGTCCAAAACCATTGTCAGACATCTAGTTAGACATCTGACCTTGTTACACTAAAACCTAATTGGATTTTATCCATTCCAAGAAGAATCCCCTTAGAATTAGACATCCAATATTATACCTTGATGCCTTAAAATTCACATTCAGACGTCTGACCAGATCCCTGTTTGGATCTAATCAATTCCAGGAAACACACCCTATAGAATTAGACATCCAAAAATTATATTAGATGTATGACCCAAATAGTAGCCATTTGATTATGTTGTTAGACCTTTGGTACTTGTATCAAAGCTTAAAATCGTTCGCAACAGTCATCCCGACCCGTTCACCTACCCTTTAATCTTGTTCTAAACTTTGAACTAAACTGATTTTGTATCCTCCTGGTTTACAATGAGGATATTGCAAAACCTAGGTATGGCGACTTGTTAAAGTGCAAACATATGGAAATTCAACTCTCTGAGGGGTTCTCACAAAAAAAATATACGTATTCAAAAATGACAAAAAAAAAATGAATGAAAAAAAGAAAAAAAAAGGAGGAAGGGGAGGAATTTTGTGAACTAAATTGAAAATCTTCCTTGAGGAGGAAAAGAGAAGAAAATTAAAATGTCAAGAAAAAGGGGCAAAATAAAAAGCAAGAGAAAAATGATAGTCATTAGCAATTGATTATGTAATCTACTTAAGTTCTAGACCTAACCAAAAGAAACATTAAGTCCTAGAGGCAAAGAGATTAGTACGA
Source organism: Thalassia testudinum (assembly GCA_037157565.1). Lineage (NCBI taxonomy): Eukaryota > Viridiplantae > Streptophyta > Magnoliopsida > Alismatales > Hydrocharitaceae > Thalassia > Thalassia testudinum. Next base: position 4,278,352 of record JAZHRO010000061.1, read on the forward strand.
GTGTGATCTTAGGCCTCTTGGGCTTGTTTTAGGGCTTAAACATTCACGTATCCATTAAGATCTGCATTAACGATCGCTAACTACCGGTTCGTACTAAAAATGGGTTTTAAAACGTCATTGTTGTAGTATATGTCACAAATACAAATCGTTGTCGCGTCAATTTTATTTATATACTTAATTTTTACTGGTTTATTCCAGGTCGTTTGCTGGGAGGTAATTATTGATATACATCACTCTCTAAGTCCAATAATATTCTTTAATTCCAAAAAGATTGATTTTATGTAAAAGAATGAATGAATGAATTAAAGAATCAAAGAATGAATCAATTATTTACAAAAGAATAAATTAGAAATAATTACAATACTTGAAAATAATTATATACAAACAAGCAACAAAAGCCTTAAATAAATACTCTATATTTTCTATTTATATCTTACAATAATAATACTTAGATATATGTACAATAAAAAGTAATAATATGTACTATAATAACTTAACTTAACTAACTAATATCTACAGTAACATATAATATTTCTACAGCAACGTATAAAAGTGTATGTAGTACCTTAGAAAAAATATATTCATAAGATAAAATAAAACTATTATCTATACTAACATATAATACTATCTACAGTGATGAATATATATGTCACTAAAGCTATCTTTTATTTATACACATATAACTCAAACAATACTACTATACTCTTATACATTCTACGTATACTATTTACATTATATATCTTATTTACATATATACATATACATATATTTACTCTACACTTATACATATATAGACTCACACAGAATACACACATACATAGAACACTTCACACATAGTAACACATACAACATAGGTAAGGCACATAGGCTAACACTTAGCCCCATTTCAATCATTGTCTCCTCTCTTCTTCTCTTTAGATTGGCTCATAACTGGTTCAGACCGATTTTTAACGAAAAATGGGTTTATTTTGCGAGCGCCCTTTTCGAGGGATACACAACACCAGTAAGGGTGGGATCAGACCTCTACTAGGGCCACCCTAATCCTTAATTAGATGCATTTTAACCGATTTATGGCTCATTACTGAGCCTAATTAGACCCATACACAGTGCACAACCCCTGACCATGCATCGCACTCAAATTTCATACCAATGCTCATTTCATTCTCAATGCTCAGATAGGACAGGAGTATGGGCATAGGTTCCTAAAGCCACAATGTGGCACTAACTCAGGCGCCTTTAGGTGCTGCTGCTCCAGTGCACAAGCGTGCGAATTAGCTTAATTTGGCACTCGATTTAAGGGCCCAAATATTATCTAATTTCAAAATAAATTATGTATTCGTAAAGCCCTTATATATGGTTATATAATTATATAGTTCATTTACAAAAATAATTAATTTTACTATATAAATAAATTAGCTAAAGTTTACACTTTGTACACAGTGATATTTGGGTTAATTTCTTAATTAATATTTAAATTAGTTAATTAATGATCTAATTGACCCTGTACAGAGTTAGTATACATATTAAAGTGTTTATTACAAACTTGTATTATATTTTACACGGTTTCTTTCAATTTATATACATTAAATATTTGATTTTAGTGTGCTATACATATAAATTACATATAAATAATATAATACACTATAAATACAGTTAACTTAGTTTAAATTACTTAAAATACTATAATACATACAATATAAATTAGTTCAGTTATAACTTAATTTACTAATTTATTTTAATTTAATTTAGTAAACTATCTACTAACTTAGTAAATTAATTATTTATTGTGCATATATAATTAAATTATTTTGTAGATATTCTATTGTACATAATAACTATATAAATACGTATGTAAAGTATTACTGGTAAATAAGTTTATTTATAAGAGTTCCTATAATTATATAACTGATAGTACATATAAGTTAATTAAATTAATAGATAGTTATATAAATAAGTATATACATAATAATTTACCTTAAATACTTGGTTTATGTTATAAAATATATACATAAGTTATTTATACAATTTATAAACCTATTTTACACTATTTACATTAATAGCTTAATATATATCTTATATATACATATATATCTTATATATACATGTATATACATAGTTTGCATAGTATTTTTGGGCATTTTTTGGGTTTTTTCGATTTTTATGTGTTTTATATGTTTTATAGAGGTAGAGGATGAGAGAGAGAGAAAGAGATAAGAGAAATAGAGTGATTTTAGGATTTTTTTAGATTTAAGGTCTTTTATTAAATCTTAAGGTAGATTGAACCATTGGCTATTTTGTTTGTTAGTCGCTTGAAATCAGGTTTTAAATCATTGCGTTGCAGGATAGTCAAAATCTCACAAAAAACAAGTAAAATTTATACTCGAAAAGGCTGAGGTCGTTTGCTGGGAGCAAGCAGGAATTCGATTCCTAAGATTGCAATTTTAAATAACAGAAATAAGAAATTATGATTAGAAATTGATTCAGAATAATGTGGCAATAATATCAAGTGTCAAACTGCAAAAAGAATGGAGTAAAATGGTGTTTGAATCACCAATTACTCCATACAATAATAGCAAATGGAACTCAATAACTATGTAGAAATAAACTCAAATCAAACGTCTGATTTGATGATCAGATGTCTTAACTGTCTGGATGAACAGTAATCTCTCTTCTGATTTGTTTCTTCTTCTCTTTCTCTGTGCTTGTCTCTCTTCTTCTTTTGCGGCTCCTTTTCTTTTCCTTTCTTTCTCTGCTTACCTTCTTTTTCTTCTCTGCTTCTCTTCTTCAATTGCTTCCTTCTTCTTCTTCACAGATCCTTCTGCTTCTCTTTTTCACTCAGAGGGGGAAAGGGTCTTCAGATTTGGCTAAGGGTCAGCCACTTCTCCAGAGAGCAAAGCCCCCCTAACCCCACACGCTCTCCTCTCTTTCTCTCCTTAGGTCACGCTCTCTCAGAGCCTTCAACAGTACCGGGTATATGGGTAGTCGAACCTAGAGCGCACCCGGGTCCAAGCTAACCGGCAGTGGGTGGTGAGCGAGGAGTGTATAGCATAGGCGGGTAGTCGGATCTATGCCATGCCCGTGTGAGCAATCTCACGGGCAAGGCACAGTGAGGGGCGTGAGGGACCTCACCCCTTGTGTTACTGAGGCAACAAGGCTAAAGCAAAAAAATAATTTATCTTGTTGCAGCCGTTTAGTGATCCATGATGTGGGATTATGTTGTCCCTCATTCTTCGCGTAGCAACAAGTGGAGATGTCCTCGCAAATTAAGGTTGCAACTGTGTCTCGCTCTCTCAATTGAGGACCTGGGAGTTCGTATAACCTGGGGTCGCTTCGATCAGGCATTGCAGAAGGTTGCTACGAAGCCTAGAGGCGGAGAACGCACCGAAGAAGACAGTGGCAGCGGCAGCTGTCCGGTGGAGAACCTAAAAAGACAAATACGGCCTAATGTCCCAGATAGAACGGCTCAGAGGCTTCGCCGGACTACGGCGAACGTGATGAGGGGGTCAGTGTGGTTCAAGCGTGGTTTATTGGTGCTGGCGGAGGTGGACTGTGTGTGTGAAGGTGGTGGTGTTCGATAGGGAATTAGGAGGGGCAATCGACCAAACTAGGTTAGGGCTTTTGCTCCTCGAGTCAAGGCGAAGGTGTAGGGATGATCGGCGAGGAGTTTGGTGGTGTGTGGAGAGAGATATGCCTCACCAGAGGAATGGCTGAACGCAGAAGGGATGACAGTGAATGGGTAATAGCGTGGTCGAAGCTAAGTGTGGTTGGGGTAAAAATGAAAGAGAAGAGTTAGGGAATTTATCTAGGTAGTTGACAGACGAATGGGAGTCGAGGCGGCGCCACTTGAGGTATGGTCGATGTCGGGGAAGAAAACTGCTCTAGTGGGTAGGAAACGGTGATGAGGACGGGGGAGAGTCTCCTGCTGGTACAGCCAGGACCAGAGGAATGAGAGGAATGAGGCTTCGTCTCTGGTATTGCAAACGGAGGAAGAACGGAGTCGGAGGAGGTCGCCGAATGTCGAGGCGCACTTCGGCCAAGAAAGAAGAGAAGAATTAGAGGTGTTCTAAGCTGAATTAGAGTGTGGGCTGAACAGTTTGCCCTGGAGGTCTTTTTATAGGTCATCAGAAGGCGAATGGAGCTTGAGAATCAAGCTCTCAAGCTTGGAAAGCTTCGTCGAAGGTAGAAACCCAAATTTCAATTGATTCGGATAGTACTTTGGGCAAGACTTGGAGCCTAAGATGTGGCTCAAATAGAAGGCAACTTCATCAAGAATCTGAGTATTTATTGTGGGACTAATTGATTGACAATCAAGCGAGAAATTCTTGCTCGATCTCAACAGTGAAGCTCAGGGTTGCCTTTAGTGGCGCCAGGGACCTTTTTGAGAAGACAGTGAAGAAGTTTGGGGGCTTTTTGTAAGAAGTTCAAAAGCAGAGAGGCTATTGGAAATAAAGAAAGTCAAACTTGGATCAAAGTGCAAAATAGGTCGAAACAATCTCAGATTGAGCCCAAATTTTGATACAAATCTAATTTAGACCCAAGGAATCAATGGTGAAGTTGGATTTTGGTTTTGACCTCATTTGATTGGGTAAATTATGCAAAAACCTAAATTAGAGCAAATGTCAGTCTGATACTCTGTTTTGGGTCAAGATGGGTTTTGATGGTCAAAGAGAATGTACCAAATCCTATAGAATATTTTTCTATGAATTTTAGAGGATTTAGGTGAATTTTATCCTAAACAGAACCTTAGTTAATTAAGAAGATCTGTTTTTAGGATTTCAAAAGTCATTTAATTCTCAAAACATGCGCAAACCCTTTTCCGTTTGTTCTAACCCACTTGTTAGCCTTTTAGGGCCATTTGACCCTTAATTAACCCTTGAAAAAACCCACGATTATACTGCATTCATGATATGATGGTAAATTTGCAGTTTTAACCCTGTTTACTTGTCTTTATCTCAGAATGATTATGCAATGAATTACAGTCCTCTGGTGGTTACGTAAGAGCATTTAATGACTTAATCATATCAAATTAAGCTAGCTATGGCACATGATGGTGTTCCCATCAATATTCTACCAAGTCAAGGATGCCTTGGAACTTGGTATATACTTAAAAATATATCTAATCTTACTGGCTACACAATTATTTTATTTTTTTGGAATTTTTATAAAGTTTTTATTTATTTACAAATGAAGCACATTCTAGGCCTTAAAAGAGTATTTTAATGAGAACCTAAGGCCTAAATGAGAAGTGTGTGGCTGAATGTGTAGTGGAATGCCTCAGAGGTGTTTAACAAATCATATAGAATGTGTTCAAACATATGAACATGAATTTCACTTCAAATTCCATTAATTTCCAAGTTGGGTAGTTTACATCTTAGTGTAGCTGACAAAGAGAGTTTAAAACCAAATTACAACCATTTAAATTGGATTTAAAGTCATTAAAAATACATGAAAGTTTGTTTGCATTATATATAATAGTTAGAACATATCAGCTATCTAAGACAATTCAAACTCAAGCTACAGCCCTATCAGTTCAGACCATCCAGCAGCCATATTGCTACAGCAGCAACAATATCAAAGACAGCAGCAGCAACAGCAATATCAAATAAGCTGTTGAAATTCAGTAGCTATTGAAATTGCTGCTACTAATCAGACATTTGTGCCAAAACTCAGACGTCCTAAAAAAATTTCAAAGGTTGCTGTTGCAACCATTGCTTCAATTCCAGCAGGCTTTGATGTGAGATTCAGTACATAAATATCCCAGTTCAGACTTAAGAAAGTCTAATCAGGGATCAAAAGTTTCCAAATCAGAGAATGATTTGCATTGAATTTAGGGTTGGAATGTAGCTGCTGATGCAGCACTTAAATGTGTTGAAGTAGGATTCAAAACACAATAGTAAACATTTTAAAAAAGTCTAACAATGCTTGGAAATCATTTTGCAATCAAATTGGTGTGTAAGGATCCACATCAAAAATTCTCAAACCATATCCTTCATCCCTAACAGAGAAAACCACTGATCTAACACCTTCCTAATGCTATGGACAGCATGAAGGAAGTGTTAGAATAGTCCATTAAATCCAACTTGAATCCCAAATCTATGAAACCTTAAGGAATATTGAAAATTCCTTAGGTTAGAATCCGAAATCTCAAAAACAAATCCACACAAAATGCACGGTAGAACCTCAAATCAACAAGATTGGTTCTCCTTGGCTCTCCCACACATTGAAGACCATAAAATCCCCAACTCTTGTCAAATCAGATCATGGCCCATCTGAGGAAAAATTTTTCATCAAAAACATCTCAAATTCACTGCCATGAACTGAATTACCCAAAAACATATCAATTCACTTGATCAAAATCATTCAAAACTCAATTGATTCAAAATCTCACGATCTTGCATTGAAATCCAAATTAAAAATAGATCAAGCAAACTGATTCCGTTTTAAATTCAGATCAGGGGTCTTTATGGAAAATCTGAGATGAATGGGAGACCCTTAGATGGATTTTGAGTGCAAATCCTCATCTCAATGCTAGAGAACAATGAGATGAGGGTTTGACTCTAATGGGTGGGTGGATTGTGAATTAAAACATGGGGGAAATCAGAACACGAAATGGTGATGTAAGGGGGAAGATCAATGATCATATGAGTGATATGAATTCATCTCCTCTAATCTAAAATGATCAAAGGAGGTGTGAGTGTGAATTCTACACTACACTAATGTACTCCTAACTAATGGTCAAACCAATGATTTCTCTATCTAATCCACTCTAAATTACACTAGCTAAACTACAATTAACTAGAAAGTAGTAAAACTATACTAATTCTACTCCTAGAAAGCATTGAAAATCTATCTAATGGGACGAAGTTGTCTAAGGGAGAAGACCAGCAGCGAACGAAGTTGTCTAAGGTCCACCTGCCGGTAGCTGGTGGCGATTGAAAGGAGGAAGGCAAGTTGGCACTGTCACCACAGACTGAGGAAATGGGATGAGGAAGCTGCAGGTGTGGACGAAAGGGACCACTTAGGGGGAGGGGGTGATCCGGTGTGCGTGCAATCTAAGGAGTGTTTAAGTAGCACTAGAGAGTGATTCAAGTCACCGCACGGTGGGATTAGGCACCTAGGCTACCGACGATCATGATGAGAGGAGAGGGCATGCGATGTTTTTAAATCAAATCGCGGCCGCAAGATCAGATTTGGAGGGAAAGTTGAAGCTATGCAACAATTCTCGCGAAGCTTCGATTTCATGAGAGCCACAGATCAGATGGACCATGTTCACGAGCGGCTATTGTGGACTTCGCGTAGCAGGTGTATTAGAAGATTTGTAAAGAAGCCCAAAGTGGCGAAGCGGTAGAAAGATTATAGTGAGGCCCGTAAGTGATGAAGAAGCAATTCAGAATAGTCCTTACAATTTTTAAATAGGCCCCTACAGCTTTCAAAATAGTCCCTGGCAAGTTTTCTATTGAATGAATTGTTATGAGTGGAGGACCTAAATGTGAATCTCTTAATGCAAGATCCTAATGATGTTCAAATGCTTCCAAGTTTTTATTAAAGCTTAATTGAACATATTAGAAGTTAATTTCACTTTTGATTAGAAGTTTTGAGCTGATTTGTGTGGTTAATTTGCAATTGAATCATCATTTTGTGTTTATTACTAGAATATCTCAATAAATGACCTAATTATGCATTTTTAACACAGATTTAGTATTTTAGGTCTTCTCTATTAATTCTTACACTTACTTTTTTCTTTGTATTAATTTGATAATGTTTAACCTAGTTTTTTTTTTAAACAGAAAGGAAAGCTATCGTCTTACGATAGCAATCCGGAGCGGTATATTATATAACTAAGTAAAAGGAATTACAAAAGAGATCCCCAAAAATTTATGAGGGACCAGCACTCTTTTACAATTCTTTCACAGCACACCGGCCTCTCCTGAAAAAGTATCTCATTTCTTACCTTCCACACATACCATAGAGTGACAGCCATGCGTACATGTGGCTTCCCTCTCATACGAAACCCATGCCAAATGGAATCCCAATCTAGTAGCGGCTCCTGACATGTCCTCCTCCAAATAGCATCAGTGATAAGGCAAGAAGAAAAGAGATGATTTGCATTATCAGTATTCATCTCACATAAATAATAAACTTGATGATCAGTTCCCAACCTTCTATGTCGCAGATCACTTGTGATCAAACCATCTCTCCTACATAGCCAAAGAAATATCCTCCTCCAAATAGCATCAGTGATAAGGCAAGAAGAAAAGAGATGATTTGCATTGTCAGTATTCATCTCACATAAATAATAAACTTGATGATCAGTTCCCAACCTTCTATGTCGCAGATTACTTGTGATCAAACCATCTCTCCTACATAACCAAAGAAATATCTGTACCTTAAGGGGAATTTTTAGAAGCCAGATCTTCTTGTCAATGAAGTCGCAACTCCACCCACTTTCATGATTTAAAATTCTGTTGTAGCCAGTTTGCACATTATAAATCCCCTCCCAAAGGTACTTGTCCTCCACTCCAGGCCTTGGCTTAAAGCTCTCAAGGTTTGAAATTAGCTTCCTCCTTTCTTCCCACAGCCGGGTACCCCTCCTGTTGGAATCCTCTTCAATCAGATTCTAGTTGTTGCTGCTGCAAGACTAGACCCTGCTGACAGTAGCCTCCTCATCAAATGCTGCAGCAAATGCCCTTGGATAGAGTTCCTTCAAGACACCCAACTTTGACCACCCCACCTTCCAGAAGCTGAAGGTCCTGCCATCCCCAAGAGCCGACTACAGTAGGTGGAAGTGATCAGCCAGAGCTCTTGTCAGTGATTTCCAGAAAGGAGAAGCACTGCTAGGCTAAAGCCTGGACAGCACACTATTGGAAGCACCATAGCTATCTCTGATCAGAATAGTCCATGGCTTCAGGTCTCCTTGCAAGAGTTTAATTGCCCACTTAAGTAGCAAAGCATCATTGAAGTGTTTCAGAGACTTAATCCCAAGTCCACCCCTATCTTTTGGAAGGCAAATCTGCTCCCATTTGAGTGGCTGCAAGAATCTACCCTCATGTTTAGCTCCCTTCCAAAAGAGCCTTTTTCTCAACACATCCAACCTTTTCCAAATGGTGTTAGGTCCTTTAAATATGGAAAAGTAGAAAACGGGGATGGAGGTGACCACAGAGTTGAGCAAGATAAGTCTTCCACCTTTGGAGAGGAAACTGCTATCCCAGCCATCCAATTTCACTGAAATCTTGTCAAAGAGACAGCTCCAATCTCTCTTTTTCACTCTAGAGCACCTCAAAGGCAGCCCCAAGTATCTAATAGGAAGGCTGATGTGGGGGGTCCTCAAAACAGTAGCTAAAGCTCCTTGCTCCTCCTCAGGTAAGCCAAAGCAGACCAAACTAGATTTATCCCTATTCAACCTCAAGCCAGAGAGCTCACCAAAGATATTAATCATATGATGCAAAGCCAGTGCTTCATCCATAGAACCCTCTCCAAAAAAAATCGTATCACCTGCATACAGGCTAAGTTGTTAACTGCCAGGTTAAAAATCAGGGGGGCCAGGGGAAATCCTTGCCTGATACCACACTAGGGCTGAATCCAAGACCCACAGGGCTTCCCATTTATCAAGGGGGTGAAAGAGGCAGTGGTGATACATCTTTTCACCCAATGAATCCAAGTAGGGGGAAAGCCTCTTCTTTTAAGCACTTCCCAAAGATAGGGCCAGCTGATGGAGTCATAAGCTTTGAGGAAGTCAACCTTCCAAAGAAAAGCCTTACATTTTCTCTTGTGCCATCCACAAATCATCTATTGGGCCATGATAAAGGATTCTTGTAGAGATCTGCCGGGGAGGAAGGCTGATTGAGCAGGATGGATCAATTCTTGCAAAATAGGCCTCAATCTATTGGCTAAGACATTGCCAATCACCAAGTACAAAGTGTTAGAGAGGGCAATAGGTCTAAACTCCTAAAAAGATTCAGCACCTGGACTCTTTGGCAAAAGAAAGAGATAGGACCTATTTATTCTTTCAAAGCCAAAATTGCCACTCTTAAACTCTCTGATCACTTACATAACCTCAATGCCCATAATATCCCATAATTCTTTGTAGAAGAAAACTTGGATCCCATCAGGACAAAGCGATCCTTCACAATTGAGGTCCTTGATGGCCTTCAAGACTTCAGCTTCAGACACAGATTCAATCAAGCTGGACCCCTGAGCCTCTGTAATTTTTGGGAGATCACTAGCTGCCATCCTCCAACAGCCCCTACCTGCAGCTCTTGAAGACTCCTTGAAGTACTTGACAGCCTCAGCTCTGATATCAGAGATGGAGGTAACTCTCTGCCCCTCTTTAACAATTGATGAGATCAGATTAACTCTTCTCCTAGAGCTGGCAGCCAAGTGGAAGAATTTAGTGTTTGCATCCCCCTCACTTAGCCACAGCTGCCTTGATCGTTCCCTCCAGTCCATCTCCAGTTTTAGGTCTTCTTCAGCCACCATCCCCTGCCACTTCTTTCTAGAAGCATAGTCCAACTCAGACAGTTGAGCCACAGCTTCCTTGGCATCCAGTTCCTGAATCTTCATCAAGGCCTCTCAACATTTCTGATGCCTGAGGACAGAGATAACATCACCATACTCCTTTAACATTCCTTTCAAAGCCAAAATCTTGGAAGCCAACCTGAAGGTAGCCGTGCCTTCAACCTGCTGGGCCCTCCACCAACCAGCAAACACATCTCTGAACCCTGGCTCCCACAGCCATGACTTCTTAAACTTGAAGTAGGATCCAGCCAACACATATTCTCAACCTGCTGTTTAACCTAGTTTCTAGCTCAACTTAAGCATTTTAGCTATAATGAGCCACACCTCGTCAATTAGTCCACAAGAGTAGAGGAAAATGCGATGCTGATGTAGTAGGTTTAAGGCTTAGGGATTATTCGACCCCGTTGCCTGCCCTTTGGTTTGCAGGACTTCGTAACCTAAGCACTCAAAATCACACACTAAGTCTGGTTCAGTGCGCTTAATAAAGAAAAATCATTCCAAAAGTGTTCTGTTATGAAAGGCCACCTAAAAGATCTAGCTTAGGAGTGGCTCAACAACACAAATTGATTGGACGAGTTCTCAATGCGAAGAGGTGGGAAATTCCCCTTGAAGATGTGTAATAACATATCGTCTCCTCGGTGCTTGTCTCCTAGGATATCTAAATATCATACTGGGGGCATGTAAGCACCTTGCGCTAGTTCAGGTACCATGGGAAGGATTATCTCGAAATATCGATTGCCAAGGACTGAATTTAGCTACAGAATGCCATGGGCAGCACTATCTTGACCTGTCAAAAGGCAGGAGTTCTGGGGGTTGCCAAGGGCGGTGCTATCCCCAAGCATAGAAAGCCAAGGACCCTTTGAGAATTGATAGTGGGTTAAGGAATCTGATACAGACCGTGTTTAGGGCCAATTCGAGGATAGATCTAGGGAAATCTATGAAGAAAAGGAGGGAAAACTCTCCAAATGAAAATCCTTTTCTATCTCCCTCTTACAAAAATATACTAGCAATTGAACGTAGACATGCTACATTCTAAGCACGGGTGCTTTAACTGCTTGGGCAGTTTTTAATGGCCTTAGAAACCTTCGCGGTAGACTCAGGCTAAAGCTAGTCAAGTCTGAATCTTGATTGATACTCAAGTACCTCTAGGCCTATTGTTGGCACTATGACCTAATTTCTAGAGATTGACACAAATCAAGCATCTAAACATCAATGCATGGTCTAAAAATCTAGTTCTTTCCATAAGATTTTGTTAAGGGACTAGCAAAAGTTAGGCATGGGAGTATGATGATAATATCATTATGAGCCATAATTAGGTTTAATTAGTCATGATTAATTGACAAATGCTCCTATATAATCGCCTGATAGTCATAATTTCGTACACATCCTTTCTGAGAAGAGTACACTAAAATAGGGTTAATTCTGCAGTTTTAACAGCATATCATGAAAGCAGAAAAACCATGAGATTTGTCAAGGGTTAATCTAAGGTCCTACGAGCATTAAATTCTAATAAGAGAATCCATACAGACAGAAATAGGATTTCACGCACTTCAAGAACTGATTTTTAACCTAAAAACCCTAATTTCAGATCCACTTAAATTAATAAGGTTCTGGTTAGGATAAAATCCATCTAAATCTTCAAAAATTCATAGAAAAATATTCCAAGAGGTATTGTAATCTTGGATTGAACTTTGGAACCTATTTTGACCTCACATATACAATCTACCCTAATTTTGGTTTCTATACAAATTACTCAATTAAACTTGGTCAAAACTGAAATCTGACTTCACGACTAGATTCCTTTAGGTTTGTACCAAAATTTAGACCCAATCAGAGTCTATCTTGACCTAGTTTACATTTTAAACTAGTCAGACTCTTTCTCTCTCACATATGCCCCTAGCTTTTGAAATCCTTACAATCAAGTCCCTGGCTTTTCGTCATCTTTGCAGTTAGGTCCCGGCTGCCATTAGTGTGAACAAAAGCTTCACCGTTGAGATTCGAACAAGGATCTCTCTCTCGATTCTCAATCAAACATTTTCAAAATTAAAAGGGAGATTTCTTGTGGAATTCCCTTTCAAATGAACCTAGCCATGGACCTGATTCCTTTCCGATCTTTCATGCGAACACTTGGAAGTTGCGGGTATCCTATGTGCGTGAAATTCTTGAAGCTTGAAAGCTTCTTTCCTTGCTTGGAAACATCCCCTAAGGCCTATAAAAGAGTCGGAGATGCAATTCCGCTCTTCCTTAGCAAGGTTTAGGCCCCAAAATCTTCTTCAACTCCTTCCCCGGCCGTTTCCAACCAAGCTCTGGCGACCATCCTCAACTTCCTTCTTCCAGCCACTAGACAAAATCAAGTGGCCCTCCTTTTTCCTCACATTCCTCCTCTCCTTGCCAGCCTGATGTAAACACATTTACACTACTTAAAATGTCTATTTATGCATGTTCTTCAGCATAGGATTGCATTTCATGATATAAATATTGCATAACATGCATCATCTTGCATTTAGAGTAGTTTGAATAAAATGGAGGTTAATTGTCTCCTTTTATGTGCTTGAACAGGGCAAACATTTTGTCGGGACCTCGGATCAAAGATCCAACCGTATGGATGTGATCAGGGCGATAATTGGAGTTCAACGACTCCAAGATCGCCCTAATCAGACATCTATAGCATCAGATAGTGACCCGGGAACCTAGAAGATCAAGGGATAGGATGGTGTAAATCCGCACTTCAGATGACAAATCCGACCACACGGATGAATTCAGATCGACGATCGCAGCCCAACGACATAAAAATCGAGTCAATCCGACATCCGTGGCACCATCTACAACTTCCAGAAGATGGACGACCAAGATAGCGCCACGTGGCGCCATCTCAGCCGCCCAAACGGCCGCTTGCATCTTGTGAAGGCCCCGCGCCCGATCGCTCTCCGCCGTTGGATCTTAATCCAACGGTTGTGGTCGCTCGCGCTTAAAAACGTCCGCTCGACCATCCGCGCCCCATAGCGCAGTGGTCGAGCGTGCTTTCGCGAGCGCCGGGTGCGGGTTCGAGCCGCGGCGATGGGCTGGAAGGCGTGGGCAATTGAGGCACGTGGAGCGTTAGATGGAGATCGGACGGCCGCGTGCACCCGATTGCATTCACGCGCGATTGAACGCGCAACGTGGATCTGCGATCGCACGCGCCAGGCGGGCGCACAACGAGCGGGCAGAGACGCTTCCTAAGCCGTCCGATCTCGCGATCGGACGGCTGAGAATCGACGAACGTGCGCAAGCCGTTGAGCGCGCGAGCAGGCGAGGAGGTGCGCGCGAGCCGCCCACGACGCCTACGTTGGGGGCTTTAGTGACGGATTTATCCGTCACTAAAGACCCTCTTTTATTATTTTGAAGTTGTAATGTCCATTTTGCCCCCACTCTTTGTAACTATAAAAGGAGACCCCCTCCATACGAAATTTTCATCCCTTTTTTCTCCTCTCTACCCCTCCAAAGCTCAAGAGAAGCTTGTCCCACACCCGGGATGCTTCTCGCGAGATAAAGTCCAATTTTCGTTCCCCTTCGGATGTGGATCCTGCGACGACGACGGCGTGCTGCTCCGTTCCCGTTCTTCTACTTCGTCCTCCTTCGTCCAGGCGTCGTCCCGTCCGGCTCGTCCTCCAAGCAATCGTCGAGGAGGATAACTTCTCTCTCCCATTCTTATTTACAGCTTTTCTAGTATAGAATTTTCCTGCTTTATAGTGTAATTGATTTTCCGCTTTCTAGTGTAGCATTTATTTAGATTGATTATATAAATAATTAAAATATTGAATGCGTGTTCTCTTTCTCTCTCTCTTTCTTTCTCTCTCTCTCTCTCTTTCTTTTAGTATGATAGCTCCATTGTAATTATATCGCCTTGCTTATAAAAAATCCTAAAAAAATATAATTGCGAATATAAATCAACGTAGCCTCCCTGTGTTCGACCCGGAATTCTTTTCGGTATAAATTTTATTTGTTGAACACGAATTCTTCGCTTTAGAACTACAACGATAGGTTTTCCAAAATCGAACACGTTAGCGTAGCGATTCGTATAACGTTCAACACAGCCACAACAGGAGCTGCCTCCCCCTCTCGTTGTCGCCGTCCTCGCCCTTAGGAGATTCACCGTCCTCGGTGCCGGCCAATCACAGCCGGCATCGCCCTTGTCCTTTCGTCCATCAATTTAGGTCCTCCTCTCCTTTTTCTCCTCCTTAGTCTCCCTAGCTCTTTCTTTTTCTCTTTCGACCAACAACACGCCCTCGACCCCTTCGTCTTCTTCCACTCCGGTCGAGCTCCTGTGAAGCCTCTAGCACGACACACACCTCCAAACACCCCTGCTCCACGTCCACCAGCTCTGCCTTGACTTCCTTTACAAAAGCCCTCTCCTAATTTGAGGGTTCGCATGCTCACTCGCCCCACCGAGAAACGTCGCCTGCACGCACCCTCACCGACCTCTCCAGACCTCCACACATCACCCCACGCCGCACCACTACCACCAACGCACTCACCGCACACCGGCGAAGCTTTTGAGCACATTTAACATGACCAAAAGGCCGTATTCGTGGGTGCAGGTATTAGGTCGGGCAACCACCGCCGCCGCCATCTTCTCCGACCCCAGTCGCTCTTCTCTGACTATGTTCATCTCCACTTCCACGCCCCGGCGAAGTGGCCCAGCTCCAGGTACATTCCCAGGTCGTTAATTGAAGCTGCCAGTGCCTCATTCGTCATCGATTGAAAGCTCCATCTGCTAAAGCTACCACGCGAAGGAAGCCAGCGGGAATAATCCCACATCATGTGCGAGGAAAGCGCTAATAGCAGACAAATTGGATTTTTGCCTCAGGCTCCTTGCCTCAGAACACGGGGTGAGGTCCCCTTCACCTTACCTTGCACTCCCCGGTCACCATACATGCCCGGTGACCCTGGTCAGATCCGATCACTCGAATCCAAGTACCCGTACATGGATTGGATTATATGCTGGGTCTGAGAGAGAAGCAAGGAAGAAATTGTAAGGAAGAGGGGGAGGGTTTTTGCTCTTGGTATTAAGGGCTCTACGCTTAGCCATTGAAGGAGGTTGGTTCCCTTGTGCTTTGAAGAAAGAAGAAGAGCAAAGCCTTGTGCTTGAGCTCTGTTAAGGCATCTGAAGCTATACTCTTGACATCTGATCTGATTTGGTTCTAGTTACTATTGGATGATTTAAGAACATAAGTTAAAGTTGATTGAGATGCATGTCTAATTAGAGGATCTAATTGGTCATCTAAATCACCACTTTTTATATTCTCTCTATTCTTTTTATCTCGTCATCATTTGAATTACAATCTGACAAATTGTATTCGTTGAATATTTATTTTAATGCTTAATTTATTGTGCTCATTGATTCTAAATGAAGATTAATGTATGAATTCCATATTTACTCCTCGCAAATGAACTCGAACTCAAATTAGAATCTAAGTTTGTAAATTTAAATGTTTGTTGTAAGATTTTATCGATTATACTACGACGCATACATTTCTTAAACAACGATGATTTCACCCAAACAATGGCTATAGGCTGACTATTACTAAGCAGGTGTGCCTTGCTGGATGGAGTTTGTGGTAGTTGATATTGATCATGTGGGGTTTTAATGTCCTATATATTATCAAGACCATTCCTAAGAAAAATGCGTAATGAATTGGAAGAGAACAACCACAAGCACAGTGGTGTTTTCTCTCTTTCTCCTCACCTTTTTCATGGGGCTACTCATTAATGTGCAACTAATGCTATAACAGAAAAAGGTTTTGGCCACAGCCAAAAATCATGACCAAAATCTTAAAAATCATCACCAATTAGTGTCAGCAATAGTTGTGTGGTGGAAAGGTTTTGATTATGGTTTCACCCAAAATTGTGACCAAAGCCACCCCATCGACCTTGACTGCACTCAAGAGCTTTTCGGTCTTGATTGAGAACCATGACTAAAGACATTTTTTCACAATTTTTACATTATGACAAAAATCGTGACCAAAAGTATTTGGTCACGGTTTTTGAACTATGATCAGCACGCTTTTCATCAAAAACATATATTCATTATTTGTATATTTTACAAAAAAATTTATATAACCTACCATATATATTCACCACAAATGCAAACATACTCATTATTGTTATAACATGGGAATAATTAAGTCACAATAATTTGACAAAAGTTATCTTTGACATAATACATTATTTCTATTCAAAATCAAATATAAAGTACTTGTTACACTATTGTTAAGAAATTACAAAAAAGAACAATCAAGAAAATACATCATAATACAAAAGACCACTCAACTTTGATTTTTTTTTTTTTTTGCAATAGAAGTTTAAACTATTCATCTTCAGTCGACTGATTCGACCTAGACTTGTTATTCTTGGCTTCTTGATTCAGCTTGAGGCATGCAAGTGGCTAGTTATGTTGCCCTTACAAACCTTCAACATACATAATTGCTAAAATCTTCGAAGGGTGGTTTGATCGATCCTGAGTTCCTTGATGGTATGCACTAATTACTTGTGCAACTCTGCCATCCAGTCAACCCGATAAATTTGATTAGATTGTCAATGCTCATTAAAATGATATTGAAATACTACTCCAAAGCCTTTACACTTGCCTTCATCTTTTTCTTGCAAATGATGAATTGTTGTCAATAACTAGAGAAAATGAGAAATATTTTTTAAAAAGTTTTGGAAAGATTATGATTAATGAAATTTCGAAGCAAAAACTATTAAGTTTGGAAAACCCATTGTCGTAGTACAATTCACAAGAAAATCCAATATCAAATAATTTTTTACCGAAGCTCGAGGTGAGCCTAGGTCGAACACGGGAAGCTACGTCGATTCTAAATCTGCAATTATTTTTTTTTTTGCAATTTTGTTTATAAAGGAGGCATTTACAATGATAGCTAAACGATATAACTATAGGGAGAGAGAGAGAGAGAAAGAGAGAGAGAAAACATATTTTATAATAAAAATAATGACATTACAATTGCAAGTAGAAAGCTAGAAATCTAATCTAAAAGATGATAAAAAGATAAGGGTTGAGAAGCTATCCTCCTCGACAGCTGCTTGGAGGGCAAGCTGGACAAACAATGCCTGGAAGAAGGAGAGTGAAGTTAGAGGACGGAGGGCGGATCGAGAAGAACCGGGGATAGGGTAGGGAGCCGATGTCGCAGGATCCACTTCCCCAATGCAGTGAGAAGACGGATGGCGAGAGATCCACGAAGGGGATGAGATGGAAAATCTTGATTTTAACTCTAGCGAAGCTTCCCATAGCTTGGGAGCACTGGAGCGAGCTTTAGAACTAGAGTTCTTACCTCTTAGAGAGGGAGAGAGATAATGGAAGGGATGAAGAAAAAGTGGAGGGTGTAGGGGCTTTATATAGGTGGGTTTTGAGGGCAAAAATGTCACTTAACTTCTTTAAATCTTTGATAGAGGTTTTTAGTGACGGATACATGCGTCATTGTAGCCTCATGTCACTAAAGGCACACACTTCATCTCCACCGTGCGTCGCTAATCAAACAGACCTCAGCGCGCCATGTCACACGGCCAGTGCTCTTCAGTCGTTGCGCCTCATTGCACCCAATCGATCTCAGTCGTCTGATCGTTCAACCGGATGGCTTAGATCACGTGAGCGCTTCACCTTGGCGTGTCTGATGATGCATCATCTCGCGCGTGCATGTTGCACTTTCATCCAGTGCTCCTAGCTGCTCGACGTGGTTGCACTGCGCCCGCTGTTACAACCCGATCCCAGATCCCTATAGGACCCGAGATCGACCCGCCTCGACTAATCCCAAGACCTAGTCGTCAAACGAGAAATAACCAAAAGCAGAAAATAGTTCACAACCACACATGCAATGTAACTAAGCAGAAGTAATCAAGAGATAGTAAAAGAAATAAAGCAAATAGTTTATCAATATTACATGCCATCACAACTACAACAGAGAAAAGTACAGCGGAAAAGTAACTGAAACAATATTACATAAAACAAAAATACTCACTACTACAACAGAGGCTAGGGAAACAGTAAGAAAATGCAGCTAAGGTTGGGCTCAAATAGGCCCAACTCCCTCTGCAGCCGGTGGTGTTGGCTGCTCAACTCCCTGACCTGGACAAGGCTATAAAATTTCTGGAATCAACGAACGCTGAATAGAGTGGTAATTCAACCATTTACATGTAATTAAGGCATGTAATTAATTATTGCAATTAAGTAACTATCCATTTTCATTTAGCTCAACCAAGTAGTTCTAATTTGTTGCTCCTTTATTCATTTAATTATTTCTTGATCTGGCCTATTCCTCACGGGAATGATCTTGATTGCAATCTTTTCCATGATGTAGATGTGCACGAGGTGCTTTTTTGGCTGAGAGAGTCCCCCGTGGTAGTCCTACACCCAGTCAACCACCCCGAGGTCACGATTGCGACGTAGCAATGACTACGGCATGCATGATAACTGCACGGGTAGCTATCCCGCACTAGCACGCGGTCAGTCGTTTCCGCTAGCGGGTACGCCTAAAGGTACAAGATGAAATAGTATAGGGCCTTGCCCTCTCAGAACAGGGGTCTCGTCCCTCAGCACAAAACAGGGGTCTCTCCCCTTCACAATCCGCGTACCCTCATCAAACTATCCCGGTTTGCCCAGTGGACCTAACAAGAGTCGATGTAGGGCGATTAGTCCTAACCCCGGGCCCCCTGGAGCAGCTAGCTCCCTCTCTACACTAAGTAGCTCACCTCGCTACCACGTACACGAGGGCCAAACAGAGTTGGTGTAGAGTGACTAGGCCTAACCCGGGGGCTCAACCCAATAGGTGGCTAGTACCCCTCTACACTAAAGGGACAGTTGCTCTCCTTGGTACCGCGTACACAAGAGTCAGCTCACTTCCCGTCTACATGAGTTCTCCTCTGAATTCTCCTTAGGGTTCATGCTGGTATTCCTTTCGTTTCATATTCCGAACTTTCAAATCTCTCTATTTACATTACCGGTTCCATTCTTAAAACAGGCAGCTCGTGATTTTCTAACTGACAAAGCATCACATTAAAATTACCAATACATTTGCTAGCATTTAAAGTTTTACATGCATCTCAAGTAAACAGTGTAGCTCAACCATACCCATTTGTTCCTGCCCTAGGGTTCATTCTCATCCTAGGGTTCATTCAAGTAATTCTAAACATGCAGTTCATTTGTTTAAATCATAATACTAATGTAAACCACTCTACTGGAAAACATGGGAGGAATGGGGGCTCAGATCGTAGATCCTGTCGCCTTTGCAAGTCCCGTGTACTCGATTGGATGGAGACCTATACAATTGACCACCAATTAAACGAGTCAAAAATCGTATACAAGTGACACTAACTCAGAGAAACTCAAGCGAAAAACAACAGTAGTTTGTTTGCGGAAATCCAATTTTGTTTGGGCCCTAAACATGCCAAAAACACGCACACTGTCCAAAATCGGATGTCTGGGATTAGTCCCAAACGTCGGTACTCACCCTGGGTTTCCTGTGACTTCCTCGGATGTCCGGATCCTTCCGTGAACATCTGAGGAGAGCTCCAAACGTCGAACTCCCCTTTTGGTCGTTTGGAAGTACCCTTAGACATCTGGCGATGTGTCCAGACATCCAAAAGTGCCTCGAAGGACGCACCTTGCGCCTTTCCAGTGCTCTGCCCCTATGTACGTGCGTGCAGAGCTAAAGATGGTCAACCAAATCCCCTGCGATACGGCCTACATGGCCGGAAACTGTGCAAAAGCACGTACCTTCGCACTATGTGTGCTTTCAGACGTCCGGCTTCAGCTCCGGACATTCCCTTGCTACTCTAGACGTCTGGGATGTGCTCCAGACATCTGATACTAGAAAATATCCAGTACATAGAACTCTCACGAGCCTTCTCCTCCCCACGGACCCCACCGCACCACCTACAGCTGCTACGCCAGCAGCTTCAGGAGGTCGCGAAAATCACCTTCGCAAGCTCCTCCTCCCTGTGCAAACTCCTTCAGGCTCCCATGGCTCCCTCGTGAGCTCCTCCCATGCTCTCGCTCCCCTTTCCTCCTCCTCTGTGTCCCGTCTCTCTTCTCCCTCTCCACTCGCCTCGCTGGTGGCTGGAAGGAAGGTGGCGGCCGGCAGGAGGGAAGGATTGAGGTGGCGGTTGGTGGAGATGTAGAGAGTGGCGTGGGGGTGGGGGTTTAATAGGAAAGGGTTTAAGGTTTGGGGTGAGGAGAGAGGGGGTACGCATGCAGCGCATGCGTGGAAAAGAAAGTAAGGTACGGTTCTTCTACTTTTAGATGTCCGACCCTCTATCCAAACGTCTGATGGCTAATCCAGATGTCTTAACCAACCCAAAAAGGCAGCGGGTCATTTCACCCGCTCATCGCCGATCGAACAGCCAAATTTCGCTGCGCCCACACGCTCAGTCAATTTGAGGCGCAGGGAGATTTGATCCCACGACCTTTGCCTTCGTAAACGACGCTCGACCATTGCGCCACGTCTTCTAAATGTTTCCGCTCTGGTTTTAAGGTCGAAGCACTCTCAACCGTTGGATCTTGTTCCAACAGTTGAGATTGCGTGACCTTTGGTGAGGAGGTGGAGGCTGGTGGCTATGTGCGGCCAAGATGGCGCCATGTGGGACCATCTGGCTGTGGGCATCCAGCGGTTGTAGGTGGTGCTACAATTGTCGGATCGAATTGATTTTTGTGCCATTGGGCTGCAATCATCGATCCGAACCCACCCATGCGGTTGGATTCTTCGTCTGAGATACGGATTTACCCCACCTTGACCCTTGGCCTCTGATCTTTCTCGGACTGCATTTGATGCTATAGAGATCCGATCGGGGCGATCTCAGAGGCGTTGGACTCTGATCATCATTCTGATCAGATTCGTATAGTTGGATCTTCAATCCGAGACCTCGAAATGATATCACCTTGCTCCCTAGTCACAAAAGGGGAAATTATTATACAATTTGTACAATTTAACCTAAATGCATGATTATGCATGTTCGCAATATTTATAATACATGATACTTCTATGACACTAGAAACATGCATAAATAGACAATTTAGGCTAATTAGATATATGCACATCAGATTACATGAGCAAACTTTGTATAGGAAAAACTTTTAGTACATTTCAATTCAAGTCACTTTTTAGAAAAGCACAAATGTATACATGAGAGTTTCTAACTTTAAATACATTGGCTTGAGAGGTCTTATCATCGGTAATGACCATCATTCAATTTCCATATCTACCTATCACTCGAATGCAAATACTGACTTATAGCAAACAAGATTGGTTATACAATGATTAGCACCTAGCTATGGGCAAAAGTTGCAACCTAAGCAAACTCACTAGAGTAAGGAAGGATAAAAAGAGAATTGCATTTGATAAAAATAGTCAATGCGCACAAAAGAAAAAGACACCCGTTGCATGTTTGGGCTAAGCCTTGTGCATGTTTCAAGAATCTAGCTACCTATTTAAAAATAGAACATAAAGCTAATTGGAGCATTTTTATATGAATCTTGTGGGGTTCAAACAAGGAAAAGGCCACCATAAAACAATAAGACAAACCACATTAGAATACCAAAAAATTGGTTACCCAGTTCCATCTAAAAGGTGTATGTCTGGCAGGAGTACGATGACTCTTAGAGCTTTCACTATAGTTGTGGTGTATTACAAAAGAATTCTCGATAAAGAGATACTCCCGCATAAAATGGATCATTGCTTATTTGAAATATCATAGTCATAACGTTTGAAAGTAAGTGGCTCGAGATCCTCGGATAGTGAGTGTTATGGGTCGTAGCTCGGTCGTTGGTCGTTGACTGTTATGCACCATGTGAGCCACGTTGGCAATGTCTTGTAACAAACATTAATTAACTGGACAGTCATACTAGTAGATAGCTAAGGCAGCCAATGATAAGAGCACACAATACTTTAGTGAACTATAATTATGACTAAGACATTTAAATTGGTGTTGAAAATAAATTGAGTACACATTACAGAAGAATATTTGTTAAGCTCTAAAATTACCATTCCTGCATTTTTCAATTGATGTGCTTCATTTGCATATGTTTTTTAACACACATTCATTTACTGATTTATTAATGCTTGTTTTCTTGCATGAATTAATTGGGGATGAAGATTTGGAATGCCACATTGGCATTTAATTTTTAGCAAAAGTAGTCAATATTGGGCTTGCCTTCTTTTAACTCTTGATTTTTGGAAAACTCCATAATATGAAAGTGGTGGCTGAAAATTCTTGCATGATAGCCTTTCTGAAACACTTTTTCCATCAAATCATCGAAGTCCACAAGTATCTCTTATGTGTTTCCATCAAAAGTCACCGCCTGCCATTTTTTCCCCATTCCTTTTTAGACGCAGAGATTCCACGCTGAGCATTCTTTCCCACCAGGACACCCTTCTACATGTGGATGTGACCATTACCGAACGAAGGGCCGGCCCTAACTCCTTTTTATTTCTCTCCTCTGACGGAGACCAGGGAGGTTATCATCTCTCCTTCCCTCACAATTTACCCCTCCTCATATTTTTCCCATACCACCCACGTACTCTCACCACCAAAGACTCCCTCTCCACCTTCATCTCTCTCCCTCCGTGCACGACAGGAGGGGAAGGACTTAAGCCATCCAACCCCTCCACTAGATGTCCCGAAGAGGCATCCCCTCCACGACCGCGAGCCTACACCACAGCCACGTTGCCTCCTTGCCCTCAACTGCGACTTCCACACCGCGAGCCTCCGTCCTTGACTGCAAATCCTCCCTTGCAGCGACCATGACACGATCACACTTGCCCCTCGCTAGGCCTCCCTCCCGTGACTCTCCGTGCGATGTCGTTGACCAACCACACCACCACAAGCCATTACCGTGGCTAGTGGTGACAGCATCAATGCCACCACCACCACCGTCTCTTTCTCACGACTGTGCCATCCTCATCACCGCGAGTGACAATCGACTTCACCGTCATCTTCATCTTCAACTGCTACAACTTCAAGAAGAACCCATCCCGTCACCGCTTGAGCCACGTCCAAACTCCGCACATCACCATTCACTCCGTCGACGACATCGTCCTCGCAACAACACCAACAACGTGTCCACACCTTTAGACACACCTCTCGCAATGATGGTAACTCAATCATGGGCCCTAACTAGCCACAATTAGTCAGGTTCAAATGGTAAATGCTCCTACCAATCATTCAAGGGTCACAATTCCACAATATTCTGATGTGAGAAGAAAACAAGGAAATAGGGTTAATTCTATCTTTTTAACAGTACATCACAAATGCAGATTAACCACGGGGTCACTCAGGGGTTAATTAAAGGTCAATTGAGCACAAAAGTCTAAAAAGTAGGTTTACGTTAACTGAATCAGGGTTTCAAGCATTTTGAGGGCAAAAATAATATTGAAAATCATAATTATCAACCCCACTTAAATTGAAAAGTGTATGGTCAGGATAAAATTAATCTAAATCATCTAAAATTCATACAAAAATATTATAAGAGGTTTATTACCTTTGTTTTGACCATCTAAACTCATTTTGACCAAGAGTAGAGTTTCAAACAAGAATTTACCTTGATTTGGGCTTCTCTGCAATTTACCCAGTCAAACATGGTCAGAACCAAAATCCAAGTTTACTATTAGTTTTCTTAGGTCCAGATTAGGTTAAGACCAAAATTTGGGCCTAATTAGAGTCCATCTTGACTTAGTTTGCATTTTAACCCTTAGAAACTCTAATTCTCACATTTAAACCCCTAGGTTTCGAATTCATTACATTCAGGTCCCTAACTTTGCCATCTTTTTTGAATATAGGTCCCTACCTCCATTGATGGGTGAATAGATTTGCATCCGACCTTCAAGGGAGGAAATCTCTCTCGAATCAACTCCAAATCCCTCCAAAAGTGAAGGGATTTTTGATCAGATGATAGGGAATCCAATCAACCCCATTTAAGAGATCGGAATTGATCCTAGAGCTCAAGCGAGCTCAAGGATTTTGGGGAACTTTTTCCTTTGAAACCATGACCCAATCAATCTTGTTCGTTCATTTAGAGCTTGAATTTTGGCTCTCTATAAAGGCCCCAAGATCCCATCTTTCTCCTCAAGCAAGAAACGACGGAGAAACCCCTCCTCCGGCCACCACGACTTCGGCTCCGGCGAGCTCTCTTCGTTCCCCTCCTCCGGCCGTCCAACCACCAAATTGGATGTCTCTTCGGCTTCCCCACTTTCTCGCGACCGTCACAGACCAAAGTGCGGCCATCCCAAACCTCCCTTCCTCACTGCTGCTTTGTCGTTGCTCTCGCCTTCTCCGCGTCTGGCCAGCCAACGTCGAATGCATCCTTCCCCCTAACACTCCCTAATTCACTTCTCTCTCTTCTTCTCCCTCTCTAGGCCCCTTTCTGGCCCTTAGCACTTAGTTTCAACTGCTGACCACCATACTTCCCCTCTTCTTCCCCTCAGCCAACACAAGCTCCGGTAAGGTCTCTTCAGCGGAAACCACACCAAACCACTCGTCACTAAGTCCACGAGCTTCTCCTCACCTCCCCTATCACAACCCCTAAACCTATTGAGCGAAGCCACCACTCCCATTAGCTCTGTCTCATCCCCTAAGCCAAAATACCTCAAGAAAGTGAGGGCCTTAGCTACTATTTAGGCCGACCAAACACTCCACATGTCTGTTGCCTTCTCCGACACCGGTCGGCCAACATAAACCACCAACCACCACACCAATGCCACCACTACACTCACCAAAGTCCGGCAAAGCTTCTTAGCAAGTTTGACTGGGCCACAAGGCCATATTCTTGATTTCAGGTTGTGAACGGAGCTTCGCCGTCGCCATCGTCATCTTTAGCTCAGACCGCCGCACGCCGAGCACCACTGGACTCGACACCACAGTCAATCGACGCAGCTTCATCTCCTGAGAACGTCTGCATCTCGAATTGAGCGAAGGCAGTAGCATAGCAACTTCAATTCAATGCTTCTCTACAGTAGCTTCATATGAAGGAGGCACAACTTAGTCCCACATTATGGGCACCAAATTCCGAATCACGCTTAAAAGGAATTCTCATTGTAGCCCCATTGCCTCAGTACTCGCGGGGGTGAGGTCCTTGCTCACGCACGTGCCAACGCATGCCCTCGCTCACGATCCCATGCACGCAGGTTTGGGCTTTGACTCGACTACCCGACTACTGTTCACTCAGGTCTGGAAAAGAGAGAAAGGAAGAAATCTGAGGGAGGGGGTGGTTTTGCACTGTGTGCCTTGGGGTGCATGCCAGCGCATTCTATACTTAGCGAAATTCTGAGGTGTTAAGGATTAAGGCGTTCAACCTCAGTTCCTGACGTCTGACTGTGTCTTGGTTATGGGCTCTATGGAGATATTGCACACTTGGTCTGACATGGATATTCTTGATTAGTGGTTGAAGAGTGCTGTTGAAAATTTTTATTGGGATTAATGCTTAATTATAGGGATTAATTGATGGTTTCAACCACCATTTTTAGTCCTATCTCTTTATATTTTTATCCATAACCTGAGAAATACATTTTTGCTCTCTATTGAATATCATTTTGATTATTTGATTCACTTACATTATTTTTCTCAGAATATTGTGATTGGTTATTGATTTGTTATATTTACTCCCTGCAAATGACCTTGGAACTCACATTTATTTTTGAGCATTATAAATTTAAACGCCACATTGATTTTTGTCGTTATACTACAACGCTATATTTTTACGATGATTTTTGACTGCAACAGGCAACCCATGAGCGAACGTGGGAATCACGACCACCGGCGACCTCCTTCCGCTAGACCAACGACTCCAACGACCTCCGTCTACATCATCACCTCTATTGGCTTCCCCTTGCTCTGACCAACCTCCACTAGTGGTAGCTCCTCCAACGAGGCCTCCTAGCGTGTGTGCATGAGAAGGGAAGAAATCCCATGTTTTGGGTTCAATTAAACATGACGATTCATGCCATTGCCACCAACACTATGCCTTTATTTACATTGACTATTTTATGAGGTTGAATTTGCATGAACTACCTTGTACTCTTCGTTATTTACTTCTGCATGCATTCTTAGAATACAATTCTAGTTTTCAAATCAGATTCGAAGGATTCTCATATTTTTTTCAGGGACTAAGCTTAGTGGGATATTTATGAGTTTATTGATTTCTTTCATGAGTTTATTGCATTTATTCCTCCCTATGAATACGACCTAACTTTGCGTGATTAGTTTTGACTGATTATTTTGATCAATGATTTTTCCACCACGCAATTTGCAACGATAATATTTTTCTTGCCATTATTATCGGTTCAAGCGAAAAAATTTATCGATCAACCACCTGAGCATATCGATTGTCATTAGTGGTCTCCTCGCTTGATGTGCCAACTGTTGTCGTCAGTCTTATATCTTGACCCAACTTGTAGCTTTTGCCGGGTAAATTCAGGCAACCCGACCTTTTGTCTGCTTGCTTGATTTAGTGAAATGGGTCAATACCTTCCTAGCAGGTCTCGCTCGTTTACTTCCGCAGTCAAGTATGCACTCAACTAAAGGTCATATTGGGTTTATTGTCATGCCCATTTAAGGTGTTTTTGTCATTTTGGCCTTGGTTGGCTTAGTAAGCTTAATTAAGGATTTTCCTTCCTCATTAGTTGCCCCCACTCTCCTTAGTGTGCTAACCAAAAGTGTATTTAAGTTACATTTTCGTCTTCCTCGATGTTTCCCCCAGTAAGTGATCCCTTTGTCACCACGAATTTGACAGTTGCTTTAGATAGGAAAGAGGATAATATGAGTATATAAAGAGGCACATTGCTACCTGGAAATTTTGATTCCTTTAGGCATATCACTACTTGGAAACTGAGATTCCTTCAAGCATATCGTTGCCTAGGATTACGCAGTCTCATTCCATTGTACTCGAGTGCATTTAGATGATAGTTAAGACTGATTGCTTTGAGGTGGGTGATAGCCAATCTCCACCTAAGAGGCGCTTGCTAGGGTATAAGAGGCGAAGATGATGCTACACCATCATTGGCAAAAATCATGCATTGGATCTCACAACGATGTAGTGGCATAGAAAGCCAAGGCATTTTTTTTTTTAGTTTCAAAAAGGGTTCGCATGCATTAAATGTGGATAGGACCTTTATCCTGTATAAGTTGCATGCAAGATGGGACCCACTGCAAGTTTATTTTGGAATGATGAGACGTCCATAATTCAGATGTTGCAAAATCATGCGAAAATTATGAGGGCATTTATTATCAACTGCGTCGAAGTTGATTCAACATTCGATAATGCTTACCTCTATTGGTAAAGCATTAAATGCCTGCCAATTTGAAGCAATTCAGTATCTCGACTTTGTGCAATTCTTCACGTGCAAATTTTCATCCCTTGGTTATAAATAGGGGTGGGGTAGGTAAGAGTAAATATCCTTGATACATGTCGTCAAGTGTTTGTATGTCTCATCGCGTAAGGCTTGTCAATTGCCCTCTGCTACGACATCATGTCAGGGATTGGAGGGAAAGGTTAGTGTTCTTCCTTTATCGGTGGTCTTTCTGTACATATCTTAGGTCTTTATACCTCTCCTTTTGAGATTATGAGTAGATTTTCCCTTAAGTCTTTTCTAGAGACACATGACCTTGCTTGGGTTCCTTTCGAATTAGCAGGTCGTCATACTTGACTTTCCTCTCCATGTTTGGATGACTCCTTTATTATCTGTAAATATGCCATTGGGCACGGCCTTAGGGTTCCCTTGAATCCTTTTATTATTGATTTTCTATCTTTTTACTGGCTAGCTCTGTCATAGTTGAGTTTGAACTGCTAGACAATTTTGAACACCTTTGTTGCTATTTGCTTTCATTTGGGTATTGTTCCCTGTCTCAGTCTTTTCTGCCTCCTTTATGGGCTAATGCCCTTGAAGGTGAAGAAGGATAGATTGCCATCTAGCACCTATAGCTTATACAGTCATCGAACGGAGTATAGGATTACCGATCTACCTGACACTTTATAGGGACAGGATCATCAAGTTTTTAATTTGTATAATGGGAAGGAGTTGATAGACTCCAACTCTTGGCAAGGGCCCCCAGAAAAGCACTAACTACCAGTTGCACGAGACCTCCATCCAACGTATAAGGTGGATGCGTATGAAATAGTGGAGTTTGGGCCTATTTCCCATGTGGATCCCAAGCAACCAGAGGTGTGGAGAGTTTTATCATTGGTAACGGATGTGTACCCTTCGCTGAGTAAGTTGTGGGACCAGATATTATCATTATGTATAACTTGCACTTTTGGAAATGCATAGTAACATTTTCCTCAAGAGATCCATCAAATGACATTAACCAAATACAAATCCCATCAATGGACTCCAAAACCCAAATTATTATTTTAAGATATTCGTTGTTTTATTTACCTCAAGCGTTAATGTTAAGATCATTGAAGATGCTCTTAGAGGATTCACCTAAAAAAGAGGATGGCATTGTCTCTTCTCCCCATGTTCACCTCCTCTTCTCATCTTCCTGTTTCCTTAAATCCACCTTTGCCTACATAACCCAAGCATGAGTAGCTTCCCTCAGAGCATCGACCAACTAGAGGCATAGGCGACTCCTCCCTTCTCCTCTTTCCATGAGCGCTGCCTAGCAATGATAGAGGACAACAAGCCTAATGAGTAATCGACCCCTCCCATCACTCATCTAGCCCCTTAGGCTAACAATCGGCCATTATCAGGCCACCATCACCATGAGTGTAGAAAAGCAGGAGGCCACCCTCTCCTTCCTCCTCCTATTGTGGGGCATCAACTAGCTGAGTAGATAATCGGTTGGCTCTGTTGGAGCTCTTACCATTGATAACCACATGCCTGGCATGTAGGCCACCTGCTCTCAAATGCTTTCTTCACCATTTCTCCCTCTGGTAGTCGAGCTTGGATATCCACAAAAGGAAAAAGAGGAGATGTTGAGTCGGAAATGGTCGCAAACGGAAGTTGAGTTTTGAAAATCCGTCATTATAGTGTGATTTGTGAGAAAAACTGTCAATAGATAAATTTAACCGAAACTCGAAAGGAATTCCGGGTCGAACAAAGGGAGGCGGACATTTGATTAAAAATCGCATTTGTTTTATTTGTCACGAAGTAGATTAGCTGATTGAATTGAATCTATACTAGCTATCTACTTAAAGAATAATGAATAGAAGAGAGAGAGAGAGAATATTACAAATAAAGACAAAATAAAAATAGAATAAACATGGATTTCATAACCATAGAGTCATGTTCATTACAGCAAATCACTACACTAGAAAGCTGTAAAGATTACAACTAGAAAGCGGTAAATCTAAGCTAGAAAGAGGCAAAAAGAAGGTGGAGAGAAGTTATCTTCCTCGACGGTTGCTTGGAGGACGAGCCGCATTGACTGAGTGCCCGGACGAAGGTGATGAGATGCGTGAAGAAGGAGAATGATGGCAGACGATGGAGAACGGGGCAGGGTGACATCGCAGCGGGATCCACTTCCCGAACGACAGTGAGAGGACAACCGCAGGATGCTCCACGAATGAGGTGAGGTGGAAAAATTATATTTTTAACTCTAATGGAGCATCCCGGGTTTGGGACAAGCTCTTAGAGCTTTGGAGGGGGTGAGAGAAGAGAGGAAGGAATGATAAAAGTGTGGGGGTCGTAGGGTTATTTATAGGTGAAGTTTGAACGAGCAAATGGGTCATTTTACCTTAAAACATTAAATGGGGGGTCTTTAGTGATGAATTTAAGCGCACTAAAGACCCCACGTTGCTGAAGGACGTGCACACGCCCTCGTCTCCTCTCCTTCTGCGCACAAAATTCTCTTCCCACATTCGTGCAATATTAGTTGTTCGATCTTGAGATTGGACAGCTTAAACTCAATCTTGCTCGCGCCTTCGCCATGCGCCCGCGCATGAGATCAAGCGTCAACGGTGCGTTGGATCATGCGTGAAGGATCCGTGCGATCTGGTTGCGCCACGTCGCTGCTCTATCCGCCATCAACGCCGCATCCAATGATCGAAATCGACCGTGCTTGCGCTGCGCTGAATTGAGGCGCACGGTGAGCTTTGAACCTGCACCCTCAACTCGTGCATGGAGCACTCAACCAATGCGCCAAAGCTGAGACTTTGTCGCATTTCCAACCAAGGTTCGCACGCTCATGGCCATTGGATCAAGATCCAACGGCCCAGATTTGATTGTGCGTGCGAGGAGAGAGAGGGAGTGGGTGCCTTTGGCTGGTGTGGGCGGCTGAGATGGCACCACGTGGTGCCATCTTGGCCATCCATCTTCTATGTGTTGTAGATAGTGCCACGGATGTCGGATTGGATTGATTTTTGTGTCATTGGGCTACCATCGTCGATTCGAATCCATCCATGCGGTTGGATTTGTCATCTGAAGTGCAGATTGACACTATCTTGGCCACTTGACCTCTGATCTTCCTCGGATTATATCTGATGCTACAGAAATCCGATCAGGGCGATCTTTGAGTTGTTGAACTCCAATCGTCGCCCTGATCAGATCCGTATGATTGGATCTTCAATCCGAGGTCCCGATTAAATATCGCCCTGTTACTTGACCACAAAAAGAGAAAATTAACCTAAACTTTATACAATCTAACCTAAATGCTAGATGATGCATGTTATGCAATATTTATAATGCATGATGCAATTATACGTCTAAGAACACGCATAAATAGACGGTTTATGTGATATAAACATATTTACATCAAGATACGGCAAGGTGAGGAACAAGGGTCAACCGGTTCCTTCCTCACATGCCATGGGCACCAGCTGGCGAGGATAGTGGCCCTTCCCTCTTTGGGGTGCCAACCAATCGATGAGGATAGTGGCAGCTGGGTGGTGATTGTCCACATGGGGTTTGTTCTTTTCCTCCCTTTACTGAGAGGTGCAACGTTCCCACTTAAAGGGAGCCCACCAAATCGCACTCCTCATTTGATTACAGGACATCCCCAATTGCTTCTCCATGTTTAGGAGACTTTTCAAGCTTGGCGCATGACGCCACTTGTCCCGAGGACACTAAATGAGCTGCGAAGCAACTGGTTTCCCTCTACTTCTCCCACCTATCATGAGTGGTAGGGCCAGCAAAACGCCTGAGTTGGTGTTGAAGTTGTAGAGGAGCACTGCTTGACTTAACTGGCCAATGAGAGTAGTGGTAGGTAGGTGGTGATTGTCCTCATGGGGTTTGTGCTTTTCCTTCTCCCTTTACTAAGAGGCGCAACATTCCCATCCGGAGGGAGCCCACCAGCCCATCCAGTTCTTCAAGAGGAACCATTCTCTGTTTGGTCCTACTCCAGAATAGTTGAGGTTCTAAGTCTTCCTCCCAGTCAGATTCTTCATCAGGGGACCAAATCAGAGGTTGATGATCCTGGGCTTGCCTAGATTTCTGATCATTTTCTGATTTCCATTTGTCTAGAACTCCTTCTAATCCAAAGGTCAAGTAGGCAAGGTTGTTGAATTCAGATGACCTTTCTTGGTTATTATCTTGAGATGGGTAGGGTTCTTGGTGTTCTCCTAAAGTGTAGGTCCTATCACAGTAGAGCGGGTCGGACCTAAATGAGGAGGCATCGTGAGGACAATCGAGATATGGAGCCCCATGATTTGAATCGTACCCTTGGGTGGCTATGTTGGGTGTATTCCAATAAGAGGTTGGTGTGGTTTGGTCATAGTTGGGCCAAGAGGGATATTCCAGGTTGCATCCCCAACTTGGTGGTTGGTTAGCCCAAGTCGGCTGTGGGTATGGTCTACTTGGGTTAGCATACAAATCCTGTTGGGGGTAATTTGGGTAAGATGGATAGGCATTGAAATCCATGGAAGAAATGGAGGGATGCGGGAAGAACAGATGAGAGAGGGTTGTGCACTCAATCAAACAAACAAGCCTAATCCTTATGGTGTATTCCTTAGGAGACCTAGAAATCTCACAAAGGTTGATTAAGTCCGTAAACACTGGACTCCCCTTCCCAAGGCTAATCTGGCCAGGTTGATTACGAGGGGATTGCAGGGAAGGTTCTTCCTTTGGCTTGCGCCTCTGGTTCCATAGACCCCACAACCACGGTCGTTTGACACTGCCCCGCAGCCTAGTCACCAGATTCTACCAAGGGAATGAAAGCCAAGTGCCTAGCAGAAAAAAACCTCACCTTTTGAGACTTAACTCAGTCCTGCCTAGGGCACGTCTACTCAATTTTAAAGGGCTAGGATAGTGCTTGTGCTTAGGGTGATGTGATGAGGCGTTGATTGGGGTGGTGCCTCTTAATGTTCTACTTTCAAAGTGTGTGCTTCTAGCAAAACATGATTTTCAAGCAAGGATTTGTTAAGATATAGTGTCTTTTAGTGTTTATCCTTACTTAAGTATTTTTTAGGGTTGACGTGTCTTAATTTTTTCAAACAAGTTTCAGTGGGCACGTCAAGTTCTGCACACAACTTAGTGAAAGTAGATTTCCTTTTATTTTGTAGAGGCTCTAAAAACCCTAGTGTACTCATCCTAAAGATCGTGCAGCTTCTATTAGATGAGTTAGTTTTAGGGTTGAGTGGTGCGGCCCAGGTCAACTCACGGTGGCTTCACAAACACCACTCAAGAGAGAGAGAAAAGAACACTCCAAGAATTTGTCCAGTATATTAGAGTGTACATTTTTTTTTGTAGGGTGGTGTGTTAAGAATGTGGGTCAAGCAATCATTCGCCACGCCAATTTTTTTCAATTTTTATGATTTTTTTTTTAGCTTTTTCACGCAAGCAAACAATGAGAGAGAGAGAGTACTCACTATCGGTCCTCGAGGCATCTACTTCCTTGCTACCATAGTGGAATGCGTCGCTTCGCCGTCCATGCGCCGAATTCCTGCATCCGTCAAGTAGAAAGGAAAATAGGGCATTAGACGATATGAGAATGAAGGTGGAATGGAGGTGATAAAACAAATCCGTTGCCTCCCCGGCAGCGGCGCCAAAAACTGACGTGCCTTCGTGCGTGTGTGTTAAGAGGTGTCGTTATAGTTGCACTTGATACGTCGGTTTTAAAAGAAGTAAACGGAGGTGAGTCCGAGTGTCGATCTCAGGGAGGCGTGGAAATCGGATTTTGTTTACCACTTGTTGTCACGAAAAAGGCGGAGTTTTGCTTGCGAAAGAGACGGTTTTGAAAAGCGAGAGATAGAGAGAGTTTAGGGTTAGAAAGCTCTTGGTTTTGATCATGCACTTTAAACAGAAATTAAAAAGGCAACTAAATGGAAAATAATTTCATTAACATGCATTCATAGTTCACGGTTTACAATATTAAATACATGCTTCAACAAAAGTAAATGAAAGCTTAAAAGAGAGAGAGAGAGAGGTAGAGAGAGAGTGGAGAGCGACGAGGCAGCCACGGCGGTGGAGGAGGCTCCGTCGGCGGCTCGTCGTCTCCGGCGATTACAAGAGTGCCTAAGACTAGCTAGGAAAGGAGTGGAGTAGTTGCAAGTGGGAGAGGATGCCTTGAATGGTGGTAGAAGGGGGTTTAAATAGAGTTAAGGGTTTCCTAAAAGAAGAATGTGCTTTAGCGACATCCAGAACGTCGCTAAAACCGCTTCCATATACGTCGGTGAAGGCCTTCTGCCGCCGGTCAGCCGCCCGCCCCTCTCTCTCTTCAGGCGCGATCCGTGGACGTCGAACGAGAGCCGTCCGATTGATGATCGGACGGCTGAGATCCTCCCGCGCCTGCGCTAGGATCGCGCTTCGGGCGCGCGTGCGCGTTTCCGCCCGGCGTGCGCGCGCGCGTGGGAGGTGGGGCGCTGTCGTCGCGCCGCGTGGCGCAATCCTAGCCGCTCGCTTCTGATCGTGCGGCTCAATTTTGCCGCGCCCTTCGCCCGCAAATGATTTGCGCTCCGCGCGAATCGAACGCGCGTCGCCGCAACGCGGGCGTGCGCGCTAACCGTTGCGCCACGCCCGCGCTTTGTCGCGGCGACCGCGGGCGAGCGCGCGGATCTCGGCCGTTCGATCGAAGATCAACGGCCGAGATGCGTCCTTGGCTGGCTTGGGGGCGTGCGGGCGGCGGGGGCGGGGCGACGTGGCGCGTTCTAGGCCGTTGATCTCCAGATCAACGGTCAGGATTTCTTGGGCTCATTGTGGGAGCTCCGGATGTCGGATTTGGCCGATTTTGAGTCCGTTAGACTCCGTTCGTCGTCCTGAATCCATCCGTGCGGTCCGATTGCTCATTTGAGGCCTGCTTTGACAAATGCTTTACACAAATGGCCATTAATATAGTTTATAAGCAATCTTGGTACTTGATGCATGCAATGCTCCTATTCTACTTTATGTTGTGCCTTTTATTCTAAAGATGGGCCATATTCAACCTAATTACTACCCCCTTGCGTGGTGTTATCAACCACCAGAAGAAAATAAAAAGGGAAGAGTTTAAAAGGCCAACAAGTCCATCTTTAGCCAAATGTTAACATCTTCCCTCTCATTCAAAGATAAGTTAAAAATTGCTATTTCATAAAATATATGCTTGTATCTACAAATGTTATATTATCTCTATACCACTCCCCTTTTCCACCTGCTTACGAACTAGTACATGCTTGAACTAAAAATTTGCTCTCACTCCCAAAAATCACACACCACGGGCATGGGGTAGGCTACTAGAGGGTACCCCAACCAAAGCGGACCTTAGGCCCCCTACAAGTGTCAGCAACATAAGAAGGAACTTCACATCCTACTGTGGGCTACCTCTTAAAGACCCG
The DNA here is from genome assembly GCA_037157565.1 of Thalassia testudinum. Taxonomy (NCBI): domain Eukaryota; kingdom Viridiplantae; phylum Streptophyta; class Magnoliopsida; order Alismatales; family Hydrocharitaceae; genus Thalassia; species Thalassia testudinum. Next base: position 4,313,588 of record JAZHRO010000061.1, read on the forward strand.
GGGAGTGCCTGGGTACTACAATATCGCCAACATGTACAGTAAGTCAAGATCAACTTTGAAGTCGAGATGCGAACTCTTATACTTCCATTGTGACTTATATTTTTTACTAATTAGCTATTTTTTCATGAGGCAATTCACACCCCCTCCTCCTAAGAGGCGAGCGAGGGCAATGGAGCACCTACCCCCTAGCACTACCGAGCGATAGCTGATGGGGGTAATTGTAACTTCTGCACAAGGGCAAAAAGAGAAAAGGCAATTCTACTTTAGCAGTCAACACAACTAAGCTACAAGAGTAGAGGCAAATGATGCGTGATATATTCATATTTAATTAAGTAATTCATGCCTAACCAATGTTGGTTTGAGGGCAATTTGGGTCTGACTGCATTAGAATAGGTTAATTTAGTCATATGGCATCATTTTATAAATATTACATTTTTAGGGATTTTTATGCAATATTTCTATTAGCTATATTTGGTACCTTGATGTGTGTGTTTATATATGTGCAGCCACCAGGTCTACACTTAACTGGAGCACTTCTTCAAAGCCAAATCATTTTGAGCTTGTCTACCCTATACAGACTAACCTAATTCCTCAAACCTATCCTAATCAACTAATAACCTAGCCTAATTGCAAGCCAATTTCCCATACCCAACCCTTGGTCAATCTAAACGTAATTCACCTCAATTTGGCTAGCCTAGGCACCTTCTATTTTCTACCTATAGTGGTCAGCCAACATTAATTGAATTCCAACCTTAGATGGTGAATCTGGTCTTAAGATCCTCTCCAACAAAAATCACATTATTTGGCCGACCACTTAACTTTGATTATCTACCTAATATGGCCAACCATCAATCCCTAAACTGCCATCATTTGGACAGCTAATGTGGTTTTAATCCCAACCATTAGATTTAAATCCTATGGCCTAGGATTTAGAACAAATCCTCCCAATAACCCTAGTCGTATCCCTTAGAATTGGCACCACTTGATCTCTTCCAAAAATCTAACATGGCCTCCACCATTAGATCTTCTTCCGAGGGCCTTAATTAATTCCACAAGGATCCTATCCTAATCCCTTCTTAAGACCATCATGGTTGGCCACATCGCCTATTTGAATTTTAGCCTTTCATCCAAGATCTAGTAGCCTCCTTTAATCCTCATCATGGCCGGCCATAAGAGCCCAACCAACCTCGGTTGGATGGATCCCCTTAGATTCATCTAGACATTCCATCAAACCTTAGATTAAATCCTAGCCCTCCCTCCTATTCTAACAAAATCCACTCATCTTTCTAGGCTTAACTTTAAACCTTAGCCCTTGATTTACTGAGATCTATCCCTAGCCTTACACGACCTCAATCCAAAGCTCTCTACGTCCACCAATCAAAGGAGCCCAAGACTTCTATAAAAAGGACCACGAACAACCATGAAGGGACATCTCTTCTTCATTCTCAATTCCATGTGTTGGAGCCTTCGTCTCTACTAAAAGCTTTCTTCTACTCAGGTGCAAGTCTCTTGCATTTTCGTAGTTGCAAACATTATATTCTTCAAGTAATAATATAGACCAGTTTCTTATTCTCAATTTGATTCTTGTGATTGCATATTAGTTTAGTTAGAAATTTAGTAGTTGGATTCTTCACCTCCCTGTGTTCGACTTGAACTCTCCAATTTTAATTTATAATCATTAGCGAGTTTCAATTTTATTTTGATCTCGTTATTTGCACTGCAATGAATGCTTAACTTATAATTGAGAAAAACATGTATCAATGAGGGAAGAAATTGCCCTCACAAAATAAACTAAAGCGGCTCATGATCAAACCAACGGAACTCGCTTGGACCCAGTCCGCCTGGGAATGCGAGGTAGAGCTAGCCCACCGAGCGATTACGCAGTCAACTCCATTATTCTCCTTGACTCTCCATTATGCTCCATAACTCTCCATTATTCCTCATTATTCTCCATAACTCTAATGGTTACACATCTCCAAAAAATTAACTGCAAGCATTTGTACTCTATAAATCTCTTTTACCTACATGGTAGGGGGTACCCAATTGGGGCAACTCCAAAGGCTTACAGGTCATTATCTCATGTTCTATACCACCTATTGTGGAGATTAAGGGTTAGATCCCCTCCTCAGACTTACAGCCGTACTGAGTGGAATTAGGTCAACAACTTCCTACCTTCATGTGGTTGCTTGGTTATTTTTATTTTTTGTTGCCATGTTTTGTTTACCAGGATTTATTAAATTTTTTGATAGCCATCAACGGTCTCGACAATAGCCTCTAAGGCTGATCAATAGCAAAAGAAAGCCTCCGCAAAATAAAAGTAATCACACCATGTGGATTCAAAATGACCACCATCGACTCATAAGAAGACCTAGTATGTTGCAGGAAAGAATAGAGGAAAAATCTTTGTACAAGAGAGGAAGAACAAGAAGAAAACAAAAAGAATCCCACCTCTTATTTGGTTGAATGAGTGATTAGAATATGAAGTATGCAGTGGTAGGATAGAAAAAGACAAGAGGAGGATCTAACTGCTTAATTATACTAAAAGATGGGAAAACATTTTAGATTAACTTATCAATACATTGGATATTCCCTACTTTTATCATGTCTCTCAAATCAGATATTTTCCACATGCCGACCGGCGGAGGGCGCAGGGGGCGCGGAACGACGTGGAGAGGGACCTGCTGCAGTCTGAGCAGCAGGCGCGCGAGGTGCGACGCGGGCGGCGTCGCGAGCGGAGGCCGAGTAGCGCCCTGATTCTGGAAAGTTTTCCAGAATCAGACGTCTGGGTTGATAGGCAGACAGCGAGGACGACGTCTGGTAGCTCATACAGACGTCTGAAAGGTGTGTATTCCACTTTCTTCTTCCTTCCTGTCGACCGACCGTACTAAGGGAGGGAGTTGGCTGTGCGCAGGTTCGCTGATTCACCATCCTTTGCGAATCAGACGTCTGGAAGTTGTACCAGACAGCAGGAGTGACCTCCAGACGTCCGGGGTGACCATCGGACGTCTGGGAGCTAGGACAGACATCCCCGCAGACTTCTGGACGTCTGGGAAACCACACTGAACAGGCAATTCTCTGATCCACTGTTTAAGACGTCTGGAAGAAGTTCCAGACGTCTGATTTTGCACAGTATCGTCTTTTTCGACCCGTTTAGGGCCTGTTCGGGCTCCGTTTTCCGCGATTCGAGTTGCGTTCTTTTCAGAATTAATTCCTCTACCCGTCTACAGTAACTATATACTGTTTTGAGACACTCCTTGTGTTTGATCCTTGTGATAGGACCTCGTTCAGTTGCAGTCTTGAGAGTCGCGGAGGCACGCGGGATTCCCGATCACGCCCCCATTACTCCCATTGTACCTGGTAGAGTGGCTTAAGTTTATTATTAAAATCTGTTAAAGTATGGAGCCATAACTAGAATCTAGTACATTGCATGAATCCTAGGAATGAGAAATGTATGGAATGATAGCTCCTAGGTGATGCATGAATCCTAGGGCTGGAAAACTAGTTGTATGCTAGATCCTAGGATGTGGCATGAACCCTAGGATGGAAAAACTAGTGGAATGTATAATACTGCAGTCTTGGAAAAATGGAAAGGAATATAAAGCTGCCTGTAAATTGAATTAACAGCTGCCTGTTATGAATAAAGAAACATGATTGAGATCATGGATTGTGAGAACGTGAAACTGGAAAGTGAAACATATGATGTTCTGAGATAAAGAGCTGGAACCCTAAGGGGAATTAGGAGTGGAACTCCTGGAAAGAAAAAGGAATAGAACTGAGATGTAGTTTGTACTATCTCTTGGGTACGCAGTACCAAGGGAAGTACCTGTACCTGTTTAGTGCAGAGTGGGGCCAGCCACCAGGGACCCGGGGTTAGGATTGGCCGCTCTGTACCGACTTGTTGGCCCTCGTGTACGTAGTATCGAGGAGAGCTACTAGTGTTAGGAGAGTACTAGCTACCCCACTGGCCCCGGGGTTCTGCTAGCCTCCTTCACCGACTTGTTAGGCCCACTAGGGCAAACCAGGGTAGTCAGGCGAGGGTGCGCGGACTGTGGAGGGGCAAGGCCCCGGTTTGGTTACTGTGGAGGGGTTGGACCTCTGTTACTGAGAGGGCTCTGCGCTGGTTCCGTGCTGTGCTTTGGGCGCACCCGTTAACGGAAACGACTGACCGCGTGCCAGTGCGGGCTAGCTACCTGTGCGTTTATCGTGCGTGCCGTAGTCACCATTACGTCTGTCAGTGACCTTGGGGTGGTTGACTGAGGGTAGGATCACCACGGGGGACTCTCCCGGCCAAGAGAGCACCACGTGCTACTTCTACTTTTGGAGAAGACTGCAATCAAGATCGTTCCCACGAGGACATTCGAGATCAAGTAAAGGATCTGAGAAATAAATGAAATAGTGAGAAAATTGAAAGATGTGAATAAAGGAAGTAATAGAACATAACAGCTACTGTACACTCTACTGTTGCCTTTAGTTAGTTTGCCACTCTACTCAGGATTTTGCTGACGTGTTACACTCGTTACCTTTTTCAGGACCAGGTGTTGAGCAGCCAGGGTCGGCGGCTGCAGAGGACGCTGGGCCGAGTAGGGTCCAGTAGAGTTTACCACTGTCTTTTGTACCTCTTTTGTCTCTGTTCTAGTGAGTAGTTTTTGTTTCCGCTGTACTTTCTTTACCTGCAGTTCTTGTTATATGATAAATGTTGTTCTACTGTTGTGGTGGTATCTACTGTAGTAGTTTCTTTCCTTACTGCTGTACTTTCTTACTGTTAGTTATATTCATGCTGACTGTGGTTTATTTTACTGGTCTTTTGGATACTTCCTCGTTGGACGACTAGGTCTTGGGATTAGTCGAGTCGGTCCAGTTCTCGTGTCTCGTAGGGACTCGGGAACCGGCTCGTTACAGAGAAGGAGAAGAGCTACAGCAAGAGAAGAGAGAAAGAAGAAGAAAAAGCTGCAAAGACAACTAAAAGGAGGCACTGTAGCAACAAGGCCGATAAGGCGTCTGATCAGACGTCCGGAACAGGGAAAGGCAAAAAAAGAAGGAAAGGAGAAGAGGAAGAGAGCTGGGGAAGAGAAGAGAAGGGAAAGAAAGAAGAAAAGGATTTTCTTTATTTTATCCTCTCTCTCTCTCTTAACTTTTTGTAATTGTGAATTTGTAAGCTTCTGGAATCATAGTATGCTCCCTGAGTTCGACATCGGGAAACTTTTAATTCCGAGTAATAAATTGTAATAAACTGGTGATAACTTTTCGCAATACACTGTAACGAACGTAATTTTTATAACACCGTGAAATGCCTAGAGCCACACCACCTGTCCAGGCTTCACCCGAACCATATCGGATCCTCATTACCTTTGACGACACCTTCCCTGATGAAACTTTATATCCATGCAAGGAAGAAAGCTACCCTGGTATGCAGACTTAGTCAACTATCTGGTGGTAGGACCGACTCCGCATGGCTAGTCCAAACAGCAACGAGATAAGTTTTTGGCTGAAGCCAAACATTATTTCTGGGATGATCCTATGTTGTTTAGACTCTGTGCTGACTAGATCATTTGGAGGTGTATTCTTGAAGAGGAAGTCCAAAGTGTGTTGTCCTTTTGTCATGACCAAGCCTGTGGTGGCCACTTCTTTGGGAAGCAAACGGCTGCAAAGGTTTTGCAGTCCGGATTTTACTATCCATCCTTATTCAAAGACGCACATAGTTTTGCCAAGACATGCTCTCGGTGCCAGACACTAGGGACTATGACTAGAAAGGATATGATGACCCTTCAACCCATTCTGATTGTCGAAATTTTCGATTTTTGGGGATCAATTTTATGGGTCCCTTCCCGCTATCCAATGGCTACGAGTACATATTAGTCTCAATGGACTATGTCTCAAAGTGGATCAAAGCCGTAGCCACCCGAAGATGTGATGATATGGCTATCATGGACTTTGTTAAGTAGAACATCTTTTCTTGGTTTGGGATACCGAAAGCCATGATCAGTAATGGTGGGAGCCACTTTATTCATGCCCAATTCTATCCCTACTTAGAAAATACGGGGTTACTTACAACATTGCCACCCCATATCACCCGCAAACTAATGGGCAAACTGAGGTCTTTAATAGACAGATCAAGAATATTCTACAAAAGACCATGAGACCTGACTGGAAGATTGGTGCACATGATCGGATGATGCCCTTTGGGCATACAGGATCGCTTTTAAGACCCCAATAGGCATGTCGCCTTATCGATTGGTCTTTGGCAAAGCTTGCCACCTTCCGGTCGGGTTGGAACACTAGGCATACTGGGCTGTGAAGCAGTGCAATATGGATTCCCAGTTGGTCAGAGCTCAAAGGACGCTCCAACTCTCCGAACTCGAGGAAATTCGTCAGGACACTTATGAGAACAATCGACTTTACAAAGAAAAGATGAAAGTCGTCCACGACAGACACATTCATAGAAAAACCTTCGAGCCCAATCAGCAAGTCTAGCTTTTGATGCAAGACTTAAACTTTTCCCTGGGAGGTTGAGATCAAAATGGACAGGACCATACTAGGTGGTCAGACCTTATCCCAATGGGGTGACTGAAATTGCAGATCCTAACACTGGGCAAACCTTTACAGTAAATGGCTAGAGATTAAAATATTATCTTGCCCAGGTTCCCCCAAAGGAAGTAGTCACCCTCATTGAGGGTTAACACAGAGCTTCGCCCAACTGAAGGCAATAAACTCAGCGCTTCCTAGGAGGCAACCCAGCAGATTCCATCTGATCAGGTAAACTGTGATGCTCAGGTGATTTCTTTCTGTGCCCCCTTGCATATATTTATTTGCCAATGAGGATATTGTCCAACTTAAGCATGAGGGGGTGGTAATTCATATTCTCTGAGTTTATATTATTAGCCTGAATTATATATATATATATTAGGAAGGAAAACCTAGGCATTAGGAGCTTGTCAACTGTGGGAAATAATACGAGAAGAACTTGAAACACCTAGACTTTTCAGGAGGCTTAATCAGCCCTGGTGTCCACTAAAATGTGGATTTAGCCCCGAATCCTCGCAACCTTAATTTACACTAATCTGATCAACAAAGAAAGGTGATAAGTACACGACTTATCAACCCACCCTCTGACTCAGAGGGACTTTTAGTCTAAGCATCTGCACACATTTTTGCATTAACTCACTCCTCGGAGATTCTAACAGAAATTAGGTAGCTAATGAACTTTCTAGGTTGGTATGGTTAGCAAGTTGTCATGGGTAACAACCATTAGCCGATTGTCCAGAGCCCAGCCACAGGACCATTCTCTTTTATTGCCTCTAGAAAAATCTTAGATCAGGGAAGCCACCTACTGAAACAACAAAGGAAAAAAAGAACAAAAAGAAAAAGGTAGAAATAGAAAAAATATATAGAAAAGGAAGAAAAATAAATAAATAAGCCACACTTCACCGCATGAGTATGGCTGGCAAGTGATCGTAGGTAATAGTCCATTGGCCGGTTGTCCAGAACCCAGCTCACTAAATGCATGAAAAAGCCCAAAATACTTAAGAAAGAAGCGGGGAAGTAGAGCAATCCGGGGAGATATACACTAGAAACACCCTTATGTTGACCCCACTCAAAATAAAAGTAGGGAGAAAGCTACCGATCGGACAGATACACCTTTAAGCAAGCATTCTCTTTTTCGGTCACCTAGGGGCGTAGAAACCCGAAGTCTGTTTTAATTATGGTTGAGTGAGTCTATCACAATCTTCACACCAAGATGCTTAGCACTTAGAGTCTTTTTCGAGTTATTGGTGGGTTGGGTAACCGTAAAAAGTTACCAACACACTTGCAACTCCAAAATTCCAAAAAAATGAGAAAAGATGAAAAAGAAAAAACTGTCTCTGTATATATGCTTTAAAAGCGAGGACTTGGGCGGTTTACATTTTGACAGACACCCGGGAGCTGTCTAGTTTCTGTGGATTAGGCTCTTAGTATATTTCCTTCCGTTGACAAGCAACATATGTCTAAGTAATCAATTCCTAATTCCGACTGAAAATAATGGCTAGGATAAACCTTGCTAGGGACTAGCAAGGGATGAGCATGGGGGTATGATAACTCAACATTCAATGATGATAATTCCATCAACGGGGGTTAGTTTTGAGGACATATGCACACTAATAACATGTCATGATGGACATAGGAGCACTGCATGCATTGCGATTTGAGATTGCTTATAAATCAATGTTTAATGGACATATGTACAAGTGCATGTTGAAATAGGCCTCAGATGAGCAATTAGACTACACGGATGATTCAGATCGACGAATGGAGTACAACAAACTTGAAATCACTTAAATCTGACATCTGGAGCTCCCACGACCAGCCCAAGAAGTTTTGGTCGTTGATCTGATGATCAATAGCCCATGACTCACCACGTGGAGCCCACCTGCTGCATCCACTGCCTCTCTTCATCACATAGGAGCAACCATGGTCATCCGATCTATCGGATGGCTGAGGATTCGCGAAGACCGCAGCCATATTGCGTCATTGGCGCAGTGGTTAGCGCCTCAAATCCACGCACGTAGGCACACGTTCGAGCAGGGGCAGGGCTCAAATCGACAGCGGAGGTGGGCACGAAGAAAATTCAACTGTACATGAAGGCGTGGATGGTGCGGATGGCGGTTACGTGGCACTCTGGATGCGCGCCATCGCCCACACGCGCTTAAGGCGCAATCCACAGCATGTGCCCACGCGAACTCTCAACCATCCGATCATCCATCGGACGGGTCACATGGCGTGCACACGGATCACGCGATTGAAGGAAACACACGTGCGAGCTTGGACTGATGGGCGAGGGGCTTCACCGACGTTTCTGGAATGGGTTTAGCAATGTCCTGGACGTCGCTAAAGCCCTTACTTAGTTTAGAAACTCCTATTCTCTATATAAACCCTCCCAACCACCCCATTCAAAGGCATTCAATACACACACCTTCCATGCTACTCTAGCCTTCTCCTAGCTCCACCAAATACTCTATACCCACCCTGGAGTTGTCAAGTAGCCGACGGAGCCTCCCTCCACCGCTGTGGCCGCCTTGCCTCCTCGCACTCTCTTTTCTTTAGTTTATCTTGCACTTGTTTAAGCTTTCATCTATTGTTGTAGTTGTAAACAAACTTTAATTGCATGCTATATATTGATGATGTTTTATATATTGTAGCTCACATCCTCTTACTGCTTGTCATGTTTGAAACACGATCTCTAACCCTACTCTCTCTCTTTCTCTCTACCTCTCGCGTTTTCTTGCAAGCAAGCAAACCACCCATTCCTATGACAACTAAAGCGGCAAAATAATCTGATTTTATGCCTCCTTGTGTTCGACACTTTGACTCACTTACTCTACATCTTAAATGAAAATCGACGTCGCGAACGCATACTGCAATGGCATAATTAAACAACACGTTCCACGCACATCACCCCTTTTTCTTCAAGAGAAGGATTTTGTCCCTCGATGGAGACGAGAATTCGCAACGTGAACACCCAACCAAATAATAAAATAAAAATTGCAACAACCTATAGAGCCACAAAATAAACCTAGCCACTATAGGTAAAGAAACTTCCTTTTGCTTGGAAATGCGTCGGCTTGACGCGGGTGCGTGATCCACGCGACGGCATAACAGCTTTTTCGTAACGTGGAGGGAGAGCGGGTACACGATGGCGATGAAGCTCTCTTGATGTGGAACTATGCTTTGAGAGTTAGAGCTTCTTCTAGAGTGAATTGATACAATATGAGTGGAAATATTCTTGCAAGGTGGATCTTCACAAGGCAAGGGTCCTCTATTTATAGACGACCTAAGAAGGCTTTGGAAGGCCTTAAAAGGCTTCCATAGCCGTTAGGGTTGAACCCAAGGCAAAACAGGTCGTAATCAGAATCATTTCTAATTCTGACAGGGTCATCAGACATCTGGTCCAGGTATCAGACGTTTGGAAAACTAATTTAAGACATTTGGAAACTAAGTTAGACGTTTGCTTCTAAGCTGGTTTCCTTCCTGACTTTGATCAAACCTAAACAGGGTTCTAGTGTAAGGCCATCAGACGACGTACAGAACGTCTAGCACTAGGTCTGGATGTCTCGAAACTTATTGTACTGTGGGAATGGATTCCCAAGATAGTTTAATGGCTAGAATATCTCACAAAGTGATTTTGGGTCAGTCGGGGCTCAACAGTTACATATCAGACGTCTGGGGTGCTCTATGAATGTCTGATAGAAGCCTAATAGTTATTTTGCGCAACGTCTACTTTGTTAGCCAACATTCCACTAATTTGACGCCTGGACTAAGGTCTGGATGTCTGATTTCAACAGACAGAACCAACTAAGTCTGGCCTAAGTTATTGGACGTTTAAGTCAACAGTCAGACGTCTTAAAAGTCACTGTCAAACGTCCGATTTCCAGATTAGACGTCTAATTAGGCTGTGAGAACCCTATTTTGGTTTTATAAGTTCTCTACAGAAACTTAAGTATCCTAGGATTATGCTAGTGTTCTTAGGGCTACATTAAGGGTTCTTTGAGGCTCTTTAACATAAGATCTAAGAAATAAAAAGCAAAAGCAAAGTACAAAATACAATGAAGGAAATCTATCTTATTCTTCATCTCCTTCCTTCTTCAAGCTTTCGCTCCTCGCGAAGCTCCTTCTCCTCTATCAAGCTCTTCCAATCCGCCATGGATGCGAGCTCGAACTCCGTCTAATCATGTCTCAATTTGCAAATATCCTAAAATCTAAGATTTTAAATGCAAATGTTAAATAACACGGTTTTGTTATCATCAAAATAAATGATCGTGGTGCTCTAGCACCAACAAGTATATGCCTTGGATTCTTCTTACTTCTTTCTCCAACTCTTGTTTTTGTGGAACTTCCTTGCGAGAAGGGCTATGTCTTCTTCTTTATCTTCACTTGACGAATCTTCAGACTGATCATTGGCTTCGAGTGACACAATCTTCTTCTTCACTCCTTCATTCTCATGCTTCTTCATGTGTTGAAATTGGATCTCGTAAGCCATCAGACCTCCAACAAGATTGTCTAGTTTTAAAGTTGACAAATCCTTTGATTCCTATATGGCTATGGTCTTCGTCTCCCAATCATTATTGAGTGACCAGAGAATCTTCTTTATCAAGACTTCATTTTTCATGTCTTGATCTAGGTTTTGTAGAGAGTTTACAATATCCGTAAATCTTGTAAACATCACCTTTATGAATTCACCCTTCATCCTGAAAAGCTCGTATTTTTGAGTAAGTAAATTTATACGAGTTTCTTTTACCTTAAACGTTGCCTCATGGGTGACTTCTAGGATGCTCTAGATCTCATTAGCCATCTTGCATGTAGATACACGATTGAACTCTTCCTTGGAGAGTCCATAGAAGATTGCATTCATGGCTTTTGCGTTGCACGTTGTTAGTTTCTTTTGATCTGGAGTCGCTGCTACACCTTCCTTAATTTCTGGTCTTGTGTATTTAGACGCGATGACATCCCATACTTCATAGTCCGTAGATTCTAAGAATATTTGCATCTGGATCTTCCAGTAGCTATAGTTCGTTCTATCAAAGAGTGGTGGTCGAACTACTGATTGTCGTTCAGCGTATGTGTCAACAGATGACTTTGACATCTTCTGGATGCTCTCGCTCTGATACCAAATGAGAGTTCCTACAGATCTTAATGGATTCTAAAGTGGAGGGGTGAACGGTATCACCTTTTATAACCTTAAATATCATAATAGCAAAGACAAATCAAATCGCAAAAATTCATGCATAGAAGATACCTAGATTTATAGTGAAACCTTTTGCGGGTGAAAATCACTACCTAAGCCTCTCAACTTAAGATTTTCCTGACTAGTCAAGGCTAGTCAATCCACTAACGCATAACTTGAAGCGAGGGCGGTACAACCTCTTACAATGATCCCCTATCTTAACAACCTAAAGAGAAGCACAACAACAATAACGAATTTCTCCCAATAGCTTGGGATCCGTAATCAAAATCAACAAGTAATATAAAAATAGTACAAACCTATGAACCTCAAGGAAAGTCAAACCAGATTTTAGCATAGGTTTGAATCGATGTACTTTGAAAGTTGTGAAAGTAGAAGCTCAGAACCACTTAGAGGGAAGCACAAAAAGCTCTCTTTTGTTTTTGATGGAATTCTTCTTAAGAGTATGTTTTAAAAATGCTGCGTACGACCTCTATTTATACTAGCAAATCGACCAAAAAATGAAATCAAATTGGTCGTTCAATTAAGGTAATTTAGTCGATCAAAATGAGTTTTGATCGGTCAAATTAGTTATTTGATCGATCAATGATTGGCCGATTAATTAACCTAAATGGTCGATCAAAGGTGTATTTATCAACTTCCTAAAATAGGTTGATTTGATCGATTAACTAAGTTGGTTGGTCGATCAATCCATTTAGTTGATTAATTTTATTATTTGGTCAATCAATAACCCTAAAAACTTCTTTTTTATGTGAAGTGCGAAATTCTGTTTGAAACCTATTTTGAGGTTCGTTACAAAATAATCTAGACTCAATAAAGATAAGAAGACACTAAGACGAAGTCAGCAATCTTGTAGCTTTGATCCATGAGAGAGTCCTGAAAGATTAATCTTACAGAAAGTATAATTTTAGTGTATCAAAACAGAGGTACTTACACTCGTACCATATGAAAATGAAATGAACAAGATACTCTCATAAAAATACCCAAACAAATTGCACCATCTCTGAAGAAAAACCCTTAGGCATAATTCAATCAAAAGGTGCCTCAACATTTAAAAGCTTCCTTGTGGAGTTGGCATCAAGTGAAACATCCATTGACATAGCCAAACAACGTACAATTATTCATGCAACCACAACCTTATTATCAATAATAAACGACAAATGGAAATAATAGATTACAAAATGAAGAAATCTACACTCAAGCAAATGCAATATAAATATATCTTTTTGAAATTGTAATATAAGTATAAAAGGAAATTGATTGTTATCCAGATTGTTTCTCCCCTTTTGACTCATCCAAAAGATACGTACTTATGCATTTTGGAGTCTTTCAAACAAAACATAGAATTGTTCAATCTGTCCATCACACAGACTACATGCCATCAATTGGTAAAATTTCACAATAAGATTATTTGAAAAAATTCCTAGCAATCTTGTTACTAACACACACCTTGGTATTTCAACAGTTAATTTCAATAATTAGAAAAAAGTTATGAAGCCTCCAATGGTCTGCCTTCTCTCACTTCTGCCCTTGACTTATTATGTAAGCTAAAGAGAAAGCAGAATATTTATTTCAAATTATGTTAATGCAAACTTTAAGAAAACTTGAGCATGTGTACAACATTTTTCAACAAATGCATTAGAAAAATATCTACATACTCAACAAAATTTCATCTTGGTTAATAACAGATTAAGTACCTCACCAAATTTCTTGCCCAAAAACCATATCTCATCCAAGCTAAAATTTTGTTGAAGAAATGATTATTGAATTATTCAACAAAATCATGAACCACCACTCAAGAGCTCATGGCCTATTCAAGATAATATGGTCCTGCAAATAGCCAACATGGCTACAACTTCTCAACCTCTACATCCTTAAAAATTAAATTTTCATTTTTTAAATATCATGATATTGAGAGAGAAGAAGGTTGACTTGATCAACACCTGGGGGAGGAGAGGATCAATAAGAAAGGTGGGCATCTCAACCATTAGGTAGTCGGGCTCCTTGGAGTGCAAAATCTGCGTAAAGCCTCGGATGTCAGAGTCCGAAATGTCCCTCAACTTCTTGTATTAGTAGCACATGATACAAGGTGAGATGGAGACGTGCACCCATCTTAGAGTAGTTGATGGTGGGGTTGGCAGTCGACGGTGGAGATGGAGTTGGTGCACTCCTGGAAGGGGAGTCTCACGAGCATTGCCGCGATGGCTGTTCCTCATGCTATTGAACGTTTGGTAGTAGTGCTCCACGAACGCCTTCGCCACCATGTCCAGATCCATTTCGTGGTGTATTACTGAGAATGAATCAACAACGTGTTTAAGTCATAAATTTACATAAATTAAGTGCGTAGTTATTGCTACTTTTTGGCTATTTATTTTGCAAATATAACAAATTCAAACATTTTTTTAATATTTTTTGAATAATGATATTATAGTTTTATATCATAGTTGAGGCGGCGAAAGATCCACGGGTGGCCTAAGGTCAAAGAGAATAGTTGTTTTGGGCCCATTTGTAAAGAAAAATCAAGAAATATATCCACTGGGACTATATGGTAGTATATATGTGGGATAAAAGACAAAAAATTATACTTTTAATAGAATTGTGAGTTGTTTTGGACCCAAAACAACCTCATTATCCCTTTACTACGGATTTTTAAATTTTTTGGGAGTTTTTAGAGACTCTCTAGGTCTTCAGACCCATAGGGTCATTCATTCTCTCTTAAGCCTCTCTTCCACCTTGTTCCTCCTTAAAGTAGGCAGCCCTGAGAGGTTGCCAATGCTCCTCCTCTAGTCTTCCTTTGGTGTTCGTTAACACACACCTCTACCTCTATCCTCCATCTCTATCACCGTCGCTCCACTTATTGTTCCTCTTAAGTTTCAATTATAGTATTTTATTTGTTGCTTTCTAGGTGTAGTAATTAATTCATGTGACTCTTGCTGTAATTATTAATAAAAAGTTTCTTTTAGGAAATTGATCTTCTTATTCCTTAGTTATTAGAATGTTTAGCTTATTTTGATTATTTGCTTGCTTTGTTTACATTTGCATTAGTTGTTAAATAATTACCTTTACTTCTTTAATTTTTATATTAATTTTTGTATGACAAAAAAATTCTAAAAATTTTATATTTCGTTTATGCATGTTATTTTAGCATCTCCATAAATTTTCTAGTGAAACTTCATCATAGAAAAAAATAAAAATTATTTTACCTTTGGGTCCTTAGATTGTTACATGTTAGTCTTGAAAGTTATTTCTGAATTTATTCTATGCATTTTATAACTTAGTTTTGTGTAAAAATTACTCATAATTTTATTTATGGTCATAGGTTCATTCAGTAATTTTCTTAGATTTTTTATGCTTTTGAAAAATTAAGTTCACATGAATTACATTTAAGTCCCTATCTTGCATCATAACCCCTTTCTTTTTTCAGTTCCACTGTCATATCCCAATCTAAAAATTAAAAATCTAAATATTAAAAAATAACAAAAATACATTAGCTTAGGTTAATAGGAAATGAGTTGAATGTTTTGCCTCCCTATAAGACTACCTAAACTTCCATTATACCCTATTTTTCTCTTTAGAAGTTTGAAAATTGATTAAATGGACGTGATTTCGCGCTACAATGTGTTGGTGCAAATGCACCTTGGTCTTTGATTTTGATAATAACAAAATACAGTGTATTTGAGTTGTGAGATTTTAGGTAAATGCAATTGTTTAAAGTGTTGGAGGAGTTCAAGCTCATATCCATGGTGATGGAAGAGCTTGATGATAGACAATAGCATCAAGGAGCACTTGGAGAAAGGGCATTGAAGGCGGAGCTTTGGAGTGAAAGCTAGGAGTTTTAGACTTGAAGACAAAGAAAAATGAAGAATAGGACTTAGTCATTTTGTTGTAATGAATGTATTTCATTTATTGCTTATTATTTTCTTAGATTACTTGTAAAGAATCCTAAAATAGAGTCAAGGAACTTAGCTGGCCATTATGTAGCATAGGGAACCTAAGCGAACACTTAAAGAACTCCAAATAACACTCAATAGGTCAAAAGCATTGATAGAAAATAATCTTGGTTGACCGACTCTTTAGTAGCTAGTCGACTTGAAGCTTTTCCTATCGCTTGACTATCATGTAGCTTGTAGACTAATTGTTGACCCTTTGTGGAATGTTGGCTGCTCTAACATTGAAAATTCTCTTAGAACTTATGCCATTAGTTACCCTACTAATTAGGCTTCGATTTCCCAAGAGAACCTTGTTGTCAAATGACCACCAGTCGAACCATCATAGTATAGGGCATCGGTTTATACTGTAGCAGGTGTTGATTGGTTGCTAAAATTCCTAATTCTAGGAACTCTGAGCCTAGGATCCTTCAGTAGCAAGTTAACTGTCAGTGAACCGACCAATGAAGCCCAAGCCGACTAACAACTGACCAACTAGTAAAAATCTAATAGAGCCATTTCTACCCGTTGTAGAGTGCCAACTGAAAAACATTTTTAGTCGACCGGTCATGTTGTAGCCGGACAACTGAGCGTTGATTGGCTTGTATTGTTTGACAGTTTGCTTGATTTTCCAGAATTTTTTTTAATTGTTCTAGAAGGAACATAATCCTAAGATGAAGAGTTATACCACGCTTTGCTCCTTCTACCATCTTGTGCCTCAATCTTGTATTCTTGCGATTTTCCTGCACATAAGACGACAAAAGAAATAGAGCAAGTTAGAAACTGTAAATGCAAGAAATGCGAAAAGCAAACAACTAAGGCCATTGCCTCCCAACAACAACACCAAAAAAAGTGTTGCGCGAAATCAATTATTTATAAAATGTGCTCGTTGTGGTCAAAATCACATGACAAACTTTTAAATTTTTAAACTGGATTTTGGTGAATTAGGGTTATCCAATGAGACATACGTTTAGTGTTTGTTACGCGGGTTATTTTTTTTATGTCTTTTTTATCTTTTATAATTCTTTTTGTATTTTTGAAGTAACAAAGATCAAGATCACTCACGATGGAAATATAATAAAAGTAACTCAAATTGCAAGAAGTGAAAAAAAATCAAATCAAATCGTCTTCATTGAATGACACATTTGCTTACAAAATGAATTTCCAACTACAATAATAGAAATAAGAAAAAGGAGAGATAGAAAGATAGAGTGGAGGCAGGGTGAAGCTTTTTTGGTGAGCACTTGTAGGGCAACGAAGTCAAAGCTTAAGTTGCCAAGCTACAAAGGCTTCCAGAAGTAGAGAGGCAAGGGAAGAAGTTCAAGGGGTTAGCTGAGGAAGAACTAGAAGAAAACCTAAGGGATGAAGGTGGTGAGGATCTACTCTAATGGAGGAGGAAGGGGACAACCATGGAGGAGGGCTTAGCTACTAAGTGTTGAAATTAACACATATAAGAAATAAATAAATAAAAATATATGTATTTCCAACGTTTTCGCATAGATCAAAAAGATTAAATCAAGCAAGTCAAACATGATTTGACAAGATCCAGAATAAAATAAAGAATAAATAACATGTAATAGCATAAATAAATAAAATGAGAATGGATTATATTTTACTCCGATCGAAGCACCTATTAAGGACTTCCCGTAAAAAATGTATCGCCCCCCACAATACCAAAGCGTCGGGGTCAGACGAATTCCCCCAGGATACAACGATCTACCTCCAAGATTCAGTGCACTTTGATTTTAGACGTCTTCGAAAACCACCTCAGGAGAATGAAGTTGAAGCAATTTAGTTTCCAACCAAATTCCCAATTGATCTACCAACTGAATCGTTTGATCAACCAAAAACTTCCCGTGGATCTCTCAATCTCCTTGTGCAAGATTGACAAAAGTGATTGAAGATATTTCTACCAATCTCAGGTCGAACGAACGCACCAAGAAAAAAAGACAAGAACAAGAGAGAGAGGGAGAGAGTGGAGAGAGTTTTTCTGCTTTTGGTGTGTGTCAAATAAGAGCCTTCTCGTGACCCTTATATAGAGCCTACGACCAGACATTTAAGAAAATTCACGTTTTATTGAAACACGACAATTGATCGTCAATTAAGTTTTTTGATAAACCAAAATAATTAGTCGATTAAACTTCACTAATTGGTCGACCAAACTAATTGATGGACCAAACTAAATTCATTTATCGACCAAAATAATTAGTTGACCAATTTTACATTTTGATCGACCAGTCCATGTCAAAATCGTGAGATTAAAAATCCATAGCAAAGGAGTCCAAGTTCCAAGTTCCAAATTGATTCTCTCCCAAGCCCTAGCTCGAGCTGGGGTGGGGGTAGGGGTGAGGCTCGCGCGCGTGCGTGTGTGCTCTCCAACCCTACCTCTCACTCTTTGCTATATAAGCCATTGGAGATAGAAGCTTTTTATATCCACCAAGAGGTCTGTCCACTTCCAGTATGGGATTAAAAACCTCTCCTAAATCTCACTGACTTCAACATGAATTTCTACATCACCATATAACAATTGCATCCTAATTGATGCAATTAGGCTCTCGAATCCAACACTAAGGAAGGCTTATCGAGGTGGAAGGAGAATTGAGAGGAAAAGATGGTTTAAGTGGTGGGATAATGGGCCTTTTTTTAGATTGTGTGGTTTAATGTAGGCCATAGGATTAGATGGAGGGTTAGGATGTGTTTGGTTTCTTAGGTTTGAAGATAGCCTTAGGAGGGGAATTGGATGGCCTAGATTGGAGCAAAGCGTGGCCAGTCAATAGGACTCTAGAATGACCTAGATTGGTCGACCATACAAGAGTGATTATGGACCTTTGATGATGGGATGGCGGATGAGGATGTGGTCTAGGTTGTTGGTCGTCCATGGAGGGTTTTTAGGAAGAAATTGGGTCGGGTATGGAGGTGTTTTTGGCTAGGTTTTCTTGGTCAATTAGTAGGGATCCTAGGATGGCAAATGGAGGGTTATGATGAGGCTTCCTTGGCCCACCATGAAGGTTCTAGATGGATGCCTATGGGTGGCCATACTAGGTGGAGTACGACTAAAAATAGGTCATTCATATCAACCCTTGGATGAAGTGTGTAGGGTAGAGATTGGGTGAGGTTTGGTTACTAAAATTAGGTAGGGGATTAGTGGCCTTTGGATGAAGAATCAATGGAGAGATGTAGTTAGCTAAATAAAGTTTAGGACAAGGCCATGTGTAAGGTAGGTTGTCTTGGGATTTAAAAATGTAGAAGGGTTATGGAAGTGCCATGTATCCCCTTATATCTTCTTCTTCTTGATGTCTTCTCTTTTTCTTTTGAGCTCTCTTTATTATTTTCTTCATAATTAGCTTTCTTATTCGCGAAGAAGAGGTGTATAGTGGATTTGATCTATCAAGTATATTAGAAAATCCTAAGTTAAAGTGACTTAGGTGATAGTTTTTATTTGTGAGATTTCCACCTAAAAATTGTCTCGTGCGATGAATGTTTATGTACGATTGAATTTTTATTTTACAATTACTCATTATTCTATTTCCTGTGCTATTCATCCCAACCCTCTTATGTGATATTACACACTAATGCTTTTATATTTTCGTAAATCCCACAATCACAACATTTTGTTATTGGGGGAGGCGAGTTGTCTTTTGGAGGGGGAAGAGAAAGGGAGGGATTTTTTTAGGGGCATGGGAAGTAGAGAAGTGAGATTGAGGAGGATGAAGCCAGGGTCGTGCTCGCTAGGGAGGAAGAGGGACTCGAAGGTGGAGGAGCGCTGTTTGTTGGAGGAGGAAGTCAAGGGGGATAGGATTGACATCTAGGAGTTTCGCGATCTAATGCTGCTAGTAGTGGTGGTGGAAGGTGGGAGGAGACGACAAAGAAAGGTGGTGGGAGACGGTGACGTGTAGGGGCAATGGAGAAGGAGGAGATGTGGAGGTAGAGGAGGAGGAGGCAACGAGCATGGATGGCTAGTGAGGTGGTTAGGTGATGGTGGAAGAGCTGTTTAGAGCGAAGGTGGTGAAGAAGCATGTGGTGTGACAATGGTAATGGTCATGGAGGAGGAGAAGTGAGCAAGGAAGGGGAGGGGGCAAGCAAGGAGGGTAGGGAGGAATGGAGGAAGGAGGTTTTGGGAGTCTAAAGTTGGGGGAGGAGGAAGGAACCTTAATTTCTTTTCTTTTTTTTTAACCTTTTGGCATGGTTTTGAAAATCATGAGCAAAGATCTTTTGGTCACGATCCCACCTAAAATCATGAATAAAAGGCTTTTAGTCATTGCTTCAAAATTGTGATGAAACGTTCATTGCATAAACGGTACGTAAACAGGCTCTTTAATAATTTTGGTCACAGTTTCACCCAAAACTGACTCTAGGTTACTTTTGGTCACAGTTTTAAGAATTGTGACAAAATATCAGTGAACAAAACTAATTTTTATAGTAGTGTAACTTACTCCTCATGAAAGGATACAATACACATTGCTTAAGGTACTCAGATATTTTCAAGAGAGAATAAAGACTCATTAACATTCTATTAAGTTTCATCTTTTCATTTGATAAGTGTTCCATATCATATAAGAAAGCTTTTGATAGTTTATATTTATACTATGGATGACACATATGATACATTGAGACCTTTTGTCTTGATTGACAACATTCTTCTGTGGTTATCTAATAACTAAAAGTTTTTAAAAGACAAGAAGAACTATACATTATGGTGCATTTCCTTTGAGATCACCTGTATCTAATCCTAATTTCGTAAAAAAAAGTTAGAAACAAGTTGATAATTTTTTTTAAAATGTTGTATGCTTAAATTGAATAAAGTTGCCATTTTTTATTCTAACACATTTCCTTACCACTTTTGGCTTACATATCAGCATTATCTATTAAATGCTCTTGTTAATGTGAAGACATTGATTGTCAATATTCTCTTGTCAATCAGAATTTCTCCACAAATATATTATGATGCCATTGCCATAATATGTAAATCTACTTTTTACTCAAGATCAATCCATTGAATGGATTTAATAGCATTTGACTATGTGTGTCCATTGATTTTTTTTACACCTCTTTCTTATCCACAACCTTCACATTTAAATTTTAAAAATTTATACCCTAAAAGCTCATGTGGATGTGAAGACATTTATTATTAATTTTCTCTCATCGATGTGTATTTCTCTATAATGTATTATGATGATATTACCATAATTTGCAAAATTACTCTTCGTTTAAGATCAATCCATCTAATACCTTCTCTACTATGCATGTCCATTGATTTTTTCACATCTTCTCTCTCATTCATGCCTCTTGAAGTTTAAAACTTTAAAATTCCTACCCTATTCATATCATGGAATGCCATCAAACTTTCTCTATCATTAATCGTAGCCATTATCATTTCTTCTACTCCTTCCCTCCTTACTTCATTGGAGCAAATGCATCATTGAGATTTTCATGCACATTCTTTCCTCTCAATTCTCTAGCTTAAACGGAAAAAAAAAAAACCAACCTTAAAAAAAGTAGTCCACTCTTTTTCCAATGTTTATAACATCCATCGATGCATGGACATGATCCTCTTGAAATGATCCCTCCTTCCACAAGTTTCAAAATAATAGGATGGGTTCACGAAGGATGTGATTAGTAGCGAGTTGGCAGATGAGACAAAGGCTTGTGAGTAAAATAGGAATGGATTAAGGACTTTTCTGAAAGGATTTAACAATTTCCTACCTACAACATATCAACACCTTTTCATATATCACATCAATACTAATACTCACTCACACCATAATATACCAACTCACATAAACTTCAATATATATTAAAATATACTCACTCTAATATAATATGAAAAAAAAAGATAAACTAATGTCATTTTTAAAGTTAAAACAAATACCCCTCTCGTTACGGAAAGGAAAATTCACATTCAAATATCACTTTCACAATAAAGTTGACACACAACATTAATGATAGATAAAAATATCAAAATTTACATATAACAGCTAAACATCCATTATTAATTTACCATATAATATATAGATTCACATCATAATATAATATCGGCAAGTCCTTACTTATTACAAATTCTTTAACTAAATATTTCACAGTAGCCGAAACCCCGGCCAAACCACAGGCCGATGCGAATTCCTTTTGACATGGAATGTACCAAGGGGACGAAAAGGAAAAACAGTTAGAAAAGTAAAAAAAGGAAATAGGTTTTATGGGTGAAAACAAAATTAGGGCTCGAAAAGGCCAATAAAGAGGAAGCCCAGGAGCTGCTGGGTATTTAGTGTCCCCCTCCGCCCTCGATTCTACCCCCTCGTTTCCCTCTCTCGGTTCCCTCACCTGCGCTGTGTGCTCTCCCTCTTGTCGTCGAGGAGGGGAATCCCAATCGCGTCCAAACCCCAACAACGCGAGAAGAGGAGGAAAAGAAGAAGAAGAAAGGACACTAACAACTCCCTTCCACCATCCCGCCATGGTTGAGACGAGAAGATCCTCCTCCACCAAGCGCCACAGGTCCCCCAACTCCCCCTCCCCCACCGCCACCAAGCGCGCCAAGGTCCATCCATCCACCTACCCCTCCAGATCTCTTCCTTTCCTCCCTCCGTTCTTGATCTAACTGACGGAAGGGACAAAACACTCGATTCTTCGAACAGGAGGACGCGCCGCCGAGGTCCGAGGGGAAGGACCAGGAGAAGGAGAAGGCGAACTCGTCCCCCCCCGTCGACGCGGAGGACCCCCCGAAGCACTCCGGCGATGGGGAAGGCGCGTCGGGGGCCGTTGCGGAGGACAAGGCTGCAGGGGACGCCGCGAGTACGGAGGCAACGATGCCCACTCCTTCCCGAGGTGACGTTGGCTTTCTCCGTACTCTTCCCCCCTGCTTGCTCCTTTGACTCCTTTTTGTTTCATTTTTTTAAATTATTTTTTTAAATTAACCGTTGGGCATTTTTGGGTGGTTTGTTTGCCCTTGTTCTGTGATTGAATGGTGAAGCAGATGCGTTTTCGAACTTGGGCGATGCGTCGGATCCCGCGGGGGAGAAGGGGGCGATGAAGGAGGAGGCTGCATGGGGGAAGCTGCTGTCTCAGTGTTCCAAGGTTGGTGTATTTCAGAGAAAAAACAATCAATCTCTCTTCTTCTACTGGTTTCTGTTTTCTTGTTGCTAAACCTTTAGCCTGTCCAGAGTCTTATTGCTGTTGATTCTTAGGCTGATTGAAGCTGCCAACGTGATTTATTTAACTAAGGCCATCCTTATTGGATTGTGATGTTTGGAATGGGCGTGGGAGGGTATAATTCTGTCACCAGTAAATGTCTGGACCAGAATTGTTTTGCTCAGTGCTTTAAATCATGAAAGATGGTTGCCTTTTCTTTTTTTTTTCCGAGGGTAGATTTTTTGTATGTGTGAGAGTAGTGATGCACCGAGAGTAGCTTTCTGCATGGTTCTGTTTTTGCATTCTTCGTTGTATGTATGCATGCATCTATCTATCTATATATTTTCTCATTTATTATCGAGGGCTGTCAAGCTGTCAAAGACTCAGGAAATTGGTATTTGCCATAATAAATGCCTATTCCCTATTTCGAACCCATAGGTGGTTCAACCAACAGTAACCCTAGAACATTTGGAGCCACGATATTCTGCGATGGAAAGCCTTGTTATCGAGTGTGACACTATGTACTTACTGGGTTATGACAGCTCTGCTTTTATTTTCAATGTTAGTGCTTGCAAAAACTGAAGAATGCGGTTGTGCCACCACTGTTTTGAATACCCAAGGAGGATTTATTCAATTGCTGAGGTCACGTGTTGCTTTGCTGCTTGTGCTGGTATTATAGAAAAATTGTTGTCAATACCGCACCTCCCCACCCTGGAAAAAAATACGGATACTTCTTTCCTCATCATGCTCATTTCAAAGATGCTACTTCTCTTTTTTGGATCGGGAAATCACTATATTGGAATCCATGTGGAGTATACAGCTGGATAGAAAGGACCTCATGATTATGATATCGTTTTCCCCCTTCCGAAAGCTGGTGATTGTCTTATTTTTGATTCCCATGGAAAACTCCTCACTTGGCCCAGTTGCTTGCCGAGGCAACTCCTGAGGCAGATCACCTTGCCTTTGGGTTAGGCAGGTCTAAGACATTACTTCACCTCACCCTGGTCCCTAGGTGTGCCTAGGTGAGTGTCAACTCTATCTTCCTCAAGACGAGAAACACTAAATTTCTTTTAGAAAATAGTTTACATGTCTCTTCCGAGCCACAATTTGTGTATCCATCACTTCGGCATGTGGAGTTCCCCAAAGGAAATTTCCGAAAGAATCAATATGCTGCAACACCTTTATTCAAATATGAAAAAAAAAACAATGAAATGTATGTGTGATGGATTTAAGGACTATCGGCCTACCACCCTTTGGTAGCAACCTAGACACACCTACAATTCCAACCCCATCTCCACTTGTTCCACCAATGAAAGTTAAAGCTTGGAATCTAATTGCTGAATTTGATGAAGCCCCAATTATGCAATTGGTGTCTTGTCTTACGGGTCATTAGCAACCTCACACAAGCATCAACTTTGATGTCATCCACATGGAAACTTAAGAAAGGGTACTTCTCAAAATTTAGTAAAACTTTGTATTCTTCTTTAAACAAAAGCAAATAGTTGCCACATGCTTGGTCTTTGTCATGGGTGTTTGTTGAGTTATCTGTCCTATTTTGTATTATGCTATTTTTCATAGGGAGATTATTGTAATCTTTCCTTTTAGGTGCCTCTCTATATAAAGGACCATAGGGTTATTCTAATCAGAATCACGTCGTTTGAAACCTAACATGATATCAGAGCAGCGATTCTAGACTGGTGTTCGGGTATTCCACCAAATACCTAGCTCGGAAACCTCCACCAAAACCATAGATCTTCCTTCTCCTTCCTCAGTGGTGGCTGGTGTAGCCACCGGTGGCACTCGCAATAGCCACCGGAGGTTGTAAGAGCCTTCATCGGGGCCTGATCTACCTGCAACGCCCCTCCCTAGCGCTAGGAGAGGGTCTATTGATCCCCACGTAGTCGCTCACAGTCGCTCACGGTGCTCAACGCCACCCTTAGCGCTACCCTAGTGTCGCCTACAATGCGTGCAGTCGCTCACGATGGTCAGTGCCGCTCCTAGTGTTGCCATAGTGCTGCCTACAATGCACGTAGTTGCTCCCGGTGCTCAGCACCACACTTAGTAGTGCCCAGCACTGCCGCTAGGGGCATCGGGGACCTCGTAGCACCGTAGCAGGAGGCCAGCAATCTTCTCCATCGGCAGCGGTGCTGCCCCTGGGGTCGCTTGAGCCCTTTGGTGGCAGTGTATGTGTAGCTGACATGGGCTGCAGCGCCACAGGGGCCTCAGGTGGTCACTTATGGTCTAATTTTATGACTATTCGCGAATCTGTAAAGGTTTTAGACCTCTATATGATCTGATTTTTTACTGAAATCCCCTGATCTTGGTTTTCCTATAAGTCGAGTGATATGGAAGACAAGAAGGATGCTTTTGGCGACTCGATGGGGAAGATATCTATTCCGAGTGCACTTTCCTTTATGCAAGGAATCTCTATTAAGTTGGATGGCACCAACTTCTTTTTGTGGTCTATCTCTTTTTCTCGATTTGTGGGATCACACTGGAAGAAATATATCTTGACGCAAGATGAACCTGCTGTCAAGTTTGTCGACTGAGAGTCAGATAATGATTGGGTGGCGACCTGCATGTTGAACAGCATGAAGAAGTCTATCGCGAAGCATGTTATGTCATATGCGTCTGCAAAGAAGATGTGAGAGGTTCTTCATGAGATTCATTTTCATAAGAGCAATATCAGTCGCCTCTACAGGGTAATCGAGGAGTTACATTCCTTTCAAAAGGGAGCTATGTCCCTTGTTGAATACTATGGTTTTATGAACTTTTGGGATGAGCAGGGTATGTATTAGCCGATCTCCATAGATGTCACCATTATTGCAAAGCAACATGAGGCATTTTGTTCTGTTCAGTTGCTTGCAGATCTTGGCCTTGAGTTCAAGTCTGTTAAAGATTAGCTTATGATACTTGAGGAGATCCCTGCACCTGCGTAGATTTATGCTCACTTATCCAGACTTGAGATCTTTGACCTTGTCTTAGTCGCTGATTCCTCGGCCATGGCAGCTACAGGTCGTGGTAAGGGAACCTCAGGAGGTAGGGGGAGAGGATGTGGAGCGAGAGCAGGTGGTCGTGGTAGAGGACATGGCCTGTTTTGTGATCACTGTTACAAGACAAACCGCATGGTGGATAAATGCTGGATAAAGCATGGTTTTCTTCAAGGCCATTAGGCCGATCAGGTTACTTATGGTGGAGATGAGAGCCAACACTATCAGGAGGAGGAGCATGTCATTCTATAAGTCACTATTTCCAAGGAAGAATATGATCGACCGATGTTTTCTCAGCCCTCTTTTACTGCGGGTGTGTCTATTTCCTAGAAGCTAGGTACTGCTGCTAGTGTTAGAGTGACTCGTATGCCAACTTGGCTTGCAAGCTAGGGTGCT
The DNA here is from genome assembly GCA_037157565.1 of Thalassia testudinum. NCBI lineage: Eukaryota > Viridiplantae > Streptophyta > Magnoliopsida > Alismatales > Hydrocharitaceae > Thalassia > Thalassia testudinum. The sequence continues at coordinate 4,339,735 of JAZHRO010000061.1, forward strand.
TTATCTCATATTACTGTAGATGTTACCTTTTTCGACTCTTAAACCATTGACTATTTCTGTGCATGCCAAGGTAATAGATGGTGCCCTGTCCCCTGTGATAGGTTTGGGTGACGCTTCTCTGTCTTCTACTTTACCACTATCTGATGTTATGCACGCACCTAAGTTTGCTCTAAATTTAATGTTTATTAGTTAGATTACCAAGACATTAAATTGCAGAGTAGTGTTTCATGATTAGTGTTGTAAAAGTTGGTAGTTGGTATTCAGTCGGTCAGACCAGTGACTAAGGAGTATACGATATATGGGGGAGTAGTTGGGGAGTACTCAGTTGAGCATTATATATGTATATATTTATATGTATGTATGTATGGACACACATATCAAGAAGTAAAATATATCATTGTATAAAAGTAAACATATTCAAGTTCAAGGTTATAAAATAAGCTACAAAGTGCAAGCAATATCAAATTCATTACAAATTTAATAATTAAATCATGGTATAAACTATTACAAATACATTACCAACGACAACAACATAAGCCAAGAATTAATATGTTCTTGAATTAAATACATTACAATATATGCTTTGGCGATGGAGGGTTTTTGTTTTTGTTTGGTTGAAGAGGAGTTTTGGGTGAAAATAAATGATTTTAGGGGAGTGAACGGGGCAAGGGGGTCGAGTGGGGTTTTATTTGACTTAAAAAAAAAAAATGCCTACATACCTATTTTTCCTTCTATGTAAAAATCTACCTACTAAACCGACTACATCGACTACTCGGCTGAGAGTTGGTGTTGTCGACTATAGGCCTGACTATGGGTTATTTAGTCGGTAGGGCATCGCATAGGATTACTCGGTCAATTACTCGATCGAGTAGCCGATTGTTACAATATTGTTCATGATCATTTCTTCTTCTTGCAGGACCTCCAGATGATGAAGCAGATTGGTGGAGGACTTGAGCGGGATAGCCTATACTATCTTGACCTGCCCCCTGAGCATTTCACTATAGCTGCTGCCTTTGCCACTTCTGCTTTATAGTAGCACCGTAGATTGGGACATTCTAGCATCTCTGTTCTCCGTTGGCAATTTTCGGATATAAAGTTTCCTGATTCCTTTACTTGTAATGCTTGTTAACTTGGCAAGCATCATAGGGTTTCTGTTTTTTCCCTTGTTCATGCTGATCTATGGGGCTCATGTCGGGTCAAGAGTTTTAGGATTTTTCGGTATTTTCTTGTTTTGGTTGATGATTGCACTCGTGCCTTTTGGGTGTTTATGATGAAAGAAAAATTTAAAACTCCTGTTTTGATTAAAAACTTTGTGAATGAAATAAAGGCTCAGTTTTCTACTACTGTCCGCATGTTTTGTATTGATAATGGGCTTGAGTTTGTTAACTCTATGTTTATTCAATTTTTTCAGTCTTATGGTATTATATATCGGACTTCTTGTGCTCATACATCCTAACAAAATGGGGTGGCTGAATGAAAGCTGAGTCACCTTCTTGATGTTGCCCGAACGATTATGTTTCAGATGAATGTTCCTTTTATGTCCTGGGCTGATACTGTTCTTACAGCTGCCTTCTTAATTAATCAGGTGTCGTCCTTTGTTCTTCGTGGGAAAGTACCCTATTCTATTTTATGTCCAGATCAGGAGCTGTTTTCTGTGTCTCCTAATGTCTTTGGGTGTGTGTGCTTTGTCCATGCCTACCACTGTGCCACCAGGTCCCTCTGAGTCACCTCCACTTCATGATGGCTCTTCTATATCCTACTCTACACATCCTGTGGTACCTATGATGGAGACCTTCCCCAACATTTTGAGTGGAGACACCCCACTACCACTATACCAGAGGAGGAACCGTTATCCACTATTCCTGCATAGTCTTCTGCTGACACTGCTGATTCGGATGGAGGTCGACTCGAGACCCTACACCTTCAGAGGTATCTGATGTGGATCTTCATATTGCTTAGAGGAAGTCAAAACGACCTTATGCAAAATTTTCTATTTCCAATTATATGCCACTTGATCATTTATCTGGCTATTGTCTCTTGCAGTTGATAGTGCTAAGTTGCCAGAAATCATATTGAGGCGTTTCGGGATTCCTCAAGGACCTCTGCCATGCATGAGGAGATGTCTGCTCTTTAGTCTAGAGGAATCTGGGAATTGGTTGACATACCCCCTGATGCTACTGTTGTGGGGTGTAGGTGGGTGTTCACCCTGAAGTGTTGTCCTAATGGCATAGTAGACAGATGCAAAGCCAGATTGGTTGTCAAAGGTTACACACATACCTTTGGGATTGATTACTTTAAGACATTTTCTCCAGTGGCTGGACTAAAATTTGTGAGGATACTGTTGTTTGTGGTAGTCAACAAGGGCTGGCCTGTCTCTCAGTTGGATATTAAATGCTTTCCTTTACGGTGATTTAGAAGAAGAGGTGTATATGCATCAGCCACCTGATTTTGTGGTTGAGGGGGAGTGTTTGAAGGTTTGCAGATTGAAGAAGGCAATATATGGCCTTAAGCAAAGTCCCATGGCCTGGTTTGAGATCTTTAGTAAAGCTATACAGGAGTTTGGCTTTACTAGATCTGTTGCAGATCATTCTATCTTCACTAAGCACAGAGCCAGATGATCAGTTATCATTATTGTTTATATGGATGATATACTGCTTATCGGGAGTGATGGAACATGAATAGAAGACACTAAAAGATTTCTACATTCTCAATTCGTTACTAAAGATCTGGGAATAATAAATTATTTTCTGGGTATTGAAGTGTAACATGCTGATGGGGGATTAGTGCTATCATAGCGGAAGCATGTGCTTGACATACTGAAGGAAACAGGGATGCTGGGATGCAAACCTGCTAGCATCACTATGTATCCCTCTTTGTCTCTTGGAGATTCAGAGATTCCTCTACTTGAGGATGTCACCAGATACCGAGCTATGGTAGGAAAGCTACTATGTTTGACTGTCACAAGGTAGGATATATGCTTTGCTGTTGGGAGACTGAGTCAGTTTATGCAGTTTCCTAGAGAAGTTCACTGGGATGGTGTTTGTCAGGTACTTAGATACCTCAAGCAAGCTCCAGGAAATGGGCTGTCTCTAATGAAGCATGGCCATCTTAAGGTCTGGGGGTACTCAGCTGCAGATTATGCTGGATCACATGAAGATACAAGGTTCACTACTGGCTACTGCGTTTATGTGGGTGGTAATCTTGTTACATGGAGAAGTAAGAAACAAAATGTTGTATCCAGATATAGTGCGGAATCTGAGTATAGGCTATGACCCATACTACTTGTGAGTTTCTGTGGGTGCGAACCAATCATCCTTGGAGATTTTGGAGTATCGGTGTGTGGATCTACTCCCATGTATTGTGACAACAAGGCAGCTATTTTCATTGCTAATAATTCTGCATTCCATGGAAGGACAAAGTACATAGAAGTAGACTGTTACTTTATCAGAGATGCCATCACTGCTGTGAAAATTGTCACACCTTATATTACTACTGATGATCAGGTTGCAGACGTCTTTTCACCAAAGCACTTCCCAAGAAATGTCTCGTGTTATTATGTTCCAAGCTGAGTATACTTGATATCTATGTTTTAGCTTGAGGGGGAGTGTTGAATTATATGTTTTATTTTGTATTATGCTATTTTTCAGAGGGACATTCTTGTAATCTTTCCCTTTGGGTATCCTCTTTATAAAGGACTTTAGACTTATTCCAATCATTTACAACCTTGAAAGTGTTTTTTTTTAAGAGCTCTATCATGGTTATACATAAACCAATCCCTTTTGGATGCAGTTGTTTTGACATCCATATTTGGTTTCTAATTTCCATTTACAGATATATAGATGCAAGATCGGCCTTGATTTTTTACTGCCAAATTTTTAAAAAGATGGATATGAGTTAAAATTTTAGTCTAAATTGTGTGGAGAGAGAGAGTATTCTATAGTCAGTAGCCATCCACCGCTCATTTTCATTCCAAAAGAAAAGCTGTGTTACAAATTATGGGTCTAGAAGTCAAAAAGAGGAGGCACCAGGACAATGCAACACTCAGTTGTATAGGACGTAGAAGGGGATCACCCATTATCCTGGGATTGGGCACTCCGCAAAGGCTGATCTAGTTAAGTGCATGGAATACGGGGTCTTGAGCACTGTCTTTTTCCTTACCTGAGGTGTTTCTTCTACAATGGAGTGACGATGGCAGTGAGTGTTGACAAGGTTGTGGAGTCAAGCAGAATGATCAGGATTTAAAGCATTCTTTGGTTGGCAACATGGTTGATGGTACATTAACGAAGATGGAGTTGTGAATGTTGTTAGCCAAACATAGGGGAGTGTGAGCTGACCGCAAATATCACTGATCACCAGAAACAACTTCTTGCTTATGTGGTGTTTAGGCAGGGATGTGAAGTTTGTCATTAGGACCTTGGATATGGTGGGGGCTTGATGTGATAGAGGTGCCTTACGAATTTTGATGGGGCATGAGCATGAACCATCAATTGCAGTGATCCAACTTGGAGTTCTAGGCTTTTTGCTTCATCTGCTTTGCTTGGAGGTCTTTACGGCAGGTTTGTTTGGAAGGTTGTGTTGTGGAAGTTTAAACTTTATAGTTTTTTCAAACATGCTGGTTAGGGAGTGGGAGGATTTGTTGGAGGTGCATCAATGGAAGTTGTGCCTCGAGTGGTGGTCTTGAGGTGGTGATTTGTGTTGATCCCTGTATCTATGTAATCTCCATCATCTTCCTTAATGATAATAAGGAATAAGGGTGCTAATTGAATTGAATTTACCCAGACATTTCTTTGTTCGAGTTTGTCAACTGTTTGGTTGCCTAGGTTCGAGTTTGATTCAGTAATGAACCTGGACATTTGTGTTGGGTTCGTTATTAATTCATTTGCATTGTTCGAACAAATATGTTTAATAAAGTTCGATAATTTGTTCGAAAGTAAATTTCGTTCATCTTTTCAAAAAAAAGAAGTAAACTTCGTTCGATGATGGTTTAATTTGAATGTTTCCTAAAGTTCAAGCATACTATATATTTTAAAAGGACATTAAAAAAGAAATTTATTTCAAAATTAAGTAATAAATTAATCAATAAGATAAAAAGCATTAAAATCTAAAAGATAAACAATGGACATAAAATAAGACATTCCTTTTTTATGGAACTCATGCTCCATTGCTAGTTTGCTACATGATTGTACCATACGTTGCTAGTGTTGTAAAAGTCGATAGTTGATATTCTGTCGGTCAGGCCACTGACTAAGGGGTATACAATATGAGGGGGAGTAGTTGGGGAGTACTCGGTTGGGCATTTTTTAAATATTTAAATATTATACACACACATCAAGTAAAATTTACCATTGCATAAAAGTAAATTATTTTCAAGTTTAAGGCTATAAAATAAGTTACAAACAATAATTCCAATGGAATAAAATCTCAAGTTTAAAATAAAAGCATAAGTTTGAAGTATCTAATCATTAAAACAATAGAAAACACATTTGAATACACATCTCTATGCAAAAATTGATCTAGTACTTGGTTGACTACATTGACTACATCGATTGCTTGGTTGAGTAGTTGGTGTTGCCAATTATAGGGTTGACTATGGAGTATTTAGTTGAGAGGGTGGTGCCTAGGATCACTCGATCAAGTAGGTCGATTTTTATATCACTGAATGTTGCCCACTTTCTAAAAATCCTAAATATAATGCAAGCCTTAATAAAAATGAAAAGAAATAAATCACATGGTCATTTGATGAACATAATTATCTACCTTGAATGAGAAATAAAAATGTCACACTTACACTTAGAAGAGCATTGTTTGTATCGCACTATCTTGATCTAAACACCTAAATGAAAAATTACATGAATGGTAAAACCAATGGCATGACATGGTTATTTAAATTACAAAGAAATAATTAGCAAGAAAGGCACACCATGGCCAAAATATCATACCTCACTAATAGAAACAGTATGCCATGAAACCTTTAAACATCTAAAAACTTCAATCATGATAAAAACAAAAAAAATTGCATGCACCAACAATTTTTATTATAAGTTCATAAGAAGTCCACAACTAAAAAAGCTAGTATGTCATGATCAAATGTCTACATGATTCAACGTAAAACTAAAGTGTACATGATTCAATATTAAAGCTAAAGTGTACATGATTAAAGTTCTAATAGAGATGTTAAATACAATGGTAAATCATATTGAGTCTCACACATCATAATTAAAATAGAAGAAAGTTCAAAAAGCTCCTTACAATCATCCATTCACCACAAGTCCCCGAGTAAAAAACATTTGCATGACCCATCAAAAAGCTCCCATTCACCTTAGGTCCATAATCACCCATTCACCATTCCATATCTCTTGGAGAATGAAAAGTAAAGAGAGGTTAAAAGAGTCACTAATCAACAGAAATCTAAGACTTTTACTATAAAATAAGATACTAAGATACAAACCTCCTTTCATGTGTAACTCTAGCTAATGTGGAATTGGTACTCTAAGGCATTTTGAGAGTTGTCATGTTACAAGAGTTTACATTAAAAAATAGTTAGAATATATAAAGGCATACGTGCATATTTAAAGAAAAATATTAAAAATACCTTTGAAGTTTAACTTTCTTATAGATGAAAGTTTAATAGTAGCTCGAATCCAATCAGAGGCTAGGCCTTCTTCAATCTTTAACATTAGAGAACTACAATCCATAAGAGCTCTACCTCTACGTTAACTTTAGATTTTGAAGTAACATAAGTAATTGGGATGGATAATATATCTCTAGCCTTAACTGTGAGAATTAGAAACTTTAAGGAGTTGGAGTTTCACCAATCCAACATATCAAAAGAAGGATCTCCTTTTCTGGATCTTAATGTAGGTTTCTTCAAGTATTTATCCACATATGATCTTTCAGGAGGCTTACTTTCAACATTATTCAAGTATTTGTCCAGTTCAGCTTCACTTGAGTGCTTGGCAATTCATTAAGAGATTCCTTTCGTTGATAAGATTGTTTTGTTGCTTCATTTTGTACACGGACTCTTTTTGAATAAAACACACAAATGCTAGACAAATAATTTTTTAACTTCGCCAATTGATCTGAGCATTCATGAAATCATAAATCTCCTTAAATTTAAACTTAGTGGACTTGAATTTATATCTAGCATTAAGAAGAGTGGCAATAGACATTAGCAAATTATAGTTTTTCCAATGTTTGTTGAACTTTTTTTCATCGAAATGGTAATTTCTTTTTTTTTGAAAAGAGAAATGGTAATTTCTTTTATGAACTCATCATCTTATAAAACTTTTTTCTTCAAAATTTCTGCAACTTTTCATATTTTAAGAAGAAATAAGTTCAATGTTGGAAATGAAGTATGGGAAAAAATGTGTGTAGCTTAAAAAAATTTGCTTGCAATATAGGATAGATTTTTTCTTCTCTCCCATCATTCCTAAGGAGGCATCGATATGTAATTGTTATATCTTCTATCATGGTTTTAAAAAATGATTTTGTAAAAAAATGCAGAATCCAACATGAAGTGGGAATATTTATTGATAGGCCTGTAGAAGTTGGGATGTTTAATTGCTTAGAAATGTCCCCAAACCTTTTTAGATGTGTTGGACTTTTTTCATAAACTTTACACTTTCTCTAATGTTAGAAATGGAATCTTGAAGAGAATTATGACCATCTTGAACTACGAGATTTACAACGTGAGCACGACACCTCATATCAAAAAGCTTTCTCTTGAAAAGCAAGCATCCCCTCCCACTAAAAATATCCATTAATGTTCTTATCACCACATCATTACTATTGGTATTGTCTAGACTGATAGTAAGTACTTTACTATCAACACTCCACTCAACTAGACAATTTATTATGACATTTGCAATTACATTCTCAGTAAGTGGAAGATTAAGTTTATAAAAGTTGAAGATGCTTTCCTGCAACTCTACTCTAAATCAACATAGTGAGTGGTTAATGTGTCTGTGTGTGTGCGCGTGCGCATGTGTATATAGTTGTTTGTTGTTTGATTTGATGCGCATGTGTTAAAAGATTCTTTTTCAACTTATTCCCAAATGGAATTATTTTCATGTAATCATTTGTGATTATGGCTCTTGAAACTTGTGCATAGTTATAATTGAAATATTTCAACATGATTTTGAAGAAAAGCTCATCAACAGTGCTAGATGCACGTTTATGCACTATAAGTACATTGAAATAAGTTCCTGAACCTTTAGCTGATTCAACTTTGAAGACGACAATGACAGTGTACATAAATAATCAATTTATTATGGTGGACGATTGGATAAAAAGTCTTTCGTTTCTTATTAGTATTGGGTCTAGGACTTTTAGGTTTGATGGACTATCAAATGTGTTGTTGTGCCACTTGGAATTATTTTCTTTATGTTATGATCCTTACACCTGTTTCATAAACACTCAGCCTTTCCCTTCTTCATTACTTCGCAAGTGGTCAACTCGGAACTTTCTTATCGGATTCCTCATTATCTTATTTTTAAGGTTCTTCATTAACTTCAATGACTTCATTAATTGCGTTATTAACTTCATTTTAGAATACTAGGGAGGGAGGGGATGGTCATGAGGGAGAGTGGTAGCAAGGGAACGAGGGAGTGGTGGACGAAGGAGTTGGTCATGCAATCGTGCTCTTCCGTTGTAGGGAGTGAGGCCATGGCGCTTCGGTGTGTTGTGACCCGATGGTGTGCTTGGCGTGTGGATGGATTGGGCATAAGCATGCTTCATGCCAAAGAGTGGTGCGTGGTTGGACTCCTCCCCCTCCGCCAAGTGATCCGCCTTCAATGGAGGTGGAGGTTGCGTGGCCTTTGGAGGTGAATTGTCTCAACTCCGTCCTCACTTTGGCTTTGGTAGGGGATCTTGTTTGTGGTGCTATTGTGCTTGAGGAGGTTCAACAGTTCCTCTTTGCCTCCTATTCCCTCTTAGGTGAGTGGAAGGTAGCCTCGTTTGCTTCGAATGGGTTTCTCCTATTCGGATAGTGGGACAAAATAAAGAGTCTTATTCTAATAGAAAATCTACACCTCTTTATATAGAGAGAGGTGTTGGGTAAATTACATAAGAGAACCATGTAAAAACATAAAATAAATAAATAGTTCCTTACTTAATATAAAAGATAACTAGAGTGCTCAACGCTCCTCCTCAAGTTGGAGCATAAATGTTTATCATGCTCAGGTTGTCACAACAAGTCTTAAATGTAAATCTGGCAAGAGGCTTGGTAAACATATATGTTGTCTGGTTCTCTGAGGCAACTGATGTGGTGAAGAGAAGTCCCCTCTAAATAAGATCTTTGGTGTAGTGACAATCAATCTCTACATGTTTCATGCGGTCATGAAACATAGGATTGTTTGCTATGTAGGTAGCTGTTTTATTGTCACATTTCATCTCCATGGGCTCAATCTTGACATGTAAGTCAAGTATGACAGATCTGATCCACACAAGCTTAATTGCTGTTTGTGCCATTGCTTTGTATTCTGACTCTGCACTCGAGCGAGACACAACGCTCTGCTTTTTGCTCTTCCATGTCATAGATTACCAACCACGTAAGTAGAAAATCCTGTAGTGGATTTCCTGTCTATAGTTTGCATCGGAGCAACCCACTATGGTCAACCACTATGTAGTGAAAATCCTGTACCTTTCTTGAACAGTAGTCTACATCCTGGTGCTCGTTTTAGGTACCTAAGCACTTGGATGGTAGCATCCCAATGCTGCTTGGTCGGCTTGTCCATAAATTGACTGACCTTGCCAACTACAAATGAGATGTCTGGGTGTGTAATAGTGAGGTAAAGCAACTTCTCAATCAACTGTCTTAGCCTCTGCTCTCTATAGCTTGTGACTTATAGTCATATAAGTGCATCTTCGGATCTATGGGTATGTTGGCTGACTTAGGTCCCAACATCCTAGTTTGCTGCAGTAAGTCGAGCGTATTTCCTTTGGCTAAGGACATCGCTCTTTCCTTTCGCCACCTCTATGCCCAAGAGGTATCTCAAGGAGCCTAAATCCTTCATAACAAATTTCTCTGTCTTCCTTTTCTTGACCTCAACTATCACAGTTACATCATTACTAGGGATATTGAGGTCATCTACATAGACAAGGAGAGCAACAATCCCCCTTTTTGTCTTCCTTACAAACAAGGAATGATCAGAAGTAGATCGGATAAGCCTCATATCTTCAACAACCTCTGATAGCTTCTGAAACTAGGACTCTGCTTGAGGTCATATATTGTCTTTTTCAACCTGCACACACACTTCCCCTGAGTCTCAAAGTCGAGGGGCTGCTGTATATACACCTCTTCTTGTAGATTCCCATACAAGAAGGCATTCTTGACATCCAGCTGATATAATAGCCAGTCAAGATGGGTAGCAACAGAAATGAGAAATTACACAGTAGGAAGTCGGGTCATAGGGGAGGTGTCAAAGAAATTCACTCCATAGGTCTGGGTGAATCTTTTTGCCACAAGACGAGCCTTGTATCGAGAAATAGATCCGTTTGGATTATATTTCATGGCAAAGATCCAACAACAGCCAGTGGTACGTGTACCAGGAGGTTACAGAGTAAGATGCCATGTTTGCTGAGACTGTAGTGCAGTCATCTCATCCTCCATGGCTTGATGCCATTCCAGGTTGAACATAGCTTGCAGATAAGTAGTTGGTATCTGTGAAGAAGTAAAGGCATCTATGAACAAGGCAAAAGAGCGACTCAGATAATCAGAGGAAGCTGCTTTTTCCACCTGATAATGCACACAACTTTGGGGAACCTTCCGAATAGCAATCGGAAGATCTATATCATCAGAGGGAAACTCAGGTTCAACAGGTGGCTCAGACGGTGATGCTTCATCATTAGGAGGTGACTCAAAGGTAATTGGTATGACACCTGTAGGATTATCATCAGTCACATAATGGTTAGTAGTGTCAACACATACCTGCTGTGGGGAGGATGATGGTGCTGAAGAGGGGGGTATGTTGTTGATTTGTCACTGGTTTCCTAAATACCAGTGGAGGGTCTCTGAATCAGGCAAGACTAGTATTTGTAGCATTTGGTGATGTAATTTGAGTAATATGAAAGTCGCCAAACTGAATGGAAGGAATTAGGCATGGGAGCCTTCTCTACCTCAAGTCTCAATTGTGTGCTAGTAATAGAAAAATATGGGACAACCTCACTAAAAGTAACATTGGCACTAACATAGTACATCTTCTGTAGGGGATCATAGCATTTGTAGCCTTTTTGGATATGACTGTATCCTAAAAAGACACTTGACTGTTTTGTGGGTAAGTTTATCTTTACTTGGCCTAGTAATATGCACAAAGGTTACACAGTTAAAGGTTCGAGGTGGCAACTAAAATAACTCTCAGTCTGAATATAATATTTGCCATGGCATCTGCTAAAAAATGATAGAACTAGGCATCTTGTTAATCAAGTAGCACGTAGTAAGCACTGCATCTCCTCAATATTATGATGGAACATTATGGTGAATCAACAGAGTCCGAGCCACATCCAAAAGATGTCGATGCTTTTTTTCTACTACCTCATTCTGTTGGGATATATGGAGACATGTGGTCTGATGTACCATTTCATGAGATCTGTAAAATGATTTTATTCGTGTAGTACAAAACTCAAGCGCTTAACAGTGAAGCAAAATGATTCTTTCTTTCAATAATAAAGGGCTCAATTATAGACCCAATATCTGACTTATTCTTTAACAAAAATATCCAAGATAATATGGAACAACCTTCCACAATCACCAAGTAATATCTATGTCATAGTCAATCTGGAATTCGATAGGGCCCTGTACATCTAAATGTAGCAAATCAAAGAGACTAAAAAATAGTAGCATTAGTAGGATAAGCGGATCTGTGGTGCTTTCCCATCTGGCACGCATCACAATGAATCTCGGTGGCTAGTGAAAGATGATTGATACAGCGAAGCTTGTCCAGAGATTGGATGACCAAGTCGATTGTGCAACCGTAAGGCACTCTCTGCAGTGAAACACATGTCCCCTTGGCATTGTGTAGCAATTGGCATCTGAAACAGGTGATACATATCCACCTCTTCATGTCTCCTACCAATCATCTTCCTTGTGAGTTTGTCGTGAAACACACAACCAACATCGTAAAAAATCACCCTACAATTAAGATCTTTTGTAATTCTGTTAACAGATAACAAGCTTATCGGGAAATCTGGAACAAATAGAGCATCTGGCAATTTTATATTGGGGGTGACTGGCACCTCGCCTTGACTATCAACTTTGGTATGCCTTCCATTTGCTACTTGAACCATCCTACTAGGACGCACAGACTGAAAGTGCTGAAAGCTGCTGTGATGCACCACTCAAGTGCTGTGATGCACCTGAATCTACCAACTAAGTAGACCTGTCAGAAACAACAAAAACACACCCTATACTTGAGGAGGTAATGGCAGCAGTATCTGAAGAGGAAGATTGAGTCTCCCGAGTAATCTGAGCAAGCCTCTGCACTACAACATTATACTCAACACATGATATTGTGTTGAATTCTATCTCAGAAGAAGTAACAACTTGAAACAACAGGTCTCCCATGCTTAGACCAGCAGGAAGCCTCCACGTGACCAATCCTACTACAGAAAGTGCACGTAGGATGTGGTTTGCTTGTCTATACTCTGCCATGTCCACACTTACGAGTAGAGGGAAAACCCCTAGTGCCTTGACTTCCACCAACAACCAATGCGAAGTTCTGTCCAGTGATCTTAGGAGTAGTAGTCACTGTGATCCAACTAAGTCGGCTGTAAGTCTCCTCAAGGGACGGAAGCTTCGATAATGTTAGAATATGAGAGTGTACAAAATCATATTCTGGGCCTAACCTAGAGAGGAAGTGTAGGATTGCTATCTCCTTACGATATCCCTGCTGAGTACCACACATGCACACAGGCTTGCACCCATTGTACTTCTCCATAAGCTCTTTCAACGTGGCGTAGTACTGCATCAAGGGTTGTCCCTCCTGACTGAGGGAAAACAACTCATTGTAGATTTGATAGACCTTGTTGAAATTTCTCATGGGAATATGTGTCACGTAACTTATTCCACATCTCCTTAGCAGTTCTATAATATATGATGCCATCTCCAATCCGTGGCGAGACAACATTCATGATCCACACTCTCACCATAGCATTGTCCATCCATGAGGTGTACTTCCTGGTCTTGTTCTGAGGCTCTGGCTCAAGTAAGAGATGCTCCTTGCCATGACCCTCAACAGTCATCAAGAACGTTTGAGACCAACGAGCATAGTTGGTCTCATCCAACTTCATAATGGGGACGAAGAACGGGTTTTTGTAGTTCCTGCTCTCCTGACTAGTCTCCGATGTCACTTCAGACGATGATGATGAGGCCATGATGCTTTGAAACTATGGGAAGACGTCGAAATCAGATATGAAATTTGATTTTCACATCACAAAGGAGAGTGATTTAAGTGATTTCTTTCTTAGAAATCATGTTAGACGCACACAGTAGCCCTCCAACAGTTGGAAAAAGCCTACTAGGGTCTAGAGGCGCCCTTAGTGGCCTTTGAAAGGAGGGCTACTCCCTCCTTGCTGCGTCGGGTCGACGAGAGCTACCAGCGGCTCTACTGCTCGTTGGTGGAGGACTTGCTGCTGCAGATCACCACCGCTGCCTAGCCATAGTGTCATCGAGCCCACTGATGGTGCCTATTGCGTCACAACATAGGCCGGTTGCCCTTGCAATGTCGCTGGAAGGGCAGCGTGGCCCTTCAGTGCTGTCGCTTGCCATGGCTGCCAATGAGGATGATGGTGGCGATGAGCAATGTGGAGAGAGGATTAGGGTTTTGGTGGAACGGGTTGGCGGTTTATTTCGGTGAGATACTCGAGCGTCAATCTAGGATTGTTGCGCTTATGGGATGAGATAAAGAGTCTTATTCCAATAGAAAATCATATATCTCTTTATATAGAGAGAGGTGTTAGGTAAATTACATAAGAGAATCAGGCAAAAACATAAAATAAATAAACAGTCCCTTACATAACATAAAAGATAACTAGAGTGCTCAACATGGATTGCACGAGGCTAATCTGGCTAGATTGAGGTTTGTCGAGATGGATTAGGGTTTTGGTGGAACGGGTTGGCAGTCTATTTCGGTGGGATACCCGAGCGCTGATTTAGGATCGTTGCTCTGATACCAAGTGGGATGAAATAAATAGTCTTATTCCAATAGAAAATCCTAACCTTTTTATATAAAGAGGTGTTGGATAAATTATATAAGAGAATTAGGCAAAAATATAAAATAATTAAACAGTCCCATAAAAGATAAACTAGAGTTCTCAACACGGATTGTATGAGGTTGATCTATCTAGATTGAGGTTTGTTGAGATGGCTGTTAGGAGCACTATGGTTCGATTTGGAGGTCTCTATCGCCTCATGATGGTGTTATGGACGTCAGTGCCTCGACACATCTGGAGGTGGATCTTTGTATCACAGTGATACCCTTCAGGTTGCGTATGGTGGAGGTCTTAAAATTCTTATGTGCTCCCTTTGTAAGGTTGAAGAGGTGCTGTGACATCGGTTTGGTCGAATGTGATTTGTAAGATCGTCGCTGAGGTTCTTGTGGGCAAGGAACCTCTTGCTATGGCGATTTTGCACTGCGAAGGCCTTTTATGGGTCATCAGTGTCGAAGTGATGCGTGGGGCCTCACGTGGGGTTGCCAAATGTCGCACCGTTGCCGAGGTTGTGGGTGCTACTCTGGCAAGGTTAGTGGACATGGGGATTGGCTGATGGGTTTGGAAACCCAAACTTGGGCGTAGTGATTGTAAGGATTCGAATTTTGAATATTCGAGATCATTTCCTTGTTTCGTAGCAGTTGTTGTAGCTTTCACTTCAGTTGCCATGACGCATGTTGAGGCATGTCGTGATTGTCTTCCCATTTTGGCGGACCACAAGGAGAGTGATTGGTGCGTTGGGGCGACACATGCATTAGAATCAGTTATGGAAGGGGGGACTTTTCATTTTCCAAACATGGCGGCTTGTGTGGTTAAGGGTGGTGACATAGCTAAACTCGTCTCCTTTTTTGGCGTTGAATAGGGTGCCTTTGGATTCGGAGCCGATGAGTTCGTGACTAACCTATGCCCTGTAATCGGTTCATGGTTTAGCTTGATAGAGCCATGCCTTTTTGGGCCTTTGGGCTTGTTCCGTGTTCTCATCCCTATGTATAGGTCATTTCATCGGTGCACAATCGTGTTTGTGATAGGCATGGCTCCTTCGGAATCCTGAATCCTTTTGTTGATCGACTATGCCACATTTGGAGGTAGGTTTGACTGGGATGTCATTGCTTGGTGGGAGCTCTGCTCTTCGTTGGCGGAAGTGATTGAGTTGACATCCTTGAGGCAGCTTCAAGGGAGGGTTGCTCCTTAGCAGTGGGGGCGACGATCATCTTGCCTCCTCGTCAGTGGTGCCTCTGGGGAGGCGCACCTTGTTTATGGCAAGAAGAAAGACAAAGTGGGCGAACGGTGGGGGTTCTTTGTTGTCAACCTTGGTTGTGGCATTGGTTAGGTCGTTGCATATGAGTAGAGTTTTTTTTCTTCGTTCTTGCTACAAACATAAGGCTCTCAAGAAGGGGGAGGTTTGATTGGTGTTAGAGGTAATCACTTCCGCTTCTGGAAAGATGACTGGACTGGAGGTGGTGCCTTTTTGGAGGTATTTCTACGTGTTTTTGGGTCGGTGAAGAACAAAGAGGCCTTGGTCTTGGATAGTTGGGATGCGTCCACCTTGTCTTGATCCCTTATTCTACTGATTGGATTGTCTGAGGCCACCTTGGAAGGGTTCCAATTTATGTTGAGAGTCTTGAATGATGTTATCTTAATCTTTTCTGATAGATTTGTATGGAGATATGGGCGGTATTCGTTGGGGAAAGCTTGCAAAAAAATGGCAGTGGAGGGGCCATTCTCTGACATGTTTAGGGTTTGCTCTCTATTATGGAAGTTACCTGTGTGACTGAAAGCTAAAATCCTCCTTTGGCTTTTTAGAAGGGAGTGATTGGTTACTAAAGTTCTGAGGGGGAGATGGAAGGACAACCAGGATGTCACTTGTTCCCTCTGTGGGGCAGATGATGAGGATTTGCAGCACCTTTTCTTCTCGTGCCAGATCTCTGCTGTGGTTTGGAGAAGGTTACATGTGCAAGATGAAGACCTCTCATGTCTTGACAGATGTTGGACCTCTTTTCAGAGGTGTATGCTTATGGATACGATCGGTTGGGTCAAAGCTATTGCCACCTTATGATCCATTTGGTTACAACGTAATGCAGATATTTTTAGAGGGGAGCGGATTGGGTGGAAAATGTTGTGAGGGACTTTTTGTTATTTCAGATTTGTGGCTCCAATATTTGTAAGTCCATTCCATTTTTTATAATATATTTTCTTGGATGATTACCGATCCCTAGTAATCATTCTCTTTTCTCTAAAAAAAATGTTAACTTCATTTTCCTTGTTAGGTGGAACATAAGGTGCACTATTTTGAAATGAAGGGAGTTTCCTCGTTGACATCTAACAATGCATAACGAAAGTTAAATTATGATTTCACACAAGTAAATAATGATCCTAAACAGAAGTCATTCCGTGAAAAATTAAGCATATTAAATAAAGCACATATGAAAAAGAAGATAAATATTAAATGCTTATATTAATAAATATCTTCTTTCAATAGCATCATTCACACATACGTTTGAAAGTGATCGATGCTTTGAACAAAGCTATTGAAAAAAGAATAAAAAAAAGCATTGCAGACTTGCATAGAGCCATTGGTATATCATATATGAAACACTATTGTGGTAGTGGTGACCTTAAGGCAGAGGGTGGCGGAGGAGGTATGGAGGGGGCCAAAGGTAGAGTCACAGAGGGGGTGGAGGGGATTGGGAAGGGTATGAGGATGGAGTGTTGGTGGGTAGTCAATGGGGAGGGGCCATAGGGAGCGACTTGTGGTCGAGCCTTCGAGGGCTTGGGAAGGTGGTTGTGGTAGTTGGGTGAGGTGAAAGGAGTGGTGGTTGTTGGCTAAGGGGATCGGTGTTGCTGGAGGAGATGGGTGGAGGTTTGGTAGATGTCAAGGAAGAGAGGAGGGAGGAGGAAGGGAGAGGATTGAGGAGTTTGCAACTGACCTTAAGGGCGACAATAAGGGAGCAATTGATGGAAGAAGATG
The DNA here is from genome assembly GCA_037157565.1 of Thalassia testudinum. NCBI lineage: Eukaryota > Viridiplantae > Streptophyta > Magnoliopsida > Alismatales > Hydrocharitaceae > Thalassia > Thalassia testudinum. The sequence goes on from JAZHRO010000061.1 coordinate 4,356,905, forward strand.
GCGGTGTGCTAGCACCAGCGATGGAGGGGTTAGCGGTGATGGTGAGAAGAGCTTGGGAGTTGGGCTTGGATTTTACTGCTAGGAGATAGGGAGAATCTGAGATGGGGTGGGGGGGGGGGGGGGTAGGGAGGGGAGGGGTTGTCGTGTGATGTGAGTCATGGGTGAGCCTTTTGGGTTTTGTTATGTTTGGATGAGTTTGCAGCTTGCAAACGATATATATATATATAAGCGGCAATCCAGAGAGTCCAGTGCTTACAAAATGGGTGATGAGCACATAATATAGTCTATTAGATTAAAATCGCATGAATATGGTAAATACCACTCATATCAATGAAAGTGGTATTGCAACAGCTCTGAGATTGAAGGCGTTTAGCATAAATGTAATCCACGTGCATTTATAATTATTAAGTTATTTAAAATGTAGGACGCGATAATAACTAATCATATTTACATATTCTAAAAATAGATGTATAGATTGATTGTAATACAACAACAAAATATTCAAAATCATAAATATCCATATTAAGTACGTAAGAATCTGAAAAGGTAAGACCAATCAAATAAATCTAACTATTCAGTGCCTAAAATTAGAGAAAACTATGTTACTATATGTAAAATTATTGTAACAAAATAGAACGTCGTTTGTAACGATAACTGTATACAGTTGTAATAATTTTATGGGTAAGTTGTAACAAATAAATGTTTTCTTGTAGCAAATCAAATAAAATATTGTAACAACTGATTTCTGAAACTTTTTGAATATTACGTGAAATGTGTTGTAGATATTTTGCAATATATAATATATTGCATCTAATATGTATATCACATACGATCAATTACAACTGCATAAGATTTCATTTAATTAAATATTTTATTTTTGTAATGCATGCATGATTTATTCCTGAAGATAATAAATATAGAGATACACATGTAACATATTATTATAATACGTTGTGGTCTGACATCTCTTAGAGGTGAATAGTTGTAACATTCAATACAAGATATTGTAATACATTGTAGCTGCTTTGCAGTATATCGTTTCATTGAATATAAGTTTTGTGTTACAAAGAGACATGGAGTAACAAGAATGTTGGGAGTTGAGTTGTAATATAAGCCATCAACGCATAAAATAATAGAAAGTCAGTTGTAATATAAGTAAACAACACAAAATAATAGATAGTTGAGTTATGATAAAAGACATCAACACATAAAATAATAAATAGTCGAGTTTTAATACAAACCAGCAACACATAAAATAATAAATAGTCGAGTTTTAATACAAGCCAGCAACACATAATTGATTATAATATAAGTAATTGACGTTATTATGGAAGATAATCAATACAGAATTTGTAGGATTCATTATTATATTCTATATGTAATAAGATAATCATGATTTGTTATTTCCAAAACTAATTGGTGGTTTGTGTGAGTTGGTTAAAATCATTTACGGTATAGTGAAGTGGTTTCATCTTGTGGAATTTGATAGTCATCATTTTAGATTTTTTAGAGAATTTGTGAGTACAATGCTCAATAGATATTTTATCAATGGATATATATATATATATATATATATATATATATATATATATATATATATATATAATTTACATTTTTATTTAACGAACATAAATTATGTTCATGTTTAGTACGTTGAGTTATCGATCCTAGTTTCAATGTTCATGTTTAGTTTAGTTTTTTTTTCAAATAAACCTTTATTTAACATTTCATCGAAGTTGAATTCGAACCATATAGTTCGATTAACAATCTTACTAAAGGATGGTCGTTGATAGTGAACAAATCTTAAGGTGAAAGGTTGGTGCCATTTTGTGAAGTTCTTGATTTAAGGAGGGTAGTGGACCGACTCTGAGAAGCTATTTTGTAAATCTTGGGTGTTGTAATGGATAAACAGGCAGAGACTTTGACGGCTTTTCTCAAGAAGGCAAGGTAGGTATTGGGGAATGATTTGCCTTCCAAATTTGAGGGCCTTTTTGAAGCCACCTACATGATTTGCACTTGACACTAGTTTCTCTTCCTCTGTGGCTTGCAAGTAAGTTGGACAACATCGTATGGTTTTAGACCTTTAAACCCATACTGCTTTGATGATTGAGTCCCTGTGCAATGGGATTAGAAAAAATGGGCCTTAATCAAATGACAAGACAAGTGATAGGGATGCCTGCAAAGTCGGTGCTTTGAATGAGCTAGATAACATTCATTTTCCATGTGAAGTGGGAAACTTGGGTTATTGTCTTCTAAAGAACGGGGTGGATATGGTTTTGCTGCAGGAAACAAAGCTAGAGTGCTGTGAGCAACACACTTGGCAGTAGGTTCAGGGTTGTGGATTTAGATCAATTTGGGATTATAAATTCCATGGATCCGGATGATTATTTTTTGAATTGAGCACTAGCTTGTTTGAAATGTTTTATGACTAGCAATGCTGTCAAGAATATCACCTCAAGCTACTAGGCTATTTGGCCAGGAAAAAAAGCCAGAGGTTGCCTTAGAGTTGTTCCAAGTAAGGGGCTTCATCTAGGCTATTGCCTAGTTACCTTATTTGTTGCTTGGGTTGTCCTGCGACTCGTCGCCTTAATTTTGATTCATTATAGGTAACCATAAGACTCTTCTTTACTACGTTTATATTATATATATGTTAATGTTGAGTGTTACATGTTTTGTTGTATATATTATATATGTATACGTATACACATATACATATATCTGGTATTTGACATCTTTAATATACTCTGAAGGTTGCCTTTTGCTTTAATATATCTTACTTGGACTACTAAATGTTTGTTATGACATACATATATAAGTGATGGATATATTTTATTTCAAGTCCGCAATGATAAGTATGATATATGTTGTTAGTTTAATGATATATGTTATATATATATTTGCTATTGTCTGATAGGAAGTCTGTAATGATATATAACAATATATGTATAAGTTATGGTATTGAATTTGTATTTAGTTTATTTTTTTGAAATGATTAAGTCTGTATTGTATTGGACATATAGTATATATAATATGTCACCACCTTGTTTTGGTAGATATATATAATATATGTTTTGGTTGATTGTTTTAGCCTATAATTATACATATAATATATATGCATACACATTGTAGGTTGATATAAATATATATGTTATTGTTACTTAATATGATAGGATTATTATTATTTTTTTTCACTTAAATAGTATTATCATGTGTCCTATTGAAACTTGATGCTATTATATGAGTTTATTAGGTGGCTCAATTCAATTTGGCAATTAAGGAGCTTGAGAGCTTGCAGTTGCCTAATACCTTGATAGCTTTGGTGACTAGTCTGGGTGGCATGTGTGTTGTTGAGTTTAGGAAGGAGGTCAAATAATTATAGATTGGGGTGATGAACGCTTGTGTTCCCGTGTTTCCAGATTCAAGTACAGAACTTTTGCAAACTCTAATAATGGTAGCAAACTACTTCAAGATTGCTTTTTTGGTCAAAGGAGATTTTAATGTGACGCTCTTTGAAGAAGATAGGCTAGGTGATACAGGTCGTTGCAATGTGGGATCCATGGATTCCTAGGAGCTTTTGGTTGAGCTCAACTTGTAGGAATTGAGATTGTTGAATTGACACTATACTTGTCACAACACAATTGATAAGTTGAAGTCTTGGATTAACGGATTTTTGGGAACAATGGGTTTCCTGGAGACCTTCCTCTTGTGTACCTTTGAGTAAGCCTTTTGGTCATCCTCTGATCACGCATTGCTTATCTAGAAATCCAATGAAGGTGTGAACCCTTTATCCTGCTTGGTAAGGATGGATCAAAGAATGGTTGAACTTTAAGTTTTGTTTTGGTCGCTCTGGTATGGAAGCTTGAAGAATTGAAAGATCATTTGATTTCCTTTAGGAGGATCAAGGTGAAATGCAGCTAGAATAAAGGTCTTCAAAAAGGTGCAATTGATAGGATCGAGGGCTCAAGGCCACTATCAACTCTGCAGGTGCACAGGAGAAAGCAAGTGGCAAGAATGTGTAGCCCTAGAAGATGGAAAGGAAGATATTAAATGGAGAAAATTATCTTGGTAGCTTTTGGTTGAGAGAGGAAGATGCTAGCACACCATTATTCCATTTGATGGCCAATGCGAGGAGGCAAAGAAACCTCATTTCTATGATCAGGTTGATGGCAGGGAGTACTACGACAAAGTGGAGATTGGTAGATCTGTAGCAGACCATTTTATGGCTCTTACCAGGGATGGCCTAGGGACAGTTAGCAGTGGATTGGGAGGGGTTTGTTGTTCATATCTGGGGAGCAGGAAGATTATCTTTTGTGGGTCAAGGCGACACTAACTAGCCTCGACGTGGAGGGAGACCCTATATTAGATGGATATTCCTATCCCATTTCTCAAAGAGTTCTGGACAGTTTTTGAACCAGATTTCATGAGAGAGTTGGGAGTTTAAGGAGGGTAGTAATGACTTTGAGAGGCTAAATAGGTTCTCTCTTTCCATTGTTAAACAAAATTTTTACCAACAGAATTGAGGAGTGTAGGCCTGTCTCCCTCTCAAATGCTGTCTACCTGGTCATCGTGAAGCTATTCACCAATAAATTGCATTTGCAGTTTATGATTTTTGAACTCATGTAGTCTACTTTTATCAAGGACCGCATTTGTTGGATGGTATTTTATTTCCATTGATGTGGTTAATTATTGGAATCAGGTGGGGATAAAAGGTTAAAGGGTTTTCTTTAGAAATTGGGCTTTACTGAGACCTATGATTCTTTGGATAGCATTCCCATGGTCATCTCTATGAAGGCATGGCTTCCTAGATGTTAGGATTTCCAAGATTTAGATATGCATCACAACCAACTCTTTTTAGGCGTGGTAAATTTGAGACCTGAAGGTGGATGGATTCCGCTGCAACGTGGTGTTAAACATGGTTGCTTCCTTGCACCTTTCTTTGCAATGGATGCCTTGGCCATTGGCAGCTTTGCACCTACAGCAGACGCTATCTTGGAGGCTTGAGCCCGAGCAATCATAACAATCTCATTTTGGTACTATAGTCACAACTCCTAATTTGTTTTTGTTGAAGGCTCACAAGAAGCTGTAAAGAATGGCACTGATCTTTTGGATTTGTTTGGTGGATTCTTCAACTTGGGAATCAATTTGGACAAGTCTTTTGTTGCCTTTAGAATGTTAAATGACGAATTGGAACAATGTGAAATAGTCTTGAGGATGCTCAGGGGATGTCACCGCTATAGTATTTAGTGCTCATCACTAGCAATCCTTTGGTGTGGTAGAGTGGAACGAAGTGAATAGTGATACAACCCATGGAATAGTGTCTGGGCCTTCATTAATATAATTCCTTGGTGGTTATCATCTCGATAACCACCATTTTTCTTTTTCTTTTAAAAAAAAAACCTATGGTGTAGTGACTGAAGGGTTGAAAGTCAAACCTGCTATTAGGGGGGTAGAGAGGACTAGGGTTGGTAGTCACACCTACTGTCTAGGGGGAGAGAGGGCGTATTTCTAATAATTTTTTAAAACAAAATCTATTTTTATCCCTTGCGATTAAATTCTTCAATTAATTTTGTATCAAATAGAAATTTTATTTTGATTTAAATGGAAATTCTTTAAAAGAAACAATTTTCATTTGAATGGAAATCATCAAGAAATCTTCGGATTTTATTTTTGTAATTTCATGATTTTGCTAAAAACAAGAATTTGGCTTAGTTGACAAATCTGAATAATGTAGAAGCATGATATCAAAATAATAAATCAATCAAGGAACACTTGAGTTTTATGTGGAAACCCTACTCATGAAGAGTGGGGAAAAAATCACGGGAGAAGTGCCTTTGTGGGTGTGTTTCTCTTTATTTTTTCTCAAAAGAATAAGTGAGGGGTGCATGTCTATTTATAAGCCACCACACACATAACAAAGTCTACATCTTACGATGTGGCACTAAACCAACCACCCAATTCTCTCAACACTCCCCCTCAAGCTGGAGCATGGAATGCTCAGCTTGTAACATAATGAAACCCTTCTACACAACAGAACAAACAATACTCTCAACAGGTGCAACTGACTCTCCTTTGCAGACGGCAGATGCACTCTTGTTCATGCCTGTAGGTAGGTATGCTGATGATGACACATTAGATCGGCTAGAGCGTAACGACGAATTGTTGTAGTTGGTTCTAACAAGGGCTTCTCCTTTGGAGATCTCAATTGGTACTGGTGGCTCCCCATTCAGTATCCTTGACATGGGGTTTTCTTGTAAATACCTCGAAACTGGATCTCCCTCTTTGGAGTCCACAAAATTGGATCTCCCACATAGAAACTTGAAATGGGCATTTCCTCTGAGGACCTCGAAACTCTGGATCGCCCAGAGTTATGGTTTCTGATGTGGAGTCCATGAACGAAAGAGACTCTCGAACAGTGGATGACTATAATGGCATCCACACTTCCCTTTTCTCCTATACTCAAATGGGAGAAGAAACAAACATAGAGAAGAATAAAATAGAGAAGAGCTTCTCCCCCTCTTCTCTTAAATTCAAACTCTCCTTTTTTTAATTTTCCGCCATTTTTTTTTCTCTTTTTTTAAAAGAAATTTTGTCCTTTTTTCCTTTTTTCTTTCAATATCCTCTCTTTTTTTCTCTCCTTTTTTTTGTTTTCTCCTCTTTTTTTTACTATTTATCCCGTTTCTTTTTCTTCTCTCTCCTTTGTTTTCTCTCTCTTTCTTTCCTCTTTTTCCTCCTTTCATTTTTTTTTTAACTCTTTCCAATGGAGATCGAAAACATTAGATAACCTAAAACCTAAAACAATTATGCCTTCATCCACTTCCATCGCGTCGACGATTCCAAGCTTGCTTGCGACACCCTTTAGGGTGCCCTCGTTTGCGACAACCCTATCAAGATCGACTTTGCCAAATCGACCTTCCAAGCATCTTTGGGTTGGTTATAGGCGGAGACGGTCTCCAGCTCCCCTTGCTTGCGGAGGTTGTTCTCCGCCTCTGCCTCTTGAAGTAGCCCTTCACATCGTCGTCCTCGAGTCTACCCTCTTAAGGGCCCTCACGGCTTGAGCGCCGGTGGCGTACTTCATTGCCTTCTTCGTAGGCGAGATCGACGCTGCTGCTATTGCCTTTCTCGGCCCTTTTGCCGGTGAGGAGGTTTCACACAGTCTTCATCCTCCTCATCTGACGAGAGGAGGAGTAGCCTCTTCCCTTCTCTTCCTCTTCATCCTCTTCCTTCGTTCCTCGTGTCCACTCTATGCCATCCCATCTCTATGCCACGCGGAAGCAACAAAAGAGATCATCCATGGTGTCACCGTTGCACATCCCCGACACTGCCTCATTGACCCCTTCCTGGTGAGCTCGGAGATGATGACCTAGGAGATCCTGAGCTTCGCGATCTTGAGCCCCTCGTCGTTGATCCCTTCCTTCTCCTTGTAGTCGTCCATTGTGTGCCGTGCTCTTGTGGCCTCCGAGGCCTTGAACCTGAGTCCTCGTCCACCAAGGACATACAAAAGGCGGTCGCGGAGGCAACGGAGATGGCCTCCTGTGCCACCATGTCTGGCAGCGACTTGGAGCTTGTCCTCCTGCTGTAGCCTCCTGTCGCTAAGGGAGGGGGGGGTCTCTCCCCCTCAACTTCTTCTTCTTTAGAGTCGATGCCCTCCACTTCTCCACTCGAAGGGTCGTCACACACTTCGATATGGGCTTCCATGGTGACAAACTCCAATAAAAAGACATAATGAAAAATAAACCTAAGAATCGATTGATAGATTTAAATAATGCGGAAGCATGATATCAAAACAATAAATCAATTAAGGAACACTTGGGTTTTATGGGGAAAGCTCACTTATGAAGAGCGGGGAGAAAATGACGAGAGAAGTGCCTCTATGGGTGTGTTTCTCTTTATTTTTTCTCAAAAGAATAAGTGGGAGGTGTACACCTATTTATAGGCTACCACACACATAACAAAGTCCACATCTTACGATGTGGCACTAATTAAAACTAATCACCCAATTCTCTCAACAGGCTCTAATGAGTTGGTAGGTCACATTCGAGCCAAGGTTGGTGGTGGCTCAGACATAGGTGGTGGTGCAAGTGATGTTGATTGGAGATGATGCGAAGGCAGTGTGGGCTTTGGGGGCTTCTTGTCAAACACAAAATCTTCATGATCTTTATGCCTGTCATTCAGGTTAACTCTTCTCTAAGAGATGAGATACAAAGGGAAGAATTCAGTTGTCAAATCTCCTTCCATCAGCCACAGTTGTGTCGATGTCTACATCCACTCATTATCTTTCTTCCACTCCAGTCTGGATTCTTTCATGCATATTTTTTCTATCTTCCCTCTCTGTAGGAATAGTGTATAGACATTGAGTTGAAGGAATTGAATGTGATTACGAGCTTAGTTGAGCTTTACTTTAGTCAGCCCATGTTTGGCTTGTCTAGCATTAGCTAGGCTTCAAGCTAAATAAGAAATGATTTTTGGCATGTTTTCGAGCTCATTTGAACTGGCTTGAGTCAAGCATATTCTGTAAAGGGCAGGAATTGCATAACACTATAATTTTTATTTTTCTAACCAACAAAACACAAAAGATGATGGGATAATCCCTTTGTGTATTAGCCAAGCAGGAAGTGGAGGAATGTTGATGCTTGTGCAACAACCCAGCAGGGAAGGGAGGAGTAGCGATGCATGAACAACTTAGTGGTGAGTGAACTATGGAGGAGCAATGATGTAGGGTGGAAGTAGCTCAATATTTAGTGGGAAGGGCACTGGGGAGTAGTAGCCACGTGTAGCATTCTGATGGTGAAGGAGAAGGTGTGGTATGCTGGCATTATATCCCAACAAGGAGAAGATATGCATTGCCTGCAAGGTAGAAGGATGGGGGAACAATGGATTAAAGAGTGTGGAGTGGGGAGGACCAGGGGGTTTGGGCGGGTTGATTATGGTTAAGTTCAAGGCTATAAAGTGGATTTTCGCAAAAAGAGGTACTGGGCTTGCTTAGATTATCTTCACTATGACTTTTATGTTATACATAGCTCCATACGTACGTAGATATGTATGTATGTGTGTATGTATATAATGCCTTATTGAGCCGAGCATGACTTGGCTTGAGCTTGGCTCATCAATAAGGAATTTGAGTTGGCATCCTAGCTTCTGTTAGGTTCAAATGCTCCATGAGTTTGGTTGTGACCGCAAGCCCTTGTTGAGCCAATCTCCTGGCCAAGCTGAATGCCCGTTCCTATCTGTGAAAGAGCTCACTGATTCTTGACTCTGGCTAGTCTAGAAATCCAGTTAGGCAGCTCCTTTCTGGTTCTCTCCTGATCCCTGACCCCCATGTTGTCGACAGTTAGAAGGCATGTGAAAGATGCCAATCTGTATGCCAAAATATGATTGATGAGACCACTGGATCCGTGAGCCACTTATTTTGGACCAGGATCCATAACCTAAGCTCGAGGAGTGAAGCCTTTTCAAACTTGAAATAAGTGGAGGGACATACCCTCATTGGATCGGACAGAAGAATAAGATATATGAGGGACAACTGAAGTGGGTAGGATATAAGAAGGACAACCGAAGGAACTGCATCTGCAAGACAAAATGCCTCTGCTGACTTTATCAGGTTCTGGAATCTATCAATTTTTGACTTAGATTCTGGAGTTTCCGTACTCTGCTGTGTAAACTGCCAACTTGACATAGCAAGGTTCAGAAGCTCAGACTCCAACAACGTCGCTAGAATCTGATGCTGTTCAAAGGTTTTGGACTATACTACAAAGAAAATGCATTGAAGTCTGTACACATAAGCCAAGGCCTTCCCGCTGCAAAGAAAGATGTCTCTCTGCTCCTCTAAAAAATCTACTATGTGAGCCCATATTCAGACCCTACATTAAAAAGAAAACAAACTGAGCACCGTTTGAATATTCTCATGTATATATTTGAAAAATCTCATATATATATTATTACAGAGAAGCAGTTATATCATATCTTACATGTGAAAAGTTGAATATGTATAGCCATACTTGACATACATATTAAAGAATTGGAAATGGGTATCCATTTCTGCTTTAAAATGGGTGTATATATATATGCACTCTTAACCTATATACATTTCTTGATTACTACTGCTGGCTGATGTTATTGCAGATTCTACTCTTTGTTTATTTTATGCAAATACATAATCTCATCAAGTCTACATACATCTGTTGTTCTGTATCAGTGGTTGTGTAGTTTTTTTCCCTTCTCTTTCACCTGTTGTCAGTGCCAAAGTATGACAAATTTTCACTGTCATTCTACAGAATTCTCACAAGCTTATTTCTGGATCTGTTTTTACCGTTGGGCACAGTCCAAAATGCAACTTACAAATAAAAGATCCTTCTGTTGGTGCAACCTTATGCAAATTAAGGCTTACGGAGGTTTGTCCATGATTTTTATGCTGTTTGCAGAGCTTGCATATTGTTTGGTCCATTGCTTTTATTTAGCTAGCTTCTGATCAAGAGTTGATAACATAGCTAACTTGAATGCTATGATACATTTCAGTTATTTTATTTTGTTTTATTGACATGGTGATAGTCTGGGACTAGGGGCAATTAGTTAGTGTTAACAGTAATTTAGTAGAGTTCTGTTGGGTGAATTATGTGGTATTCTTCTATCCCTTCATCTTGGTACTTGGTACTGAATATGGACAAAATTTTCACCTGTATAATAATGTAAAAATGCAGCTTCCAGAAAGTAGATTTGGATATCATCTGCAAGTATCTAACTTCTTGTATAGGTAATAATATGGAACTGCATTAGTGACATACACGTCAACATGACTAGAATATTGATGCTATACATCAATTCATAACATTAGTAATGCTCTGTTTATCATATGAAAAGTTGTTTAGATTGGCTTTGAGATGTAAATCATTTTGTGCTTATTGAGTGCATAACAAATCCATTTTGTTTTCCGGTCGAGAAGTTTCAACTGCTTGGGTTTTAGTGATGTGTACTGTTTATAGGCCTGAAAAAGGATGATTATTGATCTCAAGTTATCACCCTTTTATTTTTTGGAAAGAACATTGTTATTTTTGTAAAATAGGATAATTGGTATCTTTATATTGCTTTTCTAACAATTGAACATATCTACTAGCATGGAATGATATCACTTGGAAAAAATATCCATAGTTTTGTTACAAGTTATAACTCATCTGCTTTTGTTGCACCTCTTGTAATTATGCATAACATGGTTATATGATCCTAGATACTTGAGTATCCATTCCAATGATCACATCTGTCTTAGATCATGATGAATATGTCTAAATCTTAATTTCTATCTTCTTGTCTATCTCTTTACCTTTCTCTCGTTGAATAACAGCTTACCCTCATAAAAAATAATCCTTTATACCAACTTGTGTCTAACCTTGAATAAGAGAAAGAGACAATTGTGCCCATGCATGGATGCTAGCGCTTTTCTTGGGTTTTTTTGGGGGGGGTGGGGGTGGGGGGGAGTTGAGAGGTTTACTATATACATTTAAAGAGATTGGCTGATAGTCCTATGCCATCTTTGCTTTCTGCTTTTTAGGCACTGAGAAAGGTAGTGACTTGATAAGATATTCAAAGCCACCGTTCCCTACCGCGCACTCCTCTAGAGTAGCTATCACATCTTCTTCCATAATATTCCAGAACTCTTTTGAAGAATAATATTGAACTAAACTTTGTGACCCTTTAGTGCTCAAACCCTTCATGGTTGACAACACCTCCTTTGAGAATGACCTAATCAGCCTGTCTGCCTGTGCATCATACAACATGTGGAACATGGTGCCCCAACCACCTCTATGATAGAGTAGGGGCTCTTAAGGAAGCTTTGAAAAATGCTGTGCAAGCTTTCTTCCAACCTCCTATCATCCCTGGACAATTACATCCTACACTCTTAGCTTGTCAATAAAATTCCTCCTGCATTTGCCACTTGTCACCAAATGGAAGTACCTAGTGTCGATGTCTCCCTCCTTTATCAACACATGTCTCTCTCTGTCTCCATTCCACCTATTGCTTGAAGTCCTCTTCAAAGACCACTGCACAGTGCCTCTTCCTATTCTGGACCTCCATTGTGAGAGCCTGGAATCTTCCACTTTGTTAAGCTTGGAGATTTCCTACAACACTCCTTTCCTCCATCTATCTTCTTGTAGCTCCTTAAGTTGAATCAAATTTGCAAACAGACATTGCAAATGTATGGCCACAGTGGCCATCGCAGTTTCCTTTCTCTGGTGCTACTGCCACCTATCCTCGACTATGCTTTTGAAAGTCTCTTCTACAAGCCACAACTTCTCAAATTTGAAGTAGGTTTACCGGTGCAAGTCCTCATTTGATGCCACAACGGAGGTGTATGATCAGAAAAGAATGTTCGAATGTTCCATTGTGTGCACCTTAACCAGGGGGAGATCTCTACAAGATCAATGGAGCAGAAGAAAGTATCCAACTTGGGTCTATGATTCTTTGTGGCAATACTACTTCATGTGAATAGGCAATTTGAGGTCTCTATGTGTAGCGAAAGATTCCCAAGTAGATCCCATAAGTCAAAGGAACCAACATCCATTCCTCTCCCCTACTATAATTATCCTTGGCACTTCTTGAGGAGCCACATGAGTCCCTATGATGCATCCCAGAAATCGCTTTTCTCCTCCTACCCTATGGTTAGAGTGATAACTTCTCCAGGCCCTCCTTCCATGTCACTAGGATATCTCTCTGAGTCAAGGTTTTAAATATCGATATTGATATCGGATTGACAAGTTAAAAAAGATATATCAGGGATATATTACTGATATCGGTGAATTTTGGGGAAATCGCTCAGAAAGGCCCAAAATATCCCAAAATGTCACAAATTTTATGAAAATTAACATTTTAATAACTAATATATCATGAAGAAATGCCTAGAAGACGAAAATCATAAATTTTGAATGAAAACATAATAGAAATGTACTAGTCACATGTCGACAAAGTTATACATTTTAAACAAAGTATACGGAACATGATAATAATTGAAAAATATTCATAGTAACTTTCGTTGTATATTGTTGACAATTGATATGCCTTAGTTGTACTGATTTTCTTATCAGTTTCAACATGCTCTCTATTCCAGTACTCTTCTTTTTCTCATTGACTTGCCATAGATTTCGTGAATCACCCTATTACTTTTCTCATTCTGATCTCATGATATGAAATCACAAATACTATCACCAAAGATGCAATTGGTGATAGAAGATACGATTTAGATTACACAAGAGTATATAATGAACAAATATAAATGGTCAAATAATTAGAGCCCTGATTTTCTTATCAGTTCCAACATATTCTCCATTCCAATACTCTTCTCTTTCTCATTGATTTGTCTCACATTTTGTGAACCACCCTATTACTCTTCTCATTATGAGCTCTACACATGAAATCACATCTTTTACCAACAAAGATGCACGTGGTGAAACAAGACATGGTTTAGATAATACAAGCGTATATAATGGACAAATATAAATGCTCAAATAATTAGAGAGAAATTGTGCCCCTCATAGCATAATGCACAGCTTGCAAGATTAGTGGAGATTAACAAAGCACCGGTATACAAGTACTTAGATAAATCATGTTGAAACAGATAAGCCTGTCAACCCTAGGTTATTGTGGGGAAAGAAAGAACCATCTTGGATGACATCCTCTAATCAAAGGAAGATGACAAGATAACCCTTTCAATAACCCCATGGATTATCAAAGTGTTTGATTTTATGCATCTTTTTATAGAGGTTTGAAGATGCTAATGTATTTCTTACCGACGTTTTAGAATCTTTTTTCTATTTTTCAATAAGTAAAATCAAGTGCAATGACTGAATTGTCGACAGAGGATATACAACTCTAAAGGTGACATATTTGAAGGACTAAAAGGGAGTAAGAACCCTAGCACATACAGCTTTAAAGTTCAACAAAAGTCCATGATATCGCCGATATGTCGGATATCGGCGATATATCTCTGACATATCGGCGATATCATGGAAAAAAGATACTAAGACTGATATCGATATGTGTTGACCTGACGATATCGATATATCGGCAATATATCGCTGATATATCAATCCTTGCTTTGAGTGATCTTCATAAGACAAACCCACGAATCCTCTTTAGCAAAAAAGATCCACAAAGCCTTCAAACCTCCCCTTTCAACTTTCCTAAATCCTTGTTAACTTTCCCAGACCTTTCCAGATGTCTATTGGAGAAACAAGAGATCTACATCCCACTTGAGCTGCTGAGCAAGCAATCCCCCCAATACCTCCCTCCTTCTATGATCCCACAGCCCAACATATTCCATGTTAAGAACTTACTGGGTCATGCTCATTTCCCCTGCCACAAACACCCCAACCTTTGAGACCTGTACCATTATAGCTATTAGTGGCAGCTTGGCCCCTTCAATTCCTGTTTGCTCGTTCCTCATCACTAGTACATCTGGCATCGCCTTGCTCCCCCTACTCCAAATCCCCCTTCTCTTCCATGCCCTCCCTTGTTAATCAGTATCACCTGTCGAGACCTTCTTGCTGTTACCAATCCTATGACTGTATATGCATTGCATCTCTCATTGAAACAAGGAATAGTGCTTCCAAAAGAGCCTTTTGGTTTCCCTTTGCCTGGATGTCCCTTGCAATGTGGAGCAGAGAAGATCTTCCTTCACCTGGTGGAACGATGGGCTATTGGACTCCTAAAGCACACTTTTCAAAAAAAAAAGGACTCCTAAAGCTCCAAAGAGAGAATCTAAAAAAATAGATTCCAAACACGGACAGAATACTAGATAGCTAGATCCAAAATAGGCAATGGACCGGAAGGCAGTGAAAGCCTATTTCCAATAATTGTACTTGATGCATGAAAAGTTCCTGTGAACTTCTTAACAATCGATCCCTCATGCTCCATTGGCACTCTCTCAAATTAATTGTCCTTGACGATCTTGCTTGTCAGACAAGGCTTATCACCCTTTGCTCTTCCTCCACGACTCCCACCACTTGCTACATTGCTATCATCGACCCACATCCCCTCGTTGCTGTTGAGGCCATCTCTATCGATCTTCTCAAAGGTCCACTAACCATTGAAGCAAGGGATGGCTTGAGCTCCACTTCAATCCTTTAACTTACCACATTGACGAGCTAGTACTTATGTGAAGCACCTGCCACCTCAATGATGTCTAAGCAATGCCACCTTCATGGAATGTTGAGGGAGGTGATGGATGATCTAATGATGGATGTATAATAGCTTTTGGGAGGCATTTGCTTCACAGTGTGGTTGTAGCAACAAAGATCATTTCTTATTGGTGGAGGTATGGGTGAAGGGCTTCTTGTGGAAGGTTGTCTTTTCAAAGGCGTATGACTCGATTTGATGATTATTCTTCTTTATCCACTCCCTAGATGGACCCATGGGCTTGCCTACTTGACCGATCAAAGAATGTGAGCATGGGCTGTTTGAACTTTTCTTTCTTTGTTCCGCTTCTTGTAGGCACTTTCCTGCTAGATGGGTGTCTTAGGTGAAGAGGTGTGCTATTATGACCTCCTTCTTAGTGTTGGTGAATAGGGAGCTTGAGGGAGGTTGGATCCAGCCACAATGTTTAATTAGGCAAGCTTCTTCACTCACATCCTTTCTATATGTCTTCACAATTGATGCTTTGGCAAGTTGTTCTTTCAGGCTTGCGAAGAAGGCTTGCTTTGAGGCTTCTTAGATAAGGTGTGTTGTAATAAGCAGACGGTACTCTCTTTTTCATGCAGGGCCCTGTGGATGCTGCTAACAAGGTGGTGAGTTTATTGTGGCTCTTCTTTGACTTATCAAGTTTCGGTATAAACAGGGAACAATCATCATTTGTTCCTTTTAGGGATGGTGGAAGCTAAAGCACATGTTTATTTTGACACATTGGGGACTCTAGGTTGAGATCTCTTTCGAACATATCTGAACTTGACTTTCTCCATCTCCCCATTTAAGGTGGTAGATAGGAACCCCATGCTAGATCTAATGTTCTAATGTGCAAGAGGGTTGAAGGGTGGAGGATGAGGGTGCTTTTGAGGTTGAGGCCAGTGCTTTTTGCAATCCCAGTTTTCTTCATGTCAATCTTTGCTATTCCAAAGGTGGAGAACATGTTGAGTAGGATGATGAGGTGGTTCTTCTGGTATGAGGCCACTGAGACAACTAGGGGCATGCATTTGATTGGTTGGAAAGAAGTCTGTTTTCCAGTCTCTAAGGTGGGCCTTTGCCTACAGCTTATGAATTAAGTATTGCTAATGAAGTGGGTTGCAAAAGTGTGATGGGAGGAGAGGCATCCCTGGTGATGAAGGTGCTTTTTGTCTTGTATGGTAGATGTGTCAATTGGGAGAGGAGAATGGAGCCTATTAGCGGCATCTCACCATTTTGGAGAGGGTTGATTGACGTGATGCTGACTTGCATGTCTCTTTTTGTGGCTAGACTTGGAGATTGGAGAAATTTGCAGTTCTGATTGATGATTGGATGGCCCTCAAACTTCTGTTTGAAGATTTCCATGACTTTTCTCCATGTCTATGGACATACAGGCCTTCGCAGCATCATTTGGAGCTCCTCTGATAAGGAGAGCAAAGGGTGGAGGACTTTCTTCAGTTAGAGGATGATATCGGTACCTGCAACCAGCAGGTAAGATGGATAGGTGGATTGTGGAAGATGAAACCTCCACGAAGAACATGTAAAGACTTTTGATGTAGGTTACGTATGATCTTATCTGTAGACTTGGACTTATTTCAACCAAGCATGCTTATTTTGAAGACTTAATGCTACAAAAAGAAATATCTTTGCATGGCTGGTTAAAAGGTGGAGGCTTATGACAAAAGTACATTGTCAAAAGTTCTTCCTTTTAGAGGAATGGACTTGGTCCTTTTGTGGACTGGAAGGTGAGGACTACAGCCATTTATCTTTTGCTTGTCCATTTTCATGTGATGTTTGGATGAGGATGGGACTTGAATGGTGTTTTACTCCTGGGCGACAACATTTCAGGAGAGCTTTTTAGCGGGGCAAACCAGAATTGGGTTGAGGTGCTTTATATCAAGAAAGGAGAGAGCAAAGCCCTTTGCAATCCTTTGAGCTGTGTGGTTGCACATAAACTAGATATTTCAGGTAGGTGCACCTTGAAATGGAGGGTGTTGTTTATGATGTTTTTCCTTTGTGGGATTGTGGTCAAATGCTATATAATTGCCCTTCTGTCTTTGTATTAGTTAAAGTTTGGGATAGTCATCTTCTTCGTGTGACCATCTTCTTACCCTTTTCTAAGAACTTATATATTATTTGAAATTTGAATCCCTTCCATTGAATAAATCCAACTCCTAGTGACACTTGGGCTAAGAGAATATGCTATGTGCTCCCGCCAAAAGGTGCTATTCAGTGATGGTGGAATCATGCTTGGCCCTTGGGACACTATAAGCAAGATATAGACATTGTTATGCAGTATATTGTCAATTAAATCACAATGTGCAATTCTACATAAACAATGTGCAAAATGCCACAATTAATGAGTAATTCACTAAACCTTACTACTTTAACATTCCTTAAAAAAAAAACTTTGCCACTTTAACTTCACATAATAGTCTTCCTATAACATCTTCATATGTTTAAATCCTTTGAAAAAACTTCATATGTTTAGAAAAAGTCAACTTTTGAAGGTATAATTACATGATATGGCACTTACAATAACATTTATATGATAAGTTAATAACACTAACCTCTTCAGATATAATGCCAACATTAGCAAATATATCTGAACAGTAAGGGGGATCTATTCCAAGCTTCTGGATGCACCAAAATACGTGGATGTTAATATCTGCAGCTCAAATAAAATTGTGGACTATGATGATGCCATAGAAGATCAAGATTTTTGTATGGCTTGTGCATAGAAGGTGGTTCATGACTAAAGCTAGAAGGCAAAGATATTTTTTCTTTGGAGTCAGCTAGTTTCCCTTTTTGCTATTCTCAGTTGGGGTGTATTTTTTGTGATTTCTGCATTATTAGGGCTTTGTTCTTTTATCATGCAGTTGCCCTACCTTTCTAAGAAATAAAGTTACCTGGACGGTTGCTTCCTTATGCGACTAACCTCTTACTTTTTCAGAAAACAAAACATTGGCGAATATATCTTAGTATCCTATATATATATATGTCCGTAACACTGAAACATATTTCTGTAACAACTATCAAAAATCACAACCGATGTCCTAACTACGTTTGTAAAACAAAGCCCCTAAAAATACTTTTGAAAAAGCCCCTGAAAAATAAGAAAATATTGCCAAGAACTCAAAAGTCTTTCAAAAAGTGTCCTAAATAATTTAAAACTGTTAACATTTGATATGTGACATACATGATATATCCAAAAGAATTGCAAGAGATGGAATTGAATCCTAGTAAGAAAAATATGGAATGGAAAACCAAAAGAGAAATCGGAGCAACTAATGCCAGCATCTAAAGTCACCACCATTCATGATATCAAATTTGAAGAGAAAGCATAAAAGCACCCAAATCTGAGCAAATAAATGTATAAAATCACTCAGAAAGGGCAAAGTCACGATCACTCAAATAAAAAACAAACTGTTCATCCCTTTTTTAAAAACAAACTCTTCACATGAACTAAAAGCAGAACATCCTTTAGGGAAAAGAAGATGCATCTCAGTTGTGGGACTCGTCAAACACTTGCCTACTGCTACAAACACTTGGTAAGCTGTTCTATGCACTCAAGTAGCCCCACTTTTTGTGCTGCTCCATACACTTTAGAGAACCTGGTTCAACTGCCACTTTATCACTTGAGATGGGTCCCCTCTGTTGCCACTGGCTGTCGCTGCCCCAATGCAAGCGAGCACTGCCATATTGCTGCCGTGCCTCAAAGGAGTATGACTGGGGTGTCCAGGGCTTGGGGTTTCAGCATTTAGAAATGGAGTCTTTGAGAGGGCTTGAATGGTTTTGGAGTCTTGAATAGTTGGACACCGTGGCTTGTTCCGAGTTATTATGTGGTTTAATGTAGTCTGTTGGAGATCTGATAAGTTTTGGTTGCATCTGATCTATTGAAGATCTGATAAGCCTGCTTTTACTATGTGGATAAATCTGTGTGCTTATATGCAGAACTTGCGGGTTGCATATGTGCCAAACCTGCAGATGGTTTCACATGTGTACTCACATTAGACCCCTTTATGTCTTCGAGAATGCAGCCTGTGGCCTCCTTTACCAACTTTCTGAGCAATGTCTCTAACAACCTCTCCTACTAGGTGACATGAAGATGCTTTTTGCAATGATAATAGAATCTTTGTGACGGTAGAAGTGTGTTTGTTGGTGAAATGAGCCAGGGAAGAAGAAAATGCTTGCCTGTCAACAAAAAGTTGCTAGATAGGAAATGCTTACGTTCTATGTCTTAATCAAATGTGGCATGTTTTCTATAGTCTAAGAAGACATGTTGAATAACCCTCAGTAATTGGCAAGAAAAAGTCCATGGACAAGTAAAATTTGAGCATGTCTATGAAGGCCTTGTGCATTTCTAACTAAACAAGGTACTATAAGATGGCATGTTATATTTATGCGAGTATTATGTCAGCATGCCATGCCAATAGGATGGAGTTATGGGTGAAGCACTTCTTGTATATGGATGTATATATAGATATGTATATTTTTAATGTTTTCACTTTTTGAATGGCAGCATAGTGGTGTATTTGTAGCCTCGCTTGAAATGTCTGGAAACAAAGGTTCTGTTCAACTAAATGGAAAGTACTTAAAGAAGAACACCCACAGTACAATTACAGGGGGTGATGAAATTGTTTTTGGTTCTTCCGGAAAGCATGCTTATGTATCCTTCCCCTTCTTAAGTTAATGGTTTTATACGCTTTTCTAGACTTATTCTTTGGATGACCATTTTTTGGTGGTGGAATCCTTGACAAATTCAAGATATTCCAACGACTCACAAATGATCAATCAGGGCTGCCCAAAGACAACATTTCTAATTCCATAAATATTCCGATGGAGGGAACTCAATTTGGAACCAGGCCCAGAGATCCTTCTGCAGTTGCTGGTGCATCGATACTTGCTTCTTTGTCAAATGTTGGGAAAGATTCAGTGCTTTCTGCACCTGCATCAGATGATGCTAATGTGCTGCCTGGATCAGAAAGTCCTGCTTCAACTCCTTCTTGTGAGGTTTCTGAAAGCTGTGCGCAGGACATGGACATTACTAGTAATGACCAAAAGGATGGGTCTGAACAAAATGGAAATTCTGGTATTACTTTTGAGGGCGAGACAATTTATCATTTTTAGCCCTTTCTTCCAGACTTCCACTGGCAATAGTTTGTTTTCTTGATGCAGAGAACCAAAAGTTTCCTTGGTCAAATTGTGAAGTTGGTTCACATCTTCGAGCATGTGGGGCATCGTCAATTCCAAATTTGGATTTGAGTAGAAATGACTTCAAAACATCAGAGGCTTCAAGGCAGTCATTTAAATATGTTGAAGCTGCTAAAACTTTGTCTTCCTCAACATGCAAAGCACCTAAACATGGCCTGAGAGACTTAATCCTTAAAGCATCTGATATAGATGTTTCTTTTGATGAATTCCCATACTATGTGAGGTATGCTTTTTCTTTTCTTCCTTTTTTTGGTTTGATGATTGCATGTTTAATTTTACTTAAAAAAAGGTTCAAGGTGCATATCTTTCTTGCTGGATTGATATGTATGTTTTTTTTTACCTATTGTTTAGGTCTCACAGATTGTTTACTTCTCTATATCTTATTTAAATTATTTCTCTTGGTTTCTATTGCATTTCTTCTGTTTCATGTTAATTTGTGTGTGGACAAAATTATGTTTTTCCTTATGCTAACTCGGCATGGATCTCTTTCTTTTAAATTTGGAGTGTCGTAGCTGACATTGTAAGAGATGATACCTTGTAATGCATATGGGGCATATAACAGTGGTGGATCATCGATCTTGGGCGGTGGAGGTCCCAGCCTCGAGCCTCTCTGATGTCAAAAAAAAACAAACATGATTTTTAAGCAAGTACAAATGCATGTCGTAATGTGATTTGTGACAGATGTATTGCTCTACTACATGTGAGGAATAACCTGGACAACAATGAAGGCATAGGAAGATTGGGGGCTGGGGCTTCTTTCATTGCAATGAGAGGATAAGTGTTTGTAAACACGCCCCCTGATGTGTGCGCGTGCACGTGTGTTTGTGTAGATATAGATAGAAGATATTTTGAGATTGATGGATACCTCCCCAACATTCATTTATGGATATAATTTCTTTGTTCTTTACGAAACTGCCCCTTAAGCTCAGCATTCAAAGCAACTAGCCAGTCAACATAGAATATAGCATGAGTAACGGCCTTGGTGTGGAAATCAACATCTTGGTCCTGAATCTTCATATAAGGTTATCACAGTGCAGATCAATCTTTTCTCAAATGAAATGGCTCTCAGCTTCCATATACCTTGTTCAATCATGCTAAAAAAGATGGTTGGCAAAATTTAGAACCACTTGCTTGCCGCACTAACGATCCAATGGGGCCTGCACTCCTATTTTCGGGACAGGGTAATCAAGATGTCCGTTAAGGGCATCAAGGTTCATAGAAATTTAGTAGCCCCTAGTGCGATAGCTTTGTGCTCAGTTCTTCACTTGGTTGGTCAAGCACATATAATTTGCTTTTTACTCCTCCATGTAATTAGATTCCGATACACAAAAATGTAATGGTAACATGTCATAGACTTATGTCATCCCTTTTTTGCTCAATCAATGGTGAAGTAGCCTTTAATGCTCTGACATTAGGATTTTCCACTTTGTAGAGAGATCCATGGCTGCGAAGCTTTATGCACCTCATAATGACTCTAGTTTTCTTTAGTTCATGGAGTACGGACATTTTGGGCAACAATGCTGATGGCATAAAAAATAATGCTTATAGGATACAAGCGCTCTAGGCCAAGTTAAAATTGATAAGTATCAGCAATCACGCTGTGATTGAGATAAAGGCTCTTCTTGAGCGAAGCACAGGGCTTGATTTTCTTCAATTGGGCTTTTAGCAAGCTTTGCCTCCTTGATGAGTTTCATTCAATGCGCGAGGACATATTCTCCCTGGGACAAGTAGGGCTCCCCTTTTTCTTAGCCTTCATTCCAAGAAAGTATCTCAGGCACCGCAGATGCTTAATTTCAAATTTAGCCATCAGCTTGTGCTTTAGACTTTGGGTTTTGTAAGTATCATTGGCTGTAATCACTGTATCATTATAAACATAGACAAAGTCTAATGCTTTGTCCGTTTTGCTTGATGAATATATCTTGCAGTCGTGCACTTCTTGCAAATAACCTTTTATATAGACCCTTTGAAAGCTAAGATCCAGATTATATCTTTAACGATGGAGTGATTTTTTCAGCCACATCACAAGTTAACTAGTCTAAAATGTGCTGTTAATTGCATGTGCACCTTTTGTTGATCTTCATTAAGGAAGGTATTATTCACCATCAATATTCCATGTGTTCCTCCTGTATTTTATGGATGGAAACAAAACTACCTCAAAATGTGATCTCCTAGGAAGCGTAAGTCTTGTGGTAATATCCTTTATTTATGATAAACCCCCCTCTAAGTACCTGACCTTATTTTTCTACTATCTCTAAGCTTTAAAATATACAGACATTTTGGACTGAATATGTGTGTTCTCCATATGCCAAGTTTCGTTCTAAGAGCAGTAATTTTCTGTGGCTTGTTTTCGCAATCTCTGCCTTTGCAAAGACTTTGAATGTGGACATGAGTCAAGATGGACAAAAGGGTACAATTAGGAGTAAAATAGAGTTTTATTCTTCTTTGAGAAATTATACCTCTCTTTATATAAAGTGGTAGTGGGAAAAGTACAACACAACTCTTTAGAAAATAAAAGAATATAAAAATACACTCTCATAAAAGTAAATAACTCAAAATACTCCCCCTCAAGTCAGAGCATAAATATCAATCATGTTCAACTTGGAATAACAAGAATCAAATGCCGAACGGTTGAGAGGCTTGGTGAAGATATTTGCAGTCTGATCATATGTAGTAATTGGAGTTGTGTAAATAGCCCTTCTGGATGAGATCCTGTGTGATGACAATTGTTTAAAAAAACTCATCTCGAGGTGCTTGAGGTGTGCGCCTTGAGGCGAGGCATGGCAAATTAGCCTCGAGGCTTAAGCCTCAGCTCGATTCTGCGAGGCGTGCACCTTGCTTTGCCGAGGCGTTGGAGAGGCGCCGCCTCGGGTATGTGAGCAGCCTCAAGCACCTCATCGCAGCCTCCACCAGCAGACCGACAGCTCATGCTCCACCGCATCGCAGCCTCCACCGGCGAGTAGCTCCACGCAGCGCAATGCTACACACAGCGGCAGCGCTCCACGCAGCGCAGCGCAGTGCTCCAGCACCAGCAGCACGAGCACGTAGCGGCAACGCTCTACGCAGCGCAGGCTCCAACGTAGCGCAGTGCAGTGCAGCGCAGCGCATGCTCCACGTAGCACAGCGACAGGCTCCAGCGTCGCTGCAAGTCTAGCAGCGTAGGCCCGAGCAGTGGTCCAGCTCCTGCGTAGGTTCGAGACTCCGAGCGTAGCTCCAGCGGCAGTGCTCCACTCTTCAGCAGGACGCATTTGAGGTTGTGGTTAGTATGTTGAGGTTGAGCTTAGTATGTTGACTATAAGTTTAGGTCATTTCATTTAGGTTTATTTTTCAAATTTAGGTCATTTAGGTTTATTTGATTACCTATCATTTCATTTTCTATATTTTTTATGCAAATCCTGAGGCTTACGCCTCGCCTCGATGAAGGCAAATCGCCTCGGTACCACCTCGTGTTTTTTAAAACCTTGGTGATGACAATATCAATTATGTTCAGCTTGGAACAAGAATCAAATGCCGAACGGTTGAGAGGCTTGGTGGAGATGTGTGCAGTCTGGTCATCTGTAGTAATCAGAGTTGTGTGTAAATAGCCTTTCTGGATGAGATTCCGCGTGCAATGACAATCCACTTCCACTTCTTTAGTACATTCATGGAACATTGGATTGCTAACAATATAGGTAGCAACCACATTAGCACAATGCATCTCCATAGTGTCATTAATGTGAACATGCAAATCAACAAGAAGGGACTTTCACCCACATAAGCTCTTCTGCTGATTGTGTCAGGGCCCAATATTCAAATTCTGCACTAGACTGGGAAAAAGTAGCTTGTTTTTTACTTTTCCAGGTCATAAGATTGCCAGCAACATATGTGTAGAATCTTGTATTAGACTTTCCATCTGTCAAGCAATTGACATAATTTGCATCAGAATAGGCTACAATTGACATTGAGGTCTCCCTAGTGAATAAAAGACCTTGTCTTGGGCCTTTCTTGCATACCGGAAGACCATCATTGTAGCCTCCTAATGTTCCCTAGTAAGCTTGGCCATAAACTGAGTCAACCTGCCAATTATTAACGAAATATCTGGGCTGCTAATGGTAAGGTACAACAACCTTCTCAATAGCTATTTATAGTCTGTTGTCAATATGTGGCAACTCAGGATCATACAGATGAGCTTTCGGATCCATGGGAATATAAGTTGGTTTTGCTCTAAGCATACCAGCCTCCTGTAAGATATTAAGAGCATACATTCTCTGAGATAGAACACCTCTTTGGCTATGTGCTACGTCTATCCTTAGAAAGTACCTTAAAGGACCTAAGTCCATCACAGATTGTTTTGGTAGGCGTGCCTTCATGTGCCCAATTTCATTAGTGTCATCTCCTGTAACAATAAAATCATTTATGTACACAAGAATAACTACCACCTCTCTGTTTTCTGACAAATAGACAGTGATTTGCAGATAACCTTTGAAATCCATCAACCTCAACAACCTGGGATAACTTCTAAAACTAGGCACGAGGGTTTTGCTTAAGCCCATAAATGGCTTTCCTCATATGACAAACTCCTCCTGGCATTCATATCCTGGTGGCTGCTGCATATAGACTTCCTTTTCCAAATCAACATATAAGAAGGCATTTTTCACATCTAGTTGATGAAGCTGCCAGTCATAGTGAAATGTAATGGCAATAAGTATCCACACTGTGGAAAGACGGGTTAGAGGGGAGGAGTCAAAGAAGTCTACTTCATATGTTTGAGTAAACCCTTTTGCCACTAGCCTTGCCTTGTATTTGGCAATGGATCCATTTAGATGAAACATGAGAGCAATCACCCATCTACACCCAACTAGGTTGGCAGCAGATGGAGGTGGAGCAAGCTCCCAAGTACCTTTGCTTTGAAGAGCGGTTATCTCCTCCTCCATGGGCTAAGGACATTTTGGATGAAGGATGGCCTCTTGGTAGGTAACTTGCTCAATAGTGGATATAAGAGCTTCGCAAAATGTGGTGAAAGCTGTACCCAAACTATTAGTTTGTAAGCTCCTTGCTAACTGGTATCTGGTAGAAGACTTGGGGGACTTTAGAAATTTCGAATAACAATCGGAAGATCAATATCTGCATAATCTATCAACACATCCTCTTCTATAACACCAGGCACGCCCTTCTGAGGCTGAGATTGACTTATATCAACACTAGGCACATAACTATCAGTGTCAAAAGAACCTGAGCTCACTTGATGCTGAGAGATTGGTGTCAGTGAAGGGGGGTCATCTGGAAAGTAGTATAAGGTTGATGATAACTATAGGGTTGTTATATTTTGGTTTGGTGGGAGTAGTATTGTTAGGCTCAGTATCAGGTATAACACTAAATGAAACAGGGGAAATGGGCATATGTGCATTCTCAGAACATGGAGATAACTCACTCCCATACATAGAAAAGAAAGGTATAGTCTCATGAAATGTAACATCAACACTAACATAATGACGTGAATTATGCAGATTAGATCCCCTATATCCTTTTGAGTTCATGAATACTTCAAGAAAACACACTTGACAACCCTAGGTGCTAGTTTATCCCATCCTGTACCCTGAATGTGGACAAAGGTGACACACCCAAAAATTCGTGGAATCACGGGAAACAATAGGGTACAAAAGCTGCAACGGAATCTGCTCATGAATAGCAGCCTTTGGCATCCTGTTTATAAGCAAAGAAGCTGTAAGAACAACATGCCCCCAGTACAAAGTAGGCAGAGAGTGGTATCAATAGGGTGCATGCCACATCAAGAAGATGCCTATGCTTCCTCTTAGCAACACTATTTTGCTAAGATGTATGAGCACAGATGATCTGATAAATGATGTCATGAGCATAAAAAAACTGACGTAGACGAGTAGCAACAAATACCAAAGCATTATTAGACAGAAACATTTTAATAGTAGCAAAAAATTGGATCTTTATTTTAGCAACAAAATTTTCAATAATACTCCCAACATCAGATTTATTCTTAAAAGGAAACATTCAGGTAACTTTAGAAAAATCATCGACGAGAATTAGAAAATAACGATGACCAAGTCTATCAGGAATACGATGTGGCCCCTATATAGCCATATGAACTAAATCAAAAACATGAGAAGCCTAGAGTGACAGGAAGTAGGAAAGCTGGCACGGTGGTGCCTGTCAAGTTGACAGACATCATAAGTAATGGTGGTACTGGCAGGTATGTGGCGTAGTACACTCCTAAGTCGCTCCAAGGAAAGATGGCCAAGATGAGGTGCCATTGGATGTGAGATCTAGAAGCCAAGGAAACCTCCCCCAACCCACGGCAGCAACAGTAACAGGGGAGCGACTCAAGCAGTAAACCCCCCTTCTACACGTCCACCAATTGTCTTTCTCGTGAGACGGACCTGCAAGACACAAGATTGAATA
The DNA here is from genome assembly GCA_037157565.1 of Thalassia testudinum. Lineage (NCBI taxonomy): Eukaryota > Viridiplantae > Streptophyta > Magnoliopsida > Alismatales > Hydrocharitaceae > Thalassia > Thalassia testudinum. Next base: position 4,383,665 of record JAZHRO010000061.1, read on the forward strand.
TCAAAGATTGCCCTATACTAATTGAAAGAAGATTGGGCAGGAAATTAAGTATATGTAACATATATGGCAGATTCAGGCTAGAAGAAAGAGACACCTCCCCTTTTCTTGTAATTTGGGATATCCTTGTCCTGCCTGGGGGAATAGGTTTCAACTCTGAAAATTCACCATGATCACCACACAAATGTTTGGAAGCACTTGAATCAACTAGGCAACCATTGGGACTATGTGCAAAAGTAGAACAAACAACCTTTATACCTGAAGTAGAGGCTGTAGTAGCTGTCTCTGGAGTATTAATCTGGGATAGCTGGCTAAACTTATGTAGTAACTCATCAAACTCTGCTTGTGAAATAGTGTCTCTAGAAATATCTCCCTGGTAGCCTTAAGTGTAGTCACTGGCTTTCTGTGCTTCTGCCAGCACATAGCCTCAGAATGACCCAAATGACTACAATAGGTGCATGGTGAACGTGAACAACCTCCAGATGCATGCCCATAACCATGACCACAAGTAGGTCCACCTCGTTCACGATCTGATGCAGCAACCAAGGTAGTGGTCTGGCCTGTGGTCTTCGCTGGGGGAATAGAGACAACAATCCTGCTCAGTCTACTATAGGCCTCCTCCAAAGAAGGAAGCTCATATAGGGTAAGAATTTGGTCTCGAGCTGCAGCGAAACTAGAATCCAGATTAGAGAGGAAAAGAGAAACAGCCAGCTTCTTTTTGACCTTACGCCAAAAGGAGCAAGTACAACCCAGTCTGTAAGAATTGTGCCTCTCCAATACACCCTTCATTTGCGAGTAATACTGAGCTAAAGATTGACCTTCCTATTGAAGCTGAAACAACTCGTGATAGATCTGAAATACATGTGTAGAGTTCTCTTGAGAATGTCTCAGCAAGAGACTCCTACATTTGCTTGCAGTAGGATCGTACATAATCTCATCCCCTATCATGGGAATAACTGAATTCATCATCCAAGCACATACCATAGCATTGTCTCCATCTCATGAGGTATTGGCTTCTGACTTGTCTGTTGGCTTGGGCTGTTTCAAAATTTTCTTGCCATGACCTTAAACAATCTTCGAAACACCTGGGACCACCACGGATAATTGGTCTTGTCTAGCTTGATCATTGGATGAAAGAAAGGACCCTTGTAACTCTCGATGTCCATATAAGGGTCCGATGTAACCTCAGACGAACTAGAAGATGTCATGGCGGTACAACCCAACGTTCAACACACAAATAGAGCCTCAAATAGTAATTTTCAGATATGAACACTCACATAAAAGGGAGATTTGAACAGCGTATTCAGATCATGGAACGACATGAACGAGGTAGCAACTCCCTTTATGATTTCACTATTCAAAAGAGAGTCGCCTCTCCCTAGAGATGCCCTTCAAGAGGACCAAATGAAGGGAGGAGGATGTGAAAGACAACCCTACCGGTCTTGCAATGAAAGCCCATGTAGATCGGTCTAGAGAAGAAGAGGGGAGCAATGGCTGATCACCGGTGCATGAGGCCTGGGCAACCTTGATTCAACCACTAGTAGGTGGCGCTGGCAACCCAGGCTGCAGCATACACCACCGCTGGACTTCGCTGGTGGCGGCGCCTGTGGATCAATCCAACGTAGGGACGCTGCCAGCTGCGATGAGGAGCCTCCTCCTCCCTGCCAGGAGCCATGTCGACGATGACAGAGTCAGGCGACGTTGGCTTGGAGGAGGCAGTGAGAAGATGCTGCGGACGAGGAGTAATGTTTTAGATGTCGATATTGATGTCGTATCGACAAGTCAAAAAGGAGATATGTTGGGGATATATCGGGGATATATCGCTGATATCGGTGAATTTTAGGGAAATATCTTAAAAAGGTCTAAAATGACGTAAAATGTCACAAATTTGATGAAAATTAACATTTTAATAAGTAATACATGCACAAAGAAATGCCTAGAAGATGAAAATCATAAATTGTAAATGAAAATATAATAGAAATGTGTTAAACCGTAGTGATTTAGTCCACAAATCATCACCAAATTAGGAATTAATTAGGTATCTTGCCTAAATAGTGTGTAGACCACATCAATTTATGCAATAATTAAGTCTAACACAAGATTTAACTTCGGTATGAATAGTAACTTAGGTTAAATAGAGGTGATTTAGGCTTAATGATGCAAAAAAAAAGATAAGATTAAGGTGATTACCTTGTTGAGAAATGAACAAGGACTCTAAATCACCTAATACTCGAGGCGAACGAATTAATGAATGCTCACAGCGGGCAGCAACATAGAACGAATGAGAGGAGAGGAGCGGAAGAGAGTAAAGAAAGAGGAGATTATAGAGCAACTGTAGAGGTATCATCCGATGCCATCGGAGATTAGTAATATTTAGGAAAAGTTGCACATTTGTGCTTTAGTTTCGACAATATATAGCAAACACACATTGACATGAGCAATATTTCTCTTTACATCTTGGAAAAAAGACAACACGGGTATTGTTGGTGTTATCGACATATTGATGACACATTGCAGATACATCGTGACATCTTTTTCATTGTTTGAAAGACATTTTTATGAGATCCCTATCAAACATATCGATATCTCCCAATATTTAGGGATATCGATCAAGACCCATTGATATGGGTTAGATATTGTCGATATCCTGTAAAAAGGATATTCCTGTGATATCGATATGAGTCACGTAGGGGATATGGATATATCGTCGATATATCGCTGATATATCAAGATATTTATTTCCATGACGAGGAGAGGGTTTGAGGTGGAGGGGTCAGAGGCCTATTTCGGTGATGATATCTAGGGCACTAGTTTAGGATTGCTGCTCTGATATTTAGTTAGGAGCCAAAAAGAGTTTTATTCTTCTTTGAGAAACCCTACCTCTCTTTATATAGAGAGAGGTAGTGGGAAATGTACAACACAACTCCCTAGGAAATAAAAGAATATAAAACTACACCGTCACAAAAGTAAATAATTGAAGCCTGCTACATTACCAAGAAGAGAGGTTAGCAGTAACTATGGGAGCAAAGATTGCAATGGTATCTTTACAGCAATGGGGAAGTCACTGATTGCTTCATAACTCTAAAATTTTGCATGGTGATGGAAGTAGTGACAAAATTGGTGAGAGGTATGTGAAGCTACATGCTTCTTATTTTCAACAATTGTATTGTGAGAGGCATCCATAGTGTCAACCATGGTTTGAGCACGGGCTCACGGGTCATAACAAGGCATTGATCCTACGTCATTCTTTACTCTTACATTATAGGCTAACAATTATCCTCTGAACTCATCACAAAAAAAAAAAAAAATTTAGCCCAGGGTTGGCTTATCAAGTTGGCATTGAGAGCCCTCATGGAGCCAAGCTTGTGCTAAATCTAGTTCGAGCTTCTTTGACTACTCTGCTATCACTTGCCACCATGAATGTCTCTAGCGCAGACACTACAAAGTTTGCCAATGCACTACTGATTATGGATTGTTGCAACCCACCATCCATATCGCTTTGTTGTGATGAGGGAACCACATTTAAATCCTGAATAAACCAAGAAACCTCCCTTGAACTTAATTGAGCAGGATTGTTGGCTTCAATCCTTGGCAACCACAACTTGACAGGTAACTTAGTTATGTAATTGTAATATTTTTTTGAACTTTCAATACTTAATGGTAATTATTTAAACTTTTTCCAACATCTTGTTTTATATTCTTAAAAGGAAAAGGTCTCAACAAGATAAGCTTGCCAATTTTTCTTTTGGGGCTCATCTAAAACTTTTGAAAAATTTTATATTGAAATAAACATGGACTGTGCAATATCCAAGGTTCGAAATATCGCTTTCGACGTCATTTCGATAGATTTTCAAGTGCACATTTTGCCGACATGTCGAGGATATGCCTGTGTTTCGACATCAGATTTTGACAATTTCGATGTCCTAAAAATAGTCCATTTCAGAGGCAAGCCAAGAGCATGCTAAGACGCGTCAATGCATGCCGACAAAAATGATATAACTGGTCAAAATGATTGGAATTTTAAGAATAACTATTTAAATGGATAAATATTTCAGAGCATGCTAGAGACGCGTCAAGGTATGCCGACAAAAATGACATAACTGGTCAAAATGATTGGAATTTTAAGAATAACTATTTAAATGGATAAATATTTCCATTTAAGTCTTAAACCCTGTCTTATACTTCATATTTAAATGGATAACTATTTTTTAAATTAAGGACTATAGGAAAAAAAATACTAATGCTAATTCAAAAGGGGTTGCATTTGTGATATATTGTTGATATTAGAAAATTTCTAGGAAATTATTAAAAATGACTTAAAATGGGTAAAAATGTTACAATATGAAAAAATGCATAAGTTCTAGAAGATCAAAATCATATTTTGAGGAGTCCCCTCACGGTACGGATCATCAATATCTTTCAAGTTGGTGATATGCGATACATAACTCGTGTAACAATAGCAATAGTGCAGCGTAGCAGTAGCTAGCAACCAATTGAAGCAATGCCATGCGGCATGCATCACCCGCGCACGACCTAGCAACATGCAATAACGCAAATCGACATACAGTTAGCATGCATGCCACTGGCATGCTAGACATTCCTGCATTTCGATAATTATGTTGTGTCGATACGATATCTCGTCAAAAACTCTGCTTCACCGGCATGTCGGGGGTATGACAATGGCATTTTAATCACCGGAAATATCCTGATGCTATCATTATTGTTTCATTAAATCATGCATCATGCACAGTGACAACAGATGCATGTTTTTTGAGCCACTTACTGTGGCTATTATCGCTTATTCTTTCTGAAGGATTCACATGAGCATCGAGCTATATTGGTTTACAACTATGGCTTTGAGGTTTTGGTGGTTTTGAGCAACGATGGTGATGCACATTGCTCATGTGGAATGGGATTGTCATGGATGTTTTGCTGAAGGTTGATCACAAGGTCCACGTGAAGATTTCATATTAAATTGGGTTTGCTTTTTTAGTTTGTGATGTGGAGGAACTTTGAGAGTGAACTCCAGATTTACCTGTTGTATATTACAATGAACATGGATACAATGATATATGATAATAATTCACCTCTATTCATGTCATTCCTAATGGCATAGTGCATTGGTGTGACACCCTCATGGCAAGATCTTTAAATTATTCATTCCCATTTGCAGAGGCTCCAGCCATGCAAGTGATCCTGTCCTTTGAATAACCACATGTGAAGACTTCCTGGATATTGGATTAGATCCAAATACACAACTAGCTAGATATACATCTCTCTCAACAGTCTTATCATAAATAAATTGATATAGAAAATGCTGTGTTGAAAGTTCCATCATCAAGCCAACTTTAACCACTTTGAATGGCCAAATTTATCCTTTTTTTGCTCTAGCCAATGGATGGTAGTTAAAATGCAACATATGATGGGAAGGTAGGTCCTTAATAGATTATGCTCTGTACGTGTGATTTAAGTCTTCCTGGTCATCATTTTGTTGGAGAATTATAATCAATGTGTGATGCATTGCATTTCTTTTGGATTAGCATTTCCGCTTTATGCGCCTTTCAAGAAGACATTTCTACTGAATGCACATTTATGCATTCTCATTCTCAAGTATGAAAGTTTGATTGTCTATAGGAGCATTTGCATGAAAAGCATTCACTATTTTAGGTTGGATTAGTGTGCAATAGATGGAATGGGGATGGATAGACAATTAGGTGGTAGAGAAATTTCCCTTCACAATGGCAATTCTTAGCAGATGCCATTCATAGCATGTCTCTGTTTCTTCTCATGCTCTTGACGGCTCTTCTCCGTAGGTATGGGGTTTTTGCATGGCAGGACTAAATTGCTAAATAATGTCTATGTTGCAACATCTGCAATTTCAGCTTATGGAGTGCCTTAACCTTTGCTCTTCCTAGACTTTCGTTCCTAACTTTCTGTATTGAGTAGAGAAGAACTCTCATGAGAGTACATCCGTATTTATCAAAAATTGCCTAAGCAAGATATCATCATGAGTAAAGAAATAACATTGTCATACGATATATTGACTTCATCATATCTGGAAGGATGATGTTTTTGTGTAGTAACAAAGATAAAACATGCAGATATTAGTATTCTAGTTAGGTTTTATGTATTCGCTATGTGAAATGCCTTTGCATAATGGAAAGTTGTATTTATTTATAAATTGTATGCACAAAACCTATCAAAAACTATTGAAAGGTTTTTCATGAGAGGAAATAGTTCTTTTTATTGGTGATATCAATATTGCATTAGAATTGTTTTGTATGTGTGCAGAAGGATGTGTTTTTGTGAAGTAGGCAGGCTTTTAATTCGGGGAGGCATGGTACTTTTGAAGGGATCCCTTTCGAATGCTATTGAGAGTGATGGGTATTTCCATGAGAGAGGCATGTGCAAGAGAGGCAGAAGATACTCATTGTTGCTTCCACTGTGCAATGCGGAGCCCAAGAAAAGTTATCAACTGAAAACAATGGAACCTCTTTGCCTAATTGTTTCTATTAGTCTCATATCAGAAGAGGCCACGATTAAAACTCTATAAGTGGTGGTTGTAGTGAATCTTCCTTGCCCAACCTAATAATGAAGGCACAGAAGTGGGTCATCCAATTGACAACAGGGACTTTCACCCTTTGCACACCCTTATGGTTTATTGATTTAGGCTTTGGACGATAGCTCTCTGAGAAATGTTCTTGTCCTATCTCTGAGACGTGCCAAGAACAAGCACATAATGTGCATGTCTCCGAGCTCAATGATGCTCCACTAAGTTGTAGGTGTCTTTCAGAGTGCAAAGTGAAAAAGTTGGATATCATCTTGATTTGTGTGAGGTCTAAAGTATGTAACCCTACTTGGCCTTCTTTCTACCACCAACCCTAGGGAAGCTGAAAGAATGGGAGGTAAACAGTTTTAATCAGTGATGCAACAGGATCATGTTATTCCTCTAACTTTGTAACTATCTGAACCTGAACAGAGTTATTGAAATAGATTTGAGGAAATTACAAATAGTGTGGTTGACCTAGAAGCATATCATTGATGATAAGGGCTTTTGGATCTTCAGCAAGTTGTATGTTCCTTATTATCACTAAATGATGCTGCTCAACCACTCTGGATCATCCAGAATTGATTGGTGGGACTGCCTCATTATGTTAAATTGTTTTGTAGAAAAGTATGTACATATTTTATGTAATGGGTATAAGATAAGAAAAATGCCCAAAAAACTGTTTTCCATGAAATTTATTTATTTTATCTATGCATGTCATTATGCAAGAAACATATTTTATCACAAATAATTAAGTGGAAAATCACTGGTCCATATTTACAAATATCAATTCACATATTTTATTGATTTTGTAAAATGTGGAAGGATGATTTACCTTTTATGTGCTTTGCGATGAAATATTTTTTGCTTGTGTAATAATGCATCTAAAACATGGAAAAAAACCTAATAACGTACTAAAGAAAGGTGTTTTCACTACGTGTTTTTTTATTTAATATTGTGTTATTGTGGAAAGTTAATGTTTTATCACAAATGATGAGGTGTAACATGATAAAGTCAGCATGCTGTATTGAATTGTTATTTCTCTATGTATTAAATCTTTATCAAGCCTATATCTGTATAGAACCCTATATGTATATAGTATGGTAGAAGGATTTGCATGGTACTTCTACGGTATTTATTTTAGATTTTATTCGAATGTTCTGTTATATGTATAATAGTTCAATCTGACAAGATAATTTAATATTAACATGAATAAAATAGGATAATCCTTTTGGTTTCAAAAAAATTAAAATAGGATAATCCCAAATCTTTCAAAAAAGGAAGAGTAATTCCACAATGTGGCTTTATATATGTTCTTTAATCCTACTGTTTATGATAGTTCAAATTCGGTTGTGCTATTTCATTAATTGTGGAAGGATCATTTTTTACTTGGTTGATTGATTTGTTAATTGCAACAAATAGATTTTACGTAATAATGCAGATAAAACACATGCATAATGAAATCACTTTGTGTAAAACTATTTGTTGGTACTTCGTTAGAATATATATATATATATATATATATATATATATATATATATATATATATATATATATATTTCCTGTAGAAGAAACTTGGAGTTCATTATTATTGAAACTTAAAGACAAATGAGGAGATTTGGTCTCTTTATATAGAGAGATTAATCCTACTTTATAAATCTCACATAATCTTCTAAAAATATTAGAACATATCTAACATAATCAAATCAATCCTACTAGATATTTTCCGAAAGAAATAATCCTATAAGAAGAAACTTTAAAACATGGAAAGTGGATAGTGGGAAGAGAAAATTTCTTCTTTATTCAATGTGGAGGATCTTTGAAGATCTCTACAATCTCCAACACGGAGATCACGTCAATCTCCAACACTCTCCTCAAGTTGGATGTCTCCAATTTGCAAGAGAGCATGCGTGTTGATGTTGCATGCACAAACAATCGTCAATCTACAAACTGGACCATGGACTAGAGTTGTAATTTGGGTGACGATTCCAAGCAATAGTAATTTGGGACACAATCCAAAGCAACTATAGGTGAGAGACGATCTCAAGCAAATGGTAGTTGTTGCAGGGTTGTAGTTGCAGTAGAATGGGAGACAATCCCAAGCACATGGTGGTTACCTTTCCTTCAAGAAAAATCTTTATGATTGAAGAATAAAAAAAACAGGATCAGGGCCAACATCGGTTAGGTCGAGCCTTTGGCTTAGTTTCCCCACCACTGATCATCGTCCTCTTCAGGGATGACATGGCCTGGGCTTTGGCATCTTCCTTTGAGCCAGGTATGGATGTAGTAGCCATGACACGAGCAACTTAAACAACATTTGCCACAATCATAGTTGTAAAGGACTCTTCAGGCTTCAACAGAGATTGTAGGCATTCTAGTTAGGCCTATGTGAATACTAGCTCCTCTGGAGCCACTACGTAGGTCATAGTGAGTTGATCTCAATTAGCCATAATTTATGCATAGGAGAAAGAGAATTCTGCATAGGGCTTGACATGGAAGAAATCAAGGTTTCTTGGTCAAAAAAACCTAACCACACATGGGATATATCCTATGTACAAGGATCAACGTGGAAAGGGAGGCCACGTAGGGAGAAGAGAGGGTCTCACGATCCCTTCTCTTCACAAGTTGATATTGGAGAAGTACCAAGCCCATGCCTTGGTGCTGGCGAAGCCTACAAGTCACACGTGGGAAAGATTTCCACGTAGTTGAGAGGCTACATGACCTTTAAGCATGATGAGAAGGGTGTGGTTCAAGAACGAATCCGCTCTGATACCATGTAGAAGAAACTTAGAGTTCTTTATTATTGAAATTGAAAGACAAATGGGGGGATTTGGTCTCTTTATATAGAGAGACCAATGCTACTTTACAAATCACACACAATCTTCTAAAAATAGTAAAACATGTCTAATATAATCAAATCAATCTAAATAGAAAGTTTCCTAAAGAGATAATACTATAACAAGAAATCATAAAACATGGAAAGTGGATAATAGGAAGAAGTTTTCTTCTCTATTCAATGTGGAGTACCTTGGAAGATCTCGCCAATCTCCAACATGGAGATCACGTCAATCTTCAACATATATATTAGTTAAAATGAGTATAATTTTCTAAAAAAGGATGTTTATGTAATATTCTGTAAAAACAATTTAGCATAATAGGGTGGGGGTACCCTTAATTGAATCCTTTGCCCCTTTTTGCATTGTTTTAATATTGTGAAAACTAGGTAATAGGAAACTTTTTTTGGTAAGTGGCCAATGGAGCACTTTTTTGCTTGAAATAATTTTTTTATGGTGAAGAAAACATATCGAGGGGGGTAGGGAGAATGAGTAGGAGAGTGAGAGAGGATGTGATAGCTTGAGACAAGGATGACGAAGGCTAGATGCAGCTGACGAGGAGAAGGTTGGCTAGGGGGTGGTTCCCGATCACTGAGAGGTGATTTGCCTTAAGTGTCAGATGTGAGGTCATTATGCAAAGGATTTGTTGTGACCTTGTTCTTTGTAGCCTTTGTCAGGGGCGTGGTCATCGTCGAGACTCTTATGAGGAAAGGGTTGGAATGTTGGTGGTGTTTCCTCCTCTGCCCCCATACCCTCCTCGTATGGAGGTGTGTGCCCTGTGGTTTCCATTAATGGCTACTCTTGATTATGCTTTGAATTGTTCTCTGGTTAGGAAGGTGCTTCTTGGTGACATGACACTGTCGGAGGTGAGTGGCGATTTAGGATCTGAACTTAACGTCAAATGTGTGCAAGGTTGCCTCCCTCGCCCTTGGGTACTTTCTACTCTTTGATCTTGAGCCCCTTGATTATGATCGACTTTGTTTTCAAGAGTTGGCGGTTGGGGATGTGCATATTAGCTGGAGGTAGCCTTTTATGCATGATGGGGTAACTGATGAGAAATCCCTGATGAATGAAATTCTTGGGATCATCATGTTCAGTATGCCTCTCCGCCTTTGCACGGTGGAGGTTTTGGAGGCTGTCTGTGCTCCTTTTGTGAGGTTGAGGTTGTGTAGCGTTCTTGGTCTTTATGAAGGCAATCTCTCCATGGTGGAGGTGAAGGTTGAGTTGTTGGTTGGTAGTGTTGTGTCGGAGAAGATGATTCTTTGGAATGGTGGATGTTCTTGGGTTTTGTCAATACGGGTGGAGGGTGGTGTTGCCGACGGTACACGTACCTTTGCACAAGTTGTTGCTAGTGGCGCTACGTGGGTTGCTCCACAGTGGAGGCCAGTGGTGTGTCGGATTTGGAAACCCAAGATTTCTATCGAGATTCATGGTGGTCAAGTGGGTGGAGAGCCAGTTGATGGAGAACACCTTCCTTATTTGCTGGTGACAATGATGGACAACTTGGGTGAGGGAGCACCCCATTTTGAACTAGGCTTATAGGTATCATTCCGATCTGTTTGCGAATTCAGAGTTGATGATTTTTCTTATTACCTTTGTGCGACTCATGTTGTTGATGGATTAGAGTTTCTTTCTCACGTAAGGGTGGCCCTTCTTGCTTCTTTGGTGTTCCTGTGCGGATGAACCCAAACCCATTGGGGAAACGGGTATGACCTATGATGTAGTGTCTGACGGCACCACTCGTCTTTGGATCGAACTCGCATTAGGGTCTCCACTGCCATTCTTTCCTAATGTTATCGAGCTTAGGGCAGTTGCTTACGTTGACGATGTGGATCTTGTGGGTGATAGAGCTGGTGTTGTGTGTGATGGTGGTGTTGGTGCTCGTGTAGGTGATGGGGTTTTGTGTGATGTTCGAGATGAGGGTCTGGTTGAGGGTGGCGATGCCTTAGTTGGTGGTGGTCTATCGATTGGTGAAACGTTGAATGATGTTCCCGTGGTCCTTTCTTCATGCAATGGTTCCAATGGTTGTGTTTGCGTTAACGTTGTTCCAACTTGTGTTGATATTTAGTGTGGTATGTCTCAAAATTGTCCCTCAATAAAGGCCCTTGACGAATCTGCTAGCTCTTTATTCATGGGTTGGAGGAAGAATTCTTTGAATGATGTGAATATGAGGATCTTGAGACAGAAACTCTTCGAGCAGGGGGTCCAAGTTTGGTAGGCCTTTGCTTTTGAAACAGAGGTTGATTAATGACTCCTTTTACAAGAGGAAGGCCTTTAAAAAGAAAAAAAGTGATGTAGTGGTTCACACAAATATCGATCTAGACTCTGACTTGGCAGATTGAAGGGTGGCGAAGGTCATTAATGCAAAGAAGACGTCATGTGCAGGTCGGTCGGGGGGAAGAGGCAGGGGAGCACAAGTGTCCATGGTTAAGGTGGTTTCTTGGAATGTCATGGGCTTTTGTGATCATTCATGGAGATTAAATTTGCAGAAGTGCTTGATGGAATGGAAGGTTGACTTTGGTCTTATGCAAGAGATGCATCTTGGGTGATTGGAGGCTCCTATTCAAACGAATCTATGTGGTGAGCATTTCATTGATACTTTGGTTGTAAATGCGACATGAAGATATGTACATATTTGGTTGTTGTGGAATGATGCCCTATTTGGGTTGACAAGGCCATTGATTGGAAGCTAGATGGTTACAGGGTTCTTTGTTTGACGTTCTGATGGTTCCTCTTTTGTTCTCTTGTCTGTCTATGACCCTTGTGATGCTGTTGCTAGATTGGTTTTGAGGGAGGAGGTTTCAACCTTTGCGGATGGCAGACCTTAGCTAGGAGGGGGAGATTTTAATAGGACCCTCTTCTCGGAGGATAGGCCTGATGGTAGAACAGACATGGCTACGATTGATTTTGCGGGATTGGTGGAAGAGCTCGATCTTTATAACATACTTATATTCAAGGTTGTTTATACATGAGTGGTAGTGGATCTGCCTCCAAGATTGACAAATTCCTTTGCTTTGTGGAGTTGGTGGAGCATTTTCAGTTGCCTGATGTTACTGTCAGATAGAGACCTTTTTTTGATCTCATGCCTTGGGTTCTTTTTTTGAGAAGCTTTTCGTTCTCTTCTTATTTCAAATTTTAGAAGTCCTGGCTATTGGAACCTGGGTTTAGAGTTTTTGTGAGGATAAAATGGAATGAGATCCTTTAGTCTTCTGCTGTTCACACTCTGGCAACCATACTTCAGTCATTTGGACGTGCCTTAATTCAATATTAGAGGGAGGTAAATGAGAGGAGGGAACAAGAAAGGATTGAGGCCTTGGAGGGGATTTTCGCACTGGACAGGAAGATGTCGGGCCTTTGGAGGAGGTGGAATGTGAGGAGTGATCTCTGCTGTAGGGCGTCATACTCTTGGAGGATCATAAACACGAGGTGGATTGGAGACAAAAATCATGCTAGTTATGGTTGAAGGAGAGTGACTCCAATATGCGTTTTTTCCACCTTGCCGCTGGTGTGAGGAGGTTTAAATTCATTAGGACTCTTTGACTTGGTGAGGCTATCATTTTTGATTGGGAGTAGATTATGGAAACTCTGCAGGTGCACTCCCATGACTTTACCAGATGAAGGGTCGTCGTGTTTGTGGTGGTTTTGTTCGTCTAATATGCCTACCTTGGATGATGAGATGTAGAATGGGTTGATTGGGGAAGTGACTGACGAGTAGATTCTAGTGGCCATACATGGCTCGAAGGTTGAGGGTGCTCTAGGTCCAGATGATTTATAGGTGCTCTTATATAAGGAGTTGTGGGAGATCGTGAAGGTGAATTTCATGGAAATGATTCGTGAGTTTTTTTAAGGAAAAGCGGGGTTTTGTCAGGTTGAATAAGTTTTACTTTTTTCTTTCGCCAAAGAAGTCTGGTGCTAATTTGATGGACGATTTTAGGCTTATTGTGTTGTTTAATGTAGTGTACCTTATTGTGGCCAAGGTTTTGGCAAATACACTGTAGGTTGTGATGCCTCAGATCATTAGTTATATTCAATTTGCATTTCCTAAAGGTTTGCCCTCCAGGAGTCTTTCACTTTAGTTGGGGAGATGGTTGTTGCTTGGAGGAGATCTCCTTTGCCTTCTTTTCTTTGAAAGGTTGATTTTTTGAAGGCATATGATTCAGTCGCTTGGTCTTACCTATGGGAGATTTTGAGGAGACGAGGTTTTCCTGAAGCTTGGGTGTAATGGATGATGTAATGCATCAACACAATGTCTTTTTCAGTGCTATTGAATGGTAGATTGGTGGTTCTTGGACGTAACCTCAGTATGGTGTGAGACAAGGATATCCTTTGACGTCGTTTTTATTTAATATTGCAGTGGATACGTTGGTAGTTTTGGCTTTTGGGGATTGTGATGGTGGGTTCTTCGATTTCAGGTTGAGATCTAATGGTTCCCTTAAATCGTATGTGGCCAAGGATCGAATCGCATGTCAATATTCAGGCCTATATCCCGGTGGATCGATTAATCGGTTGATTGTCTGATTAATTAATTGATTAATTGTTTGATGGAACATTGGTAGTTCAATTTTTTGTATCTTGATTGGCACGTTGAAGAGGAAAAGAACCCTACTCGACTTCTCCATCCCCCTTCCCCTATATTTGAATCTTAATGAAACCCTAAACCTGCACCTCTGATTCTCTTTAGTCCTCGATCACCATGACTCTCTTTGTTGCCTGTCGAATCTCCTTGAGAGAATATGTATGTCAAAAAAATAATACTAATACATTTGTGCATATTTTCAAGTTGTGTATATGTATATATAATATGTATAGTAGTATATATAATTATATTCAAAATTTTAAATACTTAAAAATACTAAATTGATCATTCCTCGATTAATCACTTGTATACGGTATTTTCCTTAGTCGGTGATCTCATCGGCTGAATACCGATTGCCGATTTCTGCAACCTTGGTTTCCTTTTGATGCCCATTTTACAATAGGTATGTTGAGATTTGGGTGCTATGGGAGCATGGAGGCTTTTCTACGTGGAGAGAAGAAACACAACAATAGTGGCCGCTGTTGTGGCTGTTGCACATAGAATGGGGAGAGAGGAGATAGAGGTGGAGCTGGCAGTGAGAGAGAGGAGAGGGGATCAGAGTTGTGGAGATGTTTCTTTAATATTGCAACTTAAAGAATAATTGATTACTATAGGCTCTCTTTATATAGAGAGATATTCTTAATCTCTAAAATAGAAAACAGACTCAATCAAAATCAATCAAATCTCCTCAGATCAGGGAATATCAAATCCCTCTAATTACTCAACTACTTGACACCTAACTTACTAAAAGTAAGAAAACTTGGAATCTAAGGAAACTAAACTTGATTCCCAAGACTCCACCTAGGGTTGACAATTCTTATTGATCGACTAGATTGATGGACTGCCATGTGGGCCTTTAATTCTTACACTCCCTCTCAAGTTGAGGTCGGGAGGAGGATGACTTGCTCTTTGACTTTGCGAGGTTGGACGCACCACCACTCTTCTTTTTCAAGCTTTGAGCTCTCCAACTGGTCGTTTGTAGAAGCTACAATGTAACCTCTTGCGACCTCCGCAGTTGCTTTTGTGGCAATTTCAATACTGGTTGTGACAGTCGCCATGGTATTCTTCTCTTTTCTTCTCATGTCTTCTCAAGATCGATAGATGTAAGCAAATCCTTGCGTGAGGTGTTAGTGGTCCCATGAGGAAACCATTGCATCTTGCCTGTATTTTTAGGAAAGGAACTTTTTGGATCAGTCGCTAGTATTTTCGCAACTTGGGAAGTTGTTGCTTCTTTTGACAACCTCAAAAGTCGTTGCGTGAACTGTGGTGTCCTCTTCTTGGACTGATAAGCTGGTGTGTAACCCCATACATGATATTTGAAGTTCCTTTTATAGAAAACCTCTTCTTTTGGAAGATAATAAAAAATTGGATTAGAGAACTCCATAGAACAATCATAACGAATGCACACCTCTTGACTTCTCAAGTTTCTTCTTCTTAGTCGCAACTTTTGTCTCGGTCATCTCGTTTTCAATCATCCTTCTCCTCGAAGAATGAGCCTTCCTCTATTTGTATGCTTCGCTTGAGGCACTGGATGCGTGAGGCAAGGCACCCGCAAGAGTCCCATTCTTATCTCCTTGGACCTTGCTTAAGTCGCTAAGGTCCTTTAAGGAGTTCTTTGAGAGAACTCACAAGTCGATAAAGTTGCCTAACACGAGGCTCCAGTGCACATGGGAGTCACGCACAAGATAAGGCCTTCTTATGCGTGATCTCTCCTCCTTGCTTCCGTGTGAAAGTAGACTTCTTGTCGAGGAGAGAAGCCACGTGCACGTGACTGTAGTTCACCAGAAAACTTATGCACAGACTTTGTGCGTGACTTTTGTTTGCATTTTACGTGCCTAGAAAAACTTCGGAAAGAGCCTAGATTGAAGGCTCTGATACCATGTTGAGATTTGGCTGCTATGGGAGCATAGAGGCTCTTCCACGTAGAGAAGAAATGCAGTAGTAGTGGCTACTGTTGTGGTTGTTGCATGCAGAACATGGAGAGAGGAGAGAGAGGTGTCGCCAACGGTGAGAGAGAAGAGAGGGGATGGGAGTTGTGGGGATATTTCTTTAATATTGCAACTTAGAGAATAATTGATTACATAGGCTCTCTTTATATAGAGAGACATTCATAATCTCTAAAACATGAAACAAATTCAGTCACGATCAACTAATTGACACCTAATTTACTAAAAATAAGAAACTTTGACTTTAAGCAAACTGAACTTGACTCCCAAGACTTTAAGTAAGCTTGGTGCCCCTTATTGACTGATTGAAGTACCACATGGCCCTTTAATCCTCACAACGTACATTATATGACTTTCTTCATAGAAGGTGGTAGTAAGTAAGTTGAGCATGTGGCTTCCTTGGTCAGAATTTTTAGAGAAATTTTAGGCTTGAATATTGTTCATAGAAAGTCTTCTTTTGTCCTCTTTCATTTGAGTGTAGAGGAGACGACGACCATGTCACACTAAACACTTTAGTGGCGTAATTATTTTTTACTTATTTAGGTCTCACCTTTAATGGCAAGCATCTTGCTTTTGGTGGTTGGACGCCGTGGTGGAGTGTATGGGAAAGAGGCTAAATTGTTGGAGTAGGAAGCTTTTATTTAGAGGTGGGAGGTTTGTGCTTCTCAAGGCTATGCTATCTGTGATATCGATTTTCTATTTATTGATTTTAGACCTGTGAAGAAGATTTTTTAGAAACTAGAACTTATGCGTAAGCACTTCTTTTGGAAGGGTCTGGTTCATGGTGGGAGATTTTTGCAATTGGTGCCTTGGGATGAGGTATGCAGGCTTAAGAAAGTTGGTGTTCTTGGTATTCGTCTCCTCTCTGACTTATGTGA
Source organism: Thalassia testudinum (assembly GCA_037157565.1). Classification (NCBI taxonomy): domain Eukaryota; kingdom Viridiplantae; phylum Streptophyta; class Magnoliopsida; order Alismatales; family Hydrocharitaceae; genus Thalassia; species Thalassia testudinum. The sequence goes on from JAZHRO010000061.1 coordinate 4,400,443, forward strand.
TGCTCTATTGGTGAAGTGAATTGTGCAACTTTTCAATAATGACAATGACATTTTAGATAGGATTATGCAAGACTTATTTGGTACAGTGTTATAGTTGAATAGTATAAATAAGTGAAAGCAAAATAATATCAAAACATAAATAATATTAACACTTGTGTTTACGTGAAAATCCTATTTACGAAGAGCGGGGAGAAAATTATGAGAGAAGAGCCCTATGGGCGTATGTTTTTGTTTATTCCGCTCAAAGAAACAAGTGAGGAGAATATGTCTATTTATAGGCCATCACGCACTCTACATTTCCACAACTGATGATGTGGTACCAAATGGTCAGTTACACACAATTCTCTCAACACTTCTCATGCTGGAGTATGAAATGCTCAGCTTGTAACACAGAAACTCTTTTACATATTAGAGCAAACAAAACTCTCAACTGGTACAACTACCTCTCCTCTGCATATGACAACTGCACTCTTGTTCATGCTTGTAAGCAGCTATGTTGGTGATGGCGTATCAACGAGGTTGAAGCTTGACAACTAACTACTGTAGTCGGCTCATACATAGGCCTCTCCTCCGGAGACCTTGATTGGTGCTGATGGTTCCCTATTTAGTATCATTGTCGTGGACCTTCCTTTAAAGACCTCAAAATTGAATCTTCCCTCTAGAGTCTACGAAACTGGATCTCCTACATAGAAATATAACGTGAGCTCTTCTTCTAAGGATCTCAAAGTTGGATCCCCTTCTTGGAGATCTTAAAACTCTAAACCTCCTAGAGTTGTGGTTTCTCATATGGTTACCTCGAACAAAGGGACTTCTAAATGGGGGATGACTATAATAGGATCTACACTTCTCCTTTCTCCTATACTTTATAGGAGAAGAAATAGACAGAGAAGAATAACAAGAGAAGTGCTTCTGCTCTTTTCTTAAAATTCATCTTTCTTTATCATTTTTCTTTTCCTTTTCTTATTTTTTTTAGATATTTCTCTTTTTTCTATCACATTTTCTGTTTTTCCTTCTCTTTTTTACCTTCGACATTTTACTTTCCTCTTTTTTTTAACTCCAACTCACCTTTGTTTTCTTTCAAACTATCCCCTTTTTTTATTTTTGCTTCCTCTCTTTTTTTTTTTCTTTTTGTGTAGCAACTAAGAACACCAAATAGATGTGAGGACATGCAAAATGCCCATACATACCTTTCTCCTCTTCTCCATTGAGTTCTCACTAACCCAATCCATGTCACCAACTTCTCGTCTCGTATGGGAGCTAAGGCTTTGCGAGTGCCGAGGTTGAAGGTCCTCGTGGTCATTGGGAACGTAGAAGATCTCCACTAACTCATTGTAGTTGTGTTCCTCCCTAACAAGCTGAAAACCTCCATTGCAATTGTGGCCATCTCCGACAGTTCCTACACCGTATGCGCCATCGCCAGTTGCTCTTGTGATCAAGCGTGAGATTGTCATAGGAGATCGCTCCTCCATGATTTTCTATGTTGAGTTCTTCGCCAATTTCATCGACCTCAATGCTATTACCAACATGTACTGCTGCTGCTCTTCTTTGTTTCTCCTTATTCGTAACTACAATTGACGCTGCAACCAGTCTCACCTGAAATTGCTAGTGTCGCTTGCATCCAATCCCAAATTCTCGTGATTCTTGTAATCCTGCTTGCGATCCCACAATTCATTCCTTCAGCAGCAGTGACGATCTCGCCGTGTCTTCTGATCCCCACCGGCAGGGGAGGCCATCAGCTCCCTTTCTCTCCTGATCCCCATTGTCATTGCCTCCTTTGATCCAATTGCTGCCACCTTCTTTGTCACCTTCGGCTAGTTCGAATGAATCGAAGAAATTGGAACTTCAACAAAATAATGATAAACATGATAATAATATGATCCAAGAATCTGATATCAAGCTGAATAATATAAATAAGTAGAAGTAAAATAACATCAAAGCATAAACAATGAGAACACTTGGTTTTACATGGAAGCCCCACCCACGAAGAGTAGGGAGAAAATCACGAGAGAAGCGCTTTATGCGTATGTGTTTTTGTTTATTCCTCTCAAAGAAACAAGGAGTACATACTTATTTATAAGCTCCCACACCATCTACATTCCCACAACAGATGATGTGGTACTAAATGGCCACTTATGTACAATTCTCTCAACAGTTATCTATTGAGGAGAGGGTCATTTTGCATTGTAGAGATTTTGCCTTGTTGGTGCACTAGTTTTGGTTTAGTAAAGTTGTTTTTAGGCAATATGTTTGGGATTTATTTTAATTAGGAGATGATCTCTTTCTTAATGAGATAAGATCTTTTCTCAACAGTGATAGAATCTTTTGTTACTATTTATAGGGATATGTTCTCTCTATAAATAAAGAGCCTTCCCAACTTTTTTAAATTGAGCAATACAAATATTTCCTGCTCAAGACTACTTTCCTCTCTTCTCTTAATAGTCGGCCACCACCTTGGCCGATCGTTAGCGACCATCGGTTATCGAGCCAGTCAGTGGAGCTCTTCCACACCTTTGGTCACCATGCGTGGATAGTCTACACGTGGACTATTTTCCCACGCTCAAGTAGAGCCTCTACGCTCCACATTCTTGTCCATCTTGACAGTAAGGGAGGTGGGTTTTCTATTTAATTCTTGGCTGCAATCTCTATAAGTCTGTCCTTTTTTTAATGGTATGACTTTGATGCTTAGCAAGCTCCGATAGCCATCCCTTTTGGTTTTTCAAAAAGAAAAGATAAATTTTTGATGGTTTTGGTAACAAGCAACCTTGTGATCTCTCTATTTTTCTGTACTTCTTTTAGTAAGGGCAAAAGGGTGATTACTCAAGGTTCGTAGTCACCTTGAGTCTATTAAAATTACCTTAAAAGCTATTAGTCGAGTAAGGAACCTCATTCAATAAGGAAAGAATGACCACATGCAACAATGCTAAGCAAGGATGTTCACCCTTGAAGAAAACACTCTTTCGCTCATTGCAAATGGCTTAAAGGAAAGGTAAAGTGCATTAATCTCCTCTTTGAATGAAAATGAGCTTGTCCCACCTTACTCGTCCCCTTTGGAAGGGGCCTTAGAAGATGTCAAAGGTAGTAAAATCTCCTTAGTCCAAACAAACTGAGCTCCAAACACCTACCTCCAAGGAATATCAATGAAAAGGTGATCAATGCCGTGTTTGTTGACACCATTGAGAAGGCATGTAGAATCTGCTTCTGGGAGCCAACTCTCCTAACTTTTGTGGCAATCTTCTTTTTATGCATTTTCTAAGACGAGGATCTAACCTTAGTGTTAGCGTTGAAATAAAGTGGCCACGTGGCACCTTGTCCATGTGGCACTATCCACGTGGCATCATGGGTCCATAGGAGTCGACCAAGGTGGCCATAGGTTTTAGATGTTGGGTTGGCTTGCATGCCAAGTTACCTGTTGCCATATGTGGTATATTTTATTATAGAAAAAATTAGAATTTGATTATGTTTTCCATGTTTGGTTGATTGAGGTTTGATTTTTTATTTTCTATTTTTAGAAAAGGAAGGCAATACCTACATGATTAATTGAGGAGCAATAATATTTTCTACATTCAAACTTTCTCCTCCGTCTCATGCTTGCAACTCCCTTTTTTCTTCTCCATGCACTAACCTCAAGGAAGAAGAAAGTCGTAACCATGTTGCCTGATACTTCACATGGTATTAGAGCGGGCTTTCCTGGTCGATTGAGATTCAACGCATGGATTGAAGAGGGAGATCTCCATCTCTTTAAGCTCTGCATCGACTTTACCTTATTTTGGTAACCTTATACATGTCCAGAGAAATCAGGCACCTTACATTGGCTCGCGGGGTGTAGGAGCAACGATACCGACTTAGATTGAGGGGATGTGTGGAACCCTATAGCATGTCGGGGAATGCCAAGATGTAGTGCTTGGATCTCGGGTGTAGAAAAGAGGCACAAAGACCGCTCTTAACTTTCTAGAAAGAAGTGATGGTAGATTCAGAGATCAATGTCATTGGGAAGATAGATGATTGTGCAAGGGACAACCATCAAGTTGAGGGGCTTGTCTAACTATGTTCTATGGGAACACACATTCAAAGTTTTCATTTGTGGGTAAGACAAGCTTCATAACTTCTTGAGGAGGCTCCAGAGACGAGAGATGCTACAAAGAAGAAGTGGGAGAAGGAGATCTATTAAGTTATGAAAAGGTTTGTGATCTTTGTGTTTCACCAATGGAACCTTTATATCCAATTTTTTATTTTCCTCTAAAAGGGGAGATTTTCTCGGTAAAAAGGCATCAAATATCATGCATGGGACAACTTACCATTCTATCACCGCAAGAAATTTTGAAGGGAAGTCTTCACCCTCTCTGGGTTCAACTTGAGGGGGTGTGTTAGCGTTGAAATAAAGTGGCCATGTGGCACTGTGGGTTCATAGGAGTCGGCCAATTTGGCCTTAGGTTTTAGGTGTTGGGTTGGCTTGCATGCCAAGTTATTTGTTGCCATATGTAGTAAATTTTATTCTAGAGATAATTACAATTTGATTGTGTTTTCCATGTTTGGTTGATTTTGATTTGATTTTTTGATTTCTATTTTTAGAAATTGGATTAGGATTGATTCTCTTTAAAAGGAGAGCAATACTTACGTGATTAATTGAGTTTTAATAATATTTTTTGCATTCAAACTCCCTACTCTCTCTCTCATGCCGCCAACCCTCTCTCTTTTTTCTTTTCCACATGCCAACTTCAAGGAAGAAAAAGGGCATCACCATTGTGCCTGATTCTTCACACTTAGGATGCCTTGGCTCCCCAAAGTGGACGGCATTATCTCAAAACGTTCATCTGCCTCCAACAAGGAAGGCTGTAAAGCTTTGGTCTTGGAGAAATCACCATCCTCCCAATGTCAGCCATCCTCCACTCCCGTTGTCAAAGAAATTGCGGGATCTTTCTTATATGTGAAGTTTTGAACTGTTATGTAATTTCACTCGTTTTAATGACTTTACTTAGAAGAGGTGAACAGATATTTCATTTTAAGTTTGTTTCATGTCCCCCTGTCGACAAAACAAAAGAAGCATGGCATTTTCCTGAAAGCAGTTATTAGGTGCATATATAATGGCAAGATTGTTGAGCATTTAGTCTTTTAGGTTCAAGCTATTTCCGCATCCATTTTTCAACTATGATTTCTAATTTTAGTTGCATTCTCATTTTCTTTTTAACACGCATGCTAGCATGAACTTGCCTTGCAACAAGAAGCCAGTTGCATCAATTCTCTTGGTGGCATTCCTTTTTTTATAGTGCATTGGGTATGATTTATCTATTTGGCATGTGTTGATTTGTAACCGTGCTAACATGATATCTATTCACACAGTGATAATACCAAAAACGTGCTGTTATCTTCAGCCTATATTCACCTAAAATGCAAAGAATTTGTGAAGTATGCATCAAAAATTTCTTCTGCTAGCCCTCGCATTCTTTTATCTGGCCCAGCAGGTACTTATTTGTTTTGAAGGAAGTTGATTGTTGTCAGTATGCTTTCTTTGTTTCTGACATCTTTTTTCTTATGCTGCTGTTTTTTTAGGATCTGAGATCTGCCAAGAAAGCTTGGCAAAGGCTGTTGCGAAACATTTTGATGCTAGTTTGCTTATAATTGATTCTATAGTATTCCCTAGTGTAAGCTCTTTTCTGCACTTATTTTTTGTTCTTTTGTACCGAGGATTGCCTTTTCCAATGAAATTGTTTTCTTTGACATATATCTCATTCCTTTTTTATTCTTTCCTATTTTTTTAGATTGTAAATTGAATAGGAAGATGGGCGGTAGAAATTTGTGCTATGAATCTGCTTTACATCCCAATATACACTTAACTAAGATGTAGTGACTGCTGCCCTCACAATGTAGGGTATATGGTAATCATGTCACTTTCTCTATATGGTAATTTGGTTCACCATAACTTTGCCTTTGGATCTCCTTCTTGTACGTTTTCACTTGTTTGCTTAGGTAATCTATCTGCAAAACATAGGCTGTAGATATTGTTTTTTTAAGAAAAAAGGGAAGATTACCGGAGATTGGTAATCATCTAGTGCATTGTATTAAAAAATTGGAACAAGCTTATAGATTATTGAGCCAAAACTCAGATATGTAATAAACCTCCCTCACAACATTATCCACCCAACATCTATCATCTTTGAAAATCTTGCCGTTTTGTTGAAGCCAGATGCACCAAAGAATAGCAAAAGCTCTGATCCAACTCGCCACGTCAAGGTCAAAGTGTTTTCTAAACGAACTCCGGAAGCTACTCACATCATAACAATCCACCGTGAAGAGATCAAATTGTTGCCAAACCTCTCTTGAAAAGTTACACATGAAAAATAAATGCTGCACATCTTCCTCCGAATGAGGGCAAAAAGAGTGGGCCGTATGCCCATCATCAGACCACTTCTTTCTGAGAGCATTTGTAACTATCCGCTGTATTCTGAAAAGCCAAAGAAAAATCTTTATTTTCATAGGGAGTTTGCACTTCCAAATGCTAGAATTTGATCCAATCTCGTCCAATGGAATGCTACTGCAGACCAACTTGTCGCAAGTCTTTTTGACTGAAAAAATTATATTTTTCCAATGAAACTTGTCAACCTCATTTGCAACTGGACTGACATCTGAAATACACTGTAAAAGCTGTTGAAATTCAACAAAAGTTGATTATGATAGGCCTCTGGAGGTAGTATAATATTCCACACTTTCAGTTCATCCCATACGTCGTTAACCGTAGCATTTCTCTCTATAGGCAGTTGAAACACCCTTGGAAATAGATCTGAAAAAGTGCCCATTTCGAACTTGAACAAAAATCCATTTCCCAACAGTGGACTGAAGTTACTCGCATATTCTTGTAGGATCGGCTGAATAGCCTGCCAAAAGGAAGAAGGTCCTCTTCTAGACATCGCTCTTTTAGCTAGGTTCATACTCACACTGAAGGAGTCATTCAACACTGCAGTGACCATAGAACACTCTCCTGAGACCAATCTTGCCACCCACTTCAAGAGCAAATGTTATTAAAGGCATCCAACTGTCGTACACCCAAACCACCTTCACGTTTGGGTCTACAAACCTCATTCCAAGGCACCAATTGAGCAAATCTGCCTATAGAATCTTATCTTTTCCAGAAAAATCTTTTTCTTATTACCTCTACTTTTTTTAAAATTTTCTTCAGAGGCTGAAAAGTTGAAAAATCAAATAGCGGAATGGAGGATAAAATTGATTTAAGCAGGGCCAATTGTCTCCCTCTAGAAAGCAACCATCCACTCCATGAAGAGAGCCTATTTGTAATTCGCTCTACCATAAAGTTCCAGTTAGATGCCACCAATCTCTTGCCTTTCAAAGGGAGGCGAAGGTATTTAATTGGCAAATGAGCCACAAGAGTCTCTAAATAATTAGATATTTCCTCCAACTCCGCATCGGGGATAGCAAGGGAACAAAAAGTGACTTTCTCCTATTAATCTTTAGGCTAGATACTGTGGCAAAAATCCTCACCAGAGACGACACATGAACTACTTCCAGCCTAGCACCCTCAATAAAAAAAAGTTATATCATCTACGTACTGCAAAAGAGGGGTAAGTAAAGAACCATCATTTTGGCATGTTGAGCTAGAAAAAAAGATGCCTTTTGCATGCCTTACAGGCCAAAGAGGCAAGTGTATTCATGACAATATCAAACAGCAATGGTTCTAATGGGCACCCTTGTCTCACACCCCGCTTCGGTTGAACCCAAGAGCCATTAGAATGGTCATTGATCAAGATCGAAAAAAAGGACGTAGTAACACACCTTTTCATCAACTGAATCCACAAGTCCTGGAAACCTCTTCTCCTAAGAATTTCCCAGAGATACATCCAAGAGATCGAATCGTATGCCTTGGAAAAATCCACTTTCCAAAAGAAAGTCGGGACCCCTCTTCTCTTCCATGCAGTTAGCATCTCCTTAGCCATCACAAAAGATTCCTGTAGTGTTGTACCCTTTATAAAAGCTGATTGGATTGGGGAAATGATATATGGCATAACTGCTCGAAGCCTATTGCCAGAATCATAGCCAGCACTAGACATATGGAATTGGATAGGGAAATGGTCTGAAGTCATCAATCGAATCCGCCCTAGGCTTCTTTGGTAGGAGGAACAAGTAAAAACGATTCAACCTCTCAAAATGTTTGTTACCCCTAAAAAATTCATGAATCATAGCCACAACATTAGAACCAACCACATCCCACATCTCCTTGTAGAAAATTATTTGTAGTCCATCGGGTCATGGCGAGCCCTCGTTCAATTCATGAAGTGCGCTAGTAACCTCCTTGCCAATGTCTCTAAGGAGCTCCCCCTTTGCCCGATCCATGTCCAAAGTATCCAATCGCCAATCTCCCACCGGTTGCCTCCGAGTGAACTCATGGAAATAGTATCGGAAGGCCTCACATATCTGATTCCTGTGATTCACCATATTATCACCAATCTCCAACACATTGATCATGTTCGACCTTATCCTAGAAACAAATGAAAGAATTTGGTATTTGCATCTCCCTCCTTAAGCCATGGCTACTGTGACTTTTGCCTCCAATTCATCTCCTTTTTGTGGTCCTCCAAGACAATCGCTTGCATTCTCCTACGTTCTTGGCACTCATCACTAGACAAAGATGAAACCTGCTGTCTATCAAAGGAGGAAATCTTCAACAAAGCCCTACTCCTCCTTGCCTCCCTACGTGTCTGGAGATCTTGCTTAAACTCAATCATGGCTCCCGAACAGCTTGAATCCTACACGCCAAGGTGCGTGGTAAATGTGAATGCCGGCATGGAAGCCATTTGTCCTATATCATCTCTTTGAAATCGGGTTCCTTTAGCCATCACTTATGGAATTTAAAATATGCTGAAAAGGCTGCACCTTCATTGCTACACCATAAGAAAGGTGTATGATATGAAAAAAGGTCTATCACAATCCATCACCTCCGCACCATGAAAGGATTCAGCCATTGCTATGTTGCACAAAAATCTATTGATGCATGATGCAGAACCACACCCATTTCTCCACGTATACCGGGCCTTTGCTATGGGCAAGTCCATCAACTCAAGCTGCTAAATAGTATGCTGAAAATCAGACGTAGATCTATTACATCTTCCATCTTGTCTATTATCATAATGTAGAGTCGCATTGAAGTCTCCAATTGTAGATATTGTTTTTCCCCTTTCAAATTGTTTCTCATAAAGAACCTTCTACTAGGTAGAGAATGGTGCTCTCTCTTCTCAATTCATAAGTCCAAATTTTGGCATTTCTTAATAAGATGTGGATAATTTTGCGAATATCTGGAAGATTTCTGAATCCAATTAAATAGTTAAAATTACTTCCGTGTACTTCAATAATATATTGATTGCAATTTAGGCATCTTGATATGTTAGAGCTGTTAAAATTCTGGAGCAGTCCTTGATAAACTCTTCGTGGCAATGATTGTTTTCTTTATGATTTTTCTTCTTTTTTCTTCTTCTGAAAAGGGGAAGTCGTGGCATCAATTATTGACAGAATCATGTGGGTCACCTTTTAGGTGGGAGGAGTGGATGGTGACTTTACTGGGTGCTTTGGCTATTTGGAGGGGTTTGGTTGTGTAATGAATAGGATGCTGGACTTGTTTGTTCTAGTTCTGGGTGATGGATGATTTTTTTGGTCCTGGGGGGATGATTGGAAGGGGTCATGGGTGGTGGCAGATCTGGTGTCTAGATTGTATTCTCTATCTGATAACCCTGTGCTAGTAGGTGATATATGGGAGTTGTACAGTCAAAGTGAAGGTGGCACGTGCATGCTGAGGGTTGGAGAAGGGCTGTTTTGAGGCAAGGCCTTATGATCTGCAGTCTTATCTTGGTGTTGTTGCAGATTTCAAGCTAAGGGTGGGATTTCCAGATTCCATGGAGTAGAGGAGAGTGAAGTTTTACGTAAAGAGGGTGTATTTTCTCTCACCGGTATTGATTGTGTGCTTCATTCCAGTTTAGTGGTTGATCGTTCCTTGATGTGGAAAATGAAGGTACCTTTAAAGGTTAAGGTCTTTGCCTTGGCTGCTTAGGAAAAGGAGGTTGGTCACACAGCTTAGACAAAGGCCATGGTTGCATGATGTGGAGACAATTTGTAGACTGTCATGTTGGAGAGGAAGATTGTACACATCTTTTCTTGACATGCGATTTTCCGAAGGCGGATTGGCAGCAAATGGGCATCATGGTCTCTTTGGTGGAGTCCTTGGAGGCGTTTTGGGAGGCTTTCAGAAGTGCAATTCAGGCTGAGTGCTTTTCTTGGATCAAGGCCGCTGTGGCTCTTTGGTCTATTTGGATATTACATAATTGAGGTGGCTTTCCTAGGAGACAGAACATGTGTTGAAATTGTTGTAAGCGAGGTGTAGGCTTTGTTTAATTTTTGGTTGCAACATCTTTTTGTTTTATCACAAATAAAAAAATCTAACTAACTCATGATTTGTGAGCCTGTTTAGTTTGTTTTAGCGAGAATCTGGATGTATTGCGTGTTTATAGATGTATGTGTATATTTTAAGTTCGGAGAATTATATAATTGGCCTTCTCATACCTCTCCTTGCTCATCACCTCAAACATTGTGATCCTTAATGCTAGTAAGTTGCCTCATACAGAGAAGCAATTGCCAATGCATTATTAGGTCCTAATTGTGGTGAAATAATGTTTGCTGGGCAGAGGTGTCATCAAAGGGCCACCTGATTGTAAGTGCAGTTTTCTAAATATGTGGGAGATTTGGCTTCCAAGAAGGGGGAACGTTGACATGTGCAAGCTGCCTGATTGATGCCCAAACTAGTTATTAGGCATCATAATGAACAATGGGTTTTTGAATGTGAATAGTATATCTTGGCTTTGACACATTTGCAACAACAATTATGGTCTTCTTCAGAACATCTTACCAATGATCTTGGCTTACAACACAACTGGTTCCAAAGTGTGATTTTGGCCTTCATTTAGTTGAGGCCTAAAACAAGCAAACTTACCTTTGTTCAGTTTTTATTTGCTTATTTAATGAAACTAAACTCATATCACATTTAGTTCCTTTCTTTTAGAAATAGGGTGGTACTCTCAACAAGACTGGTTTGTTTGGACTTAAGTCCATGTTGCTCTTTTTCTCGATTTCGACAATAGGATTTCTTCATGAATAGAAAAGCGGTGCTTTGGATTAGGAGTAAGCACGGGAGGGTTTTAAAGGGGACACCTCCAATCAACAAGAAATTGGGTGGTACTCTCAACAAGACTGGTTTGTTTGGACTTAAGTCCATGTTGCTCTTTTTCTCGATTTCGACAATAGGATTTCTTCATGAATAGAAAAGCGGTGCTTTGGCTTAGGAGTAAGCACGGGGGGTTTTAAAGGGGACACCTCCAATCAATTGATTTGTCATGTTAGAGGAGAAAAAGGCAAATGGATTGTAGTGAGCAAGCAATCAACTTTGTGGAAATGCAAATCAATTTGTTTCAGTTTACAAAATTTAGGTATAGAATTATATATGTATATATGAACCCTTACAATATTGATCCACCAATAGCTGTTAGTATGTCTGGTTTCACAGTTCAAGTTAGAGTTGCTCAATCATTAATTTTCTTAGACTTGATTAGAGTAGGAGAAACAAGTTTTGATCGGTAGCGCCAGTCAAAGTCTTGCATGTGAGTTAACATCAAAGTTGCCACAAAGAAATGAAACTAATTGAAAGTTGCCTGGTTAGGTATTTTGGCTTTAGACGAACTGGGGAATACAATATATTTTTCAAGATCTAACTATGGGGGCTAGGAGTGGAGTCCTTGCTGATGTGCCAACATCCATCCTGCTTTCTATAGAGCCCAGTGAAGGTCTGCTATTGAGTTGCGAAGCTAAACAATTTGGAGAGTCTCGCTTTCTAATGCTATCCATCGAATGCTTTTTTGAAATATCTTATTGTAAAAAAAAAATTTGTACTGCAATTGCATCACTTCATCTCAACCCTGCATGCACATGAAAATGTCATGCCTCCATCATTTCTTCAGTATTTGTAATTTCAAGCAAGTTGCATACTAGTATATAGGGGTTATATTGTAATTATACTAAATCAATTGGATAATAGCATAACTTTTCTCATATGATGTTAAAACCATCAAAATCAAGGCATACCACCAAAAATTTGCCAATTTGGAGTTAGCTCTTGACAATGTTAAACGTATGATGTCATTTTAGATACTCCTGTAATCTTTCCCACCTTTTGGCCTATAAAAGGGATAGAGTTGCCTTGTTTCCATCAGACACTAGCATAGCATGAGAAAACTTGGAAAAGATTGGTGTTCTTATTTTACCAAAATCAAGGTATTTGAGGTTGTGTCTTTTCTTAGTTGACATGTAGCAGTGACTCCCTAGTGGGAACAAAGCAATGATATTCTGAATTGTGATTGTATATTGACAAACATTTTGATCATTTTTTGAGGACCATGCTTCATAGCCATAATTATCAATTACTAATACAACTACTACTAAATGTTAGTTAAGCACCGCCAATTTTGGAATTGCTAATTAAGTAAATACTTATAATAACTACGAACTAACCTGAAATTTGTTAGTAAATAGTAAATTCTTGGTTTGGGAAGTGGTGATGTATGTTATTTATGAAATTAGGAATGATAAACATGTTGATTGCCATTAAGATGTATTAATTTAGTGCTTGTTGTGTTATGTGTTAGTCACAAGTGCATTAATTTCTGTTTGAGGAAGTTTTTCATTTTTCTAGAGTCATATTGGCATGTATCCATTTTCGATAATCGAAGATGTTGAAGTAGCAACATTAATGTATGTCCATTTATTCTGTGTGCCTTTGTAGTATGCACTTCTAGAAACATCTTTATCACATTGATATCAACATGTTGAACCCTTCACACATAAAACCCTTGCGTTGCAACTTGATGCCCTTTTCCGCCATTGGTCACCCCTTAAAAGCCAAGCTTTGCAACCTCGCCCCTTTTCACCATTGAAATTGTTGAAATAGCAAGGATGATTCCTCCAATATGTGCAGTATCGAAACCATAGAAACAACACACAAATTGGCACATCAAACCTCACACATGCAAGCCCCCACTACCATAACTCAACCACCTTTTCTCCTTATGGTCACCCTGAAGGGGTAGATCATATCAACCTATGATATTGCGGAAGTGTGAAAAACACACGTGCTTAAAATTTTTTGAAAAATGAGATAGAATCGAGGCTAGAAACTCGATCAAGTAAATGTAAACAAAATGCACTAAACCAGAATCACATGGGAGGAATTAATTTCCTCCCATTCTGGGATCCCATGAGTAAGAATGTTATACTTTCGCAGGCGACGTGGTGTAACACTTCACGTTTGATGCCTCCTCAAACAAGTCCTAGTAGAACCCGAACTCCTTGAAGGTTGAATGAGATCTTTCGTGTCGTAGAGATCCAACCTCTGTTGCGATTCGTGAAACGTTGCGATCTTGAAGTGATTCCTCGCCTTAGAATCGTGAACAGACCACGAGAAGTCCTTCAAAATGATCAAGAAGACATGACCCGGTACAAGATGGATGACCAACAAGAGACGATTGATCAGCTACTAAAGGGATCAAAGCCTTACTGGAATAGCCTTTACAAGCTGGACATCCAATTATGAAATTGGATGTCTGGTTATAATGGAGCCAGTCGTCCAACAAGGGTGTTGGATGGTTCCCTTGTGAAGAAATCCTAGGGGTCTTCTTCCTCCAGTGGTTGTAGGTCCCTTTGATTAATGGTGGTTGATTGGAAATCAAATGAGGCTTGATTGAAATTAGGGTTTCAGCATTGGGAGATATATATAGGGATTCCAAATCCTAATCCTAATTTTTTGAGATTCAGTGGATCTCCATCCAATGGTGGGGATTAAATCCTACTTGAATTTTGCATGATTAGCTCATAACAAATTACGAGATGTTTGGATCTATTATCCAAACTTAAATTAATTGCAATCCAACATTTAGATTTTCTACCCAATCAAAGTAGGTGCAATTAATCATTAAATCAAATGTAATTTAATTATTTAAATTACAATTGTTTGATTCTTCAAGTAGGAATCTATCAAAATCATTATTGGTTTCATCACTTCGATAATGAAGCTATAGGGTTAGTGAAATTTTGACACTACACCTCCTTAAGTATTTTAAATAGTTGTGAATCCTTTACACATGGAGGATGATATTATCCTGAGATCTAATCCCGTTAAACTACTGTTATTTCTTTGTGTATAATTTTATTTTTAACATCTCTTTGTATCATTGGGTCGAGAACGAAGATTAAAACCTTTTCTAAAGGCCAATCTTATTCTCTTCTTGTATTGAGTCTGACTAGGATTTTGCGACCATGTGTGGAATTGTCGTTTTCCAATACATGCGGAATGAGCTCATTCCTTTAATTTATCGCACACACCTATGTAATTGGTTTGGGTGATCTCTTAGAGAGATCATGCACTTCCTATCTCTTTCTAGTTCTCACATGCACCAGCTTTTCAGTATCAGTATCAAGGTAGGTGCATCTACTTTTGTTTTACCAAATGCATGCGTTTGTAAATAGAGACACATCTGTCTCAGGTTAAAGGATATGCCTTCATGACAGGTTTGGAGGACCTTCGCTATTTCCTATTTTATCAGGTTAACTCTTTAACTCAACTTGTGTGATAGTTCTTGAATTTCCATTCAAGAACATCAATTAGGCGATGGCCTCTAGATAAGGTTGCCTTCTCAACTTTGATCGGAAACAATTGATCGAATTAGGTGATTTCTTGACGTGCTATCTGATCCTCTAATTCGCGTAGATCTCTGAATCAACACACATCGGGTTTATTCGATTTAGCTAAGTATGCTATTTTATTTGTATTAAGTGACCTAATTCATTAATTGGAAAATAATTGAATTCTTTATTAAGATGAAATATGTATTCATATTATATAACTCGGATGGCTTGCTTAGGACCTAGAAACTTTAACGGACTCGCACATGCCCTTAAAGCCATTCTAGAACCTCCTTCAACCTCATATTAGATACGTGTTGATTAAATGAACTCTCTAACAAAGGTTTTGGTCAGCAGATCAACGACAGTTGTGGAGGCCACCTTCATGACGATCACATTGCTACACTTGGCAATCTCTTGGATGATGTAATATTTCCTCTCAATATGCTTACTCTTCTCTTTTTCAAAAAAATATGCTTACTCTAGTGAGAGTGAGGCTCCTTTGCTTGCGATATAGCACTTGTGTTGTCGCACAAAATTGGGATTGGTGACTATTGAGGAAAGAATGCTAAGTTCCTTAATGAACTTGCGTATCCACATCACCTCCTACGCAACATCAGATGATGCGATGTATTCGGCTTCTATCGTTGAATCAATTGTTGTATCTTGCTTCTTGCTTCTCCAGCTCACAGAGTACCATCGTTTAACAAGAAAATGAATGCTGACGTTGACTTTCTATCATCAATGTTTGACTGGAAGTCAGAGTCGGTTTATGCTAAAACTTGGAGATCTTCATTTGTAAATACTAGACAATAGTATTTTGTCCTCCTTAGGTATTTTAGTATGTTCTTGACAGTGGTTTAGTGCCCCTATCTCGAATTGGTTTGGTAATGGCTTACCACTCCCACTACATGGAAATGTCTAGTCGTGTACAGAGCATGGCATACATCAGATTGCCCACTTTTGAGGCATATGGACATTCATCGATGGCTTTCTCCTCAACTATTTGGGGAGACATTCCCTTTAACAGATGAACTCCATGTCTAATAGGGAGAAAGCCCATCTTGGAGTTTTCCATTCGAAATCTCTCTAAGACCTTGGTTATGTATCGTTGCTATGATAATGCCGGTATCCTCTTCTCTCTGCATCTGAACATTTTTGGATCCAAGGTATAAGAGGCATCTTTGAGATCTTTCGTCTTGAAGTTTTTGGATAACTTGAGCTTAACATTGGATAACATTCCTATGTAATTCCCAATGAGTAGGACATCGTTCATGTACAACACCAGAAAGACGATGGCACTCCCACTAGCTTTCTAGTAGACACAAGGTTCATCCGGATTTTGATGGAATCCACAACTGTTTCAAGTTTCATGAGTAAGAGAAGATGGATCGTGTGTGGTTCAATGCTTCTCATCCGCAAAGCTTTCAATTAAAATGATTGTGCCATCACCATAGTGTAAAATGGGTATCACAGTACCCCAGGGGGCACCAAAGCCTCTTATCTCACCATTTGGAACATGGTGAAGCAAGCATCTGCAAGGAAATTGGTCACGATCTCAAACATAGACGATAGTTGACTGCCCTACCAAACTCCTCGGCTGAGTCCAGATCCCTTTTGGTTTCCCATTCACCAAATTCATCAAGATGTGGAGGTACATCCAATGGATCTACGTAGGAGAGAAAGCCCTTACCCTCGAAGAAGACCACACGAACCTCCAATCCAGAGTGTCGTATGTCATAGAAATCTACCTTCCAGTAGAAAGCCTTGGTATTATTCCTTTTCCAAGCAACCAGAATTTCTGAGGCAACAATATAGTTCTCAATGATTGATCTGACTTTGATGAAGGCAGACTGCACCAGCTGTCAAGCAATGTTCTTCATCCCCACCAAAGAGATACAGTTGGAGAGGGCAATAGGCCTGCAGTCATTCATTGTTTCAGCTCCCTCACCCTTTGGCAGTAAGAATAGGAAAAATTTGTTGATCTTAGAGAAGCCATCCCTCGTTGTAAGAGCCAAAGATGGCCATCACCTCATCCTTAACCAAAGACCAGAACTTCTTAATGGAACGCACTGGAAGTCTGGAAGACCATCAGAACCAGGAGAACTCTCCTGCTTCAAAGATTGTGCAGCTGCCAACACCTCCTCCTCCATGAAAGGGCGAGTCAAAGAGGATATATCCTCCTCACGAAGACGACGTGGATATTGTTCTCTTAAATGCCATATCTGCTGCTGTTCATGACAGACTTGCCAACCTGCTATCTCTCAGAGTGCAGATTCTGTCCATCTGAGATGGTGTTGATCTACTTCCTTCTACTGTAAGCGTAGTTGTGAAAGTACCTAGTGTTGGAGTCACCCACCTTGAGGTAGAGCTGCTTGGATCTCTACCTCTGTGCTGTCTCGTCCTTATCTTCCTGGACAATCTATCTCAACAGCACCTCTCCCTCCCCACTTTAGGTGATAAATCCTGTGTGTCCTCAATTCGGTCAAGCCTGTCAATACTGGCCAAGTCCACATCCTTATGCTTTGAACTTTCCTCTTTGAGCTGCATCTTAAACTCATACATGTTGTCCTTCAAGCAGAGGACCTTCTTGCTGTAGACCTCACATGGATGCCCCTGTACCTCCCTTCTGTTCGCCATTTCTCAACCTTCTTCTGAAACTCTTCCTCAAGGAGCCACGACAACTCAAATTTGAAATTAGTCCCAAATTGTGCACCCTCCTCTGTTCCCTGCTGTTAAGGCATGTGGTCAGAAAATGGCTGGAGTAAAGCCCTCCCCAATCCAAAGGGAAAGTGCTCATTGAGAGCCACCAAGCGGAAGAACTTGTCTAGTCTGGATTTGGTGCCACCCTCCTCGGAGCTTCTCCATGAGAACCTGCAGTTGGGAATTTCTTACTCTGGCATACCCACTACAGCGACCCTTCACTGGCCGTCTTGTCTCTACCTCGCAGGTCATCATGACGATCATGTGAAGAGAATGTCGCATTAAAATCTTCCATAGACAGCCACATATCAATCGTTGCTTGCTTAGTGATCTCCGCCCAAAATGTAGGCTTGTCCTCTAGTGCACATGGCTCCTAGATGTTGATCAATCTGAGAAGGAGGCCATCGTCCCTTCTTTCCAAATCAATAGTCATGGAGAAGGAACCCTATGAACTCCAACCAGGGAGAATCTGTCCTTGCTCCACCTGACCAAGAGGCCCGCAGATCTGCCAACTGAGTTCAAAGCCTCAAAGTCGTCCAACCTGCCAGCCCCAATCTTATGCTAAATATTATGGATGCACTCTTTGAGTTTGATCTCCTCTAGAAGTGCCATGTTAATCTTCCACTCATTCAAGAATTATCCCAGGATATCGCGCCTGTCTTCATCTCTGAGTCATCTAACGTTTCAAGTTGGAATCTTCATGTCTTTGTTTGTGGAACTCACCCTGCCACCTTCGCGTTTCTCAGCCTATCTCTTGCTATCTAGAGAAGTCCAGATGTAGCGGTCACCTTCTTTTTCTTGTTAGCATTTGCCTTCTTCGATGGGGAGGAGGTTGGTGGAGCGGTAGAGGCATGATGTGCTTGCCCACCCACACCTTCCCATCATCAATGAGGCACACTTGCCCTGCCTGTTGAACTTTTCTAGTAAACAAGGACCAGATTCTCATGAATAGGGGATGCCCATCCTTGCTAGTTACATGTTCTTCAACAAGGTTGCCGGCCATCTTCATGTCTAGTTTCAAAGTTGTATTCGAGCATAGGTTATCCTCATTCATTGGTACCTGGCAAGAAAACCCAGTATCAGGAGCAGTTGTAGTGGAGGAATCAAAGCATAACAGAAAAGCAGGGATGGCTGAGGGATGATACACATAGTAGTCAGATTCGAGTTGTGAAGGGAATGTGGTGGTCATTCAGCCCTTGAATCCAAGTTCGCTAGGTCATAATCGCAGAGTTGTCCAAGGCTCGGGTACAAGTTGCATTTACTATGGATGTTTGAACGCCAATATAAGAGGCAGTAAACCAACAAAAACATTGGGTGCCACCGGCAGTGGGTTTATCTTATAAGAGGAGGTTTGGGGAACCCAGAAATGGATAAACCGAATATGTGGGGAGGAACCAGGAATGGATCTGGCTGGGAGGCAGGTTGCGGTGGATCCCCCACCCTGGGCTGTTCCACTTCTGGGCCACTGTTGGCGCCCTTCACCTCTGAATTAGGCTTCATCGCTTTGGGGGTAGTTAGTAATGAGGGCTCCTTTGACACGCTCCCCTACCCGACCTTTGGCTTCACTCGTAGTCCCCAGTGCAGCAGACTCATCACTATTGGGATATGGTCCCGGTGGAGGGTGAGAGTGGTCCCTGGTAATTGGTGGTGGAGGGTGGTCCTCTGCCTCCTGATCGGTTTATGGGGAGGCAGCACAAGATGAATTGAAGAGAAGTCCTTGTTTGGGTGGGGTATTCGGGTTGCTGGGCGAGAAGATATGGAAGGAGTGGTCAAATCTATACCTGGACCCAAAAGAAGGGGAGAGATTTGGAAGAGATGAGGGGAATGAGGGAGTCGGGTCACCTTGAGCTGAGACCATTAGAGATGCCAATCTTGGGTCAACCACAATTGACCCCACACAGAATGGCGAGAATCTTGGACCTGACACTTTGCCTTTGAAAGTTGCTTTGTTTTCATTGTGACCTTCAAGCTTCAGGAATTGGCAGCGGAGATGGTAGCGATGACCATTGCCCATTGAACCAGTGTCAGAAGCAGCCAGGGCAGCACCATGTGTGGTCGACACCACGTGGAGTTCAGCATCTGTCAGAGCCTTGAAACCACTGCACAACGGTTGGTGGACAGTGCCAATGAGTTTGTAGAAAATATTGTCGTGCACTGCCAGCAGCAGGTGATCAACAGTATGAGCGGCCTTGGAAGGCTTGTGACTGACCAGCACCCGAAGGACCTGCATCGCATCCACAAGGGTAGCGTCTTGGCTAACCAAAGTGGCCTTAATGGCTCTACCAGATGCAAAGGCCACCTTCCTGGAGCCAACAGATGAATTCGCATGACCAGCAAGGGCCTCAAACTCCATTGTACGATGGCCTGACCTGAAGCTGACCTTGCAGACTACATTGGAGGTGCACATCCAGTCCATGCGAGCTATCCCAAGGTAGTGGAAGCAGCAAGCTTCATCATGGACGCATTGTTGTCGCCAGCAGCGACCTCAATGAGACACTACAGTCCATCCTTCATTGTTATGGAAGATTGGGGGTGGTGGGGGTGTTGCTAGGGCTCTCCACATCGTCCTTCCCCGTGGCATCATTTCGCTCTCCCTCTCATGGCAGTGGGGAGTGATGGATGGCCATCCTCCCATGCTCGTAGTCTTGCACACTCTTGCACATTTTGTTGATGGATCTTGGCTGGTTGCCAGATTTTTTTTCCGAAATCATCCACAGTTTGATGGTACATCTGATATTTTTTGGCTTTCACTTCTGATGACATCGATTAATTTTCTTTACCTGCCTCTTGCCTTGGATAATTCGGATGAAGGCAGGTTCTCTTTAGATCTGACAGTAACTCCGATATTGTCTGGCATAGCTTCCACCATTGTTATTCAATTCTGAGTTGGTGGATCTTTTGGTCCAGGAAAGCAAGGGCCAGGCCTATTGCTTTACTTGGGCAATGTGGTGGCTGCAGAGGAATTCTGCGTCACACAGGAGAGTGAGGTTTCGTATGCAATGCACAAATATGTGCTTTTTCTCTGCCTAGGGTGTGGGGTATGCTTTTAAGGTGTTGAAAAAGTGCAAGCTATATAGCCCACTTGACTAATCAGGCTAACTACTGGCCTCAAGTAGCTATCTTTTTTAACTCTCAAACAAATGGAAGGGCTCAAATATAATGCTATCCAAAAAATGTTTTCACATAGTTATGGGCTTAGTTTGAAAAGGCATCCTGAATTTGTATTTGACATATTTTTCCATTGTCCATAAAATTGATGAAAACGATTAAAGCGTACACAGGGATCATGTCTAAAAGATTCAGAAACACCTAAAGATTCAGCTAGAGTTGAAAGGTCAGGTTTTGTTGTGAAGCAGCGACTTGCACAGACCGGAAGCACATTGCATAAGAAACCAGCTTCCAGTGTGGAGGCTGAAGTTGTTGGAATATCTGCATTGAATTCCGAAACTTTGCCGAAACAAGAGGCATCTACAGCTTCATCCAAAGATTACACATTCAAAGAAGGTTAACATCTAAAACCTGCTTACATTTGAATACATACATGCACTTCTTATTAGTGATTGAGCTCACTTCTTCGTGGAAATTCAGGTGACAGGGTGAAATATATTGGTTCTCAGTTTTTACAAAGGTACTTTTTATGTTTATTTTCTTTCCAAAGCTTTATTTTTCTGAAGTTTGGCTAATTTAACTCATTACACCATTAGTTTTGTATTCGTTGTTACCATTACTGCCTTCAATCAATCTGTCCCTTCTCTTCCTCCTCTTCAACGCTTAAACACATACTTTAAACAAAAAAGAAAAAACAATAGATGAAGGTACAAGGAGGGAAAGAAGACTAAGCAATGGCCAATATTTTCAGAGGCAAAGTAGGGCATGCCAAGCAGTGTAACCTTCTTGCTATGATCATGATTTTTCTTTTAAAGAGTAAAGGGTGACTATCCTTTACAGGCCAGTAGCAACAGGCCACAGTTACAAATGAGTGTCCCAAGAAGAAAACAAGGAGGAAGTAGTAGAAACATCATTCTGAATGTAAGGCCTTTCCCCCCTGAAAATCACTCAATTCCTCCTGAGCCAAATTCTCCACAACACTGCCAACACTTTGGTTCTCTCCCCTTTTTACTGGGACAGATATCAACTAGGCTGCCGACCACCAAATCGGAAGGATGCCGAAAATCTGTCCACATCTGACCAATCAATCCAGCTGAAGTTAAAATTGCACCAACCATCCTGTGAGAATAGATGCACATAATCTTCTGGTGTTAGCCAAGAAAGAGCGCTGCTGGTATTTGCCTGTGGATCCCATCGTGCACGCAGCATCTTTGTCAAAGTTCTTCCTCGTCGCAACAACCAGGCAAATACTTTATCTTCAAGGGGAAAGCAGCTGTCCAAACCAGTCGACAATCCCTTCAGAAATCCACATCTACCTGGATGAGAGGTCCTTGCAGTCTCGCCTACCTCGCACATAGAAAATTCCCCAGACTTCCAGAACAGGGCATTGGGATCCTGATGCAGACGAAATCCATCTATAGAAGGCAACGGCTGTATTGGGTTGTCAGTTATTTGGTCAGGGCTGAGAAAAGAAGGGATCCATGCTCCATTCCAGAGACTGCTGACAGAAGCATCTTTATTTGCCAAGGCAAAGAGAAGTGGAAAGAGGATATCTAAAGATCCATTTCCAGTCTAATTATCTTTCCAAAATATGAACCTATCCCCCATCACCAAGCTTTGGCTCAAAGTAATCTACCAGCTTTTGGCAAACACGAACAACCCCTCACCAAAAATGGGAAGCTCCCCTTGAAGAGTAAGTCACCTTGCACAATTTAAGGTACAGCTATAAGAGGCAGAAAAAAACAGTGCTCCAAAGATCACCACCTGGCAGAAAAAGCAGTGCTCCAAAAGGGCCTCATTGACTGACCTCAAGTGTTTCACTCCCAATCCTCGTTCTTGCACCGGCCTGCAAATCTCTTCCATGCCCCCTTTATATTGTCCAAAAGAAGTCCCCCATGGAAAATTTTCCTGGAGAAGGCCTGTTGCCTGGGATTTTGCAATAGAATATACCGATATATGCAGAGAGGTATCTCAAGAGACTTGGAGAGGAGAACAAGGAATTACAGATGATACGTGATAAAATTAAATTATGTATTCCATTCAAAGTTTTGTTATCTTCCTGTCTACAGTCTTTCTAATCCAATGATTAGTTGTAATTGGCACAAGATGTACCTAATGATTGGAACCTTATGGCATTATTGTGCTTTATCAGAATGTATCATCATTGCTGCAGGTTATGATCTTGTTATCACTAACTTGCATTTACATCTATTTAATAATATGTCCATTTGATTCTTTTACCATCTTGTTATAAGAATTGTGAGTATAGATATGAATTGGATTGTTTCATTTGATACACCCATTTAGAGGTTCAAATTTCTTTTCATGTAAACCAAGCACTTGTATGTGATAGGCAGCAGCAGGTCAAATGTTCCTAGAAATTGGATTGAAATTTGATAATATTTTAAATGACATAGTAAAAAAGGTCTGAATGGCTTATACACAAAATATGCCTCAAGCATTTAGTATGAAGTTATTTGTCAGGTTTGCTATGTTCTTCCCTTACCTATCATCAATACATTCTCTTATGCATCCACTCCTGCTCTAACAAACCCAGAGTGATAAATATACTTTTGTTTGTTTGTTTGTAAAAAAGGCTTTCATGATTAATTTTAGTGAGAACATGAGGAGAGTGAGGGGTGGAGGAGAGGGAGAGGTGTCCAGCGATGTGAGTTGACTCAAGGACATTGCTATAGGTGTTTCTTGGTTGGATATCTTGGTTGCTCTTGTTGCTTGGTAATGGTCTGCTGTGGTTGCTTGGGGATGGGCCATCACTTGTATGTGTCTGAGGAAGATATTGGGGCTGCGGAGGTCGTCAGAGTTTTGATCCAAGGAGGGTATTCTGCTTGCTGGGTGATAGGTTATTGACGATCCTCAATAGGGTCACCGCCTTGCTCTGGTTGCTTGTGGGTGATGGCTATTTTTTGTGTTGGAGAGGGGCATCCATGGAGGTTGCACTTCTGATCACTTGGATGTGGTTGTGAAGCTTGAAGGGGTCTTGATGCAGCTTTGCATCGAAGGTTTTGTTGTATGGTTGGAGGCTGGAGGAAGGTGAAGTTTGTAGTACTGGGTAGTCTGGGTGCTTCTTTTGCTTGGCTCTGAAGTTATTTGTGTTGCTAGAGACACTGTGATGCTTCACCATTCTCGATGCAGTGGCATACGTTTTTTTGTTGGTTGACATTGCCTCTTGATCGATCATTCCAACAACGTTGATGGCGTAGGTTAAGGGTTTAGAGGAGCTCATGGTTAGTATATGGAGGTTTTAAGGCCGTCTTGGAGTCTTGTTGCTGATTTCTACCATTTTTGAGAGAACTACGGTGTGAGGAACAACAGGCGTATTCTTGTCTTTCTCAGGAAACATTGTGTCTCCCTTGATGAGTGTTTTCATGGACATGATGGTGAAGGAATTAGAGGCCCCGGTGATATGGAATCTGAAAGGCCCTAGGGATAGGAAGGGGGGTGCTGACTGGTTTCTTCAAGAGATTGTTGGATAGGGTTTCTTTGCTATTTTAGCTGTGTACGGGCCATGTGATGACACGGACAGGCTGAGGTTCTGGGAAGAGTTAAGATATATCTTGATTTTTGTGGATGGTGGGCCTTGGTTGGTGCTGATTTCTATTTGACAGTTTTAAAGACGACATGCCAGATTGCAGGAGGATAGAACCACAGAGGTGTTTCAAGCGGAAGGTTCATATGGACAGACTCTTGAAGGGCAAACTCTAGGTTTGATAGATTTCCATGCTCCATTGGCTTGATGTGCTTCCTTATGGTAGAGGTCATTGTATCTTCGAGACCTTGCTTTGACCATTCATTGTTGTTTCGAATCTCAAATGAAGGAGTCTATTTTGCAACCTTCTTCAAATTTGACCGTTCATGGTTGCTAGAGTCAGGTTTTAGGGAGTTAATGTTGGAAAAGTGATGTGAAGTGCAGCTGCCCTCATCAACCACGCATACATTGGCATTCGAGATGCAACATTTATGAGAAAACTTTATCTTCTATTAAAAGGAGGTTAGAGAATGAAGGGAATTGGTTAGGGATGAGGCCCTTCATGGCATATGAGATCTAGATATGTTGGGGGATGTTAGGGACTTGTCTGTGACTGAGGTAGGGGAATAACTGAGGCTCCAAGGGGTGGTACAGCAAGAAGATCTAAGAAGGAAATGGATTGACGACAGAGATCCCAACAATTATGGTTTAAGAAAGGAAATGTCAACATGAGTGTAATCTAATTGATAGCCTAAGAGTTGGAGATGACTCTGTTTTAGGGATGGAGCAAGTTGCGAAGCCATAGAGAGTGCACTTCTAGGACTTTAGGAGAATACAACCCTCAAGCTGTTGGGGTGGTCCACTATGAACCTCCTTGTGCTAAGGGAAGGCTTCCGAGGAATTTTGGTTGCTATTTAGGGCCTGAAGGCTGGAGGGTTGCTAGGGTCGGACAATGTTAACTTCTTCAAGGAATTCTATGAGATCATGATAGTGAATCTAATGATGACAATTTAGGAATTTGTGGGGGTAAACCTTTACTTTTTAAAGCTCAGCAAATTCTACATCTTCTGCCTGATAGCTTAGGTGAATAGATTGTGGTTGGTTTTGCTTCATTTGATTAGTTTGGTACAATTTAGGAATTTGGGGGGGGGGGGGGGGAGACCAGGACTTTTTAAAGCTCAACAAATTCTACATGTTTGGCCTGATAGCTCTCTTAAATGCTGCTTATATGAATAGATTGTGATAGGATTTGCTTCGTTTGATTAGCTCCTTACGGTCAGCTTTTGTCTGTGGGTGGTTCTGAAGGAGTCTTTTGTTATGGCAAAGGCAATGGCGGCTAGTTGGCACTACAAGATAGGAAACAGGAGCTCTCCTTGGAAGATAGATTTTTTGAGGGTCTGGATGGCCATATGTATGGCAAGCCTTGAAGAGGAGATGGTTCCTAGAAGTGTGGATTGCATAGATGAAGTGCTGTAAGAACTTGGCGTCCTTTTTTTTGTCTAGGTGAATGGAAGGCTAGTGGGTGGGTGGGGGGTTTGGGAGGCGTTACGGGTGCTTGCTGGTGCCTCTACTCTTGGTCATTCTTGCAGACACTTTGGCAGGGATGGCATCCAAGGCTTGTAAGGGTTGGCTTGTTTCAGGTTTCTTAGTTGGGCGAGGTGGATCTTTGTTGATACCTTTGTTACAATATGCTAAGGACATTTTTTTTTTAAGGTGGTGTGGCAGCCTTGGTAAGTCTGCTTTTGTGCCTTTTAATATGGAGGAAGAAGAGGCTGGAGCTAGCTCTCAGCTGCTTAATATGGTTCTAGAGAACTTTCTGTTTGTCTACCTTCGGTTTCTTTTGAAGGAGAAACAATTGTCTGTGGGTGATTGGCTAACGTTCATTGTGAGGCTAGAAAGAAGGCTTGTAGGTTGGAGATGAAGGCCTTGCCCTAAGGAGGGGAGGGCATTTAGTTCTTTTGAGATTTGTTGTATCTGCTATTTCAACTTATCTGTCTTTAAGCTACCAAAGATCTTGTAGAAGATTGATGCGATCAAGAAGTTATTTTCTTGGAAATGGATAGAACATATTGACTGTTTCCCTCATGAACTGGAATCTGTTCCTCCCATGCTTGAATTGCTAGGATTTGTGTGCATGGTTTAGGCTCTGATACACCTAGCATCTAAAAGATCTGTAGATGTAAAGTGACTTCCAATCTCCCATTGAAAAGGAGTTGACACTGTGGTTCTTTCCGATTAGGGAAAGGTTGAGAGTTGTTGGATTGGATTTGCACCTTTGTGGTGTGAAGGATGATGCTTCAATGGCAAAGCACACGCCCAGGCAAAAAGCTGGATGTTAGAAGATACTCAGGGAACTGGAAGATCCAAGAATTCAAGCCAGCTTCCGTGGAAAATTCAGACTTTCTTTTTGATGCTGTGTTCATATAACAACATAAACTTTGAAGCTTAGTAGCTAAAAACGTGGCAATTAAATCATAGGCCGGGATCATAAAGAGCATACCGCCCACCCCTTGTTTTCATCTCAAGGGAGCTGGGGGACTATAAAAAATAAAAAAGACTCTCCTCTCAATTCAGATGTTGCCTGAAAGCCAGTGAAAGGGGAAGATGAGTCCTCAGAAAGAGGGAAAAGAAATCCAATTTTCCCCCTCTCCTTCATGTCTTGTTTGATAGAACCTCGTTGGATTCAGAACTTGGTAAAGACCCACCCTTTGTTTCAGTGGAATGAGTTCCCACGTGGGCATTGGCATATTCTACATTATTGCTTGCATATCCTAAGCTTTTTGTTCGGGAAGATGTGTATCAGATGAGACGACCTGCTCAATTACAGGGTGATCTCACGGTAAACCAAGGGTTGTTGTTCGTTAATCACAGTGGATGTAAGTTTCTCTGGATTGTTAATGTTTCTTTCATCTTTGTTTCTTGTGCAGGTGCAACTCTTTTTCTTAGAAAGATAAATAGCTTTTTCTCTCTTTAGGCATGTTGCTGGTGTTTTTTTTCCTTGAAAAATGGCATGTTGCTGGTGTTGATATGCCCTTTGCATGCCATCCATTTCTAGCATACACAAGTTTGGTCCGTGCTGCTTGTTTCGTCAAAGGAGAGTCATATGATTCCTTGTCTTTCTTGCCCCCTCCAGCCATTTTAGTTTTTTCTGTCATTATGGATGAAGTTGGTTGGGATGGCCTTCCCTTTTAACTTAGGATGTATACTGTACTGACCCATCCAACCTCATCTAAGTTTGTCGAACTCAGGTTATAATTGAGACACTAATGTATTCCTTGTCTGAGCTTGGGTTTTGCTTAGATTCTCATTTCTTCGGATCTTTTCTGAGATCAGGGAAAAGCTATCATCATTACGTATGACTGATGGAAAGTTAGGTGTTTTCAGACTAATGACCTCTTTTTCATGACATGCTTTCAAGATAGGTGCTGCGTTAAGGATTCTTCAGATTCTTAGGTTTGTGATTCATGGGCTTTGGATGATCTTTAGGTCCTGGTGACCGGGATTATGAAGAAAACATGGATATGGTGATTGCAGAAATTTGAAGGCAGAAGTTATTGAATTTAAAGGATACAGAAAGCAGCAAATAAAATGGAGAGAGGAGAAGGAAATCAATTTTGATTTCTGTTTAGATTATTCTCTGTTGAATGCTTGTTGATTTATAATTGTGCTGGGGTTTATATTTCTCTAGACAAGGGTAGTGTTGGATTATTTTCCCAAGCCTGTATTTAAGCAGGGACAAAATATATTTTTTGCACTAATAAAATTAGTTGAATTACAAAATAAGCGGAA
This sequence comes from Thalassia testudinum, assembly GCA_037157565.1. NCBI lineage: Eukaryota > Viridiplantae > Streptophyta > Magnoliopsida > Alismatales > Hydrocharitaceae > Thalassia > Thalassia testudinum. The sequence continues at coordinate 4,428,251 of JAZHRO010000061.1, forward strand.
GCAATAATATCAAAGCATAAAGATAATCTGGAACACTTGGGTTTACGTGGAAATCCCACTCATGAAGAGCAGGGAGAAAATCACTGGAGAAGCCCCCGATAGCGCATGTTTCTCTGATATTTCTGCTCAAGAGAATAAGTAAGGGGTACACGCCTATTTATAGGCCCCCACACACATAAGAAAATTCCACTCTATTGTGGGATTAAACACCATTGCACAATTCTCTCAACAAAATTGGATGGTAACTTTTCAAGTTCCTGTCCTCTTCTTTTTAAAAATGAAACAATAATATATGGTGTAGAAGTGCTTCAATGGAAAATTCCACACTTGTCTTAATGTGCATTGTTGTTATACAATTTCTGTGTTTTCTAGTAGTAATAGCATATTATATGAAGTTGTAAAATTAGAGATATGGTTTTTCAGTATTAAATGATATAAGCATTTCCTCTTTCATTTTGGTTATTTTCTGTGGTCTTGAAGGATATGCTGTTTAATATTGATCTTTGCTGCGTAAAAAATTATTGTAGATGGAGCTATTTAGTTTCATAATATTTATAAATAGACCAGCTGAGTTTCTTATGCAAATTATGAATATGCTGGGATTCATCTTATTTCAGTTTTCGGCAAACTTTTTGGGGTTTACTAAGCGTATACTGCCTTCTGTTACTGCTGAGGGTTCTGATTTACTATGAATGCTGCTTCATTATTTTACTGCTAGGTGTGTAAGTGTGTGTGAGTACATGTTTGTTTGTGTGAATGTATGCATGCATGTATTTGCAGGTGAAAAATATGTTGGCTTATCTTTGAATTGATGTGCTTTCTATTGTCCTTTTACAGGGGCCCCATTTCGGGTTATCGAGGCAAAGTTCTCCTTGTCTTTAGAGGAAATAAATCAGCAAAAATTGGGGTTAGATTCGATAAGCAGATTATTGAGGGAAACAACCTTGGGAACCTTTGTGAAGATGATCATGGCTTTTTCTGCCCTGGTGATTTCCTGTCTTGGATGTTCTCTTGTACTTAGGAAAATGCTTGGAGCTTCTTAATAAATTGAATAGCCTCGTCATTATCATTTTAACATTCTAAATTTAATGCAGCTGACATGCTACAGTTAGAATCTACTGGTGCTGAAGACACTGAAAGGCTTGCCAGAACTGAGCTTCTTGAGGTTTGATGTGCTACTTGTTGATGTTTCCCACTTAATAAGTTCTTTATCTAAGTTCAACTGCTTCAACTTATATGCCATTTTACAGGTGGTATGTAGCGAGTGTAAAAATGCTCCATTAGTGATATTTATGAAAGATATAGAAAAAAATATAGCTGGCAGTGGAGATTCATATACGAGCCTGAAGGCTAGTCTTGAATTGATGCCAGCAGGTGTTCTTGTGATTGCATCTCATGTTCAGTCTGATAACCGCAAGGAGAAGGTAGCTTCGGATTTTGTCCCCATTCTTTCAGATTTATTTTCTATTAAAAGCTAGCAATAATTCAGGGGGGGAAGGGGGTAGATATATATTTTAGCATTTGGTGCCTTTCATTTTGCTTTTGAATGTTTAAATCTGTGAAAGAGGACACTGGTTTTTTTTTGCAGTCTCATCCTGGTGGCCTTCTCTTCACAAAATTTGGGAGCAATCAGACAGCACTTCTAGATTTTGCCTTTCCGGTGTGTAGTTCTTACTAGATTTTGCCTTTTTGGTGCATACTTCTTAGTTAAGCAAACATATGTTGTTAAGGTTTGTGGATTTGTATTTTGATGTCCGATTTTTTGGGGGCTAAGCTTTTGGTTTCTTGTAAGCACACCTATAATGTGGTAGAGGCTGGTCGTCCGTTAAAAATATGTACCATCAAGTGCTCCCTGATGAGAATATATAAAGTTCTCTTTGTTCCTAACTGCATTTTTCCTCATTGTACTGGAGGTAATCCTAGCCAATTGGATTCTTTCTGCAGTTTTACAAATTTAAGTAAGTTTCCTTTGGTGGCCTGCCTATACTTAGAGGCTTTATTTGGTAGGGTATTAAGATTTAGCATAGAATGGCTTTTAGGAGCTGTTATGCTGAAGTAAATGTTTGATTTGAAGATGGGAGATGTAGCAGGATAGATCTGATGAGTGAATTGATGTGCTCTCAACAGAAAATTTGAAGTAGTTTATTTATCTTATTTGATGTTTAATTGGTTTTTTTATTATTTTTTAAACAACTATGGAGATGTCTAGATGAGTAATAATTACATATAGCTTTTTGTCTACCAATCCTTTGGAATTATGGGCATCCACTGGCTTTATGGTGCTATCATGTAGGTGTATTTTGGGATCCATGGGAATTTATGCTGGCTTAACTCCCTTGTGTACTTGTCTTTTGCAACAAATTTGTTGCATATTTCTTCTTCTGAGGTAACAGAATACTTTCTTGCCACAGGCTACTAATTCAATCCCTAGGATGTAATGAAGAGGACCCAAGTAGGTTCCTAGCTAAGTGTTTTTTTTTTTTTTTAATTCTTGACCCCCAACATTGTCTTCAGTCAGGATATCTTCCACATACGCTAGCCTCAGTAGTATTCATTGATGACTCATGAAACTCAGGTGTCTTAATGGCCTGGAAAATTTTTTGGAAGCATGCTCTTTTCCAAGTCCAGAGAGATAGCCTTGCTTAGCTTGCAAGCCTTTTCAACTCCCCCTGAGACTAAAGCATAGGAGGCTGCTGTCTTTGCACCACCATCCTGCTAGTATCCATAGAGAAAAGCATTCTTTGGTTCTCCTGAAAAAAGCTTTGTTCAGATGAAGCTAATGAAATGGCTAGTTGTGTTTCACTGAAACGGAGATAAGAATACAAATTGTCTAGAAATGGCACATGGGTGAAAAGTGAAAACATATCAAAGAAGACCACCTAAATAGTTTGATTATCTTATTGCTAATAGTTGCGCTTTATATTGGTCCAATTAGGCATCCGGATTGTACGTTGCAGTAAGTACCCACTTGGAACCCAGTACAGTAGTATTAAAAGATAGATTGGTAGTGAGTTCTCAAGCTCCTCCTTTGGTTGCAAGTGTGGGCATTTCACCATCCATGGCATTATTTCTATTTTGGATTGAGTGGTGCCCACTAGTGTAAGGTAAGAATAGAGGCCAGGAGAGAAGCATGAAATTGTTTCTTTAGTCACAGACATGGATATCAAAGGCTGAACTGTTTGTTTAGGCTCCATTATTTACTCCCTTCTATTTAGGTGGTCGCCAGTTTTCTTCATCTTGCTGCATTGCATTAATATGGATCAAATAATCCATGGGGTGTACGTTCGTATGTGGATAAAATTGGTTTTGACCTTTATTTTTATGTAAGGGATCTAGTAGGTTGGGTAGCCTTTTCCATCTGTTTTTCCAGTTGGATTTTTTATGCTCCTGACCTTTTGGTGCATCTGACAATTATATACCTGCTAATCCAATGTCTACACCACCTCATATTGTGCTGGAATGGTACTTCCTACTGATCTTGCTGTACTTTGGAGTATACCTGACAAAGTGGTGAGAATGCACGTTTTAAGGGAAGCATCATATCCAGGTTAGCATCACTTATTGCATTGTGCGGGTCATCCTCAAATGCATAAGTTTCCTTTGTAATAATCTTATTCTCTACAAGACCTGAAGCATCACCAGTTGAAATTCTGTTACTAGATAGACAGGTGGTATTGAAATACAAATTTGATGACAGTGAGGGCACTGAGTGAGGGATGCCTCTTGCATGTGAACATGGGGTATTGTGAAAGTTTGAGGTTGGTTGACACAAATACATGGATATCCTTTAAAGATATCCATAACATCAAACTAACGTAATTAGACAAGAAGACTTTGAATTAACATGGAATGCTCCTTTTATGAGGGAAGGGAAAAACAGTGGAGTAGAGCCCCCCAAGGGCTGAATCTTCTATTGTTTTTCTCAAAGAAACCAACAGTGCATGGACCTGTAAGGTTGTATCTTCTTTGCCTGTTACTTATGCAGGACTTCCTCTGTACGTTATCCATTGCGGTGGTAGGCGAGATGCCTCTGGTGTATAGACTAGAGAAGAGATTGAAAAGTTGGAAAGGTTTAGAGTTGGGTGACTTGTTCTTTTGAAGTCTATCCTTTCCATTTTATGTATTAGTGTTAAAAGATGCCAAAGAAGCAAAGTGAAATGACACTATCAGGAAAAGATATTTTGTAAAGGTGTTTGATAGGAGTGTTCTTTCATACTCGCGGCTTGGAAATGGGGTATGCAGTCCTGTAAAGCAGGGTGGTCTTGAGGTGCTTCATTTATTGTGTTCTATGGATGCCTTGTTATTCAAGTGGGTTGTGATGCTGCTGGAAATTGATGATCCCATTTGGAAGAGTTTTGCATTCTTGCTATCTAAAGACAATTTGCAGTGGTGGCTGGTGATTCCTAGAGGTGCATCTTTTTTCTGGAGGAGTCGACATACCTTGAACCGGAGATTTCCTTGAACTGGTATTGGGAAATAGGACTCAACTTTTGGAATGATGATTGGACCGAAGCAGGTACTTTGGCTTCTTCGTTGCCTTGGTTGTGTGCTCTTGCAGTGGAACAGGATGTTTTACTTGTTGACTGTTGGGATGGACGTTGGCTGGATAATGACCAAGGTGTGTGGGCACCTCCAGTGGATGACAGCTTGTCTTAGATTAGATTGGTGGACTTGCAATTGTTGCCATTTGAGCTTAGCAGCATTTCACTGAGGATGGTCTTGAGTGGTTCTTTGTGTCAATGTATGGTTAGGAAAGCATACGAGCTCGATGATTTTACTCTTCAAAAAAAGAAAAAAAATCTTAGGGTAGAGGGGTGGAATGGAGTTATAATTGTTGGATTACATTACAGTTGTTTGTGGATTGTAAAGATCCCTTTGAAGATAAAAGATTTTGCTTGGTTTCTTTAAGGTGAATGTTGGTGACCAAAGTCATGAGGAAAAAATGGGAGGCGAAGTCATTTTCTTTGTGCCTTCTGCAGGTTGTACAGATGTGTGTATGTGTGTGTGTGTGTTTTTTTTGTGAAAAGACTGTTCAGAAATGAAGATGTTAAGATGGATGTGTGCTCATACAAGAAAGGACTGTATTTCAAATGATATTATTAGAAAAAAGGTTAGGGTGGCACCGATAGATGATAAAATGAGAGAGGCACGTCTAAGGTAGTTTGGATATTTACAAAGAAGGTCACTAAATGTTTCAGTTAGGAGATGCGAGAAGTTGGAGGCTGAATCCGTTAAGAGGGGGCGAGGAAGACTAAATAAGTGTTGAAAGGGAACTATTAAGCATGACCTCAATTACTTTAATTTAAGTTCTGAAATGGCCGAAAATTGATCTGTGTGGAGGCAAAGAATTCATATAGCCGACCCCACTTAGTGTGGAAAAATGCTTGGTTGTTGTTGTGTGAAAAGGCTGTTCAGATGATGAGGTCTTTCTTTTTTTCTGAGTATGGCCTTTTGGGATTGTTTTGCAAATAATTTGGTGATGACATTGATCTCATATCCTTTGGAGTTCTTTTGAGTGCCAGCAGAAGAGGCCTGCATGTTGATACTTCTTGGTGGATGAGGAGGTTCAAGGTGTGTTGGGTGTATCTGGTTGCAGTGAAATAGGGTTGTTTTTTAAAAGGAGAGGCTTTTGATGTAAAATGTTATGCGTATTCCAGTTTTTGGAGTCAATCAAACTTCTTCTGTAGTTATCCTTTGCCTCCTTTTCCTTTTTTCTTTTCTTTAAAGAATTTGAGAACGGATCAATATTCTACTATTTGCTAGTGTACCTTCATTTTTCAGTTGCAACTCCTTCGGGTAAATTGTCAGACTCTTATTAATGTAAGTAAATCACATGCAAAATCCCAGCTGCTGCTCTGCCTGTAAGCTTCCTTGCACATGCTCTTAAACCTCTATTATTGGCTTTCAATGTCCATATTTGCTGGTTACTTACTTCTCAATGGAACCTGTCATAAGAGAAATCTAGATCAAATGGAACTCTTAAAAGCTAACTCTGTGGAACTGAAATTGTGACATAGGAAATCCGTGCCGGTACCGGTTGCTTTCGGTCCCAACAAATGGTATGGCTGGGGATGATCTAGTAGGCTAGGAAGTGGTTTACCTTACACCAATGAAAGACAGAGAACAGAACTGGTCTGAATCATCTTAATGTTACAGTTCTATATATGGAAAATGTGACAGATATAGTTTGGATAAATTTCAATGGTTACAGAAATATAAAATGGTAGAGATATTGAAGGCAGATGCACGAATGTGCATACACATGGTGGAAGGAGGCTAGAAGTAGCTTCTACTGTCTATGGAAGTATTATCTCATTGGCTGATGCTGGATAGGTTGTAGAAAATTATGCTATGGCTTCCTCAATGTGCAAGTTAAACGTCCTGAAGGCTTTTAATCCTTTTTGTTGCTTCTCTAGTTGAGGAACAGACTTTCTAATCTAAAGCCATTACTTTGGAATAAGAGACAATTTCTAGCATAGAACTATGTATCGTATTGGAGTTCTTTTCATCAATAATGCATCCTTGTCTGTAAATTCAGATATATACAAGGCTTTATTTGAGTTTCAACTTTTTCCTGTTCATAGTTCATGATTGATTTTTTCCTCATTGTTTGAAAACTTACAATGTATAGATTACCACTACAACATTCCAAATGCTGGAAATAGTTTGTAAATTCCTTCATGGTACAGGATGGTCTTGGTAGGCTTCATGAGAAAGGTAAAGAGGCCCCAAAGACTATGAAGCAGCTAACTAAGCTTTTTCCAAATAAAGTTGCCATACAATTACCTCAGGTGGGGTAGGAATCTTGCAATATGAATTTTATGTAGCTCTTTGGTTAAATTGCTTAAGATTCTAGAAATATGCAGGATGAAACTCAACTTTTGGAATGGAGACAACAATTGGATCGTGATGTAGCAACTCTTAAGGCAAAGACGAACATCAATAACATTCGTACTGTAAGTGTTGATGGTCTGAAATTCTGAAACTAAATATTATCACATTATTGCTTTTCCATGACGTTCTTTAGTTCATGCTTATAAATGGACATATGGTTGTTTGTGTTTGTGTGTGGGTTGAGGAGGGTACATACTTGCGTGTGTGTTCCTCAACTGCCTGGATCCTGAAAAGGGCTTGAAATGACTTTGTAATGTTATAAAAAATATTGCGTTTTTGGCATGTTAAAAAGCTCAAAGCAATAGGACTGCTGACTACACATCTAATGTTGACCTTATTTTGAGAAAACAGTTTCTTTACTAACATTGTTGAATAATTTCTTTCTGAAAAACCATTGCTTTGTCACTGTTTAATGAGTGATTTTTCATGCATTTTGTTTGGCTATTTCATTATTACTGATTGCAAAGAATTTCCTTGCACTTTAATCCTTTAGTACAAGTTTTATGTTGAATTTGTTTAAAAATCAGTTATGGACTTTGTGCAGGATAGAAGATTATATCCTTTCATCCAACTTGCCGAGTATGTATTTCATTAGATGGGTAATTGAATGTTATTCTGAATCAAATTAGTACTTGGTGTCAGAGTTTAGTCTCATGTTGCTTATATCAGATATATGAAGGTGTGGGTCTAGATGAAGGGCTTATATCGCTGTTCCCTGTTGAGAAGAACAAATAGAATTACTCAGCTATTACGTTGCTTCACCCGTGAAGTAGGGTCACTGTTTGCCATCTTGATTTGTGTAATTTTAGGACTTTCGACTTCATGCCAATAATTTACTCATTCATTCTCTGGCTTTGGAGTAGGTTATCTATGTTCTTTCTCGAAGATTTTGATGTTCTTTTCTCCCTGTGGGAATTTTTGGCAACAATTAGAGCTTAGCCCCTACTATGTTCTTGGCTTTTGAGGTGTGCCTTTGTACATCCATTGCACCTTTAAATTTTCCTCCAGCTCATCACTTATGTTGGTTTTGTACAGAATATTGGACATGTATGCTAGGTGGTCTCTGCGAAGTATATTTTTGTAGGTCATATAGGAAAAGCAATGATATTTTTGATTATTGGGGTCTCCAGTGTTACATTGCATGAACTGAAGGAGCACTGATGGGCTTAAAAAGTGTACAACATCATTCTCAAGAAAGAGAAGGCAAATTACAATCTTAATTGATTAGATGGCAGCAATCTTTTGGATGTTATTTTGTTGTGATTTTGTTTTCTTTTTACTTCTTTTAGTTAAATGACTTGATTTAGATTTTGGGTAACTCCTAGGGCTGGGATTTTGTCGTTAAGGTATGTAATGAGTTCTCCTAGATGCTTATTTTTTTAATAAAAATGAGAAACTACTGTTAGGAGTAGTCATGCAACTATTTTCTATTGTTTTGTTAAAGCAAAGTGGTACTGCATCAGTTATGTGGTCTTTGTTGGAGATATGGATGTACCACGAAACACAGTTATGGCAAGGTGGATTATTGTAAAGATGAATTTTCTCTTGGTAATTAGATGCAGGTGGAATTATTTTTTACACTTAAAATCGTTAGCTTTATGTATCATTATGTGTTTTACTTTTTCCTTTGCTTTTATTAGGGATTTTTAGATCCATGCTCCTAGAAACATACCTAATTACATCCATGCCCCTAGAAACATACCTAACTACATCCATACCTCTAAATACTTAATTTTTTTTCATCTGTACCCTTATAAACTTGTGCCGTTATACCTATATGCCCCTACTATTACATCCAATGACAAATGACGTTAACTAGAGTTAATACGTAACTCCCCATCATAGTTAACAAAAAGTTGAGAATTTTACATCCATTCCCCCCTCAAAACTTTCCTGATTGCATCCAAATTGCCTAAAAAATAATTTTTCTTGGAAGGGAGATGGAGTGGAGGAAGGAAGGGGTGATGGCTGGTGATGAGGGAGGAGGTGAGGTGGTGATGCCTAGGTAGAGAGGGGGGGGAGGGGGGAGGGGGGTCTGAGGAGGAGGAGGGGCGGCATGCGATGGCTGGGGAAGAGGGAGGGCAGCCTTTGGGTGATCTCGACATCACTGCCACTGTCATTTCCTTCGGTGAGAGGTGTGATCTAAGCTTCAGAGGAGGAATAAGGGGAGGAGTGAAGGAAGAAGAAAGAAGTGGAAGAGAGAAAAAAAAGGACGTAGATAAGGGTATTGATGTAATTTCAAAATATCAATAGCGATACTAATGTAATTTTCAAATTTTACACTGAACTTTAGCAACTGTTATTCTCTCAAATTTAATGGAGACTTAACCTAGAGGTATAACCGTCATGTGATGCAAGTTTATTGGGGTATGTATGTAATAATGAAGTATAGGGGGTATAAATTTATTTAGGTATATATCTAGGGGCTTGGATGTAAAAATCCCTTTTTATTATTAGTTGACAGGCTTTGTGTAATTTTCATTCTAGTCACTCTATATAAGGCTAGGGTTTTACAAATGGAGTATTGAATTTCTATGTTGCCATGCAAAGAAGTATCAAATTTTCATTGAGATGGTCACGGAAAGGTTGTGTGGCACCAATAGATGGTAAAATGAAATTGATATACTTAAGGTGGGCTGGGATTTGCAGAAAATGGCAATTAGTTTCTTGATCTATGGGTGTGAAAAGTTGAATGTGGAGTCTCTTCAGAAGGGGTTGGAAAAGACGCAAGAACTGATGGAAAAAAATCTTGGTGCATGTTCTTGATTAATTGGGTTTATGTCTGAAAATGACCCAGGATAGTATATGCAAGGTTGAAATATCCATATTGCTTATTTCACTTGGTCCGGGAAAAGGCATAGTTGTTTTTGCCACAATAGATGTCTAAAAATATACATTTATTTTAAAATGATAGAATTCTTGCCATGCAACAAATGACTGTATTCCAAATGAGATCATCTGGGATAGAGTTGGGGTGGTACTGAATTATTAATAGAGGATAAAATGAGAGAGACATCTGAGATGATTTGGACATTTCTAGAGATGACTATTTAAAGCCTTAGTTAACCTCCTAGGAGTTGGATGCTGAACCTCTTGGAAGGCATCAGGGAAGGCCAAAGAAATGTTGGAAGGTAACTATTAAGTATGGCCTCAATTATTTTAACTTGAGCTGAGAAATGGTTTAAAATTTATTTGGGTGGAGGCAAAACATCCACGTAACCGACCCCATTTAGTATGGAAAAAGGCTTTTTTTTTGTTTTGTTCTTGTTGTAGAATTCTTGCTACAATCTCTTTTTGTTGTAAAATCTCTCTTTGCATCTGTCAGGATGGTTTCATTCAACATTCAAAATGTTTCATAAACTGCTACTGTTAAATGTATCTGTGCACAGGAGAGTGTATCTTAAACATAAAAAGTGGGTAGGGTGCATGATAATGCCCATGAAATCTCTTTTGGCTAAAAGGAAAGATGGAAATGTTAATCTAGTCTTTACTCTTTTATTTTTTTTTGAAAAGGAAAAGGAAGGCTACCGGTGGTCAGCAGTCATCCAGCTATCACTACTTAGAAAAAAAAAAAACAATATGAAAAGTAGTCTTTACTCATGGTGACCAAGCGAATTGATTTTTAGTCCCTTTTTTTGCAAGAATTTTAGTTACTTTTGAGTGCTACTGGGAAAAAGCACATTCACAAACATCCATTCACTTGAAAAATGATGGAATTCCTTTCTGCTGCCATTTTCCACATTTAATGTCCTTGTGGATTGAATTCTTATGCCTTGCATCCTATGTACATTTTTCATGCAGTTTCTTAATTGTGCTGGACTAGAGTGCAGTGATATCGAGAAAATTCAAATTGATGATCAACTACTTACAAATGAGAGTGAGTGAACCAATACCATTGTCAACTTCATAGCCTCTCCAGTGTCATCTATATCTGTATCTGAATTCTTTTTCTTGCAGGTGTTGATAAAATCGTTGGTTTTGCCCTTAGTCATCATAGTAGACAAAAGAAGACTGAAGCCTTTTCCCCAAATGGCAAACTTTTAATTTCCAGTGAAAGGTTATTGTCATATAGTTTTGATGTTCACATCAATTCATTCTAGTTATTATTTTGGATTCATATTGATAATAATTTGATGTCTTCATCAGCATACTGCATGGTTTTCACATGCTTCAAAGTCTACAAAGTGATGCTAAAACCTCTAGGAAGTCTCTCAAGGTGATCTATTTTCTCAACTGTAAATCCTCAAGTCAATTTTTTTTTTTGCTTAAAGTAGTTTCAACGGTTAAAATCTTTGAGCTATTCTCATTGGTTTGTTAATTGTTAGGTTACATGTGACTTGACCTTTATTGTTGATTTGGAATTGATAGGATGTTGTTACAGAAAATGAGTTTGAGAAGAGGCTTCTTGCTGATGTTATTCCATCGAATGACATTGGTGTTACTTTTGAGGACATTGGAGCATTAGAAAAGGTAAAAGAAACCTTGAAAGAGTTGGTGATGCTTCCCTTGCAAAGGCCAGAATTGTTTTGCAAGGGACAATTGACGAAGGTGGACCTCATAATTCCTCTTTTTTTTTTCATTCTATTTAGGTACATGTTAGTTGTGATGATGCCGACATATTATTACTGCTTTAATGTCAATGAAATTTTATATAGCTGTTTTGGATATGAGATTGTAAATTAAGAATGTAACTTTATGAAGCTCTTGCGTGTCTCATAAGCATTAGGGGGAGCATCTTGTTTGTCTATTCCAACTTTAACTAGATGAGTCTATGTTAATAAGTTATGCTCTATTCATGTGCTATAATATGTGAACTTTCTGATCGAAATAGAAAGTGGTGTATGTTGGTGATTGACTTGATTGCATTGCTATTAATTCCTTTTGAACCCAGGTATTCTTTGTGTCACTCTATTTGTTTGTGTGCATGCGTGTGCATGCACGTGTGTTGGGGTGGGTGGGTGGGAGTTAAAAGAAGTGTTGCAAATCAAATATGCCCCTTTGCTCCATTAGCATCTTCATGCTTAGTCCATTTCTTGGAGCTCTTTGTTGTGTGGTGGCTTTCGATAGCAATGGGACCTTGTTGCTTCTCGAATTGAGTCAAGCCTTGTTGCCTATCCCACTTGATTAGGCTATGTAGTCTCTTATGCCTTGTTAGTGCTAAAGTGGAGTCACTTCAGTCTAGATTCTTTGACTTCACTTTTGCATTCCTTTTTGGTGATTGTGAGGGCTTTGAGAGCTTGACATGAAGCTTGGAGGACTACACAGACAAGGAACTGTGAACTCAGGAGACTACTCTTGCATCTTCCATGCTTGGTGAAGAAGGGGCGAGATCTAGGATTGCCCAGATGTTGATTCCATCTCGAAATGGCTAGATGATTGCAAGTGGGATTTGTGTTTTACTTTTGACCTTTATTTAGTTTATTGGTGGGATCGAGGTAGAGGACAATCTTTGGGTTTGACTTTTTCTGTGGGGGGATTAAATGTGAGTAGCTAAGCACATTAAATTCCTATAGGAAGCTTTTGTATATGTCTCCTTGAGGACTCCTTAATTATTTGGTCCAACATGAAGAGTTTTTCGAACCTTATGAATGTTTCTAGAACCTTCTTTTGTGGTGCCTTGGGGCTCTACCCAAACACGTCGCTTAACTGTCAGCTAATTAACTTTGTTGAGCTGCAAGCCTCAATGGACCTTCCACTAATTGGTTTAAAATGGTTAAGCCCATGTTAATCAGTGCCATGCTTCCACCCTTATATGCCACTTGTAACTCTTGAGTCTCCCATGTGGTATTATCTTTTTGGGGCACATTGAGGTGCTTAAACATTGAGGTGCTTACATGCTTCTACACTTGTAGGTGGCAACGTCCTCATTGCCATTAGGCTAGATCTTTCTCCTTGCTACCTAATTAACATCAATGAGTTGCTACCCTCAATGGAGCTTTTATCGATTGGCTTAAAATGCTTAAGTTCATGTTAACTAGTAGCATGCCTCAATCCTTGTATACCACTTGAAACTCTCTTGAGTTTCCTATGTGGTACTATGGTACATGGACGTGCTTACATGATTGTGCATTTGTCACCCACCCTGTCCTTGTTATTGAGGAGAGTTTAGACACTATGTCAAACTAAGTATTTTTTTGCTGAAAAAGTTAATGCCATATGGTTGAAAGTGTATTGCATGAGATAGGCCACGTATAATTGCCACATTAAGGTTTGCCACAATTAATAAATGAAAATTATTGCTTGGAATGTTAGGGGGTTGCATGACAAGAGGAGTGGCATTCTTTAGAGCCACTTGTAGGATTGGTTGCTAGATATGGTGATTCTAAGGAATGTGATAGTTTGATTTGAAGCTAAGCGAGGGGCTATTAATTGGATAAATTTGAAGCTTTTGGTGTGATGGAAAAGCTTGAGGTTGGATGGTTGATTGGAGTGGGTATTCCTTTAGTTGTTTCAATGTGGTCGTGCGATTTTACTCTTTGATGGCGGATTTGGAATGGAGTTTGGCTTCTCTTTGCATGTAATTATTGTGTCCAGTCGTTATGTAACTTACCAAAAAGGACAATGTTGTAAAAGTTGGTAGGTGATTTTCAATTGGTTGGATCATTGACTAAGGAGTATATAGTATATGGGGGAGTAGTCGGGGAGTACTTGGTTGGGTATTTTTTTAAATATTCAAATGTATATATTTATTCATAAAATATACCGATAAGACGGACTTACTTGCACAATTCAATATTTTAAACAAGTAAAATATAACGTAACACAAAAATCAATCATTTTGAAGCTCAAGGTAATGAAAATAATCGATAAATCATAAGGTCAAAATAAATAAATAACATAAGCCCAAAATTTCTAGTCACTGTAACTTGTAACTGAGTCGGGTTGGAACTCGATAATGGACTTATGCGTTGGCCAACTACTTGGCTGAGTTATGCAGATGATGAGGAGGCTTTTCGAGCAAGGCTTTCTTTTTTGGTCTTTGAAGATGCTTGGTTTTGTGTAGGTGATTTTGAATGCAACCTTATCTTTAGAGGATTGAGCAAATCGAATTGGAGGACGTGATAGAGGTGTTGATGACTTTGCTGATTGGGTTTCTCAAGTTGAAGCTTGAGCTTCTGAGTCAACATTTCTCTTGGGGGAGTTCCGAGGAGGGAGGTCCCAGTTCTACATTTGATTGTCCATTTAGTTCCACCTTTTCCTATAAGAACTTCTCGTTGGTTTAGGGTTGACTCTTCCTAGACCATTCTCTAATTATATGCCCTTAGGTGCTTGGCTTGGGACCTACTTCAAATTTAAGTGATTATGGCTATGTAAAGAAGGTTTTATGAAGAAAGTGGATGACCGGTAGAGGGAGTGTAGTCCTGTTGGTCATCCAACCCCTTGTGTCTTAAAAGAAATTCGTTTCTCAGAGATTAGTTGAGGGAGAGCATAAGGATTTGAAGGTTGCTTAAGTTGGAGTTGAAGAAGACATTTTGTCTAGAATTTCCAAGTTGGATTTGTGGGGGGACTTATAGGAGCTTACAATGGACGAAGGCAAGGAGAGGGCAAAATCATAGTGGAATATAGATACAGAAGATAAAAGCAATGAATTTGCTTGGAGGCAAAGATCTATACAACTTTGGCAAAAAATGATGCCAGCATGGGATTTTTCCATCGTTATGCTAATGGTAGGGGGTGGAATTGGATTGAGTCCATCAAGTTGGTGTGGGATGTGAGTTCTAGGAGAGAAGTGGTTGGCAGGTCCTTTGTACAATTCTTTGGTCACCTTTTCCGTGTTAGAAGTATTAGAGTTTGGTACTTTAGGGGTTATAGTCTCAATCTTTTGTCAAAGTTGCATTTTTTTTTTAATGAAATCCTGAGAGGCTAACAACACTTGCTAACCTTCTTTTTCCCTTTTCAAAAGGAAAGGTGATGAAGTTTTGCAAGCTTTCTTCTTCCTTAAGCAAGGTGGGTCTCCTAGGTTGGATGGCTCTCTTGTTTTCATGCTTCGATTTTTGGGCATCTGGTTAGGGCAGATGTGATGGCCATCGTTGACATGTCCTCAACTAGGGATAGGTTCTATATGCTCAATATTTTCGTCCTCTTCCTGTTGCTTTAAGAATGATGTTGTTGAAACGGTGGGCTTTTAACCCATTTCTATATTTACTTACATTGATTTATTGGTGGCAAAGTTGTCGTCTTTGTGTTTGGCGATGGTTTTGGATAGTTTGATAAATGCAATCAAGTTTTATTAGAGGTGGATCCATTACAGAGGATCATGTTGTGTGGTCTTCGGAATCGCATCGGCTTGGAAGAGGGAGAGAGGCTTTTTTTTTGGAAAGTGAATTTCTTTATGGCCTATGGGACTACTTTGTCTAAGGGGATTCCCATCGAAGTTTATCACTTTGATGATGGTATATGCCACTTTTGCCTCCTTTATCCTTATTAATGGTCGACCAAAGGGGGAACAATTTAGCCTTTACAAGGAAATCTTTAGGGTTGTTTGTTTGTGCCTTTGCTATGCATTTTTGTGGTGGTTTTCTTGGAGGATGCTTGCTTTTCACTTTTGTTAATGAGCTCTATGGATTTAGTACATAGGAGCACATTGCTGCCCGTTTTTGCAATATGTTGATGGCAGTATGCTTTTCCTGTAAGGGTTGATGGTGGAGGTGTGAAAGGCATGGATGCTATTGAAGATTTCTGGGGAGGCTTTTGGTTTGTTGGTTATTCTTTTGAATTCTGGGTTCTTGCCTTTTAGGATGTTTCAGTAAGAGATTGCATCTTGTTTGAATTCCCTTGGAGTTGAAGTACGTAGTTATCGTTTAAGTACTTGGGCTTTCTTCTGAGTCTGAAGAACTATCGCATTTAGAGATTGGTTTCCTATTATTGATTGGATGGAAACATGCCTACAGGGTTGGACTACTTGTTATCTATAGGGTTAAGCATTTTGCTTTTGTTGATTCTCTTGACACATCCTGTTTACTTCCTCTCTATTTTCAAGGTGGCTTGGCAATGTTTCGGAGAGGATATACTTTATCAAGCAAATGTTCCTACGAGCGTTGTCCATTGTGACAACTTTCTCCCTTTGGTGGCCTAGGATGAGGGCTTTGGTGAAACTATTGAGAAAGGTAAGGCCACATTGCAAGGGCTCTCTTTGATATTGAAGAGACTATGATTTTTAGCCATCATTGGAGTTCCTATAGGATTGTTAGACATCTTCCTTGGGTTGGTTTCTTTAGCTTTGGATCTTATGGCATCAGTGGTAGATTGTTTCTAGGATAGGTTGTGATTGTTTCATTTGCCTCCTTTCTTTCTCGTTAGATGCAATTGTAGATTGCACTAGAGTGGGGTGAATAATGCGTGATAAAAATAATAAGCAAATAAAATACAATTACATGAAAACATTCACCATAATAGACAATCGATTTTTAAGTGAAAATCCCAAGGGTAAAAACCACCTCTTAAGTCCTCCCTAACTTAGGATTTCCCTGATCACCGAGCGATCAAATCCATTAACATATCAGTTTAAATCGAGTGTGGCACAACCTCAAATACGCCTTTCTTCGATCCTTATCGAAGAGTATTTTGTCTCTAAGGGAGACGAGAATCCACAACTCAGACACCTTATAAGAAACAAAAAGGAAAAGCACAATGTTATAGGGCCCAAATATGAATTTAATATATGAGCTTCTATAGTAATTAAATTACTTACCTTAGGTGTAAAGCAACGTGGAAGCGGAGTCTAAAGCATAGTATCGGATTACTCTTTAGTTGATCACAAGGCTTGAGCACAATTTGGAGATTGGGTGTAAATAGGAACTATTTTAACTTGATATAAGGTGTATATGTTATGTCTTGTGTTGTGTAGTGTCTAACAAGTGTTGCGTCCTATGGTATTTATAGATGGCTTAGGAATACTCTAGAGTAGCTTAGAGACTTGTAATAGCTGTTTGGACAATTAATGATAGCAAGAGGGTCAAGTAGAAATCTGTTCAAAAGGTAAACTTGGCAGTTAGTAATAGCCGGTTGTTGTCTGGTTGAATTACCATTGAAGAGTTGGTTGACCAAAAAGAAGTGTTGGTCGACTGGTTAAGGCCAAAAGTTGTGTTCACTGGTTGGTTGGTGCTTGGTTGGTGGCTGGTTGTCCAATACCATATTGGCAAGCCGACTAGTGGTTGATTGTCTAGAAAAGGCTTTTGGTTTTGGAGTTTCTCGTGCTGGCTATTGTTCGTCCGTTTTAGATAATTAGGTGGCTAGCTTGTGTAGAGTTGGTCGAGCATTGGTTGATGCCTTAGTGAAGGCTCGAGGGTGATTAGTTAAGGTGATTAGGGTAATTAATGCTTGTTATCGTCAAAGTTTTTAAATGTTAGACAAGCCAATGATCACCTAATTGGACGACACATGTTGGCGCCCTACGAAGTAGCTAGTTGATTGATTAAAGGATCGTGAAGGACCAATTGGTAGGCTATAAAAGCATTGGTCAGTTGATTAAAAAATTGGTTGGCTCGTTACTAGTGTGTGGGTTTTTGTTTCTTATGTAGTCCAACACCTAAGTAAGTTTATTAAATTATTTTTAGGCTCTTTAACATTTACTCTACGAAATAAAATACAAAGATTTCATCAACTATTACAACTATTTTAAACACTAAAGCTTCTTCTTTCTTGGCTCTTCAAGCTTTGTTTTCCTATTTGTGCAAGATTCTTCTTTGGAGTTTTTGCTGATAGCAGCACCCTTGAGCAATGTAGCTTGCATTAGCTCCAAGCTTAGTCCATATTCTTTGGGTATCCATTTTCCTTTAACCTGAAATGTTAGTCACCATTGACAACATAAAGCCTTCATTTTGTTATCACCAAAATCATTGACGTTGGTGCTTATACACCAACAGCAATGACTAGGGATTTGCTTCACATCCTCGAGGCTTTATAGGGTGTTAGTCATGATAGCCCATGCTTTGGTTGATCCTCTTTTGGAGAGAGATTGTGGGGATCTTTGGAGGATATGATTGTCTTGAAGGCCTGCTTCTCTATGTGGTTTCTGAGGAGAAAGGGAATTGTTACACAATGCTTTATTACTCTGGTTACTGGACATTAATTTTCTTGTGTCCTCTGAAATTCTCCCTTGCAGGATTTGGATCACATGTTCTTTGTCTCTGCCTTTGCCAGGGAAAACTGGCTATATTTTTGGGATTGGTTTCTGGACTTCATGTCACATGAGGCTTTCTGAGGAAGCCTTCGGCACAAGGTTGCGGTCGACAAGGGGCAAATCAAGGGAGCTGTTTTTTATACTTTGGTGCATATGGTTGGAGCGTAATGAAGTTATCTTTAGAAGAGAGAGAGCTAGTGTTGTCATTTCTTATTTTTCTTGGCTGTCATTTTTGTTGTACCTGGTGCTCTGTATTAGTTAATTCCTAGGTTTAATATCTTAAGCTCCTTTTTTCTTTCCAAAAACAAGTTATTTGATCTTGACAGTTCATTTCATCATTGTTTTTTTTTTTTCAACCTTTCTGCTTTTAAAGAAAAAAAATTCTTTTGACTGACACTTGTTCATTGTGTTTTACATATATTCAAGCTTTCTTATGTGAGATCGTGTTTTAAGTTGAGGTTTTACTAGTGTGGCATATTTTTGTACTGTATTGCTGATATTTTATTTGATGGAGTGATCATATGGAATTAATCATTCTGCTACTTTATATGGAACTCTCTACACTGGAAAACTACCTTTGAACTTCCTCTGGAATCAAGAAGGGGCATTTATTTATTGACAAGTTGCACTCAACACCTTCTACTGGATAACTAAGGCTTTGAACCTTCTTTGTAGCCATGCAAGGGGATTCTGCTGTTTGGTCCTCCTGGAACTGGAAAAACGATGCTAGCTAAAGCTGTTGCAACTGAGGCAGGGGCAAACTTTATTAACATATCAATGTCAAGCATCACTTCAAAAGTTTGTAAATTTTATACTTGATCTTGTATATACTTTTTATAAATGTTTTTGAATGACCTGTTAGTATTGAATTTTGTAACAGTGGTTTGGGGAAGGGGAGAAATATGTCAAGGCCGTGTTTTCATTAGCTAGCAAAATTTCTCCAAGTGTTATTTTCGTTGATGAGGTTTGTCTAGATGTATCTTCTAATTCCCATTGCAGATTGTTAGCATGTGCATGCATTTATTTCAAAATCTTTCATGTTCACATTTCCTTCTCATGGCATGAAATTTTGGATTTTAAAGGTTGACAGCATGCTGGGAAGACGTGAAAATCCTGGAGAGCATGAAGCTATGCGTAAAATGAAAAATGAATTTATGGTTAACTGGGATGGATTGCGTACGAAAGATAAGGAGCGTGTATTGGTGCTTGCTGCTACAAATAGACCCTTTGATCTTGATGAGGCAGTCATAAGGAGACTACCCCGAAGGTATAGATTTACGATATGCTATTTGGTTCTAAAATTTCCATTATGCTCTTTGAAAATTAATGATTTTTTGACTGATGATTTACTGTAGATTAATGGTTGATTTACCTGATGCTGCAAATAGAGCTAAGATCCTTAAAGTAATCCTGGCAAAGGAAGAACTGGCTCCCGACTTTGATATAGATTCAGTTGCAAGCATGACTGATGGGTATTCTGGAAGTGACTTGAAGGTGAGCTTATTTTTTAATGGGTCATTGTTGGAGATGTAAATGGACAGATGCGGAATGGATATGAGTGATTACACATCCTCATCCAAGTTAATTTTGCAGATATGATTATAGTATACTAGTGTGGTGGAATCATAGTATGCCTGTCAGCTAAATTTAGATACCAGATGTTAATTGGATGTCCATATATTATAGAAATGGCTAAATACTTGATTGGCCTCACACTATGATAGCTAAACACATCTAGTATTTTCAATGGTGAGGAAAGATTATACATAATGCATAAATTCTATTATCAAATACTGATTATAGTTATAGTCAATTTTCTAAACAAATATAGACATGTATGGATATGTTACATATATAAAAATCATACTTGTATCTATAGGCATTTCTTTGTGGAGGCTAATATGTATTTCCTAGTGTGTTGTTACAACAGCTGATGGCTATATTTTGACATCAACATCAATTTGAAACCTAATATTCTCTGTCAAGAAGTTGACTTTTGAAAGGTGTTGACTGCTAGCTGATGTTTCTGTTTTCAGAATCTTTGTGTAACAGCTGCACATTGTCCCATTCGAGAGATATTAGACAAGGAGAAAAAGGTTGGTTGCATTGCAGCTAATAGATTTCTGTTGTTGGTTATTTCTTTGTGAATTTTTTTTTATATCAATACTAGTGTGTTTGGCCTGCGCTTTGCTGCGGGAAAGAAAATAATTACCTTTTTTTCTTAAAGATTAAATACATCATATTGCATCTTTGAACATTGCATATAGGCAAGGTAGCTGCATTTGATTCTAAGACAACCTCATAAAAAAAAACTAATTGGGAAATATAAATTATTGCATGAAAGATAAGAAAGTTTGAATGACGATAGATATTATACATAAAAAAAAAGTGCAAGAGTAACTTTAGTAAACAACATTCATTTGATGGTGCAATTGTGTTCCCTCGCTTTAGATGGTTGATTTTGCAATTTAACCCTTGGATATTCTTGAAACGTGAAGTGAGTGCAATGCAATTGTAAGCGAAATATGATGCAAAGGGGGAGAGAGGCGAGACGTGTTGATCTTACACTAAATCTTGTGTCATTATTTTGAGTAATAATTTAAAAGAAAAATGATCGAGAGGCCTCTCACATGAGAATGGTCTATGATCTAGAGAGAGAAAATCACTACTCTTTGCTAAATTTAGATCAATCCTGTGTGAGAGATTTTTTGATTTAATTTTTTGAATCATTTTTTTATTTCCATTTTTCTTGAAACTTTAAGTAGAATTAGTTTAAAGATTTCTCCCTCTTGTATACTTGACTTCATTAAAATTTTCGTGATTGTTCCCATTTTAAGATCTATGGCACATTGGTTCATTTTTTCCACGTTCATTTGATTTTGAAGAACCTATATTTGAGAAAGTAAATTTAAATTCTACGTAAAATTAATCGTTTGGAAGGTGAATTTCGTGAGAAATAGTTTCAACTCAATTGGTTGGTAATTAGGACCATAGTTATTATCATGAATGATTCAAATTATTTTCATCTTTTTTAATGTTTTGAGTAATTTATGCTCATATATATATATCGTAGCTTTCTTGTTGCTTTTGTGGTCGATTAATATAGTTTAGACTATGATGCTTTTTGCCGATCTTTTTTTTTTTTTTCGGATGTTTGCTCTGTAATTTATCAGTCACAAGAACTTTCGTTGAGAGAGAGAGAGAGAGAGAGAGAGAGAGAGAGAGAGAGAGAGAATGGGAGCGAGGGAGGCACGGGGTGAAAGAGCAGAGAGCAGGGGGTGAGGGAGAGGGGATACACCGACACGTGGCAGATTGAACCCCACTTTAGTATATAGTATATAAATATGTTAATGGGACTTCCTATCTGCTGCATGCACCTCCACCGTTGTGATCTCCTCTAAATATGAATTATGCAGTTATGCTTCCTTTTTTTGAAGTTTGGTAGTCCAATAGTGACAGAAGCAAAACCTAGTACTTATCTGCATGTATGTAGTAATGACATTTTCTTTTTTGAACTAGTAGTAACAACATAATATTGTGGGACCCAAAGGCCATATGGTCATAGCTTGCCATTAGGAAAAAAATGACTTATTTTGATTATTCACCTGATTTTGTCAATTATTGATTCAAGTGTTTACGTTATGGTTGTAGTTCTATATTTTTGTCCTTCCTGAGGTACTCATCCCTCATTCTGTGCTGGGAGACACGAATATTTCTTGGGTCATTATCTCTGAGCAAACCAATTTATTGTTATTTGTTGATGGTGGTGTTTACAAAGTGACATCTTCATAGACATCCGTGTGAACTCTTTGTTTGCCATTATGTCTGTATCTTCATTATTCTGATAGTCATATAATTTGTGGTTCCTCTACTAGCTGCTCTCTAGATATCAATCATGAGCTGACTTATTGATGTTCTGTTTCTCTTAATTCATCTGTTTAATGCTTTGTGCGTATTACTCATGCTAATGACCAGATATACTTCTGCATTTTATCGAGCAAATACTTCACTGATAAAAAACTATTCCTTGCTTTGATCCATGCTTTAATGTTTGGTTTTCAAGTATATTTTGTTTTGTGTTCCCCCTGTTCTGCTCTGCAATATGTGCATTTCCTGAAATGACCCAAATTGATATGAATGGAGGTAAACAGTCCTGGTAGCCAAAGCCAATTAATTTGTAAAAGAAGGCTTTATTTTTTTTCATATGCAATGTTTGGACTAACTTAAAATATCACGTACTTCTTTAATCGCAGGAAAGGAATTTGGCCTTAACAGAAGGAAGACCCCCTCCATCTCTACATGGTAGCGAGGATATCCGCCCTCTAAACATGGATGATTTCAGATATGCACATGAGCAGGTACTATCTTTTATGCGAGACTGTCTTACATGTAGGTACACAGAGCGATTACATAGGGGTCTGTTACCTTTTCAGTCTGGGGAAGCTTTTAATCATGAAATTGATGGTGCCTGCTTGAGAGTTGTGTTGTAGGAGTGGAATTTTGATGAGGTTTAAGACAATTTATTAGAGTGATGGAACTGCAGCTTAAATTAGCTGTAGCTTAGTTAATTGTCATAGCCATTCGCTATTTGATTGCTTTTGTTAAATTTCACAATCCACAGATGTTGCTAATTGTACTGTAGTTTATATCTTGAGATGCATTAATGGATGGGATTAGGTTGCCAAATGTAAATTTAGGCAACTGGAATTCACTAAGTTGATGGTTCATTCTGTCGAAGCCAGAAGTTAAACTGAAGTTTGTATTGCTTTGGAACTAGGACTGCGGTTGTGAATTGGAAGGATGGTTATATATTTACTTTGACTGTGTGTTAGACTTGGTTACATGCAATAAGGCTTGAAGTTGTGGATAACAGCTGTGCTCGTCTCTAGTGAAAAAGAAACAGCAAGAGTTAATCGCCTTACCTGAAATAAGATTAAATGATCACTGCTCTCCAACAAGAAAAAAAATATAGAACTACTGTTCACCAGGACAGCCAAGGGATTTTTGCAACAAAAACATACCTATTAGGTAGTGGAGAATTTTTAGAACTTTTGCTGCCAGCTAAACTACAGATTTTTTGATGGAGGAAATTTTTTAATTGCAACAAAGTGGATTTGCTTAAAATTGTACTGGACCTGTAAGAGATGGGCTGTGGATGCCCTTTTCTGGTTCCTTCTAGTTTGCTGAGCTAGAAGAGACAGAGGTAAGTTGGAAGACACATGGATTTGCTTAAATGATTTGAGACCAATGCTTTTAAAAATTGGGCTCTGATTATGATAGAACGGAGTCGAATAGAACTTTCTGTAAGCATTACAATGCAGGATCAGAGCATGCTATGATTATAAAAGTAAAAATGTGAATTTTACTTTTTGGAGTGTGGTGAGTCATGACCTCCTGATGGTTTTCAAGTGTGGTGGGCGATGACCTCATGGTGGTTTTGGAGGAATTTTGGAATGGTAACTACAGCTTCGAGTGGCTGAATAAGTCCTTGGTTTTTTTTTTTTTGTCCAAGAAAGTTTTTTTTTGAAAAAGTAAACGATGAGTATGGGAAGTTGCTTGACATCTGCTCCATTTCTTCCAAAGTAATGAGTTAGAACATACTTACAGGTGTTGAGGCCAGAAATAAGAGAAAAAAACAGCCACTCTTGCAACATTTTCAGACCACACCCATTAACCCTTAAACACAGCCCGGTTCCTTTGCAACCAAATAGTGCACAAGGCCACAGCCAGCTTCACCCAAATAGGTGTATCAGCCTGCTGCCCTTTGCATAATGATTTCCAGAAGTCAGCCAAGGTCCTGCATCCAACTTGTGGTAATCACAAACTAACAAGAAGGCCCCCTACAAGACTGCATCTCAGCATAAGGTGTTCAACATTTTCAACATCAGCCCCACATAATGAGCATGAAGTATCATTACTTGGAAGCCATCACTGGACTCAACCTTGGTGTGCAGCCTCTCTCCTCAGAAGCCACAATAAAATTTTAACTTTTCAAGGCATCTTCATTGTGCTCCTCAAAAACTTATTTGCTTTTTTAGTATAGAAAGTCCCTGTGTATATCAATCTGTCTGGCCTACCAGGTACCGATGCAAAAGCATCCAAAGTTGCTAACAATTCATGTTACTCTACAACTTGAGTTTTGAAAAAAGCCCCATAAAAAATGGGTAACTGTGACCCAACTCTGTTGTCATCTGCCCATCTCAAACTTGATCAACCAGGAGTTTCTTGATCAATGCCAAAGCATAAAGTCTGGGGAATTTTGAAGCAAGGCAGCCTTCTCATCTTCCCAAAATTTGGATGTTTGTCCATCTCCAAGACTAGGCTTAAAAAATGGCATAATACGCTCCATGACTTCTTGGAGGCCCCTCATGACACCACCCTCCTTTCTTCCCAGTTCAATGTTTTTCCATAAGGATCCTGTAGGTTTTTATTCCACAAGGTGTCCTCATTAAGAAGCAACTTAATCGCCCATTTTGATACTAGCGAAATGAAGAAGTTACGAAGAGAATTGAAGATAACCACCCAATCTCACTTTTAAATACAGTGTTATCTCATCACTGCCAAGGGCTGCGAACATATTATGTGAAGTTGTAGATGGTTTCGTTAGGTTGGTGTGGTTGGCCTTTACTAATGGCAAGGTTTTAGGAAATCGGCTAAGTAAGCTTCATACTTGGCCGCATATGCGTGCACGAGCACGAGGTTGAATAGAATAATGCTGGGTGGCTTGGTAAGTGGTTTGACTTGCATATGCGGTGCAAATATCTGGATACTCGATTGAGTAGTCGGACATTTTTGGCATAGAAATTGAGGTGGGTGGTTTTGAATTTTGATACGATATGATGTGATTTTAGGTTTTTGTTTTAGGAATTAGGATTCATTTTAGATTCTTGATGATGTGTTTTGATTTAGGACTGACTTTAGGTTTCATTTTAGATTGTTGATGTTATGTTTTGATTTAGGCTTTAGGCCTGATCTTAGGATTTTGATTTAGATTTTATTTTAGATTCTCGATTGATAATATGTTTTGATTTAGGTTGGATTCTAATCGTTTATATTTTAAGTTTTATAGTAATTAAAGAGGAATATTAACTATGTTTTTTTTATTATCTTACTCACGGTAGCTATATTATAATAACATTGTTTGAGTTATTGCACATGGATGTGTGGGGGCCAAGTAGGATACCAGATAGGCAGGGTCACCGTTATTATTTAGTCATTGTGGATGATTTTTCTTGCCTATCATGGGTATTCTTGCTGAAGAACAAATCAGATGTTGGCTCTGTCATTGAGCATTTCATGGTGGAGATTAAGACTCAGTATTCAATTGTTATTAAGATAGTCAAATCTGATAATGCACTAGAGCTATGTACCACTAGACTATCTGTGTTTTACTGGTCACATGGGATAGTACAGTAGACTACTTGTGCCCATGCTTCTCAGCAGAATGGGGTGGCTGAGAAGAAACATTGACACCTTTTGGATGTGGTGCGTACTTGGTTTATTCATCACAGGGTACCTTCGTTATATTGCGGTGAAGCAGTTCTTCTAGCGAGTAATTTAATTAACAGAATGCTCGGTTCAATGCTTCATGAGCAGATTCACGTGCCACCACATGTGTTTGGCTGTACTGCTTTTGTTTACTTACTCTCTCCAGGACGAGACAAGCTTGCATCTTGGGTAGTTAGGTGTGTTTGTAGGATACTCAGGGACTCAGAAAAGATATAGATGCTTGGACCCTATTACTGGTAAGCAATATGTAAGTGCTGATGTTACATTTCATGAGTCTATTCCATACTTTTCTACAGCTGCTCGGAGTCTATCTCCTGAGGTTACAGAGGTCCCCATTCCTATACCTCCTGTTCTTTTGGAGGAGATATCTATTTCTACTCCTTTGGCCACTACTACTGGACCCATGAGGTTTTTTGAGCCTACTGTTACCTACAGATGTCCACGCAGTACTTTTTAGATGCTAGTTGCATAGACATTACCCTCTCCGGTCTTGGTGACCACAGACAGTTTGCGAATTGATGATACAGGATCTAGTGGTGATACTACAGGTCTAAATATGGATGTTCCTGCCCCAAAGTCAGTACAGAAGGATCATGTAGATGATCTTGACCTTCCTATTGCTATTAGGAAGGTAACCCGCACCTGTGAGTCTAGATACCGTGTTGCAGGTAATTTGGCTATTGATGGCCTTGGATCTACTTTTGGGAGCTTCTGTTGTACTTTTTTTACCATGTCTATCCCTGCTACATTTCAGCAGGCCGTGCTTGATCCAAAATGATGCCAGGCCATGAAGGATTGGATGACTGCTCTTATTTCATGAGGTACTTTGGAGCTTGCACCTTTACTAGAGGGTGTTACAGTGGTTGACTGTAGATGAGTGTTTGCAGTGAAGAACAATCCAGATGGGTTAGTTGCATGTTACAAGGCTCGACTTGTTGCCAAAGGGTTCATCTAGACATATGTGGTGGACTTCTTTGATACTTTATCACCGGTGGCTTGACTATCTACAGTTTAGGATTCTGATTTTAATGGCAGTTCAACAAGATTGGCATCTTCACCAGCTCAATGTGAAGAACGCCTCTCTATGGAGATTTACAGGAGGAGGTTTACATGCAACAGCCTTCTGATTATGAGGTTCAGGGAGAGTGTATGCAGATTGTAGGTCATTTATGGCCTTATGCAGAGTCCTCGTGCTTGGTTCCAGAAGCTATCCCAAGTGGTTGACTTTGTTGGTTTTCAGAGGTCGTCTGCAGACCACTCTCTGTTTGTCAGGAAGACATGTAGTGGTATTATTGTTCTTTTGGTTTATGTCGATGACCTGATTGTCACAGGAGATGACTATGAAGGGATAGTTGAGA
This sequence comes from Thalassia testudinum, assembly GCA_037157565.1. Taxonomy (NCBI): domain Eukaryota; kingdom Viridiplantae; phylum Streptophyta; class Magnoliopsida; order Alismatales; family Hydrocharitaceae; genus Thalassia; species Thalassia testudinum. The sequence goes on from JAZHRO010000061.1 coordinate 4,455,134, forward strand.
TCAAGAAATGTCTGGCTAAGTGGTTTGCGATGAAGGATCTGGGTCCGTTGAGATACTTTCTTGGGATAGAGGTGGCCCTTAACAAAAGTGCCATTGTTTTGTCCTAGAGGAAGTATGCTTTAGATTTATTACAAGAGGTTGGTATGCTAGGAGTCAAGCCAGCAAATATATCCATGGATCCTAAGGTAGATCATTATGACACTAAGGTTGAGCCAATTGATAGTAGGCCATACAAATAGCTTGTGGGGAAGCTTTTATACCTCACCATCACTAAACCAGACATATCTTTTGTAGTTGGCAGACTGAGTCAGTTTATGACTAAGCCAACTAGACAACACTGGGATACAGGATGATTGTCGTTAGATATCTCAAGAAGGCCCCTAGGTAGGGCCTTCTATTCACTAAAGGGACATCCATGACAATGGTAAGCTATTCAGATGCAGATTATACAGGGTTCCACCTTGACCAAAAATCCACTGTAGGTTTTTGCACTTATGTTGTTGGCAATCTTGTAACTTGGAAGGGCAAGGAGCAAGCGGTAGTCTCCAGGTCTAGTGCAGAGTCAAAGTATAGGGCGATGCTCCAAACTGCAGCTGAGATGATGTGGATTCAGTCTCTCTTGACTTACATATTGAGATAGATGAGGTCATGGAGATGAGGTGCGATAATCGAGCGGCTACCTATATAGCCAACAATCCCTTGTTTTATGAGTGCACGAAAGATGTGGAGATTGACTGCCACTATACTAGAGATATTATCCAGAGAGGGCTGCTCTACACAACTCTAGTATCTTCTGATGACTAGACAACAGAAATATTTACCAAGTCTGTTACTAGATCTAGCTTTGATGTCTGTTGTTTCAAGATAAGCATGATTGCCATCTATGCTCTAACTTGAGGGGGGTGTTTTACCCTTTGGTCTATCTATATGTTATTTTTATATAAGGGTATTTTTTGTCCTCTTCTTTTCTTTCTTGGAGTTGTGTTGTATTTGTCCCACCTCTCTCTTAATATAAAAAGAGGTAGGGTTTGAGAATAAATTGATTTTGCTTCTTTTTTTCAACTAGTTAACTAATTATTTTATATTTTTTAGATACAAAATGCAAAACTGCACACGTTCAAATACCGCATGCTCTATGCAGTTACCCAATCGATTGCATGTCACATATTGGTTTCATGAACCTTGATTAAGGGAAGGCATCGTCTAGATAGTGTGGCAATTGTTCGTGAGATTGTTGCTTATTGGAAAAAGGTTGGGACAAAAGGCTTCCCATGGAAGGTTGATTTGGAGATGGCCTATGATTCTTTGAATTGGGCCTTCTTGTGGTCTTCGCTGCATACAGTGGCTTTCTTGATACCTGGATCACTTGGATGAAAAGGTGTGTGACTAGCAACTCTTTTGCTTTGCTCGTGAATGGGAAAACAGAGGGTGGCTTGGTTCAACCTCAACGAGGGGCAAGGCAGGGATGCCCGTATCAACCGGTTGTCAAAATTTGGTCCCTTTCTGGCAAATATGCAGATGATTTATTGGTAGATTTTTTTGGGAAGGGGCTGCGGAGAACAACAGAGCTGTGCACAGAGTCTCCTGAGAGGAGGTTTGTAGGCCTCTGGAAGAGAGTGGCCTTGGGGTGCTAGATTAAGGCTATGAATCGGTCCTTGCTTCTAAAGTGGATCATCGAAATTATGGGATGGAGAAATGTCTATTCTTTGAGGTGATAGAAAGGCTGCCATGGAAGGAAAATTAATTGGGCGATGAGGGTGAACCCTAGCAAGGGGGTTTCAGCTACTTGGAGAGGGTTGATATGTGAGATGCCCATGGAGAGGCTTTTTAGTCTAGAGATTCTTCATTTTGGATGGATGATTGGGCTAATTGTGGGCCCTTGCAGACCGTACTCCAGACTCTTTTCTTTGGCTACTGACTTGCAAACCTCTGTTGCAGATGGTTGGGATCACCAAAACGTTGCTTGGACCCTAATGTTTTGTATTTTCCCGTTTGACTAGAGAGCCAGGAATTTCATGAAGACATTGGACGATATTGCTGCTCTTGCCAAGTGATGGGATTCTGGATGGCCTGGTTCTGGCAGGATGATCCATTTATGGCCAGATCAGCTTATAAACTACTTTTGCCACCAAGGGGTGGTGTTGATCTTGATCTGAGCAAGGATTGTTGATTGATTTGGAACTCGAGAATGCCATTGAAAATATGTTGGCCCTTCAATGGCTGCTTATCAATAGCCAACAGGTAGGAAATCAAGTTAATAATGTCCACCTTGGTGGGTCACTCCCCTTACGATCTATCTATGCCCACCTAAGGAATCCCATGCATGTTTTGTTGATTATGTCTATAGTGGAACTTGGAAGCAAGTTGTTTCTCAAAATGGAGTTGGTATGCAAACATTGTGTTATTGATGTGGTTTTCTCAAACCTATCAATTCACACTCCATTTCTTGATAGTCAATAAGAGCAAGGTTTTGAATGTCAATATTGATATTGTATTGACAAGTCAAATAGAGTTGTCGGGGATATATTGTTGATATCGAAGAATTTTGAGGAAATTATTCAAAAAGGTCTTAAATAATTCAAAATATTACAAATTTGATGAAAATTATCATTTTAATAACCACTACATGTATGAAAAATACTTAGAAAACTCAAATCATAAATTTTAAATAAAAATATAATAAAAATACGCTATTGACATACCTGGAAAGTTATATTATTAAAACGAAAATGCACATAATATGATAATTATTGAAGATGTCATAGGAATACTTACCAAAAGAAATGAAATATAACTAGTATCAGTGGATCACACCAAACACTAATGCCATCAAATCAATATCATGTAGAGCTTCGACATAGCTCGATATCTCCTCCGATTTTCTTCTAGTTGTGATATTCTAACATACTTACTGTAGGACTCCCACATCATGAAGTTGTATCACATATTGTATTCATTGATGTATCGTTTATAGTTTTCATCACTATAATACACAAGTATTCCAAGATGTGGATATTGACTGACTGTTAGAGGAGTTGCTTCTAGATCGATCATAACCATAGTCATCTCGATGTTCTCTTGAATCTATGGACCTGGTAGAACAACCTAGTCTCAATATAGAACATGATTCGGAAGGTTCACGTTGTCTTATTAATGAACTTTGTGGTGGTAGATGAGGAAGTTGTGCAGCAGATTGGGAAGGCTAATAGCTTGATAAGAAGATGATGGTTAGGGACTTTAGGCTGCAAAATACTCACTGAATGTCCTATATCCTTGTGTTGTAGGGTCACGTTGGGTAGTATCACTTTGGTGGTGACCATTATACCTATAGCAACCATAATAAGATGGAAGGCTGGTGTAGTTAGAGAAGTAGTGAGATGAACTTTATGCCTCATCTTGGTAAGGGTGTTGGTATTGAGGGCTAGTGTAATGAGATCTATAACTACAATAACTCGATGATGATGATCCATGGCCACCTCCAAATATTGATTTTGTTGCCAAATTAAGGGATCTTACTGATGAACTTAAATCATCAATGGACATCATAGAACTTGAGTCATACCCATACCTTGCGTTATCGTCACGAGGTGGACTTGGGATGAGGTCTCCACATATATTTGCATATCTTTGCATGCATTGTTATTCAACATACCTCCTACTATGACCTTGACGATATCTCTTATTTCCTCCACTACTTTCTAATTGTGACTATTCAACCATCACTATATCGTCATCTCCATCGTTATCATCATCATCATCATCCTCATCATCATCATCATCTTTTGTTCCTCCTGAAGGTGGTGAATCTTCCTCTGTACTCTCTTCGAGTTCAAGGTCACGGATTACTCTTCTACTAGAACTACTACCCACAAATTTAGATATATCTGCACTCATTTTTTTTGCTATATTATTTGTAGCAAGCAAGAGTTCTCTATTGCTATTCAATCATTCTTGTTAAACATCTCTTTCATCTCTATCTCTAAAAAGGTACACAACATCAATTGGATCCATATACTCTTTCTTATTTTCTCCTTTCCGTATATGTTTCATCTTTAGGGTAACGTTGTAGTGCATGAATACCAGGTCCATTAACTTGTTACTCTTGAGGCAATTTCTTCTTTGTGAGTGAATCAAGTTGAAGGTACTTCAAGTTCTTTCATAGCTTCCTACCGATGCCATCTGAGATAAGATTCCTACAACAACTCGACGAAGGTTAAAGAGCATTGGTGCCATGTAAGCACTACCGTTAAGCTATAATAGAAAAATGAAAACAAACTTATTATGATTAATTCATTCATGGAACTTGTTATGAATTGTGTGAAATAAATTCACAAGATGATGACCATATCAAGAAGAGTTTTATTTTGTGCATGTGTGGCGGTGTTTGTCCTAGAAGATGGCAATTCATGACTAAAATATTTTATCTGTAAGAAATAATGATTTAATGAATCATATGTGTAAGTGTAATAGAATAACATCTTAGGCTAAAAGTATGTGCTAATTTATCACATTGACCTCATTCATACAATCTATTTGTTCTTGTACATCTTTTACGAGCTTACAGATAACCGTTTGCATCATTTTTAGGAGTTCGTGATTACTACAAAGTCTATCCTTGTAGTGATATATTGGGTTGAGATAATATGCTATAAAATCATGATTTAAGAGTAATCATTGAAAAGTACAAACTAAAAAGTCGACTTTCCAACATTTTCTTTCACCTTTTGCTTAATTATTTCTATGGTTGCATATATACTTGCTAAGGTTGCTTTTTTTTTTTTTCACCATCAACCATCCTTAACATGACCACAACATGTTCCATTATTTTCACTTGTGAACAATTGTCCTAGAATTTTCTTGTGGTCACCAATCCCTCAACTTTATTTCCAATTTGCGATCTGCACTCTTTTGCATACCAATCGTTGGAGATGAACATCTACTTTAATCCAACTTTGTCTAGAATATTCTACAACATGATATAATTTGTTGCAAATTTGGTGATGGCTGATCTTACAAGCTCACTATTGCAAAATTACTTCATTAATGTAAGTATGTGCGAGTGATTGTAAATGAAAGTGACGATTGGCTGCGCACATTGAATAAGCTTATTTATCGTCTTCCTTTTTTCAAAGTTGTTAAGAATTAGATCAATGTAATAGGTTGTACAAAGAGTCAAAAAAATTTTATACTTGGTAGACTTCATTAATTTCTGTCTTAAAATTGCCACCGTTATCCATAACAATTTGTACATGTTCGGGTTTAACCTTTTTAACATCTATCATCAAATGATGTATGTACTTGTAATCTTTCACTTGACTATGTGCTTCTGCAAATTTTAAAAAGATTGTCTTTCCATTACAATAAAAAAGGAAATTTATGGTTTGCTTTCTTGTGAAATTGGTCCACCTATCGCACATAATTGACACATCATAATTGGACCATAACTAGTTCAATCTATTTATGTAGTTATTAAGGTCATCTTTCATCATATACAAGTACTTGTTTATGATCTCGTGTGGGATAGGAGCCTTCACCCATGTTCCTTGGATAATCTCATCTATAGCATGCTGCAGAAATAGTCTGTTTGTTACATTTGTTGGGATGGCATGTACAAAGAAGACTTTAGAGATGACCTTCCCCTTCTTTTCCGTAATGTTTCCAGACATCCCCTTGGAGGTATTTGGTTTCATGTCTTGGTTAGGAACATTTTCATGCTAGTTAATCTATTAACTTGTCCTTTTTTTTTTTTTTTTTTGTAGGATGGTTGGGGATGGTGATACGGGCACTTCCACCTCCTCTCTTATAAAATGACCTTCCATGTGTGAATTCCTCTTCGTGCCTCCTCTCATGTTCACTCAGAGATTTTTTGATAGCTATTAGGATAAAAGAGTGATTTGGATCTATTGAGAAATCCTATGTGCCTTTATATAGAGTGGCACAAAAGGATAAATTATGAACATACACCCATACGTTAAGGAAATAATAAAAAGATCACATAATTCAACACTCCCTCTTAAACTAGAGCATATTTATTTGACATGCTCAACTTGGGCACAACTCAAGATGTTTCTTGGAGAGTACTTTGGTGAAATCAGCAATCCGATCTCCGGTGGCAACAGAGTGTTGAAATCATCCCAACCTGGATGGCATCTCTAATGACATTGTAGTCAACTTCTATGTGCTTGGTTCACTCATGGAATGCATGATTGTTAGCAATGAAAGTTGCTATTTTGTTATCGCAGTACATGGGAGGACCCAAGATAGGAAGTCCTAAATCCTGCAGAATAGATCTCACCTACAACAACTCACAAGTAGTATGGGCCATTGCTCTATACGAAGATTTCACACTGGATGTGGAGACTACATTCAGCTTCTTACTTCTCTAGGTGACAAGATTGCCACATATGTAGGTGCAATAGCTTGTACTAGATCTATCCTCATGGACCCCTACATAATCAGCATTAGAGTAAACCCCATATATTAAGATGGCCGTGTCTTCTGAGAGAGAGTCCTTTTCCAGGAGGTTGTTTAAGATACCTTAACACTTGACATATGCCATCGCAGTGTATTTCTTTGGTGATTGCATGAACTGGATGAGTCCCCCAATAGCAAAGGAAATATCTGGTCTTGTAACTATCAAAGATAGAAGCTTTCTCACCATTGCAAGATACCATGTTACATCCTCAAGTAGTTGACTTTCTGAGTCTGCAAGTGGTATATATAAGTCCATTGGGACACTAGTAAGTTTGCAACCTAGCATTCCTACCTTCCTTAACATACCCTGTGAAATTCCCTACTAGGAGGGGGTGACGTAATAATTGCGGAAATAAATATAAACAATCTCAAAAATAGACAATCACACAGGTACACAAGTATTTTTTTAGGTGGAAATACAAACCGGGTGAAAACCACCACCTAACCCTCTCGAGTTAGGATTTTCCGATCAACCAAGTTGATCAAAATCCACTAAACGAATCACTTTAAACAAGGGTGATTCAACCTCAAATACAGCCACGCTACAAGTGCGAGGGTAGCGTTCCTCAACCCCTTCTCTTCACGAGAAGGATTTTGTCCCTCGAAGGAGACGGGAATTCGCAAAGCGAATACCCAACCAAATAACAAAGATAAAAGAACAAGTAATCCTATAAAGCCAACAAAGTAATTTTTAACCTAAGCTTCTGTAGGAATTAGGATGCTTCCCTTTGAAAGGAGTGCGTCGACGACGCGGATACGTGAGTCACGTGACGGCGTAACTTTGCTCTCGTGAACTACGGCGGGAGAGCGGGTGCGCGAAGCCTTGATGCTCTCAAGATGTAGAACTTGAGCTTTGAGAGCAAGAGAGACACAAAATGGTAGAAAGTATGTTCCTTAGGTGTGTCTTGTGTTTCTAGGTGTGTGTTTGTGTTGCAAAGGTTCCCCTCTATTTATAGAGGCCTTAGGAAGGCTTTGGAAGGCTTAGGAAATGTTCCATAGCCGTTGGGTGTAAAGCCCAAGTGAATCAACCCGAAATCAGGAACAATCATTGCACTGACAGGGTTATCAGACATCTAATTCTAGCATCAGATGTCTGGAAGATCACTTTAAGACGTCTAATTTTAAGGTCAGATGTCTGATTTCAGGCGGGTTCCTTCCTGACTTGAATCAGATCTAAACATGGATCTTGTGTAAGTCCATCAGACGTCATACAGGACGTCTGACACTATGTCTGGACGTCTGGAAACCTACTTTTTCGTGGGAATGGATTTGCAACGGCTAGAAAATCTCTGAGAAGAGATTTTCGAGTCAGTTGAGGCAAAACGGTCAATTATCAGACGTCTGGAAGGGCTTAAGGACGTCTAATAAGGCTCTAATGGTTATATCCTCGAGTGTTTGCTAAGAGAGCCAACGGTCCACTAATTGGACGTCTGGCAAAGTCATCAGACGTCTCCTAAGACGTCTGGTCTAAGGTCTGGACGTCTGATTTCATCAGACAGAACTAACTTGTCCAGCCTAAATGTTATCAGACCTCTGAATCAACAGTCAGACGTCTTAAAACACTTTATCAGACGTCTGATTTTTGAATTAGATGTCTGGAAACTTTGTTTGAACCCTATATTGGTTTTCTAAGTTCTCTACAGAAAACCTAAGTATCCTACGGTTGTGCTGGTGTTCCCAGGACCACTACTAGGGTACTTTGAGGCTCTTTAACATAATTTTCTAAGAAAATAAAGAGCAAGAAAATAACGACAAATGTACATGAAAGGAATAAAAAGAATTCTATCCTATTCTTCTTGTCCTTCCATTTTCAATCTATCGCTCCTCGCGAATCTCCTCTGTTCTCCATCAAGCTCCTCCAATCCGTCCTGGATGTGAGCTCGAATTCCGTCTAAACACGTCTACATTTACAATTGACCTGAAATCTAAGACTCCAAGTGCAAATGTTAAACAACATATGTTTTGTTATCATCAAAACAAATAATTGTGGTGTTCTAGCACCAACACCCTGCACATATTTCCTTTGTGACAAAATAAGGCTACCATCAATGTATTTTACTTCAATCTCCAGAAAATAATTTATCAACTCGAAATCTTTAGTTACAAATTGAGAGTGTAAGGTCTTTGTAGTTTGTACTCCTCTATCACTCCCTGGAAGCAGAGTATCAACAACATAGACAATAATAATAACGGAGCCAACTCTGTACATAGTAAAAATGGAGTGATTTACTGTGGATCTAGTAAGTCGATATTCTTGAATTGTGTTACTAAATCTCTCAAATCAGACATGTGGGCTCTGCTTAAGATCATAAATAACATTTTTCAATCTATACACACTTCCCTTTAATCAGGAAACTTAGGGGTTGCATATGTACTTCTTCCTCAAGATCACCATAGAGGAATGCATTTTTGATGTTCAACTGAAAAATTGGTCAATCATTGTTTACTGCCACAGACAGTAAAATCCTGACGGAGTTGAGACGAGCCATAGGTAAGAATGTCTCAAAATAATCAATGGCAAAGGTTTGTGTATTACCTTTAGCAATCAACTGGGCCTTGAACCTCTCAACTTCACCATCTGGATGATATTTGAAGGTAAACACCTACACTCCACTACAGTAGCACCAGGGGGTTGGTTAACAAGTTCCAGGTCCCTCTAGACCGAAGTGCATCCATCTCCTTTATGCCAGAGGTCCAAGAAGGATCCTGGAAGGCCTTTACATGATTCCTGGGAATATGATGGTTGCCCACTGCAAGAGAGAGAAGCTGTCTTTCTATAGGCAAATGATCAAGTGACATATAATTTGAAATAGAATACTTAGCACAAGATCATTATAGCTTCCTTTGGGCAGTAGGAAGATCCACCTCAGTTACCTCTAGTGTTGTAGGCTCTGGATCTCTAGTTGAATTTATAGGATTAACATAGGATTAAGCAGGAATAATAGAGAGATGCTCATTAGCTGGAGTGGTGGTAGGTACAGGCCTATGCTAAAAATGTTCGGGGAAGGTTTCTTCAACCTCAGGATGTCTAGGAAAGTTAGGCGAGACATCTGTCTGAAGTATGGGTGGTTTCGAGGCCATTTGGATGCATAGCAGTGGGCATAGGAAGTGAAACATCCTGTAACAATAGTGGACTTCCCAATGGCAGTGTAATAGGGAATCTCCTCAAAGAAAGTAACATTTGCATTGACATAAAAGCGATGTATCAACGGATCAAAACATCTATATTCCCTTTGGGTTCTGGAATATCCCACAAAAATTCATGTGATAGACCGAGGTAAAATTTTGTCCACTTTGAATACGTGAACAAAGCTAACATATCCAAAGACTTTAGGTGGTAGAGAAAACAATTCTTGATCTGGAAGCAAAACAAAATACGGGGTTCTCCCTCCAAGAACAGATGAGGACCCCTAATTAATTAGGAAGGCAGCATTAAGAATGACATTAGCCCAAAAGATAGAAGGAACACGTGTCTGGAACATAATATTATCGACAATATCAAGCAAATGTCTCAACTTACGTTCAGCTACGCCATTTTGTTGGAATGTATGAACACAAGAAGTCTGGTGAACAGTGCTCGTGGATCGGAAAAATTGAGATAAATTGACATTCACAAACTCAATGTCGAATAGAAAATTGAGTCTTTATTTCATTAACAAAATTTATGATCAATACAGGATTTCTGGCTTTATCATAAATATCCAAGAAACATAGGTACAATCATCCACAAGAATGAAACAATAATGAAAACCCCTAAGACTTTTGACTTGACACTGACATTGGTCCCATAAATTAGTATGAATAAGACTAAAATGTGACTCAACTCTTATTTTTACTAGGAAAAGATGCTTTATGATGCTTGTCAAGTTAATAAGCCTCACAGGAAAAGGAATTAGGAAATCGCATGTCTGAAAACTGGCGACGAAGAAATGAAATGCTAGGATGTCCCAATTGAAGGTGCCACTGAAGAGCAGAAGTGGCACAAGTAGCAGCAATGGAAGGGCTCTTAGTGAAAGATGTAGGTAGTAGAAATCATTCTGCTAAAGTCCACCAATCAGTTTCATCAGAAAGAAGAAATGATCATGAAAAACTACTCTGCAATTTATAATCTGACTTATATACATTAACATTAGAGCAAACTTAGGTGCATACATAACATCATATAGGGGCAAAATAGAAGATAAGGATATGTCACCCAAGCCTATCACATGGGACATGGCACCATCTGCTACCATAACATGAACTGGAGTAGTCATAGGTTTAAGAGATGAGAACAGTGTAGCATTTCTGATAATGTGGGAGGAAGCACCTGAATCAGTAAGTCATGATGGTGTATGAACACCTCCAACAGTAGCATCAATACCTGTTTGGTGGGTTATTGAGGCACCCGCAGTAGTAGCCTGAGAAGGTAGTAGTCTGTCATACTCTTTCTTGGAGATAGTAATCTAGGTGCCAGCTTGCTCCTCCTGATAGTACTGACTACCTTCACCATCATATGCAACCTGGTTGGCCTGATGCTTCTGAGGGAAGCCATGTTCTATCCAACATTGATCTACTATATGATTTGTCTTGTAACAATGTTCACAAAATAGTCCCATGCGACTTCTGCCTTGATCTCCTCCTCTCACACTACGACCTCTCCCCTTGCCTCCAGGAACTCTACCACGTCCAACAGTTGTCATGGCAAACGAGTCAGAAGATGGAACATGCTCAGAAATCTCCAATTGTGAGAGACAAGCATATATCTGGGTCGCTATAGGAATCTCCTCTAAGGTCATAAGTTGGTCCTTCACTTCCTTGTACTCAAGACCAAGGCCAGCTAGAAACTGAACAGATCTAAATGCCTGAAGTTGCTTGGCAATAACTGCAACATTAGATGAGATAGGTCGATGAATATCTTGCTCGACCCATAAATTCTTCATGGAATCATAATACTCGGCAAGTGACATGGTTCCCTTCTTGAAAGTGTGAAGCTCCTTGATTACTTTGTATAAACGATTGATGTTGCTTTTGGGGGAATGTATCTCATGGGGGATTTCCCACATCCTCTTGGTCGAGGCATAAGACATAACTTGCTTGGCGATAGATTCTTTCATGTTGTTTAACATGTAGGTGGTCACCCAATCGTTATTTGCTTCCCAATCTGCAGTGTCACAAGTTCATCTTGTGTCAAGATATACTTCTTGCAATGTTAACCCATAAACCAAGAGAAGGATGTCGACCATAGAAGAAAGTTGGTACTGTCTAACTTAATAGAGGTCCCCTGCATATAAGATGATGCGCTTGTGGTAGATGATTTCCCCACCAAATTGCTTGGGGGATCCTTATAATTCTCGGTTTGTGGGAAATATGCAGTCAAGAATTCCTTAACCCAAACTCAGATCAAAAGAAGCATAGACCAATATGAAGCGTTGATTTCAAACCATATAGAAAAGCTTAAAGGTGGTATTGTAGCCTTTATAGCCGAATCAAGATGACCTAGTAGGTGGTGCTGTAGCCCGATCAGAGGCCTTGCGAGATAACCACCCGATGAAGGTGTTCGACGGTGTTGCAGCCCTCAAGCTGGGCGACAGACCATACTGTAGAGGCCTAGGGCTATGTTGCAAGCCCTAATCAGGCAGTGTTGTAGCCCTCTTGGACCGACGGTGATGCTCTGCCTTGCTACTGGGGTGGCGGTGTTGTTGGCTTGTTGGCGGCGGCGACACTATTGCCGAGAGAGAGAGAGATAGAGAGAGAGAGAGAGGTTCAGGTGAATGGGTAAGGAGGTTAGGGTTTGGTGGGGTATCCGAGCACCGGTCAAGGACCGCTGCTCTAATACTATGTTAGGGTAAAAGAGCGATTCAGATCTATGGAGAAACCCTATGTGCCTTTATATTTAAAGGAACAAAAAGGTAAATTACAAGCACACTCCCGTACATTAGGGAAATAATAAAAAGATCACATAACTCAACAATAGCATTCCTGTATGCCCATCTTTGTGCAGGAGTTTCAAAATCTCTAGGATACTAAATATCTGAATCCTCATTGAGTCATCTATTTCAGTATACTCTTTTTCTACATTCTCTCATGGAACGTTTCATCTCTCCTTGATTTCTCCTTGTCTTTTGCTTTCTTTCCCTTTAAATTTGTTTGCACTAATAGCCTATCTTATTCAGGTATGTTATCACTTGGCTACATTCTTATACCCACCTATTAAGTGCCGTGTCAACCTTGTAATACCTCATCTCATCGACCTTTTACCATAAAAGTTACTTTGTGGCTTTCCTTTGTCACTATCTATGAGAATGCCATAATTCTACCCAATTTCTCTAGCATCCTCATCTCTTGAGTGACTTGACATTATTGAACAGCTACAAGATATGGATTAACATTTCAAACAGGTAAACATGATTTGACAAGAGATCTATCACAATTTAGTATCAATAACTTGGAATGAATAGTAACCGTGGTTCAAACATGATGATTTTGGCCGCGAAATTACCACAAAATTGGAGTTTAATTAAGGATCTTACTTGATTAATGTGTAGATAATATTAATCTAGTCAATAATAAGTACATCATGAGATTTATAATCATTGAAGTTAAAACATGGTGATCTTGGCTACAAAATCATCACTAAATTGCTTGCTGTTTAATTAGGGGTCTTACTAAATTAATGTGTAGGTATCATTAATGTAGCCGATAATCAAGTATACGAAGAGATATAATTTCAAAATGAACAGTAACTAAGGTTAGAAGAATGATGATTTGGACTCAATAATGCAAAGAAATTCAAGAGTAGGGTGCTTGCCTTATGAGAAATGAGAGAAAAGGTTGAAAATCATCTAAGAAGGCGTAGAATCAAATTTTAGAGGTGCAGCAGCAAGGTTGCAGTGTGGAGGGGTGTCTGCTGCATGAGGGAAAGGAGGAGAAGAGGGCAGCAGGGAAAGGCTGATAATGCCGACATATCTTGTGTTGGGCAGATACCATTGATATTTATGGAAATTAGACTGACAGACATCGGTTTTTCCGATATGTCGCTGATACCTCGATATCGACGGCATATTAACTGATATATTGGAAATATGACATTTCTCAGTGATATCTATGTTGATATACATGTATTTCCTAGAATAAGAGGAGGTAATAACTGTTATTCATCCTCATGTTGCTTAATGGAATATGCAGATTGATTAATAGGCTATTCTCTGTTAACCATTGGATGCAAATAAAATAGATACTTGACTACTTACTGCAACTTGATGCAAATGTTTGTATACGAGGTGATGAAAGGGGAAAAAAATGATTTGACTACTTGGGTAGGGGTCTAATAATAATAATAATAATTACGTAGCGTCACTCTGGAGATCCAACGATTAAATAGGTGCCCGTAAATAAATGACATAATGGAAGCATCCAATAAGTCTGAGGAAAGCTCACCATGTCAAAGCTGGTGATATTAATGTGTGGAAATGTCAAATTTGACCAATTGAGCAATGAGAGGTGAGCACAACCAACAAAGGTCTAGGAAAATATAAAGGAAAACAAAAAAAATTGAGGGATGGTTGGATTAACAGCAAGTTAGTTAGCACAAGAACCTTCTCTTCTTGGGATTTCCTTGGTTGTCCTTTTGGGTTGATGGTTAGGAATGATGGAAGTTAGTAAGGAAAAACCCCCCACACATTTTCTGATTTTGAACATTGATGAATTTGGGCTGATCTTGGAGGTTGGTTGGCTATTGAATATCTGTGTTATGATGAAAAAAAAGCTGGTCATTGGAAGGTCCTTACTGTGACATTTTAAGCTATATTGGAAAATTGGAGGGGGGTAAAAAAGTATTGATCAAGAAGTTGGTCAACTTTTTCATGATCTCTAGTAAATGGAGAGTTCGTGCCATTTCTTATGACACTTTCATTGCCTAGCTCTAATCGCAAGCTTATATTAAGGCACATGACGTTCGAACTTGCTAGAGGATTTACATTACTCGATTGGTGAATACTAGATGTTGGAAATAATGGGTTCTTGACTCAGTGTAGTAGCATTAGACGTTGACCAAGGTTCAAAATGTCGATTTCGATGCTGTGTCGATGAAATTCTAAGTGTACATTTCGTGGTCATGTCAAGGGTACGTCGTGTAAATGCTCGTTTTTCGATGGCCATGCTGATGTGCATGCCGAAGGCATGCCTAGTCAAAATGATATCAATTTCAAGAAAATCAAATGTTAATTGTGACTTGTGTAACAATAGGAGTGTTTCATTGTGACCATACCCAAAGTTTTAGATATCGCGTGCGTGCGAACCCTTGCCCAGACCTTGCCCATCTGGACCTATAGACCTTTACCCAAACCTTACCCATTAGTAGACACCTCAGACTGTGCTCAACCAACACAAACCTCACCAGACTAGTCGGCATTTGGCGGCATGCCGACCACAGCGAAATCTTGGCATTTCGACAGTAAATGCATATTGGCATGGACCTTTTTCAAAAAGTGCCTTGCTGGCGACATGCCGACGGCATGTTGGCATTTAGATCACTGGCGTTGACTACTTTCTTCTTACATCAAATTGTGAACTCTCATTTCACTATAATGATAAAAGAACTCTTCATTTTTGTGCAATCAGAATGTATCTGACTTAGTGCTTGGCCGAGGTAATAGTCAAATGGTAATATGAATCTAATCTTTGACCCTTTTTTCTTATACTAATATGTATGTATCTGGTTCCCCTCGAGAGGTGGCTTACAGAAATAGAGTGGTCCAGGGTGCTCAATTGTTGGTCAAATGCTAGGTAGGCTTGCTTCTTCCCTCGGGGCCATCTGTCCCTTCTCTTTATACCTCAGCATTTCATCTTTCGCGATGCCTCTCCAATCCCTCGCATTTTTCAAGTCACATCCAGGATGTTCGTTTTAGAAGGATGGAATGTCTAATGCTTTCTTGCCAGGAGAATGAATTGGGTTGTTATGAGCAGTATGATTAGGGCATGCTCCGGATGAAACATTCTGTTATCAAGCAATATTATTGGGAATAACTAAGGCATCCTTGAAGACTCAAAGTGTCATATCTCAAGCCAGGTTTCAAAAACTGCTCGGATTTCATCAAAAGCTGCTCCATGGGGTTGTATTGATTGGTTGAAAGGTCTAAAAGACTATTGGTCTGGAGGGACACGAAAAATGAGTACACTGCTCAAAGCGACAAAGGAACATTCATTTGCAAATCCAAAAGAGGAATTTCTTCAAGGGAAAGATAGAAGATCTCTTTCCATCCTAGAAATCGAGTTTGTCCAAAATTATGAAGGATCTGAATGCATGCTTGGTTAGCTCTTCCAAAGAAGAATAGTCGCTTCTTCCTCAAGACTGTGATTTAGGAGAGGAGATAGACTGAATGAACTTTTGTTTGCTTGCTTTACTTTCCCAGTGGTTGTGCCAATAAAAAAGAAAACAGTCAAGGACTCACGTCTTCTCTTGGTTTTCTTGCTCTCGAGCTGTTCACTAGGAGTAGCTCTCAAAGGCTAGTCATTCCTATGCCTTTGTCCTAAAAGACCATCTGGTAAGCAAGTAAACATGTAAGGAAGTGCTATTACGGGACACTTATTCCTTTCCTCCAGGCTCTAGGAAAAGATGATTGCCCTCAGTTTCCCCCCAAGAGGGACCAAACTCATTATAGGAGCTCTTCGTCACTCCAAGATGTCTCTAGTGCAGGAACAACTTGACATTGATCTTGCTTTTCATTCTCTAGCCACATCTCCCTTGTCTAAAATATCTATTTTGCTCTCTCCAGATACTTGAGTTGGTGGGAAAAAAGCACTTAGAGGTTCAGAGGTTGTAGATGGGGTTGATGGAGATGAATGGTGAGTGTCAAGGAAAGCGTAGTGGTGGCAATGGTAGTCGATGAATGGTTGGCAGTAGCAGGAATAGCGGGGTGGTTGGTAGATGATGTGACCAGGGTGGAGGTTGAGGGTGGTGGTTGATGTGCGAGGCGGAGGTGGTTGGTTGTGATGGGCGATGGGAAGGTCATCAAGGTTTAGGTGTCAGAGTCCAGTAGCAAGGAGAGGGTGGTTGGGGCAGGGTGCTTATCAGCATCATCGTCACAACTGAGTGGTCAGTGTTGAGCTTTGTCGATGTGACCGGTAGGAAGGTGGCGTGGCAGTCTTGCTGTTGGTGCCATGAGTGATGGAGAAGAGGCTAACTCCAGCCTTCCATTTGAGGAGGAGCTGGTGGGTCCCTCGGACTTTCAGTAAGGCAGGGAAAGAAGATGGGGGAGGAAAAAGAGAGTACAGAAAAAGTAACCTAATGCTTTTGTTAAACCAAGGGCAATGCCCTCAAAAGAGGTCCGCTACATATTTTAAACAAGGACAAAAGACCCATTTGTACTCATCCGTTGGGAGAAGGAGCAACCTTTTGTAACTCTTCCCAGAAGGCGCTTGCTTTTGAAAAATTTATGACTAAGCACTTAAGCTTTCAAATAATTAAACACAAAATGTTAAACTTTGCTTCTGCATCAATCCTCTCAGCTGAGAAAAATCTCTCTAGCCAGATGAATTTTTAAAATTGCTGCAGTGAGATGGCTTGATTTTTGAAGATCCTGTTGTTGTGAAGTCTAGTGTTGTTGACCCACATGCAATCTTCAAATGGATGCCCTTACAATAAGGTACTGTGAGGAAGCAACATCTTCAAGAACATAAATGATGTCCTCTATGATGCCAATCTTGGGCCTCAAAGTGGCATGGAACAACTAGGGGCAGGTGTTCAATTGGTTAGGGTTAATAAATGGTCTCCCATGACTTGATCAGATTAGATTCAGTGAGGCTGTTTGGTTCACTTGTCTGGGTTGATTGGGTTGGCTGAAATCCAAATTTTTATACAGGTTTGTTAACAAAATTAACATTTTGTATTCTTCACAACTTTTTTTTATATTGGTTGGTTGGAGACAAACAATAACTACCATTACCTATAAGCAATAATTGGTTTAAAAATAAAATTGAGGGTAAAGATCAATCACACAACCAATTATTCCTAAAACATTGGGTTGGGTTGGATGAATCGGTTTGACCCATGAGTCACCGGTAGATGATTTTCAGGTTATTTGTGTGGGTTAGGGTTGAAGTGTTGAACTCGTGAGTCAACATAATACATATATTAATCTTATAGTTTGGGTCTTAACTTGACCCATAATCTAAATAACCCAAATCAAATGGTTCGCTTTTAATGGTTTGGGTAGATTATTTTGGTTGATCCAAATAACTCCCACCTCTAGGAATGACAATGAAGATGTTGCTTGATTGGAATCAGCTGGTGTTGGTGAGTCTCCATGGCAGTGGTGTAGATTGGAGATGTTGAAAATTGGTGGAGTGGCAAACCGATGAAGGTTGATGATGTATGCATTATCTCCTAGGTGGTGAAGGATGTAGAATGGTTGAAATCTCAGTTGGCTTAGTTTATGATTGTTCCCATGGGAAGTTTTTCATTCATATATACACCATAACCGAGTCTTCCTCCTGGAATTGTAGCTCCCTCCAGTGAACATTGACGACCATTTTATACAATTGGAATAACTAAGAAATCTAACTCAACTATGAAATTCTACACTTCTTTATATAGAAAGAGGTGAAGGGGAAAATTGCAGTACATGTCCAGGTAGAAATATAAAATAGTGAGAGGGTACATAAGACTTAAGGAGTGTTTAAAACACTAGCATACTAATACTTCCCCTCAAGTTGGAGCATATATATCATTTATGCTCAGCTTGGAATAATAGACATCAAATGTAGGATGAGAATGAGGCTTAGTGAAGATGTTTTCTATATTGTCTTCAGAGGCAACTAAAATGATATAGATGACTCTGCTTTGTATCAGATCTTTGGTATAATGGCAATTAATCTTGACATACTTATGGAACATTGGGTTGTTTGCTCTATAGGTAGCAACATAGTTGTCACACTCATGGTTTTAAAAAACGTGCCTCGAGGCTATAGAGTCGTACGCCTCGAGGCGAGGTGGCCCCAAATAGCCTCGAGGTGGTAGCCTCAGGCTGCATACCAGAGGCGTGCGCCTTAGTTGAACCGAAGCGATCGAGGCTGTGAGGCGCACATGAGGTGCCACCTCAGCTGTTTAGGCAAGAATGAGGCAGTGGTGCAGCTGAGACCTTGCAGAGATTGCTTCAAGCAGTGGTGCAGCTGTTGCTGCATCGTCAGAGGAGCATCGCCGGTTACCAGTTGCTGCTGCGTCGTCAGAGGAGTATTGCCGGTTACCAATTGCTGTTGTAGCATCGTCGTTGTCGGAGGAGCATCGTTGATGGTGTAGCTACTGCAGCAGCATCGTCAGAGGAGGAGCATTGTCGGTTACTAGTTGTGCTGCGTCATCGTCGGAGGAGCATCGCTGGTTACCAACTGCTGTTGCAGCGTCGTCGTCGGAGGAGCATCATCGATGGTGTAGCTACTGTAGCAGCATTGTTAGAGGAGCATCGTCGGTTACCAGCTGTTGCTGCTGCGTTGTCGTCGTCGGAGGAGCATCGTCGGTGGTCTAGGTTGGTTTGAGATGGTTGTTTTGCTTAGAGTTTAGGAGAGTTGTTTTGCTTAGGTTTTAGGAGTTGGTTTACAGTTTACTGCAGAGGTGATGCTCTTTGTATCAAAGGTGATGCGCAGAGGTGCTTAGGGTTTCGTTGGTTTATTTCCTATTAAATCATGTGTTATTTGATTACATTTGTATCAGAGTTTCGCTAATTTTTTTTTTTTGGTTGATTGTGTTTCATCATTGTCAAATATCTTTAGGATGAGTTTTGAGGTGTGCTTTAGGGTTTAAGGGGAAAGTTTGGATCTTAGTAAGGCTTGGTTGTTAGGATTTTGGATTTTTAGTGAATTATATGTTGGTCTGGTAATGTTATCTAGATTACGATAAGACTCAGTACCATTGGCAACTTTCTTTAAGTAGAGGCTCCAAAATGACCTATTCAAGTCATTTGACTTTGATAGTTTTATCTAGGTTGTTTTTCTATATTTTTTATGCAAATCCTGAGGCTTACGCCTCGACCGCCTCGAGGCTTACGCCTCGCCTCGATGAAGGCAAACTGCCTTGGTATCGCCTTGCATTTTTTAAAACCTTGGTCACACTTCATCTCCATTAGGCCCCTCAACTTAGATATGCAAATCTTGTAACACAGATTTGACTCAGACCATCTCTAATGTAGTCTGTGCCATGCATGATACTCAGATTCTGCACTTGACCTGACACAACTTGCTGCTTCGTACTCCAAGTCACAAGATTTCCTGCCACATAAGTATAGAACCCTATTGTTGACTTTCTATTTGCCATGCATCATGCATAATTTGCATCAGAATAGCCAACCATCGTCATTGATTTTCCTCTGCTGAATAAGATATCTCGGCCTGATACTCACCAATCTTCGGTGTTGGGCGTGCTCCTCATTCTGATTGGACTCTTCACTGAAATGCCAAGATCGCCAAAAAGGAACTCATCCACATGACTTCACATGCAGTGTGAGGTGCTTTCTTTCACTCATCTCATTTCCCCTGCCCCGTAGGATCGGTTTGATGAAAAGGGAAAGAGTGCTTTCTTGCTTGTGGGAGGGAAAAGGTTCATCCATCCTTACTACCGCACCCAGTTGGGATCTCTTCAGGTACCTGAGCACCTATGTTGTAGCATCCCAATGTTGCTTGATTGGTTTGTCTATGAATTGTCTAAGTTTCCCAACAACAAGGGAGATATCAGGACGGGAAATTGTGAGATATAAAGTTTGCCAATCAATTTCCTATAAGATCTATTGTTAGCAGGATGAGACTCAGTATCATAGAGATGTCCCTTAGGATTTATGGGTATGTTGGCAGGTTTCAATCCCAACATCCCTATCTCCTATAAGACATCAAAAGCGTACTTGCGTTGCGTAAGGACTATACCATCTTTGCTCCGTGCCATCCCCAGAAAGTACCTTAGCTCACCCAGGTCCATTACGAAAGAATCAAGTAGGTTCTTCCTAACCTCTGCTATCCTAGCTTTATTATTACCAGTGAGAATAAGATCATCAACATAAACAAGAAGTGCAATAACTCCTCCCTTGCTCTTCTTGACAAAGAACGAGTGGTTTGTAGATCTCAAGAGTCCTACAGTCTGTACTTGCTCTGATAACTTCTGGAACCACGTACACGGACTTTGCTTCAAGCCATAGATGGCCTTCTTCAGCCACATACACATTCTCCTCGAGTCTCAAAATCAAGAGGTTGCTGCATGTAACTTCCTCCTGAAGATCGCCATAGAGAAATTCGTTCTACACATCTAGCTGATGCAATGGTCAGTCATAGTGTGCATCCACAGAAAGTAGAATGCGAACAATAGGAGGCCTTGCCACTGGAGAAAATGTGTTAAAGAAATTTACCCTATATGTTTGGGTGAATCCCTTTGCAACCAATAGAGCTTTGTGGTGAGAAATGAATCCATCTGGATTATACACTTCAGTGTAAAAACCCAACAACATCCTAGCACCTTGGCATCTCTAGGAAGATCTGTAAGCTCCCACGTCCCACGAGAGTGTAAGGCAACCATCTCCTCCATGGCTTGTCATTTTGGATTAAGCATGGCTTGTTAATATATAGTAGGAATATGTGTGGCTGATAGTACATCGATAAACATAGCAAACGACTTTCCAAGATTGGCAGTAGGCATTGCCCTAGCAACCTGATAATGAGCACAACTCTGAGGTGCCTTCTGAATAGCAATCGGAAGGTCAAGATCCTCCACCTCGATTTTTTGCAGTATATTAGGTAAAACATCTTCACCAGACGGTCGGCTAGAAGAATCTGATCAACCTGCACCATCACTACTAGGACAAGTCATGTTAGTATCAACACATACCTAACTTGGGGAGGAGAGAGGTGGACGAGGTGTGTAATGGATGCCATGTATGTTGCTTATAAGTAATTGGCAATCTGTAGACATAAGTATGCTCTGTGTGTCGTATGCTGCTATCCTTTGTTGTAGAGTTGTCTGGACTATGAGTAATTGGTATTTGTTCCAAAGGGATTTGTGGCACTGGCATAGGAGCAGGATTCCCTTCAAATGGCAATTGATGACTAGTGGTGGAAAAGTATGGAATTGGCTCATGAAATGTAACATTAGCACTTACATAATGCTTCATTGGGCTACATAATGCTTCTTGCCTAGTGGATCATAACACTTGTATCCCTTTTGAGTACTTCCATACCTTAGAAATACACATTTCATGACTTTAGGGGCAAGCTTATCCTTGCTTGATCCCAAAATATGAATGAATGCATGAACTAGCTCCTTGTCTGGATGAAGAACTTGCCAGGGAGCCTACTCCTTTATTGTTGAATTAGGCAGCCTGTTAATTAGGTTGCAAGCAGTAAGCACTGCATCTCCTAATACATCAGTGGTACATTATGATGAATAAGTAATGTCTTGGCCGCATCCAATACATAATGATGTTCTCTTGATTATCCTATTTTGCTATGATGTATGAGGGCAAGAGGTCTGATAAATAGTATTAAGGGACCTGTAGAAAGCAGCCAATTTTGTCGTGCAAAACTCAAGTGCATTATCAGAACGAACAATCTTAAGAACAGAAGAAAATTGGATCTTTATTTGTGTGATAAAAGTTTCAATCACTGTACCTACATTAGACTTATTTCATAACAAGAATAACCAAGACATTTGAAAGTAATCATCCACAATAAGCAAATAATAGTGATGAACCAATCTATCTGAAACTCTACTTGGACCCCAAACATCCATATGCAATATTTCAAAATAGGAAGCAAAACTCTGGGAGGAACTAGCAGGAAAACTAGAGGGATGATTCTTTCCCAATCAACAGAATGCGAAATATGGGGAATGACATGTCTCAACCTATCCAGCTTGTCCAAGTCGATGCTATTGAAGAGTTGTACCAGCACTAAAGGCAACTTCTCCTTGACATGTAGTAGCAAAAGGTGCCTGGATCAGGCGACACACCCCCCTCCTTATGTCCTTCACCAATTGTCCTCCCCGTGAGCTTGTTTTGGAAAGTACAACCTAATTCGTCAAAGATGGCATAACAATGTAGATCTTTTGTAATCCCGTTAATTGGCAAAAGGTTAATAGGAAAATTAGAGACAAATAAAACATCTGGTAGTCTCAGTGATGGAGTAACTGGAACATCTCGATCATCAATCCTGGAATGCCTGCCATTAGTCATTTGAACGGTCCTACCTGGAGGAATGGACTAAAGGTGTTGAAAACAACTTTGATCTTCACTCAAGATGACAAGATGCTCTTGAATCTACTAGCCACATGGTACCATCAGAAAGTCCACTACTAGAGCTCAAGGAAGGAACAATACTTGAGGAAGCAAAAGCAGTAGTATCTGTGGAAGTAGTTGGCTTCTGTGTCAATTAGGCGAGGCACTGCACCACTGCATCATAGTCTGCATGTGATGCAATATCGCTCAGCTTTTCTGAAGAAATAGCTTGGTTAGCCATGGGAGGTGTACCATGCTTAGATCGGCACACAACCTCGACATGTCTAACCTTGCCACAATGAGAGCATATGGTTCAAGGTCTTCTAGACTGACCTCGACCACACCCTCTCCCCCTGGTAGATGGATTACCACATCCACCACGTCCACTAATAGCTAGTAGAGTGGAGGTCTACCCAACATCTGGACTATACCTTCACGAACACAATACTCATTTGGTTGTATGCCTCCTTAAGAGATGGAAGCTTAGAGAGCATCGGAATTTGTGACCTGGCAACCTTATACACAGGCCTGAGTCCATCAAGGAACTGTTAAACTGTAAACTCTCTCTTGTATGTCCTCTATGTAGCACAAATGTAGTCGGGTCTGCACGCATTATACTTCTCCAAGAACCTCTTAAGGGAAGCATACTACTGAGACAATGACCCTCCTACTTTAGAATGCCAATCTCATGATGTATCTCAAAGACCTTGTTGGAATTCTTTTCATGAGAATATGTATCATGTAAAGAATCCCAGATCTCCTTGGCAGTCTTGTAGTACATGATGCTGTCCCCGATTCGAAGCACAACATAATTCATGATCCATGCCTGGACCATGTCATTATCCTTCTTCATTGTGTCATACTTTTTGGTCTTGTTCTGTGGCTCCATCTCCATCAAGATGTATTTCTTATCGTGGTCCTCAACTGTTATGAGGAATATTTGAGATCATCTAGCATAGTTAGTCTCATCCAACTTCACAATAGGTACAAAAATTAGATTATTGTAACTCCCTGCATCCGTAGCAGTATCCGATGCTACATTTGAATTGCTAGATGATGCCATCTTGCATATAGAAGATGAAACATGCCACCAATCGTGATCTGAAACAAAAATAAGATAGTGGCATTTTGATCATGAGATATAAGACCTAGAAGTCTTAGAAATCATCCTAAGAGTCACCGCAACCCGTTAGGATTAGTCGAGATGCATGCTAGGCTACAGGGAAACCTCTAGTAGTGTCCCTAAGGGGTGTTGCTCCCCCTCGTTAGTGCAAGGGACCCCCTCCAGACCACTTGCAGGCAGTGGCGGCGACGATTTCCTACTGCTTGCCGCCGTCGGCAACCTGTTGCTGCTTCCTGGGAGCGGTGGTGTTGCTACTGTTCTCTTATGGTCGACAATGGTACAACATAGGAGAGGCTATTGGCGGGAGAGGAAGATGGGTTAGGGTGGAGGGTTATGCAGGCCTTATGCGGGTGGTATACTGGAGCACTGATCTAGGATCGTTGCTCTGATACCAAATCGGAATAACTAAGAAATCTAATTCGACTATGAAACCCTGCACCTCTTTATATAAAGAGAGGTGGAGGGGAAAATTGCAGTACATGTCCAGGTCGAAATATAAAATAGCGAAAGGGTACAAAAGATTCAAGGAGTTTCTGAAACACTAACGTACTAACATATACCTCTCAATGGACACCAGCAATTTCTCAAGCATTTGTGGCTTCACTCTTGGGATGGCATTGTTGGTGTGGGGTTCAGTCCAAGAATGGGGGAATAGCTTGGCCATTTATGGTATCAAAAGGGGATTTTCCTGTAGGTCAGTTGATTGAAAAAAGCTATTATATGCATAATGCAGCTTGTGGTAATATACTAATATCAAATCCCAATGTTTTGGCCTTGCCCAGCAAGACATATTAAGAGATTTCCAAGTGGCCTGTTAACAACTCCTATTTGCTATCTGTTTGCGGATGATAAGCAGAACTATTTTGTAGTTGGTACCCAGTTTAGACCATAACTTTCTCCAAAAGCACCTAAGAAATCGGATGCCCCTATCCTACGTAAATGACTTGGGAATGCCATGCAACCTAATAGCTTCCCTAAAGTAAAATGTCTATATAAGATGCATCTGATGCTGTCTTAAATGTAATGGAATGAGCCATTTTTGAAAACCTATCCACAACCACAAATCTAGATTGACTTGATGTTGCTGTCCTCATGAATGATGTCTTCTCTAAGTGAACTAAATGGGATTTATAATCATGTGAGTCCATTCCATTCTCCAGTTATATTCTGCCATTTCATTTTCGTTGGACTTAAGATACCCTTTAATGATAACTCTAATTCAAGTATGTTATAGTTGAGAACGTCATTTTACCTGCAGTCTCTATGAAAGCTTATCTGAAGTTCATTGGTCATGAACAATTCTGCTGCCATTTTACAGGTTTGTGCTAGTGTATCATCAGAATCAGCAAATATGAATGAACTTGTCCAGTGGAATGATTTGTATGGCGAAGGTGGATCAAGGAAGAAGAAACCATTGAGCTATTTTATGTAGGCATATCAGCAGTAGAAAACACCCAACTATTGTGTGCAGGAGGATGATAAAGCAGAGGACTTTTTTTGTACAGCCCCAGCACCCCTACCTCTCCTCCGCAAAAGTTCCAGTACATAGCAGTCGATGCTAATGGTACCACCCCTACCTCTCCTCTGCAAAAGGTCCAGTATATACTGGTCAATGCTAATGGTACCCTGTGCAATTTCCAAGGTAGGTTCTGTGTATCATATGATATGGATGTCTGATCATTTAGCTCATAATAATATATATATATATTCCATGTTTGAGTTGACATATCAAGTCATATTGAGGCTCTTCATTGAGTCATTTTTCATTTGGCAATAGCACTCCAAATAGAGGCTTTTGTCAATATCATTGAGTCCTTTGAGAAAGAAAATGATTTTTTAGAAAAAAACTATATGGTATTATTTCATATCTTGAGTTGATATCTAGGACATGAATAAAGTATCGCCCATTACTAATGCTCTCCTTCAATAACTAGTTTCAGGAGTCGTGTCTAGCAGGCTATTCAGCTTGACATGCATTGTTATGTTTCGTGAGAGTGATAATTAACAGCTTCCCTGCTCTATTTTATAGATTTCATATATCACATATTTGGTGCATGTCTGAAGTTCTTTCAATGCATGGCTCAATGTGATCACATGTAAAATCTAATGGTGTTGGCTGTCTAGAGCTTGTCCACCTTAGCCTTCTTCCCTTGACAATGATCCTTTTTCAGGATATCACTCACCTAAGATAATGTGAAAGGCTATGAGAGATATCTCAATAATTAAAGTTTGTTTGTTTATGGTTGTGTTGTAAATAACAAAAGCATGTCAGAGTCATGAGTTCCTATTTACTGCATATGCAGTTTTCCTTAAGTCGTCTCAGTTCTCTCAAGAATCGGTGTTTAATGCATTTTGGGTTTGGTTATGCAAGTGTGATTAATACACTGCTGCGTACATGCACAACTCTGTGTTCAATTTGATATTTTTCAGTGTAAGTGCATGTTGAATTACATATTTTTCAATGCATGGAGGTTGACTAGTAGTGGAGATTACTTTATGACCATCTTCCATGTTTATTACTGATCATATGTTTACGAATATTTATTCGAGCTGCTTGCATATGTGATAAATATAGAAATATCTCGTTATGGTGTTGGTTTAGGCATTTTGCTGTTGGCTTGTCAATTGTACATACATTGAATATACAACGAATCAGACATGGAAGTTCTTGTTTGGGGCGTTG
The DNA here is from genome assembly GCA_037157565.1 of Thalassia testudinum. Taxonomy (NCBI): domain Eukaryota; kingdom Viridiplantae; phylum Streptophyta; class Magnoliopsida; order Alismatales; family Hydrocharitaceae; genus Thalassia; species Thalassia testudinum. The sequence goes on from JAZHRO010000061.1 coordinate 4,481,637, forward strand.
ATGAGGGTTGTAAGGTGCTACCTGTGACATCATGTCTCTGGAAAGGTATATTTGTGGTCATAAGCTTGCTTTGGGGTTTTTTCTAGCCTTGAGGCATTGAGCGCACGTGGAGGTGTTTAGCGGGATACGTTTTGTTCCAACGAGGGCTAGCTTAATTGTCAAACTGTGTTGCTTCTGAAGAATCCTTATTTATATCAAGGTGGACGTTCATCTGATAAAAATCCTCTAATGCTTGGTTGATTTGATCGGTACAATGGAGTACGTCTTATGGTTGGAAGAACGTTAATTAGCTGTTCACGATTACCATCTTACCTCCATTCTACCGTGCGTAAAAGGCAAATTTTGTGCCTGTCATAAGGTAGTGTTTTTTCTGTTGGATAAATTTTAAGAATAAATTTCGATATTAAAGGACTAGGGAGAATTTTTTTTTTTTGTTGTTTGGGTAGGCCGTGGATTATGCTGAGGGTTAAATGAGAGTTATCTTTTGTTTGGTGTGGAATGGGTCTTAGGTAGGGTTATGTTTTTATATGATAAGTTATTGTTACGTGGTCAAACCAAAATAAAAAGCAATTCTAAAATTGAGTTTGGATCTTTTTTCGCTTAGGTTGGGTAACGTATTCGTAATATTAATGGGCATGTAGACGGCAACAAATCTCCTTTAAAAATATTGTTTAACTTATAAATCCATGTCTTTTGGTTTACAAAAATATATGAGTAAGCGGTACATCAATTGTTTATTGTTTGGGAATGAATTATATCATTTTGAAGTTTGAGATAAGCAATGTCAATATAGTAAACTTAACTTTGATTTGGTTAGTAGTAAATAAATTTCACAAGAGTAAATTTTTAAATTTGTGACATGTACAAATGTTGGAGTAATGACGGTAGGATTATCCACATTGGATGCACTTTTATTTGATAAAGTACGTTCTGTTATATACAAGTGGAATCGTTTGGATATTAAATTTAAATAAAAAGTGATCTACATGCGGGTGCATCTTGAATTCCACCAAAGGAATAAATCACATTGCTCAATTCTAGCAATGGATGACATGACCCGTTGCCATCTATGAAGCTCTCACACATTGCTCGAGCAGGTACGGGTGAGGTGAGGTTAGATTTTCATGATGGGCACAGGCGGGTTAGGGTCTATGGAATAACTCGATTCCACCCCATACGTTACACTTTGGCTTGTGTTCCCCCTCGTTATCTTGGGGTTGTTTTAACTAGGGGTTAAACCATCCACATGGGATGATTTATCCTCTCTTTTTTCAGGTACATGCTGTTTACTTTATGGGATGAATAAACATTGGTAGAGAACCAGTGTTAGGTTCAATCTATATTGGACAAGGGGTTATGGGTATGGCTTGTTACATGAATTACACTATTGATTTTGAGTTGATTTCAATTTCATAATGATTCGATTTCAAGGAAACAATATGAATCCTGCATTAGAATTTGATAGCTTAACAAATTGAATATTTTTTATTTGATTTGATTTGAAAAATTTCATTCAAGTGTATCATATATGTAAATATTCATACATACATATTTTATATAAATACTTGTTTTCCATTGAAAAATTGAAACCCCAATTTAACATATGACCAAGAAAAAAATCTAAAATTAAATCCCCCCCTTCCAAATTAGTGCCCCACTTCAACCTTTGTCTACGTAAAACTTGAATTTTGATTTGGCAACATCTCACCATTCCTATGTGAGCTTAGCATCGATGAGCTCCTAAGGTCTAGTTTACGATGGGGTTATCTTTTTTTTTTCTTGAGAATAACCCTTATTTACCAAATAGGATAACTTAAACTCTCGTGGCAATGTTATCCAGGGATAAGGTAACCTGTGTTGGTTGGGGGGATAAGACAACTCTCGATTTATTTTCCTAAATTAACTCACACCATTGATCATAACATATGTTAATCCCCATTCCTAACTCTTGTTCGGTAAATACAAACAAAGATTACTTCTCATTCTCAAGTAAAAAGAAATAGAGTTTATCCTCTGTTGCTAAGAGACTAAACCTTTCGTAACACCCAATTCGATTAGCACTCTTAGTTGGAGGTTATTTCCTCTTTCATTGTAGAGATGAAGGAATACTCTCTATTTTACATAAATACAAATCCCTTCTTCCTTAACAAAGATAAATAGGGGGACATAGCTTATTTTCTATGTATTAATATGGGCTTGCTAACTTGCATTATGTCTATGCTTGGATAAAATTGACAATACCTAATAAGGAAATTGAGATAACTAATTACCTCCATTTAGTAGGGAGGATGTTAAATTGTCTGAAGTAAGAGGCTAACAAAGAATGGACTCTATGGAATAGTTGACGAAAACAATGCAAAAGAAATTCTCTTGCCGAACTAAAGGGCTAGTTTATCAAGTTTTGTGCTTCATCGTCACTTCCTCTCACCTCGCACGTGTAAACAAACATGCCCAAAAAAATGTAAAGAAAAAGAAAAAAATTCTAATGAAAGGTAATGAGATGTAGGCATGAAATTTCAAAATTGGTTTGGCATAATATGTTAAACCTATTTTGGTTATCGAGGCTTCATTTGGTTACTAATTTATGTGTTGTAATTTGGATGTTAGATGCCTTCTAAAACTATAAATCCTCAAGTAAAATATGGTCATCACTTATTATTGTATTTTCATTGTTGGTCTTTCTTGGAATAGAAATTCCTCTCAGTGAATTGATCTATCATCAAGGTATCTTGGTATTAGATTAGCTTGTAATTCTCACATCTCCTAACTTTCAATGGCAAAGTATTTGGATTAATATCCATTAATGTACTTAGAACCATGAAGATAACCAAGTGGGGTAGATGAGATGCTTGAGCTATTTAAGCAAGTGCATATTAACTTGCCACTACTCAATGCTATTAAACAAATCCTATCTTATGCAATGTTTCTGAAGGACTTATGCACACAAAGGATAACATCAAGAATAAAAGTCCTTGACACTATGTGTTTGAGTAAAGAGGCTAGTGTAGTGATTTCATGGACCCTCCCACCCAAACTCAAAGAATTCGGTATCCTGATGATTTCTTGTGTTGTTGGGTATGTGCATATTGAGAAAGCATTACTTGATATTGGTGTAGGAGTTAGTGATAACTACAGAGTTAATACACTCAATATGTCTAAATTAGGCTAACTTTTAAGTAAACATAGCATATTTAGGTTGTAAATAATGCATTATAATCAATTTAGGCATATCAACCTCATAATTGCATTTATAAATAATTTTTATATATTATAATAATTTTTATTTATGCAGGAATAAAATGAGGGGGTGAACTTTGAGAGTGTAGGCCTGCATAGGAGACGTAAGATAAGGAACATGTTGGGATGGCCAAAATGCAATTTTGCCAAGTTACAAGGGCATAGGTGTAATTTGTCCAACAATGCTCCAAATCCTTGCTCTTGAAGAAAAACTAAGGCCCTCCGAATATCTTTGTAAAATTTCAGGAAGAGGTGAGCACTTATGCGATAGTTTCAAGCTTGACACGTAGCTTGCGAGTAAGGTGCGTGCCAAGCAAGAATTCCATGCATGCCCCACATGTAGAAGGGCACCAGCGCACCCTTGTGTGATCCGCACACCTCAAATCACACTCGTGTGCTCAATTAGCACTCGTTGATTGCCACCCGAGCTCCAACCTAGCTGCGCGACCCGTACGCATGATACGTGCCTGCTCACACTATTTGCCAATGTTGGCAAGTGATCCGTGCACCCGTGTGATCAGCTGATAGCCCAGTGCTGCTGCGTGCCAGCTGCGGGTCCAGCCGACCCTCCGCATGTGCCCGACGCACGAAATCCGTGATTTACCTGAATTTTGATGCTTTTTCTCCACCTATATAAAGGGCATAGCCCTCCACTTTGCAAACCATCTAAGCTTGGCCTCTCTCTACCTCATAAGGAGTTTCAAGAGCCTTTTGGAGCTCCTCTTCACCTCAAGGCCTACCCTAGCTCTTCGCTAATGTAGAATCTCTGACTTCGTCCTCCTTCTGACTCAATTCTCCTTCGTCGAGGGTCATCGCTACCTCTCTTACCCCGTCAAAAGGCTTAAGATCAACTAGTTGCTACTTCACTTCATCCTCAGCACGTCCAGCTCCGTCCGACCTCCTCCCCCCTTTGTCCAAGCGCTAATCAGGCCTACTGTCTCCCAACCAACCATCTAGGGAGACTTCTTTTTATTTCACCTTGTAGCTTAGCTTTATTTTGTTAATCATTTCTGTAGTTGATAGTGTTCAGTGTAATTATTGCCATCCTATTTTCAATAAAATTCCAAGCTATTTCTTCATATATTTTTTATTCGTCTCATTATCATCTCATTACGCATCATTTTTTTGTCACTCTACTTACACCCACTCATGCTCATATTTTCCACTACATTTTTACAAGAATTTATAAAAATCACAAAATAAAAAAATATCGAAAAGAAATAACCTCCTGCAGATTCCTCTTCACAAATCGAATGTCACCTCCCATGTTTGACACATATTCGTTAGCTGATAAATTATTTGATCACGAATATTTGCAACTACGACGATGCGATTTTCTAAACCTATTTCTTCGCAAATTTTTTGTGTACTAGTTAATATTTTGGCTAGCTCAGTTTTTGAGACATTTGAAGATGGGAAGCTTCAACCAAGCCTTGCGATTCTTGAGTTAGCAGACAGAAATTAGAAGGGGTTGGTTGAGGATGTACTTGTTAAAGTTGGAGAATTCTTCTGCCCTCTTGACTTCTTAATTCTGGGCCAAGAACTGTTGATATCCTTATTTTGACATAACAAAATTATGTTTTTCTTGCGGACTAATTATTTCAGGTCATATTATGATGAACTCTTGGAGAAATCATTATGAATTAAGGAAGATATGATTCAAGAAGCCTTTTATGTTTCTGTAGTTGATATTTTACTTTTATTGAGTCTAAAAATATGTAAGAAACCTTAAAAATATCATCTGTTTCATTTTGGCTATTGTCGATTGATAACAAACTTAGGTGAAATAAAAAGTTTTCAATACTGTTGATTGACCAACATATTATTATTGATTGACTAAATTACTATTAATCGACCAAACCTATATCTTTAATCGATCAAAATCACTCAATGATCCTAGCCTAAAATTATACTTCAAGTCGATTAAAAACAAAGTTTAATCGATCAACATGTAATTGACTAAAATATTATTTTAATCAAACAAAGTTCATTTCGATGGACAATGGCGTGTTCACAAACTTTGTAAATCAACTTGAAAACACTTATAAATTGGGCCCCTCAACTCCATTTCTAAACACACCTTTTAGAGCCTCTCTAAAGCAAAAATTACTCATTCCTTCTCGTGCTTTTGCCCCTCTGCTCCTACTCTCAACGCTTTCTAAAGTACGTCTTTCTACAGTTTCAAAATCCATGGTTTGCATATTTTCTAAGGTTCCATAGGATACCTTGCCTATTTCATATTTCTGTTGCTTTGATTTGGGATCCAAGTTGTTGAGAGTCCCGTTATTCTTCTCTTGTTAGGTGTAGAAGAGAAGAAGGCTTTGTAAGAGGTTGTGCTATCCTTGTTCAAGTGATATGTTGGTGGATTGACTAGCAGCGACCAGTCGTGAAATCCTAAGTTGGGAGGCATAGGTGGTGATTTTTAGTTGAAAGGGTTTCTACTCTAAAATTCATGTGTCATTTGCCTAATTTATGTGGATTGCAATAATTTTTAAATTTATATTATTTTCCTTGTTACACTATTCACCCCCCTCTAGTCTCACAAGGACCATCCTACAAACCCCATTCCCTCTCAATCATTCTAAGGAGACCCTTCCTTACCATAACTAGTGCTACCATTGATTGCAAATATGGAGAGATGGAGATTGCCTTTGGGAATAAGAAGATGAGGACGCATATCTTTAAAATGATGAAAGGGCATAACAATAATGAGGGGTAGTGCTTCATGATTGATCCTATTGTCTAGTTGTTGAGGACATAACCCCTGAGCTTGTATTGAAGGATCCTCTACAAACTTGCCTTGATGAAGTGTTTAACACTGTAGAAGTTAATGGTGTGGTCAGTACCTCATCACGAGCTACCCCTCCTTGGATTATGAAGTTTGACCCCTTCCTAAGGTGGCATCTAAACCCTTGACTCCATCTATTGGGAGTCCCCTTGATCTAGAACTCAAGCCACTTCCTAGTACTCTAAAGTATGCCTTCCTTGGCACTAATAACACTCTACTTGTTATTATTGCCTCAAACTTGATTGAGGACTAGCAATCATGCTTGGTAAAGACTCTGTCACAACATAAAGAGGCCATAGGTTGGTCAATTGCTGACCTTAGGGTTATAGATTCTTCCTTTGCATGCATCGCATCTATTGTGATGACAATGTCAAACTTGTCTGTGATATGCAAAGGGGATTAAACTCCAATATGTAGGAGGTCGTGATGAAGGAAGTGATAAAGTGGTTGGATGCAGGTATCATATTCCCAATCTCTAACGGTTAGTGGGCTAGCTTGACTTCGGTGGTTCCTAAGAAAATTGGTATAACCATGTTTGAGAATGAGAAGGGAGATTTGATACCCATGAGAACTACTACAAGTTAGGAAATTGAATGCTGCTACCAAGAAGGACCACTTTCCATTTCCATTTATTGATCAAATCTTGCTGAAACTCATCGGAAATAGGCACTTCTTCCTGGACAGCTACTTAGGGTATAGTCAGGTTTGTGTACACCGTGACAACTAGGAGAAAATCACTTTCACTTGCCCATATGGTACCTTTGCATTTCAATGTATGCTGTTTGGGTTGTGCAATGCCTTGGCCACCTTTCAACGTTGTATGTTGTTGATCTTTCATGACATGGTGGATCGTTTTGTTGAGGTCTTTATAGATGATTTCTTAATTTTTGGAACCTCGTTTGATGATTGTCTCCAGAACTTAGAGATGGTGTTGATATGATGCAAGGAGATTCATGACATGGTGGATCATTTTGTTGAGGTCTTTATAGATGATTTCTCATTTTTTGGAACCTCGTTTGACAACTGTCTCCAGAAGTTAGAGATGGTGTTGATATGATGCAAGGAGACACATCGGTGCTAAGTTGAGAGAAGAGTCATTTTATTGTTGAGGAAGGGATTGTGCTTGGACGTACCATCTTGAAGTGAGGGATTGAGGTTGATCGAGCTAAGATCGAGGCTATATTCAATTTACCTCCTCCCTCTAATGTGGAGCAAATTTGCTCCTTCTTAGGCCACACAAGGTTCTATCGACGGTTCATAAAGGATTTTAGCAAGATCTTGAGAACCATGTGCTAGCTATTGGCCAAGGATAGTCCCTTTGTATTCACTAATGATTAACTTTGAGAATTTGAGCACCTAAAGGCAGCTTTGACTGCAACATCTATCCTTCAACCTCCAAACTGGGACTTGCCCTTTGAGCTTATGTGTGATTGACATAGTGGTTTTTGTAGGTGCAAATTTGAAGAGATTCGAATCATTGTTGTTGTAGTTTATCGTGCCTTAAATCACAAATCACTTAAATTTCTTATCACGTGAACATGAATAAGATTTTTGAACTTAAAGATTATGGTGAATTATGGTCGATCCACAGGGAGGTTAAGTATGGAAAGCGCTCTTTTGTTAGAAATCATCTTAAGTCAATTTATTCTCTTTTTTTCTTTTGGCATTTGTGATTTTTTGATCTTTTGTTGGATATGCAAAAGTGGGAAATATACAAACTACCTACACTATTTTTGATCTTTTTGTCTCTTCCATATTTTCTTGGAATGGGATGGGGCTATGTTGTTCTTAGGTTAGGGAGTTGAGGGGGTTGGGGTGGGGTGTAGAGGTCCTGTGCGCAAGCAGAGAGAACGAGAGGGTCACGGTGGTGGGCGGTTGATGAAAGAAAAAAATTACAAGGGGGTGGTGGAGTTTCGTGATGACGGAAGTAAAAAATTATTTATTATTAATAAAATTATAAAATCTATTGTTATATTTTTATTTTTATTCGATATATTTGGATTTTTAATTTATTGAAAATAATTTTTAATCGGTATGTTTTTACCTTCTTATTTTCAATCGATCGATTTTCATTTCTATCGGTTGAATTCTCATTTTCAACCGATTGATTCTGATCGTGTGCTGCAAAATGAGTTACATTCGTGTTTCTGTACTTGTGTCAAAAAAATTCAGTGAGGATTGTGGTGGGTGTAGAAAGAGTGGGTGCACAGAAGAGAGATGGATTTGACAATCTCATATTCCAAAATAGTCAGAATTTTCCCTTTATTTTCTTTGGTTTTTTTTGGTGGGAACTCACAATGCGGGGATGACATTCCTAATTTGATCCTTAATTAATTCTGCAAAAATATACACATGTAAATAATAAATCGGTATACAGATGTATATTAAGTAAAGAATATATGTAAATGTATCAATTAAATAAAAGTGCAGGAACAACAAATCACAAGTTGAACTAATTTTCCAATGCAATTCGTGCTCGAAGTCTAATTTAATCTTTAAATTGAATGCTTTTAGACGTAATTGCTTGGGTGGTGAGTGGAGCATTTGTTTGAACATGGGAGTGTGCGGTGATGAGTGCGGGATTATGATAAGGAAATACGGGAGTAGTGTGTTGAAGCGTCGAAAATTGTCGTAAAAAGATCATGTTGTAGTATAGCAAAGAAAATTAATGCGACAACATTTAAATTTATAAGTGTTCGAAAAATAATCGTGAGTTCCGAGGTCGTTCATAGGGAGCAAATATGGAATTCACACACTAATCACAATGATAAACAAATGAGCACAATAATTAATCACAGCAAGATATTCAATGAATAATCTACTTAAAACTATATTCAATAATAGTAATTGTGTCTCTGAAATAAGTGGGATAAAAAGAATATAAATGAAAGTTAAAAATGGTGATTTGAATCATCAATTATATCCCTAAATTAATCACATATCCCAAGGCAACAGTAACTCCAATTTTTCAATAGTGGTCTTCAACCAATTAACCACAAATATCCATGTAAGATAATATCTCAATAAGTCCACAGTGCCTTTCAATTAGGTTAGATGCCTTAAACACCTAAGTCTCAGCATAACCACAAGCACAGGCCTCTGAAACTAGAATTTTGCTAAGTGTTGGGAGTGTGTACACGAATCTCGAGGCACGTGTACATGCACCTTGAGGCAAAACCTCCTTCCCCCCTCCTCAGAAATTCCTTCTTTTCTCTCTTAAACTAGACCCAGAGCACTACTCAGATCAACCTTGGTTCAACATGGGCCCCACACTCTCATAAGCATGGGCAAGCGTGTGGAGTGCACGTGATAGTGGGGACCTGACCCCTATCTCGAAGGCAAACAGCATACACATGAAATTCGTTAAGTATCAAAATCCATATTATGTTCCCACAATGTGGGACTATTTAGTAAGACTCCTACTTCGCAACCGCAGCATGGATGTTCTCAATTGTTGCTGCTGGTAGATTCCTTTCTTCAATCAAAGTTGTAGTTGGAATCTTGATGTCAAACTGCATCGACCGAAGGTTGAATCGAGGTTGGTGGTGGACGGTTGGTGTAGAATGACGTCGGAGTTGATGAAGGCGGTGGCAATGACCTGAGACATGAACTACGGGCTTTGAGCCTCGGTTAGAAGGTTCAAAAGCTCTGTCGTGAGGAGTGGAGTGTGGTGGTAGTGTTGGTTTGGTGATTGGAGGTGTGTATTGGTTAGACGGTGGTGGGTAGGTCGGCGTATGGTGGGTTAGTCCGGTTGATCTCCTTGTAGACCAAAGCTCTCAATAAGTTGAGGGCTTTTGGTTGCGGAGGTGTGGTGGAGGATTTGGTGATGGTGGCTTGTGCTTTGCATGTGTGGATCGTCGGTGCGAGCTCATCGAAGCTCTCGTTGGACTTGGGGAAGATAGAATGGGAGAGAGGTGGTCAAGGGTCTCAACTAGGTCCTAGGGGCTTAAAATTATTCTATAGAGAGAGAGAGAGAGGGAGAGGTAGGCCTAATCTAAGGGATGAAAGGGGGTAGAATTTGCGTTGGCGTGGCTTGCTGGACACGAAGGGGATGAAGCCCTTTGGTGAGGTCGAGCGGTGAGGATGAAGGTGGAAGAAGCCCCTGCTTTGATTGGCGAGGAGCAGATGAACTTGGGGAATGTAGAGGACCGGCCAATTTGGTGGTTGGCCGCCTTGAGGAGGAAGTTGATGAGGCTCGCCGGAGCCACGGTTGGAGGCGACCGGAGTTGAGGAGGAAGACACTAAGAACATGGGGACTTTATATAGAGCTCAAATCAGAGCTTTAAATTGAGGAATGACCTTGATTGAATCATAGTTTTTGGGAATTTGAGATCCCTAAAATCTCAAGCTTTCTAGGGATATTGGCTCTGAGTTAGGTCTTGGAATCATGTTCATTGGATTCCCCTAAGTCTAAACACCAATCCCTCCAAATTTGGAGGGATTTGGTGTTGATTTGAGAGAGATATTCTCTCTTGAAGCTTGGTTTGTGAAGTGTTCAACCAACAATGGTGGTAGGGACCTAATCGTAAGAATGATGAGAAATTTAGGGCCCTATTGGCAATAAAATCAAAACCTAAGGTTTTAAGTGAGAGAAACAGAGATCTTAGGGACTAAATTGCAAACTATATCAAGATGGACTATGATTGGGCCCAAATTTGGTCTTAACTTAATTTAGACCCAAGGAATTTGATGGTGAACTTGGATTTGAGTTTTGACCATGTTTGATTGGGTAAATTGCATCGAAGATTAAATTAGGGTAAATTCTCATCTAAATCTCTATTCTAGGTCAAAATGGGTTCATATGGTCAAACCAAAGGTACCAAACCTCTTAGAATATTTTTCTATAAATTTTAGAAGATTTAGATTAATTTTATCCTGATCAGAATTTCTTTAATTTAAGTGGGGTTGATAATTAGGATTTTTAATCCTCTTTTGGTCCTCAAAAAGCATTGATGTGGTGGAAATTCGTTGCGAAAAGATTTAAGTTTAGAAAATTCGTCATTGTAGTATGATTTGCAAGAAAATTAGTCAATCAAATAATTTTTTACCGATACTCAGAATGAGTCCCGGGTCGAACACAGGGAGGCTATATCGATTTGAAATCCGCAGTTATATTTTTTTATAATTTTTATTTATAAATGAGACATTCACAATGATCACTATTCTACTTGAAATATAAACACTATAACTATAAAGAGAGAGAGAGAAAAATAACATTTATACTAAGAATAATGTCATTACGACTACAACTAGAAAGCATGAAATCTAATCTAGAAAGCGATAAAGAGAAGGGGGTGAGAAGTTATCTTCCTCGATGACTGCTTGAAGGATGAGCCTGAGGGATGTTGCCTAGAAGAAGGAGAGTGAAGATGGATGACGGAGGATGGATCGGGAAGAATCGGGGGTGAGATAGGGCGTCAGTGTCCCGGGATCCACTTCCAGAATGGGCCAAGAAGATTGCTGACAAGAGCTCCGCGAAGGGGATGAGAGGTGGAAAAATTTGTATTTTTACTCTAGTAGAGCTTCTTGTAGCTTGGGAGCACTAGAGTAAGCTTTAGAACTTGAGTTCTTAGCTCTTAGAGAGGGAGAGAGATTATGGAAGGGATGAAGAAAATGTGGAGGGCTTAAGGGCTTTTTATAGGTGAGGTTTAAGGGCAAAAAGGGAATTTTATCTTTCAACAATTAATTTTGCTGCCTTTAGTGATGGATACGTGTGTCACTGTAGATGGGCGTTGGTGAAAATGCATGCCTCATCCCCGCCACTCGCTCCGCATACGTCATCTCAGAGGTGGCCATGTCACCGGCTCTTCTTTAAGCATTGAGCGTGTGCGCCCACGCCCACACAATCTTAGCCATCAGATCAAGAGATCGGATGACTTAGATTCACTCTCGCTGCTTCCTCTTCTCACGTTAAGAGGTGACGCGGCCGCTTCATCTCTGTTGGATGAGCAATCAATGGTTTAGAACGCGTGCTCACGTGCCTTTACCAATCACGCCTCCCGCACGTGTGATCTCGCGTGAGATCGGGCATTTAATTGCGTGTCCATCCAATTTGCTGATCTGAGCCACATGCTCTTGATCGGAGGGTTGGATTTCGCTCTCGTGCACAAGGAGGAAGTGCGCTGGGCGACCTGATGTGGCGCAGTGCCTTAATTGCAGCGCTACACGTGCTCTTAGTAGCATTTCTGATTTAAGGATCGCGTGCTCACGACTGTTGGATCTCGATCCAACGGTCGATATCGTGCAACCTTTGATGAAGAGGAAGAGGTTGGTGCCTTTGGGTGGCTTGGATGGTGCCATGTGGCGCTATTTGGACCATCCTTCTTTTGTTTATAGGAGGTGCCATGGTTGTTGGATTGAACCAATTTTCACGCTGCTGGGCTGCGATTGACGATCCGAGCCCATCCATGCGGTTGGATTTGTTGTTTGATGTCTGAATTTTACACCACCTTGCTCCTTGACCTCTGATCTTCCTTGGACTATATTTGATGCTACGGAAATCTGATCAGGGCATTCTTGGATTCGTTGAACTTTGATTATTGCCCTGATCAGATCTGTATGGTTGGATCTTCAATCCGAGGCCCCGATAAATATTGCTCTGTCACTGGCCACAAAATGAGGTGAATTACTATACAATTTATACAAATTAACCTAAATGCATAATTATGAAATATTTACAATGTATGATGCTTCTATGATACTAAGAACATGCATAAATAGACATTTTAAGCTACTTCGATGTATACACATTACACCCCTATGTCTATCTTTTACTAGTCCCTAGCAAAACTATATGCTCTTTATAAATGGAATTTAGGATCAAATTACTTATGTAATAGTTATTTTTCAACACTAGGAAATTTCTACTAAGGACCTGAACTATAGAGACACAACAATGCTTAGGTGTCTGCCAAAATGCAGACCACCCAAGCCCTCATCTTATTTAAAAGCAAACTGATCTTTTTCTTTTTCTTCTTTTCTAAATTTTTTTTTTGGATTTTTGACTTTAGGGTTTCGAGACATCTTTCTATGGCTACCTAACCCACCCATGACTCGAAGAGAACTCTAAGTACTAAGCATATTTTTATGTGAATGTGATAAACTTTTTGATCAGTGATTAGAATGGACTTTGGGTTTCTACTCCTCTACGTGACCTTAAAAGGAATTCTACCTAAAGTTGTATCTATACGACCAGTAGCTTTCTCCCTACTTTTTATTTTTATGGGGTCAACACAAGGGCAAATCCAGTGTATATCTTTGACGTGCCGTAGTGCGTATGTGTTAAGAGGTGTCGTTATAGTCGCACTTGATACGTCGGTTTTAAAAGAAGTAAACGGAGGTGAGTCCGAGTGTCGGTCTCAGGGAGGCGTGGAAATCGGATTTTGTTTACCACTTGTCACGAAAAAGGCAGAGTTTTGCTTGCGAAAGAGACGATTTTGAAAAGCGAGAGATAGAGAGAGTTTAGGGTTAAAAAGCTCTTGGTTTTAATCATGCACTTTGAACAGAAATTAAAATGGCGATTGAACGGAAAATAATTTCATTAAACATGCATTCATAGTTCATAGCTTACAATATTAAATACATGCTTTAACAAGAGTAAATGAAAGCTTAAAAGAGAGAGAGAGAGAGGTAGAGAGAGAGTGGAGAGCGACGAGGCAGCCACGACGGTGGAGGAGGCTCCGTCTGCGGCTCGTCGTCTCCGGCGATTACAAGAGTGCCTAAAACTAGCTAGGAGAGGAGTGGAGTAGTTGCAAGTGGGAGAGTATGCCTTGAATGGTGGTAGAAGGGGGTTTAAATAGAGTTAAGGGCTTCCTAAAAGAAGAATGGACTTTAGCGACATCCAGAGCATCGCTAAAACCGCTTCTATAAACGTCGGTGAAGCCCTCTTGCCGCTGGTCAGCTGCCCGCCCCATTCTTCTTCTCCGCGCGATCTGTGGCCGTTGATCGAGAGCCGTCCGATCGAAGATCGGACGGCTGAGAGCCTTCGGCGCCCGCGTTGAGATCGCGCCTCAGGCGCGCGTGTGCACGCGCATTTCCACCGGGTGTGCGCGCGCACGTGGCCGCTAGGGAGCTGTCGTCTCGTCGCGTGGCTCTATCCTGGCCGCTCGCTGCTGATCGGGCGGCCCAATTTTTCTGCGCCCTTCGCTCGCCTTCGATTTATGCTCCGTGCGGCTCGAACGCGCGTCGCGGCGATGCAGGCGTGCGCGTTAACCGTTGCGCCACGCCTGCGCTTTGTCGCAGCGATCGCGGGCGAGCGCGCGGATCTCGGCCGTTCGATCGAAGATCAATGGCCGAGATTCGTCTTTGGATGGCTTGAGGGTGTGCGAGCGGTGGGGGCGGGGCGACATGGTGCTCTCTGGGCCGTTGATCTCCAGATCAACGGTCCGAATTTCTTGGGTCCATTGTGGGAGCTCCGGATGTCGGATTTGGCCGATCTTGAGTCCGTTGGACTCCGTTCGTCGTTCTGAATCCATCCGTGCGGTCCAATTGCTCATCTGAGGCATGCTTTGACAAATGCTTTACACAAATGGCCATTAATACAATTTATAAGCAATCTTGGTACTTGATGCATGCAATGCTCCTATTCTACTTTATGTTGCACCTTTTATTCTAAAGATGGGCCATATTCAACCTAATTACTACCCCCTTGTGTGGTGTTATCAATCTTCCTGGATTATTCTACTTCCCTACTTCTTCCTAAGTGTTTAGGAATTATACGTGCATTTCATAAGTTGGGATCTGGACAACCAACCGATGAGCTGTTACCACCCACAACTTGACAGCCATACCCGTGAGGTGAAGTGTGGCTTATTTCTTTCTTCTTTTCTATTTCTTTTACTTTTTCTTTTTTGGATACTTTTCTTTTTTTTTTTTTCTTTCTTCTTATTTTTTTTTTAAGTTGGTGCTTCCCTGATCTAAGATTTACCTAAAGGCAGCAAGAAGAGAATGGTCATGTGGCTGGGCTCTAGACAATCGGCCGATGAGCTGTTACCACCAATAACTTGCCAGCCATACCACCTTAGAAGGTTCATTAGCTACCTAATTTTTATTAAAATCGTCGAAAAGTGAGTCAGTGCAAATAGTGTGTAGATGTTAGGCTTAAAGTCCCCTCAAATAAAAGAGCGGGCTGATAAGTCGTGTACTTATCACCCTAACTTATTAACCAATTAGAAAGGAATTTTCAAATGGTGAGGACTTAAGAAACAAGTCCACATTTTAGTGGATACTAGGGCTGATTGAGCTCGAAGACCTAAAGGGTCTAAGTGTTCAGGTCCTACTGTATTATTTCCTAAGGTTGAAAATTTCTAAAGCCCAAGTTTTCTTTTCTTAATTCAATTTTTTTTAAATAAAAAAGAAAAATAAGGAAACTTTACAAGAAATCCACTGAGCTGACAATATGATTCAACAATGAATCCAGCCCCCCATGGCTAACTCATGCAATGTCCTCATTGAAAATAAAAAGTATGAGAAAAGGGAAGAATCGAAAAATATCACCTGTATTTTGATAAACACGCATGTATTTATGATAAAATATCTATTTATAACAGTCCTTAAGCTTAGCATTGCATTATATAGTATAAATACTGCATAACATTCATCATATTACATTTAGTGTGATGTGTATAAATTGTACAGTAATTCATTCATTACTGTGGCTAGAGAATAGGGCAACATTTCGAAGCTTCAAATGCAAAATCCGACCATACGGATGAATCCGGAATGATGATCGCAGTCCGACAATGTGGAAATCATCTCGATTTGAGCACCGTGGCATCCTCTGCAAGTAAGGAAAGGTGGATGGTCCAGATTGTGCCACATGACACCATCCAGATCGCCCAAGGTCACCTGGCATCCCTCCAAAGGCCTTCCAACATGCGATCTCAGCCATTGGATGAAAATCCAATGGCTGAGAAGTCTTCTCCACCGCGTGACCATAGCAGCTCTTCTCGACACATGCACTAGCGTGGCACATTGGTTAAGGTGCATACTCCCAAAGGAGGGGTGCGGGTTCGAGACCTGCAAACCCCCCCAATCCTTCAATTGGCAGTGGCAGCTCACTATGCTAATGCATGCATGCAAGGATGCGCCAGCGCAATGCACAACGAGCGCGTGTGTGCATGATAAGGCAGAGCATAGCGCATGCCAGCAGCACCACATGAATCTTTAGTGACAACTATGGTAGATCTTTAGCGACGATTGCAGATGTCACTAATTGTCTATGCACGGAAAGCTCCTTCTCCACCACTATATAAACCCACCTACACCTCCCAATTTGCCTTCATCTCTACCGATGCTACTCCTACCTACTCCAAAGATCCAAGAAGCCTACAAAGCTCCTAAGAGCTATATTCTCAATCTCCAAAGGCTCCCTACTAGTGTAGAGTCCTATCCCTCCACCAAATACTCAACCATCCTCTCACCACCTTCATAGGGAACCTTAGAGTTGTCCCCTCACCTCCATTTAGGTAGACGATCACCCCCACCTCCTCATCCCCATTCCCAGTTTGGTGAAGCTTTCCTCTACTCAGGTTCATCCTATGCCTCACCCCCAACGTCCAGCATCTCTCCTCCATCCAAGCTGCCACCAAGCGCCATCGTCTCGCCAAACAACTGCTTTGGGAGATTTCCTCTCACCCTCACCTCTTTTAGTTTTTTTAGTTTATTGTTATTGTAAGAAACATTATTTCGCTTCAAGCAATCAAATTGTGGTTCATCTCTCTATTCTTTAATTGCAAGTGATTTTACCATTCTTCTAAAATACCAAAAAAACAACAAAACCTAAAAACACCAAAAAGAAACAAATTGAAACACGAATTTCAAGAAACAAATGTCACCTCCCTGTGTTCGACCTGGGACTTCCTTTCGAGTTTCAGTAAATTTTATTTGATCGCGAGTTTTGCGACTACGACGACGAGTTTCTCAAACCTTAACTTTTCTTCGCGAAAACCCACTCATCATATTCCATGATGCTCTGGTTAGCGACGATAACGTCATCATGAGCCATAACTAGCTTTAATTAGTCACAATGAAGAGATAAACACTCCTACATAATCGCCGGAGAGTCGTAATTCACTGAACATCCTTTCTGAGAAGAGTGCATTAAATCAAGGTTAATTCTGTAGTTTAAACAGAAGATCATATATGTAGAGTAATCATGGGATTTTTCCAGGGGTTAATCTGAGGTCAAATGTTCATTAATGACTAATAAGATGGTCCATGCAGACAAAAATGGGTTTTCGTGCACTTCGAGAATCAAAACAACACTTGAAACCCTAATTTCAGACTTGCTTAAATAATAGAGGTTCTGGTTAGGATAAAATTCACCTAAACCTTCTAAAATCCATATAAAAATATTTTATAAGTTTTGGTATCCTTGATTTGACCTTTGGAATTCATTTTGACCTAAAACAGAGTCTTAGATAGAAAGTTGCCCTAATTTGGGTCTCTATGCAAATTACTCAGTCAAACTTGGTCAAAACTAAAATCTAACTTCACCATCAGATTCCTTGACTCTAAATTAGATTTGTACCAAAATTTAGGTCCAACCAGAGTTTAGCTTGACCTAGTTTGCATTTCAGCCCAGTCAGACTCTTTCTATCTCACACAAGTCCCTAGCTTTTGAAATCCTTACGAACAGCCCCCCAACTTTGTCATCGTCTTCACATTTTGGTCTTTTCCACCATGGTCGTGTGAACACAGCTTGCCTCCAACCTTCAATCAAGGAGTTCTCCATGATTTCACTCCCAATCTCTTCCAAAATTGGAAGGGGAACTCTTGAAGAAATCCTCTACAATCTGAGCCGCATCTTGGGCTCTAATTCTTGCCCAAAAGTCAATGCAAACCATTTTAAATCAAGGGTTTCCTTTTGTGTGAGAGCTCCAAGCTTCCAAGCTTGGAATGCCCCCGTGAGGCCTACAAATGGTCCCTTGATGCAAGACTGTCTTCCTTAGCTTGGTTTGGATCGGATTCCACCGTTCTCCTCTCTCCGGCCTAACTCTCTGCAAGCTCCAATGAGCTCTTATATATGCCCTCTTCGCCGGCTGCCACATACCATAATCAGCCAATTCTTCCTCCTCAAGTTCTTCCGTGCCTTGCGATACCAGCGGGTGCCCTATTCCTTTTCGTCCTCACCGTCGTCCCCCTCACGGAGACTTAGTCTTCCCCACATCTGGTCATCACATCAACGTGGGAAACCTTCACCTCTTCATCCTATAAGTAGGCAAAACCTCTTCCTCTTCCCCTCTACTCTCTTTCCCCCTCATTAACCTCTTGTTTCGACCCACGATAACCGACCTCCCCCTCCGTCTTCCTTCGCTTCGGCCGAGCTCCGATAAGGTCATGAGCTTGCTATACATCACCAAATACATCTGCTCCACCTCCAAAACCTCCACCGCACAAAACCCCCCACCTAATTCCATGTTTCCATCACCAAGAATGCCCATCGAACACAACCACCTTTGCACTCCATTCTTGACCTTGTTTAGCCACCACATACATGCTCACGCCACACAAACACCACGACCACCTTCGTCGTTGCCGCCATCATCTCCTCTCTCATTCATAGTCCTCTGGCCGCTATATGCCCTACCAATGCTCCCAGTCACTGCGGCTAACCCCTAGGAAGTCATCCAGGTCCTCAATCAAAGGACCCAGCAACTGCAGCTCACCTAATTGAGAAAAGCATGCACTGTAGCCTTTACATGAAGAAGCCACGAGTTTAGTCCGACATCGTGGGATTCAAGACCAGAAGCGGTGCTTATTATGTTTTTGTGCATTGAGCTATTCGCTCAGTAACACGAGGGGTCGGATCCCTCCTACCCCCTTCACCCGAATACCCACCTACTTCACTTCTCGGTCACCACACACGCTGGTGACCCTGGACACTGTACACGACCCGTTTACCTGAATATGGATCCGACTATGCTGGGTTTGGGTTTGAGAGAAGAGGAAGAGAAATTCTCTTTGTAGTTGTGCTCTGTGCGACACTTAGTCGCTGAAGGAGCTGGGTCCCCTATGTAGTGAAGAAGAGAAGAAGGAGAAGGCTCGTGAAGGAAGAAGAAGAAGAGAGAAGAAAAGAAGCTCTGAAGAAGAGAAGAAGGAGAAGGCTTGAGAGAAAGAGGAAGAAGTTGAAGAAGAGAGAAGGCTTTAAGAGGCCTTGTACTGAGGCTAAGTGTTGACACACTTAAGTCGTCTGAAGGAAAAAGCCTGTCGTCTAATCTGAGTTTATTTAAGTACTATAGTTTACAATTGAAATAATTGAGTAATTGCATGCATGTTTAATTAAGAGAATAAGTGGTGATCTACATCACCATTGTTTTGATTCTCTTTTCTTTTTGATTGCATGCAACCTTGAGATACATTGACTGATATTAATTCTAATCAATTTCATTCATTGATTGGCTTTATTGTGCTCATTGATTCTGAATGTGATTAATGTTGCGAATTCCATATTTGCTCCCAACGAACGACCTCGGACTCTTCTTTAGATTCTGAGTTATAAATTTATTTATTTTTGAGCGATTGAGGCTTTATTGCAACGAATGCATATTTTAAATCTCCTATTTTGCACGTTAAACAGTCAGCTCTGAGTTAGATTGCACAAGTGCTGAGTTTAGTGCTATCAGCTAGGCGGGGTCTAGGCAAAGAAGTTATATTAAGGTTAAAGTAACCTTGTCTGGGATGGGTTCTAGAATAACGCGATCAACAAAAGGTTTCAGACGCTGTCCGTTGACCTTGAAAGAATTACCCGTCTTTGGGTCAGAAATCTCAATGGCTCCATTTGGGAATATCCGATCAATGATGAACAAGTTGTTCCACTTTGACCTAAGCTTACTAGGAAAGAGCTTAAGTTGAGAATCAAAGAGCGAGACTTTTTCGTTCGGCTCAAAGCTCTTGCAGGAAATCAACTGGTCATGAAGAGCTTTGGTCATAGCCTTATAGATCTTGGCATTCTCTTATGTGTCATTTCTAAGCTCCTCCAACTCAAATAGTTAGAGTTTCCTGGTCTTTCTAGCTAAACTTAAATGAAAGTTTCATTTCTTGATTGCTTAGAATGCTTGATGTTCAATCTCTACAGGTAAATGGCACGCCTTACCATACACCAGATGAAACAGTGACATGTCGATAGGCATCTTGTACACCGTACGGTAGGCCCAAAGATTGTCTTCAAGCTTTTGAGTCCAGTCTTTTCTATCAGGCCTAACCATCTTTTGCAGGATGTTCTTGATCTCTCAATTGGAGATCTCGACCTGTCCATTCGTCTAGGCGTGGTAAGGTGTGAAAATTCTGTGATTCACCACATATTTTGCCAGTAAATTGTGAAACTGGACATTGGTGAAGTGAGTACCACCATCGTTGATGATGGTTTGTGGAATCCCGAACTGACTGAAGATATTCTTCTTGACAAAATCGATGACCACCTTGTGGTCATTGGTTCGAGTGGGAATAGCCTTAATCCACTTGGACACGTAGTCAACAGCTATAAGAATGTACTAGTGTCCAAATGAAGGAAGGAAGGGTCCCATGAAATTGATGCCCTAAATGTCGAACATTTCGATAGGAAGAATCAGGTTTAGAGGCGTCATGTCCCTCTTAACTATGCTCCCAAGTGCTTGGCATCGGGAACACAACCTCAAGATTTCTTGGGCATCCTTGTATAAAGATGGCCAATAAAATCTAGATTGCAAAATTTTTGCACTTGTCTTTTTCCCGAAGAATTGTCCACCACATGCAGATGCATGACAGAACTACAATATGCTTTGAAACTCATTTTCCGAAACACATCGGTGAATAATCTGATCAGAGTCGATGTGATACAGTTCAGGGTCATCTCAGAAGTAATATTTGACCTCAAATATAAGTCTATCCTGTTTTTGCTTGGTCCAATCTTAGGGGATTTGACCAATGGTCAAATAATTTGTCATGTCTACAAACCAAGGAGTTCGGACACCTGAAACTGTAGGAATAGTCATGTCTGGAAAAGTATCAGTAATCAGAATATCTGGATGAGAAGAATCAATTAGGAGTCTTGAAAGATGATCCGCCACCACATTTTGTGCCCTAGATTTGTCTTTAATTTCAAGATCGAATTCTTGAAGTAAAATAATCCATCGGATGAGCTGGGGTTTGGCATCCTTTTTGGCCAAGAGATGTCTCAAGGCCAAGTGGTTAGAATATATAATGACATGAGATCCTAAGAGATAAGCCCTGAATTTTTCTAATGCAAATACTATAGTTAGCAATTTCTTTTCAGTTACAGTGTTGTTTCTCTGGGCCTCGTCTAGAGTTTTGCTAGCGTAGTAGATGATAGAGGGCTTCTTGTCTATTTTCTGACCCAAAATAGCCCCGATCTCGTAATCAGAAGCGTCGGTTATGATCTCAAATGGGGTTGTCCAGACTGGTGGTTGCAGCACTGGAGCACAACTGACTATTGTTTTAAGAAAATCAAATGCCTTATGGCATGATTCACCAAAATCGAATGGCGTATCTTTGGCCAGAAGGTTGCTCAAAGGTCAAGCAACCTTAGAAAAGTCCTTGATGAACCTCCTATAAAATCCCACATGACTGAGAAATGATCGGATTTGTTTAACAGATGTAAGAGGAGGGAGTTTGGAGATAGCATTTACTTTAGCTTTATCAACTTAAATTCCCCGCTCAGAGACTACAAGACCTATGACGATGCCTTCTTGTGTCATAAAGTGACTCTTTTCTCAGCTAAGGACCAACCGTATTTTAATGCATCTCCTAGGGATCAATTATAGGTTAGCCAAGCAAGAATCAAACGAATCTCCGAAAATGGAGAAATCGTCTATGAAAACTTCCATAAACTCTCCTACCATGTCTGAGAAAATGGCTAGCATACACCTTTGAAAAGTTGCAGATGCATTGCAAATCCCAAATGGCATTCTACGGAATGCAAAGGTTCTGTAGGGATAGGTGAAAGTCGTCTTTTCCTGATCCTCCGGATGGATAGGGACTTGGTTGTATCCTGAGTAACCATCTAGGAAATAGAAATGCTTATGCCCGGCTAAACTTTCAAGGATTTGGTTGATGAAGGGCAAAGGAAAATGATCCTTTTTCATGGCTATGTTCAGCTTTCTGTAATCGATACAGACTCTCCAAGAGGAAGCTGAACGAGTTGTGACAGATTCTCCTTTCTCGTTAGTCACAATGGTAATCCCGACTTTCTTGGGAACAATCTGCATGGGACTAACCTAGGGACTATCCGAGATTGGATAAATGATTCCTACGTCGAGCCACTTAATGATTTCCTTCTTGACCACTTCTCGCATATTAGGGTTCAATCTCTTCTGCATTTGGCGAGAAGGGTAGGATCCATCTTCCACAAAAATTCGATGATTGCAATAAGATGGCTCAACCCCCCTAAGGTCATGGATGGTCTAACCAATTGCCTCCTTATGTGCTTTTAGGACCTTGATCAATTTCATCTCCTGCTCTTTTGTCACTTTTCCACTTATAATCATAGGGAGCATTTTCTTTGGTCCTAAAACTTCATATTTCAGACTCTCAGGAAATGGTTTCAGTTCGAGCTGGGGCGGATTTAAGATGGAGGGTAAGGAAGATGCTGATGAAGATTCATCGGGACAATCTAAAGAAAGAGGTTGGAAGTGAACAAAATCGGCAACCTCTTCAGAATGTGGTGGGTCTGTCACAGAGGGTTGTGGGTTAGGTTCATTGGTGCAAGAGGAATTCTCAAGGACAATAAAAGCCATACAAGTCTCAAGATTCAAATTATCATCCCCGAGTTCCTCAATATATCCACAATCCTCAAATTTGTTAATCGCCTTGAAAATATCAAGTTTCATTTTTCTATCCCCAAAGGTGATTTCCATACTACCACTTTCACAGTTGATATTGGCCTTAGCGGTAGTCAGGAATGAATGCCATAGAATGATAGGCGCGTTCTTCAAATCTTTAGGAACATCCATGTCAAGGATAAGGAAATCTATAGGAAAGTAAAAGTCTTTAACCTTGATGATAACATCCTCAATAACATCTTTCGGGTTTGTGACCGAACAATCCTCTAACTGTAGCGTTACTGAGGTCGGCCTAAGTTCACCTAATCTGAACTTTTCGTAAAGAGAAGTTGGAATTAGGTTAATGGATGCACCTAGATCCAAAAGTACCCTATTCATGAGTCATGTTTCATGAATTAAAATCGAGGTTTGGAGAACCCGTCGTCGTAGCTCGCAAAACGCATCTATCAAATACAATTTATAATTGAAACTCCAAGGGAGTCCTAGGTCGAACATAGGGAGGCGACCTTTACTTTGTTTGAAAACTGCGCTTCGTTTTGTTTCTTTTTGGTATTTTGAGGTTTTGTTATTTTTGTGTTTTTGAAATAAAAAGACAAGCAAGGTAAGTTCACAAAATGAGATGGAACAAATATGATATATCACTCCAATGTTTATTACAATAATCTACGAAAGCATAAAAGAGATAGGGGTGAGTGGAAATCCCCTAAATCGGCTGTTTGGTGAGACGACGACACCTGGCGGAAGCTTGGATGAAGGAGATGAGATGCAGGACGATGGAGGTGAGATGTAGGAGGACGTCGGGTAGAGGAATGCTTCACCGAGGTTCTAGAATGGAGGTGAGGAGACGGAGGCGATTTTCTACCGGAATGGAGGTGGGAGGATAGCTCCAAGGCAACCTATGAAGGTGGTGGGATGAAGGATGAATATTTGGTGGGAAATAAGAATATTACACTAATAAGAGGCCTTTGGAGCTTGAGAGTAAGCTCTAATGGAGCTTTGGTAGGCTGCTAGAGCTTAGGAGTAGGTGGAAGTAGAGTAGGTAGAGATGAAGAGGAATGGGGGGTGTAGGGGTGTTTATATAGTGGAGGAAGAGGAAGAAATTTATGTAGAGGGTTGTAGTGATAGCTGTAATCGTCACTAAAGACCCCTATAGCTATCGCTGAAGATCGTGTCCCCATCGCTCACGCCTACAGCTGTCCTTGCGCCTACAAGCAATTAGTGACGGCTATAAGCGTCACCAAAGGTTCGCCCAGGCTGTCGCTGAAGATCTGTGCCAACCTTCATCCCTGTTGGTCTGTGCATCACACGCCCCTTGTCGCGCGCGCGCTCACACGTTGGCGCTGCGGTGCAGGTGGCTGTGCACTGCACCCTTATGCACACGCGTAGTTGTGAGCTAATTGATGAATTTGGGAGGCCGCTAGGATCGAACTTGCACCTCTCGTTTGAGCGAGCGCTTCATCATTGCGCCAGGGAGTTGGATTATTGTGTGGAGGGCGACGTGGCATTCACTAATCGTGCGATCATGGCCGTTGGATTTTCATCCAATGGTCACGATATAATCTTGAGCTCTCCTCTTGTGAAGGTGAGGCGATGTAGAGCACCCCTCAGCCGTTGGATTGAGATCCAACGGTTGAGATCACTCCATGCGTGAAGTTGGGGGGCCGTGGTTCATGTAGGGTAGTCTGGATCGTGCCACGTGTTTCCATCTGGACCGTCCATCTTCTCCTTATAGAGGATGATACAGAGCTCTGATCGGGGTGATTTTTGCGTTGACAGACTGCGATTGTCACTCTGAATCCATCCGTACAGTCAGATTCTTCATCTGAAGCCCGTAAAGATGTTGCATTGCCTCCTGGCCATGTAAGACGAAAGAATTAATGTACATAATATATAATTATCCTAAATGCAATGCAATGAATGTTTATACAATATTTATACCATGATATGCAATGCTAAGCCTAGGAACTATCATAAATAAGCTTTTTATCATGAATTCATGCGTGCTTATCATACCCCCATGCTTACTTTTTTCTAGTCCGTAGCAAAATTAACCTAAATGCTATGTATAAAAGTAGAATCAGGATTTGATTACTTAGGCAAGATTTGTTGATTACTTTAGAAAATCTCAACCCCAAGACCTAATTACAAAAACTCGACAGTGTCCGGGTGTCTGCCAGAATGCAAACCGCCCAAGCCCTCACCTTATTTGAAAAGGGAAGATACACATTTTTTATTTTTCTTCTTTTCTAATTTTTTGTACTTTTGGAGTTTGAGAGTTTTGGGATAACTTTTTACAGCTACTTGACCCGCCCAAGACTCGAAAAGGACTCTAAGTGCTAAGCATCTAGTGAAAAGAGTGAAAGACTCACTAGGCAGCCGTTAAAATGGACTTCGGGTTTCTACGACCCTAGGTGACCTTGCCTAAAGGTTTATCTTTTCTAACGATAGCTTTCTCCCTACTTTTATTTATGGGGTCAACATAAGGGAGAACTCAGTGTATATCACCTCGGTTTATTCTACTTTCCCGCTTCTTCCCTAAGTGTTTTGGGAATTATTGTGCATTTTTGTGTGAGCTGGGCTCTGGACAACTAGCCAATGGGCTATTACCCATGGCAACTTGCCAGCCATACTCGTGCGGTGAAGTGTGATTTTATTGATTTATTTATTCTCTCCTTTTTTTTATTTTTTTTCTTTTTAGGTACCTTTTTTTTTCTTTTTTTCTTTTTCCTTAGTAGGTGGCTTCCTTGATCTAAGATTTATCTAAAGGCAGTATAAAGAAAATGGTCTTGTGGTTGGGCTCTGGACAACCAACTAATGGGCTGTTACCCACGACAACATGCCAGCCATACCACCCTAGGTAGTTCATTAGCTACCCAATTTCCAAGAAAATCGCCAGAAAGTGAGCCAGTGCGAATAGTGTGTAGATGCTTAGACTTAAAATCCCCTCAAATCAGAGGGCGAGTTGATAAGCCGTGCACTTATCATTCCAATTTATTTACTAGATTAAAGATGAAATTGAATTTGCGAGGACTTGAGACTAAGTCCACATTCGAGTGGACACCTGGGATAATTAAGCCTGAAGACCTGAAGAGACTAAGTATTCAGGTCCCAAAGTATCAATTCCTAAAGTTTGCAACTCCTAATGCCTAAGTTCTCGTCTCCTAATTCATTTTTTTTTTTGAGAACAATAGGAAATTACTGTTACAACTGACAAAAAGATTATTTCATAAGATATATCCACCCCCCATGTTTGGCTAATGCAATGTCCTCATTGTTAAAAATGAAAGCATGCAGGAGAGTAGAAGTGGAAGAATAGCACCTAGTTTCTGTGAGATTTTGGTCAGCTCGGAACAATCTTTACACACGCTGAGTTTAGTGCCATCAGCTAGGCGATGATCGGCTTGCTATGGTTAGGGCAAGGTAAGAGCAACCTTGTCCGAGACGGGTTTAGGGAGCACATGGTCAACAAAGGGTTTGAGACGTTGTCTGTTGACCTTGAAGGAATTACCCGCCTTTGGGTCAAAGATTTCAATGACCCCGTTAAGGAAAATCCGCTCAATAACGAATGAGCCGTCCGACTTAGACCTAAGCTTACCAAGGAAGAGCTTTAGTTGAGAATCGAAAAGCCAGACCTTTTGGTCTGGCTCAAAGCTCTTACGTGAAATCATTTGATCATGGAGAGCTTTGGTCCTTGCCCTATAGATTCTGGCATTTTCATAGGCATCATTTCTAAGCTCCTCCAACTCAGATAGTTGGAGCTTCCTGGTCTTCTGTCCAACTCTAGGTCAAAATTACATTTCCTGATGGACCAAAATGCATGGTGTTCTAGCTCTACGGGTAAGTGATAGGCCCTACCAATCACCAGACAGAACAGAGACATACCAATAGGCATTTTGTACACCGTACGGTAGGCCCAAAGAACATCATCTAGCTTTTGGGTCCAATCCTTCCTATCAGGCCTTACGATTTTCTTCAAAATGTTTTTGACCTCCCGATTGGAGACCTCGGCCTGTTCGTTCGTCTGAGGGTGGTACGATGTGGAAATTCGATGATTCATCCTGTATTTCCCAAGTAAATTCCAAAATTGGGCATGAATGAAATGTGTGCCACCATCATTGATAATCGCCAGAGGAATCCCGAACCGACTGAAGATATTCTTCTTCACAAAATCGATGACCACCTTGTGGTCATTGGTCTGGGTGTGGATTGCCTCAATCCATTTGGACATGTAATCAACAACGACCAGAATATACTGGTGTCCAAATGAAGGAGGGAAGGGTCTCATGAAGTCGATGCCCCAAATGTCGAAAATTTTGACGGAAAGTATTGGGTTAAGGGGCATCATATCTCTCTTAGCTATGTTCCCGAGTGTCTGGCATTGGGTACACAACTTTGAGAACTCTTAGGCATCCTTAAATAATGACAGCCAATAGAATCCAGATTGCAAGATTTTTGCTGTTGTCTTTTTCTCGGAAAAGTGTCCACCACACTCAGATGTATGGTAGAACTCAAGTATACTATGGAACTCAATTTCCAGGACGCATCAACGAATAATCTGGTCTGCATCGATGCGGTACAGCTCGAGATTGTCCCAAAAATAATATTTGGTCTCAAACATAAGTCTGTCCCATTGTTGTTTGGTCCAATCCTGGGGGTTTGACCAACAGCGAAATAATTGATGATATTCGCAAATCGGGGGGTTTGGATACCTGAGATTGTAAGGTGACAAGTGTAGAAATCGTGAGTTTTCGGAAAACAACGTCATAGTATAGTCACGAAATCCCCTTGAGAAAAACATTTATAATATCAAAACTCGATGGCTTTTATTCTTTTGAAAACTTGAGTCCCGGTCGTTTGTCTCTGGGAGATGTGAAAACAAGTCGAGATTTGGATTGGCTTAATCTAACCTAAATCTAATCTAACCTAATACTTTTTTTTTGTCTTTTTGTGTTTTTTATTTTTATGTTGAAAAGCGATAGGCAAACAGACTTGAAGACAATCATAGAAGCGATGATCACACAATATTATTCATGCATAGAATACTCAAAATATTGTCACACAATATCTATACTAGAAAGCATTTAAATAGAAGAAATCCCTTACACTGAGAAGGTGCCACTAGGGCCATCAGCCTTGTGTGAGGGTGTAGGCTAGACCTTGGGTATGCAAACCCGTCTACACACCTACCAACAAGAGATGGCCAGCCACAAGAGGCTATGGGTGAGCCTTCATGGCCATCCAAAAAGAAGAAGAAAAAGAGGGTGCATCCTCTCTATGGAGAAGAAAGGACACGCCCAAGTGAAGAGAGGAGAAGAGGGTGTTGCACCTTAGTGCTCTCCTTCTTGCCACCACATGAAGATACATTGGAGGAGCTTCTTCTTTAGCTGTCCATGGAGGGGGCCTTGGAGGAGGAGGGCGGCCCTAGGGTTTTGGAGGGTGGAAGGGTGTCGCAAGTGGGAGGAGAATGGATGGGAGAGTGAATGAATTTCGTGGCTCTCTTCTCTCCTTGGCTTTTATGGGAAGGCCTCTCCATTTCAAATGGGTCACCACTTTTGGTGGCTCCCAAAATAGCAAGTGCCACCAATGTAGGATCTAGGTTGGTGACCAACTAATGAGGGCTAGAATGGGCAAGTGGGATTTAGGAAAGTGTATGTATGTGTAGGTGTAATTTTCGTGGAGTAGGGTAGTGGGTTTGGTGAATCTAGGTTGGGTTAACCTACCTTAAGTGGGTGTGGACCTAATTAGGCTTAGAAAAGTTTAATCGTATAGGAGTGAGCCTAATTAGGTCTAGGTCAAGTCTAATTAGATGTGTGTATGTGATTAGGCTAGGGTAACCCTAATAGGTATGAGTTAATTAGATCATGGGTGGATCTAATTGGGCTCAGGTGCACCTAATCAACTGTAGATGCACCCAATTAGGTATGGGATGGTTCAATTGGGTTAGGGATAGGATAAGTAGGGCTATGGATAGTGGACTAGGCTTAGGAGGTCTCTAATTAAGTTTCCTAGGGTGTCTAGTGCCCTAGGTCAAAATAAGCAAGATCAAGCTTCTAGCACCAAAATCAGGAACCAGACAGCAGTATCAGACGTCTAGGATAGTGGTCAGACATCTTATACTACAAAATTGGACATTTGGACATTAAATTAGATGTCCAATTCTATGTCAGTATGAGTTCTGCCTTCCTGGATTGTTATTCTGCAGAAATTAGACGTCCAGCCAAATGTCTGGGCGTCCTAAAAGGTGCTGGAGAGTGGGTTTTAGGTTTTCTAAGGTGGGTTTTGGTTCCTAAGTGTTTGGGAGAGGGATAGGGTGGATAAGAACATGGATAGTACTATCCATGTTTGGGTTTTGAGGCTAAGGTGCCCTAATGGAGATCGTTTTGGGTTTGGGAAGGCTGTCCTAGGATTTCTAAGGGTAGGGATAAGGCTATCCTCCTCACTCCTCTTATCTGGATCAGTCTTTTTCTTCCTTTATTGCTTTATTCCACTATCTCCTTCATCCTGGTTCACTTTATTACTTGCAAATAGTAATAAAAATCATTAAATAGCAGGATATCTCATCTTATTCTAAATAGATTGATGCAATGCATGATATGTAAGATATGAGTGCAATATCCACAAATTAAGCTAGGTTCAAACATTATTTAGGTTGATTAGGACCCATAATTACTGTGCAATCATAAGGATAGTCTCATCTGGAAAAGTGTCTGAAACTAGGGGGTTCGGATACCCGTTGGTGAAAATGCATGCCTCATTCCCGCCACTCGCTTCGCATCCAACATCTCAGAGGTAGCCATATCACCGGCTCTTCTTCAAGTGTTGAGCACATGCACCCACGTCCACACAATCTCAACCATCCGATCAAGAGATCGAAAGACTTAGATCCTCACATGTCGTTTCCTCTTCACACGTTAAGAGGTGACGCAGCTGCTTCATCGCCGTTGGATGAGCGATTAACGACTCAGAATGCTCGCTTGCGCACCTATACCAATAGCGCTTGCTGCCTTTAGTGACAGATACGTGCGTCACTATAGATAAGCATTGGTGAAAATGCGTGTCTCATCCCCGTTGCTCGCTTCGCATTTGACGTCTCAAAGGCGGCCATGTCATCGACTCTTCTTCAAGCGTTGAGTGCGTGCGCCTACGTCCACGCAATCTCAGTTGTCCGATCAAGAGATCCAACGGCTTAGATTCGTGCATGTCGCTTCCTCTTCACACGTTAATAGGTGACGAGGGAACTTCATCGCCATTGGATGAGTGATCAACGGCTCAGAATGCTCGCCTACGTGCCTTTACCAATCGTGCCTCCCGTGCATGTGATCTCCTGTGAGATCGAGCGTCTAATCGTGCGTCCAACCAATTTACTAATCTGAGCATCATGTTCTTGATCAAAGGGCCAGATTTCTCTCCCGCACGCGAGAAGGAAGCATGGAGAGGCTGCTTGAATGGGCGACCTGATGTGGCGTAGCACCTTAACTGCTGCACTACGTGTGCTCTTTGGTCGCGTTTCTGATTTAAGGATCGCACGCTCACGACCGTTGGATCTTGATCCAACGGTCGAGATTGCATGACCTTTGATGAAGAGGAAGAGCGCTTGTGTCTTTGGGTGGCTTGGATGTTGCCACGTGGTGTCATCTGGGTCGTCCATCTTCTTTTGTTTGTAGGAGGTGCCACGGTTGTCGGATTGAATTGATTTTCATGTTGTTGGGCTACGATTATCAATTCGAACCCATTCGTGTGGTTGGATTTGTTGTCTGATGTTCGGATTTTACACCACCTTGCCTCTTGACCTTTGATCTTTCTCGGACTGTATCTGATGCTATGGAAATCCGATTGGGGTGATCTCGAAGTCGTTGAACTTCGATTACCGCCTTGGTTAGATCCATACAGTTGGATCTTCAATTCGAGGCCCCGATAAATATTGCCTTGTGCCTGACCACAAAAAGAGGTGAATTACTATATAATTTGTACAAATTAACCTAAATGTATGATGATGCATGTTATGCAATATTTAGAATGCATGATGCTTCTATGACACTAAGAATATGCATAAATAGATATTTTAGGCTACTTATATGTATACACATCATGCATGAAACCCTGTTTCAATCAGTGTGGACCCACTTTTTAGTCATTTGTACTCAATTGACCTTTAATTAACCCCTGAATAACCTCGTGGTTAATCTGCATTTGTGATGTGCAGTTAAAATAGAAGAATTAATCCTATTTTCTTGTCTTCTTCTAAAATCATATTAGAGTGGAATTATGGTACTTAGACGATCATTTAGGAGCATTTATAATGAATGATGGAGTTACCATCATAGTGATGGTCGTTTATTTATTAGTGAATGGGAAGAAGTTGTTATAGATTTATGTAAGCATGTGAGGGTATGTGTGTGTGTTTTTGGTAGTGGAAGGGCTAGGACATTAGTTGTTCGTTTTGGGCAAGGTTATGGTTAGAATTAGGACAAGTGTGTGAAGATGTTAGGACAAGGGAGGAAGCTAGTTGTTTGGTGTGTTGGTTAGGGAAGATATGGGGGTACTATTTTTAGTTGGTGGATGATGTGTGTTAATGGTGAATGAGGGGTGAGCTGTGTGTTGACGTGAAGGTGGAGGGTGGTAGAGGTTGGTTAGGTGGTTAAGGTGCTTCGCTAGTGTATGGAGGATGTGGTAATGATGGTTTAAGTAATGGATAAGGAGATGGATTGAGCGGTGGATGGCCAACTATATGGTGGTGGAGACTGGAAGTGACAGTGGTGGATGTGTGGGCACATGAGTGAGTGTAGGAGATGGTAAAGATGGAGGTGTACATGATGATGGTGGCGTGGGAATGGTGGTGGGATATGGTAGTGAGGGTGGTGGCATGGAATATGGAGTGGGTGTATGTACAATGTGGTGGTTGAAGGGAAGGGTGGTTGGACGTGTATTGTGGTGGTGGTAGCAAAGTGGAGTGGCTTGGTGTGGAGTGGGTATTTGGAGGTGGTGGTGTGAGGTGTGGAGATGGTGGTGGAGTGATTGAAGATGATGGCGTAGGGGATAGGATGGTGAATGGAGGTGGTGGTGTGAGTAGTAGGTGAGTGTGTTGAGCAAGGGTTTGTGGGAATGTGTGTGTGAGCATGGTATTGAGTGCTCAAAACGACAACAACAAAATCAACAAGATAGCGAAGAGAACATTGAATAAAAATGGAAATGGAGGCAAGGGAAATGAAACAAAACAAAAGGAACTATTCTACTTTGCAAGCAATTAAACTAAGCTACTTGCATGGAATAAAAAACTACACTACAAAGAAGATAAAAAGAAGAGAAAGAAGAGGAGGTCCATGCCAATGGGGATTCTATTGGAGCCGTTGGCTATGGTGGTGGTGATCCTTGGCCAATGGCCTACACCACCTTTGCCTCAAGGAGAAGAAGTGACTAAGGGGGGAAGCTATACAGTGGAGAAGAGAAGAGAATAGAGAGGAGATGGAGGGGAGATGAGAGGGAAGGGGTGTTGCCCATGAGGAAATGGAGGTAGGGGGGTTGCACTTAAGGATGAGGTCTTTTATAGAGGTTATGGGGTGCATTCTAAGGATAATAGAAGTTTCTAGTGGGTTCTAGTATGGGGGCACCTAATGGCAGAGTTAAGGTTGTGTAGGGGGTGATTTAGGTGGGTAATTGGGTGCTTAAGGGGTGCTGAATGGAGGGTTAGTTGAGTGGGTTATGAGGTGGGGTAATTAGTGGTGTAGTGGGCTTATGTGTGTGCACATGGGTTGTGTAGATACTTGGGCCTACAATTGGTGAGAAATTGGTGTAGAAAATAGGTGCACATAGGAGTATTTTTATTATGGAATGGGAGGTCTAACTAGGTTCTAATTGGGTGGCCAATTAGTGGGAGTGTGTGTGTGTGTGTGTGTTGATTAGGTCTAGAGATGTGCATTTTATGTGCACGTGTGTATGTGTGCATGCTTTGTAAAGTGGACATGTGTGCATGAAATAATTGTGAATGCACATAGGTTGTGTGGGCTAGTTAGAAAATGGTGTGCCAGTGCATTTGAGTGAGTTAGGTGCACGTGCATGGATTGCATGTGGTTGTCTTGGTCTTGCATGGGCTTGTTGGGGTTATGTCCTATTGTCTCCTTCTCTCTCTTGCAAGAAGCAATTGATGATGACTCTGATGCGTGTCCTTCTTGCATCTTCATTTTAGCACAATTCCTCCTCCTCTCCTATGAACCTATTCACATGAAATGATATTGATAATATGAGGCCTATAAAATAAAGAATATACGATAAGAATATACAGAAATGCAAATGCATGATATGCATGCTCTATTTATAATTTAAGCTAGGTATTTAGACTAATTTAGTCATTTTAGGACCTATAATTGTTGTGCAATTAGTGATTCCTTCAACACCATTATTAGAGCAGCCTTAGGGTAGAGGGAGGACAAAAAGCCTAATATGATTTATTATGCGAGTATGACTCTTACTGATGCACAATTGAACTACACATGGTGATTGAGAAATAGCTCCTAGCTATTGTCTTTGCCCTTGACTAGTTTTGGTCATACTTGCTAGGATCCCAGGTTATTGTGTTCACAAACCACTTTACTTTGACCCACCTATTATCTAAAAAGGACACGAAACCTAGACTTATTTGATGTATCGTTTTACAAGAGTTTGAACTCTACATCTAATGATGATAATTCCATCAACTGGGGTCAGTTGAGGATATATGTGTGTTAATGATATACCATAATGGGCTTGGAGTATTGCATGCATGACAAATTAAAATAGCTTATAATTGATATTTAATGGTCATGTGTACAAGTGTATATTGAAACAGGCCTGAAAGGAGTAATCGGACTGTACAGATGGATCTAGATTGACGAACGGAGTCCAACAGACTCAAAATCGCCTCAATCCGACATCCGGAGCTCCCATAACAAGCTCGAGAAGTTGTGATCATTGATCTAAGGATCAACGGCCACAAACCTGCCATGTGTCGCATGATTGCTCGTTGCAAGCCTCTGCTGCTTCTCTTCATCGTGCGCAAAAGCCACTTTAGGCCGTCTGATCTTCCGCGAGCCTCGACTGCACGGCATCTTTGGCGTGCCAAAGGTCTTCAAGATCTAATCGTTGGATCTCCATCCAACGGTCGGCATCGCACGCGCTCAACTCACCCGCCACACCATCTTGAGGCAACGCAGCAGTCAGACACTCACACTTGCAAGTAGCGGTCGAACACCCGCACTCGCAAGTAGCGGCGAGTGTTCGACTAATGCTACACCTCAAATCACGCCCAGGGTGCACCGTGGGGAAAATCAGACCATCCGATCGACGTCGAGCGGTGCAGATGGAGGCTACGTGGCACTTTGGATGCGTGTGGATGATTACGCGAGCAATAACGCGTGAGGCGCGTGCTCTGCAAGCGCAATCCACAGCCGGTGCTCACGTGAAATCTCAACCGTCCGATCGAAGATCGGACTGTTCACAGCGAAGGCACATAGATCGCAGGTGCGGCTTGAAAAGAAGAAGAATGCGCGCCTCAATGAATTGGCAGCTATAAGGTTTCAACGACATTTTTGGAAGGGGTTTAGCGACGTCCTAGACGTTGCTAAATCCCCTTACCTCAATTAGAAGCTCTTTTCTCCTATTTAAACCCCTTCAACCACTCCATTTAAGGTCATTGAATACACACACACCTTCCACTATACTCCTAGCTCCTTCCTAACTTCACCAAGCAAACTTCACACTCACTGGAGTTGTCAAGCTGTCGACGGAGCCCTCCTCCATCGCCATGGTTGCCTTGCCTCCTCTCTCTCTCTCTCTTTACCCTAGTTTCATATTGCTTTTGTTTAAGCTTTTAGCTATTGTTGTATTTGCAAACAAACTCAAGTTGCATGCTAAATATTAATGTTGATGATTGTTCGAAAGAATGTTGTGATTCAAAGACAAATTCTAACGCTACTCTCTCTCCCTCTCTCTCTCTCTCTCTTTCTCGTTTTCTCGCAAGCAAACGAAACTTCATGTGACAACTAAAAGCAACAAAGTAGACCGATTTCATGCCTGCTCATGTTCGATACGTGGACTCACCAAATCCAATCTTTAATTAAAATCGACATCGCGAACGCATGCTCTAACGACACAATTGAACAACCGCACCCTGTCACATCAGTTTTTGGTGCTGTTGCCAGGGAGGCAACGAATTTCTTTTATTGCTTTCATCCTGCATTCGTATTCGCATCGTCTAACTCATTTTTCTCCCTCTACTTGATTGATTGTAGAAACTCGATGCATGGGCAGTGAAAGAGCGCGATTCGCTATGATAGAGATGGAGTAGAGTGCAGCGAAGACTAGTTGTGAGTATCACTCCACCATTTTGTTTCTTGCATGCTTAAAAAAAAGAGAAAAATGCAAATATAAAAACATTGGTGTGGTGAATGATTTCTTGACCCACATCCCAAATTCATCACCCAACAAAAAAAATATACCCTAACATTCTTAAGGAGATAATCTTTTTGAGTGATCTTTTTTCTTTTGAGTGGTGTTTACGAAGCCGTCGTGATTTGACTTGGGCCGCACCACTCACCATAACTAAAATCAACTCACCTGGTAGAATTGCATGAACACTAGGGTGAACTCATTAGTGTTGCTTTTCTAGGGCCACATCACTCTAAAGGAAATTGACTTTCGCCCGTTGTGTGCAAAACTTTGTGTGCTCACTTGAACCTTGTCTGAAAACACTAAGGCACTTCAACCCCAAAAGGCACTAAAGCAAGGACAAACATTAAAAGACACCACATCTTAAAATCCTTACTTGAGAACCATGTCTTGTGCACTCACACTCAAATCGGTTAACTAAGAGGCACAAACCCAATCAACGCCTCATCACATATCTTGAGCACAAGCACTAGCTTAGCCCCTCATTAAAATGGAGTAGATGTGCCCTAGGCAGGACTGGTTTAAGTCTTGGAGGTGTGATTTGGTTTGCTGGGCATTTGGCCTTCATTCCCTTTATAGAATTTGGTGTCTAGGTTGTGGGGAAGTGTCAAACGACTGCGATTGTGGGGTCTATGGAACTGATGACGAAAGACAAAGGAAGAACCTTCCCCTCAATCCCCTCATAATCAACCTAGCCAGATTAACATTGGGAAGGGCAGTTAAGTGCTTACAGGCTTGATCATTCCCTCTGAGGCTTGTAGGTCACTTAAGGTATACATTGTAAGGACCAGACTTGTCTGCTTGTTTGTGCACACACTTCTCGCATCTGTTTCTCTCCACATCCCTCTCCATTCTTCCCTAGTGTATGCACGAGAGACGATCACTGCATCTCGAGTTGTTTGTTTAGGATAGGGAAATCAGGAGGAGACTTGATTTTACATAAGAAATGGTTGAACCAAGAATTGATGAGGTTGAGGACCAACCCCCACCCAATGCTATGGCCATCATTCAGGCCCAAATCTCTGACAACCACCAACTACAACAACAACAAATCGAAATTATCATGCAAGCCATACACAAATTGCAAAACCCTCAAGGACAACCCCCATTGAACCCACCTAAGCTGCCACAACCTCTGGAGGGCCAACTTAGGCCCCTCCGCGGCTTTTACGATACGTTTGCTATTCGGATCGAACCCCATCTTAGGGTCCCCGAAGGGGGAGATGATTTTGAGCTGAAACCTAATTTCCTGAGCCTGATTCAGAGCCACTTTCATGGGAGCTCAAATGAGGACTCCTTCCAACACCTAGAGGACCTTGACCAGATCGCCCGAACTGTGAAACCCAGGAACATCAGCTTAGACAATGTTTTGATTAAGATGTTCCCTTTCTCCCTAAAAGACAAGGCATCTCACTGGCTTAGAACCTTAGGGAGAGCCATCTCCACCTAGGAGGAATTGAGGCATGCATTCTTGAAGAAATTTTTCCCCATAGGTAAGACCAATGCCCTCAGAAGAGCCATTACCACATTTACACTACAAGGTGGGGAACAATTCTATGAGGTGTGGGAACGATTTAATGAAATGCCCACACCATGGGGTTCCAAGGTGGCAATTGGCCCAGATCTTCTACCATGGTCTGGACAACAACCTTAGAAACTTTGTTGACGCCTCAAGTGGAGGTAACTTTTTGAACAAAGATGAGGAGAGCGCATTTGAACTCTTTGAGTCCATGAGTGAGAATTCGCTCAACAATGCCTCCATGACCCAGTTTAATAGATCTAGTCAACCTCGTGGTGGGATCTATGAGGTGCAACAAATTTTGGAATGGTTGACATACATTGTAGCCAAAAAGTTGAATCAAGTTGAATTGGTGGACAAAAAGATCGATGAGCTGCTGAACCAGACCAGGAACCTGCTACAAACCCTCTCCCTATCAAAGGAAGCTCACAATGTAGACTTAGTGCAGCCAATGAGCCAAATGCACCTGAAGCAACCCCTGACCATGTTCCAAGGAGGGACCTTTGCTCCCTTAACCCCTGATTACTCACTTCCCACCCCCTCGGCACCCTCTATCTTTGAGGATGTCCAATCTATCCAAGGTTACTCCAAACCTAACCCCTTTTCCAACACCTACAATGTCGGATGGCATAATCACCCAAATTTTGCCTGGACAAACCAAAAATCGAACCAATTCCAGAACCAACCCAAGCCAAATCCCCCCTCCTATCAGCAAGGCCCACTGGTTAGACCACCCTATAATCAGAATAGGGCAGCCCCTCCCCTTCAAAGCCAAATGGACACATTGATAAAAATGATGGCTGACATGAATCCAAAACACCAGGAAGAAATTGCCTTAGTGAAGGGATAGTTGAGCCAGTTGTTGGATTGTAAACAACAGGGGTCCCTTCCTTCTCAGCCACAACTGAACCTACGAAATGTGATTAATAGAGGCCCCAATTCGCCAAGGTTCCAAGCCAATCTTGGACATGCCCACATGGTCCAGCAAGCCCTGCAAACACCCCCTAGGTTTGGTGCTCCTTCTTCCTCTTCTTCTCAAGGATCGATCCATAGTCCCAAAGCCTCTGTCAATGCGGTAACCATGAGAAGTGGCACTAAAACCCAGGACCCCAAACCCTCCCGTGACCTCACTTCTTGAGATACTCGAGTCTGGGGGTGAGCAGGAGGAACCCAAGGACATAGAGATTGACCCGATTCAAATCCAAACACCATACTCTGAGGCCTTGGAGAAAAGGAAGAAAGAGAAAGCTGTAGTTGAGAATGAGGAGCTGTTGGATATTTTCAAACAAGTCCAGATTAATATTTCGCTCCTCGAAGCAATTAAACATATCCCGGCTTACGCTAAGTTTTTGAAGGATGTCTATACGTTGAAGCATAAGTTGAAAACCCGAGCACCTAGGAAGGAAGTGCTCTCAGAACATGCTAGTTCAATGATATTGAACAGCCTACCTTCCAAATGAACTGACCCAGGAGCGCCGCTAATTTCTTGTAATATTGGAGACATGACATTTGATAGAGCACTTTGGACTTAGGTGCTTCGATCAACCTCATCCCGACGACCTTGTATCACTAGTTTGGATTTGGAGAATTGAAACCCACACCTATGACCATCCAATTGGCTGATAGATCTATGAAAACCCCGAAAGGGGGTAGTTGAGGATGTAATTGTTCAGGTCAAGGACTTCTACTTCCTGATTGACTTTTTGGTTCTTGACATTGAAGTCCCCGAACAATTACAAAACACACCCATCATCTTGGGCAGACCCTTCTTAGCTACAGCTAAAGCGAACATTGATTGCGACACGGGATGTATGGAAGTCACCTTTGGAGGCAAGAAGTTGCAATTGGATATCTTCAGGGTGGCCAAGTCTTTTGATTGTGACTGGATTGATGAGTACGATCCCGTGGAACCTCTGGTTGAAGAATGCCTCACTCTTAGCTCATCAGCAGACCATCTGATTCAACCGACCAATGACTATCCGACCCATCCCAGCCTGTGGAGATTGACATTTGCAGAGCTGATTACCTTCCACAACCACCATTTGAGGAGATTGATGTTGATCAACTCCCACCTTTCCCTTACCCGTCAAATGTTGTCCCACCTACACTCGAACTGAAGCCTTTGCCCTATAATCTCAAGTATGTCTTCCTTGGACCTGACCAAACCTTCCCCGTGATTATCAATGCCCATTTAACTAAGGAACAAGAGATTAGGTTGACTGCAACCCTCTTTGAACATCGGGCCACCATTGGATGGACAATTTCTGACTTAAGGGGAATTAGCCCCACCTATTGTACTCAAAAGATTTATTTGGAAGATGGGGCTCGACCTTCTCGCCAGATGCAGAGATGATTGAACCTAAATGTGCGAGAGGCCTTTAAAAAAGAGATAATCAAGTGGCTTGACGTTGATATCATTAACCCAATTTCCGATAGCCCTTGGGTGAGCTCCACTTAAGTGGTACCCAAGAAAGACAGGCTCATCGTTGTCACCAATGATCAGGGCGAATCCATCCCCACCCGCACCGCTACTGCATGGCGAGTGTGCATCGACTATAGGAAGCGTAATGAGGCCACCAAGAAAGATCATTTCCCTCTGCCATTCATTGACCAGATTCTCGAGCGATTGGCAGGGTAGAAATATTTTTGCTTCCTAGATGGATATTCAGGACACAACCAAGTTGCTATTGCATCGGAAGATCAAGAGAAGACCACATTCACTTGTCCGTATGGCACGTTCGCATTCCGTCGTATGCCATTCGGATTATGCAACACACGCACTACCTTTCAGCGTTCATGCTAGCCATCTTTTCAGAGATGGTGGGTGAATACCTGGAGGTCTTTATGGATGATTTCTTTGTGTTCAGGAATTCATTCGACCATCGTCTTAGCAATTTGGAGAAGATCTTGAAGCGATGTATCGAGGCCAACCTGGTTTTAAGCTGAGAAAAGAGCCATTTCATGGTTTAGGAAGGGATTGTCCTCGGTCACATCGTCTCGCATAGGGTCATCGAAGTGGATCGCGCTAAGGTTGATTTGGTTTCCAAACTTCCACTTCCTAGCTCGGTCCTGCAAATCTGATCTTTCTTAGAACATGTTGGCTTCTATAGAAGGTTCATTAAAGATTTCTCCAAGCTCTCTAAACCCTTGATTGACCTTCTACCCAACGACACCCTTTTTCACATGATACTTGATTGCATCAAGGCTTTTAACACTCTCAAGGAAACAATCTCCACTGTGCCTGTATTACAGCCCCCGGACTAGTCTCAGGACTTTGAGATTATGTGTGATGCATCAGATTTTGCCATCAGCGTAGTCCTAGGACAAAGAAGAGAAATGAAACCCGTGGTGATCTACTACGTGAGCAAGACGTTGGATGAGGCTCAATGGAATTATACTGTGATAGAAAAAGAACTGCTCACCATAGTCTTTGGGTTAGAAAAGTTTCGATTATATCTTCTGGGATCCCACGTGATGACTTACACTGACCACTCGGCTATCTGGCATTTGTTGTCTAAAAAGGATGCTAAACCCAGGCTCATCAGATGGATCCTACTCTTGCAGGAATTTGACTTGGAAATACGTGACAAAGCTAGGTCCAAAAACATCGTAGCCGATCACCTGTCCAGACTCCACCCAGACCACATCGGACCATCATTACCCTTGACCGACAACTTTCTTGATGAAAAACTTCTAGCTGTGTAAGGAAGAAAGCTACCTTAGCATGCAGACGTCATCAACTTTTTGGTGGTAGGACAGACTTTGCACGGCTAGTTTAGACAGCAACGGGATAAGTTCTTGGCTGAAGCCAAGCACTATTTCTGGGATGATCCCATGCTGTTTAGACTCTATGCTGACCAGATCATTAGGAGGTGTATTCCTGAGGAAGAAGTCCAAAGTGTGCTATCCTTTTGTCGCGACCAAGCCTGTGGTGGCCACTTTTCGAGGAAGAAAATGGTTGCAAAGGTTTTGCAATTCGGATTTTACTGCCATCCCTATTCAAGGACGCACACATCTTCGCTAAGACTTGCTCTCGCTGCCAGACATTAGGGACTATGACCAAAAAGGACATGATGCCCCTCCAGCCCATTCTGATTGTTGAAATCTTTGATGTTTAGGGCATCGATTTTATGTGTCCCTTCCCACCATCCAACGACTTTGAGTACATACTGGTCTCAGTAGACTATGTCTCGAAATGGATTGAAGCTGTTGCCACCCGAAGATGTGATGATAAGGCTGTCATGGACTTTGTTAAGCAAAACATCTTCTCTTGGTTTGGGATATCGAAGGCCATGATCAGTGATGGTGGGAGTCACTTTATTCATACCCAATTTTGTGCCTTGCTTAGAAAATATGGGGTCACTCACTGCACTGCCACCCCGTATCACTCGCAAACAAATGGGCAAACTGAGGTCTCCAATAGGCAGATCAAGAATATTCTGCAAAAGACTGTAAGAGTTGACCAGAAGGATTGGTCCACACGATTGGATGATGCCCTTTAGGCATACAGAATCTCTTTTAAGACCTCGATAAGCATGTCGCCTTGTCGCCTGGTCTTTGGCAAAGCTTGCTGATGGGAACACCATCATGACCCTAACTAGCTCATTTTGACTCAGACAAGAGAACAAAAGCTCCTACATAATCAACTGGAGGTCCTAACTTAAGGAATAACCAGTCGGAGAAAAAAGTAAGAAAGAAGGGGTAAAACTGCAATTTTACCATTACGGTGCAACAATGGGATTTCTCATGGTCTAAACATAGGTTAAATGGTCTTAACAAGATAAAAAGTGGGTTGGTTCAAATAGAAAATGGTTTATGTGAAATATGGGAATTAAATGACTTCTTGTAACCCTAAAATAGACCCACTTAATTTAACAAGGTTCTGGGCATGATAAAATTTACCTAACCCCTCTAAAATCATGGAAGAATATCTTTTAGGATTTAGAACCTTCAATTTGGTCCTTAGAACCTATTTTGACCTAAATTGGGGTCTCAGTCAAATGTTTGCCCTAAATTGAGTTTTTGTGTAATTGCCTAGTTAAACATGGACAAACCTAAAATCCAACTTCACCATTGGATTCCTTAGGTCCAAATTAGGTTTTTACCAAAATTTGGACCTAAGGGGAATTCATCTTGACCTACTTTGCAAATAGGTCCAGCCCAATTACATTTCTACCCCTAACTTTTGAAAACCTTTATAGAAGCCCCCTAACTTCCTCTTTGTTCTTTGCAATTAGGTCCCTCCACCATTACAGCGGAGGGAATCCTACTCTGATGAGGATTTGAGGGAAAGAACTCCTTGATTCCTCAGAGAATCCCCTTCAAAATTGAAAGGGAGATTTTCTAAGAAATATCCTCCAGTATGAACCTAATTTGAAGCCCTAATTTGTACCCAATCTCTCATGCGAACGTATGAGAGATTTGGGTCTTTTTGACCTTCCATCTCCGGCGACATGCCCGTGCTTGGAAGCTTGGCTTCCAAGCACAAGACCTCCTGCCAGGGGCTATAAAAGGGTTCCCAGATCATTCCGCACCTCAGCTTGAATTGGCCTGAGATATCCCCATAATTCCTCTCTTCCCCTCCGGTCAACCACCCAGCAAGCTGCAGTGACCCTTATCTCCTTCTCTCGTCGCTCTGCCACAATACCAGTGGCAGAGTTACCTTTATCCCCTTCATCCACGTCGCGCTGCACCAGTCGACGCTCCTGCTACCCTCTTGTTGTCGTCGTCCTCCTCCCACTGGGTTCTTTGTCTCTGGCGACGGCAGTACGAGCTGGCTGCCTCCTCTGCATCTCCCTTTGTCTAACCACCCTCAGATAAGTTCTATCTCTCTTCTCATCTCTTTTCTTGCATTTATTTCTTAAAATCCGCCTTGACGTTCACAAAGCACCACCATCTTCTCCACCTCCGATCAGACCACCGGTGAGGTGTTCCCGCCGCTCCACGCCTCCATCCACCTCGCCAACTACCTCATGAGCTCCGCCACACCTCACTGACACAAACCCCTCATTCTATTCATCGCCACACACTCCCAGAATGTCCATGCAGCTGTTGCAATTCTAGGTGAACGTCTGCTGCGGGTGCCTACGAGGAAGATGGGACATTTAGTCCCACCTCGGAAGATTGTGAGCGGGCGTAGCTGAATAAGTGAAAAATTCTCATAGGCTCATTGCCTCCTGACAACGAGGTGAGGTTCCACTCGCCCACGGCCTCGTCCACGACCATGCTTCGCGGACCTGGTCTTGACCCGACCCAACTAGCACACCTCGCCCACCACTACACGTCGGTGGGCCTGGCCCCGGGCACGCATATTTGACTCGATAACCTGAGAAGGCTCTAGAGAGCAGAACCTAAGAAAGAAAGGAGAGGAGAGTTTGTGCGGGTAGGGGGGTAGGTTTTGCTCTGCAGGCTAAGAAGAAGAGAAGCGAATTTGAAGGAGTAGGCTAAGGGCTGAAGCAGAAGAGGAAGGAATTGAAGGAAAGAAAAAGAGCCATAGAAGCTAAGGCATGGGAGGTCAAAGAAAGAAGGAAGGAAGAAGAAGGAAGCAGAAGAGCCAGAGAAGAAGAAAGAAGCCAAGGAAGAGAAAGAAGAAAGAAGAAGGTAGAAGCTGAGGTTCGCAAAGCAAAGAGAAGAAGGAAGAAAGTCAGAAGAAAAGGCAAAGGAAAGAATCAAAGGCAGAGAAAGAGAAGGAAGGAACAGAAGAAGGAAGGAAGAAGAAGAAGACAGAGAAGCTAAAGAAAAGAGAAGACAAAGAGACTAAAGAATCAAAGCCTGAGAAAGGAAGAAGAAGAAAGATCAGAGAAAGAAGAGAGCACTGTAGCTTATGATTTTAAGACATCTGATTTTATA
The DNA here is from genome assembly GCA_037157565.1 of Thalassia testudinum. Taxonomy (NCBI): domain Eukaryota; kingdom Viridiplantae; phylum Streptophyta; class Magnoliopsida; order Alismatales; family Hydrocharitaceae; genus Thalassia; species Thalassia testudinum. The sequence continues at coordinate 4,525,228 of JAZHRO010000061.1, forward strand.
ATCAGACGTCCAATTCTTCATAAGTCCTCATTTACATTTTTTGCTATACTTTATTCATATACTCATGCTTTACATTTTTCATTAGATTTTTGAGTAATATTATGTGTTCAAATTACATTCATTGAGTTTAGTGCATAAATTTCATTTGCTCTTGTGTTCGACCTCAGACTTAAACTTCGAGTAATAAAATTCATTTGTTTTCAAAGTAATTCAGCTATATTACAACGCTTTATTTTAAAACCCGATTTCGCCTTGTCAACATTTTGGCGTCGTTGCCGGGGAGCAATGTACAATTCATCACTAGTCTCAGCATTATTTTGATTATATTTGAGCACTAACTTACCCTATTTGTCTTATTGTGATTTTGCGAGGTATTTCACGAGGAGATCTCCCGCGTAAAGCAACCACTTCAAGGTAGGTAACTTCTCTATTCTTCCCTAATCCATCTCCTAATCTTTGGAGGACAAAAAGGAAGCAATCAATTAGGAATCAACTGCCTTATTCTTTTTAGTAATTATCATTTTAAAGGAAAAGTTTCCTAATTTGTGAATTTTTTTGAAATCTTATTGAAGTTGAAGCGATTTTTAGAGATCCTACCCCAAAATTTTGTGCCTACTAAGGACTACGCTTAAATTCAAATCTTTTTGGACTACACACTTCTTGTTTGAAGTCTAAAGAGAAGTTCTATGAAACTCAAAAAGGACTTGGAAGTAGAGCCAAATTAGGGTTTCTACATTAAGGTCTTGGAGAGCTAGTTCACACCTGCATACGTGAAAGGAAACAAACCCACCTGCATCTGTGTGCTACCCAATACCCTTGATTGAAAGGATCTAATCAAAACAAGCCCTAAAATTAGGCTCTAAAATCACTTGAACCTTAAAAATCGTGAACCTAATAACCTGGGAGTCAAATCAGGGTGATTTCTAGGTCTTGACCTAGAATCATTCTGCCATCTTTAGGGCAAGTCAGGTGAAGTTGGACTACATTGTAGGCCAACCAACCTCCAAATTAGGTCACGAGTCCAAAATAGCTACTAATTCAAGTGAAATCAAAGGCACAAATTAGGACATAAAATTGATAGACTTAAGAGGTTAAGGTCCCCATTATGGTCTACCTGGAATCTCAATGACAAGAGAGGTCAGGTGGGGGAAACCCTGTAACCCGTGGGGACGCTCTACCGTGTAGGGGTCTTTGCGAGACTCTCCTTCTCTGGCTGTTCAGGTAATTCTCAAGTGGACGACTTTCCGATCCAGGGGTAACATCTGCCTCGAACCTCCATGGTCATCCAAACATCTTTGGGTGCCTTGATTGGGTCAAACATCCAGCCCCTCATCCCTTCTCTTTAGATTACACACATAGATTTTCAGTGGGATTCTCTATTCAGAACTAATCACTTCAGTCTAAGATCAGAATTCTGATTCTACATCTTGATTCCACCATCTGATCCAAATATGTAGCTTGGTTACTTAGGACTACCATTCAAGAAACCTGAGTCGCAAAGATCCATAAGAGATAGAATGATTGAGGATGCTCTTGAATTTTATGAAATTGAATACAAAACCTCAAAACCAGTAGATGACATTTAGGTTAATATACCAACAACAGCAACCTTCATCATAAGCTGTGCCCAATTGCTATTAACAGAAGCTACAAAAGGACCAACCCGAGACATTCTCATAACATGATACATTGAGATAGAAAAATTACATAACTTTGAATACCTCTAATGCACGACAAATCCTGTACTTTGGGAACAACACTAAGATGATCTTGAAAAATGGGAAGAGATGGTGAGATTATTGAAACAAGTTATCGATCAGAAATACCCGTACATGCCCCAAACAGTTCATGAAACATCTTGGAATAGTATTGAGGACCAATCTAATTTCCCAAATCCCGGGTTTGAGGCACAAGGTTGTTGTGGATTCCCAACCCAGATAAAAAATAACATGCCTGATCTTGAATTAGGTTGGGAAGTCCCAATTGCAGGAGAACACGATTTTGAGCCAACCCTAGAAAACCAAAATCCTAGGTCATCAAGCATAGAATTCCGAGACTCTTGCAATGATGAAATTAGATTTGAACCTCTCGAGGGTGTAAATCCCATCCCTTATTCTGATAAGGTGACCCTCGAAGGTAATTCTGACCTAGATTCTAGTGATTCAACCCACACCCTCAGCCTAGAATCTGGATATGAAACTTATTGGGAAGATTATAAGGCCTCGTATGACGAAGATCGAAGTTTCGATGAAGAGTATGATTCTGGGCCTTTATTTGATGAATATCCCTCTTCGACATCTTCAGAAATACAGATCAATTTCTTGGAAGTCACACCAATTTACGATACAGAAACCGAGGAGTTGGAAGAGTGGGATTTTGATTGGGTCTATCCTACAAGCCTAGAACTTGAGCCTAGACCAGATAAGGACACCTCTTTGAGCTCAGAATCAACATATAGGCTAGACCTCAGTCAGGCTGCTAAGTCTACATTGTATGATTTATTCTGTGGTGGAACCTCTGATCTCAAATCTCATTCAGAACTTGATTTTTGCAATATCTCCGACGATTTCAAATCTTACCATGATTTCGGAGAACCTTTATTTCCTGACTTTGACGAGCCAATCTACGACCTCATCTCACATGATTCATTCTCCGACTCCGACTCTAAGGTGCCAGATCCTGAGATCACTAATTGAAATTCAGGTTCTAGTGAGATGGAATCATTTCTTTTTGATCCTCAGGAATCAAAGTCAGAAAGTGCCGAGAGTGTCTACAGCCCAGAGTTCGAATATTTTCTTGACTCAGATTTCCCTCATTCTATAAACACTCTTCAGGCATTCACTTTTGAATTTGATAGCTACTATGAGGACTCTCTAAATGAAACCACCTATAACTCCTTTCTATAAGAGCCCTCATACACAATTCTTATTGAAGCCACCTCCTTCGCATATACAGAACCTATCCAAACCTGTTTTCAACCCTGACTCGCAACCAGACTCAATTTCTATTCCAATTCCCCTCTTACTGAGTCGATTGTAGATGATTTGCCTCCATATCGGGTTTCGGACATTGATCAGACTGCAGACCATGCTCTGTCATCCTCTGATCACCCCTGTAGAGTTTCCGCATTATCCACTGATTACTTTACGGATCCCTACTCTGGCCAGGCTGATTCGTCTCAGCCAAACCTTGAATTCACACTTCCACATCATTCTGAGCTCCATAGTATACGGTGGGTTCCACATCTCTTGATCCACATTTATCAACCCACCAGATTGATTGGGTTTGGGCTGCATCATCAGCCTGTTGATCTGAACAAGCACGTGGTTGGACCAACCAGGCTTTTGATCAAGGTGCTTGTTCTACAAAACTCAGCTGATTTAACCACTCCCTCTCATACAATTTCCCGCTCGGCTGAAGGCGTTGAATTTAGCGCTTAACGAGAGGCAACCTGTCATTCCAAAAACCTGAGATCCTTCTGACTATCCATCTGTACTTCATGTCTATTGCACCCTGAGTTCGATTTTCTTAGAACAGTCGATCCCACCTCTGGTACACGTGCCAGAGCTTGAAATCGTCCACAACAGTCATTCCCGACCCGTTCGCCCACCTGATAAATCTTTTTCTAAGTCCCTGAATCCAACACTGTTTCATACCCTCCATTTACAATGAGGACATTGCAAAACTTAGGCATGGGGGGGTGGTAAAGTGCAAACATACAAAAATTAAGAAAATTCAGAAGGGTTCTCACAAAAAATCACATATGCCAAAAATACAAAAAAAATAGAAAATTGTGAAAAAGAATAAAAAAATTGGAGGAGAAAAGAAAATTTTGAGGCCATACAAAAATTGGAGGAGGAAAAGTGAAAAATGTCAAAAAAAAGGAGCACAAAATGAAAAAGAAAGTTATTAGTAAGAAATTAAGGGATGAACCGAAGTTCTAGACCATATTAAGAAAAAGAAAAATGAAGGAAAAAAGTGCTAATGAGACACAAAAGAGATTAGTAGGAATGCTGATCTTAGGCCTCTTGGGCTAGACTCTTAGGCTTAAAAATTCAAGTATTCGCTAAGATCTGGATAGTCCTCAAGAGGTTGAGGAAAATGCATAGCTTAAGTATTAGGTCTAAGGCTTAGGGAGTATTCAGCCTCGTTAATTGACCATTGGTTTACGAGACTCGGTAACCTAAGCACTCCAATCCACACACAATCAGGTTCAGTGCGCATAACTATCAAAATCACACAAAAGCATTTAAATGTTCTGACAAAGTCTCCTAGATTAGGAGCGGCTGATCAACACAAGTTGATTTGGATGAGTTCCCGGCGTGGAGAGGTGGAAAATTCCCCTCGAAGATGTGTAATAACATATCGTCTCCTCAGTGCTTATCTCCTAGGATATTTACATATCCTACCGGTGGCACATAAGCACTCTGTGTTGGTTCAAATGCCATGGGCGGCATTATCACGAACTGTCAATTGCCAGGGTTTGGATTTAGCTACAGAATGCCATGGGCGGGATTATCTCCAAATCTCGAAATCTAGGGTTTTGGGGGTTGCCATTGGCGGTGCTATCACGAAGCATTGATTGCCAGGGACCCTTCTAAGATTGATGATGGGGACGAGAAATCCGATACATACTGTGTGGAGAAGCCAATCCAAAGCTAGAAATAAGAAAAGAAAAGAGAGAGAAAACTCTCCAAACAAATAAATCCTCTGACTCTCTTACAAAAAATGCATTGCAAACTGAACCAAGGCTAAAATACGTTACAAGCACGGGTGCTTTAACCGCAGAGTCCAATGAACCTTAGGATAGTTCCTGTGGGCCTTAAAAACCTTCGCAGAGGATCGAGGCTGTAGCTAGTGTTACGACCCGGTTCCCGAATCCCTACAGGACCCGAGACTGGCTCGACTCGACTAATCCCAAGACCCAGTTGTCCAACAAGAAATAATCGAAAGTAGGAAAATAAACCACATTCACTATGCAATGTAACTAACAGTAAAAGCGTACAAGCACTAAAGGAAAATAAAAGCTGGTAGTCAGTACATACCACCACAAAAATAGGAAAATAGAACAAAAGTACAGTAACAGGGGTAGTAAACAAAAGTCATAAACTCACTAGCAGAAAAGAAAGTACAACAACAGTAAGAAAACTACTGCTGGGCTCGACTGGGCCCAGCACCCTCTGCAGTCGGTAACTCGGGTTGCTCAACTCTTGGACCTGTACAGGGTTATGAGAAAGCGGAGTCAGTGAATGTTGAGTAGAGTGGTAGCCAAACTATCTAAAGCAGTAAAACTAACAATTATATTTATCCTTTTTCCAGTTATTTATTTTACAAGTAATTTCTTTTCACCCCATTGGTTTACTTTCAGATTTCTTTCTTGATCTTGCATGTTTCTCATAGGAACGATCTTGATTGCAGTCTTTTCCAAAGAGTGGAAGGTTCACGTGGTGCTCTCTTGGCCGGGAGAGTCCCTCGTGGTAGTCCTACACCTAGCAACCACCCTGAGGTCACTGACAGACGTAGCGGTGACTATGGCACGCGTGATAAGCGCACGGGTAGCTACCCTGCACTGGCACGCGGTCAATCGTTTCCCTTAGCGGGTACACCCAAAGTACAGCATGGAACAGTATGGGGCCTAGCCCTCTCAAAAATAGGGGTCTCGCCCCTCCACAGCCCACGCACCCTCGTCTGTCTACCCCAGTTTGCCTAGAGGGCCTAACAAGTCGGTGTAGGGTGGCTAGCTCGCTCCCTACACTAGTAGCTTGCCTCGGTACCGTGTACGTGAGGGCCAACAGTAGTCGGTGTAGAGTGGCCAATCCTAACCCCGGGTCCCAACCCAACAGCAGCTAGCTCTGCTCTACACTAAAAAGGGGATAGTTGCTCTCCTTGGTACCACGTACTAAAGGGCCAACACACTTCCCATCCATATTCCAGGCTTTTCCATCTATCCACAGGAGCTCTACTCCTAACTCCTCGTAGGGTTCATGCTCATGTTTACTACATTATTCCAATCCATGTTTTATCATTCACAATTTGGTTCTCGTTCATACACATGCAACTCGTATTTCCATAATTTAACACATGCAACAAACGATATCATAGGTAACTGTTTAATTATCTCAGGCAGCTCATATTCTAACCGGCATCTCGTATTTATTAACAGGCAGCTAACAATTTAGCTCATTCATTTATAACTACAATTTCAATCGTGCAAACAAGCAGTTCAACCATTTCTCGTCCTAGGGTTCATGCCACATCCTAGGTTTCCAGTTATCTAATTTTCATAGATGCATTCATATTTTATAAATGGAACAGGGGTGGACCACTCTACCAGACAATCCAGGTGTATTGGGGGCTTGAACTGTAGGCCCACGTGCCTCTGCAAGCCCCAAACACGTAACAGATCGAAGTCCTATACCAAGGAACACACCACAACAAAAGATTCAGAACAGTGTATAAAGGTCTCTAATATGTAGAGGAATTCAAAAGGAAACCATAGATACTTCGTTTGCATAAAACGAATCCTGATCGGACCCTAAACGGGTCAAAAACGTGTCTGCAGACCCAAATTAGACGTCTAGAAACAAGTCCAGACGTCTTAAAAGTCACAAAGACTCACCTCAAGCTCCTGTGATGATCTTAGACATCCAGGACTTTGCCGCGACCTCCTGGAAGTAGTTCCAGACGTCTGACCAGTCCTCTAATTGTTTGGGGACATCTCCGATCATCTGGTAAGCTATCCAGACATCCGAAAAGCATGGAAGGGCGTGCTGCGCACCTTCCCAAAGCTGCTCCTACGCACGACAGAGCAGCTCACCATGTTTAGCCAAGTAAATCACACCTGCGGTGCGATCTGCATGCCCGTAATTGTGAGGAAGACGTACCTTCACGATACACTTGCTTTTAGACGTCTGGTGTTGTCGCCAGACGTCCAACTAGTCGTTTGGAAGGCCCTTCGGATGTTTGATACTGGAAAAACTCCAATACCAGACCGCAGCTTGCACCTCTCGCCTCACTCTGCCGCGGCTCCTTCCGCTCCGCTGCAGCTCCGACCGCTTCAGAAGGTCGGGGACGATGCCCCGACGTTCTCCTCATCCCGTAAGCGCCGCGGTGGCCGTGCGAACCTCCGATGAGCTTCCATGAAGCTTGCGACCTCAGCCTTCTCCTCCTCCTCATGCCCACTCGTCCTCGCTCTCTCTCTCTCTCACGCGCATCATCTCACGGCAGTGGAGTGGGGAGTATGGGGGGTAGTGGTGGAGTGGAGAGGAGAGGAGGGTCTCTTTTATAGGCTGGAGGGTTAGGGTTTGACGGGGGAAAAGGAGAAGAAAGGAGAGAGAGAGAGGGTCTGCGTGCTACCTGTGCGCAGAACCAAAAGTGCGAAAAGATTTTTCAATTTCCAGACATCCGGGACGGGGTCCAGACGTCTGGTCAGACGTCTGACCGACACTCCAGATGTCTTAAAAGGCTCAGAACAGAATGGGTCTTTACAACTGGTCAGGTCTGGATCTTGGTTGGTACTTGAGTACCTCTAAGCCTACTGTCGACATTCTAACCTAATCGAAAAGAAAAGAAAAAGCACTCATCATAATTTGTGAACATTAAAGGAATTCATGGTCTCAAACAAAAGTTAAAACCTTAAGATTTTGCTAAGGGACTAGCAAAATCTAGGCATGGGGGTATAATGGGAACACCATCATGAGCCCTAATTAGCTCATTTTGACCCAGAAAAGAGAACAAAAGCTTCTACATAATCAACTGGAGGTCCTAACTCAAGGAATAACCAGTCAGAGAGAAAAGTAAGAAATAAGGGGTAAAATTGTAATTTACCATTGCAGTGCAACAATGGGATTTCTCATGGGCTAAACATAGGTCAAATGGTCTTAACAAGATAAAAAGTAGGTTGGTTCAAACAGAAAAGGGTTTATGTGAAATTTGGGAATTAAATGACTTCTTCTAACCCGAAAACAGACCCACTTAATTTAACAAGGTTATGGATAGGATAAAATTCATCTAAAACCTCTAAAAATCATGGAAAAATATCCTCTAAGGTTTAGAACCTTCAATTTGACCCTTACAATCTATTTTGACCTAAATTGGGGTCTCAATTAAATGTTTGCCCTAAATTAGGTTTTTATGTAAATTACCCAGTAAAACGTGGTCAAACCTAAAATACAACTTCACCATTCGATTTATTAGGTCCAAATTAGGTTTGTACCAAAATTTGAACCTAAGGGGAATTCATGTTGATCTACTTTGCAAACAGGTCTAGCCCAATTACATTTCTACCCCTAACTTTTGAAAACCTTTACAGAAGCCCCCCTAACTTCCTACTCCAGTGAGGGAAAGAACTCCTTGGTTCCTCAGAGAATCCCCTTCAAAATTGAAAGGGAGATTCTCTGAGGAATCTCCTCTAGTATGAACCTAATTTGAAGCCCTAATTTGTACCCAATCTCTCATGCGAACGATGGGAGACTTGGGTCTTTTTGACCTTCCATCTTCGACGACATGCCCATGCTTGAAAGCTTGGCTTCCAAGCACAAGACCTCCTGCCAGGGGCTATAAAAGGGTTCCCAGATCATTCCGCACCTCCTTAGCTTGAATTGGCCTGAGATACCCCCCATATTCCTCTCTTCCCCTCAGGTCAACCACCTAGCAAGCTCCGGCGACCCTTATCTCCTTCTCTCGTCGCTCTACCATAATACTAGTGGCAGAGTTACCTTTATCCCCTTCGTTTGTGTCACGCTGCACCAGCTGACACTCCTGCTACCTTCTCATTGTCACCGTCCTCCTCCCACTGGGTTCTTCGTCTCTGACGACGGCAGTATGAGTCGGCCGCCTCCTCCACATGCCCCTTTGTCTAACCACCCTCAGATAATTTCTCTCTCTCTTCTCATCTCTTTTCTTGCATTTATTTCTTAAAATCTGCCTCAACGTTCACAAACCACCACCATCTTCTCCACCTCCGACCAGACCACTAGCAAGGTGTTCTAGCCGCTCCACGCCTCCATCCACCTTGGCAACTACCTCACGAGCTTCGCCACACCTCACTGACGCAAATCCCTCATTCCATTCATCGCGACACACTCCCAGAATGTCCGCCAGTTGCTGCAATTCGAGGTGAACATCTACTGCGGGTGCTTGCGGGGAAGGTGGGACGTTTAGTCCCACCTCGGAAGATTGTGAGCGGGCTCAGCTGAATAAAGTGAAAAAGTCACATAGGCTCATTGCCTCCTAACCATGGGGTGAGGTCCCACTCACCCACAGCCTTGTCCACGACCACGTCCCACGGACCTGGTCTTGACCTAACTCGATTAGCACATCTCGCCTACCACCGCACGCCAGTGGGCCTGGTCCCGAGCATGCATGTCTGACCTGATAACCCAAGAAGGCTATGGAGAGCAGAACCTAAGAGAGAAAGGAGAGGAGAGTTTGTGCAGGTAGGGGGTAGGTTTTGCTCTGCAGGCTAGGAAGAGAAGCGAATTTGAAGAAGGAGTAGGCTAAGGGCTGATGTAGAAGAGGAAGGAACTGAAGGAAGGAAAAAGAGCCGTAGAAGCTAAGGCAGGGGAGATCAGAGAAAGAAGGAAGGAGAAGAGCTAGAGAAGAAGAAAGAAGACAAGGAAGAGAAAAAAGAAAGAAGAAGGTAGAAGCTGAGGTTCGCAAAGCAAAGAGAAGGAAGAAAATTAGAAGAAAAGGCAAAGGAAAGAATCAAAGATAGAGAAAGAGAAGGAAGGAACAAAAGAAGGAAGGAAGAAGAAGACAGAGTAGGTAAAGAAAAGAGAAGACAAAGAGAAGAAAGAATCAAAGCCGGAGAAACGAAGAAGAAGAAAGATCAGAGAAAGAAGAAGAGAGCACTATAGCTTATGATTTGAAGATGTCTGATTGTATAATCAGACGTCCAATTCTTCATAAGTTTTCATTTACATTTTTTGCTACACTTTATCCATATACTCATGCTTTACATATTTCATTAGATTTTTGAGTAATATTATGTGTTCAAATTGCATTCATTGAGTTTAGTACATGAATTCCATTTGCTCCCTGTGTTCGACCTCGAACTTAAACTTTGAGTAATAAAATTCATTTGTTTTCAAAGAGATTTGAGCTATATTACAACGTTTTATTTTAAAACCTGATTTCTCCTTGTCAACACTTTCCACCTTCCGGTTGAGTTGGAACACTGGGCTTACTGGGCTATTAAGTAGTGAAACATGAATTCTCAGCTAGCCGGAGCATAGAGGACACTCCAACTCTCCGAGCTTGAGGAAATCCGTTGGGATGGGTATGAGAATAGTTGACTTGACAAAGAAAAGATGAAAGACGTCCACGACAGACACATCCATAGGAAAATCTTCGAGCCCAACCAGCAAGTTTGGCTTTTTGATGGCCAACTTAAACTTTTCCTCGGGAAGCTGAGATCAAAGTGGACAGGACCATATCAGGTGGTCAAACCTTATCCCAATGGGGTGGTTGAAATTGCAGATCCTAACACTGGGCAAACCTTCACAGTAAACAGTCAGAGATTAAAACATTTTCTTGCCCAAGTTCCCCCAAAGGAAGTTGTCACCCTCATTGAGGGTTGACATAGAGCCTCGCCCAACTGGAGGCAATAAACTTATTGCTTCCTGTGAGGCAACCCAGAAGATTTAGACTGATCAGGAACATGGCAACACTCAGGTGATTTCTTTCTATACCCCCTTTTGCATCCATTGATTTTCCAATGAGGACATTGTCCAACTTAAGCATGGGGAGGGGTGGTAATTCTCATTCTCTGAGTTTATATTATTAGCCTGAATTATACAATAAATAAATTTAAAAAAAAATAGGATGAGAAGGAGAACTTAGGCATTAGGAGCATGTCAACTGTGGGAAATAATACGAGAAGAACATGGACACTTAGACTTTTCAGGCCTTCAGGCTTAATCAGCTCAGGTGTCCACTAAAATACGGATTTAGCCTCGAATCCTCGCAACCTTAATTTACTGTAATTTGCCAATAAAGTAAGGTGATAAGTATACGACTTATCAACTCACCCTCTGACTCGGAAGGACTTTTATTCTAAGCATCTGCATACATTTTCGCACTGACTCACTCCTCGGAGATTCTAACAGAAATTGGGTAGCTAATGAACCTTCTTGGGTGGTATAGCTGGCAAGTTGTCGTGGATAACAACCAATTGGCTAATTGTCCAGAGCCCAGCCACAGGACCACTTTCTTTTATTGTCTCTAGGTAAATCTGTGATAAGGGAAGCCACCTACTAAACATCAAAAGGAAAAGAAAAGAAAAAAAGAAAAAAGGAGAAATAGAAAAATAGCAAAGGAAGAAAAAGAAAAAAGAAAAAAAAGCCACACTTCACTGCACGAGTGTGGCTGGCAAGTGGTCGTGGGTAACAGCCCATTGGTCGGTTGTCTAGAACCTAGCTCCCTAAATGCACAAAAAGTCCAAAAACACTTAGGGAAAAAGCGGGGAAGTAGAGCAATCCAGGGAGATATACATTGGAAACACCCTTGTGTTGACCCCATGCCAAATAAAAGTAGGGAGAAAGCTATCGATCGGACAGATACACCTTCAGGCAAGCATTTCCTTTTTCGGTCACCTAGGGGCTTAGGAATCCGAAGTTTGTTTTAATTACCATTGAGTGAGTTTATAACAATATTTACATTAATATGCTTAGCAGTTAGAGTCTTTTTCGAGTTATGGTTGGGTTGGGTAGCCGTAAAAAGTTCCCGACACACTCTCAACTCCAAAAATCCAAGAAAATGAGAAAAGATGAAAAAGAAAAAAAAATATATGTATGTATGCTTTAAAGCGAGGATTTGGGCGATTCACATTTTTGCAGACACATGGGCGTTGTTTAGTCTCTATAGATCAGGCTCTTAGTATATTTCCTACCATTGACAAGCAACAGATGTCTAAGTAATCAATTCCTAATCCTGAATGGAAATAACGGCTAGGATAAACCTTGCTAGGGACTAGCAAGGGATGAGCATGGGGGTATGATAACTCTACATCTAATGATGATAATTCCATTAACTGGGGTTAGTTTTGAGGATATGTGCATTGATGATATACCATAATGGATTTGGGAGTATTGCATGCATGACAAATTAAAATTGCTAATAATTGATATTTAATGGCCATGTGTACAAGTGTATATTGAAACAGGCCTCAAATGAGCAATCAGACTGTACGAATGGATCTAGATTGACGAACAGAGTCCAACGAACTCAAAATCACCTCAATCCGACATCCGGAGCTCCCACAACATGCTTGAGAAGTTGTGACCGTTAATCTAAGGATCAATGACCACAAACCCACCATGTGTCGCATGATCCCTCGCCGTAAGCCACTGTCACTTCTCTTCATTTGTTGCAAAAGCCACTTTAAGCCATCCGATCAAAGATCGAACAGCTAAGGATTCGTGAGCCTCGACCGCACGGCATCTTCAGCGTGCCCAAAGGTCTTCAAGATCTAACCGTTGGATCTCCATCCAATGGTCGGCATTGCACGCGCTCAACTCACCCGCCACACCATCTCGAGGATGAAGTGCAGTGGTCGAACGCTCTCACTTGCAAGCAGCGGTGAGTGTTTGACTCTCGCTGCACCTCAAATCACGCCCAGCGCACATCGTGGGGAAAATCAGATCGTCCGATCGACGCCGAGCGGTGCGGATGGAGGCTACGTGGTGCTCTGGATGCATGCGGATGATCACGTGCATGATAATGCACGAGGTGCATGCTCCGCAAGCGTGATCCACAGCGTGTGCTCACATGAAATCTCAACCGTCCGATCGAAGATCGGACAGCTCACAGCGAAGGCACACAGATCGCAGGTGAGGCTTGAGAAGAAGAAGAATGCATGCCTCAACAGACCGGTAGCTAGAGGGCTTCAGCGACATTTTTGGAAGGGGTTTAGCGACATCCAGGACGTTGCTAAATCCCTTTACCTCAATTAGAATCCCTTTTCTCCTATTTAAACCCCTTCAGCCACTCCATTTAAGGGCATTGAATACACACACACCTTCCACCCTACTCCTAGCTTCACCAAGCAAACGTCACACTCGTCGGAGTTGTCAAGCCATCGACGGAGCCCTCCTCCACCGCCGTGGCCGCCTTGCCTCCTCCTCTCTCTCTCTTTACCTTAGTTTCATATTGCTTTTGTTTAAGCTTTTAGCTATTGTTGTATTTGCAAACAAATTCAAGTTGCATGCTAAATATTAATGTTGATGATTGTTCGAAAGAATGTCGTGATTCAAAGACAAATTCTAACCCTACTCTCCCTGTCTCCCTCTCCCCTTCTCTCTTTCTCATTTTCTCGCAAGCAAACCAAACTTCATGTGACAACTAAAAGCAACAAAGTAAACCAATTTCACGCCTCCTCGTGTTTGACACTTGGACTCACCAAATCCAATCTTTAATTAAAATCAACGTTGTGAACGCATGCTATAACGACATAATTGAACAACCGCGCCCTGCCACGTTAGCTGCCAATTGGCATAGCGGGATGCATGGCTCGAGGTTTGGAGTGTTTCTTTTTTGGTGGGTGGGTCATTGGTTGTCCGTGGTTGAACGTACATAGCACTTGTACGTGTTCAGGCCACCTGATGTAGCGGCCACCTTTTTTTGCTATGACCCTAGGGTGATAGATTGAGGTGACTTGATGAGTATAAGTTTCCTTCTAGGCTAAGAAGATGGCTTATATCTATCTTGCGTTTCAGAAAGTTACACGAGATCACCTCATGCCTGAGGCATTGATTGACGGGTGTAGACTGTAACAACTTATAAAATGTAATGGGATAACAAAATGAATAATAAGTGAATGAATTAAGATATAGTGCCCTTTTTCTCTTGTTCATGTTTATTGTTGTTTCCATGTTGTGTTGACTCTACTCTACTCACATTTTATTGGCATGTTTTCTCGGGTTTCGTACTCAGGTGTTGCCAAGCAATTAGGTGCAGCGACTATTGTTGGTCCTACTGCATGACTGAATCCTACTTTAGGAGATGGTTTGTACTGAGCACTGTGGCTATTTAATTTGTTCTTTTCCACTGTTAGACTTTTATTTCCAGGCTTTTGTGATTGTACTAGTATTTGAGTACTCGTTACCTTTCTGCTTTCTATGGTGGATTTTGTTATATTTGTCAGCACTTTATTTATTTTCATTTAATGCATTATGAATGGATGTTTAGCTATTGATGTTTTACGACGATGTGTTGGGTGATTGCAATTTTGTGGGTGTTGTGCTTGTTGTTAGCACTCGACGATTCAGGTTTCGTCGATTAGGGGGATCAGGCCGTCACAGATATTATTAGAGAAAGGTCACCTCATTGGTCATAGGATGACTCAGAAAAGCCATGCATATATTCACAATGTGTTAAAATGATGGGTACACATCCACTACTTGACGGGAAGCTTGATTCACACGTTCTTTGCATGCTCTAGTCGAATTGCAGATTTGTACTGCTGACTTTTAATTTCCACCATGTAGAGGGAGATGGCTACGCATAGGACTAGGTAGGCTAGTGCTACTAGTCGACCTAATGGGGATCGATAGGCAAACCTCCCTCGACAGGCTCTGGACTTGGCCGCTCAGTTCCAAGCCTTGATGTAGACCTTCTTTAAGATGCTAGAGTAGAGGCCGCCTCCCTCATTGCAAGCGGGGGGAAAGGGTGGTGGCAATTAATAGAAGCACTTAGTCCTGAGTGTATGAATACCTCCTTACGAGGGTAACAGGGAGAACCTTGAGGCTCCCCCACCAAAGGACGAGCTAGTGGACCCTCTGCACAAGTATTGAAATATTTTCACTGAGTTCAGGAAGTTGAAGCCCCCAACCTTCAAGGGGGATGAGGACTCGACGAAGGCGAAGGGCTGGATACAATAGATTGAGAAGGCCTTTAACACAATCCTCCCATCGGAGGATTGCAAGGTGCCCTTCTTGACTTTTCAGCTGATTAGTGCGGCGCACCACTGGTGGGTGTCCGTACATGAGCAGGAGGGCACTCGGGTGGTGTCTTAGGGATGCTTCCTCGAGTTGTTCAGTGACCAGTACTAGCCCAGGACTTGGCTGGATCAGAGGAGGCTCGAGTTTCACAATCTGAGTTAGGGCTTGATGACTGTTAATGAGCATCAAACTCGTTTCATCGAGCTCTTGTGCTTTGAGCTGTCTGCAATGGCCTATGAAGTTGACAAGCGCTGGAAGTTCGTCCAGGGAGTTTAGTCAAAAATACGAAAGTACGTGAACCTACTTCCATTGGACACGTTTGGCCAAGTGGTTGACAATGTCATGAAGTATGAGTAACATGATGTGGGCAGAGGTTGGATTTCTAAATCGATTCTAGAAGAGGAGGGACTAGAGGTACCAGCCATACAGAATGCCACCACCTGTACCTTGAGCCTCTCAGCAGTAGGCACCAACGTCGGCCTCAAGATTCACTTAGCCTCATTCCACTATGTAGGCATAAACTCGGGGTCCGCAGGACAGGCACACTCAGGACCAGAGCAGCGGTCGTGCTACAAGTGTGGTTAGCAAGGTCATATCAAGAAGGACTGCCCAGCCAAGACTGGGACCTAGAGCGGGGTGCCTTTCAGCCAGAATGGGGAAGCAACTTGAACATATCAAACTCATGGTGGAGGCTCCCAGCGATTCTGAGGAGGTGCGGCCACTAAGGATAGAAGCCTACTCAAAGTGTGGCCGGTTCTTCTGTACCTCCTCCTGCAGGATGAGTGTTTGCCCTATTTTTGAGAGACACATAGGATTCGTCATCAGTAGTGGTAGGTATGGTTACGATTAATCAGTGGTTGGTTTTCACTTTGTTTGATTCTGATACATCCCATTCGTTTATATCTCTTAAGTTTGCTACGAAACATAAGAAACAACCAATGCTATTAGATGAACCGTTGGTCATTACGAGTCCAGCAGGGCAGTTATGGGCAGCCGAGATAGTGTTTAGAGATTGTGAAGTAGGCATTAGGGGCTACGCATTGTTAGCTGATCTGATGGAAATTGAGATAAAAAATTTTGACGCCATGCTTGGTATGGACTGGTTGTTAGAGCACTACGCGTCAATCGAGTGTTTCGAGAAGAAGGTTTCCTTCTTGATTCTAGGAGTATCGCAGTTTGAGTTTCATGGAAGATCCGAGAGTAGACTAGTTAGGTGTATCTTAGCCCTGCAGGCAGCAAGATTACTGAGGAATGGGCGCAACGGATACCTCACTTACGTAGCTGCAGCCCCAAGAGAGAAGCTAGAGTTGGGGGGCATACCTGCTGTACGGGAATATGTTGGTGTGTTCCCAGATGACTTCTTGGGACTTCCATCTGAGCGGGAGATCGAGTTTGAGATCTCTCTCATTCCTGGGATGAATATGATATCAATTACCCCATACCAGATGGCACTTGTAGAGATAGAGCTGAAGACGTAGCTTCAGAAACTCCTTGAGAAGAGGTTCATCCGGCCTAGTGCCTCACCCTGGGGTGCTTCAGTGTGTTTGTGAAGAAGAAGGATGGCACCTTACGCCTTTGCATTAACTACTGGCAATTAAATAAGGTCACCATCAAGAACAGATATCTTCACCGGCAAATCGAAGATTTATTTGATCAGCTGTGTAGGGCCACAATATTCTCCAAGGTCGATCTGTGATCAAGCTACCACCTATTTAGGATTAAGGAAGGGGATGTATGAAAGACCACCTTCAAAACACACAACGGCCACTACAAGTTCCTAGTGATGCCATTCAAGCTGACGAATGCCCCTGTCACATTCATGGACTTCACAAATTGGATTTTTAGGCCGTATCTGGACCATTTTGTTGTGGTGTTCCTTGACGATGTCCTCATCTTTTCCTGCGACGAGGTACAACATGAGCAGCATCTCCGGTTGGTTCTAGAGACCTTGAGGAAGCACAAGTTGTATGCCAATTTCAGCAAGTGCGAGTTCTTGTTGTGCCAAGTGGAGTTCTTGGGACTCGTGATATCAGGTGTAGGGATTTTGGTAGACCTTGCCAAGGTTGAGGCATTGCTAAAGTGGGAGCATCCCAAGACAGTGACTGACATCCGTAGCTTCTTGGGTTTAGCAGGATACTACCGACGATTCATTCAAGGCTTTTCATAGATTGGTCCCTTGTTAACCCAGTTAACGAGAAAGGATACCCCCTTTGTTTAGAGTAGTGATTGTGAGGCCAGTTTCCATACGCTTAATGAGAAGTTGACATCAACCCCTATACTTACCATCCCTGGCAGTGGTGGTGGATTCATAGTATACACAGATGCTTCACATTGGGGGTTGGGTTGTATCCTAATGTAGCATGGGCATATGGTTGCCTATGCCTCAAAGCAACTAAAGCCACATGAGAAGAACTACTCGGTGCACAACCTGGAGCTGGTAGCTATAGTCTTCGCTATTGGACGGAATTCATCAATGTTCAGAAAAACACGCGTCATAGTATACTAATGAAAATCAAATCGACATTTAAATTTATAACCACTGCAATTTCTAAATTTGCAGCCATAGTTGAAGGAGCAAGTTCCAATTAAAATCATATCAATAGATGTTAAACTAACCAGGGGTAGGCAAGTTCCAAATAAAATCATTCTCAGATACGGAGGGAGTTCTTCTTCATGTGAGATTTCTTC
Source organism: Thalassia testudinum (assembly GCA_037157565.1). Classification (NCBI taxonomy): domain Eukaryota; kingdom Viridiplantae; phylum Streptophyta; class Magnoliopsida; order Alismatales; family Hydrocharitaceae; genus Thalassia; species Thalassia testudinum. Next base: position 4,542,855 of record JAZHRO010000061.1, read on the forward strand.
TTCATCGTGAGGATAAACAGGAACAAGGTGGAGAGAGCTCATATGCAAAAGTGATGGGCACTCGAGGGAGCTGCTTTGAGAGTCATCTACACCATCAAGGAAATCCTGATTCGAAGAAGAGGAAGGGTTTCCATGGCTTGGAACCGCAAGAAGAGTTCATGGATAAGCCTTCTCCAAATCTGTAGGGAGGTGAAGAGATGCTTGAATGCCCTAAGGGGAGGGAAATTGTGCTAGTAGGGGTGACTACACGAAGTCAAGGGGATGAACTGATGACAGATAAGGGCAAGGGGGTCAATTTTACCTTTGAGATGCCTCAAGGAATGAAATATGGGGTTGGGTCATCCTTACAGTCAAGCTTGGCCACTCTCCCTACAAGCTTAGAGGAAGAACAGTAGGTAGGGATTAGAGGATTAATGAAAAAGCCATAGCAACAATTCTCAATCAGGAGAAAAGGCAGATGGGATAGAAGGGAAATGACGAACCCAATAGATGAAAGTCATCACTTGGAATGTGCGTGGGTTGCGCGATGGAGTTCGAGGAGCTTCGCTGGCCCGATACCTCCGTGAATGGGAAGTAGATTGTGCACTACTCCAAGAGACTCATATTGAAGAGGACTGCAACCACCTATTGGCATTCCCTAAAGCAAGGTGGCTAGGTAGATATCAAGGGTATTGATGCTCAGGGGAGGTCTGGTGGCATAGCAGTATGGTGGAGGTGCTCGAAGTTGAGTTTGATAGAAGTATGGAGGGAGCAGTGCATAATCACCTGTAAGTTCATATTATTGACAATAGATCAGGAACTAATTTTATCTTGTGTTTTTGGCCCATGTGTTGACAATGCAAGAAATGCCCTTTGGCAAGATCTGTCTCGGGTTGCAGTTGTGGTTCAGGGTCGGCCTTGGCTAGTGGGGGAGACTTCAACTACACTTTAAATGAAGAGAACAAAGGAAGTGGAAGGCTGTATGGGGGTTCCTTAGGATTTCAAATGGCCATATTAGCACTGGATCTTTCTATATACCCTTCCTCGGGGGCTGAATACACCTGGAGAAATGGAAATGGGTAGAAATCAAAGCTAGATCGCTTCTTTGGTAATGCTGAGTTATTGGAGGGCTTTCAGCTTTCTTCAGTGATGGGGCTAGACCGACCATTCTCTGATCATACTCCACTATTGTGGGAGAGCGGGGAAGACTCTACCATAGGCTCATACTTTAAATTTAAAAAGTCATGGCTCAGGGAAGAGGGATGTAAGGAGATGATTGGTAATTGGTGGTCTTCTAAATAGGTGAATGGCTTACCTACATTCTGACTTGCAACTAAACTCAAAGAACTTAAGTTAGTACTGAAAGAATACAATAAAATCAATGAAGTCATGAGAGATCAAAAGAGAATGGATGCTTTAAAGAATGTAAAACTTCTTGATGAAAAAGAAAACAGGGAGCAACTAATAGATGAAGAATGCATGCAACACAAGATTTGGCAGGAGATGGTCAAAGAGGAAGATCTGAAAAGGAAAATTGATTGGAGAGAAAAATGTAGGAAACTATGGTTGAAAGAAGGAGATGCAAATACTAAATTCTTTCACATGGCAGCTAGCTCTAGAAGAAGGGTCAACTACATCTCTTCATTGAGAATAGGTGAGCAGGTTCTGACCTCCTTAGGGGAATTAAAAGAGAAGCGATCAGATGCTATAGAGAAGCCTCTAAAGCCACTGAAAGAGGGAATTGGAGATTAACCAACTCTGATTTCACTCGAGTTGATGAAGCTGAAGCTGAACAACTGTTTAAACCTATCACGATTTAGCTGTGATGGCTGGTCTAAATTCTGAAGGCTCCCTCAGCCCTGATGAATTTCAAGTCTTCTTTTATATGGGGTTTTGGCCGGTTGTGAAATCAAGGAGTTTCAAGAGGGCAATTTGATCTTCGAAAGAATAAATAAATCCTATCTTTTCCTACTACCAAAGAAGCAAGATGTAGAGAGCTTGCAAGAGTTCAGACTAATAGCTTTGACAAACTCCATTTATCTGATAATAGGCAAAGTCTTGGCAAATAAATTAAGAGGTGTTCTAGCACATCTGATAAGTCCAGTATAGTCAGCTTTTCTCCTTAACCGGTCACTCCAAGGGTCCTTTATTGTAGCGCAAGAGATGGTCAATGGATGGTGTAGACGAAAATGTAGAGCCTTCATGTGGAAGGTAGACTTCTGCAGGGAGTTTGACTCAGTGGCCTGGTCATACTTATGGGAGATTATGAAGAGAAGGGGATTCCCTCCTAAATTGATCTAATGGATGAAAAGGTGCATTGCAACTTCATCGTTCTCCCCTCTAATTAACAGTAAACCATGTGGAGCTTGGATCCAACCTCAGCGAGGGGTTAGGTAGGGCCATCTACTTCTTCCTTGTTTCTTCTCTGCAGTGTCTTTCTCCTTTTCTCTGTGGGTCTTCTTCTTTGCTTAGCTCTGCTTCCCTTGGCTTCAGCTTTTCTTCTTCTTCTTCTGCTGGTCTTTCCCTTTCTTTCTTTCTTCTTCCTTCTTCAGCCTTAGCTCTCTTACTTCCTCTTCTCTTTGGCTTTGCCTCTTCCTTCTACCTTGTCTTTCCTTCTCTTTTACCCCTACGAGTCTTCTTCTTTCTTTAGCCTTCCTTCCTTCTTCCTTCTGCAGCTAAGTGTCAGCTTCACTTCAGCTATTCCTTCCTTCCCCTTCTTCTTCCCTGCACAAACTGAAGAGTAAAACCTACCCCTCTACCCACACCCACGTCTCTCTCTCTATATATATCTCTCTTCGGTATGCTCCCCCAGAGCCGGGTAATCGGGTCGGGTCGAGTCGCGTGCCCGGGTCCAGGCGCACCGGCGTGGGTGTGGTGCGCGAGGAGTGATCGGTAGGCTAGTCAGGTTGGGTTGCTAGGTCCGCGGGGGAGAATATCGCGGACGAGGCATGATAGGTGAGGGACCTCACCCCATGTGTGTCTCGAGGAGAAAAGACTAAAACACAAAATCAACTTATTCTATGCGTTTCACTCAGACGTTTACGAGGTGGGACTAATGTCCCACCCGCTTTTGGTCGCATGCCCGCAGGGCCTCATTGAATTCTTTAAGAGCCTTGATCCCCAATCCACCATCTTCCTTTGGCCGGCATATGTGTTCGCACTTCATAGGCTGCATGAATCTCCCCTCATGTTGAGCCCCTTTCCAAAAGAACTTCTTTCGCATTACATCTACACATTTCCAAATAGATTTTGGGGCTTTGAAGATAGAGAAGTAGAACACCGGGATAGAAGTAATAACTGAATTTAAAAGGATCAGTCTTCCACCTTTTGACAAAAATTTGCTGCTCCATCCTTCCAACTTAACAGAAATCTTATCAAAAAGAATATTCCAATCACTCTTCCTCAGAGTCGAGCACCGCAGTGGCAGTCCTAGGTATTTAATTGGTAGTTTTGAGCGAGGCATTCCTAGCGTAGCTGACAGTGTTTCTTGCTCTTGTTCATTCAGGCCAAAGAAGATCAAGATAGATTTCTCCCTATTTAGTTTCAGACCTGATATGTCTCTGAAGATCTTCACCATGTGTCCTAGAGCATGAGCTGCAGCAGTTGTCCCCTCCACAAAGAAGACCGTGTTGTCTGCATATTGTAAAATGGGGGCCATAGCCCTCCTATTAGATAGCGAATAACCTCTTACAACACCAGCCTCTACAAGTTTACATGCATATCTAGCGAACCCATCAACTGCAAGATTAAATATCAAAGGGGCTAATGGGCACCCTTGTCTAGCCCCACATTGAGGTTGAATCCAAGCTCCACATGGTTTCCCATTGATCAGTGGAGAGAAGGAAGTGGTTGTAATACACCACTTCATCCACTGGATCCAAATGGGAGGGAAACCTCTTCTTTTGAATACTTCCCAGATGTAAGGCCATGAAACCGAGTCATATGCCTTTTGGAAATCCACTTTCCACATAAATGCTTTGCACTTCCTTCTATGCCACCCACACACCATTTCCTGGGCCATAATGAACGATTCCTGAAGAGATCTGTTAGGCAGAAAGGCTAATTATACAGGGTGGATCAGGTGCTACAAAACAGTCCTCAGTCTATTAGCCAATATCTTTCTCACCACTAAGTAAATGGAGTTCGATAGAGCGATTGGTCTAAAATTAGAAAATTTCTCAGCCCCTATATCTTTGGCAACAGAAAGAGAAGAGATTTATTGATCTTGTCAAAGCCTGCATTGCCCCTCTCAAACTCTCTAATAACATCCATCACCTCATTGCCAATCACACTCCACATTTCTTTATAGAAGAAGACTTGAATACCATCTGGTCTGGGGGAACCCTCATTATTTAATTCTTTTATGGCATCTATAGTTTCGTTTTCAGTGATAGTAGCCGTCAACTTGGAAGCCTGATCATTTGAGACTCTAGGAGCATCACTCGCAGCCATCCTCCAACAACCTCTCTTTGCTGCTCGTGATGAGTCCCTATAATACTTGATAGCCTCCACTCTAATTTCATGCATAGATGACAGTCTTTGCCCATCTTTGAGGATGGATGAAATAAAGTTAACCCATCTACGAGAGCTGGCTGCGAGGTGAAAAAAATTTGTGTTGGCGTCCCCCTCCTTGAGCCATAATTGTCTAGACCTCTCCCTTTAGTCCATCTCCTGTTTGAGGTCCTCCTCTGCTGCCACACCTTGCCACATTCTTCTGGCTTCAAGATCATCATCAGATAGTGGACTTGCTTCCTCCGTACAATCTAAGATCTGGATGTTATTTAGAGACTTGTTGAACGCACGAATTGCTACGCTAACGTGTTTGGTTTTGGAAAACCTGTCGTTGTAGTTTGAAAGCGAAGAACTCGTGTTCAACAAATAAAATTTATACCGAAATGAAAATTCTAGGATGAACACAGGGAGGCGGATGTTTGATTTAAAAACTACGCGTTTGTTTTTATTTGTTACGAAGTAATTCAATTTAAAACTATCTAATTATTTACAATAAATAGAAGAGAGAGAGAGAATATTACAAACAGAAATCAAAACGAGATGTAGAATAAACAGGGAATTGATCATTAAGGAGATTGTTTGTTTCACTATTACAACTAGAAAGCAGAAAACAATTATACTAGAAAGCATTAAAAGAATGGAGGGAGAAATGTCCTCCTCAACGATCGCTTGGAGGACGAGTAGAACTACTCTAGAAAGCAGAAAAAAGAATGGGGAGAGAGATATCCTCCTCGACGGTCGCTTGGAGGATGAGCCGGACGGGACGACGCCTAGACGATGGGGGACAAAGAAGGACGAAGGAGGACGAAGCAGAAGAACAGGAACGGGGCAGCACGTCGTCGTCGTCGCGGGATCCACTTCTAAAGGGGGACGAAAATTTGGACTTTATCTCGTGAGAAGCATCTCGGGTGTGGGACAAGCTTCTCTTGAGCTTTGGAGAGGTAGAGAAGAGAAGGAAGGGATCGGAATTTCATGTGGAGGGGGTCTCCTTTTATAGTTGCAAGGAGTGGGGGCAAATTGGTCATTACATCTTTAAAACATTAAATAAGGGGTCTTTAGTGACGGATAAAACTGTCGCTAAAGCCCCAACGTGGGCATAGTGGCCGCTGCCTGCACGCGCCTGCTCGTCTGCTTACGCTCAACGCATGCCGCACGTTCAGCTGTCCACAGCCGTCCGATCGCTAGATCGAACGGCCCAGATCGCGTCTTCGCCCGCTCGCTGTGCGCCTGCCCCAACGCGTGCGATGCCGTGTGAGGCGCAGGTGTGCGATAGCGCGTCAACGCTATTGAGCGCGGACGGCCGCCTGATCAAGATCTGACGCACGCCTGCACCCGCTCGCCAGTGCCCTTCGCCTGCTCGCTGGGGCTCGAACCCGCGTCCGCTGCTCACAATAACTCCCTCGTCCACTACACTGCGAAGCGTGGATGGTCGCGCGGATGATTTCAACGCGTCGCATCCACAACCGTTGGATCTTGATCCAATGGCAGAGAAGAGCAGATGCAGGAGCTTCTGCGGGTGCGTGTGGGCGTGGCCGTCCATCTTCTGGATGATGTAGATGGTGCCACGAGTGTCAGATTGACTCGATTTTTGCGTCGTTAGGTTGCGATCGTCAATCCGAATCCATCCGTGCAGTCGAATTTGTCATTTGAAGTGTGGATTTACACCATCATGGCCCTTGATCTTCTAGGGTTCCCCGGTCACTATCTGATGCTACAAATGTATGATTAGGGCAATCTTGGAGTTGTTGAACTTCAATCGTCACCCTGATCACATCTGTACGATTGGATCTTCAATCCGAGGCCCCGATAAAATGTTTGCCCTGTCCAAGCACATAAAAGGAGACAATTAACCTCTATTTTATTCAAACTACTCTAAATGCAAGATGATGCATGTTATGCATTATTTATAGCATGCAATGCAAACCTATGCTTAAGAACATGCATAAATAGACATCTTAAGTTGTGTAAACATGTTTACATCAAGCCTCCAAATGCCTCTGCTGCATTAGTGTAGACACCATAGCTCCATACTCTTTCAAAACTATGCGCAGAGTAGACAACTTGGAAGCAAGTTTGATAGTGGCTAAGCCCTCCATCTGTTTCGTGTTCCACCATGAACCAATCATCTCACGAAAACCAGGCTCTCTCAGCCACGATCTTCTAAGCTTGAAGTAGGAACCTATTTGAACCTCTTCCCCACTGTCCCAGACCAATGGAGTGTGGTCTAAGAAGGGGCATTCCAGTCCAGCAATGACAAAGAGCTGGAACCTATCGAGGAGAGTAGCATTCCTAAAGAATCTATCAATCTTCGACATAAGGCCATTGCCATTTTGCCAAGTGAATTCAGCTCCTGAGGATGGGTACTCGTTCAAACCAAGAGATTGGATCACCAGCTGAAATCCAATAGAAGTACTGTCCATGACCCCATTTGGCCTGTCATTCGCTGTCAATACATAGTTGAAGTCCCCACCTACTAGCCAAGCATCCCCTTGCACAAGTTCTGCAGCTGTTGCCCAGTCATCCCAAAGTTCCTATCTCATCGAGGCAACGCATGGACCATAAACACAGGTAATATAGATGCCATCTTGCCCCTGATTTCTTTGGAATGTACAGGTCACCAGATAATGAGCTTTGTGTTCTTCCAGCAGCTGTAACCAAGCCCTTCTCCACCATATAACAATGCCACCAGACCTGCCATGTGCGTTAAGCATCACACACTCATTCACCCCTGCAACCTTCATATCATTCCATACCCTATCAGATTCATTCTCAATGTGAGTCTCTTGTATTATCGCACAATCGATCTCCCACTCTCTCAAATATCTCATCAAAGAAGCCCTCCGGCTCTTGTCGCGCAACCCATGCACATTCCACGTAAGGACTCTCATCTTCCTTTTTGAGACCCCTCCCTCTTTTGGTTTGGACTCTTACTAACCTGCATAATCGCGGCTACTGCATTTTCATCTAGGATCAAGTCTGATTTCAGCCTCCTCTGTCTGAGCCTATAGGGCGATCTGCCCACATCAACCTTGGTAGATGGCCCAGTATCGAACTTTAGGCCTTCCACATCTTTTAAATTCGATTGGGTTCTCAAGGAGTTATTCGAGATCTCTTTCAAGACTTGTACCTCAGTTTTATCAGTCGTTGGCTGTGGATCACCTGCTGCCTCAATCGTGGGCGTCAATGCCTCTTTCATGTCTAATTCCACCTGCTCCGTATCCATCATCTCCCCCATTTCCCCAAGGTGGTGGTCCTTACATTTTTTTGGCTGCCGGTGCCTCATCTGGGGAAAGCCTGCTTAGTACATGTGCATTCGTCTCTTCAACAACCTGCATATAAGACATCTTATCCTATCCCTTCTCCACAACATTCTCTCCCACTATGAATCTTAAGATCAGTAACCAAGAGCTACCCCTACATCAAAGGATCAATCTATTAAGGACCGATCCTACCTTAAAGACATCCACCATGACATTAAGGACCTGACCATCACCCTCAATCAAACCAACATCCGCATCTTCAGCCAATGCAGCAAACCCAGAAATCATGGTCGCCACCACTTCTCTTGATCTCAAGTGAAGTGGCAGACCTTTAATCTTTAGTCTCCCCGATCTAAAGCCTGACCTCTGGGGCAGCCTCTCTAGTAGAGCTCCATCAAAAGGAGAGACTAATCTCCATATCACCATCAACCCCTCAAAGGAACTCGACTGAAAGTGCAGACGTTTAACATCCATCATCCCCAAACCAAAAAACACAAATCGTGTGGGGGATAGAAAAGCAATTTTCCAACCATCGGTCAAAGGGGATAAAGAGCTTACCAGTTTTTAGAGCTTCTCTGAGGATGGGTTGCCGATCATTACCTCTCTGATCAGAGCCCCTCTTAACACCAGTTCTGTCATTCTTATGTCCTCTGTCATAGGGACTCCTACATCAATCGTATGACCCCCGTATGTAGGAGGAGGTGGCAGTGGTGGCGGCTATGACCTAAAATTCGAACCTCCAGTGGGCATATTAGTCCAACCCTTCATCTGCCCACTATTGGTCTTACACGAGTCCTGCTTATGGCCATGCCCTTCACACGCGAGGCACACAAGGGGGAAGCGGCATACCAATGCCATATGACCTCGACATCGGCATCTGAAGTAGATAATCTCCCTGTTGCCCCACAACTTACCCCTGTCTGTCCTCCTCATACCTACCTCCCATCTGCCATTAGCCATGAGACCTCTCCTTTCCTTCCATCTCCAAGCCCTAGATCTCCATGTAGTACATCCCTCAGCATCACGATTCCTCCCACCTGTCTCCCCATGATCGCCCTCCATCGCCCCATGATTGCCCTCCCACTTATCCATTTTCTCCAGTTTAGAAGGGTGAAAGGCATGTCTTTTGAGAGGAGGTTCGTTAAGGGGCACGCGATCTTGGAAAAATTAGGTATAAATTGTCAATAAAAACCCACGTGCCCCAAGAATGATCTGATATCTTTGACCGAGTTAGACACAGGAAGTTTGAAAATTAAATTCACCTTGGCTCAGTCAACTTGAATACCTCTCTTAGAAACAAGATGGCCCAAGATGATGCCTTCTGGAACCATGAAGTGGCTCTTTTCCCAAGAGAGAAATAGGTTCACATCAATGCATCTTTTGAGGATTTGGACCAGATGCAGAAGGCACTCATCAAAAGATTCACCAAATACTGAGAAGTCATTGATGAGAGCCTCATCATGAGCCATAACTAGCTCATTTTGACCTAATAAAGAAAATAAAAACTCCTACATAACTTAGAGGAGGGCTTAATTGAAGGAATATGTGTTCTGAGAAGAAAACATGAAATAAAAGTTAAAACTGTAATTTTACCATTGCAGTACATAAACGGGATTTCTCAAAGGAAAAACATCGGTCAAATGGTCTGAATAAGATGAAAAGTGGATTGATTCAATCAGAAATGGGTTTATGTGCAAACCAGGAATTAAATGACATCTAGTAACCCTAAAACAGACCTGCTTAATTCAACAGGGTTTTGGTCAGGATAAAAATCAACTAAACCCTCTAAAATTCATGGAAAAATATCCTCTAGGGTTTAGAACCTTCAGATTGGCCTTTGGAACCTATTTTGACCTAGATTAGGGTCATAACTCATCAATTGACCTAATTTGGGTTTTTATGTAAAATATCTAGTAAAAAGTGATCAAACCTAAAATCTAACTTCACCATTGGATTTCTTAGGTCCAAATTAGGTTTGTACCAAAATTTGGACCCAAGGGGAGGTCATCTTGACCTACTTTGCAAATTAGTACACCCAATTACATTTTGGTCCCTATCTTTTGAAAGCCACTGCATAAACCCCCCTAACTTCATCGCCACTCTTAGAAGTAGGTCCCTCCACCATTAATGGGGAGAAATCCTACTCCGGCAAGGAATAGAGGGGGAATACTCCCTGATTCCTTAGAGATCTCCTCCCAGATTTGGAAGGGAGATTCTCTGAGGAATTCCCTTCCATCTGAGCGTGGTCCTGATCTAAGATTTGCACCCAATCTCTCATGCGAACGCACAAGAGAGTTGGGTACCTAACAGAATTCCATCTCCGGCGAGGATTCCCACGCTTGCAAGCTTGTCTTCCAAGCACAGGAGTCCCTGCCAGTGCCTATAAATTGACCCCCAACTCCGGCCACACCTCCTCAGCTCGACTTGGCCGGAATTCCACCTCAATTTCCTCTTCTTCTCCTCCGGCCAAGTGCTCCAGCAAGCTCCAATGAACCCCCCTCCACTTTCTCGTCGCTCTGACACAATACCAATGGCAGAGCTATCCTCCCCATCCTCCTCCGCGTCACGCAACACCCGCGCGAGCTTCCCTAGCTCCGTCGTCGCTGCCGTCTTCCTCCACTGGATGCCTTCTTCTCCGGTGATAGTAGGTACTACTAGCCGCCCTCTCTCCCCCTTCGTCCACTTAGTTAGGTAAGAACTGTTCGTCTCTATCCCCTCTTTCATTTCCCTCATTCTATTTCACACAACACCCCTCGATCGTCACTGTCCACCGCCATCTACCTCATCTCCAGCCACCCTCCGGTACGATGCCCCCGTCACTCCGCACCTCCACACGTCTCTCCACCCACCTCACAACCTCCGCCACACTCCACTGAACATCCTCCACTCATCCACAGGTCGCCTACACCACCACAACCGCCCCCCAACCTAACCCATCAATCTGGCCACAGAGAGACCTAGGCACGCACACCTATGCCACTCCGCGGCCTGCCACCAATCGCTTCACCTTCACCGTGACATGGCCAAGGTCCTCCTATAGTCTGATAGAGCTGCAAGGCCCTTTTTGTGTCGTGCAGGGTTCGAGCTCCAGTCGCCATTAGTGATGGCTCGAGGAGGTTGCAAACTCGCTCCAGGCTGAAGGACTTCAGGATTCTAGGTTCAGCAGATTCAGGGAGGCCTCACGCAGTCATCTGTACCAGCAATTGGCATTGCGAGGCCTGCAACTGCTGCGATTGGACGAAAGCTCTCCTGCGGACGTGTGAGCAAAAGCGGTCGAACATTAGTCCCACCTCGGTAAGCTGTGAGGCGCTTGAGTAGTTTAAATTGAATTCGTGCTATCGTCTGGTTGCCTCCAATACACTGGGGGTGAGGTCCATCCTCACCTATACACAGCGCCTCGTTCGTGACTTCATCCCGCGGACCTGGTGACCCGACCCGACTACCCTCCTGAGCACTCCTCGCGCACCACACCCACGCCGATGCGCCTGGACCCAGGCATGTGACCCGACCCGATTACCAGGCTCTGGGAGAGCATACTGAAGAGTGATATACAAAGAGAGAGACGCGGGTGTGGGTAGAGGGGTAGGTTTTGCTCTCTTCGATTTGTGCAGGGAAGAAGAAGAAGCGAAGCTAACACTTATGCGCAGAGGAAAAAGAGAAGGAAAGGCAAGGCAGAGGGAAGAAGCGAAGCCAAAGAGAAGAGGAACTGAAGAAGGAAGAAGAAAGAAAGAAAGGGAAAGACAAGCAGAAGAGGAAGAAGAAGAAGAAAAGTTGAAGCTAAGAAGAAGCAAAGCCAAGGAAGGAAGAAGAAGACCTGCAGAGAAAAGAAAGAGAATGAAACTGTAGAAGAAAGGCAAGGCAGAAGATAGAGGAAAGAAGAAGAAGGTCAAGAGCAGAGAAGAAATACGGAAGAAGAAGCACATGGCCAAAGAAGAAAAGAAGAAAAGAGGAAAATCATAAGTCAGAAGAAGAAGAACAAGAAGCAGATAGGAGAAAATATATTTTTAAGACGTCTGATCCCATGATCAGACGTCCAATTCCTCTATTTTTACCACAATTAACTTTTAAACTCATGCATATATATTTTGAATTAAGTTTTGAGTAATTAAGTGTTCAATTACATTCTTGAGATTAGTAATAAATTCCAATTGCTCCCTGTGTTCAACCTCGGATACTTAGGTTTTCGAGTAATAAATTCTTATTTGTTGACATCGCTTGGTCACCTAAACTACGACACAACTGACTGTTAGAAACACGATCAAGCCGCGTTAATAGTCATCCATGAATACTTCAAGGTATTTACCTACCATGTCAGAGAATATGGCTAGCATGCACTATTAAAAGGTGGCGGGTGCATTGCATAGCCCAAAAGGCATCCTACGGAATGCATACGTACCGTAGGGGCAAGTAAAGGTGGTCTTTTCTTGATCCTCTGGATGAATTGCCACCTGATTATACCTGGAGTAACCATCCAAGAAACTGAAGAATCGATTTCCCACCAATTTTTTGAGAATCTGAACAATAAATGGCAGTGGAAAATGATCTTTCTTTATGGAGGCATTTAGTCTTCGGTAATCAATGTAGACTCTCCACAAATTCCTGATGCGGGTTAGGATGGTCTCTCCAGATTCAGTCGTGATAACGGTGATCCCTGCCTTCTTAGGCACAACCTGGATCGGGCTCACCCAGCGGCTGTCTGAGATCGGGTAGATGATCCCAGCATCTAACTACTTGATGATCTCCTTTTTCACAACCTCCTGCAAATTCAGATTGAATCTTCTCTGCATCTCTTGGGACGGTCGTGATCCCTCTTCAGTGTAGATACAATGTGTGCAATATGAGGGACTGATGCCAGTTAGATGATTGAGAGTCCATCCAATGACTCCCCAATGCTGTTGGAGGACAGAGATCAACTTTGTTTCCTGATCAGATGTGAGTTAGGAATTTATGATCACATGAAACGTTTGATTAGAACCCAAGAAGACATATTTCAGATGATCGTGAAGAGGTTTCAACTCCATAACTGGGTTATCAACAGTGGAAGGAGGTTCGAGATGGGCCTTAGAAGATAAGGTGGGAGTTGTGGGTGAATATGGATCAGCTCTAAGCTCCTCTATTTATGGGGCATGATCTACTTGGGATTGAGGATTAGGGGTAATCAGGTTTTCCTCTAGAAGTGGGTCCTCAATCATAGAACCGATGTCACAAACTTGCTCAATTGCCCCACAGTTGATTCCTTTCTGGGCCTTGAATATATCAATCTTCAATGTTTTGTTCCCGAATTTTAATTCGATTTGGCCCTCTTCACAGTTTATATTTGCCTTAGCTGTGGCTAGGAATGGTCTTCCTAAAATGATTGGTGTATTCTTCAGATTCAGAGGAATATCCATATCTAATACGATAAAGTCCATTGGGAAGTCAAAATCACGAATTCAAACCAGAACATCCTCGAGAATTCCTCTAGGTGACTTGATTGATTGGTTTGCTAACTGCAAAGTCACCTCTATCGGTTTGAGCTCTGTTTCCTCGAAATGGTATAGTAGGGCAATAGGTATCAAGTTTATGGAGGCTCCTAAATCCAATAATGTTCGATCAAACTCTAGGTCACCAATTTTGCAGGAGATCAAAAGGGTGCCAGGATCTTTTGCTTTTTGTGGGAGCTTACTGAAAATGATCGAGCTGACATGCTCAGACAATACGATCGGACTCCCGTCTTTGGTTTGAGGCTTACACTTAGGTGTACACAAATCTTTTAGAAATCTTACGTATGTCGGTATGTGGCGGATCGCATCCATCAAGGGGATGTTTATCTGAACTTGCTCAAAGTGCTTGACCAGATCTTCCTCAAGTGCCACGGGTTTGGGTTTCCTCTTTCCTTTGGACAAAGCCTCAGGAAATGGAACCTCTGTAGGTTCCTCTAAGATTGGTTCAGGTTCTGGATCTGGAATAGGGGTGTCCTAGATAACCAACCTAGGGTTAGGCTCTGAACTACCAGGCTGAGAGTGGTTTGGATAAGGTGGATCCTGAGTTGTCTTGCCACTATGAGTGGTAATAGAATTTAATCCTGCCTGGTTCTGGTTTGGAGTTGGCAGAAGTGGTGGTTGCTATTGATATCCTGAGTACGATGTTGAAGCTTCCATCCCGTCAGGTGATGGAGCAGAAGGGGCCTGATAAACATAATGTGCTTAGCCCTGATTTGGGTTCATAACGCACCTCTAGTTTGGCATGCTATTCAGATTCAGCAAAGGTTGTGAAGGAAGTGCACCAGGCTGGCGAGAATTTGCCATCTGTGCAAGCTAATTACAGACCTCTGTGATCTCATCCTTGTGCTGTTTCTACATAGCCACATTTGTCTTTTGAATGTCAGCCAGGGTTTGAAGGATTAGAGACATTTGATCTTCTCGTGTCGGCCCGGATTGGTAATTCAGATTGGGCCTAGACTGAACAGGTTGATATCGGTGTAGAGCTTGTGGTCGGGGCTGGAATTGAGATCTCAGATTTTGATCATTCCCAGACCAAGTAAAATTGGGATGATTACACCACCTAGGATTATAAGTGTTTGAGAATGGATTATTCTAGATGGCGTTGAGGTCCTCGCAAGTCTGGGGAACCCCAAAGAAGTTAGAATACGAGGGTTCAGAGTTCCTCCAACTAGAGTAGGTTGGTCCGAAGTTTCATCCAAGACCAAGATCAAACAGGGGTGGATATGGGTCCATCCCTTGGGAAGAGTGGTGATAGATGTTACGCACAGCTTCCCTACCAGAAGGCGGTTGCGCAAATGGGTTTTGCTGCGCTGAGGCGGTTCTCTGCAAGTGTCAGGTGAATTCATCCACCTTCTTTTCGATAATTGAGACCTTATCCAAGAGACTAGCCACTAGTTCCAGATTGACAGGTGTGGATAGGCCTTGGGTTTCATGTTCCCCCTAGATGTTCGTCAATGCACGGGCAGTCGTCCGATCAAACATGCCCATGGATTCATTGTTGATGGAGTTCTCACACATATTCTCAAGAATCTCCCATACGGTGTCCTCATGTTGACCCATGATGTTGCCACCACAGGTCGCATTGATGAATAGTCTGATATCTTCATGGAGTCCCTAGTAAAGAGACTGGACCTATTCCTATTTAGGAACTCAGTGATGAGGGCATTTCTGCATAAGATCCAGAAAGTGATGCCATGCCTCATGAAGTGGTTCTCCCACATTCTGAGTAAAGTGAGTGATATGGTGCCTTAAAGCATTTGTCCGACCAACGGGAAAAAACTTCTTCAAAAATTTGGATTGAAGTTCAGCCCATGTGTTGATCAATTGAGTTAGGGTTTGGTACCAGTGGACAGCCTTGTCCATGAGGGAGAAGGAGAATATCTTCATGAGTAGGATGTCCAAATCTTTAGCAGCTATCCCAAAGGCTGTGCCAGATGCTTGAGTTGTTTGATATGCTAGAAGAGATCCTCGGAGTTCAGCCCATGAAATTTAGGGATAGCATGAATCATGTTAGGCTTGAGTTAAGTATTAGGTCCTCTAGCAGGGATTTGAACTCTAGGTTCAATTGCTACTGCAAACGGGATTGTAATGACTCACATCATTGGATGTTGCGATTGATTCATGAATGCATGGAATAGATCGTTAAAGCATTGAATCTGATTTTGGAGATTGGGTTCTTCTGCTTGGTGTTCCATGACTATGGATGAAGGAGATCTAAGCTCAGATGAATCAGAAGAGATATCGATCTGGTCAGGAGGTAGCACAAACAAGTGTGTCGAGGCTTGGCTTTGACTAGAATGAACAGCTAATGGAGGCCTCAAGGGTGGTCTTAAGGACCTCCTCTTGAACATGCACTTGTAAGCCATGATGAGGGACAGAATATGTGATGGACCCAATCGAGGCACCCAAAAATCTTTGGATGACTAAGGAGGTTCGAGGCAGATGATACCTCTTGATCAGAAAGTTGTCCACCTGAGAAATACTTGAGCGGCCAGGAAGGGAGAGTCCTACAAAGAGCCCTACACGGTAGAGCGTCCCCACAGGTTATAGGGTTTCCCCCACCTGACCTTTCTTGTCACTGCGGATCCAAGTAGACCGGAATGAATAACTTGACCTCTTAAGTCAGCCAAATTTTAAACCTGAATTAAGGTGCTTAGAATTTCACTTGAACTTTAGATTTGATTTGTGCCTAGTGAACTAATTTGAAGGTTAGTTGACCCACAAGGTGGATCAACTTCACCTAACCTACCCTAAATGATTTGCAAACAGGTTATTAAGTCCCCAATTTTAGGATTCAAGTGGATGATTAGAGCTTAATTTTAGGGTTCTCTTGATTAGGTCAATTCAAGCAAGGGTTTGGGTGACACACAATGCGGGAAATTCAATTCTTGTTATTTCAGGTAGGTGTGTTTTCTCAACCCTAAGATGGAAACCCTAATTTGGTTCTTTTTGGTTCAATCAGTTCTTTCCAAATTGGGTACCTAGGGCTCAATCAAGAAGGTGAATAGCCCTAGATACCTTAAGTCCCTACTAGGTGCAGAAATCTGGAAGGGGATCTCTTGAGAATCAGATCAGCAACTTGAGTGATTAATTCTAAGGAAATAATGCAAGTTTGATCCTAATTGATTTCCTTTTTACTTCTTTCCAGAAATAGGGGTTTAAGAGGATGGAAATGAAATTACCTGCCCCTAGAGTGGCTGTCGTGCGGCTAATCTTTGCTTCGTACCTCCCACAACCACAAGAAATCAAATGAAGCAAGTTAGTATCAGATCTAATTAGTGAAATCAAATTGCATGTTGCTCCCTGGCAACGGCACCAAAATGTTTAAGTGAAATCGTCATTGTTTAAGAGATGCGTCATAGTATAGAACAAAATTCGCTCAAATCATTTAAATTTATAACTAAGAATTGCAAAAGAGTCCGAGGTCGAACATAGGGAGCAAATAATGACAATTCAATCTCACTAAACACAATTTAATCAAAAATATAAGCAATTATGACCAAAGCTTCATTTAGAACATCTCCAAATGATATATATATGAAATCAAGTAGCAAAGTGCAAAAGGAATAGGTTAAAATGGTGATTTGAATCACCAAATTAACCCTTGAAATTAAGCTCAAATAAATGCACAGTATCTCTCAATCAAATATGCCACATCAACAAATTAAATATCCTAACATTATGTAGCACTTGAAGCACCAACAGAGATCAGACGAAAGCACAAGGCATCAGACACCTTAAGTGCTCATAGCTTAGCTCCAATAGAAGAGGAAAAGGCCTCCTCTCTCCTTCCTTCATGCCATAAGAGAGAGGCAAAGGCCGCTTCACGAATCAGCTGAGTGTAGAGAGGCGTGAAGGGAAAACCCCCCCTCTCTCTCTTTCCTCTTCTTCTTTCTCTCGGAGACTCGACCTTAATCGGGTAATCAGCTAGGTAATCGGGCGTGAACAATGGACCAAGCTTGCGGGTGTGGTCGCAAGAGAGGAGTGCATAGAGGCGGGTAAGCAGGTGAGGGTGGTTGGGGACCCGACCCCCGTGTCTTGGTGAGGGGTCGTGGAGACAAAATCCCTTTATGTGTAGTTGCAGGTGCTGCGATTGTCGATGTGGGACTATCCACGCGATCTTCCTCTTGCGCAGCTGTGTTTGACTACTGTAGGATGGAACGCCAAATCAAGGTAGTTGGAGCTTGCCTTGACTTGAGTAATACCTGGGTGTGCGTCAGTACATGGAGTTGAACATGTACAAGGCCACAACAGTTCGTGGGAAGGTTGGGGAAGGTCTACCATGCTCGAAGAAGATGAAGGCGACGGTGGCTTGTCTGGCGTATACCTGAAATGCAGAATACGGGCAATTAGTATGCTTAGGAGGATCTCCGTAAGGTGGCGAGTGCATTAGTGATGGTTTCGTGGAGGTTTGAAGCTGATGGACCTCTATCGAGGTGGGAGAGGTAGTGCGGCGAGGGATGAGTTCGACAGCGGGAATGAGAGACCAATAGGCCCAAATAGGTTACGGCTTTTGGTCAATGGAGAATGGTAAAGGTGTGGGTGGTTGTGGCATGTGTTTTGGTGTGGTGTAGCATTGGCACAAGCTCACCGAAGCCCTTGCCGGAGGCGGGGAAGATGAAAGTCGTGCAAATGATAATGTGGTCGTGAGTGAGTTGTGAGTGTGAGGGAAGAAAGTAGATGGAGAGAGGAAGGGATGGAGAGGCTTAGAGGGGAAAGTGGAGGGTGAAGGGCACCAATTGTGGCTGACCAGAGCTGGAGATGAAGATGAGGTCGGTGAGTTGGAGCTGCGACGACGAGGAGGAAGGAGGCCCCTACTGTGGCTGGTGAGGAGCGGAATTGAGAGGGGAAAGTAGAGGGTCGTCCAATTTGATTGTTGGATGGCCAGATGAGGAGAACAGAGAGGGTTGTCGGAGCACAGTGCGAAGGTGGCTAGAGAGGGAAGGAGGAGGGGTTTCTCCAGCCAAAACTTGCTAAGGAGCAAGGATTCTTGCCCTGGGTCCTTTTATAGGCCTAAGAGAAGAGTTCCAAGCTTGGAAACAAGCTTGGGAACTCTGGCTATTTCGCGTAAATCGGATGCCCACATCTTCAAATCGTTCGCATGAGCTTTTGGCGAAGAATCACGGTCTAAGATTAGGTTCATTTGGAAGGGAATTCCTCAAGAAATCTCTGGTTTAAATTTGGAAGAGTTTGATTAAGAATCAAGCGAGAAATCCTCTCTCAAATATCAATAGAGCTCCTATGTTCACACTAATGGTGACAGGGACCCATTTGCAATGAACAATGAGAAAGTTAGGGACTAAACTACAAAAATTCAAAAGTTGAGGGGCTAATTGAGAGAGAAAGAGTATGACTGGACTAAAACACAAACTAGGTCAAGATGATCTCTAATTGGACCTAAATTTTGGTACAAACCTAATTTAGATCCAAGGAATGTGATGGTGAAGTTGGATTTCAGTTTTGACCAATTTTGACTGGGCAATTTACTCAAAAACCCAAATTATGGCAAAATTGTGTCTGTGACTCTGTTTAAGGTCAAAATGGGTTCCAAAGGTCACATCAAGGATATCAAACCTTGTGGAATATTTTATTATGAATTTTAGAAGGTTTAGATGAATTTTATCCTGACCAAAACCTTAATAATTTAAGTGGGTCTGAAATTAGGGTTTTGGGTGCTGTATTAGTTCTTAAAATGCGTGAAACCCGATTTATGTCTACATGGACCCACTTATTAGACTTTAATGCTCATTCAACCTTTATTTCACCCCTAGTAAATCCCTTGGTTATTCTGTGTTCATGATATGTTGTTAAAATTACATAATTAACCCTAGTTTCTTGTTCTCTTCTCAAAACATAATAAGGTGGAGGTATAATCCTCAAATGAATATGTAGGAGCTTTTATCTTTTATTGCAGACTAAAATGGGCTAGTTAGGGCCTATGATGGTGTTCCCATCATGGAGAGACACCAATCATGGCCTTATAGGCCATTCTATAAGCCTGTAAGGGATCATTAAGGCTTTGGGACCAGCCCTTACGATCAGGCCTAACCATTTTCAACAAAATTTTCTTAATTTTTCAATTGGAAACCTCTACCTACCCACTAGTCTAAGGATGGTAAGGCATCGCGATCTTGTGGGTGATAGAGTATTTCTTAAGCAATGCAAAGAAGTGGACATTCTTGAAATGAGGTCCTCCATTACTAATGATGGATCTAGAGAACCCAAAATACGAGAATATATTAGATTACAAGAATTTAAGGACCACCTTGAGATCATTCGTTTGGGTAGGGATGGCCTCTATCAAGTTAGGCACATAGTCAACCACCACTACAATATACTCAAATCCATTCGAGGACAAGAATGGGCCCATAAAATTAATACATCATACATCAAAAAATGTCAATAAGAAGTATCGGGATTAAGGGCATCTCATCTTTCTGTGAAATGTTGCTAGTTTGTTGGCAACAAAGGCATGCCTTACAGTAATCAAGCTCATCTTTGAAGACTGCCAACCAATAAAATTTGGATCGAAATACTTTGGCCACCATCTTCCTTAGCACTAAAGTGTCCTTCACATGCAAGAGAGTGACAAAAATTTAGGATACTCCTTTGTTTGGATTCTGTAACACAATGCCTGATTATCTAATCAACACAATACTTAAATAGTTTAAGGTCTTCCCAAAAGGAGGATCTAACAGAGGAAAAATTGTGATGACCCAAGTCCTGCTAATCGACGAAACCCGACTCATCGGGTGCTAACAATAAGCACATCACCACAAGATCGCAGTCACCCAACACATCGTCATAGAATATCAATAGTCAAACATCCATTCATAATGCATTAAATGAAAATAAATAAAGTACTGACAAATACAATAAAATCCACCATAGAAGGCAGAAAGGTAATGAGTGCTTAAATACTAGTACAATCACAAAAGATTGGAAATAAAAGTCTAATAGCAGAAAATAACAAACTAAAGAGCCACCGTGCTCAGTACGAACCATCGCCAATAGCAAGATTCGATCTCGCAGTAGACAAGCCAACAGCAGCTGCTACACCTGACTGCTCAACAACACCTGAGTATGAAACCTGAGAAAATACGTCAGTAAAAACTGAGTAGGATAGAGTCAACACAACAAGAAAACAACAATAAATAGGAAAAAGACAAAAAGGCTATTTTATCTTAATTCATTCACCTATTAGTCATTTTTTTATCCCATTTCATTTTATGTGTTGGAAGCCCAAGTTCTTACAGTCCACACCTATCAATCAATGCCTCAGGCATGAGAAGATCTCATGTAACCTCCTAAGACACAAGACAAGTATAAGCCATCTTCTTGACCTAGAAGGCAGCTTATACTCATCAAGTCACCTCAGTCCGTCACCTTGGGGCCAAAGCGGAAAGGAGTGGTGGAGCGCAACGTACGCTGAACCACGGATAGCCAAGGACCTACCCACTGGCCAAGAAAAAAATACTCCAAACCTTAAGTAACGCATCCTGCTATCCCAGTTGGCTGCTAAGCCTAACCAAAGGGTCATAAGGAGGCTAGCAACTCCCAAAACCAGCCTAGAATCGGTCTAAATGACCAAAGCTACAGCCAAATCTAGCGAGTAGTAGGGCTAAATCCAATTATCTAACTTTTATATCTTGACCAACCCATCATATTGATTATTTGATTAATTCCATGTAATTGTATCTTTAAAAGTTATTAGTCAATCCATAACTAATCAACTACACCCCTTGATCTGAGAATTACTAGACATTCACATTTATTCCTTACATTATCCATTTACAAGTTGCTTCCAACTATGACAATTGTCCCACAATATTTATCAATTTATGAACACAACGAAACTCATTTCATGCAAATTGGAGTTCGTATCATGCATGTGATAATAAGGTCACTTTTAAACACTTGACAATCAATATTCCAGTTATATCAATTCAATTCATGTTTAAGTACCCAAAATAGGAATCATGACCCCTATCGGGTTCAAAACTCAGTAAAGAGAGGAGACACACACTAATATCGAGAGACACGTGAAGGAGTACGTGAAACGGGTCCATAATACCCAAAAACTAATTAGAATAAGGGAAGGGTAGAATACTCTACCTAGCATCACCGAAGGGTCATAGTGACTTCGAACCATGTTCAAAAGTCCTGGGAATAGTCTCCATGCCTGCCTCGTACTCCACACATGCATTGGGGGAAAATCCTGGATTCCACGCACTAAAAATAGGGTTGCAATCACTTAGGCAAGTTTTTGATTTTTCACCAAGGAAATAATACTAAAAAATGAGAATAAATTGTACCAACGAATAGTATGCATCAAAATGATTTGAATGATATCTTATTTGTTGAATTTCAATGTTGGGAAGGCTTCGAACTGCTTGAAAAGGTGAGAGATCGCTGAACTAATCGGTTCAGGAAAATCGGTCAACAGTCCACGGCTGGACATGTGTCAACGCCCAATTGGCGCTCACCGTGCATGCTGGATTGTGCTACTCACTCTCTGCACCACCGATCGTGCCACATGTCAGTGATCCAAGTGCTCCAGATCTCCCCCTTCGCGCGAGAATGCACGCACGTGTGACTCTGGCTGCCACGTGTCACGACCTCGCACCCACCACCTCCACATGTCATGTGCATGTTGCCCGCCACCACCGCCGCTGCAAGAATTGTGATGGGAAGCCCAAAATTCTTAGAATTACGTTTAGGGCTCTAACTTTCCTAATTAGGAAATCCTAATTGATTTCCTACTTTCCTTTCTCTTTCTCTTGGAAATCGGAGACACTAAATATGCAATGACTGCTCCAACTCCAAGGAGCTCTTTCTATAGCCCCAATATTAGGTTTAGGTTTAGAATTGGTGTGAAAAATACCAAAATTACCCCTAGGTTTGGTTCCTCTTACAATTATGTCCTTTTTTACTTGTTTTGGGCATAACTTGAGCTATACACCTCGAATTTACCCGAAATAAGCGTCGCTGGAAATCTTCCGATGATAGAAATCCAATGGTATCATACATGGTACCCTTTTGATGAGATTTGACTATAGGTTGATCAAAGATAAGAATTTTTACATGTTTTATGAGGTGCTTATCTTTGCATTGAACTAAAAGCGTGTCTATAGGTTCAAAGTGACCTAAACCACTCTAAAATGTCTCGAAACTTAGATTTTAAGACACTACAGATATAAAAACCTTGAAAAGGGTTGTTTCATTCCCGAAACTCGAGTGAAGGTGTATGTAGAGAGAAATTATGCTGAGTGTATAAGAATCTTAAAGAGGGATAACAATCTTAACGAGAAACCAACTAGGAAGCTAAGGACTTACCTGTGTAGAACTCCAAGTATTTATCCTTCATTTCTCCCTTTGATTCCCAAGTCACCTCCTCGTACATCTGACTCCTCCACAAGACCTTTACTAGAGTGATCTCCTTGTTTCGAAGCGTCTGGATGGTACGATCCAAGATCTATACCGGCTATTCCTAGTAGGTCAAGTTGTCCTTGATCCCTATGTTCTCATAGCTAAGAACATGGTCCAGATCTGACATGTACTTCTGCAAGCTGGAGATATGGAAGATGTCATGTGTGCTAACTAACTGAGGTGGTAGGGCAAGTCTGTAAGCAGCTAGTTTGACCTACTCCAGTATCTCGAATAGGCCCACAAATCTTGATGTCACCTTACCCTTCACCCCAAACCTCTATACTCCCTTCATCGAGGATACTCTAAGGAAAACGAAATTGCCGACCTCAAACTGCACATCCTACCACCGACGATCTGTGTAACTCTTTTGCTGACTCTATGCTGTAATGAGTTTCTTCCAGATCCGCTTGATGACTTCTTTGCTTTGTTGTATCAATCTAGGGCCTACCTCCCACTTCACGTCGACCTCATCCCAAGTAAGTGGAGACATGCACTTCCGGCCATACAAAGCCTCATATAGAGCCATATCAATACTGGCGTGGTAGCTATTGTTGTACGTGAACTCCACCAGAGGTAGGTGTTCTTCCCAAGAGCATTTCCATTCTAGTATACATGACCTCAACAAGTCCTCTAGTGTCTGAATGGTCCTCTCAGTCTACCCATTGCTTTGCAGGTGATAAGATTTACTCAGGTTTAGCGATGTACCTAAGGCCTTCTGGAAGCTTCCCTAGAACTGGGAAGTGAAACGGGCATCTCTATCTGAAATAATCTCCTTGGGTACACCTTATGATCACACGATCTCCCGTATATACATCTTTTCTAGCTACGAAGGACCATAAGTTACTCTGATAGGCAAGAATCGTGTTGACTTCATCAAGCAGTCAACAATCACCTGACTACATTGTGTCCTCTCTAAGTCAAGGGTAACCTAGTGACAAAGTCCATAGAGATGCTCTCCCACTTCCATTCTGGAATCAGAAGGGGCTGCAACTGACTGGTGTGTCTTTGATGTTCTACCTCACTTGCTGACATATTAGACACTACTTCACAAATTCACCAACATCCCGCTTCATGACAAGCCAGCAAAAGTCCTTCTTTAGGTCATGATACATTGTAGTATTCCCTAGATGGATAGTGAGTCTCCTGCAATGAGCCTCAGACAACAACTCTTGTCAAAGTGCTTCATCTTGCGGGACATAGCTTACCACGGAGCCGAAGTACTCCGTCTACGAAGGTGAACTCACCGAGGTTTCCTACGAGTATCTGGTCACAGAGAGTCTGTAAGTCAGAATCCTCCATCTGGATATTCATGATACAAGTTATCAGATCAGGGTATCAACTCTCCCAGATGCCCTACCACTTGTGATCACTTCCACAGAGCTGCCTCAATCATACCGTTCCATCTCTGTTCCTGAAGAGCTACCAACTGGACCAGTGGTCTCCTACTGAGAGCATATGCCACGACATTTCCCTTTCCTGGATGATAGATAATCGAGCAATCATAATCCTTCAAGAGTTCCATCTAGCGCCTCTACCTCAAATTCAACATTTTCTGATTGAATAGGTACTTCAAACTATTGTTGTCTGTGTGAATCTCGAAAGTCTCACCATATAGGAGATGATGCCAAATCTTCAGGGCAAATGATGGTAACACCATCATTCATTATAACTAACTGAAATTAGTCTGAATCAAATGATTAATGCTCCTAAATGACCATCTAAGGATCGTAAATCCGTGCTAAAATGATTTTAGAAGAAAAGAAAATAGGGTTAATTCTGCTATTTTAGCATCTCATCATTAATGCAAAATAACCAAGGGATTAATTAAAGGTTAAATGAAGTTAAATATCTAAGAAGTGGGCTCACATTGACTGAATCAGGGTTTCACGTATTTTGAGGACTAAAACAGTACTAAAAATCCTAATTATCAGCCTTACTTAAATTGAAAGGATTTTTATGGAGATAAATTCAATCTAAACCTCTTAAAATCATTGAAAAATATTCTAAGAGGTTTGCTACCTTCATTTTGACCATATGAACCTATTTAGACCAAAAACAGAGATTCAGATAGGAATTTGCCTTGATTTGGGATCATATGCAATTTACCTAGTCAAACATGGTTAAAACACAAATCTGAGTTCATCATTAGATTTAGTGGGTCCAAATTAGGTTAACACTAAAATTTGGGCCCAATCAGAGTCTATCTTGACCTAGTTTGCATTTTGACCCTTAAAATCTTTATTTCTCACATCTAAACCCCTAGGTTTTAGGTTTTATTGCATATATGCCCCTAACTTCCTCGTCTTCTTCACCACAAGGTCCCTTCCGCCTGAAACCTCATTTTTCCAAACACAGCAAGTCAAACCCAAAAGCATCTCCTTTGACCAGAAGTCTCAACTCGATTTGTCAATTAATTCCCTCCAAATTTAGAGGGATTGGCGAGCAGAAGATCCTCTTCCATATGGATCAAGTCTTTAATCCTTTTGGGAAGAGGATTTCTCGAACAAACTTGGGATTCTTTGGGACTTTCAGTTGCCAAATTCGTTATTCAAACTGGAGATTTCTCCAATTCAAGGGTGCAATCGACCTCTATATAAGATCCTTGACATCTTAGTGTACTTCCCAGCTAAGTTTAGGCTAAAATCAACTCTTCTCTCCTTCCTCCGACTGCTTCCGACCTTGGCTCCAGCGAACCTTCTCGATCTTCGTCCTCTAGCCATCCAACAGTCAAATTGGATGACCCAGTATCTTCCTCTCTCTCTTCCGCGCCTGGTATACCAAAGCCAGGGCTCTCTCCCCCATCGTCCTTGTCGTTCTCCCCTACCAGAGAGTTATCCCCCTCGTGTCTGGAGAAGCAAGCCCCTATGGAATCTCCTCCCTTTCATCCAAAAACTAGGGTTCTACCTTCCCCTTACCTTCTAGCCTAGGATTAGTCTGTTCCCAGTTTCAATCACTATCTCTCCCTCTCCCTCTTCTTCCCCAACTCTGACCACGCCTCTGGTGTGGTTGCATGCACGCTACAAGCCACAAAACACTCCACAGCCACCACTACAACCTTTGCCACGACCCATAGATCAAAAGTCTCAAAGAAATTTGGAGCTTTGACCCTTATTTCACCCTACCGGACAACCCATCACAACACTCACCTACCTGCCACCTTCCAGTCACCCTAGGCCACTAATCACCCAACCAACAATGTCATCACCTTCTCCCTGACACGGTGAAGCTTCTAGTATATCTGACTTTGGCCCTAAGGTAGTATTTTCTTCATAGGATTCTTATCTTCATCATCATCTCCTCCGTCACCGACCACCGTCGTCCATCGACCCGTGACCCTGCCACAACCTCCAGGCGCTGTCGTTTTAAGTCATAAAGGGCTCCAAGATCCCAATTGAATCAAATAGAAGGCACAATAGCCCCAATTCCATGAAGCAATAGCAGCAACTATGCACGAAGTAGGAGCCACACTAGATAGTCCCACATCATAAGAACCTAATCTAGTGGATTGAATTGCAATTATTTGCTCCCTACGAATGTCTTCGGAACTCACATTTTTTGAGCACTTATAAATTTAAATGTCAATTCGATTTTCGTTGCTATACTACGATGCATGTTGTTCTGAACATCGACGAATTTCATCCAACATTTTGGTGTCGTTGTCGGGGAGTAGCGCGCAATTCAACACTAGTCCTATTCTTGATTGTTGAGTTGATTTCTAACTTGCCTTATCTACTTTGTTTTATTGTTACAAGGTGAATCACGAAGAGATCTTCCGTGCAATCATCCATGCTAGAGGCAGGTAAATTTTCTCTTCTTCCCTAATCCCCTCCAAATCTTGGGAAGACAAAAAGGAAACAGATGAATTATGATCCATATGCCTTACTTTCCTAGTAAGTATCATTTAAAGGAAAAGAGTTTCATGGTTTGCAAATATTGATTAAAATCATATTGAAGTCAAGGTAATTTGATTAGAAAGAACCCATCCATACTTTCTGTTCTTATTAGGGGAGTTCTAACTTGCTCAACACCTTGGACTACTCACTTTCTTGTTTGAGTCCAAGGTGTCATATTTGGATTCAAATTGGACTTGGAATTAGAGCCAATTAGGGTTACACATTAGCATTTTGAAGTGTTAGTACACACTTGCTTGCAATAAAGACAATCGATCTTCTTGCATTTGTGTGATATCCAAACCCTTGTTTGAACTGATCTAATCAAGTGAACCCTAAAATCAAGGCCCTAAATACACTTAGACCTTAAAAATTAGGACCTAATAACCTGTTGAGAACCAATTTAGGGTGATTTGAGTGCTCTGACCCAAATTTCATCCTCAACCTTAAGACAGGTCAGGTGAAATTGGTTCACTTCATGAATGAATCAACCTACAAATTAGGTCACAATTTGAATTACCTTCTAAATATAGTGAAATTCAAGGCACGATTAGGGCTAAAATTGGTAGACTTAGGTCTCAATTCACACATTCCGATCTACTTGGAACTGCGGTGACAAGGAAGGTCGAGTGTGGGAAACCCTGTAACCTGTGGGGATGTTCTACCGTGTAGGGGTCTTTGCAGGACTCTCCCTTCCTGGCTACCCAAGTAATTCTCGAGTGTGTGGATTTTTGATCAAGTGGTCCATCTGCCTCAAACAACCTTAGTCATCCAAAATTTTTTGGGTGCCTTGATTTGATCCAATACACATCTAGCCCCTCATCTATTCTTTAGTGTACAAACACAGGAAGAGATCCCTAGGTCTAACTTAGAGGCCTTGATTATAGTATGATCATTTGGGTGAAATCTAATCTGATCTGATCAAGTCAATCTGGACCTGAATTTGATTCTTCGTCCTGATCCACCACCTGATTTGGAGATGCAACCTGACAACATAAGAAATATGTTCACCAAACCTGAATCTCGTAAGAGCATAAAAGAGAAATGATCGAGCTTGCTCTTAGACATAGTGAAGAATATTACAGAACCTCATATCCCTTTAGTAGTGTTCAGGTTAATGTGTTAGAAACAATAAACCTCATTATGGACCGTGCCAAGATGATGTTAACACAAATGATATGTGGTTCAACTCGAGATACTCTCTTATCATAGTACACTGAATTGTGGAGATTGCATAGCACTGAGTGTTTACAATGTTTGACAAATCCACTACTTTGGGAAATACACCAGGATGTCATTGAAAACGTGGGAATATGCTTAATGTGTTATGAGATGCCATTAATAAAAAATACCTAGATTCCCACCAGAAAACTAATGATGCATCTTGGAGCACTTTCGAGGATCAATACAATTTCCCAGAACCCAAATACGAAAATGGTGGTTATTATTGACCCCAACCCAAATGGAACCAAATTTTGATTTTGTACAAAATGAAATACCTGATCAAGCTATGGGTTGGGCAGATCTAATTGCAGGTGTCCCCGATTATGAGCCAGTCATAGAAAGCTATGAAGTTGGTCCATCATGCCTAGATTTCAAAACACCTATGATGAGTTCGATTTAGAACCTCTCGAGGATGTAACTCCCACACCTTATCTTATTAAGGTATTTCTCAAGAGTAATTCTGACATCCCAATAAAACCAAGTCTAGATTCTAGTGACTCAATTCCTACACCTAACCTAGAAACTAGATCTGAGCCTAGTTGGGATGATTATGAGGTTCAATGCGATGAGAAAAAAAATTTAGGTTTGAACTATGATCTTGAGCCTATATTTGATGATTAGACCTCTCCAGAGTCCTCAGAAGAACAAACTGATTTATCGGATGTCAAACTGATTTACGATATAGAATCAGAGGAGTTGGGAATTGATAGGATCTACCTTAGATGCCCTGCACTCGAGCCTATAACTAATAAGGACATTCCTCTGAGCTTGGAATTTGAGACTAGGTTAGATCAAAGTCAGGTTGATAACTCCATGCATCTTGATTTATTCAGTGGTGGAAATCTCGATCTTGAGTCAGGTTCAGAAGATGATTTTTGCAAATTCTCCGATTATTTTGAATCATACAATGATTTAGGGGAATCCTTGTTTCCAGATGATTACGAGCCGATTTACAACCTTAGTATTCACAATCTATTCTTTGATTATGATTTTAAGGCCAATGATTTGGAACTCGAAGCAGCCCTACCACCTACTCTCGAGCCAGAGCCATTTAGAAATCGATCCAACCCTGACCCACCATCGAAATCAATTTCTATTCTGACTCATTTCTTTTTGATTCAGTTGCATACGATTCACCACCACAATTCGATACTGAATGGGACATTGATCAAATTGACAACCATATATTGTCTCCCTCTGATCCCATCAATAGGGTTCCTACTTCCTTCACCGATCCATTATCTTTTGAGGACCCCTACTAGAATTTGGCTGAGCCAATACAGCCAAACCCTCAATTTGCATTTCCACACCTATTTGAGCCATAAAGCATTGGTGGGCTCCACACCTATTGATTCACATTCCTTAACCCACCAAACTGATTGGGTTTGTCTACATCATCAGTCAATTGATTTGAACAAGCAGCTGGTTGGAACAACCATGCTAATCATCAAGATGCTTGTCTTACAAAAGTCTTTCAATCTGATCACCCCTTCTCCTTGATCACCTTCTGCTCAGTTGAAGGCATTGAATTTAGGGCTTAATGAGAGGCAACCCGTCATTCCAAAAACCCGAGACCTTTCTGATTCTTTTTTAGCTACATTCTTGTTGCACTTTAGGGTTTGAACTTTAGAGCAACTGACTCTACCTTTAATACTTATATCAGAGCTTGAAATCATTCGCAACAATCATTCCCACCCATTCACCCACCCTTTGACCCTGTTCTAAATTAAGTCTAAGCCTTAGAGATTATTCGGCCGCGTTGCCTACCCTTTGGTTTGTGGGACTTGGTAACCTAGGCATCCAAAAATCATACACCAGTCTGGTTCAATGTGCTTAATGAAAAATAATGCCAAAAAGTATTTTGTTCTGAAAATGTTTTTCTGAAGATTCAACTTAAGAGTAGCTCGAAGACACAAGTTGATTGGACGAGTTCTGGGCACGGAGAAGAGGAATGAAAAATACTCCCCTTGAAGATGTGTTATAGCTTATCATCTCCTCGGTGCTTATCTCTTAGGATATCCACATATCCTATTGGGGGCACATAAGCACCTTGCACTGGTTCATGTTCCATGGGTAGGATTATCCCAAAATGTCGATTGCCAGGGCCTGAATTTAGCTACAAAATGCCATGGGCAGCACTATCCCGAAGTGTCGAAAGCCAGGGTTCTGGGGGTTGCCATGGGCAGTGCTATCCTGAAGCATCGAAAGCCAGGGACCCTGCAAGGATTGATGATGGGAACAAGGAATCCGATACAAACTGTGTTTAGAGCCAATCCGAGGTTGGATTTAGAGGAATATAAAAAGAAAATAAAGAAAATCTCAAAATAAACATCCATTTCTATCTCTCTTATATCAAAAATGCACTGGCAAACTGAACCTGGACTTACTACAAATACGCACAAGTGCTTTGACCGCTAGGGTCAACGAACCTCTGGGCAGTTTTGCGGGCCTTAGAAATCTTCGCGGCGGACCCAAGGCTGAAGCTAGTCAGGTCTAGATCTTGCTTGGTACTTGAGTACCTCGAGGCCTATTGTTGGTATTCTAATTTGATTTCTATAGAAGCGGCACAAACAATCATCCTAATACAAAATATGGTCTAGAGATCTAATTCTTTCCATATGATTTTGCTAGGGACTAGCAAAAGTTAGGCATGGGGGTATGATGGTAACACCATCATTCGTCATAACTAATAGAAATTAATCAAAATCAAATGATAAATACTCCTAAATGATCGTCTGAGGATTGTAAATCCGTCCTAAATTGATTTGAGAAGAAGACAAGAAAACATGGTTAATTCTGCTATTTTACCATCTCATCATTAATGCAGAATAACCAAGGGGTTAATCATGAGTTAATTAAAGGTTAAATGAATGTAAATATCCAAGAAGTGGGCTCACATTGACTAAATCAGGGTTTCACGCATTTCGAGGCCTAAAATAGTACTAAAAACCCTAATTATCAGTCTCACTTAAATTGAAAGGGTTATGATAGAGATAAATTCAATCTAATCCTCCTAAAAATCATTGAAAAATATTCTAAGAGGTTTGGTACCTTCACTTTGACCATCTGAACCCATTTTGACTAAAAATAGACATTCAGACGAGAATTTACCTTGATTTGGGCTCTTGTACAAGTTACAAAAATCTGAGTTCACGATTAGATTCCTTGGGTCCAAATTAGGTTAACACCAAAATTTGGACCCAATCAGAGTCTATCTTGACCTAGTTTGCATTTTGGCCTTTAAAATCTCTATTTCTCACATCTAAACCCTTAGGTTTCAGGTTTTATTACATATACATCCCTAACTTCCTTGTCTTCTCCACCAAAAGGTCCCTACCACCTGAAACCTCATTTTTTCCAAACACAGCAAGTCAAACCCAAAAGCATCTCCTTTGACTAGAGATTTCTCCTCTATTTGTCAATCAATTCCCTCCAAATTTAGAGGGATTGACGAGCAGAAGATCCTCTTCCATATGGATCAAGTCTTTAATCCTATTAGGAAGAGGATTTCTCAAACAAACTTGGGATTCTTTAGGTCTTTCATTTGCCAAATTAGTGATTCAAACTGGAGATTTCTCCAATTCAAGGGTGCAATCGACCTCTATATAAGATCCTCGACACCTCAGTGTACTTCCCAGCTAGGTTTAGGCCAAAATCAACTCTTCTCTCCATCCTCCTACTGCCGTTGACCTAGGCTCTGGCAAGCCTTCTCGATCTCCACCCTTTGGTCATCTAACGGTCAAATTGGATGGCCCAGTATCTTCCTCTCTCCCTTCCACGCCTGGTGTACCAAAGCCAGGGTCCTCTCCCCCATCGTCCTCACTGTTCTCCCGTACCGGATAGTTCATCCCCTCCGCATCTGGTGAAGCAAGCCATCATGGAATCTCATCCCTTTATCCAATAAACTAGGGTTCTACCTTCCCCTTACCTCCTAGCCTACGATTAGTCTATTAGTTCCCAATTTCAATCACTATCGCTCCCTCTCCCTCTTCTTCACCAACTCCAGCCATGCCTTCGACGTGGTTGCATGCTCTCTACACACCACGAAACCACAACCTTCACCATGGCCCATAGATCAAAAGCCCTAAAGAAATTTGGAGCTTTGATCATTATTTCGCCCCACCGGACAACCCATAACACTGCACAAGGGGGTGATAATTATGTTAAATATAACCCATCTTAAGAATAAAAGGCACAACATAAGTAGAATGGGAGCATTGCATACATCATGTACCAAGATTGCTTATAAAATTGTGTTAATGGCCATTTGTGTAAGCACTTGTCAAAGCAGGCCTCAGATGAGCAATCGGACCACATGGATGGATTCAGAATGACAAACGGAGTCCAACGGACTCAAAATCGGCCAAATCCGACATCTGGAGCTCCTACAATGGGCCCAAGAAGTTTTGACCGTTGATCTGGAGATCGAACGGCCGAAATCTGATCTCAGCTGGATGAAGAGGCGACATGCGGTGGAGCGGGGGTGCCCACCCGCAGTCGTTGCGACAAAGCGCGGGCGTGGCGCAACGGTTAGTGCGCACGCCCGTACACACGCAATGCGGGTTCGAGCCGCGCGGAGCGTGAAATCGAAGACGAAGGTTGAGCGCGGCAAAATTGGGCCGCCCGATCAGTAGCGGGCGGCCGAGATTTCACCACGCGGCGTACCCACAGCTCGCGAGCGACCATGCGCGCACGCACCCCGGGCGATGACGCCCGTGCACACTCTCGCCTGAGGTGCGATCCAAGCACAGCCGAGGAGAGATCTCAACCGTCCGATCTTCGATCGGACGGCTCTCATGCAGTGGCCGAGGATCGAGCGTGAAGAAGAAACAGAGCGCGCGGTTGACCGGCGGGCTGAAGGGCTTCACCGACGCTTTTGGAGTGGTTTTAGTGACGTTCTGAACGTCGCTAAAGCTCCTTCTTCTTTTAGAAAGCCCTTAACCCTATTTAAACCCCCTCCAACCACTCATTCAAGGCATTCACTTCCCTTGCAACTACTCCACCCCTCTCTTAGCTAGCTTTAGGCCCTCTTGTAATCGTCGGAGATGACGAGCCATCGACGGAGCCTCCTCCATCGTCGCGGCTGCCTCGTCGCTCTCCCTCCTCTCTTTCTCTCTTTTAACCTTTCCATTACTTTTGTTTAAGCATGTATTTAATGTTGTAAGTTATGAACTAAAAGTGCATGATTAATGAAGTTATTTTCTGTTCAGTTGTTACTTTAATTTCTGTTTAACTTGCATGATCAAACAAGAAATACTCTAACCCTAATCTCTCTCTCTATCTCTCTCTCGCTTTTCAAATCGCACCTCCGCAAGTAAAAACTCCGGGCTTTCCGTGATGACAAGTGATAAGAGAAATCCGATTTTCACGCCTCCCTAAGACCGACACTCGGACTCACCTTCGTTTATTTACTTTAAAACTGGCGTTGCAAGTGTGACTATAACTAATGAGTCCATTAAAATAGACTAATATTAAGCCTAAGTATATTTAATCATATAGTTTAGGTGTGTTAATAATGGCAATTAAGTTATAAAATATTTGTACGCCTTATAATTTGAGTTTATAACATTCTATAACTTAATTATTTTGTTATTTTTATGTGCAGGTAATAAAATAAGAAATAACAAGGGTGGGGGGATAATTTCCCCAAACAGCCGATCCTTTCCCCCCTCCCCCGCCGGACATTGGGGCAATCTTCTCCAACACTCGCCAGTCAAAAACAGAAATGGATTTGCAAATCCCTAGATTGGCGCACGGAGGGAGAGAGGACTTAAAAAGAGAAGAGGCGGCGTGCACAAGGGAGAATTTTTCCCCCCTGCGGGGAACTACTCTCTCTTCTCCACCATGGAGAGGGTGAGCACTGTGCCGCTCCTTCTCTACCTCAAGTAGTAGCACCGAGCGCCTCTCCCTTGCTGCGCGCTCACCCACTGCCCGCGCCTCACTGCAGGCGCTCTTCACCGCATGCCATCTCCAGCCGGCCTTGCTTCCATCGCACCTGCCCTACCGCGTGCCTTCACCAACTGCCCGCACCAACAGTCCCTGCAGCACCGCACCATCAGCCCGTACTTCCTCCTTCCAACGCCTACCGCTTCGCCTTCAAGCACCCGCAGGCGCTGCGTCTTCACCCTGCCAGGCTGCACCCGCATCCTCCCTTCCAGCGCGCCACCAACTGCAAGCGTTGCTTGCAAGGCACCTGCATGCCACCAACAGCAAGCGTTGCGTGCAATGCGCCCGCACATCCCGCCGGCGCCTCCCACTTCTCTGCAGGTGCACTAGCAGGCGCCGCACACCACCACGCTGCAGGCCGCCTCCTGCAGAGCGCCTACCTCACCCGCGTGCCACCACCACCGCCTCCTGCTGCAGGCAGACCTCACCCGCGCGCCCATCACCTCCATGCCACAGCAGGCACTCATGCACCAGGGCGCTCCTCCACCCACCTGCAACCTGCAAGCACCGGCCCTCGCACCAGCGCACACGCGCAAGCCCGCACGCCACAGCCGCAGGCAGCACTGCAGCAACCGCCCTCTTGCTCCACAGGCCGGAGCTCCAGCCACCGCTGCCACCATCGAAAAGCTCTCAACCTCGCCATCCTCATGAGCCTTGCATCGACCCCCGCGGTGCCCTCTCTCTCTCGCGAGGAAGAGAGAGAGCAAATGCTCAGTTTTTGTTGGAATTAAAAATTACATTCAATGCCATTGCCACCAATTTGATTTTTTTTATTATTATTATATTGTGGCAAAATTGCATTCAGACACTCCTAGTTATTTATAATTGCATGGTATTGATAATGGCTAGTTTAAAGGTTGATTTTGGACTTAATTTAAGTACTAATTGTCTTTAGTACACATCAGATGAAAATTGCACTAATTCATCCTAAATTTATTGAGGATTTCTGTGAGGGAAAACTGCACTTACACCCTTAACTATTTAGGTTATTGCAAATCTACTTTCCTTCACATTTTAAGTCCAATTTGAAAAGGGATTTCGCACTATCTGAAATAGCATTAAATAATTAAAGTATTGATTGCATCATTGCCTCCCTGTGGACACGACCTGCTCTTCTACGAGTGGTTAATTTCATTATTTTTTATTAGTCGATTTTTCCACCACTTAAATACTATAACGCTAAGCTAAAAGTCGACCCACCAAATTGGCGCCGTTGCCTGGGAGGCAGTAGACGCAATAGATTTACTTTATTGTTTTTAAATCTTTTGAGTTGCAAAATTATCTAATCATTTTTATTATTGTGCAAGGAATCTTACACAGTGACGAGGTGCAGCAAAGTGATGACTTTAAACGTGAACAAAGCGCACGGCAGAGACGATCTTTTTGGTGGGCCTTGACGCCATCGGGAGGATGACAACGGGAACACGTGGGCCTTGATCCCACGCATTTAGGCTTACAGAGAAGCCTATTTATGATTTAGGCAGTAGGTCTTAGTTAGATTTAGTTAGATAGACATTACAATTTAAATTACTGTCTTTTGGGCCCTTGTTGGGTATTTTTGGGAATGTGTTCCCATTTATTTAGATTATAGGATTATTTGAACTATTTTAAACTGCATTTCAGTTAGTTAGTTAGATTAGGTCTGTTTGTTATTCTTATTAAAAAAAAAAAATTCGAATTGCCTGCTAGAAGCTGCATATCTGTAGGACAACCATCTAGGACTGAATGAGCAGCATTTAGTTTATTTTTATTGCATTGCATTCATTACTGCACAAAGAAAGCTGGAGTAAGGTACGTCTTCTCTTGAGCATTAATTATTTGTCATGCATATGCATTGAACCTAAATCTAAGACCACTAAATTGCTTGAATCAAATTAATTCAGTGGTCACTTTAAACAAATTGGGACTGTTAAGAGGTTGGACTTTAAAATCTGTGACTAAAAATTGTGTGCAAAAGGATCCTGTTTGTGGAATTTCAAAAAAAATCAAAACACGATCGTATGCTTGCACACTTGAGACACTGTGCACCTCACACATAAGGTCACTAGATAATTTCTACCTCACCTCTTTTGCACCACAAGGGAAGTTAGTCGGAAATCAACAAGCCTATCCACCAAGTTACTTCGGTTCCTCGTGTGTGGGCTCGATTCGAGACTTCCATCCCTTGCGAGTAAGTTATAGGCACGAACGAAGGTTGGCCTAGGAAGCGTAATTTTTGCAAAACTTATTTGGCCACCAACTAAACATATAACTCTAAGACCTACAATCTACTAAAAACAGATCCCGTTGAATTTGCGTTTGCTTTGACAATAGAACTCTCTAGGAAGTTTTTCTGCTTATATTCTGAATTTTGCTAAGAGAGTTAAAATTGTTTTGCTTAAAGAAATGGATTATTCTTACTCATATCATTCAGATTATCAGAGTCAATACTTCCCATCTTTTAATCAGGATCCCGAGCGTATCCATCCTTTGATGGGTACATTGATAATTCATGGGATCATTCTGATTCTTACCCTGGGAGTACTGGCTTCATAACTCCCACTTTTGAGTAGAGCCTAGGAGCGGGATTCTCCAATCCTGAAATCCCTACTTCCATGCAAACACCCAACCCTCCCACCCTTCATGATTTTCCGTATCGAGGTTAGACCGATACCCCTAGGCAACCAGAGCCTGAAATTGACTATCCTCCCCAACCTGATAATAGTAGCCTCTCCTCTTTTATGATAGAAATGCAAAAACAACAAAAGGAAATAATGGAATCAATGGGAGAGATGTTGAGGAATAGTCAACAATTAAATGAAGAAATAAGACAACTTAGCTACATGGTTTCCAATAATCCTGATCCCTACCCATCCGATCATGATCATGAAAATAATTTTGAGGTACTTAATGACAATAGGGATCCAATTTCATGTAGCGATCACTTAGACTCTCCCAATGAGACGCGGCCACTAGAGGACAACAATCATAGTAATTATCCACTTGAACTATATTGGAGTCAAAAGCAAGAGAAGATTATTTTTCCTATCACTTCCCCTCTTGATTATTTGGTGGAGTCCCATTCTACTCTTAGTGAGCCTACTCCTGACCCTCCACTTAGGAAATCAACACCTATCATTCAATATCCTGAGGATTTAAATGAACCTAATGAAGGTGACCCTAAGGGAATGGAGGATGATCAATTCTGGTCTCAAGGATATGAAGAGTCTAATTCAGAGGATGAGGATGCCCCAACAGAGGAACTTGGACTGAAAATCTAGAGTGAATCACAGAGAATTATTTATCATTTGAGGATTTAGCTCCAGAGGATAGAAATAATATGATTAAATCCGGATTCCTACTTTCTTTTGACAGTCATCCTCCATCAAAACAGGAGTTGATATTACAGGAGGACAAACAAAATGAGAAGTCTATGGGAGACTCTCGGGGATAAAACACGTCATTTGAGGATTTATACCCCGAGAACAATAACGAATTCAATGATATAGGCTTCCTCCAAAATATTAAGAGTGATCCTCCGTTAGAAATAATTGAAAAAACTGATTCAACTCCTAATGAATCACATATACACCCCGACAAATATTTAAGTGAACCAAACAAATTTGGGGATGGGCGGAATGATAATGATTCTGACATTTTGACCCTGCCATCAAAAAGTTGTAGTTTGGAGTCTACCCTTGATTCAAATATGACTTCGATCATTAATGCTAGGTAGGATAACTTGAAGTTGTCTACTACTGTTAGGAAGTGTACACAATTCGAATCATTGTTGGAATTGGACCTAACACCTAGTAAGCCCTCATTGGACTTAACCATTACCTTCCAACACTACAAACAACCCTTATACTCCCTAACCGATCCTTGGCTTAGATCTCTGCTCGTGTACATTCTTTTTGGAGACTATATTAGGCCAGTACATCCTAGAGTAGAATGACGAGTATGGATTGATGCTTGTACTTTTACTCTCGCCATTCAAGGGTTTGAACTAATAATGATTATATCTTTTAAAACCCGTCATACTTTGGAGGATCCTTGTTATCCTCCACCTATTCCGTTTCGGGAGGTCCCTTTTCATATTCCGTTTATTATCCCTAGACTTCCCAAGGTAACCAACGAGGTTTTTCGCTTTCATATCTTCCGGCGAGCATTTGGAATTACATTGCATCATCAGCTCGCCAACATCCGTGGTTACCTATTTTCTAGGCCTGCACTGTTACGCATATTCTTAGGGCCTAACCTTTTCTGTTTGGACCTGACTTACAGGTTCTTTATAAGTCTGGCTGCTGACAGAAAATGCAGCGCTTGTTGGGAGGCAACCCAGCAAACTGTGTCAGGTGATTTCTTTCCTTTCTCCTCCTGTTTTAATTTTACAATGGGGACATTGTAGGATTTAGGCATGGGGGAGTGCATTTGCATTTTAGGTGCATTCATGCATTTAGGTTAGCATATAAAAAAAAAAAAATTTCTCTTTTCTTGAGCTGATTGGGTTAATCCCTAGTAGAATACCTTTGTCATTGGAGGTTTTTCTTCTTAAATTATTTCTTAAGTTTAGAATCCAGTACATTTATTTCACATGCACGTAGAATTGGTAATGGATCCTTGAGGAAAACCAATGAGCATTTGTAGTCTACTGAACCCTTGGACAGTTCATAGAGAGTCAGGCATACTATCTTCTAGTAAATCCACCTCATATTTGTGAGAAGAAGTAGAGAGATTACTGGTGCGCTAAGTCTAGTGCAAGGACTCTTAAGTTCTAGATAATTAGATGATGATACTTCAGAGTTAGGCGTAGTTTTCACTCGCTGTTCCTGGGTGCGTACTTTGAGTGAATTCCTAAGAGTCACCAAATAAGGCAGATACACAGAGATTGAGTCTTAATAAAGCTATAACTTTGGTGGATGGTTACGACCGTCCTTCATAGAGTCCTCAGCTGAAGGAGGGTAATAGTGTCAAAGGTCAGAAATACGCCTGTCCTATCCATTCCTTTCCGGTGCCGAGAATAGGCACTTCCACCAAATAAGCCACACAACTTCCTCTTGACCATCATCATCCCTAATAATGCCTCCTAAATAAAAGTCCGTATTGTGTTGTGCTGATTGAAAAAGAAACAAAAACAAGAAAAAAATAAAATAAAAAATAAATAAATATATATTTTATTTTATTTATATAAAAGAAGAGAAGAAAAGAGAAGAAGTAGAAAAAGAAGAAAAAGAAAAAGAGAAAAAAAAAGTTATATTACAAAAAAAAAAGGTACAAGTGTATGATGTAACACTGTTTCTGAGTAGCAAACACCTATCGCGTTCCACCAAATATGACCCATACCTACCTTCTAGTATTTCTGATCGCCTGAATACTGGTTGAGGACTCTAACTTAGTTGTAGAGTTATTAGGACTTTAATTGAAGTGTGGATGCCATGTGAGGCCACCAAATAGTGAGTACAGTTTCTAAATCTGGCAAGATTTGTGATCTCAGAAAGAAAAAGAAGAGGGAGTGCCCAGGAACATCAAGAGAGTACAGTTGTGTAGCCTCTCTTTGAGTTGACTTGTCTAATAGTCTAGAGAGCTAGAGTTTGCAGTACTAGACTATATATAGCACCAGTTGAGTGTGTGCCACCAAATACAAATCCATTCAACTAGATATCTCTTACCTAAGCCAAACGCTGGGGTCAAATTACAGATTATCGTCTGCTTTATCCCCGAGGGAAGTAGTTGCCTATCTCAACAAGAAATTTTTACCAAGGGTGATGTATGAACTCCCAATGCGAATCGGCTCTTTCACTTGGATCTGTTACCTAGGTTATCAGCACTTCACATTTGTCTGGATTTCTAAAGTTTTGAAATAAGAAAAGAAGAAGTCTTATGATTACTTCTATTATTCATTTTTGCTAGGGACTAGCAAATCTTAGGCATGGGGGTATTTGATGAGTCCATTAAAATGGACTAATATTAAGCCTAAGTATATTTAATCGTATAGTTTAGGTGTGTTAATAATGGCAATAAGTTATAGAATATTTTTACGCCTTATAATTTGAGTTTATAACATTTTATAACTTAATTATTTTGTTATTTTTATGTGCAGGTAATAAAATCAGAAATAACAAGGGTGGGGGGATAATTTCCCCAAACAGCCGATCCTTTCCCCACTCCCCCGCCGGACATTGGGGCAATCTTCTCCAACACTCGCCGGTCAAAAACAGAAAGGGATTTGCAAATCCCTAGATTGGCACACGGAGGGAGAGAGAAGACTTAAAAAGAGAAGAGGCGGCGTGCACAAGGGAGAATTTTTCCCCCCTGTGGGGAACTGCTCTCTCTTCTCCACCATGGAGAGGACGAGCACTGTGCCGCTCCTTCTCTACCTCAAGCAATAGCACCGAGTGCCTCTCCCTTACTGCGCGCTCACCCACTGCCCGCGCCTCACTGCAGGCGCTCTTCACTGCATGCCATCTCCAGCCGGCCTTGCTTCCACCGCACCTGCCCTACCGCGCGCCTTCACCAACTGCCCGCACCAGTAGTCCCTGCAGCACCGCACCATCAGCCCGCGCTTCCTCCTTCCAGCGCCTACCGCTCCGCCTTCAAGCACCCGCAGGCGCTGCGTCTTCACCCTGCCAGGATGCACCCGCATCCTCCCTTCCAGCGCGCCACCAACCGCAAGCGTTGCTTGCAAGGCACCCGCACGCCACCAACAGCAAGCGTTGCGTGCAATGCGCCTGCACATCCCGCTGGCGCCTCCCACTTCTCTGCAGGCGCACTAGCAGGCGCCACACACCACCACGCTGTAGGCCGCCTCCTGCAGAGTGCCTACCTTGCCCGCGTGCCATCACCACCGCCTCCTGCTGCAGGCAAACCTCACCCGCGCGCCCATCACCTCCTTGCAGCCCCATGCCACAGCAGGCGCTCACGCACCAGGGCGCGCCTCCACCCACCTGCAGCCTGCAAGCACCGGCCCTCGCACCAGCGTGCGCGCGTGCAAGCTCGCACGCCACAGCCGCAGGCAGCACTGCAGCAGCCGCCCTCTTGCTCCACAGGCTGGAGCTCCGGCCACCGCCTCCGGCCACCTCCACTGCCACCGCTGCCACCGTCGGAAAGCTCTCGACCTTGGCATTCTCTTGAGCCCTGCATCGACCCCCGCGGTGCCCTCTCTCTCTCGCGAGGAAGAGAGAGAGCAAATGCTCTGTTTTTGTTGGAATTAAAAATTACATTCAATGCCATTGCCACCAATTTGATTATTATTATTATTATTATATTGTGGCAGAATTGCATTCAGACACTCCTAGTTATTTATAATTGCATGGTATTGATAGTGGCTAGTTTAAAGGTTGATTTTGGACTTAATTTAAGTACTAATTGTCTTTAGTACACATCAGATGAAAATTGCACTAATTCATCCTAAATTTATTGAGGATTTCTGTGATGGAAAACTGCACTTACACCCTTAACTTTTTAGGTTATTGCAAATCTACTTTCCTTCACATTTTAAGTCCAATTTGAAAAGGGATTTCGTACTATCTGAAATAACATTAAATAATTAAAGTATTGATTGCATCATTGCCTACCTGTGGACACGACCCGCTCTTCTACGAGTGGTTAATTTCATTATTTTTTATTAGTCAATTTTTCCACCACTTAAATACTATAACGCTAAGCGAAAAGTCGACCCACCAATAACGACACTTCTTAACACACACGCACAACTGCACGTCACATCACAACACTGACCTACCCGCCACCGTTCGGTCACCCTAAGCCACTAATCACCCAACCAACATGGCCATCACCTTCGCCGTGACACGGCGAAGCTTCTGGTACATCTGACCTGGGTTTTAGGGCTGTAATTTCTTTATAGGATTCTCACCGTCATTGTCATCTCCTCTGTCACCAACCGCTGTCATCCGTCAACCCGTGACCGTCCCATAATCTCCAAGCACTACCGTTTCAAGTCACAAAGGGCTTGTTGAAGGGGCTTTTCAGGAGTTTTAAATGCATCTCGTTGTAGTAAAGTCTCCTAAATGGCCCTTCAACAAATACAATTTATAGCTCGAAAATCTAGAAATGAAGTCTAAGGTCGAACAAAGAGAGCAAATAGGAATTCACACACTAATCAAAATAAATATATAAATGAGCACAGAAATAAGCACAATAATGATATTTCAATGAATATTAATATGTCACATTAGATATTCAATGATGCTCAATATATTTCAGGAGTTAAAGATGACCAAAAGATACCTAGAACAAAATAATGGTGATTTAAATCACTAATTATTAGCCTAAGCACATGTATATCAATTACTCAATCATGTTAAATAAATGAACAGTACTCAGACGTCTGATTTGAGAATCAGATGACTTAACTATCACTTCTACAATACTCTTCAAGCTTCAATTCTTCCCCTTTGGATAGGCCTTTCTCTCCCTTTCGTTTCTTTTCTTTCTTCTTTAGCCTCTTCCTCTTCCTCTTTTCTTTTCCCTTTCCTTTCTCAGACACGACCCCTCTTCCTTTCTTCTCTTATCAGAGCCTTCTCTTCTTTCAAGCTCAGTGACTAAGTGTCAGGCTCTCTCTCTAAAGAACAAAACCCACCCTCCCCCGCTCTCCCTTTCTCTTTCCTTCCTCCTCTCCTCTTTCTCTCAAATAGCCGGGTAATCGGGTACCAGGGCTGCGGGCGTGGGGCCGCAGTCGAGGAGTGAAGGGGCTAAGGTGGGTTAGGTCAGTGAAGGGTGAGAGAGGACCTCACCCCCAATGTCTTTCTGAGGCAACAAGGCACTATCATAAAATCAATATATGCAGCTTCGTCTACTCATCCATTCACGATGTGGGACTAAAGAGTCCCACATCCTTCATGTATCCCACGTTGCTGCTGCTTTGGCTAATTGAGGTTGATGGAGGCTCCTTCAGTAGCAATTGAAGACTTGGAGCGGTCCCTAGGCTCCATTCGCAGCACTTGGCGGTAGAACTTGGGGTTATCGCGACCTGAAGCTCGAAGAACGATGGCAGCATCAATGGTGGCGGCGATGCTCCAGTGGAAGGCTTGAAATCATCAATACGGCCTCAGGGCCTAATTAAAATAGCTCAGGACCTTCGTCGTAGGGCATGGAATGTGATGGTGGTGTTTGCTTGAAGGATGGAGCTGCGTGGCGATCGGTCGGTGACGAAGAAGGTGGTTGGTGATGGGTGTGTTCGGGGGGTTGTGTGAGGGGATGGAAAGGTGAATAAAGATGGGGGTTTCGATGGGCATGAGCTGGCAGAGATTGTGGGGTTGTTGGCGAGGCGGTTGACGGCTAGTGGTGTGAGATGGGCCTCGCTGGAGATGTGGCCAGAGCGGAGGAAGATGACGATGTGTGTGGAGGTCGAGGGTTATTTTTGGATTTTGGGTAATAGAAATTAACCTAAGGATCTAGATAAACCTAATTAACCTACTCTAACAGTCTAAGGGGGTAGGATTGACACCAGCTTTGGTAGGCCAGCACCGTGGAAGATGAAGTCTTCGTGAGCGAGACGACGACGAGGAATGAGCAGGACAACCCTCACTTTGACTGGTGAGGCACGGAGGAAGATGAGGAAGAGGATGGGCAAGCCAATTTGGTCATTGGCTGCCTCTAGGAAGATAGGGAAGGAGGACCACCAGAGCTTGGTCGGAGAGGGGCCAGAGGTAGGGTTAGGAAGAGGATTTTGGCCCCAAACCTTGCTAAGGAGGTAAGGAACTTGATCAGGATTCTTTTATAGGCCCTAAGGAGGAGTTCCAAGCTTACGAACTCCAAGCTTTTTGTGCAAGCCAGATACATGTGGTTTCAAAGAGTTCACATGAGGAATCTAGTGAGTTTTAGGATTCATGAATGGTCTCATTTGGAAGGGAACTCCTCAAAGAACCTCCCTTTCAAATTTGGGAGTGATTGATTGAAAATCGAGTGAGGAATCCTCGCTTGAATCTCGATGCTAAATGTCTGAGTTTAAAAAATATGTGTGAGGACCAAACTGTGAAGAATATGAAAAACCTAGGGGCCTATTTGTAAGGAATTCAAAAAGCTTGGGGTGCGTATGTGAGAAAAAGAGTCTGAATGGATTGAAATTCAAACTAGGTCAAGATGATTTCTGATTGAACCCAAATTTTGATACAAACCTAATTTAGACCCAAAAAATCTGATGGTGAATTCGGATTTTGGTTTTGACTAAGTTTGACTAGGTAATTTGCATATAAACCCAACTTAGGGTAATTATTTGTCTGAGACTATTTTAGGTCAAAATGGGTTCCAATGGTCAAAGCAAGTATACCAAACCTTATAGAATATTTTTTTATGATTTTTATAAGGTTTAGGTGAATTTTATCCTAACCATAACCTCATTTAATTAAGCGAGTCTATTTTTAGGGTTTTAGATGTCTATTAATTCTCAAAATACGTGAAAATATGTTTCTGTCTACATCAACCCAGTTATTAAGCATTTATGACCATTAGACCATTAATTAACCCTTGGGAAACCCTGTGATTGCTCTGAAATTAAGATATTCTGTTAAAATTACAGTTTTACTCCTGTTTTAATGCATTTCTCTCAGAATGGATTTGCAGTGAATTACAGCTCTTTGGCGGTTATGTGGGAGCATTTATTAATTGATTATGACTAAATAAAGTTAGATATGGCTAATGATAACGTTATCATTATACTTCCATGCCTAACTTTTGCTAGTCCTTTAGCAAAATCTTATGAAATGAACTTGAATTCTAGACCAT
Organism: Thalassia testudinum; assembly: GCA_037157565.1. Classification (NCBI taxonomy): domain Eukaryota; kingdom Viridiplantae; phylum Streptophyta; class Magnoliopsida; order Alismatales; family Hydrocharitaceae; genus Thalassia; species Thalassia testudinum. The sequence continues at coordinate 4,587,300 of JAZHRO010000061.1, forward strand.
GCCTTGATGTTCAAAGTCCTAAATCTTTATTCTTTTTAGAAATTAAGTCGAAATGCTAATAATAGGCCTAGAGGTACTCAAGTACCAACCATGATTCGGACCTGACCAGCTTTAATCTCAATCTGCTGTGAAGGTTTCTAAGGCCCACATAAACTATCCTAAGGTTCGTTGAACCCAGTGGTTAAAACATCCGTGCTTTTAACATGGTTAGTCCAGGTTCAATTTGCAGTGCATTTTTGTAAGAGAGAGAGATAGAAGAATTTTTGCATTTTTGGAGAGTTTTCTCTATTTTTCTTTTCTTTATTACTAGCTTCGGATTGGCTCAAAAACACGGTCTGTATCAGATTCCTAGCTCCTATCATCAATCCTTGCAGGGTTCCTAGCAATTTATGCTTCGAGATAGCACTGCCCGTGGCAACCCCTAGAACCCTGCCTTTCAACACTTCGAGATAGTGCTACCCATGGCATTTTTTACCTAAATTCAGGCCCTAGTGATCAACATTTTAGGATAATCCCGCCCATGGCACCTGAACTAGCACAAGGTGCTTACATGTCCCTAGTAGGATATTTAGATATCCTAGGAGACAAGCACTGAGGAGACGGTATGTTATTATGCATCTTCGAGGGGAATTTCCCGCCTCTCTACGTCGGGAACTCGTCCAAATCAAATTGTGTTGATAAGCCACTTCTAATCTAGGCAGCTTTTTCAGAAGAACGTAAATGCTTTTGCATGATTTTGATTATTAAGCGCACTGAACCAGACTTGTGTGTGGATTAGGGTGCTTAGATTACCGAGTCCCGCAAACCAGAGGTCAGTTAACAAGACCAAATAATCCCTAAGCCTTAGACCTAATACATAAGGTTCGCATTTTCCTCAACTTCTTGGGGACTATCTAAATCTTAACGGATACATGAATGTTTAAGCCTAAAACAAGCCCAAGAGGCCTAAGATCAGCACTCATACTAATCTCTTTGTCTCTCTGTTATTCTAGGACTTAATTTTTTTCTTTTGATTTCGTCTAGAACTTAAGTATATTCCATAATCATTTAATAATGACTATCACTTTTTGTTTCAAATTATGTCTCCTTTTGACATTTTGAATCACCTCTTCTCTTCCTCCTCAAAAATGATATGCAATTAGTCTCTCAAAATTTCCTTCCCTTTCCATTTTTTTTTGTTCTTTTTCAATTTTTTATTTTTTTTTATTTTTTTGGATATGTATATTTTTGTGAGAACCCCTCAGAAACTTTAAGTTTTATGTGTTTGCACTTTTAACACCCCCCATAACTAAGTTTTACAATGTCCTCATTATAACCAGAGGGTATGAAATCAGCTTGAGTTCATGGGTTAGAACAGGGTCAAAAAGGGTGGGCGAACAGGTCGGGATGACTGTTGCAGACGATTTCAAGCTCTGGTACGAATACCAAAGGTGGAGTCGACTGTTCTAAAACTAAACTCAAAGTGCAATAGACGTGAAGCTTAAAAGGATGATAAGAAGGGTCTCAATTTTTTGGAATGACGGGTTACCTCCTGTTAAGCACTAAATTCAACGTCTTCAGCTAACCAAAAAGTGGTCATGGAGAAGGAGTGGTCAAATCAGATGAATTTTGTAAAATAAGCACCTTGATCAAAAGCCTAGTTGGTCTAAACAGGTGTTATGCAGATCAACAGGCTGATGATGGAGCCCAAACCCAATCAGTTTGGTGGGTTGATGGATGAGAATCAATAGATGCAGTGCTCACCAGATGCCTTGAAGTTCAAACAAATGTGGCAATGAGAATCGCGGGTTTGGTTGACTCCAATCAGCCTGGTCAAAGTAGGGATCCTCAAATGAAAAAGAGTCAGTGGAAGATGTAGGAACCCTATAAGAGTGATCAAAGAAAGATGGGATGTGATTAGTAGTCTGAAAGATGGGACGAGATTCTCCTAATTCATTGCATAATCATTTTGAGAGAAAGACAAGAAAACAAGGGTAAAACTATAGTTTTAACAGCATATCTCAATTGCAGTACAATCATGGGGTTTCTCCAGGGGATAAATAAAGGTCAAATGATCTTAAGAGTCTAAACAAGTGAGTCCATGCAGATAGAAATGGGTTTTCGCACGTTTCAGGAATTAAATGACATCTGAAATCCTAAAAATAGATCCACTTAATTAACAGAGGTATTGGTCAAAATAAAATTTACCTAAACCCTCTAAAATTCATATAAAAATATTCTCTAGGGTTTGATACCTTGAATTTGACCATCAGAATCCGTCTTAACCTTAAATAGAGCCACAGCCAGACTTTTCCATAAGTTGGGTAATTATGCAATTTACCCAGTTAAACTAGGTTAAAACTAAAATCCAACTTCACCATTGAATTTCTTAGGTCCAAATTAGGTTTTTACCAAAATTTTGACCCAATCTGAGATCATCTTGACCTAGTTTGTAATTTGGTCCTATCTAACACTTTTCTCTCGCACACATGCCCCTAACTTTAGAATTTCTTACAAATAGCCCCACAACTTTGTCGTCTTCTTCACAAATAGGTCTCTTCCGCCATGAAATCCTAATCCTAAAGCTCTGACTACCTTAATTTGGCAAGATTTCTGTGATTTCTTAACGAATCCCTTTCAAAATTAAAAGGGAAATTCGTCAAGTAATTACCTTCCAAATAAGCCCATCCAGGGATCCTAAATCTCTCTAGAATCCTCGTGTGAATGATTTGATTGAATAGGTATCCTATGTCAGTGAGGAGCTCAGAGTTTCCAAGCTTATTTTCAAGCTTGGAACTCCATCTAGAGCCCTATAAAAGGACCTTCGTGGCCTTACGCATCTTCTCAGCTAGGTTTTGGCCCAAAAACCCTCTTCAAACTCCTTCCCCGGCCATCTTCACCCTAGCTTCGGCGAGCCTCCTCCTCCATCCTCCTATGGCCTCCCAACGGCCAAATTGGGAGCATCTCCTTCCTCCTCGACTTCCTCCGCCTCTCGACAATCACATCAAAGGTGCCCTAGTCCCTTCTTCCTCGCTGTCTCCCTCATCGGAGAATCCTTTGTCCACAGCGCTGGCCAACCACAACCGACGCCACCCTCCCCCCTTTCATCCATTAGAGTAGCTAGTTAGGTTTAGTTAGCATCATAGATTAGTTTTCCCTCTCACTATCCTTATTTCAACCCCCGACTCGACACACTCACCCTTGTCTTCTCCGCGTCCGGCAACCACTTCGACGAGGTGGTTCCACTGCTACACAACTCCATCTACCTCGCCAAAACCTTCTACACCCTCATGACATCCACCTGCACGAAACCCCTCTCCTATTTCATCCTCTCGCTTACCCAAACATTCCCCTGAGCAACCCACCTTCGCACGGCCATCTCCGTCTCTGCCAACCACCTACACACACTCTCAATCTACCCTACACCCACCACCACATTCGCCGTCCCCCGGCAATATTGCTGAGCCATCTGATGTGGCCACGAGGCCCTTTTTCTTGCGTTTCAGGTACCTGGTCTTCCACGCCATTAGCAGCGAGCTTGAGTGAAGCTTACAGCATTCTTCAGCTGTTGCACGTCCCAGATCCCACGCCCAGATGTTGCGGCTACATTCCAGCAATCATCCCAGGTCTTCAATTGGAAGCCATACCCTCAGCAGTTGCCCCGATTGAGAGAGCAATCTAGCTGCAGATGCACGCAAGGAAGGTGGGACATTCAGTCCCACCTCGGAAACCACTGAGCATTCGACACTGCATAAATTGATTTTGTGTTGTAGGCTTATCGCCTCAGACACAAGGGGGTGAGGTCCCCACTTACCCGACGCACACCTCGCCTGTGACACTACTCACATGGGTCTAGCACTCACCCGATTACCCGCCTAAGCCTACTCTCACACCTCAACTACCATTCACGGCTGGCAACCTTGGTCCCAGGTGCATGTATACCCGTTTACTGGATAACTCGGACCTTGGCCTTGGGAAGGCAGGAAAGAAGGAAAACCCAGAGAGAAAAGAAAGAAAGCGCAGGTCAGGGGGATTTTGCTCTCTTGAGAGTCAGCTGACACTTAGCCGATAGAGGGATTGCCTCCCTCTGTGCATGAAGAACAGAAGCCAAAGAGAGGGAGAGGAAGGAGAATTGAAGGGAAGAGCTAAGGCCTGAAGAGGACAGTAGAAAGAAGAAGAAGAGAAGAAGAACAAAAGAAAGAAGAGGAGGATGAAGAAGAAGCACAGTGCCCTCTTGGTACTGTAGTAAGGCTGACTTAAGACGTCTGACTTGGGTAACGGTGGTTGATACTATTGATATATTTGAGTACCTATGTTTGAACGATTGATGGCATTGTTGCATTATTTGAACTCAATGAATATATGCTTAAATTGAATAATTGGTGATCTAAATCACCATTGTTTTTGCTTTGAGATTCTTTTCGCCATGCACAACTATTGTTAAACTTATGCTTTACATTGATTATCATTTTTGAGTAATTATTATTCATTTCTTGGTATTATTTGGTTTGAATCTTGTGCTCATTTACATTATTTATTGAGATTAGTGATTGAATTCTTATTTGCTCCTAGCGAGCGACCTCAACCTTTCATTCGAGTATAAATTTTATCTATTTTCAAGCGATTTCGACCTATACTGACGCATCATTTATAACATTGATTTCGCTCAACAAACAAGAGTCAGAGTCGAAAAATGGGTCATGGATGCTGAGGTCGTAGATTGGTTCATAATTGTCAGGAAACAAAGGTTCTCCGAAATCAGAGTAGGATTCGAAATCATCAGAGAATTTGCAAATATCATGTTCTGAATCTGATTCTAGATCGGGAGTTCCACCACAAAAATGATCAAGAGATGTAGAATCAGCAACCTGACTTGGCTCTATCCTAATTTCAGATTTCGAGCTTAAAAAGGTGTCCTGATTAGGCATGGGCTCAAGTTGTTGGCTCCTAGGGTAGACCCAATTGATTCCCAACTCTTCCAACTCCTCCATTTTTGTATCATAAATCGATGTGACTTCCAAAAAAATCAATTAGTGTATCTGAGGAGGTTGGAGAGGTGTATTCATCAAATACAGACCCTGAATCGTATTTCAAATTTGAAATCTGTATTTCATCACATGGGGCCTCATACTCATCCCAATTAGGCTTAGACCTAGATTCTAGGTTAAAGGTAAGCATTGGGTCACTAGGATCTAGGTTTGGCTCTACGGGGATGTCAGAATTGCTCTTGAGAGTCACCTTATCAGAATAAGGGGCGGAATTTACACTCTCGAGAGGTTCTGTTTTAAGCTCATCATTATAGGTGTCGGGGAAATCTAAGCTCGATGGAGCAGCTTCCTGGTTTTCTAGGGCCGATTTAGAATTGGGAACACCTGCAATTGGATCTTCCCAACCCATCTCAAGATCAGGAATGTCAGTTGCTATGAAATTTGAATCTAAATTCATTTGGGTTGGGGGTCCACAATAACCTTGATTCTTGAACCTGGGATTTGGGAAATTATGTTGATCACTAGAATCACTCCAAGATGTTTTATTAATTTCTAACAGGTATTTTTGATCGATGGTAGATATAACCTATTCAACAATTCTCCCTATATTTCTAAAAATTTCTGGAGGTCTTCTAGAAATAAAGGATTTGACCAACATTGCAGATAATCGTTGTTGTGTAATTTCACCAATCCACTGTGTTCTGCTAGGAGATCATCCCGAGTTAAACCGTGATTCATTTGTATCCATATTATCTCCACACAGTTCGCGATGTGGTCCATTATTTTCTTGAATTTATCCTGAATGTCCCTTTTACAATATTCTTCGTGGTGTCTATAAGCATTCTCAATTATCTTTTCTTTCATGCCCATTTGGGACTTAGGTTTCCTAAACAATCTTCCTAGATTGCCAAGTTGCATTTTCAAATTAGGTGGTAGAATCAAGATGTAGAATCAAAACTCAAGTTAGATTGAAATTGATCGGATATGAAAGAGATTCCCAGGAAGATCTAATGAGGCCTCTCAGGTTAAAAACCTAAGGACCTTCCGGTGTATGTGTTCTATAGAAAAGATAAGGGACTAGATATTATTTGGACCCAATCAAGGCACCCAAAGATTTTTGGATGACTAAGGTAGTTTTAAGGAGGATGATACATCTAAATCAAAAATCCACACACCGAGAAATACCTGGGTAGCCAAGAAGGGAGAGCCCCGCAAAGACCCCTACACGATAGAGCATCCCCACGGGTTACAGGGTTTCCTCCACCCAACCTTCCTTGTCACTGCGGTTCCAAGTAGACCGGAATGTACAAACTTAAGACCTTACGTCTACCAATTTTAGTCTAATTTGTGCCTTGAATTTCACTTGATTAGAAGTTGATTTGACTTGTGCCCTTTTGGAGGTTGATTGACCCACAATGTAGACCAACTTCACCTGACCTACCCTAAAGATGGCAGAGTGAAATCTAAGTCAAGACCCAGAAATCACCATGAATTGACTCTTAGGTTATTGGGTCCACAATTTTTAAGGTTCAAGTGAATCTTAAAGCCTGATTTTTAGGGCTTTTCTTGATTATATCTTTTCAAACAAGGGTATGGGTAGCACATAAATGCGAGAGGGTTTTATTTTCTTTAATGCAGGAAAATGTGTACTAACACTTCAAACCCTAAATGTTGAAACCCTAATTTTGTCTATTTCAAGTCCAATTAAATCTCAAGCTATTCTTCTTGGACTTCAAGCAAGAAGTGAGTAGTCTAAGAAGATTACAAATTAAGCGTAATCCCTAGTAGGTACAGGGAATCAAGGTCGGGATTTCTAAATAGAATCGCATCAAGCTTCAATCAGATATGAAAAATTTTCGCAAATCAGGAAAACTTACTTTTAAATGATAATTAACTAAGAAAGTAAGGCAGGTGAATCATAATTTGATTGTTTCCTTTTTATCTTCCCAAGATTAGGAGATTGATTAGGGAAGAAAATAGAATTTACCTGCCCTAGGAGTGGTTGTTTTGTGCGGAAGATCGCCTCGTGATGTACCTCGCAAAATCACAAGAAACAAACAAGAGCAAGTTAGTGCTCAGATATATCAAATAGAAATAAGAATAGCGGTGAATTGCACGTTGCTCCCCGGCAACGACGCCATAATGTTGAAGGCGCTTTTCAGGAGTTTTAAATGCATCTCGTTGTAGTAAAGTCTCCTAAATAACTCTTCAACTAATACAATTTGTAGCTCAAAATTCTAGAAATGAAGTCCAAGGTTGAACACAGGGAGCAAATAGGAATTCATAATGCTAATCAAAATAAATATATAAATGAGCACAGAAATAAGCACAATAATGATATTTCAATGAATATTAATCTGTCACATTAGATATTCAATGATGCTCAATATATTTCAAGAGTTAAAGATGACAAAAAGATACCTAGAACAAAATAATGGTGATTTAGATCACCAATTATTAGCCTAAGCACATGTATATCAATTACTCAATCATATTAATAAATGAATAGTACTCAAACATCTGATTTGAGAATCAGACGACTTAACTATTACTTCTACAGTACTCTTCAAGCTTCTGTTCTTCTTCTTCTTTAATTCTTCTTCTCCTTTGGCATGACCTTTCTCTTCCTTTCATTTCATTTCTTTCTTCTTTAGCCTCTTCCTCTTCCTCTTTTCTTTTCCCTTTCCTTTCTCAGACACGACCCCTCTTCCTTTCTTCTCTTATCAGAGCCTTATCTTCTTTCAAGCTCAGTGACTAAGTGTTAAGCTCTCTCTCTGAAGAACAAAACCCACCCTCCCCCACTCTCTCTTTCTCTTTCCTTCCTCCTCTCCTCTTTCTCTCAAATAGCCGGGTAATCAGGTACGGGTCAACCCGGGCCCAGGGCTGTGGGCGTGGGGTCGCAACCAAGTGAAGGGTGAGCGGGGACCTCACCCCCAATGTCTTTTTGAGGTAACAAGGCGCTATCATAAAATCAATATATGCGGCTTTGTCTGCTCATCCATTCACGTGGGACTAAAGAGTCCCACATCCTTCATGTATTATGCGCTGCTGCTGCTGTGGCTAATTGAGGTTGATGGAGGCTCCTTCAGTAGCAATTGAAGACCTGGAGCAGTCCCTAGGCTTCGTCTGCAGCACTTGGAGGTAGAACTTGTGACAGCCTAGAGCTCGAAGAATAATGGCAATGTCAATGATGGTGTTGGTGCTCCGGTGGAAGACTTGAAATCATCAATACGACCTCACGACCCAATTAAAACAGCTTAGGACCTTCACCGTAGGGCGTGGAATGCAATGGTGGTGTTTGCATGAAGGATGGAGGTGCATGGCAGTCAGTCTGTGACGGAGAAAGTGGTCGGTGATGGGTATGTTCGGGGGGTTGCATGATGGGATGGAAAGGTCAATAAAGATGGGGGTTTTGATGGACGTGAGCTGGCGGAGGTTGTGGGGTCGTTAGCGAGGCGGTGATTGCGCAGCAATCATAGGTCTTAATTGACCTAAATTAGTCTAGAACTTAGCATAAGTTAGGGTAATTCATGCATGCATAAGCATTATCTGCATCTTTACTGCTTTACTTTAGATATGCATAAAATAATGTTATAATGTGTTGATTAAGTGCATTATGTCAATTGTAGGCAATAAGCTGATCAGAAGCTAAATTTGAAGCTGGATCTGGAGTTGGATCTGAAGCTGGATCAGGAATAATGGGTGTTGCAGCAAGACTGGAGTAGAAGACTTAGATTAGATATAGGGAATAATGATGTAAGGGAGTTGAGGTATGCTATTCTATTAAGTAGGAATAAAGCAGTAAAATGTGAAGAGCTTAGGTCCATCCTAGCCCTAGGATAGCCTAGAGACTTCCCCCAAGCCTTAGCCACCCTTAGATTAGGTCACAGTACCCTAGGAAACCCTAAAACCCTAGTTCCAACCCTTATCTGGACGTCCAGATAAGTTATAGGATGTTCAGAACCCTTAGCCAACTCCCGCACACCTCAAACCCACTTCTGCAGTGTTATTGAACGTCTAGACACTTTGTCAGATGTCCAATTTCTGCAGAATATCCAAAACAGAACCTAGAATTCTTCCTGACTTTGATTGGACATCCTGACAACAAGTCTGGTCTTCTGATTTTTTGAGTATAAGATGTCTGATTCCATTTTTGGACGTCTGGAATTGCTCTCCAGTTTCTATTTTGAGATCCAAGCCTTGATCTTGGATCTCTAGCTCCCTAGACCCAATTCCAACCCCATAGGAACCTAAATTAAGGTACCCTAACCCTAGTACACCACCTCTAGACCTTCCTAAGGACCTAATTAGGTTCTCACCAAACCCAATTGACTTAGATCATAGTCAATTACCACTACCTAAGTCAATTGGACTCATTGAGTCCAATTGAGCTCGGATCTCAACCCACACAAGTCCAATTGGACATAGTAAGAGTCCAATTGACCTAAGCCCAACCTAATTGAGTTATTTTGCTCTCAATTAGGTTCACACTCATTCAATTAAACTTGGGTTAAGTTTAATTGCAATTTCCCCTTAGCAAGTAGGGTTTGCAACCCTAATTCAAGGCATACACCTACCCAAACCCCTTAGGACCTAACCTAGACCTCTTAGCCACCTAGGGCACAACCACACACACACACACACCCATTCATGCACCCCCACACGTCTAGAGTTCTCTAGAATTCTCTTGAAGTGGCTCCACTCTTGGTTGCCAAATTTAGCAACCAAGAGTCATTCAATTCTTAGATCCACTTTTCAAGGATCTCAGAACTACCCACTCTCTCACTTGGCCGGCCACTCTTGGGACTCTCTCTAGAGAGTTCCACACTTCTCTAGAGAGACTCCCTTAGGTCTATAAAAAGACCTAAGGGGTGGCCATTTGCACCCATCCATTTTCTTGGCATTCATTCACATCCACTTCCACCTAGGTTAGTTACATTTCATCTCCACTCCACCTCCACGAGGAGCACCACCATGGAGGCCACCATCTCCATGCCAGGATGCTGGATCACTTCTCCAACCTCTCTCCAAGGGCTGGCCTAAGAAACATTGGCCGCCCCTCCTTCTTCTCTCAGCCACTCAAAGGCCATCGAAGACCACCTCTGAATGCCCTTCTTTCTACTAGATTAGCTTTAGTTCTTCATATTTACTGCTTGCATTTACTTTTTAGTAGTGTAGCTCTTATTCTCCCCCAATGATGCATGCAAAATCCCCTCATAGATTCCTGTATGCAGTCATTTTTTGTTAGCTAGTTATATATTTTTTAAGCTTTCCTTTACAAGCTTTCCTCTACATTCCATGTCGCAAACATCCTCTGAATGAATGAATAAAAGATATATTTCTATACATATCTATATGTTTGAAATCACCATGAGCTTATTCGTTGCCATCTCTTTTGTGTGATTCAAGTTGCCTATTTTTCACTTATATGTATATTTTGCAACAAGCATGTCGGTTCCGAAAAATATAGAAGGTCTAACTATAGATGCATTTTCCGTAAGCAGCCACCACGTAACTAGAATTGTGCGCACCGAAACTCATGCTTTCGCCTTTTTTATCTATTTAACGCACGCACACATAATCAAAATTCATAATAGAAGTGGCGAAATTCGAATCCGAAGATTGGAAACCGACGTGTGATTCTGAACAAAGTAGAGCAATAAAAGATCGATTTCAGAATTAAACAAACGCCTCCTAGAGATGAACGACCGGGACTCAAGTCTCGTTATCTTTTTATAAATAGTTTTGTTTGATCATATTGCGCACTATACTACGACGTTTTTCCTATCCAACCGCGCTCTACGAATCGCAAACAGCGATTGACGGCTTGTGGTGTAAGATGGGCCTCGCTGGAGATGTGGCCGGATAGGAGGGAGATGACAGTATGTGTGGAGGTTCAGGGTTATTTTTGGATTTTGGGTAGTAGAAATTAACCTAAGGATCTAGATAAACCTAATTAACCTACTCTAACAGTCGAAGGAGGTAGGATTGACACCGGCTTTGGCAGGCTGTCATCGTGGAAGATGAAGTCTTCATGAGGGGGGCAGCGATGAGGAATGAGGAGGACAACCATCGCTTTTACTGGCAAGGCACGGAGGAAGATGAGAAAGAGGATGGGAAGGCTAATTTGGCCATTGGCTACGTCTAGGAAGACGGGGAAGGAGGATCGCCAGAGCTTCGTCGAAGAGGGGCTAGAGGTAGGGTTAGGAAGAGGTTTTTGGCCCCAAACCTTGCTAAGGAGGTAAGGAACTTGATCAGGGTTCTTTTATAGGCCCTAAGGAGGAGTTCTGTTCAAGGCGTAGATCGCGTAAAAGATAAATGCATTGTAATATAGTGCAAAATACATCTCAACAAGGAATTTAATGGAACTGGTGAGTCCCAGTCGATCACAGGGAGGTAGAAAGCGCTTTTGATTTCATGCTCTTGTTCTAAATCTAATTACTAAATAGCATAGACAATGAATCACAATATATATATCAAGCAGAGAGTTTGAACATGAATTGTATACATACAACTATAACTAAACAAATTCTAAGCATGAACATAAACAATCTATGTAGCAGAACAAGGGCACCACAGGTGGTTCGTGGTGGCCTTCTGGAGAGGTTGAGGATAGCAGCAACGATCTGCCAAGGTGGCTCAATGGACGCTTCAAACGAAGATGCGGAGACGGAGGTAGAGAAGACGGGAAGAAGAAGGTAGAGGAGTTATAGGAGGAAGAAGATGGAGAAACAATTGAATGCCTTCAAAGGGGACCCTTAAGTCTCTTTTTATAGTTTTTGTGAAGGGTATTTAGGGCATTGGAGCCCTTAATTTTGTGTAATAGTTTTAGGTTGATCAGATTCGTTGATCGGGAGATCAACGGTCCTGATTAAGCCTTCCAAATCCTTCTTCATTCCCAGATTTAATCTAGAGCTGACACGTGAAGCAACATGCACCCTTAGATCTCCATCGCACGGTCGCCATTCTCCTGCACTCGCCACTGCCTTTGCTCGTCCACCACTCGGCCTTCAATCGTGCCTCAACTCCTTATGCCATCTCAACCGTCTGATCTCTCGATTGGATGACTTAAAGAGCGTGCACCGTGCCCTCTCGAATCCTAAAGTTCACGTCTCTCTCCCTCGCATCCATGTGCGCCACGCGACCACCCCTGTCGCCGATCGATGAAGATTGAACGATTGAATTTCATCCGCGCCAGACCAACTCCCACATCGCGACTCAAACCCGCATAGCGCAATGGTTGTTAAGCACGCTTTCCGCTGTTCTACATGCGTGAGTTGTTGTAGATGCCATCTCGTGTGCAGCCGCCCTCAGCCGTTGGATGGAAATCCAGTGGTCAAGATCTCGTCCTTGCTCGATGAAGTGGCTGAAGGTGAGCGACGTGGCACATTCGTGGGCGTTGGATGGAGATCCAACGACCCACATTGCGCGAAAGATGATCTTCAAAAGCTGGGGCACGGTGAGGGGGCGACTAGGATGTTTCCATGTCGCACCATCGTGGTCGTCCATCTTCTTCTCCTTGTATCTGATGATGTAGGCCTCCGATTGAGTTGATTTTTGCACCATTGGACTACGATCATTGATCTGGATCCATCTGTGCCGTTGGATATGTCATCTATGGTCCGGATCTTCTTCAATTTGCCCCTTCACTCTTGCTTCTTCTGCGGACTCCCTAGGGTGCTACAGAAGTTTGATTGATGTGATCTTGGAAGCATTGGACTCCCTTCGTTGTTTTGAATAGATCCATAAGGTTGGATCGATCATCTGCAGCTTTGAATTACCTGCAATTATTAATACCTCTCAAATAGCACATTATTATGTATAAAACATATAAATCATCTAAGATGCAAAGTACGATGCGTATGCATGCAGAATGCCCATGTTATGCTAGGTTCTACCTTAATTCAGGCGAATTAGGGCCTATGATTGCTGTGCAATCATATCCCCATGCCTAAATCTTGCTAATCCCTAGCAAGTGCAAGACTAAATGCATTTTGTCAAGAGTTTAACTAAAGGTTTATTTCTTTTTTTTTTATCCAAAAATTTAGAATCCAGATAACCATGAATATGTAATGTTGTAGCTTCTGCAACGGATCCAGGCAAAGAGTCGATGTACATTTAAGCTTGTACTTGACCCCTAGTAATATTCTATCAGGATAGGCAAACCTCTTCTCTCAGGGTTATAAAATATTCTTTGATTTCAGCCCCGATGTTTGGCTTGGGTTGTAGATGTTTGAGTTAACTGGATTTGTATTTGGTGGCTCACTCTCTTCTTTTGCTACATAGAGACTAGTATTTCAGAATCTAGAGTTCTAGATTATCGAATAAATCAACTTAGAGAGAGGCTGAAAAACTGTGATCTCTTTAATCTTTTGTACTTTTTTATTTTCTCTCTCTCTCTCTCTCTTATGAGCTCACATCTCACCAGATTTGCAAATGTATTTGGTGGTATCTCATGACATCACACTTTAATTAGATTCTAATAACCCTACGACTAAGTCAGACCCCTCAACCCATATTCAGGCAATCAGAAATACAGAAAAAGTATGTTAAGGCTGTATTTGGTGGTTCGTGGGGGTGGTAGGTGTTTTTGCCTCAAAACACTTGACTTACATAACTCAAACTACTTAACATAACACTTTTTTTTCTTACTTTTTTTCTGAAGCAAATGCCTCTTTTGTGTGCTTTTTCTTTTTTTTCTCTTTTTTTTTTCATATCTACTGGCACAATGCCGTTACCAACATAACATAATGCAACAATGAAACACGACATACATACTTTTATTCATGAGGCATTATTTGGGATTTTTTTTTTTGGACGACCAAGAGGATCTTGTGTGGCTTATTTAATGGAAGTGCATATTCTCAACACTGAGTAGGGAATGGATAGGATGATGTATTTTTAACCTTGACATCAGTACCCTCCTTCAGCAGAGAATTCCATAGAGGGCAGTCATGACCATCCACCTCAATCCCAGTTTTATCAGAACCCGCTCTCTGTGTTTTTGCCTTATTTGGTGGCTCTCATACGAAATTTCTCACATAATTAATACGCAAGAACTGAGAGCAAAAACTATGCCCAACTCCGAGTGTCATTATTCAATTATTCAATATTAAAGATTCCTCACACTAGCCTTAGAGTACCAGTAGACTCTCTACTCTCATCTCACATATGTTTTGGTGGATCTACTAGAAGATGGTTCACCTGACTCCCTGATTGCTGTCCAAGGGTTCAGGAGAAGAAGCAATGCTTCTTCTCGACAAACTAGAGATGTTGATTGCAAATTCTATCCACGTACTCCCTGTTTTGGTTCTTTTTGTGCAATTACTGAGCTGGGCTCTGGACAACCGACCAATGGGTTGTTAGCCATGATCACTTGCCAACCATACTCGTGCGATGAAGTGTCGTTTATTTTATTTTCTTGTTTCTCCCTTTTTTTTTATTCGGTAGGTGGCTTCCCTGATCTCAAATTTACCTAGAGGCAATGAAGAAGAAGTGGTCCCGTGGTTGGGCTCTAGACAACCTACCAATGGCCTGTTACCCACGACAACTTGCCAGCCATACCACTCTAGAGAGTTCATTAGCTACCCAATTTCTGTCAGAATCTCCGAGGAGTGAGTCTGTGCAAAAATGTGTGCAGATGCTTAGACTCAAAGTCTTTCTGAGTTAGAGGGTGGGTTGATAAGTCATATACTTATCACCTTATTTAGCTAGTGGATTAGAGTAGCTTAAGGTTGCAAGGATTTGAAGCTAATCCATATTTTAAAAAACACCAGGGCTGATTAAGCCTGAAGGCCTGAAAAGTCTAAGTGTTCAAGTTCTTTTTGTAGTATTTTCCACTATTGACAAATTTCTAATGCCTAAGTTTCTTCCTAAATTCAATTTTTTTTTAATTTTAAATTTTATTCTATTCAGACTGATTAAATCAACTCAGGATCATGCAATTTACCACCCTCCCCCATGCTTAAGTTGGACAATGTCCTCATTGGCAAATACATTGATGCAACAGGGGTTCAAAAAGATATTACCTGAGTGACGTAGAATACCAGATCAGTCTGAATCCACTGGGTTGCCTCCCAAGAAGCGTTGAGTTTAACACCTCCAACTGGGCGGTGCTTCGTGTCATCCTTCAATGAGGGTGACACTCTGCTTTGGGGGAACCTGGGCTAGGAAGTGTTTCAATCTTTGGCCATTGACTGTAAAAGTGTGCCCAATGTTCAGATCAGCGATTTCAACCGCCCCATTGGAGTGAGGCTTGGCCACCCTAAATGGTCCTGTCCACTTGGACCTGAGTTTCCATAGAAAGAGTTTTAGGCAGGCATCGAAAAGCCAGACTTGCTGGTTAGGCTTAAAGGTCTTTCTATGGATGAGTCAATCGTGGACGGCTTTCATTTTCGCCTTATACAGTAGACTGTTCTCAAAGGCATCCCAACGAATTTCTTCGAGCTCAGAGAGTTGGAGCGTCCTCTGTGCACCGACTAACTGAGAATCCATGTTACACTACTTGACAGCCTAGTAAGCCCGGTGTTCCAATTCGATAGGAAGGTGGCAGGCTTTGCTAAAGACCAGGCGATAAGGCGACATGCCTATCGGGGTCTTGAAAGCGATCCTGTATGCCCACAGGGCATCATCTAGTTATGTGGACCAGTCTTTCCTATCAAGTCTCACAGTCTTCTGTAAAATGTTCTTGATTTGTCTATTTAAGACCTCGGGCTGCCCATTTTTTGCGGATGATACGAGGTAGCAATGCGGTGGTTAACCCCGTATTTTCTAAGTAGGGCATGGAATTGGGAGTGAATAAAATGACTTCTACCATCACTGATCATGGCCTTTGGTATTCCAAATCGGGAAAAGATGTTCTACTTAACAAAGTCTATGACAGTCTTATGATCGCATCGACGGGTGGCGATGGCTTCAATCCATTTAGAAACATAGTCTACTGAGACTAGGATGTACTCAAAGTCGTTGGATGGTGGAAAGGGGCCCATAAAATCGATATCCCAAATGTCAAAGATTTCGACAATCAAAATGGGCTGGAGGGGCATCATATCTTTTCTGGTCATGGTCCCCAATGTTTGGCAGTGTGAGCAAGTCTTGGCAAAGTTGTGTGCATCCTTGAATAGGGAAGGCCAATAAAATCCAAACTGCAAAACCTTCACAGCTGTTTTCTTTCCAGAGAAGTGGCCACCAAGTGCTTGGTCATGACAGAAAGATCGCACACTCTGAACTTCATTCTCGGGGATACAACTCCTGATGATCTGGTCGGCACAGAGGCGAAACAGCATGGGATCATCCCAGAAATAGTGCTTGGCCTCGGCCAAGAACCTATCCCGTTGCTGTCTGGACCAGCTGTGCGGGGTCTGTCCTACAACTAAGTAGTTGACATAGTCAGCATACCAAGGCAGTTTCTTGTCTTGCACAGCCAGAATGTGTTCATCGGGGAAGGTGTCAGATAAAGCCAGGGAAGGTTCAATGTGGTCTGGGTGAAGTCTAGACCAGTGGTCAGCCACCACATTCTTTGATCCGGCTTTGTCGCGGATTTCCAGGTCAAATTCCTGCAAGAGCAGGATCCATCTGATGAGCTTGGGTTTCGCATCCTTTTTAGCCAACATGTGCCGGATGGCTGAATGGTCAATATAGATGGTCACGTGGGATCCCAGCAAGTAAGGTCGGAACTTCTCAAGTCCAAAAACTACAGCGAGCAATTCTTTCTCTGTGATAGTATAATTTTGTTGGGCCTCGTCCAACGTTTTGCTCGCGTAGTAGATCACCACGGGTTTCTTGTCTTGTCTTTGTCCCAGGATAGTGCCTATGGCAAAATCTGATGCATCACACATAATCTCAAAGTCCTAAGACCAACCCAAGGGCTAAAGTACAAGTGCTGTGGAAACTAAGTCCCGGAGAGTGTGATAAGCCTGGATGCAATTAGAGGTCATGTGGAATATGGCATCGTTGGCCAGAAGGTCGGTTAAGGGTTTGGAAAGCTTGGAGAAGTCTTTGATGAACCTTTGGTAGAAGCCAACATGTCCCAAGAATGAGCGGATCTGCCGGACCAAGCTAAGTGGAGGAAGTTTGGAAATCAAATCAACCTTAGCCCGATCCACCTCAATGCCCCTATGCGATACGATTAGATCGAGGATGATTCCTTCTTGAACCATGAAATGGCTCTTTTCCCAACATAACACCAAATTAACCTCGATACATCATTTCAGGATTTTCTCTAAGTTGCTCAAACAGTGGTCAAATGAATTCCCAAATACAGAGAAATCATCCATAATGACCTCCAACTATTCACCCACCATTTCTGAAAAAATGGCTAGCATGCAACGCTGAAAGGTAGCAGGTGCGTTGCATAACCCGAACGGCATTCGATGGAATGCAAATGTACCGTAGGGGCAAGTGAATGTGGTCTTTTCTTGATCTTCCGGAGCAATTGTGACTTGGTTATATCCTGAATATCCATCCAGGAAGCAAAAATACTTTTGCCCTGCCAATCTTTGAAGGATCTGGTCAATGAATGGCAAGGGGAAATGATCCTTCTTGGTTGCTTCATTGAGCTTCCTGTAACCAATACACACCCGCCAAGCGGTGGTGGTGCGGGTGGGGATGGATTCGCCATGATGATTGGTAACAACGGTGAGCCCGGCTTTCTTTGGAACCACATGAGTGGGGCTCACCCAGGGGCTATCAGAGATGGGATAGATGATGTCGACGTCAAGCCACTTGATAATTTCTTTCTTAACAACCTCCCGCATGTTTGGGTTTAATCATCTCTGCATCTAGCAGGAGGGTCGTGCCCCGTCTTCCAGGTAAATCTTATGAGTACAATAGGCGGGGCTAATTCCTCTCAAGTTCGAAATGGTCCATCCAATGGCGGCCCGATGTTCCGAAAGGGTCGCGGTCAACCTGAGTTCCTGATCCTTTGTTAGATGAGAGTTAATAATCACAGGGAAGGTCTGGTCAGGTCCCAGGAAGACATACTTGAGATTCTCAAGTAGTGGCTTAAGTTCGGGTGTGGGTGGAATAATAGTCGACGGGAAAGGGAAAGGCAGGAGTTGATCAACATCGATTTCCTCAAATGGTGTTGTTTGATGATAATCAGCCTTACAGAGTTCCATGGGTAACGATGGTGACGGGTCAGAACAGTCGTTACAAGATTGGTGGTCTGAGACAGAACTAAGGGTGAGGCATTCCTCAACCAAAGTTTCTATGGGATCATGTTCCTCAACACAATCTCAATCAAAAGACTTTGTCGCCCAGAAGATATCCAACTGCATTTTCTTGTCTCTGAAAGCGATTTCCATACATCCCGTGTCACAATCAATGTTTGCCTTAGCCGTAGCTAAGAAAGGTCTGCCTAAGATTATAGGTGCGTTCTATAATTTTTCAGGGACTTCCATGTCAAGCACCAAGAAGTTGACCAGGAAATAGAAGTCCTTGACCCGCACAATCACGTCCTTGACAACCCCCTTCAAGGTCTTCACAGATCTATCAGCCAGCTAGATGGTGACAGGTGTGGGTGTCAACTCTCCGAAACCAAATTGGTGGTACAGGGTTGTTGGAATTAGATTGATAGAAGCACCTAAGTCCAGGAGCACTCTATCAAATGTCATGTCCCCGATATTGCAGGAAATCAGGGGTGCTCCTGGGTCAGTTCGCTTGAGCGGAAGGTTGATTGATATTACGGAACATGCTTGCTCAGAGAGCACAACCTTCCTAGGTGCTTGAGGTCTTGGCTTACGTTTGGGTGTACAGGCATCCTTTAAAAACTTGGCATAAGTCGGGATGTGCTTAACGGCTTCAAGGAGCGGAATATTAATCTAAACCTACTTAAAGATCTCCAAAAGCTCCTCAGTTTCCACAACACTTTTCTTCTTCTTGATTGTCTCCAAGGTCTCAGGGTAGGGTGTCTGAACATGGATAGGATCTATTTCTGGGTCCTTGGGTTTTTCTAGTGCCTCTTCTGAGTCGGGTATTTCAGCTGGTGAAGTCTCGGGGAGAGTCGGCCATTTGGGATCCTGGGTTTTGGTTCCGATTCTCAAGGTTACCTCATTCGCAGAGGCATTGGGACCATGGGTCGATCCTTGAGAAGACGAGGATGAAGAAGCACTAAACTCAAGGGGTGTTTGTGGGGCTGGCTGAACCATATGAGCCTGCTCGGGATTGCCCTGGAACCCTTGCGAATTGGGGCCTCTATTAATTATGTTTCGTGGGTTCGGTTGTGGTTGGGAAGGTAGGGATCCTTGTTGTTTACAATCCAAAAGTTCGCTTAACTGTCCCTTTACTAAGGCCATTTCTTCTTGATGTTTCTAGTTCATTTCAGCCATCATCTTTATTAGGGTGTCCATTTGGTTCTGTGGGGGAGGGGCCACCCTATTTGAATTATATGGAGGTCTAACTGGTGATCCTTGCTGATAGGGGGGCAAGTTTGGCTGCTGGTTTGGCCTGGGCTGGTTCTGGAATTGAGGTGGTTTCTGGTTTGTCCAACCAAAGTTGGGGTGATTACGCCAGCCAGTGTTGTAAGTGTTGGAGAAAGGGTCAGGTTTAGCATAACCTTGGACAGCTTGCACATCTTCAAGGAGAACAGATGTTGATTGGGAGGGAAGAGAGTAATCAAAGGTTGAGGGAGCAAAGGTCCCTCCCTGGAATGTGGTCAGGGGTTGTTCCAGGTTCAGTTGGCTTAAGGCTGGACCAGGTCAACATTATGTGCTTCCTTTGCTAAGGAGAAGGTCAGTAACGGATTCCTGGTCTGGTTCAGTAGTTCCTCAATCGTTTTATCCACCAATTCCACTCGATCTAGTTTCTTAGCAATGATGTCCATGTCAACCATTCCAGAATTTGCTTGTACCTCATAAATCCCGCCACAGAGTTAACTGGATCGGTTAAACTGGGTCATGGAGGCATTGTTGAGCGAATTTTCTCTCATAGACTCAAAGAGCTCAAATGCGCTCTCCTCGTCCTTGTTCAGGAAGTTCCCCCCGCATGAGGCATCGACGAAGTTCTGTAGGTTGCCGTACAGACCGTGGTAGAAAATCTGGGCCAATTGCCACCTTGGTACCTCATGGTGTGGGCATTTCCTCAAGAGTTCATTAAATCTCTCCCACGCCTCATGGAACTATTCCCCACCCTAGAGTGTAAAGGTAGTAATGGCTCTTCTGAGGGCATTGATTTTTCCTATGGGGAAGAATTTCTTCAAGAATGCATGCCTCAGTTCTTCCTAGGTGGTGATGGGTCTACCTAGGGTTCTAAGCCAGTGAGAAGCCTTGTCTCTCAACGAGAAGGGGAACATCTTAATCAAAACAATGTCAAGGCTAATGTTCTTAGGTTTCATAGTTCGGGCTATCCGGTCAAGATCCTCTAGGTGCTGGAAGGGGTCCTTATTTGAGCTTCCATGGAAGTGGCTCTGGATCAGACTTAAGACATTTGGTTTTAGCTCAAAATCATCTCCCCCTTCAGGGATCCTAAGGTGTGGCTCGACTCTAATAGCGGAAGGATTGTAGAAATCGCGGAGGAGCCTCGGTTGATCCTGGAATGTTGGTAAATCAAGTGGCGGTTGCCCTTGTGGGCCTTGGAAAGGTGGTGGTGGTTACCCTTGTGGGTTCTGTAACCGGTGTATGGCTTGCATGATAGTGTGGATCTGTTGTTGCTGAAGCCGGTGCTTTGCGTTAATCTGGGCTTGGATGATGGCCATTGTGTCCGGTGGGGGTTGGTCCTCAACCTCATCTACCCTAGGTTCAGGCATGTTTCTAACAGAATCAAGTCGCCTGGATTACCATCCTAAAACAAACAACTCGGGATGCAGTGAGCGTCTCCCATGCATACACTAGAGAAGAACAGGAGGGGATGCGGAGAGTGACAGATGCGAGAAGTGTGTTCAATCAAGCAAACAAGCCTAGTCCTTATGGTGTATTCCTTAGGAGACTTAGAAATCTCAAAAAGGGTGATTAAGTCCGTAAGCACTGAACTCCCCTTCCCAAAGCTAATCTGGTCAGGTTGATTACGATGGGATTGCAGGGAAGTTTCTTCCTTTGGATTGCGCCGCCAGTTCCATAGACCCCACAACCGCGGTCATTTGACACTGCCCCGTAGCCTAGACACCAAATTCTACCAAGGGAATGAAAGCCAAGTGCCCAGCAAACAAAACCTCGCCACTCGAGACTTAAATCAGTCCTGCCTAGGGCACGTCTATTCAGTTTTAAAAGGGCTAGGATAGTGCTTATGCTAGGGTTATGTGATGAGGCGTTGATTGGGGTAGTGCCTCTTTATTTTCCACTTTAAGTATGTGTGCTTCCATCAAAACATGATTTTCAAGCAAGGATTTTTTTAAGATGTGGTGTCTTTTAATGTTTCATCCTTACTTTAGTGTCTTTTAGGATTGACGTGTCTTAATGTTTTCAGACAAGTTTCAGTGGGCACGTCAAGTTTTGCACACAATTCGGTGAAAGTAAATTTCCTTTTATTGTGTAGAGGCTCTAAAACCCTAATGTACTCATCCTAATGATCATGCAACTTCTATTAGATGAGTCATTTTTAGGGTTGAGTAGTGCGGCCCAAGTCAATCCAAGGTGGCTTCGCAAACGCCACTCAAAAAGAGAAAAGAACACTCCAAGAATTTATTCAGAATGTTAGAGTGTATATTTTTGTTGGGTAATGTGTTAAGGGTGTGGGTCAGGTAATCATACACCACTCCAATTATTTTTCAATGTTACAATTTTTTGAGATTTTCAAGCAAGCAAACAACCATGAGTGAAGAACTACACACGACCGGTCCTTGTTGCGCCTACTCCCTTGTTACCGTCATGAGTTGCGCTGCTTCGCCGTCCAAGCACTGAATTCCTACAACCATCAATCAAAAGGGATAAGGCGTTAGACGATGTGAGCATGGATGTAAAATGGAAGTGACAAAACAAATCCGTTGCCTCCCCGGCAACGGTGCCAAAAACTGACTTGCACGTGCGCGTGTGTTTGAAAGTGTCATTATAGTTTGCACTTGCAACGTCAATTTTAAAGTAATGACACGGATGTGAGTCCGAGTGTCGATCTCAGGGAGGAGTAAAAAATAGGATTCTTCTTGTCACTTATTGTCACGAAAATTGCGGGGTTTTGCTTGCGAAAAGGTGCGGGTGTTGAATGTGTTTTGCGAATCGCTATGCTTACGTGTTTGGTTTCGGAAAACCTGTCGTTGTAGTTCGGAAGCGAAGAATTCGTGTTCAACAAAAAAAAATTTATACCGAAAAGAATTCCGAGTTGAACACAGGGAGGCTACGTTGATCTATATTCGCAATTATATTTTTTTTAGGATTTTTGTTAAGCAAGGCGTTATAAATACAATGGGGCTATCAAACTATGAGAGAGAGAGAGAGAGAGAGAGAGAGAAAGAGAACATGCATTCAATATTTCAATTGTTTATAAAAGTTACACTAGAAAGTGGAAAACCAATTACACTATTAAGCAGGAAAATTTTACACTAGAAAAGCTGTAAATAAGAATGGGAGAGAGAAGTTATCCTCCTCGACGATTGCTTGGAGGACGAGCCGGACGAGACGATGCCTGGACGAAGGAGAACGAAGCAGGACGAAGGAGGACGAAGCAGAAGAACGGGAACAGAGCAGCACACCGTCGTCGTCGCGGGATCCACTTCCGAAGGGGAACAAAAATTAGACTTTATCTCGCAAGAAGCATCCCGGGTGTGGGACAAGCTTCTTTTGAGCTTTGGAGGGGTAGAGAGGAGAAAGAAGGGATGAGAATTTCGTATGAAGGGGGTCTCCTTTTATAGTTGCAAGGAGTGGGGGCAAAATGGACATTACAACTTCAAAATAGTAAATGAGGGGTCTTTAGTGACGGATAAATCCGTCACTAAAGCTCCCTTCGTTGGCGACGTGTGCGTCTGGTCAGCTGCTCGCGCGTGCAATGCCCGTGCACATCCATTGAATTTTAGCCTTCCTATCGTGAGATTGGACGGCTTAGATCGCGTCCGCGCTCGCTGCGTTGCGCGCCCCCCACGCGTCTGATTGCGCGTCCAATCGCGCGTCGACGCTATCGGGCGCGCGCGGCCGTCAGATCTCCATCCGACGCTCCACCCGCGCCAAATCGCTCGCGCCCGCCGCTCCTCGCCACGCTCGAACCCGCTCCCCGCGCTCGTGATAGCGCGCTCGACCGCTGCGCTATGGGGCGCGGATGGTCGAGCGGGCATTTTTAATTGCGAGTGCCCACAGCTGTTGGATTAAGATCCAACGGCGAAGAGCGATCGGGCGCAGGGATTTCACAAGACGCAAGCGGCCGTTTGGGCAGCTAAGATGGCGCCACATGGCGCTATCTTGGCCGTCCATCTTCTGGAAGTTGTAGATGGTGCCACGGATGTCGGATTGACTCGATTTTTGTGTCATTGGGCTGCGATCGTCGATCCGAATTCATCCGTGCGGTCGGATTTATCATTTGAAGTGCGGATTTACACCATCCTAGCCCTTGATCTTCTAGGGTTCCCGGGTCACTATCTGATGCTACGGATGCCTGATTAGGGCGATCTTGGAGTCGTTGAACTCCAATCGTCGCCCTGATCACATCCATACGGTTGGATCTTTGATCCGAGGCCTTGATAAAATATTTGCCCTGTCCAAGAACATAAAAGGAGACAATTAACCTCTATTTTATTCAAAGTATTCTAAATGCAAGATGATGCATGTAATGCAATATTTATATAATGAAATGCAATCCTATGCTTAAGAACATGCATAAATAGACATCTTAAGTAGTGTAAATTTGTTTACATCAGCGGGTAAAAAGTGAGAGAGAGAGAGATTAGGGTTAGAATTGTTTCATTCGCAACATGCAACTTGAATAGAAAATAGAGCAAGCAATTAAATAGAAAACAACTTCATTAATCACGCAACTTTAGTTCATAATTACAACACTAGATAAATGCTTGAACATAAGTAAATTAAAGCTTAAAAGAAGGGAAGAGAGAAAGAGGGGGGAGACTGTGAGGCAGCCACGGTGGTGCAGAGAACTTCGTCGGTTGCTCGTTGTCTCCGGTGATTACAAAAGGGCTTAAAAGTAGCTAGGAGGGGGGTAGAATACTTGCAAGTGGAGTGAATGCACTGAATAGGTGGTTGGAAGCGGTTTAAATAGGGAGAAGGGCTTTCCAAATGAAGAAGGGGTTTTAGCGACATCTGGGACATCGCTAAATCCCTTCCCAAAATGTCAGTGAAGGCCTCTGCCTGCTGGTCGCTCGCCCACGGCTGTGCTTCCTTGCGCCTGATCCGTGTGCGTGCCTCGTAAGCCATCCAATCGAAGATCGGACGGCTGGGATCCCACGCGAGGCGTATGACTGGATCGCGCCCCCGTGCCTGCGTCATCGCGTGCGTTTGATCAGGGCGCATCTGCGGGCGCCACGTCTCGCGATCGCGCCTATCCGCTGCTAATCGGGCAGTCCAATTTCGCCCTCACGTGCCTTCGCCTTCGATTTGGTGCGCGGGGCATTTCGAACCCGCGCCCCCCGGTTCGCGGTTGAGGAGCTGACCGCTGCGCTGCCCTGCGTGGATGGTCGTGATTGCGCGTCGGTGCTTGGCTGCTACCGACCGTTGGATGGAGATCCGATGGTCGTGATCTGCTTGGGAGAGGTGTGCAATGATGGCGTAGGCAGTTGGTGCGATGTTCTCAGATCGGACGGCTCAGATCATTCCGCAGTTGATGGAAGGGGCTGGGCGACGTGCGGGGGCCACGTGGGGCACCGTGGGCTTTTGATCATCAAATCAACTGTCAGAACTTCTTGGGCCCATTGCGGAAGCTCCGGATGTCGGATTAGACCGATTTCGAGTT
Source organism: Thalassia testudinum (assembly GCA_037157565.1). NCBI lineage: Eukaryota > Viridiplantae > Streptophyta > Magnoliopsida > Alismatales > Hydrocharitaceae > Thalassia > Thalassia testudinum. The sequence continues at coordinate 4,612,085 of JAZHRO010000061.1, forward strand.
CGTTGGACTCCGTTCGTTGCTCTGAATCCATCTGTGCGATTCGATTGCTCATCAAAGGCCTGTTTTGACAAGTGCTCATACAAATGGCCATTAATATTATTCTATAAGCAATCTTAATGTGTGATGCATGCAATGCTCCCATTCCTATTTAGGATGTGTTATTTATGCATTTTGTTCTTAAGATAAACCCCATTTAACAAAGTTATCACCCTGAGATGTAGTGTTATCACTTGTACAAACCCACGCCTGGTCGTTTGACACGGCCCCTCAGCCTGAACACCAGATATAGATGACAGAATTGGTAATAACTAGAGAAAACTTAAGTCCTATATAGCAAGCCTAAAGTGATGAAACCTTAGGAGTCAAATTGCTATGAATTTTAGTTAAGGTAGATACTAAAGTGCACATGGAATGTGGAGGGCGTTGATTGGGTTGTTGCTCTGTTATTTCAATTTTTAGTGTGTGTGCAGGAATTGGAAAGTGGTTCCAATTAAAAATAAGTTGTCACACAATTTTTTGTATTTTTATCTTTTAGGATTGGATTTAACTTAGTGTATTATTAGGGTTTTCTTTTTAAGTTTTCAAACAAGTTTGAGATTTCACAAACAAGAGGAAATTAAGTTGTATGGGTGAAGATATGTTTCCTTTTGGTTGTTTGTCTCTAAAAATGAAAAAGAAACCCTAATCCAATTGATCCTAGGATAGAAATTTAACTACCAATGAGTTATTTTTAGGCTTTTTGATTGAGTAGTGGTTCAAACAATGCAAACAACACCAGTACTTTATGTAAAATCAAACAAGGATTCCATAAAAGATTTTTTAAAGATTTTAGGAAATTTTTCTATATTTGTTTTGAATTTTTATTTGTGCTGGTGTCAAAGTCCAGAAATGGTACCCATGGGTATTTTGGACTTTCTGTACCACCACTAGCCTCAGAAAATTTTAGTGATTTTATGTGAGATGTAGAATTTCACAAGAATTCCAGAAAAATAAATTTCACAAAAATTTGATAAGTATAAAAATTCTAAAAATTCACGGACTGTAGCAAAATAGGAAGATAAGAGGGTGTGACCCCTCGGCAGTCCATGAATTTTTAAAAATTAGATACAAAGCCAACTGGTCTAAAATTTGGAACAGGCATTCCTAACTTGATTTGAAATCACTGCGTGAAATTTCAAGAATTTAAAAGACCTATGGTGTTGGGAATTGATTTTTGAAGTCCGGACAGAAATTTGGACTGGAAAAATAGAACACCAACACTAGGATTGGAGTGGTGTTTAATGAAGCATACAAGCAAACAATGGATTTTTATGGGCACCACTCCACTTAATTAAAATGTTTAGGATCTTGAAAGCCAAGTTTAATATGTTTTTGGTAGTCTTTTAGCCTAAATGTGACAAGAAATGGGGGACCAACCTGAAATTGTCTGAAGAAAAGGAACTTTGAGCTCTCACTACCAAATTCCCACTTTCTTCCTATAGTTCCTGCACACACGAGAGAAAAGAGAGACAAGGGGATGAGACCCACTTCAAACAAGAGAATCAATTAAAATGCAAATGGGGAAACAACCTGAAATTGTCTGAAGAAAAGGAACTTTGAGCTCTCACTACCAAATTCCCACTTTCTTCCTATAGTTCCTGCACACACGAGAGAAAAGAGAGACAAGGGGATGAGACCCACTTCAAACAAGAGAATCAATTAAAATGCAAAGCCATACCTCCCCGGCAACGGCGCAAAAAAGTGATCGCGTTTTTGCGCAATTTGTTAAATTGGGGTTTTAAGTCGATGCAACGCACAAAAATGGATTCGCTTTTAAAATTTATAAGACCTAGATAGTGGGGTATCTAGGGTCGTCCAAGGAGGCAAGTTTGCAAATCAAAATCCCTTGCTTAGAAATGGAAATCAACTTTCTTTTTGGTGTTTTAAAATATTTAATTTTTGTTTTGAAATAACTAAAGCAACATAAAATTGATGGTGGAAGATGGCTAACACCTAAATTTACTAAACTAGAACCAAAGTGATAAGTAATTCCTCTCTCTAAGCTCACCTAGGTAGGTGGGAACCTAGAGTAATTAGAGAGAGGGTGTGATTACACTAAGGTAAAAGTAAAAGAAAACAATTAAGAAAAGGCAACTTTACTCAAGGAGAAAAAATGTTTTACAAACCCTAGTAGAGGAATGCTTCTACTACTACATAATTGCAACAAATAAAATAAAACACAAATCCTCCTGAATTGTTGGTGAAGAGGGGAAGCTCCTTGCTCCAAGCTTAGTGGCTCCTAGGCTTGAAAAGGGCTCCTCCTTCTCCTTCCTTGCTATGCTCCTCCAAGATGGTGTCCTCCAAGGTGGTAGCTACCACCTTCAATTCTCCTCCTCCAAGGGTGGACGTCCACCCTAGGTTCTTCTCCTTTGCCTGGCCGTCCTCCTTGAAGTGGAATAGCCCTCCTCCTTGGCGTGGCCCAAGTTGAAGAGAGTGGGGAGAAGAAGGCACTAAAGGGGCGGGTGATGTGCCCCCTTAATCTCCTTCTCTACTCCTTCTTCTTGGCCGTAGGGTGTAGGTGGGTTTAGGTGGAATTAAACACTAATGGAGGATGATTTTTATGTGGTGATATGGTGGGTTTATATAGAGGTGGAGAGGGGGGTAGTTGGCATGAATAGGTGGAGGGCTAGGATGGAGTTTGGTGGTGGTTATGGGTGGTTAGAATGATCCTAGGGCTAGGGTTAGTTGACGCCACCTTAAAGGGTGTTAAGGGGGTGGTTATGGTGGTGCTGGTGGCTTTTGGTGGTGGAGAGACACCACCATTTTGGCCCAAACCTAGGGTATTCTAGAAGGGGGGGTTAGGTGGATGGTGGAGATGGATTTAAGGGGAGATATGTGGTGGAGATGAAGGGGATTTTGAAGGGAAAAAGTGGCGCCAAAATGAAGGTGGTTATGGTGGTTTTTGGTGCCAAAATGGTGGAGTCTTTTGGTGGTGATGATGGGGTGAACAGGTGGCTAGGTGGTGGCGCCAACTTGGAGTAGGGTAGCTAGCTTAGGTGAGCTTAGTTGGTGGAGCTAGCTAGGGTTGAGTTGAAAGTGGTGGAGCTGGTTGCTAGCTAAGCTAAGCTAAGCTAGCTTAGCTAGCTATGGAGTAGAGGAGTAGGTATGTGAGCTAGGGTTTGAAGAGAGGAGCTAAGGAGGAGAAGTCTGGAGCTTGAAATGGAGCTGGCAACTGCTGAAGAGGCTGGCATGGAGCTACTCTAGCTAGCTTAGCTTGCTAGTTCTTTGCTAGCTACTAAGCCAAGCTAAAGTGAGCTGGCTTCTACCATAATGAGCTGAGGTGAGCTGGGTCTGGTTCTCCCAGGGAGGATCAAGCTAGTTGAGGCAACTAAGGTAGCTTAGCTCAACTAAGATGAGCTAAGCTGAGTCCCCGGGAGCTGGACTTGAGCTTCCTGAGCTGGAATGAAGTCATCTTCAGCTGGATGGAGTTGAGTGGAGCTGGATGTGGCTGGACCTGAGCTGGGGTGAACTCTAGTCAACTCAACTGAGCTAGCTAGAGCTCCCTGTGGACTAATGGGAGCTGAGATGAGCTAGACTCAGCTAAGTTGAGCTGGATCTGAGCTGACCTAAGCTAGGGTGAGCTAAGATGAGCTCTTTTGAGCTTCCATTCAACTGAGTTGAGCTGAATGGAGTTAGGATGAGATAACCCTAATTCAAGTGAGCTGAATTCCTGCTATGGTGAGCTGGATCAAGCTGAGTTCCAGCTGGTGAGAGCTTCTCCTTCACCAGTTGCCTTCCTGAGTGCTAGGGTACTAGGGATTTGGCAATCTATTTGTCCGAGCTTCTCCTTCACCAGTTGCCTTCCTGAGTGCTAGGGTACTAGGGATCTGGCAATCTATTTGTCCCTAACACACAAAAACACATTAAAAACACAATAAAAAATACAATGCATGCCTAACCTAATTTATGCCTAAATGCAACCCAAGAACCCGTTTGCAGAGCATAATCCTAAGAGCTAGGTTCGTTTTAATGCATAAGAATAATGATAAACTAGCATTTATCAGTAAGCTTCCCGCCTAATCTCCTATAACTCACTGAGCAGGAACTTCCTTTCATAACCTCCAACCTCGAGGTTAAAATTACACTTCTGCACTGCCCAAAAGACATGGTGCTCCAGCTCCACAACAATGTGACGGGACTTTCCATACACCATGTGGTATGGTGGCATTCCGAGCGAGGCCTTGTACGCAGTCCGATATACCCATAGTGCATCAATCAACCGATCGAACCAATCCTTCCTATCAGGTTTAACCATCTTTTAAAGGATAAGCTTAATTTGACGGTTGGATACTTCAGCCTGCCCATTGGTCTGTGGGTGATACAGGGTAGCAATGCAGTGCTGCACCCCGTATTTCTTCAATAATGACCTGAAATGGGCATGGATGAAGTGACTACCCCCATTGCTTATCAGGGTGCAAGGAGCTCTGAATCTCGCAAAAATGAATTCCTAGACGAAGGATATAACAGTCTTATGATCAACCCATCTTACTGAGATAGCTTCAACCCACTTTCAGACATAGTCAACTACGAGAAGTATGTACTCAAAGCCATGCGAGTTTGAGGTGTGCGGGAGTTGGCTAAGGGTTCTGAACATCCTATAACTTATCTGGACGTCCAGATAAGGGTTGGAACTAGGGTTTTAGGGTTTCCTAGGGTACTGTGACCTAATCTAAGGGTGGCTAAGGCTTGGGGGAAGTCTCTAGGCTATCCTAGGGCTAGGATGGACCTAAGCTCTTCACATTTTACTGCTTTATTCCTACTTAATAGAATAGCATACCTCAACTCCCTTACATCATTATTCCCTATATCTAATCTAAGTCTTCTACTCCAGTCTTGCTGCAACACCCATTATTCCTGATCCAGCTTCAGATCCAACTCCAGATCCAGCTTCAAATTTAGCTTCTGATCAGCTTATTGCCTACAATTGACATAATGCACTTAATCAACACATTATAACATTATTTTATGCATATCTAAAGTAAAGCAGTAAAGATGCAGATAATGCTTATGCATGCATGAATTACCCTAACTTATGCTAAGTTCTAGACTAATTTAGGTCAATTAAGACCTATGATTGCTGCGCAATCGCCGCCTCGCTAACGACCCCACAACCTCCGCCAGCTCACGTCCATCAAAACCCCCATCTTTATTGACCTTTCCATCCCCTCATGCAACCCCCCGAACATACCCATCACCGACCACTTTCTCCGTCACAGACTGACTGCCATGCACCTCCATCCTTCAAGCAAACACCACCATTGCATTCCACGCCCTACGGTGAAGGTCCTAAGCTGTTTTAATTGGGTCGTGAGGTCGTATTGATGATTTCAAGTCTTCCATCGGAGCACCAACACCATCATTGACATTGCCATTATTCTTCGAGCTCTAGGCTGTCACAAGTTCTACCTCCAAGTGCTGCAGACGGAGCCTAGGGACCGCTCCAGGTCTTCAATTGCTACTGAAGGAGCCTCCATCAACCTCAATTAGCCACAGCAGCAGCAGCGCATAATACATGAAGGATGTGGGACTCTTTAGTCCCACGTGAATGGATGAGCAGACGAAGCCGCATATATTGATTTTATGATAGCGCCTTGTTACCTCAAAAAGACATTGGGGGTGAGGTCCCCGCTCACCCTTCACTTGGTTGCGACCCCACGCCCACAGCCCTGGGCCCGGGTTGACCCGTACCTGATTACCCGGCTATTTGAGAGAAAGAGGAGAGGAGGAAGGAAAGAGAGAGTGGGGGAGGGTGGGTTTTGTTCTTCAGAGAGAGAGCTTAACACTTAGTCACTGAGCTTGAAAGAAGATAAGGCTCTGATAAGAGAAGAAAGGAAGAGGGGTCGTGTCTGAGAAAGGAAAGGGAAAAGAAAAGAGGAAGAGGAAGAGGCTAAAGAAGAAAGAAATGAAATGAAAGGAAGAGAAAGGTCATGCCAGAGGAGAAGAAGAATTAAAGAAGAAGAAGAACAGAAGCTTGAAGAGTACTGTAGAAGTAATAGTTAAGTCGTCTGATTCTCAAATCAGATGTTTGAGTACTATTCATTTATTAATATGACTGAGTAATTGATATACATGTGCTTAGGCTAATAATTGGTGATCTAAATCACCATTATTTTGTTCTAGGTATCTTTTTGTCATCTTTAACTCTTGAAATATATTGAGCATCATTGAATATCTAATGTGACAGATTAATATTCATTGAAATATCATTATTGTGCTTATTTCTGTGCTCATTTATATATTTATTTTGATTAGCATTATGAATTCCTATTTGCTCCCTGTGTTCAACCTTGGACTTCATTTCTAGAATTTTGAGCTATAAATTGTATTAGTTGAAGAGTTATTTAGGAGACTTTACTACAATGAGATGCATTTAAAACTCCTGAAAAGCGCCTTCAACATTATGGCGTCGTTGCCGGGGAGCAACGTGCAATTCACCGCTATTCTTATTTCTATTTGATATATCTGAGCACTAACTTGCTCTTGTTTGTTTCTTGTGATTTTGCGAGGTACATCACGAGGCGATCTTCCGCACAAAACAACCACTCCTAGGGCAGGTAAATTCTATTTTCTTCCCTAATCAATCTCCTAATCTTGGGAAGATAAAAAGGAAACAATGAAATTATGATTCACCTGCCTTACTTTCTTAGTTAATTATCATTTAAAAGTAAGTTTTCCTGATTTGAGAAAATTTTTCATATCTGATTGAAGCTTGATGCGATTCTATTTAGAAATCCCGACCTTGATTCCCTGTACCTACTAGGGATTACGCTTAATTTGTGATCTTCTTAGACTACTCACTTCTTGCTTGAAGTCCAAGAAGAATAGCTTGAGATTTAATTGGACTTGAAATAGAGAAAATTAGGGTTTCAACATTTAGGGTTTGAAGTGTTAGTACACATTTTCCTGCATTAAAGAAAATAAAACCCTCTCGCATTTATGTGCTACCCATACCCTTGTTTGAAAAGATATAATCAAGAAAAGCCCTAAAAATCAGGCGTTAAGATTCACTTGAACCTTAAAAATTGTGGACCCAATAACCTAAGAGTCAATTCATGGTGATTTCTGGGTCTTGACTTAGATTTCACTCTGCCATCTTTAGGGTAGGTCAGGTGAAGTTGGTCTACATTGTGGGTCAATCAACCTCCAAAAGGGCACAAGTCAAATCAACTTCTAATCAAGTGAAATTCAAGGCACAAATTAGACTAAAATTGGTAGATGTAAGGTCTTAAGTTTGTACATTCCGGTCTACTTGGAACCGTAGTGACAAGGAAGGTTGGGTGGAGGAAACCCTGTAACCCGTGGGGATGCTCTATCATGTAGGGGTCTTTGCGGGGCTCTCCCTTCCTGGCTACCCAGGTATTTCTCGGTGTGTGGATTTTTGATTTAGAGGTATCATCCTCCTTAAAACTACCTTAGTCATCCAAAAATCTTTGGGTGCCTTGATTGGGTCCAAATAATATCTAGTCCCTTATCTTTTCTATAGAACACATACACCGGAAGGTCCTTAGGTTTTTAACCTGAGAGGCCTCATTAGATCTTCTTGGGAATCTCTTTCATATCCGATCAATTTCAATCTAACTTGAGTTTTGATTCTACATCTTGATTCTACCACCTGATTTGAAAATGCAACTTGGCAATCTAGGAAGATTGTTTAGGAAACCTAAGTCCCAAATGGGCATGAAAGAAAAGATAATTGAGAATGCTTATAGATGCCACGAAGAATATTGTAAAAGGGACATTCAGGATAAATTCAAGAAAATAATGGACCACATCGTGAACTGTGTGGAGATAATATGGATAGAAATGAATCACGGTTTAACTCGGGATGATCTCCTAGCAGAACACAGTGGATTGGTGAAATTACACAACAACGATTATCTGCAATGTTGGTCAAATCCTTTATTTCTAGAAGACCTCCAGAAATTTTTGGAAATATAGGGAGAATTGTTGAATAGGTTATATCGACCATCGATCAAAAATACCTGTTAGAAATTAATAAAACATCTTGGAGTGATTCTAGTGATCAACATAATTTCCCAAATCCCAGGTTCAAGAATCAAGGTTATTGTGGACCCCCAACCCAAATGAATTTAGATTCAAATTTCATAACAATTGACATTCCTGATCTTGAGATGGGTTGGGAAGATCCAATTGCAGGTGTTCCCAATTCTAAACCGGCCCTAGAAAACTAGGAAGCTGCTCCATCGAGCTTAGATTTCCCCGACACCTATAATGATGAGCTTAAAATAGAACCTCTCGAGAGTGTAAATTCCGCCCCTTATTCTGATAAGGTGACTCTCAAGAGCAATTCTGACATCCCCGTAGAGCCAAACCTAGATCCTAGTGACCCAATGCTTACCTTTAACCTAGAATCTAGGTCTAAGCCTAATTGGGATGAGTATGAGGCCCCATGTGATGAAATACAGATTTCAAATTTGAAATACGATTCAGGGTCTGTATTTGATGAATACACCTCTCCAACCTCCTCAGAGACACTAATTGATTTTTTTGGAAGTCACATCGATTTATGATACAAAAATGGAGTTGGAAGAGTTGGGAATCAATTGGGTCTACCCTAGGAGCCAACAACTTGAGCCCATGCCTAATCAGGACACCTTTTTAAGCTCGAAATATGAAATTAGGATAGATCCAAGTCAGGTTGCTGATTCTACATCTCTTGATCATTTTTGTGGTGGAACTCCCGATCTAGAATCAGATTCAGAACATGCTATTTGCAAATTCTCTGATGATTTCGAATCCTACTCTGATTTCGGAGAACCTTTGTTTCCAGACAATTATGAACCAATCTACGACCTCAGCATCCATGACCCATTTTTCGACTCTAACTCTTGTTTGTTGAGCGAAATCAATGTTATAAATGATGCATCGTAGTATAGGTCGAAATCGCTTGAAAATAGATAAAATTTATACTCGAATGAAAGGTTGAGGTCGCTCGCTAGGAGCAAATAAGAATTCAATCACTAATCTCAATAAATAATGTAAATGAGCACAAGATTCAACCCAAATAATACCAAGAAATGAATAATAATTACTCAGAAATGATAATCAATGTAAAGCATAAGTTTAACAATAGTTGTGCATGGCGAAAAGAATCTCAAAGCAAAAACAATGGTGATTTAGATCACCAATTATTCAATTTAAGCATATATTCATTGAGTTCAAATAATGCAACAATGCCATCAATCGTTCAAACATAGGTACTCAAATATATCAATAGTATCAACCACCGTTACCCAAGTCAGACGTCTTAAGTCAGCCTTACTACAGTACCAAGAGGGCACTGTGCTTCTTCTTCATCCTCCTCTTCTTTCTTTTGTTCTTCTTCTCTTCTTCTTTCTACTGTCCTCTTCAGGCCTTAACTCTTCCCTTCAATTCTCCTTCCTCTCCCTCTCTTTGGCTTCTGTTCTTCATGCACAGAGGGAGGCAATCCCTCTATCGGCTAAGTGTCAGCTGACTCTCAAGAGAGCAAAATCCCCCTGACCTGCGCTTTCTTTCTTTTCTCTCTGGGTTTTCCTTCTTTCCTGCCTTCCCAAGGCCAAGGTTCGAGTTATCCGGTAAATGGGTATACGCGCACCTGGGACCAGGGTTGCCAGCCGTGAATGGTAGTTGAGGTGTGAGAGTAGGCTTAGGCGGGTAATCGGGTGAGTGCTAGACCCATGTGAGTAGTGTCACAGGCGAGGTGTGCGTCGGGTAAGTGGGGACCTCACCCCCTTGTGTCTGAGGCGATAAGCCTACAACACAAAATCAATTTATGCAGTGTCGAATGCTCAGTGGTTTCCGAGGTGGGACTGAATGTCCCACCTTCCTTGCGTGCATCTGCAGCTAGATTGCTCTCTCAATCGGGGCAACTGCTGAGGGTATGGCTTCCAATTGAAGACCTGGGATGATTGCTGGAATGTAGCCGCAACATCTGGGCGTGGGATCTGGGACGTGCAACAGCTGAAGAATGCTGTAAGCTTCACTCAAGCTCGCTGCTAATGGCGTGGAAGACCAGGTACCTGAAACGCAAGAAAAAGGGCCTCGTGGCCACATCAGATGGCTCAGCACTATTGCCGGGGGACGGCGAATGTGGTGGTGGGTGTAGGGTAGATTGAGAGTGTGTGTAGGTGGTTGGCAGAGACGGAGATGGCCGTGCGAAGGTGGGTTGCTCAGGGGAATGTTTGGGTAAGCGAGAGGATGAAATAGGAGAGGGGTTTCGTGCAGGTGGATGTCATGAGGGTGTAGAAGGTTTTGGCGAGGTAGATGGAGTTGTGTAGCAGTGGAACCACCTCGTCGAAGTGGTTGCCGGACGCGGAGAAGACAAGGGTGAGTGTGTCGAGTCGGGGGTTGAAATAAGGATAGTGAGAGGGAAAACTAATCTATGATGCTAACTAAACCTAACTAGCTACTCTAATGGATGAAAGGGGGGAGGGTGGCGTCGGTTGTGGTTGGCCAGCGCTGTGGACAAAGGATTCTCCGATGAGGGAGACAGCGAGGAAGAAGGGACTAGGGCACCTTTGATGTGATTGTCGAGAGGCGGAGGAAGTCGAGGAGGAAGGAGATGCTCCCAATTTGGCCGTTGGGAGGCCATAGGAGGATGGAGGAGGAGGCTCGCCGAAGCTAGGGTGAAGATGGCCGGGGAAGGAGTTTGAAGAGGGTTTTTGGGCCAAAACCTAGCTGAGAAGATGCGTAAGGCCACGAAGGTCCTTTTATAGGGCTCTAGATGGAGTTCCAAGCTTGAAAATAAGCTTGGAAACTCTGAGCTCCTCACTGACATAGGATACCTATTCAATCAAATCATTCACACGAGGATTCTAGAGAGATTTAGGATCCCTGGATGGGCTTATTTGGAAGGTAATTACTTGACGAATTTCCCTTTTAATTTTGAAAGGGATTCGTTAAGAAATCACAGAAATCTTGCCAAATTAAGGTAGTCAGAGCTTTAGGATTAGGATTTCATGGCGGAAGAGACCTATTTGTGAAGAAGACGACAAAGTTGTGGGGCTATTTGTAAGAAATTCTAAAGTTAGGGGCATGTGTGCGAGAGAAAAGTGTTAGATAGGACCAAATTACAAACTAGGTCAAGATGATCTCAGATTGGGTCAAAATTTTGGTAAAAACCTAATTTGGACCTAAGAAATTCAATGGTGAAGTTGGATTTTAGTTTTAACCTAGTTTAACTGGGTAAATTGCATAATTACCCAACTTAGGGCAAAAGTCTGCCTGTGGCTCTATTTAAGGTTAAGACAGATTCTGATGGTCAAATTGAAGGTATCAAACCCTAGAGAATATTTTTATATGAATTTTAGAGGGTTTAGGTAAATTTTATTTTGACCAATACCTCTGTTAATTAAGTGGATCTATTTTTAGGGTTTCAGATGTCATTTAATTCCTGAAACACGCGAAAACCCATTTCTGTCTGCATGGACTCACTTGTTTAGACTCTTAAGACCATTTGACCTTTATTTATCCCCTGGAGAAACCCCGTGATTGTACTACAATTGAGATATGCTGTTAAAACTATAGTTTTACCCTTGTTTTCTTGTCTTTCTCTCAAAATGATTATGCAATGAATTAGGAGAATCTCGTCCCATCTTTCAGACTACTAATCACATCCCATCTTTCTTTGATCACTCTTATAGGGTTCCTACATCTTCCACTGACTCTTTTTCATTTGAGGATCCCTGCTTTGACCAGGCTGATTGGAGTCAACCAAACCCGCGATTCTCATTGCCACATTTGTTTGAACTTCAAGGCATCTGGCGGGCACTGCATCTATTGATTCTCATCCATCAACCCACCAAACTGATTGGGTTTGGGCTCCATCATCAGCCTGTTGATCTGAATAACACCTGTTTAGACCAACTAGGCTTTTGATCAAGGTGCTTGTTTTACAAAATTCATCTGATTTGACCACTCCTTCTCCATGACCACTTTTTGGTTAGCTGAAGACATTGAATTTAGTGCTTAACAGGAGTTAACCCGTCATTCCAAAAAATTGAGACCCTTCTTATCATCCTTTTGAGCTTCACGTCTATTGCACTTTGAGTTTAGTTTTAGAACAGTCGACTCCACCTTTGGTATTCGTACCAGAGCTTGAAATCGTCTGCAACAGTCATCCCGACCTGTTCGCCCACCCTTTTTGACCTTGTTCTAACCCATGAACTCAAGCTGATTTCATACCCTCTGGTTATAATGAGGACATTGTAAAACTTAGTCATGGGGGGTGTTAAAAGTGCAAACACATAAAACTTAAAGTTTCTAAGGGGTTCTCACAAAAATATACATATCCAAAAAAATCAAAAAAATAAAAAATTGAAAAAGAACAAAAAAAAATGGAAAGGGAAGGAAATTTTGAGAGACTAATTGCATATCTTTTTTGAGGAGGAAGAGAGGAGGTGATTCAAAATGTCAAAAGGAGACATAATTTGAAAAAAAAAGTGATAGTCATTATTAAATGATTATGGAATATACTTAAGTTCTAGACGAAATCAAAAGAAAAAAATTAAGTCCTAGAATAACAGAGAGACAAAGAGATTAGTATGAGTGCTGATCTTAGGCCTCTTGGGCTTGTTTTAGGCTTAAACATTCATGTATCCGTTAAGATTTAGATAGTCCCCAAGAAGTTGAGGAAAATGCGAACCTTATGTATTAGGTCTAAGGCTTAGGGATTATTTGGTCTTGTTAACTGACCTCTGGTTTGCGGGACTCGGTAATCTAAGCACCCTAATCCACACACAAGTCTGGTTCAGTGCGCTTAATAATCAAAATCATGCAAAAGCATTTACGTTGTTCTGAAAAAGCTGCCTAGATTAGAAGTGGCTTATCAGCACAAGTTGATTTGGACGAGTTCCCGACGCAGAGAGGCGGGAAATTCCCCTCGAAGATGCATAATAACATACCGTCTCCTCAGTGCTTGTCTCCTAGGATATCTAAATATCCTACTAGGGACATGTAAGCACCTTGTGCTAGTTCAGGTGCCATGGGCGGGATTATCCTAAAATGTTGATCACTAGGGCATGAATTTAGGTAAAAAATGCCATGGGTAGCACTATCTCGAAGTGTTGAAAGGCAGGGTTCTAGGGGTTGCCATGGGCAGTGCTATCTCGAAGCATAAATTGCTAGGAACCCTGCAAGGATTGATGATAGGAGCTAGGAATCTGATACAGATCGTGTTTTTGAGCCAATCCGAAGCTAGAAATAAAGAAAAGAAAAATAGAGAAAACTCTCCAAAAATGCAAAAATTCTTCTATCTCTCTCTCTTACAAAAATGCACTGCAAATTGAACCTGGACTAACCATGTTAAAAGTACGGATGTTTTAACCACTGGGTTCAACGAACCTTAGGATAGTGTATGTGGGCCTTAGAAACCTTCGCAGCAGATTGAGATTAAAGCTGGTCAGGTCCGAATCATGGTTGGTACTTGAGTACCTCTAGGCCTATTATTAGCATTTCGACCTAATTTCTAAAAAGAATAAAGATTTAGGACTTTGAACATCAAGTCATGGTCTAGAATTCAAGTTCATTTCATAAGATTTTGCTAAGGGACTAGCAAAAGTTAGGCATGGAAGTATAATGATAACGTTATCATTAGCCATATCTAACTTTATTTAGTAATAATCAATTAATAAATGCTCCCACATAACCGCCAAAGAGCTGTAATTCACTGCAAATCCATTCTGAGAGAAATGCATTAAAATAGGAGTAAAACTGTAATTTTAACAGAATATCTTAATTTCAGAGCAATCACAGGGTTTCCCAAGGGTTAATTAATGGTCTAATGGTCATAAATGCTTAATAACTGGGTTGATGTAGACAGAAACATATTTTCACGCATTTTGAGAATTAATAGACATCTAAAACCCTAAAAATAGACTCGCTTAATTAAATGAGGTTATGGTTAGGATAAAATTCACCTAAACCTTATAAAAATCATAAAAAAATATTCTATAAGGTTTGGTATACTTGCTTTGACCATTGGAACCCATTTTGACCTAAAATAGTCTCAGACAAATAATTACCCTAATTTTGGTTTCTATGCAAATTACCTAGTCAAACTTAGTCAAAACCAAAATCCGAATTCACCATCAGATTTTTTGGGTCTAAATTAGGTTTGTATCAAAATTTGGGTTCAATCAGAAATCATCTTGACCTAGTTTGAATTTCAATCCATTCAGACTCTTTTTCTCACATACGCACCCCAAGCTTTTTGAATTCCTTACAAATAGGCCCCTAGGTTTTTCATATTCTTCACAGTTTGGTCCTCACACATATTTTTTAAACTCAGACATTTAGCATCGAGATTCAAGCGAGGATTCCTCACTCGATTTTCAATCAATCACTCCCAAATTTGAAAGGGGAGGTTCTTTGAGGAGTTCCCTTCCAAATGAGACCATTCATGAATCCTAAAACTCACTAGATTCCTCATGTGAACTCTTTGAAACCACATGTATCTGGCTTGCACAAAAAGCTTGGAGTTCGTAAGCTTGGAACTCCTCCTTAGGGCCTATAAAAGAACCCTGATCAAGTTCCTTACCTCCTTAGCAAGGTTTGGGGCCAAAATCCTCTTCCTAACCCTACCTCTGGCCCCTCTCCGACCAAGCTCTGGTGGTCCTCCTTCCCTATCTTCCTAGAGGCAGCCAATGACCAAATTGGCTTGCCCATCCTCTTCCTCATCTTCCTCCGTGCCTCACCAGTCAAAGTGAGGGTTGTCCTGCTCGTTCCTCGTCGTCGTCTCGCTCACGAAGACTTCATCTTCCACGGTGCTGGCCTACCAAAGCTGGTGTCAATCCTACCCCCTTAGACTGTTAGAGTAGGTTAATTAGGTTTATCTAGATCCTTAGGTTAATTTCTATTACCCAAAATCCAAAAATAACCCTCGACCTCCACACACATCGTCATCTTCCTCCGCTCTGGCCACATCTCCAGCGAGGCCCATCTCACACCACTAGCCGTCAACCGCCTCGCCAACAACCCCACAATCTCTGCCAGCTCATGCCCATCAAAACCCCCATCTTTATTCACCTTTCCATCCCCTCACACAACCCCCCGAACACACCCATCACCAACCACCTTCTCGTCACCGACCGATCGCCACGTAGCTCCATCCTTCAAGCAAACACCACCATCACATTCCATGCCCTACGACGAAGGTCCTGAGCTATTTTAATTAGGCCCTGAGGCCGTATTGATGATTTCAAGCCTTCCACTGGAGCATCGCCGCCACCATTGATGCTGCCATCGTTCTTCGAGCTTCAGGTCGCGATAACCCCAAGTTCTACCGCCAAGTGCTGCGAATGGAGCCTAGGGACCGCTCCAAGTCTTCAATTGCTACTGAAGGAGCCTCCATCAACCTCAATTAGCCACAGCAGCAGCAACGTGGGATACATGAAGGATGTGGGACTCTTTAGTCCCACATCATGAATGGATGAGTAGATGAAGCTGCATATATTGATTTTATGATAGTGCCTTGTTGCCTCAGAAAGACATTGGGGGTGAGGTCCTCGCTCACCCTTCACTGACCTAACCCACCTTAGCCCCTTCACTCCTCGACTGCGGCCCCACGCCCGCAGCCCTGGTACCCGATTACCCGGTTATTTGAGAGAAAGAGGAGAGGAGGAAGGAAAGAGAAAGAGAGAGCGGGGGAGGGTGGGTTTTGTTCTTTAGAGAGAGAGCCTGACACTTAGTCACTGAGCTTGAAAGAAGAGAAGGCTCTGATAAGAGAAGAAAGGAAGAGGGGTCGTGTCTGAGAAAGGAAAGGGAAAAGAAAAGAGGAAGAGGAAGAGGCTAAAGAAGAAAGAAAAGAAACGAAAGGGAGAGAAAGGCCTGTCCAAAGGGGAAGAATTGAAGCTTGAAGAGTATTGTAGAAGTGATAGTTAAGTCATCTGGTTCTCAAATCAGACGTCTGAGTACTGTTCATTTATTTAACATGATTGAGTAATTGATATACATGTGCTTAGGCTAATAATTAGTGATTTAAATCACCATTATTTTGTTCTAGGTATCTTTTGGTCATCTTTAACTCCTGAAATATATTGAGCATCATTGAATATCTAATGTGACATATTAATATTCATTGAAATATCATTATTGTGCTTATTTCTGTGCTCATTTATATATTTATTTTGATTAGTGTGTGAATTCCTATTTGTTCTCTTTGTTCGACCTTAGACTTCATTTCTAGATTTTCGAGCTATAAATTGTATTTGTTGAAGGGCCATTTAGGAGACTTTACTACAACGAGATGCATTTAAAACTCCTGAAAAGCCCCTTCAACAAGCCCTTTGTGACTTGAAACGGTAGTGCTTGGAGATTATGGGACGGTCACGGGTTGACGGATGACAGCGGTTGGTGACAGAGGAGATGACAATGACGGTGAGAATCCTATAAAGAAATTACAGCCCTAAGACCCAGGTCAGATGTACCAGAAGCTTCGCCGTGTCACGGCGAAGGTGATGGCCATGTTGGTTGGGTGATTAGTGGCTTAGGGTGACCGAACGGTGGCGGGTAGGTCAGTGTTGTGATGTGACGTGCAGTTGTGCGTGTGTGTTAAGAAGTGTTGTTATTGGTGGGTCGACTTTTCGCTTAGCGTTATAGTATTTAAGTGGTGGAAAAATCGACTAATAAAAAATAATGAAATTAACCACTCGTAGAAGAGCGGGTCGTGCCCACAGGGAGGCAATGATGCAATCAATACTTTAATTATTTAATGTTATTTCAGATAGTACGAAATCCCTTTTCAAATTGGACTTAAAATGTGAAGGAAAGTAGATTTGCAATAACCTAAAAAGTTAAGGGTGTAAGTGCAGTTTTCCGTCACATAAATCCTCAATAAATTTAGGATGAATTAGTGCAATTTTCATCTGATGTGTACTAAAGACAATTAGTACTTAAATTAAGTCCAAAATCAACCTTTAAACTAGCCACTATCAATACCATGCAATTATAAATAACTAGGAGTGTCTGAATGCAATTCTGCCATAATATAATAATAAAAAAAAATCAAATTGATGGCAATGGCATTGAATGTAATTTTTAATTCCAACAAAAACAGAGCATTTGCTCTCTCTCTTCCTCGCGAGAGAGAGAGGGCACCGCGGGGGTCGATGCAGGGCTCAAGAGAATGCCGAGGTCGAGAGCTTTCCGACGGTGGCAGCGGTGGCGGCGGAGGTGGCCGGAGGCGGCCGGCGGCGGTGGCCGGAGCTCCAGCCTGTGGAGCAAGAGGGCGGCTGCTGCAGTGCTGCCTGCGGCTGTGGCGTGCGGGCTTGCGCGCGCGCGCGCTGGTGCGAGGGCCGGTGCTTGCAGGCTGCAGGTGGGTGGAGGCGCGCCCTGGTGCGTGAGCGCCTACTGTGGCATGGGGCTGCAAGGAGGTGATGGGCGCGCGGGTGAGGTCTGCCTGCAGCAGGAGGCGGTGGTGATGGCACGCGGGCGAGGTAGGCGCTTTGCAGGAGGCGGCCTGCAGCGTGGTGGTGTGTGGCGCCTGCTAGTGCGCCTGCAGAGAAGTGGGAGGCGCCGGCGTGATGTGTAGGCGCATTGCACGCAACGCTTGCTGTTGGTGGCGTGCGGGTGCCTTGCAAGCAACGCTTGCGGTTGGTGGCGCGCTGGAAGGGAGGATGCGGGTGCATCCTGGCAGGGTGAAGACGCAGCGCCTGCGAGTGCTTGAAGGCGGAGTGGTAGGCGCTGGAAAGAGGAAGCGCGGGCTGATGGTGCGGTACTGCAGGGACTGCTGGTGCGGGCAGTTGGTGATGGCGCGCGGTAGGGCAGGTGCGGTGGAAGCAAGGCCGGCTGGAGATGGCATGCGGTGAAGAGCGCCTACAGTGAGGTGCGGGCAGTGGGTGAGCGCGCAGTAAGGGAGAGGCGCTCGGTGCTATTGCTTGAGGTAGAGAAGGAGCGGCACAGTGCTCGCCCTCTCCATGGTGGAGAAGAGAGAGCAGTTCCCCGCAGGGGGGAAAAATTCTCCCTTGTGCACGCCGCCTCTTCTCTTTTTAAGTCCTCTCTCCCTCCGTGCGCCAATCTAGGGATTTGCAAATCCATTTCTGTTTTTGACTGACGAGTGTTGGAGAAGATTGCCCCAATGTTCGGCGGGGGAGGGGGGAAAGGATCGGCTGTTTGGGGAAATTATCCCCCCACCCTTGTTATTTCTTATTTTATTACCTGCACATAAAAATAACAAAATAATTAAGTTATAGAATGTTATAAACTCAAATTATAAGGCGTACAAATATTTTATAACTTAATTGCCATTATTAACACACCTAAACTATATGATTAAATATACTTAGGCTTAATATTAGTCCATTTTAATGGACTCATCAAATACCCCCATGCCTAAGATTTGCTAGTCCCTAGCAAAAATGAATAATAGAAGTAATCAGAAGACTTCTTCTTTTCTTATTTCAAAACTTTAGAAATCCAGACAAATGTGAAGTGCTGATAACCTAGGTAACAGATCCAAGTGAAAGAGCCGATTCGCATTGGGAGTTCATACATCACCCTTGGTAAAAATTTCTTGTTGAGATAGGCAACTACTTCCCTCGGGGATAAAGCAGACGATAATCTGTAATTTGACCCCAGCATTTGGCTTAGGTAAGAGATATCTAGTTGAATGGATTTGTATTTGGTGGCACACACTCAACTAGTGCTATATATAGTCTAGTACTGCAAACTCTAACTCTCTAGACTATTAGACAAGTCAACTCAAAGAGAGGCTACACAACTGTACTCTCTTGATGTTCCTGGGCACTCCCTCTTCTTTTTCTTTCTGAGATCACAAATCTTGCCAGATTTAGAAACTGTACTCACTATTTGGTGGCCTCACATGGCATCCACACTTCAATTAAAGTCCTAATAACTCTACAACTAAGTTAGAGTCCTCAACCAGTATTCAGGCGATCAGAAATACTAGAAGGTAGGTATGGGTCATATTTGGTGGAACGCGATAGGTGTTTGCTACTCAGAAACAGTGTTACATCATACACTTGTACCTTTTTTTTTTTTGTAATATAACTTTTTTTTTCTCTTTTTCTTTTTCTTCTTTCTATTTCTTCTTTTTCTACTTCTTTTCTCTTTTCTTCTCTTCTTTTATATATATATATTTTATTTTATTTTTTTATTGTTTTTGTTTCTTTTTCAATCAACACAACACAATACGGACTTTTATTTAGGAGGCATTATTAGGGATGATGATGGTCAAGAGGAAGTTGTGTGGCTTATTTGGTGGAAGTGCCTATTCTCGGCACCTGAAAGGAATGGATAGGACAGGCGTATTTCTGACCTTTGACACTATTACCCTCCTTCAGCTGAGGACTCTATGAAGGACGGTCGTAACCATCCACCAAAGTTATAGCTTTATTAAGACTCAATCTCTGTGTATCTGCCTTATTTGGTGACTCTCAGGAATTCACTCAAAGTACGCACCCAGGAACAGCGAGTGAAAACTACGCCTAACTCTGAAGTATCATCATCTAATTATCTAGAACTTAAGAGTCCTTGCACTAGACTTAGCGCACCAGTAATCTCTCTACTTCTTCTCACAAATATGAGGTGGATTTACTAGAAGATAGTATGCCTGACTCTCTATGAACTGTCCAAGGGTTCAGTAGACTACAAATGCTCATTGGTTTTCCTCAAGGATCCATTACCAATTCTACGTGCATGTGAAATAAATGTACTGGATTCTAAACTTAAGAAATAATTTAAGAAGAAAAACCTCCAATGACAAAGGTATTCTACTAGGGATTAACCCAATCAGCTCAAGAAAAGAGAAATTTTTTTTTTTTTATATGCTAACCTAAATGCATGAATGCACCTAAAATGCAAATGCACTCCCCCATGCCTAAATCCTACAATGTCCCCATTGTAAAATTAAAACAGGAGGAGAAAGGAAAGAAATCACCTGACACAGTTTGCTGGGTTGCCTCCCAACAAGCGCTGCATTTTCTGTCAGCAGCCAGACTTATAAAGAACCTGTAAGTCAGGTTCCAAACAGAAAAGGTTAGGCCCTAAGAATATGCGTAACAGTGCAGGCCTAGAAAACAGGTAACCACGGATGTTGGCGAGCTGATGATGCAATGTAATTCCAAATGCTCGCCGGAAGATATGAAAGCGAAAAACCTCGTTGGTTACCTTGGGAGGTCTAGGGATAATAAACGGAATATGGAAAGGGACCTCCCGAAACGGAATAGGTGGAGGATAACAAGGATCCTCCAAAGTATGACGGGTTTTAAAAGATATAATCATTATTAGTTCAAACCCTTGAATGGCGAGAGTAAAAGTACAAGCATCAATCCATACTCGTCATTCTACTCTAGGATGTACTGGCCTAATATAGTCTCCAAAAAGAATGTACATGAGCAGAGATCTAAGCCAAGGATCGGTTAGGGAGTATAAGGGTTGTTTGTAGTGTTGGAAGGTAATGGTTAAGTCCAATGAGGGCTTACTAGGTGTTAGGTCCAATTCCAACAATGATTCGAATTGTGTACACTTCCTAACAGTAGTAGACAACTTCAAGTTATCCTACCTAGCATTAATGATCGGAGTCATATTTGAATCAAGGGTAGACTCCAAACTACAACTTTTTGATGGCAGGGTCAAAATGTCAGAATCATTATCATTCCGCCCATCCTCAAATTTGTTTGGTTCACTTAAATATTTGTCGGGGTGTATATGTGATTCATTAGGAGTTGAATTAGTTTTTTCAATTATTTCTAACGGAGGATCACTCTTAATATTTTGGAGGAAGCCTATATCATTGAATTCGTTATTGTTCTCGGGGTATAAATCCTCAAATGACGTGTTTTATCCCCGAGAGTCTCCCATAGACTTCTCATTTTGTTTGTCCTCTGTAATATCAACTCCTGTTTTGATGGAGGATGACTGTCAAAAGAAAGTAGGAATCCGGATTTAATCATATTATTTCTATCCTCTGGAGCTAAATCCTCAAATGATAAATAATTCTCTGTGATTCACTCCAGATTTTCAGTCCAAGTTCCTCTGTTGGGGCATCCTCATCCTCTGAATTAGACTCTTCATATCCTTGAGACCAGAATTGATCATCCTCCATTCCCTTAGGGTCACCTTCATTAAGTTCATTTAAATCCTCAGGATATTGAATGATAGGTGTTGATTTCCTAAGTGGAGGGTCAGGCGTAGGCTCACTAAGAGTAGAATGGGACTCCACCAAATAATCAAGAGGGGAAGTGATAGGAAAAATAATCTTCTCTTGCTTTTGACTCCAATATAGTTCAAGTGGATAATTACTATGATTGTTGTCCTCTAGTGGCCGCGTCTCATTGGGAGAGTCTAAGTGATCGCTACATGAAATTGGATCCCTATTGTCATTAAGTACCTCAGAATTATTTTCATGATCATGATCGGATGGGTAGGGATCAGGATTATTGGGAACCATGTAGCTAAGTTGTCTTATTTCTTCATTTAATTGTTGACTATTCCTCAACATCTCTCCCATTGATTCCATTATTTCCTTTTGTTGTTTTTGCATTTCTATCATAAAAGAGGAGAGGCTACTATTATCAGGTTGGGGAGGATAGTCAATTTCAGGCTCTGGTTGCCTAGGGGTATCGGTCTAACCTCGATACGGAAAATCATGAAGGGTGGGAGGGTTGGGTGTTTGCATGGAAGTAGGGATTTCAGGATTGGAGAATCCCGCTCCTAGGCTCTGCTCAAAAGTGGGAGTTATCAAGCCAGTACTCCCAGGGTAAGAATCAGAATGATCCCATGAATTATCAATGTACCCATCAAAGGATGGATACGCTCGGAGCATGGGATCCTGATTAAAAGATGGGAAGTATTGACTCTGATAATCTGAATGATAGGAGTAAGAATAATCCATTTCTTTAAGCAAAACAATTTTAACTCTCTTAGCAAAATTCAGAATATAAGCAAAAAAACTTCCTAGAGAGTTCTATTGTCAAAGCAAACGCAAATTCAACGGGATCTGTTTTTAGTAGATTGTAGGTCTTAGAGTTATATGTTTAGTTGGTGGCCAAATAAGTTTTGCAAAAATTACGCTTCCTAGGCCAACCTTCGTTGGTGCCTATAACTTACTCGCAAGGGATGGAAGTCTCGAATCGAGCCCACACACGAGGAACCGAAGTAACTTGGTGGATAGGCTTGTTGATTTCCGACTAACTTCCCTTGTGGTGCAAAAGAGGTGAGGTAGAAATTATCTAGTGACCTTATGTGTGAGGTGCACAGTGTCTCAAGTGTGCAAGCATACGATCGTGTTTTGATTTTTTTTGAAATTCTGCAAACAGGATCCTTTTGCACACAATTTTTAGTCACAGATTTTAAAGTCCAACCTCTTAACAGTCCCAATTTGTTTAAAGTGACCACTGAACTAATTTGATTCAAGCAATTTAGTGGTCTTAGATTTAGGTTCAATGCATATGCATGAAACCTTACTCCAGCTTTCTTTGTGCAGTAATGAATGCAATGCAATAAAAATAAACTAGATGCTGCTCATTCAGTCCTAGATGGTTGTCCTACAGATATGCAGCTTCTAGCAGGCAATTCGAATTTTTTTTTTTAATAAGAATAACAAACAGACCTAATCTAACTAACTAACTGAAATGCAGTTTAAAATAGTTCAAATAATCCTATAATCTAAATAAATAGGAACACATTCCCAAAAATACCCAACAAGGGCCCAAAAGACAGTAATTTAAATTGTAATGTCTATCTAACTAAATCTAACTAAGACCTACTGCCTAAATCAGAAATAGGCTTCTCCGTAAGCCTAAATGCGTGGGATCAAGGCCCACGTGTTCCCGTTGTCATCCTCCCGATGGCGTCAAGGCCCACCAAAAAGATCGTCTCTGCCGTGCACTTTGTTCACGTTTAAAGTCGTCACTTTGCTGCACCTCGTCGCCGTGTAAGATTCCTAGCACAATAATAAAAATGATTAGATAATTTTGCAACTCAAAAGATTTAAAAACAATAAAGTAAATCTATTGCGTCTACTGCCTCCCAGGCAACGGCGCCAATTTGGTGGGTCGACTTTTCGCTTAGCATTATAGTATTTAAGTGGTGGAAAAATCGACTAATAAAAAATAATGAAATTAACCACTCGCAGAAGAGCGGGTCGTGTCCACAGGGAGGCAATGATGCAATCAATACTTTAATTATTTAATGCTATTTCAGATAGTGCGAAATCCCTTTTCAAATTGGACTTAAAATGTGAAGGAAAGTAGATTTGCAATAACCTAAATAGTTAAGGGTGTAAGTGCAGTTTTCCCTTACAGAAATCCTCAATAAATTTAGGATGAATTAGTGCAATTTTCATCTGATGTGTACTAAAGACAATTAGTACTTAAATTAAGTCCAAAATCAACCTTTAAACTAGCCATTATCAATACCATGCAATTATAAATAACTAGGAGTGTCTGAATGCAATTCTGCCACAATATAATAATAATAATAAAAAATCAAATTGGTGGCAATGGCATTGAATGTAATTTTTAATTCCAACAAAAACAGAGCATTTGCTCTCTCTCTTCCTCGTGAGAGAGAGAGGGCACCGCGGGGGTCGATGCAAGGCTCAAGAGGATGGCGAGGTTGAGAGCTTTTCGACGGTGGCAGCGGTGGCTGGAGCTTCGGCCTGTGGAGCAAGAGGGCGGTTGCTGCAGTGCTGCCTGCGGCTGTGGCGTGCGGGCTTGCGCGCGCGCGCTGGTGCGAGGGCCGGTGCTTGCAGGTTGCAGGTGGGTGGAGGAGCGCCCTGGTGCATGAGTGCCTGCTGTGGCATGGAGGTGATGGGCGCGTGGGTGAGGTCTGCCTGCAGCAGGAGGCGGTGGTGGTGGCACGCGGGCGAGGTAGGCGCTCTGCAGGAGGCGGCCTGCAGCGTGGTGGTGTGCGGCGCCTGCTAGTGCGCCTGTAGAGAAGTGGGAGGCGCCGGCGGGATGTGCGGGCGCATTGCACGCAACGCTTGCTGTTGGTGGCATGCGGGTGCCTTGCAAGCAACGCTAGCAGTTGGTGGCCCGCTGGGAGGGAGGATGCAGGCGCAGCCTGGCAGGGTGAAGACGCAGTGCCTGCGGGTGCTTCAAGGCGAAGCGGTAGGCGTTGGAAGGAGGAAGTGCGGGCTGATGGTGCGGTGCTGCAGGGACTGCTGGTGCGGGCAGTTGGTGAAGGCACGCGGTAGGGCAGGTGCGGTGGAAGCAAGGCCGGCTGGAGATGGCATGCGGTGAAGAGCGGCTGCAGTGAGGCGCGGGCAGTGGGTGAGCGCGCAGCAAGGGAGAGGCGCTCGGTGCTACTACTTGAGGTAGAGAAGGAGCGGCACAGTGCTCACCCTCTCCACGGTGGAGAAGAGAGAGTAGTTCCCCGCAGGGGGGAAAAATTCTCCCTTGTGCACGCCGCCTCTTCTCTTTTTAAGTCCTCTCTCCCTCCGTGCGCCAATCTAGGGATTTGCAAATCCATTTCTGTTTTTGACTGGCGAGTGTTGGAGAAGATTGCCCCAATGTCCGGCGGGGGAGGGGGGAAAGGATCGGCTGTTTGGGGAAATTATCCCCCCACCCTTGTTATTTCTTATTTTATTACCTGCACATAAAAATAACAAAATAATTAAGTTATAGAATGTTATAAACTCAAATTATAAGGCGTACAAATATTTTATAACTTAATTGCCATTATTAACACACCTAAACTATACGATTAAATATACTTAGGCTTAATATTAGTCCATTTTAATGGACTCATTAGTTATAGTCACACTTGCAACGCCAGTTTTAAAGTAAATAAACGAAGGTGAGTCCGAGTGTCAGTCTTAGGGAGGAGTGAAAATCGGATTTCTCTTATCACTTGTCGTCACGGAAAGCCCGGAGTTTTTGCTTGCGGAGGTGCGATTTGAAAAGCGAGAGAGAGATAGAGAGAGAGATTAGGGTTAGAGTGTTTCTTGTTTGATCATGCAAGTTAAACAGAAATTAAAGTAACAACTGAACAGAAAATAACTTCATTAATCATGCACTTTTAGTTCATAACTTACAACATTAAATACATGCTTAAACAAAAGTAATGGAAAGCTTAAAAGAGAGAAAGAGAGGAGGGAGAGCGACGAGGCAGCCACGACGGTGGAGGAGGCTCCGTCGATGGCTTGTCGTCTCCGGCGATTACAAGAGGGCCTAAAGCTAGCTAAGAGAGGGGTGGAGTAGTTGCAAGGGAAGTGAATGCCTTGAATGAGTGGTTGGAGGGGGTTTAAATAGGGTTAAGGGCTTTCTAAAAGAAGAAGGAGCTTTAGCGACGTTCAGAACGTCACTAAAATCACTCCAAAAGCGTCAGTGAAGCCCTTCA
This sequence comes from Thalassia testudinum, assembly GCA_037157565.1. NCBI lineage: Eukaryota > Viridiplantae > Streptophyta > Magnoliopsida > Alismatales > Hydrocharitaceae > Thalassia > Thalassia testudinum. Next base: position 4,637,423 of record JAZHRO010000061.1, read on the forward strand.
ACCCGCCGGTCAACCGCGCGCGCTGTTTCTTCTTCACGCTCGATCCTCGGCCACTGCATGAGAGCCGTCCGATCGAAGATCGGACGGTTGAGATCTCTCCTCGGCTGTGCTTGGATCGCACCTCAGGCGAGAGTGTGCACGGGCGTCATCGCCCGGGGTGCGCGCGCGCGTGGTCGCTCGCGAGCTGTGGGTACGCCGCGTGGTGAAATCTCGGTCGCCCGCTGCTGATCGGGTGGCCCAATTTTGCCGCGCTCAACCTTCGTCTTCGATTTCACGCTCCGCACGGCTCGAACCCGCGTTGCGTGCGTACGGGCGTGCGCACTAACCGTTGCGCCACGCCCGCACTTTGTCGCAGCGACTGCGGGTGGGCACCCCCGCTCCACCGCACGCCGCCTCTTCATCCAGCTGAGATCAGATTTCGGCCGTTCGATCTCCAGATCAACGGTCAGAACTTCTTGGGCCCATTATAGGAGCTCCGGATGTCGGATTTGGCCGATTTTGAGTCCGTTGGACTCCGTTTGTCATTCTGAATCCATCCATGTGGTCCGATTGCTCATCTGAGGCCTGCTTTGACAAGTTCTTACACAAATGGCCATTAACACAATTTTATAAGCAATCTTGGTACATGATGTATGCAATGCTCCCATTCTACTTATGTTGTGCCTTTTATTCTTAAGATGGGTTATATTTAACATAATTATCACCCCCTTGTGCAGTGTTATGGGTTGTCCAGTGGGGCGAAATAATGATCAAAGCTCCAAATTTCTTTAGGGCTTTTGATCTATGGGCCATGGTGAAGGTTGTGGTTGTGGTTTCATGGTGTGTAGAGAGCATGCAACCACGTCGAAGGCATGGCTGGAGTTGGTGAAGAAGAGGGAGAGGGAGCGATAGTGATTGAAATTGGGAACTAATAGACTAATCGTAGGCTAGGAGGTAAGGGGAAGGTAGAACCCTAGTTTATTGGATAAAGGGATGAGATTCCATGATGGCTTGCTTCGCCAAATGCGGAGGGGATGAACTATCCGGTACGGGAGAACAGTGAGGACGATGGGGGAGAGGACCCTGGCTTTGGTACACCAGGCGTGGAAGGGAGAGAGGAAGATACTGGGCCATCCAATTTGACCGTTAGATGACCAAAGGGTGGAGATTGAGAAGGCTTGCCAGAGCCTAGGTCAACGGCAGTAGGAGGATGGAGAGAAGAGTTGATTTTGGCCTAAACCTAGCTGGGAAGTACACTGAGGTGTCGAGGATCTTATATAGAGGTCGATTGCACCCTTGAATTGGAGAAATCTCCAGTTTGAATCACTAATTTGGCAAATGAAAGTCCTAAAGAATCCCAAGTTTGTTTGAGAAATCCTCTTCCTAATAGGATTAAAGACTTGATCCATATGGAAGAGGATCTTCTGCTCGTCAATCCCTCTAAATTTGGAGGGAATTGATTGACAAATAGAGGAGAAATCTCTAGTCAAAGGAGATGCTTTTGGGTTTGACTTGCTGTGTTTGGAAAAAATGAGGTTTCAGGTGGTAGGGACCTTTTGGTGGAGAAGACAAGGAAGTTAGGGATGTATATGTAATAAAACCTGAAACCTAAGGGTTTAGATGTGAGAAATAGAGATTTTAAAGGCCAAAATGCAAACTAGGTCAAGATAGACTCTGATTGGGTCCAAATTTTGGTGTTAACCTAATTTGGACCCAAGGAATCTAATCGTGAACTCAGATTTTTGTAACTTGTACAAGAGCCCAAATCAAGGTAAATTCTCGTCTGAATTTCTATTTTTAGTCAAAATGGGTTCAGATGGTCAAAGTGAAGGTACCAAACCTCTTAGAATATTTTTCAATGATTTTTAGGAGGATTAGATTGAATTTATCTCTATCATAACCCTTTCAATTTAAGTGAGACCGATAATTAGGGTTTTTAGTACTATTTTAGGCCTCGAAATGCGTGAAATCCTGATTTAGTCAATTTGAGCCCACTTCTTGGATATTTACATTCATTTAACCTTTAATTAACTCATGATTAACCCCTTGGTTATTCTGCATTAATGATGAGATGGTAAAATAGCAGAATTAACCATGTTTTCTTGTCTTCTTCTCAAATCAATTTAGGACGGATTTACGATCCTCAGACGATCATTTAGGAGTATTTATCATTTGATTTTGATTAATTTCTATTAGTTATGATGAATGATGGTGTTACCATCATACCCCCATGCCTAACTTTTACTAGTCCCTAGCAAAATCATATGGAAAAAATTAGATCTCTAGACCATATTTTGTATTAGGATGATTGTTTGTGCCGCTTCTATAGAAATCAAATTAGAATACCAACAATAGGCCTCGAGGTACTCAAGTACCAAGCAAGATCTAGACCTGACTAGCTTCAGCCTTGGGTCCGCCGCAAAGATTTCTAAGGCCTGCAAAACTGCCCAGAGGTTCGTTGACCCTAGCGGTCAAAGCACTTGTGCGTATTTGTAGTAAGTCCAGGTTCAGTTTGCCAGTGCATTTTTGATAAGAGAGAGATAGAAATGGATGTTTATTTTGAGATTTTCTTTATTTTCTTTTTATATTCCTCTAAATCCAACCTCGGATTGGCTCTAAACACAGTTTGTATCAGATTCCTTGTCCCCATCATCAATCCTTGCAGGGTCCCTGGCTTTCGATGCTTTAGGATAGCACTACCCATGGCAACCCCCAGAACCCTGGCTTTCGACACTTTAGGATAGTGCTGCCCATGGCATTTTGTAGCTAAATTCAGGCCCTGGCAATCGACATTTTGGGATAATCCTACCCATGGAACATGAACCAGTGCAAGGTGCTTATGTGCCCCCAATAGGATATGTGGATATCCTAAGAGATAAGCACCGAGGAGATGATAAGCTATAACACATCTTCAAGGGGAGTATTTTTCATTCCTCTTCTCCGTGCCCAGAACTCGTCCAATCAACTTGTGTCTTCGAGCTACTCTTAAGTTGAATCTTCAGAAAAACATTTTCAGAACAGAATACTTTTTGGCATTATTTTTCATTAAGCACATTGAACCAGACCGGTGTATGATTTTTGGATGCCTAGGTTACCAAGTCCCACAAACCAAAGGGTAGGCAATGCAGCCGAATAATCTCTAAGGCTTAGACTTAATTTAGAACAGGGTCAAAGGGTGGGTGAATGGGTGGGAATGATTGTTGCGAATGATTTCAAGCTCTGATATAAGTATTAAAGGTAGAGTCAGTTGCTCTAAAGTTCAAACCCTAAAGTGCAACAAGAATGTAGCTAAAAAAGAATCAGAAAGGTCTCGGGTTTTTGGAATGACGGGTTGCCTCTCATTAAGCCCTAAATTCAATGCCTTCAACTGAGCAGAAGGTGGTCAAGGAGAAGGGGTGATCAGATTGAAAGACTTTTGTAAGACAAGCATCTTGATGATTAGCATGGTTGTTCCAACCAGCTGCTTGTTCAAATCAATTGGCTGATGATGTAGACAAACCCAATCAGTTTGGTGGGTTAAGGAATGTGAATCAATAGGTGTGGAGCCCACCAATGCTTTATGGCTCAAATAGGTGTGGAAATGCAAATCGAGGGTTTGGCTGTATTGGCTCAGCCAAATTCGAGTAGGGGTCCTCAAAAGATAATGGATCGGTGAAGGAAGTAGGAACCCTATTGATGGGATCAGAGGGAGACAATATATGGTTGTCAATTTGATCAATGTCCCATTCAGTATCGAATTGTGGTGGTGAATCGTATGCAACTGAATCAAAAAGAAATGAGTCAGAATAGAAATTGATTTCGATGGTGGGTCAGGGTTGGATCGATTTCTAAATGGCTCTGGCTCGAGAGTAGGTGGTAGGGCTGCTTCGAGTTCCAAATCATTGGCCTTAAAATCATAATCAAAGAATAGATTGTGAATACTGAGGTTGTAAATCGGCTCGTAATCATCTGGAAACAAGGATTCCCCTAAATCATAGTATGATTCAAAATAATCGGAGAATTTGCAAAAATCATCTTCTGAACCTGACTCAAGATCGAGATTTCCACCACTGAATAAATCAAGATGCATGGAGTTATCAACCTGACTTTGATCTAACCTAGTCTCAAATTCTAAGCTCAGAGGAATGTCCTTATTAGTTATAGGCTCGAGTGCAGGGCATCTAGGGTAGATCCTATCAGTTCCCAACTCCTCTGATTCTATATCGTAAATCAGTTTGACATCCGATAAATCAGTTTGTTCTTCTGAGGACTCTGGAGAGGTCTAATCATCAAATATAGGCTCAAGATCATAGTTTAAGCCTAAATTTTTTTTCTCATCGCATTGAACCTCATAATCATCCCAACTAGGCTCAGATTTAGTTTCTAGGTTAGGTGTAGGAATTGAGTCACTAGAATCTAGACTTGGTTTTATTGGGATGTTAGAATTACTCTTGAGAAATACCTTAATAAGACAAGGTGTGGGAGTTACATCCTCGAGAGGTTCTAAATCGAACTCATCACAGGTGTTTTGAAATCTAGGCATGATGGACCAACTTCATAGCTTTATATGACTGGCTCATAATCGGGGACACCTGCAATTAGATCTGCCCAACCCATAGCTTGATCAGGTATTTCATTTTGTACAAAATCAAAATTTGGTTCCATTTGGGTTGGGGTCAATAATAACCACCATTTTCGTATTAGGGTTCTGGGAAATTGTATTGATCCTCGAAAGTGCTCCAAGATGCATCATTAGTTTCTGGTGGGAATCTAGGTATTTTTTATTAATGGCATCTCATAACACATTAAGCATATTCCCACGTTTTCAATGACATCCTGGTGTATTTCCCAAAGTAGTGGATTTGTCAAACATTGTAAACACTCAGTGCTATGCAATCTCCACAATTCAGTGTACTATGATAAGAGAGTATCTCAAGTTGAACAACATATCATTTGTGTTAACATCATCTTGGCACGGTCCATAATGAGGTTTATTGTTTCTAACACATTAACCTGAACACTACTAAAGGGATATGAGGTTCTGTAATATTCTTCACTATGTCTAAGAGCAAGCTCGATCATTTCTCTTTTATGCTCTTACGAGATTCAGGTTTGGTGAACATATTTCTTATGTTGTCAGGTTGCATCTCCAAATCAGGTGGTGGATCAGGACGAAGAATCAAATTCAGGTCCAGATTGACTTGATCAGATCAGATTAGATTTCACCCAAATGATCATACTATAATCAAGGCCTCTAAGTTAGACCTAGGGATCTCTTCCTGTGTTTGTACACTAAAGAATAGATGAGGGGCTAGATGTGTATTGGATCAAATCAAGGCACCCAAAAAATTTTGGATGACTAAGGTTGTTTGAGGCAGATGGACCACTTGATCAAAAATCCACACTCGAGAATTACTTGGGTAGCCAGGAAGGGAGAGTCCTGCAAAGACCCCTACACGGTAGAACATCCCCACGGGTTACAAGGTTTCCCACACTCGACCTTCCTTGTCACCGCAGTTCCAAGTAGATCGGAATGTGTGAATTGAGACCTAGGTCTACCAATTTTAGCCCTAATTATGCCTTGAATTTCACTATATTTAGAAGGTAATTCAAATTGTGACCTAATTTTTAGGTTGATTCATTCATGAAGTGAACCAATTTCACCTGACCTGTCTTAAGGTTGAGGATGAAATTTGGGTCAGAGCACTCAAATCACCCTAAATTGGTTCTCAACAGGTTATTAGGTCCTAATTTTTAAGGTCTAAGTGTATTTAGGGCCTTGATTTTAGGGTTCACTTGATTAGATCAGTTCAAACAAGGGTTTGGATATCACACAAATGCAAGAAGATCGATTGTCTTTATTGCAAGCAAGTGTGTACTAACACTTCAAAATGCTAATGTGTAACCCTAATTGGCTCTAATTCCAAGTCCAATTTGAATCCAAATATGACACCTTGGACTCAAACAAGAAAGTGAGTAGTCCAAGGTGTTGAGCAAGTTAGAACTCCCCTAATAAGAACAGAAAGTATGGATGGGTTCTTTCTAATCAAATTGCCTTGACTTCAATATGATTTTAATCAATATTTGCAAACCATGAAACTCTTTTCCTTTAAATGATACTTACTAGGAAAGTAAGGCATGTGGATCATAATTCATTTGTTTCCCTTTTTGTCTTCCCAAGATTTGGAGGGGATTAGGGAAGAAGAGAAAATTTACCTGCCTCTAGCATGGATGATTGCACGGAAGATCTCTTCGTGATTCACCTTGTAACAATAAAACAAAGTAGATAAGGCAAGTTATAAATCAACTCAATAATCAAGAATAGGACTAGTGTTGAATTGCGCGCTACTCCCCGACAACGACACCAAAATGTTGGATGAAATTCGTCGATGTTCAGAACAACATGCATCGTAGTATAGCAACGAAAATCGAATTGACATTTAAATTTATAAGTGCTCAAAAAATGTGAGTTCCGAAGACATTCGTAGGGAGCAAATAATTGCAATTCAATCCACTAGATTAGGTTCTTATGATGTGGGACTATCTAGTGTGGCTCCTGCTTCGTGCATAGTTGCTGCTATTGCTTCATGGAATTGGGGCTATTGTGCCTTCTATTTGATTCAATTGGGATCTTGGAGCCCTTTATGACTTAAAACGACAGCGCCTGGAGGTTGTGGCAAGGTCACGGGTCGATGGACGACGGTGGTCGGTGACGGAGGAGATGATGATGAAGATAAGAATCCTATGAAGAAAATACTACCTTAGGGCCAAAGTCAGATATACTAGAAGCTTCGCCGTGTCAGGGAGAAGGTGATGACGTTGTTGGTTGGGTGATTAGTGGCCTAGGGTGACTGGAAGGTGGCAGGTAGGTGAGTGTTGTGATGGGTTGTCCGGTAGGGTGAAATAAGGGTCAAAGCTCCAAATTTCTTTGAGACTTTTGATCTATGGGTCGTGGCGAAGGTTGTTGTGGTGGCTGTTGAGTGTTTTGTGGCTTGTAGCGTGCATGCAACCACACCAGAGGCGTGGTCAGAGTTGGGGAAGAAGAGGGAGAGGGAGAGATAGTGATTGAAACTGGGAACAGACTAATCCTAGGCTAGAAGGTAAGGGGAAGGTAGAACCCTAGTTTTTGGATGAAAGGGAGGAGATTCCATAGGGGCTTGCTTCTCCAGACATGAGGGGGATAACTCTCTGGTAGGGGAGAACGGCAAGGACGATGGGGGAGAGAGCCCTGGCTTTGGTATACCAGGCGCGGAAGAGAGAGAGGAAGATACTGGGTCATCCAATTTGACTGTTGGATGGCTAGAGGACGAAGATCGAGAAGGTTCGCTGGAGCCAAGGTCGGAAGCAGTCGGAGGAAGGAGAGAAGAGTTGATTTTAGCCTAAACTTAGCTGGGAAGTACACTAAGATGTCAAGGATCTTATATAGAGGTCGATTGCACCCTTGAATTGGAGAAATCTCCAATTTGAATAACGAATTTGGCAACTGAAAGTCCCAAAGAATCCCAAGTTTGTTCGAGAAATCCTCTTCCCAATAGGATTAAAGACTTGATCCATATGGAAGAGGATCTTCTGCTCGCCAATCCCTCTAAATTTGGAGGGAATTAATTGACAAATCGAGTTGAGACCTCTGGTCAAAGGAGATGCTTTTGGGTTTGACTTGCTGTGTTTGCAAAAATGAGGTTTCAGGCGGAAGGGACCTTGTGGTGAAGAAGACGAGGAAGTTAGGGGCATATATGCAATAAAACCTAAAACCTAGGGGTTTAGATGTGAGAAATAAAGATTTTAAGGGTCAAAATGCAAACTAGGTCAAGATAGACTCTGATTGGGCCCAAATTTTAGTGTTAACCTAATTTGGACCCACTAAATCTAATGATGAACTCAGATTTGTGTTTTAACCATGTTTGACTAGGTAAATTGCATATGATCCCAAATCAAGGCAAATTCCTATCTGAATCTCTATTTTTGGTCCAAATAGGTTCATATGGTCAAAATGAAGGTAGCAAACCTCTTAGAATATTTTTCAATGATTTTAAGAGGTTTAGATTGAATTTATCTCCATAAAAATCCTTTCAATTTAAGTAAGGCTGATAATTAGGGTTTTTAGTACTGTTTTCGTCCTCAAAATACGTGAAACTCTGATTCAGTCAATGTGAGCCCACTTCTTGGATATTTAACTTCATTTAACCTTTAATTAATCCCTTGGTTATTTTGCATTAATGATGAGATGCTAAAATAGCAGAATTAACCCTATTTTCTTTTCTTCTAAAATCATTTTAGCACGGATTTACGATCCTTAGATGGTCATTTAGGAGCATTAATCATTTGATTCAGACTAATTTCAGTTAGTTATAATGAATGATGGTGTTACCATCATTTGCCCTGAAGATTTGGCGTCATCTCCTATATGGTGAGACTTTCGAGATTCACACAGACAACAATAGTTTGAAGTACCTATTCAATCAGAAAATGTTGAATTTGAGGTAGAGGCGCTAGATGGAACTCTTGAAGGATTATGATTGCTCGATTATCTATCATCCAGGAAAGGGAAATGTCGTGGCATATGCTCTCAGTAGGAGACCACTGGTCCAGTTGGTAGCTCTTTAGGAACAGAGATGGAACGGTATGATTGAGGCAGCTCTGTGGAAGTGATCACAAGTGGTAGGGCATCTGGGAGAGTTGATACCCTGATCTGATAACTTGTATCATGAATAGCTAGATGGAGGATTCTGACTTACAGACTCTCTGTGACTAGATACTCGTAGGAAACCTCGGTGAGTTCACCTTCGTAGACGGAGTACTTCGGCTCCGTGGTAAGCTATGTCCTGCAAGATGAAGCACTTTGACAAGAGTTGTTGTCTGAGGCTCATTGCAGGAGACTCACTATCCATCTAGGGAATACTACGATGTATCATGACCTAAAGAAGGACTTTTGCTGGCTTGTCATGTAGCGGGATGTTGGTGAATTTGTGAAGTAGTGTCTGATATGTCAGCAAGTGAGGTAGAACATCAAAGACACACCAGTAGTTGCAGCCCCTTCTGATTCCAGAATGGAAGTGGGAGAGCATCTCTATGGACTTTGTCACTAGGTTACCCTTGACTTAGAGAGGACACAATGTAGTCAGGTGATTGTTGACTGCTTGATGAAGTCAACACGATTCTTGCCTATCAGAGTAACTTATGGTCCTTCGTAGCTAGAAAAGATGTATATACGGGAGATCGTGTGATCATAAGGTGTACCCAAGGAGATTATTTCAGATAGAGATGCCCGTTTCACTTCCCAGTTCTAGGGAAGCTTCCAGAAGGCCTTAGGTACATCGCTAAACCTGAGTAAATCTTATCACCTGCAAAGCAATGGGTAGACTGAGAGGACCATTCAGACACTAGAGGACTTGTTGAGGTCATGTATACTAGAATGGAGATGCTCTTGGGAAGAACACCTACCTCTGGTGGAGTTCACGTACAACAATAGCTACCACGCCAGTATTGATATGGCTCTATATGAGGCTTTGTATGGTCGGAAGTGCATGTCTCCACTTACTTGGGATGCGGTCGACGTGAAGTGGGAGGTAGGCCCTAGATTGATACAACAAAGCAAAGAAGTCATCAAGCGGATCTGGAAGAAACTCATTACAGCATAGAGTCAGCAGAAGAGTTACACAGATCGTCGGTGGTAGGATGTGCAGTTTGAGGTCGGCAATTTCGTTTTCCTTAGAGTATCCTCGATGAAGGGAGTATAGAGGTTTGGGGTGAAGGGTAAGGTGACATCGAGATTTGTGGGCCTATTCGAGATACTGGAGTAGGTCAAACTAGCTGCTTACAGACTTGCCCTACCACCTCAGTTAGTTAGCATACATGACATCTTCCATATCTCCAGCTTGCAGAAGTACATGTCAGATCTGGACCATGTTCTTAGCTATGAGAACATAGGGATCAAGGACAACTTGACCTACTAGGAATAGCCGGTATAGATCTTGGACCGTACCATCCAGACGCTTCGAAACAAGGAGATCACTCTAGTAAAGGTCTTGTGGAGGAGTCAGATGTACGAGGAGGTGACTTGGGAATCAAAGGTAGAAATGAAGGATAAATACTTGGAGTTCAACACAGGTAAGTCCTTAGCTTCCTAGTTGGTTTCTCGTTAAGGTTGTTATCCCTCTTTAAGATTCTTATACACTCAGCATAATTTCTCTCTACATACACCTTCACTCAAGTTTCGGGAATGAAACAACCCTTTTCAAGGTTTTTATATCTGTAGTGTCTTAAAATCTAAGTTTCGAGACATTTTAGAGTGGTTTAGGTCACTTTGAACCTGTAGACACGCTTTTAGTTCAATGCAAAGATAAGCACCTCATAAAACATGTAAAAATGCTTATCTTTGATCAACCTCTAGTCAAATCTCATCAAAAGGGTACCATGTATGATACCATTGGATTTCTATCATCGGAAGATTTCCAGCGACGCTTATTTCGGGTAAATTCGAGGTGTATAGCTCAAGTTATGCCCAAAACAAGTAAAAAAGGACATAATTGTAAGAGGAACCAAACCTAGGGGTAATTTTGGTATTTTTCACACCAATTCTAAACCTAAACCTAATATTGGGGCTATAGAAAGAGCTCCTTGGAGTTGGAGCAGTCATTGCATATTTAGTGTCTCTGATTTCCAAGAGAAAGAGAAAGGAAAGTAGGAAATCAATTAGGATTTCCTAATTAGGAAAGTTAGAGCCCTAAACGTAATTCTAAGAATTTTGGGCTTCCCATCACAATTCTTGCAGCGGCGGTGGTGGCGGGCAACATGACATGACATGTGGAGGTGGCGGGTGCGAGGTCATGACACTTGGCAGCCAGAGTCACACGTGCGTGCATTCTCGCGTGAAGGGGAAGATCTGGAGCACTTGGATCACTGACATGTGGCACGATCGGTGGTGCAGAGAGTGAGTAGCACAATCCAGCATGCACGGTGAGCGCCAATCAGGCGTTGATACATGTCCAGCCGTGGACTGTTGACCGATTTTCCTGAACCGATTAGTTCAGCGATCTCTCACCTTTTCGAGCAGTTCGAAGCCTTCCCAACATTGAAATTCAACAAATAAGATATCATTCAAATCATTTTGATGCGTACTATTCATTGGTACAATTTATTCTCATTTTTTAGTATTATTTCCTTGGTGAAAAATCAAAAACTTGCCTAAGTGATTGCAACCCTATTTTTAGTGCGTGGAATCCAGGATTTTCCCCCAATGCATGTGTGGAGTACGACGCAGGCATGGAGACTATTCCCAGGACTTTTGAACATGGTTCGAAGTCACTGTGACCCTTCGATGATGCTAGGTAGAGTATTCTACCCTTCCCTTGTTCTAATTAGTTTTTGGGTATTATGGACCCGTTTCACGTACTCCTTCACGTGTCTCTTGATATTAGTGTGTGTCTCCTCTCTTTACTGAGTTTGGAACCCGATAGGGGTCATGATTCCTATTTTGGGTACTTAAACATGAATTGAATTGATATAACTGGAATATTGATTGTCAAGTGTTTAAAAGTGACCTTATTATCACATGCATGATACGAACTCCAATTTGCGTGAAATGAGTTTCGTTGTGTTCATAAATTGATAAATATTGTGGGACAATTGTCATAGTTGGAAGCAACTTGTAAATGGATAATGTAAGGAATAAATGTGAATGTCTAGTAATTCTCAGATCAAGGGGTGTAGTTGATTAGTTATGGATTGACTAATAACTTATAAAGATACAATTACATGGAATTAATCAAATAATCAATATGATGGGTTGGTCAAGATATAAAAGTTAGATAATTGGATTTAGCCCTATTACTCGCTAGATTTGGCTGTAGCTTTGGTCATTTAGACCGATTCTAGGCTGGTTTTGGGAGTTGCTAGCCTCATTATGACCCTTTGGTTAGGCTTAGCAGCCAACTGGGATAGCAGGATGCGTTACTTAAGGTTTGGAATGTTTTTTTCTTGGCCAGTGGGTAGGTCCTTGGCTATCCGTGGTTCAGCGTACGTTGCGCTCCACCACTCCTTTCCGCTTTGGCCCCAAGGTGACGGACTGAGGTGACTTGATGAGTATAAGCTGCCTTCTAGGTCAAGAAGATGGCTTATACTTGTCTTGTGTCTTAGGAGGTTACATGAGATCTTCTCATGCCCGAGGCATTGATTGATAGGTGTGGACTGTAAGAACTTGGGCTTCCAACACATAAAATGAAATGGGATAAAAAAATGACTAATAGGTGAATGAATTAAGATAAAATAGCCTTCTTGTCTTTTTCCTATTTATTGTTGTTTTCTTGTTGTGTTGACTCTATCCTACTCAGTTTTTACTGATGTATTTTCTCAGGTTTCATACTCAGGTGTTGTTGAGCAGTCAGGTGTAGCAGCTGCTGTTGGCTTGTCTACTGCGAGATCGAATCTTGCTATAGGAGATGGTTCGTACTGAGCACGATGGCTTTTTAGTTTGTTATTTTCTGCTATTAGACTTTTATTTCCAATCTTTTGTGATTGTACTAGTATTTAAGCACTCATTACCTTTCTGCCTTCTATGGTGGATTTTATTGTATTTGTCAGTACTTTATTTATTTTCAATTAATGCATTATGAATGGATGTTTGACTATTGATATTCTATGACGATGTGTTGGGCGACTGCGATCTTGTGGTGATGTGCTTATTGTTAGCACCCGATGAGTCGGGTTTCGTCGATTAGCAGGACTTGGGTCATCATAATTTTTCCTCTGTTAGATCCTCCTTTTGGGAAGACCTTAAATTATTTAAGTATTGTGTTGATTAGATAATCATGCATTGTGTTACAGAATCCAAACAAAGCAGTATCCTAAATTTTTGTCACTCTCTTGCATGTGAAGGACACTTTAGTGCTAAGGAAGATTGTGGCCAAAGTATTTCGATCCAAATTTTATTGGTTGGCAGTCTTCAAAGATGCCCTTGATTACTGTAAGGCATGCCTTTGTTGCCAACAAACTAGCAACATTTCACAGAAAGATGAGATGCCCTTAATCCCGATACTTCTTATTGACATTTTTGATGTATGATGTATTAATTTTATGGGCCCATTCTTGTCCTCGAATGGATTTGAGTATATTGTAGTGGTGGTTGACTATGTGCCTAACTTGATAGAGGCCATCCCTACCCAAACGAATGATCTCAAGGTGGTCCTTAAATTCTTGTAATCTAATATATTCTCGTATTTTGGGTTCTCTAGATCCATCATTAGTAATGGAGGACCTCATTTCAAGAATGTCCACTTCTTTGCATTGCTTAAGAAATACTCTATCACCCACAAGATCACGATGCCTTACCATCCTTAGACTAGTGGGTAGGTAGAGGTTTCCAATTGAAAAATTAAGAAAATTTTGTTGAAAATGGTTAGGCCTGATCGTAAGGACTGGTCCCAAAGCCTTAATGATCCCTTACAGGCTTATAGAATGGCCTATAAGGCCACGATTGGTGTCTCTCCATGATGGGAACACCATCATAGGCCCTAACTAGCCCATTTTAGTCTGCAATAAAAGATAAAAGCTCCTACATATTCATTTGAGGATTATACCTCCACCTTATTATGTTTTGAGAAGAGAACAAGAAACTAGGGTTAATTATGTAATTTTAACAACATATCATGAACACAGAATAACCAAGGGATTTACTAGGGGTGAAATAAAGGTTGAATGAGCATTAAAGTCTAATAAGTGGGTCCATGTAGACATAAATCGGGTTTCACGCATTTTAAGAACTAATACAGCACCCAAAGCCCTAATTTCAGACCCACTTAAATTATTAAGGTTCTGGTCAGGATAAAATTCATCTAAACCTTCTAAAATTCATAATAAAATATTCCACAAGGTTTGATATCCTTGATGTGACTGACGTGCCTTCGTGCGTGTGTGTTAAGAGGTGTCGTTATAGTTGCACTTGATACGTCGATTTTAAAAGAAATAAACGGAGGTGAGTCCGAGTGTCGATCTCAGGGAGGCGTGGAAATCGGATTTTGTTTACCACTTGTTGTCACGAAAAAGGCGGAGTTTTGCTTGCGAAAGAGACGGTTTTGAAAAGCGAGAGATAGAGAGAGTTTAGGGTTAGAAAGCTCTTGGTTTTGATCATGCACTTTAAACAGAAATTAAAATGGCAACTAAATGGAAAATAACTTCATTAAACATGCATTCATAGTTCATGGTTTACAATATTAAATACATACTTCAACAAAAGTAAATGAAAGCTTAAAAGAGAGAGAGAGAGGTAGAGAGAGAGTGGAGAGCGACGAGGCAGCCACGGCGGTGGAGGAGGCTCCGTCGGTGGCTCGTCGTCTCCGGCGATTACAAGAGTGCCTAAGACTAGCTAGGAGAGGAGTGGAGTAGTTGCAAGTGGGAGAGGATGCCTTGAATGGTGGTAGAAGGGGGTTTAAATAGAGTTAAGGGCTTCCTAAAAGAAGAATGTGCTTTAGCGACATCCAGAACGTCGCTAAAACCGCTTCCATATACGTCGGTGAAGGCCTTCTACCGCCGGTCAGCCGCCCGCCCCTCTCTCTCTTCAGGCGCGATCCGTGGACGTCGAACGAGAGCCGTCCGATTGATGATCGGACGGCTGAGATCCTCCCGCGCCTACGCTAGGATCGCGCTTCGGGCGTGCGTGCGCGCGCGCGTTTCCGCCCGGCGTGCGCGCGCGCGTGGGAGGTGGGGCGCTGTCGTCGCGCCGCGTGGCGCGATCCTAGCCGCCCGCTTCTGATCGCGCGGCTCAATTTTGCCGCGCCCTTCCCCCGCAAGTGATTTCCGCTCCGCGCGATTCGAACGCGCGTCGCCGCGACGCGGGCGTGCGCGCTAACCGTTGCGCCACGCCCGCGCTTTGTCGCGGTGACCGCGGGCGATAGCGCGGATCTCGGCCGTTCGATCGAAGATCAACGGCCGAGATGCGTCCTTGGCTGGCTTGGGGGCGTACGGGCGGCGGGGGCGGGGCGACGTGGCGCGTTGTAGGCCGTTGATCTCCAGATCAACGGTCAGGATTTCTTGGGCCCATTATGGGAGCTCCGGATGTCGGATTTGGCCGATTTTGAGTCTGTTAGACTCCGTTCGTCGTCTTGAATCCATCCGTGCAGTCCGATTGCTCATCTGAGGCCTGCTTTGACAAATGCTTTACACAAATGGCCATTAATACAGTTTATAAGCAATCTTGGTACTTGATGCATGCAATGCTCCTATTCTACTTTATGTTGTGCCTTTTATTCTAAAGATGGGCCATATTCAACCTAATTACTACCCCCTTGCGTGGTGTTATCATACCCCCATGCTTACTCCTTGCTAGTCCCTAGCAAGGTTTATTCTAGCCTTTATTTCTTTGGCGAATTCAAGAAGTAATTGCTTAGGCGCTTCGTTACTTGTCAATAAGAGGAACTATACGAAGATCTTAATCTACAAATACTAAGCAGCGCCCGGGTGTCTGCCAAAATACGAATCGCCCGAATCCTTGCTTTGTATATATAACTATACTTATGTATACATATATATCTATATATGTCTTTTTAGAATTTTTAGAATTCAGTGTGGGTTGGTAACTTTTTACGGCTACCCAACCCACCCAAAACTCGGTCAAAACCCTAAGTGCTAAGCATCTTGGTGTGAATGTTGTGATAGACTTACTTAACGGTAATTGAGACAGACTTCGAGTTTCTACGCCTCTAGGTGACCGGAAAAGAAAATAAATTTTTGCCTGAAGGTGTATTTGTTCGATTGGTAGCTTTCTCCCTGCGTTCATTTTACTTGGGGTCAACACAAGGATTTTCCAGTGTATATCTCCCCGGCTTGTACTACTTCCCCGCTTCTTCCTTAGGTGTTTTTGGTCTTCTTTTTTTGTGCAATTATTGAGCTGGGCTCTGGACAACCGACCAATGGGCTGTTACCCACGATCACTTGCCAGCCATACTTGTGCGGTGAAGTGTGGTTTATTTTCTTTTCTTCTTTTCCCTTTTTTTTTTTTTTTACTTATTATTTTTTTTACGTAGGTGGCTTCCCTAATCTCAAATGTACCTAGAGGCAGTGAAAAAGAAATGGCCTGTGGCTGGGTTCTGGACAACCTGCCAATGGGCTGTTACCCACGACAACTTGCCAGCCATACCACCCTAGAGAGTTCATTAGCTACCCAATTTCTGTCAAAATCTCCGAGAAGTGAGTCTGTGCAAAAATGTGTGTAGATGCTTAGACTCAAAGTTTTCCTGAGTTAGAGGGTGAGTTGATAAGTCGTATACTTATTACCTTATTTATTAGGTGGATTAGAATAGCTTAAAGTTGCAAGGGTTCGCCGCTAAATCCATATTTTAATGGACACCAGGGCTAATTAAGCCTGAAGGCCTGAAAAGTCTAAGTATTTAAATTCTTTTTGTATTATTTCCCACTATTGACAAGTTTCTAATGACTAAGTTTTTCTTCCTAAATTCTTTTTTTTTTTTTTTTAATTAATTTTTTCATTCAGACTGATTAATTAAGCTCAGGATTATGCAGTTTACCATCCCCCCCCATGCTTAAGTTGGACAATGTCCTCATTGGCAGATGCATGGATGCAAAAGGGTTCAAAAAGATAGTACCTGAGTGACGTAAACTACCAGATCAGTCTGAATCCACTGGGTTGCCTCCCAGGAAGCGCTGAGTTTAACGCCTCCAGCTGGGCGATGCCTGGTGTCAGCCCTCAACAAGGGTGACACTTTCCTTGGGGGGTACCTGGGCCAGGAAATGCTTCAATCTTTGACCATTGACTGTAAAGGTGTGCCCGGTATTAAGATCGGCGATTTCGACTGCCCCATTGGAATAGGGCTTGACCACCCGAAATGGTCCTGTCCATTTGGACCTAAGTTTCCCTGGAAAGAGTTTCAGGCGTGCATCAAATAGCCAGACTTGTTGGTTTGGCTCAAAGGTTTTCCTATGAATGAGTCGGTCGTGGACGGCTTTCATTTTCTCCTTATATAGCCGACTATTGTCAAAGGCGTCCCGACGAATTTCTTCAAGCTCAGATAATTGAAGAGTCCTTTGCGCACCAGCTAACTGGGGATCCATGTTACATTGCTTAATAGCCAGTAAGCCCGGTGTTCCAATTCGACAGGGAGATGGCAAGCTTTGCCAAAGACCAAGCGGTAAGGTGACATGCCTATCGGGGTCTTAAAAGCGGTCCTGTATGCCCACAGGGCATCATCAAGTCGTGTGGACCAGTCTTTCCTGTCAGGTCTCACAGTCTTCTGTAAAATGTTCTTGATTTGTCTGTTTGAGACCTCAGTCTGCCCATTTGTTTGTGGATGATACGGGGTAGCAATGCGGTGGTTTACCCTGTATTTTCTAAGTAGGGCACGGAACTGGGAATGGATAAAATGGCTTCCACCATCACTGATCATGGCCTTGGGTATTCCAAAATGGGAAAAGATGTTCTTCTTTACAAAGTCCATGACCGTCTTGTGATCGCATCGTCGGGTGGCGACGGCTTCAATCCATTTGGAAACATAGTCTACCGAGACCAAGATATACTCGAAGCCGTTGGATGGTGGAAAGGGGCCCATAAAATCGATACCCCAAACGTCGAAAATTTCGACAATCAAAATGGGCTGAAGGGGCATCATATCTTTTTTGGTCATTGTCCCTAGTGTTTGGCATCGTGAGCAAGTCTTGGCAAAGATGTGTGCATCCTTGAATAGGGACGGCCAATAAAATCCAGACTGCAAAACTTTTGCAGCTGTTTTCTTGCCAGAGAAATGGCCGCCACATGCTTGGTCATGACAAAAGGAAAGCACACTCTGAACCTCGTCTTCGGGGAGGCACCTCCTGATGATCTGATCAGCATAGAGGCGAAATAGCATGGGATCATCCCAGAAATAGTGCTTGGCCTCAGCCAAGAACCTGTCCCGTTGCTGTCTGGACCAGCTGTGCGGGGTTTGTCCTATAACCAGGTAGTTGACATAGTCAGCATACCATGGCATTTTCTTGTCTTGCACGGCTAGGATGTGTTCATCAGGGAAGGTATCAGATAGAGGTAGGGAGGGTCCAATGTGGTCTGGATGAAGTCTTGATAGGTGGTCAGCCACCACATTTTTCGATCCGGCCTTGTCTTGGATTTCCAGGTCAAATTCCTGCAAAAGCAGGATCCATCTGATGAGCCTGGGTTTTGCGTCCTTTTTGGCCAACAGGTGCCGGATGGCTGAATGGTCGGTGTAGATAGTCACGTGGGATCCCAGCAAGTATGATCGGAATTTTTCCAGTCCAAAGACTACAGCAAGCAACTCTTTTTCTGTGACCGTATAATTACGCTGGGCCTCGTCCAACGTTTTGCTCGCGTAGTAGATCACCACGGGCTTCTTGTCTTGCCTTTGTCCCAGGACAGCGCCTATGGCAAAATCTGATGCGTCACACATAATCTCAAAATCCTGGGACCAGTCTGGGGGTTGAAGTACAGGTGCGGTGGAGACTAAGTCCCGGAGGGTATGATAAGCCTGGGTGCAATCAGGAGACATGTGGAAAGTTGCGTCGTTGGCTAGAAGGTCGGTCAAGGGTTTGGAAAGTTTGGAAAAGTCTTTGATGAACCTTCGGTAGAAGCCAACATGTCCTAGGAAAGAACGAATCTGTCGGACCGAACTAGGTGGAGGAAGTTTGGAAATTAAATCAACCTTAGCTCGATCTACCTCGATGCCCTTATGCGAAACGATGTGTCCGAGGACAATTCCTTCTTGAACCATAAAATGGCTCTTTTCCCAACTTAACACCAAGTTAACCTCGATACATCGTTTCAGGATTTTCTCCAAGTTGCTCAAACAATGGTCGAATGAATTCCCGAATACAGAGAAATCATCCATAAAGACCTCCAAGTATTCACCCACCATTTCTGAAAAAATGGCTAGCATGCAACGCTGGAAGGTCGCGGGTGCGTTGCATAACCCGAACGGCATTCGACAGAATGCAAATGTACCATACGGGCAAGTGAATGTGGTCTTTTCCTGATCTTCCGGAGCAATTGCGACTTGGTTATATCCTGAATATCCATCCAGGAAGTAAAAATACTTCTGCCCTGCCAATCTTTCAAGGATTTGGTCAATGAATGGCAAGGGGAAGTGGTCCTTCTTAGTGGCTTCGTTAAGCTTCCTATAATCAATACACACCCGCCATGCGGTGGTGGTGCGGGTGGGAATGGATTCGCCATGATCATTAGTGACAACGGTGAGCCCAGCCTTCTTTGGAACCACTTGAGTGGGGCTCACCCAGGGGCTATCAGAGATAGGGTAGATGATGTCGGCGTCGAGCCACTTGATAATTTCTTTTTTAACGACCTCCCGCATGTTAGGGTTTAACCGTCTCTGCATCTGGCGGGAAGGTCGGGCCCCGTCTTCCAGGTAAATCTTGTGGGTGCAATAGGTGGGGCTAATTCCTCTTAGATCTGAGATGGTCCAACCAATGGCGGCCCGATGTTCTGAAAGAGTTGCAGTCAACATTAGTTCCTGATCCTTGGTTAGATGGGAATTAATAATCACTGGGAAGGTCTGGCCAGGTCCCAAGAAGACGTACTTGAGATTCTCGGGCAATGGTTTAAGTTCAGGTGCGGGTGGGACCACAGTCGATGGGAATGGAAAGGGCGGTAGTTGATCAACATTGATTTCTTCAAATGGTGTCATGTGATGATACTCAGCCTTACAGAGGTCCACAGGTAATGATGGTGGCGAGTCAGAACTACGGGTTTGGTGGTCTGAGACAGAATTGAGGGTAAGGCATTCCTCGATTAAAGTTTCCACGGGATCATGTTCCTCAATGTAATCACAATCAAAAGACTTTGTTGCCCGGAAGATATCTAATTGCATTTTCCTGTCTCTGAAGGCGATTTCCATACATCCCGTGTCGCAATCGATGTTTGCTTTAGCCGTGGCTAAGAAAGGTCTGCCTAAGATTATGGGTGCGTTCTGTAATTTTTCAGGGACTTCCATGTCGAGCACCAAAAAGTCGACTGGGAAATAGAAGTCCTTGACCCGTACAATCACGTCCTCGACAACCCCCTTCGGGGTTTTCACTGATCTATCCGCCAGCTGGATGGTGACAGGGGTTGGTGCCAGCTCCCCAAAACCAAATTAGTGGTACAAGGTTGTGGGAATTAGGTTGATAGAAGCACCTAGGTCCAGGAGCGCTCTATCAAATGTCATGTCCCCGATGTTGCAGGAAATCAGGGGTGCTCCTGGGTCAGTTCGTTTGAGTGGAAGGTTGCTTGATATCACGGAACTGGCTTTCTCAGAGAGTACAACCTTCCTAGGTGCTTGAGGTCTCGGCTTACGCTTGGGTGTACAGGCATCCTTTAAGAACTTGGCGTAAGCGGGGATGTGTTTGACAGCTTCTAGAAGCGGAATATTAATCTGTACTTGTTTAAAAATTTCCATCAGCTCCTCAGTTTCCATAGTATTCTTTTTTCTCTTGATTGTTTCCAAGGCCTCAGGATAGGGTGTCTGGATTGGTTCCATGTTTGGGTCCTTGGTTGGTGCTTCTTCTAAGTCGGGTAAAGTCTCGGGGAGAGTCGGCCATTTGGGATCCTGGGTTTTGGTGCCGCTTCTCAAGGTCACCGCATTCGCAGAGGCATTGGGGCCATGGGGTGATCCTTGAGAAGATGAGGATGAAGAGGCGCCAAACCCAGGAGGTGTTTGTGGAGCCGGTTGGACCATATGAGCCTGCCCGGGGTTGCCTTGGAACCCTTGCGAATTGGGGCCTCTGTTAATTATGTTTCGCGGGTTTGGTTGTGGTTGGGAAGGTAGAGATCCTTGCTGTTTACAGTCCAAGAGTTGGCTTAACTGTCCCTTTACCAAGGCCATTTCTTCCTGATGTTTTTGGTTCATGTCAGCCATCATCTTTATTAGGGTGTCCATTTGGTTTTGTGGGGGAGGGGCCGCCCTATTTTGGTTATATTGGGGTCTAACTGGTGGTCCTTGCTGATAGGGGGGCAAGTGTGGCTGTTGGTTTGGCCTGGGCTGGTTTTGGAATTGCGGTAGTTTCTGGTTTGTCCAACCAAAGTTGGGGTGATTATGCCAGCCGGTGTTGTAAGTGTTGGAGAAAGGGTCAGGTTTTGCATATCCTTGGACGGCTTGCACATCTTCTAGAATAGCCGATGTTGATGAAGGAGGAAGGGAGTAATCAAGGGTCGAGGGAGCAAAGGTCCCTCCTTGGAACATGGTTGGGGGTTGTTCCAGGTTTAGTTGGGTGAAGGGTTGGACCAGGTCAACATTATGTGCTCCTTTTGCTAGGGTGAAAGTCTGCAAGGGGTTCCTGGTCTGGTTTAGAAGCTCATCAATCTTCTTGTCCACCAATTCCACTCGATCCAACTTTTTGGCAATAATGTCCATGTCAACCATTCCAGAATTTGCTTGCACCTCATAAATCCCACCACGGGGTTGACTGGATCTGTTAAACTGGTTCATGGAGGCATTGTTGAGCGAATTCTCGCTCATAGACTCAAAGAGCTCAAACACGCTCTCCTCGTCTTTGTTTAGGAAGTTTCCCCCGCATGAGGCATCGACGAAGTTCCGTAGGTTGCTATCCAGACCGTGGTAGAAGATCTGGGCCAATTGCCACCTTGGAACTTCGTGGTGTGGGCATTTCCTCAAAAGTTCATTGAATCTTTCCCACGCCTCATGAAATTGTTCCCCACCCTGGAGTGTGAAGGTAGTGATAGCTCTTCTGAGGGCATTGGTCTTTCCTATGGGGAAGAATTTCTTTAAAAATGCATGCCTCAGTTCCTCCCAGGTGGTGATGGGTCTACCTAGGGTTCTAAGCCAATGAGAAGCCTTGTCTCTTAATGAGAAAGGGAACATCTTGATTAGAACAATATCAAGGCTAATGTTCCTAGGTTTTACTGTTCTTGCTATGCGGTCGAGATCTTCTAGGTGCTGAAAGGGGTCTTCATTTGAGCTTCCATGAAAGTGGCTCTGGATTAGACTTAATACATTAGGTTTTAGCTCAAAATCGTCTCCCCCTTCGGGGATCCTAAGGTGTGGCTCGACTCTAATGGCAGAAGGGTTATGGAAATCACGGAGGGGTCTTGGCTGGTTCTGAAATGGTGGTAAATCAAGTGGTGGTTGTCCTGGTATGTCATTGAAAGGTGGTGGTTGTTCTTGTGGGTTCTGTAACCGTTGTATGGCTTGCATGATGGTGTGGATTTGTCGTTGCTGAAGCCGATGGTTAGCATTGATTTGAGCCTGGACGACAGCCATAGCATCTGGTGGGGGTTGATCTTCAGCCTCATCTACCCTAGGTTCAGCCATGTTTTCAACAGAATTACGTCGCCTAGATTCCTGCCCCAAAACACACAATTCGGGATGCAGTGAGCGCCTCCCGTGCATACAATAGAGAAGAACTGGAGGGGATGCGGAGGGCGACAGATGCGAGAAATGTGTTTCAATCAAGCACGCAAGCCTAATCCTTATGGTGTATTCCTTAGGAGACCTAGAAATCTCACAAAGGGTGATTAAGTCCGTAAGCACTGGACTTCCCTTCTCAAGGCTAATCTGGCCAGGTTGATTACGAGGGGATTGCAGGGAAGGTTCTTCCTTTGGCTTGCGCCTCCGGTTCCATAGACCCCACAACCACGGTCGTTTGACACTGCCCCGCAGCCTAGTCACCAGATTCTACCAAGGGAATGAAAGCCAAGTGCCTAGCAGACAAAACCTCACCTTTTGAGACTTAACTCAGTCCTGCCTAGGGCACGTCTACTTAGTTTTAAAGGGCTAGGATAGTGCTTGTGCTTAGGGTGATGTGATGAGGCGTTGATTGGGGTGGTGCCTCTTAATGTTCTACTTTCAAAGTGTGTGCTTCTAGCAAAACATGATTTTCAAGCAAGGATTTGTTAAGATATAGTGTCTTTTTAGTGTTCATCCTTACTTAAGTACTTTTTAGGGTTGACGTGTCTTAATTTTTTCAAACAAGTTTCAGTGGGCACGTCAAGTTCTGCACACAACTTAGTGAAAGTAGATTTCCTTTTTGTAGAGGCTCTAAAACCCTAGTGTACTCATCCTGATAATCATGCAGCTTCTATTAGATGAGTCAGTTTTAGGGTTGAGTGGTGCGGCCCAGGTCAACTCACGGTGGCTTCGCAAACACCACTCAATAGAAAGAGAAAAGAGCACTCCAAGAATTTATCCAGCATATTAGAGTGTACATTTTTTTGTAGGGTGATGTGTTAAGAATGTGGGTCAAGCAATCATTCACCACGCCAATTTTTTTAGTTTTTATGATTTTTTTTAGATTTTTCACGCAAGCAAACAATGAGAGAGAGAGTACTTACTATCGGTCCTCGAGGCGCCTACTTCCTTGCTACCATAGTGGAATGCGTCGCTTCGCCGTCCATGCGCCGAATTCCTGCAACCGTCAAGTAAAAAGGAAAATAGGGCATTAGAAGATATGAGAATGAAGGTGGAATGGAGGTGATAAAACAAATCCGTTGCCTCCCCGGTAGCGGCGCCAAAAACTGACGTGCCTTCGTGCGTGTGTGTTAAGAGGTGTCGTTATAGTTGCACTTGATACGTCGGTTTTAAAAGAAATAAACGGAGGTGAGTCCGAGTGTCGATCTCAGGGAGGCGTGGAAATCGGATTTTGTTTACCACTTGTTGTCACGAAAAAGGCAGAGTTTTGCTTGCGAAAGAGACGGTTTTGAAAAGCGAGAGATAGAGAGAGTTTAGGGTTAGAAAGCTCTTGGTTTTGATCATGCACTTTAAAAAGAAATTAAAATGGCAACTAAATGGAAAATAACTTCATTAAACATGCATTCATAGTTCATGGTTTACAATATTAAATACATACTTCAACAAAAGTAAATGAAAGCTTAAAAGAGAGAGAGAGAGGTAGAGAGAGAGTGGAGAGCGACGAGGCAGCCACGGCGGTGGAGGAGGCTCCGTCGGTGGCTCGTCGTCTCTGGCGATTACAAGAGTGCCTAAGACTAGCTAGGAGAGGAGTGGAGTAGTTGCAAGTGGGAGAGGATGCCTTGAATGCTGGTAGAAGGGGGTTTAAATAGAGTTAAGGGCTTCCTAAAAGAAGAATGTGCTTTAGCGACATCCAGAACGTCGCTAAAACCGCTTCCATATACGTCGGTGAAGGCCTTCTGCCGCCGGTCAGCCGCCCGCCCCTCTCTCTCTTCAGGCGCGATCCGTGGACGTCGAACGAGAGCCGTCCGATTGATGATCGGACGGCTGAGATCCTCCCGCGCCTGCGCTAGGATCGCGCTTCGGGCGTGCGTACGCGCGCGCGTTTCTGCCCGGCGGTGGCGCGCGCGTGGGAGGTGGGGCGCTGTCGTCGCGCCGCGTGGCGCGATCCTAGCCGCTCGCTTCTGATCGCGCGGCTCAATTTTGCCGCGCCCTTCACCCGCAAGTGATTTCCGCTCCGCGCGATTCGAATGCGCGTCGCCGCGACGCAGGCGTGCGCGCTAACCGTTGCGCCACGCCCGCGCTTTGTCGCGGCGACCGCGGGCGAGCGCGCGGATCTCGGCCGTTCGATCGAAGATCAACGGCCGAGATGCGTCCTTGGCTGGCTTGGGGGCGTGCGGGCAGCGGGGGCAGGGCGACGTGGCGCGTTCTAGGTGTCAGGATTTCTTGGGCCCATTATGGGAGCTCCGGATGTCGGATTTGGCCGATTTTGAGTCCGTTAGACTCCGTTCGTCGTCCTGAATCCATCCGTGCGGTCCGATTGCTCATCTGAGGCCTGCTTTGACAAATGCTTTACACAAATGGCCATTAATACAGTTTATAAGCAATCTTGGTACTTGATGCATGCAATGCTCCTATTCTACTTTATGTTGTGCCTTTTATTCTAAAGATGGGCCATATTCAACCTAATTACTACCCCCTTGCGTGGTGTTATCAGTGACCTTTGGAACCCATTTTGACCTTAAACAGAGTCACAGACACAATTTTGCCATAATTTGGGTTTTTGAGTAAATTGCCCAGTCAAAATTGGTCAAAACTGAAATCCAACTTCACCATCACATTCCTTGGATCTAAATTAGGTTTGTACCAAAATTTAGGTCCAATTAGAGATCATCTTGACCTAGTTTGTGTTTTAGTCTAGTCATACTCTTTCTCTCTCAATTAGCCCCTCAACTTTTGAATTTTTGTAGTTTGGTCCCTAACTTTCTCATTGTTCATTGCAAATGGGTCCCTGTCACCATTAGTGTGAACATAGGAGCTCTATTGATATTTGAGAGAGGATTTCTTGCTTGATTCTTAATCAAACTCTTCCAAATTTAAACCAGAGATTTCTTGAGGAATTCCCTTCCAAATGAACCTAATCTTGGACCGTGATTCTTCGCCAAAAGCTCATGCGAACGGTTTGAAGATGTGGGCATCCGATTTACGCGAAATAGCCAGAGTTCTCAAGCTTGTTTCCAAGCTTGGAACTCTTCTCTTAAGCCTATAAAAGGACCCAGGGCAAGAATCCTTTCTCCTTAGCAAGTTTTGGCTGGAGAAACCCCTCCTCCTTCCCTCTCTAGCCACCTTCGCACTGTGCTCCGACAACCCTCTTCGTTCTCCTCATCTGGCCATCCAACAATCAAATTGGACGACCCTCTACTTTCCCCTCTCAATTTCGCTCCTCACCAGCCACAGTAGGGGCCTCCTTCCTCCTCGTCGTCGCAGCTCCAACTCACCGACCTCATCTTCATCTCCAGCTCCGGTCAGCCACAATTGGTGCCCTTCACCCTCCACTTTCCCCTCTAAGCCTCTCCATCCCTTCCTCTCTCCATCTACTTTCTTCCCTCACACTCACAACTCACTCACGACCACATTATCACCTGCACGACTTTCATCTTCCCCGCCTCCGACGAGGGCTTCGGTGAGCTTGTGCCAATGCTACACCACACCAAAACACATGCCACAACCACCCACACCTTTACCATTCTCCATTTACCAAAAGCCGTAACCTATTTGGGCCTATTGGTCTCTCATTCCCGCTGTCGAACTCATCCCTCGCCGCACTACCTCTCCCACCTCGATAGAGGTCCATCGGCTTCAAACCTCCACGAAACCATCACTAATGCACTCGCCACCTTACAGAGATCCTCCTAAGCATACTAATTGCCCGTATTCTGCATTTCAGGTATACGCCAGACAAGCCACCGTCGCCTTCGTCTTCTTCGAGCATGGTAGCCCTTCCCCAACCTTCCCACGAACTGTTGTGGCCTTGTACGTGTTCAGCTCCATGTACTGACGCACACCCAGGTATTATTCAAGTCAAGGCAAGCTCCAACTACCTTGATTTGGCGTTCCATCCTACAGTAGTCAAACACAGCTGCGCAAGAGGAAGATCGCATGGATAGTCCCACATCGACAATCGCAGCACCTGCAACTACACATAAAGGGATTTTGTATCCACGACCCCTCACCAAGATACGGGGGTCGGGTCCCCAGCCACCCTCACCTGCTTACCCGCCTCTATGCACTCCTCGCTTGCGACCACGCCCGCAAGCCTAGTCCATTGTTCACGCCCGATTACCTAGCTGATTACCCGATTAAGGTCGAGTCTCCGAGAGAAAGAAGAAGAGGAAAGAGAGAGAGGGGCGTTTTCCCTTCGCGCCTCTCTACACTCAGCTGATTCGTGAAGAGGCCTTTGCCTCTCTCTTATGGCATGAAGGAAGGAGAGAGGAGGCCTTTTCCTCTTCTATTGGAGCTAAGCTATGAGCACTTAAGGTGTCTGATGCCTTGTGCTTTCGTCTGATCTCTGTTGGTGCTTCAAGTGCTACATAATGTTAGGATATTTAATTTGTTGATGTGGCATATTTGATTGAGAGATACTGTGCATTTATTTGAGCTTAATTTCAAGGGTTAATTTGGTGATTCAAATCACCATTTTAACCTATTCCTTTTGCACTTTGCTACTTGATTTCATATAGATATCATTTGGAGATGTTCTAAATGAAGCTTTGGTCATAATTGCTTATATTTTTGATTAAATTGTGATTAGTGAGATTGAATTGCCATTATTTGCTCCCTATGTTCGACCTCGGACTCTTTTGCAATTCTTAGTTATAAATTTAAATGATTTGAGCGAATTTTGTTCTATACTATGACGCATCTCTTAAACAATGACGATTTCGCTTAAACATTTTGGTGCCGTTGTCAGGGAGCAACATGCAATTTGATTTCATTGATTATAATTTCTGATCTGATACTAACTTGCTTCATTTGATTTCTTGTGGTTGTGGGAGGTACGAAGCAAAGATTAGCTGCACGACAGCCACTCTAGGGGCAGGTAATTTCATTTCCATCCTCTTAAACCCCTATTTCTGGAAAAAAGTAAAAAGGAAATCAATTAGGATCAAACTTGCATTATTTCCTTAGAATTAATCACTCAAGTTGCTGATCTGATTCTCTAGAGATCCCCTTCCAGATTTCTGCACCTAGTAGGGACTTAAGGTATCTAGGGCTATTCACCTTCTTGATTGAGCCCTAGGTACCCAATTTGGAAAGAACTGATTGAACCAAAAAGAACCAAATTAGGGTTTCCATCTTAGGGTTGAGAAAACACACCTACCTGAAATAACAAGAATTGAATTTCCCGCATTGTGTGTCACCCAAACCCTTGCTTGAATTGACCTAATCAAGAGAACCCTAAAATTAAGCTCTAATCATCCACTTGAATCCTAAAATTGGGGACTTAATAACCTGTTTGCAAATCATTTAGGGTAGGTTAGGTGAAGTTGATCCACCTTGTGGGTCAACTAACCTTCAAATTAGTTCACTAGGCACAAATCAAATCTAAAGTTCAAGTGAAATTCTAAGCACCTTAATTCAGGTTTAAAATTTGGCAGACTTAAGAGGTCAAGTTATTCATTCCGGTCTACTTGGATCCGCAGTGACAAGAAAGGTCAGGTGGGGGAAACCCTATAACCTGTGGGGACTCTCTAACGTGTAGGACTCTCCCTTCCTGGCCGCTCAAGTATTTCTCAGGTGGACAACTTTCTGATCAAGAGGTATCATCTGCCTCGAACCTCCTTAGTCATCCAAAGATTTTTGGGTGCCTCGATTGGGTCCATCACATATTCTGTCCCTCATCATGGCTTACAAGTGCATGTTCAAGAGGAGGTCCTTAAGACCACCCTTGAGGCCTCCATTAGCTGTTCATTCTAGTCAAAGCCAAGCCTCGACACACTTGTTTGTGCTACCTCCTGACCAGATCGATATCTCTTCTTATTCATCTGAGCTTAGATCTCCTTCATCCATAGTCATGGAACACCAAGCAGAAGAAGAACCCAATCTCCAAAATCAGATTCAGCGCTTTAACGATCTATTCCATGCATTCATGAATCAATCGCAACATCCACTGATGTGAGTCATTACAATCCCGTTTGCAGTAGCAATTGAACCTAGAGTTCAAATCCCTGCTAGAGGACCTAATACTTAACTCAAGCCTAACATGATTCATGCTATCCCTAAATTTCATGGGCTGAACTCCGAGGATCTCTTCTAGCATATCAAACAACCCAAGCATCTGGCACAGCCTTTGGGATAGCTGCTAAAGATTTGGACATCCTACTCATGAAGATATTCTCCTTCTCCCTCATAGACAAGGCTGTCCACTGGTACCAAACCCTAACTCGATTGATCAACACATGGGCTGAACTTCAATCCAAATTTTTGAAGAAGTTTTTTCCCGTTGGTCGGACAAATGCTTTAAGGCACCATATCACTCACTTTACTCAGAATGTGGGAGAACCACTTCATGAGGCATGGCATCACTTTCTGGATCTTATGCAGAAATGCCCTCATCACTGAGTTCCTAAATAGGAATAGGTCCAGTCTCTTTACTAGGGACTCCATGAAGATATCAGATTATTCATCAATGCGACCTGTGGTGGCAACATCATGGGTCAACATGAGGACACCGTATGGGAGATTCTTGAGAATATGTGTGAGAACTCCATCAACAATGAATCCATGGGCATGTTTGATCGGACGACTGCCCGTGCATTGACGAACATCTAGGGGGAACATGAAACCCAAGGCCTATCCACACCTGTCGATCTGGAACTAGTGGCTAGTCTCTTGGATAAGGTCTCAATTATCGAAAAGAAGGTGGATGAATTCACCTGACACTTGCAGAGAACCGCCTCAGCGCAGCAAAACCCATTTGCGCAACCGCCTTCTGGTAGGGAAGCTGTGCGTAACATCTATCACCACTCTTCCCAAGGGATGGACCCATATCCACCCCTGTTTGATCCTGGTCTTGGATGAAACTTCGGACCAACCTACTCTAGTTGGGGGAACTCTGAACCCTCGTATTCTAACTTCTTTGGGGTTCCCCAGACTTGCGAGGACCTCAACTCCATCTAGAATAATCCATTCTCAAACACTTATAATCCTAGGTGGTGTAATCATCCCAATTTTACTTGGTCTGGGAATGATCAAAATCTGAGATCTCAATTCCAGCCCCGACCACAAGCTCTACACCGATATCAACCTGTTCAGTCTAGGCCCAATCTGAATTACCAATTCGGGCCGACACGAGAAGATCAAATGTCTCTAATCCTTCAAACCCTGGCTGACATTCAAAAGACAAATGTGGCTATGTAGAAACAGCACAAGGATGAGATCACAGAGGTCTGTAATTAGCTTGCACAGATGGCAAATTCTCGCCAGCCTGGTGCACTTCCTTCACAACCTTTGCTGAATCTGAATAGCATGCCAAACTAGAGGTGCGTTATGAACCCAAATCAGGGCTAAGCACATTATGTTTATCAGGCCCCTTCTGCTCCATCACCTGACGGGATGGAAGCTTCAACATCGTACTCAGGATATCAATAGCAACCACCACTTCTGCCAACTCCAAACCAGAACCAGGCAGGATTAAATTCTATTACCACTCATAGTGGCAAGACAACTCAGGATCCACCTTATCCAAACCACTCTCAGCTTGGTAGTTCAGAGCCTAACCCTAGGTTGGTTATCTAGGACACCCCTATTCCAGATCCAGAACCTGAACCAATCTTAGAGGAACCTACAGAGGTTCCATTTCCTGAGGCTTTGTCCAAAGGAAAGAGGAAACCCAAACCCGTGGCACTTGAGGAAGATCTGGTCAAGCACTTTGAGCAAGTTTAGATAAACATCCCCTTGATGGATGCTATCCGCCACATACCGACATACGTAAGATTTCTAAAAGATTTGTGTACACCTAAGTGTAAGCCTCAAACCAAAGACGGGAGTCCGATCGTATTGTCTGAGCATGTCAGCTCGATCATTTTCAGTAAGCTCCCACAAAAAGCAAAAGATCCTGGCACCCTTTTGATCTCCTGCAAAATTGGTGACCTAGAGTTTGATCGAACATTATTGGATTTAGGAGCCTCCATAAACTTGATACCTATTGCCCTACTATACCATTTCGAGGAAACAGAGCTCAAACCGATAGAGGTGACTTTGCAGTTAGCAAACCAATCAATCAAGTCACCTAGAGGAATTCTCGAGGATGTTCTGGTTTGAATTCGTGATTTTGACTTCCCAATGGACTTTATCGTATTAGATATGGATATTCCTCCGAATCTGAAGAATACACCAATCATTTTAGGAAGACCATTCCTAGCCACAGCTAAGGCAAATATAAACTGTGAAGAGGGCCAAATCGAATTAAAATTCAGGAACAAAACATTGAAGATTGATATATTCAAGGCCCAGAAAGGAATCAACTGTGGGGCAATTGAGCAAGTTTGTGACATCGGTT
The DNA here is from genome assembly GCA_037157565.1 of Thalassia testudinum. Classification (NCBI taxonomy): domain Eukaryota; kingdom Viridiplantae; phylum Streptophyta; class Magnoliopsida; order Alismatales; family Hydrocharitaceae; genus Thalassia; species Thalassia testudinum. The sequence continues at coordinate 4,668,092 of JAZHRO010000061.1, forward strand.
CTGTGATTGAGGACCCACTTCTAGAGGAAAACCTGATTACCCCTGATCCTCAATCCCAAGTAGATCATGCCCCATAAATAGAGGAGCTTAGAGCTGATCCATATTCACCCACAACTCCCACCTTATCTTCTAAGGCCCATCTCGAACCTCCTTCCACTGTTGATAACCCAGTTATGGAGTTGAAACCTCTTCACGATCATCTGAAATATGTCTTCTTGGGTTCTAATCAAACGTTTCATGTGATCATAAATTCCTAACTCACATCTGATCAGGAAACAAAGTTGATCTCTGTCCTCCAACAGCATTGGGGAGCCATTGGATGGACTCTCAATCATCTAACTGGTATCAGTCCCTCATATTGCACACATTGTATCTACACTGAAGAGGGATCACGACCGTCCCAAGAGATGCAGAGAAGATTCAATCTGAATTTGCAGGAGGTTGTGAAAAAGGAGATCATCAAGTAGTTAGATGCTGGGATCATCTACCCGATCTCAGACAGCCGTTGGGTGAGCCCGATCCAGGTTGTGCCTAAGAAGGCAGGGATCACCGTTATCACGACTGAATCTGGAGAGACCATCCTAACCCGCATCAGGAATTTGTGGAGAGTCTACATTGATTACCGAAGACTAAATGCCTCCATAAAGAAAGATCATTTTCCACTGCCATTTATTGTTCAGATTCTCAAAAAATTGGTGGGAAATCGATTCTTTAGTTTCTTGGATGGTTACTCCAGGTATAATCAGGTGGCAATTCATCCAGAGGATCAAGAAAAGACTACCTTTACTTGCCCCTACGGTACGCATGCATTCCGTAGGATGCCTTTTGGGCTATGCAATGCACCCGCCACCTTTTAATAGTGCATGCTTGATGACGAAAATACGCAGTTTGTTAAAATACGTCGTTGTAACGCGTAAATCCGCTTTCGCTTTTAAAATTTATATCCTAGATAGGGGAGTATCTAGGGTCGTCCAAGGAGGCAAAAATTGCAATAATGATTCTCTTGCTTGGAATACAATCTCAACTTTCTTTTTAATATTTTTCAATATGTAATTTTTTTGTATTTTGAAAAGACGAGGGCAAACGGCAGATTGTAGCGAAAAGAACTAACACCTACAAATGATTAAAATTCTAAAAGATAGAAATATCTTCTTCCTAAGCTCACTCTAGGCAAGTGTAGGCCTAGGGTAATTAGGAAGAAGAGGTGAAATAAGTGCTAGAACCAAAACAAACAACTGCAATAAAAAGCTTAAAAGAAGGCAATTTTTGATTGAGTAGAATGAGTGTTCTTTTCAAGGACAAGTAGAGGAAAGCTTCTACTAGAATTGAACAATTTAAAAGCAAGAAAAGAAACACAAATCCTCTAGATAGATGGTGAAGAAGAGGGCTTCTTGCTCCAAGCCTAGCTGCTCCTTGGCTTGAAAAGAGGGCCTCCTTCTTCTCCTTCCTTGAGAGCTCCTCCAAGGTGGAAGCTACCACCTTTAATGCTCTTTCCAAAGGGGTGGGCGTGCACCACCCTTAAAAACTCCTCCAAGGTGGCGTGACCACCTTCAAGATCTCCTCCAAGATCTTCCTTGCCTGGCTTCTCCTTTGGCTGGCGTGACCCAAGAGAGAAGGGAAGAGGGGAAGGCACCAAGGGGACAGAATATCCCCTTAATCTTCTTCTTCTTCTTCTCTCTTGGACGTGGGATTCTTGGTGGAATATGAGAGTGAAATGGCTAGCCAAGGATGGCTTGAATGGTGGTGGGTAGTGGTCTTTTTATAGGGTAGGATGGGGGGTTAAGGTGCCCCTTGAAATGGAGGGCTAGGATGGAAGAATGGAGGTGGTTAGTGATCCTATGGCTAAGGAGAGTTGGCGCCAACCCAAGAGGTGTTAAAGGGGGTAGTTATGATGGTGTTGGTGTCTTTTGGTGGTGGAGAGACACCACCATGTTGGCGCCAACATGGGGTCTTCTAGAAGGGGGGTTAGGTGGATGGTGGAGATGGGTTCAAGGGAGATTGTGTGGTGGAGATGAGGGGAGATTTTGGAGGGAAAAGTGGCGCCATTAAGGGGTGGTTATGGGTAGTTTTTGGCGCCACTTTTAGGTGTCTTTTGGAGGTGGTGGGTAGGTTAGGTTGGTGCCAAGTAGGTTAGCTTATGTGGAGCTTAGGTGGAGCTAGTTGGGTAGAGTTGGTAGGTGGGTTTTTGGGGTAGTACAAGCCAAGGAAGTTGGAGCATAGCTAAGTTAAGCTAAGCTAAGCTAAGCTAAGCTAGCTTAGCTAATGGAGGAGTAGAGGAGAAGGTGTTGGAGCTAGGGTTTGGAGGAGGGGGCTGAGGAGAAGAAGTCTGGAGCTGGAGCTGGAGCTGGCTGCTGCTGAAGAGGCTGGCATGGGGCTACGCTAGCTGGCTTAGCTTGCTAGTTCTTTGCTAGTTGCTAAGCCAAGCTAAAGTGAGCTAGCTTCTACCAAAATGAGCTAAGGTGAGCTAGGTCTGGTGCTATCGGGGAGAATCAAGCTGGTTGAGGCAGCTAAGGTAGCTTAGCTCAACTGAGATGAGCTAAGCTGAATCCCCGGGAGCTGGACTTGAGCTTCCTGAGCTAAGATGAATTCTTCTTCAGCTGGCTGGAGTTGAGTGGAGCTGAATGTAGCTGGATCTGAGCTGGGGTGAACTCCTGTCAACTCAGCTGAGCTAGCTAGAGCTCCCTGTGAACTAGTGGGAGCTGAGGTGAGCTAGACTCAGCTAAGTTGAGCTGGATCTGAGCTGACTTGAGCTAGGGTGAGCTAAGGTGAACTCTCTTGAGCTGCCATCCAGCTGAGATTAGCTGAATGGAGCTGGGATGAGCTAACCCTAGTTCAAGTAAGCTAGGTTCCAGCTATGGTGAGCTGGATCAAGCTGGGTTCCAACTAGTCTGGGCCTCTCCTTCACCAATTGCCTTCTTGAGTGCTAGGGTTTTAGGGATCTGTGAATCTGTACATCCCTAACACTCACAAAAACACATTAAAACAATAATAAAAAATGCAATGCATGCCTATCCTAATTTATGCCTAAATGCAGCCCAAAAACCCGTTTGCAGAGTAAAATCCTAAGAGCTAGGTTAGTTTTAAAGCATAAAAAATGATGATAAACTGGTGTTTATCACACCCCCATGCTTATCTTTTGCTAGTCTCTTAGCAAAACATTAATTTTTTTTTTTTTTGGAAAATGGAATTTTTGGGAAATCTAATTTTTTTTTTTTTGACTTTTGAGGAGAAAAAGAGATTAAGGGACCTTGGTAGATTAAAACACAGGAGATACGGGATTTGTTGAAGATAAACATCAGGATTTGTTTTTGGATCCAACCATTAGATAGAACGGGATCAATATATCCTCAGAAAATTCACAAATTAACCCCTTGTTAATTCAGATGACTTGAAATGTTTGTTTTTAGGATTTTTCTGGCTCGTGAATCTGATTCGCAACTTGCAAATTCCTTTAAAACCTTGTGTCTGTGCTTGTGAAAAGCCAACCTTTATAAGGACGTGTTATTATTATTATTATTATTATTATTTTTTTTTTTTTTTTCTCTCCCATGCTTATTTTTAGCTTAGTCTTACAACAGATGTGTCGGTATCATCATTCCCGTTACCATTCCTTGAGGGGGCTCTGGCGCCAGTACTTCGGGATAGCACTGTCCATGACACCACCCAGGAGCTCACAACCCCAAAACACGATGCGGTGAAAAGGGGCGCTCCAAGCAAACTCAAGCTCTTGCTCCGACGCTATAGGTAGAGCACCGTCCAAGACACTTGAGCTGCTGAAATGCGCTTTAATGCTCCGTCTAAAGATATGAAATATAGATATAGAGCAGCGCCGAGGCGGTAACATGTTGACATCGCGTCCTCAAAGAAGGTATTTTCCTTCTTCTCGGCGGTGGGAACTCAAACCAATGATCTACTTCAGACTTTTACTAAATCCAAACAAGGAAGCTTTTCAATTTTTTTTAGTTGTTTTTAAGTGTTGGCTTGTGTGTGAAAATTGACACAAGAAGTTTCTTGAGACCCGCAAGTTTTTGAATCAGAAACTAAGTCAAATACTTTCCATATTACAAAATAGGATCAAGTCACCTGAACTATCATGAGTTCAGGTGGAATTTTAGAGAAGGATATCTGATCTAGTCTAAAATAGACCCTGAAATTCTAATGATCAGATCCATATCCTCATCCTTAGTTTGTTAAAGATTAAATCCCATTGTACCAGAAGTGAATTTTACGACCTTAGTCCTGATTTCAAAATTTTTCCTCAAAAAGTTTTCAACATTTTTATTTTTATTTTTATTTTTTTGGGTATGCAAGCAGGAAATAAATTAAAGAAAATTGCATGTTTTTAGGTTTTGAACATCCTGAATCGATCATAAAAATTTAAAAACACCCCCCCATGCTTAAGATATGCCATGTCCTCATGCATTAGGAGGGAAAAGGGATCACCTTAGTGATGACGGTCGGGTTTAGGATGATCAAAACCTGGAAAAAGAAGAAAAAAGGAAAGCAAGAAAATGATGGGTTACCTCCCATCCAGTGCTATCTTTTACGCCATTCAGCCGGGCGTGATGTGTACTAGTGATCAAGGGTGGTTGGCTCAGTAAAATTAAAAGATTCAGATGGAATTTTAGGCGTATGGTCAAAATAGGGCTTTAAACGCTGGCCATTGACTTGAAATATCGAATTAGTTTGTGGATCAAGAAGGTCAACAGCGCCGTATGGATATGTTTTATGAACAATAAAGGGGCCGGTCCATTTAGATTTTAATTTGCCAGGAAAAAGACGTAATCTCGCATCGAAAAGCCAAACACGTTGATTAACGTCAAAGTGTTTCCGAACAATATATTTATCATGAAATTTCTTTGTTCGGTCTTTATAAATCCTCGCATTTTCATAGGAAAAATTACGTAATTCTTCCAATTCAGTTAATTGTAATTTTCTATGGTTACCGGCATCAGATAAATCCATATTAAGTTGTTTTATTGCCCAAAAAGCCCTATGTTCTAATTCTACCGGGAGATGGCATGCCTTCCCGAAAATCAGACGGAAGGGAGACATGCCAAGCGGAGTTTTAAAAGCGGTACGGTAGGCCCATAAAGCATCGTCCAATTTGGTGGACCAGTCTTTACGGTCGGACCTAACCGTTTTTTGTAGAATATTTTTAATTTCCCGGTTAGAAACTTCAGCCTGGCCATTAGTTTGGGGGTGATATGGTGTGGAAATTTTATGATTAACCCCATATTTAGAAAGGAGGTGACGGAATTGTGAGTGGGTGAAATGTGAGCCTCCGTCACTGATAATGGCTTTTGGTATGCCGAATCTTGAGAAAATATTTTTCTTAAGAAATTCGACAACCACACGGTGATCACTAGTGCGGGTGGGTATTGCTTCTATCCATTTAGAAACATAGTCTACTGCGACTAATATATACAAATACCCACCAGAGTTGATGAACGGTCCCATGAAGTCGATGCCCCAAACATCAAAAATTTCAACCTCTAAAATAGGATTAAGGGGCATCATATCCTTTCGAGTCATGTTGCCGATGCTCTGGCAACGCACACAGGACCGAACAAAGTCATGAGCATCTTTGTGCAAGCTGGGCCAATAAAATCCTGCATTAAGGATTTTAGCTGCAGTTTTCTTGCCCGAAAAATGTCCGCCACAGGCCATTGAGTGACAATGTGTTAAGATATCATGGATTTCAGAATCAGGGACACATCGTCGAATAACCTGATCGGCACAAATGCGGAAAAGGTCGGGCTCCTCCCAAAAATAATATTTAATATCAGCAAAGAACTTATCCCGTTTTGTTTTTGGCCAATCAGCAGGGATTTGTTCTGTTGCTAAGTAGTTTGCAATGGGTGCAAACCAAGGGAGGGTTGTAGCAGCTAAAATACTTTCATCAGGGAACTGATCTGGTGGGGTCATTATGTCATTTGTCATAAGACGAGAGAGATGATCGGCCACTACATTGTGCAATCCCGCCTTATCCTTGATTTCCAGGTCAAATTCCTGGAGCAGCAGAATCCAACGGATAAGGCGGGGTTTCGCATCTTTCTTAGTCAGCAAATATTTAATTGCTGAGTGGTCGGTATAAACAGTGACATGTGACCCCAACAGATAAGATCTAAATTTTTCCAAGGCAAATACAATGGCAAGAAGTTCCTTTTCAGTAACCGTGTAATTCCGTTGTGCGTCATCAAGGGTTTTGCTGGCATAATAGATCACAACGGGTTTCTTGCCAATTCTTTGCCCTAGAACGGCCCCTACAGCAAAATCTGAGGCATCTGTCATTAATTCAAAGGGACTATTCCAGTCAGGTCCCTGCAATATTGGTGCCTCAGTAACCTCTTTCTTCAACCTCAAAAAACTCTCCAGGCACTTATTATTAAAATCAAATGGCTGGTCTTTAGTAAGAAGCTGACTTAAAGGCTTGGAGATTTGGGAAAAGTTTTGTATGAATCGACGATAGAAACCCACATGACCCAAAAAGGATCTGATTTGTTTGACAGTAGTGGGCGGTGGGAGCTTAGATATAGCATCTATTTTTGCTTTATCTACCGCAATTCCTTGTTTAGAAATAACATGGCCCAAGACAATACCTTCTTGGACCATGAAATGGCTTTTTTCCCAGCTGACCAGGTTAACTTCTATGCACTTTTGGAGGGTTCTTTCAAGATTTTTGAGGCAATGATCAAAAGAATCTCCAAAAATAGAGAAGTCATCCATAAAAACTTCTAAACATTCACCTACCAGGTCTGAAAAAATTGCAAGCATGCACCTTTGAAAAGTCGCAGGTGCGTTGCAAAGACCGAAGGGCATTCTTCGGAAAGCAAAGGTTCCGAAGGGGCAGGTGAAAGTTGTTTTATCCTGGTCCTCAGGATGAACCGCTACTTGATTATAGCCAGAATAACCATCCAAAAAACAGTAAAATTCCCGTACGGCTAATCGCTCCAAGATTTGATCAATAAAAGGGAGCGGGAAATGATCCTTCTTAGTGGCGGTGTTTAATTTTCGATAATCTATACACACGCGCCAAGAAGAAGCGGTTCGAGTGGCTATATTTTCCCCCTTTTCATTGGTGACAACTGTTAGTCCAGCCTTTTTGGGGACTACTTGAGTTGGACTAACCCAGGAGCTGTCAGAAATGGGGTAGATGATATCAGCATCCAGCCACTTAATAATCTCCTTTTTTACCACCTCCTGCATACTAGGATTCAAGCGCCTTTGTGGTTGGCGGGAGGGGCGAGAATCGTCCTCTAAAAATATACGGTGCGTACAATAGGACGGATGAATGCCTTTAAGATCAGAAAGGGTCCAGCCAATAGCTTTTCGATATTTACTCAAAACCTGGAGAAGTTTGTGCTCTTGTGCCCCGGTGAGTCCAGAATTTATAATCAGGGGCAGGGTCTGATTTGGACCCAGGAAAACATATTTAAGTGAATCGGGCAAAGGTTTTAATTCCAATTGTAGGCCCGGTTCCGAAAGAGTTTCTGCTTTGTGGGTTAGAGGTGAGGTGAGAGTGAAAGGGTCAGCTGGAATGTTAGCTGGTTGTGTAGTTGAGGTGGAAGGGTGAGAAAAAGTAGATTGTTCAGGAACCGTATTTACAGCAAAACAGGAACCTAATTGGGAAATCTGCAATGTTTCCTCCACAATGTTTTCTATTTCTGAATCCGAATCATCAAAGAAATCTGGTTCCTGGAATCGCCTAGAGGCTTGAAAAATGTCTAGGGTTACAGATTCACCGCCACACATGATCTTCATCTTTCCAGAATCACAATCAATATTGGCGCGGGCGGTGGCTAAGAATGGTCTTCCAAGAATAATGGGGGCAAACTTAAGTGCTTCAGGTACCTCTATGTCCAGGACTAAAAATTCTACTGCGAATAGACAATCTTTGACCCGGACAAGAACATCTTCAACAATTCCCCTTGGTTTAATCGTAGATCGGTCGGCTAATTGGAGAGTAACCTCAACAGGTTTCAATTCACCGATCTTAAATTCCTCAAAAATAATTGTGGGGATAAGATTAATTGAGGCACCAAGATCCAACAGAGCGCGATCAAATGAGGTATCATTAATGATAACTTGGATTAGGGGGGCGCCGGGATCTTTTCTCTTAAGAGGCAGTCGGCTCTGCACAACTGAGCTGACTGTCTCTGGAAGAATCACCTTTCCTAAATTCTTGGGCTGCCTTTTTGGAGTACATAAATCTTTTAAGAATTTTGCATAGGCAGGGATATACTTAATGGCATCTAGGATAGGGATATTAATTTCTACTTGCCCAAATAAATCCATTAATTCCTTCTCAGTGGGCTCAGATTTTGATTTTTTCTTTTTTGAAGAGTGGAGGGCTTGTGGAAATGGGGCAGGGTTGCCCTGTTTTGCGTGAATTGGTTCCTGAACAATAGGAGGGGAAGAGTTAATCTGTGTGTCATTAGAGCGGGTTTCTTTAACAGGCAGAATATTTTGAGTGGTTTTCCCATTCCTCAAGGTAACTGCATTTGCAGTCTGGTTGTTTCTAGGGTGAGGACGGGGAGCCTGGCTGTTATTGAAACCCGGCGGATGCTGAGGTGCTGGATGAATAGGTTGACTGTGATATCCACCTTGGAATTGACTCCTTTGATTGTTTGGGTTGGGCATGGGTTGGGATGGTAAATTCCCAATAGGTCGATGATCAGGAGTAACCTTAACTTGTTGTTGTAAATTGGTAACCATGCGGGTTACTTCTGTCATTTGAGTCTGCATTCCTTGCAGAGTTTTCATGACCTGATTATTAATATCATCCTGGGATGGTCCAGGTTGATACAAAGGTTGCCCATAATTCCCAAAATAGTTTTGTTTGGGAAGAGAAATCGGATTCGGGTTTTTCCAGGAGTGATTCGGGTTAGTCCTCCAATTTTGATTGGAAATGTTGGAGGGGTTTCTAAATTGCTCCTGGAGAGCATAAATATTTTCCGAGGTGGAATCAACAATATTTTGGTCAAAATTCCCGGTTAAATCTTGCGGGAAATCAGCCGGGAATTGCTGGTCAACAGATGTGGCATCGATATTGTGCAGATTCTCTCTTCGGAGAATGTGTGGGGGGTTAGTGTGTGGAGAGTGGACGTGTGGAGCTTGTTTGTTTGTGAGCTTTTCTTCTATTTTCTTTTGGTGAATTTGCATCTGGTCCAGTCGTTGAGCTAACATATATAAATCATCTTGTGTGACTGGAACAGAGGTGGTTTTGGAGTCAATTTCATGGACTCCATGTCTGGGGTTTTGTGATCTGCCAAAAGTGTCCATTGAAGTCATGTTAAATGAGTTTTCACTCATTTCTTCAAAGAGAAGATAGGCACTTTCGGCGTCTTTGTTAAGAAAATTGCCCCCACATGAGGCATCCACAAATCGTTTTAATTGATCTTCTAATCCATGATAGAAGATCTGCACTAGCTGCCATTGTGGAATTTCATGGTGGGGACAACTTCTTAGAAGTTCCTGGAATCTTTCCCAGGCTTCATGGAGGGGTTCACCAATTTTTTGTTGAAAGGTCGTTATAGATCTTCTTAATGCATTTGTTCGACCGATCGGAAAAATTTTTTTAAGAAAAGCACTTTTTAATTGGGGCCAGGTGGTAATAGGACGCCCAACTGTTCTAAACCAATGTGATGCTTTGTCTTTGAGAGAGAGAGAGGAAAGAGTCTCATTAACCACATGTCTTCCTGCACATGGCGGGAACGAGTGGTTTGAGCGAGGACAGTTAATTCCTCGAGATGACAAAAAGGGTCCTCTCTTGGAAGACCATGAAAATGCTTGATAAGGTTTAGAATAGCGGGTTTGATTTCAAAATCCCCTTGTGGTATGACCACCCCTGGTCTTTCCTCATAATTGGAAGGATCATAGAAATCCTTAAGAGGAATGACAGGCTGTTGGCGAGGTGGTGGATTTTGTCCTTGATTAGCTAGGTTCGTGACAGTCCTAGCTAGATCTTCTTGATTTTGTTGTAGCCGAGCCAAATGGTCGACCATTAATGCAAAGGGATTTGTATTATGGGTTATAATTGGAGGGCCACCTGGCCCTGCTGATATTTCTGGTTGCTCCAAGTTAGGAAGGTGAGGGAGGGTGGAGTCAGCTTGTGGGTCGGCTGACGGGTTAGAAGTGGAAGCAGAATTTTTTTGACGGCTTCCTGGGTTTTCCATTTTTCTAGAAGACGAGGGGGAAGAAAACAATGATTTCTTGCTACGGGGGGCGAAATCAGATGGTCCCTCAAGGTGTGGCTTTTGGGACCGTCGCCCGTGCATGCACTACTTGGAAGAAATGGAGGGGAGGAGAAGAGATAGAGATGAGAGAAATGTGCACACAAGCAATCAAATTCTAGACCTAACTTAGTTGTGACTCCCTAAAAAATAAACCTAAGACTTGGTCTATGTAGGAATTAAGTAGTCAATAGTGAATACCCGTTCTATCAACAAATCTGGCCAGGTTGCTTAAGGGGAGGTTTGGGCCCAAACGTTTCCCAGGGAAAACCCCAGGTGCTTGTACAAACCCGCGCCTGGTCGTTTGACACAGCCCCTCAGCCTGAACACCAGATATAGATGACAAAATTGGTACTAACTAAAGAAAACTTAAGACCTAAATAGCAAGCCTAAGTTGATAAAGCCTTAGGGGTCAAGTTGCTACAAATTTTAATTAGGTCTAGGATGCTATAGTGCACATGGAATGTAGAGGGCGATTATTGGGTTGTTGCCCTGTTATTTGATTTTTTTTGTGTGTGTGCAGGAATTGGAGAGTGGCTCCAATGAAAATCAAGTTGTCACACAATTTTTTTTTTTTTTTTATATTTTTGTCTTTTAGGATGTGATTTAATTAAATGAATTTTAGGGTTTTTCTCTTTAAGTTTTCAAACAAGTTTGAAAATTCACAATCAAAGGAAAGACAAGTTGTATGTGTGATTGTATATTTCCTTTTAATTGAGTCTCTAAAGAGAAAGAAGAAACCCTAAACCAATTATCCCTGAGACAGAAATTTAACTACCAATGAATTATTTTTAGCTTTCAGAATTAAGTAGTGGTCCAAACAAGTCAAACAACACCACTACTTTGAATAAAATCAAACAAGGATTCTAAAAAAGATTTTTGTAAGATTTTAGGAATTTGTTTGATAATAGTTTTGAATTTTTAATTGTACTGGTGTCAAAGTCCAAAAATAATACCCGTGGGTATTATAGACTTTTTAGTATTACCACCGACCTCAGAAAATTTTTATGATTTTATATGATATGTAAAATTTCACAGGGATTCCAACAAGACAAATTTCACAAAAATTGGATGAGTATAAAAATTCTGAAAATTCGCGGACAGTAGCAAAACAGGAAGATTAGAGGGTGTGACCCCTCTGTAATCCACGAATTTTTAAAAATTAAATACAAATCCAATTGATCTGAAATATGGAACAGATGTTCCAAACTTAATTGGGAATCACTCTATGAAATTTTATGATTTTAGGAGGCCTGTGGTGTTAGTAATCGATTTTTCAAGTCTGGACAGAAATCTAGACCCGAAAAACAGAACACCAATACTTGCAATGGAATGGTGCTAAAGAAGCATACAAGCAAACGATGATTTTAAAATGCACCACTCCACTTAATTTAAGTGTTTAGGGTCCTGAAAGCCAAGTTTAATATATTTTTGGTAGTTTTAATTAATTATGTGACTAGAAAGAGGAACCAACCTGAATTTTCGCGGGAAGAAAAGGATCTTTAAGCTCTCGCTTCCAGATTCCCGCTTTCCCGCTGTCGTTCCTGCACACACAAAAGAAAGAAAGAGAAGGGGATGAGATCCACTTCAAGCAAGAGAAAATGAGTTAATGCAAAGCCGTGCCTCCCCGGCAGCGGCGCCAAAAAGTGATGACGAAAATACGCAGTTTGTTAAAATACGTCGTTGTAACGCGTAAATCCGCTTTCGCTTTTAAAATTTATATCCTAGATAGGGGAGTATCTAGGGTCGTCCAAGGAGGCAAAAATTGCAATAATGATTCTCTTGCTTGGAATACAATCTCAACTTTCTTTTTAATATTTTTCAATATGTAATTTTTTTGTATTTTGAAAAGACGAGGGCAAACGGCAGATTGTAGCGAAAAGAACTAACACCTACAAATGATTAAAATTCTAAAAGATAGAAATATCTTCTTCCTAAGCTCACTCTAGGCAAGTGTAGGCCTAGGGTAATTAGGAAGAAGAGGTGAAATAAGTGCTAGAACCAAAACAAACAACTGCAATAAAAAGCTTAAAAGAAGGCAATTTTTGATTGAGTAGAATGAGTGTTCTTTTCAAGGACAAGTAGAGGAAAGCTTCTACTAGAATTGAACAATTTAAAAGCAAGAAAAGAAACACAAATCCTCTAGATAGATGGTGAAGAAGAGGGCTTCTTGCTCCAAGCCTAGCTGCTCCTTGGCTTGAAAAGAGGGCCTCCTTCTTCTCCTTCCTTGAGAGCTCCTCCAAGGTGGAAGCTACCACCTTTAATGCTCTTTCCAAAGGGGTGGGCGTGCACCACCCTTAAAAACTCCTCCAAGGTGGCGTGACCACCTTCAAGATCTCCTCCAAGATCTTCCTTGCCTGGCTTCTCCTTTGGCTGGCGTGACCCAAGAGAGAAGGGAAGAGGGGAAGGCACCAAGGGGACAAAATATCCCCTTAATCTTCTTCTTCTTCTTCTCTCTTGGACGTGGGATTCTTGGTGGAATATGAGAGTGAAATGGCTAGCCAAGGATGGCTTGAATGGTGGTGGGTAGTGGTCTTTTTATAGGGTAGGATGGGGGGTTAAGGTGCCCCTTGAAATGGAGGGCTAGGATGGAAGAATGGAGGTGGTTAGTGATCCTATGGCTAAGGAGAGTTGGCGCCAACCCAAGAGGTGTTAAAGGGGGTAGTTATGATGGTGTTGGTGTCTTTTGGTGGTGGAGAGACACCACCATGTTGGCGCCAACATGGGGTCTTCTAGAAGGGGGGTTAGGTGGATGGTGGAGATGGGTTCAAGGGAGATTGTGTGGTGGAGATGAGGGGAGATTTTGGAGGGAAAAGTGGCGCCATTAAGGGGTGGTTATGGGTAGTTTTTGGCGCCACTTTTAGGTGTCTTTTGGAGGTGGTGGGTAGGTTAGGTTGGTGCCAAGTAGGTTAGCTTATGTGGAGCTTAGGTGGAGCTAGTTGGGTAGAGTTGGTAGGTGGGTTTTTGGGGTAGTACAAGCCAAGGAAGTTGGAGCATAGCTAAGTTAAGCTAAGCTAAGCTAAGCTAAGCTAGCTTAGCTAATGGAGGAGTAGAGGAGAAGGTGTTGGAGCTAGGGTTTGGAGGAGGGGGCTGAGGAGAAGAAGTCTGGAGCTGGAGCTGGAGCTGGCTGCTGCTGAAGAGGCTGGCATGGGGCTACGCTAGCTGGCTTAGCTTGCTAGTTCTTTGCTAGTTGCTAAGCCAAGCTAAAGTGAGCTAGCTTCTACCAAAATGAGCTAAGGTGAGCTAGGTCTGGTGCTATCGGGGAGAATCAAGCTGGTTGAGGCAGCTAAGGTAGCTTAGCTCAACTGAGATGAGCTAAGCTGAATCCCCGGGAGCTGGACTTGAGCTTCCTGAGCTAAGATGAATTCTTCTTCAGCTGGCTGGAGTTGAGTGGAGCTGAATGTAGCTGGATCTGAGCTGGGGTGAACTCCTGTCAACTCAGCTGAGCTAGCTAGAGCTCCCTGTGAACTAGTGGGAGCTGAGGTGAGCTAGACTCAGCTAAGTTGAGCTGGATCTGAGCTGACTTGAGCTAGGGTGAGCTAAGGTGAACTCTCTTGAGCTGCCATCCAGCTGAGATTAGCTGAATGGAGCTGGGATGAGCTAACCCTAGTTCAAGTAAGCTAGGTTCCAGCTATGGTGAGCTGGATCAAGCTGGGTTCCAACTAGTCTGGGCCTCTCCTTCACCAATTGCCTTCTTGAGTGCTAGGGTTTTAGGGATCTGTGAATCTGTACATCCCTAACACTCACAAAAACACATTAAAACAATAATAAAAAATGCAATGCATGCCTATCCTAATTTATGCCTAAATGCAGCCCAAAAACCCGTTTGCAGAGTAAAATCCTAAGAGCTAGGTTAGTTTTAAAGCATAAAAAATGATGATAAACTGGTGTTTATCAATGCTAGCCATATTCTCCGACATGGTAGGTAATTACCTTGAAGTATTCATGGACGACTGTTAACGCGGCTTGATCGTGTTTCTAACAGTCAGTTGCGTCGTAGTTTAGGTGACCAAGCGATGTCAACAAATAAGAATTTATTACTCGAAAACCTAAGTATCCGAGGTTGAACACAGGGAGCAATTGGAATTTATTACTAATCTCAAGAATGTAATTGAACACTTAATTACTCAAAACTTAATTCAAAATATATATGCATGAGTTTAAAAGTTAATTGTGGTAAAAATAGAGGAATTGGACGTCTGATCATGGGATCAGACGTCTTAAAAATATATTTTCTCCTATCTGCTTCTTGTTCTTCTTCTTCTGACTTCTGATTTTCCTCTGTTCTTCTTTTCTTCTTTGGCCATGTGCTTCTTCTTCCGTATTTCTTCTCTGCTCTTGACCTTCTTCTTCTTTCCTCTATCTTCTGCCTTGCCTTTCTTCTGCAGTTTCATTCTCTTTCTTTTCTCTGCAGGTATTCTTCTTCCTTCCTTGGCTTTGCTTCTTCTTAGCTTCAACTTTTCTTCTTCTTCTTCCTCTTCTGCTTGTCTTTCCCTTTCTTTCTTTCTTCTTCCTTCTTCAGTTCCTCTTCTCTTTGGCTTCGCTTCTTCCCTCTGCCTTGCCTTTCCTTCTCTTTTTCCTCTGCGCATAAGTGTTAGCTTCGCTTCTTCTTCTTCCCTACACAAACCGAAGAGAGCAAAACCTACCCCTCTACCCACACCCGCGTCTCTCTCTCTGTATATCACTCTTCAGTACGCTCTCCCAGAGCCTGGTAATCGGGTCGGGTCACATGCCCGGGTCCAGGCGCATCGGCGTGGGTGTGGTGGGCGAGGAGTGCTCAGGAGGGTAGTCGGGTCGAGTCACCAGGTCCGCGGGATGAAGTCACGAACGAGGCGCTGTGTATAGGTGAGGAGGGACCTCACCCCCAGTGTATTGGAGGCAACCAGACGATAGCACGAATTCAATTTAAACTACTCAAGCGCCTCACAGCTTACCGAGGTGGGACTAATGTTCGACCACTTTTGCTCGCACGTCCGCAGGAGAGCTTTTGTCCAATCGCAGCAGTTGCAGGCCTCGCAGTGCCAATTGCTGGTACAGATGACTGCGTGAGGCCTCCCTGAATCTGCTGAACCTAGAATCCTGAAGTCCTTCAGCCTGGAGCGAGTTTGCAACCTCCTGCCATCGCTAATGGCGACTGGAGCTCGAACCCTGCATGACATAAAAAGGGCCTTGCAGCTCTATCAGACTACAGGAGGACCTTGGCCGTGTCACGGTGAAGGTGA
Source organism: Thalassia testudinum (assembly GCA_037157565.1). NCBI lineage: Eukaryota > Viridiplantae > Streptophyta > Magnoliopsida > Alismatales > Hydrocharitaceae > Thalassia > Thalassia testudinum. The sequence goes on from JAZHRO010000061.1 coordinate 4,683,549, forward strand.
GGCGATTGGTGGTAGGCCGCGGAGTGGCATAGGCATGCGTGCCTAGGTCTCTCTGTGGCCGGATTGATGGGTTACGTTGGGGGGCGGTTGTGGTGGTGTAGGCGACCTGTGGATGAGTGGAGGATGTTCAGTGGAGTGTGGCGGAGGTTGTAAGGTGGGTGGAGAGACGTGTGGAGGTGCGGAGTGACGGGGGCGTCTTACCGGAGGGTGGCTGGAGATGAGGAAGATGGCGGTGGACAGTGACGATCGAGGGGTGTTGTGTGAAATAGAATGAGGGAAATGAAAGAGGGGATAGAGACGAACAGTTCTTACCTAACTAAGTGGATGAAGGGGGAGAGAGGGCGGCTAGTAGTACCTACTAACACCGGAGAAGAAGGCATCCAGTGGAGGAAGACGGCAGCGACGACGGAGCTAGGGAAGCTCGCGCGGGTGTTGCGCGACGCGGAGGAGGATGGGGAGGATAGCTTGCCACTGGTATTGTGGCAGAGCGACGAGAAAGAGGAGGGGGGTTCATTGGAGCTTGCTGGAGCACTTGGCCGGAGGAGAAGAAGAGGAAATTGAGGTGGAATTCCGGCCAAGTCGAGCTGAGGAGGTGTGGTCGGAGTTGGGGGTCAATTTATAGGCACTGGCAGGGACTCCTGTGCTTGGAAGACAAGCTTGCAAGCGTGGGAATCCTCACCGGAGATGGAATTCTGTTAGGTACCCAACTCTCTTGTGCGTTCGCATGAGAGATTGGGAGCAAATCTTAGATCAGGACCACGCTCAGATGGAAGGGAATTCCTCAGAGAATCTCCCTTCCAAATCTGGGAGATCTCTAAGGAATCAGGGAGTATTCCCCCTCTATTCCTTGTCGGAGTAGGATTTCTCCCCATTAATGGTGGAGGAACCTACTTCTAAGAGTGGCGATGAAGTTAGGGGGGTTTATGCAGTGGCTTTCAAAAGATAGGGACCAAAATGTAATTGGGTGTACTAATTTGCAAAGTAGGTCAAGATGACCTCCCCTTGGGTCCAAATTTTGGTACAAACCTAATTTGGACCTAAGAAATCCAATGGTGAAGTTGGATTTTAGGTTTGACCACTTTTTACTAGATATTTTACATAAAAACCCAAATTAGGTCAATTGATGAGTTATGACCCTAATCTAGGTCAAAATAGGTTCCAAAGGCCAATATGAAGGTTCTAAACCCTAGAGGATATTTTTCCATGAATTTTAGAGGGTTTAGTTGATTTTTATCCTGACCAAAACCCTGTTGAATTAAGCGGGTCTGTTTTAGGGTTACCAGATGTCATTTAATTCCTAGTTTGCACATAAACCCATTTCTGATTGAATCAATCCACTTTTCATCTTATTCAGACCATTTGACCGATGTTTTTCGTTTGAGAAATCCCGTTTATTTACTGCAATGGTAAAATTACAGTTTTAACCTTTATTTCATGTTTTCTTCTCGGAACACATATTCCTTCAATTAAGCCCTCCTCTAAGTTATGTAGGAGTTTTTATTTTCTTTATTAGGTCAAAATGAGCTAGTTATGGCTCATGATGAGGCTCTCATCAATGACTTCTCAGTATTTGGTGAATCTTTTGATGAGTGCCTTCTGCATCTGGTCCAAATCCTCAAAAGATGCATTGATGTGAACCTATTTCTCTCTTGGGAAAAGAGCCACTTCATGGTTCCAGAAGGCATTGTCCTGGGCCATCTTGTTTCTAAGAGAGGTATTCAAGTTGACTGAGCCAAGGTGAATTTAATTTCCAAACTTCCTGTGTCTAACTCGGTCAAAGATATCAGATCATTCTTGGGGCACGTGGGTTTTTATTGACAATTTATACCTAATTTTTCCAAGATCGCGTGCCCCTTAACGAACCTCCTCTCAAAAGACATGCCTTTCACCCTTCTAAACTAGAGAAAATGGATAAGTGGGAGGGCAATCATGGGGCGATGGAGGGCGATCATGGGGAGACAGGTGGGAGGAATCGTGATGCTGAGGGATGTACTACATGGAAATCTAGGGCTTGGAGATGGAAGGAAAGGAGAGGTCTCATGGCTAATGGCAGATGGGAGGTAGGTATGAGGAGGACAGACAGGGGTAGGTTGTGGGGCAACAGGGAGATTATCTACTTCAGATGCCGATGTCGAGGTCATATGGCGTTGGTATGCCGCTTCCCCCTTGTGTGCCTCGCGTGTGAAGGGCATGGCCATAAGCAGGACTCGTGTAAGACCAATAGTGGGCAGATGAAGGGTTGGACTAATATGCGCACTGGAGGTTCGAATTTTAGGTCATAGCCGCCACCACTGCCACCTCCTCCTACATACGGGGGTCATACGATTGATGTAGGAGTCCCTATGACAGAGGACATAAGAATGACATAACTGGTGTTAAGAGGGGCTCTGATCAGAGAGGTAATGATCGGCAACCCATCCTCAGAGAAGCTCTAAAAACTGGTAAGCTCTTTATCCCCTTTGACCGATGGTTGGAAAATTGCTTTTCTATCCCCCACACGATTTGTGTTTTTTGGTTTGGGGATGATGGATGTTAAACGTCTGCACTTTCAGTCGAGTTCCTTTGAGGGGTTGATGGTGATATGGAGATTAGTCTCTCCTTTTGATGGAGCTCTACTAGAGAGGTTGCCCCAGAGGTCAGGCTTTAGATCGGGGAGACTAAAGATTAAAGGTCTGCCACTTCACTTGAGATCAAGAGAAGTGGTGGCGACCATGATTTCTGGGTTTGCTATATTGGCTGAAGATGCGGATGTTGGTTTGATTGAGGGTGATGGTCAGGTCCTTAATGTCATGGTGGATGTCTTTAAGGTAGGATCGGTCCTTAATAGATTGATCCTTTGATGTAGGGGTAGCTCTTGGTTGCTGATCTTAAGATTCATAGTGGGAGAGAATGTTGTGGAGAAGGGATAGGATAAGATGTCTTATATGCAAGTTGTTGAAGAGACGAATGCACATGTACTAAGCAGGCTTTCCCCAGATGAGGCACCGGCAACCAAAAAAATGTAAGGACCACCACCTTGGGGAAATGGGGGAGATGATGGATGCGGAGCAGGTGGAATTAGACATGAAAGAGGCATTGACGCCCACGATTGGGGCAGCAGGTGATCCACAGCCAACGACTGATAAAACTGAGGTACAAGTCTTGAAAGAGATCTCGAATAACTCCTTGAGAACCCAATCAAATTTAAAAGATGTGGAAGGCCTAAAGTTCGATACTGGGCCATCTACCAAGGTTGATGTGGGAAGATCGCCCTACAGGCTCAGACAGAGGAGGCTGAAATCAGACTTGATCCTAGATGAAAATGCAGTAGCCGCGATTATGCAGGTTAGTAAGAGTCCAAACCAAAAGAGGGAGGGGTCTCAAAAAGGAAGATGAGAGTCCTTACGTGGAATGTGCATGGGTTGCGCGACAAGAGCCGGAGGGCTTCTTTGATGAGATATTTGAGAGAGTGGGAGATCGATTGTGCGATAATACAAGAGACTCACATTGAGAATGAATCTGATAGGGTATGGAATGATATGAAGGTTGCAGGGGTGAATGAGTGTGTGATGCTTAACGCACATGGCAGGTCTGGTGGCATTGTTATATGGTGGAGAAGGGCTTGGTTACAGCTGCTGGAAGAACACAAAGCTCATTATCTGGTGACCTGTACATTCCAAAGAAATCAGGGGCAAGATGGCATCTATATTACCTGTGTTTATGGTCCATGAGTTGCCTCGATGAGATAGGAACTTTGGGATGATTGGGCAACAGCTGCAGAACTTGTGCAAGGGGATGCTTGGTTAGTAGGTGGGGACTTCAACTATGTATTGACAGGGAATGACAGGCCAAATGGGGTCATGGACAGTACTTCTATTGGATTTCAGCTGGTGATCCAATCTCTTGGTTTGAACGAGTACCCATCCTCAGGAGCTGAATTCACTTGGCAAAATGGCAATGGCCTTATGTCGAAGATTGATAGATTCTTTAGGAATGCTACTCTCCTCGATAGGTTCTAGCTCTTTGTCGTTGCTGGACTGGAATGCCCCTTCTCAAACCACACTCCATTGGTCTGGGACAGTGGGGAAGAGGTTCAAATAGGTTCCTACTTCAAGCTTAGAAGATCGTGGCTGAGAGAGCCTGGTTTTCGTGAGATGATTGGTTCATGGTGGAACACGAAACAGATGGAGGGCTTAGCCACTATCAAACTTGCTTCCAAGTTGTCTACTCTGCGCATAGTTTTGAAAGAGTATGGAGATATGGTGTCTACACTAATGCAGCAGAGGCGTTTGGAGGCTTGATGTAAACATGTTTACACAACTTAAGATGTCTATTTATGCATGTTCTTAAGCATAGGTTTGCATTGCATGCTATAAATAATGCATAACATGCATCATCTTGCATTTAGAGTAGTTTGAATAAAATAGAGGTTAATTGTCTCCTTTTATGTGCTTGGACAGGGCAAACATTTTATCGGGGCCTCGGATTGAAGATCCAATCGTACAGATGTGATCAGGGTGACGATTGAAGTTCAACGACTCCAAGATTGCCCTAATCATGCATTTGTAGCATCAGATAGTGATCGGGGAACCCTAGAAGATCAAGGGCCATGATGGTGTAAATCCACACTTCAAATGACAAATTCGACTGCACGAATGGATTCGGATTGACGATCGCAACCTAACGACGCAAAAATCGAGTCAATCCGACACCCGTGGCACCATCAACATCATCCAGAAGATGGACGGCCACGCCCACACGCACCCGCAGAAGCTCCTGCATCTGCTCTTCTCTGCCATTGGATCAAGATCCAACGGTTGTGGATGCGGCGCGTTGAAATCATCCGCGCGACCATCCACGCTTCGCAGTGTAGTGGGCGAGGGAGTTATTGTGAGCAGCGGACGCAGGTTCGAGCCCCAACGAGCAGGCGAAGGGCACTGGCGAGCGGGCGCAGGCGTGCATCAGATCTTGATCAGGCGGCCGTCCGCGCTCAATAGCGTTGACGCACTATCGCACACCTACGCCTCACACGGCATTGCACGTGTTGGGGCAGGCGCACAGCGAGCGGGCGAAGGCTTATCTGGGTCATTTGATCTAGCGATCGGACGGCTGTGGACAGCTGAACGTGCGGCATGCGTTGAGCGCAAGCAGACGAGCAGGCGCGTGCGGGCAGCGGCCACTATGCCCACGTTGGGGCTTTAGCGACAGTTTTATCCGTCACTAAAGACCCCTTATTTAATGTTTTAAAGATGTAATGACCAATTTTCCCCCACTCCTTGCAACTATAAAAGGAGACCCCCTCCACATGAAATTCTGATCCCTTCCTTCTCTTCTCTACCTCACCAAAGCTCAAGAGAAGCGTGTCCCACACCCGAGATGCTTCTCATGAGATAAAGTCCAAATTTTCGTCCCCCTTTAGAAGTGGATCCCGCGACGACGATGACGTGCTGCCCCGTTCCTGTTCTTCTGCTTCGTCCTCCTTCGTCCTTCTTTGTCCCCCATCGTCTAGGCGTCGTCCCGTCCGGCTCATCCTCCAAGCGACCGTCGACGAGGATATCTCTCTCCCCATTCTTTTTTCTACTTTCTAGAATAGATGTACTGCTTTCTAGAGTAGTTCTACTCGTCCTCCAAGCGATCGTTGAGGAGGACATTTCTCCCTCCATTCTTTTAATGCTTTCTAGTATAATTGTTTTCTGCTTTCTAGTTGTAATAGTGAAACAAACAATCTCCTTAATGATGAATTCCCTGTTTATTCTACATCTCGTTTTGATTTCTGTTTGTAATATTCTCTCTCTCTCTCTTCTATTTATTGTAAATAATTAGATAGTTTTAAATTGAATTACTTCGTAACAAATAAAAATAAATGCGTAGTTTTTAAATCAAACATCCGCCTCCCTGTGTTCATCCTAGAATTTTCATTTCGGTATAAATTTTATTTGTTGAACATGAGTTCTTCGCTTTCAAACTACAACGACAGGTTTTCCAAAACCAAACACGTTAGCGTAGCAATTCGTGCGTTCAACAAGTCTCTAAATAACATCCAGATCTTAGATTGTACGGAGGAAGCAAGTCCACTATCTGATGATGATCTTGAAGCCAGAAGAATGTGGCAAGGTGTGGCAGTAGAGGAGGACCTCAAACAGGAGATGGACTAGAGGGAGAGGTCTAGACAATTATGGCTCAAGGAGGGGGACGCCAACACAAATTTTTTTCACCTCGCAGCCAGCTCTCGTAGATGGGTTAACTTTATTTCATCCATCCTCAAAGATGGGCAAAGACTGTCATCTATGCATGAAATTAGAGTGGAGGCTATCAAGTATTATAGGGACTCATCACGAGCAGCAAAGAGAGGTTGTTGGAGGATGGCTGCGAGTGATGCTCCTAGAGTCTCAAATGATCAGGCTTCCAAGTTGACGGCTACTATCACTGAAAAAGAAACTATAGATGCCATAAAAGAATTAAATAATGAGGGTTCCCCCAGACCAGATGGTACTCAAGTCTTCTTCTATAAAGAAATGTGGAGTGTGATTGGCAATGAGGTGATGGATGTTATTAGAGAGTTTGAGAGGGGCAATGCAGGCTTTGACAAGATCAATAAATCCCTTCTCTTTCTGTTGCCAAAGATATAGGGGCTAAGAAATTTTCTAATTTTAGACCAATCGCTCTATCGAACTCCATTTACTTAGTGGTGAGAAAGATATTGGCTAATAGACTGAGGACTGTTTTGTAGCACCTGATCCACCCTGTATAATTAGCCTTTCTGCCTAACAGATCTCTTCAGGAATCGTTCATTATGGCCCAGGAAATGGTGTGTGGGTGGCATAGAAGGAAGTGCAAAGCATTTATGTGGAAAGTGGATTTCCAAAAGGCATATGACTCGGTTTCATGGCCTTACATCTGGGAAGTATTCAAAAGAAGAGGTTTCCCTCCCATTTGGATCCAGTGGATGAAGCTGTGTATTACAACCACTTCCTTCTCTCCACTGATCAATGGGAAACCATGTGGAGCTTGGATTCAACCTCAATGTGGGGCTAGACAAGGGTGCCCATTAGCCCCTTTGATATTTAATCTTGCAGTTGATGGGTTCACTAGATATGCATGTAAACTTGTAGAGGCTGGTGTTGTAAGAGGTTATTCTCTATCTAATAGGAGGGCTATGGCCCCCATTTTACAATATGCAGACAACACGGTCTTCTTTGTGGAGGGGACAACTGCTGTAGCTCATGCTCTAGGACACATGGTGAAGATCTTCAGAGACATATCAGGTCTGAAACTAAATAGGGAGAAATCTATCTTGATCTTCTTTGGCCTGAATGAACAAGAGCAAGAAACACTGTCAGCTACACTAGGAATGCCTCGCTCAAAACTACCAATTAAATACCTAGGACTGCCACTGCGGTGCTCGACTCTGAGGAAGAGTGATTGGAATATTCTTTTTGATAAGATTTCTGTTAAGTTGGAAGGATGGAGCAGCAAATTTTTGTCAAAAGGTGGAAGACTGATCCTTTTAAATTCAGTTATTACTTCTATCCCGGTGTTCTACTTCTCTATCTTCAAAGCCCCAAAATCTATTTGGAAATGTGTAGATGTAATGCGAAAGAAGTTCTTTTGGAAAGGGGCTCAACATGAGGGGAGATTCATGCAGCCTATGAAGCGCGAACACATATGCTGGCCAAAGGAAGAGGGTGGATTGGGGATCAAGGCTCTTAAAGAATTCAATGAGGCCCTTTTGATTAAATGGGCGATCAAGATTTTTTATGGCAAGGAAGAGCTATGGGCCGAACTTGTTAAGGACTGTTATGGCTGCTCAAACAGTATGTTGAAGAGACTATTCCCAGTCAGACCATCCCCTTTTTGGAGATTGGTTATTCTAGCTATCAAAAGCAACTGGCATTTGATGTAGCCCAAGCTTGGAGATGGCCATGAGTTTAGCTTCTGGAATGAACAATGGTCACCGTTGGGTATTATGAAAGACTCCTATCCAAGAGCATACTTGGCTACAGTAGACAAAGATGCTTCAGTCAGCAACTTGTGGTCTGAAACTAGCGACTATTGGACTCTGGATGAATCTGAAACCAACAAAGAGGGTACCCATCTATGGGAGGAAAGGCAGAACCTAATCTTAGCTTTGCAGAACTTCATTCCAAGGCCTGGTGTGGAGGACACATATATTTGGAATGGCAGGTACATTGCCCAGCGGGCATATGAGGAAATAATCAGATCCAGCAGGAGTATGGAAAGTGACCTTGTCGACGAGAAGATATGGCTATTGAAGATCCCACTCAAAGTACAATTTTTTTTATGGTTGTGCAGGAGGGAAGGGTTGATCACGGGAGATCTTAGACATAAAAGAATCGGGGAAACATTAAATGAATGCTATCTATGTGGGTTGCACACTGATAACTTATCCTAAATATTCTCTTCATGCTTGGTCATGGATATGATATGGAGAAAAATATGTTAGGAACCTTTACCCACATGGGAGTCCCTATGGCAGAGGTTTGCAACACCTGGAAGACCACATATGTGTATGGCTTTGACTTTGTGGTGTGTATGGAGGGTGAGAAATGAGAAGTTATTTTAGGAGAGACCAGTATGCTGTGAGCAAATTGTAAATGAATGCTGGTCCCTCATACATAGATGGGGATCCAATGTGTAGTTCTCCATATTTCTTTTTAAATAGTATGAAATAAAATGCCCTCCAGATTGCTATCGTAGCACGATAGCTTTCCTCTCAGCTTCAGAAAAAAAAAGACACGCCTTTCGAGATAACAAGTGAGTGCATTCACACATTTGAGATCCTGTGTGACCAAGTCACCCAAACACCAATCTTGCAATCCCCTGACTGGTCTCAACCCTTTGAGATCATGTGTGATGCGTCTGACTATGCAGTGGGAGTGATGTTAGGGTAGAAAATAGACGGGAAACCCGTGGTCATATATTACGCCAGCAAGACATTAGATAAGGCTCAGCATAACTACACAATTACGGAGAAAGAGTTGGTGGATGTCATATTTGTCCTGGAAAAATTCAGATCATACCTCTTGGATTCCCATGTCATTATATACTCGAATCACATCGTAGTAAGGCACTTACTCACGAAGAAGGACGTGAAACCTAGATCAATTCGATGGATCTTGTTGTTGCAGGAATTCAAAATTTGTGACAAGGCAGGAAAGAAGAAGGTGATAGCTGATCATTTATCTCGCCTTCCTTCTTCGGTCATTGACCCGTTTGGACCTATTACCGAGCATTTTTCGAATGAACATCTGGTGGCCATTAATGGACTTCCCTAGTTTGCCAACATAGTAAACTACTTGGCTACAGGGAAAGTCCCTCCAGATTAGGCGACTTCCAAGCAGGACAAGTTGATTTCTGATGCCAAGTACTACATTTGGGAAGAATCGTATCTTTTCAATATTGGCAATGATCAGGTAATTCGAAGGTGCATTCCTGACAATGAGGTCAATAATGTCATCTCATTCTGTTATGACCAGGCCTGTGGTGTGCTCTTTTGGCCCACAACATTCAAAGATGCACAAACTTATTGTAGGGCATGTGCTCGTTGTCAGACCTTAGGCAACATGGGCCCACGTGGTATGATGCCCTTGAATCCAATCATTGTGTGTGAAATCTTTAACATATGGGGAATTGATTTCATGGGACCCTTTCCAGAATCTAATGGCTTCGAATATATCTTACTCGCTGTTGATTACGTCTCTAATGGATCAAAGCCATCCCCACTAGAACAAGTGACCATAAAGTTGTTCTTCGGTTCATTTAGGTGAACATCTTTTCTAGATTTGGGGATCCAAAAGCCATCATCAGTGATGGTAGGTCTCATTTCGCCAATGTGCACTTCCAATCCCTAATGAAAAAGTATGGGTGTCGCATTGTATCTCGACTCCTTACCACCCCCAGACTGATGGATTGGTAGAACTATCAAATTGGGAGATCAATAAGATCCTTCAGGTCATTGTTTGACCTGACAGGAAGGATTGGTTTACCCACCTTTGGAAGCCTTGTGGGCCTATAGGATCGCCCATAAGACCTAGTTAGGCATGTCTCCCTTCAGCCTCGTGTTTAGGAAGGCATGTCACCTCCCTGCGGAAATGGAGCATAAAGCCTACTGGGCAGTACGAAAGCACAATCTAGATCTTGTGAAGGCTGGAATCCACCGCCAGTTGCAATTTAGCGAGTTCGAGGATTTACGCAATGACTCATACAAGAACTCACAAATCTAAAAAGAGCGAGTGAAAGTCTTCCATGACAAGCACATTTCAAGAAAATTCTTCCATTCTAGTCAGAAACTACTACTCTTTATTGTCAAACTCAAGCTCTTCCCAGGCAAGCTCAGATCTAAATGGATTGGACCATTTCTGGTGAGACGAGTATTAGGAAATGGAGCTGTTGAAATCAATGAACTCAGCCATAATTTTGAACGTTTTGTTGTGAACGGTCAGAGACTCAAACCTTTCTTTGAACTCACTGACACTGTTGAACGAGAATCTACGCTAACGTGTTTGGTTTTGGAAAACCCGTCGTTGTAGTTCGAAAGCGAAGGATTCGTGTTCAACAAATAAAATTTATACCGAAATAAGAATTCCGGGTCGAACACAGGGAGGCGAACGTTTGATTTAAAAACTTCGCGTTTCTTTTTTATTTTGTCACAAAGAAATTCAATTTAAACTATCTAAGTATCTACAACAAATAAAAGATACAGAGGGAGTAAGAGAGAGAGAAAGAATACTATACATGGAAATCAAAATGAGATGTAGAATAGACAAGGAATTTATCATAAAAGAGATCGTTCGTTACAACTAGAAAACATAAAATAATTACTCTAGAAAGCATTAAAAGAATGGAGGGAGAAATGTCCTCCTCGACGATCGCTCGGAGGACGAATAGACTACTCTAGAAAGCAGTAAATCTATACTACAAAGCAGTAAAAAGAATAGGGAGAGAGAAATCCTCCTCGACGGTCGCTTGGAGGACGAGCCGGACGGGACGACGCCTGGACGAAGGAGAACGAAGCGGGACGAAGGAGGACGAAGCAGAAGAACGGGAACGAAGCAGCACGCCGTCGTCGTCGCGGGATCCACTTCCGAAGGGGGACGAAAATTTGGACTTTATCTCGCGAGAAGCATCCCGGGTGTGGGACAAGCTTCTCTTGAGCTTTGGAGAGGTAGAGAGGAGAAGGAAGGGATGAAAATTTCGTATGGAGGGGGTCTCCTTTTATAGTTGCAAGGAGTGGGGGCAAAATGGACATTACATCTTCAAAATAATAAATAAGGGGTCTTTAGTGACGGATAAAACCGTCGCTAAAGCCCCGCCGTCGCCGTCGCCGTCGCCGCCGCGCCCACGCGCGCCCGCTCGGCTGGCCTGCGCGCGTAACGCATACGCACGTCCGCGTCGTCTCAGCCGTCCGATCGCGAGATCGGACGGCTTAGATCGCGTCCGCGCCCGCTGCGTAGCGCGCCCGCCCGCGTGCGATCGAGCGTCCACCAGAGCGTCCAATTGCGCGTCGGCGCTATCGGGCGCGCGCGGCCGTTGGATCTTCATCCGACGCTCGTGCGCGCCCGCTCGCCCGCGCCTTCGACCCCCTCTCCGCGGCTCGAACCCGTGACCTCCGCTTCGCCCGCAGCTGCGTCGCCGCTGCGCTACGCGGGCGAAATGGTCGCGCGGACGTTTTTAAACGCGCGCGACCGCAACCGTTGGATCGAGATCCAACGGCGGAGAGGAGACGGTGCGCGGTCTTCACAGGACTCCTGCGGTCGATTGGGCGGCTGGGATGGCGCCACGTGGCGCTATCTTGGCCGTCCATCTTCTGGAAGTTGTAGATGGTGCCACGGATGTCGGATTGACTCGATTTTGTGTCGTTCGGCTGCGATCGTCGATCCGAATTCATCCGTGTGGTCGGATTTTCCATCTGAAGTGCGGATTTACACCATCCTGTCCCTTGATCTTCTAGGGTTCCCCGGTCTCTATCTGATGCTACGGATGCCTGATTAGGGCGATCTTGGAGTCGTTGAACTCCAATCGTCGCCCTGATCATATCCATATGGTTGGATCTTTGATCCGAGGCCCCGATAAAATATTTGCCCGGTCCAAGCACATAAAAGGAGACAATTAACCTCCATTTTATTCAAACTACTCTAAATGCAAGATGATGCTTGTAATGCAATATTTATATCATGAAATGCAATCCTATGCTTAAGAACATGCATAAATAGACATTTTAAGTAGTGTAAATGTATTTACATCATACCCCCATGCCTATCTTTTGCTAGTCCCTAGCAAAAACTATATGCTATTTATAAAAGAATTAGGTTGGATTATTTGGACCTGAGTTATTTTCAATCATTAAGAAATTGTATACTTAAGAACTGAACTTTCAAAGACACAACAGTGCCCGGGTATCAGCCAAAATGCAGACCGCCTCAAGCCTCGCCTTATTCAAAGAAAAATTTCTTTTTCTGTTTTTACTTTTTTTTTTTTTTTTTTTTTTTGGATTTTCAAATTTTAGGGTTTAAGAGTGGCTTTCTACGGCCATTCAACTCACCCAAGATTTGATGAGAACCCTAAGTTTCAAGCATCTTATTGTGATTGTGATAGACTCGTTGACCGGCAATTAAAACGGACTTCGGATTTCTACGCCTCTAGGTGACCTCAAAAAGAATTCTGCCTAAAGGTGTATCTTTACAACCGGTAGCTTTCTCCCTACTTTTATTTTTTTTATTTTTATTTTTTTTTTTAACGGGGTCAACACAAGGGTGAATCCAGTGTATATCTCCCCGGTTTATTCTACTTCTCCGCTTCTTCCTAAGTGTTTTGGGAATTTTTAGTGCATTTTCTGAGCTGGGTTCTGGACAACCGGTCGATGAGCTGTTACCACCGACAACTTGCCAGCCATACTCGTGCGGCGAAGTGTGGCTTATTTCTTTTTGTTCTTTTCTCCTTTTTGATTTTTTTTTTTTTTTAAGTAGGTGGCTTCCCTGGTCTAAGATTTACCTAAAGGCAGCAAAAAGAGAAAGGTCCAGTGACTGGGCTCTGGACAACCTACCTATGGGCTGTTACCCACGATAACTTGCCAGCCATATCACCCTAGAAGGTTCATTAGCTACCCAATTTTCGTTAAAATCGCCAAACAACGAGTCAGTGCAAAGAAAGTGTGTAGATGCTTAAAACTCAAAATTCCCTTAAATCAGAGGGCGGGTTGACAAGTCGTGTACTTATCACCCAAACTTATTTATTCCAATTATAATAAAATTCAGGTTGGCGAGAACTCGACAAACAAATCCACATTTTAGTGGATACATAGGCTGATTAAGTCCAAAGACCTGAAGGGTCTTTGTGTTCAAACCATAATATAGTATTTCTTAAGATCGAAAATTTTCTTAAACCCAAATTCTCTTTCCTAATTTCGATTTTTTTTTTTTTTTAATAATAAAACAAATCTACGGAGCTGACGAATGAATTCAAAGATAAATATCCATCCCCCCATGCCTATCTAATGCAATGTCCTCATTGTATTAAAAAGACATAAAACAGAGTGGAAAAGCGTAGAAAGCACCTGAATTGCGTGGATATCGGGTCCGCCCCGAGATGAAAATGAAAAAGAACTGTATATGTGCTGAGTTTAGTGCCTTCAGCTAGGCACACTATACAAAGAAAAGAAATGAAGAATTCACATGAGCAGGTCAGAATTAGAATAAACAGAAGAATCCTCTGACCTGTCAGCAGAGGTCCACAGATGTGGACCAGATTGTGGTGCAGACCCACACCCCATAATTGAGAATATCTTAGGTTCTGGATAAAAATTACCCAAAACCTAAAATCAGAATGCAAGTGGGGTCGGGCCTGCGATTTGTGAGGATGCAACCCAAGGCCAAAATGTCGGGTTACAGAGAATTGAAGCTCAAAAGGATAATCGTTAAATGTGTGCTTGAGTTTGACATCCTCGAAACAAATGTCGTAAGGGTTCTGATTTGATGGTTTCAGTTTAAAAGGAACCCTTCGACTCAATCTTCCATTTCCTCCAAAATTGACTTCCCAAATCAGAATTTCCCAGCTCCTATCCTCCTCATTCGGCATATCAAATTCCATGACCTCTTGTATATTCATCACCCCGTCTGAAATCTCCAAGTCTAGATGATGTGGCAAAATCAAAATTGACTTGGGTCTAATTATCTCAGAATTAGAATCATCAATAAGCTCAACAGGGTGTAACTGATAATCAGGGCATTGAATTAATTCCTCCAGAAAATGCGATTCTGGATCCGTATCGTGTGCCCTAATAAGATCAGTTTCCTCAGTTATTGGGCTATCAAATGATCTATCAGATTCCTCAGGCCCAATCGTCTCACAAAAATCGTGATCTGAAAACTCGTGTGAGACTTCGCAACTTGAATCTTCACCATCAGGATCCGTATCAATGTATGTCCCAAAATCATGTCACTTTGCGTTCCAAGGAGACATACGTTTTCTCGTAACCCGGCTCAGGGATTTCAGGTGAAGAAATCAAATCATCCTTAATTGGTTGTTTTAATTCAATCTGGTCAGCTTCGTAACACATGTCCCCCCCAACAGGTGCCTGAGCGGGTTCTGTCATTGGCTTTCCTGAAGAGAGTTCATCCTGGGAATTATTCCAAGATTGAATCAAAGCAACCACGAATCTCATCCTCAATTTCGCTAATTTCCCAAGTAGAAACTCACCCGGGTTCTTATCCTTAACATCCTGGAGCCAATCCAACAAAGACTTGTTTAAATCATCAATCATTTCAATCAGGGGCTCCAATCTCTCAATGCAAGGTATTGGCTGAACTTCTAAAGATTGAATGATATTCCTCAAGTTAGCCAGAACCTTATCTTGAACCTGATTAACCTGAACCAAATGAGTTGGTTCAGGGTTGGGCGGGTTTGACATCAATGTAGAGGAATTAACGAATTGAGATTCGTTATACCCATCCTGATAATAGGTCATTTCAGATTGTTCAAAAGATGGAGATGACCTAAAGGCAGTGAAATCAGAGGATGGGTAAGGATCAGTGTATCCTTCTTGATTGTAGATCGCATTAGGTTGTTCATGAAAGGAGGATGATCTATAATCGATGCAACTCTGAGAAGGATAGAATTGAGAATCAAAGTGTTCAGGGTTAGACCCTAAACACGGGGGTCCGGAATTGTATCCCCAATCCGAATTATCCCAACTAACTGATGGTCGATTACAATACGAGTTGGGATAATCATCATGTTGAGGATAATTTACAACAGGAGGGAAAGAGCGGGAATGCGTGAAATATGTGGAAGGATTCATGAGACACTGGAGGAAGAAAGGTGCCCTGCAATACAAACAATCAAACCTGTCCTTAAATGGGTTAGCCTACAGACCTACAGACTCCCAAAACCCGTCTTGAGATAAAGGAACGATTTGATCTACTTCTGTTTGTTCAATCCAACCAGTTAGAAGGAGGGACTGGGGAGAAGGTTCTTCCTTCGGCTTGCGCCTCCAGTTCCTAGTGTACCCCCCAGCCGCGATCGTTTGACTCTGCTCCCCTAGCTAGACATCAGATTGAACAGTAGAAACAGACTAATCGAAAATAATCTCGTTCTGAGTTCTGAAGAGCGAGTCCAATCCTTAAGGCCAATGTCTACTCTGTTTTATTTAGGGCTAGGTTTGAATGTGCTTTGGAATGTGATGGGCCCTTTAAATGGGTTGTGCCCTTAATGATTGATTGCTTTGTGTGTGCGTACACAACCAATGGTTTTCAAGCAAGATTATTTTTGATGTGGTGAATTTTAAGGTTCAAATCTTGCTTAGTAGCTTTTAGGATTCAACTTTAGGTGTTTTCAATCAAGTTTCATTGGCACACCAGATTTTGCAAGCACAGGTGAAGATATTTTCCTTTAAAGTTTAAAAAGAATGTGGAGTGCCTGGTAGATCCCTAAGAGTTGAACCTAATTGGCAGCTACTTGATGAGTTGATTTTATTTGAAGTGGTGCGGTCCAAACAACTCAAACAACTGGCCTCAAATGCACCACTAAGTTAGGCACACAAAGA
Source organism: Thalassia testudinum (assembly GCA_037157565.1). Classification (NCBI taxonomy): domain Eukaryota; kingdom Viridiplantae; phylum Streptophyta; class Magnoliopsida; order Alismatales; family Hydrocharitaceae; genus Thalassia; species Thalassia testudinum. Next base: position 4,699,588 of record JAZHRO010000061.1, read on the forward strand.
TGGTTAACTTAGAATGATTTCTACTCTTTTATGTGTTGCTTTATGTGTACTGGTCCCACAGATCAGAACCCAGTTGAGTAGAAACAAATCAATTTGGTTAAGTGCCTTTAAATGTGGGTGTACATTGTGTATTTGTTGAAAATTACCCCACAAAATTATCTTTTTACTTTTTTTTTTATATAAATGAAGGTGGAATGAATGTGAGTGAGAATCCAAACAACCAAACTATTCTTAGGATTTATGCAAACACCTAGGTTAATTGGAATTTGGATTCAATGTGGCGAATGAAATCTATGGAGGGGGAAAGAATGGGTGATAACTTACAAAACCTTTCACAGCACTTTACTCCAATCTACTGCTTTTACTTGCCTCAAAAGAGTACCTGCAATTACAATAAGAAAGGAGAAAAGTGAGGTAAATGATTTGTAAGTTACAAAACGTGAAGAGAAATCAAAGATCGTTGCCTCCCCGGCAACGGCGCCAAAATGTTGAACGAGAATCTACGCTAACGTGTTTGGTTTTGGAAAACCCGTCGTTGTAGTATAGTGGTGAGTATTCCCGCCTGTCACGCGGGTGACCCGGGTTCGATCCCCGGCAACGGCGCCAAAATGTTGAACGAGAATCTACGCTAACGTGTTTGGTTTTGGAAAACCCGTCGTTGTAGTTCGAAAGCGAAGGATTCGTGTTCAACAAATAAAATTTATACCGAAATAAGAATTCCGGGTCGAACACAGGGAGGCGAACGTTTGATTTAAAAACTTCGCGTTTCTTTTTTATTTTGTCACAAAGAAATTCAATTTAAACTATCTAAGTATCTACAACAAATAAAAGATACAGAGGGAGTAAGAGAGAGAGAAAGAATACTATACATGGAAATCAAAATGAGATGTAGAATAGACAAGGAATTTATCATAAAAGAGATCGTTCGTTACAACTAGAAAACATAAAACAATTACTCTAGAAAGCATTAAAAGAATGGAGGGAGAAATGTCCTCCTCGACGATCGCTCGGAGGACGAATAGACTACTCTAGAAAGCAGTAAATCTATACTACAAAGCAGTAAAAAGAATAGGGAGAGAGAAATCCTCCTCGACGGTCGCTTGGAGGACGAGCCGGACGGGACGACGCCTGGACGAAGGAGAACGAAGCGGGACGAAGGAGGACGAAGCAGAAGAACGGGAACGAAGCAGCACGCCGTCGTCGTCGCGGGATCCACTTCCGAAGGGGGACGAAAATTTGGACTTTATCTCGCGAGAAGCATCCTGGGTGTGGGACAAGCTTCTCTTGAGCTTTGGAGAGGTAGAGAGGAGAAGGAAGGGATGAAAATTTCGTATGGAGGGGGTCTCCTTTTATAGTTGCAAGGAGTGGGGGCAAAATGGACATTACATCTTCAAAATAATAAATAAGGGGTCTTTAGTGACGGATAAAACCGTCGCTAAAGCCCCGCCGTCGCCGTCGCCGCCGCGCCCACGCGCGCCCGCTCGGCTGGCCTGCGCGCGTAACGCATACGCACGTCCGCGTCGTCTCAGACGTCCGATCGCGAGATCGGACGGCTTAGATCGCGTCCGCGCCCGCTGCGTAGCGCGCCCGCCCGCGTAAGATCTAGCGTCCACCAGAGCGTCCAATTGCGCGTCGGCGCTATCGGGCGCGCGCGGCCGTTGGATCTTCATCCGATGCTCGTGCGCGCCCGCTCGCCCGCGCCTTCGACCCCCTCTCCGCGGCTCGAACCCGCGACCTCCGCTTCGCCCGCAGCTGCGTCGCTGCTGCGCTACGCGGGCGAAATGGTCGCGCGGACGTTTTTAAACGCGCGCGACCGCAGCCGTTGGATCGAGATCCAACGGCGGAGAGGAGACGGTGCGCGGTCTTCACAGGACTCCTGCGGCCGATTGGGCGGCTGGGATGGCGCCACGTGGCGCTATCTTGGCCGTCCATCTTCTGGAAGTTGTAGATGGTGCCACGGATGTCGGATTGACTCGATTTTTGTGTCGTTCGGCTGCGATCGTCGATCCGAATTCATCCGTGTGGTCGAATTTTCCATCTGAAGTGCGGATTTACACCATCCTGGCCCTTGATCTTCTAGGGTTCCCCGGTCTCTATCTGATGCTACGGATGCCTGATTAGGGCGATCTTGGAGTCGTTGAACTCCAATCGTCGCCCTGATCATATCCATATGGTTGGATCTTTGATCCGAGGCCCCGATAAAATATTTGCCCTGTCCAAGCACATAAAAGGAGACAATTAACCTCCATTTTATTCAAACTACTCTAAATGCAAGATGATGCTTGTAATGCAATATTTATATCATGAAATGCAATCCTATGCTTAAGAACATGCATAAATAGACATTTTAAGTAGTGTAAATGTGTTTACATCAGACACAAATTTGGTTGCGGTATCTTTTGATCTCCATTGTCCCTACGCTTCATTGCGCCTAGCTGATGGCGTTAAACTTAGTGCTTAACGGGAGGCAACCCATCATCTTTGAAAAACCTGAAACTTTCCTAACATATATCTTTGCTAAATTCATATTGCACTTTAGGATTCATCCATTAGAACAACCGACTCCACCTTTGATACTTGTATCAGAGCTAGAAATCGTTCGCAACAATTATTCCGACCCATTCACCACTCACCTGTTTTAATGTACGATCTGAATTGAACTCAAACCCACCTAATTTACAATGAGGACATTGCAAATCTTAGGCATGGGGGGTATTAAAGTGCAAAACACTGTGAAATCAATGCATGGAAGGGTTTCATAAAAAAAAGAAAATAAGAAGAAAGGAAGAGAAAAGAGGAAAGGAGAGGATAATTATATGGAGCCTACCTAACTTCTAGGTTGGATCAGATGATGAATTAAGACTTGGAAGGCTAAAACTTAGGAAATTAGTGGCAGATACCAACCTTAGGCCTCTTGGATCTATTTTAGGGTTTAAATACTCAAGTATTTGTTAAGATATGGATTAATCCTCAGGAGGTTGAGGAAAATGCGAAGCTGATGTTTTAGGTCTAAGGCTTAGGGATTATTCAGCCCCGTTGCCTGCCCTTTGGTTTGCGAGACTTGGTAACCTAAGCACCTAAAATCACACACTAAGTCTGGTTCAATGCACTAAACAAAGAAAAATCTTCCAAAAGTGTTTTGTTATGAAAAGCCATCTCGAAGATCTAGCTTAGGAGCGGCTCAACAACACAAGTTGATTGGACGAGTTCCCAGTACGGAGAGGTGGGACATTCCCCTTGAAGATGTGTAATAACATATCGTCTTCTCAGTGCTTGTCTCTTAGGATATCTAAATATCCTACCAAGGGCATGTAAGCACCTTATGCTGGTTCAGGTGCCATGGGCGGGATTACCCCGAAATGTCGATTGCCAAGGCCTGAATTTAGCTACAGAACACCATGGACGATACTATCTTGAAGTATCGAAAGCTAGGGTTCTGGGGGTTGCCATGGGCGGTGCTATCCTGAAGAATTGAAAGCCAGAGGCCCTTCGAGGATTGATGGTGGGGACAAAGAATCTGATACAGACTATTTTTAGGGCCAATTTGAGTTTGGATTTAGGAAAAAATAAAAAGAAAAGAGAGAAAACTCTCCAAATGAAAAATCCTTCTCTATCTCTTTCTTACAAAAATGCACTAGCAAACTAAATCTGGACATGTTACGTCTATGCACGGGTGCTTTAACCACTAGGATCAATGAACCTCTAGCCAGTTCTTGCGGGCCTTAGAAACCTTCGCTGCAGACTCAGGCTGAAGCTAGTCAAGTCTAGATCTTGGCTGATACTTGAGTACCTCTAGGCTATTGTTGGTATTCTGATCTGATTTCTAGAGATGCAGCTTAGTAAGGCACCCAGACGGTTACATCCGACCGAGAGACTTGGTTGATCCATAGGATGTTTTGCTAAGGGACTAGCAAAAGCTAGGCATGGGGGTATGATGGAAACACCATCATGGGCCCTAAGTAGCCCATTTTAGTTTGGAATAAAAGATAAAAGCTCCTACATATTCATCTGAGGGTTATATCTCCACCGTATTATGTTTTGAGAAGAGAATAAGAAATCAAGGTTAATTCTGTAACTTTAACAACATATCATGAACACATAATAACCAAGGGATTTTCTAGGGGTGAAATAAAAGTCAAATGAGCATTAAAGTCTAATAAGTGGGTCCATGCAGATAGAAATAGGGATTCGCGTATTTCAAGAACTAATACAACACTCAAAACCCTAATTTCAGACCTGCTTAAATTACTGAGGTTTTGGTCAAGAAAAATTCATCTAAACCTTTTATCATTGATGTGACCTTTGGAACCCATTTTGACCTTAAACAGTTACAGACACAAGTTTACCCTAATTTAGGCTTTTGCATAAATTACCCAGTCAAATTAGTCAAAACTAAAATTCAACTTCATCATCACATTCCTTAGGTCCAAATTAGGTTTGTACCAAAATTTGGACCCAATCAGATATCATCTTGATCTAGTTTGCATTTTAATCCAATCAAACTCTTTCTCTCTTAATTAGCCCCTCAACTTTTGAACTATTTGCAAATTGGTCCCTAACTTTCTCATCATTCTTTTCAAATGGGTCCTTATTGCCATTTGTGTGAACAAAGGAGCTCCATCAAGATTCGAGCGAGGATTTCTCGCTCGATTCTCAATCAAACTCTTTCAAATTTGAACCGGAGATTCCTTGAGGAATTCCCTCTCAAATGAACCTAATCTTGGACCGTGATTCTTCTCAAAAGCTCATGCGAACAGTTTGAAGATGTGCATATCTAGTTTGCATGAAATAGCTGGACTTCGCAAGCTTGTTTCCAAGCTTGGAACTCCTATCTTAGGCCTATAAAAGGACCTAGGGCAAGAATCCTTGCTCCTTAGCAAGTTTTGGCAGAAGAAACCCCTCCTTCCCACTCCGGCCACCTTCACACCTTGCTCTGGCGACCCTCTCCGTTCTTCTCATCCGATCATCCAACAATCAAATTGGATGGCCCTCTACCTTCCCCTCTCAATTCCTCTCCTCGCCAGCCACAGTAGGGGCCTCCTTCCTCCTTGTCATCGCTGCTCCAACTTGTCGACCTCATCTTTGTCTCCAGCTTCGATTAGCCACAACCGGCGCCCTTTGCCCTCCACTTTCCCCTCTAAGCCTCTTTATCCCTTCCTCTCTCACTCTACTTTCTTCCCCCACACTCACAACTCACTCATGACCACATTATCACCCGCACGACCTTCGTCTTCCCCGCCTCCGGCAAGGGCTTCGGTGAGCCTGTGCCATTGCTACACCACACCAAAATGCATGCCATGACCACCCATACCTTTGCCATTCTGAACTGACCAAAAACCCCAACCTATTTCGACCTATTGGTCTCTCATTCCCGCTGTCGAACTCATCCCTCACTGCACTACCTCTCCGACCTCGACAGAGGTCCATCAGCTTCCAACCTCCACAAAACCACCACCAACGCACTCGCCGCCCTACAACGATCCTTTTGAGCATACTAATTGTCACATTTAGACCATATTCTACATTTCAGGTATACACCAGACAAGCCACCACTGCCTTCGTCTTCTCCAAGCATGGCAACCCTTCTCTGACCTTCCCACTAATTGTTGTGGCCCTATATGTGTTCGGCTCCAGGTTCTAATGCACACCTAGGCGTTACTCAAGTCAAGGCGAGCTCTAGTTGCCTTGATTTGGCGTTCCATCCTACAGCAGTCGCACGCAGCTGCTAGATAGGAAGATCATGTGGATGGTCCCACATCGACAATCGCAGCACCCGTGACTACACATAAAGGGATTTTGTCTCCCCGACCCCTCGCCCAAGAAATGGGGGTTGGGTCCCCAACCACCCTCACTGTTAACAAGCACTTGATCAGGTTTTAAATGAGTTAGTCAGTCGCATTATAGTATAATCGAACAAGCGTTGAAAACAAATAAGAAGTTTTTATTACTCGAAAAGCTAAGTATCCGAGGTTGAACACAGGGAGCAAATTGGTCTTTAAAAACTAAGATCATAATCTCAAGTAAATCAAAATATGATGTTCAACAATAATATGAATGAGACTCAATGTATATGAAAGCTAAAGAGAAGAAGAAAAATGCAAAAAGAAATTGTCCGTTCTTTCTTCTTTCTTCTCTCTCTCTGATGGCTTCTTCTTTCTTCTCTTTCTGATTTCTCCTTTCTTTCTCTGCAGCTACTCTTCTTCTACCTTCTTCTTCCTTCTTTTTCTTCTCTTTTTTCCTGAGCTTTGCTCTGCCTTTGATTCTCTACGACTCCTTCCTTTTCTTCTTTCCTTCTGTCTTCCCTTGGCTTCAGTTTCTTCTTTGATTTCTTTCCTTCAGCCTTTTCTTTCTTTGCTTGGCCGCACCTTCTCCTTCCTTCTTATTTCTTCAGCCTCTGCCTCTTCTGCCCTTGGCTTTCTTCCTTAGCCTTTTCTTCAACCGCTACAGTGCTTCTTCCTCTTTCCCTAACTTCTGCCTTCAAGTCCATCCTTCCTTAGCCGCTCCTGCCTTCAGCTTCTTCCGTAGCTTCTTCTTTCTAAGCCTTCACAAGTCCTTGCCTCTTCCTTCTCCATCTTTCCCTGCACAGAGCGGAGCAAAACCTACCCTTACCCTCCCCTGCGTCTCTCTCTCTCTCTATTTCTCTCTTCGCTCTCTCAGAGCCAATCGGGTAATCAGGTCGGGTTACACGTGCCCGGGTCCAGGCACATCGGGGTGGGTGGTGCGCGAGGAGTGCAGGGTAAACGGGTCGGCCAGGTCCGCGTAGGTGTGGTTGTGGACGAGGTAGGTGGTGTAGGCAAGGGACCTCACCCCGTGTACTTGAGGTGACCAGAAAGAAACACAAAATAATTTAAGTGACTTACTTGTGCCGAGCATTTCTGAGGTGGGACTAAAGTCCCACCTGCTTCTTTGCGTGCCTGTAGGGAGGACTCTCGTGCAATTGGGGTAGCTGCAGTCGCTGAGGCCCTTGATTGCTGGGTGAGAATGGTTCATAGAAGGATTCCGTGCACCTGGGATGCATCTACCTAGAGTGGGACGACCTGGAGCACGCAAGCAAGCTCCTTCAAGTCATCGCTAATGGCGGCGGAGGCTCAAACTTGAAACACATGAACATGGGTTCGCAGCCCTATCAAATGACTTGGGGATCTTCGCCGTATCATGGTGAAGGTGAGGTAGGGGTTGGTGTGGTGCAGAACGGCCTAGGCATGCGTGCCTAGGTCAGACTATGACCGTGGAAATACATGTGTCAGGTGAGGGTGTGGGGCGTGTGTGGCAGTCAGTGGAGGAGTGGATGGTGATCAGTGAGTGATGGAGAAGGTTCTGAGGTGGGTGGCAAGGCGTGTGGAGGGGTGAAGCAACGGATTCGCCTCGCCGGTGGTCGGCCGGAGGTGAGGGAGATGGAGGTGATTGGTGGTTGTCGAGGGGGGTTTTATGAAATTAAGTGGGGGAAAAGGAAGAGTAGAGAGAGGGGAACTTACTGAGGGAAGTTAGATGAAGGGGGAAAGGCGGAGGACGAGCGGTGCGTAGGTGCCGTCGTCGGAGAAGAAAGCCCTGAGGTGAGGATGACGGCGACGAGGAAGGGGTCGGAGAGGCATGCGTGGGTACGGCGCGACGCAGAGGAGCAAGGCGGAGATAACTCTGCCACTGGTATGGTGGCAGAGCGACGAGAAGAGGGAGGAGGGATCGCCGGAGCTTGCGGGTAGTTAGCCAGAGACGAGGGAGGAAGAAATTAGGGGTGTATCCTCAGCCAAAACAAGCTTGGAAGATGCGGCAAGGACAGGGGGTCCTTTTATAGTTATTGTCAGAGGTCTTTGTGCTTGGAAGGCAAGCTTCCAAGCGCAAAGATCTCACCGGAGATGGAAGGTGCGGATGATACCCAATCTTCTCAAGCGTTCGCACAAGAGATTGGGTCTAAATGCGATCTTGGGATCACGTTCAGACGGTAGGGAATTCCTCAGAGAATCTCCTTTCCAAATTTGGGAGATCTCTGAGGATTTGGGGAGAAATCCACCTCAAATCCTCACCGGAATAGGACTCCTCCATTGTAATGGTGGAAGGACCTAAATGCAAAGAGTGGTGAGGAAGATAGGGGGGTTTGTGTAAGGGTTTTCAAAAGTTAGGGGTCAAAATGTAATTGAGTGGACCATTTTGCAAAGTAGGTTAAGGCGACCTTCCCTTAAGCCTAAATTTTGGTACAAACATAATTTTGACCTAAGGAATCCAATGGTGAAGTTGAATTTTAGGTTTGACCATGTTTGACTAGGCATTTTCACAAAAACCCAAATTAGGTCAGATAATGAGCTAGGACCCCAATCTAGGTCAAAATAGGTTCCAAAGGCCAATTTGAAGGTTCTAAATCCTAGAGGATATTTTTCCATGAATTTTAGAGGATTTAGTTGATTTGATTCTGACCACAACCTTGTGAAATTAAGTGGGTTTGTTTTAGGGTTACAAAATGTCATTTAATTCTTAAATTTCTCAATAACCCTTTTCTAACTGAACCATCCTACTTTTCCTCTTATTAAGTCAAAGTAACCTATGTTTAGCCCCTAAGAAATCCCGTTGATGTACTGCACTAGTAAAATTACAGTTTTACCTTTTATTTCATGTTTTCTTCCCAAAACAGTAATCCCTTAACTTAGGCCTTCCTTTAGGTTATGTAGGAGCTTTTATTCACTTTCTCAGGTCAAAATGAGCTAGTTAGGGCTCATGATGAGGTTCTCATCATACCCCTGATTGCACAGCAAAAATACACCAATAAATATGCCATCTTATGTTATTTCCTAGCACTGCCATTACATCTTAGGTAGCTATAGTTGCATTTGTAAAAAGACACATGCATGCATTTTTAAAGAGGGGAGGAGAATGCGAATAATTAGCCATTTAATTAACATCTTCTTCAAGTACTGCCTCACAATTTCACCTTCTTCATTTCTTTATTTACTTTGAAATCTTCTCCCCCGCGCGGCTGTAGGGAATGGGGCTTGCACCTCTTCGCGCCATTCCTCTACCAGCAACATGGCAGGGCAGGCGATGCCGGCAGCATGGCTGTGGCAAGCTTCCGCTTCTTTAAAATGCTTGGCCATCTTCCTTGTGAGGGAGAGCCAGGAACACACACCACCCGCAGACACCTTCCTCCAGGCCATCTTCCTCCCCTCTCCCTCTCCATACGCAGTATCTCTTCTCCCTGAAGAGACACACTGCGGGCAGGAGAAGATCCACAGTGGTTCCACCACCGCCTGCTCTTTCATGAGCGAGTGGGAGTGGTGGTTTCTCCTTCTTGATTCACTGCAGTTCGCTATTTCCGCCATTACCAGAGCTTCAAGCTCTAGAGCTCCAGCAGCAGCAACGTGGGTTCGCTACCCCGCCAGCCGCTGCACACACCCCTGCAAGCCCTGCGCGAGCTCTTCCCGCATGCGTAGGTTCCTTCTAGCACGCCCGCGCACGCAGAACCGGACGCAATCGGTTGTCTACTCTGCGCGGCACTGTAGCTACTGTTCACTCCTCTCAGCGCGGAAATGTAGCTACAGTGCGATGACCGGTTTGTTTCTCACTTATCCGGTCACCGCGTGCTCTCTCTCCTCACTGCAACCCGCTCCAACCAGTCACCTGCGTTTGATCCCGCTCCCGCCCACAGCGCAGTGCGCTGCGTTGCTCTCTCCTCACACTCTCGCACCCGCCAGCGCGCGACGACAGTGCACGCATGCCCTCTAGCGCCCACGCACAGCCCTTGTGCACCTGCGCGTCCCCTGGCCACCAGACATCGCCCGCGGCCGCCAGACATCTTAACTTGCTCGCTCTCTCTCACACTCCTCCAGCGTGCACTCCCACACTCATACACACACACACACTCGTACACTCACACACCCACTTGTACATATATACATATATATATATATATATTCATACCTATACAACTATATATAAGTATATATACATACATGTATATATGTATATATATATATATATATTTATACATATATACATTTATACATACATACATACATATACATCTATAGATATAAATACATATATATATATACACATATACACATACATATATTACTCTATATATATATATACACATGTATATATATACATATACATATCTATATATATCTATATACATAGATACTTATACAAATATATATATATATATACATATGTACATATATATATCTATATAGTTAAATATATATACATATATATCTAGTTAAAAATATATATATACCTATATATAGATATATTTATATATCTATATATATATACATAACTACATATACACCTATATAGTTACAACCCTATCTATATATATACACACACACATATATATATATTTACACACACATCACCCACCTGTATCCATACACCCTTGCACTAGTCACTCCACTGCGCATTATATCGCGGGAATATCTACACCAATTGCTGATATTTCCCGATACCTGCGTAAGGAAAGCTCCTCCGCACGCACTCCCACACATTCATCCTACAATCTACGTGGCACTTCGTCTTGTTGGTTGCGTCTTACTAGATGTGGACCAACTCGACACTGTGCTACACACCATTTCCACTTCCACCCCCACCCCTATATATATGTAATATATATATCTATATATATATAGACTATATTTATTTCTTTCCCAGCAACCTACCTGATTTTTATTTCTGTTCTGTTTCCTGCTATTAAAAAGATAAAAAAAAGAGTAAAAGAGAAAAGATAATCCTTGTCTTGCAGGTCCTCGGTCTTGCAAATAGCAAGGCCAGTTCTTTTGGAAACCCTAAGTTGGCTCAAAGCCAAGAACAATTTGGCTTAAAGCCAAGGACCTGATTTTGAGGGTGTGCCTCAAGGACCATATTATCAACAAAAAAATCTTAAATAGAAAAAAAACCAAAAACATAATAATCGCACGGAAGAGATACGTTTTAGGAAAGGCGTAGAAACTTCTTCACCTTTAATCCCCGCCTCCCTGAGATCGACCTTGGGCCTAAAAGTGACTAAGATAAAATTAAGTAGGCCAGGTAAAAAAAAATTTGTGAAAGATGGTTAGACTCGATTTAGGTTAATCACTATACGCACTTCAATAATAATTTCACCATATTAACACAACATATTTGAGTTCAACCACCCTTTTTTTGGCATCGTTGCTGGGGAGGTACGCATTGAGGTAAGTTTCTACTCCATTCCTTTAATTTTCTCTTCTCACACCCTTCTCTTCACAGGTGTTTTTGTTTGCTGGTGTGTAAGTAAACCAGTTGCAAGGAGGAGGCAAGTAGAGAAAGTCGGAGACGTGGGCAGATCCAAGGTGGGAGCGAGAGTGTGAAGATGTCGGCATCGCACTGGAGCTTCGCCCACGTTGCTAAAAAGGTAGGTCTCTCTCTCTCTCAGCAACTTAGGTTAACTTGTCACCTAAATAAATAAAAAAAAAACCTAAAAACACTTCTTGGGATTTCTTGGAGCAAGTGGAGTAAAAATCACTTGTTTGATTGTCTGCTATCACCCCCACCACCCTAGGATTTCCCACCAAACTTCGCATAGCGAAGATCAAAGAATCTTGATTCTTGAATCTTTCGTCGTGTGAAGTATTCTTGGGGTAAGATTAAATAGATTGATTGCCATCCCTCCTTGTCTCATTTATCCGCAATTCGGGATCACATTTTTGGTGGGGAGACTTGGAATTGAGTTGATTCCAACCCCAACACGACCTTTCACGTGCCTTAGATTTGATCCCGAATATTTCAACCCCAATACTTTGATTCTCTTTACATTATCTTGTGGTTGAGCCTTGTGTGTGGAACATCATTTTGGTGATTGGGAGCACTTGAATTGAAGTGCTTTAGCTCCCTTTCACACTAATCTAAAATTGACTTGTACATCCACACAGAAATTTCCGCCTAGGGAAGCCCATTGCATTTTTAGCATGCATTAACCAACTCACATTGAAGAAGGGTTTGTTGGGCATAGAAGAACTTATATTTTCTCAAAACCCGAAGATTGGTTGAATTGGTAACTCAGTGAAATCTTAAAATCCATACTACTTAAGACTGAAATTCTAAAAACCATTCACCAACTAAAACTTCAATCCGGGGAGATTTCCCGTTGCATGCTTAGTTTACACACTTTCTAAAAATAACGCACTTGGGCATTACCCATATACAACGCCCTTCACATTCCTGAAGCACTTGATCCTAAGCCTCTAATTAAAACTGATAGAAACTTGACCCTTATTAAGGATTGGAGGTCTAACTACCTGTGTGTAGCGCCTACGTGCTGGTACGGTTCCCGCGTGCTATCGGGTGTCTAAGATTGGGGCAAATAGCCTTTCAATCTGGCCCGGTGGTTCCGCGGTGCTCGCATTTGGTTCTGTAGGTTGTGATAGGAGGTAACTTAGATCTTTAAGTCTAAGGGCACACTGTAGAGGTCAGGACTTTGATTGCCTTGATTTGTCATCAAGTGTACCTTTGCGGCGTCATTTCTCTCATCCTCTTTTCCCTTCTTACCCCTCCAATTCTTCTTGCGGTAGTGCATGTTTGGGAGGAGGTCACAAAACCCTAAATTGTTTGAATTCTCTGGTAATTTTAGAAGGAAAGAAACCGAATCGTCATCCTCCTCCACAAACATCGCTGCACGCCCACCCCCAAATCCCAAGGGAGGAAACTGACCTCAAATCCCACCAGGTGGTGGAGCCATGGACCCCATAACCTGCCTCCAAGCCCAAATGGAAATGTATAATGAACAAATTGAAGCCATTAGGGAAACCTTGGAGGAAATGCAGAACCCTCCCAAACGGGAGGAGCCTAGGTCTCTTAGCTCTTATCAAAATCCCGCTGCTACAAAGACCATAAGACAAATTTGGGTCCCCATGGGCGAGGACGATTTTGAACTGAAACCCAATATAATTGGCCTAATTAACTTTCACTTCCATGGTCTTGCAAGTGAAGATCCTTTTCTCCATTTGGAAGACTCACTCGATTGGCTGAAACAGTTAAACCAAGAAACATCGGGTTATCAATTGTCCTCATGAAAATGTTTCCATTTTCGTTGTGGGATAAAGCATCGCAATGGTTACGCACTCTTGGGAGAACCATCCATTCTTGGGAAGAGATGAGAATAGCATTTCTCAAGAAATTCTTCCCAATCGGGCGAACCAGTGTGCTTCGCCGTGCTATAACTTTACGTAACAAAACGACGAAAAGTTTCATGAGGCTTGGGAGAGGTATAATGACCTCCTCCGGAAGTGTCCGTACCACAGTCTGCCTAAGTGGCATATACCTAGATTTTCTATTATGGGCTAAATGAAACTTTGAAGCAGATTGCAGACGCTTCCTGCGGAGGGAATTTCATGAATAAAGACGAGAATGGAGCATTCGAATTATTTGAAAACATGAGCGAAAACTCAATGAACAATGCCTCCATTGTCGCCTTTAATCGTACCAGCCTACCCCGTAATGTTCATGAAGTTGACACAGGACCCTCCCATTCATCCACTGATCTTAACCTTATCGCACAAAAATTGGATGAAGTCTCCGTCATGCACAAGAAGCTGGACGAGCTTCTGGCCAATCCCGCCCGTTCTATGGCAAACAACCCCACCTCACCACTTCATCACAATCCCAATCCTTCCAACACCAAGCTTATCCCCAAAAACCCCGTGAGATCTTCCTTACCGAGTGTCATGCTGAGTGATTCGGTAAGTCAGGTGGATCTGGCTCCTGCAAGCCAGTATTTTGACATGGAGGACTAAGCCTCCGTGTGCTCGAATGCATATTTACATGCGGACTCGTCTTCTGGCTTAGAAGACGCTTGCGCCCTAGGGAACAACCCATTCTCTGCCACTTATAACCCAGCGTGGCGAAATCATCCGAACTTCGCATTGTCCAATAACTCGCAGCGCCAAAACCTCGCGAGTGGGCCAATGCAACCGTTCGCACCCGTTCTCCCAAGGGCCCAGTCTAATCCTGTGGCGAATCCGCCATCGGGTCCTTGCATACCGAAAACAGAACACGCATCAAGTTTTCTTGATAAACTGATGCGAATGATGATGGAAATGTCTAAGCGTCATGTAGAGAACATGACCTCTCTTCAGTACCAATTGGCACAGCAGAATGCTGAGATCAGTCAACTACGTATGGCAACTCGATCTCAGGGCACTCTTCCAGCCCAACCTGTTCCCAACTTGCGAAATTTCGTACCCCGTGGTCCTCAACCACAAGTACGACCTTCTTAGGGGTAGGTTCATCAGATTCTGCAAGCACCGAGCATTCCTCTGGGATTTCAGGTTAATCCTGCTGCAGCACCTCACCCTTATGTCCCTATTGTGAACCCTCCTCCGCCTTATGATCCCACTGGACTTGCATTGTCCAATGCGATTACTACGAGGAACGGTAAGCAAACCATCGATCTACCTCGACCTGATCCTGGCCCATCTTTTTCATCGCCCCCTCATTCGGGATGCACACCACATTCGCAAGAGGACGATACACCCAAACTAGTGCCAGAATCAGTCCCATTCCTTGAGGCTCTACTGAGGGAGCCAAAGGAAAGAAAAAGGATACGTAGGCCTTTAATAACTTGCATTATTTATTCAGGGATGTTGAAATCAAGGTACCCCTGTTAGAGGTTATCGACCACATACCTATTGTCGCCTGATTTTTCAAAGACTGCACTACACCCAGGTGACAGTCAAAGAAAATAAAGAATCCGGTGGTTCTCTCGCCTCATGCGAGTTGTGTTATACTGTCAAATCTACCACCGAAGCAGAAAGATCTGGGCACACCGCTTATTTCTTGTAGCATCCAAGGCTGCAATTTTAACCATGCTCTACTTGATCTAGGATCTTCCATCAATCTTATACCAACCATCATGCTCGAGAAATTTACCTTAGGAAATCTGAAACCCACCCCTGTCACGTTACAGTTGGCAGATCGTTCTGTCAAAATACCAAAGGGTGTGGTGGTTAGGGTCAACAGTCTCTGTTTTCCTGTTGACTTTCTTGTTTTGGATATGGAAGTTCCTAGCTCACTTTCTGATTGTCCGATCATCCTTGGTCGACCTTTCTTGGCCACAGCCCATGCCCTTATCGACTGCGAGTCAGGCTGTATTGAGATTGCCATTGGATCTGAGAAGCTCAAGCTCAACATCTTCAAGGTAGCCAAGAACTTTGGCTGCGATTGCATCGAGGATGACACGTATGATGAGGAAATGGCTGTCAGCACGTGTATCAGACTAATAGGGACCTATTCTGATTGCTGTGGATTGCCTTTAAACACAGACGATTGCCTGACCGACACATATTGTGACGTTCCCCCATCCCTCCCTTTTCCCGTACCTTCTCCTAACCAGAATTCTGACAAGGTTTTCTCCACTTCCCATACCTTTTGGTCTGAGTCATATTCGAGCTACTCACCGCTGATCCACATCTTGAAGACCAAATTGCCCTTTCTTTCCTGCCAAATCAAGTGGAATTGCAACTCCACACTGGGACCTTGAGCCCAAATACTACTCATTGGGGCTATCCCTTTTTGGATCCATCTATCCAAGTTGGCCAAACTGAGGGCCAACTTCTTCCTCCTGACTTGTTTTCTTCTGATCCTCCTGGGACACTCTCGTCCCAAGGAATGCCAGATCTTTCACCATCCTCTCCCGAGCTGAAAGAGATGCCTAACACACTTAAGTATGTTTTCTTAAGACCAAATGAAACGCTCTCCGTAATCATTAGTTCAAAATAGACCAAGGAGCAAGAGTGCAAACTAACAAAGGTTCTTATGGAACACAAGGCAGCCATTGGATGGTCCTTATCAGACTTAACTGGCATTAGCCCCTCCTACTGCACTCGCCGTATATATACGGAGGAGGAGGCTCAACCTTCCCGCGAGATGCAGCGACGTCTCAACCCTAACATGCTGGAGGTCATTAAAAAGGAAATTATTAAGTGGCTGGATGCGGGTATAATCTACCCGATCAGCGATAGCCCCTGGGTGAGCCCAATTCATGTTGTGCCCAAAAAGGCGGGACTCACCATCCGTGTCAATGACAGGGGCGAATCCATCCCTACACGCACTCCTACATCTTGGAGAGTGTGTAGATTATAGGAAACTTAATGCTGCAATGAAGAAAGATCACTTTCCGCTACCTTTCATTAACCAAATCCTGGAGCGATTAGCGAAAAATAAATTTTTCTGTTTCTTGGATGGATTCTCTGGATATAACCAGGTGGCAATTGAACCCCGGGACCAAGAGAAAACCACTTTTACCTGCCCCTTCAGCACCTTCACATTTAGAAGGATGCCTTTCGGACTTTGTAACGTGCCAGCAACTTTCCAGAGATGTATGCTGGAGATATTCCATGGCATGGTGGGTGACTTTCTCAAGGTTTTCATGGATGACTTTTCGATCTTTGGACCCTCTTTTGATGACTGTCTTGCCAACCTGACCCGTATCCTTCGGAGATGTATTGATGTGAACCTCGTGCTTTCCTGGGAAAAAAGTCATTTTATGGTACACGAGGGAATTGTTCTCGGGCATATCATCTCCGATAGGGGTATTGAGGTTGACAGAGCTAAGCTTGATGTAATTGCTTATTTACCTATTCCTGGCTCTGTCAAACAAATCCACTCCTTCTTAGGACACGTCGGTTTCTATAGGAGATTCATCAAAAACTTCTCCAAGATTTCTAGACCTTTAACTCATCTCCTATCGACCGATGTACCCTTTGATATGGGCCCCGATTGCAGACGAGCATTCATGCAGCTACGTGATGCTGTCACCAAGGCCCCTGTTGTCCAGCCACCTGATTGGTCCCTCGAATTTGAACTCATGTGTGACACTTCCAACCTTGCAGTTGGAGCCATCCTGGGACAAAGACGTGATAGACACCCTTTCGTGGTGTACTACGCCAGTAAGACGTTGGACAAGGCCTAGCGAAATTATATTACCACTGAGAAAGAACTACTGGAGGTTGTCTTTGGGCTGGAGAAATTCCACTCTTACCTTCTGGGCTCGCATGTTATTGTATTCACTGACCACGCAGCCATTCGCCATCTCATGCACAAGAAGGATGCTAAGCCTAGACTGATTCGTTGGATCCTTCTGCTCCAAGAATTTGACATTAAGATCCACGATAAGGCCAGAGCCCAGAATGTTGTGCCTGATCATCTCTCAAGATTGGACTCTGACCACATTGGACTAACCCTGCCGATCAATGAGATTTTTCCCGATGAGCACCTATTGGCAATTAAT
Organism: Thalassia testudinum; assembly: GCA_037157565.1. Classification (NCBI taxonomy): domain Eukaryota; kingdom Viridiplantae; phylum Streptophyta; class Magnoliopsida; order Alismatales; family Hydrocharitaceae; genus Thalassia; species Thalassia testudinum. Next base: position 4,716,821 of record JAZHRO010000061.1, read on the forward strand.
GTGGCAAGTGGACCTTGGTATGCCGACATTGCCAATTACCTTGCTTCTGGTTCCCTTCCATGTGGCTGGCCCAAAAACCAACGCGAGTGTCTCATTGCAGAAGCAAAGCATTATTTCTGGGATAATCCACTACTTTTTCGAATAGGTGTTGACCAGATCATCCGTCGCTGTATTCCTGACAGCGAATTCCCAAGTGTGCTATCCTTCTGCCACGATCAGGCCTGCGGAGGCCATTTCTCTGGGAGGAAAACTGTAGCCAAGGTGTTGTAGTGCGGTTTCTTTTGGCCCTCCCTTCACCAGGATGCACAGAATTATGCCAAACATTCACTAGGTGCCAGTCGTTAGGGTCAATTTCACGTCGTGACATGATGCCCTTGCAACCCATCCTAGCTGCTGAAATTTTTGACATTTAGGGAATCGATTTCATGGGTCCCTTTCCTCCTTCCAATGGCTTCGAATACATCCTCGTGGTTGTTGATTATGTTTCGAAATGGATCGAGGTTATTCCCACGCGCCATGCTGACCATGTCATCTCCACTCGATTTGTCAAAGACCACATTTTTGCACGCTTTGGGATCCCTCGAGCCATTATCTCGGATGGAGGAAGCCATTTTACCCATGCTTCTTTTCAGGCACTTTTGAGGAAATATGGAGTCCACCATCGTATCGCATCTTCGTATCATCCTCAGACGAACGGCCAGGCTGAGGTGTCGAACCGGCAAATCAAGCAAATTCTCCAGAAAATGGTTTGGCCTGACCGTAAGGATTGGTCCGACAAGCTGATTGACGCACTTTGGGCATACCGGACCACATTCAAGGCTCCCCTAGGTATATCTCCTTATAGAATCGTTTACGGGAAGCCTTGTCATTTGCCCGTGGAGCTGGAACACCGCGCTTATTGGATGGTTTGCCAATGTAACCTCACCCAGACCTGTGTGGTTGAGAAAGGAAACTCCAACTCCAAGAGCTGGAAGAGCTCCGTCGTGAAGCCTATGATTTTGCCTTAACTTTCAAGCAACGCACTAAGGCTTTTCATGGCAGCAGAATTCAACGAAAGGAATTTGAGAAATCTTAGCAAGTTTGGCTTTACAATGCCCGGCTCAAATTCTTTCCTAGAAATTGAATTCCAAATGGACTGGTCCCTTCTTGGTCTCGAGACCATTTCCCAACGGCGCCATTGAAATTGAAGATCGCAAATCTAGACATAAATTTACGGTCAATGGGCAGCGTTTAAAACCTTATCTTACTCATGAACCTGCCCCCGTTGGAGAAACTGTTGCCCTGCTAGAGGGTAACTAATTTCGTGTCTCATTCTGAGTCCAGCTGGGGACGTTAAATTCAATGCACGTTGGGAGGCACCCCAGCAGCACTCCACTATCACATACACTTCACTTTGCACCTTTTCACTTCACCACCCACCATCCACCCACCCTACCTTGAACCTCAGCTCTCGTTCCCCGATCTTTGAACCTTCCTCTACCCTACCCTGCATGCATATGAGGACATAGCATCGTTTGGCATGGGGGGTGTATAGGCAACTATAGGATCTGGGTATTATATGGTATCATGCAGCTTCCATCCATCTATAAATATGTACATAGCAAAAAAAAAAAGTGTTTAGTAATGATCTGAAGGCTGAAACAAAAATATAATAAGTGTTTATGGATATTCAACCTCTGTTTTGAAGACTTTCCAGGCCACAGAAGCTTGATTCGCTCAGGCTCGGCTTAATTCACTTGAGTAGTGATAAGATAGATTGGAATCTCTCCGAACTAACGACGAATTCTTGTACCTGAGACATCAGTACAGGATCCGTTGGTTTGCTTCTACTCGAGAGCCAAAGTAATCTTGGTTCACACTACACATATCAAAAAAGACCAGGAGAACATAAGATCCAACCCTAGTGTTCATTAGGGAAGGTGGAGTCCTTACCAGTGCGCGTAGGTAGACTTTTTATCCCAGGCTTTAGTCTTGTGTCTAGGAGAACTCTTTCCACCAAAAAGGAACTCTCCCACCAAAAGAAAAGTGTGCTCCTCCAAATAAAGTTGTAAGAGATATACTAACACTTGTTTCAAAAAAAAAAATCTATGCAAATAAATCAGTATATCTCACAAATATCTGTAAATTCTTCTCCCTACAAAGTTTTTCAAACCAAGTTACAAATACCCTGTTTCTACCATATATTCTTTGAGCCACAAATGTGATAAAATGGGAGTTGAGTTTTCCGTCATCATTTTAAGGGTCAATCCGAAGACATGAGCTGAAACTGGGACCAACCTGCACTTAAAGATTCGTGAAACCCTGGGCTTGAGTCTTAATGTTCATCTGGTCAGTCTTGATCCTTCACTATGCACAAGCCATAATCTCTTGAGCTCTCGAGTACGGCAAAAACCTTCCGAGTCTTGGAAATCGTACTTAAGGTTTAAATATCAAGAGTCCAGGTTAGTCGAGAGATGGTCTATGTCACATAAGACTTAAAGTGCTAGTAGTCTTCTCTGCAATTGGTTCTCATAATATCCAACAAATAAACACACCCATGTCGCCTCAGAAGAAAATCTTCAGCTTAAGATCATTTCTAAATACAATACAAAATGTTTTGCTAGGAACTAGCAAAAGATAGGCATGGGGGTATAATTGCACAGCAAAAATACACCAATAAATATGTCATCTTGTGTTATTTCCTAGCACCACCATTGCATCTTAGGTAGCTATAGTTGCATTTGTAAAATGGCACATGCATGCATTTTTAAAGAGGTGAGGAGAATGCGAATAATTGGCCATTTAATTAACATCTTCTTCAAGTGTTGCCTCTCAATTTCACCTTCTTCATTTCTTTGTTTGCTTTGAAATCTTCTCTCCCGTGCAGCTGCAGGGCATGGGGCTTGCGCCTCTTCGCGCCATTCCTCTGCTAGCAACATGGCTGGGCAGGCGATGTCGGCAGCATGGTTGTGGCAGGCTTCTGCTTCTTTAAAAAGCCTGGCCATCTTCGTTGTGAGGGAGAGCCTGGAACACACACCACCCGCAGACACCTTCCTCCAGGCCATCTTCCTCCCCTCTCCCTCTCCATACGCAATATCTCTTCTCCCTGAAGAGACACACTGCAAGCAAGAGAAGACCCACAGTGGTTCCACAACCTCCACTGTGAGTTCCACCACCGCCCAGCTCTTTCGTGAGCAGGTGGGCGTGGTGGTTTCTCCCTCTTGATTCACTGCAGTTCTCTATTTCCGCCATTGCCAGAGCTTCAAGCTCCGGAGCTCCAGCAACAGCAACGCCGGTCCGCTGCCCCGTCAGCTGCTGCACACGCCCCTGCAAGCCCTCCGCGAGCTCTTCCCGCGTGCGTAGGCTCCTTCCAGCGCGCCCGCGCATGCAGAACCGGCCGCAACCGGTTGTCCACTCCATGCGGCACTGTAGCTACTGTTCATGCCTCTCAGCGTAGAAATGTAGCTACAGTGTGGTGACCGGTTTGTTTCTCACTTATTCGGTCACTGCGTGCTCTCTCTCCTCTCTGCAACCCGCTCTAGCCTGTCGCCTGCATCTACGCCCACACCTGCTCTCGCCCGCAGCGCAGTGCTCTGCGTTGCTCTCTCTCTTACACTCCCGCACTCGCCTACGCACAACAACAGTGCGCGCGTGCCCTCCATTGCCTGCGCACAGCCCTTGTGCGCCTACGTGTCCCCTGGCCACCAGACGTCGCCCGTGGCCACCAGACGTCTTAACTTGCCCGCTCTCTCTCACACTCCTCCAGCGTGCACTCCCACACTCACACACACACACACACTCGTACACATACACACTCGTACACTCACACACCCACTTGTACACACCTATACATACTTATACGTATATACATACATGCATAGATATATATATATATATTCATACCTATACAACTATATATAAGTATATATACATACATATATATATGTATATATATATGTATATGTATATATATATATTTATACATACATATATATCTATTGATATAAATACATATATATATATATACACATATACACATACATATATTACTATATATATATATACATAGATACTTATACAAATATATCTATATACATATGTACATATATATATCTATATAGTTAAATATATATACATATATATCTAGTTACAAATATATATATATATATATACCTATATGTAGATATATTTATATATCTATATATATATATACATAACTACATATACACCTATATAGTTACAACCCTATCTATATATATACACATACACACACACATATATATATACATATATATATATATATATATTTACATACACATCACCCACCTGTATCCATACACCCTTGCACTAGTCACTCCACCGCGCATTATATCGCGAGAATATCTACACCAATTGCTGATATTTCCCGATACCCGCGTAAGGAAAGCTCCTTTGCATGCACTCCCACACATCCATCCTACAATCTACGTGGTACTTCGTCTTGTTGGTTGCGTCTTACTTGATGTGGACCAACTCGACACTGTGCTACACTCCATTTTCACTTCCACCCCCACCCCTATATATATATAATATATATATATCTATATATATATAGACTGTATTTATTTCTCTACAAGCAACCTACCTGATTTTTATTTCTCTTCTATTTCCTACTATTAAAAAGATAAAAAAAAGAGCAAAAGAGAAAAGATAATCCTTGTCTTGCAGATACTTGGTCTTGCAAATAGCAGGGCCAGTTCTTTTGGAAACCCTAAGTTGTTTCAAAGCCAAGAACAATTTGGCTCAAAGCCAAGGACCTGATTTTGAGCGTGTGCCTCAAGGACAATATTATCAACAAAAAAATCTTAAATAGAAAAAAAACCAAAAACATAATAAACGCACGGAAGAGATACGTTTTAGGAAAGGCGTAGAAACTTCTTCACCTTTAATCCCTACCTCCCTGAGATCGACCCTAGGCTTAAAAGTGACCAAGATAAAATTAAGTAGGCTAGGTAAAAAATTTTTTGTGAAAGATGGTTAGACTCGATTTAGGTTAACCACTATATGCACTTCAATGATAATTTTACCATATTAACACAACCTATTTGAGTTCGACCAACCCCTACGCCTAGCTTTTGCTAGTCCCTTAGCAAAATTTCAAGGTTTTAATGTCTGTTCTAGACCATGAGTTTCTTTTACCAGTTATGATAAGTACTTTTCTTTTTCTTTTATGATTTGGTCAGAATGCCGACAATAGGCCTAGAGGTACTCAAGTATCATCCAAGATCCGGACCTGGCTAGCTTTAGCCTCGATCCTCTGCGAAGGTTTTTAAGGCCCGCAGGAACTACCCTAAGGTTCATTGGACTCCGTGGTTAAAGCACCCGTGCTTGAGACATATTTTAGCCTAGGTTCAGTTTGCAGTGCGTTTTTGTAAGAGAGAGACAAAGGATTTATTTGTTTGGAGAGTTTTCTCTCTCTTTTCTTTTTATTTCTAGCTTCAGATTGGCTTCTCAACATAGTCTGTATTGGATTCCTCATCCCCATCATCAATCCTCAATGGTCCCTGACAATTGATGCTTCATGATAGCATCGCCCATGGCAACCCCCGGAACCCTAACTATCGAGATTTCGAGATAATCTCGCCCATGGCATTCCGTGGCCAAATCCAGACCCTAGCAATTGACATTTCGTGATAATGCCGCCCATTGTATCTGAACCAATAAAGTGCTTACATGCCCCCGGTAGGATATGTAAATATCCGAAGAGACAAGCACCGAGGAGACAATATGTTGTTATGCATCTTCAAGGGAAATTTTTCGCCTCTCTGCGTCGGGAACTCATCCAAATCAACTAATGTTGATCGGTCGCTCCTAATCTAGGCAACTTTTTCAGAACATTAAAAATGCTTTTGCGTGATTTTGATAGTTATGTGCACTGAACCAGACTGTGTGTGAATTGGGGTGCTTAGGTTACCGAGTCCCACAAACCAAAGGTCAGTTAACGAGGCCGAACACTCCCTAAGCCTTAGACCTAATACTTAAGCTTCACATTTTCCCTAACCTCTTGAGAATTATCCAGATCTTAGCGGATACTTGAATTTTTTAAGCCTAAGAGTCTAGCTCAAAAGGCCTAAAGTCAGCGTTCCTACTAATCTCTTTTTATTTCTCCTTAGCACTTTTTTCTCATTTTTCTCTTTTTTTTTGATGTGGTATAGAACTTTAGTTAATCCCTTAATTTCTTACTAATGACTATTCTTTTTTTCTTTTCATTTTGTGCTTCTTTTTTATCATTTTGCTCTTTTTCCTCCTCATGTTTTGTATAGCCCAAAAATTTTCTCTCCTCCCTCAGTTTTTTTGGTCTTGTTCAAGATTTTTCAATGTTTTGTGTTTTTTTGTGATATGTGATTTTTTTTTGTTGAAACCTTTTCTTGATATGAGTTTTCATAACATTTTGCACTTTCATACCCCCCATGCCTACGATTTGCAATGTCCCTATTGTAAATTAGGTGGGTTCGAATTCAACTTAATTCATTCATTAGGACAGGTGTTGGGTGAGCGAATGGGTCTAGGTGACTGTTGCGAATGATTTCTAGACTCGGGTACGGGTACCTGAGGTAGAGTCGGCTGTTTTAATGGACGAACCCTAAAGTGCAATATGAATTCAGCATAGAAATGTCAAGAAAGGTGTCAGGTTTTTCAAAGAATGACGGGTTGCCTCCCATTAAGCGTTGAGTTTTACGCCATCGGCTGGGCGCAATGAGCTTAGGGAGCATGAAGGATAAGGGATATCTCAGCCAAATTTATATTGGTCATGTCAATGAACGGTTTGAGTCTCTGACCATTCACGATGAAGGGTTCGGAATCGTGGCTGAGTGGACTGATCTCAACGGCTCCATTTCCAAAGATTTGTTGGACTAGGTAGAGTCCGATCCATTTAGATTGTAGCTTTCTTGGGAATAATTTGAGTCGGGCATCAAAGAGTAGGACCTTTTAACCAGGATAAAAGATCTTTCTAGATATGTGCTTGTCGTGAAAGGCTTTAACCCACTCTTTGTAAATTCGTGAGTTCTCATACGCGTCTTGGCATAATTCATTGATCTCGCTCATTTGAAGCTTTCTATGGGTTCCAACCTTAGAAAGATCTAAGTTGCAATTCTGTACTGCCCAATAGGCTTTATGCTCCAATTCGACGGTGAGGTGACATGCCTTCCCATACACCAGTCGAAAGGGAGACATACCTAATTGGGTCTTGTGGGCGATCCTATAAGCCTATAATGCTTTCGGAAGCCGGGACGACCAATCCTTCCTATCAGGTCGAATAGTAACCTGCAGGATTTTCTTGATCTTTCGATTTGATAGCTCAGCTAGACCATTAGTTTGGAGGTGGTAAGGAGTAGAGATTCGGTGTGACACCCCATATTTGGTCATCAGTGACGTAAACTGAGCATTTGTGAAATGGGTCCCTCCATCGAAAATTATTGCACGTGGAATCCCGAACCTTGAGAAGATGTTTTGATGAATGAATTTGATAACAACTATGTGATCATTGGTTCGGGTCGGAATGGCTTCGATCCACTTGAACACATAGTCAACAACAAGTAAGATGTATTCGAAGCCATCTGAGATAGGGAAGGGTCCCATAAAATCAATCCCCCAAATGTCGAAAATTTCGCATACCAGAATCGGCTATAAAGGCATCATGTCTCGATGGCTCATGTTGCCTAAGGTCTGGCAACGAGTACATGCCTTACAGTGATTGTATGCATCCTTGAAAATTGTGGGCTAGTAAAAGCCACACTGGAGGACTTTTGATGCGATTTTGTGTCCATAAAAATGTCCACCGCATGCCTAGCCATGGTAGAAAGAGAGTATGTCTTTGATTTCCGCTTCCACGACACATCGTCGAATTATTTGATCAGCACCAATGCATAATAGATACAGGTCTTCCCAAAGGTAACACTTGGCATCAGAACGCAATTTGTCCTTCTTAGCCTTCGGCCAATCAGACGGGATCTGATGTGATGCCAAGTAGTTTCTATGTCAACAAACCATGGAAGTCCTATATCGATAGTCAGGAGGTGCTCATTAGGAAAATGTTCCGTGATGGGTCCGGAAGGGTCAATGATCTCAAAAGGAAGGTGGGACATTGAATCTCGAGGTCAAATTCTTGCAACAGCAATATCCAGTGGATTAATCGAGGTTTCGCATCCTTCTTTGCAAGATGTGTGATCCGAGTAGATGATAACATGGGAACCTAGGAGGTATGATCTGAATTTTTCTAGTGAAAATACTACGGCTAGCAGCTCTTTTTCAGTAACCGTATAGTTACGCTAAGCCTCATCAAGTGTTTTGCTAGCATAGTAAATGACCATGGATTTCTTGTCAATTTTCTGCCCCAAAACTGCTCCTATAGCGAAGTCAGATGCATCGCACATGATCTCAAAGGGTTGAGACCAATCAGGGGACTGTAGGATTGGGGCTTGGGTAACTCGGTCAGGAAGGATCTCAAATGCTTCAGTGCATTCCTTGGAGATTTCGAAAGGTACATCCTTGGAGAGAAGAGTAGTCAGGGGGCGCACGATTTTTGAAAAATCAGGAATAAATCAACGGTAAAAACCGACATGCCCCAGAAAAGATCGGATGTCCTTGATTGAGCTAGGCATAGGGAGTTTGGAAATCAAGTTAACCTTGGCTCGATCGACTTGGATGACTTTCTCCGAAATCAGATGTCCCAGGATGATTCCCTCAGGCACCATGAAATGGCTCTTTTCCCAGGAAAGAACCAGATTCACGTCAATGCATCGCCTGAGTATTTGGACCAAGTGCTGGAGGTAATCGTCAAATGATGCTCCAAATACTGAAAAGTCATCCATGAAGACTTCCAGATAATCACCTACCATATCTAAGAATATGGCAAGCATGCACCACTAAAAAGTTGCGGGTGCATTGCAGAAATCAAATGACATCCTTTGGAACACGTATGTCCTGAAGGGGCAGATGAAAGTGGTCTTTTCTTGGTCCTTTGGATGGATTGCCACTTGGTTATAACCGGAGTACCCGTCAAGAAAGCAGAAGAACCTATTTCCTGCTAGTTTCTTGAGGATCTGATCAATAAACGGTAGTGGGAAATGGTCCTTCTTCGTGGAGGAATTGAGTCTTCTGTAATCAATGCAGACTCTCCACAAGTTAGCTATTCGGGTTAGTATGACCTCTCCGATTTCAGTCGTGATAATGGTGAACCCTGCCTTCTTAGGCACAACCTAGATTGGACTCACCCAGCGACTATCGAAGATTGAGTAGATGATCCCTGCATCTAACCACTTGATGATCTCCTTTTTCACGACCTCCTGCAGATTAGGGTTCAAACGTCTCTGCATTTCTCGCGAGGGTCGTGCACCCTCTTCAGTGTAGATTCGATGTGTGCAATAAGAGGGGCTTATGCCAGTCAAGTCATCGAGAGTCCATCCAATGGCTCTACGATGTTGCTGGAGAACAGTAATCAGACGAGATTCCTGGTCGGTGTGAGTTTGGAGTTGACAATCACAGGAAATGTTTGATTGGAACACAAAAAGACATACTTCAGCTGATCGAGAAGGGGCTTGAGTTCCAGGACGAGATTATCAGCAGCAGTGGGGGAGGTTCAGGGTGTGCATCGGGGACAAGGGTAGGAGTTATGGGTGTATCTAGATCAGGTTCATACTCCTCTCTTTTCGAGTTTTGATCTTCTAGTGGTTGATCGGGGGTAATTAGTTTGTCCTCAATATGCGGTTCATCAACTACGGCTTTAATATCACATATTTATTCTATAACACCGCAATTAATCCCTTGTTGGGCCTTAAAGATGTCAATCTTCAGGGTTTGGTTCCCAAATTTTAATTCCATTTGGTCATCCTTATAGTTTATGTTGGCCCTAGCAGTGGCCAGAAAATGTCTCCCTAGTATAATCGGTGTATCCCTTGTTTTATTAGGTGCATCCATAGCTAGAACTATAAAATCCACCGGGAAGTAGAAATCCCGTACCTTAATAGTGACAACCTCGAGTATTCCTTTAGGTGACTTGATGGATTAATCGGCTAACTGCATTGTCACCTCTGTTGGTTTAAGCTCGGACTCTTCAAGGTGGTCAAGGAGGGATGTAGGTATTAGGTTTATGGAGGCACCTAGGTTTAACAAGGCTCTGTCGAATTGGGTTTCACTAAGTTTACATGAAATCAGGGGAGTACCTGAGTTTTAGCCTTGGGTGGGAGTTTACTCAAGATTACAGAGCTGGCTTGCTCTAACAGTACGATCGGACTCCCATTTTTGGTTCACGGCTTACGCTTGGGTGTACACACATCTTTCAGAAATCATGCGTAAGATGGTACGTGGAAGATTGCATCCATCAAGGGGATGTTTATCTGGACCTGTTCAAAGAGCTTGACCAGATCCTCCTCAGGAGCGACAAGTTTGGTTATCCTCTTTCCCTTGGTCAAGGCCTCAGGAAATGGAACCTTGGTTGGTTCCTCCAGAATAGGTCCAGGTTCTTGATCTGGGATAGGGGTATCCTAAATAACTATCCTAAGGCTTGGGTTACTACCAGGCTTGGAGTGGTTTGAATAAGGTGGGCCTTGGGTTACTTTACCACTACGGGTTGTTATGGAGTTTAATCCTGCCTGGTTTTGGTTTGGGGTCGGTAAAATGGGTGGCTGCTGTTGATATCCCGTGTAAGATGTCAAAGCTTCCATCCCGTCGGGTGATGGAACAGAAGGGGCCTGATAAATCATATGTGTGTGGCTTGGATTTGGGTTCATAACGTGCCTCTGGGTCGGCACGTTATTTGGGTTTAGTAGAGGTTGCGAAGGAAGGGTGCCAGGTTGGCGGGAATTCGCCATCTAGGCGAGTTGATTGCGAACCTCTGTGATCTCGTCCTTGTGCTATTTCTGCATTACCGCATTCGTCTTCTGAATGTCAGCCAGTGCTTGAAGGATAAGAATCATTTGATCTTAGTTTGGCCCAGATTGATAAGTGGGGTTGGGCCAAGGTTGAAGCGACTGATATGGACGAGGAGCTTGTGGACGGGGTTGATAAGGTGGTCTTTGATTTTGAGATTTTCCTGCCCACTGGAAGTTTGGATGATTCTGCCATCCAGGATTGTAGGTATTGGAGAATGGGTCATTCTGGATGGCGTTGAGGTTTGAGGAGCCTCAGGAAAGTCAGAGTATGAGGGTTCAGAGTTCCCCCAACTAGAATAGAGTGGATAGGAGGTTCCTCCGGTCTGAGAGTCAGACGGGGGTGGATACGGGTCCATCCCTTGAGAAGATCGATGATAGATGTTTTGCACAGTTTCCCTCACAAGAGGTGGTTGTGCAAATGAGTTCTGTGCAGAGGTGCCTCGCTGCAGATGCCGAGTCAGCTCATCCACCTTCTCCTCTATGATAGAGACCTTGTCCACCCGACTGGCCATCAGCTCCAAGTCGACGGATGTGGACAGGCCCTGCATCTCATGTGCTCCCCTAAGATTCGTCGATGCACGGGCATTCGTCCGGTTGATTAAGCCCATGGAGTCATTATTGATGGAGTTCTTGCACATATTTTCGAGAATCTCCCACACCGTCTACTCATGTTGACCCATGATGTTTCCTCCGCAGGTTGCATTGACGAATAATCGAATGTCTTCACGGAGTCCCTAGTAAAAAGACTGGACTTGTTCCCATTTAGGAACTCCGTGATGGGAGCACTTTCACATGAGATCCAAGAATCAGTCCCATGCCTCATGAAGAGGTTCTCCTGATTGTTGAGTGAAGTGAGTGATCTGGTGGCGCAAGGCATTTGTCCGGCCAACAGGGAAGAACTTCTTCTAAAATTCGGACTGGAGTTCGACCCATGTGTTAATCGGATGAGACTGAGTTTGATACTAATGAGCAGCCTTGTCCATGAGGTAGAAAGAAAACATCTTCATGAGTAGAATATCCCAGTTTTTTGCATCTGACCCGAAGGTCTGGGCCAGATGTTTGAGCTGCTTAATGTGCTGGAATGGATCCTCAGAGTTAAGCCCATGGAATTTTGGTATGGCATGAATCATATTGGGCTTGAGTTTAAAATCAGGACCTCCAGCCAGGATTTGGAGTTGAGAGTCGATTGCCACCGCAACGGGATTATAGTGATCTCTCATCATAGGACGCTGCGGCGGGTTTACAAAGCTTTGGAAGAGATCATTTAGGCGCTGAAGTTGGTACTCAAGGTTGTTCTCTTCTTCAATGGGTTGTGCCATGATGGAAGAAGGAGGAGAACTTGTTTCTGAATCAGAGGAGAGATCTATGTGGTGGGGTTGCTGCACAAACACAGGCATCGAGGCTTGGCCTCGGTGGGAGTGAATTTCTAAAGGAGGTCTTAAGATGGTCTTAAGGACCTCCTACCAAACATGCACCGAAGGATTTGATAAGATCAGAATGTGTTGGACCTAATCGAGACACCCAAAAAATGTTGGGTGACTATAGAGGTTCGGGGCAAATGATACCCCTTAGTCAGAAAGGCCGTCCACCTGAGAAATACCTGGGTAGCCAGAGAGGGAGAGTCCCGCAAAGACCCCTATACGGTAGAGCGCCCCCATGAGTTACAGGGTTTCCCCCACCCAACCTCTCTTGTCACTGAGATTTCAGGTAGACCAGAATGGGGACCTTGACCTCTTAAGTCTACCACTTTTAGTTAAGATCAAGGTGCTTAGGGTTCCACTTGAACTTTAGGTCTTTTGAGTGCAAAAAGTAACCTAATTTTAAGGTTGGTTGACCTAAAGGATCAACTTCACATCTTTGTTCCTTTGAGAGCTTTTAGGTCCTTTCTTTTAGGGTTCAAGTGAATTAAGAGCTTGATTTGCTTAGGGTTTATCTTGGATAACCAAGAGGTTGCTTAGGGTTCAGGTGAATTAAGAGTGAATTAAGAGCTTTTAGGTCCTTTATTTATTTTACAATTGTCTTGCTTCCATTATCGCATTTAGTTCATGTTATTGCAAAAAAAAAAAAAACAAAACAAAGAAGAAAATTACTTGATTTGAGTTAGGATTGGATAATGAAAATTAGGTATTTAGGAGTCACTAACCTTAGGAGTAAGTGTTGAGAGTTTGAAACTTAGATTCTTTAGGTTGTTATTAACGTAATCAACTAGGATATTTCTTTAAATACGAGTATGTTTTTGAGTCCTCAAGGAGTCCTGCTGACTAAGGTTGTAAGCTAATGGGAAAGATAGTACATGGCTTATCTATCCACCCTCTAGTTTAAAAGTCTTTGAAACCTAAACATCTCATATTTACACATACACTCTATGATGGCTTGTGGGTAACTACCTTTTAAAAACTAGGCATTTAACGAGGCTTAGATATGAGGATCTAATTTAATAATTGGACTTAATCTTATATCTAATCTCAAGACCCTCGTAGGTATGGCTAACACGTTACACTGGATTTGCTCCCTAAATGTAGGGCATTCAGATCCCAACTTTACACCTTGATCTTTTCCAAGTTTTTGTTTAGGAGGTGTTCATGAATCAGATTCAAAAGAGTCACCTACTTAGAAAAATGAGTGAAAAGAAGAAAATGAGAGAGGGAAAGAGAGAGATGAATAAAATAGTTGAAGGAAGTTCATAAAAAATAACAAACAATACAAAAAAAAGAAGAGAGCATGCGAAGTAGAAAAAAAGACACCAAAAGGTACAACCGGGGAGATATATATAGAGTACGCTCTTATGTTGTCTTTGGGATAGAAAAAGATAAGGAGAAAGCTACGGGTATGTAGTAAAGCAATTTTGAAGATAGGGTTTAAGGAAGTAAAGGGTAGTCTATTATTTCAAAGAAAGCATAGTTTTGAACCTTGTTGTCCACTTGTCGAGTCAGCATCACAAGCACATACACTTAGAATTTCATTGTCTTGCAAACCTTAGGTGGACTTGTGAGCAATAAACACTACTTTAAAGGTTGATAACTGTAAAGTCCCAAACCCACTTTTTGAGGTCATTTTAGGGCTAAGCACGTCAAGACAAACCTGTCAACGCTTGTCGGGCATGAATCGGGTTGTGTACTCCGAAAATGGGAAAATTGCACTTTTTTGTCAAACTTGGTCAACTCTTGAAAAACATACTTGAATTACGTGGAAATTATAGTACTGTTGAGTTCCTCTTGTTGTAAACTTTCCAACAACATTTGTTTCATGAAATTTTGAGTTTTGTAGTAAAAATCGCATGTAACATATGGAACTAAGGGGATTTAAGTGATTAAAAATTAGAAGGATAACAGGTTGTTAGAAACCTAATAACTAATTAGGTTTAAGGTGTGCTATAAAAGGGAAGGGGAGTCTTGAGTTTTTTTATCCCCCTCGTGTGCAGCCGTTGGGAGAGAGAGGAGAAAAGGGAGAGATCGGAGAGAGAGAGAGAGAGACAAGAAGAGAGATCGAGAAAAGAAGATGAGCGATCGATAGAAAAAAGGGGGAGAGAGTCGGGGGGCGTGAGTCACGATAGAGGAAAGAGAGAGGAGGAGGGAGTGTGTCATTGGGGAGTGTTTGCGAGAGAAAAGAAGGGAGGACAATGTGCGGGAAGAGAGAGCGCGACAGCGTAGGTGAGAGGGAATGCGCAGCGTTGACATCAGCAGACTGTTAGTAGCGCGATTTTTAAGGCACGTACAGGCGTGCTGTGCATGGGAATCTGTTTCACGTCTACTTGTTTTGGCCCATTAAGGGGTCAAATGACGTTTATCTCTCGCATTCCAGGACTCGTTAGAACTTTCTCTTCACGAATTATGCAACGTTAAACTCTAAACTCGATTTTGAGATTGATCTACTATGTAAAAATTTCAGTAAATCATCTATGGGGATTTTAATATGTTTCCTTGCATGTCTTGACGTTAATCTAGTTTTCAGAGCTTGTGCGGAATATGCAAGTCCCCAAAGTACATGAGCACACATTTTGAACTCACCGTGACCCCCGATAACATTAAGTAGAGCAGTATAGATTCTTTCCCCAATGAGTTGTAGTATTTTCATATTTCTCGCTGATACTATTATTTTATGCAAGGATCCTTTTTTTTTTGTTGAGTCCTGGAGCCAAGGAATATCAAAATGTCTTATTATCTCTTTGTGGGTACTATAAATGTCAAAATGATATATTGAGATAAATTATTTATTATACTTGGGAGAGATTGAATTAATTGGAATTCCAGTTTATAGAATTAAAGTGAAATTTTAACTTTGGATAATTGAATTGGAAATAATACGAGGGAGACAAGTGTGTCAAATTGATGAACTGAAGGGATAAAATATTCTTTTGTTGGATTAGCGAAATAAATTGATAGACTCTCTTTATTGCATCTTAAATAAATGATGAATTAAATAAATGGTTAATGGTATACTAAGGAATTGTAATTGACAATTATTTCCAGGATAAATGAATATTTGAATATGGCAGAATGAATAATTGTATCTGAATAACTGAATGAGAAGTTGGGTGAGTTTGTTGGTGGATCAGGGAGTGGGCTAGCCTCCCTGCAACTTTGTGATAGGTCCATTGGCCATTCAGGTAGCAAGGTAGGGGTACACGTGTATATACATATGTAATATTGGTTGGATACGTATCTAGGTTGTAGAGAGGGCTATCTACGAGCCAGCATAGGTCACGTCTACACGTATAGCTCATGGTATGGAGCCACCACACTACATACGCTAGGACCACAAGGTGATGGAATGAGATGTAGGGTGAGCGTAATGTTTCCTCCCGGCCAAGAGGACACTACGTACTTGTCATGCCTCTTGGGAAATCGTAGCGAGATCTCCTCGCATCTTTCGAGGAATTGATATGGAATAAATATAACTGTCATATCGAGGGCCACAAAATGTTATGATACACAAAAAATAATTGAGAACTAATTGAAAGGAATAATGGAAATAATAAATTAGTACCCTCTTCTACATTTCTTAGCTTTGTTACTTTTCTTTCTTGTACTACTCTACTCAGCATTTGTTAATGACTACTTTGGGCTTCGTACTCAGGTACCATTGAGTAGTCAGGAGCAACTGTGTACAGAGTGACCGGTATGTGACCTAGTTTAGTCTCTGCAAATTGTCTATGACATAAGGAGTTCTTTATCGTCTAGTCTTTTACGTACTTTTCTTTCCACTGTTAAAATTGTGGTTATGATTACTGTGGATAGCATTTTTTACTTTAGTTTTTTTTCACAATGCAATATGATTAGTTTGTTTGGCAATGTCTATATTTTATAATATGTGCTAGGTGACTGCGATCCTGTTTCGGAATGATTCTCGTACTTAGTGACCCGCACTCCATCGTTTGGTTTGCATGGTGGGACTTGGGTTGTTACAATAACTGAGGTTTATGGGAAGCCAAAAGGATTTAACAGCTTGTATTTAGGGCAATAGTCCAATGCTGTTGAGTTCTGTGCATGAATTTTTGCTCATGTTTTCTATAGTTAGTGACGACTATTACCTCTTGACTTACAAAGTCCTAACTCAAGTCTTATTGCATTTGCTTTTCTCGCATGCATTTTGGTAGAGGCTAGAAAAAGATAGGCATGAGAATGTGATAAGTTATAATATTTACATATTTCTTGACTATATTTCTTGGTTTCTAGCAATTTTTCATGTGTTTGTATTAGGCATTTGTCATAGATATGCTCATGTATTTATAACATTAGTTATAGCATTATTTTAGTTGTTTATTTGATTTTTACAAATAATCTTATTTCATGTGTTATGTTACTAATGAGGGAAGAAATTGCCTTTCCGTAATACGTCTAATCAGCTTGTTGATAGATTGGTCATACCCGCTTGGACTCGGTTCGCATGGGAAGGCGAGGAGGCACTATCCATGGAGTAATTATGAGTCAACATTTTATCTCTTAACAACTCCCCATTATCTCTTAACAACCATTCATGTATTTTATAAATAGCCCTTATCTACACATGGTATGTAGGGGGGGACCTGAAGGGGAGCAAGCCAAGGCTTTTCGCATACCACCTAATATGTATCTTTCCCACTGATAGTGGAGATTGAGGGTTAGATCCCCTCCACAGACATGTAATTCTTAACGTAGGGGGTGAGATCGACCGTGATATGAAAGAGTAATGCAGAAATAATATAACAACCACACAAAAAGCAATCTCACAAGAACATAAAGATTTTTAGGTAGAAACCCAAACTCGGGTAAAAAGTACCACCTAAACCTCTCGGTTTAGGATTTTCCGATTGACCTAATTGATTAAATCCACTAACCGAACTACTTGAACAATGGTAGTTCAACCTTTTACAACCACGCTACTTATATGAGGGTAGCATAACCTCAAACCCCTCCTCTTCACGAGTATTTTGTCTCGTGAAGGAGATGAGAATTTGCAAAGCGAATACCCAATCAAAAACAAAAGAAAAACAAGTAAGCCTATAGAGCCATAAAGAGTAATTTAAACTATGCTACTATAGGCAAGAATTCTCCCCTTAATCGGAAGTATGTAGGCATGTTCACAGTAGAATATTAATGCTCTCGGATTTGTTGAATAGGGCTTAGAGAGCAAGATCACTTTCTTTCTTGATGATTCCTTCTCTATGACACAAAGAGTATGGAAGTAGTATTACTTGAGGTGTGTTTTACAATGGAAGGGTCCTCCTCTATTTATAGAGGCACTAAGAAGGGTTTAGAAGGCCTTGGAAAACTTTCATAGCCGTTGAGAATAAATCACAAAAGATGAACCCAAAATCCCAATGAAATTAGGGTCATTTATGAGTCTGACAGGGTTATCAGATGTCTAGATTCAAGATTAGACATCTTGTACTATGTCTGATCTAGAATGGTTGATCATTTGGACCATGTTGGATCAAGACGAACGTCTAAGAAGTCATTTATAAGATGTCTGAAAATATTATCTAATGTCTAAGAAATCTAGATGGGTTTCTTCCTATTTTCACCAGATTGAAATAGGGTTCTAGGTAATTTTAGGTTAGACGACAGGTCGGTCGTCTAGCAAAGTGTCTGAATGTCTGGAAAGAGAAATCTCTACGAAAATTGATATCCCGAGACTCAAACGGTTATAGGGTCTGACAAAAGTAGGTTTTGGTCAAATGTGGCCTAACATCTGTTTATTAGATGTCTGGACGGCTCTACGAACGTCTAGAACGAAATATAAATATAATCATAAGATAATCCTCGAAGATTATGTTTTGACAGTCCAACGATCTTATTGTTGGACATTTGTCAAGGTCATTAGACGTCTTATAAGACGTCTACACTATGGGTTGGTCGTCTGAAAGCAATGAACAAAAAATACTAAGTCAAACCTAAGTATTTGGACGTCTGTACAAACTATCAGAGATCTTAAAGTTCAAGATTAGACGTCTGAAGTCCAGATTGGACATCTGATCAAGCTGTTTGAAGCTTATTTTGGTTTTATAATGTTTTCTATGAAATGCCTAAGTGTTTGTCTAAGAGTCCTAGTGTAGGAATAGTGTTCCTAGGACTAAGATAAGGTAATTTGGGCTCTTTGCATGAATCTAAGGGAATAAAAGAATAAAGTACAATAAGACAAATACAAAATACATGAATGATAAATATCTATCCTATTCTTCTTGTCTTCAAGCTCTCGCTCCATGCGAAGCTTCGTTTCTACTTCCTCCATCAAGCTCCTCCAATTTGCCATGGATGCGAGCTTAAGCTCCTTCACACTTGATTCCATTTACAGTATTCCTGAAAACTTAAACTCAAATGCAAATGTTCAATACCAAGTATTTTGTTATTGTTTAAGCAAATTCGTTGTTTGTTAAGAAATGTGACATAGTACAGGACAAAAATTGCTCAAAACACTTAAATTTGTAACTCAGAATCAAAAGAGTCCAAGGTTGAACACATGGAGCAAATAATACCAATTCAATCTCACCAATCACAAGAAATATAAGCAATCATAATCAGAACTGTATTTATAACAACTTAAAAAATATATATATGAATTCCAGTAGCAAGTGCAAAAAGAGCTAGTTAAAATGGTGATTTGAATCACCAATTAACCTTTTGAAGTTAAGCTCAAATATCTCAAATATATCAACAATAAATCAATCAAATATCCCACGTTAACCAAATGAATATCCCAACAAAACTAAGGTGCCAGCAGATATCAGACGAAGGCACAAGGCTTTAGACACCTTAAGTGCTCAGGGGGGTTAGCTTCAACATAACAGAGGCAAAGGCCTCTTCTCTTCTTATTCCTTCGTGCCTTAAGGGAGAGGCACCCACAGCACAGCCGCACAAAGGAAAAGGCCTCCACAAATTGCTAAGTGTAGAGAGCAATAGAGGGAAAAACCCCTCCTCTCTCTCTCTCTTTCCTCCTCTTTCTCTTCTCAGAAACCCCGGTTTAGCCTGGTAATCAGGCGGGTAACTGAGCGTGAACAGGGTCCAGACCTGCGGGTGTGGTCGCAGGCGAGGAGTGCTTGGTCAGGTAAGTAGGACGTGAGGGTGAAGGGTACCCGACCCCTGTGTTCTTGGGCGAAGAACGAGGGTGAGGAATTCCCTTTATCCCGCACCACTAGCTCCAATCTTTATAATGTGGGACTATCCATCCCACAGTCTTCGCGTGTGAGCAGCAGATGGTAGAGGGTCCAATTGATGCAATAGCTGTGGTCGTAGGCATCAATTAGGAACCTAGAGGAGAACCGCAGTGTCTAGGGATGTCTCCTAGAGGTCTCATGGTCGGAGCATTGAGGACGAGGTCGGAAGAGTTGAGGCGGCGGTAAAGGTCCAGTGAAGTACCTACAAGCAAGAACATGGCCTCGAGGCCACATCAAACATGCTCAGAAGGATTGCCGTGAAGCAGTGAGTGCATTGGTGGTAGTGGTGTGGTATGTGGTGTCGTGAGGAGGGCTGACGGTGATGGAGACGACGCGCGAAGGAGGTTGTGTTCTACGAGGAGTTTCAGTGGGTGAAGAGAGAAATAGGTTGAGCACTTTTGTAGAGGGTGGCGCGGTGAAGCTTGTGGAGGTGGCGGTGAGGTGTTTCGTGGAGTGTAGCGGTCTGGAGGCTATGTCGGAGCGTCGCCGAAGGCAGAGAAGATGATGGTGTAGCAGGTGGTATAATGGTCGTGCATGTGTTATGGGTGTGGGGAAATAGAATAAAGGGAGAGAGGAAGGTATAGAGGGACTTAGGAGTGAAGGGGGTAGATGGAGTGCGTCGGAGTTGGCGAGCTAGAGTCGAAGAAGATGAAGAGGTCTAGTGAGTTGGTGCGGCGACGACGACAAGAAAGAGTGCTCCTACTGTGGCTGGCGTGGAGCGGAGTTGATGAAGGAAGGTAGAGGGTTGCCCAATTTGATGATTGATGTGCATACATCTAAATAGCCAAAAATATCTATTAATGCATGTTCTTAGTGTCATATTAGCATCATACATTGTAAATATTGCATAACATGCATAATCATATATTTAGGTCAAGTTGTATAAATTATATAGTAATTGTCTCCTTTTATGGTCAAGGACAGGGCAACTTTTTATCGGGGTCTCGGATCGAAGATCCAACCATACGATCTGATCAGAGCGACAATTGGAGTTCAACGACTCCAAGATCGCCCTAATCGGACATCCGTAGCACCAGATAGAGATCGAGGAAGCCTAAAGATCAAGGGCCAAGATGGTGCCAATCCGCACTTCATATGACAAATCCAACTGCACGGATGGGTTCGGATCGATGATCGCAGCCTAACGGCATGAAATTTGGTCCAATCCGACATCCATGGCACCATCTACAACACACAGAAGATGAGCGACCAAGATGGCGCCACATGGCACCATCTCAGCCACCTAATCGGCCCTATGGACCCGCAGCTACACTTCTGAAGGTAAAGGCACGGGCGATCTAGGCCATTAGATCATGATCCAACGGCCACGATCGCACGTGCCTAATTCCTAAACGTGATAAAGTCGAGGCCTCAGCGCAGCGGTCGCACCTTTGTGAGTGACGTAGGGGTTGCGCGTTCGAGCCTTGCCGAGCGCCTCAATCCAGCCGGGGCGCGGGGCACATTCAATTCGGCCGTCAGATGAAGATCGTGTGCACGAGAAGAGAAGACGTGACGCAAAGAGGAGCATTGATCGTGTGAGCGTGCGATGATGCACGTCTGCATGCCTCATCGCACACACGGGTGCGTGGCAGGGGCGTTTGAATGGGTGTTGTGAGGCGAGATCTCGACCGTCCGCTCTCACGATCGAACGGCTGATATCCCCCAAACGTGGGTGTACGTTTTAGGAGCGGAAGAGGAGCGGGTGCGCACAGCGTGCGCACACGTCGTCCACGACCGACCTTTAGCGACGTTTATGTCTATTGTTAAAGGCCCTCTTTAATGTTTTTGAAGTTAAAATCTCCAAAATGCCCTCAGTCCTTGCAACTATAAAAGGAGACCCCTACCCTATGAATTTCCCATCCCTTCCTTCTCCTCTCTTCCTCTCCAAAGCTTACGAGAAGCTTGTCCCACACCCGGGATGCTCCTCAAGAGCTAAATCCAAGTTTTCGCCCCCGTTCCAGAAGTGGATCCTGTGACAATGACGACGTGCTGCCTTGTTCCCGTTCTTCCAACTTTGTCCTCCTTCCCTCCTCGTCCTCCGTCTTCCAGGCGTCGCCTCCGTCTAGCTTGTCCTCCAAGCATTCGTCGAGGAGGATAACATCTCTCTCCCTTCTTTTATCGCTTTCTAGAGTAGAATTTCCTACTTTCTAGTTGTAATAGTTTCTCGCTTTCTTGTGTAATCATTTCCCACTTTCTTAGTTGTAAAACATTATTCAAATACCAAGTGATTGTTCTCTCTCTCTCTCTTATTGTCTATAGCGATTCCATTGTGATTATTTCACCTTTTAAACAAAAAAAGAATACAAAAAAAATATAATTACGGATTTTAAGATCGACGTAGCCTCCCTATGTTCGACCTGGAACTTCTTTATGGATTTTCAGTATAAATTTTGTCTATTGAACGGATTTCTTTGCGACTTGAACTACGACGATGGGTTTTCGAATCCAACTGCGAACGCGTAGTTTTCCTTCTCAACAATGGTTGGATGGCCGGAAGAGGATAACGAAGAGGGGTCGCTAGAGCAAGGTGTGGAATTGGCCTAAGAGGGAAGAAAGAGGGATTTTCTCTGACCAAAACTTGCTAAGGAGCAAGGATTCTTGCCCTTTATCATTTTATAGGCCTAGAAAGAGGAGCTCCAAACTTAGAAACAAGCTTGCGAAACTCGAGAATTTCGCGTATGTGGGATACCCACATCTTCCATGCATTCGCATGAGAGATTGGGAATGAATCAAGATCTATGGTCGGGTTTAATTGGAAGGGAATTCCTCAATGAATTTTTCTTTCAATTTTAGGAGAGTTTATTGAGAATCGAGCGAAAAATCCTTGCTCGAATCTTGATGGAGCTTGGTGTGTTCACACTAATGGTGGTAGGGACCCATTTGCAAAGAATGATGAGAAACTGAGGGACTTGTCTACAATGATTTCAAAAGCTAGGTGCATGTATGAGAGAGAAAGAGTCAAATTGGACCAAAATGCAAACTAGGTCAAGATAATTTTTGATTGAGCTAAAATTTTGGTACAAACCTATTTTTGACCCAAGGAATCAGATGGTGAAGTCGAATTTGAGTTTTGACCAAGTTTAATTGGTAATTTGCATAGAAATCCAAATTAGGGAACTTTTGTCTAAGACTCTGTTCTAGATCAAAATGGGTTCAAATGGTTAAATCAAGGGTATCAAACCTTATAAAATATTTTTCTATGAATTTTAGAAGGTTTAGATAGAATTTATCCTGACCAGAACTTCTGTTATTTAAGCAGGTCTAAAATTAGAGTTTTAGGTTAATGTTAATTCTCGAAATGTGTGAAAACACATTTCTATCTGCATGACCCCACTTATTTGACTTTAATTCTCTTTTGACCTTTAATTCACCCCTAGCTAGCCCCTTGGTTATTCTGTGTTCATGATATGCTGTAAAAATTACATAATTAACCCTGATTTCTTATTCTCTTCTCAAAACATAATAAGGTAGAGATATAACCCTCAAATGAATATGCAGGAGCTTTTATCTTTTATCCCAGACTAAAATGAACTAGTTAGGGTCTATGATGGTATTCCCATCAGTTATCATCAAAAGCAACGATCGTGATACTCTTGCACCAACAAGATGTACACCTCTTGAGGTGACAATAAGTCAACAATCATCGTGTTCGTGTGATTACTTATTTATTTTTATTTTCTTATAATTATATTACATTTCGTACGTATATAAATTCTTTGATAATCTTTTAAGACTCATCAAATAAATATCATAAAAAAAAAAATCAAAATATGAGCTACATTTTTTCCTTTACAAGGTACATCTTCCATAAGAATCCCATCCATCTAAGGTCCTCTCATTAGGAGCTTCTATTACGACAAATGTGACACATTCACGTCAAATCCCCCTAGGGAATCTTCATTTATGATTATAAATGAAACCCTACCCGATATGTGACCACGGGCATCCCTTGTCCTGTCATTTAAATACAAAAAAAGGGGAAGAAAAAAAATGGGGCAAATGAATGGAGATGGGAGATGTTGAAGAAGGGTCACATGACTTCTGCCTGTGACCCACACTGCTCCTACCATATAATGGGCATTCCCACTTCTCACATCATCCATCGGTGCACACCCTTTAGGCTGTGATGTCTGTCAATCTTGAAGCCAATAGGCGACAAGAGGTTTCCCTCACCCTGCCATGGCCATGCCCTTGGCGGAGGGGCCACGACATGGCTCTAACAACTGCCAACTCCCTTACTCGAGTTCCTCCTGCTTGGGAGTTCTCTCTGGCGGCATGCCTTCAACATGCATCGTTGACGATCAGGAGGACCACCTCCCGTCAAACCACTTTGGTAGTGAGGACCCCCCACAAGCTCCACCCGACAGGAACTCCACCCGGCGTGTCCCAGCGAGAGCTCCGCCCGAGGCTTCTTGTCATGCTTTTCAGGCGAGGCCGACTCCTCCCTACCCGAGAGAAGATGGCCGCCTGAGGCCTCTTGCCTGGGAGCACCTGCCTGAGTCCTCCCGCCTGGGAGCACCCGCCTGAGGCTCCTCCACGATTCGGAGCCCCCGTTTGAGGTCTCCTCGCTGCTCGAGCGCCGGCCATTAGCTGGCCCCTCGAGCAAACGAGCGCCAGCCATCAGCTGGCCCCTCGAGTAAACGGCCGCCTCCCATGGAGAGAGGCTAGCCAACGATCAGTTAAACCCCCTAGCCTCGGTGCTCCTAGTGCCCAACCCCCCATGGGTCGCATGTAGGTCGTAGATGGCAGGCAGAGGAGGATGAAGATGTCCACGTGCGGGCAACATCCCACCCGACTAATCTGGCTACTTATGTGTGGCCGCCTGAGAGCACCCGCCTGATCCTCCTCCCTACTTGAGAGCACCCGCCCGAGGCTCCTCCGCGTCTCGGAGCACCCTCCTGAGGCCTCCTCCTCACCTGAGAGTGCCCACCTAAAGGCCTCCTCTCTGCCTGAACACCAGCCATCCAGCCATAAGTCGGCCCCTTCGAGCCTTTGGCTGGCCCCTAGGGCGAATGATCGATCTTCGGCCCTGCGACCTCTCAGCTTCCCATAATCTTTGCGCTATGGTATGGACCATGAGAGCATCCTAGCTGCCATTGTCCAATAAAAAAGGGAGGAGCCTTCGTGGATGCCATCGTATCTCTCATTTTCCCTATGTCCTCATGTCCAATGAGGCAAAAAATTGAGAGATCTTCGGAGGAGGGAAAGGAGATGGGAAAAAATTGTAAGTAATGACCATTCACTTACTCTCGATGGGGATGTTCCACGTTTCCCTTGCCCCATGAAATAAATGGGGCATCACCAGAAGAAAATAAAAAAGAGAGATTTTATGAGGGCAGTAACCTTGTTAATTTTTTTATTTCATAAATTAGATATTTATTTTTAAAAAAATTTATATACCATTTATCTTCCTATCAACCTACCAATTAGTACCCATTGTGATTGAAAAATTTCATTGCATTTTCAACAAGTACGCGTGACCTTCATGAGATAGGTTGCCGTGAGTATCCCAATTAAAGTGGACCTCAGGCCCCTGTGAGTGCTGGTAACATGCAAGGAACATTGGCATCCTACTAGATAAGGGGAGTGGCTGGGTACATCAGTTTTGCCAAGGCAAATAATGGGAGTGCAAGAGACGGATCACGAACAAACTCCCCCTTCTTCCTTTAAGAGGTGAGCCGACGAGCTAAAGCAATAAAGCACCTACCTCCTGGTAATATCGAGCGATAGTTATTAGGGGCAAGGGTGACGTCTACGCGAGGGTAAAAAAGAGGAAAAAAAATCTACTCTTGCAATTGGCACAGCCAGATTACAAGAGTGGGGGCATCTAATGAAGGAAGAAATCTACCCTTACGTAATACGTCTAATCGACCTGTGGATAGATCGATCGAACCCACTTAGATTCGATCTACATGGGAAGGCAAGGAAGTGAGATCCACGGAGCAGTTATAAGCTAATATTTTATCTTTTAACAACTCCTCATTATCTCTTAACAACTATTTATGTGTTTTATAAATAGTTCTACCTACACATGGTAGGAGCAAATCAAAGTTTTCAACCTACCATCTATATATATCTTTTCCATCGCTATTGAAGATTGGGGATTAAATTTCCCCCCAAATATACATCCCTTGAAGTTAAATTAGACAACAATAGTTGTATTCATGTGAATGATTATTTATTTTCATTTACCTATAGATGTCTAATATTTTCTACATATATAAATTTTTTAATGAACTTCCGAAACTCATCAATTACGTAGGTCATAATGCATTGCAATGAGCGGAGGCACCAACTATGAGAAGAGATCATATGTGGGGGAGGGTAGTCACGTTTCCCCAAAAAAAAACAAAAAAGAAAAACCAAGGGAGAAAATATACCCAGCAAAAGCGGCACAACCCCCCCCCACCCCCCCCCCCCACACTCCAGCACTCCCGCTTCCAATTTCCGCCTACTTGAGCTGATCATGAAATTAGTGAAGGCCGGTGTGTGATCTTTGGCTAGGGAGAGATTTGTGGCATGGCGTGGGCCCCAAGTACCACAGGTTATAGGGCTTCCATCGAGAATGAAAAAAAAAATCCAAAACAAATTTAACAAGTTAAATCCTACAGAAGGTTCTAAATTCAAGTGAATCAATCAATATATTCTCAATTAACTTATCTAATAAATTCAAGAAATAGATTTTCTCAATCAAACTACAGGATGATCTCTTTTGACCTAAAATATATCAATTTGTATTCTCTAATCTCCAAATTTTGGTTCTACAAGACCCTCCTCACAATTGATGTTTGCCTTGGCCATAGTTAAGAAAGATCTTCCTAGAATGATAGGTGTGTTTTGGATATCCTCAGGTACTTCCATGTCAAGGATTATAAAGTCTACAAGAAAATAAAAGTCCTTAATCCCCACTATAACATCTTCCAACATTCCCTAAGGTGTCTTAACTGATCTGTCAACTAATTGTAGGGACACCTTAGTTGGCTTTAGATTGCCAACCTCGAAATGTGCCAGTAGGGAGGTTGGGATAAGATTGATGGAAGCACCTAGATCAAGTAATGCTCTATTAAATGTGGTGCTTCCTATCATGCAGGAGAGAAGAGGAGTGTCTGGGTTGCCTGGGTCTTTCTTCTTAATAAGGAGGTTTGAAATGAGGGATCTCACTTGTTCCGAGAGAATGACAGGTCCACTCCCTTTCTAAATTATAGCTTTACTCTTAGGTGCACATAGGTCTTTCAAAAACTTAGCGTAAGAAGGAATGTGGCGAATTGCATCCAATAGGAGGCCAGATCCTCCTCAGGTGCCACATTAGGTTTCTTCTTTTTGTCTCCACTCTTCTTTTCTAAAGCCTTTGGAAAAGGTACAGAAGTGGTAATAGGAGGATCAATCAAAGGTTTAGAAGAGTCTGGAAGAGGTGAATTAGATGGAGGAGTGGAAGGTCCAGGTAAAGATGTAGAAGTTGGTAAAGGTGGATCAGATGTGCTTCTACCACTCCTAGTAGTGATGGCATTTAAATTAGATTGCAACGTAGACAAATCATCAGGATTAGGTAGGATAGGTGGTTGTGAATCAGAAGTATGTTTAGGATAGACAGAATTAGGATTAGGATAAAACTCAAGTTCGTGAAAGGTTTGTGATATAAAATGTGCTTGACCTTACAAAGGAGGCCTAGGTTGTGCTTGAGATGGGAGTGAATGTGGTTGATGGGATTCCGTTAAGTGCGATAGCTGGGCTCTCATCTCAGCTAGTGTCGTGTCCTGTCTCAGCTACATAGCAATGTTTCGCCGTTGCATGTCAGTAAGAGCTTTCATGATTATCTCCAACTGATCATCTCGTGTAGGCCCAGGTTGAGAGTATTGGGTGGGCCTGGGTTGGGGTTGTTGGCAAGCACACGGTGGATACTCGTGTGGTTGTGGAGGTGGTGCTCGGATTGGGTTGTGAAGTGGTGCTGTAGAAAGTTGTTGATAAGTAGGTCTCTATGAATTTCCCGACCATAAGAAATTTGGATGATTATGCCATCCAGGGTTGTAGGTTTGTGAAAAAGGGTCATTGTGAATGGCGTGGAGCTCCTCCGAAGCTCCAGAATGTGTAGGGAATTCAATGTAAGGAGGAACAAAGGTTCCTCCAACAGGTGAAGGATAGGAAAAAGTATAATCTGGTAAAGTGAGTTTTGTCACAGATAGATTGTTCACAGTTTCCCTCCCTGTGGGAAATTGAGAAGTGTGTGGTGTAGGTGACTGAGAAGAAGATAATAAAAGGTTTAGATAGGAATTTTCATATTTCATCTACTTTCTTTCCTATTAAGCCTACCTTATCTAGCTGACTAACCACTAATTCTAAGTCTTTGTTGCTGGATTGGGCTTCATGTACCCCTGAATGAAAGTAGGAATGAGAGGACTTTCTATTAAAAATGCTCATCGAAGCATTGTTAATAGGGTTTTTTGCCATGCCTTCGAAGAGCTCAAAGGCTGAGTCCTCATCCCGACACAGGAAATTGCCTCCACAAGCGGCATCTACAAAATTCCTTGTGTCATCATGGAGCCCATGATAGAAGATATGAACCTGTTGCCAGTGTGAGACACCATGGTAGGGACATTTTCTAAGAAGCTCGTGGAATCTCTCCCAAGTCTCGTGCATCGGTTCTCCAGAATTCTAGGTGAAAGTAGTGATAGCACGCCTTAAAGTGTTTGTGCGTGATAAACTGTAATGAGCGCGTGCCCCAGACGCCTTTTAAGACGTCTGGGAGGTGGCCCAGACGTCGTACCAGACGTCTGGGATCACATCCAGACGTCTGACCAGACGTCCGGGATAGTTTACAGACGTCTGGAGAACAGTTAGGTTCGCACGGGAGATTCGTCTGCGCGCCTGTGCGCGCAGACCTGCGTTTCTGCCCTCTTTCTCTGCGGCTGCAGGCGGCAGCGACCGCCTTCTCTCTCCTCTCCGCGCGGCGTTAAAAGGGGGGGCGCGCCTCCCCTCCCGTCTTCACCATCTTCCTCCTTCTCCTGCCTGTGCGCGAGAGCGAGCGGACGCGAGGGCGCAGCGGCAGCCGCAGCGAGCGCGGAGGAGCTGCGGCGTGCGAAGGCGGGGCTCTGCCGTGAGGGCGAGCTCGCCAGGAGCGGCTTGGCCGGCCGGCGCGGAGCGTCGCGGAGAGGGACCTGTGCGGGCTGAGCAGCAGACGCGCGAGGTGCGACGCGGGCGGCGTCGCGAGCGGAGGCCGAGCAGGGTTCTGATTCTGGAAAAATTTCCAGAATCAGACGTCTGGATTGATATCCAGACGGCAAGGTCGACGTCTGTGAGATCATACAGACGTCTGAAAGGTGAGTTTCCGCTTTCTTCTTCCTTCTTGTCGACTGATCGTACTGAGGGAGGGGGGTTGGTTGTGCGCAGGTTTTCTGATTCGTCATCCTTTGCGAATCAGACGTCTGGAAGTTGTACCAGACGGCGGGAGTGACCTCCAGACGTCCGGAGGGACCATCGGACGTCTGGGATCTAGGCAGACGTCCCCGCAGACTTCTGGACGTCCGGGGAACTAAGCTAAACAGGTAATTCTCTGATCCACCGTTTAAGATGTCTGGAAGGAGTTCCAGACGTCTGATTTTGCACAGTATCGTCTTTCTTGACCCGTTTAGGGCCCGTTTGGGCTCCGTTTTCCGCGATTCGAGTTGCGTTCGTTTCAGAATTAATTCCTCTACCCGCCTACAGTAGCTATACACTGTTTTGAGACACTCCTTGTGTTTGATCCTTGTGATAGGACCTCGTTCGGTTGCAGTCTTGAGAGTCGCGGAGGCGCGCGGGATTCCCGATCACGCCCCCATTACTCCCGTTGTACCTGGTAGAGTGGCTTTAAGTATTAATAAAATCTGTTAAAGTATGGAACCATAACTAGAACCTAGGGCTTTGCATGAATCCTAGGAATGAGAAATATATGGAATGATAGCTCCTAGGTGTTGCATGAATCCTAGGGCCGGAAAACTAGATTGTATGATAGATCCTAGGATATGGCATGAATCCTAGGATGGAAAAACTAGTGGAATGTATATTACTGCAGTCTTGGAAAAATGGAAAGGAATATATAAAGCTGCCTGTAAATTTAATTAACAGCTGCCTGTTATGAATAAAGAAACATGTTTGAGATGATGGAATTTGAGAACGTGAATCTGGAAAGTGAAACATATGATGTTCTGAAATAAAGAGCTGGAACCCTACGGGGAGTTAGGAGTGGAACTCCTGGAAAGAAAAAGGAATGGAACTGAGATGTAGTTGTACTGTCTCTTGGGTACGCAGTACCAAGGGAAGTACCTGTACCTGTTTAGTGCAGAGTGGGGCCAGCCGCCCCAGGGACCCGGGGTTAGGATTGGCCGCTCTGTACCGACTTGTTGGCCCTCGTGTACGTAGTACCGAGGAGAGCTAGTAGTGTTAGGAGAGTACTAGCTACCCCACGGGCCCCGGGGTTCTGCTAGCCTCCTTCACCGACTTGTTAGGCCCACTAGGGCAAACCAGGGTAGTCAGGCGAGGGTGCGCGGACTGTGGAGGGGCAAGGCCCCGGTTTGGTTACTGTGGAGGGGTTGGACCCCTGTTACTGAGAGGGCTCTGCCCTGGTTCCGTGCTGTGCTTTGGGCGCACCCGTTAACGGAAACGACTGACCGCGTGCCAGTGCGGGCTAGCTACCTGTGCGTTTATCGCCCGTGCCGTAGTCACCGTTACGTCTGTCAGTGACCTTGGGGTGGTTGACTGAGGGTAGGATCACCACGGGGGACTCTCCCGGCCAGGAGAGCACCACGTGCTACTTCTACTTTTGGAAAAGACTGCAATCAAGATCGTCCCACGAGGACATTCGAGATCAAGTAAAGGATCTGAGAAATAAATGAAATAGTGAGAAAAATTGAAAGATGTAAATAAAGGAAGTAATAGAACATAACAGCTACTGTACACTCTACTGTTGCCTTTAGTTAGTTGCCACTCTACTCAGCGTTTTGCTGACGTGTTACACTCGTTACCTTTTCAGGACCAGGTGTTGAGCAGCCAGGGTCGGCGGCTGCAGAGGACGCTGGGCCGAGTAGGGTCCAGTAGAGTTACCCCAGCTTTGTACCCCTTTTTGTTTCTGTTCTAGTGAGTAGTTTTTGTTTCCGCTGTACCTTCTTTACCTGCAGTTTTTGTTATATGATAAATGTTGTTTTACTGTTGTGGTGGTGCCTACTGTAGTAGTTTCTTTCCTTACTGCTGTACTTTCTTACTGTTAGTTATATTCATGCTGAATGTGGTTTATTTTACTGTCTTTTGGTTACTTCCTCGTTGGACGACTGGGTCTTGGGATTAGTCGAGTCGGTCCGGTTCTCGTGTCTCGTAGGGACTCGGGAATCGGGTCGTTACAAGATGGTATCAGAGCAAGGTCGTCCCGAGAAGTGAACCAACTGACTGGAAAATAACCAATTCACATGTTTATAGCTAGAGTAGCCACCACAACATATCTCTTGATATGAGCTCTTAGAAGTGTTGTTAGGTACCGTCTGTTTTGACGTTTCCGTTTTGTTTCGCATCTCCTTGCAGGAGATGCCTCGTCGTGGGACTGGCGAGACTGGCCGCGGGCGCGGCCGAGGGCGAGGTCGGCGAGGTGGACGTGCTGTCGTTGACGTCTCGGTGGACCAGCCACCACTCCCTGGCATCTAGGCCCAGGACCTCGCCAGACTGATACGGGATATTGTACGAGAGGAGCTCCACCCACCGCCCCGAGCACCTCCTCCTGGGGTTGCAGAGGGGGAGTCCTCTGTGGGACCACGCGACGGACGCGGCGCTGGACACGAGGGAGGGGATGGGCCCCTGCCGGCCCCACCTTCCTCCGACACTTCTGTACACGAGGCACCTTCGCCTGGAGGTGCACCAGCACCTACCCTACAGCACCACTTCGAGCTTTTCGGACAGTTCCGGAAGCTGAAGCCCCCCTCCTTCAAGGGGGATGAGGACCCGACCGAGGCAGAGGACTGGCTTGAGCAGCTAGAGAAGATCTTCGACACCCTTCGCCCCCCGGTGGAGTGCCGCGTGGCCTTTGCCACGTACCAGCTGGAGAGTGCGGCACACCGGTGGTGGAGGGCGGTCCGGGGACAGGAGAGGGACGAGCCGACGTGGGACCAGTTCGTCACCCTCTTCTGTGAGCAGTACTTTCCCCAGACGTGGCAGGACCAGAGGAGGCGGGAGTTCCACACTCTCCGCCAAGGGACGATGACCGTGAGCGCGTACCGCACGCATTTCTTGGAGCTGTCCCGCTTTGCAGCGACAGCGGTAGCCACTGAGGAGGAGTGCCTTTGGAGGTTCACCGAGGGGCTCCGGCCTGCGATCCGGGGGTATGTCAAACCCCTGAAGCTGCCGACGTTTTCGAGGGTGGTAGTGGCAGCTATGACTTACGAGGAGACCAACCCGTCCGCGCGAGAGACCGACGGCGGGCGGAAGAGGCCCTTTCAGCCAGACTTCTCACAGGGCCGG
Organism: Thalassia testudinum; assembly: GCA_037157565.1. Classification (NCBI taxonomy): domain Eukaryota; kingdom Viridiplantae; phylum Streptophyta; class Magnoliopsida; order Alismatales; family Hydrocharitaceae; genus Thalassia; species Thalassia testudinum. Next base: position 4,748,816 of record JAZHRO010000061.1, read on the forward strand.
CGAGAACGGAGACACGTGGCGTTCGCAGGAGAGCCGTCACATTGTGCAGGGCCATCAGTGGCCTTTGGGGGCCCTCGACAGGGGCCAGTCGCCAGCACCGGACCCCCGCCTAGACGACAGTAGGGACTCACTGAGGGCGGGAGTCGGGTTCCCCTCTGCTACCAGTGTGGCCAGCCGGGCCACGTCAGGAGGGACTGCCCATCTAGGGCAGGAGGTCAGCAGATACTTCCCGCGCAGAGCACTGGAGGGCGCGCAGGAGGCCGCGGTTTCCAGGCGCGAGGAGGAGGACCGCCGTCGCGAGGAGGGTACCGGCCAGCACCTACCCGTCCGACGCAGAGTGTGGCTGCTTCGTCCGCACCTAGAGCTGAGGGGCGTATCAACGCCCTAACACACAGGGACGCTAGAGCTTCGGGATCCGTGGTAGCAGGTATGGTTTCAGTTTCTGGCAGACTCGTTTACACGCTTTTCGATTCCGACACTACGCACTCGTTTGTCGCAGCCAGTTTCGCAGTTAGTTTGGACCAGGATTATACATTGTTAGAGAATCCGTTCGTAATCAGAGGTCCGAGTGGTCAGCTGTTTGTAGCTGAGGAGGTGTACACGGGTTGCGGGGTCAGCATCGGGGGACACAGCCTGCCAGCTGACCTGATTATGATACAGATGGAGGACTTTGGAGTGATTCTGGGGATGGATTGGCTGTCCGCTTACCACGCCTTGGTAGACTGCTTTGAGAGGAAGATTGTCTTTTCCATTCCGGAGTTGCCTTCCTTCGAGTTTCACGGGCAGCCAGTGGACGGAGGTTTCAGGTGCATTTCGGCACTTCGGGCGGCGAGACTTTTGAGCCAGGGGTGTGAGGGCTTCTTAGCTTGTGTGGTGGCAGAGCACAGCCCCGTGGCAGACTTCCAGAGCATCCCGGTGGTCAGAGAGTACCCCGACGTGTTTCCAGACGAGTTACCAGGACCACCGCCCGAGCGTGAGATCGAGTTTGAGATCTCACTAGTACCAGGGACCAGCCCCATCTCCACCGCGCCGTACAGAATGGCACCGCTTGAGCTGCGAGAGCTCAAGTCTCAGTTGCAGGACCTTTTGGAGAAGGGTTTCGTGAGGCCCAGTGCGTCTCCCTGGGGAGCCCCGGTACTGTTTGTGAAGAAGAAGGATGGGACCCTACGCCTTTGTGTGGACTACCGACAGCTGAATAGGGTCACCATCAAGAACAGATATCCGCTGCCGAGGATCGACGATTTGTTTGACTAGTTGCGAGGTGCCACGGTGTTTTCCAAGATCGACTTGAGGTCTGGATACCACCAGTTGAGGATCAGGGAGACCGACGTCTCCAAGACAGCTTTCCGCACCCGGTACGGACACTACGAGTTTTTGGTCATGCCGTTTGGGCTGACCAATGCCCCCGCTGCTTTCATGGACCTGATGAACCGGGTGTTCAGACCGTACTTGGACCAATTTGTGGTGGTTTTCATAGATGATGTACTCATCTATTCTAGAGATCGGACGCAGCACGGACAGCACTTGCGGATGGTTCTGGACACTCTGAGACGACGCAGGCTGTACACCAAATACAGCAAGTGCGAGTTCTGGTTGAGGGAGGTGACCTTTTTGGGTCATGTGATCTCTGGAGACAGCCTGGCGGTGGATCCCGCCAAGGTCGAGGCAGTGCTCAGGTGGGAGAGACCGCGTTCAGTCACTGAGATTCGCAGTTTCCTGGGACTGGCAGGTTACTACAGACGGTTCATCAGAGGGTTTTCGCAGATTGCACGTCCTATGACACAGTTGACTCGGAAGGATGTGCCTTTCGCTTGGACAGACGCTGTGAGGCGTGTTTTCTGGAGCTGAAGGAGAGGTTGACCTCGGCTCCCGTGCTCACCATCCCTGACAGTAGTGGCGGGTTCGTTGTGTACACGGACGCTTCATTGCAGGGGTTAGGAGGTGTGCTCATGCAGAGGGGTCACGTGGTCGCTTACGCTTCGCGGCAACTGAAGCCCCATGAGCATACCTACCCTACCCACGATCTAGAGTTGGCAGCTGTTGTCTTCGCGCTGAAGACATGGAGGCACTACTTGTACGGTGAGACCTTCGAGATTTTTACAGATCACAAGAGCCTCAGATATCTTTTTGACCAGAAGGAGCTCAACATGAGACAGAGACGTTGGTTGGAGCTCCTGAAGGACTACGACTGCAGCATCTCCTACCACCCGGGAAAGGCCAATGTGGTGGCTGACGCCTTGAGCCGTAAGGCGCCCGCACGCTTGGCCAGTCTACAGTTACAGAGTTGGAGCCTTTTGGAGGAGGTGGGCAGTTGGCGACCTCTAGAGTTACGAGGGTACTGTGGGGCAGTGACAGTGACACGGCAGTCCAGACCAGAGTTGATAGACCGCATCATCACGGGACAGATGGCCGATCCGTACTTGCAGTCTTTGCGCGACAGAGTACTATCAGGGGACCCAGGGGACTTCTCTTTCACAGACCAGGTGTTACGCTTGGGGGGACGGTTGTGCATCCCCAGAGACGAGGAGCTGTTGAGAGAACTCCTGACTGAGGCACACGGTTCCAGATTCACCATACATCCCGGAAACACGAAAATGTACCATGACTTGAGACGCGAGTTCTGGTGGAGAGGGATGAAGCGGGATGTGGGTGAGTTCGTGCAGCAGTGCTTAGTATGCCAGCAGGTGAAAGCCGAGCATCAGAGGCCTGCAGGGCCGCTTCAGCCGCTTCCAGTGCCAGAGTGGAAGTGGGAGAGCATCACCATGGACTTGGTGGTGGGCTTACCTGTTACCCAGCGAGGACACGACGCAGTCTGGGTAATAGTGGATAGATTGACGAAGACGGCATGATTCCTGCCGATCCGAGTCACTTTGGGACCAGCACAGTTGGCAGAGAGATATATCCGTGATGTGGTAAGACTACACGAAGTTCCGCGGGAGATCGTATCCGACCGGGATACCCGCTTTACGTCCCAGTTTTGGGCTGAGTTTCAGCAGGCTTTGGGGACGAGGTTGAGGTTTAGCACGGCTTACCACCCCCAGACGGACGGACAGTTGGAACGCACGATACAGACACTTGAGGACCTTTTGCGTGCCTGTGTACTAGACTGGAGGGGCTCTTGGGAGGAGCACCTGCCCCTGGCGGAGTTTGCATACAACAACAGTTATCACTCGAGCATCGGCATGGCTCCCTACGAGGCTCTGTACGGACGGAAATGCACGGCACCCTTGAGTTGGGTTGAGGTGGGGACCAAGTGGGAGGTTGGCCCCAGGTTGATCCGGCAGAGTCAGGAGGTAGTTGAGCAGATCCACAGACGACTCCGCACTGTCAGGAGCAGACAGAAGAGCTACGCAGATCGCAGACGCAGAGAGGTGCAGTTCGAGGTTGGGGACCACGTCTTTCTTCGTGTTTCGCCCATGAAGGGCTTACAGCGGTTTGGGGTGAGAGGGAAGCTCGCGCCGAGGTTCGTGGGGCCCTTTGAGGTCCTGGAGCGGGTTGGACCCGTTGCTTACAGACTTGCCCTTCCCCCGCAGCTTTCTGGTGTGCACGACGTGTTCCACGTGTCCAACCTCAGGAAGTACGTAGTCGATCCCAGCCACGTACTGAGTCACGAGAGCGTCGAGGTGAGCGACGACCTGACCTACCCCGAGCGGCCAGTACAGATCCTAGACCGAGCAGTCCGCAGGTTGAGACGAAAGCAAGTACCCCTGGTAAAGGTTTTGTGGAGGAGCCAGCGGTACGAGGAGGCTACCTGGGAGCCTGAGGCGGCAATGCGGGAGCGGTACCCGGAGCTTTTCGCGGGTACGTCTTTTCGGACCGGCTTCGGTCCTCTTTGAGTTTGTTATGGTTATTTGGACATCTTTTTCCCGCACCCTAGTTGGCGCAAGTTTCGGGGACGAAACTTCCTTTGAGTTTGTTATATTGTAACGAGCGCGTGCCCCAGATGCCTTTTAAGACGTCTGGGAGGTGGCCCAGACGTCGTACCAGACGTCTGGGATCACATCCAGACGTCTGACCAGACGTCCGGGATAGTTTACAGACGTCTGGAGAGCAGTTAGGTTCGCACGGGAGATTCGTCTGCGCGCCTGTGCGCGTAGACCTGCGTTTCTGCCCTCTTTCTCTGCGGCTGCAGGCGGCTGCGACCGCCTTCTCTCTCCTCTCCGCGCGGCGTTAAAAGGGGGGGCGCGCCTCCCCTCCCGTCTTCACCATCTTCCTCCTTCTTCTCCTGCCTGTGCGCGAGAGCGAGCGGACGCGAGGGCGCAGCGGCAGCGGCAGCCGCAGCGAGCGCGGAGGAGCTGCGGCGTGCGAAGGCGGGTCTCTGCCGTGAGGGCGAGCTCGCCAGGAGCGGCTTGGCCGGCCGGCGGAAGGCGCAAAGGGGCGCGGAGCGTCGAGGAGAGGGACCTGTGCGGGCTGAGCAGCAGACGCGCGAGGTGCGACGCGGGCGGCGTCGCGAGCGGAGGCCGAGCAGGGTTCTGATTCTGGAAAAATTTTCAGAATCAGACGTCTGGATTGATATCCAGACGGCAAGGTCGACGTCTGTGAGATCATACAGACGTCTGAAAGGTGAGTTTCCGCTTTCTTCTTCCTTCTTGTCGACTGACCGTACTGAGGGAGGGGGGTTGGCTGTGCGCAGGTTTTCTGATTCGTCATCCTTTGCGAATCAGACGTCTGGAAGTTGTACCAGACGGCGGGAGTGACCTCCAGACGTCCGGAGGGACCATCGGACGTCTGGGATCTAGGCAGACGTCCCCGCAGACTTCTGGACGTCCGGGGAACTAAGCTAAACAGGTAATTCTCTGATCCACCGTTTAAGATGTCTGGAAGGAGTTCCAGACGTCTGATTTTGCACAGTATCGTCTTTCTTGACCCGTTTAGGGCCCGTTTGGGCTCCGTTTTCCGCGATTCGAGTTGCGTTCATTTCAGAATTAATTCCTCTACCCGCCTACAGTAGCTATACACTGTTTTGAGACACTCCTTGTGTTTGATCCTTGTGATAGGACCTCGTTCGGTTGCAGTCTTGAGAGTCGCGGAGGCGCGCGGGATTCCCGATCACGCCCCCATTACTCCCGTTGTACCTGGTAGAGTGGCTTTAAGTATTAATAAAATCTGTTAAAGTATGGAACCATAACTAGAACCTAGGGCTTTGCATGAATCCTAGGAATGAGAAATATATGGAATGATAGCTCCTAGGTGTTGCATGAATCCTAGGGCCGGAAAACTAGATTGTATGATAGATCCTAGGATATGGCATGAATCCTAGGATGGAAAAACTAGTGGAATGTATATTACTGCAGTCTTGGAAAAATGGAAAGGAATATATAAAGCTGCCTGTAAATTTAATTAACAGCTGCCTGTTATGAATAAAGAAACATGTTTGAGATGATGGAATTTGAGAACGTGAATCTGGAAAGTGAAACATATGATGTTCTGAAATAAAGAGCTGGAACCCTACGGGGAGTTAGGAGTGGAACTCCTGGAAAGAAAAAGGAATGGAACTGAGATGTAGTTGTACTGTCTCTTGGGTACGCAGTACCAAGGGAAGTACCTGTACCTGTTTAGTGCAGAGTGGGGCCAGCCGCCCCAGGGACCCGGGGTTAGGATTGGCCGCTCTGTACCGACTTGTTGGCCCTCGTGTACGTAGTACCGAGGAGAGCTAGTAGTGTTAGGAGAGTACTAGCTACCCCACGGGCCCCGGGGTTCTGCTAGCCTCCTTCACCGACTTGTTAGGCCCACTAGGGCAAACCAGGGTAGTCAGGCGAGGGTGCGCGGACTGTGGAGGGGCAAGGCCCCGGTTTGGTTACTGTGGAGGGGTTGGACCCCTGTTACTGAGAGGGCTCTGCCCTGGTTCCGTGCTGTGCTTTGGGCGCACCCGTTAACGGAAACGACTGACCGCGTGCCAGTGCGGGCTAGCTACCTGTGCGTTTATCGCGCGTGCCGTAGTCACCGTTACGTCTGTCAGTGACCTTGGGGTGGTTGACTGAGGGTAGGATCACCACGGGGGACTCTCCTGGCCAGTAGAGCACCACGTGCTACTTCTACTTTTGGAAAAGACTGCAATCAAGATCGTCCCACGAGGACATTCGAGATCAAGTAAAGGATCTGAGAAATAAATGAAATAGTGAGAAAAATTGAAAGATGTAAATAAAGGAAGTAATAGAACATAACAGCTACTGTACACTCTACTGTTGCCTTTAGTTAGTTGCCACTCTACTCAGCGTTTTGCTGACGTGTTACACTCGTTACCTTTTCAGGACCAGGTGTTGAGCAGCCAGGGTCGGCGGCTGCAGAGGACGCTGGGCCGAGTAGGGTCCAGTAGAGTTACCCCAGCTTTGTACCCCTTTTTGTTTCTGTTCTAGTGAGTAGTTTTTGTTTCCGCTGTACCTTCTTTACCTGCAGTTTTTGTTATATGATAAATGTTGTTTTACTGTTGTGGTGGTGCCTACTGTAGTAGTTTCTTTCCTTACTGCTGTACTTTCTTACTGTTAGTTATATTCATGCTGAATGTGGTTTATTTTACTGTCTTTTGGTTACTTCCTCGTTGGACGACTGGGTCTTGGGATTAGTCGAGTCGGTCCGGTTCTCGTGTCTCGTAGGAACTCGGGAATCGGGTCGTTACATAAACGCTAGTTTATCATCATTCTTTTGCATTAAAACAATCCTAGCTCTTAGGGTTTTGCTTCGCAAATGGGTTTTTGGGTTGCCTTTAGTTATAAATTAGGATAGGCATGCATTGCATTTTTCTTATCTTTTTAATGTGTTTTTGTGAGTGTTAGAGATGAACAGATATATAGATCCCTAAAATCCTAGCACTCAGGAAGGCAACTGGTGAAGAAGAAGTTCAGACTAGCTGAAAGTCAGCTTGATCCAACTCACCACAGTTGGAATCCAGCTCACTTGGACTAAGGTTAGCTCATCCTAACTCCATTCAGCTCATCCCAGCTGAATGGCAGCTCAAGAGAGCTCATCTTAGCTCACCCTAGCTCAAGTCAGCTCAGATCCAGCCCAACTTAGCCGAGTCTAGCTCATCTCAGCTCCCACTAGTCCACAGAGATCTCTAGCTAGCTCAGCTGAGTTGACTGGAGTTCACCCCAGCTTAGGTCCAGCTACATCCAGCTCCACTCAACTCCAACCAGCTGAAGATGAATTCATTCCAGCTCAGGAAGCTCAAGTCCAGCTCCCGGGGACTCAGCTTAACTCAACTTAGTTGAGCTAAGCTACCTTAGCTGTCTCAACCAGCTCAATCCTCCCTAGGAGCACCAGACCCAACTCACCTCAGCTCCATTCAATAGAAGCCAGCTCACTTTAGCCTGGCTTAGTAGCTAGCAAAAAACTAGTAAGCTAAGCCAGCTAGAGTAGCCCCATGTTGACCTCTTCAGTAGTTGCCAGCTCCAATTCAGCTCCAGACTCTTCATATCCAGCTCCTCTCCTCAAACCCTAAGCTCCACATGCCTACTCCTCCACTCCACTACTAGCTAAGCTAGCTTAGATTAGCTTAGCTTAGCTAGCATCCAGCTCCTTGGCCATCCATCAGCCATAACTTAACCCTAGCTAGCTCCAATTACTAAATAAACTCAAGTCCACCTAGCTAGGTCCACCTAGCTTCTTCACCACCCTTCACCCCTCAATCACCACCAAAAGACACCTAGATGTTGGTGCCAAAACTACCCTAACCACCCCCCTTTTTGGCGCCAACTTCAATCCCCATATCCACCCTACACATAACCCCTCCAAGCCACATCCACCATCCACCTCAACCCCCTTCTAGAAGCCTAGAAGTTGGCACCAACCCATGGCACCTCTCCATGGTTGGCGCCACTTTTAGGCGTCCCTTGGCCACCCATAACTACCCCCCTTTCATCCCTTAGGTGGCGCCAACTCTCCTTAGCCCTAGGATCACCTAACCACTCCCATCTTCCCATCTTAGCCATCCATCTCAACAGTCACCTTAACCCTCTAATCCTACCCTATAAAAAGATCAACACCCACCACCTTACAACCCATCCTTGGCTAGCAAAATACCACTCATATTCTACCTAAAGCCCACTCCCAAGAGAGAAGAAGAAGAAGAAGAAGATTAAGGGGATACTCTGACCCCTTGGTGCCTTCCCCTCTTCCCTTCTCTCTTGTGCCCACGCTAGCCAAAGGAGAAGCCAGGCAAGGAAGACCTTTGGAGGAGGTCTTGAAGGTGGTCCACGCCACCTTGGTGAAGAGCTTAAGGGTGGTACACGCTCACCCTTGGAGAAGGACAGTTAAGGTGGAAGCTTCCACCTTGGAGGAGCATAGCAAGGAAGGAGAAGGAGGAGCTCTTTTCAAGCCTAGGAGCCACTAAGCTTGGAGCAAGGAGCTTCCCCTCTTCACCATCACTTCAGGAGGATTTGTGTTTTACTTTCTTTATTGCATTTATTCTAGTAGTAGAAGCATTCCTCTACTAGGTGTTATTGTAAAACACTTTTGCATCAATCATGTTGCCTTCAATTCTATTTCATTTTGTTGTAATTTTTTATAATCTAGTTTCTAGCACTTTTCACTCCTTCTCCCTAATTACTCTAGACCTCCACATGTCTAGAGTGAGCTTGGAGAGAATCTCTACGTGTCACTTTAGTAGTAGTGTAGTGAGTTAGGTGTTAGCCATTTTCCATTGCCACAAAATTAGCGTTGTCATTATTTCAAAACCCTAAAAAACTACATATTTGAAAAGACCAAAAAGAAAGTTGATTTTCATTTCCGAGCAAGAGACCAATTTTTGCAACCAAATTGCCTCCTTGGACGACCCTAGATACCCCACTATCTAGGTTATAAATTTAAAAGCGTATGCAATTTTACGTGTTACAACGACTTTAAAACTCGCTTTTACAAATCACACGATTTTTCGCATTAGTGTGGCCTACAGGAAAGTACTTCTTTAGGAACTCATGTTCCAAAGAAGCCCATGTATCTATAGGTGTAGTCCGTGCAAGAGTTCTAAACTAGAAGACAGCTTTGTCTTTCAATGAAAATGAGAACATTTTCATTAAAAATGTGTACTGATTATGACCTTGTGGACCCAATGTTTGAGCAAGGTTTTCCAGCTCCTCTAAATGCTGAAAAGGGTCCTTAGAAGCAAGACCATGAAAGTGAGGTATAAGTGCAATGATGTTTGGCTTCAATACAGCAGCACGATCCCCATCGGGATAACATACCACAGGCATTAGTTTTGCAACTACGGGATTATAGTAATCCTGTAGTTGATGTCTACGAGGTTGAGGTGGTGCCTGGGGATTCCTAAGTTGAGGTTGAGGTTGGGGTTTGCTAGAAGATCAACAACTTGTGCAAGTTGTTGCACCTGTTGTGTAAGTGTGTTCATTTGTAATTGTGTTCCAAACAGGTGTAGATAAGGTAAGGATTCTCTCTCCAGTGGTGGTCGATTAGGAAAGTTAGGGTATGGAGGAGGTTGGAACCTATTGTTTAGTGGTGGTGGTGGAGGATGATGCGTAGCAAGGTGTGGAGAAAGTTCTTCAAATTCCTCAAATTGTGCAGAATCATGATCATCCTCAGGATGGATGGAATGGTGGATGGGAGTTTAAGGCTTAGGAGGTACAGAATTTGATGTGGAAGGCATAGAAGTGGAAGCTTGGGCTTCAGCGCCCAAAGGAAGTACTAGTTCATGGTTTTGGGATCTCCTACCTTCCATTGAGTTGGTTTTTAAAAATGAGTTTTAAAAACAGTCACAACTCAAAGAAAAGGGTCAATTAATCTCAATCTCACAAAATCAGAAATCCCAATTAATCTCAATCAAAGATCAATCAAACAAGTAAGCGAGAAATCCAAATTTTTCCTAGAGTCTACCATGCAAAATAATAGTACGCAAACAAATGTTTTAGAACAATTGTACGCATTCTAGAGATAACCTAATGAAGTCCAGACCTCTAAAATCCACTGGGAATGTAGATAAGACTGGCATGCGAATCCAGATCCTATGGTTGCACAAGGAGATGAGATAGAAACCCGTGTATTTGTGACTTATGTGATCGTATTGTGTGCACGATAGAAATCAACATAGTATTTAGTGAAAACACAGTCAGGGTTTCAAACAAGTTTATGTCTCCTTTTGAATTTGATTTGAGTAATTAGAATGTATTTTCTATGCATCTCGTCTTGCTTTTTAGTCTTTTCAAAACAAGATATGATCCTTTTAGCTTAAGTCAAATGCAAGGATGGTAAGAGCTAAGGAAGAATAGAAAATGCATATCTAACTTCAGCAATTCTACAAGTGATGCAATTGACTTGAAATTGAAATCTAGCATGAATAATGCAACCTAGATATGGATGCCTAATAGATGCTGCTACTAAATAAAGTGAGGTATTTTTGGTATTTTTTATTTTATAATTTTTTGTAATTTTGTATGCAACAATAAAAAAAAAAAAAAGAAATCGATACGAAAAATCGCGATACGGCAAAACCGCGTTGATGAGAGATGAGTAGAGAAATGATACGAGTTTAGAGAGTCCAAATTATTACAAAAAGGTGTGTGAGAACAGGCTCTCACAACTTATGCCTAACAAATATCCTAAGTAATATACCTAAGTCTATACTACTGCTATATTAATCTAATGCAACTCCATGGAAAAACTCCTTCAGGAAGTTGAGTCTGAAGCACAGCAAGTCCACCATGAAGATCTCCACCTGGAAGAAGACACTACACCTACCCCTCAAGTGCTGCAAAAACAACAAATGATTAGAAAGAATCAAAGAATGTATATACAAAAAGAATAAAACAATCTATATACAATGAAAATTTTGAGTGAATGAATATTTATTTACAAAAGCAAAAATTATTTACAAATAAAGAATTAAAGAATAATTTTGGCATATAGAGAGTTGCCTCCCCAGTAACGGCATCAAAAATATGTTGGACATGACGTCAACAATCATAAGAAAGTACTATTATCGAGTTTTTATCCCCAGCAACGACACCAAAATTATGATCATCGACTACTGGTCCGTACTAAAAAAAGGGATTTTAAATGTCATTGTTGTAGTTTATGTCACAAATACAAATCATTTTCGCGTTAATTTTATTTATATACTTGATTTTTATTGGTTTATTTCAGGTCGTTCACTAGGAGGCAGTTATTAATATACATCAATCTCTAAGTCCAATAATATTCTTTTAATTCCAAAAATATTGATTTTATATATAAGAATGAATAAATCAATCAAAGAATCAAATAATGGATCAATTATATACAAAAGAATGAATTGGAAATAATTACAATGCTTGAAAATAATTATATACAAATAAGCATAAAAAATCATGTATAATTACTCTATATTATTTATTTACAACTAATAATAATAATACCTAGCTATGGGTACAAAAATAAGTAATAATATATACTATACTAGCTTAACTTACTAATATCTATAGTAACATATAACGTATCTACAGTGACATTTGAAAGTGTCACTATAACCTTAGAAAAATTATACGCATAAGCTAAGGTAAAAACTAATGTCTATACTGACATATAATACTATCTACAGTGACGAATATATCTGTCACTAAAGCTATCTTTTATTTATATACATAATAGCTCAAACAATACTACTATACTCTAAGTATACTTATATACAGCATTTACTAATTACATATTTACATATATACAGTATACATATACTCTTTATACATATATATACACTTACATAAGCATACATGCAACACACACAGACTCACGCTAAGGCATAGGCTTACTAAGGCTAACACTTAGCCGATTTCAGTCTCTTCTCTTTAGATCGGTTCTTAACTGGTTTAGACCAATTTTTGATCCAAAAATGAGTTTAATTGGCAGGCAGCCTTTTCGAGGGATACATAGCACCCATTACTGGGTGAGACTAGACCTCTACTAGGGCTACCCTAGTTATCATTAGGTGCATTTTAACTGATTTACAGCTCATTAATGGGCCTAATCAGACCCACACACAGTGCACAGCTCCCAGCTATGCACTGCACACCATATATTCTCATGCCAAATGCTCATTCATGTCATATGCTCAAAAGGGATGGGTATGTGTGTTTTGGGGCGCCCGACGCCCGTGACAGCTTAGGGGACAATGGGAGAAAATCAATATATGGCACTGTGCATGCCACTCTAGCCACGATGTGGCACTAAAGCTGCTCCACTTTAGATGTTGGAATTTCAACGTAGGTACGAGTGAAGGCTCAAGTTTGGCCCTCGATTTGAGGGCCCAATTTAGGTATGAATTTAAATTAAAATATATGATTAGAAAGCCCTTATATAAGACTACATAATTATGTATTTTATTTACAAAAATAATTATTTTTACTATATAAATAAATTAGCTAAAGTTTGCAAGTTATACACGTTGGTTTATAAGTTAATTTCTTAATTACAGTATAAATTGCATAATTTATGGCCTAATTGACTTAATACAACATTAATATAAATTTTAAATTATTTAATACATATTTTTATTGAATTTTACGAGTTTTATTTTAATTTATATACATTTAAATATACGTTTCAGGGTGTTATACAAATAAATTAGGTATAAATAGTATAATACAGTATAAATATAGTTAAATTACTTTAAATTACTTAAAATATTACAATACAAATATAAAATATAAATAATTTCAATAATAACTTAATTTACTAATTTATTTTATTTTAAATTAGTAAACTACTTAATAACTTATTAAATTAATTATTTATTGTACAAATATAATTAAATTAGTGTGCGGGGATTATAATGTACATAATAAGTATATAAATACGTATGTACAGTATTATTGATAAATAAGTTTATTATTGGGGTTTCTAAATTTATATAGCTTATAGTACATATAAGTTAATATAATTAATAGATACTTATATAATAAAGTTATATATATAATAATTTATCCTAAATATTTAATTTATACTATATAATACCTACATAAGTTATATATACAGTTTATATACATATTATACACTATATACATATATAGCTTAATATATAGCTTATATATACATGTATTTACATAGTATACATGGTGTTTTTGGGTATTTTTCAAGTTTTTCTGATTTTTTATGGATTTTATATATATACTAGCGGTAGGGGATGAGAGAGAAGGAAATATTTTTGGTGTTTTTAGGTTGGAAGTCTTTTATTGAGTTTTAAAGTATATTAAACCGTAGGCTAGTATGTTCTACCAAGTCGGAGGTTCAAAATACCTTCAAATTTTGTATATACTTAAAAATATATCTAACTTAATAGCTACACATTTATTTTATTTTATTAAAATTTTTGTAATATTTTTATTTATTTACAAGTGAAACACATACTAGGCCTAAAAAGGGCGTGACAAGGATTAACCTAAGGCCTAATTAAGATATGTGTGGCTTGAGAGTGCAATGAAAACATTCAGAAGTGTCAAGTACAACACAAGAGAAATGTTCAAGCAAATACACATGATTTTTCATTTAATTTCATCACATTTCTAAGTTTGGGTAGTTATACACAAATATAGTTGACAAAGAGAGTTTAAAACCAAATTACAAGCATTCAAATTGGATTTAAGGGTCATTAACAATACATGAATGCTTATACAAGTAAACCACACACTACAACACATGTTAGCTGTTTAAAACATCAATTCCCAACCACTACTACCATCAATTTAGACCATCCAGCAGCCATACTGCTGCAGTAGCAGCAATATCAAAGACAGTAGCAGCAACAGTAGCATAAGCAGCAACAGCAACAACAACTGCTGCTGATCTGTGATGGGAATATCATCATGAGTCATAACTAGCTCAATTTGGTCTGATAAAGTTAATAAAAGCTCCTAGATAACCTCAGGGGGTCCTAAGTGCTTGATGTTCTATTTTGAGAAGAAAAGATGAAAATAGGGTTATTTATGTAATTTTACCATCTTATCACAACTACAAAATAAACACAGGGTATTTCAGGGGTTATTAAAGGTCATTTAGTTATTAATGTCTAACAAGTGAATCCATACAGACAGAAACAGATTTTCATGCATTTCAAGAATTAATGGGCATCTAAAACCCTAAAAACTGACCCGCTTAATTAATTGGGGTTCTGGTCAGGATAAAATTCACCTAAATCCTCTAAAAATTATAGAAAAATATTCTCTAAGGTTTAGCATCCTTGATTTTACCATCTGACTCCATTTTGATGTGAAATAGAGTCTCAGATATATAGTTGCCTTAATTTAGGTTCTACGTAATTTACCCATTCAAAATTGATCAAAACTTAAATTCGACTTCACAATCAGATTCCTTGGGTCCAAATTAGGTTTGTATCAAAATTTGAGCCTAATCAGATATCATCTTGACCAAGTTTGCAGTTTGGTCCAATCTAACTCTTTTCTCTCACACACATGCCCCTAACTTTTGAATTCATTGCAAATTACCCCCTAACTTCTTCATCTTCTTTGTAGAATGGTCCTTGCTGCCATTGGAGGTCAACCGACCTCCGAGTGAGCTTTGACCAGACCAAATCCGACTCTAATGCAATCAAAACCCATTAAACTTGGTGGGATTAATGTTCACACCTTGACAAACCTATTAGGACAAGTCCTAACTCCTAAAACCCATTGATTAGTGCATGCGAACGCATTGAATCAATGGGTATTTCTTGATTCCTAAAAGAGCACATCTGAGCTCTTTCCTGATCTAAAGCCCTCTTTGAAGCTCTATTTAAACCCTGGAACTCCTACCTTACCTCCTCAGCAAATTTTGGTTAGAGAAAACCTTCTCTCTTCCTTCTCTAGCCACCTCTGCAGTTTGCTCCGGCGACATCCTCCGACCAGCTCCTCCGCACCTCCAACCATCAAATTGGAGGTGCCACTGTCTTCCTTTCTTCCTTGCACACCTCTTCGGTCAAAGGGAGGGCATTCCTCTGCCTTAATCGCCGTCGTCGCTTCATCGTCCCTATCATCTTCTCTGGCTCCGGTCAGCCACAATCGGAGCCCTCTACCTATCTCCTCCTCTCTAAGACCCCTTATTCCTTCCTCTCTCCCTCTACATCACTTTCCCCTCACATACACTCCCAATCGACCACGCAACACACCCCGATGCCTTCGTCTTCCTCTGCTTCGATGAAGCTCCGATGATGCCTATCCGCCGCTCCACTGCACGAAACTCGCCGCTACCACCCTTATAAGCTCCGCCGCATCACCCTCTACAAAATCCCTCAACCTATTTCGCGAGTCACCCACCAAAACACCTCCTCAAACTCAAGCACTTCAGCTTCGCCTTCTCAAGGTCGTCAGGCCTCCACCATCACTCGCACCACACGCTGCTCCCACCACCGCACTCGCCATTCCACGACGATCCTTCTGAGCCTATTTGATGTGGCTTCTAGGAAGTTCTCATGGTTTGAGATTTTTCGCCGGTCTCTGTCACCGCTGCCATCTTCATCTCCCTGTTCTTCGAGCTTCAAGTCACAAGAACTCCAGGTTTTTGCTCCATGCACTGTAGACGGGTTCCAGGAAAGCACTCAAGTCATCAATTGAGGACTGCAGCTCTACGACTGCATTAATTGGTCAAGGTCTTCACCTGCAGCTACACATGACAAGCTCCGTGGGTTTAGTCCCACATCGGATAGAACAGACGCATGCGCAGCATATAAATTGAATTTTTGTTTAAGGCTCTTCGCCTCAACACGCACACAGGGTGATGTCCCGGTCACGCATGTGCATACGCACGCCCTCGCCCATGCTTACACCTCACGGGTCTATGTCTTGGTTCGTTTAGCCGGTTACCCGGATCTGGTCTTGTTCACCCGATCCTGAGAGAGAAAGAAGAGAAAGAAAGAGAAGAGGGGGGTTTGCCCTCTGCTGCTCTCTACACTTAGAAAAATTTGAGAGGCCTTTGCCTTTGTTGGTGCTATGTTGTGCTTGTGCCTCTCCCTAAGGCCTGAAGGAAAAAGAGAGGACTTTGCCTCTGTTGCTGGTTCTGAACCGCTGTTGTATTATTGAAACACTTAAGTTGACGTGGAAATTATGTGGTTGATACTATAGCATTATTTGAGTATATTGTTAATAGGGTGAATTGGTGATTTAAATCACCATTTTGCTCTAATCTTTTTGCTACATTGATTCTAGCTCTTTCATTTATATCATTTGTGCTTAAAGTTTCTATTACATTGTTATATTGTGCTTAGAATTGCAATTTTGAGTACTAAATTGCCTATTGCTCCCTAGTTCGACCTTGGACTTTTCTGAGTTATAAATTTAAATGTTTAATGCGATCTTGTCCTATACTATAATACATTCTTAAACAAAGACGATTTCGCATTAACATTTTGGTGCTGTTGCCGGAGAGCAACACGCAATTTGATCTCTTGATTACGGTTCCTGAATTGATACTAGCTTGATTTATCTCTTTTGATTGTGATGTTCAAGGGGCCAAGGAGCAAGATCAATCGCACAGCAGCCACTCCAGGGGTAGGTAATCTCATTTTCCATCCTCATTAAGCCCCTGATTCTTAAAAGCTAAAAAAGGAAAAAAATCAATTAGGACCAACTTGCATTCTACATTTAGATTCAATCACAACAAGTTGCCTGATTTGATTCATTTTTAGAAATATCCTAAACCTAATTTCTGCACTTATTAAGGGATTTAAGACACCTAAAGCTACCACTTTCTTGATTGGCCCTAGGTGCCAGATTTGGAATTAATTAATTGACCAATTAGAGTCAATTAAGGTTTCCATTCTAGGGTTTTAGAGACACTTGCTTAAAACAAGAATCAATCTTCCCAAACTGTGTGTGTCCTAAGCCTTGATTGAACTTGCCTAAGAAACAAACCCTAAGAATCAAGCTTTAAATCTCACTTGAATCCTAAAAGCGGGACCTAATAAGCAAGGACAAATTAGGTGAAGTTGACCCACCTTGCGGGGTCAACCAATCTTCAAATTAGGTCACCACTCACAAAAACATCTTAAAGTTCAAGTGAAAACCTAAGCACCCACGCTCTAAACTTAAAATTGATAGACTTAAGAGGTCAAGTTATCCATTCTGGTTTACCTAGACAGTGACAAGGAAGGTCGGGTGGGGGAAACCCTGTAACCCGTGGGGACGCTCTACCATGTAGGGGTCTTTGCGGGACTCTCCCTTCCTGGCTGCCTAGGTAATTCTCAGGTGGATGACTTTTTGATCTAGGGGTATCATCCGCCCCGAATCTCTATAGTCATCCAAAGATATTTGGGTGCTTGATTGGGTCCATCACACCTTCTATCCCTCATCTTCCCCATCGGTGCATGTTTGGGAGGAGGTCCCTAAGACCACCCTTGAGGCCTCCATTAGCTATTCACTCCCGTCGAGGCCAACCTCGACTTCTCTGTTTGTGCAACCACTTGACTAGATTGACATATCTTCTGATTAATCTGAGCCTAGATCTCCTTCATCCATACTCATGGAACAACTAGCAGAAGAAGAAAATAATCTCCAGAATCAGCTTTAGCACCTCAACGATCTATTCCTGGCCTTTATGAATCCACCGTAAAGTTCTATGATGCGAGATCATTACAATCCCACTGCGGTGGTGACCTGAGAACCAAAGTAATTTTTGGCGCTAATTTCATACCTGAGAACCAAGGTTCTGAGGTCTAAAATTAGACCTTAATGTATGGGTGATCAGTGAAATTAAAATCGAGGGAATTAGAAAATGATCAAATGGAATGTAAGGGGAGATTAATGGTGATGATGATGTGCATGGAGGTCTCTTTGATCTGAATTGATTAGAGAGAAGCAGATCGTAGCTAATTTACTCTACTCCTAAACTAATCTAATAATCAATTAACTAGAAAGCAGTAAAACTATACTAATTCTACTCCTAGAAAGCATGTAAAGTCCTAATCTAAAGGAGGAATGGGATGCCTGGGCTGCAGCTGGTCACTACAGCGACGAAGGGAGATGAGGAAGATCTCTAGCGAGGAATGGGATCCTTGGGCTACAGCTGGTCACTGCAACGACGAATTGGAGGGAAGCCACTTCTGTCACCAGCAACCGATGAATGGGGGTGGAAACTGGAGACTAGACGAATGGATCACTCAAGGAGGAGGGAGCGATCCCTTGTGCGTGAGCTCTGGGAGGTGCTTAAGTAGAGTGACCAGTGGATCAGGTTACCTCGCAGTTGAATTAGGTGATTAGGTTATGGGTGGCGTGGATGAGAGGAGAGGGTGCAGGAAGAGCCAAATCAAGGATGAGTCGTCGGATGAGATCTAGAGATGGTGGTGAGGCTATGCGCAAATTCGCGTGAAGCTTCGATTGCGTTTGAACCATAGATCGAGAGTATATGGGAAATCAACGACCAAGAAAGCTCATGTTCTTGCGATGAACAGTGCACCAAGAGGTGCACCATTCCTAGGTGTCTATTGGTGCACTTGCACTAAAGGCCCTCAGGTGAAATGGTGTAAGCATTGTAGGGGGACCCTTAAGTGGATAGGAATGCTATCAGAGCAGTCCCTGAAGTCATGCAAACAGGTCCCTACGCCTACAGTTAAGTCCTTGGAGGTTTTAAAGTGAAAAGAATGTTATGAATGAAGGACCTAAATGTGAATCTCTAAATGCAAGGTCCTGATAATGTCCAAATGCTACCAAGTTTTTATTGAAGCTTAATTGAACATATTAGAAGTTAATTTTACTTTTGATTTGGTGTTTTGAACTCATTTGTGTGTTCAATTTGCAATTGGATCATCATTTGTATTTATCAATAGAATATCTCAATAAATGACCTAATTATGCATTTTTAACATAGATTTGGTGTTTTTGGTCTTTTATGTTAATTCTCACACTTAACCCATTTCATGTGTTAATTTGATAGTGTTTAACCTAGTTTATAGCTTAATTTGGGCATTTTAGCTATGATGAGCCACACCTCATCATTTACCTTCTTGATGATGCCTATCGTTACTTATCTGAACTCAGGCAAGATACCCCCGAGGAACCCTCAGCCCATAGCTTTCCCCCTCAAAGCCTCGGGATACACCTTGATAGAAGGGAAGTTGTACAAGCGAAGGTATTTCACCCCCTGCTACGCTGCCTAACTCAGGAAGAGGTGGTTCAAGCCCACCAAGAAGCCCACGGAGGCATTTGCGGAAATTACAAAGGATATAAGGCACTCCTAGCCAGGACCTACTCAGTGTTGCATGTGAAATGGTAGAGATTTTTCTTCCCCTTTTGTTTCCATGTTTAGAGGTGATGGCGGGGAGGTTTTAATAAAAATAGTTGGCTAGGCTTATAGATAAAATGATGGGTGTTTGGCAATGTGAACTGGGTGATGAGAGCACCTAGTATCAATACCGACAACCGGTACCGATACTAGTTGACCTAGCACCACTATGCAATGCACTGAAAAGGGGCCTGCTATCAAACACCAGGGACTTGCTCCCTATCATTAGTACACTCAAACAACATACATTTGTTATTAAGTAATCTTGACCTATCGCTAGGTCAAGATGCCTGTCCAAACTAGGACTCCAAAACCCGCCTTTCATGACTGAAACCTGGGTTTTGCACCACCAAGCTCCTCTGTAATCCAGACCACCAATACACGCACATGTCTATACCTTGAACCCAAGAGATCCTTGATCTCAATATTATGGTTCCACCCTTAACCCGATCTATTCAATTAATTTCTTCACAGAGTTCAACTATTTAGAACGAGCACACCTGTACCGGTCCGAGTCTCAGGTACCAATGCTGGGCACCCTCGCTGGCATGGTTACAGAATTCACGCGGTATCGGTATGGTCCACCAGTACTGATATAAGGTGCCTTCAGTGCTAGACTTAAGTTCCTTTTTAACTTATTTCGATTCAAAAAGTACTGATAACTGTCATTGCTACCAATACTGGGCGTTTGCCGCTCCCAATCACTGGCTTAAACCAGCTGTTTGATTACCCAAATGATATAATTAACAGAGGGGTGGGTAAGTCCTGCAACCTCTCAAGATGGCTATCTCCGTGTAGGGGCAAAGATTCACATGAAACCCGTATTAGCAGTCCATTGCTAGAGTCGATCCTCTCCTCACCCAGGACCTACACTGGGTACAGGAGTACCTCCCGGGACATATGGTTGGACCCTAAATCTTTATTGTTAAAAAGGTTCCTAATGGAACTTCCCTTCCACCATTACAGGATTGTGCTTATCTAGCACATTAGGATTTCTGTACCTTTACCAAGACCCACTAGATTTAGTTTATACCACGCATTTTGGCCTCGCGGGTATTCTGGCGACATGGCCTCATGCATTCACTTTAGAATCTTCTCTTTATTGTTTCCAGATTAGGATTTGTACAACTAGAGAGTCTGTTTTATTTCCATTTAGGACCAACCACACCGGGTCCTAATTATGCCCAAAATCTGACATTAAATGCTAACCACGATTCTTAGCTTACATTCATGGTTACTAGGCTAGGGTTCAACTAATTAGATTAAGCTCTTGATTCCCATGGGAAAATTCTGTGTGAAATGGAACCACAAGCCTCAAATTGGACATCCAGCATGATCTGTCAGACACTTGAAAATAAGATCCCACTTTCGGCAGCTACCGGTGACCGGCTGATTTCTTGGCTAGACGTCCAAATCGAGCATAGTGGGCACTTGATGTAATATTAGGTGTCCAATCGCTAGGACTTAGTCCCTGGAATGGCAATCCAGTTGCAGGGATGTCTAACCAAGGGATCAGACGTTAAGATCGAAGGGTATCAGATGCCTAATGGATCATCAGACGTCGGATAACCCACACAGAATGGCATCTAAGTTCAGGATAAGTTCCTAACATCCAAAAGCCACGTACAATGACCTTTACCAGAGGAATTATTTTTTACAACCTAAATTCAGTTTATAACCGCATACAACCACAAGTATTTGCACATTCTGTCCTCAAACTCAACTCGGCCAACCAATACCAGTATTAAGCTTAGTACTGGTACTAGGCAACCCCAGTACCAAATTCACAAGTTCCAACCAATATCAGTACTAGGCACCAATACCGATACTGCATGCCATCAGTTTTGTATCAACATAACCTAGCCAGTACCGATACTAAACACCAGTACTGGTACTAGGCACCACTAGCCTTGTACCAAAATAACTCAGCCAGTACCGGTACTAAACACTAGTACCAGTACTGAGCAGCCCCAGTTCACCGATTGGAATCATCCAGTACTAGTACTAGGTGCTCTCAATCCCTTTTTCAGTGCATTACATAGTGGTGCTAGGTCAACTAGTACCAGTACTAGGTGCTCTCAACACCCAGTTCACATTGCCAAACACCCATCATTTTATCTATAAACCTTCCCGGCTATTTTGATTAAAACCATCCTTGTTATCACCTCTAAGCATGGAAGCAAAAGGGGAAGAAGAATCTCTACCATTTCACATGCAGCACGAAATCTTAAACCAAAACAACCCTTTCTTTTCGCTATCTAAGATCATGAAAACAAGAGAATGAAATAAGAGAATAACCCTACCTCAGTTGGAGTCGCCTTTCTCTTCTCCTCGTAGCAACAGCAACAACCACATCAGCAATAGCAGCAGCTTCAACAACAGCTGCAGCAGCAGCTCTCCTCTTCCTTCCCTTCTCCTCCTCCTCGTAGCAATAGCAACAACCACATCAACAATAACAGAAACTTCAACAACAGCTGCAACAACAGCTCTCCTCTTCCTTCCCTTCTCCTCCTTCTTGTAGCAGCAGCAGCAGTTGGCAGGGAGGAAGGGGCACCGACTGAGGGGGAGAAGAAAATGTGATTTTTCTTTAAATTTTTAAATCTCTCTCTCTTATATAAGGGTTGTAAACTTTGCATCCAAGCCCTTCAGCTTCTTTCTTAAGCCTTAAGAAAGGCCTCCAAACATGTTCTCCTCACAAAGGACCCCTCAACTTTTCATTTATTAACATTTTGTTAATGACTTAGGAGGTTTGTTTAATTCCAAGGCTAATAATCACTAAATTAAGGTTCCCAAAGCCCTTAATCTCACATTAAGCAACCAATTATGGTTTTAATTAGCCTATTAAGAGTATTACAAATTCGAGGCATTACACCCTACCCTCCTTAGAAAGGATTTCATCCTCAAAATTACCTAAGGCAATTGGGTGTAAGCACAACAGGTACAAATAATATCAAGGTGACAATCACACCCGCACAAATCACGAGAACAACACAAGTGCAAGAGCGACATAACAACCGCTTCATACAATCAGTACAATTACCTCATATTAGGTACCTTCCCTCGAAATCACTAAAGAACCAAAGTGGGAGTTCACATCGAAATTCACGCACCAAACCGAATCTATCATCTTGAGCCTACCAATCAGGCTTAAACATCAAAGTCGTCATCTACCATAGAAATACCAATCACCTGCTTCCCTTTAACCGCAGTTGGGCCCATGCTTTGGTTTCATGGAAGGTGCAGCTTGCATCCAGTGAGTCCATCATAGTAGTTCTCAATCCAACATCATTGTCTCTGCCCTGGCGTCTTGCAATCAAGGCTGACACTTGTCCCCTCATGGGATAATCCTTCCTTATAGGAACTTCGTATGATCCCGCATGATTCCTTCCGCAATTAGTGCACCGCTTTCTCTTACAAAACCAACACGTAGTACCTAGGGTGCTTCCCATGCTAGAACTCTTCTCTTGTCCGAGAGTCTATTGTCAAGGTCGACGGTTATGCCTGTGAGTGGGTCCTTCTAGCCTAGGGAGTAGTTACAAGATCTATTCCCGATGTTGGATTATCGTTTTCCTCCTCTCGACTATTATAGCTCTTGCTCTACTATCCTATGTAATTTCCCTTACTTGGAGGGGGTGAAATCAGCGTGACGTAAAAAAAAAATGGAATTAAAAATATAATCTCAAAAATAGCAATCACATAATTAGGCACAAGTATTTTTAGGTGGAAACCTAACCCGAGTGAAAACCACCACCTAACCCTCTCGAGTTAGGATTTTCCGATCAACCAAGTTGATCAAAACCACTAACATACTACTTAAACGAGGGTAGTACAACCTCAATTACAACTACGCTACTTTATATGAGGGTAGCGGACCTCAAACCCCTTCTCTTCACGAGAAGGATTTTGTCTCACGAAGGAGACGGGAATTCGCAACGCAAATACCCAACCAAATAACAAAGAAACAAATACAAGAATAGTCCTATAGAGCCAACAAAATAATTCTTAAACTTACCTTCTATAGGTGTTAGGATGCTTCCCTTTGCTTGGAAGTGCGTTGACGACGCGGATGCATGAACTATGCAATGGCACAACGGTGCTCTCGTGAACTACGGTGGGAGAGCAGGTGCGCAATTAGGTTGAAGCTCTCTAGGTGTAGAACAAGGCTTGGAGAGTAAGAGCTTTCTTCTATTTGATCTTCTTCTTTTTGACATAAAAGAGTGGAAAGTATGTTGCTTGGTGTGTGTTTGAGTGGCAAGGGTTCTCC
The DNA here is from genome assembly GCA_037157565.1 of Thalassia testudinum. NCBI lineage: Eukaryota > Viridiplantae > Streptophyta > Magnoliopsida > Alismatales > Hydrocharitaceae > Thalassia > Thalassia testudinum. The sequence goes on from JAZHRO010000061.1 coordinate 4,772,265, forward strand.
TCTATTTATAGAGGCCCTAGGAAGTCTTTGGAAGGCCTTGGAAGGCTTCCATAGCCATTGGGTACAACCTCCAAGAGAATCAAGTCAGAATCAGGATCAATCATGACTCTGACAGGGTTATCAGACGTCTTGTCCTAGCATCAGACGTCTGAAAAACTCATTTAAGATGTCTGGAAACAAAGTCAGATGTCTGATTTTAGGCGGTTTCCTTCCTGACTTGAATCAGATCGAAACAGGGTTCTAGTGAAAGTCCATCAGACGACATACAGGACATCTGGCATTAAGTTTGGATGTCTGGAAACCTACTTTTCTGTAGAAATGGATTCCCAAGAGAGTGCAACGGCTAGAAAATCTCTAAGAAGAAATTTTGGGTCAGCCGAGGCAAAACGGTCATGTATCAGACATCTGGGGTCCTCTACGGATGTCTGATACGAGGCTAACGGTCATTTTCTCAATGTTTACTAAGACAACCAACGGTCCACTAATTGGCCATCTGGTAAAGGCATTAGACGTCTGCTAAGACGTTTGGGCTAAGGTCTGGACGACTGATTCAAATGGACATAACCTATTAAGTCTAGCCTAGATGTTATCAGATGTCTGAGTCAACAGTCAGACGTCTTAAAAGTCATTATCAGACGTCTGATAAGGTTATCTAAACCCTATTTTAGTTTTCTAAGATCTCTACAGAAAACCTAAGTATCCTAGGGTTGTGCAAGTGTTCCTAGGACTACTGTTAGGGTTCTTTGAGGCTCTTTAACATGAATCTAAGAAATAAAAATAAAGAGCAATAAAAGAGACAAAAATACATAGTACAAAGGAAATGAAATTTATCTTATTCTTCATCTCCTTCCTTCTTCAAGCTATTGCTCATCGCAAAGCTCCTTTGTTCTCCATCAAGCTCCTCCAATTCGCCACGAATGCGAGCTCGAACTCCGTCTAACCACATCTCCATTTGCAATTAACCTGAAATCTAAGACTTCAAGTGCAAATGTTAAATGACATGTATTTTTTTATCATCAAAATAAACGATCGCGGTACTCTAGCACCAACAATCTCCCCCTTTTTGATGATGACAAAATCACAAATAATAATGCAGAAAATCCTCCCCCTTTTTGACATTATCAAAAATGTTTAATCGATTTTAAATTTCCTATAACTCCCCCTTAAAACATGCTCTTCTATAAATGGGTTGAATTTCTTTTAGCAAGAGTAATGTTATCCCCCTTTTTGTAACAATAAGATAGCTATTATTATTTTTCTCCCCTTTCTAAAGAAATAATAGCTAACTTACATCTTCCCCTTAATGATTGATAATTAGCTCATAATTTTAACTCCCCCTATCTATATGCTAATGATAAAAGAATAGGGTAAAGGGTTTTACCTCACCTACCATGGCCAATAAAATTTCCCAAATGGAGGTGGTGGATGCCACATCGGATGGGGCTCCCATCCGTAGCTTGGAGGTCCAGGCATTGGCGCCGGTCTCTAGTCTGGCGGTCGACATGCGGTGGGTCCATCATTTGTTCGCCGTCTCGTCGATCTTCTTATTCTCCTCCTTGGTCTACTCCTTGATTCTCCCAACTCGAGTTGACCAGCCTTGAGCTTGCAGGTCCAATCTCTTGTGTCATAGTCACCCTTGAAACCTACAAAACAAGATTTCAATTTTTTCTTCGGTATCCAAGTGAGCTTGGATCTGGATTTATTAGCGGGTCTCCTTGATGGAGATTCTTTATCAATCTTAAGGCTATACAAATTATCTATTTTGTTGATTAATTTGTTGGAATTTTCCCTAAGACATATGATTTCTTTTTCTATAATATTCATCTTAGTCTTTAAATAAAAAATTTCTAATTTTAAACTAGCATTTTCCTCAATCAATTTAGTATTTTCATTAATTAAATCTTTATTTTGAAATAACAAGTTATTATTCTTAGGACTAGCTTCTAGATCTTTAAGTTATTTTTCTAACCTTTCATTTTCATTTTTCAGAAAACTAAGGTTATTTTTAATACTTTTATTTTCTACCTTAAGTGATTTACTAAGTTCAAATAGCTTATCAAAAGCATCTTGTAAATCGAAATGTACCTCATGGTCGGAGTCACTTTCGCTGTCGCTTTCTCCTATGGCCATGAAACCGAAGCAAGCGATTTCTTCCTCGAGGTTCTGCTCTTCTTCTTCCTCTGAGCTCGAGTCATCCCAAGTTGCTTGGAATGCTTTCTTCTTAGACTTCTCCTTTTCCTTCTTCTTCTCCTTCTTGAGAAGTGGGCATTCTAGTCGTAGATGCCCTTTCTCATTACAGTGGTAACAACATCTCGGGCTTTCCTTCTTCTCCTTCTTTTCTTTCTTTGATTCCATACAAAACTTGGAAAACTTTTTAAGTAAAAACTTAAAGTCTTCATCATCAGAACTTACCTCGCTATCTGATGCGGCTCTGAATGAGAGGGCCTTCTTCGATTTTTGCTCCGGTGTATTGATTAGCTCATATTTGTGGGCTATTTAAGTATTTAAGTGCTTAGACATTAGGTTAATTCTAACATTTATTTAGCATAAATTAGGATGTAAATAGATTAATTCATATTTCTAATTTAATTACAAAATTCATGCATCTTATTCATATTTAAATGCATTTAGAATTAACTTAGAATTGCATTAGTTAACTAATTAGGTACAGTGCATGCATTAATTTAGGTTAACATAAAAGTTGAGGGTTTATATATAAATAATCGTAATATTTTATCATTATTTTTTATTCTTCTTCTACGTGCAATGGCTGCATTTCTTCCTCCAGCTGACGCAGTGAAGAACCCAATCAAGGAGGAGCGGATGTGTTGGATCTGGTCGAGCAGCTGATTTCAAAAGAGAGGAGGAGGCAGCCGAGCTCATTGGGCCTCCACCCCAACAATCCACACTGTGCAGAGAGTCCATCTCTTCCATTCCACACCGTCGGCCTCAACCGCAGCGACGAGCCTCCACCACCGTGGGCGTGTGGTGTGATAGGCCACACCGCCATCCGGAGATCGTCTACATTACCGTGAGCACCTCGCCGTGCACCTCCCTCGCCGTCGTCACCAACAACCACCGTCGCAGCTACTGCAATCACTCCTCAGCCAGTCAAGACGCCCGGGAAGTTTCCCGTATGTCTGAAGCTTCGACCCCCCCACTCCAGCAGCAACCACCCTCGCCCACTTCACCTCCAGCGCCAACCGCCTGCCCTCGCCCGCTCACCTGCAGCACCAAGCACACGTGCGCTCACTTGAACCGCCAGCCCTCACCCACTCACTCCACGCCCGCATTACACCTCCAGCACTAACCACCAGCACCCTGTAGTGCGTGCGACTATAGCCTCCCCGCCGCTACCTGTAGTGTCGCAACAGTGCGTGCGCGCACTCACCTGTAGCGCCAAGCCCACGCGCACTCACCTGCAGAGCCAAGCCCATGCCCGCCAGCAGCCTGCAGCAGCGCCAAGCCCACGCGTCTGCTCCAGCGTACCCTCACCTTCCGCCTGCAAAGCCTCTCCTCCAATAGCAGCGCACCCCGCTTCCGCCTGCAGAGCCTCCAGCAGTGCGTGTGGAATCAGTGCGCGCAACAACAGGCCGCGCGCACCGCCCACAAGCATCTTCATGCGCGTACAGCCGCCCCTTTAGCAGCTGCAGCCACCGTTGGCAGCCACCTTCGCCGGACCTCCGTCGGCTGACTCCGACCACCGCGCGACTCGCTGCCACCACCGCTGCGAAGCCCTCGGTCCAAAGCACTTCCTCCGAGCTTCCCGCCTCTGGCCGTTCACTCCTCTTCACGCACGGCCAAGGGGAATAAATCCCCTGTTTTGCTACAGTATTCATGCCATTAATAATTACATTTTCTGCCATTGTCATCTTTTAATGATATTTTATTGAATCTGCATTGCAACAAATATCCTCTAGTTATTAAGAATTGCTATTTCAGCATGATTTCTTGATTCAACCTTACCTGAAGGCAAATTTGGCTTGATTCTCGTCTAGACTAACTACGAACAAACGTTTTTAACCGGTACGAATTTAAATACGTCATTGCCTCCCTATGGATACGACCCGCTCTTCTGCGAGTGGTTATTTCTTTTTAAATATTGATTAATCGATTTTTTCACCACATAAAACTACAAAGGACTTTAAAACGAACAATCAACTCGTCATGTATCCTTCTTCTTCTGATTCAGCTTTGTGTCGTAGGCCATTAGATTGCCTAGGAGATCTTCCATGTTGAGCTCCTCCATCTCGTTCGCCTCCTCGATGGCAGTGACCTTCTGCTCCCATTCCGGTCCAAGGGAACGAAGTAGCTTTCTGCTCCCATTCCGGTCCAAGGGAACGAAGTAGCTTTCCCTAAAGCTCCCCCTTGATGAAGGTCTTACCTAAAGCTTTTAAACTATTTACAATGAGAGTGAACCTAGTGTTCATCTCACTTAAAGATTCATTAGATTTCATAAAAAAAGATTCAAATTCTTGAGAAAGTAAATTTATTTTAGAAGTCTTTACCGTAGAGGTACCCTCATGAGTTACCTCAAGTGTGTGCTAGATCTCATATGCAGTGGCGCATTGCGAGATTCTGTTGAACTCCTCTGGGCTGATCACGTAGTAGAGGACGTTCATGGTCTTCGCATTCAAAGAGAGCTCACGAATTTGTTGTTGCGAGTAGCCTTCGGCAGGTTTCTCTGGGATGTCAAACGATGTCTCGTACCTGGCCCAAATTGTGAAATCATTGGCTTGAAGCCAAGTCTTCATCCACAGCTTCTAGTAGGGGTAGTTGCTCCCGTTGAAGAACGACAGACGGGTCGTGGACTGCTCCTCGGAGATCCAGATTGCGGAACTGCTCCCCTCCATGATCTTCTTGCTGGGTGTTACTCCAATCTCGCAAGAACCTTCTTTGATACCAATTGTAATTTCCCTTACTCGGAGGGGGTGAGATTAGCGTGACGTAAAAAAAATGGAATTAAAAATATAATCTAAAAAATAGCAATCACATAATTAGGCACAAGTATTTTAAGGTGGAAACCCAACCCAGGTGAAAACCACCACCTAACCCTCTCGAGTTAGGATTTTTCGGTCAACCAAGTTGATCAAAACCACTAACGTGCTACTTAAACGAGGGTAGTACAACCTCAATTACAACTACGCTACTTTATACGAGGGTAGTGTACCTCAAACCCCTTCTCTTCACGAGAAGGATTTTGTCTCACGAATGAGACAGGAATTCGCAACGCGAATACCCAACCAAATAACAAAGAAACAAATACAAGAATAGTCCTATAGAGCCAATAAAATAATTCTTAAACTTACCTTCTATAGGTGTTAGGATGCTTCCCTTTGCTTGGAAGTGCGTCGACGACGCGGATGCGTGAACTACGTAATGGCACAATGGCACTCTCGTGAACTATGGCGGGAGAGCGGGTGCACAATTGGGTTGAAGCTCTCTAGGTGTAGAACAAGGCTTGGAGAGAAAGAGCTTTCTTCTATTTGATCTTCTTCTTTTTGACACAAAAGAGTGGAAAGTATGTTGCTTGGTGTGTGTTTGAGTGGAAAGGGTTCTTCTCTATTTATAGAGGCCCTAGGAAGGCTTTGGAAGGCCTTGGAAGGCTTCCATAGCCGTTGGGTACAACCTCCAAGAGAATCAAGTCAGAATCAGGATCAATCATGACTCTAACAGGGATATCGGACGTCTGGTCCTGGCATCAGACGTCTAGAAAACTCGTTTAAAACGTCTAGGAACAAAGTCAGACGTCTAATTTTAAGCGAGTTTCCTTCCTGACTTGAATCAGATCGAAATAGGGTTCTAGTGAAAGTCCATCAGACGACATACAGGACGTCTGGCACTAAGTCTAGACGTCTGGAAACCTACTTTTCTGCGGATATGGATTCCCAAGGGAGTGCAACGCCTAGAAAATCTCTGAGAAGAGATTTTGGGTCAACCGAGGCAAAACAGTCATGTATCAGACGTCTGGGGTCCTCTACGGACGTCTGATACGAGGCTAATGGTCATTTTCTCAATGTTTACTAAGACAGCCAACGGTCCACTAATTGGACGTATGGCAAAGGCATCAGATGTCTGCTAAGACCTCTGGGCTAAGGTTTGGATGACTGATTCAAACAGACAGAACCTATTAAGTCCAGCCTAGATGTTATCAGACGTCTGAGTCAACAGTTAGACGTCTTAAAAGTCATTATCAGACGTCTGATTTTTAGATTAGACGTCTGATAAGGCTGTCTGAACCCTATTTTGGTTTTCTAAGATCTCTACAGAAAACCTAAGTATCCTAGGGCTGTGCATGTGTTCCTAGGACTACATTAGTGTTCCTAGGACTATCCTATTCTTCATCTCCTTCCTTCTTCAAGCTATCGCTTCTCGCGAAGCTCCTTTGTTCTCCATCAAGCTCCTCCAATCTGCCATTGATGCGAGCTCGAACTCCATCTAACCACGTCTCCATTTACAATTAACCTGAAATCTAAGACTTCGAGTGCAAATGTTAAATGACACGTATTTTGTTATCATCAAAATAAACGATCGCAGTGCTCTAGCACCAACATCCTAGTCAACTAACTGCTATCATCTCAGCTATTTGCACACTTTGGTCATCCCTTAGCCTCAAGTAAAACTCCAAACTTATTTCCTTTATTCAATAAGGGCTTTTCTGACGTAGTTAAGTAGTTCCATGACCTTAATGCCACCTCCTATCACTGCCATCTGTTCCTATCGGGGATCTAGGAATTTGTCCTGTTTCTGAGTCTTTCATTTTCTTTTTCCTATCCCAAAACCCTGGCGACCACTTAGAAACTTGCAGTATGGCCCACTTTGCTCCGTAGTATTCTTAAGTTGAAGCGTAGCCATTCGCACCTTGTGTTCTCCCATTTGGAAAGCACCAAAATCCTTTAAACCATTAGAATATGATCCTCTACCATAGATGGATCACTAGCTCCTAATAAGTGGGTGACTTCACCATACTCCACATGCCGTCGAGAAACCCGATAAATCCTGACCACTTTTCTTAGGACAGCTCTGTCCTCCACCACTTTGGCTGGCTCCATTCCTTAACGCGATCAAACCGCTCACCGCCTTGAGAACACTTCCTTCTCAAGGGCAACACACAACACATCAGAGAAAATCAACATGTGCCATCATGGCTCGACCATAATTCGAGATTTGGTCATAACCTTAGACCAGCCACAGCATACGCACTTCTAAGGAAATGCATGCTCTAATACCAAGTTTGTCACGCCCCAAAACTCAAACCCCAAAAATGAGGGTTGGAGTCTTGAGGGACAGAAAGGAAAGAGGTGCTGGTTTATTTAATTTAGGTTGTACTTAACTGATGTAAACACATTTACACTACTTAAAATGTCTATTTATGCATGTTCTTAAGCATAGGATTGCATTTCATGATATAAATATTGCATTACATGCATCATCTTGCATTTAGAGTAGTTTGAATAAAATGGAGGTTAATTGTCTCCTTTTATGTGCTTGGACAGGGCAAAAATTTTATCGGGGCCTCGGATCAAAGATCCAACTGTATGGATATGATCAGGGCGACGATTGGAGTTCAACGACTCCAAGATCGCCCTAATCAGGCATCCGTAGCATCAGATAAAGACCGGGGAACCCTAGAAGATCAAGGGCCAGGATGGTGTAAATCCGCACTTCAGATGGCAAATCCAACCACACGGATGAATTCGGATCGACGATCGCAGCCCAACGACACAAAAATCGAGTCAATCCGACATCCGTGGCACCATCTACAACTTCCAGAAGATGGACGGCTAAGATGGCGCCACGTGGCGCCATCTCAGCCGCCCAATCGGCCGCATGCGTCTGGTGAAGACCGCGCACCGTCTCCTCTCCGCCGTTGGATGTCGATCCAACGGCTGCGGTCGCTCGCGTTTAAAAACGTCCACGCGACCATTTCGCCCGCGTAGCGCAGCGGCAACGCAGCTGCGGGCGAAGCGGAGGTCGCGGGTTCGAGCCGCGGTGAGGGGGTAGAAGGCGCGGGCGAGCGGGCGCGCACGAGCGTCAGATGAAGATCCAACGGCCGCGCGCGCCCGATAGCGCCGACGCGCAATTGGACGCTCTGGTGAACGCGAGATCACACGCGGGCGGTGCGCTACGCAGCGGGCGCGGACGCGTTCTAAGCCGTCCGATCTCGCGATCGGACGGCTGAGACGACGCGGACGTGTGTAGGCGTTACGCGCGCGGCCAGCCGAGCGGGCGCGCGTGGGCGCGGCGGCGACGGCGACGGCGGGGCTTTAGCGACGGTTTTATCCGTCACTAAAGACCCCTTATTTATTATTTTGAAGATGTAATGTCCATTTTGCCCCCACTCCTTGCAACTATAAAAGGAGACCCCCTCCATACGAAATTTTCATCCCTTCCTTCTCCTCTCTACCTCTCCAAAGCTCAAGAGAAGCTTGTCCCACACCCGGGATGCTTCTCGCGAGATAAAGTCCAAATTTTCGTCCCCCTTCGGAAGTGGATCCCGCGACGACGACGGCGTGCTGCTCCGTTCCCGTTCTTCTGCTTCGTCCTCCTTCGTCCCGCTTCGTTCTCCTTCGTCCAGGCGTCGTCCCGTCCGGCTCGTCCTCCAAGCGACCGTCGAGGAGGATTCTCTCTCCCTATTCTTTTTACTGCTTTCTAGTATAGATTTACTGCTTTCTAGAGTAGTCTATTCGTCCTCCGAGCGATCGTCGAGGAGGACATTTCTCCCTCCATTCTTTTAATGCTTTCTAGAGTAATTGTTTTATATTTTCTAGTTGTAACGATTGAACTCTTTTATGATTAATTCCTTGTCTATTCTACATCTCATTTTAATTTCCATGTGTAGTATTCTTTCTCTCTCTCTTACTCCCTCTCTCTCTTTTATTCGTTGTAGATACTTAGATAGTTTAAATTAAATTTCTTCGTGACAAAATAAAAAGAAACGCGAAGTTTTTAAATCAAACGTTCGCCTCCCTGTGTTCGACCCGGAATTCTTTTTTTCGGTATAAATTTTATTTGTTGAACTCGAATCCTTCGCTTTGGAACTACAACGACGGGTTTTCCAAAACCAAACACGTTAGCGTAGGTTCGTAAAAAAAAAGTTCAACATTTTGGCGCCGCTGCCGGGGAGGCAACGCTCTTTGATTTCCCTTCGCATTTTGTAACTTACAAATCATTTACCTCACTTTTTTTTCCTTTCTTATTGTAATTGCAGGTACTCTTTTGAGACAGGCAAAAGCGGTAGATCGGAGTAAAGTGCTGTGGAAGGTTTTGTAAGTTATCCCCCACCTCCCACCCATTAGATTTCATTTCATCACATAATAATTCAAACATCAATCAACCTAGGTGTTCTTATAAACTCTAAGGTTAGATTGTTTGTTGTTTGACATCCATACTCACTCCAACCCCCACATTAAAAAAAAATAAAAAAATAAAAAAAATCTCACAGAGGTACACAACCTCATCTGATTTTCTAACTCAACCGGTAAACCAATCTTAGGAGCCGGTACACACATCCAACACATAATCGAGTAGAAATCAGATTGGGTAATCATTTGTGTGCCTAATTAGGTGGTGCATCAGGCCAGTTGTTTGAGTTGTTTGGGCCGCACCACTTCAAATAAAATCAACTCATCAAGTAGCTGCCAATTAGGTTCAACTCTTAGGGATCTACCAGGCACTCCACATTCTTTTTAAACTTTAAAGGAAAATATCTTCACCTGTGCTTGCAAAACCTGGTGTGCCAATGAAACTTGATTGAAAACACCTAAAGTTGAATCCTAAAAGCTACTAAGCAAGATTTGAACCTTAAAATTCACCACATCAAAAATAATCTTGCTTGAAAACCACTGGTTGTGCACGCACACACAAAGCAATCGATCATTAAGGGCACAACCCATTTAAAGGGCCCATCACATTCCAAAGCACATTCAAACCTAGCCCTAAATAAAACAAAGTAGATGTTGGCCTTAAGGATTGGACTCGCTCTTCAGAACCCAGAACGAGATTATTTTCGATTAGTCTGTTTCTACTGTTCAATCTGATGTCTAGCTAGGGGAGCAGAGTCAAACGATCGCGGCTGGGGGGTACACTAGGAACCGGAGGCGTAAGCCAAAGGAAGAACCTTCTCCCCAGTCCCTCCTTCTAACTGGTTGGATTGAACAGACAGAAGTGGATCAAATCGTTCCTTTATCTCAAGATGGGTTTTGAGAGTCTGTAGGTCTGTAGGCTAACCCATTTAAGGACAGGTTTGATTGTTTGTATTACAGGGCACCTTTCTTCCTCCCGTGTCTCATGAATCCTTCCACATATTTCACGCATTCCCGCTCTTTCCCTCCTGTTGTAAATTATCCTCAACATGACAATTATCCCAACTCGTATTGTAATCGACCATCAGTTAGTTGGGATAATTCGGATTGGGGATACAATTCCGGACCCCCGTGTTTAGGGTCTAACCCTGAACACTTTGATTCTCAATTCTATCCTTCTCAGAGTTGCATCGATTATAGATCGTCCTCCTTTCATGAACAACCTAATACGATCTACAATCAAGAAGGATACACTAATCCTTACCCATCCTCTGATTTCACTGCCTTTAGGTCATCACCATCCTTTGAACATTCTGAAATGACCTATTTTCAGGAAAGGTATAACGAATCTCAATTCGTTAATTCCTCTGCTTTGACGTCAAACCCGCCCAATCCTGAACCAACTCATTTGGTTCAGGTTAATCAGGTTCAAGATAAGGTTCTGGCTAACTTGAGAAATATCATACAATCTTTAGAAGTTCAGCCAATACCTTGCATTGAGAGATTGGAGCCCCTGATTGAAATGATTGATGATTTAAACAAGTCTTTGTTGGATTGGCTCCAGGATGTTAATGATAAGAACCCGGGTGAGTTTCTACTCGGGAAATTAGCGAAATTGAGGATGAGATTCGTGGTTGCTTTGATTCAATCTTGGGATGATTCCCAGGATGAACCCTCTTCAGGAAAGCCAATGACAGAACCCGCTCAGGCACCTGTTGGGGGGAACATGTGTTACGAGGATGACCAGATTGAATTAAAGCAACCAATTAAGGATGATCTGATTTCTTCACCTGAGATCCCTGAGCCGGGTTACGAGAAAACGTATGTCTCCTGGGAACACAAAGTGACAACTGATTTTGGGACATACATTGATACGGATCCTGATTTCTTTGATGGTGAAGATTCAAGTTGCGAAGTCTCACACGAGTTTTCAGATCACGATTTTTGTGAGACGATTGGGCCTGAGGAATCTGATAGATCATTTGATAGCCCAATAACTGAGGAAACTGATCTTATTAGGGCACACGATACGGATCCAGAATCGCATTTTCTGGAGGAATTAATTCAATGCCCTGATTATCAGTTACACCCTGTTGAGCTTATTGATGATTCTAATTCTGAGATAATTAGACCCAAGTCAATTTTGATTCTGCCACATCATTTAGACTTGGAGATTCCAGACGGGGTGATGAATATACAAGAGGTCCTGGAATTTGATACACTTAATGAGGAGGATAGGAGCGGGGAAGTTCTAATTTGGGAAGTTAATTTTGGAGGAAATGGAAGATTGAGTCGAAGGGTTCCTTTTAAGCTGAAACCATCAAATCAGAACCCTTACGACATTTGTTTCGAGGATGTCAAACTCAAGCACACATTTAACGATTATCCTTTTGAGCTTCAATTCTCTGTAACCCGACATTTTGGCCTTGGGTTGCATCCTCACAAATCGCAGGCCCGACCCCGCTTGCATTCTGATTTTAGGTTTTGGGTAATTTTTATCCAGAACCTAAGATATTCTCGATTATGGGGTGTGGGTCTGCACCACAATCTGGTCCACATCTGTGGACCTCTGTTGACAGGTCGGAGGATTCTTCTGTTTATTCTAATTTTGACCTGCACTTCTGAATTCTTCATTTCGTTTCTTTGTATAGTGTGCCTAGTTGAAGGCACTAAACTCAGCACATATACAGTTCTTTTTCATTTTCATCTCGGAGCGGACCCGATATCCACGCAATTCAGGTGCTTTCTACGCTTTTCCACTCTGTTTTATGTCTTTTTAATACAATGAGGACATTGCATTAGATAGGCATGGGGGGATGGATATTTATCTTTGAATTCATTCGTCAGCTCCGTAGATTTGTTTTATTTTATATAAAAAAAAAAAATCAAAATTAGGAAAGAGAATTTGGGTTTAAGAAAATTTTCGATCTTAAGAAATACTATATTATGTTCTGAACACAAAGACCCTTCAGGTCTTTGGACTTAATCAGCCTATGTATCCACTAAAATGTGGATTTGTTTTTCGAGTTCTCGCCAACCTGAATTTTATTATAATTGGAATAAATAAGTTTGGGTGATAAGTACACAACTTGTCAACCCTCCCTCTGATTTAAGGGAATTTTGAGTTTTAAGCATCTACACACTTTCTTTGCACTGACTCGTTGTTTGGCGATTTTAACGGAAATTGGGTAGCTAATGAACCTTCTAGGGTGATATGGCTGGCAAGTTATCGTGGGTAACAGCCCATAGGTAGGTTGTCCAGAGCCCAGTCACTGGACCTTTCTCTTTTTGCTGCCTTTAGGTAAATCTTAGACCAGGGAAGCCACCTACTTAAAAAAAAAAAAATCAAAAAAAAAAAAAAATCAAAAAGGAGAAAAGAACAAAAAGAAATAAGCCACACTTCGCCGCACGAGTATGGCTGGCAAGTTGTCGGTGGTAACAGCTCATCGACCGGTTGTCCAGAACCCAGCTCAAAAAATGCACTAAAAATTCCCAAAACACTTAGGAAGAAGCGGAGAAGTAGAATAAACCGGGGAGATATACACTGGATTCACCCTTGTGTTGACCCCGTTAAAAAAATAAAAGTAGGGAGAAAGCTACCGGTTATAAAGATACACCTTTAGGCAGAATTCTTTTTGAGGTCACCTAGAGGCGTAGAAATCCGAAGTCCGTTTTAATTGCCGGTCAACGAGTCTATCACAATCACAATAAGATGCTTAAAACTTAGGGTTCTCATCAAATCTTGGGTGAGTTGAATGGCCGTAGAAAGCCACTCTTAAACCCTAAAATTTGAAAATCCAAAAAAAAAAAAAAAGAGAGTAAAAACAGAAAAAGAAATTTTTCTTTGAATAAGGTGAGGCTTGAGGCGGTCTGCATTTTGGCTGATACCCGGGCACTGTTGTGTCTTTGAAAGTTCAGTTCTTAAGTAGACAATTTCTTAATGATTGAAAATAACTCAGGTCCAAATAATCTAACCTAATTCTTTTATAAATAGCATATAGTTTTTGCTAGGGACTAGCAAAAGATAGGCATGGGGGTATGATGTAAACACATTTACACTACTTAAAATGTCTATTTATGCATGTTCTTAAGCATAGGATTGCATTTCATGATATAAATATTGCATTACATGCATCATCTTGCATTTAGAGTAGTTTGAATAAAATGGAGGTTAATTGTCTCCTTTTATGTGCTTGGACAGGGCAAAAATTTTATCGGAGCCTCGGATCAAAGATCCAACCGTATGGATATGATCAGGGCGACGATTGGAGTTCAACGACTCCAAGATCGCCCTAATCAGGCATCCGTAGCATCAGATAAAGATCGGGGAACCCTAGAAGATCAAGGGCCAGGATGGTGTAAATCCGCACTTCAGATGGCAAATCCGACCACACGGATGAATTCGGATCGACGATCGCATCCCAACGACACAAAAATCGAGTCAGTCCGACATCCGTGGCACCATCTACAACTTCCAGAAGATGGACGGCTAAGATGGCGCCACGTGGCGCCATCTCAGCCGCCCAATCGGCCGCATGCGTCTGGTGAAGACCGCGCACCGTCTCCTCTCCGCCGTTGGATGTCGATCCAACGGCTGCGGTCGCTCGCGTTTAAAAACGTCCACGCGACCATTTCGCCCGCGTAGCGCAGCGGCAACGCAGCTGCGGGCGAAGCGGAGGTCGCGGGTTCGAGCCGCGGTGAGGGGGTAGAAGGCGCGGGCGAGCGGGCGCGCACGAGCGTCAGATGAAGATCCAACGGCCGCGCGCGCCCGATAGCGCCGACGCGCAATTGGACGCTCTGGTGAACGCGAGATCACACGCGGGCAGTGCGCTACGCAGCGGGCGCGGACGCGTTCTAAGCTGTCCGATCTCGCGATCGGACGGCCAGCCGAGCGGGCGCGCGTGGGCGCGGCGGCGACGGCGACGGCGACGGCGACGGCGGGGCTTTAGCGACGGTTTTATCCGTCACTAAAGACCCCTTATTTATTATTTTGAAGATGTAATGTCCATTTTGCCCCCACTCCTTGCAACTATAAAAGGAGACCCCCTCCATACGAAATTTTCATCCCTTCCTTCTCCTCTCTACCTCTCCAAAGCTCAAGAGAAGCTTGTCCCACACCCGGGATGCTTCTCGCGAGATAAAGTCCAAATTTTCGTCCCCCTTCGGAAGTGGATCCCGCGACGACGACGGTGTGCTGCTCCGTTCCCGTTCTTCTGCTTCGTCCTCCTTCGTCCCGCTTCGTTCTCCTTCGTCCAGGCGTCGTCCCGTCCGGCTCGTCCTCCAAGCGACCGTCGAGGAGGATTCTCTCTCCCTATTCTTTTTACTGCTTTCTAGTATAGATTTACTGCTTTCTAGAGTAGTCTATTCGTCCTCCGAGCGATCGTCAAGGAGGACATTTCTCCCTCCATTCTTTTAATGCTTTCTAGAGTAATTGTTTTATATTTTCTAGTTGTAACGATTGAACTCTTTTATGATTAATTCCTTGTCTATTCTACATCTCATTTTAATTTCCATGTGTAGTATTCTTTCTCTCTCTCTTACTCCCTCTCTCTCTTTTATTCGTTGTAGATACTTAGATAGTTTAAATTAAATTTCTTCGTGACAAAATAAAAAGAAACGCGAAGTTTTTAAATCAAACGTTCGCCTCCCTGTGTTCGACCCGGAATTCTTTTTTTCGGTATAAATTTTATTTGTTGAACTCGAATCCTTCGCTTTCGAACTACAACGACGGGTTTTCCAAAACCAAACACGTTAGCGTAGGTTCGTAAAAAAAAAGTTCAACATTAACTAAGTCGAGCTAGAAAGAGTTCCATTTACAATATAAAATGGAAGAAAATCTGAAAAGAATGGCATATAATTAATACAGGAAAATAGTAACAAACATAAACTTGTTGTACACCAAGCATAAAATGTACCTGTCAATAAAGCATGCACACTTGCGCAATGACAAATTCCGTACGTCGACGACCCACGACGACAACCTAAGAATAGGTCACAAAGTAGGGATAAGCCAATTGGCTCAACGGGGAACAATCATCTACTGTATCTCAATCAAACAGGATAGTGTATAGTTTCAATTACTGGCTAGTTCCTAGCCTAAACCCACACTCTAGGTTCTAGTTTCTTGAACCCTACTTGGTACAACCAATCACCTTGGTCCAGTAACCCATTAACAAGTTACCTAAGTTCCTTCCTCAATTTGGTGTAATAATTTATTCCCTCACTCGGACAGCTGAATGCACGAGACTACCCCAAGCCTTCTGGACCTGGGACCCTAAAGTGCTTTAGCCTAGAGCAAGCTTGCGACCTTCTTGAGCCGTCACTAATGGCGGATGGGAGCTCGACCCTTCACAACATAAAAGGAGCCTTGCGACTCTATCAGACCACAGGAGGACCTTTGCCGTGTCACGGCGAAGGTGAGGCAATAGGTAGCAAGATGCGGGGCAGCCTAGGCGTGCGTGCCTAGGTCGCTCTATGGTCGGATTTATGGGTTAGGTCGGGGGAAGCGTGGAGTACGTGTGGCGACCTGTGGATGGGTGGAAGATGTTCAGTGGACTGTGGCAGTGGTTGTGAGGTTGGTGGTGAGAGGTGTGGAGTGACGGATGCGTCTCGCTGGAGGGTGGCTGAAGATGGGGAATATGGCGGTGGACAGTGGCTGTCGAGGGGTGTTTTGTGAAATAGGTTGAGGGGAATTGAAAAGGGGATAGAGACGAGTGGTTCTAACCTAATTACGTGGACGAAGGGGGAGAGAGGGCGGCTGGCAGTACCTGCTGTCACCGGAGAAGAACGTATCCAGTGGAGGGAGACGGCGGCAACGACAGGGCTAGGGATGCTCGCACGAGTGTTGCGCGATGCGGAGGAGGATGGTGAGGACAGCTCTGCCACTGGTATTGTGGTAGAGCGACTAGAAAGGGGAGGGAGGTTCGTCAGAGCTCGCTGGACCACTTGGCCGGAGGAGAAGAAGAAGAAATTGAGGTGAATTTCTGGCCAAGTCGAGCTGAGGAGATGTGGCCAGGGTTGAGGGTCCTTTTATAGATGCTGGCAGGGTTCCTGTGTTTGGAAGGCAAGCTTCCAAGGGCGTGAATTCTCACCAAAGATGGAATCAGCTAGAGACCCAAATCTCTCGTGCGTTCGCATGTGAGATTGGGTGCAAATCAGAGAGTAGGATCATGCTCAGATGGAAGGGAATTCCTCAGAGAATCTCCCTTCCAAATCTGGGAGGAGATCTCTGAGGAATCAGGGAGTACTCCCCCTCCATTCCTCGCCGGAGTAGGATTTCTCCCCATTAATGGTAGAGGGACCTGCTAGTAAGAGTGGCGAGGAAGTTAGGGGGGTCTGTGCATTGGTTTTCAAAAGATAGGGACCAAAATGTAATTTGGTGTACTACTTTGCAAAGTAGGTCAAGATGACCTCCCCTTAGGTACAAATTTTGGTACAAGCCTAATTTTGACCTAAGGAATCCAATGGTGAAGTTGGATTTTAGGTTTGACCATGTTTGACTGGATATTTTGCGTAAAAATCCAAATTAGGTCAATTGATGAGCTAGGACCCTAATCTAGGTCAAAATAGGTTCTAAAGGCCAATTTGAAGGTTCTAAACCATAGGGGATATTTTTCCATGAATTTTAGAGGATTTACTTGATTTTTATCCTAAACAGAACCTTGTTGAATTAAGCGGGTCTATTTTAGGGTTACAATATGTCATTTAATTCCTAGATTGCACATGAACCCATTTATGACCGAACCAACCCACTTTTTATCTTATTCAGACAATTTGGCCTATGTTTTTCTTTTGAGAAATATTATTTATATACTGCAATGGTAAAATTATAATTTTAACCTTTATTTCATGTCTTCTTCTCAGAACACTTATTCCTTGAATTAGGTCCTTCTCTAGGTTATGTAGGAGCTCTTATTCTCTTTCTTAGGTCAACATGAGCTAGTTAGGGCTCATGATGAGGATCTCATCATACCCCCATGCCTAGCTTTTGCTAGTCCCTTAGCAAAATTTCAAGGTTTAAACTTCTGTTCTAGACCCTTAGTGTCTGTCATCAGAATGCCGACAGTAGGCCTAGAGGTACTCAAGTATCAACCAAAATCCAGACCTAACCCGCTTTAGCCTCAGTCTTCCGCAAAGGTTTTTAAGGCCTGCAGAAACTATCCTAGTGTTTGTTGGACTCCGCGATTAAAGTACCCGTGCTTGAGACATTTTTAGCCTAGGTTCAGTTTGCAGTGCGTTTTTTGTAAGAGAGAGACAGAAGATTTATTTGTTTGGAGAGTTTTCTCTCTCTTTTCTTTTTATTTCTAGCTTCGGATTGGCTTCTCAACACGGTCTGTATCGGATTCCTCGTCCCCATCATCAATCCTCAAGGGTCCCTAGCAGTCGATGCTTTGAGATAGCACCACCCATGGCAACCCCCAGAACCCTGGATTTCAAGATTTCGAGATAATCCCGCCCATGACGTTCCGTGGCCGAATCCAAACCCTAGCAATCGACATTTCGAGATAATGCTGCCCATGGTATTTGAACCAACAGAGTGCTTACATGCCTCCGGTAGGATATTTAAATATCCTAAGAGACAAGCACTGAGGAGACGATATGTTGTTACGCATCTTCGAGGGGAATTTCCCGCCTCTCCGCGCCGGGAACTCATCCAAATCAACTTGTGTTGATTGGCCGCCCTTAATCTAGGCGACTTTTTCAGAACATTGAAACGCTTTTCACATGATTTTGATATTTATGCGCATTGAACCAAACTGTGTGTGGATTGGGGTGCTTAGGTTATCGAATCCCGTAAATCGAAGGTCAGTTAACAAGGCTGAATACTTCCTAAGCCTTAGACCTAATACTCAAGCTTCACATTTTCCCCAACTTCTTGAGAATTATCCAGACCTTACCCGGTACGTGAATTTTTAAGCCAAAGAATCTAGCCCAAGAGGCCTAAGATCAGCGCTCCTGCTAATCTCTTTTTATGTCTCCTTAGCACTTTTCTTTTGTTTTCTCTTTTCTTGATCTGATCTAGAACTTCAGTTAATCCCTTAATCTTTTACTAATGACCACTTTTTCTTTTTCATTTTATGCTCCTTTTTGTCATTTTTTCTCTTTTTCTCCTCCTTATAATTATGTGGCTCACAAAATTTCCTCCCTCCTCCATTCTTTTATTCTTTTTCATATTTTTCAATTTTTTTGTGTTTTTGGCGTATGTGAATTTTTTTTTGTGAGAATCCTTCTGACTTTTTCTTAGTTATGTATGTATGCACTTTATCACCCCCCCATGCCTAAGTTTTGCAATGTCCTCATTGTAAACGGAGGGTGTGAAATAGTGTTGAGGTCAGGGACTTAGAACAAGATACATCGGGTGGGTAAACGGGTCGGAAATGACTGATGCGAACAATTTCAATCTCTGGTAAGTGTACCAGAGGTGGAATCAACTGTCTAAGGTTGAACTCAAGATGCAATGGACGTGGAGTACAGACGGATAATCAGACGGGTCTCATTTTTGGAAAGACGGGTTGCCTCCCGTTAAGCGCTAAATTCAACGCCTTCAGCCGAGCGGAAAATGAGGTGGAGAGGGAGTGGTCAAATCAGCGGAGTTTTGTAAAACAAGCACCTTGATTAAGAGCCTTGTTGGTCCAACCAGGTGCTTGTTAGGATTAGTGGCCTGATGATGCAGCCTAAACCCAATCAGTCTGGTGGGTTGATAGATGTAGATCAACAGATGCGAAACCCACCACATGCAATGTGGCTCGGATGGATATGGAAGTGAAAACTCGAGTTTAGGCTGAGTCGAATCAGCCTGGTCAGAGTAGGGTTCCAAAAAATATTCAGTGCATGGTATGGAAACCCTACAGGAGTGATCAGAGAATGATGGCTCATGTTTCTCAATTTGATCGATACCCAATACTCGGTATAGATGTAGAGTTGAATCATCTGCAAATGGCTCAGTGAGAGGTGAATCAGAATAGAAATTGAGTCCGGTTGCGAGTCGGGGTAGAGAACAGGTTTTGATCAGTTCTGTATGTGTGGAAGAGGTGGCTTCAATGAGAATTGGTTTGTTATAATCAGGAAGCAAATTTTCTCCGATGTTATGGTCAGATTCGAAATCGTCGAAGAGTTTGCGAAAATCAAAATTTGAATGAGATTCAAGATCATGAGTTCCACCATAGAATAAATCATATGCTGTAGATTCAGCAGCCTGACTGGGGTCTAGCCTAGATGTCAATTCTGAGCTTAGAAAGGTGTCCTTATCTGGTAGAGGTTCAGGTTCTAAGCTGGTAGGGTAGACCCAATTGAAACCCCACTCGTCTAACTCCTTAGTTTCTATATCGTAAATTGGCATGACTTCCGAAAAATCGATTGGTTCCTCTAAGGATGTTGGCGAGGGATATTCATCAAATAGAGGCCCAAACTCATATTCATTGAAAAATTGATCATCCTCATATGGGGCCTTGAAATCTTCCCAATAGGTTTCAGATCTAGATTCTGGGCTTAGGATGTGGGTTAAATTACTAGAATCTAGGTCCGAATAACCTTCGAGGGTCACCTTATCAGAATAAGGGACAGAATTTACATCCTCGAGAGGTTCAGTTCTACTTTCATTATTGCAGGAGTTTTGGAATTCTATGCCTGGTGATTCATGGTCTAGAGTGGGCTCAACATTGTGTTTTCCTGCAATTGGAGCTTCCCAACCCTCTTTAATATCAGGCACATTGTACTCCATCTGGGTTGGGAATCCACAACCATTTTGTACCGAAAACCCGAGATCAGATTGATCCTCAATGTTTTCCCAAGATGGTTCATCCCCTGTTTGTGGTATGTATGGGTATTTCTGGTTGATAATTTGTTTTAATAATCTCATTATCTCTTCCCATTTTTCAAGATCATCTTGGTGTTGCTTCCAAAGTCGATGATTTGTCATGCATTGAAGGTATTCAAGATTATGCAATTTTTCTATCTCAATGTATCCTGTGATGAGCAAGTCTTGGGTTGATCCTTTTGTGGCTTCTACCAATAGTACTTGGGCACAAGTTATGATAAAGGTTGTGGTTGTTGGGACATCAACCTGAATGTTTTCTACTGGTGTTGAGGTTTTGTCTTCTTTTTCATAGAATTTCAGGGCATCCTTAATTATCCTATCTCTCATAGATCTTCGATATTCAGGTCTCTTGAATGGTAGTCCTAAGTGGTTTGGTTGCGTATTTGGATCAGGTGGTGGAATCAAGATGTAGAATCAGAGTTTGAATCAAGATGTAGAATCAAGTTATGAAGCGATTAGATCTAAATAACGAGTCCCACTGAAAATGTATGTGTGTGCTCTACAGAGAAAAGATGAGGGACTGGAGATGTTTTTGACCCAATCAAGACACCCAAAGACGTTTGGATGACTATGGAGGTTCGGGGCGGATGATAACCCTGGATCAGAAGGTCATCCACCTGAGAATTATCTGGGTAGCCAGAGAGGGAGAGTCCTGCAAAGACCCCTACACGGTAGAGCATCCCTACGGGTTACAAGGTTTCCCCCACCCAACCTCTCTTGTCACTGAGATTCCAGGTAGACCAGAATGGGGACCTTGACCTCTTAAGTCTACCACTTTTATTTCAAAGGTGCTTTAGGTTTTTCACTTGAACTTTAGATGTTTTGATGTTGTCACCTAATTTGGAGGTTGGTTGACCCAAGGGGTCAACTTCACCTGACTTATCCTAAAGATGGCAGAATGATTCTAGGCTTGGGACCTAGAGATCACCTTGATTTGACTCCTAGTTTATTAGGTCCAAGATCTTAAGATTCAAGTGATTTTAGAGCTCAATTTTTCTTAGGGTTTGTCTTATTTAGATCTCTTCAATCAAGGGCTTGGGTCGCACACTGATGCCGGAGGGTTCATCTCCTTTTATACAAGCATGTGTGACTAGCACTCCAAAACCCTACTGTAGAAACCCTAATTTGGTTCTATTTCCAATCTTTTTTTTTTCACAAAAATTCTCTTTAGACTTAAAAGCAAGAAGTGTGTTGTCCACAGAGATTAAGCGTGATTTCTATTAGGCACATGAATTTTGTGAGATAGAATCTAAAAAAATCGCTCCAACTTCAAGAAGATTTGAAAATTTTTCGCAAAATCAGGAAACGTTTGCCTTAAAGATGGTGATTACTATAGAAAGAAGGCAATTGATTCCTAAATTAATTGCTTCCTTTTGTCTTTCAAGGATTAGGGGATGGTTTAAGGAAGAAAAGAAATTACCTGCCCTGGAGTAGTTGACTTGCGGGAGGGATCTTCTCGTGAAATACTTGCCCTGGAGTAGTTGACATGCGGGAGGGATCTTCTCGTGAAATACCTGCAAGATCACAACAAAGCAAAGTAGGGAAAGTTAGTGTTCAATATGATAAAAAAGAATGCAGAGACTAGTGATAAATTGCGCGTTGCTCCTCGGCAATGGCGCCAAAATGTTAACGTGGCTAGATTGTGTTTTAATAGTCAGTTGCGTCGTAGTATAGGTGACCAAGCTTTGTCAGCAAATAAAAATTTATTACTCGAAAACCTAAGTATCCGAGGTCGAACACAAGGAGCAAATGGAATTTATTCACTAATCTCAAGAATGTAAATGAACACTTAGAGTTACTCAAAACCTAATTCAGAATATAAATGCAAGAATTTGAGTCAAATGTGGCAAAAATAGAGAAATTGGACGTCTGATCATGGGATCAGACATCTTAAAAAGATATTCTCTTTTAACTCTCTCTTATGTCTTCTCCTGTCTGCTTTCTCTTCTTCTTCTTCTGACTTTCTCTGATTTTCCTCTTTTTCTTCTATTCTTCTTTGGCCATCTACTTCTTCCTTGTTTCTTCTCTGCAGTGTCTTTCTCCTTTTCTCTGCGGGTCTTCTTCTTTCCTTAGCTCTGCTTCCCTTGGCTTCAGCTTTTCTTCTTCTTCTTCTTCTGCTGGTCTTTCCCTTTCTTTCTATCTTCTTCCTTCTTCAGCCTTAGCTCTCTTACTTCCTCTTCTCTTTGGCTTTGCCTCTTCCTTCTACCTTGTCTTTCCTTCTCTTTTACCTCTGCGAGTCTTCTTCTTTCTTTAGCCTTCCTTCCTTCTTCCTTCTGCAGCTAAGTGTCAGCTTCACTTCAGTTATTCCTTCCTTCCCCTTCTTCTTCCCTGCACAAACTGAAGAGTAAAACCTACCCCTCTACCCACACCCACGTCTCTCTCTCTATATATATCTCTCTTCGGTATGCTCCCCCAGAGCCGGGTAATCGGGTCGGGTCGAGTCGCGTGCCCGGGTCCAGGCGCACCGGCGTGGGTGTGGTGCGCGAGGAGTGATCGGTAGGCTAGTCAAGTTGGGTTGCTAGGTCCGCGGGGGAGAATATCGCGGACGAGGCATGATAGGTGAGGGACCTCACCCCATGTGTGTCTCGAGGCGAAGAGACTAAAACACAAAATCAACTATTCTATGCGCTTCACTCAGACGTTTACGAGGTGGGACTGATGTCCCACCCGCTTTTGGTCGCATGCCCGCAGGAGCTCTTTCTTCCAATTGCTGCAGTTGCAGGCCTTGTAGCTCTACTTGCCAGGACAGCTGAACGCGCGAGACTACCCCAAGCCTTCTGGACCTGGGACCCTGAAATGCTTCAGCCTAGAGCAAGCTTGCGACCTTCTCGAGCCATCGCTAATGGCGGATGGGAGCTTGACCCTACACGACACAAAAGGAGCCTTGCGGCTCTATCAGACCACAGGAGGACCTTCGTCGTGTCACAGCGAAGGTGAGGCGGTAGGTGGCAGGCTGTGGGGCGACCTAGGCGTGCGTGCATGGTCGCTCTGTGGCCGGATTTATGGGTTAGGTCGGGGGAAGCGTGGAGTGTGTGTGGCGACCTGTGGATGGGTGGAAGATGTTCAGTAGACTGTGGCGGTGGTTGTGAGGTTGGTGGCGAGACGTGTGGAGGTGTGGAGTGACGGATGCGTCTCACCGGAGGGTGGCTGGAGATGGGGAAGATGGCAGTGGACAGTGGCTGTCGAGGGGTATTTTGTGAAATAGGTTGAGGGGCATTGAAGAGGGGATAGAGACGAGTGGTTCTAACCTAATTATGTGGATGAAGGGGGAGAGAGGGCGGCTGGCAGTACCTACTGTCGCCGGAGAAGAAGGTATCCAGTGGAGGGAGACGGCGGCGATGACGGGGCTAGGGATGCTCTCACGGGTGTTGCACGATGCGGAGGAGGATGGTAAGGACAGCTCTGCCACTGGTATTGTGGCAGAGCGACTAGAAAGAGGAGGGAGGCTCACCGGAGCTCGCTGGACCACTTGGTCGGAGGAGAAGAAGAAGAAATTGAGGTGGATTTCTGGCCAAGTCGAGCTGAGGAGGTGCGGCCAGGGTTGAGGGTCCTTTTATAGATGTTGGCATGGGTTCCTGTGCTTGAAAGGCAAGCTTCCAAGCGTGCGAATCCTCGTCGGAGATGGAATCAGTTAGAGACCCAAATCTCTCTTGCGTTCGCATGAGAGATTGGGTGCAAATCAGAGAGTAGAATCACGCTCAGATGGAAGGGAATTCCTCAGAGAATCTCCCTTCCAAATCTGGGAGGAGATCTCTGAGGAATCAAGGAGTACTCCCCCTCCATTCCTCGCCGGAGTAGGATTTCTCCCCATTAATGGCAGAGGGACCTTCTTGTAAGAGTGGCGAGGAAGTTAGGGGGTCTGTGCATTGGTTTTCAAAAGATAGGGACCAAAATGTAATTAGGTGTACTATTTTGCAAAGTAGGTCAAGATGACCTCCCCTTAGGTCCAAATTTTGGTAAAAACCTAATTTTGACCTAAGGAATGCAATGGTGAAGTTGGATTTTAGGTTTGATCACGTTTGACTGGATATTTTGCATAAAAACCCAAATTAGGTCAATTGATGAGCTAGGACCCCAATCTAGGTCAAAATAGGTTCCAAAGGCCAATTTGAAGGTTATAAACCCTAGGGGATATTTTTCCATGAATTTTAGAGGGTTTACCTGATTTTTATCCTAACCAAAACCTTGTTGAATTAAGCGGGTCTGTTTTAAGGTTACAAGATGTCATTTAATTCCTGGATTACACATGAACCCATTTATGATTGAACCAACACACTTTTTATCTTATTCAGACCATTTGACCTATGTTTTGCCTCTGAGAAATCCCATTTATGTACTGCAATGGTAAAATTAGAGTTTTAACCTTTATTTCATGTCTTCTTCTCAGAACACTTATTCCTTGAATTAGGTCCTTCTCTAGGTTATGTAGGAGCTCTTATTCTCTTTCTTAGGTCAACATGAGCTAGTTAGGGCTCATGATGAGGCTCTCATCAGGAGGTGTACTGCACCCTTGAGTTGGGTTGAGGTGGGGACCAAGTGGGAGGTTGGCCCCAGGCTGATCCGGTAGAGTCAGGAGGTGGTTAAGCAGATTCACAGACAGCCTCGCACTGTCAGGAGCAGACAGAAGAGCTATGCTGATCGAAAGCGCAGAGAGGTGCAGTTTTAGGTTGGGGATCACATCTTCCTTCGTGTTTCACCCATGAAGGGCTTGCAGCGTTTTGGGGTGAAAGGGAAGCTAGCGCTGAAGATTGTGGGGCCCTTCGAGGTCCTGGAGAAGGTTGGTCCCATTGCTTACAGGCTTGCCCTTTCTCCCCATCTTTCTGGTGTGCACGATGTGTTCCACATGTCCAACCTCAGGAAGTACATCGTCGATCCCAGTCACGTTCTGAGCCACGAGAGTGTCGAAGTGGGTGACGACCTGACCTCCCCCAAGCGACTAGTGCGGATACTAGACAGAGCCGTCCGGAGTTTGAGACGGAAGCAGGTACCCTGGTGAAGGTTTTGTGGAGGAGCCAAAGGTACGAGGAGGCTACCTGGGAGCTTGTGGCGACGATGCGAGAGCGGTACCCAGAGCTTTTGAGGGTACGTCTTTTCAGACTGGCTTCTGTCCTCTTTAAATTTGTTATGTGTACGTTGTTCTCTTGTTGTACCCTAGCTAGCTCAAGTTTCGGGGACGAAACTTCCTTTAAGTTTGATATGATGTTAAGACCCATGCTGTTTAAGCCTTTTAAGACGTTCGAACTTTAGGTCAGACGTCTGGACTCATTCCCAGATGTCTGGATATCGAAAATTTTGAGTACGAGTTCGCGTCTGCACGCGTGCTACACGCAGACAGTACACCCCCTCATTTTCCTTCTTCTTCTCTCTACTTCCGCCCCCAGCAAAACCCTAAACCCACACCCTTATAAAGCCCCCTCCTCTCTCTCGTTCCACCCCACCTCCCCAGCCACCTTCCTCCTTCCCACCAGCGAGAGTAGCAGAGCAGTGAGAGCGTGGGAGTGGCATGAGAAGGAGAGGTGCAGCATGAGAGGGAGAGGAGTTGAGCTTGCGAGCCCATGTGGGAGCTCGCCGGTGAGCGCATGGCCGGAGCAGCGTGTGCGCGAGACGGAGGAGTACGTTGGGTAGGTCCTCCTCGACACTGCTGCAGCCAGAGCTACAGGCGAGAGGGTGCGACGCGGCCACGCGCGGCAAGGGAGGGCGGAAGTAGGTTCTGGTTCTGGGTTTTTCCCAGAATCAGACGTCTGGAGCGACGTGCAGACGACATAGCCAACATCTGGAGGAGGTTCCAGATGTCTGAGGAGGAGGTCTCGCGAAGGTACGTTTTCTTTGTATATACGACCATGCAAGCCGCTTCGCCGAGACACTGTTGCATGCCTTTTTGAGGAGATTTGGTGGATTTCATGCAGGGTTCACTTCGGGAAAGCGTGGGACACGCCCTCTTATGCATTTCGGACGTCTGGGTGACATACCAGATGACGAAAAGCGCTTCCAGACGTCTGGAGAGGTGGTCGGACGTCTAGAACTGGGTCCAGACGGTCCAGAGGAGTTCTTGGATGTATGAGGTTTGGCGTAGGGTTGAGGTATGGCACTGGACACTTTTAAGACATCTGGAAGTCGTTCCAGACGTCTGATTTGAGTCAGAAACACGATTTTTGACCCGTTTAGGATCCGTTTGAGGTCCGTTTTCCGCAATTAGGATACCGATGTTTCCCGCATAATTTTCTCTACTTGTTGGAAGACTTTCTAAACTGTTCTGAGTTTTCTCTTATAATTGATCCTTGTGATAGGACTTCATTTCATTGCGGGTTTACTGGTAGAGGCACGTGAGGCACGTGAGGTTCTAATCGTTCTAGCTTGCTGTAACGAACGCGTGCCCCAGACGCCTTTTAAGACTTCTGGGAGGTGGCCCAGACGTCGGACCAGACGTCTGGGATCACATCCAGACGTCTGACCAGACGTCCGGGATCGTTTACAGACGTCTGGAGAACAGTTATGTTCGCACGGGAGATTCGTCTGCGCGCCTGTGCGTGCAGACCTGCGATTCCTCTCTCTCTCTCTCTGCGGCTGCAGGCGCGCTGCGACCACCTTCTCTCTCCTCCTCGCGCGGCCTTAAAAGGGCACACCTCCCCTCCCGTCTCCACCGTCTCCTCCTTCTTCTCCTTCCTGTGCGCGAGAGCGAGCGGACGCGAGGGCGGCAGCGGCAGCCGCAGTGAGCGCGGAGGAGGTACGGCGTGCGAGGGCGGGGCTCTACCTTGAGGGCGAGCTCGCCGGAGCGGCTTGGCCGGCCGGCGGAGGGCGCAGGGGGCGCGGAGCGACGCAGGGAGGGACCTGCTGCGGGCTGAGCAGCAGGAGCGCGAGGCGCGACGCGGGAGGCGTCGCGAGCGGAGGCCGAGCAGGGTCCTGATTCTGGAAAAATTTCCAGAATCAGACGTCTGGATTGATATCCAGACGGCAAGGTCGACGTCTGTAAGATCATACTGACGTCTGAAAGGTGAGTTTCCGCCTTCTTCTTCCTTCTTGTCGACTGACCGTACTGAGGGAGGGGGGGTTGGCTGTGCGCAGGTTCGCTGATTCGCCATCCTTTGCGAATCAGACGTCTGTAAGTTGTACCAGACGGCGGGAGTGACCTCCAGACGTCCGGAGTGACCATCGGACGTCTGGGATCTAGGAAAGACGTCCCTGCAGACTTCTGGACGTCCGGGGAACCAAGCTGAACAGGTAATTCTCTGATCCACCGTTTAAGACGTCTGGAAGGAGTTCCAGACGTCTGATTTTGCACAGTATCGTCTTTCTCGACCCGTTTAGGGCCCGTTTGGGCTCCGTTTTCCGCGATTCGAGTTGCATTCATTTCAGAATTAATTCCTCTACCCGCCTACAGTAGCTATACACTATTCTGAGACACTCCTTGTGTTTGATCCTTGTGATAGGACCTCGTTCGGTTGCAGTCTTGAGAGTCGCGGAGGCACGCGAGATTCCCGATCACGCCCCCATTACTCCTGTTGTACCTGGTAGAGTGGCTTTAAGTATTAATAAAATCTGTTAAAGTATGGAACCATAACTAGAACCTAGGGCATTGCATGAATCCTAGGAATGAGAAATATATGGAATGATAGCTCCTAGGTGTTGCATGAATCCTAGGGCCGGAAAACTAGATTGTATGATAGATCCTGGGATATGGCATGAATCCTAGGATGGAAAAACTAGTGGAATGTATATTACTGCAGTCTTGGAAAAATGGAAAGGAATATATAAAGCTGCCTGTAAATTTAATTAACAGCTGCCTGTTATGAATAAAGAAACATGTTTGAGATCATGGATTTTGAGAACGTGAATCTGGAAAGTGAAACATATGATGTTCTGAGATTAAAGGATGGAACCCTACGGGGAATTAGGAGTGGAACTCCTGGAAAGAGAAAGGAATGGAACTGAGATGTTGTTCGTACTGTCTCTTGGGTACGCAGTACCAAGGGAAGTACCTGTACCTGTTTAGTGCAGAGTGGGGCCAGCCACCCAGGGACCCGGGGTTAGGATTGGCCGCTCTGTACCGACTTGCTGGCCCTCGTGTACGTAGTACCGAGGAGAGCTACTAGTGTTAGGAGAGTACTAGCTACCCCACGGGCCCCGGGGTTCTGCTAGCCTCCTTCACCGACTTGTTAGGCCCACTAGGGCAAACCAGGGTAGTCAGGCGAGGGTGCGCGGACTGTGGAGGGGCAAGGCCCCGGTTTGGTTACTGTGGAGGGGTTGGACCCCTGTTACTGAGAGGGCTCTGCCCTGGTTCCGTGCTGTGCTTTGGGCGCACCCGTTAACGGAAACGACTGACCGCGTGCCAGTGCGGGCTAGCTACCTGTGCGTTTATCGCGCGTGCCGTAGTCACCGTTACGTCTGTCAGTGACCTTGGGGTGGTTGACTGAGGGTAGGATCACCACGGGGGACTCTCCCGGCCAGGAGAGCACCACGTGCTACTTCTACTTTTGGAAAAGACTGCAATCAAGATCGTTCCCACGAGGACATTCGAGATCAAGTAAAGGATCTGAGAAATACATGAAATAGTGAGAAAAATTGAAAGATGTGAATAAAGGAAGTAATAGAACATAACAGCTACTGTACACTCTACTGTTGCCTTTAGTTAGTTTGCCACTCTACTCAGCGTTTTGCTGACGTGTTACACTCGTTACCTTTTTCAGGACCAGGTGTTGAGCAGCCAGGGTCGGCGGCTGCAGAGGACGCTGGGCCGAGTAGGGTCCAGTAGAGTTACCACAGCCTTTTGTACCCCTTTTGTTTCTGTTCTAGTGAGTAGTTTTTGTTTCCGTTGTACCTTCTTTACCTGCAGTTCTTGTTATATGATAAATGCTGTTTTACTGTTGTGGTGGTACCTACTGTAGTAGTTTCTTTCCTTACTGCTGTACTTTCTTACTGTTAGTTATATTCATGCTGAATGTGGTTTATTTTACTGTCTTTTGGTTACTTCCTCGTTGGACGACTAGGTCTTGGGATTAGTCGAGTCGGTCCGGTTCTTGTGTCTCGTAGGGACTCGGGAATCGGGTCGTTACACTTGCTGAGGCACGTGAGCCTACCGTTCAAGCCTCCACTACTCCTGGGCTTACTGGTTGAGTGGCTTCCCCTACCTTAAATGCAAACCTGAATGCATGTGTGGGAATGATTAGAACCTAGGGTATGGCATGAATCCTAGGACTAGAAATACTGGAATGGCTGTATTGAATGAATAGATTGCAGTCTTGAATAAGTAAATAGAATGATAACAATTGCTTGTAAATGAATAATAGTTGCCTACAAAATATGTAGTACATATGCTAGTTAACTGTTGTATATAATTTTCCTATCGCACACATGAAATGACATAATATGAGCTGCATGTATATAATTTGGAAATGGAAGGGTGAATGTTGGAAACACGAGCTACCTGCGAATAACCTAAATATGGAAATGTGAACGATAGAATTACAAGTTGCATGTGTATAACCTGAGAATGGAAATAGAATTGATGAAACCTGGTGTGGAATGGCATGAGGAATATGAGCATAAACCCTACGCGGAATTAGGAGTAGAGCTCCTGGAAATAAATGGAATGGAACTGGGAATGTGAGTGGGGAAGTAAGCTGGCCCTTGAGTATGGAATACCAAGGAGAGCGACTATCCCCTTATTTAGTGTAGAGCTGAGCTAGCCGCCCTCGGGTTGGGACCCGAGGTTAGGATTGGCCACTTTGTACTGACTTCTTGGCCCTCGCCTACACAGTACCGGGGAGAGCTACTAGTGTAGGGAGAGAGCTAGCCACCCCACGGGGCCCGGGGTTCAGCTAGCCACCCTACACCGACTTGTTAGGCCCACTGGGTAGTCAGGCAAGGGGTAGCCAGCTGCCGGACTGTGGAGGGGCGAGATCCCTGTTTGATTCTTAGGGGTAGACCCCTATTACTGAGAGGGCCTATACTGGTTCCATGTTGTGCTTTTGGTGCACCCGTTAATGGAAACGATTGACCGCGTGCCAGTGCGGAGTAGCTACCCGTGCGCTTATTGCGCGTGCTATAGTCACAGTTACGTCTGTCCATGACCTTGGGGTGGTTGACTGGGTGTAGGACCACCACGGGGGACTCTCCCGGCCAGGAGAGCATCACATGCGACTTCTACTCTTCGAAAAAGACTGCAATAAAGATCGTTCCCACGAGAAACATTCGAGATCAAGAAAAAGACCTGATAAATAAACTAAGCGGTGAAAAAGAATTAGTTAAAGGAAGTAATTGAAAAACAATAGCTACTTGTCCACCTTTTCTACTTTAGCTAGTTGGTTGCCACTCTACTCAGCGTTCGCTGACGTTTCGTACTCTTAACCCCTTTTCAGGTCCAGGTGTTGAGCAGCCAGAGCCTACGACTGCAGAGGGTGCTGGGCCCAGTAGAGCCCAATAGTTGTAGCTTCTTATTGTACTCCTTTTCTGTTGTAGTGAGTAGTTTCTTGGACCTCTGTACTCTTACGTTTTGTACTTTATATTCCTGTACCTGGTTACTTTTCTACTATTGTGGTGGTATGTACTGTAGTAGTTTACTTCTTTACTGCTGTACTTTTGTTACTTTCCTGCTTTTTGGTTACTTTCTCGTTGGACGACTGGATCTTGGGATCAGTCGAGTTTGTCCGATCTCGTGTCCTGTAGGGATTCGGGAACCGGGTCGTAACAAGATGGTATCAGAATAAGGTTGTCCCGAGAAGTGAACCAACTAGCTTGAGAATAACCAATTCACGTGCTTGTAGCTAGAGTAACCACCACAACGTGCCTTTTGACATCTGTCCTGAGGTTCTTTTGCTGAATGTCCATTGGAATTGACGTTTTCCTATTCTGTTGTTCGCGTCTCCTTGCAGGAGATGCCTCGACGTGGGGTTATTGAGGCAGGCCGAGGATACAGCCGTGGACGAGGTCGGAGGGGCAGACGTACTGAGCCCGACGTCTCAGTGGACCAGCCACTACTTCCGAACATTCAGGCCCAAGACCTCGCTCAGCTGATATGGGAGGTTGTGTGAGAGGAGCTCCACCTGCCTCCATGGGCGCCTCTCCCTGGGGACATGGAGTGGGAGTCCTCTGTGGCACTGCAGGACAGACGCAACATTGGACGTGGGGGAGGGGGTGGTCTTCCACTGCCCCCACCATCCTCTGACACTTCTGAGCATGAGCCCTCCCTACCTGGAGGCATACTCGTTTCCCCACTTCAACGCCATTACGAGCTTTTCGGATAGTTCCGGAAGTTGAAGCCCCCCTCCTTCAAGGGGGATGAGGACCCGACCGAGGCGAAGGACTGTCTCGAGCAGATCAAGAAGGTGTTTGACACCCTTCGCCCCCCTGCGGAGTGTCGCGTGGCCTTTGCCATGTACCAGCTGGAGAGTGCGGCGCACAAGTGGTGGAGGGCAGTCAGAGGTCAAGAGAGGGCCGAGTCAGCATGGGACCAATTTGTCACCCTCTTTTGCGAGCAGTACTTCCCCTAGACGTGGCAGGATCAGAGGAGGCGGGAGTTCCACACTCTCCGCCAGGGGACGATGACTGTGAGCGCGTATCGCATGCGTTTCCTGAAGCTGTCTCGTTTCACCGTGACAGCTGTAGCTACTGAGGAGGAGCGCCTGTGGAGGTTCACCAAGGGGCTCTGGCCTGCTATTCGGGGGTATGTCAAACCCCTGAAGCTGCCTACGTTCTCGAGAGTGGTGGAGGTAGCTATGACATATGAGGAGACCAACACGGCCGCACATGACACTGACAGCGGATGGAAGAGGCCCTACCAACCAGACTACTCACAGGGCCGGCGAGAGAGGCGGCACATGGCACCCGTAGGAGAGCCATCAGGCTTTATGGGGTCGTCAGTGGCCTTTGGGGGCCCCGACTGGGGCCAGCTGCCAGCACTAGACCCCCGCCCAACCATCAACAGGGACTTACCGAGGGCAGGAGTCGAGTTCCCCTTTGCTACCAGTGTGGCCAGTCGGGCCACATCAGGAGAGACTGCCCATCTAGGGCTGGAGGGCAGCAGATGCTCCCTGCACCGAGCAATGGAGGATGAGCAGGAGGTCGTAGTTCCCAGGCACGTGGGGGAGGACAGTAGTTGAGGGGAGGGTACCGGCCAGCAGTTACCCGTCCGACGCAGAGTGTGGCTGCTTCTTCCGCACCGAGGACTAAGGGGCGTATCAACGCCCTGACACACAGAGACGCCAGAGCTTTAAGTTTAGTTGTGGCAGGTATGGTTACAGTTTCTGACAGACTAGTTTACACACTTTTTGATTCTGGCACCACGCACTTGTTTGTTGCTGCTAGTTTTGCTGTTAGTTTGAGACAGGACCGTGTGTTGGTAGAAAATCCGTTTGTGATCAGGGGTCCGGGTGGTCAGCTGTTTGTACTGAGGAGGTTTACACAGGCTGTGAGGTCGGTGTTGGGGGACATAGCCTCCCCACTGATCTGATTATGATACTGATGGAGGACTTTGGTGTGATTCTGGGGATGGACTGGCTGTCCGCTTACCACGCTTTGGTGGACTGTTTTGAGAGGAAGATCGTCTTTTTCATACCGAAGATGCCTTCTTTTGAGTTTTATGGATAGCCGGTGGACGGAGGCTTTAGGTGCATTTCTGCACTTCGGGCTGCGAGACTTTTCGGCCAGGGGTGTGAGCACTTTTTGGCTTGTGTAGTAGCAGAGCCCAGCCTCGTGGCAGACTTTCAGAGCATCCTGGTGGTCAGAGAGTACCCCGACGTTTTTCTAGAGGAGCTGCCAGGACTATCGCCTGAGCGTGAGATCTAATTTGAGATCTCACTGGTACCGGGGACCAACCCCATTTCTACAGCACCTTACAGGATGGCACCACTTGAGCTACGAGAGCTCAAGTCCTAGTTGCAGGACCTTCTGGAGAAGGGCTTTGTGAGGCCCAGTGCGTCTTCGTGGGGAGCCTCAATATTATTTGTGAAGAAGAAGGATGGTACCCTACACCTTTGTGTCGATTATAAACAGCTGAATAGGGTCACCATCAAGAACAGGTATCCGCTACCGAGGATTGATGATTTGTTTGATTAGTTGCGAGGTGCCACGATTTTCTCCAAAATAGACTTGAGGTCTAGCTACCACCAATTGAGGATCAAGGAGACTGACGTCTCCAAAACAGCTTTCCGTACCCGATACGGACACTACAAGTTTTTGGTCATGCCGTTTGGGCTGACCAACGCCCCCGCTGCTTTCAAGGATTTGATGAACCAGGTGTTCAGACCATATTTGGATCAGTTCGTGGTAGTATTTGTCGATGATGTACTCATCTACTCGCGGGATTAGGCACAGCACGGACAGCACCTGCGGATGGTTTTGGACACATTGAGGGGACGTAGGCTGTATGCCAAATATAGCAAGTGCGAGTTCTAGTTGACGCAGGTGACCTTCTTAGGTCATGTGATTTCAGGGGATGGCTTGGCTGTGGACCCAGCCAAGGTAAAGGCAGTGCTCAGGTGGGAGAGACCACGTACAGTGACAAAGATCCGTAGTTTCTTGGGACTAGCAAGTTACTACCGGCAGTTTATTAGGGGTTTCTCGCAGGTTGCACGTCCTATGACATAGTTGACCCGGAAGGACGTGTCCTTTTCTTGGACAGATGCTTGTAAGGCGTGTTTTCAGGAGTTGAAGGAGAGGCTGACTTTGGCTCCTGTGCTTACCATCCCAGAAAGCAGTGGCGGTTTCGTTGTGTACACAGACGCCTCTTTGCAGGGGTTAGGGGGTGTGCTCATGCAGTGGGGTCACGTTGTCGCTTACGCTTCGCGGCAACTAAAGCCCCATGAGCATAGCTATCCTACCCACAACCTAGAGCTGGCAGCTGTCATCTTCGCGCTGAAGACTTGGAGACACTACCTGTACGGTGAGACCTTTGAGATATTCATGAATCATAAGAGCCTTAGGTACTTGTTTGATTAGAAGGAGCTCAACATGAAACAGAGACGTTGGTTAGAGCTCCTGAAGGACTATGACTGCAGCATTTCCAACCATCTGGAGAAGGCCAACGTGGTGGCTGACGCCTTGAGCCGAAAGGCACCCACCCACTTGACCAGTTTGTAGACACAGAGTTGGAGACTCATGGAGGAGATGGGCAGTTGGCGACCCCTAGAGTTACTGGGGCACTGTGGGGCAGTGTCTGTGACACGACAGACAAGGCCAGAGCTGATAGACTGCATCATCACAGGATAGATGGCAAACCCGTACCTGCAGTCGTTGCGTGACAGAGTACTGTCAGGAGACCCTGGGGACTTCTCCTTTACTGACGAGGTGCTGTGCATGAGGGGACGTTTGTGCATTCCCAGAGACGAGGAGTTGTTGAGAGAGCTCCTGGCTGAAGCACACGATTCCAGGTTCACCATACATCCCGGGAACACAAAGATGTATTATGATTTGAGATGCGACTTTTGGTGGAGGGGGATGAAGTGGGATGTAGGTGAGTTCGTGCAGCAGTGTTTGGTGTGACAGCAGGTGAATTCTGAGCATTAGAGGCCTGCAGGGCCGTTACAGCCACTTCTACTGCCAGAGTGGAAGTGGGAGAGCATCACCATAGACTTGGTGGTGGGCTTGCCCGTTACCTAGCGAGGACACGACGCAGTCTGGGTGATTGTAGACAGATTGATGAAGACGACACGTTTCTTGCCGATCCGAGTCACCTTGGGACCAACACAGTTGGCAGAGAGGTATAACTGTGACGTGGTACGTCTGCACGGAGTTCTGCGTGAGATTGTATCCGATCGAGATACCCATTTTACGTTCCAATTTTGGGCTGAGTTTCAGCAGGCCTTGGGGACACGGTTGAGGTTCAGTATGGCATACCACCCCCAGATGGACGGACAGTCAGAGTGCACGATACAGACGCTTGAGGACCTTTTGCGTGCCTGTGTACTGGACTGGTGGGGCTCTTGGGAGGAGCACTTGCCCCTAGCAGAGTTTGCATATAATAACAGCTATCATTTGAGTATCGGCATGACACCCTACGAGGCTCTGTACGAAAGGAGGTGAACTGCACCCTTGAGTTGGGTTGATGTTGGGACCAAGTGGGAGGATGGCCCCAGGCTGATCTCGTAGAGTCAGAAGGTGGTTGAGTAGATTCACAGATAGCTTCGCACTGTCAGGAGCAGACAGAAGAGCTATACCGATCGAAAGCGCAGAGAGGTGTAGTTTGAGGTTGGGGATCACGTCTTCCTTCGTGTTTCTCCCATGAAGGGCTTGCAGTATTTTGGGGTGAAATGGAAGCTCGCGTCGAAGTTTGTAGGGCCCTTCGAGGTCCTAGAGCGGGTTGGACCCATTGCTTACAAGCTTGCCCTTCCTCTCCAACTTTCTAGTGTGCACGACGTGTTCCACGTATCCAACCTCAGAAGTACGTCGTCGATCCCAGTGACGTTCTGAGCCACAAGAGTGTCGAAGTGGGTGACGACCTGACCTACCCCGAGTGACTGGTGCAGATACTAGATAGAGTCATTTGGAGTTTGAGATGGAAGTAGATACCCCTGGTGAAGGTTTTGTGGAGGAGCCAAAGGTACGAGGAGGCTACCTGGGAGCCTGAGGCGACGATGCGAGAGCGGTACCCAGAGCTTTTTGAGGGTACGCCTTTTTGGACTGGCTTCGGTCCTCTTTAAATTTGTTGTGCATATGTTGTTCTCTTTCCGCACCCTAGCTAGCTCAAGTTTTGGGGATGAAACTTCCTTTAAGTTTGTTATGATGTTAAGACCCGTGCTGTTTAAGCCTTTTAAGACGACCGGAGTTTAGGTCAGATGTCTGGTAAGACGTCTGGACTCATTCCCAAATGTCTGGAAATCAAAAATTTTGAGTACGAGCTCACGTTTGCACGCGTACTGCGCGCAGACAGTAGACCCCCCTCGTTTTCCTTCTTCTTGTCTCTACTTCCGCCCCCAGCAAAACCCTAAACCCAAAACCTTATAAAGCCCCCTCCTCTCTCTCATTTCGCCCCACTTCCCTAGCCACCTTCCCCCTTCCCTCCTGTGAGAGCAGCAGAGCAGTGAGAGCGCAGGAGTGGCGTGAGAAGGAGAGGAGGAGCAGCGTGAGAGGGAGAGGAGGAGTTGAGCTTGCGAGCTCGCATGGGAGCTTGCCGGTGAGCACACGGCCGGAGCGGTGTGCGCGCGAGATGGAGGAGTGCATTGGGGAGGTCCTCCCCGACACTGCTATAGCCGGAGTAATAGGCGAGAGGGTGCGGCGTGGCCACGCGCGGCACGAGAGGGCGGAAGCAGGTTCTGGTTCTGGGTTTTTCCCAAAATCAGACGTTTGGAGCGACATCCAGACGACATAGCCGACATTTGGAGGAGGTTCCAGATGTCTGAGGAGGAGGTCTCGCGAAGGTATGTTTTCTTTGCGGATACGGCCATGTATGCCGCTCCGCCGAGACACTGTTGCATGCCTTTTTGAGGAGATTTGGTGGACTTCGTGCAGGGTTCGCTTCGGGAAGGCGCGGGACATGCCCTCCCACGCATTTCGGACGTCTGGGCGACATACCAGACGACGAGAAGCGCTTCCAAACATCCAGAGAGGTGGTCGAACGTTTGGAACTGGGTCCAAATAGTCCAGAGGAGTTCCTGGATGTTTAAGGTTTGGCGCAGGGTTGAGGTATGGCACTGGACACTTTTAAGACGTCTGGAAGTCGTTCCAGATGTCTGATTTGAGTCAGAAACACGGTTTTTGATCCTTTTAGGGTCTGTTTGAGGTCCATTTTCCACAATTAGGATATCGATGTTTCCCGCATAATTTCCTCTACTTATTAGAAGACTTTCTATACTGTTCTAAGTTTTCTCTTGTAATTGATCCTTTTGATAGGACTTCATTCCGTTGTAGGTTCGAGGCTTACTGAGGCACGTGAGCCTACCGTTCAAGCAACCACTCTCCTGGGTTTATTGGTAGAGTGGCTTCCCCTACTTTAAATACAAACCTGAATGCATGTGTGGAATGAATGATTAGAACCTAGGGTATGGCATGAATCCTAGGACTAGAAATACTGGAATGGTTGTATTGAATGAATGGATTGCAATCTTGAATGAGTAAATAGAATGATAACAATTGCCTCTAAATGAATAATAGTTGCCTACAAAATATGTAGTACGTGTGCTAGTTAACTGTTGTATATAATTTTCCTGTCGCACACGTGAAATGACATAATATGAGCTGCATGTATATAATTTGGAAATGAAAGGGTGAATGTTGGAAACACAAGCTACCTGCGAATAGCCTAAATATGGAAATGTGAACGATAGAATTACAAGTTGCATGTGTATAACCTGAGAATGGAAATAGAACTGATGAAACCTGGTATGGAATGGCATGAGCAATATGACCATAAACCCTACGCGGAGAACTGGGAATGTGAGTGGGGAAGTGAGCTGGCCCTTGAGTACGGAGTACCAAGGAGAGCGACTGTCCCCCTGTTTAGTGTAAAGCGGAGCTAGTTGCCCTTGGGTTGGGACCCGGGGTTAGGATTGGCCACTCTGTACCGACTTCTTGGCCCTCGCGTACATAGTATAGGGGAGAGCTACTAGTGTAGGGAGAGAGCTAGCCACCCCACAGGGCCTGAGGTTCAGCCAGCCACCCTACATCGACTTGTTAGGCCCACTTGGCAAACTAGGGTAGTCAGGTGAGGGTGCGCGGACTGTGGAGGGGCGAGACCCCTGTTATTGAGAGGGCTAGGCCTTATACTGGTTCCATGCTGTGCTTTGAGCGCACTTGCTAACGGAAATGACTGACCGCGTGCCAATTCGAGGTAGCTACCCGTGCTCTTATCGTCCGTGTCGTAGTCACCGTTACGTTTGTCTGTGACCTTGGGGTGGTTGACTTGGTGTAGGACCACCACGGGGGACTCTCCCGACTAGGAGAGCACCACGTGCGACTTCTACTCTTTGGAAAATACTGTAATCAAGATCGTTCCCATGAGGAACATTCGAGATCAAGAAAGTAACCTGATAAATAAACTAAGCGGTGAAAAATAATAAGTAGTTAAAGGAAGTAATTGAAAAACAATAGCTACATGTCCACCTTTATTGCTTTAGCTAGTTGGTTGCCACTCTATTCAGCATTTGCTGACGTTTCGTACTCTTAACCCCTTTTCAGGTCCAGGTGTTGAGTAGCCAGAGCCTACGGCTGCAGAGGGTGCTGGGCCCAATAGAGTCCAGTAGTTGTAGCTTCTTGTTGTACTCCTTTCTGTTGTAGTGAGTAGTTTCTTGCACCTTTGTACCCTTACGTTTTGTACTTTATATTCCTGTACCTGGTTACTTTTCTACTGTTGTGGTGGTATGTACTGTAGTAGTTTACTTCTTTACCGTTGTACTTTTGTTACTGTTAGTTACTTAGCATAGTGAATGTGGTTTACTTTCCTGCTTTTTGGTTACTTTCTCGTTGGACAACTGGGTCTTGGGATCAGTCGAGTTAGTCCGGTCTCGTGTCTTGTAGGGATTCGGGAACCGGGTCGTAACATATGATGAGGGGGAAAAAATGCCCTCGAACCTAAAACTTTACGATAAGACCAGGAAGAAGGATTCAACCCAGAAGAACTTGGATACACGTGGGCTTGGGGATCCAACCCGCCTACATTTAAGGAAAATCTTCTGCGCAGGCGGATTTAGGAACTCAACTTGCCTGCACATAGAAAATGTCAGATACAACCGGACTCAAAGGATTCTATCCTTAAGAGGGTACAGCGAAAGTACTGTAGGGCCACTCCCTCAAAAAATGCTGACAATGGTTGCTGCTATTAATAAGTTGACAAAGCACGTATCTTGTCAGGCGGCGTATCTACTCAGAAGATCTCCTTGGAAGCCCAATCCCAGCACTATAAATAGCTGAGGAAGGCCCTCGAGGCCTTCTCTCGGAGCAACTCGAGAAAAAAATTGAGAGACTATAAACCTTGTAATCTTACAAGTCCTAATGCATAATTGGGAGCATCATCCTCCTTCTAGACATATAGCGTTGCAGTGGAACTAGGTAATCAATCCCTATGCCATTTTGTAATTACTTGAATCCCACATTCAGACTATCCACCCATGGGGAGATCCGATCATTTCTATTCTTGAGTCGAACACTTCGAATCTTAGGGTGCTAATCGGTATGTATTAATGAATGAAGTTGTAATTATTTTATTTATTAAATACTAATTACCATATATTGTAATTGACAATTATCTTATAGTAGTAATTAAGTTATGATGTTATAATTGCTTGCTAATTAGGAAAATATACTAATTTTATTAGTCAGTAATTAATTTATAAGAATAATAATATGATTTAATTATATGCTGAAACTATAAATAGATTAATGTTATACTTATGTAATAACATGGTAAAATAGTTGTTTAATGAAATATGTCTAATAATTTATTAATTATTACAAATTAATTTGATAAAAAAATATTTATTATTATTATAAAATAATATCTTCCACTGCAAATGCTAATTACGTTGTAATAAAAATTATATTATAATATTATGATTATATGTTAGTTAAAAAGTATATATTATAGTGGTTATTAATTATTTTATAATAGTAAAAATATGATTATTTGTTAAGTTGGATAAATCGTTATGATTTAAGTTAACTATTTAACTTTGTACTAACTATGTTAAATTATTTATTGATGAAAATACATCAACTCACAAACCACGAGAATAAAAAGGATAAGAAAAAGAAAAAGATGTGAATGATGTGTTAGGAGTAACGAGGAAGAAAACATAAATATGAAAGGAGGGTTATCTCATTCCACCGTGGATCTCTAAGGTCATGTTTGCTTCTGAAATAATAATTAGAATTGGAAATAGTAGCAGGGATAGGATAGAAATAAGGATTAGGATATACGAGATAAATAAATATCTTTTTTCTTACAAATATTTTCTTTTACATTACATCAAAATCTACTAATATTTTCTATCTTTACATATAACTTAAATATTACATAATAATTACAATGCATCACACCAAAATTCATTAACTCTCTTTCATCTCTCATACAACTCACATACTAATCATTATCAATTCCATCTATCATTACAATTCTACTAATTAAATAACTTTTATACTTATTTCACTTTTATCCTATCCCAAAATAACAATGTTCCCTAACTAATGCAGGTTAAGTTAACCTATCCTGATGTAAACTAAAGCCATAGATCACCAATGTAATGAAAAGCAAAAAAATTCGTAAAAGAAAAATAAGGGCAATCACCGACCGTCGATAACACAGAGGTAACTCATCCCTATCCCCACACGCGTCAGTCGAATAACGCATCCCGAAGCATTCAAAACAAAGAAAAAGAAAAGGAAAAACAAAAAGGGGAAAAGAGAAGTGACTCCTTCCTTGGCATCGAAGGCGCCGCTCCCTCTCCCCTACTCAACCGCCGACCGGTCGCGTCGAGACGCGTGCCCCAGGTCTTCCCATCCCAGCCGTCTGTCCCCCGCGAAGCCATCGGACGGTCCGAACCCTCTCCCCTGCCCTTATAAAACCAAAGCACACAGCCCCTTCCATACCTCTCCCTCTCCCTCTCTCTCCTCCTCTTCGTGATTCCTATAGCTACTGATCATGGCGGAGACCGGTTTTACGCAGGAACAGCAGCAACAGCGGCAGCCTGATTGCGTAAGGATCCGATCGTCGATCTAACTCTGACCGTTGATTTCTTTTTTTTTTTATTCATGAGTTGCTGGTGGGGATGCAGGGGAGGCTGAGATACCTGGATTTCGTGCACGTGGCGGCGATCCAGGCGCTGATGTGCTTCGGGAGGCTGTACGAGCTGGCGAAGGAGAACGCCGGCCCGCTGAAGCCCGGGGTTCAGAGCGTGGAGGGCACAGTCAAGGCCGTGATCGGCCCCGTGTACCATAAATTCCACGATGTCCCATACGAGCTCCTCAAGTTCGTCGATCGCAAGGTACTACAAGATACCATCTGGCTGCAGCTGCTTCTTCTTCGCTTTACCTTCTCTGATTCTCCTCTTCTCTCTCTCTCTCTCTCTCTCTCTCTCTCTCTACTCCTTCCGGTTTCTTTGTTTTAGATCTTGACCTTGATAATTGATCAAAGTATTATAACCTTCCATTTACGATATTTTTCCATTTAAAAAAAAAAAGGTGATATTTTTATTGTTTATGTAGATTAATTCCTCCATCTTATTTTTTGGGGAAAGCTGTCAGAATGGATCTGTTTCTTCCATTACCGATGATTGTTCGCTAATGGAGAACATGCATCGGTAGTTTTTTCTTTTTTACCCCCAAATTTCTGTCT
The DNA here is from genome assembly GCA_037157565.1 of Thalassia testudinum. Classification (NCBI taxonomy): domain Eukaryota; kingdom Viridiplantae; phylum Streptophyta; class Magnoliopsida; order Alismatales; family Hydrocharitaceae; genus Thalassia; species Thalassia testudinum. Next base: position 4,813,642 of record JAZHRO010000061.1, read on the forward strand.
CGTTTCGGGAAATGGAAATAGAGAATGTGCTTGTGATTCAATTCCCCCCTTGTGGAAGGTTGTGGCACATATCACTGGATGCGTAGATTAAGACATGGCGAGTTTGTCTGTTATCAAGATATTTCATGGTTAGATATTGGCACAGCATAAATAAATCTTGTAACCAAATTTGTCCTGTTTTGCCAATGTGTGGTCAAAAACAAGATCTGCATCTTTGTTATGGTGCCACATGCCACAATCAACGACCCCCCACCCCCCCCCAACACACCCCCGCCCCCCCCCCCCCCTCCTCCCGATCTGGTCAGAGTCGACAAGACCATAACATATCGCTTCCCAATAAGAAATAAATAAATAAGTAAATAGTGTTATTAAGGTCTGTTCCTTTGCCGAATTTGGAAGTTACAAAGTTGAGGAATCTTGAAAGATGAGTCTGCTCACGTCCTCGTGCATTGTGTGAGATGGCGATTTCCATGTCTACTCATCTTAACCACAGATAGCCCAATTTGTGCAGGTGGGTGACTCAGTTACGGAACTTGAACGCCACGTTCCTACACTTGTTCGCAAGGCTTCTACGGCGGCCCAGAAGGCGCCCGGGGTGGCTAGGTCTATGGCCACCGAGGTCCAGCGTGCTGGCGTGGTCGAGACTGCTACCGGGCTGGCGAGGGCGGCAGCGGCCAAGTATGAGCCAACCGCCAAGGGGCTCTACGCCAAGTACGAACCAGTTGCGGAACACTACGCCGTAGCTGGGTGGAGGTCCCTCCACAAGCTCCCTCTTTTCCCTCAGGTGGCGCAGATCGTGGTCCCGACGGCGGCCTACTGGTCCGAGAAGTACAATGGCGCCGTGACTCACGGGAGGGAGAGGGGATACACGGTCGCATCATACTTGCCACCGGTGCCTATGGCGAAGATCGCTAAGGTTTTCGGTGAAGCTCCGGTTGAGAGTGCTGCCCAGTGATGAAGACGAAGTACCAATGGTAAATGGGCTTGCTAGTTGTGACGACTGATGCCTGTGGTTGAATGCATGGTATACATATATGATGCTGGTACTTACTTTAGTCGTGGGTTTAGCGTCCCTTTTGTTCTACGTTGTGTATTGTTAAGTGGTGTTAGGAATGCCCAGGACTTTCAAGGTTGGTTGCGAAGTTGGAATTAAGCTTGTTTTTTTTTCCGTGATGTCTTGCGTGTTTGTTTTGAATGGTTGTTGGAGTGACGAATGTATACCGATTTTGTTGGTTTGTGTACCTTTTACGTGGAAGATTGTTGAAAGAGAAGTGGTGTTCAAAAGACTTGCCTGCCCGAATGGGTCAAGGATTCTTTTTATCTTATAGAGAAGACAAGGTGGTTCATCAATTCTCCCCGTGGAATGATGGTTTGCCATTCCAAGTATGCATTAAGAAAAATTACACGGTTAAATTACTGTACTTGGGAAAGGAGAATATGCTCTCCAAAGGGCAATTCTTCTCCAATTATCAAAATCTATTTAGCCTGAATCTCATGTCAACCATGAAGCATTGGTGGTGGGCTTCTTCTCGCATTCCTTGATTTTCAGAATGGAGGGAGGGAGGAGTATGTTGAATAGGGTGTCGAAGATAGAGAAGGAAATCAAAGAATAAATCAAATTTGAAAGGAGTTTCAATAGTGATCTTGGGGTTGAAGGTTGGTCCCTCTCCCGCTCTCTCAACAGTCTGGCGCTTTTCTTCTAGCATGAGTTACTTGAACTCTCTTCGTAGGGTATTTTTCGACATCTAGTCTATTTGTCTGTGTCCTTCCAGGAGCATGCCTCTTATGAAGCACGATAAGGTTCCTGTTCTGCTCTAGGTCTTTCTCGGCCCGGCTGTTTGGTTCTGTTTTAAGAATGTTGGCTCTGGCTTAAGAATCAGAGACTTTGGTCATATTTGATGATTTCTGCGATGACTGTTACTAACTTTGATGTGATGTGTAAAAGCACAACACTACTTGCGAAGTGATTTCTTTTTTAGTTTTGCTAAATCACCATCACATGAATCAAAGGATTGACGACAAAGATACCGAACGTCTAAGTCAAAAGAAAAAACGGTAGGGATTAAATTTATTTATTTTTTTTACAAAGAGGAAAATTCATTGGCGGCTTACGATGCCTTGCCGTTGTATGAGGTGGCTGAACATCCATTCTGGTTGTTTTTACACCAGAGTATCCCACATGAGAAGAAAGGCTGCTCATATAATTTCAAATGATATTCATGATTCTTCAGGATGGTTGGTGATGGGTGAGAACTTGACTTGTTTGACAGCTGGCATCTGTTAGAACAACCGCCTCCAATAAAGCAAAACGTAAGGACAAATTGAGGCTAAGATAAATTTCCCAAGCTTCTGCATCCTCACGGTAGGTAATGTTACATTTGGAGGCCATGGCATAAACAAATGTACCAGAATTGTCCTTTAAAATAGCCACAGCAACAACAAATGTCATACCCACTGCAACATCTACCAGTATCAAAGGCTTGAAACTTGTGGAGCTGCCAACATTTGACAACTGAGGTTGAAATTTTGCCTTCCCTGATGAATTTTTGCCCATGAGGTGAAGTGGCCCACGATTTGATATAATTCTCATCATGAAGAGTCTTCGTAATAAAATTTTCCCATACTGATAGCCCTTCTAATCATTATGGAGGGATTAGGAGATAAACCTTTTATGACTATCTTGATAGAAAATTAAGTATTTAGGGTGTCCAGCCGAATCAAATTGATCATTTATCACTATAGCACTATGCCACCAGAAATCAGCAACGCCTTCCACCCTCACCCGTCAAGAGAACCATACAGCCGTCATAAATGTGCAACCAAGTAGTAAAATGCTCCCAATCCACCATTTCCATTTTAAAATAGCAGCGGTCGGTGTCTAGGAACCGTATTTTACTAGAAAGGGAGTCCCCCGGGGGCACCGCCCGAACAAGAGCTTTCCACAAAAAAATTTTAATTCTAGGCGCTAAACCATGCATCAACCATAGGTCCCTGCGTTGAAGCTTTACTATATCTTCTATCACCGAATCATTGTCATGCTCCATAATAAGGGTTCGATATGCTGACTTGACAGAGAAGATACCCTTAGGATGAGGCACCCATATTAAGATATCAAAACCTTGATGTATTGGCGTTAAAGGTATTTCCTGCACCAGTTCAGGTCTGAAAATATTTCCTATGACATTCATATTCAAATCTTTTGTTCCCTCAATCATCAGATCAGTGACCAAGGATAATTGCAACCCCTGATAATTAGATGGAAGGAGTCCTCCATCCCAATTTTTCAGTTAGTGGTCACTCCATATGTTTACCTTAAAATTTCAATCACAACAAAGATTAACATAACTTGCAATACCAAATGAACATGGATCAGATGGAAATAAGAACAAATTTGATACTTGGACAGTGTTTGTATTGAAGTTAACCTAAGAATCCTTCCAAGAACATGGGTAGAGCACGAAAGCAATCCAAGAGAAATAGTGGAGAAAAAATCTAAGGAACATATGAGCGTGACAGATAACACTTCAGGAAATATGGAAAAACAAAAGTCCATACTTGCAATTGTACAATATACAAAGATGCCCACATCACAATTTGCTTACAAGACAAGTTACACAACATGCTTAAATCATTTACGAACCCAAAGTGAGAAAGATTAGAATACAGCAAGATTAGATTTAAACAGCAAGTTGCATGGCAAGTAAGGCATCTGCAAGATTAATAAAAAATTAAGGAAACAAGTTGAATAAAACCATCAGTTTTTTTTTTTTTTTAAGATCCATTCGGATAGGTTTCATGATTTTAGTTTGGTTACAGGTCTGTTAGTCGCAATGTCGAAATGAATCATGTCAAATTGATTTTCTTTCGCCCACAGTTCCGTAGGAATATGTATCTGAGTAACTACACACTTAGTGTTATATTATAATTATTAATATCTTTTAGCATAAAATAGAAGGTTTTAAATCCTATTAATCTACCAAGGAGTAGTTTACTTGGGGTACTTAACTTTCCTTTACTTAACATCTGTTGACCTCTAGTAACACCGATTTGCCTAACACTACAATAAGGAAGGGTTTTAGTCACAGTTAAAAATTGTGACCAAAGAGTTTAGAACGGTCACTAATTAGTGTCTCTAAAAGTTGCGTGGCCAAAGGATTTTGGTTACGATTCCACCAAAAATTGTGACCAAAAGTCCCAACTTTTGGTCACAATTTAAAAATTTTGACAAAAGGCCGTTGGTCATGATTTCACTTAGAATCGTGACCAAAGCCTCCATCGTTGGCTGGGTTTAAGAGCTTTTGATCATGGTTATAAACCCTAACCAAAGGCTTTTGGTCATGGTTTTAAACTTGTGACCATAGAAAGAGCTTTGGTCATGATTTAAAACCACGACCGAAGACATGTAGCCAAAGATGAATAACATTTAGGGACAGTTCATGAATTGTGACCAAAGGTCTTTCGTGACGATTCATAAACCGTCGCCAAAGACCACCATCACCAAAGTGGCATGGTTGCCTTCACAATCGTCGCCAATCTGTTGGTAAACCTAGGGTAACGCTTTGCTTTCTTGGCTAGAGTAATCATTACTACGATCCTCGTGCCCTATGGTATTCTGTCGAGGTCTGCATTTTTTAGTTGGACCTCTCATGTTTTTCTTAGCTAAACACATTAAAAATTATACTATAAATAGATTAGATAGAAATTTACAAGAAGTATAAAGTTAAAAAATTAAGAAAGGCTTTGAAATTTTACCACCACTAATGCTTGCTTTTGGGATGGGCCTGTGTCAGTCCTAGGCTGCTGGGATGGGCCTGCATCAGCCTTAAGTTGCTGGTACGGGCTTACATCTGTAGCAAGTTGCTGGGATGGAGATGCCTCAAGGCCCTCAACATTAGAATGGTACCATGTGCCTACATCAGTCACAGGATGCTAAGACGGCTAGTCTACCCCAAGCTCATCCTCTCCCTTGTGTCTGTTGTCCTCCTCAAACTGGGGCTCTTGTTGAGGAAGATTCACCTTAAGGAAGTAATCAGGGTTTGGTAGTGACGAAGTAAGGATGGGCGCCTTACCCCTATTGTGATGGTGACAACCCTGGGAAAGAGTGTGTGGAGGTATGTACTGGGGGTAAGGATGATACCTAGAAGGCTATCTAAGGGTATACCCAGGTATGGGGATAAAACCCATGGTGGGTGTACCCTAGGGTGGAGTGGGTATATAATTGGAGGGGAGCTGAGTCTGGATACTTGGAGGACGCTGGGAAACTAGAGGTGGCTTCTGGGACTGTGTTTCCTCCCTAACTTCATAGGAAGGTGGTGTTAAAAAGTCAAAACGATGTTATAAAAGCTGCATCGTAGCATAGGTCGAAATCACTTGAAAACAGATAAAATTTATACCTGAAAGAAATCCGAAATCATTCGCTGGGAGTAAGTAGGAATTCAATCTCTAAATCGCAATTTCAATTAAATATATGAGAAATTGCAACCAAAACATAATTAAAAATGATATAGAAATGAAGCTCAGTAATAAAGTGAAAAAAGAAGAGGTTAAAATGGTGATTTGAATCACCAAATTAACCTTACAATTTAGTCACAATTAATGGATATGTTTGAACAGTGAATATCAATTAGTTTCTACGTCAAGTAATAATGCAACAACAGTCTAGAACCAGCAGCAGCAGCTTATAAGACGAAGGCACAAGGCGTTGGACGGCTTAACTCGTAGCTCTGAGTACTAACAAATGCAAAGGCCACTTCTCCAAATCTCAATGACAGGCGCAAGCACAGCACAGAGAAACGAAAGCCTCTCAGAGACCAAGTGTAGAGAGCAGTAGAGGGCAAAAACCCCCCTCCTCTCTCTCTTTCTCTTCTTTCTCTCTCAGAAGTAGACGAACCAAACTAGACCCGGGTAACCGGGTAAATGGACCAAGGCCCAGACCCGCGAGGCGTGAGTGCGAGCGAGGGTGTGCATATGCACGTTCATGGCCAGGACCTCACCCCATGTGCGTGTTGAGGCGAATAGCCATAAACACAAATCCAATTTGTATGCTATGAAGGGGTTTGCTCTATCCGATGTAGGACTATCCCACAGAGGTTCAACGTGTGCGACTGCAGGTGAAGACCTTGCTCGATTGAGGCAGCAGTTGAGGTTGTGACGCTTAATTGCAGACATGGGGACCTACTTGGTGCTTCTCCGCACGACCTAGGTGTAGCACCTAGGATGTGCGTGGCTTTGAAAAAGATGAACAGGGTGGCGAAGATGGCAATAGTGGTGGAGACCAGCGAGAAACCTGAAACCACGAGAACGGCCTTGAGGCCACATCAAACAGGCTCAAAAGGATTGTCGTGGAATGGCGAGTGCGGTGGTGGGTGCAGCATGTGGTGTGAGTGATGGTGGAGCCTGACGACCTTGAGAAGGTGGTGCATAGGTGGTGTTGTTCGGTGGCACTGAGGAGAGGCCAATAGCCTCAATAACTAGAGGGATTTTGCTCTCTGGGACACGACGGTGCTAATGGGTGTTGTGGCGAGGTGAATGGTGGTTTGTGGCGTGCGGGCGAACTCACCGGAGTTCTGCCGGAGGCGGAGAAGATAGAGGTGCGGGAGGGTGGTGCGGTGGTCGGAGGTGAGATGTAAGTGCAAGAAAAGGAAGTAGAGAGATAGAGAGAGAGATAGAGATACTTAGAGATGAGGCAGAGAGGTGGAGATGATCGGTTGTGGTAGACTGGCGTCAGAGAAGGAGGAGAGATCAACGAAGTGGCGACGTCGACAGAGGCAGAGGCACGACCTCCCTTTGGTTGGGGAGGGTTGCGACGAAGAAGGAAGTCGAGAGAGCCGACCAATTTGGTCGTTGGATGGTCGGCGGACGAGGATTGAAGAAGGTCACCAAAGCAGCAGTCTTGAAGGTCGGAGGAAGGGGAATAGGGGGCTTTTGACTCTCCAAGACTTGCTGAGAAGATGCGCAAGGCCACAAAGGTCCTTTTATAGGGCTCTAGATAGAGTTTCAAGCTTGAAAACAAGCTTAGAAACTCCAAGCTCCTCGCCGGCATAGGATACCTATTCAATCAAATCGTTCGCACGAGGATTCTAGAGAGATTTAGGATTCCTGGATGGGCACATTTGGAAGGCAATTACTTGATGAGTTTCTCTTTCAATTTTGAGAGGGATTCGTTAAGAAATCATGGAGATCTTGCCAAATTAAGGTCACCGGAGCTTTAGGATTAGGGTTTCATGGTGATAGGGACCTATTTAAAGAAAGAGACGATAAAGTTGGGCACCTGTTTGTAAAGGATTCAAAAGTTAGGGGAATGCTGTGAGATAAAAGAATAAGACAAGATTAAATTGCAAACTAGGTTAAGATGATCTCAGGTTGGGCCCAAATTTTGGTACAAGCCTAATTTGGACCTAAAGATTTTAATGGTATAGTTGGATTTTGGTTTTGACCTAGTTTGACTGGGTAATTTGCATAATTACCCAAATTAGGGTAAATATCTGTCTGAGACTCTATTTTGAGTCAAGACGAGTTCTGATGATCAAATTGAAGTCACTAAACCATAGAGAATATTTTTATATGAATTTTAGAGGATTTAGGTGAATTTTATCCTGACTAGAACCTAAGTCAATTAAGCAGGTCTGTTTTTAGAATTTTGGAAGTCATTTAATTTTCAAAACATGCGAAAACTCTTTTCTGTCTATACTAACCCCCTGTTAGACTCTTAAGATCATTTGACCTTTAATTAACCCCTGAGAAAACCTGTGATTGTTCTGCATTCAAGATATGATGGTAAAATTACAGTTTGAACCCTGGTTTCTTGTATTTCTCTCTGAAAGGATTTGCAATGAATTATGGTCTTCTGATGGTTATGTAGGAGTATTTAATAACTTAATCAGATCAAATTGAGCTAGTTATGACTCATGATGGTGTTCTCATCAGGTGGCTAACTACCCCTATGAACTAGCTTCTTTCTAGGCCTCATCTGCGCATTAGATAAGAAATAATCAATTATAAATATATGAAAATCTTAAAAAATGTAATAAAAATTAGAGAGAATGCAAATTTTATCGCAAATATAAAAAGCTTAATGTAAAATTGTTAGAGAAAATTTCATACAAGTATATGTTATTATACCTTGAACATCGATGTCTGTCACTCTAGGACCTACTTCTCCTTCTTCTAAAATTTCTTGATAGGCTTTAGATTCTAGATTATTTTCATTACCTTTCTGTGCATCGAAGTATTCACGGGGCATAGATTTTACAGGTATGATCCACTCAATCCTGCTATTATCGGGCATGTAGAAAACTTGTGATACTTGATAGGCTAATATGAATGGTTCTGTTATCTGAAGAATTCGATGATTCTTATTTAAACTTATAAAATCAAGTTTATTATCTTTTTTGAAATCAATCCCTTTCTTAAAAATATCAAACCAATCACACTTAAAGAAGACTACCCTATGGTCATATTTGAAGCTCATCTCCACAATCTATACAATTTTTCCATATTACCCATCACAACCTGTGTTTAGATCATAACTAACAAGAACTCCAACTTGTTATGATGCCTTCGCATCATCAATTGATTTTATTCTCAATCTAAAGCCATTTATTATGTATCTAGAATGATAATGTTCATAACTCAATAGAGTTTCAACTAGTATATTAAAGTCTTCCACCCAACGTGGGTCATTGTTGTCTTGCATATAATGTACACATTGTTTAAATCAATCAAGGAATTGTAGCTTGCAAACAGATGTATGTGAAGATTGCCTGAATTCACCAAAAAATAGATCCATCTCAGGGATCTACTTCAAAATATACGAGTTAACTGTCGATCTATTATATCAATCATTCTGTATTCTGTGCAGAGTATCGCCCTTCCCTTTGTATCAAATATTGATAGAGAATTGTCATTTGTTCCGTTGTATCCTCTATCAAAATTTCTCTTAAGTTGGTTGAATCTATTGTTTGGATCATCTATATACATAGCACAGAAGTTTATACATTTCTTCACAAGATAGCCTTTAACAATTGACTCATCCAGCTTCGCTTTATTTAAGACAAAATCTTTCAATTTTTTTAGAAATCGCTCAACAGGGTATATTCATCTATATTGTATAGGTCCACCAACTCTTGCTTCATTTGCAATATGAAGTGTTAGATGCATCCTAATGTCGAAGAAGGTTGGAGGGAAAAGTTATTCCATCTTGTAGAGTGTGATCACAATTTATTCATTCCAATAGTCTAAAAGTTTTCGATCCAAAGCCTTTAAATAGACGAATTTAAAAAATCGACTCATCTCTGTAAAGGAATTGACCACTACATCAGGAAACATTGCACAAATAGTCAGTAGAAATAAGATCTGCATGTAAACATGTGAATTTTGACTTTTTAATCCCCTGATTTTCTTGTAAACATCATTCACATAACGTGAAAGCTGTGAAGAATACCCATTCGGTACTTGTATTCCCTTCAAGAAGGAGTGCTTTTCCCTTCTGATGTTGATTCGAACTGTACATAGCTGGTGGAAAGTTCCCTTCTTCAACAACATGCAACTTAGGATGAATATCCAATTTATTCATGTCATTTCTCATTTTTACAGTTTCTTTCATGTTATCAATTAAGTTTGACATGTTCAAGACATTGTCTATGATATTCTTTTCAATATGCACCACGTCAAGGTTATGACGTATTATAAGATCTTTCCAAAATGAGAGGTTCATAAAGAAGATACTCTTCTTTTTAAAATCGAAATCTTTCAAAGCTTTCAGATCTTTCTTAAATGGATGACCTAATCATATGTTGCCAAGCTTTTGCAATTTTCCCATTACTTCGTGTCCTAACAACCTAATAGAATCTATGTTCAACTTATTCCTCAAATTCCTGGTTGAATACTGATATGTTTTACCATCAAAGTTGTGCTAAATGGGAAGAAATCTATGGTGGCATAAATAACAAAATTTGTTACTTCTAAGAAAACGCAAGTGATGCGTTGTCTATACATATCGAATAGGCGAACTTCCCCTTGGTACTCCAATTAGATAAGTTTACATATGTTGGGAAGTCATTTATGGTCCACAACAGTATCACGTACATTTGAGAAAATTCTTTCTTATGTGCATCATACTTGTGAACACTGTTGAGTCACAATTGCTTCAGTTCATCAACCAACGATTGTAAATAAACGTCGATTGTATTTCCTGGTTGCTTTGGACTTGGGATGAGGAGTGTCGGCATCATAAATGACAATTGCATACAGAGCCAAGGAGGTAACTTGTAAGTAACCATTACAATTGGCCAAATTGAGTACGACGGGTACATGTTCTTGAAAGGATTGAAGTCGTCGCTTGTAAGACCCAATCTAACATCACGTGAATCTCTTGTAAATGTTAAATGTGTGCTGTTGAAAATTTTCTACTCTTCTGAATCTGTTGGATGACGAAAATGCTAGTCTCATGACTTATTCTGATGCCATGTCATCCATGTTATAGTTCTAGTAGATATGAAAATTTGTAAACTTGGAATTAATGGAAAGTATCGAAAAACCTTTCTAGCTTGTTTCTTCTCTCCTCTATACCTTTCCTAATCACATTCTGGACATGAAGTCAAAGTAGCATCCTCATTTCTATATAACATGCAGTCATTCGGATATGCGTGAATCTTTTCACAATTCATACCAAGGACTCAAATCTACTTTGCCTTATATCACAACTTTGAAAAACCATCGGGATTATTCAAAAGCTCTCGTATGAATTGAAGCACCTTCGACATGAATTTCTTTGTCGCTCTATTACTCATAACTTTCATATGAAATAATTTAAAAAGGAAAGACAACCTTGTCATGGAGCTCTTTCCATGAACAATAGGGGTTTTTGCTGCCTTCATTGCATTGTAAAACTGATTACAACCTGTAAATGTTTCTTCCTCATTCCCAATATTAGAATCAACCGCTCTCATCTCATGAAGCATCTCATCAATTTGATCACCCTCGACATCATCATTAGACTCATCCACTTCCATTGTATTCCCTGTGTTGTCCTGTGTCGATTCCTCCTCATGTATAGTCCACTTTATGTAATGCTGCCACCAACCATTATAGATCACATGCTCAAACACAGTCTTTTTATCCTAGACAAATCGATTTAAACACTTCTTACATGGACAAAAGATTTTCTTGAAATGTTCCCCTCATTTGTATTATTTTCTATCATCATGAAAGGCCCAATCCAAGAATGAAATAACTCTACTCTTATATTGAGTGTAATTCAAACTCCTCAAACCAATCCATGACTTCTCCATGATAACCAAAATTCTATAGTAAATCACCCACAAGTTAGAAAGAAATATAGGGATGATGTGTGTATTTTGATGAAGGCTTTTACTTGATAGCCCATTCTTGAAGATTTGATCATAACGTTACTTGTTACATACAACTAATGCCTAGAAAAATTTCAGCAGCATCTCCCCGTATGTCTCCAGTATACCTCTAAAAGTAACCTTAATTACATTCCCAATAGCCTCCACTTAAGGCCACTTCAGGAACATAGCTAAAATCAATTAGTATACCAGAAAAGAGCAGAAAGATGACACCAAAATTTCAACAGACACTACTTACACATAATAAGCAACACCTAAATTGTGATCAAATCTCCAAGGACCCCTCTTAGTTCGAAGCTTCATCGAACTAAGGGCGATTAAGACTATGATATGTTATAAAAATAATGTATCATGCATATATGTGAGGTATATATCCATTAATACATTGTACGTATAATATAATCATAAGTCTCGAATGAGTGAGTATTTTAACACATTTATACCCATTCAATAACCTGCACCCTAAGGCCTAGTTTGGATTGAGGGATAGATTTCGTGGGATAACTTTTTTGCATATGGGATATCTTGCATTTCTGTTTGGAAGTTATAAGGGTTATCCTAGTGGGTTAACTTGTAGCTATTTGGAATGCAAAGGGATAACTAGGAGGGTTATCTTGTGTATGGAAGTTTGTTGTTTGGGAGTTTGTTGATGGGATAAGATGCAACATGACATTTCTGTCCCTGTAGTTGTTGGTTTAAAAGTTAGTTCATTGTTAATGTTAATTAGCTTTGATACGACAATTATAATTTTTTATTTTCAATAAATGTTTTATTTGATCTAAGAATTTTTATTTGTTTTAATTTAATTGTAATTAAAATCATATTAATTAAAATGAGTTGTTATTGTGTATAACTTGATACGTAATATTTTAATTATATATGAACTACATTTGTAGTTAACAATCGACACATTTCTTTCTTATTTTCATTTCTATGAAGAGACCTTAATTTTTAGTAATCATCTACACTTTGCGTTCTTTTAAATTTAATAAATATAAGTTCAATTTAAGTTTTGGTTAATAGCTCGAGAAGGTGTTCTAAGAAGGGATGCACATCTTCTAGTTCGCTTTTTGCTCTTTTTAGTTTATGTTGACTTTTAAATCTCTTTAATCAAGGTGATAAAGTAAAAACAAAATGGCAAACAATCATAAAACTATTAAAATGAGAGATTTAGATTATATGGAAAAGGTTAACCCCATATGTTTTTCATTTTATTTTTCCTATTTTGATTTTTGAGGTAAGTTGTGAGATGGTTGAGAAGTTGGATTCATTGAAAGGCAACTCCAATTAATGGGATATCAACAATGGCAAAGGTGGTATTTATATCTGACAATCACAGGTTAGGAATGATGTAGGAGGGATAGGGTTCCAAAGGTTAACCCATGAAAGTTCATGGGATAACCCTCCAAAGTCCTTATTTCACATGAACCCAAGAATAACCTATCTCAGGTTAAGTGCCTTTAACCTGGGTTAAACTGCCCCATCTATCAAACAAGGTTAACCTTCATTTTTATGGGTTAACCCGATTGCCAAACTAGACCTAAGGATTATATCTCCTATTATTTGTCATTAAGTGCATTTAAATTTGTGCAAGTGTGTGTGACTAAATGATATAGTGCTAAAAGCTGATAATCAAACGTTTAAGTTTAAAATTAAAATTTTAATTATAAGCTTCATTTCAACCCCTCCCCCTCACATTTATCGTCCTCTTCATCCATAGAAACCTAAACCCTGAACAATAAACCTTGAAAGGAAACTCAATACCCTAAATCTTAAACCCAAAACCCTAAATAATACATGCAAACTGCTAAAACCTAAACCTAAAACCCAACACTCTTAATCGAAAACCCTAAACTCTAAATGCAAAACCCCAAAACCTAAACCCAACACCCTAAATGCTAAATCGTAGAAAAAACTTTAAACCCAAAACACTAAAACCTAAACCAAAAACCCAATACTATAAATCCTAAACTCTAAACTCAAAACCCTAAAACCAAAACCAAAAACCCAACACCCTAAATCCTAAATTCAAAACCCTGAACTCTAAACACAAAACGCTAAAACGTAAACCCAAATCCCAACACCCTAAATCGTAAATCGTAAACTCTAAACCCAAAACCTAATGCTATAAATCCTAAACTCTAAACTTAAAACCTTAAAACCTCAACCAAAAACCCAACACCCAAAATCCTAAATCCCAAACCCTAAAACCTAAACCCAAAACTCAATACCCGTCAATAAAAAACCTAAACCCTAAACCTAGAAGCTAAACTCAAAGCCAAAAAAGTTTCGACAAAGCTTTCCCTAGAAAATGCATGTTTTTCAATTCTTGCATGTAATAAAATACATCTTAATATGTGTAGGCACACCCCACATTCAACTCAAATAAAAAAAGCATTTAACTTGTGGGTACACCTCATAACAATATCAACAATTTAATTTACATGAACTAATTATGACAAAAATTCTAACAATTACAAGTTAATTTACATGTAAAAATTTCAAATTAATAGCAAATTAAGTATCAACTTCAATAACAATTTGACATGTACAAATTATTCATCAACTTCAATTGCAAATTAATAATTTACATGAGGCAGGTGATTATAATTTTAACTATGAAATAAATTTTTAAAAAATTAACTAATTATTACTCAAAAAAATTCTACAGTTCTCAAAATATACCAAAAAATTCTTAAAAAATTACTAATAATTACTAAATAAATTAGAGATTCTATAATGGGGAATGGAGGGTTTGGACAAGGGGCGCAAGAGGTTGCGGGGAGGCAGCGAGGTAAGGGGTGGGGTTACGAGGGACGATGGCACGAGGAGCCAAGGACGACTGGGGGGGAGGACGACGTCGATGGGGGTGTGGAGAAGGAGGTTAGAGAGAGTATACCTCGGCTGGCAAGAAGGTTGTCAAGTAGACGACGCAACAAGGAGGTCGAAAAGTCGAGGTTGCAACCATGAGTAGTTGAGGAGCGGTAGTTGTGAGAGGAAGATGAGAGAAGTGAGGGAGATTGTGCGGAGTGTGATCGGTATTAACACACATAACAATAGTCTACACCTACACCGATGGTCAGTAACTGTCGGTATAGGTCGAAATGACAGTCACTGTAGGTATAAAGAGCTATTCTGACGGTCAAATGGGGTGTTGTCTTAAGAGGCGTCACTGTAGCCTATACTAATGGTAAAAACTGTCGGCATTGCACACGCAGTTACAGCGATGATCGCATTTCCAAAGCTGTCCAATTTTGGTGATAGTAGCAACAGTGACAATTTTATCCGTCGGTGTAGGATGAAAAATGTCAATAAAACTGTCACTGTAGGCAATAATTCCAATTTTATTTAGAACATAATACTAACATGACTATTTGTCACTAGATCCGTCAATGTAGATATGAAGATATTGACTACCATATCATATTCAATTTTACAATCTTGCAATATCTTACATCATTATCAACAATAATGTTTACCTTCATTCAAGTAAGATTAAAGAAAAATATATATACAAGATATAACTCTCTATTGAAATAATAGATTAAATTATTCATAAAACCATAGATTCGCATCCAATAGAATAATGTTTTCATATAACTAAAAGGAAATTGTGTATCTACAAGCATTATAAGTGGCATGAGCTACAAGTATCCATCGATCTCACTCTATACACTCTTAAACTGGCAGACAACATTCTAACCTAAGGTTAGAAAGTACAAGCAGTTGCTATCATAGAAGTTGTTAATCAAAATGTAAGTCCTCCTTGGATCTTCATCCAACTATTCCAATAGTTCATTGGTTTCTAGGTACCTCAACTATGAGATCTTGAGTAACTTGCAAAGGTTCTCGATCAACTTAAGGTGATGCACAACTACAAAGCATTAAACATGATGTTATAACCCTTGAAAAGAAAATGATGTTATAATTTGCCTACATAAATACAAGTTGCATGACTGTTATGAAACATGTATGAAATTAGCATCATGTAATGATTTATAATTTTATTGCACTTCATGATTGCATCTTTGAACAACCTCCCTTTTTTGTGTTTGTAATAAAAAATCATGAAACATAAAGATTAAAAAAATAGATGCTTTAACTTGGAACTAAAGAAAAGATGTACCAACTGGGAATCGAGCCCAGGTCTGTACCGTAGAAGGGTACTATTCTACCACTAAACCATTGGTGTTATTTATATTTCATGAACCTAAATTAATACAAACTAGGAGTGATCAAAAAATGAATAATCTTGAAGTCCTTCCTAATAATTTTAAAATTAATAATGATTTAAAGCTTCAATATTTTAATACAAACTAGGAGTTCCTATTCATGCATGACCGTTAGAAAAGAAGATGGGAGGTTATGTTTCATTCTTATGGGTAATCAATATGCAATACATTTACATTTAGAAAGAAGGAGATGAATCATATTTGCATCACTTGTGTTACATAAAGATTACGAAAGCCTATACAAGACATGATATCAGTTAAGTGAAATATTTACTTGGTGACAATTACAAATATGAACTAGCTACCATTCAAGTAGAAGTGACAACTGAGTGACACTGGCACCTGCATCGTCACTACTATCGTGACCACTGTAGCTTGGCTACTGATTAGATGTCACATGCCTTCTAGAAGGGATCCACCTGTTTAACTTTTGAGGAAGGATCTAGAATATGGAGTTTAATTCTATACACAACAAACAAGATCATTATATACAAACTCAACACATATGAAACATATTCGGTCACCTAAAGCTTACTTTAACTATTCATATACTCAAGGCATTGATGAAAATCAAAGCAACATACAAAACATGACTACTAACTATAAAGTATGGATCACATAAAGAAACCAACATTTCCATGTTAAGAGTGAAGTAGACCGATGCCTTCTAAATTGATTCAGACAATTCAGAATTTCAGCACCAAGTCAAGAGCCGCTGCCCATATACAGCTACAGCACATGGAGTATCATTGCAATTAGGCACTGATCCAAATTCATGAAAGAAAGATCCCTGTACAACAAAGTGCCAGCCTACACTCTAAACACAATACTTGCTATCAACACCTGAAAATTTCAGAAACACTCATCATCATCACCATGGTCATGGGTAAACTCAGATTTTCGACACCCTTGACTCTTTTTGCAAAGCTGAGAGGGACCGAACTACATTAAAGAAAGCAAAGGGATGGGATAAAATCGGATGAATATATCTTCATAAAACAAAAGATATATGAAAAAATCCATATATATCACTGGCACTAGAAAATGTTCACCATTAAGTCAACTCATTCCCCCATTGCGCTGCATTGGCACTAGAAAATGGGTTGAGCATGGCTTGTGGGCTGGTACTCTTGGGTCTTTCACGAGATGGGAGTACTACAATGGCAGTGAAGCAGGGCCTTCTGGCTGGAAGGATACCTGGTTTGTCTGATCCAGATGAGAATGGTGAGCTTCTCTCCACGGTTTACAAATTTGTTTTGATGCTTTCGTTTTTTTTTTTTTCCCGGAATTTGCATGACATGTGAATTCTTGATGAAATTCTGTAGTTTCTGCTGTGATTAATTTCAATATCAAAGAGAGAAAATGCTTGCCGTTTTTATTCTGTAGTAATTAGTGTGCAGTTAGGAGTTTAATGTTTGAAAAAAATAAATTAGACTAGCTTGTTTCGGTTACTCATTTTTGCACTGTGAATTCCCTGTCAAGATTACCTCTTTATAAGTTATGGTCTGTATGGACTAGAATTTTGTCAGACTGGTCTGAATGTTTTCAGAGCATGGTTTAGCATCAAAAATACCAAATCATATCCTTATCGCCCCAATTTTTTTTCCATGGAATTTATCCCGTATTTTAATTCTTCGAAAACTTCCCTTGTTTGTGCAGCTAATAATGGCATCCCATATTATTCTTTGTTAATTTAGCAATTAACCTTTTATAATAAGTATGAAACAATCAAAGAGAAACAATGCAGGAAGAAAGTATACATGTGTTTAAATAAGAATGGAAAAAAATGATTGGCCAATAGCAGCAAAGTTCTGTAATTTCAAGAAAGTTAATGAAAAGGAGGCAAGATGATCGGAGGAGGGTAGAGTTGGCATTGGTAGGAAAAGACAAAGAATTATAAACATCAGTAACGAAGGAACTGGACAGTGACTAACCATTCAAGCAGACTTGTTCCAAAAAAAAAAAAAATCCAGGGGCTTTTGCAGATTGGTTGCTGTGGATTTAAGTTCTTTTTTGATAAGCACTATAACTAAGTAGATGTTAATGAGGAGGAGGATTGCTCAGACAGGTTGGAGAACATATCGCAAACCTGATGAGAAGTCAGGGGGGCATGGAGTCGGGTGGAGCCCTATAACCCCATATTCCTTTTCAGTTCCTCCAGAGTGGGGGGAGGTATGGAACTCCATCTCTTCATCTTTTGGCAAACAATATCTGTGTATTGAACTATTAATAAAGTGGTCCTAGTGACTAAACCCTGATATCTATATATATGCAGGTTCCTGTATCGATTTCGGATCTAGGTGGTACAGAGATTGATTTGAGGTTCGCAAACCCCAAGGAGGGTCGCTTATTTGTTGTAGTAGCCCCTGTTTTACAATTTGCAGGTACGCAACTTCTTTTTTTTTTTTCTTTGAAAAATTGCAGGCATGCAACTTGAGAGAGTCAAATTCAACTTGTCCATTTTACTCTGCTAATTGCAATTATAGAATTGGTGGATGGGGAAATCTATAATGTGTAAACTAGAAACTGAAACTTCAAGCAGGTCGGGAAAGTAGATTAAACATGAATGATTTATCTTTAAGAGGCATCCAACAAGTTACCTAATATAAAAAATATTAGAATGTGTTCTACTCTTAACTCACAAACCTCCTTCAACAACACGGAGTTTTTCCCCTAGAACTTGATCATCATATGTAGGCCTCATTTAAATTAAAACATAAATTTAAACCTAGAAGAGGGTGAGAAAAGCTTTTGTTGACAAAACCAAAGAGAAACTACCATACACATGCTTCTTGAGTTTGATTTGGTTTGGTTGGTGGGGGGGAGGCGGGGGAGCGGAAGAGAGGGAGGTAAGACTAGAGTCCTATTTATTTTAGCATTTGTGTTGAAGTACTTACCAATTTAGCTAAAATGTCATTCTAAAATTTTGCTTCAATCTTTATCTCTAGTGCTACCTGCTTAAAAAGATATCAATAACAAGACTAGCTTGATACATGTGCGAAGCAAATATAGAATAATGTCAACAAACTGGGCTTCTCAAGGGAAAAACAAAACAACTTTCTTGATAGAACTCATCTTAGACTCTTGGTTAATTTGAATCATATTGAAAAGGAAGACAAATAAAGTGAAATCAAAAGAGAGTGGACTAGTGGAAACCTGCAGGTGATACACTAGGAAACAAGTAGTGAACAGTTCCACCCATTTTTGTGAAATTGCCATGTCCTCACTGAACTGTCCCATTGCAATTTGCATTTGTCATCAACCACAAGAAACAATAACCATCAAGATATGATTGAGGAACTATGGCAGCTCGTCGTCCTCCATAGGTACCCTAGGCCTAGATCCACCACAACCCTAAGGTGCATCGGCACCGATTCTTGCCCCTCCTCCATAGTAAACTTAATTGTTTGTAGGCATTTTTACAAACAAAGGAGCCACTATAATGTTCACTAGTTCTAACATATAGGAGAAATTATCATATTGTGTTAGGAGAAATTGTCATTAAGGTAAAACTCATCAAGTTCTAAACACTTAAGAGATTTTGTGCTAAATTGCCATACAAGGTTTTGTAGAGATGACAGTTTATAGATTCTGTTCCTACCTAAGTTCTAGTTGTCCAAGTCACATGTTTAACGTTTTATTGTACATAGTTCTACTTTCTAAGGATAATGGATTCAACCAAATGAGAAATGGAATGAGATACTAGTGTGGACTATATGCCCTACCTATGTAAGATGGACCATTTTAATCCCTTGCTTGAATGTTCAATATCTAAGTCACCATAATGTTTGGTATCTAGGAATCTAAGTCACCATAATGTTTGGTATCTAGGCATCAAGAATTAAGCATCTTGCAAGCAACAGGAGCTAGGCACCACCCTATTTTTTTTATATAATGGGACGATTTCTGGAGATTAGTAATCATTCAAATCATATCATTATAACTGAGGCATCCAACAATCAGCAACCCCCCTCACCTCCCTAACAAAACAGAAGCTGCACCCCGTATCAGCCCCAACAATCCAGCCACTCCAAAACATTTTGGTTACTAACTTTCTCCTTCTCAATAAGCACAAGAAGACCTTCACCTACAATGGCATTTTCAATTGCCACAATAAGCAACAATCTCCATACACCACCATAATACCATCATTCATGGGGTGCAATAAACCGTATGCCTTTTAAACTAATCTCTTGATCACTACATAATATACAAATTAGAAAATTCAAGTTTCTAACTGGATTCTAACTCAATCACACATCTCAACAAGGATAGAGACTCTTCTTGTTTACTTATCAACCTGTTCAACCATAGTCACAGTATATTTATGTAATTCAGCTACAAAAATCTATTAGAATGTAATTGGCAAACTTGATTGAGCATATGCTAAGCAACTGATGAGAGCCTCATCATGAACCCTAACTAGCACAATTTGATCTGAATAAGTATGAAAAAGCTCCTACAAAACCTAAAGAGAAGCCAAACTCAGAGGATTTTGAAGTAAAGAATAAAATAAATCATAAGGGGTAAAACTGTAATTTCTCCAATGCAATACACAAACAGGATATCTGAGGGCCTAAACACAGGTCAAATAAGCTTACTAAGAAAGAAAGTGGGATGATCTGATCTGAAAAGGGTTATAGCAACTTTTAGGAATTAAATGACATCTTGTAACCCTAAAATAAATCTACTTTAATTCACGAGGTTCGAGGTAGGATAAAAATCAAATAAATCCTCTAAAAATTATAGAAAAATATTTCCTAGGGTCTAGAACCTTCAATTTGGCCTTTGCAACCTATTTTAACCAAAATTGAGAACCATGCCCAATTAATCACTTAATTTGGATTTTTACGCAAATTGACTGGTCAAACATGGTCAAACCTAAAATTAAAATTCACCATTAAGTTTCTTAGGTTCAAATGAGGTTGGTACAAAAATTTGGGCCTTAGAGAAGATCATCTTGACCGACTTTACAAATTGGTCCTCCTGAATTACTTTTTGACCTTTATCTTTTGAAACCCTTTCAATTAGACTCCTATATTTCTCGTTGTTCTTTGCAGAACGGTCCTCCCTGCCATTTCTACGCAGTGCCATACCTCCGACGACCTTGCGCGGAGGATGGCGCCGCGTAGGGCATGGCAGCCGTTCTCAGGAATGAGCGGAGGGTTCCCTACGTCGTACTCTCTCGCAGGGACCCGCCCCTGCCACCTGCGGCTGCCCATGCCTCTCGTGCGAATGCACGAAAGGCATGGGTGTCCATTTCCGGCCATACTCCGGCGAGTCCTCCACGCCGCTTCCTCGTGCTTCTCCCCTCGCCGATGCCTTTATAAGGAGTGGCGGGGTCTGCCGTCTCCTTCAAGCCTACTTCTGGCCAAGAATACCCTACTCTTTCGTCTCCTCTCTCTCCGGTCAGATTGCCCTAAGCTTCCGACGAACTCTCCTCCTCATCCTCGTCGCTCTGCTGCCATACCTGCAGCAGAGCCTACTCTACCTCGTCGTCCCACGCCAGGCCGCACTAGCTGGCGTCCTCAGATCTCTTCCTCGTCACCGTCACTCCTCCCCTGGGCACCTTCGTCCTCAGCTTCGGTAGGCATGCACCGGGCAGCTCCCTCTCCCCCTTCGTCGACTAAGTAGGTAGAAATCTTCTCTTTACTCTCCTCTCACTTTTCCCTTACTGAATTATTCTTTTAAACCCCTCGACTGCCACAACCACCTTCATCTGCTCCGCCTCCAGCCACCATCTCTGGCGAGATCGCCCCACTTCCACAGACACTTCCACCCCTCGCCGACAAGCCCAGAAGCTCCACCATCACTCCCTGACTAGTTTCCCTATCTCCATTGGCCGCCAACACCTCTCCAGACCACCTCTAGAACACACCCATTCGCAAGCACGCAGAGTGCCCTAGGTGCACAGCCGCAGGCACTCTCGCACCTCGCCGACCATCGCACCACACACGCCGCACTCTGGGGAACCTTTCTGGAACTTTTTGACGTGGCTGCGAGGCCATGTGCGTGTTTCAGGTGTCGCCCTCCTCGCCGCCATTAACGAGTAGCAGGAGCTCCTCCACAGACATGCCCAAGCCTCCTCAGCTCTAGGCATGGATTCCAGGTGACGCGGAAAGGCGTCATGCTCACGCCCAGGTTAGCAGTTAGCATTGCGAGGCCTGCAGGTGCCCCACCTGCGCAGAGCTTTCTCTACAGGCACCTGAAATCGGAGGTGGGACTTTAGTCCCACCTCGTAAGTGTCTGGCGGCTCGCCCACACTTAAATTGATTTTGTGCTTTCGGCTTATCGCCTCCGAAAGCACACGGGGTGAGGTCCCTCACCTATTCACTTGCCTCGTCCGCGGCACTACCCACGTGGATCTGGTGACCCGACCCGACACTCCTCTGCACTCCTCGCACATCACCCACGTCGGTGCGCCTGGACCCGGGCATGCGACCTGACCCGATTACCCGGCTCTAGGAGAGCTTCCTAAAGAGAGATCCAGAGAGAGAGAGAGAGAGAGAGAGATGCGGGGAAAGGGGTAGGGGGTATGTTTTGCTCTAATGTGTGTGTGTGCGAGCAGGAAGGAAGAAAGGAGAAGAGGTAGCGGCTGAGACTTAGCCGCATAGAAGGAAGAAAGGGAAGAAGAAGGAAGAAGCAGAAAAAAAAGGAAAGAAGCTGAAAACAAAGAGGAGGAGCTGCACTGTAGCGACCAAGCAGTTAAGCCGTCTGAGCACCAAATCAGACATCGGTGAAAGAGGAAAGTCAGCAACAAGCAGAGCAGAAAAGAAGAAGAGGAAGGCAGAAGCCTCTGAAGAAGGCAGGCTGAAGAAGAAGAAAGAAGACAGAAAAAGAAAACAGAAGAAGAAGACACAGAGAAGAAAGGAAGAAGAGAAGGAAGAGAAGAAGAAAAAGCCAAATCTCTCTCTCTCTCTTTCCCATTTGACTTATATTTTTGTAAAACATTATATTGTGAATTTATATGTTTCTAGAATTATAGTTTGCTCCTTGAGTTCGACCTCGGGAATCTTTCTATTCCGAGTAATAAATCATATTAGACTGGTAACCGTTTTTGTCATATACTCCAACGTCTGTAATTACCATAGTGACAAAGGACAACACGCACAATTTTTGAATTTCTATTGACTAATCTCTTCTCTTTTGTTGTGCAGGCACAGGAAATCAAGAGGAAAACAAGTAGTCGCACAACAACTACGCCAAGGACAGGTAATTTTCTATCCTCTCATTTAAACCCCTAAATTCTCAAGAGGAAGAAAAAGAAAAAGATATCTAGGAATAACCTGTTATGAACGCGTGCTTCAGACGTCTTTTAAGACGTCTGGGAGGTGGCCCAGACGTCGGACAAGACGTCTGGAATCACCTCCAGACGTCGGACCAGACGTTTGGGATCATTTCCAGACGTCTAGAAATCGGTTATTTTGTCACGATTCTTTCGTCTGCGCGCTCCTACGGAAATTCCCTCTCTCTCTTTTTCCCTATCCCTCCTGTGCCCTTTGTCGCGCTCTCTCTCTCCTCCTCGCGCGGCCTTAAAAGGCCACGCATTCTCCCTCACTCCCGTCACCTCCGTCTCCTTCCTCTTCTCCTTCCAGCCAGTGCGCGAGAGTGAGTGCGAGGGTGCAGCGGCAGCGACAGCCGCGGTGAGTGTGGGAGGAGGTGCCGCGCATGGGAGAGGCGCTCGGCCGTTAGGGCGAGCTCGCCAGGGCTGCTAGGGCCGGCCGGCGGGGGGCGCATCGGGCGCGGAGCGACGTGGGGGGGGGACTGCTGCGGCTCGAGCAGTAGGCGCACGAGGAGCGGCGCGGTCGGGCATCGCGAGCGAAGGGCGAGTCGCGCCCTGTTTCTGGAAACTTTTCCAGAATCAGACATCTGGGATTATAGCTAGACGGCTGGGGAGACGTCTGGAAGATTGTCCAGACGTCTGAAAGGTGAGTTTTTCCGTCTTCTTCCTTCCTTTCGATTGACCGTACTGAGAGAGAGAGAGATGGGTATGCGCAGGTTCGGTGATTCGCCATCCAACGTGAATCAGACGTCTGGCTGTAGTACCAGACGACGGGAGCGACATCTAGACGTCCGGGGTGACCATCGGACGTCTGGGAACTAGGCCAGACGCCCCCGCAGGCTTCTGGACGTCTGAGAGCTCACGAGAGCGAGGTAATTCGCTGATCCACTTTTTAAGACGTCTGGAATAAGTTCCAGACGTTTGATTTTGCACTGTTTCATCGTCTTCGACCCATTTAGGGCCCGTTCGGGTTCCGTTTTCCGCGTTTCGAGTTGCATCCTTTTCGAAATTAAATCCTCTACTCGTCTACAGTAGCTATGCACTGTTTTGAGACACTCCTTGTGTTTGATCCTTGTGATAGGACCCCATTCCATTGCAGTCTCGGGGGTTGCGGAGGCACGCGGGATTCTCGACCACGCCCCCAGTTCGCCTGTTGTAACCGGTAGAGTGGCTTTAAGTATAATCTGTTAAATTATGAAACCATAAATAGAACCTAGGACATTGCATGAATCCTAGGAATGAGAAATAGATTGAATGGTAGATCCTAGGGTGTTGCATGAATCCTAGGGCTGGAAAACTAGATTGTATAATAGATCCTAGGATATGGCATGAATCCTAGGATGGGAAAACTAGTGGAATGTATGAATACTGCAGTCTTGGAAAATGTGGAAAGGAAATAATAGCTGCCTATGAATTGAATTAATAGCTGCCTGTGAATTGAATTAACAGCTGCCTGTTATGAATAAATGAACATGATTAAGAATATGGGATGTATGAACGTGAAACTGGAAAGGTGAAATCGGAATGCACTGAGTTAAAGAGCTGGAACCCTATGGGGAATTAGGAGTAGAACTCCTGGAAAGTGAATGGAATAGAATTGGGGAAGTGAGCTAGCCCTTGAGTACGGAATACCAAGCAAAGCGACTGTCCCCCTGTTTAGTGCAGAGCGGAGCTAGCCGCCCCAGGGACCCGGGATTAGGACTGGCCACTCTGTACCGACTTGCTGGCCCTCGTGTACGTAGTACCGAGGAGAGCTACTAGTCTAGGGAGGTACTAGCTACCCCACGGGCCCCGGGGTTCTGCTAGCCTCCTACACCGACTTGTTAGGCCCACTGGGGCAAACTAGGCTAGTCAGGCGAGGGTGCGCGGACTATGGAAGGGCAAGGCCCCTGTTTGGTTACTGTGGAGGGGTTGGACCCCTGTTACTGAGAGGGCTCTGCCCTGTACTGGTTCCGTGTTGTGCTTTGGGTGCACCCGTTAACGGAAACGACTGACCGCGTGCCAGTACGGGTTAGCTACCCGTGCGTTTACCGCACGTGCCGTAGTCACCGTTACGTCTGTCAGTGACCTTGGGGTGGTTGACTGAGAGTAGGATCACCACGGGGGACTCTCCCGGCCAGGAGAGCACCATGTGCTACTTCTACTGTTCGGAAAAGACTGCAATCAAGATCGTTCCCACGAGGAACATTCGAGATCAAGTGAAGGATCTGAGAAATAGATAAATTGTGAAAAAATAGAAAGACGTAAATAAAGGAAGAAAGAAAATTAAAACAGCTACTGTACACTTTACTGTTTCTTTAGTTTTAGTTGCCACTCTACTCAGCGTTTTGCTGACGTGTTACACTCGTTACCTTTCAGGACCAGGTGTGGAGTAGCCAGGGTCAGCGGCTGCAGAGGACGCTGGGCCGAGTAGGGTCCAGTAGAGTTACCACTGTTCTCTTGTATCTCTTTTTGTTCCACTGTAGTGAGTAGTTCTTGTTTCCGCTGTACTTTTCTTTACCTGCAGTTCATATTATGTTACGAATGTTGTTCTACTGTTGTGGTGGTATATACTGTAGTGATTTCTTTTTTTACTGCTGTATTTTCTTACTGTTAGTTATATTCATGCTGAATGTGGTTTATTTTACTGCTCTTTTGGTTACTTCCTCTTTGGATGACTAGGTCTTGGGATTAGTCGAGTCGGTCCGTTTCTCGTGTCTCGTAGGGACTCGAGAATCGGGTCGTTACATAACCTGTCTTCTATACTTAGTAAACCACAAGTGTTGCCTGTTTTTCAATTTCAACATATTTTATCTGTACATCTATTAAAGGTATTTAGGGCTAAAACCTTCTTGCTTGAGCCCTAATTACCTAATCTTGAGGCAACTAATTGAACCAATTAGAGCCAACCTAAGACTCAAAAGCTAGGGTTTTAGAAGACACACTTTCTAATCAAGAATTAAAAATTCTCAAAAGAAGTGTGCTTAAGCCATTGCTTGAAAACATCTATTCAGAGAAACCCTAACCAATTTTTCTCTTAAAAATACTTGAACCCTAAAAAGACAAGACCTAATAAGCTCTCAAAGGAACTAGTAGGTGAAGTTGACCCATTAGGTCAACCAACCTTGAACTTAGGTCACTCTTTGCACTCAAAAGGATAAAGTTCAAGTGAAAACCCTAAGCACCTTAATCCTAACTAAAAGTGGTAGACTTAAGAGGTTAAGGTCCCCATTCTGGTCTACCTGGAATCTCAATGACAAGAGAGGTCAGGTGGGGGAAACCCTATAACTCGTGGGGGCGCTCTACCGTGTAGGGGTCTTCGCGGGACTCACCCTCTCTGGCTGCCCAGGTAATTCTCAGGTGGATGATCTTTTGATCAAGGGGTCCATTTGCCCCGAAACTCTATAGTCACCCAACATTCTGGGTGTCTTGATTCGGTCCAGCACCTGCTAAACTCATCCTTTCCATCAGTGTATGTTTGGTAGGAGGTCCTTGAAACCTCCTTTAGAAATCCACTTGCCCTGAGGCCAAGCTTCAGTTCCCTTGTTTTGTGCAGCAACCTTCCACATAGCCCCTTTCCTCTGATTTTGAACCAAGTCCCCCTTCTTTCATCATGGCACAACTTGAGTCTACATCAAAATTTTGATTCTACATCTTGACTCCACCGCCTGATCCAAATATGCAGCCTAGTTCTTAGCATTACCCTTTAAGAAACCTGAATCACAAAGATCCAAGAGAGATAGGATGATTGAGGATGCCCTTGAGTTTTATGAAATTAAATATAAACCCTCAACACTAATAGAAAACATTCAGGTTGATGTCCCAACAACCATAGCCTTCATCATAAACAGTGCCCAAATTCTGTTAACAGAAGCCATAAAAGGATCAACCCGAGAAATGCTCCTAACAGGATACATTGAGATAGAAAAATTACATAAATCTGGATACCTTTAATGCTTAACAAATCCTGTACTTTGGGAACAACACCAAGATGCCCTTGAAAAACGGGTAGAGATGATGAGATTACTGGAATAAACTATCAACCAAAAATACCCGTATATACCAGAAACAGAGGATGAACCATCTTGGAACAGTATTAAGGATCGATCCGGTTTCCCCGATCTTGGGACTGAGGCACAAAGTGGTTGTGGATTCCCAACCCAGATAGAAAACAACATGCCTAATATTGAACAAGGTTGGGATATTGCAGGAGAACATAATATTGAGCCAACCCTAAACCATGAATCGCCAAGCTTAGAATTCCAAGACCCCTGCAATAATGAGATCAGAACTGAACCTCTTAAGGGTATAAATTCCACCCCTTATTTTGATAAGGTGACCGTCGAAGGTTATTCGGACTTAGATTCTAGTAATACCCACATCCTAAACCTAGAATCTAGATCTGAAACTTATTGGGAAGATTATGAGGCCCCATATGATAAAGATCAAATTTTTAATAAAGAATATGATTCTAGGCCTCTATTTGATGAATATCCCTCTCCAAACTTTCTGGAAGACATGCCAATTTACGATACAGAAATTGAGGAGTTGGATGAGTGGGGTTTTAATTGGGTCTATCCTACCAGCTTGGAACTTGAGCCTAGACATAACACCTTCTTAAGCCCAGACTTAACATACCGGCTAGACTCCAGGCAGGCTGCTGAATCCACATTTGGTGATTTATGCTGCGATGGAATTCATGATCGTGAATCTCATTTAGAACTTGATTTTTGCAAACTCTCTGACAACTTTGGATCTGACTATAATTTCAGAGAGACTCTCCTTCCTGAACACACCAAGCCCATCTACGACCTCAGTTCACATGACTCATTCTCTGACTCCGACTCTGAGGTCTTGGTTCCGGAGATCACTGATAACATGAAATCAATTCTTTTCGATCCTCAGAAATCAAAACCACAAAATGCTAAGAGTGATTGCAACCCAAAATTCAAATCTTTTCTCAATTCAGATTTCCTTCATCCTATAGACACTCTTCAGGCATTTGATTAGTTACCCAGAGGACTCTCTACAAGAGATCACCTATCATTCGTTTCTAGAAGAGCCCTCATACATAGTTCTCATTGAAGCCACCTCTTCCACACATACAGAACTGATCAAAACCTCTTCTCAACCCCGCCCTGCAACCGGACTCAATTTTTATTTAGATTCACCTCTCTCCGAGTCGATTGCAATTCCACATCTATATTGAGTTTCGGACACTGATTAGACTAAAGACCATTCTCCATCATTCTCTGATCACCCCTGTTGGGTTTCCGCATCATTCATTGATTATTTTACAGGTCCCTACTCTGACCAGGTTGATTTAACTCAGCTAAATCCCGCATTCACACTTCCACATCCATTTGAGCTTCATAGTATATGGTGGGTTCCACACCTCTTGATCTACATCTATCAACCCAGAAGATTGATTGGGTTTGGGCTGCATCATCAGCTTGTTGATCTGAACAAGCACCTGGTTGGACCAACCAAGCTCTTAATCAAGGTGCTTGTTATTCTAAACTCTACTGATTTGACCATTCCGTCTCCATCCCATTTCCCGCTTGGCTGAAAGCGTAAAACTCAGCACTCAACGGGAGGCAGCCCATAATTCTTTCTGAAAAATCCAAAACCTTTTCTGACACCTCTTCGCACTTAAAGTTCATTCTTTAGGACAGCCGACTCCACCTCAGATGCTTTCATCTGAGATTAGAAATCATCTGCAACAGTCACCCCGACTCATCCACTCACCAAAAAAAAAAAACTATCCTAATGCATGAACCTAGATAATAAAAAACCCTCCTAATTTACAATGAGGACATTGCAAATCTTAGGCATGGGGGGGTATGAAAGTGCAAAACTCATAAGAAAAGGTTTTAAATAAAAAAATTCACATATGCCAAAAACACCATAAAAAAATTTTAAAAGAAGAATAATAAAATGAGAGGAGGAAAGAAATTTTTGTGGAGAAGAAAAAGAACAAAATGACAAAAAGGAGCACAAAATAAAAGAAAAGAGATAGTCATTAGTAAGAAGTTAAGGAATTAACCTAAGTTCTAGACCACATTCAGAAAAAGAAATGGAAAGTGCACAGTAAGATTAATAAGAACGCAAACCTTAGGCATTCTTGGATAGACTCTTAGTACCCATTAAGATCTAGATATTCCTCAAGAGGTTGAGGAGAATGAAAAGCTTAAGTATTAGGTCCAAGGCTTAGGGAGTATTTGGCCTCGTTAACTAACTTTTGGTTTGCAGGACTCAGTAACCTAAGCATCCAAATTTGCACACACAGTCTGGTTCAGTAAGCATAGGTATCAAAATCATGCAGAAGCGTTGAAAAATTTCTGAAAATGTCACCTAGAGTAGGAGCGGACGATAAATACAAGTTGATTTGGATGAGTTCCCAGTGCGGAGAAGTGGGAAATTCCCCTCGAAGATGTGTAACAAAATATCATCTCCTCGATGCTTGTCTCTTAGGATATTTACATATCCTACTGGGGGCATGTAAGCACTCTGCTGGTTCAGATTCCATGGATGGCATTATCACGAAGTGTCAATTGCCAGGGTCTGAATTCGGCCACGAAACACCATGGACGGGATTATCTCGAAACCTCGAAAGCTAGGGTTCTGGGGGTTACCATGGGTGGTGCTATCTCGAAGCATCGACTGCCAGGGACCCTTGAGGATTGATGATGGGGACAAGGAATCTGATACAGATCGTGTTGAGAAGCCAATCCTAAGCTAGAATTAAAAAGAAAAAGAGAGAGAAAGCTCTCCAAACAGATAAGTCTTCTACCTCTCTCTCTTACAAAATGAACTGTGAGCTGAACCAAGGCTAAAATTATCTCAAGAACGGGTGCTTTAACTACGAAGTCCCATAAACCTTAGGATAGTTCCTGTGAACCTTAAAAACCTTTGCAAAGGACTGAGGCTAGAAGCTAGACAAATCTGGATCTTGGTTGGTACTAGAGTACCTTTTAGGCCTATGGTTGGCATTCTGACCTAATCAAGGTTACAAAAGAGAAAGCACTTATCTAAACTCAATAAAGAAATTCATGGTCTAGAACAAGGGTTAAAACCTTAAAATTTTGCTAAGGGACTAGCAAAAGCTAGGCATGGGGATATGATGAGAGCCACATCATGAATCTTAACTAGGACAATTTGATCTGAATAAGTGTGAAAAAACTCCTACAAAACCTAAAGAGAAGCCTAACTCAGAGGATTTTGAAGTAAAGAATAAAACAAATCATAAGGGGTAAAATTGTAATTTATCCAATGCAGTACACAAACAGGGCATCTGAGGGTCTAAACACAGGTCAAATAAGCTTAATAAGAAAGAAAGTGGGATGATCTGATCTGAAAAGGGTTATACCAACTTTTAGGAATTAAATGACATCCTCTAACCCTAAAATAAACCCACTTTAATTCACGATGTTTGAGGTAAGATAAAAATCAACTAAATCATCTAAAAATCATATAAAAATATTCCCTAGGGTTTAGAACCTTCAATTTGACCTTTGCAACCTATTTTGACCAAAATTGAGAACCATGCCCAATTTATCACTTAATTTGGATTTTTATGCAAATTGATCGGTCAAACATGGTCAAACCTAAAATTAAAATTCACCATTAAGTTCCTTAGGTTCAAATGAGGCTGGTACAAAAATTTGGGCCTTAGAGAAGACCATCTTGACTGACTTTACAAATTGGTCCTCCTGAATTACTTTTTGACCCTTATCTTTTGAAACCCTTTCAATTAGACCCCTATCTTTCTCGTCGTTCTTTGCAGAACGGTCCTCCTTGCCATTTCTGCGCAGCGCCATACCTCCGACGACCTTGCGTGAAGGATGGCGCCGCGCAGGGCATGACAGCTGTTCTCAGGAACGAGAGGGGGGTTCCTTGCGTCGTACTTTGTCGCAGGGACCCGCCCCTGCCACCTGCGGCTGCCCATGCCTCTCGTGCGAACGCACGAAAGGCATGGGTGTCCATTTCCGGCCATACTCCGGCGAGTCCTCCACGTCGCTTCCTCGTGCTTCTCCCCTCGCTGACGCCTTTATAAGAAGCGGCAGGGTCTGCCGTCTCCTTCAAGCCTACTTCTGGCCAAGAATACCCTCCTCTTTCCTCTCCTCTCTCTCCGATGAGATTGCCCTAAGATTCCAGCGAACTCTCCTCCCCATCGCTCTGCTGCCATACCTGCAGCAGAGCCTACTCTGCCTCGTCGTCCCATGCCAAGCCGCACCAGCTGGCATCCTCAGATCTCTTCCTCGTCGCCGTCACTCCTCCCTTGGGCACCTTCATCCTCAGCTCCGATAGGCACGCGCCGGGCAGCTCCCTCTCCCCCTTCGTCGACTAAGTAGGTAGAAATCTTCTCTTTACTCTCCTCTCACTTTTCCCTTCCTGAATTATTCTTTTAAACCCCTCGACTGCCACGACCACCTTCATCTGCTCCGCCTCCGGCCACCATCTCCGGCGAGATTGCCCCACTTCCACAGACCCTTCCACCCCTCGCCGACAAGCCCAGAAGCTCCACCATCACTACCTGACCAGTTTCCCCATCTCCATTGGCCGCCAACACCTCTCCAGACCACCTCCCGAACACACCCATTCGTAAGCACGCAGAGTGCCCTAGGTGCATGGCTGCAGGCACTCTCGCGCCTTGCCAACCAACGCACCACACACGCCACACTCTGGCGAACCTTTCTAGAACTTTTTGACGTGGCCGCGAGGTCGTGTGCGTGTTTCAGGTGTCGCTCTCCTCGCCGCCATTAACGAGCAGCAGGAGCTCCTCCGCAGATAGCCCCAAGCCTCCTCAACTCCAGGCGTGGATTCCAGGTGACACGGAAAGGCGTCACGCTCACGCCCAGGTTCGCAGTTGGCGTTACGAGGCCGCGAAGCTTTCTCTGCGGGCGCCTGAAATCGAAGGTGGGACTTTAGTCCCACCTCGTAAGCGTGTGGCAGCTCTCCCACACTTAAATTGATTTTGTGTTTTCAGCTTATCGCCTCCGAAAGCACACGGGGTGAGGTCCCTCACCTATTCACTCGACTCGTCCGCAGCATTGCCCACACGGATCTGGTGACCCGACCCGACACTCATGTGCACTCTTCTTGCACCACCCACGCCGGTGCGCCTGGACTCGGGCACGCGACCCGACCCAGTTACCCGACTCTGGGAGAGCTTCCTAAAGAGAGATCCAGAGAGTGAGAGAGACGCAGGGAAAGGGGTAAGGGGTAGGTTTTGCTCTAATGTGTGTGTGTGCGTGCAAGAAGGAAGAAAGGAGAAGAGGCAGCGGCTGAGACTTAGCCGCACAGAAGGAAGAAGCAAAAAAAAAAGGAAAGAAGCTGAAAACAAAGAGGAGCTGCACTATAGAGACCGATCGGTTAAGCCATCTGAGCACCAAATCAGACGTCAATGAAAGAGGAAAGTCAGCAGCAAGCAGAGCAGAAAAGAAGAAGAGGAAGGCAGAAGCCTCTGAAGAAGGCAAGCCAAAAAAGGAAGAAGCAGAAACAAAGAAGAAGGCAGGATGAAGAAGAAGAAAGAAGAAGATAGAAAAAGAAAAGAGAAGAAGAAGACGCAGAGAAGAAAGGAAGAAGAGAAGGAAGAGAAGAAGAAAAAGCCAAATCTCTCTATATCTCTCTCTCTCTCTTTCCCATTTGACTTATATTTTTGTAAAACATTATATTGTGAATTTATATGTTTCTAGAATTATAGTTTACTCCCTGAGTTCGACCTCGGGAATCTTTCTATTCCGAGTAATAAATCATATTAGACTGGTAACCGTTTTTGTCATATACTCTAACGACTGTAATTACCATAGCGACAAAGGACGACACCAGCAATCGAGGAACATTATTTAAGACCAACTAGGGTATGAAATTCCTTAGTATTCTATAATCATTGAAAATAGTACCCCTCCTGCACAATCAAAGTCTTGCAATTCCTAAAAAGTGGATCCCTTTCTACCAGATATCGTGCCTATACAAATGGAAAACACTATCTATAAGTAATCTAAGTATTACCTGGACATATACATTTAGTAATGCATTCTTCTCATGGAGGCAATAACTTCCTAATCTATTAATTGTTATTTCCATGACATTAGAACAGGTTGAATTCCATATTTCGTAGTTGGGCTGGATTTGGATCTTAATTCCTTGGCCCTTCAAAGCTCAGGCTAGATTAGAGATCCATATGGACCCAAACTAAGTCCCTACAAATATGAAAAATAAAAGGTCGATAATATTGTTGGAAAGCAAAAACTCCAGATGTAGATTAGATTATTACACTACCATATCGAATTTGTTAACAATTTCAAGTGTTCTTGTTTAGATTTTTCTTTTTTGACGAAGTAAATATGGTGGCCATGAGGAAATTAAGTCACTTTCCAAGGCAAAGGATGCATTTTCTAACAAAAGAGAACCAAAAAGTTAAATCAGTTGTTACCTCCATAGAAATTTCCATGCTTTCTTCTAATTTAAACTTGGAAACTCATTGAAGGAATTTGTGGGCATGGCTCTAGGCGTCAGATTAGTTGTTGGGTATGAGGGGTAACATGTAATGAAAGAGGTTAAACAAAGGAAGTCACAAATCAATTAAAATATGTTATTGGCTTCTATGAACACATGAAAATTAAATGTCTATGTATTAGGACCATTTCCCTAAAACACTTACCTTTGGAATAAATTGCATGCTTATCTTTCAAAATTGCATGCTTATAGGATAAATTACGGCAACAAATACCTAGTTACTCTAAAGAACTTTCTTTTTGAAAAAAAAACCTTATTTACATGTTCATGATGTACATGCACTTACTTTTCTATCTATATCTACCACATCATTAAGAATCCAAGATCTATCACCCTGCCCACAGTTACCCTATTCTTCTCTTTTAGTGTCAATTATGCCTGCTATATAGATAGATCCCATCCCTCACCAATCAACGATTGAATGACAAACAACAACTGGGGGAGTGTTACGACCCGGTTCCCGAATCCCTATAGGACCCGAGATTGGCTCAACTCGACTAATCCCAAGACCTAGTCGTCCAACAAGAAATAACCGAAAAGTAGGAAAATAAACCACATTCACTATGGAAGGTAACTAACAGTAAAAGTGTACAAGCAGTAAGGAAGTAAAAGCTGCTAACAGTACATATCACCACCACAATAGTAAAGTAGAACAAAAGTACAGAACAGGAACAGTAAACAAAGTCTGAACTCACTAACAAAAGAAGTACTACAATAGCAAGAGACTACTATTGGGCTCGACTGGGCCCAGCACCCTCTGCAGCCGATGACTCGGGCTGCTCAACTCCTGGACCTGTAAAGGGTTATGAGTAAACGGAGTCAGCGAACGTTGAGTAGAGTGGTAACCAGACTATCTAAAGCAGTAAAAGCTAACAGGTAAATTTATTTTTTCCAATTATTTATTTAAAATTAATTTCTTTTCATCCATTGGTTTACTTTTAGGTTTCTTTCTTGATCTCGCATGTTCCTCGTGGGAACAATCTTGATTGCAATCTTTTTCGAAGAGTAGAAGGCACACGTGGTGCTCTCTTGGCTCGGAGAGTCCTTCGTGGTGACCCTACACCCTGTCGACCACCCCGAGGTCATGGACAGACGTAGCAGTGACTACGGCACACGCGATAAACGCACGGGTAGGTACTCCGCACTGGCACGCGGTCAGTCATTTCCGCTAGCAGGTACGCCCAAAGTACGGCACGGAACAGTATAGGGCCTAGCCCTCTCAGTAACAAGGGTCTCGCCCTCAGAACCAAACAGGGGTCTCGCCCCTCCACAGTCCGTGCACCATCGTCTGACTACCCCAGTTTGCCCAGTGGGCCTAAAAAGTCGGTGTAGGGTGGCTAGCTGAACCCCGGGCCTCGTGGGG
Organism: Thalassia testudinum; assembly: GCA_037157565.1. Lineage (NCBI taxonomy): Eukaryota > Viridiplantae > Streptophyta > Magnoliopsida > Alismatales > Hydrocharitaceae > Thalassia > Thalassia testudinum. Next base: position 4,848,388 of record JAZHRO010000061.1, read on the forward strand.
TGGCTAGCTCTCTCCCTACACTAGTATCTCTCCCCAGAACAGTGTACGCGAGGGCCAACAGAAGTCGGTGTAGAGTGGCCAATCCTAACCCTGGGTCCCAACCCAAGGGCGGCTAGCTTCGCTCTACACTAAACAGGAGACAGTCGCTCTCCTTGGTACCACGTACTCAAGGGTCAGCACACTTCCCACTCACATTTCCAGATCTTTCCATTCATCCACAGGAGCTCTACTCCTAACTCCCCGTAGGGTTCATGCTCATATTCATCATATTATTCCATACCAGGTTTCATCATTCACAATTCCATTCTTGTATTATACACATGCAACTCGTATTTCCCCAAACTAACATATACAACAAGTGATATCACAGGTAACTATTTAACTAACACAGGCATTTCATATTCCACAGGTAGCTCATATTTATTAATAGGCAATTGTTTACAATTCTATTCATTCATTTATGACTACAATCTCAAACACACATACAAACAGTGTAAATATTTCTTGTCCTAGGATTCATGCCACCTCCTAGGTTTCTAGTTTTCTAGTTTTCATAATTGCATTCATGTTTTATAAATAAAACAGGAGGAAACCACTCTACCAGACAATCCGGGAGTATTGGGGGCTCGAACGGCAGACTCACGTGCCTCTGCAAGCCCCGAACATGCAACAGGTCAATGTCCTATACTAAAGAACATACCACAATGGAATGTTCAGAACAGTATATAAGGATTTCTAACATGTAGAGGAACTCACAAGAAAATCACAGATATCTTGTTTGCGTAAAACAGACTTCGAACGGACCCTAAACGGGTCAAAAACAAAACTGCAGAACCAAATCAGATGTCTGGCACAAGGGCCAGACGTCTTAAAAGTCACCAAGGTCTCACCTCAAGTTCCTACATCGACCTCAGACATCCAGGACCCCTACTTGACCATCTGGATTAAGCTCCAGACGTCCGACCTCTCCTCCAATCGTCTGGGAGTGCCTCCGGTCGTCTGGTAAGCTATCCAGATGTCCGAAACGAGTGGGAGGGCATGTCACACGCCTTCCCAAAGCTGCTCCAGCGAGCGACAGAGCAGCAAATCCCCCTTTTAGCCAAAAAAATCGGCTCTACGGTGCAGCCTGCATGGCCATAATCGCAATAAGAATGTACCTATGCGAAACCTTGCTTTCAGACGTCCGGTGTCGTCACCAGACGTCCAACCTGTCGTGTGGAAGGCACTCTGGACGTCTGATACTGGAAAAATCCCAGTATCAGTGTGACCTCCCGCTCCTCTGGCCGCGCTCAGCCGCGGCTCCTCCCTCTCGTCTGTAGCTCCGGCTGCAGCAGAAAGTTGGGGATGGCTCCCCAACGCTCTCCTCCTGCACGTGCTGCGACGGTCGTGCATAATCTAGAGAGCTCCTACGAAGCTTGTGAGCTCAATATCCTCCTCTCTTCACACCGCCTCTCCTCCTTGCTCCTCGCTCTCGCTCCCTTTCTCTCGCTCGTCCCTCTCATGGCAGTGGAGAGGAAGGAAGGTGGTGGTCGTGGAGTGGAGAGGGGAGGAAGGGGTGAGGGCTCTTATATAGGTGGTGGGGTTAGGGTTCGGTGAGGGGGAAGGAGAAAGGAAGAGAGAGAAGAAAGTGGTCTGCGTGCAGCCAGTGCGCAGAACCGACCCTGCATACAGATTTTTCAATTTTCAGACGTCTGGGAAGGGGTCCAGACATTTGTCCAGACGTCTGACTGACAGTCCAGATGTCTTAAAAGGCTCAGAACAGAATGGGTTTTTACATCATAACAAACTTAAAGGAAGTTTCTCCCCTGAAACTTGAGCTAGCTAGGGTGCGGAAAAGGAACATAAAATGCATAACTTAAAGAGGACCGAAGTCAGTCCAAAAAGACGTAACCTCAAAAAGCTCCGGGTACCGCTCTCGCATCGCCGCCTCAGGCTCCTAGGTAGCCTCCTCGTACCGCTAGCTCCTCCACAAGATCTTCACCAGGGGTACCTGCTTCTGTCTCAAACTCTGGACGGCTCTGTCTTATATCAGCACTGGTCTCTCGGGGTAGGTCAGGTCGTCACCCACCTCGACACTCTCGTGGCTCAGAACGTGACTGGGATCGGTGACGTACTTCCTGAGGTTGGACACGTGGAACACGTCGTGCACACCAAAAAGCTGGGGAGGAAGGGAAAGCCGGTAAGCAACGGGTCCTACCCGCTCCAGGACCTCAAAGGGCCCCACAAATCTCGGCACAAGCTTCCCTTTCACCCCAAAATGCTGCAGGCCGTTCATGGGCGAAACATGAAGAAAGACGTGATCCCCAACCTCGAATTGCGCCTCTCTGCGTTTTCGGTCAGCATAACTCTTCTGTCTGCTCCTGATAGTGAGAAGTCGTCTGTGAATCTGCTCTGTCACCTCCTGACTCTGTCGGATTAGCCTTGGGCCAACCTCCCACTTGGTCCCCACCTCAACCCAACTCAAGGGTGCAATACACCTTTATCTATATAGAGCCTCGTAAGTTGCCATGTCGATGCTCGAGTGATAGCTGTTATTATATGCAAACTCTGCCAGGGGTAAGTGCTCCTCCCAAGAACCCCTCTAGTATAGTACACAGGCGTGCAAAAGGTCCTCAAGTGTTTGTATAGTGCGCTCTGACTGTCCGTCCGTCTGGGGGTGGTATGCCGTACTGAACCTCAATCGTATCCCCAAAGCCTGCTGAAACTCGGCCCAAAACTAGGAAGTAAAACAGGTATTCTGGTTGGATACAATCTCACGTGGAACTCCGTGCAGACATACCACATCACGAATATACCTCTCTGCCAACTTTGCTGGTCCCAAAGTGACTCAGATCGGCAAGAAATGTGCCATCTTCGTCAACCTGTCTACTATCACCCAGACAGCGTTGTGTCCTCTCTGGGTAACGGGTAAGCCCACCACCAAGTCCATGGTGATGCTCTCCCACTTCTACTCTAGCATAGGAAGTGGCTGCAATGGCCCTGCAGGCCTTTGATGCTCGGCCTTCACCTGCTAGCACACTAAACACTGCTGTACGAACTCACCTACATCCCGCTTCATCCCTCTCCACCAAAAGTCACGTCTCAGATCATGATACATCTTCATGTTCCCGGGATGTATAGTGAACCTGGACCCATGCGCCTCAGTCAGGAGCTCTCTCAACAACTCCTCGACCCTGGGAACGCACAAACATACCCTCATACGCAGTACCTCATCTGTAAAAGAGAAGTCTCCTGGGTCCCCTAATAGCACTCTGTCTCGCAACGACTGCAGGTACGGATCTGCTATCTATCCTGTGATGATGCAGTCTATCAGCTCTGGTCTCGTCTGTCGTGTCATCGTCACTGCCCCACAATACCCCTGTGACACTCGGGGTCGCCAATTGCCCAACTCCTCCATAAGTCTCCAACTTTGTGCTTGTAAACTGGCCAAGTGGGCAGGCGTCATCCGACTCAAGGCGTCAGCCACCACGTTGGCCTTCCCCGGATGGTAGGAGATGCTGCAGTTATAGTCCTTCAGGAGCTTTAACCAACGTCTCTATCTCATGTTAAGCTCCTTCTGATCAAACAAGTACCTAAGGCTCTTATGATCCATGAAAATCTCAAAGGTCTCACCGTAAAGGTAGTGCCTCCATGTCTTCACGTGAAGACAACAGTTGTCAGCTTTAAGTCATAGGTAGGGTAGCTATGTTTGAGGGACTTCAGTTACCACGAAGCGTAAGTGACAACGTGACCCCGTTGCATGAGCACACCCCTAACCCCTGTAACGAAGCGTCCGTGTAGACCACCAAACCACCACTGCTACCTGGGATGGTAAGCACAGGAGCTGAAGTTAGTCACTCCTTCAACTCCTAAAAACATGTCTCACAAGCGTCTGTCCAAGCAAAGGGCACATCCTTCCGAGTCAACTGAGTCATAGGATGCGCAATCTGCGAGAAACCCCTGATAAACCATCGGTGGTAACCTGCCAGTCCCAAGAAGCTGCGTATCTCTGTCACTGTACATGGCTTCTCCAACCTGAGTACGACCCCAACCTTGGCTGGATCCACAGCCAAACCATCCCCTGAGATCACATGGCCCAAGAAGGTCACCTGCCTCAACCAAAACTCTCACTTGCTGTATTTGGCATACAGCCTGCGTCGTCTCAAAGTGTCCAGAACCATCCCCAAGTGTTGTCTGTGCTGTGCCTGATCCCACGAGTAAACGAGCACGTCATCTATAAATACCACCACAAACTGATCCAGATACGGTCTGAACACCCAGTTAATCAAATCCATGAAGGCAGCGAGGGTGTTGGTCAGCCCAAACGACATGACCAAAAACTCGTAGTGTTTGTACTGAGTGTGGAAAACTGTCTTGGAGACGTCAGTCTCCCTGATCCTCAACTGGTGGCAACCTGATCTCAGATCTATCTTGGAGAATACCGTGGCACCTCGCAACTGGTCAAACATATCATCAATCCTCTGCAGCGGATACTTGTTCTTGATGGTGACCCTATTAAGTGTTTGTAGTCAACACAAATGCGCAGGGTACCATCCTTCTTCACAAATAACACAGGATCTCCCCACGGGGACACATTGGGCCTCACAAAGCCCTTCTCCAATAGGTCCTGTAGCTATGACTTGAGCCCTCACAACTCAAATGGCGCCATCCGGTACAGTGCAGTAGAAATGGGGCTGGTCCCTGGTACTAGTGAGATCTCAAACTCGATCTCACGCTCAGGCGGTAGTCCTGGCAGCTCCTCTAGAAACACGTCGGGGTACTCTCTAACCACCGGGATGCTCTGAAAGTCTGCCATGGGGTTGGGCTCTGCCACCACACAAGGTAGAAAGCCCTCACAACCCTAACCCAAAAGTCTCGCTGCCCGAAGCACAGAAATGCACCTGAAACCTCTGTCCACCGGATGTCTGTGAAACTCAAAGGTAGGGATCGCTAGTATAAAAAAGACGATCTTCCTCCCAAAACAGTCCACCAAGGCACGGTAAGCGGACAACCAATCCATCCCTAGAATCACGCCAAAATCCTCCATCGGTTTCACAATCAGGTCAGCGGGGAGGCTGTGTCCCCCAATACTGACCTCAAAGTCTGTGTAGACCTCCTCAGCTATAAATAGCTGACCACCTGGTCCTCTGATCACAAACGAATCTTCTAACAACACGCAGTCCTATCCCAAACTGACAACAAAACTCGCAGCGACAAAAGAGTGCGTGGCGCCAGAATCAAAAAGCACGTAAACTAATCTACCAGAAACGGTAACCATACCTACCACCACTAAACCAGATGCCCCGACATCTCTGTGTGTCAGGCCGTTGATATGCCCCTCAACTCTCGGTGCAGAGGAAGCGGCCACACTCTGAGTCGAGAGAGTAGCCGCTGGCCGGTACCCTCCCCGTGACCGCTACCCTCCCCCATGCGCCTGGGAACCATGACCACCTACTCGGCCTCCAGCGCTCGGTGCGGCAAGCATCTACTGTGCTCTAGCCCTAGACAGGCAATCCCTCCTGATGTGGCCTGGTTGGCCACACTGGTAGTAGAGGGGGACTCAACTCCCTCCCTCGGTAGGTACTTGCTGACGGCTGGGCGGGGGTCCAGTGCTGATAGCTAGCCCCTATCGAGGGCCCCCAAAGGCCACTGATGGCCCCGTAAAACAAGACGACTCTCCTGTAGGTGCCGCGAGCCTCCTCTCTCGTTGGTCCTGTGAGTACTCTGGCTGGTAGGGCCTCTTCCATCCACTGTCAATGTCTCGCACTGCCAGGTTGGTCTCGTCGTACGTCATAGCTACCTCCACCACTCTCGAGAACGTAGGAAGCTTTAGGGGTTTGACATACCCCTGAGTAATAGGCCAGAGCCCCTCAGTAAACCTCCACAGGCTCTCCTCCTCCGTAGCTGCGGCTGTCGCAGCAAAACGTTATAGCTCCAGGAAGCACGTGCGATATGCGCTAACAGTCATCGTCCCCTGGCGGAGAGTGTGAAACTCCCACCTCCTTTGGTCCTGCCAAGTTTGCGGGAAGTACTGCTCGTAGAAGAGGGTCACGAACTAGTCCCATGTTAGCTCTCCCCTCTCCTGGCCTCTGACTGCCCTCCACCACCTGTGTGTCGCACTCTCCAGCTGGTACGTGGCAAAGGCCACACGACACTCTGCAGGGGGATGAAGGGTGTCAAACACCATCTCAATCTACTCCAGCCAGTGCTCTGCCTCAGACAGGTCCTCATCCCCCTTGAAGGAGGGGGGCTTCAGCTTCTGGAACTGCCCGAAAAGCTCGTAGTGCAGCTGCAGTGGGGGAATGGGCATGCCTCCAAGCAGGGGAGGACTCATGCTTGGAAGTGTAAGAGTGTGGTGGGGGCGATGGAGAACCAGCCCCTCCCCCTCCTGCTCATCCAGCGCTGTGTCGATCTCTCAGTCCCATAGAGGACTCCCCCTCCACGTCCCCAGGGAGAGGTGCCTGTGGAGGCGGGTGGAGCTCCTCCCGTACTATGTCTCGAATCAGCTGAGCGAGGTCCTGGGCTTGAACACCCAGGAGAAGTGGCGGGTCAACTAGCACCTTGGGCCCGACACGTCCACCCCTCTGACCTCATCCACGGTCGCGTCCGCGGCTCGCCTTAAGAACTCCACGATGAGGCATCTCCTACAAGGAGACGTGGAAGATAGAACAAAAAGAAGTCAACTCTAACAGACTTCAGCGAAAGGAACTCAGAACAGATGCCAAGCGGTACGTTGTGGTGGTTACTCTAGTCACATGCACGTGAATTGGTTATTCTCAAGCTAGTTGGTTCATTTCTCGGGATGACCTTGCTCTGATACCATCTTGTTACGACCCGGTTCCCAAATCCCTACAGGACCCGAGACCGGCTCGACTCGACTAATCCCAAGACCTAGTCGTCCAACAAGAAATAATCGAAAAGTAGGAAAATAAACCACATTCACTATGCAAGGTAACTAACAGTAAAAGCGTACAAGCAACAAGGAAGTAAAAGCTGCTAATAGTACATATCACCACAACAACAGTAAAGTAGAACAAAAGTATAGAACAGGAACAGTAAACAAAGTCTGAACTCACTAACAAAAGTACTACAATAGCAAGAGACTACTACTGGGCTCGACTGGGCCTAGCACCTTCTGCACCCTGTGACTCAGGCTGCTCAACTCCTAGACCTGTAAAGGGTTATGAGTAAATGGAGTCAGCGAACGCTGAGTAGAGTGGTAACCAGACTATCTAAAGCAGTAAAATCTAGCAGGTAAATTTATTTTTTCCAATTATTTATTTAAAATTAATTTCTTTTCATCCATTGGTTTACTTTCAGGTTTCTTTCTTGATCTCGCATGTTACTCGTGGGAACGATCTTGATTGCAGTCTTTTCCGAAGAGTATAAGGCACACGTGGTGCTCTCCTAGCTGGGAGAGTCCCCCGTGGTGATCCTACACCTAGTTAACTACCCCAAGGTCACGGACAGACGTAGCGGTGACTACGGCATGCACGATAAATGCACGCGTAGCTACTCTGCACTGGCAAGCGGTTAGTTGTTTCTGCTAGCAGGTACGCCCAAAGTATGGCACGGAACAATATAGGGCCTAGCCCTCTCAGTAACAAGGGTCTCGCTCTCAGAACCAAACAGGGGTTTCACCCCTCCACAGTCCGCACACCCTTGTCTGACTACCCCGGTTTGCCCAGTGGGCCTAACAAATCGTTGTAGGGCGGCTAACTAAACCCCAGGCCCCGTGGGGTGGCTAGCTCTCTCCCTACGCTAGTAGCTCTCCCTGGTACAGTATATGTGAGGGCCAACAGAAGTCGATGTAGAGTGGCCAATCCTAACCCCGAGTCCCAACCTAAGGGCAGCTAGCCCCACTCTACATTAAACAGGGGACAGTCGCTCTCCTTGGTACCACGTACTCAATGGCCAGCACACTTCCCACTCACATTTCCAGATCTTTCCATTCATCCACAGGAGCTCTACTCCTAACTCCCCATAGGGTTCATGCTCCTATTCACCATATTATTCCATAATAGGTTTCATCATTCACAATACCATTCCTGTATTTTACACATGCAACTCGTATTTCCCCAAACTAACATATACAACAAGTGATATCACAAGTAACTATTTAACTAGCTGACAACATTGCATCTTGGGGTGATAATTCTGTTAAATGGGATCCATCTTAGTAACAAAATGCACGGATAACACATCATGGGAGCATTGCATGCATCATACGTCAAGATTGCTTATAAAATAGTATTAATGGCCATTTGTATAAGTACTTGTCAAAGTAGGCCTCAGATGAGCAATCGGACCGCACAGATGGATTCAGAGTGACAAGCGGAGTCCAACGGACTCGAAATCGACCAAATCCGACATTCGGAGCTCTTGCAATGGACCTAAGAAGTTCTGACCGTTGATATGATGATCAACGGTTCACGGCACGCCACGCGACACCTGCCCGCAGCATCCAGACCGCCAACCGATCTCACCTTCAACTGGAGGATGAATCTCAGCCGTTGATCTTCGATCGAACGGCTGAGAGCCGTTCGCACACCCGCCCTTGTCGCGACAAAGCAGCGGGAGCAGCGTAGCGGTCGAAGAGCTTACCCGTGCTCACGTGACGCGGGTTCGAAGCACGCTGCGCAGAAAATGCGAGGCGAAGACGCGCTGCGAGAAATTGGACTGCCCGATCAGCAGCGGACGGTGTGGATGGAGTGACGCGGCGCAATCTCACACGTCCAAAGCCGACACCTGTGATGACGCAGGGGGCGTGGGTGCGATCCAGGCACGTGCCCCATGAGGAATCTCAGCCTTTCGATCTTCGATCGGATGACTTACGACATGCGCACGTGGATCAGGTGCGAAGAAGCACAGTGCACCGCGAGCAACAGGCAGACAGGGGCCTTCATCGACATTTTGGGAAGGGTTTTAGCGACGTCTGGAAAGCCCTTCTCCCTATTTAAACCCCTTCCAACTACCCATGGGAGGCATTCAGTCCACTTGCAAGTGTTTTACCCCCCTTCTAGCTACCATTAAGCCCTTTTGTAATCACCGGAGACGACGAGCCGCCAATAGAGCCCCCCTCCACCGCCGTGGCTGCCTCGCCGTCTTCCCTCTCTCTCTTTCCCTCTTTATCTTAAGCTTTCCTTTACTTATGTTCAAGCGTTTATCTAGTGTTGTAATTATGAACTAAAGTTGCATGTTAAATGAAGTTATTTTCTATTCAATTGCCTACTCTCTTTTATGTTCGAATTGCATGCTGTGAATGAAGAAATTCTAACCCTACTCTCTCTCTCTCTCTCTCTCTCTCCCTCTCTCACTCACTTTTCACCCATGCCTTTTCGCATGTAAAACCCCACGATTTTCGTGACAATAAGTGACAAGAAAAATCCGATTTTCACGCCTCCCTGAGATCGACACTTGGACTCACATCCGTTTCTTCATTTTAAAACCGACGTTGCGAGCGCAAGCTATAACGACTCTTCTAAACACACGCGCACACGTGCACGTAAGTTTTTGGCACTGTTGCAGGGGAGGCAACGTATTTGTTTTGTCACTTCCATTTTACATCCATGCTCACATCGTCTAACGCCTTGTCTCCTACTTGATGGTTGCAGGAATTCGACGTTTGGACGGCGAAGCAGCGCAACTCATGGTGGTAACAAGGGAGTAGGCGCAACAAGGACCGGTCGTGAGTATTTCTTCACTCATGGTTGTTTGCTTGCTTAAAAAATCTAAAAAAGTTGTAAAACTGAAAAAAATTGGCGTGGTATATGATTGCCTGACCTACATCCTTAACACATCACCCAACAAAGAATATACTCTAACATTCTGAATAAATTCTTGGAGTGTTCTTTTTTCTTTTGAGTGGTGTTTGCAAAGCCACCTTGAATTGACTTGTGCGGCACCACTCAATCCTAAAATCGACTTATCTAATAGAAGCAGCATGATCACTAGGATGAGTATATTAGGATTTTAGAGCCTCTACACAGCAAAAGGAAATCTACTTTCATCGAATTGTGTGCAAAACTTGACGTGCCCACTGAAACTTGTCTGAAAATATTAAGACACGTCAATCCTAAAAGACACAAAAGTAAGGATGAAACATTAAAAGACACCACATCTTAAAAAAATCCTTGCTTGAAAATCATGTTTTGATAGGAGCACACACACTGAAAGTGGAAAACTAAGAGGCACTACCCCAATCAACACGTCATCACATAACCCTAGCAGAAACACTGTCCTAACCCTTTTAAAATAGAGTAGACGTGCCCTAGGCAGGACTGGGTTAAGTCTCGAGAGGCAGGGTTTTGTTCGCTGGGCAGTTGGCTTTCATTCCCTTAGTAGAATTTGGTGACTAGGCTGCAGGATAGTGTCAAACGACCGTGGTTGTGGGGTTTATGGAACCGGTAGCACAAGCCAAAGGAAGAACCTTCCCTGCAATCCTCTCATAATCAACTTGGCCAGATTAGCTTTAGGAAGGGGAGTCCAGTGCTTACGGACTTAATCACCCTTTCGGAGATTTCTAGGTCTCCTAAGGAATATACCATAAGGACTAGGCTTGTTTGCTTGATTGAACACACACTTCTCGCATCTGTCGCTCTCCGCATCCCCTCCTGTTCTTCTCTAGTGTATGCATAGGAGATGCCCACTGCATCCTGAGTTATTTGTTTTGGGACGGGAATCCAGGCGACTTGATTCTGCTAGAAACATGGCTGAACCTAAGGTAGATGAGGTTGAGGACCAACCCCCACCAGACACAATGGCCATCATCCAAGCCCAAATTAACGCAAACCACCGGCTTTAGCAGCAACAGATCCACACTATCATGCAGGCCATACACCGATTGCAGAACCCACAAGGGTAACCACCACCACCTTTCCAAGGCCCACAAGGGCAACCGCCACCTGATCTACCACCATTCCAGGACCAACCGAGGCCCCTCCGCGATTTCTACAATCCTTCCGCTATTAGAGTCGAGCAGCACCTTAGGATCCCCGAAGGGGGAGATGATTTTGAGCTAAAACCAAATGTTTTGAGTCTGATTCAGAGCCACTTCCATGGAAGCTCAAATGAGGACCCCTTCCAGCACCTAGAGGATCTTGACCGGATAGCACGAACTGTGAAACCTAGGAACATTAGCCTTGACATTATTCTGATTAAGATGTTCCCCTTCTCACTGAGAGGCAAGGCATCTCACTGGCTTAGAACCCTAGGTAGAGCCATCACCACCTGGGAAGAACTGAGGCATGCATTTTTAAAGAAATTCTTCCCCATAGGAAAGACCAATGCCCTCTGAAGAGCCATTACTACCTTTACACTCCAAGGTGGGGAACAGTTCCAAGAAGCGTGGGAGAGATTTAATGAACTCTTGAGGAAATGGCCACACCACGAAGTACCAAGGTGGCAATTGGCCCAGATCTTCTACCATGGTCTGGATAGCAACCTACGGAACTTCGTCGATGCCTCATACGGGAGGAACTTCCTAAACAAAGACGAGGAGAGCACATTTGAGCTCTTTGAGTCTATGAGTGAAAATTTGCTCAATAATGCCTCCATGACCCAGTTTAACCGATCCAGTCAACCCCATGGTGGGATTTATGAGGTACAAGCAAATTCTGGAATGGTTGGCATGGACATCATTGCCAAGAAACTAGATCAAGTGGAATTGGTGGGTAAAAAGATTGATGAGCTACTGAACCAGATCAGGAACCCATTACAGACCTTCTCCCTAACAAAGGGAGCTCACAATGTTGACCTGGTCCAGCCCTTAAGCCAATTGAACCTGGAACAATCCCTGACCACGTTCCAGGGAGGGACCTTTGCTCCCTCAACCCTTGATTACTCTCTTCCCTCCCCATCGACATCTACTATCCTTGAAGATGTGCAAGCTGTCCAAGGTTATGCTAAACCTAACCCTTTCTCCAACACTTCAACACTGGCTGGTGTAATCACCCCAACATTGGTTGGACAAACCAGAAACCACCTCATTTCCAGAACCAGCCCAGGCCAAACCAGCAGCCAAATTTGCCCCCCTATCAGCAAGGACCACCAGTTAAACCCCCATATAATCCAAATAGGGCGGCCCCTCCCCTGCAGAACTAAATGGACACCCTGATAAAGATGATGGCTGAAATGAACCAGAAACATCAGGAGGAAATGGCCTTAGTAAAGGGACAGTTAAGCCAACTTTTGAATTGTAAACAATAAGGATCTCTACCTTCCCAGCCACAACCAAACCCGCGAAACATGATTAATAGAGGCCCCAATTCTCAAGGGTTCCAGGGAAATCCCGGCCAAGCTCACATGGCCCAGCCTGCCACACAAACACCCCTCGGGTTTAGTGCTTCTTTATCCTCGTCTTCTCAAGGATCAACCCATGGTCCCAATGCCTCTGTAAATGCGGTAACCTTGAGAAGCGGCACCAAAACCTAGGATCCCAAATGGCCGACTCTTCCCGAGACTTCACCAGCTAAAATACCCGACTCAGAAGAGGCAATGGAAAAATCCAAGGACCCAGAAACAGATCCTATCCATGTTCAGACACCATACCCCGAGGCCTTGGAGGCAATCAAGAAGAAGAAAAGTGTTGTGGAAACTGAGGAGCTTTTGGAGATCTTTAAGCAAGTTCAGATTAATATTCCGCTCTTCGAAGCCGTTAAGCACATCCCAGCTTACACCAAGTTTTTAAAGGATGCCTGTACACCCAAACGTAAGCCAAGACCTCAAGCACCTAGGAAGGTTGTGCTCTCCAAGCAAGTTCCATAATATCAAACAACCTTCCGCTCAAGCGAACTGACCCAGGAGCACCCTTGATATCCTTCAATATTGGGGACATGACATTTGATAGAGCGCTCCTGGACTTAGGTGCTTCCATCAATCTGATTCCAACAACCTTGTACCACCAATTTGGTTTCGAAGAGTTGACGCCCACGCCTGTCACCATCCAGCTGGCTGACAGATTTGTGAAGACCCCGAAGAGGGTTGTCGAGGATGTGATTGTGCAGGTCAAGGACTTCTATTTCCCAGTCGACTTGTTGGTGCTCGACATGGAAGTCCCTAAAAAACTACAGAACACACCCATAATCTTAGACTAACCTTTCTTAGCTACGGCTAAGGCGAACATCGATTGTGACACGGGATGCATGGAAATCGCCTTCGGAGACAAGAAAATGCAGTTGGATATCTTCCGGGCAACCAAGTCTTTTGATTGCGATTGTGTTGAGGAACATGATCTCATGGAACCTTTGGTCGAGGAATGCCTCACCCTTAGTTCTATCTCAGAGCACCAATCCTGTAACGACTGTTTTGACCCGTCACCATCATTGCCCATGGACCTCTGTAGGGCTAATTACCATCAAACAACACCATTTGAGGAGATTGATGTTGATCAACTCCCGCCTTTTCCTTTCATGTCGACTGTTGTTCCACCTACACCCGAACTAAAGCCACTACCTGAGAATCTCAAGTATGTCTTCTTGGGACTTGACTAAACCTTCCCTGTAATTATTAACTCTCATCTTACCAAGGATCAGGAACTCAGGTTGACCACGACCCTTTCAGAACATCGGGCCGCCATTGGATGGACCATTTCAAACTTGAGAGGAATTAGCCCTGCCTATTGCACTCATAAGATTTACATGGAAAATGGGGCACAACCCTCCCGCCAGATAAAAAGACGGTTAAACCCAAACATGCGGGAGGTCATTAAGAAAGAAATTATCAAGTGGCTTGACGTCGACATCATCTATCCCATCTCTGATAGCCCCCGGGTGAGCCCCACTGAAGTGGTTCCAAAGAAAGTCGGGCTCACCGTTGTTACCAATGAGCATGGTGAATCCATCCCCACCCGCACCACCACCACATGGCGGGTGTGTATTGACTACAGGAAGCTCAGTGAAGCAACCAAGAAGGATCATTTCCCCTTGCCATTCATTGACCAGATCCTTGAAAGATTGGCAAGGCAAAAGTATTTTTGCTTCCTGGATGGATATTCAGGATATAACCAAGTCACAATTGCTCCTAAAGAACAAGAGAAGACCACATTCACTTGCCCGTACGGCACGTTTGCATTCCGTCGAATGCCGTTCGGGTTATGCAATGCACCTGCTATCTTTCAACATTGCATGTTAGCCATTTTTTCAGAAATGGTGGGTGAATACTTAGAGGTCTTTATGGATGATTTCTCTGTATTTGGGAATTCATTCAACCATTATTTGAGCAACTTGGAGAAAATCCTGAAACGATGTATCGAGGTTAATTTGGTGTTAAGTTGGGAAAAGAGCCATTTTATGGTTCAAGAAGGAATTGTCCTCGGCCACATTGTATCGCATAGGGGCATTGAGGTGGATCGGGCTAAAGTTGATTTGATTTCCAAACTTCCTCCTCCTAGCTCGGTCCAGCAGATCCGTTCATTCCTGGGACATGTTGGCTTCTACCGAAGGTTCATCAAAGACTTCTCCAAGCTTTCCAAACCCTTAATCAACCTTCTGGCCAACGACGCCATATTTCACATGACCTTTGATTGCATCCAGGCTTATCACACCCTCCGGGACTTAGTTTCCACAGCACCTGTACTTCAGCCCCTAGATTGGTCCCAGGACTTTGAGATTATGTGTGATGCATTAGATTTTGCCATAGGTGCTGTCCTGGGATAAAGACAAGACAAGAAACCCGTGGTGATCTACTACGCGAGCAAGACGTTGGACGAAGCCCAACGAAATTATACGGTCATAGAGAAAGAATTGCCCGCTGTAGTTTTCGGACTTGAGAAGTTCCGACCCTACCTACTGGGATCCCACGTGACCATCTATACTGACCATTCAGCCATCCGGCACCTGTTGGCTAAGAAGGACGCGAAACCCAGGCTCATCAGATGGATCCTGCTCTTACAAGAATTTGACCTAGAAATCCGCGACAAAGCCAGATCAAAGAATGTGGTGGCTGACCACTTATCCAGACTTCACCCAGACCACATTGGACCCTCCCTACCTTTATTCGACACCTTCCCTGATGAACACATTTTGGCTGTGCAAGACAAGAAATTGCCTTGGTATGCTTACTATGTCAACTACCTGATTGTAGGACAGACCCCACACAGCTGGTCTAGACAGCAACGGGACAGGTTCTTGGCCGAGTTCAAGCATTATTTCTGGGATGATCCCATGCTGTTTCGCCTCTGTGCCGACCAGATCATCAGGAGGTGTATCCCCGAGAACGAAGTTTAAAGTGTGCTATCTTTTTGTCATGACCAAGCTTGTGGTGGCCACTTCTCTAGAAAGAAAATGGCTGCGAAGGTTCTGCAGTCCGGATTTTACTAGCCTTCCCTATTTAAGGATGCACACAACTTTGCCAAGACTTGCACGCACTGCTAAACACTGGGGACCATGACCAGAAAAGATATGATGCCCCTCCAATCCATTTTGATTGTCGAAATCTTCGACGTTTGGGGTATCGATTTTATGGGCCCCTTTCCACCATCCAACAGCTTTGAGTACATCCTAGTCTCGGTAGACTATGTTTCTAAATGGATTGAAGTCGTCCCCACCCGCCGATGCGATCATAAGACTGTCATGGACTTTGTTAAACAGAACATCTTTTCCCGATTTGGAGTACTAAAGGCCATGATCAGTGATGGTGGAAGTCATTTTATTCACTCCCAATTTCGTGCCCTAGTTAGAAAATGGGGTTAACCACCGCATCGCTACCCCGTATCATCCGCAAACAAATGGGCAGACCGAGGTCTCAAATAGACAAATCAAGAACATTTTACAGAAGACTGTGAGACCTGACAGGAAAGACTGGTCCACACGACTGGATGATGCCCCATGGGCATACAGTACCACTTTCAAGACCTCAATAGGCATGTCGCCTTTTCACCTGGTCTTTGGCAAAGCTTGCCACCTTCCTATCGAATTGGAACACCAGGCTTACTGGGCTGTCAAGCAGTGTAACATGGATTCCCAGTTAGCCGGTGCGTAGAGGATGCTCCAACTTTCTGAGCTCGAAGAAATTCGTCGGTACACCTTTGAGAATAGTCGACTGTATAAGGAGAAAATGAAAGCCGTCCACGACTGACTCATCCATAGAAAGACCTTTGAGCCTAACCAGCAAGTCTGGCTTTTTGATGCCCGTTTAAAACTCTTTCCAGGGAAGCTCAGGTCCAACTGGACAGGACCATTTAGGGTGGTCAAGCCCCACTCCGATGGGGTGGTTGAAATCGCTGACTCGAACACTGGGCATACATTTACAGTTAATGGCCAAAGATTGAAACACTTCCTAGCCCAGGTTCCCCCAAAGGAGAGCGTCACCCTCATTGAGGGATGACACGAAGCATCGCCCAGCTGGAGGTGTTAAACTCAGCGCTTCCTGGGTGGCAACCCAGAGGATTCAGACTGATCCGGTATTCTGCAGCACTCAGGTAATATCTTTTTGAACCCCTGTTGCATGCATGTATTTGCCAATGAGGACATTGTTCAACTTAAGCATGGGGGAGGGTGGTAAATTGCATGATCTTGAACTCATTTAATCAGTCTGAATAAAAAAAAAGAAAATAAATGAATTTAGGAAGAAAAACTTAGGCTTTAGAAATTTTTCAATAGTAGGAAATAATACAAAAAGAACTTGAACACTTAGACTTTTCAGGCCTTCAGGCTTAATCAGCCCTGGTGTCCGTTAAAATATAGATTTAGCTTCAAATCCTTGCAACCTTAAGCTACTCTAATCCACTAACTAAATAAGGTGATAAGTATACGACTTATCAACACACCCTCTAACTGAGAAGGACTTTTAGTCTAAGCATCTGCACACATTTTTGCACAGACTCACTCCTCGGAGATTTTGATAGAAATTGGGTAGCTAATGAACTCTCTAGGGTGGTATGGCTGGCAAGTTGTCGTGGGTAACAGCCCATTGGCAGGTTGTCCAGAGCCCAGCCACGGGACCACTTCTTCTTCATTGCCTCTAGGTAAATTTGAGATCAGGGAAGCCACCTACCAAATAAAAAAAATAAAAGAAAAGAAAACAAAAATAAACCACACTTCACCGCACGAGTATGGCTAACAAGTAATCGTGGGTAACAGCCCATTGGTCGGTTGTTCAGAACCAGCTCAGTAATTGCACAAAAAGAACCAAAACACTTAAGGAAGAAGCGGGGAAGTAGAGCAAACCGGGGAGATATACACTAGAAAAAACCTTGTGTTGACCCCAATTAAAACAAACGTAGGGAGAAAGCTACCGATCGAACAAATACACCTTCAGGCAAAACACTTCCTTTTCTAGTCACCTAGGGGCGTAGAAACCTGAAGTTTGTTTAAATTACCGTTGAGTGAGTCTATCACAATCTTCACACTAAGATGTTTAGCACTTAGAGTTTTGTCCAAGTTTTGGGTGGGTTAAGTAGCCGTAAAAAGTTACCAACACACTCTTAATTCCAAAAAAAATCTAAAAATAAGAAAAAATATATATATATTTACATACATTAAAGAAAGGATTCAGGAGATTCATATTTTGGCAGACACCCGGGCGCTGCTTAGTCTTTGTAGGTTAAGATTTTAATATATTTCCTCTTATTGACAAGTGACGAAGTGTCTAAGTAGTTCTTAAATTCTGATTGAAAATAAAAGCTAGAATAAAACTTGCTAAGGACAAGCAAGGAGTAAGCATGGGGGTATGATAACATTGCATCTTGGGGTGATAATTCTGTTAAATGGGATCCATCTTAAGAACAAAATGCATAGATAACACATCATGGGAGCATTGCATGCATCATACGTCAAGATTGCTTATAAAATAGTATTAATGGCCATTTGTATAAGTACTTGTCAAAGCAGGCCTCAGATGAGCAATCAAACTACACAGATAGATTCAGAGCGACGAGCGGAGTCCAACGGACTCGAAATCGGATAAATCCGACATCCGGAGCTCCCGCAATGGGCCCAAGAAGTTCTGACCATTGATCTGATGATCAACGACCCACGGCACGCCACGTGGCGCTCGCTCGCTGCATGCAGACCGCTGACCGATCTCGCCTTCAACTGGAGGATGAATCTCAGCCGTCGATCTTCGATCGAACGGCTGAAAGCCGCTCGCACGCCCGCCCTTGTCGTGACAAAGCAGCGAGAGCAGCGTAGCAGTCAAAGCGCTTACCGGCGCTCACGCGACGCAGGTTCGAAGCATGCTGCGTGGAAATTGCGAGGCGAAGATGCGCTGCGAGAAATTGGACCGCCCGATCAGCAGCGGATGGTGTGGATGGAGCGACGCGGCACAATCTCGCGTGTCCAAAGCCGTCGCCCTCGATGACGAGAGGGGGCGTGGGCGCGATCCAGGCGTGCGCCCCGCGCGGAATCTCAGCCGTCCGATCTTCGATCGGACGGCTTACGACGCTTGCACGCGGATCAAGTGCGAAGAAGCACAGTGCACCACGAGTGACCGATGGGCAGGGGCCTTCACCGACATTTTGGGAAGAGTTTTAGCGTCATCCCGGACGTCGCTAAAATCCCTTCTTCATTTGGAAAGCCCATCTCCTTATTTAAACCCCTTCCAACCACCAATGGGAGGCATTCACTCCACTTGCAAGTGTTCTACCCCCCTTCTAGCTACCATTAAGCCCTTTTGTAATCGCCAGAGACGACGAGCCACCGACGGAGCTCCCCTCCACCACCATGGCTGCCTCTCCGTCTTCTCTCTCTCTCTCTCTTTCCCTCTTTATCTTAAGCTTTCCTTTACTTATGTTCAAGCATTTATCTAGTGTTGTAATTATGAACTAAAGTTGCATGTTAAATGAAGTTGTTTTCTATTCAATTGCCTGCTTTCTTTTATGTTCGAATTGCATGCTGTGAATGAAGAAATTCTAACCCTACTCTCTCTCTCTCTTTCTCCCTCTCTCTCTCGCTTTTCACCCGCGCCTTTTCGCAAGCAAAGCCCCACGATTTTCGTGACAATAAGTGACAAGAAAAATCCGATTTTCACGCCTCCCTAAGATCAACACTCGGACTCACATCCGTTTCTTCATTTTAAAATCAATGTTGCGAGCGCAAGCTATAACGACTCTTCTAAACACACGTGCCCACGCACATGTCACTAGCATAGGCATTTCATATTCTACAGGAAGCTCGTATTTATTAACAGGCAATTGTGTACAATTCTATCCATTCATTTATGACTGTAATCTTAAACACGCATACAAACAGTGCAAATATTTATCATCTTAGGATTCATTCCACCTCCTGGGTTTCATAATTGCATTCATGTTTTATAAATAAAACAAGAGGAAACCACTCTACCAGACAATCCGGGAGTACTAGGGGCTCGAACGGCAGACTCACGTGCCTCTGCAAGCCCCGAACATGCAACAGGTCGAAGTCCTATACCAAGGAACATATCACAATGGAACATTCAGAATAGTATATAAGGATTTCTAACATGTAGAGGAACTCACAATAAAACCACAGATATCTTGTTTGCGTAAAACGGACTTCGAACGGACCCTAAACAGGTCAAAAACAGAACTGCAGAACCAAATCAGATGTCTGGCACAAGGTCCAGATGTCTTAAATGTCACCAGGGTCTCACCTCAAGTTCCTACGTCGACCTCAGATGTCCAGGACCCCTACTTGACCATTTGGACTCAGCTCCAGACGTCCGACCTCTCCTCTAATCGTCTGGGAGTGCCTCCGGACGTCTGGTAAGCTATGCAGATGTCCGAAACGCGTGGGAGGGTGTGCCGCGTGCCTTCTCAAAGCTACTCCTGCACGCGAAAGAGCAGTGAAAACGTTACAGGTGACAACTATGACTAGTTTTTGCTATAGCGTTGTAGTATAGCTAGTTATTGCCATCATTTTCAAATATATATATTTTTTTTACTCGGGAATAACAATTCTCCCGAGGACGAACTCAGGGAGCAAGTCGTATTCTAGAGATATACATGTTCTATTACAAAAATAAAGAGAGAGAGAGAGAGATAGATGAAAGTTTGGCTTCTTCTTCTTTTCTTCTTTCTTCCTCTTTGGCTTTTGTTCTTCCTGTTCTTCTTCTTCTTCTCTTGCTTCTTACTTCTCTTCTTCTTCTGCTTTCTATTTCTTCACTTGGCTGTTCCTTTCTTTCTTTTTTTTCTTCAGATCTTCTTCTTCTTTTTTTTCTTCTTTCTTATCTTTCCTCTTCTTTGCCACGGTCCTACTTCTTCTTTTCTTCTTCTTCCTTGCCACTTGGCTATTCCTTCTCTCTTCTTTTCTTCTTCTTCTTTGTCTTCACCTGTCTTCAGGACGTCGTCTGATTTTCCAATCAGACGACTTAACCTGCGGATGCTACAGTGCCGCTTCAATTCTTCTTCTTCCACAGTCCTTCTTCTTCACCTGTGCCTGCACGCTCAAGAGTTCAACATCAGAGGGCAAAAACCTACTCTACCCTCCCCCCGCGTCTCTCTCTCTCTGAATTCTCTCCTAGGACAGCTCTCCCAGAGCAACTGGGTAATCGGGTACGCGGGTCACGCCCGGGTCCAGGCCCACCAGCGTGCGGTGGTGGGCGAGGAGTGCCAGTCAAGTCGGGTCGGGTCGGCCGGATCCACGTGATGAGCTCGCGGACGGGCCGGGTGAAGCGGTATGAGAGGGACCTCACCCCGTGTGCTGAGGCGATAAGCCTACAGCACTTTTTCAACTTATATCGGCGCGCCTCTTCGAAGCCTTCCGAGGTGGGACTAAATGTCCCACCCTAATGTGAGCGCCTGTGCTGAGAAAGCTGCAGGCAGTTGCGGCTTTTGCGGAGCTTTCTCCCCAGCTGCGAGCCTGGGCAGGTGCGCGAGGGCTGCCTTGCATCCTGGGGAGTCTGACCTGGGCGAAGCGAGGCTGCAGCTGCAGGCGGAAGCAGCTCCTTCTGCACAGCAATGGCGGCGGAGGACGGGTGACCTGTTCACAGTAAAACGGCCTCTCGGCCTAATCAGAAGGTGCCGGGAGCTTCGCCAGAGTACGGCGAAGCTCGCGCGGGTGGTGGCGAGGCGTGGGGCGGCGTACAAGGGCTGCCTTAGGTCGGACTGTGGCTGGGGGAATGGGTTTGTTCGGGGGGTCTGCAGGTGGCGAGTGGCGGGAAATGGCGGGGCGGAAGAGGATCAGGGTGAGGAGGCGGAGGTTATGCACAGGTCGGCGAGCCGTGTGGGGTGCTGGAGCAATAGGAGCGGTTCGCCGGAGTTTGGCCGGAGGTGGAGAAGGTGAGGGTGATCGGTGGGAAATCGGTGACGACAGTAAGGGCTTTCAGTATGGAAAAGAAAGAGGGGAGGAAGAGGAGAAGTTTACCTACTAAGCTGGACAAAGAGGGGTTGGCGCAGGCGACAGTTGTATCGACTGTCGCCGGAGAAGAAATTGCCCAGAGGAAGGGGCGACGGTGAGGAGAGGGCCGGAGAGGCGTCAGCTGGGTGCGGCGTGACGCTGAAAGAGCGAGGGAAGGTAACCCTGCTGCTGGTAGTGCGGCAGGGCGACGAGGAGGAGGAGAAGAATCCGCCGGAGCAAGGGGGCGTCTGTCGGAGTGGGAAGGGAGGAATTGAGGGGGGTGTCTCCGTCAGATCCAAGCTCTCCAGAACGGCGGAGCGATGGGGGTATTTATAGGGGCAGAACCAGAGAGGAGGGCGGAGGGAGACGACGTGTCTCCCTCGTCGAAGGACGCCGGAAGTGGAGACCCATACCGTCCGTGCGTCCACACGGTCAGTATGGGTGGGTGCAGCACTCAGGGGGGTGTCCCTGCAGAGGCTGACGACGCAGGGTACCCCCCATTGACTTGCTAGGGCCCCTCCCTCACCCTACGCGGCGCCATGCTCCGTGCAAGGTCGCCGGAGCATGGTGCTGCTCAGGTTTTGCAGGAGGGACCCGAACGCAAAGAACGAAGGAGAGTTAGGGGCCAGAATGTGAGGGTTCAAAAGTTGAGGGCCAAAAAGTAAATATATGAGGACCAAAGTGTAAAGTTGGTTAAGAAGGTTTCTTCTTAGGTCTAAGTTTTTATACATGACTAATTAGGACCTAAGGACTCTGATGGTGAATTTCATTTCTAGATTAACCCTTGTTCGACCGGTCAATTTATGCAAAAACCTAAATTAAGTTGTTAATTGGGCATGGTTCTCAATGTAGGTCAAAATGGGTTCCTAAGGCCAAATTGAAAGTCCTAAACCCTAGAGATTATTTTTCTATGAATTTTAGAGGGTTTATTTAATTTTTACCTTACCTCAAACCACGTGAATTGAAGTGGATTTGTTTTTAGAGTTACAGGATGTCATTTAATTCCTTAGACTTGCTGTAGCCCTTATTGAGTCATCTCATCCCACTTTTCTTCTTATTAGGTTATTTTGACCTATGTTTGGACCCTGAGTTACCCTATTTTCAGATCAGATTGGTGAAATTACATTTTTACCCCTTAGTTTCTATTTTCTTTGCAAACTCAGAATCTCTCTGAGCCAAGCCTTTCTAGAGTTATGTAGGAGCTTTTTCTTGCATACCAGGGTTAAATGCTGCTAGTTTAGGGTTTGTGACGAGGTTCTCAACAAGCAGCAAATCCCCCTTTTAGCCAAATAAATCGGCCCTGCGGTGCGGGTTGCATGGCCGTAACCGCAAGAAGAATGTACCTGCATGAAACCTTGCTTTCAGACGTCTGGTGTCGTCACCAGACATTTGACCCATCGTCTGGAAGGCACTCCGGACGTCTGATACTGGAAAAATCCCAATATCAAAGCAACCTCCCGCTCCTCTCACTGCGCTCAACCGCGGCTCCTCCCTCTCATCTGTAGCTCTGGCTACAGTAGAAAGTCGGGGATGGCTCCCCGATGCTCTCCTCCACCCGCACGTGTCGCGGTGGCCGTACGCACTCCGGTGAGCTCCCACGAAGCTCGCGAGCTCAACCTCCTCCTCCTCTCTTCAGGTCGCCTCTCCTCCTCGCTCCTCGCTCTCGCTCCCTCTCTCTCGCTCGTCCCTCTCACAGTAGTGGAGAGGAAGGAAGGTGGTGGTGGTGAAGTGGAGAGGGGAGGAAGGGGTGAGGGCTCTTATATAGGCGGTTGGGTTAGGGTTCGGTGAGGGGGAAGGAGAAAGGAAGAGAGAGAAGAAAGTAGTTTGTGTGCAGCCAGCGTGCAGAACCGACCCTGCGTACAGATTTTTCAATTTCCAAACGTCTGGGAAGGGTCTAGACGTCTGACTAACAGTCCAGACGTCTTCAAAAGCTCAAAACAGAACGGGTTTTTACAAGGAGAGGGATCAATCTCAAGGGCAATGTCTAGGAACCCTATAAGGAGGTCAACACTATGTTTCCCAATGCCACATACCTCTCAGGCATTTTGCCGAACACCTTGAGGATAGCTTGGTGTCATCAGACCAAAACAACACAATGAAAACCACATTCCACCTAGTCGGTCACTTGTTCAACTCTATCTCCTATCTCTTCCACAATCTCACCTGTAAGCTCTCCAACCTCCTTAATATCCTCCTCCTCCATAAGCTCCATCTCACCATTGACATTAACAAACCTTGCCGAGCTCTTCCAACCCCGTGCTGGAGATTCTTCCTCGATGCCAATCCCTTCGAGGAGAGGTTTCAATCGGAGATCGTCGATGCCATCGAAAGATTGAGTAGGAGATAATCCTTAACAAAACCCTTAGGCAAATCTATTTGACCATAGGTTTGATGCTAAACCCTAACCGAGAAAAAGATATAAAATCTATGGAGAACGATCAAAGCTCAGTATGCACTATGGTATAACCTTCTGCCAGGTTTGCTGGTTGTTCTCCCATGCACTTTGAGATATTAGATCGTCAATCGGCAGATGGATGCATGAAGACATAGTCAAAACCCATGGCACAATTGTCGAAACCCAAGTAGTAAACAACTTGCTGTCTAGAATTATTTGACTACCTAACTAGAACTATTTACCTTCTAGCAATGTAAAGCTAAGTACACAAGAAATCTTTTAAAGTGCTTCATCAAAGATGAAGAATAGGCTCTTTGAATGGATTCATCTCTCTTGAGCATTTCATCGAACAACTTAGGTGCATGAAGTACACCTTTCCTTTCCAACATTAAATCAACTAAAATTCCTAAATCTCTAATAGAACCCTATGGATCAAGCCGTAAAACATCTAATTTTCGTAAATACTAGCTTCATTAGTGAAATGCTAAGAAATTGGGACATCTCTAATGAGATATTGGGCACAAATGCACCCTCACGCGAATATGAAAATCGCCATTGGCGGGTAGGTCCCAATACATCAACGAGATCAATGGGTGCCTCAAGATGATTGATCAGTATAGGGGTTGATCGAGGGCACTAGCTTGATCAATCAATAGAGGGACTGATCCAAGGTTGATCTAGAACGCGAGAATGGTCACCATTGTTGCCAAATAGGGGGTGAGGCAAGAGCATTGAGATCAGGAGAAAGAGTATGGAGTGAGATCATTGAGGGATGCAACACGAGTTGTTAAATAGAGAGCAATGCTAAGCGCGGAGATTGTTGAGGGGAGGGTGAGATGTTGGTAGCGGTGACCAGCGAAGAGTAGTTGTGGTGGAGGAAAGAGAGAGGGGTGCTCGAGGGGGGAGGAAGAAGGGTTAGGGAAGGGGTTGGTGGAGTGGAGTGTTCTAAGATGTTTAGGGTGAGAAAATGTTTACTAAAAAAGAAGGATGACCCTCGGTGTACATTTTATAATTAGTGACATATAAAAAATACTTACAACAACGTATATAGAAATCAATGTAGTATCCCTGTTTGCAAAGGTAACTTATTTTGTAGTGACATTTGGCAATGGTTTTATAATAACCATTGTCAAATCAATTTAAAATTAATTTCTACGCATCCTTTCGTGTCATTTTTTGTGACAATTCACTTATAACCGTTGTTTACTTAAATTGACAATGATTTCAACACTGTAGTCAATTATGAAAGTAAAAAATATCTATGACCGTTGGCAATTGTTATAATTAAAATCGTCGCTAATAGTCCACAAACCCACCGTCTATTAAGAATGCATGTAATGTTTCGACAATTTGAGATAGTTACAATTACAATTGCTGCTAAATGTTTAAATATTAGGTGGGCTCACAAAATTCATTCGACATTTGGCGACAATTATAATTATAACTGTCTCCAATTGTCAAAATATTAGCGAGCTCGCAAAATACATTCACATTTAGCGACCGCTATAATTATAATCGTCTCCAAAAGTTGACTGAAAATCGCACACATTCACTTTCTGAAGGCATGAATTGGGGAAGGCTTTACGCGACAGTTATTTTAATAAAGGTCACTAAATCACACATTCAATGACGATTATTAAATCGTCACCTTACAGCCATCGCAAAATGAGCCTTTTTTTATGGTGGCAATTTGGGGTGCACATGGAAGAGAGAGCATTGAGAGGAGGGGTGTTCAGGGATGGAGGCACAATGTGTGGAAGAGAGGTGGCGCAAGGGTAGGGCACACATGATTCCTCACTGATGTCATCATGATGTCAGTGCATTTTTTTATTTTCTTCATTTTTTCATTGCAACTTACACGATCATCATTTTTTATTTCCATTTTCACCACTGACTTCCTTGTTTGTGTTCCTTCGTATGAGACCAATATTGAGTATAATATACTCACATTTTTTTACTACATTTAAAAATTAAATGAATTATATTATTTCCAAATGCAAAATAAAAATACAAAAAATACTGAAAAAATAGTGAAAAGTAGGCAAAATTATGCAAAATTATGATGCAATCAACTCACTTTTGCCTATTTGAATGACATACATTATTCTCCAATTAGTAACTCTTGATATTAAGGAGATAATATGGTTGCATGATGTACCAAAGATGATCAAATAAAGATACGAGATTCACTTCACATTTCTGGGAAAGTCTGTAGACTGCAATGGGGTCATAGCTATATATAAGCACTATTTACCACCCACAAGCAGATGGTCAATCTGAGAACTCCATTCAAAAACAAGAAGACTTGCTCCCGCATCCTTAAGGGGGGCTTCTCTTGGGAAAAAGCACTTATATTTATCAAGTTTTCTTACAATAAAATTCATCATGTTAGCATTAATATGGCGCCATTTGATGCATTAATGTACAACCATAAGTGTATATCATGCCCATGTTGCGTGGAAGTAGGTTTTAGGTGGAAAAGTGGATCGGGATTGATTAGATAGATGGAAGAGACTGCCCAACAAATTAGGAAGAAGTTGTAAATAGAAAATTGTTATACATATGGAAAGCGAATAGATGTGTAGTTCAAGTCGGGTGATGTCTTCCTTAAGATATCTTTAATGAAAGGCGTCTAAAGGTTTGAGGTTAAGGAAAAGTTGGTACCCCTAATATGTTGATCCTTTGAGTTATCTAAGCATGTGGGTCTAATCACCTTTAAGTTATCAAAGGTTGCATTATCCTCGCCCTTGCCAGGTGTACTTTATGTTTTCCACATATCCAACCATTAGAGGTATATTCTGGATGGAAATTATGCCATCAACTATGAGAACTTCTCATTGAAGAAAAACTTGATTGTCTAAGAAGAATTAGTAAAGATACTAGACCATGCTATCCAAAGATTGTGAAACAAGGAAGTGACCATGGTTAAAGTACGATGGAGGAGTCCTACTATGAGAAATTAACATTAAAGGCTAAGGCAGCAATGAGGGATACATACCCCTATCTTTTCCCAAACGAAACTATGAAATTTGGGGGCAAAATTCCCACCTCATTTGCTATAATTTAAAATTCCACATTTGCTTGATCCACTAAGTTGTTTTGCTTTTATTTGTTTAAGTCTTGAGAATAGATCTTCTTTTAGTAGGTTGTGAAAGAGATGATTAAAAATTTGATTCCTTTGCCAAGCCCTACCCTACTTAAGTTTCGAGGATGAAACTTGCTATTAGTAGGTTATGATTTAATGACTCAAATAAAATATTTAACCCTATAATCGGATTGCACACTTCAAAACAAACCCAATGATAGTTGTGTCTGAATCAGAGTCTGTAACGACCCAGTTCCCGAGTCCCTACGAGACACGAGAACCGGACCGACTCGACTAATCCCAAGACCTAGTCATCCAACGAGGAAGTAACCAAAAGACAGTAAAATAAACCACATTCAGCATGAATATAACTAACAGTAAGAAAGTACAGCAGTAAGGAAAGAAACTACTACAGTAGGCACCACCACAACAGCAAAACAACATTTATCATATAACAAGAACTGCAGGTAAAGAAGGTACAGCGGAAACAAAAACTACTCACTAGAACAGAAACAAAAGAGGTACAAAAGGCTGTGGTAACTCTACTGGACTCTACTCGGCCCAGCGTCCTCTGCAGCCGCCGACCCTGGCTGCTCAACACCTGGTCCTGAAAAAGGTAACGAGTGTAACACGTCAGCAAAACGCTGAGTAGAGTGGCAAACTAACTAAAGGCAACAGTAGAGTGTACAGTAGCTGTTATGTTCTATTACTTCCTTTATTCACATCTTTCAATTTTTCTCACTATTTCATTTATTTCTCAGATCCTTTACTTGATCTCGAATGTCCTCGTGGGAACGATCTTGATTGCAGTCTTTTCCAATAGTAGAAGTAGCACGTGGTGCTCTCCTGGCCGGGAGAGTCCCCCGTGGTGATCCTACCCTCAGTCAACCACCCCAAGGTCACTGACAGACGTAACGGTGACTACAGCACACGCGATAAACGCACAGGTAGCTAGCCCGCACTGGCACGCGGTCAGTCGTTTCCGTTAACGGGTGCGCCCAAAGCACAGCACGGAACCAGGGCAGAGCCCTCTCAGTAACAGGGGTCCAACCCCTCCACAGTAACCAAACCGGGGCCTTGCCCCTCCACAGTCCGCGCACCCTCGCCTGACTACCCTGGTTTGCCCTAGTGGGCCTAACAAGTCGGTGAAGGAGGCTAGCAGAACCCCGGGGCCCGTGGGGTAGCTAGTACTCTCCTAACACTACTAGCTCTCCTCGGTACTACGTACACGAGGGCCAACAAGTCGGTACAGAGTGGCCAGTCCTAACCCCCGGGTCCCTGGGGTGGCTAGCTCAGCTCTGCACTAAACAGGGGGACAGTCGCTCTCCTTGGTACTCCGTACTCAAGGGCCAGCTCACTTCCCCAATTCTATTCCATTCGCTTTCCAGGAGTTCTACTCCTACTTCCCCGTAGGGTTCCAGAACATCTTATGTCTTACTTTCCAGTTTCACGTTCTTACAAACCATGATCCCAATCATGTTTCTTTATTCATAAAAGGCAGCTGTGAATTCAATTTACAGGCAGCTTCATATATTCCTTTCCATTTTTCCAAGACTGCATTATTATACATTCCACTAGTTTTTCCATCCTAGGATTCATGCCATATCCTAGGGTCTATCATACAATCTAGTTTTTCGGCCCTAGGATTCATGCAACACCTAGGAACTATCATTCCATATATTTCTCATTCCTAGGATTCATGCAATGTCCTAGGTTCTAGTTATGGTTCCATACTTTAACAAATTTTATTAATACCTAAAGCCACTCTACCAGGTACAACGGGAGTAATGGGGGCGTGATCGGGAATCCCGCGTGCCTCCGCGACTCTCAAGACTGCAACCGAACGAGGTCCTATCACAAGGATCAAACACAAGGAGTGTCTCAAAACAGTGTATAGCTACTGTAGACGGGTAGAGGAATTACTTCTGAAAAGAACGCAACTCGAATCACGGAAAACGGAGCCCGAACGGGCCCTAAACGGGTCGAAAAGACGATACTGTGCAAAATCAGACGTCTGGAACTCCTTACAGACGTCTTAAACGGTGGATCAGAGAATTACCTGTTCAGCATGGTTTCCCAGACGTCCAGAAGTCTGCGGGGACGTCTGCCCTAGATCCCAGACGTCCGATGGTCCCTCCGGACGTCTGGAGGTCACTCCCGCCGTCTGGTACAACTTCCAGACGTCTGATTCGCAAAGGATGGCGAATCAGCGAACTTGCGCACAGCCAACCCCCTCCCTCAGTACGGTCAGTCGACAAGAAGGAAGAAGAAGGCGGAAACTCACCTTTCAGACGTCTGTATGATCTTGCAGACGTCGATCTTGCCGTCTGGTTATCAATCCAGACGTCTGATTCTGGAAATTTTTCCAGAATCAGGACCCTGCTCAGCCTCCACTCGCGACGCCGCCCGCGTCGCCCTCGCGCTCCTGCTGCTCAGACCGCAGCAGGTCCCTCTCCGCGTCGCTCCGCGCCCCCTGCGCCCTCCGCCGGCCGACCAAGCCGCTCCGGCGAGCTCGCCCTCACGGTAGAGCTCTGCCCTCGCACGCCGCACCTCCGCGCTCACTGCGGCCGCCGCTGCCGCCCTCGCGTCCGCTCGCACTCGCGCACAGGGAGGAGAAGAAGGAGGAGACTGTGGAGACGAGAGGGGAGGCGTGGCCATTTTAAGGCCGCGCGAGGAGGAGAGAGGGGGTGGCAGGCCGCCTGCAGCCGCAGAGAGAGAGAGGGAAAAAGAGAGAGAGAGAGGAATCGCGGGTCTGCGTGCCTGTGCGCGCAGACGACTCTCCCGTGCGAAAATAACTATTTTCCAGACGTCTGTAAACGATCCTAGACGTCTGTTCAGACGTCTGGATGTGATCCCAGACGTCTGGACCGACGTCTGGGCCTCCTCCCAGACGTCTTAAAAGACGTCTGGGGCACGCGTTCATTACAATTTAACAAACTCAAAGGAAGTTTCATCCCCGAAACTTGCGCCAACTAGGGTGCGGGAAAAAGATGTCCAAATAACCATAACAAACTCAAAGAGGACCGCAACCGGTCCGAAAAGACGTACCCGCGAAAAGCTCCGGGTACCGCTCCCGCATTGCCGCCTCAGGCTCCTAGGTAGCCTCCTCGTACCGCTGGCTCCTCCGCAAAACCTTTACCAGGGGTACTTGCTTTCGTCTCAACCTGCGGACGGCTCGGTCTAGGATCTGTACTGGCCGCTCGGGGTAGGTCAGGTCGTCGCTCACCTCGACGCTCTCGTGACTCAGTACGTGACTGGAATCGGCTACGTACTTCCTGAGGTTGGACACGTGGAACACGTCGTGCACACCAGAAAGCTGCGGGGGAAGGGCAAGTCTGTAAGCAACGGGTGCAACCCGCTCCAGGACCTCAACGGGCCCCACGAACCTCGGCGCGAGCTTCCCTCTCACCCCAAACCGCTGTAAGCCCTTCATGGGCGAAACACGAAGGAAGACGTGGTCCCCAACCTCGAACTGCACCTCTCTGCGTCTGCGATCCGCGTAGCTCTTCTGTCTGCTCCCGACAGTGCGGAGTCGTCTGTGGATCTGCTCCACTACCTCCTGACTCTGCCGGATCAACCTGGGGCCAACCTCCCACTTGGTCCCCACCTCAACCCAACTCAAGGGTGTCGTACACTTCCGTCCGTACTGAGCCTCGTAGGGAGCCATGCCGATGCTCGAGTGATAACTGTTGTTGTATGCAAACTCCGCCAGGGGCAGGTGCTCCTCCCAAGAGCCCCTCCAGTCCCGTACACAGGCACGAAAAAGGTCCTCAAGTGTCTGTATCGTGCGTTCCGACTGTCCGTCCGTCTGGGGGTGGTAAGCCGTGCTAAACCTCAACCTCGTCCCCAAAGCCTGCCGAAACTCAGCCCAAAACTGGGACGTAAAGCAGGTATCCCGGTCGGATACGATCTCCCGCGGAACTCCGTGTAGTCGCACCACATCACAGATATACCTCTCTGCCAACTGTGCTGGTCCCAAAGTGACTTGGATCGGCAAGAATCGCGCCGTCTTCGTCAATCTATCCACTATTACCCAGACTGCGTCGTGTCCCCGCTGGGTAACAGGTAAGCCCACCACCAAGTCCATGGTGATGCTCTCCCACTTCCACTCTGGCACTGGAAGCGGCTGGAGCGGCCCTGCAGGCCTCTGATGCTCGGCTTTCACCTGCTGGCACACTAAGCACTGCTGCACGAACTCACCCACATCCCGCTTCATCCCTCTCCACCAAAACTCGCGTCTCAAGTCATGGTACATTTTCGTGTTTCCGGGATGTATGGTGAATCTGGAACCGTGTGCCTCAGTCAGGAGCTCCCTCAACAGCTCCTCGTCTCTGGGAAAGCACAACCGTCCCCTCAAGCGTAGCACCTGGTCTATGAAAGAGAAGTCCCCTGGGTCCCCTGATAGTACTCTGTCGCGCAAAGACTGCAAGTACGGATCGGCCATCTGTCCCGTGATGATGCGGTCTATCAACTCTGGCCTGGTCTGCCGTGTCACCGTCACTGCCCCACAGTACCCTCGCAACTCTAGAGGTCGCCAACTGCCCACCTCATCCAAAAGGCTCCAACTCTGTAACTGCAGACTGGCCAAGCGTGCGGGCGCCTTACGGCTCAAGGCGTCAGCCACCACATTGGCCTTTCCCGGGTGGTAGGAGATGCTGCAGTCGTAGTCCTTCAGGAGCTCCAACCAACGTCTCTGTCTCATGTTGAGCTCCTTCTGGTCAAAAAGATATCTGAGGCTCTTGTGATCTGTAAAAATCTCGAAGGTCTCACCGTACAAGTAGTGCCTCCAGGTCTTCAGCGCGAAGACAACAGCTGCCAACTCTAGGTCGTGGGTAGGGTAGGTATGCTCATGGGGCTTCAGTTGCCGCGAAGCGTAAGCGACAACATGACCCCTCTGCATGAGCACACCTCCTAACCCCAGCAAGGAAGCGTCCGTGTACACAATGAACCCGCCACTACTGTCAGGGATGGTGAGCACGGGAGCCGAGGTCAACCTCTCCTTCAGCTCCAGAAAACACGCCTCACAGGCGTCTGTCCAAGCGAAAGGCACATCCTTCCGGGTCAACTGTGTCATAGGACGCGCAATCTGTGAAAATCCTCTGATGAACCGTCTGTAGTAACCTGCCAGTCCCAGGAAACTGCGAATCTCAGTGACTGAATGCGGTCTCTCCCACTTGAGCACTGCCTCGACCTTGGCGGGATCCACCGCCAGGCCGTCTCCAGAGATCACATGACCCAAAAAGGTCACCTCCCTCAACCAGAACTCGCACTTGCTGTATTTGGCGTACAACCTGCGTCGTCTCAGAGTGTCCAGAACCATCCGCAAGTGCTGTCCGTGCTGCGTCCGATCTCTAGAATAGATGAGTACATCATCTATGAAAACCACCACAAACTGGTCCAAGTACGGTCTAAACACCCGGTTCATCAGGTCCATGAAAGCAGCGGGGGCGTTGGTTAGCCCAAACGGCATGACCAAAAACTCGTAGTGTCCGTACCGGGTGCGAAAAGCTGTCTTGGAGACGTCGGTCTCCCTGATCCTCAACTGGTGGTATCCAGACCTCAAGTCGATCTTAGAAAACACCGTGGCACCCCGCAACTGGTCAAACAAATCGTCAATCCTTGGCAGAGGATATCTGTTCTTGATGGTGACCCTATTCAGTTGTCGGTAGTCCACACAAAGGCGTAGGGTCCCATCCTTCTTCTTCACAAACAGTACAGGGACTCCCCAGGGAGACGCACTGGGCCTCACGAAACCTTTCTCCAAAAGGTCCTGCAACTGGGACTTGAGCTCTCGCAGCTCAAGTGGTGCCATTCTGTATGGCGCGGTGGAGATGGGGCTGCTCCCTGGTACTAGTGAGATCTCAAACTCGATCTCACGCTCGGGCGGTAGTCCTGGTAACTCGTCTGGAAACACGTCGGGGTACTCTCTGACCACCGGGATGCTCTGGAAGTCTGCCACGGGGCTGTGCTCTGCCACCACACAAGCTAGGAAGCCCTCACACCCCTGGCTCAAAAGTCTCGCCGCCCGAAGTGCCGAAATGCACCTGAAACCTCCGTCCACTGGCTGCCCGTGAAACTCAAAAGAAAGCAACTCCGGAATGGAGAAGACAATCTTCCTCTCAAAACTGTCTACCAAGGCGTGGTAAACGGACAGCCAATCCATCCCCAGAATCACTCCAAAGTCCTCCATCTGTATCATAATCAGGTCAGCTGGCAGGCTATGTCCCCCGATGCTGACCTCGCAACCCGTGTACACCTCCTCAGCTACAAACAGCTGACCACTCGGACCTCTGATTACGAACGGATTCTCTAACAGTGTATAATCCTGGTCCAAACTAACTGCGAAACTGGCTGCGACAAATGAGTGCGTAGCGCCGGAATCGAAAAGCGTGTAAACGAGTCTGCCAGAAACTGAAACCATACCTGCTACCACGGATCCTAAAGCTCTGGCGTCCCTGTGTGTTAGGGCGTTGATACGCCCCTTAGCTCTAGGTGCGGACGAAGCAGCCACACTCTGCGTCGGACGGGTAGGTGCTGGCCGGTACCCTCCTCGCGACTGCGGTCCTCCTCCTCGCACCTGGGAACCGCGGCCTCCTGCGCGCCCTCCAGTGCTCTGTGCGGGAAGTATCTGCTGACCTCCTGCCCTAGATGGGCAGTCCCTCCTGACGTGGCCCGGCTGGCCACACTGGTAGCAGAGGGGAACCCGACTCCCGCCCTCAGTGAGTCCCTGCTGTCGGCTAGGCGGGGGTCCGGTGCTGGCGACTGGCCCCTGTCGATGGGCCCCAAAGGCCACTGATGGCCCTGCACAACGTGACGGCTCTCCTGCGGACGCCACGTGTCTCCGTTGAGTTCTCCTAACACGCCTGGTGTGGCGGCGGAAATCTCGTTCCACCACTAACTCCCCTGTCGTACGCTCGGAAGGGGGAGGGGGTGGCGACGTGGGTGGAAGCTGAAATTCTTCTCGAACCACCTCTCGAATCAGTTGGACGAGGTCCCGAGACGGTATACTCAGGAGAAGAGGAGGGGTAGTATGTATTCCAAGCCCGAAACATCTGTCCCCCGGGCCCTGACCTCGGCCGCGCCTGCGGCCCACCCTCCTAGCTCCACGACGCGGCATCTCCTACAATGGAGACGCGAAACAAAATGAAAAGCGTCAAAACAGACGGTACCTAATGAAACTTCTAAGAGCTCATGTCAAGAGGTATGTTGTGGTGGCTACTCTAGTTATAACATGTGAATTGGTTATTTTCCAGTCAGTTGATTCACTTCTCGGGACGACCTTGCTCTGATACCATCTTGTAACGACCCGATTCCCGAGTCCCTACGAGACACGAGAACCGGACCGACTCGACTAATCCCAAGACCTAGTCGTCCAACGAGGAAGTAACCAAAAGACAGTAAAATAAACCACATTCAGCATGAATATAACTAACAGTAAGAAAGTACAGCAGTAAGGAAAGAAACTACTACAGTAGGCACCACCACAACAGCAAAACAACATTTATCATATAACAAGAACTGCAGGTAAAGAAGGTACAGCGGAAACAAAAACTACTCACTAGAACAGAAACAAAAGAGGTACAAAAGGCTGTGGTAACTCTACTGGACCCTACTCGGCCCAGCGTCCTCTGCAGCCGCCGACCCTGGCTGCTCAACACCTGGTCCTGAAAAAGGTAACGAGTGTAACACGTCAGCAAAACGCTGAGTAGAGTGGCAAACTAACTAAAGGCAACAGTAGAGTGTACAGTAGCTGTTATGTTCTATTACTTCCTTTATTCACATCTTTCAATTTTTCTCACTATTTCATTTATTTCTCAGATCCTTTACTTGATCTCGAATGTCCTCGTGGGAACGATCTTGATTGCAGTCTTTTCCAATAGTAGAAGTAGCACGTGGTGCTCTCCTGGCCGGGAGAGTCCCCCGTGGTGATCCTACCCTCAGTCAACCACCCCAAGGTCACTGACAGACGTAACGGTGACTACGGCACACGCGATAAACGCACAGGTAGCTAGCCCGCACTGGCACGCGGTCAGTCGTTTCCGTTAACGGGTGCGCCCAAAGCACAGCACGGAACCAGGGCAGAGCCCTCTCAGTAACAGGGGTCCAACCCCTCCACAGTAACCAAACCGGGGCCTTGCCCCTCCACAGTCCGCGCACCCTCGCCTGACTACCCTGGTTTGCCCTAGTGGGCCTAACAAGTCGGTGAAGGAGGCTAGCAGAACCCCGGGGCCCGTGGGGTAGCTAGTACTCTCCTAACACTACTAGCTCTCCTCGGTACTACGTACACGAGGGCCAACAAGTCGGTACAGAGTGGCCAGTCCTAACCCCCAGGTCCCTGGGGTGGCTAGCTCAGCTCTGCACTAAACAGGGGGACAGTCGCTCTCCTTGGTACTCCGTACTCAAGGGCCAGCTCACTTCCCCAATTCTATTCCATTCGCTTTCCAGGCGTTCTACTCCTACTTCCCCGTAGGGTTCCAGAACATCTTATGTCTTACTTTCCAGTTTCACGTTCTTACAAACCATGATCCCAATCATGTTTCTTTATTCATAAAAGGCAGCTGTGAATTCAATTTACAGGCAGCTTCATATATTCCTTTCCATTTTTCCAAGACTGCATTATTATACATTCCACTAGTTTTTCCATCCTAGGATTCATGCCATATCCTAGGGTCTATCATACAATCTAGTTTTCCGACCCTAGGATTCATGCAACACCTAGGAACTATCATTCCATATATTTCTCATTCCTAGGATTCATGCAATGTCCTAGGTTCTAGTTATGGTTCCATACTTTAACAAATTTTATTAATACTTAAAGCCACTCTACCAGGTACAACGGGAGTAATGGGGGCGTGATCGGGAATCCCGCGTGCCTCCGCGACTCTCAAGACTACAACCGAACGAGGTCCTATCACAAGGATCAAACACAAGGAGTGTCTCAAAATAGTGTATAGCTACTGTAGACGGGTAGAGGAATTACTTCTGAAAAGAACGCAACTCGAATCACGGAAAACGGAGCTCGAACGGGCCCTAAACGGGTCGAAAAGACGATACTGTGCAAAATCAGACGTCTAGAACTCCTTACAGACGTCTTAAACGGTGGATTTAGAATTACCTGTTCAGCGTGGTTTCCCAGACGTCCAGAAGTCTGCGGGGACGTCTGCCCTAGATCCCAGACGTCCGATGGTCCCTCCGGACGTCTGGAGGTCACTCCCGCCGTCTGGTACAACTTCCAGACGTCTGATTCGCAAAGGATGGCGAATCAGCGAACCTGCGCACAGCCAACCCCCTCCCTCAGTACGGTCAGTCGACAAGAAGGAAGAAGAAGAAGGCGGAAACTCACCTTTCAGACGTCTGTATGATCTTGCAGACATCGATCTTGCCGTCTGGCTATCAATCCAGACGTCTGATTCTGGAAATTTTTCGAGAATCAGGACCCTGCTCGGCCTCCGCTCGCAACGCCGCCCACGTCGCCCTCGCGCTCCTGCTGCTCAGACCGCAGCAGGTCCCTCTCCGCGTCGCTCCTCTCCCCCTGCGCCCTCCGCCGGCCGGCCAAGCCGCTCCGGCGAGCTCGCCCTCACGGCAGAGCTCCGCCCTCGCACGCCGCACCTCCGCGCTCACTGCGGCCGCCGCTGCCGCCCTCGCGTCCGCTTGCTCTCGCGCACAGGGAGGAGAAGAAGGAGGAGACTGTGGAGACGGGAGGGGAGGCGTGGCCATTTTAAGGCTGCGCGAGCTCCGCCCTCGCACGCCGCACCTCCGCGCTCACTGCGGCCGCCGCTGCCGCCCTCGCGTCCGCTTGCTCTCGCGCACAGGGAGGAGAAGAAGGAGGAGACTGTGGAGACGGGAGGGGAGGCGTGGCCATTTTAAGGCGGCGCGAGGAGGAGAGAGGGGGTGGCAGGCCGCCTGCAGCCGCAGAGAGAGAGAGGGAAAAAGAGAGAGAGAGAGGAATCGCGGGTCTGCGCGCCTGTGCGCGCAGACGACTCTCCCGTGCGAAAATAACTATTTTCCAGACGTCTGTAAATGATCCTAGACGTCTGTTCAGACGTCTGGATGTGATCCCAGACGTCTGGACCGACGTCTGGGCCTCCTCCCAGACGTCTTAAAAGACGTCTGGGGCACGCGTTCGTTACAGAGTCCATTTTAATAATGATGTGTAAATCAAAGTAGAAACATGTGTAGTTCTCATTTTTGTAATTCAAAGTTCAGAACATTGATGATTTGAAAATGGATTTGCATTCCTAGAATCATAAGCATTTTGACAACATGCTTTGAGTGTAAATTGAACCTTGAATACACAAAGTGCACACAAACCCATACATGACCTATTTGGGGATCCTCTATACATAATCAACCTTGGATTCATGCTCCAAGAGTTTGATTTCAATCCCTTGTCTCACAAAGATTCCAACAATATAAATTTCGTGCAGATCAAATGTGTTGGCCTAATCACAATAACATAAAAGGGCTTTAGTGACCAAAAACATTCATTGCTAAAAGCAATTATTTTGTCACTAAAAGGCATTAGTGATAATTAAAAAATTTGTCGCTCCACTGTCGCTAAGAGTGCTGCTACTATAAGTTTGCGACAAATTTTATTGTCACTATATGATCAATTGTAGTAGCAAGTATAGTTGTCACTAAATCATTGCTGAAAAAGCCTATAGAGAAACATAATTGTCACAATTTTTATCTCTAAAGACTCCTTGTAGCTACAAAAAATTATATTGTCAAAATATCGCTATATGAAACCTAAAGTGATAAAATTAAATATCAATAATTTGTTACTAACCTATTACTTCCATATTATATAGCATGATTTCTGCATATGACACTTTCTGTATATAGCATTATTTCATGTAATATCGTATTTCACATTGTACATACTATTTTCATATCCGAAACTTAGGCTCAAATCACCCTTTTATTAAATCAAATGATTATTGCATTCGGTGCCCTTCTAGGGGATTTACAAAAAAATAATAAAATATAGAAGCTAAATTCAAAGACAAAACATAGAACAAATGACAATAAAAGATCCTATGTTTAAGCCCTTCATCAACTAAATAGAATCTTCATCTTTAATCTTTAAATGCCATCAAGTCTTCCCATTAACACCAATTGAAAAATCACCAACTTCTCTTGCAAGATTGAATCCTGTGAGCCATGACTTCTTCTAATTTAGATTCTTCATTTCCATCTTGTTGAATCATCTCCAAATTGACCATGTGCTTCATGTCTTTAAAGTTATTTTGTGCTCCATATGTGCTTCTTTAAGCAAACAAAATAAAAAATGGCATCAAAACAAAGAAATGAACAAAACAAGAACCAAGTTGGAGGTGCAAAGCATTTAAACTACATTGAGATAAATATGCAAGGCAAGAAAATAAATTAAAGTCAAGCGACGAAATCCCTTCATGTAAAAAATTAGTCATGGATCTATTAATAAGGATCTACCTTCATGTAAGAACTTGGTAATGGACAATGGAGAAATGGACAAGCCATAGAAGTTCCAACTTTGACATTTTTCTATTTTGTATTTTGGGCTTTTATGTGACTTTGACCTTGTTATTTGCTTGTATTATAAGTTGGTGCAATCTCACTGCATTATATGGCATTTATAAGCAATGATTCCTCCCTACACCTACTATATGATAAATGTAGATTTGTGTACTTTTTTATATTAACCATTAAAAATCATAATTCTGAAAATTTTGACTATTTTGGGCATTTAAAGTTATTTTGGTACCTTTTTGGGACACTAATGGCAATGCCCCCAACATGTTAAATAGCATTGGATGGAATAATAGACCTAAACTCAACATGCTTTGTAGAATACTTCTTAATTGGGAAGAACTTGTTGATGCACTTGAATTAGGGGTGTACACGGGTTAGGTTCAAGTTGAACCCAACCCGATAAAAAATGGGTTGGGTTGGGTTTGAGGTCTAATAAACTCAACCCAACCTGCAACCCGATTCAACCTGACACATACACACACACACGTGAGAGTATCCATTAAAATTTTAAAGGAAAAAAGCTATCCTGTTTAAACTTGAAGGGAGACAAAAAAAATCCATGCAAATAACACACACCACTCCCTCAATTTTACTTTACCCCTCACCCAGTGTGCTTTCCATCATGCACTTCTTTTTAGTTTCCCTCCCGCTCACAAGCCCTAAATCAAGCTTCCTCTCTCGTCATCGCCACCAACCTCTCTCGCAACTCCCTTCTCGTTGGTGCTATTGTTTTCGTCATTACCACTCAAGGTTAGTATCTTTCTCCCTCCTCTGTTCCTCCTCTACATTAGTGATAGCCACCACCTCCCTTCACTAGAGCCACTGCCACCAGCACCACTACCATCACCACATAGCCCATCTCCCCCTCACCATCCATCCACCCTCTACCCAGCCTGAGCCTACTACCAGAGTTGCTAGCCCACTACCACCGATCCACCACCACCACATAGCCCACCACCCCTCACCGGCCATCCACCATCCTCTCTACCTTCCCCTCCGCCCAGCCTATCACTAGAGTTGCTACCACCACCACCATCACCACACAACTTACCACCCCCTCACTGGCCATCCTCCTTCACTATAGCCAATAGCCACCACCCCCTCTCTCGGCCATTCTCCTCCCCCTCTGCCTCCCCTTAACTTAGTCTAAATTACTTAAAACTTCGATGTAAGCATTCAAACTTTGATGCTTAAATTAGACATCATTATTTAGGTTCTCATCTAATTCTTTGTTTAGACAGAATTAAAAGACATCCACACATACATCTTTAATTTTTTCCTTACTAGTAAAAAATTATTTTGATTCTCATCTAATTCTTTATTTTGAATGCCTACATCTATGAAAAAAATTATATGGATAAGATAATCGTCTTGTAATATGTATTTACTTTTCTATAGGAAAGAGGCAGTTACTATTATACAACTATCAAGATTTTTTTTTTACCTATTTTATTCGCTTTTTTAGAAGATATAAGTTATTCATAAGTTTAAAATATTTTGTTATTAAGTATGAAAGACATATAAAATAGGTAGGAGATAAACATAAGTTTTGAGTCCTTTGATTAGTCAATAACTTGCTTAATCCGACCCAACCTGACTTGATTTTTATGGGTTGGGTTGGGTTGGGTTGGAAAAATCCCAACCCAAAAGCTATGGGTTAGGTTTGGGTTGAGTCCTAACCTGACTCAACCTGACCCATGTACACCCCTAACTTGAATACCAATTCCCCTTAGCACAAGTGCCATGTTGTCAAGTCTAATAGTGTTTTAAATTCCCTACAGAAGAAGTGTAGGAAATTATTGGATCTAGGGAATTACTTGTGGTTTCAGATTGCAAAGTTTGCATCCTCTTCTCTAAAAAAGGATGTAATAAGGATTCCTGAGAATGATAAGAGATAAAATTCTCATACTACAACCAAAAAGCTCAAATCCATTTTCCTTGGAAACTCTCTTAAATGAATGGATGCAGCAAATATCCAACCCGAAAAAGAACATCCTTGTCCCCCACATTTAGCATCTCAATGAAGTTATGCCTGAGTTGTCATTGGTAAATAGTTGTCAAGCTATGTACATTAGCATTGTAATCCCTTAGCGACAGCTGATGGTGTCACTCCAGTAATGTTATTGTACTTCGACTTCCTATCTTTAGAAACAATACCTTCTCGATGTTGCTGCCTACTATGTGTTGGTGCAAGAGCACCTTGATCATTGATTTTGATGATAATGACACACTTGTTATTTAACATCTGCATTGAGTTTAAGATTTCAGGATAAATGCAATATGGATTCAAGTGTGAAGGAGTTCAAGCTCGTGCTCATAGCAGATTGGAGGAACTTGATGGAGGAGATGGAGCCTTTGCTTGGAGCGAGAGCTCGAAGGTTCATGAAGATGAAGAATAGGACTTAGATTCATTTCAAATGTCCATCTTGTTTTTTGTATTTGTCTTGTATTTGTACTTCACTTTTTTTCTTTAGAATTATTGTAAAGATCCCAAAGTACCTTACCTTGGTCCTAGGAAACCTTACACCTCACTAGGACTCTTAGACAAACACCTAGAAAAATTAGAAAACCAAAATAGGCTTTGGATAGCCTGATCAGACGTCCAATCTGGACTTCAGATGTCTAATCCGTGACTTTAAGAAGTCTGACCTTTTGTCTAGACATCCAAACACTTAGGTTGGACTTTGTGCATTCTGTCCATTGATTTCAAATGGCTAGCTCATAGTCCAGACATCTTAGGAGATGTCTGATGTCGTTGACAAACGTCCACTGCTAGGAGATAATCCTTGGAGATTACCCTATAATTAATTCTATAATACTTTTAGATGTTCGTAGAGCATCCCAGACGTCTGATAAATAGACGTTAGGCTAAGATCTAACCTTAATCACTTTTGTCAGAGGTTTTACCCATTAAGCCTCTCAGGAAATCCATTCCCACAGAGGATTGCCTTTCCAGATGAACTGACTTCTTGCCAGACGTCCGACCTGTCATTTGTGAAACAAAACACTTGATCCCTGTTTCGATCTAGTGAAAACAGGAAGCAACCCATCTAGAATTAGATATCTAAAAAGTATTCTTAGACGTTTGTCTTGATCCAACTTAGTTCAGATCATCAACCCTTATAGATTAGACGACCGATCTATAGATCAAACGAAGGCCCAGACATCTGACTTTAAAAGCAGACGACTGATAATCTTGTCAAAATCATAATGACCCTGATTTAGGCCTGATTTGCCTTGGATTTGTGTCTAACAACTATATAGACCTTGCAAGACCTTCCTAAGGGTTCCTAAGACAAATATAAATAGAGGACTCTTCCTTTGTTACATATACCAAGTAATACTACTTCCTCCACTATTATGTCAAAGAAGATATTAGAATCAAAGAAGAAAGTGTTGTTGCTCTCCAAGCCTTCTAGCATCCATCCGAGAGCACTGTTACACTGTTAACTTCATATCGCACCACTTCCATCTAAAGGAAGTTCTTTTCCCTGTAGGAGCTAGTTTGATTTACACCCATTTTGGGCTCAATAGGATATTGTGTAATTTTATCTTTGTTGGGCATTTGCCTTGCAAATTTCCATCTCCCTTGCTAGACAAAATATTCCTCGTGAAGAGGAGGGGTTTGAGGTACACTACCCTCGTACAAAGTAGTGTTGGTTGTATTGAGGTCGAACTACCCACATTTTAAGTAGTTTGGCTAGTGGATTTGATCTATTAGGTAGATTAGGAAATCCTAAACTGAGAGGTTTAGGTGGTGATTTTTACCCGGATTTGGGTTTCCACCGAAAAATCCTTGTTTACTTTGTGAGATTGCATTCTTGTGTGATTGTTATATTATTTCCGCATCATTTTCATATCACGCTCGTTCTCATTCCCTCCATTTAGTGAATTACACTATGCACCTGCACCTCTCAGATAGATATGTAGTTCCTTTTAATGCATCGTAAGCACCTTGTTATTTCTACAACCTCTGATAGGGAAAAATAGTCAATAGGATGGTCAGCCTACCATCAAGGTTTTTGCAAGCTACAGTAATTATTGGTTGCAACAAGATCTTTTTAAACCAAGCTCTAGCGTCTACAATATATGGAATTGTGAATAAGCACCAAAATTGTGCTTTCATTAGACTTCCAAATGCATATATTTGGAGAAAGGCTTAGAGAAGTTGCTATTATTGACTAGAGGAAATGCATCTTGAAAACAAATAAAGAAAAACATCTGTTGTTTAAAATGGATAAAAAAATTTCCTTATCCGACTCCAATTTAACAATCCTCATCCAACTACATGGCATCTAAATCTTATCCCAAAGATCCTCCATATCTGTATCCTATTGCATCTTGTCATAGAGATCATCCAAAAAACATGTTCTTGAAGTCACTTGGGAATTGAAACAAGTTTAGATGAACCAGGATGAGACTAAAGATTCCCAGGGAGTTCCAAAGACCCGTGGACATACAGTGCAAGTAATAGAAAGCTTCCCAAACTTTGTTTTAGCATCACTGTGGTTGCATAAGCAGCCCACTCTGTTTCAACATCAACATTTTGTTTTCCATGCGATGAGGAAGGCACTTTCTCTCCCCTTAGTTAAATTGCAAGACAAGGTTTTTTAGGTTAATGGCAAGACAAGATGAAGATGACTTGGAAGAGTTTGGAAAGCATTGTGAAACTATTGACACAATTGCACAACAAAGAAAAAATGACTTCAAGAATTAGCAACATGAAAGTGAAATTTGCTAACATGGAATCGAGGATTACATCCAAAGGTGAAAAAGTGATTAAAGTTGGCCATGGAATGAGACAAGCTCACCGTTAAAGATAGCTTATGGAGAGCAATTCATGAGTATGCAAGTACTAGTTTTGGGCACATGAAAAAGGAATGCTATGCATTTTTTCCATCTGCCATCCTATTAATGATACGAAAGTAGAGGTTGTAACATCAGGAATAAAGGAAATAGCAACCACAAAGAGCAAAGGTAATGACAAAAAGGATATTGTTAATAAAAAAGGAATAAATGAAGAAGCATTGTAAGGGGAAAAAATTTCCAAAATAAAAAAGAGATAAGAAGCATGTAATTTGGTGTATGGGAATTTCTTTTTGAGGTTCAAAATTTTGAGAGTTGGTGACTTAATTGCTTTTTTTTAGATGTCCTAAGGGTGATTTTTTCTTTTTACATTGGAAATTTGAGAAATTGATTAGATTGAGTAGTTACAAGTAAAAAATGGAGGTTGCAATCCCTAATCCCTATCCTTAAACATGCAGATACTTTAGGTTAAAATAATTAATGAAATGAAAGAAATTGTAACAGAATGGTTGTTCTACCCTTCAGTTACAACAAAGTCATTAATTTTTCCTATGCATTTTGAGAAGATGTACACTAATTGATGTGCATGCCATTTTGCTAATCATCCAAATTTAGTGTCAGACAAGCTTGGTTTTGGATTAGGCTGGGTTAGTAATATTTGTGGTTTACTTTTATTGTTTGAAAGAAATTGTTTAAGACATTTGTACCAAGAAAAATGTTTGATTCTTTTTATTTCAGATGATCAATTTCTGAGCTAATCTCCAATAAGAGAATGGTGCTGCAACAAATAATAATGTGGGCCAATTATTGTTCTCTTTAGGTCAAACTATTCGCACTTTCTATATTTAGCTGAAAGGTACATGTTAGCGTAAAAAAAATTATGCTCTAAATTCTTGT
The DNA here is from genome assembly GCA_037157565.1 of Thalassia testudinum. Taxonomy (NCBI): domain Eukaryota; kingdom Viridiplantae; phylum Streptophyta; class Magnoliopsida; order Alismatales; family Hydrocharitaceae; genus Thalassia; species Thalassia testudinum. The sequence continues at coordinate 4,892,318 of JAZHRO010000061.1, forward strand.
GAAGATGGAAAACAAAAGTGGCTCTAAAGAATTGGTTAGAAGGCATTCTCAAGCAACATTCAAGGTGTTATACAAATATTTCATATGGAAACAATGAACTATACTATTGTACTAAAAGAACCCTAAGCATCTATTTTTGCACAACAAACACACATGTGACCTAACCTACACTTTAAGGAATCACCCTTCTCTAACCAAAACCTCACAAGTTTGCAACTAAAAGAAATCATATAAGATACCTGTTCATTATAAGAAACAAAAAGAACACATATGATGCACTGATGAAGATTGATTAAAAGTGAGCAAACTAGCTTCTACTAGAGAATCCATCCTAAGGGAATGATAAAAAATATAGAAGTGATGGGATCCAAACCTTGCCATTATTATCTGTTGGTGTCGAGATAACCTTGGCATCAGTTTCCATTGGTGCCAAGTTCCCAACACACATCTACTCAGCACCTAAAGAACCATTTTCAATAGTGGCTATAGGAGCTTCCAGAGTAGCCTTAGCATTTGCCATATCCACATCATGCACTCCATTTGGAACCTCATCAGTCACCAACTTTGTCTTCCCTTTCACAGGTTCCTTTGGCACTATAGTTACTTCATCGTCTATCACCTGAAAACAAGAAAAGGCAAGACAAAAATAAGTATTTTGTGCAACCATGCTTGATCTTCAAAGAGCTTGGAAAACTTCACATGCTACAATTCCTTGAATATTCAATTGGATTCTAAATTTCATAGTGGCTCCTTCACTAGTAGCCGATTGGAAGGGGCCAACCAGCCAAAATATCATCCAACACAATTAGATCATAAGAAACAAATAGAGAATAATTGTTATTCAATCTTCTATTTCAAGTATCCACGAATACTCACCACGTAGCTACCTATCTTGGTTTCACCCTAAACTTCGTTAGCATCAGCATGCATAACATCAACTAGAAATATGATGGACTTTCTAAATGTTATAGCTTTCAAAATAGGAAACGAGTTGCCTTAATTAAGGGATTACAATTTTGTTTTGCTCAGTTCCATTGCCCCTTCTTGTGATTCATTAGAAAGACTTCTCCAGGTCAATGAAATCTAATAGGGAAAGGACCCTTGGATCTAAAATAACAAAGATGGTCGGATAAATAGATTAGTAAAGACTAAAAATGAAAAGAACCTTGCCAAGTTGCATTGTATATCATTCACAAAATCATACAAGAAACAAAACTAAGATAATGCAAGCAAGAGAACATAACATTTTGGTCCAAGAGGAAAATAATAAAAATAAGCATCTCTAGGTGGTGTTTGGTTGGGGGAGTAATTAGGAGGGATAAAAAGGGATGTAAATGAGTGGAAGGAATTGAGGGCTTTTATTTCACCTGGGTGTTTGGTTGAATTGATAATCAAATCAAGGAATTAGCTAGTAAGGTTTATTCCATGTAAGGTGTTTGTTAGGTGGAATAAACATGGGGAATAAGAAGAAAGTTAATTGAGAAGTATGAAATATAATTACATATGCTGACGTGGTGGAATAAAATAGTAGAACTCATCAATTCCACGTCCTCGATGGAATTCGCGAATGCTAGATTTAACACCTAAATTCTGTCACCAGCTCATTCCGGAAGAAACTTAGCCAAATGGAGGATAATCTGCCAATTCCTTGCTAGTTCTGTTAGCCAAACACAACCCTAGGATGCTTATCTAGTAGCTCATAACAAGGACAAAGACCAGCATGTTTTGAATAAAAACATTCCTAAAGTAGAAATCATCATATTGTAAAAGTATAAACTTTTGACATGTATCATCCAAAATTCATGTAAATTACAACATAGCGTGGTAAGCATTTTTTTTCCTTAGGATGCTATCGATAATTGTCCATTTTCAATTTATCCACCACTGGTCGAAAACTATGTCGCATCATCCTAACCCCCTTAATCAATATTTTCAAAGGTAATTACACATTAACAACTACATTATCAACATAAATCCTTTGGTTCTTCATGGAAATGGCTCCACTCTCTCCACACTAATCAAAGAAATTGCATACTTTATGGTGCTCTCTCTCCCCTGTAAAGCGAGTGAAACACAAGACATGTCACATTCTTTTAAGCAAATTAATAATAGTCTAGTTCCCCCACAAACATGTTTTTTTTCTTTTAATTTTTATAAAGGGGCCACACAATCATAAAAATAATAATAATGACAACAAAATGAAAATAATTAATAACCCTAATCGTAAGTCCCGCGACGCTTGTATCTCACTATACACACACAAGCTCAAGCGTCGTCACTCTTCATCTCTCTCATTCGCCATGCAGGGCGTGTACGAAAGAGATGGAGTGAGAGAAAGAAAGAGAAAGGTCCAGCGTGGAAGAGAGGGAAACAAGAGTGCGAAGAGTTGTGGCAGAATGGGGAAAGCGTGAACCACCGGAAAGGGCTTCATGCTGGTGGAGTGGGCATTCACGGACAACATATATCCAGGAGTAATGGTAATTTGAGGCGTTGGTGTGCACGGTTACGTAGGCAGTTTCCCTCCTCTCCCCCACACCCTCGACCCCTCCCCTTCCCCTCCTCCCTCCCCTCACCCCCGTGCGACGAAAAGGCACGTGAAGTCCTTGAATACCTTTCGTCCACACCTTTTCGAGGAAAAGGAATGGGTTATATCCACGTCGTTTGAGAAGGTGTTGTGCGAGGATCAAGAGGAGGGAATTTGTGGCTACCATTTGGAGACGTCGACGATGACTTGAGGTACGTTTCGGCTTCGAGCGAAGTTCGTTCCCTATGGGAAAAATGTACCGTCGTTCATAGCTTGTGGGTGTTATCTGTGCAGGAGTAGAAGAGCGCTGGAGGTGAAGATCGAAGGCGATCTCCAAGTCAGCAAGAACTTCGACAGGTACAATGGTCTGTGACTTATTTTCAGCCCTGATTTCAGCTTGAAACCTAGTAGAAAATTTGTTTCTCTATATCAAAAGGGACGGTTAAAGAGGAGAAGCATTGCGGCGGACGTAGGATCGGAAGATGAAGAGGTGTGAGCAACATCGCAGTTGAGCAGTATGAAGGTAAACCCTAATATTTCCGCTACAACATTTTAGTCGTAGTAGTGGGTGAGTTTTATCTTGAAAACGAAAATGGATCTGCAATTTTGCAAGGGAGTTTGTATCAGAGTATGTTTGTTGATCTTGTTTTGTAGCTCATTCGTTAAATTTCTGACACGGACACTTATGTTCATTTGTGGGGGTTTTCTTCCTGACTGTTTTTATGTTTGCTGGTCGAAGAGGAAGTCTGGGTGACGGATGCATTGGATTTTCTTCATGAATGAACGTTTGCTGGAAGCATTTGCTATGAACGTGCAAAGTTATTTGTAACAGTGTATGTGATTGATTTGTACGTTATAAATGTGGAAGATATATGAATGTGCATAAAAGGTTATGAGATATGAAAATTATTAAAAAAACATATGAAGGGAATATGTAAAATGGAATAGATATTAGGATTCTAGGAGGGGGGTTTGAGAGGGGAAGCGTTATTAGTAGTTGTAATGCACATAGTTTTTGTACGTGCAAAAATGTTGTTAAAAAACACAGATATGAAATAAATTAGGAATGCATGTGCATATCCCATGTACTTGGCCTAGTGGAGCCGACATAAGACGTGATCATTCTGTGAGACTTATCATGCTATACATTTAGGGCTAGCTTATTTGACGGGTTAGGAAAGTAATGTTAAGAAATATGAAACTGGTGTTAATTCGTAATTGTGTTTACTTGCGGTGTAGTGTTAACACCAGTTTATGTTTACTTAAATTGATGTTAAGTTGCGGTGTTAACCTTTATAGTATTTACTTGGTAGTGGTGTTAGATATATAAAACATAAGGAATGTCAGAGACATAAGTGGTGTAGAATTTTAACATGGATTTGGCTAACACCAGTTGAAACTAGTGTTAGACAAACCCGTGTTAAAGTTGCTAAACCCGGATTAGCAAATGAGGGATTAAGTAATCAAGTAAACGGGGGTTTACCCCTCTTTTCAGGGGTTAACCTTCCAAGTAAACTAAGCCTTAGGGTTAGTTTATTTGAAGGATTAGGAAAGTAGTGTTAAGAAATGTGAAATTGGTGTTAACTCGTAGTTATGTTTACTTACTGAGTGATGTTAACACCAGTTTGTGTTTATTTGAATTGATGTTAAATTGTGATATTAATCCTTATGATGTTTACTTGGTAGTGGTGTTAGGCATATAAAAGATGAGGGATGTTAGAGACATTAGTCGTGTAGAATTTTAGCATGGGTGTGGCTGACATCAGTTGAAACTAGTGTTAGGCAAACCTGTGTTAAAATTGCTAAACCCAGGTTAGTAAATAATGAGTTAAGTAGTCAAGTAAACGGGGGTTAATCTTTCTTTTAAGGGGTCAACCCTTCAAGTAAACTAGGCGTTAGAGTTGTAGGCAGAGTATCGTTGCTTGGCTGTGTTTGGTAATGGGGTTAAGGGAGGTTAAAATGAAATAAGTGGAAATGATATTTGTTTGGGTGGTGGAATAAGAAGAGGGTTAAGTATATGGTTAAAATAATTTGTGTATTGATGTGATATTAATAGATATTTATTTAATAATATAAATGGGAGTGGAGAATGTTATTAGTTATTTATTTAATATTAAAAGTGAGAGCAGAGGATGTAATGGGCATTTTTTAATAGTAAAAGAAAGTTAGAATGATTAGAAATCATTACATAGGAGTTTGTGTTGGAATGATGGAAAAAATTTGAAAAAAGTTTATGATAATCCTTAACTTGGATTAACCCTGTTGCCAAACGAGGCCGTAGGGAGATGTGCAGCGAGGGGAAGGTGAAGGCACGTGCTCGACATGACTTGATGGTGGCCCTTCGGGGGAATCTGCATTGGCAGCGAATTTAGCATTAAGGGTATGGCGGTGGAGGAAATTTAGGAAAGGGGGCTAGAATTTCAAAATTATTAAAAAGGGGTTATAGGTCGCTGGATCATCCAACGACCGATGGCATGGCAACTTTGGCCAGGGAGAAGTCACCAGATGATCCAGCGACCTTTAACAGATCCAGCAACCTATTGCCAATGTTGGAAGGTTGGCAAAGGTCGTTGGATCATGTCAAAGGTCGCTAAATCATCCAGCAATCTCTGCCCAACCATTAAGCAGAGTGGAATGTTAGGCGTAGGTCGCTGGATCAGGTAACTGTTGCCCAGCCCCTGCGCCCCTCCCTCCCCAATTCACCTATATAAACTCTCCCCCTCCTTTCTTTTCACCACACACTCTTCAATCACTCTTAAGAAATTTTCCTCTTTAGATAATTTTATGTTTTTTAAAGAATAATTAATATCATATATAGTTATTTTATATACATTTGTACTAATTTATTTTATTTTGATCACTATAATAATATATAAGATATTAAGAATATATAAAATATACATTTGTACTAACTTTTTTTTCTTATTATATACATCTTTTTTCTCTTATCATGTAATAATAGATGGCACAGTAGAACGTAGGTGATTATGAGCTTATCCAAAGAGACTGTCCTCATATCTTCGATCCGGATCGACGTGACGTTAACGTAGGTATTACAAATTTTCTTATCTAATATTATTCATTTATATAAGTGATTTTTGAGAATTTTTTTAATTTTAAGAACTTTTATTGTATGTGAGATTTATTGAGCATACCATAATGATGAATAAAGTATTAGGAAAAAAAATAATTTAGTAGAAGAGTATTTGGACTTTTGGAGTGATGTCACGTTTGCCGAAGCCGCAACTCAATTATGCACTTTTGCATGCTATGGTTGAGCGCTGGCATCCAGAAACTTATACTTTCCATCTATCGAAAGGAGAAGCTACCGTGACATTACAAGAGGTCGCGATTTTGATAACTCTTCGCATGCATGGCCCACCTGTGATAGGTGTTGTACAACGTGGAGATTGGAGGGAAAGGTGTGTAGAATTACTTACAGAAGACCTAGATGAGAACCCAAGTAACAAGAACTTAACTTCTAAAGGATTAAGTATGACATGGTTGAAGTGTAAGTTTGTGGATGACCTTGAGTCTGTAGAGACAGAAGATGATGAGATTAGATATGCTCGAGACATCATTTTGATTTACTTGTGTGCTAATATCCTTTCGGATTTGACCAAAAATCGGGTCTCAATTAGGTATTATGAATAAAACACATATAATATTCTCGAGTAACGTTTTTTATGTATACTTGACCAATATTTTTATAAAAATTGCAGGTATTTATTACTAGTAGAAGATCTTGAAGTATGCGGATAACTAGCTTACGGAGCTGCACTTGCTTAGTTGTACCACCAACTAAATGAAGCAACATGTTGTTCAACAACAAATGTATATGCTTTTTTTACGATATTACAGGTAATTTTATATTAATTTATATAAACTTTATAAATTTCTTCAAATATATGTTATAATATTTAAATTGTATTTGTAGTTATTGATTTTGGAACACCTTAATATTGGGAATCTAAAAGAAATGCCATTTCCGCCTCATTTGTTACATATTGCACCGCTAGGCATATGGTAGGTTCAAAATATTTAATATAATAATAATTATTAAATTTATTACTCTTTTCTTAACATGATAGTTATGTTTAATGTGGAGCGTTAGTAAAGAATTTAATAATAATGTGAGAATAACAAATCATATTTACTACCGGAATTAGATAGATACGCAACGCACGCATCAGGTACTATATAATTAGTCTAACTAAATTCCATATTTATCATAAATTCTTGATTTAGTATGTAATAACAATATGTAAAATGTTTTTGTTCGTATTATAGGTGATTTGGAATTCTTACACAGATGGGAGGACACAATACATTCATCCCATCTATTTTGTAGATTCGGTGGTTTGGAGATCTAGAACGTGCTTGATTTGTTATAATATAGTAGTCATGCACGTTCCTGATCGTATGATGGCACTGTTCAGGTTGACGCAACACATACTCAAACAGTTGAATAGAATCAGATATGTTGATGGAAGAGTAAGGGATATCTCATCATAGGCAACATATCATGTGGGGTACATTGATCAGTGGACTCGGAGGCTTAATTTACAAGACACATATAAAGAATTACTTGGGATGGTATTGGAGGAAGACTAGAATGTGGGTGGTGGAACAAATGCCGCAACCTATAGTCATGTGCAAACCTCGAGGCCCAATTGAGAGAGACTTGGTAAGAAAAATATATTTTAAATGAATTACTAAAGTTATAATTTATAATTTTTTTAATAATACTCATTTATTTTGCTTAATATTAGGTAAGTCTTGTCTTCAAAGTAAAAGAACAGATGACGAAGTGGTTAAATACACCTCATTTACAGTCAAACGTAAGAGAAAAGGAAATGAATGACTCAGTTGATCAAATTACCAAGAAGATAAAAGAGCATGGGTTGCGTGACATTGAAGACCATGGAGTTGGGAATGAATCCGTGGATGTTGTTTTCGAGGAGGATGTCAGCCACCTCCAACACAGTACACCCAACCTCTGATACACTTTACCCAGCCTCCTTAAACATTATTTACCCAACCTCCTTCGATGGATTATACGGAGCAACCAATGGATTATACTTATAACCCGACGTAGTCTACTCAACCATTATATGCTTACAATCTGTGTAGGGAAGGATCATCGCAAATTCCAAATTTTGATCCTTCTAAGAGTTAGCCGGGTAGTTTTCTAGATTTGCTTTTTACAAATCTGATGCAAAATCCATACTTGTCAAGGTATTTTGTATCGGGTCTGGGCCCATCTAGACCACCATTTCAACCCCCTTCGATGCTTACCTATCAACATCCGAGACCTCCACAGATTTGGAATGAACCGTGAATCCAACAAGAAGGTGACGAATTGAAAGTGATAATGAGGGTTCTACATTCAACATGAGAAGCATACATGACCGATCGAATGTTGGCAGCACGTTTATTCACCAAGATGGTGACGATCTTGAGAGAGAAAGAGGATGGGTTGCACAACAAAATTCATCACGAGGTAGGGGTGAACGTGAAAGAAGGGAAGGTAGGCGACAAAGAGATTTTTTTAGTGCATTCAATAGTGCTGTAAGTAATGTTGTTCGACGACATTAATTGTAAATAATGAGTTGTAAGACATGTTTAGCTAAATTTCTCAAATGTTGTATTTTATGCTTTATAATTTAATAGTAATTATTCTTTTCTTCGAGGAAACAATTGTATGTACATTCCTCAGGCTACGTACTTACGTAGAGAAATTATGCTAAATTATTGTTGTAAAATGCCGAGATATTACTATTATCAAAGACAAAAAAAAATTAAAAACTTTATTTACAAAATTTATTTAATCATTTCTAGCAAAAGACAAACTCAAATTACAATGCAGCAACCACTAAAGTTACAAATACAAGTTGACTAAACACTACAATAAAAATCACTGTTGGTGACATTAAACTATCCTAGGACATTATCACTAGGACACTTAGACAAATTTAGTAGTCTTAGGAACACATATACTATCTTAAGACACTTACACAAATTCTTAGATAAATCAGAAAAGCAAAATAGGCATAAGACAGCCTGATCAAATGTCCATAATGGGGTCTTTAAAGTAATTATAGAAAAAGTAATTTTTCTTGTAGTGAAATGCACATTAATATGTACTAAATGCAACAAAACGACACCTACTGATAATACATTTTAATTGCAATACTTATGATAATATACATTACACCCACTTTGACATACAACATTAACTCATGTAAGGTTTTCTGCAACTCCACAACTCTTATGTTAGTGTCATGGACCATGTGTAGTACATAATCAAAATCTTTTCCTAACCAGATGTTACGAGCTGGTTCCCGAATCCCTACAGAACCTGAGACCGGCTCACCTCGACTAATCCCAAGACCCAGTCGTCCAACAAGAAATAATCGAAAGGCAGGAAAATAAATCACATTCATATATGCAATGTAACTAAATAGTAAAAGCATACAAGCAGTAAAGGAAAGTAAAAGCTGCTAGTTCCGTACATACCATTACAACAATTGGAAAAGTAGAACAAAAGAACAGTAACAGGAACAGTGACAAAAAGTCTAAACTCACTAAAGCAGTAAAGAAAGTACAACAAAAAGTACTGAAAACTACGCCTAGGCTCGACTGAGCTCAGCACTCTCCGCAGCCGGTAGCTCAGGCTGCTCAACTCCTGGACCTAAACAGTGTTATGAAAAAGGGCAGAGTCAGCGAACGCTGAGTAGAGCGGTAACCAAAATATCTAAAGCAGTAAAAACTAGCAAGTATATTTATCCTTTTCCAGTCATTTATTTATAGGTAATTTCCTTTCACCCCATTGGTTTACCTTCAGATTTCTTTCTTGTTCTTGCATGTTCCTTGTGGGAACGATCTTGATTGCAGTCTTTTCCGAAGAGTAGAAGGTACATGTGGTGCTCTCTTGGCCGGGAGAGTGCACCGTGGTAGTCCTACACCCAATCAACCACCCTGAGGTCATTGACAGACATAGCAGTGACTACGGCACGCGTGATAAGCGCACAGGTAGCTACCCTGCATTGGCACGCGATTAGTCGTTTTCGCTAGTGGGTACGCCCAAAGTACAACATGGAACAATAAAGGGCCTAGCCCTCTCAAAAACGGGGGTCTAGTCCCTCATAACCAAAAAGGGGTCTTGCCCCTAGATAGTCCGCGCACCCTCGTCTTACTACCCCGACTTGCCTAGAGGGCCAAAAAAATTCGATGTAGGTTGGCTAGCTTAACCCCAGGTCCCGTGGGGTGGCTAGCTCCCTCCCTACACTAGTAGCTCACCTCGGTACTGCATACACAAGAGCCGACAGGAGTTGGTGTAGAGTGGCCAATCCTAACCCTGGGTCACAACCCAAGGGAGGTGAGCTCAGCTCTACACTAAAAGGGGGCAGCTGTTCTCCTTGGTACCACGTACACAAGGACCAACACACTTTTCGTCCACATTCCAGGCTTTTCCATCTAACCACAGGAGCTCCACTCCTAACTCCCCGTAGGGTTCATGCTCATGTTCACCATATTATTCTAATCCAGGTTTCATCGTTCACAATTCATTTCTCGTTATAGACAGGCAGCTCGTATTTCCACAATTTAACACATGCAACGAGTGATATCACAGGTAACTTTTTAGTTATCTCAGGCAGCTCATATTCTAACAGATAGCTCGTATTTATTTACAGGCAGTGGCTAACAATTTAGCTCATTCATATATATATACAATTTCAATCACGCAAAACAATTGGTTCAACCATTTCTTGTTCTAGGGTTCATGCCACATCCTGAGTTTCCAGTTGTCTAATTTTCATAGAGGCATTCATATTTATTAAATATAACAAGGGTAGACCACTCTACCAGACAATCCGGGAGTACTGAGGGCTCTAACTGTAGGCCCACGCGCCTCTGCAAGCCCCAGACACGCAACAAGTCGAAGTCCTATACCAAGGAATACATCACAATGGAAGGTTCAAAATAGTGTATGAAGGCTTCTAATATGTAGAGAAACTCACAAGGAAACCACAGATACTTTGTTTGCGTAAAACGGATCCCGATTGGACCCCAAACGAGTCAAAAACGTGTATGTAGACCCAAATCAAACGTCTGCAAACAAGTCCAGACGTCTTAAAAGTCACAGAGACTCACCTCAAGCTCCTGCAATGCCCTCAGATGTCCAGGACTTCCCTGCGACCATCTGAACACATTTCTAGACGTCTGACTAGTCCTCCGGTCGTTTGGGAACGTCTCCGGTCGTCTGGGAAGCTATCCATACGTCCGAAAGTGCATGGAAAGGTGTTCCGTGCACCTTCCCAAGGATGCTCCTGCACATGACCTAGCAGCACCAATTTTAGCCTAAACAGAACGTCTGCAGTGCAACCTGCATGGCCATAATCGCAAGGAAGGCATACCTTCACAACACCACTACTTTCAGACATCGGGTGTCGACGCCAGACGTCCAGCCGATCATCCAGAAGACACTCCGGACGTCTGATACTGGGACAAATCCAGTATCAGACCGCGCTCCTGCGCTTCTCGCCGCAGCTCCTTCCGCTCCGTTGCAACCCCAACTGCTGCAGAAGGTTGGGGATGATGCCCCAACGTCCTTGATGAGAACCTCATCATGAGCCATAACTAGCTCATTTTGACCCAATACAAAGGATAAAAGCTCCTACATATCTCAAGGAAAGGCTTAACTCAGAGAATTCTGAGTTTGAGAAGAAAACCAGTCATAAGGGGTAAAAGTGCAATTTTACCAGTATAATCTGCATACAGGGTAATTCAGGGCCCAAACACAGGTCAGAACAGCTTAATAAGAATAAAAGTGGGACGAGATGATCTAGCAAGGGCTACAGCACTTTCAAGGAACCAAATGATAATCTGTAACCCTAAAACAACCCACTTCAATTCACAAGGTTCGAGGCAAAGTAAAAATAGAATAAACCCTATAAAATTCATAGAAAAATAATCTCTAGGGTTTAGAACCTTCAATTTGGCCTTTAGAACCCATTTTGACCTACATTGAGAACCATGCCCAATTAATAACTTAATTTGGGTTTTTGCGCAAATTGACCGGTCAAACAAGGTTTAATATGAAAATAAAATTCACCATCAGATTCCTTAGGTCCTAATTAGTCATGTATAAAAACTTGAGCCTAAGAAGAAACCTCCTTGACCGACTTTACACTTTGGTCCTCATATATTTACTCTTTGGCCCTCAACTTTTGAACCCTCGCATTTAGGCCCCTAACTCTCCTTCGTTCTTTGCAAACAGGTCCCTCCTGCAAAACCCTGCCAGCACCATGCTCCGGCGACCTTGCGCGGAGCATGGCGCCGCGCAGGGTAAGGTGGAGGACCTGGCATGTGTACCGGAGGGTGCCCTGCGTCGTCAGCCGTCGCAGGAGCACCCCCATGGTCCTTGCAGCCCCCCATACCGGCCGTGCGAACGCACGGACGGTATGGGTTCGAATTCCGACCATGCTCCGGCGAGGGAGACACGTCGTCTCCCTCCGCCTTCCTCCCTGCTTCAACCCTATAAATACCCCCCGCCGCTCCACCGACCAAGGCAGCCTGGATCTGACGGAGAAAACCCCCAATTTTCCTCTCTTCTCACTCCGGCAGACGCCCACCAGCTCCGGCGGTTCTTCCTCCTCCTCCTCTTCGCTCTGCCGCAATACCAGCAGCAGAGATTTCTTCCCCTGCTCTTTCCGCGTCGCGCAATACCGGCGCGCGCTGCCTCTGCCCCGTCGTCACCGCCGTCCTCCCCCCACTGGGCATCGTCTTCTCCGGCGACAGTCGATACGACTGTCGCCCTGTTCCTCCCCCTTCGTCCCTGCAGTTAAGTTAGACTTACTCCCCTTCTCCTCCTCTTTCTTTCCCCGCTTTCGATTTAGTCAATTAAGCCCTCTACCGACCCTGTTCACCCTCATCCTCTCCGCCTCCGACCACCCTCCGGCAAGCCGCTCCCATCACCTCAGCGACCCACACGGCTCGCCGACCACCGCAGAACTTCCGCCTCCTCACCCTGATCCTCTTCCGCCCCTCCACTTCCCACCAAACACTCTCTGCAGACCCACCGAACACACCCACTCCCTCGCTCACAGTCTGACCTAGGACGACCTAACAGCTCCATCTCGCCCCCTGCAGACCCCCTGACCACCTTCGCCGTGCCACGGCGAAGGTCCTCCGCCTGTCTGATTTGGCCGAGAGGCCGTGCCATTGGTTTCAGGTTCCAGGCCTTGACCGCCATTGGCGAGGAAGCTCGAAGCCTGCTCGAGGTTGCTCCAAGCCGAGATATCCCAGATTGAATAGCCACGGCCAGCGCGGAAGAGTCTCCCGCACACACCCTGGCCCTCGATTGGAGCTGTACGCCTCAACAGCCGATGCAATTGGGAGCACCATCCCTGCTGCAGGCGTGAGAGAATTGGGGTGGGACATTTAGTCCCACCTCGGAACCTCTCGAAGGCGCGCGGACGCATAAAGGCAAAAACTGCCTTATGCTGTTTGCCTCAGTTACCACGGGGTGAGGTCCCTCTCACCCGACCCGACCCGACTCGGCCTCGTCCGTGACCACGCTCCGCGGACCTGGCCCGACCCGATTAGACTGACCTGCACTCCTCGCCCACCACGCACGCCGGTGGGCCTGGACCCGGGCCTGACCCGAACCCGATTACCCGATAGCGCTCTGGGAGAGCTTCCGAGGAGTGATTTCAGAGAGAGAGATACGCGGGGGAGGGGGGTAGAGTAGGTTTTTGTCTTGACGAATAAACTCTGAAGTGTGCAGGCCAAAGAAGAAGAAGCAGACCCGCTGAAGAAGAAGGAGCTGCTGCACTGTAGCGAAGGCATTGTTAAGTCGTCTCAGCACCGGGGCAGACGACGGAAGGTCAGCAGCCAAAGAGGAAGAAGACCCGCTGAAGAAGAAGGAAGAGCAACGGCCATCGCGAGAGAAGAAAAAGAGAAGTCAAGGCAGGTGAAGACAAAGAAGAAGAAGGAATGAAGAGAAGCAAGAAGCAAGAAAAGAAGAAGATGATCTGACGAAAAAGAAAGAAAGGAAACAAGAAGAAGAGCACGAGGGGAAAATCTGAAGAAAGCAGAAGAAGAAGAAGAAGAAGAAGAAGAAGAACAGGAAGAACCAAAGACAAAGAGGAAGAAAGAAGAAAAGAAGAAGAAGCCAATTTTTCATCTCTCTCTCTCTCTCTTTATTTTTGTAATAGAACTTGTATATCTCTAGAATACAACTTGCTCCCTGAGTTCGACCTCGGGAACTCTTTCAGTTTTCCGAGTAATAAAAATTTTATATGAAACGTTGGTGACAACCGGCTTTACTACAACGATATAACTGAAACCGACGCTTCACCATTTTGGCGCCGCTGCCGGGGAGCAACGGCTATTCTAGAGGTAAACATTCCTGTTTCTTTTAAGTTCTGATAATCTCCTCTCTTTTGTGCAGCTACAGGAACTCAAGAAGACAAGCAACCACACCAAAGACAGGTAAATTTTTCCTCTCACTATTAACCCCTACACTCTAAAGAGGAAGAAAAGAAAAGAACAAGCAATATAGGGCTAACCTGTCTTCCATATTTAGTAACCATAAAAGTTGCATGTTTTCAACTCATTATTTCTGCACACTATTAAGGGTATTTAAGGGCTAACACATTCTTGCTTGAGCCCTAATTACCCAACAAAGAATTAACTGGACCAAGTAGAGCCAACCTAGGATCCAACACTAGGGATTTAGAGACACACTCCTTAAGCAAGAATTGAGAAAACCAAATGAAGTGTGCCCAAGCCCTTGTCTGAAAATACCTATTCAAAGAAAATCTAAAACAATTGGCTCTCTCTAAACACTTGAACCCTAAAAGACAGGACCTAAAAGCTCTCAAAGAAAACAAGAGGTAAAGTTGACCCCATGGGTCAACCAACCTTAAATTAGGTCACTCTTTGCACTTAAAAGACTAAAGTTCAAGTGAAACCTTAAGCACCCTGATCTTAAAATTGGTAGACTTAAGAGGTCAAGATCCCCATTCTGGTCTACCTGGAACCGCAGTGACAAGAGAGGTCGGGTGGGGGAAACCCTGTAACCCGTGGGGACGCTCTACCGTGTAGGGGTCTTCGCGGGACTCTCCCTCTCTGGCTGCCCAGGTAATTCTCAGGTGGACGATCTTTCTGATCAAGGGGTCCATCTGCCCCGAACCTCTATAGTCACCCAACAATTTTTGGGTGTCTTGATTGGGTCCAGCACCTGCTTATCTCATCCAGCCCTTCAGTATTTTTCAGGAGGTCCTTGAAACCTCCAATAGAAGTTCACTCTTCCCGAGGCTAAGCCTCGTCTCCTTTGTTTTTGCAGAAATCATTCACATAGCCCCTCTTTCCTCTGATTCTGAACAAAATCCCCTTCTTCCATCTTGATTCAAACTTTGATTCCACCACCTGATCCAATTATGCAGCCTAATTACCTAGCAAGACTACCATTCAAGAAACCTGAATATCGGAGATCTATGAAAGATAAAATGATCGAGAATGCCATAAGATTCTATGAAAAAGAAGAAAAAACCTCAACACCAAGAGGAGATATTCAGGTTGATGTCCCAACAACCACATCCTTCATCATGAACTGTGCCCAAATTCTATTGACTGGAATTTCAAAAGGATCAACCCGAGATATGCTCATGACAGGATACATTGAGATGGAAAAATTACACCAATCTGAATACCTTCAATGCTTGACAAATCCTGTACTTTGGGAACAACACCAAGATGCCCTTATAAAACGGGTAGAAATGATGAAATCAATAGAACAAATTATCAACCAGAAATACCCGTATAAACCAGAAACAGAGGATGAACCATCTTGGAACAGTATTAAGGAACCATTCAGTTTCCCAGATCCCGGGATTGAGGCACAAAGTGGTTGTAAAATCCCAACCCAGGTAGAAGATAGCATTAAAATAGGTTGGGAAGTTGCAGGAGAACACAATGCTGAGCCAACCCTAGGCCATAAATCACCAAGCTTAGAACTCCAAGACTCCTGCAATAACAAGATTAGAATTGAACCTCTGGAGGGTATAAATTCCACCCCTTGTTTTGATAAGGTGACCCTCGAAGGTTATTCGGACTTAGGTTCTAATAATTCTACCCACATCCTAAGCCTAGAACCTAGATCTGAAACTTATTGGGAAGATTATGAGGCCCTTTATGAGGAAGATCAAATTTTTACAGGATATGATTCCGGGCCTCTATTTAATGAGTATCCCTCTCCAACATCCTCAGGAAATCTGATCGATTTCTCAGAAAACATGCCAATTTATGATACAGAAACTGAGGAGTTGGATGAGCAAGGTTTTAATAGGGTCTATCCTACCAGCTTAGAGCTTGAACAGAACATCTTTTTGAGCCCAGAAGTGATATATAGGCTAGAACCCAATCAGGCTGCTGATTCCACATCTGATGATTTCTGCTGTGGTGGAATTCATGATCATTTTCGCCAACTCTCCGACAATTTCAGATCTGACTATAATTGCGGAGAGATTCCCCTTCCTGAACGTGCCAGGCCTATCTACGACCTCAGTTCACATGATTCTGACTCTGACTCTGACTCTGAGGTCCTGATTCCCGAGATCACCGATAACACAGAATCATTCCTTTTCGATCCTCAGGAACCAAAAACAGAAAATGCCAAGAGTGATTGCAACCCAGAATCCAAATTTTTTCTCGAATCCGATTTCTTTCATCCTACAAACACTCTTCCGGCATTTGATAGTTACCCAGAGGACTCTCTGCAGAAAATCACCTATCATCTGTTTCTAGAAGAGCCCTCGTACACAATGGCCACCTCATCCGCACACACAGAACGGATCAAAACCTCTTCCAAACCCCGACCCGCAACCGGACTCAATTTCTATGCTGATTCACCTCTCACCGAGCCGATTGCATTTCCACATCGGGTTTCGAACATTGATCAGACTACATACCATGCTCTATCATTCTCTGATCACCCCTGTAGGGTTCCTGCATCAACCACTGATTATCCTACGGGTCCCTACTCTAACCAGGCTGATTCGGCACAGCCAAACCCTGCGTTTACACTTCCACATCCATCTGAGCTTCATAATTTCTGGTGGGCTCCACACCTTTTTATCCACATCTATCAACCCACCAGATTGATTGGGTTTGGGCTGCATCATCAGCCTGTTGATCTGAACAAGCACCTGGTTGGACCAACCAGGCTCTTAATCAAGGTGCTTGTCTTACAAAACTCTGCTGAGTTGACCATCCCCTCTCCATCGCATTTCCCGCTTGGCTGAAGGCATCAAATTTAGCGCTCAACGGGAGGCAGCCCGTCATTCTCTTTGAAAACCTGAAACTTGTTCTGACAGCTTTTTGCACTTGAAGTTCACACTTTAGGACAGCCGACTCCACCTCAGGTGCTTGCATCTGAGATTAGAAATCGTCCGCAACAGTCACCCCGACCCATTCACTCATCAAAACAGCTATCCTAATGTATGAACTTAGTCGAATAGAAACCCCTAGGTTACAATGAGGACATTGCAAATCTTAGGCATGGGGGGGGTATGAAAGTGCAAAAACTCGTAAGAAAAGGTTTCAAACAAAAAAATTCACATATGCCAAAAATACCATAAAAATTAAAAAATTTTTGAAAAAGAATAAGAGGAAAAGAGGAGAAGGAAAATTTTGTGAAGGAGAGAAGAAACAAAATGAAAAAGGAGCACAAAATTATAAGAAAAGTTGATAGTCATTAGTAAGGAACTAAGGAATTAACCTAAGTTCTAGACCTCATTCAAGAAAATAACTGAAAAGTGCACAATAAGATTAGTAAGAATGCAAACCTTAGGCATTCTTGAATAGACTCTTAGCACTCATTAAGATCTGGACACTCCTCAAGAGGTTGAGGAAAATGAAAAGCTGAAGCATTAGGTCTAAGGCTTAGGAAGTATTCGGCCTCGTTAACTAATTTTTGGTTTACGGGACTCAGTAACCTAAGCACCCTAATCTCACACACAGCCTGGTTCAGTAAGCGTAAAAATCAGAATCACGCAGAAGCGTCGCAAAAATCTGAAAAGAACACCTAGAATAGGAATGGCCGATCAACACAAGTTGATTTGGACGAGTTCCCAGCGCAGAGAGGCGGAAAATCCCCTCGAAGATGCGTAACAAAATATCATCTCCTCGGTGCTTGTCTCTTAGGATATTTACATATCCTACGGGGGGGCATGTAAGCACTCTGCTGGTTCAGATTCCATGGATGGCATTATCTCGAAGTGTCAATTGCCAGGGTCTGGATTCGGCCACGGAATACCATGGATGGGATTATCTCGAAATCTCAATAGCCAGGGTTCCGGGGGTTGCCATGGGCGGTGCTATCTCGAAGCATCGATCGCCAGGAACCCTTGAGGATTGATGATGGGAGCAAGGAATCTGATACAGACCGTGTTGAAAAGCCAACCCTAGACTAGAACTAAAAAGAAAAAGAGAGAGAAAACTCTCCAAACAGAAAAAACTTTCTATCTCTCTCTTACAAAACGCACTGCGAACTGGGCCAGGGCTAAAATCATTTCAAGCACGGGTGCTTTAACCACGAAGTCCAATAAACCTTAGGTTAGTTCTTGCGGGCCTTAAAAACCTTTGCTAAAAGACTGAGGCTAAGGCTAGACAGATTTGGATCTTGATTGGTACTAGAGTATCTTTTAGGCCTATGGTCAGCATTCTAACCTAATCTATGCTTAAATAAAAAGGCACTTATCTAAAACCATTGAAAACTTCATGGTCTAGAACAAGGGTTGAAACCTTAAGTTTTTTGCTAAGGGACTAGCAAAAGCTAGGCATGGGGGTATGATGAGAACCTCATCATGAGCCATAACTAGCTCATTTTGACCCAATACAAAGGATAAAAGCTCCTACATATCTCAAGGAAAGGCTTAACTCAGAGAATTCTGAGTTTGAGAAGAAAACCAGTCATAAGGGGTAAAAGTGCAATTTTACCAGTATAATCTGCATACAGGGTAATTCAGGGCCCAAACACAGGTCAGAATAGCTTAATAAGAATAAAAGTGGGACGAGATGATCTAGCAAGGGCTACAGCACTTTCAAGGAACCAAATGATAATCTGTAACCCTAAAACAACCCACTTCAATTCACAAGGTTCGAGGCAAAGTAAAAATAGAATAAACCCTATAAAATTCATAGAAAAATAATCTCTAGGGTTTAGAACCTTCAATTTGGCCTTTAGAACCCATTTTGACCTACATTGAGAACCATGCCCAATTAATAACTTAATTTGGGTTTTTGCGCAAATTGACCGGTCAAACAAGGTTTAATATGAAAATAAAATTCACCATCAGATTCCTTAGGTCCTAATTAGTCATGTATAAAAACTTGAGCCTAAGAAGAAACCTCCTTGACCGACTTTACACTTTGGTCCTCATATATTTACTCTTTGGCCCTCAACTTTTGAACCCTCGCATTTAGGCCCCTAACTCTCCTTCGTTCTTTGCAAACAGGTCCCTCCTGCAAAACCCTGCCAGCACCATGCTCCGGCGACCTTGCGCGGAGCATGGCGCCGCGCAGGGTAAGGTGGAGGACCTGGCATGTGTACCGGAGGGTGCCCTGCGTCGTCAGCCGTCGCAGGAGCACCCCCATGGTCCTTGCAGCCCCCCATACCGGCCGTGCGAACGCACGGACGGTATGGGTTCGAATTCCGACCATGCTCCGGCGAGGGAGACACGTCGTCTCCCTCCGCCTTCCTCCCTGCTTCAACCCTATAAATACCCCCCGCCGCTCCACCGACCAAGGCAGCCTGGATCTGACGGAGAAAACCCCCAATTTTCCTCTCTTCTCACTCCGGCAGACGCCCACCAGCTCCGGCGGTTCTTCCTCCTCCTCCTCTTCGCTCTGCCGCAATACCAGCAGCAGAGATTTCTTCCCCTGCTCTTTCCGCGTCGCGCAATACCGGCGCGCGCTGCCTCTGCCCCGTCGTCACCGCCGTCCTCCCCCCACTGGGCATCGTCTTCTCCGGCGACAGTCGATACGACTGTCGCCCTGTTCCTCCCCCTTCGTCCCTGCAGTTAAGTTAGACTTACTCCCCTTCTCCTCCTCTTTCTTTCCCCGCTTTCGATTTAGTCAATTAAGCCCTCTACCGACCCTGTTCACCCTCATCCTCTCCGCCTCCGACCACCCTCTGGCAAGCCGCTCCCATCACCTCAGCGACCCACACGGCTCGCCGACCACCGCAGAACTTCCGCCTCCTCACCCTGATCCTCTTCCGCCCCTCCACTTCCCACCAAACACTCTCTGCAGACCCACCGAACACACCCACTCCCTCGCTCACAGTCTGACCTAGGACGACCTAACAGCTCCATCTCGCCCCCTGCAGACCCCCTGACCACCTTCGCCGTGCCACGGCGAAGGTCCTCCGCCTGTCTGATTTGGCCGAGAGGCCGTGCCATTGGTTTCAGGTTCCAGGCCTTGACCGCCATTGGCGAGGAAGCTCGAAGCCTGCTCGAGGTTGCTCCAAGCCGAGATATCCCAGATTGAATAGCCACGGCCAGCGCGGAAGAGTCTCCCGCACACACCCTGGCCCTCGATTGGAGCTGTACGCCTCAACAGCCGATGCAATTGGGAGCACCATCCCTGCTGCAGGCGTGAGAGAATTGGGGTGGGACATTTAGTCCCACCTCGGAACCTCTCGAAGGCGCGCGGACGCATAAAGGCAAAAATTGCCTTATGCTGTTTGCCTCAGTTACCACGGGGTGAGGTCCCTCTCACCCGACCCGACCCGACTCGGCCTCGTCCGTGACCACGCTCCGCGGACCTGGCCCGACCCGATTAGACTGACCTGCACTCCTCGCCCACCACGCACGCCGGTGGGCCTGGACCCGGGCCTGACCCGAACCCGATTACCCGATAGCGCTCTGGGAGAGCTTCCGAGGAGTGATTTCAGAGAGAGAGATACGCGGGGGAGGGGGGTAGAGTAGGTTTTTGTCTTGACGAATAAACTCTGAAGTGTGCAGGCCAAAGAAGAAGAAGCAGACCCGCTGAAGAAGAAGGAGCTGCTGCACTGTAGCGAAGGCATTGTTAAGTCGTCTCAGCACCGGGGCAGACGACGGAAGGTCAGCAGCCAAAGAGGAAGAAGACCCGCTGAAGAAGAAGGAAGAGCAACGGCCATCGCGAGAGAAGAAAAAGAGAAGTCAAGGCAGGTGAAGACAAAGAAGAAGAAGGAATGAAGAGAAGCAAGAAGCAAGAAAAGAAGAAGATGATCTGACGAAAAAGAAAGAAAGGAAACAAGAAGAAGAGCACGAGGGGAAAATCTGAAGAAAGCAGAAGAAGAAGAAGAAGAAGAAGAAGAAGAACAGGAAGAACCAAAGACAAAGAGGAAGAAAGAAGAAAAGAAGAAGAAGCCAATTTTTCATCTCTCTCTCTCTCTCTTTATTTTTGTAATAGAACTTGTATATCTCTAGAATACAACTTGCTCCCTGAGTTCGACCTCGGGAACTCTTTCAGTTTTCCGAGTAATAAAAATTTTATATGAAACGTTGGTGACAACCGGCTTTACTACAACGATATAACTGAAACCGACGCTTCACCAGTCCTCCTCCTCCCACACGTGACACGGTGGCGTGCAAGCCTCTGACAAGCTTCCATGAAGCTCTCAAACTCGGCCCTCTCCTCCTCCTCGTGCCTGCTCCCTCTCTCACGCGCCTCTTACTCATGACAGTGGAGTGGGGAGGTGGTGGTAGTGGTTGAGTGGAGAGGAGAGGAAGGGGGGTCTCTTATATAGGGCTGGGGGGTTAGGGTTCGGTGGGGGAAAAGGATGGAGAGAGAAGAAAAGTCTGCGTGCCGCCTGCGCGCATAACATAGAGTGCGTACAGATTCTTCAATTTCCAGACATCCAGGAAGGGGTCCAGACATCTGACTGACACTCTAGATGTCTTACAAGGCTAAAATCAGGATGAGTCTTTACACCTAATGTCCTCTTCTTGCATGGTTTGCATTAGCTGATCTTCCTCTTCATGCTCCTCTCTCATATTTGCCCATTTGAAGAATTTGCATGTATTTTGTGGACAAGAGTAAAACTTCCGACGTTTGCTCCATTGTCGTCTAGAAACTCTTAGTGCTGCTAGAACTCTATATAAGCATGTCACACACCTTAAATGCGCGCGTGGGACTATACTACTTGATTGACGATTGCTTGAAAATTGAGAGGGAGCTTTCATTGTATATGTAGGAGTAGCTAACCCTATAATAACCACAGTAAAGATATAAATGAATTTTATTGTAATCATTTTTTCATCTTGAGTTGTAATAATCAAATGTACATCCTAATCCTTTTGTAAGTGACAAGAATTAATTTTTCATTTCTTGAGTTTCCATACCTAAAACCAATTTGCAGGAAAAATGCTTCAAATGTGAGGGTGAGATTTCATCATATATAAAGTTGGTCAATTTTCGTAATTACAATAATACCCCTCACAACTTATCTTAATTTCAGATGAGGAAATCCGTGAGACCTACAATTTTATTATGACAGAGAGAAAATATACTATTTGTAAGTTTTATTCTTTTCACTTTTTTTTTTCTTGAGTTACCTTATTTATCTAACATAGTGGTTATTGAATTTGGATATAGCACAAGTTAGCTCATCCGACGTCTACAAAGGTGTGATCGATGCTAATAATGCGTCGTTTGTGAGATGTGGAACGGGCATGTGGGCGTGTGTGTGTATGAAGGCTTAAGGTGTGCAGGTTACGACATGTGTGTCCAACTCGTGCACACACACACGTGATATAATATGTGAAAATGGAAAGTACTACATGTGATATGTGAATATAAGTATGTGTATGTTGTAGGTTCCTTAGTCAGCACCTCTATTGGGACATGATCTTCTGTTATGTCCCTGTTGCTGACACTTCGAGCATCGAGGGATATGACGACTACACATTTCATCCATTTCATTACTAATCCTTTCAACATGTGGTCTACCCTTAGCATATTTGATATCTGGAGGTAGTAACTCCAGAGATTCTCTCTGTCCCCAATATCTCTTGTCATGGATTGGATTAAAGAATTCTGAATACACTAATTGATAATTTATTTTTTGATAATACTCTTAGCAAGGTAAAAGATGATCAAATCTAATATGTGCACAAGTAGCTAACACATGCCTACAAACAAGATGCTTTAATTGAATATAACCGCAAGAACATATTACGTTATTTATTCCATTTGTAGAAGTAATTTCAATCTCATATGAGTAAGGTTCCTCTCCAATTTTAAACTTTGTTCTGCTAAATCTAACAACTTGTAATTTTTGCGGGCTCGAAATTTCTCTATGGAAAACTCGCTCAAAACTCAGAGTAAGAACTGTTGTCATGACTTCTCCACTATCGAAACGCTCAGTAAAGTACTTGTTCAAACGAAAGTAAGTCGCTATAACAAGAGCAATGATTGGTAATCCTCGCCAACCTTTCAAAACATTATTGAAATATTTAGATGCGCTTGTTGTCATATTATCATATCTCCTCCCCCTATCGTAGCATAATGCCTAGTATGATCGATTATAATCGTTTCGTTGTATAATCCATTTATATACTTCATCACACATGCATGGGATATCCTCTAATATCCGATTATGATTATATGTTGTTAATACACAATCAGATGCATAAAAGCATCTCTGTAAATCCTTACTTTTAAGTCCTTTATGCATGTTTGCTTTCATATGTCTCAAACAATATCTATGTGAATGACCTTCTGGTCTAAAATATTGAGGAACTAAATTTTTTAATCCAGGGAAATGATCACTTATGATGCACGTACCAACCCGATTGACAATTTCAGAGAGATACATCAAAAACTAAGCTCAACTACAGTTATTCTCCCCTCTTTCCACAGCTGCAAAAGCTAATGGAAATAATTGACCATTTGGATTGATTTCAGTTGTAATTAACAAATGTCCAAGATAAGAATCATATAAATGTTTACCATCGATTGAAAGTACTGGACGACAATACTGAAATCCCTTAATTGACGGATCGAAAGCCCAAAATAAACGGGGAAATTTCATTTTTCCTACTGAAATTGATGATGGTATGTCCATAACATGGTAAATAGTACCCAGATTTTGCCGAACCACTTCTCTCATAAATCGTTTCAAATCTAAGAAGGATTCTTTTACATTGCCATATACATGTAAGGCTTTTTTCCAAGCATACCAAGCCTTGACATAACTTATCTTTACCTTATCTTCGTTGTCAATTAAATTTGGATTTATTTCGGAGATAAGGTAAGATTTGCCATAAAATGTGGCAATATGTTGTGTAGTATGAATTTTGTGTTACATTGTTTATAATCTCCTAAGGTGTTTGCTATGCACTATACTCCTGATCATATCAAGTCACTATCCAAGCATTAAAAGTCTTGTCTATAGATACATGCAATCGCTACTTGCAACTATTAATGACACACGCAACAGTTAGGAGTTTTTTCTTTAATGCAATTTTCTTGTATTGCACACCTTTTTGTATACTCCACTTTCTTAAGTCTTGTTGTAAATCTTCTTTTGTTATCCATATTATCATTATCCAATTCATTCTTTCTTCTCCTTCTTGTTGTTGAAGAAAAAATGACGTCTCATCTTAATCTATCATCCAATTTATCCAATCATTATCATTAAGTAAATAAGGTGCTTCATCCATTGGTTCTCCTTCTAAGTCATCATCTTCTAAGTCATTATATTTTAAGTTAGCATTGTCACCATCGTCATCGTCATCCTTGTCATTACCAACATCTTCATTGTTTTCCATAAAATTTTGATGAGGTTCCTCGCTAGCTACGACCTTCATAATAGTTGATATACCATGATCATCAAGTCCATTATTTTCATTTTCATTACTTTCTTCATGTAAATTACTTTGATGAGCCTTAATGTTTAGATCAAAATTTCTGTGTTCTAAAGTAACTGCTTCTTCTACTGGATGTAACTGTTCTTCCGATATATGTCTCACTTCTTCCATTGGAATATGTTACGGGGAACTTAACATTTTATAATATAATGAATACGGGTCACTACTAAAGTCATAATTTGAACATGAACTTATGTTTTCATATTGAGGGTATATTGCTTGACTTCGTAATGGATCCGCTACAACATATAAGTCGATTCTACTGTGCATACTTCCTAATAACTCTAACATCAGTTGAGTTGATTCATCATTCTCAATGTCATAAGGAAATGATCTACCATCTTCGTTTATCTACTTGCATATTAACTTAAGCTTCTAATATGATTCAGAATATCTACTAATATTATATACAGTACATATTAAATTTTCAAATGAAGTACAACAGTTAATTGTTGTATTCATTGAATAACCATCAATATAATCAATACTACAATAAGTAGATATTGCTCTACCACCACAATAAATCCTAAGTACTACAATATTGTCTGCCATGTCTATATAATCAATAAAATATAAAAGTCTTATTTACTAAAAGAAATTAACCTCAAAAAGATTTTTTTTTATTACAAAAAATGTACAACTAATTATTTTTTTAACAATAGATCAAGTTACCTTACTGTTAAATGTAGATGTCAGAGTAGAAGATTCAGAGCCTCAACAAGATTGCAATCTCAATTTCAAAATTTCAATGAGATTACAATGAAGAGTGTCACCGTAATCGCGATCTCAAATCTCAACAAGATGAATGAAGAGGAGAATTTTTATGAGAGAATGGATGAGATTTTTAAGAGGGAATGGAGGAGAATATGTAATGAGAAGAGGGGAGGGGGTGTGTTTATACAGCCGAGTGGGGGAGAGGAGGAGAGGTGTGTGGTTAACGGTTGGTCAGAGGTTGCTAGATCATCTAGCGACCTCTGCCAACAGCTAAATTGTGTAACGGCTTGTCAGAAGTCCAGCAACCTCCACAAATGGTCGTCTCAGGTGCGAGGGTCGCTAGATAATCCAGCGATCTATTGAAGGTCGCTGGATCATCTAGCGACCTGTGGGCCAACGAATCCTTCATTGGTTAGGTCATTGGATCCTATAACCCCTTTTTAATAATTTCATAATTCCAACCCCCTTTCCCAAATTTCCTTCGTCACCATACCCCTAATGCCAAATTCCCCTGCATTGGTAGATTTAATCTACAAATGCACGTGATGAAATGTGGAGGAAGTTAATGTCTTCCGTACGTTACGACATTAGATAGGGTTAGGGATAGGAGATGTGCATTTCTCTGCAAAGGAGTACGTGACTGAGATTGTTCATATGGTATGAGGAAATATGTACCTATATGATATGTATGTAGGGAGACTGTAGAGGGAGGAATTGATTGTTAATAGAAGATAAGGGGAGGATGCGCATGAAGGACATCGTTCGAAGCACATTTGTAAGAAGGAATCATGTGCAAAGTACATATGCGGGAAGCACATGAGTAGGATCTTATAGGTGTTCAAACAAGTAAATAGGACAAGCAGATTAGATGTGGATATGCATGTCAGTGACAGGGTTGATTGAATGCTAAGGAAGGAGTATATATGGACTTGACGTACTGCAATATAGGAATGGTATAATGTTCAATTGAATGTAAGAAATAGGTATCTAAATTTGTGTAAGGTACGTGATGAAAGAGTAAGGGTAATGCATGTTCTGCACATGTAGACATTCAATGGGGAGTGTAACATAAGTATACAAACAATGTATCAACATGTAGAAAAAGTGATCGATATATATGGTCATTTTGTGGACATGGTAGAAAAGCAGTTCCATGTTAGGTAGTTCTCATATGAAATTATTTGATCATTGTCACAAGAAACTTTCCTTGCAGAGAAATGAATCAACGAAATGTAGGTAAAGGGTTGAAAGCTATAATGAAAGGGACAAGTGTATATTGCAAGTGCAAAATGGTTTGTAGGCTGAATATTGATGAGCATGGCAGTACGATATGGGGTAGCTATCCAATACATCCAGTTCACTGAGTGCAGGAAGGTTGGAATGCTATGTCCTTCATTTTACCTTGATTTGAAATAATTACAAGTGATGACGGCAAGGGTTGCTTATAGGAAATCGACAACGAGAAATGTGATGTAAGGGAGAGCATTTGGGTTTCTACTATCATTCCTAGTACAAGTTTGACACCTCAATCATCTCGATTGAGGGATATCTTATAGATCTTAAGGGATTACATAGAAACATTGGAGAGAGAGAATCAGAAGCTTGAGGGACAAGTTGAAAATTTTCATTAGAGACTACAGTATAAGAAGTGAACCATTGAAGACTTTTGTGACAATAAAAGAGATTTTCATAAGAAAATGCAAGGAATTTTGGACATGTATCATGACTACAACAAGATGTGATGTGTTGGATGGAGCGTGGGTAGGTTGTTTGTCTATTGGTAGTAGGGAGTCTAGTTTGTGTCGTATGTATTGCTAATGGGATATGTATCATGGACATATTATTTTTTTCGTAGTATTCGCGATCCTATATGGTTTTTGTAGTTGTTGCAAACAATGCTTTGTTGGTGAATGAAATATCTAGATATGTTTTGGATGTGGCACATATTGTGATTTTTGTGAAAGGTGAAATATAGTGTAATGACAGGACATTAGTACAAGCTATTACGATGTTAAGGTGTATATGAGATTGAAGTTAATAAGGAGAAAAGGGGAGAAAACAAACAACGAAATGGATGTAAAGAAGGAAGTGTAGATTTGCAATGTATAAATTTAAAAAATGACCATACATGTTCATATTAAGGCGAAGTTGTAAATGCATATAAAATAATGGTTCAATTGAAATTGAATGAAAAAAATGGTTGCACATGAACGTTGTCTATGAGATGTAAAAACATGAGATGTAGATTTGTAATTTACTAATCTTTCAATTTAACCATACATGGTCATATTAATTAAGAGATGTAACGACAATGTTTCACTCAAAAGCGAAGCAACAAAATTGAATGCATTATACGAAGATGCGAAATTTGAAATTGTATTTACCAACACCATTAAAAGTAACATTGACAAACGAGTTTGTGACATTTTCGACAACGTCATCGTTAGCTAGAAATGATAAACAAATGAGAGAAAATGACGATACACGAATAAAGAAATGTAACAATACAAAATGATCGAACTTACTCAAATTGACACAAAGACCATTAACATCCTCATCTTCATCATCATCGAAAAGATGATTATAGAATTGATGATCATCGATATCAAATGTTGAAGAAGATGAAGTTCATCAAATTTTCGATCATGGATAGAATTCAAATCAATAGCACATTGTGTATGACCTAATAACAAAATTAAAGTTACATGAATTACATATCCCATTATAGCATGTATAATAATCACAAAGACATGAAAAATGTATATTTCAAGTGAAAGTCCAAACCACTATCAATGGTATAGGTAATATTATCCACAATGTTCACCGCATCAAGCATTATCAACTTCAATATTTAAATTAATAAATTCAATACATCCACCTGCTTAAATAAATTAACAACCAACATTTAAATCAAATGATTAAACATGTCAAACTACTCAAATACAATAACAACTAACATGGAACACTTTCAATTTATAATATAGTGACCATATGTACAAACCTAATAATAGCAATCTGCAATTTAAGAAGCTGACATCACAAATTTTTTTCAACGTATATTATGCACAAGAAAAAAAAAAAAAGGGATTCACATATGCACCTACATTTTTCCATTTTCCACGTCCAGCGTCTCTCCAAAAAAGCAGGACCAACGATCACACGAAAAAATGGAGGAAGCATCGATGCTATTACCATCATGAAAAAGCCCCGCACACTTCCCTCGCAAGAAATATTTCAATTTGGCACTTCAATTTGCTCTGTCTCTAATGTGTGCAAGATTTCCTTCGAAAGGCACATAGTCATACAACTGGAGGAGGTGCCTACAGATGTCAGTACTAATCCTCGGAAGAAACAAATGTCTCGGGAAGCACTCGCGAATAGTGTCGTGTATAAGCCTTGCTTATGATTCCACTTTTTCCAGCATTGTCGTCGGGAGAAGAGAACGATTGACGACGAGTTGCGTGGACGCCACCACTTGCAATGATGGGTCTTTCGAGACGATTGCAGAGGTTGTCCGGATGACATGTGATGGATCCAGGGGCTGCCACGTACGGCCAGTGAGGTTGTCAAAGCAAGGAAGAGGCCACTGGTGAAGGGCTATAGCCTGACGACGGCCGACGATGGCTATCGGGGGTTTGGAAGGAGTTGGGTTCTCCCTATGTGTGAGAGAGAAGGAACGGGCACGCGATAGGAGTTTGGCGTCGTTGGCTGACATCATGCGGGCATAGGATGGCGGGATGCTGGAGATCGAGCAACGACAAGCGGAGGCTAATGGCATGGTTGCTGGCGGCAGTGATGCATGTACGAGAGGCTTCATGTGACAGCTACGTCACTATTCGTTTGCAAGAATTGAGTTATTTATATTATTTATAGATTTTTTAATTTTAAATTATTGAGATTATCCAATTTAAAGGAAAAGAGTACGATGAACTTATTCTATGATCATGTAAGAGAATATCACACCTATTTCTCTAAATATCTCATCATTTGATCTATATTTTTTTCAAATACAAAACTTTACAATCTCAAGTTTATCCTACAATTTTATCACCTACAAAATTAATTCGTCAAAATCAATTCCTTAAAACAAATGATATCTAAAATGGAGTGTTACTAGGAATGTCGAGATTACATAGGTGAAACAATGTCTTGATGATTGGAATCAATTCCCTATGAAGGGCTTTTATTTAATACTTAAATCCAATGGTTAGGAAGTATTTGCTCATATCGAGGCTATCCAACAACTAAGGTTGTGATAATCCAACATCCAATTTTGACAATTTAAGAGTCTAACTTAAGGTTTATGGACTTAATGAATACTGTTGTAGGGTAGGATCAGGTTGTAATGATCCAAAAATTTGGATTTTCAATTTCCGAGATGAGTGCATCAACATGGGCTTTTGACACTTGTTGAATGCAAATCGAATTAGTATAACCCATAAAACAAGTATATGCATTTGATCAAATCCTAGTTAACCCTCAGACGAAACTTACCTCGAATATGCCAAATATGATACTGTTGAATTCCTTTCGTCGCAACCTTTCTAGCAAGTCCTATTTCATTGAAATCCAATTTACGTAGCAAAAGTTACTTGAAGAGCAAGCTAAGTGGGAATCCAGGCATACAAGAATCAAAGTAGGCCCATTTTGGTTCATTTTTTCATTTTTCTAAACCTAATATGCATCCCAAGGGTGTATAAAAGGGGAATTTTGGGGTTTTGTGCACCGCCTTTCCCTTAAACTTGATTTTTGGGAGAAAGAAAAGGAGGGAAATTGGGAAGAGAGGGAGAACTCTCTGGCTTTTTCTCTCTTTCTTGCATTTGCACACGTACACACACGCACGCGTAAGGGGGAGTGGCAATGGATGTATGGTCGCCATACCACAGCTGACAACCGCATGCAGTCAACCAACCACCAAAAGTCATGTGCCACATAGTTGCGCATAGGAGGGCGAGAGTAAAATTAGGTTGTGTTTGGAAGGCTTAATTCGGTTCATCGTAAGTGATAACTAGGAACTT
Organism: Thalassia testudinum; assembly: GCA_037157565.1. Lineage (NCBI taxonomy): Eukaryota > Viridiplantae > Streptophyta > Magnoliopsida > Alismatales > Hydrocharitaceae > Thalassia > Thalassia testudinum. The sequence goes on from JAZHRO010000061.1 coordinate 4,922,500, forward strand.
GCTCCAATAATGATCTGGGGCATGCAATAAGGACTAACGGGCATACGACATGTGGCTTGGGCACGTGGGGCATGTGGTTCACCTAGTCTAGCCAGTCCAAGTTGTTGGTGCTAGAGCACCACGATCATTTGTTTTGATGATAACAAAACACGTGTTATTTAACATTTGCAATTTGAGTCCTAGATTTCAGGTCAATTGCAAATGTGGACGTGTTTAGACGGAGTTCGAGCTCGCATCCAGGACGGATTGGAGGAGCTTGACGGAAAACAGAGGAGGTTCGCGTGGAGCGACAGATTGAAGATGGAAGGAAATGAAGAATAAGATAGATTTCCTTCTTTTGTACTTGTTGTATTTTTCGTTTCTTTTGTTGCTTTTTATTTCCTTAGATATTTCATGTTAAAGAGCTTCAAAGAACCCTAACATTAGTCCTAGGAACACCGGCACAACCCTAGGATACTTAGGTTTTCTGTAGAATACTTAGAAAACCAATATAGGGTTCAAACAGCACTTCCAGATGTCTAATTCCCAAATCAGACGTCTGATAAAGTATTTTAAGACGTCTGACTGTTGTTTCAGACGTCTGATAACTGTTAGGCTGGACATAGCTAGTTCTATCTGATGAAATCAGACGTCCAGACCTTAGTCCAGACGTCTTAGAAGACGTCTGATGGACTTGCCAGACGTCCAGATAGTGGACCGTTGGCTAGCTTAGCAGACACTGCAGAATATGACCGTTAGAGCCTTATCAGACGTCCTTAGGCCTTTCCAGACGTCTGATAATTGACCGTTTTGCCTCGGCTGACCCAAAATCTCTTCTCAGAGATTTTCTAGCCGTTGCAACGTTTGGAAATCAATTCCCACAGTAAAAGTAGGTTTCCAGACGTCCTGTATGTCGTCTGATGGACTTGCACAAAAATCCTGTTTAGATCTGATTCAAGTCAGGAGGAAACCCGGACAGAATCAGACGTCTGACCTTTAAATCAGACGTCTTAAGGTGGCCTTCCAGACGTCTGATGCCAGAGTTAGACGTCTGATCACCCTGTCAAGTGTAATCATTGTCCTGATTTCGGCCTGATTCTCTTGGGTTTTGTTCCCAACGGCTATAGAACCTTTCCTAAGCCTTCCAAAGCCTTCCTAAGGCCTCTATAAATAGAGGGGAACCTTTGCAACACAAAAACACACTTAGAGACACAAAGACACACCAAGAGAAACACAAGACACACTTAAGCAACATACTTCCACTCTCTTGTGTCCTAGATAGCTCTTGCTCTCCAAGCTCAAGCTCCATCATCTTGAGAGCATCAAGCCTTCGCGCACCCGCTCTCCCGCCATTGTTCACAAGAGCGACATTGCGCCGTTGCGTGGCTCACGCACCGCGTCATCGTCGACGCACTCCTTGTAAAGGGGAGTTTCCTAATTCCTATAGAAGCTTAGGTTTATTACTTTGTTGGCTCTATAGGTTTGTTGTTTATTTTATCTTTGTTATTTGGTTGGGTATTCACTTTGCGAATTCCCGTCTCCTTCGTGGGACAAAGTCCTTCTCGTGGAGAGAAGGGGTTGAGGAACGCTACCCTCGTACTTGTAGCGTGGTTGTACTGAGGTTGAATCACCCTCGTTTTAAAGTGATTCGGTTAGTGGATTTGATCAACTAGGTTGATCGGAAAATCCTAACTCGAGAGGGTTAGGTGGTGGTTTTCACCCGGTTTGGGTTTCCACCTAAAAATTACTTGTGTACTTGTGCGATTGTTTGTTTATTCTGTGATATTATTTTATTTCCGCATTTATTACGTCACCCCTCCTAGTAGGGAAACCTTCACAAGTTTGATTCTATTTAGGATGCCACTAATTTCATTTGATTGCTTTAAGACCTTCTCGACCTTGGATTTTGATAAATAAGATGTCATTGGAATTATATCAATGCAAACTATCCCAATAAGTCCAAAATTCACTTTTGACCTTTGTACTTGCCATTAAAATTCGATAAAACCTTTTAAGACTTATTTGTTCTACTTGGTACTATGTTTGACTTAAGGTTGACACCTTGGAGCATGCACAAAACTCGACACATTATGAGCAGTAGTAGGAGCCTTTAATGTGATTATTCGAAAGTCATCGTGAGCCTGTGTAATATTAGTTTTCATGCTTAGCTGGTTACATTTGAATTGAATCCTCGATATATGTGCAGTTGTCATTGTCTTTTGCTTAGTATTAGAGTTTCAAATTGTTAACTTACATACTTCTACTCGGGTAGTTGATTAATGAAGATACTGCTAGAAATTGATTGGACTTGGATAATATCTTGATGACTTGTCTATTCTCAACTAATAAGCTAAATGGAAGTTGCAAATACAACTCATTTTTGAAATCACCCACTGAATTTAGTTATGATTAATGCTCTTAGAATAATTTCCTACATGTCGCTTATTAAACTTCTTTGATGTGCAAATTATTTAAGCTAATACTTTATGACTTGTACAAATACAAATTAAGATGCTTTATGCTAAGAGTTAACCTGAATTGCCAGGTTTGATTGTTGATCAACCTTCTGGATCGTTAATTAATTATGGTTAATTAGTAGTGTTGTAGTATAGTCGCAATACAGATGGATGTCATTTTATTTATTTATAATTTTTACTGGTTAGTTTCCAGGTTGTTCACTGGAAAGCAGTTATTGACATACATCACTTTATATGTTCCAAAAATACTCTTTTACTCCAAAAATATTAAGTTTATTTACAAATAAATCAAAGAATGAAAGAATAAATTAAGCAAGTTAAGCATATACACAATTGAATTGGTTAGTGTTAACGTCAATGCCTAAAACATATGAACACATTCAAAGGCATTAAAAACTAAGCTAATCTAACTTCTGTTAATTATTTACATTGATACCTAACAAATGCTTAAGTGTTGGCACAAAAAGAGATATATACAAGTATAAGTAGTTATACTAACATCTATTCTAATTGTTACGACCGATTCCCGGATCCCTACAGGACCTGAGACTGACTCGCCTTGACTAATCCTAAGACCTAATCGTCCAACAAGAAATAACCAAAAGCAGGAAAGTAAACTACATTCACATATGCAATATAACTAAGCAGAAGAAACATACAAAGCAGCAAAGGAAAATAAAACTGTTGTTTCAGTATATACCACCACAACAACAATAACAACGGAAAGCGGAAAGTAAACAATAGAAGCAGAACAGTAACTAAAAGTCCATTACTTACTACAATAGTAGAGAAAAGAAAAGGAAGTGCTGAAGAAAACTACAGCTGGACTCGACTGGGCTCAGCACCCTCCACAGCCGGAAGCTTGGGCTGCTCAACTCCTGGTCCTGAACAGTGTTATGAAAAGACAGAGTCAGCGAACGCTAATTAGAGTGGTATCTATTATTATCTAAGTACAACAGTAAAAGCAACAAGTTTAATTCTCATTTCTATTTATCTGTTTTATATATTTCCGTTTCACCCATTTCTCAAAGTATCCAGATATTTCTTGATCTTGCATGTTCCTCGTGGGAACAATCTTGATTGCAGTCTTTTCCATAGAGTAGAAGGTACACATGGTGCTCTCCTGACCGGGAGAGTCCCCTGTGGTAGTCCTACACCCAGTCAACCGCCTCGAGGTCACTATCAAGATGTAGCAGTGACTACGGCACGCGTGATAAGCGCATGGGTGGCTACCCCGCGCTGACACGCGGTCAGTCGTTTCCGCTAGCGGGTACGCCCAAAGTATAGCATGGAATAGTATAGGGCCTTGCCCTCTGAGAATAGGGGTCTCGCCCCTTAGAACTAAACAGGGGTCTCGCCCCTCCACAGTTTGCGCACCCTCATCTAACTACCCCGGTTTGCCCAGAGGGCCTAACAAGTCGGTGTAGGGTGGCTAACTGAACCCCAGGTCCTATGGGGTGGCTAGCTCCCTACACTAGTAGCTCGCCTCAGTAACACGTACACGAGGACCAACAGGAGTCGATGTAGAGTGACTAATCCTAACCCCAAGTCTGAACCCAAGGGAGAATAACTCCGCTCTACACAAAAGAGGACAGTTGCTCTCCTTGATACCATGTACTCAAGGGCCAGCACACTTCTTGTCCACATTCCAGATTTCCATCTATGCACAAGAGTTCTACTCCTAATTCCCCATAAGGTTCATCCTCATATTCACCTCATTTATTCCGATCCATATTTCACCTTTCATAATTCATTTCTCATCCATATACAAGCAGCTCATGTTTTCAGAATTCAATTCTCAATACATGAAACTGATGATTTCACAGATAATTGTTCATTAAATACAAGCAACTCATATTCTAATAGGCAACTCACAATTATATTACAGGCAATTGCTAGCAGTTTATCTCAATCATGCATGCAAGTGGACCATACAGTACAAACAGTTCATTCATTTCTCTACCCTAGGGTTCATGCCACATCCTAGGGTTCCATTCGACTATTTCCATAGGCACATTCTTATTTAAATATTATTAATGAAATTAAACCACTCTACCAAGAAACTCGGGAGTAATGGAGGCTTGAACCGCAGACCCAGACGTCTCTGTGAGCCCTAAACGCGTAGCAGACTAAAACCCTATACCAGGGAATACATTACAAAAGGAGAGTTTAAAACAGTGTATAACAGACTCAAGTACGTAGAGGAACTCGAGAGGAAAGTGCAGGTATTTCGTTTGCGTAAAACGGACCCTGATCGGATCCTAAACGGGTCAAAAACGTGCCTACTGTTCAAAATTAGACGTCTGGGAATAATCTCAGATGTCTTAAAAGGCGTCAAATCTTACCTTATGTTCCTGCAGTATCCTCAGATGCCCAGACCTTCTCTGCGATCTTCTGAAGGCAATTCCAGATGTCGGACAATGCCTCTGGTTGCCTAGACGCACCTCTGGACATCTGGTGATGTGATTAGACGTCCAAAAGCACGTGGAAAAGCATTCCGTGCTCCTTCCCAAGGCTGCACCTGCATGCGCGAACGCAGGCGTGGTCAACCAACAACAACCCTTGCGCTGCGATATGCATGGCGCAGGGAGATACGTACCTCGCAATATAAGTGCTTTCAGACGTCTGGTCTTAACTCCAGACGTCCAAGTGCTGCCACAGTCGTTTGGTCGACTCTCCAGACGTCTGATACTAGAAAAATCCCAGTATCAGAAACTCCTCGCAACTCGCTCCGCTCACTAACCATGCACCATAGCTGCTCTAGCTGCTGCAGAGGGCCGAGAGGCCGCCTCTCCGAGCCCTCTCCTCCTCCCTCCTGCGCCTGCCGGTGGCCGTGTGAGCTCCACCGAGCTTCCACCGAAGCTCCTTCAACCTTAGGCCTCCTCCTCCTCCTGCGCTCTCCTCCTTCCTCCCTCTTACTCTCCCTCGCTCGCCCCCTCTCGCCGCTCCCTCACAAACGCTGAAAGTGGTGGTGGCTGGTGTGTGAAGTGGAGAGGAGATAGGTGGGGGGTTTAAATAGGAGATGTGGGGTTTAGGGTTTGGGGAAGAATGAGGAAGGGAGAGAGAAGAGGATGGTCTCTGCTCGTCGCCTACACGCAGAGCGCAAAGCGCAGTACGAAAATTCCACTTTCAGACATCTGGACAGACGTCTGACTGAGACTTCAGACGTCTTAAAAGGCTAAAAAGTAACGGGTCCTTTCATCATAACAAACCTAAAAGAAGTTTCATCCCCGAAACTTGATCTAGCTAGGGTGCGAAAAAAGGAACATAAAACACATAACAAACTTAAAGAGGACTGAAGTAGGTTCGAAAAGACGTACCCTCAAAAAGCTCTGGGTAACGCTCTCGCATTGCCGCCTCAGGCTCCCAGGTAGCCTCCTCATACCGCTGGCTTCTCTATAGGACCTTCACCAGTGGTACCTGCTTCCGTCTCAAACTCCTAACGGCTCTGTCTAGCATATGCACTGGTCTCTCGGGGTAGGTCAGGTCGTCACCCACCTCGACGCTCTCGTGGCTTAGAACGTGACTAGGATCAACGACGTACTCCTGAGGTTGGACACGTGGAACACGTCGTGCACTCCAGAAAGTTGGGGAGGAAGGGCAAGCCAGTAAGCAATGGGTCCCACCTGCTCCAGGACCTCAAAGGGCCCTACAAACCTTGGCGCAAGCTTCCCTTTCACCCAAAACGATGCAGGCCCTTCATGGGCGAAGCACGGAGAAAGACGTGATCCCCAACCTTGAACTGCACGAAGAAAGCGTAACTCTTCTGCTTGCTCCTAACAGTGCGGAGTCGTCTGTGAATCTACTCTATCACCTCCTAACTCTGTCGGATTAGCTTGGGGCCAACCTCCCACTTAGTCCCCTCCTCGACCCAACTCAAGGGTTCAGTACACCTTCGTCCATATAGAGCCTCGTAAGGTGCTATGCTGATGCTCGAGTGATAACTGTTATTATCTGCAAACTCTACTAGGGGTAAATGCTCCTCCCAAGAGCCTCTCCAGTCTAGTACACAGGCGCATAAAAGGTCCTCAAATGTCTGTATGGTGCGCTCTAACTATCCGTCCGTTTGGGGATGATAAGCGGTACTAAATCTCAAATGTGTTCCCAAAGCCTGCTAAAACTCAGCCCAAAACTGGAAAGTAAAACGGGTATCCCTGTCGAATACAATCTCACGTGGAACTCCATGCAGGCTTACCACATCACGAATGTACCCCTCTGCCAACCGTGCCAGTCTCAAGGTGACTCGGATTGGTAGGAAACACTCCGTCTTTGTCAACCTGTCTACTATCACCCAGACTGCATCGTGTCCCCGCTGGGTAACAGGTAGACCCACCACCAAGTCCATGGTGATGCTCTCCCACTTCCACTCTGGCACAGGAAGTGGCTACAACGGCCTTGTAAGCCTCTGATGCTCGACCTTCACCTGCTGGCACACCAAACACTACTGCACAAACTCACCAACATCCTGCTTCATCCCTCTCCACCAAAAGTCGCGTCTCAGATCATGATACATCTTTGTATTCCCGAGATGTATGATGAACCTGAACCCGTGCGCCATAGCTAGGAGCTCTCTCAATAACTCCTCGTCCCTTGGAACACATAAGCATCCCCTCATGCGCAGTATCTCGTCTGTAAAGGAAAAGTCTCCTGGGTCTCCTGTCAACACCCTGTCCCGCAATGTCTGTAAGTACGGATCTGTCATCTGTCCTGCGATGATGCAGTCTATCAGCTCTGGTCACGTTTACTGCATCACTTTCATTGTCCCACAATACTCCTGTGACTCCCGGGGTTGCCAACTGCCCAACTCCTCCATGAGTCTCCAACTCTGTGCCTATAGATTGGCCAAGTGGGCGGGCGCCTTCCGGCTCAAGGCGTCAACCACCACATTGGCCTTCCCCGGATGGTAGGAGATGTTGCAGTCGTAGTCCTTCAAGAGCTCTAACCAACGTCTCTGTCTCATGTTGAGCTCCTTCTGGTCAAACAAGTACCTGAGGCTCTTATGATCCGTGAAAATCTCGAAAGTCTCACTGTAAAGGTAGTGCCTCCATGTCTTCAACGTGAAGACAACAGCTACCAGCTTTAAGTCATGGGTAGGGTAGTTATGCTCATGGCGCTTCAGTTGCCGCGAAGCGTAAGCGACAACGTAACCCCACTGCATGAGCACACCCCCTAACCCCTATAATGAAGTGTTTGTGTAAACCACAAAACCGCCACTGTTGTCCGTGATGATAAGCATAGGAGCTGAAGTCAGTCTCTCCAACTCCTAAAAACATGTCTCACACTCATCTGTCCAGGCAAAGGGCACGTCCTTCCGAGTCAGCTGGGTCATAGGACGCGCAATCTGAGAGAATCCTCTGATAAACTGTCGAAAGTAATTTGCCAGTCCCAAAAAGCTGTGTATCTCTGTCACTGTACGTGGCCTCTCCCACCTGAGTACAGCCTCAACCTTGGCTGGATCCACAGCCAAACCATCCCCTGAGATCACGTGGCCCAAGAAAGTCACCTGCCTCAACCAAAACTCGCACTTGTTGTACTTGGCATACAGCCTACGTCATCTCAAAGTGTCCAGGATCATCCGCAAATGCTGTCCATGCTGCGCTTGATCCCGCATGTAAACGAGTATGTCGCCGATGAACACCACCACAAACTGATCCAAATACAGTCTGAAAACCTGGTTCATCGAATCCATAAAAACAGCGGGGGCATTGGTCAATCCAAACGGCATGACCAAGAACTCGTAGTGCCCGTATCGGGTATGGAAAGCTATCTTGGAGACGTCGGTCTCCCTGATCCTCAACTGGTGGTAGCCCGATCTCAGATCTATCTTGGAGAACACTGTGGCATCTCGCAACTGGTCGAAGAGGTCGTCAATCCTCGGCAGCAGATACTTGTCCTTGATAGTGACCCTATTCAGCTGTCGGTAGTCGACACAAAGTCGTAGGGTACCGTCCTTATTCCTCACAAATTGCACAGGGGCTCCCCATTGGGACACACTCAGCCTCACAAAGCCCTTCTCCAACAGGTCCTGCAGTTGTGACTTGAGCTCTCGTAGCTCAAGCGATGCCATCCGGTATGGTGCAGTAGAAATGGGACTGGTCCCCGATACAAATGAGATCATAAACTCGATCTCATACTCAGGTGGTAGTCCTAGAAACTCCTCTGGAAAAATGTTGGGGTTGGGGTACTCGAAAACCACCAGAATACTCTGAAAGTCAGCTACGGGGCTAGGCTCTGCCACTACACAGGCCAAAAAGCCCTCACACCCCTAGCTCAAAAGCCTCGCTGCCTGGAGCGCGGAGATGCATCTGAAACCTCCGTCCACCGGCTGTCCGTGAAACTCAAAGGGAGGCAACTCCGATATGGAGAAGACGATCTTCCTCCCGAAACAGTCCACTAGGACGTGATAGATGGACAGCCAGTCCATCCTTAGGATCACGCCAAAATCCTCCATCTATATCACAATCAGGTCAGTAGGGGGGTTGTGTCCCCTTATACTGACCTCACAGTCCGTGTAGACCTCCTCAGCTACAAACAACTGGCCACCTGGGCCTTTGATCACAAACGGATCCTCTAACAGTACATTGCCCTGCCCGAAACTAACGACAAAACTCGCAGCAACAAAAGAGTGCATGACGCCGGAATGAAAAAGTATGTACACTAATCTACCAGAAACGGTAACCATACCTGCCACCACTAAACCCGAAACCCTGGTGTCTCTGTGTGTTGGGGCATTGATACGCCCCTCAGTCCTAGGTGCAGACGAAGCAGCTACACTTTGGGTCGGGCGAGCAGTCGCTAGCTGGTACCCTCCTCGTGACTGTTGCCCTCCCCCACGCGCCTGGTGACCACGACCACCAACTTGACCTCCAGCGCTTAGTGCGGAGATCATTTACTATGGTCTGGCCCTAGATGGGCAATGCCTCCTGATGTGGCCCGTCTGGCCACACTGGTAGCAGAGGGGGACACGACCTCCTCCCTCAGTAGGTCCCTGCTTGCAACTGGGCGGGGATTCAGTGCTAGCAACTGGCCCCTGTCTAGGGCCCCCAAAGGCCACTGATGGCCCTACAAAATGAGACGGCTCTCCTACGGGTGCCGTGTGCCTCCTCTCCAGACGGCCCTGAGAGTACTCTGGCTAATAGGGCCTCTTCCGTCTGCTATCCGTGTCTCGCGCGACCGGGTTGGTGTCCTCGTAGGTCATGGCTACCTCAACCACTCGTGAGAAGGTGGGTAGCTATAGGGGTTTGACATGCCCCCTAATAGCAGGTTGGAGCCCCTTGGTAAACCTCCACAGGCGCTCCTCCTCCGTAGACACGGCTGTCGAGGCAAAACGTGATAGCTCCAGAAAACGCATGCGATACGCACTAACAGTCATCGTCCCCTGGTGGAGAGTGTGGAACTCCCGCCTCCTCTGGTTCTGCCAGGTCTGCGGAAAGTACTGCTCGTAGAAGAGAGTCACGAACTGGTCCCACGTCGGCTCTCTCCCCTCCTGGCCTCTGATTGCCCTCCACCACCTGTGTGCCGCTCTCTCTAGCTAGTACGTGGCAAAGGCCACACAACACTCTACAGGAGGGCGAATGATGTCGAACACCTTCTCTATCTACTCCAGCCAATCCTCTGCCGTAGACGAGTCCTCATCCCCCTTGAAGGAGGGGGGCTTCAGTTTCCAGAACTGTCCGAAAAGCTCGTGGTGCAGCTGTAGTGGGGGAACGGGCACACCTCCAGGCAAGGTGGGCTCGTGCTCGGAAGTGTCAGAGTGAGGTGGGGGCGGTGGAGCACCACCCCCTCCCCCTCCTGCTCGTCCGACGTTGCGGCGGTCTCTCTATCCCATCGAGGACTCCCCCTCCACGTCCTCAGGGAGAGGTGCCCGTGGAGGCTGGTGGAGCTCCTCTCGCACAATATCTCTAATCAGCTGGGCAAGATCCTGGGCCTGAATGCCTGGGAGAAGAGGTGGGTCAACTGGTACCTCAAGCCCGGCACATCCACCCCTTCGACCTCATCCACGGTCGCTACCACGGCCCACCTCGAGAACTCCCCGACGAGGCATCTCCTACAAGGAGACGCGAAAGATAGAACAAGAGGGTCAACGATACCGAATTATTCAGGAAAAGACTCGAAACGAATATCAAGGCGATATGTTGTGGTGGCTATCCTAGTTATATGCACGTGAATGGTTATTTTCAAGCCAATTTGGTCATTTCTCGGGACGACCTTGCTCTGACACCATCCTGTTATGACTCGATTTCTGGATCCCTATAGGACTTGAGACCGGCTCGCCTCGACTAATCCCAAGACCTAGTTGTCCAACAAGAAATAACCAAAAGTAGGAAAGTAAACCACATTCACATATGCAATATAACTAAGCAGAAGAAACGTACAAAGCAGTAAATGAAAATAAAACTATTGTTTCAGTACATACCACCACAACAATAATAACAACGGAAAGCGGAAAGGAAACAGTAGAAGCAGAACAGTAATCAAAAGTCCATTACTTACTACAACAATAGAGAAAAGAAAAGGAAGTGATGAAGAACACTACGGCTGGACTCGACTGGGCCCAACACCCTCCGCAGCCGGAAGCTCAGGCTGCTCAACTCCTAGTCTTGAACAGTGTTAAAAGACAGAGTCAGAGAACGCTGAGTAGAGTGGTATCTATTATTATCTAAGTACAATAGTAAAAGTAATATGTTTAATTCTCATTTCTATTTATATGTTTTATATATTTTCGTTTCACCCATTTCTCAAAGTATCCAGATATTTATTGATCTTAAATGTTCCTCGTGGGAACAATCTTGATTGCAGTCTTTTCCATAGAGTAGAAGATACACGTGGTGCTCTCCTAGCCAGGAGAGTCCCCCGTGGTAGTCCTACACCCAGTCAACCACCCCAAGGTCACTGTCAAGATGTAGCGGTGACTACGGCACGCGTGATAAGCACACGAGTAGCTACCCCGCACTAACACGTGGTCAATCGTTTCTGCTAACGAGTATGCCCAAAGTACAGCACGGAATAGTATAGGGCCTTGCCCTCACAGAACAGGGGTCTCGCCCCTCAGAGCTAAATAGGAGTCTCGCCCCTCCACAGTCCGCGCACCCTCGTCTAACTACCCCGGTTTGCTCAAAGGACCTAAGAAATTGGTGTAGGGTGGCTAGCTAAATCCCGGGCCCCGTGGAGTGGCTAGCTCCCTCCCTCACTAGTAGCTCGCCTCGGTACCACGTACACGAGGGCCAACAGGAGTCGGTGTAGAGTGGCTAATCCTAACCCCAAGTCTCAACCCAAGGGGGCCTAACTCCACTCTACACAAAAGGGGATCGTTACTCTCCTTCGTACCACGTACTCAAGGGCCAGCACACTTCCTGTCCACATTTCAGATTTTCGTCTATCCATAGGTCCACAGGAGTTCTACTCCTAATTCCCCGTAGGGTTCATGTTCATGTTTACCTCATTTATTCCAATCCAGATTTCACCTTTCATAATTCATTTCTCATCCATATACAGGCAGCTCGTATTTCCATAATTCAATTCTCAATACATGCAACTGGTGATTTCACAGGTAATTGTTCATTAAATATAGGAAACTTATATTCTAACAGGCAACTCACAATTATGTTACAGGCAATTGCTAGCAGTTTATCTTAATCATGCATGCAAGTACACCATACAGTACAAACGATTCATTTGTTTCTCTACCCTAGGGTTCATGCCACATCCTAGAGTTCCATTCGGCTATTTCCACAGGCACATTCTTATTTAAATATTATTAATGGAATTAAACCACTCTATTAGGAAACTCGAGAGTAATAGGGGCTTGAACTGCAGACTTAGACGTCACTACGAGCCCAAAACGCGCAGCAGGCAGAAACCCTATATCAAGGAATAGATTACAAAAGGAGAGTTCAGAACAGTGTATAACAAACTCTAGTACATAGAGGAACTCGAGAGGAAAGTGTAGGTATTTCATTTGCGTAAAATAGACCCCGATCAGACCCTAAACAGGTCAAAAACGTGCCTACTATTCAAAATCAGACATCTGGGAATAATCCCAGACATCTTAAAAGGCGTCAGATCTTACCTTATGTTCTTGCGGTATCCTCATACGTCCAGACCTTCTCTGCGATCGTCTGAAGGCAGTTCCAGACTTCGGACAATGCCTCCGATTGTCTGGATGCACCTCCGGACATCAAGTGATGTGATCAGATGTCTAAAAGCTCATGGAAAAGCGTTCTGCACTCCTTCCCAAGGCTGCACCTGTGTACGCAAATGCAGGTGCGGTCAGCCAACAACAGCCCCTACGCTGCGATATGCATGGCACAGGGAGATACGTACCTCACGATATAAGTGCTTTCAGACGTTTAGTCTTAGCTCCAGACGTCCAGGTGCTGCCACGATCATCTGGTCGACTCTCCAGACATCTGATACTGGAAAAATCCCAATACCAGAAACTCCCCGCAGCTTGCTCCGCTCGCTCACCGAGCACCACAACCGCTCCAGCCGCTGCAGAGGGCCAGGAGGCTGCCTCCCCGAGCCCTCTCCTCCTCCCGCATGCGCCCTCTGGTGGCCGTACGAGCTCCGCCGAGCTTCCACCAAAGCTCCTCCCTCCTCCTCCTGCGCTCCCCTCCTTCCTCCCTCTCGCTCTCCCTCGCTCGCCCCCTCTCGCTGCTCTCGCACAAGCACTAAAGGTGGTGGTGGCTGGTGTGTGGAGTGGAGAGGAGATAGGAGGGGGGTTTAAATAGGAGATGTGGGGTTTAGGGTTTGGGGAAGAGTGAGGAAGGGAGAGAGAAGAGGACGGTCTCTGCACGTGTCCCGCACGTAGAGCGCAAAGCGTAATACGAAAATTCCACTTGCAGAAGTCCGGGAACGGGTCCAGACGTCTGGACAGACATCTGACTGAGACTCCAGATGTCTTAAAAGGCTAAAAAGTAACGGATCCTTACACTAATGTACACTAATAAACCTATACTGTCACTAAAGGTCTAAGGCTAAAAAGCACTTAGCAAAAGTTTTGGGTTGGCAGGTCCAATAGTTCGCAGGATCAACGACTCTCTCTAGTCGGATCGGTACCACCACCACACTAGTCCCTAGGTTATTTATTTGTGGATTAGTATATAGTTTTGGGCCTATTTAGGCCCAACAAAGCATAGCTCCCAATGCACTCACCCATACAGGACCACATGCACACACGCACAAATACTCAAATATGCATCTCGCTCTGATGACCAGCAAGGTCGTAGGCATAGATGGATATATGCAGGTGCAACGATTGCAAATCCCACGATGTGGGACTAATTGGTGTGGATTTCATATGTGCAACGACCGTTGCTCTGGCTGTAGCAGTGTCGGGGAGGACCTCCCTGACGCACCTCTCCGCCTTGCGCATGCCCGACCGGCCGTGAGCTCTTTGGCAAACTCCCTCACGAGCTCGTGCACTCTCCTCTCTTCCCCTCGCTGCTCCTCTCCTCCCACTCCGCTCACACTCACAGCCTGCTGCCTGCTGCCGACTGCTCTCGCTGGAGGAAGGAGAAGGGTGGATGGAAGTGGGGTGGTGTGAGGGAGAGGAGGGGTGTTTAAGTAGCCACGGGGTTAGAGTTTCATCGGCAAGAGGAGAGAGGAAAAATGCGGCTGCATACTGTCTGCGCACAGACGCGAGGGCGTACACAAAAAATTTGATTTCCAGACTGACGTGCCTTCGTGCGTGTGTGTTAAGAGGTGTCGTTATAGTTGCACTTGATACGTCGGTTTTAAAAGAAGTAAACGGAGGTGAGTCCGAGTGTCGATCTCAGGGAGGCGTGGAAATCGGATTTTGTTTACCACTTGTTGTCACGAAAAAGGCGGAGTTTTGCTTGCGAAAGAGACGGTTTTGAAAAGCGAGAGATAGAGAGAGTTTAGGGTTAGAAAGCTCTTGGTTTTGATCATGCACTTTAAACAGAAATTAAAATGGCAACTAAATGGAAAATAATTTCATTAAACATGCATTCATAGTTCATGGTTTACAATATTAAATACATGCTTCAACAAAAGTAAATGAAAGCTTAAAAGAGAGAGAGAGAGGTAGAGAGAGAGTGGAGAGCGACGAGGCAGCCACGGCGGTGGAGGAGGCTCCGTCGGCGGCTCGTCGTCTCCGGCGATTACAAGAGTGCCTAAGACTCGCTAGGAGAGGAGTGGAGTAGTTGCAAGTGGGAGAGGATGCCTTGAATGGTGGTAGAAGGGGGTTTAAATAGAGTTAAGGGCTTCCTAAAAGAAGAATGTGCTTTAGCGACATCCAGAACGTCGCTAAAATCGCTTCCAGATACGTCGGTGAACGCCTTCTACCGCCGGTCAGCCGCCCGCCCCTCTCTCTCTTCAGGCGCGATCCGTGGATGTCGAATGAGAGCCGTCCGATTGATGATCGGACGGCTAAGATCCTCCCGTGCCTGCGCTAGGATCGCGCTTCGGGCGCGCGCGCGTGGGAGGTGGGGCGCTGTCGTCGCGCCGCGTGGCGCAATCCTAGCCGCTCGATTCTGATCGCGCGGCTCAATTTTGCGGCGCCCTTCGCCCGCAAGTGATTTCCGCTCCGCGCGATTCGAACGCGCGTCGCCGCGACGCGGGCGTGCGCGCTAACCGTTGCGCCACGCCCGCGCTTTGTCGCGGCGACCGCGGGCGAGCACGCGGATCTCGGCCGTTCGATCGAAGATCAACGGCCGAGATGCGTCCTTGGCTGGCTTGGGGGCGTGCGAGCGGCGGGGGCGGGGCGACGTGGCGCGTTCTAGGCCGTTGATCTCCAGATCAACGGTCAGGATTTCTTGGGCCCATTGTGGGAGCTCCGGATGTCGGATTTGGCCGATCTTGAGTCCGTTAGACTCCGTTCGTCGTCCTGAATCCATCCGTGCGGTCCGATTGCTCATCTGAGGCCTGTTTTGACAAATGCTTTACACAAATGGCCATTAATACAGTTTATAAGCAATCTTGGTACTTGATGCATGCAATGCTCCTATTCTACTTTATGTTGTGCCTTTTATTCTAAAGATGGGCCATATTCAACCTAATTACTACCCCCTTGCGTGGCGTTATCATACCCCCATGCTTACTCCTTGCTAGTCCCTAGCAAGGTTTATTCTAGCCTTTATTTCTTTGGCGAATTCAAGAAGTAATTGCTTAGGCACTTCGTTACTTGTCAATAAGAGGAACTATACGAAGATCTTAATCTACAAAGACTAAGCAGCGCCCGGGTGTCTGCCAAAATACGAATCGCCCGAATCCTTGCTTTGTATATATAACTATACTTATGTATACGTATATATCTATATATGTCTTTTTAGAATTTTTAGAATTCAGTGTGGGTTGGTAACTTTTTACGGCTACCCAACCCACCCAAAACTCGGTCAAAACCCTAAGTGCTAAGCATCTTGGTGTGAATGTTGTGATAGACTTACTTAACGGTAATTGAGACAGACTTCGAGTTTCTACGCCTCTAGGTGACCGGAAAAGAAAATAAATTTTTGCCTGAAGGTGTATTTGTTCGATTGGTAGCTTTCTCCCTGCGTTCATTTTACTTGGGGTCAACACAAGGATTTTCCAGTGTATATCTCCCCGGCTTGTACTACTTCCCCGCTTCTTCCTTAGGTGTTTTTGGTCTTCTTTTTTTGTGCAATTATTGAGCTGGGCTCTGGACAACCGACCAATGGGCTGTTACCCACGATCACTTGCCAACCATACTTGTGCGGTGAAGTGTGGCTTATTTTCTTTTCTTCTTTTCCCTTTTTTTTTTGTTTTTTAATTATTATTTTTTTTACGTAGGTGGCTTCCCTAATCTCAAATGTACCTAGAGGCAGTGAAAAAGAAATGGCCTGTGGCTGGGTTCTGGACAACCTGCCAATGGGCTGTTACCCACGACAACTTGCCAGCCATACCACCCTAGAGAGTTCATTAGCTACCCAATTTCTATCAAAATCTCCGAGAAGTGAGTCTGTGCAGAAATGTGTGCAGATGCTTAGACTCAAAGTTTTCCTGAGTTAGAGGATGAGTTGATAAGTCGTATACTTATCACCTTATTTAGTAGGTGGATTAGAATAGCTTAAAGTTGCCAGGACTCGCCGCTAAATCTATATTTTAACGGACACCAGGGCTGATTAAGCCTGAAGGCCTGAAAAGTCTAAGTGTTTAAGTTCTTTTTGTATTATTTCCCACTATTGACAAGTTTCTAATACCTAAGTTTTTCTTCCTAAATTCAAATTTTTTTTTTTTTATTCATTCAGACTGATTAATTAAGCTCAGGATTATGCAATTTACCATCCCCCCCATGCTTAAGTTGGACAATGTCCTCATTGGCAGATTCATGGATGCAGAAGGGTTTAAAAAGATAGTACCTGAGTGACGTAGACTACCAGATCAGTCTGAATCCGCTGGGTTGCCTCCCAGGAAGCGCTGAGTTTAACGCCTCCAGCTGGGCGGTGCACAAACAGGAATGACTTGGGTCAAGAAGGTATGTTCAAAATTAACCAGACCTAAAATCAGAAGTCCACAGATGCGGATAAGGTTGTGGTGGAGTCCCGTTCCTAAGGGGCGGGAATTCTGTAATAGATATATCATGCATGCCCGTGTCAGATCCTCTCTTAGTTTGTGGGCATGCAAACAAGTTGCTGTGGACGAACGCACCCCAAATATGACATGCCAAACACTAAAGATGTAGGTCTTATATTCAGCTTGTGTCCCTATAAAATTGTAATCCATCGAAAGTGTATCAATTCTAGTGCATTCGGGTTGCGGGATCTTTATTCTGGTAGGGCAAGTAACAAAGTCCAGAGTTTCATACTGAGCCCTACAACCAAGCATGAGTCTTCTCTTCAAAGACGAATCCATCTCTTCCGCAACTATGATTTCATTGCTCATTCCCTCCAAGCCCTTGATCTCAAGAATATTTTCTTCAACCTCCTTTGTATCAGATTCACTGTTTGGGGTTGCATTAGAGGTAGGGTCAATTTCATCCTCTAGATCATATTCTTTCTCTCGGCCCTCCTCCAAATTTGTGATGGGGATTCTAACCGATTCATAATCAATTTCTTTGAAATTGTAACTCCATTCTCCATTTCCGACGTTGGCTGCTACTCCCACTGGATTACTTGTCTTGAGCTGATTAGATTCAGATTCCAAGGTCTCTCCCCTCACCTTCTCAGTTTCCTCCTGATGTTTGTTCTCAATGCTCCCCAAATTGTGCTCCAAGGAATCCTTACTTTCCTTATCCACTGAGCTATCCAACTCCTGAGGGGTATCAATGGTGGACTGAACCAAATCAGGATGACTAGGTGTAGTCCAATTGATCATGGTAGGTCCTTGCTTTATGAATTCCATGAATGGCATTGTATGCAACAGCTTTCTTTGGCCTTCTTCCCCCAATTGTTGGAACAACTCCAACATGGCATGTTACCCTTTAACCAATTCTTGATTCTGTCTGTGTAGTTCTAACTGGAGGTTATCAAGAATTGACATGGTGTCATTTGGTGTCCTTTGGATTTCCTCCTTGAAATCCAGGTTAAGAGAGTATGGTTGAGGTTGTGGATCAGAATCCATATTGGTGTTTAGGTTCTTGGGTGGGTCCTCTATTCTGTCATGTTCAGGGTCCAGTTCTTCAAGAGGAACCATTCTCTATTTGGTCCTACTCCAGAATAGTTGAGGTTCTAAGTCTTCCTCCCAGTCAGATTCTTCATCAGGGGACCAAATCAGAGGTTGATGATCCTGGGCTTGCCTAGATTTCTGATCATTTTCTGATTTCCATTTGTCTAGAACTCCTTCTAATCCAAAGGTCAAGTAGGCAAGGTTGTTGAATTCAGATGACCTTTCTTGGTTATTATCTTGAGATGGGTAGGGTTCTTGGTGTTCTCCTAAAGTGTAGGTCCTATCACAGTAGAGCGGGTCGGACCTAAATGAGGAGGCATCGTGAGGACAATCGAGATATGGAGCCCCATGATTTGAATCGTACCCTTGGGTGGCTATGTTGGGTGTATTCCAATAAGAGGTTGGTGTGGTTTGGTCATAGTTGGGCCAAGAGGGATATTCTAGGTTGCATCCCCAACTTGGTGGTTGGTTAGCCCAAGTCGGCTGTGGGTATGGTCTACTTGGGTTGGCATACAAATCCTGTTGGGGGTAATTTGGGTAAGATGGATAGGCATTGAAATCCATGGAAGAAATGGAGGGATGCGGGAAGAACAGATGAGAGAGAGTTGTGCACTCAATCAAACAAACAAGCCTAATCCTTATGGTGTATTCCTTAGGAGACCTAGAAATCTCACAAAGGTTGATTAAGTCCGTAAACACTAGACTCCCCTTCCCAAGGCTAATCTGGCCAGGTTGATTACGAGGGGATTGCAGGGAAGGTTCTTCCTTTGGCTTGCGCCTCCGGTTCCATAGACCCCACAACCGCGGTCGTTTGACACTGCCCCGCAGCCTAGCCACCAGATTCTACCAAGGGAATGAAAGCCAAGTGCCTAGCGAACAAAACCTCACCTTTTGAGACTTAACTCAGTCCTGCCTAGGGCACGTCTACTCAGTTTTAACGGGTTAGGATAGTGCTTGTGCTTAGGGTAATGTGATGAGGCGTTGATTGGGGTGGTGCCTCTTAATTTTCCACTTTTCAAGGTGTGTGCTTCTATAAAACAGGGTTTTCAAGCAAGAATTTTTAGGGTGTGGTGTCTTTTAATGTTTCATCCTTACTTTAGTATTTTTTTTAGGGTCGACGTGTCTTAATGCTTTCAGACAAGTTTCAATGGGCACGTCAAGTTCTACACACAACTTAGTGAAAGTAGATTTCCTTTTTATCTTATAGAGGCTCTAAAAACCCTAGTGTACTCATCCTAAAGATCGTGCAGCTTCTATTAGATGAGTTAGTTTTTAGGGTTGAGTGGTGCGGCCCAGGTCAACTCACGGTGGCTTCGCAAACACCACTCAAGAGAGAAAGAAAAGAACACTCCAAGAATTTGTCCAGTATATTATAGTGTACATTTTTTTGTAGGGTGGTGTGTTAAGAATGTGGGTCAAGCAATCATTCGTCACGCCAATTTTTTTCAGTTTTTATGATTTTTTTAGCTTTTTCACGCAAGCAAACAATGAGAGAGAGAGAGTACTCACTATCGGTCCTCGAGGCGCCTACTTCCTTGCTACCATAGTGGAATGCGTCGCTTCGCCGTCCATGCGCCGAATTCCTGCAACCGTCAAGTAAAAAGGAAAATAGGGCATTAGACGATATGAGAATGAAGGTGGAATGGAGGTGATAAAACAAATCCGTTGCCTCCCCGGCAGCGGCGCCAAAAACTGACGTGCCTTCGTGCGTGTGTGTTAAGAGGTGTCGTTATAGTTGCACTTGATACGTCGGTTTTAAAAGAAGTAAACGGAGGTGAGTCCGAGTGTCGATCTCAGGGAGGCGTGGAAATCGGATTTTGTTTACCACTTGTTGTCACGAAAAAGGCGGGGTTTTGCTTGCGAAAGAGACGGTTTTGAAAAGCGAGAGATAGAGAGAGTTTAGGGTTAGAAAGCTCTTGGTTTTGATCATGCACTTTAAACAGAAATTAAAATGGCAACTAAATGGAAAATAATTTCATTAAACATGCATTCATAGTTCATGGTTTACAATATTAAATACATGCTTCAACAAAAGTAAATGAAAGCTTAAAAGAGAGAGAGAGAGGTAGAGAGAGAGTGGAGAGCGACGAGGCAGCCACGGCGGTGGAGGAGGCTCCGTCGGCGGCTCGTCGTCTCCGACGATTACAAGAGTGCCTAAGACTAGCTAGGAGAGGAGTGGAGTAGTTGCAAGTGGGAGAGGATGCCTTGAATGGTGGTAGAAGGGGGTTTAAATAGAGTTAAGGGCTTCCTAAAAGAAGAATGTGCTTTAGCGACATCCAGAACGTCGCTAAAACCGCTTCCAGATACGTCGGTGAAGGCCTTCTGCCGCCGGTCAGCCGCCCGCCCCTCTCTCTCTTCAGGCGCGATCCGTGGATGTCGAACGAGAGCTGTCCGATTGATGATCGGACGGCTGAGATCCTCCCGCGACTGCGCTAGGATCGCGCTTCGGGCGTGCGTGCGCGCGCGCGTTTCCGCCCGGCGTGTGCGCGCGCGTGGGAGGTGGGTCGCTGTCGTCGCGCCGCGTGGCGCAATCCTAGCCGCTCGATTCTGATCGCGCGGCTCAATTTTGCGGCGCCCTTCGCCCGCAAGTGATTTCCGCTCCGCGCGATTCGAACGCGCGTCGCCGCGACGCGGGCGTGCGCGCTAACCGTTGCGCCACGCCCGCACTTTGTTGTGGCGACCGCAGGCGAGCGCGCGGATCTCGGCCGTTCGATCGAAGATCAACGGCCGAGATGCGTCCTTGGCTGGCTTGGGGGCGTGCGAGCGGCGGGGGCGGGGCGACGTGGCGCGTTCTAGGCCGTTGATCTCCAGATCAACGGTCAGGATTTCTTGGGCCCATTGTGGGAGCTCCGGATGTCGGATTTGGCCGATCTTGAGTCCGTTAGACTCCGTTCGTCATCCTGAATCCATCCGTGCGGTCCGATTGCTCATCTGAGGCCTGTTTTGACAAATGCTTTACACAAATGGCCATTAATACAGTTTATAAGCAATCTTGGTACTTGATGCATGCAATGCTCCTATTCTACTTTATGTTGTGCCTTTTATTCTAAAGATGGGCCATATTCAACCTAATTACTACCCCCTTGCGTGGCGTTATCACAGACATCTGGGAAAGCATCCAGACGTCTGACCCAAGTCCCAGATGTCTTAAAGGGCTTTAACAGCACGGGTCTTAACACAAGAGAGTGACTCGTATCGATCTCGTTGTTTGAGAGATCATAGTGATATCTGCTCGAGCCTTCTAAGGGAGTGATTATGGATTAACTATGGAGTAAACAATGATAAGGCACACACGAACTAGATAACTGAGAAAAAAAAAACAACTTAAGATAACAACATAAGTAAAAGAATCCACTTTTTGTTTCTGCAGATGTTCTTTAATTCTTTTCTACATATCGTTTTCTCCTACTTTACTCATCATTTGCTAATTGATTATGTTGGACTTCGTACTAAGGTTTTGGTGAGTAGGAGCCAGGTTTTGTGGCTGTAGGAGGAGACAATTGTAAGTACCTCTATTTTGATGCACCAAAATTATACTTTTTGCAAGACTAATCTTTCAGGACTCTCTCATGAATCAAAGCTAGAAGATTGCTAACTTCGTCTCAATGTCTTTTTATTTTTATTGAGTCTAGATTATTTTGTAAGAAACCTCAAAATAAGTTTCAAACAGATTTTCGTACTTCACATAAAAAATAAATTTTTAAGGTTATTGATCGACTAAATAATAAAATTGATTGACCAAATGGATTGATCAACCAACATAGTTAATCGATCAAATTAGCCAATTTTAGAAAGTTGATAAATACACCTTTGATTGACCATTTAGAATTAATAGACCAATTATTGATCTATCAAATAACTAGTTTGATCAACTAAGCTCATTTGGATCGACCAAACTACCTTAATTGATTGACCAATTTGATTTCCTTTTTTGGTCAATTTATTAGTATAAATAAAGGTCGTATGCAGCCTTTTTAAAAATACACCCAAAAGAAGAATTCCATCTAAAAAAAGAGCTTTTTGTGCTTCCCTCTAAGTGTTTCTGTGATTCTGCTTTCACAACTTTCAAAGTACATTGATTCAAACCTCCACTGAAATCTAATTTGACTTTTCTTGAGGTTCCATAGGTTTATACTATTTTTATTACTTATTGCTTTTGATTACGGATCCCAAGCTATTGGGAGAAATCTGTTGTTGTTGTGCTTCTTTTCAGGTTGTTAAGAGAAGGGATCATTGTAAGAGGTTGTGCCACCCTCATACGTTAGTGGATTGACTAGCCTCAACTAGTCGGGAAAATCCTAAGCTGAGAGTTTTAGGTAACGGTTTTCACTCGAGAAGGGTTTCCACTATAAATCCAGGTGTCTTTTGTGCATGAATTTTTGTGGTTTGATTTGTCTTTGCTACTATGATATTTTAGTTTATAAAAGATTTTATTATTCACCACTCCCCTCTAGTATCCATTATGATCTGCAGAAACCCTCATTTGGTATCAGAATTAGAGCGTCCGGAAGATGCCAAAGTCATCTGTCGACACATACACTGAGGGGCAATCAGCAGTTCGACCTCCACTCTTTGATGGAACGAACTATGCCTACTGGATGACCCGGATGCAAATATTCTTGGAATCTATGGACTATGAAGTATGGGACATCATCGCATCGAAATACACACGACCAAAAATCAAGGAAGGAGTAGCAGCGACTTCGGATCAAAAGAAACTGGCAATGCACAACGCAAAAGCCATGAATGCAATCTTCTGTGGACTCTCCAAGGAAGAGTCCAACTACGTATCTGCATGCAAGATGGCTCACGAGATCTGGAGCATCCTAGAAGTCACCCACAAGGGAATGTCTAAGATAAAAGAAACTTGTATAAATTTACTGACTTAGAAATACGAGCTTTTCAGGATGAAGAAGGACGAAACCATAAAGGAGATGTTTACATGATTTACATAAGCTGTCTACGGAATCTGGATTAAGACATAAAGAGCGAATTCTTGGTAAAGAAGATTCTCTGATCACTCACCAGCGACTAGGAGATGAAGACCACAACCATATAGGAATCAAAGGATCCATCTACTTTGAAATTAGACAAACTTGTTGGAAGTCTGATGGCTTATGAGGTCCAGCTTCAACACATAAAGGAGCATGAGAATGGAGGAGTGAAGAAGAAGACTATGGCATAGCTTTTGTTTCTCAGTTAGAACCTAAAAATGTTAAGGGTGCCTTTTCTAATAATTGTTGGATTAGTGCAATGGAAGATGCGTTGAACCAATTTAAAAGAAATCAAGAATGGGAACTTGCTCCAAAATCTGACCCTCAGACCATCATAGGAACCAAATGGGTCTTTAGGAATAAACTGAATGAATCAGGAGTAGTTAGGAACAAAGTTAGACTTGTGGCCCAAGGGTATAATCAAGAAGAAGGAATAGATTTTGATAAAACATATATGCTTGTAGCTCGCTTAGAATCTATTAGAATGTTGTTAGCCTTTGCTATCCACATGGAGTTTACACTCTTTTGGATGGACATCAAAAGCGCCTTTCTAAATGGAATTATCAAGGAGGAAGTCTATATTAAACAACCTTCAAGTTTTGAAGATGCATACCATCCAGAATATGTATATAAACTAAACAAAGCATTGTATGGTCTAAAACATGCTCCACAATCTTGGTATGTGTTGAATGTGCTTTCATCGAGTTTAAAAGATGCATCGTAGTATAGTCAACAAAAGTGAATTGACAACATTTAAATTTATAATCTTGAAAATCAAATGTGAGTCCAAGGTCATTTGTAGGGAGAAAATATGGAATTTACACACTAATCACAATGATAAACAAATGAGCACAATACTTAATCACAATAGAAATATGCACTGAATAATATACTCAAAAAATGTATTCAATACTAAGCCAAATTGTATCTCAAAAATCACTCGGATAAAAAAAATAATGAAACCCTAAAAATGGTGACTTAAATCACCAATTTAATCTCCTCAATTAGCACATATCATAGGGTTTCAAACCAACTCAAATATTTCAACAGTGTTTCCAATTGCTTAACCACAGGGAATCCACATCAGATAAATTCACAGTACCTTCAAATCAGATGTCAACCCCTTAGGTTAGTCGCGTTAAACCTCCCAGAGCCTCATAAGCATAGCACAAGGCATAGGCTTTAGAAACACCTAAGTGTTGGGCATGCATGCATGATTCCTGAGGCACAAGCATGCACCTCGAAGCAAAACCACCCCTCACCCTGCTCAGAATTTCTCCTCTTTCCTCAATCAGGTATACAGGTGAATAGTGTCAGGTAATCGGGTCGTGAACAGTGACCAGGCTCACCAGCAGTGGTGATGAGCGAGGTGTGTAAAGGCTAAGGTGAAAGGGACCTTACCCCTTGGTGTAGAGGCAAGCAACCATCTTCACAAAAGCATGTTATACTCTATGGGGAGTTTGTATCCCATTATGTGGGACTAACTCGCGTGGCTTCCTTGCGTGTTGCAGCAGGTGAGATCTCCTTCCAATTGAGGCACCTGTTGTTGTGGTGTTGCTCAATTGAGGCTACCACTGAGTTCCTGACTTCACCCCGCATATGCTGGAGGTGGGGAGATGGTGGCTGATGACTAGATGGTGGAGAACGGAGAAGAATCGACGATGATGGTCGCTGTTGGCGAGATGACCTAAAATGCATAATGCAAGCTCTAGGCCCCAATTAAAGAGTTCATCAGCATCGTCGTGTGGTGTGGAGTGTGATGGCGGTGGTGGTGAGGTGATTGGAGCATCGTGGTGGCCAAACGGTGTCAAAGACGAAGGTGGTTGATGGGTTTGTCCGACCAGAGTTTTGGGTGAGTGAAACCCTAAATTAGGAGAGGGCCTTTGATGGTGGTGTTAAGGTGAAGGTTTTTGGTGGTGGTGGTTGGTTGTTTGATGGTGTGGTGTGGTGTGGCAAGCTCATCGAAGCTACACCAAAGGCGGAGAAGACGAGGGGGAAGTGAGGTGGTAATCGGTTGAATTGAGATGAGAAGAGGTTGAATCGAATTTAGGGAGAGAGAGAGAGAACCTAGTCTAAGGGATGAAGGGGGTAGGAATCGTGTCGACGTGGCTTGCCGATCACAAAGAAGATGAATTCTCTAGCAGGGTCAAGCAGCGAGGAAGAAGAGGGAGGACGCTCCCGCTTTGGCTGGCGAGATGAAGACGAAGTTGAGAAGGATGGAGGATCAGCCAATTTGGCCGTTGGTTGGCCTAAGGAAGATGTCGAGGAGGCTCACCAGAGCCACGGTCGAAGACAGCCGTATGGAGAAGAAGACTTTTCTTGGCCTGAATCGAGCTTAAAATGATTGTGGAGCAATGAGGAGCTTTTATAGAGCTCGAATATGAGCTCAAATTAGAGGATTTCGTTCATTTGTGTTGAGATTCTTAGGAAGCAAAGAACCGTGATTTCCATGAGCTCTCATGGATTCTAGTATTCGTGTTCGGCCCTGATATTAAGTCGAATGGATTCCCCATGATCTGATCATCAATCCCTCCAAATTCTAGAGGGATTTGATGCTGATTTGAGAGAGAACTCCTCTCTCAAATCTTAGTCCGTGAAGTGTTCATACACTAATGGCGGTAGGGACCATTTTGTGATGGATATGACTAAAGATAGGGACTGGGATGCAAGAAACTTGAAATCTTAGGGGCTAAGTGTAAGAAATAGTTTCTGATGGCCAAATTGAGTTTTGACCACATTGATTGGGAAAATTGTAGCGACGCCTAGATTAGGGTCAATTCTGGTCTGAAACTCTATTTTAGGTCAAAATATGTTCAGATAATCAAACCAAAGATACCAACCCTCTTAGAATATTTTTTCATAAATTTTAGGAGGTTTAGATTTATTTTATCCTGAATAAAACCTTCCCAATTCAAGTGGGGTTGATAATTATGATTTTTAGACCTATTTAGGTTCTCGAAATGCATGAAACCTTGTTTCAGTTAGTGTAAACTCACTTTTTGGACTTTAATGCTCAATTGACCTCTAATTAACCTATGAATAATCCTGTGGTTAATCTACATTTGTGATGTGCTGTTCAAAAAACAGAATTAATCCTATTCTTTTATCTTATTCTCAAAACAGATCAGAGTGGAATTACTGTTCTCAAGCGATCATTTAGAAGCATTTATCTCTTGATTCTAACTAATTAAAGCTAGTTATGACGAATGATAGTGTTACCATCTGTATGAAGGATTAAAAACTTACCTAATTGAAAATGATTTTAAAATTAGCAAAATAGATCCAACTCTATTTACAAAAAGAAAATAAAATGATCTCTTAATAATACAAATCTATGTAGATGACATCATTTTCGATGCTACTAATGATCTTTTATGCCAAGAATTTGCAAAGGTAATGCATGATCAGTTTGAGATGAGTATGATGGGAGAACTTCGGTTCTTTCTTAGGATCAGTTTGAGATGAATACGATGGGAGAACTTCGATTCTTTCTCGAACTTCAAATTAACCAGCTATCCTCCGGGATATCCATATCTCAAACAAAGTAAATCACGGAGATCTTGAAGAAATTCTCCATGGACAAGGTAAAAGGAAAGGAAACACCTATAGCAACTTCTACACAGCTCAAAACTAATGAGACAGGTAAGTCTGTAGATCAGAAGTTGTACAGAAGCATGATAGGTTCTTTATTGTATTTAACTACTAGTAGACCTGATATTCTCTTTAGCACCTACTTGTGTGCTTGTTTTCAAGTTGACTCTAAAGAATTACACATAAATGCAGTTAAAAGAATACTTAAATACCTAAACCACACCAGATCTAGGACTTTATTTCTTTTGTGATGCCGATTATGCGAGTAGTTTTACTGAACGAAGGAATACTAGTGGAACGTGTCAATTTCTCGAAAATTTCCTAGCCTCTTGGTTCTCTAGAAAATAACATACTATTTCATTATTGTTGTTAGGGTTTCGTCGAGTGTTAAGAAATGTATGAGTGATGGGAACACCATCATGAGCCATAACAAGCTCATTTTGATCTGATTAAGTCAGTAAATGCTCCTACATAACTGCCAGAGAGCCATAATTCACTGCAAATCCATTCTGAGGGAAAGACAAGAAAATAGGGTTAAAATTATAATTTTCCCATCATATCTTGAATGCAGTACAACCACTTATTTTCTCGAGGGTTAATTAAGGGTTAAATGATCTTAAAAGGCTAACAAGTGGGTTAGCACAGACAGAAAAGGATTTTTATATGTTTTGAGAATTAAATGACTTCTGAAACCCTAAAAATAGACCTGCTTAATTAACTGAGGTTCTGATCAGGATGAAATTCACCTAAACCCTCTAAAATTCATAGAAAAATATTCACTAGGATTTGGTACCCTCAATTTGACCATCAGAACCCGTCTTGACCCAAAATAGAGTCTTAAACTGATATTTGCCTTAATTTAGGTTTTTGCATAAATTACCCAGTCAAACTAGGTCAAAACCTAAATCTAATTCACCATTGGATTCCTTGTGTCCAAATTAGGTTTTTACCAAAATCTAGGCCCAATCTGAGTTCAACGTGACCAAGTTTGCATTTTGATCCAGTCAGACTCTTTCTATCTCATTCGGACCCTTGACTTTTGAATTCTTTTACAAATAGCCCCCCAACTTCTTTTTTTCTTCACAAGAAGGTCCCCGTGCCATTTTTGGAAGGTTAAACCTTCCTCGTCGAGTTTCGAGCGAGGATTTCTCACTCGATTCTCAATCAATCTCTTCCAAAATTGATACAAGGATTCCTTAGGAAGTTGCCTTCCATTTGAGTCATTCCTTAGGCTCCAATTCTTTCCCAAAAGGTCATACGAACCTTTCAAAGGTTCGGGTATCCTATTTCGCAAAAACCTTCCGAGCTTGGAAGCTTCTTTCCAAGCTTGGAAGGGCTTCCTTTGGCCTATAAAAGATCCCATGGTGCACGACCACGCTCTTTAGCAAGTTTTTGGGAGCCAAATCACCCTAATCCCCCTCCTCTGGCTACCAAAAATCCCTGCTCCGGTGACCTCTCTGGATCTCCCACCTTCGGCTGTCCAACCATCTAATTGGACGACCTAAGCTCTTCCTCTCTTCATCGCAACCCTCCTTAGCCCAAGGGAGGGCGTTCCTTCGTCTGCGTCATCGTTGCCGCCTCACCGCTTCTTCCTCCTTCTCCGGCTCTAGTCGATCCACACCGAAGCCCTCCACCTCCCTACCACCTCGCTAAGTCCCTCTCTTGCTCTCTCTCTCTCTTTCTATTTCGCTTTCCCACTCTCTACACATACGCACGACCACCGCTTCTCCCTCAACGCACTTCATCTTCTCTGCCTCCAGCGACGCTCCTGCGATGCCTACTTGCCGCCACATTGCTCGAACATGCCGCTATCACCTCCATAAGCTCCGCTTTGCTTCATTGCACGAAAGCCCTAACATCTCCTCTCCTATTACTCATCCTAACACCCCGACAACCTACCCACTGCTGCACCACCATCTTCGACCTCCACACACCACCATACGCCCTCTCACGGCACGCCACTGCCACTGTCACAGTTGTTGTGCTCCGGTGATTGTTCCTGAGCCTTCTGACATGGCCGGATGGCCTTATTGCTGCTTTCAAGTATTCGCTCCTTCACCACCATGAACGCAAGCTTCAAGCTTGCTTGAAGCCCTCTCCAGCAACTGTAGCTCCAGGAGCCACCTCCAGGTGACACGACTACATTCCAGGACCGCCCTTGGATCATCAATTGGAGTGGTTGACCACAACTTGACCGCTAATTGGATGAAAGAACAACTGTTGCTAGCTGTGCAAAGAAGAAGGCGGTGGGATTTAGTCCCACCTCGGATAGGGAAGAGCAGACGCAATGGCATAAGAGGAAAAAGTTGCATCAGGTTACCGCCTCAAGAAACACAGGGGTGAGGTCCCTCATGCCCCTCACTTGCGCTTCGCCCGTGACTCGTTCCCCTGTGAGCCTAGTGCAGATCCAACTACCCGCCTACACTATCCACTCCTCTCTCACCACCCACTGCCAATGAGCCTGGACCCGGGTGCACTCTAGGTCTGATTACCCATATACCCGATACTGTTGAAGGCTCTGGGAGAGCGTGACCGAAGGAGAGAAAGAGAGAGTCTGCCCGGGGTAGGGAAGGGATTTTCTCTGAGAAGGATTGGCTGACACTTAGCCAAAATTGAGGATCCTACCCCCTCTACGTGAAGAAGAAGAGCGGAGAAAGAAAGAAGCAGAAGAAGGACAGAAGAGCAGAGCAAAGAAGCAGAAGAGGAAAAGAAGAAGTGCTGCACACGAACGGAGAAAGAAGAAGAAGAGAAGTGAAAGAAGAATGAGAGCACTGTAGAATCAGACATTTAAGACGTCTGATCCTACCATCAGATGGCTGACCTGAGTTTATTTCATTCATAAGCTATTGAGTTCCACTTGCCATTATTGTAGGGAGTAATTGCTGATTTAAATCACCATTTTACTCCATTCTTTTTGCAATCTGATACTTGATCTTAATGCCACATTATTTTGAATCAATTTCTGATTATAATTTCATATCTCTATTGTTTAAATTGTAATCTTGAGAATTGAATTCCTACTTGCTCCCAGCGAACGACCTCAGACTTTTTCGAGTATAAATTGTATCTGTTTTTCGCGAGATTTCAACTATACTGCAATGCAATGATTTAAAACCTAATCTCAAGCGAATAATAATGAGTTGTAGTATAATCGACAAAATCTCACAACAAGCATTTAAATTTATAAACTCAGAATCTAAAAGGAGTCCGAGGTCGTTCGTAGGAAGCAAATAGGGAACTCACACATTAATCTTCATTTAAAATAGATGAGCATAATCAATTGATCACAATAACAGATATTCAATAAATAAAATTGATCAGATTGATATTCAATGTAATCTAATATCTCAGGAGATCATGGAATCAAAAAGGAAAGAGAATACAAATAATGGTGATTTGAATCACAACTTATTCTCTTTAATTAAGTATGCATTCAATTACTCAAATTATTCAACAGTAATTCTCAATCAGAATTCAATGTTAACTTAGGTTCTTAAATCATTCAACAGTAACTGGAACCAAATCAGATCAGACGACAGGAGTACTACATTAAATGCCTTAACAGAGCACAAGCACGAGGCTCTTCAGAGAGCCTTCTTTTCTTCTTCTCAAGGCTTCCCTGTCAAGCCTTTCCTTCCTCAAGCACGTAGAGGAAACATCTCAGAGGCTAAGTGTAGAGAGCCTCTCGTTCCCTTCAGCATAGGGGCACAAGGATAGCACAACAAAACACACCCCCTCTCTCTTAGAAATCCTGTCCTTTCTTCTCTCTCAAACCCAGGCTTAATTGGGTATACGGTCGGGTATTCTGGTCAAGAATAGTGACTAGGCCTACGAGCGTGTGTCGCATGTAAGGTGTGCATAGGCAGGTAAGTGGGTGAGTGGGTGAGTGCGTGGAGGGACCCGACCCCTCATGTATTGGACTAGAGGCTTAGAACACAAATCTGACTTATACGCTACTTGGTGCTTCAAGATCCTTAATGGGAACACCATCATCAGCCATAATTAGCTCAATTTAGTCTGATTAGGTCATTACATGCTCCTACATAACCACCAGAGGATTGCAATTCATCACATTAGCATTCTAAGAGAAAGATAAGAAACTAAGGTTAAACTGTAATTTTACCATCATAACTTGAATACAGTACAACCACAGGTTTTCTAAGGGGTTAATTAAGGGTAAATGATCCTAAAAGGCTAATAAGTGGGTTAGAACAGACAGAAAAGGGTTTTCACACGTTTTGAGAATTAAATGACTTTTGAAACCCTAAAAATAGATCCGCTTAATTAACTAAGGTTCTGGTCAGGATAAAATTCACCTAAACCCTCTAAAATTCATAGAAAAATATTTTCTAGGGTTTGGTACCTTCAATTTGACCATCAGAACCCGTCTTGACTCAAAACAGAGTCTCAGACAAACATTTGCCCTAATTTAGATTTTTGCATAAATTACCTAGTCAAACATGGTCTAAACCAAAATCCAACTTCACCATTGGATTCCTTAGGTTAAAATTAGGTTTTAACCAAAATTTGGACCTAAGATGAAATTGTCGTGACCTAGTTTGCAACTTGGTCCTGTCTGATTACATTTATACCCTTAAGTTTCAAAATCTTTACAAAAAGACCACTAACTTTATCATCATTTTCACAAATAGGTCCCTTTCACCATTAATCCTACTTCGACAAGCACCGGTGACCAAAAATTGGCAAGAATTTCATGATTCCTTGACTAATCCCTTTCAAATTTAAAAGGAAAGTTTGTCAAAGAATTTCCTTCCTTTTGAGCCAAATCCCACACCCCAAAACCTTCCCAATCTCTCATGCGAATGCATGAGAGATTTGGGTGTCAAAAAAATCCCAACTCCGACGAAGCTTTCCAAGCTTGGGAAGCTTGCTTCCCAAGCCCAAAACCTCCTTTAAAGGCCTATAAAAAGACATCTAGATCAAACCATTCTCCTCAAGCTTGATTTCGACCTGATCAACCCTAAATTCCTCTCTCCTAATCCGACCGAAAGGCTCCTCAAGCTCTGGCGATCCCCTCCAACCTCCCTCATTTTCCGTCCACAATACCAGTGGCGGATTCAATTTCCTCGTCTTCCTCCGCGTCACGCCATACCAGCGGGCGTCTCTCCCTCCGTCTTCCTCGCCGTTTCCTTCTCACTGGATTCACCTTCGTCTCCAGCATCTGCCATACCGCAACCGACATCGCTTCCGCCCCTCTTCGTCCTCCAATCAACTAGATTGGTTCCTTAGCTCCTCTACTCCCTTTACACACCAACTGCACTTCCTTTCAACCGCCGTATCACACTGACCACCTTCACCTTCCTCCGCTCTGACCAGACCTCCGGCGAGGCTCCTCGCTCATCCCACTACTCCAACCGCCTCACCAACCACCTTACGACCTTCGCCACACCACCCTCTTCAAAACCCCCATCCTACTTAACTCTATTACGCCCCCAAACCATCTGCCAAACAACCCACCTCCAGACCTTCCCTTCCACATTTGCCAGCCACCTACGACCACCTTCATAGCTTGCTACCACCACCCACACGCTCACCACATCCCTACGAAGCTCCTGAACCTATTTAACTTGGTCGCAAGGCCATATTCGTGTTTTCAGGTCTTCACTACCTCTACTGCCATTAACCAAGCTTCGAGCAAACCTTGCGGCTGCTCCAGCACCTGCAGGCTCCAGACAAAACCCCAGGCATAGTGGAACTTACCTAGGAACGCAACCCAGGAGTCAATTTGGCTCTTTGACTGCATCTTTGATCACAATCACGTGAAGAAGCATCAGTGTAGCATACGCAGAAGAAGGGAGGTAGGATTAGTCCCACCTTGTAAGTTGACGGACGTCTGCGCCTACATAAATTGATTTTCTGTTTCTAGCTATTTGCCTCCTAGTCACGAGGTGAGGTCCCATACACCCCACGCACCTCACCAGTGACACTGCTCACACGGGTTTGGTGCATCCAATTACCCACCTAGCCATGTACTCCTCAATTGCTACCCACTACAGGCAGCCTTGGTCTCGGGTGAGCATATACCCGATAACCCGATTATCTTGATATTGGCCCTGGGAGGGCAGATCCCAGTGAGAGAAGGAAAGAGAGAGTGCACGGTGGTAGGGGGTTTTGCTCTGAAAGGAGTTGGCTAACACTTAGCCAATTTCATAAGTCTTTCCCTGTGCATCAGAAGGTTTAGCTAGTAGAAAGAAAGAAGGAAGAAGAAAAGAGGAGCTGGACAAAAGGAAGTAGAAGAAGATTGACCCGCAAAGAGGCAAAGAAGAAAGAAAGAATTCTGAAGGAGAAGAGAAGGAGAGCAGCTGAGACAGAAGTAGAGAAGAGAGAGACCCTTGAGTCTCTTGGAAGCACTGTAGCAACCGGCTATTTAAGCTGTCTGATACAAGCCTAAATCGTCTGATTGCATACATTTGAGGCTTTATTTCCTTGATTAATACTGTTGATTTAAGTTGCTATTACTGTGAGGAGTAATTGGTGATTCAAATCACCATTTTACTCCATTCTTTTTGCACATTGATACTTGACATTATTATTATTGCAATCTCTTATATCTTTGATTCAAATTGTGATCTTGAGTTTTAAATTGCCATATTGCTTCCTGTGTTCGACCTCGGACTTCCATTCGAGTAATAAATTTATTTGTTTGAGCGCTATTTGGGCTATATTGTAACAAAGTAATTTTAAAACACTGATTTATCACTCGAACAATCCTCGATGTGGGACTATCTTCCCCACTGTTCTTCACGCAGATGCTGTAGTTGAGGGAATGCCAAATTGAGGTAGTGCTAAGGTTGGTGGTTTAATTGGAGGACCTGAGAAGGGTCCTGGGAGTCTTGCGGAACACCTGGGATTGGAAGTGGGTTTCGAACTTCGTTGGAGAACTGCTGACTTGGTCGGAAATGAGGGTGGCAACGACGAGGGACGACGAACACTTGAAACGAGAAGTAAGGCCTCACAACCGTATTAGAATAGTTCAGGATGGTTGCCAAGTGATGGCAAAGGTGGTGGTGGTGTTTGAGTGGTGTGTGGTAGCATGTGGTGGTCAAGCGAACTCAAGGAAGGTGTTTGGAGGTGGGTGAGTTCAGTGAGGCGTTTGATGAACAAATCCCCTCAATTTCTTGAGGAGTTTTGGTGGAGGAGGGACGACGGAGCTTTTGGGACCATTGGCGGGTTGTTTGGTGGCCTGTGGTGGTGTGGAGGCCTCATCGGAGCTTGGCCAGATGTGGAGAAGACGAAGGGGTGAAGGGCAAACAGTCAGCCGAAATAGGGAAAGAAACGGCTATGCAGATTTAGGACAAGAAGGGGAAGATGTTAGGCCTACTAAAAGACGAAGGGGGAGAAGATTCCCATGCCGGTGTGATAGCCAGACGTGGAGACGATGAATTCTATGTTGAGGGAGGGCGGCGACGACGATAAGGCGGCTCCTATTGTGGCTAGCAAGGAGCGAAGGAATGCAAGGAAGGTCGCGGCGCTCCCAATTTGGCCTTTGGGAGGCTGTAGGAAGATGGGGGAGGAAGCTCGACGGAGCTAGACGGAGGAGGCCGGAGGGAGCGATTCTAGCGAGGAAATGCAGCCAAACCAAGCTAAGGAGCACGGCTAGAAGCTCCAGGAGTTTTTATAGAGCTCAGGCAAGCTCTCAAGCTTGGAAACAAGCTTGAAGAGCTCGAAAAATTAGGGAGAAGATTCCTACAATCCAAAGGGTTTGCACAAGCTTTTTGGTCCAAATCTGAGTCCAAGGTGCGATTCATGTGATTGAGGACTTCCTCAAAATCATCCCTTTTAATTTTGGAAGGGATTGATTGAGAAATCAAGGAGGTATCCCTGATTGAAGATCGGCTCTTTTGAGTTCACACCTGCCATGGCAGCAGGGATCTTTTTGTGAAGAAGGCAACAAAGTTGGGGGGCTATTTGCAATTAATTCGAAAGCTTGGGACTTGTATGTGAGAGAAAGAGTTTGACTGGACTAAAATGCAAACTAGGTCAAGATGAACTCTGATTGGGCCCAAATTTTGGTACAAACCTAATTTGGACCCAAGGAATCTAATTGTGAAGTTGGATTTCAGTTTTGACTAAGTTTGATTCGACAATTTATGCAAAAACCTAAATTAGGGCAAAATTGTGTCTGTGACTCTATTTAAAGTCAAAATAGGTTCTAAAGATCAAATCATGGGTACCAAACCTCAAGGAATATTTTTATTTGAATTTTAGAAAGTTTAGATGAGTTTTATCCTAACCAGAACTTTTGTAATTTAAGCGGATCTGAAATTAGGATTTTGGGAGTTGCATCAGTTCTCAAAGTGCGCAAAAACCAGTTTCCATCTGTGGGACCCTCTTATTGGACTTTAATACTCATTTGACCTTATATTAACTCTTGGGAAACCCCATGGTTTCTATGCTTTCATGATGTGCTGTTAAAACTATAGAATTAACCATGTTTTAATGCATTCCTCTCAAAATGGATGTGTAGGGAATTTCAACTCTCAGGTGATTATGTAGAAGCTTTTGTCACTTGATTCTGATTAATTAAAGCTAGTTATGGCTCATGATGATGTTATCATCAATTATCTACAACAGAAGCCGAATATGTAGCTGGATCTTTAGCTTGTTGACAACTCTTATGGATGAAATAAACATTAGAAGATTTTGGCCTATCCTATAAAAATAACAAAATACTTTGTGACAACACTACTGCCATCAACCTATCTAAAAATCCTATTTAATATTCTAGGACTAAACACATTAATGTTAGGCATCACTTCCTAAGGGATTATATCTTAAAGGGTGAAATCAACTTAAAATTTGTTAAAACTGAAGATCAGTTAGCTAATATCTTTACAAAATCTTTACCAAAAGATGGATTTAACTTTATCTGACATGTAATAGGATTATCTAGGTTGAAAGAGCTAATTTGATAACTTTGACTACATTATTTTCAACCTTTGATCGATCAATATTCCTTGATTGATCGACCAACATCTTTGGTGGGAATTTTCCCTTCAAAAATTTGAAGTTTGATCGACCAACTTTGTTATTTGATCAACCAATTCGGTTGGGCGAGAATTTTTCCTCCAAACCATTGATCCCTGATCGACCAAAGAGCCTAATTGATCGATCAGTTTCAATTTTAATCGACTAAAACATGCTTTTGACCTACCAAAACTGGGCAAATTTACTTTTTGTGATTGCGATCTTAAACGCCTCTAATCTCTATCCTAATCACCTAAACCAGACCTAATCTACTCGATTACCTAGCCTAAATGTATTTAGCTTTTTATCAACCCAACTTTATATAAAACACCATCAATTTTACCACTTAACCTATTTTTTTTTACAAACACTATACCCCACTTTGGTCCCCATGTCTCCTTTCCACCATCGACGAAACACACCCTCGACCCCACACCTCTTCTACTCTGGTCATCATGGTCGACCAACAACTTTGGCGCCACCAACCATTGCTGCACGTCGCGAGACCGCACCGCGCCGCCCCCATTGATGCTGCACTCGACCTTGCCATTATTTTTGCACTTGACCTTGCCATCAATGCCACCAACCGACGATGGCAACCATGCCAGCAGTGCATCCTCCTCACCACATGTCCTCACCACACACCCTCCTTGCCATGCGTCCTCCCTTACTGATAGTGCTCGCTATCGCCGATGACCACGTCGACTCCCTTTTGATCGACTTTTTGATCGATCAAGGTAATCGTCCAAACTTATTTTAAATTCGTTCTTGTGTGTATTTTTCATAAGTTTCGATGTTGCATGCATTGATCTTGTTGATCTTGTGATTGCTTGCAATATTTGGTAGTATTGATGAGTGAATCATGCATGGAACTCACTTTTTTCGAGTCTGAACGGTTTTGGTCAACCAATTAACCTAGTTGACCAACCAAAGTCATTTTTCTAGAACCAAGTCAAACCCACTTTTGATCGACCAAAACCCATATTTGATTGACCAACGTGTTTTTTCAAATCTGTTATGGCTCCAAAACGTGCACGAGCCTCCACCTCGGGTTCTCGTGATGACACATTTTACCATTTTTTCATTATCGAGGCCGTCGGTGAGCGTTTCTCAATAGTCGCCAAGATTTCCCTCCACGTCGGTCATCCAATCGATTTCCCGTATTTTGAGACTATCTTTCTCGAAATTCGTGAGAAGTTTGCCTATCACCAGATTCTTTGCTTTTTTGAGCAAAATTTTTATGCAGGTTCCAAGAACAGTCGCATTCCCGATGTTGACCCCATGGCTTGTCACCTATTTTATGCCATTCTCAAGAATATAGGTGAGGGGTTCAACATTGAGCTTACCTCAAATGTTTACAGCATTGAAGTTTTAGTTAATGCGGATGTCATCTCTGACATTCTTGATTGTCCATTTGTTGGACCTACTTTTCTTGAGCTTCACCAACAGACATAGACTGAGAATATTCAGGAGACCCTGTTCACTCCCACTCATTATGACTTGGGTTGTCCTGCCAAGTCACAATATTTTCGTCGGCTTCCATGTTTTCTGAATAGAGTCTTGCTGTGGAATTTTATATCTAAGTCTACCTCCTTTGAAAACAACCTTGGTATCATGCTTATCACCGTCTACGCATTTCTTAAGAACAAGTGATTCAACTAGAACCACTTGATTCTTTATTTAATCAGCAAGCAACCCACCAACTCCTTCGAGTTTGAGACACTACTCTCTTACATCTTCCTACATGTTAATGTCCCAATGGATATTAACCATAAATAGTTCATTACGAGAGTCTCCATTTTTGATAAGCTTACTTATACCAAGATGGAGTAAGCTTAGGGAGCCCATGGTGAGGATGCAGACCACCAGCAACCTTAGGAGCCAGACAAACCCTCTTCTATAGTACCGCATCCTTTCCTGCCATATGAGCATTTCACAATGACCTGTCCTCCTCCAGTGCGACCTGCTCCGTCCTTTTACAACCAAGAGTGGGGCCTTCTCGACAAACCACTTACAGGCAGGGACTACGTCAGTATTCAGGACGTTACTGATGGTATTTCTTTAATGATGCACCGACGGCGTGTGACAGATTTGGTGATGATGAGACATGGGCATCAGGTATCCAAGTACCTAAATGCTCAAGGATAGTTTTTGGATAGGCTTGGAGAGTCTATTCATGGGATTCAGGAGTAGCTTCATAGGCCTCCTCATCCTCGCTAATTTACTACTACTATGCCTCCATCATCAGCAGCACCTCCTCCTCCTACTGCAATAGCGACAGACTAGTAGATTACACCTCCTCATCGGACATCTAGGCAGCCGACACTTAGATCATCAGCCTAGAGATGCCTTTGTTTTGGACACCCTGCTTCATCAAAGAGATCAAACTCGATGAACCTTGAGTTAGATACCGACCTCCAGAGCACTATGGATGCTTTTATGGCTTCTTTGGAGTAGTTTTACTTAGTTTCTTTCTATTTTAGAGAGTATTTTATAGTTTTCTACTCTATAGTACTCTTTATAACATGTGAACTGTTTTATCTTGCTTTTCATCTCTATATATATATATCAGATGCATGGTTATCTTTTCTTATATCACCTACATGTTTATTTCTATTGCAAAAGTGAGTTGCATGTTAGAAATTACTTGCCTCAATTAAATGTTTATGGGGGAGATAGATAAATAAATTTGATGGCTATTTGTTTACTTTTTGTCAAAACAAAAAGGGGGAGATAATATGTATAACTCTTTAAACTTTTTAAACTTTTATCTCTCTACATATTTCTAATTTTGTTGTCATCAAAAAGGGGGAGAATGTAAGTACCTCTGTTTTGATGCACCAAAATTATACTTTTGGCAAGGCTAATATTTTAGGATTCTTTCATGGATCAAAGTTAGAAGATTGCTGACTTCATCTCTGTGTCATGTTATTTTTATTGAGTTTAGATTATCTTTTAAGGAATCTCAGAATAAGTTTCAAATAGATTTTCGCAATTCACATAAAAAATAAATTTTTAGGATTATTGATCAACCAAATTAGCTCATTTTAAGAAGTTGATAAATACGCCTTTGATTAACCATTAGGTTAATTAATTGACCAATCATTGATCGATCAATAGCTAGTTTGACCGACCAAAACTCATTTTGTTCGCCCAAATTACCTTAATTGATCAACCAATTTGATTCCTTTTCTGGTCAATTTGTTAGTATAAATAGAGGTCATACGCAGCCTTTTTAAAAACACACTCAAGAGAAGAATTCCATCTAGAAAAAAGAGCTTTTCTTGCTTCCCTCTAAGTGCTTCTGCTCTTCTACTTTCATAACTTTCAAAGTATGTTGATTCAAACCTCTGCTGAAATCTGACTTGACTTTTCTTGAGGTTCCATAGGTTTATACTATTTTTATTACTTATTGCTTTTGATTACGAATCCCAAGCTGTTGGGAGAAATTTGTTATTGTTGTTGTGCTTCTCTTCAGGTTGTTAAGAGAAAGGATCATTGTAAGAGGCTGTGCTACCTTCATTTCAAGTGGTGCATTAGTGGATTGACTAGCCTCGATTAGTCAAGAAAATATTAAGTTGAGAAGCTTAGGTACCGATTTTCACCTAGGAAGGGTTCCACTATAAATCTAGGTATCTTCTGTGCATGAATTTTTGTGGTTTGATTTGCCTTTGCTACTACGATATTTAAGTTTATAAAAGATGATACTATTCACCCCTCCCCTCTAGTATCCATTAAGATCTACAGGAACCCTCAACAATGTCGATCTAAGTTTCGACCGTAGTTGGTCTATGGGACTTACCCACTTAATAGTTTAGTTCCTAGTTTATTTTAGCGTTGTTTTATTCTGGACTTGTACTCCTTTCTTTTCATTTAATGGTTGTGATAATACTCACAGTGTAGTGACATGGTTTTATGATTGTGTGATGGACTATAGATCTTGGGTAGTTAAAGGAAACTTATTGAAGTTCCTACTAAGGTAAGGGCTTGGGTTGTAATAGATGATATCAAAGCAAAACCATTCCATATAACCATAAATGGGTCGGATAGCCCAATGAATAGACTTCACATCAGTAAATCATAGCCATAAACTAAAGCTTCAATCTAGAGTTTTGGACAACCTTATTTTTTCTTTGCATCCTGTATACCTATGTTTGATCTATGTTAAGTACTTGATGGGGACCTTTCTCGTAGAAAATGCCTCTTAGATGTGGTACTCATGGTGGACGAGGAGGCAAAGGCAATCGCAAGAATGGAACCCAAAATAATCAAGGATAGGGTATTTAGGCCTAATAGATTGCTTTATTGGTCATCGAGTTCTTGGAGGAGCGACTTCCACTTGCGTAGGGTGGAAATGATGGAGACCAAGAGGTTTGAATCAACCAAGGGTCTATAGGCCATGGCACGGGTTCAGGTATAGGTTGAGGTGGTTGTGCTGGCAGTAAAGGATGAAGTGGTGCAAGGCAAGGGGTGGAAATCCTCCATAGGCACCTCTTGAAGTGGATAGTGATGGACACGACTCTCCAAGGCATATAGAGGAGCCATCAGATCCTCTATGAGATTATAAATAGCTATTAGCAAACTTCTAAAAGCTAAAGCCTCCCTCTTTCAAGGAAGATGAGAGCTCGAATTGAAATTGGCAATAAAATAAAGACACATAAGTGTACAATACACTAAAGTAAAACAAGTCTATATTACAAAATCAAAGTGTCACAACTACGAGTTTCTACTACAAGAAAAATAGAAAAAAAAAACAACCAAAAGAAGAAAGAGGGAAGTAGAGAAAGAGAGATAGAATGTATCGGTTGGATTGTGACAGAGATGGAGAACTCCACCAATGGCCATCAAGGGAAGCTTGTGTAGAGGAGAACATCGAGGGAGATCAGAGATGTGGAGGAAATCAAAGAGCCACAGAAAGAAGCCTTGGCGTAGAGGAAGAAGGTGTAGAGAGGAAGAAGATGAAGTAAGGGAACAAGTAGAGGGATGATTAAGGTAGAGGGGATTCTAAAGGGGGTGGAGACCTAAGGAAAGATGATTAGAAGGTGGTGGAAGGAGGGTGGACGACCATGGGTGATGGAGAAGGTGGAGTTGGTGTGGAGGAAGGTGGAGGCTTGGAGAGGAAGAAGAAAGTTGGGGGGAAGGAGGGGGGGTAGAGTTGTTGGAAATGAAGGGAGAGATACAGAGGCAAGAAAAAGAAGCCCTTTACATGGAGGGTGTAGATGTTTCTAAAGAGGTAAGTGGCTCGTAGGACAAGTGTTACGACCCGGTTCCCGAATCCCTACAGGACACGGGACCGGCCCGACTCGACTGATCCCAGGACCCAGTCGTCCAACAAGAAATAACCAAAAAGTAGGAAAATAAATCACATTCACAATGCTATGCAACTAACAGTAAAAAGAGTACAAGCAATAAGGAAAGAAAAGCTGCTAATAGTACATATTACCACCACAACAATGAAACGGAAACAAGGTACAAAGAATGTAAAGGTACAAGAGTCTGAAACTCACTACAACAAAAGTACTAAAAAAAGCTACTACTACTGCTCTCTACTGGGCCCAACACCCTCTGCAGTTGGAGACTCAGGCTGCTCAACACCTAGACCTAAAAAGGGGTTATGAGTAACAAAGTCAATGAATGCTGAGTAGAGTGGCAACCAGCTAACTAAAGCAGTAAAACCTAACAGGTAAAACTATATATTCCAATTTCTTTATTTTACAAGTTATTCCTTTTCACCCATTGGTTTATTCTTTTCAGATCTCTTTCTTGATCTCAAATGTTCCTCGTGGGAATGATCTTGATTGCAGTCTTTTTCAAAGAGTAGAAGTTGCACGTAGTGGTCCTACACCCAGTCAACCACCCCAAGGTCACAAACAGACGTAACGGTGACTACGGTATGCGCGATAAGCGCACGGGTAGCTACCCCGCACTGGCACGCGATCAGCTGTTTCCGCTAACGGGTACGCTCAAAGTATAACACGGAACAGTATAGGGCCTAGACCTCTTAGTAACAGGGGTCTTGCCCCTCCACAGTCCGCGCACCCCCGTCTGACTACCCTGGCTTGCCCAGTGGGCCTAGCAAGTCGGTGTAGGGTGGCTAGCTGAACTCCGAGCCCCGTGGGGTGGCTAACTCTCTCCCTACACTAATAGCTCTCCCCGGTACAGTATACACGAGGGCTAAGAAGTCGATGCAGAGTGGCCAATCCTAACCCTAGGTCCCAACCCAAGGGCGGCTAGGTCTGCTCTACACTAAATAGGGGACAGTTGCTTTCCTTGATACCATGTACTCAAGGGCCAACACACTTCTCACTCACATTTCCAGATCCATTCCATTTATTTCCAAGAGCTCTACTCCTAATTCCCCGTAGGGTTCATGCTCCATTCCATACCAGGTTTAATCATTCACATTTCCATTCTCAGGTTATACACATGCAGCTCATATTTCTATCATTCATATTTCCATTCTCAGGTTATACACATGCAGCTCATATTTCTATCATCTAACGTATACAACAGGCAAAGTCACAAGTAACTGTTTAACTAGCACAGGTGATTCATATTTCACAGGCAGCTCTTGTTCATTAATAGACAGTTGTTATCATTTATGTTTATTCATTCAAGACAGCAATTCAAACACGCATACTGACATTTCAAGTAACTTCTCGTCCTAGGATTCATCCATATCCTAGATTCTAGTCATTCAATCCACATATGCATTCAAGTTTGTAATTAAATTAGAGAAAGCCACTCTACCAGACAACCTAGGAGTATTGGGGGCTCGAATAGCAGGCTCATGTGCCTCAGCAAGTCCCAAACCCGCAATCGAACGAAGGCCTATAACAAGGAACAATCACAATGAAACATTCAGAACAGTATAGAAAGTCTTCTAACAAGTAGAGGAACTCACAAGGAAAACACCAATATCATGTTTGCATAAAACGGACCTCAAACGAACCCTAAACGGGACAAAAATAGAGTTACTCACTCAAATCAAACATCTGGCATAATGTCTAGACGTATTAAAGGTGACTAGAAACGCACCTCAGGCTCTACGTCGACCTTAGACGTCTAGGTCCTCTTCTAGACCATCTGGAGTCAGCTCCA
Organism: Thalassia testudinum; assembly: GCA_037157565.1. Taxonomy (NCBI): domain Eukaryota; kingdom Viridiplantae; phylum Streptophyta; class Magnoliopsida; order Alismatales; family Hydrocharitaceae; genus Thalassia; species Thalassia testudinum. The sequence continues at coordinate 4,965,215 of JAZHRO010000061.1, forward strand.
GACGTCCAACCTCCTTTCTGGACATCTGGGAGTGCTTCCAACCGTCTGGTGAGCTACCCAGATGTCTGAAACACGTGGAAGGGCGTGTCCCACGCCTTCCCGAAGCAATCCCTACATGCGACAGCAAATCTCCTACAATAAGCCACACAAAATGTAGCTGCGGAGCGGCCTGCATTGCTGTATCCGCAAAAGGAAACGTATCTTTGTGAAGATCTGTCTTCAGACGTCTGGAGTCGTCTCCAGACGTCCACTCCATCATCTGGACTTCACTCCAGACGTTTGATTCTAGGAAAAACCCAGAACTAGGACCTCCTCCTGCTCGCCCTCGCCACGCACAACCGCACCTCACCTCCTCGCCTGTAGCTCCGACTGTAGCAATGTCGGGGACGACTCCCCAGACACTCTCCTCCTCCCGCACTCGCCGCTCCTGTCGTGCACCCTCCGGCAAGCTCCCACACGATCTCGCGAGCTCAAGCTTCTCCTCCTCTCCTCACGCCACCTCTCCTCCTCATCGCTGCTCTCGCGCTCTCTCTCACTCTCGCTCCTCTCACTACGGTGGAGAGGAAGGGAAGAAGGTGGCTGTGGAGTGGGGAGAACAAGAGAGGTGAAGTAGGGTTTATAAAGAGGTGCGTTAGGGTTTGGATGGAGGAGAGAAGAGGAAAGGAGAGAGAAGAAGCATACTGTCTGCGCGCATCCCACACGCAATTGTGAAGCTTGAATCGAGAATTTCGATTTCCAGACATTTAGGAAGGGGTCCAGACGTCTGACCGACAGTCCAGACATCTTAAAAGGCTTAGGACAGAATGGGTCTTTACAATAAGTTAGGTTTTGGTTTAGGTTTAGAAATAGGATTAGGATTAGGAATTAGGAATGTAATTTTTGGGAAGTGGGGTTAGGATTTGGAATTAGGATTTGATGGAAGTTTGGGAGGCAATTTGCTTGGACTATGGTGGGATGGGGTGGTTTTTGCATGGTGTTTGTGGTGGTGGGGATGTTGGTGGTGGGTTTTAGGTAGGTGGGAACGCAAGCTAGCAGTGTGAACACAAGTAGAGAATTAAGAAAGTAAGAATGATTAAGTGGTGATTGATTTGATTAAAATCTAGAATAAGATTAGGTGATTTATGGGATTTGTGTGGGATATCTATGGAGGAAAAATAAGGTGGCATGGGATAGGGAGAGTTCTAGAATGTAGGGCTAAGGTTTAGGGATTTAGGTGGGGTTTTTATGGTTTAGGTATTTTAGATAGGGTTTTTGTGGTGGAGAATTGGGATTAGGAATAGGACTAGGTTTAGGATTAGGGCTTGGGTTAAGATGGGAATTGGGGTTTTGGATTAGGGTTAGGGTTAGGAATGAGGATTGGAATTAGGATTTGGGTTAGGGTTTTATAGTGGAATAGCTAGGGTTTCTTCTTTTCTTCACAAATTCAGTTTGATATCTCCCTTCTTGGCTTGACCCAAACATTGCACAGAATAGAGCCTCAAATTAGTATTTATGGAATAATTAGGCTTAAGTATATATTCCTAATCCTAAGATGCATGCATGCAATTATTTATAAAATACCCTAATTCTAATGCAACTAATGCTATAAAACTAACATGTTATTACATAAATAAGCATGCTTATCAACGGCCTACCTCTCATCTCTCATAAGGACCCCACCACTACCACCGAACCACCTTCCTCTCGTTTCTTCTTCCCCTCAGGAATCCCACCACCACCACCACCAGAGCTGTTGGTGCTAGAGCACCACGATCATTTGTTTTGATGATAACAAAACACGTGTTATTTAACATTTGCAATTTGAGTCCTAGATTTCAGGTCAATTGCAAATGTCGACGTGTTTAGACGGAGTTCAAGCTCGCATCCAGGACGGATTGGAGGAGCTTGACGGAAAACAGAGGAGGTTCGCGTGGAGCGAAAGATTGGAGATGGAAGATAAGAAGAATAGGATAGATTCTTTTTATCCTTTCATGTATCTCTTGTATTTATTTTCTTGCTCTTTATTTTCCTTAGACATTATGTTAAAGAGCCTCAAAGAACCCTAACAGTAGTCCTAGGAACACCTGCACAACCCTAGGATACTTAGGTTTTCTGTAGAACACTTAGAAAACCAATATAGGGTTAAAACAGACTTTCCAGACGTCTAATTCACGAATCAGACGTCTGATAAAGGATTTTAAGACGTCTGACTGTTGTTTCAGACGTCTGATAACTGTTAGGCTGGACATAGTTAGTTCTGTCTGATGAAATCAGACGTCCAGACCTTAGACCATACGTCTTAGGAGACGTCTGATGACTTTGCCAGACGTCCAGTTAGTGGACCGTTGGCTGGCTTAGAAGACGCTCAAGAATATGACCGTTAGAGCCCTATCAGACGTCCATAGGACTTTACAGACGTCTGATAAATGACCGTTTTGCCTCGGCTGACCCAAAATCTCTTCTCAGAGATTTTCTAGCCGTTGCAACGTTTGGAAATCAATTCCCACAGTAAAAGTAGGTTTCCAGACGTCCAGACATAGTGCCAGACATCCTGTATGTCGTCTGATGGACTTGCACAAAAACCCTGTTTAGATCTGATTCAAGTCAGGGAGAAACCCGCATAGAATCAGACGTCTGACCTTGAAATCAGACGTCTTAAAGTGGCCTTCCAGACGTCTGATGCCAGAGTTAGACGTCTGATAACCCTGTCAAATGCAATCATTGTCCTGATTTCGGCCTGATTCTCTTGGGCTTTGCACCCAACGGCTATGGAAGCTTTTCCAAGCCTTCCAAAGCCTTCCTAAGGCCTCTATAAATAGAGGGGAGCCTTTGCAACACAAAAACACACTTGGATACACTTAGACACACAAGATATACACCTAGAGAGACCAAGATACACTAAGATCAAGTATTTCCACTCTCTTGTGTCCAAGAAGCACTTGCTCTCTAAGCTCAAGCTCCATCATCTTGAGAGCATCATTCCCGTTGCGCACCCGCTCTCCCGGCGTTGATAACGAGAGCGACGTAGCGCTATCGCGTGTCACACGCACCGCGTCATCGTCGACGCACTCCTTGCAAAGGGGAGTTTCCTATTTCCTATAGAAGCTAGGTTTAATTTTGTTGAATCTATAGGACTGTTGTTTTATTTTATCTTTGTATTTTGGTTGGGTATTCGCTTTGCGAATTCCCGTCTCCTTCGTGGGACAAAATCCTTCTCGTGGAGAGAAGGGGTTGAGGAACGCTACCCTCGTACTTGTAGCGTGGTTGTACTGAGGTTGAATCACCCTCGTTCAAAGTGGTTCGTTTAGTGGATTTTGATCAACTTGGTTGATCGGAAAATCCTAACTCGAGAGGGTTAGGTGGTGGTTTTCACCCGGTTTGGGTTTCCACCTAAAAATACCTGTGTACATTTTGCGATTGATTTTTGTGAGATTGCTTTATATTTTTATTTCCGCAATATTTTTACGTCACCCCTCCTAGAAGGGAACCTTCAATTGGTATCAGAGCAGGTCTTGCTATTTCGGCGTAACAACCCGGCAAGAGATCAAATGGAGGGAAGCACATCAGCAATCAGGATCTCCGAGGGGCAGTCCACAACCCGTCCGCCGTTCTTTGACGGGAATAACTACAGCTATTGGAAGTTGAGGATGAAGACGTGGCTCCAAGCCACTGAATTCGAGGTATGGGGATGTTGCGAAACCCCATACGAGATCCCGAAGCGACCCCAAGGAGGCTACTCGCAGGTGCAGATTCTAGAGCTCTCACTCAACGCAAAGGCAATGAATGCCCTGTATTGCGCGTTGAGTCCGGAAGAGTTCGAGAAAATCCAAGAGTGCACCACCGCCCACGAGATATGGAGGAGGTTGGAAGGCACTCATGACGATTCCAGCTCGGAGGAAGAAGAAGAAGAAAAGGAAGAAACCGCTTGCTTTGGTTTCATGGCCAGAGGAAGTAATAGCGACAGCGAAAGCGGAAGCGACAGCGACGACGAGGTAAATCTCGATCTTCGAGAAGCTTTTAATGAACTTTTTGAGATTAGTAAATCACTTAGGGTAGAAAATAAAAGCATTAAGAAGAACCTTAGTTTTCTTAAAAATGAAAATAATAGGTTAGAAAAACAACTTAAGGATCTAGAAGCTAGTCCTAAAAATGATAACCTATTATTAGAAAATCAAAACCTCATCAATGAAAATAATAAATTGATTGAGGAAAATAATAGTCTAAAGTTAGAAATTTTTGATTTAAAGAGTAAGATGCAAATTATAGAAAGAGAAATTGCATGTCTTAGGGAAAATTCTAACAAATTAATCAACAAAGTAGATAAGTTTTATAGCCCTAAGGTTGAGAAAGGATCTCCATCAAGGAGACCCTCTAACAAATCCGGATCCAAGCTTACTTGGATACCGAAGAAAAATTTGGAATCTTGTTTTGTAGGGTTCAGGGATGACTACAACATAAAGGACTGGACCTACAAACTCAAGGCTGGTCAACTTAAGTTGGGAGAACCAATGAGTAGACCAAGGAGGAGAACAAGAAGACCGACGAGACGGCGAACAAACGACGGACCCGCCGCACGTCGACCACCAGATTGGAGACCGGCGCCGATGCCCGGGCCTCCAAGCTACGGATGGGAGCCCCATCCGATGTGGCATCCACCACCACCATTCGGGCCATTTTATTGGCCATGGTAGGTGAGGTAAAACCCTTTACCCTATCTTTTTATCAGTAGCATTTAGATAGGGGGAGTTAAAAAAAAAATGATGAGCTAATTGTCAATTTTTAAGGGGGAGATGTAAGGTAGCTAAATTTCCTTTAGAAAGGGGGGAGAAAAATAATAGCTATCTTGTTGTTACAAAAAGGGGAGAATATTACCTTTGTCAAAATAAATTCATAGAAGAGCATGTTTTAAGGGGGAGTTATAGGAAATATAAAATCAATTAAACCTTTTTGATAATGTCAAAAAGGGGGAGGATTTTTATGCATTATTATTTACGGTTTTGTCATCATCAAAAAGGGGGAGATTGTTGGTGCTAGAGCACCACGATCATTTGTTTTGATGATAACAAAACACGTGTTATTTAACATTTGCAATTTGAGTCCTAGATTTCAGGTCAATTGCAAATGTGGACGTGTTTAGACGGAGTTCAAGCTCGCATCCAGGACGGATTGGAGGAGCTTGACGGAAAACAGAGGAGGTTCGCGTGAAGCGAAAGATTGAGATGGAAGACAAGAAGAATATGATAGATTCTTTTTATCCTTTCATGTATCTCTTGTATTTATTTTCTTGCTCTTTATTTTCCTTAGACATTATGTTAAAGAGCCTCAAAGAACCCTAACAGTAGTCCTAGGAACACCTGCACAACCCTAGGATACTTAGGTTTTCTGTAAAACACTTAGAAAACCAATATAGGGTCAAAACAGACTTTCCAGACGTCTAATTCACGAATCAGACGTCTGATAAAGGATTTTAAGACGTCTGACTGTTGTTTCAGACGTCTGATAACTGTTAGGCTGGACATAGTTAGTTCTGTCTGATGAAATCAGACGTCCAGACCTTAGACCAGACGTCTTAGGAGACGTCTGATGACTTTGCCAGACGTCCAGTTAGTGGACCGTTGGCTGGCTTAGAAGACGCTCAAGAATATGACCGTTAGAGCCCTATCAGACGTCCATAGGACTTTACAGACGTCTGATAAATGACCGTTTTGCCTCGGCTGACCCAAAATCTCTTCTCAGAGATTTTCTAGCCGTTGCAACGTTTGGAAATCAATTCCCACAGTAAAAGTAGGTTTCCAGACGTCCAGACATAGTGCCAGACGTCCTGTATGTCGTCTGATGGACTTGCACAAAAACCCTGTTTAGATCTGATTCAAGTCAGGGAGAAACCCGCATAGAATCAGACGTCTGACCTTGAAATCAGACGTCTTAAAGTGGCCTTCCAGACGTCTGATGCCAGAGTTAGACGTCTGATAACCCTGTCAAATGCAATCATTGTCCTGATTTCGGCCTGATTCTCTTGGGCTTTGCACCCAACGGCTATGGAAGCTTTTCCAAGCCTTCCAAAGCCTTCCTAAGGCCTCTATAAATAGAGGGGAGCCTTTGCAACACAAAAACACACTTGGATACACTTAGACACACAAGATATACACCTAGAGAGACCAAGATACACTAAGATCAAGTATTTCCACTCTCTTGTGTCCAAGAAGCACTTGCTCTCTAAGCTCAAGCTCCATCATCTTGAGAGCATCATTCCCGTTGCGCACCCGCTCTCCCGGCGTTGATAACGAGAGCGACGTAGCGCCATCGCGTGGCACACGCACCGCGTCATCGCGTGGCACACGCACCGCGTCATCGTCGACGCACTCCTTGCAAAGGGGAGTTTCCTATTTCCTATAGAAGCTAGGTTTAATTTTGTTGAATCTATAGGACTGTTGTTTTATTTCATCTTTGTATTTTGGTTGGGTATTCGCTTTGCGAATTCCCGTCTCCTTCGTGGGACAAAATCCTTCTCGTGGAGAGAAGGGGTTGAGGAACGCTACCCTCGTACTTGTAGCGTGGTTGTACTGAGGTTGAATCACCCTCGTTCAAAGTGGTTCGTTTAGTGGATTTTGATCAACTTGGTTGATCGGAAAATCCTAACTCGAGAGGGTTAGGTGGTGGTTTTCACTCGGTTTGGGTTTCCACCTAAAAATACCTGTGTACATTTTGCGATTGATTTTTGTGAGATTGTTTTATATTTTTATTTCCGTAATATTTTTACGTCACCCCTCCTAGAAGGGAACCTTCAAGAGCACCCCCTCTCTTTTCCTCTTCCTCCACGTATAACCCTGTATCTTTCCATGTTACATGTCTATACTTTTTGTTTTAAGTTCTTTTTTCCTTTTTACCTATTTTATTTATTGTTTTATAGGATACAAGTTGTTTACGAGCTAAAATTTTTTTGTTAAGTATGAAAGGCATATGAAGCTTGTAGGAGATAGAAACATGCTTTGACCAATCAACAACTCGCTTAACTTGACCTGATTTTATGAGTTGGGTTGGTTGGGTTCGATAGTGTAATGAGTTGGATTAGGTTGGAAAAATCCCAACCCTCAAACCGTGGGTCGTGTTTGGGTTTTAGGGTGAAGGGTAACCTAACATCAAGATTTGTGAGATTATTCGAGATCTTGGAATAAGTTGCATCCGTCGCTTATCAGTTCACCCTACGATTACAGTTGGTCAGTGTTCACAATGTATTCCACATTTCCAATATGTAGAAGTATGTCTCAAACTTGAGTCATATTATGAACTATGACAATGTTGGAATCAAGGAGAACATTACCTATCGGGAGTATCTTATATAGATCTTGGATTAGATAGTCAAGAAACTATGGAAAAAGGAAGTCCCTTTGGCCAAGCCAGACATGAGGGAATGCTTTTTAAAACTATTTTTTGGTGAGTCTTGAGACCCTATTTTTGTTTTCTTTTTGTTATGGCGTTTATGTCCACTTGCACTATTTTCCCTCACAACCTTGCTTAAGTTTCGGGGGCAAAACTTTCGTTAAGATTGTTATATTTGTAACGAACCAAAAATCTAGATTTTTGGGTTGTTTTTCAGTCGAACGCATCAATATGAATCTATTGAGACTTGTTGGGTGCGAATTTGGTCATGTAACACATAAAATGAGAATATGTTTGTTTTGGTCAAACTCCAATTAATCCTCAAACAAAACTTGCCTAAAATAGATTTCTCTTGTTGCAAATTTTTCAACGAATTTTATTTCACGAAGATCTGAGTTATGTAGCCCAAGTTACTCAAAGAATAAACTAAGCAAGAATGCCAGAATGCACAAATCGAAGCGAGTCATTTTGGTCCATTTTTGCATTTCCCTAAACCTAATAATCATCCCAAGATATTATAAAAGGGAAATTTTGGGACTTTGTGTGCCACATTTGCCTTTGAAATCTCAATTTTTGAGAGAAGAAACGAAGGAGAGAGGGGAGTTAGGAGGAGAGAGAGCGAAAACTCTCTTTTTCTCTCTTTCTTACATTTGCTCTGACACACACACACGTGCAAGGGGGAGTGGCAGTGGACGTATGGCTACCCTACCATCGCTGACAACTGCAGGTGACCTCCTAACCACTGAGAGCTACGTGGCACATGTTACAAATATCTCGACCAATGAGATCGACACACACATCTCGAGTTGCAGGTGACCACTCGAGATATTGCAACAATATCTCCTGTAACCTGAAAAAATGATAATAGATTAACTAAGGATCGAAAGATGAGATAGCACATGTTATAAATAAAACTAGAAAACTAAGCAATAATAAATCAAAAAACTTCATATAATGATATAAATAAAAATACCCACTCCTCATTTCTGCATATGTTCTTTAGTTCTACTCTACGTGCTTTAATTTACATACATTTCATATCTAATTTGTGCTAGTTCCGATCTTATAGTTTGTAAATAAGTTGATTTAGTTAGGCATATATATATCCAATTCGTTTGGCATCATTCCATGCGCATATCATTTATAGCACATAATCCGTATTTTGTGATTAATATGATATCCTTCCATTTTCTAACTTTGTAGGTACTCTGGAGATCAGGGAGGCTCATAAGCCCTTAATTGAAATGTCTTCAGACTTCAGTTGTGCGTAGACACCGAGCAGTTCTCTCCAAAGTTGCTAAACGAGGTCATTCTCAGGGGGCGTCGATGTAATTTTCTACAACTAAGTATTACGCGGCACCTTCCTTGCAATTTTTCTCCACAACCATCTATATTTACGTGGCTAACATGATCATTCCAACGTCAACACATGAAAATAAATATATAACAAAAAAGGTGTGGAATGGAGGGGCGCTCATCTCAATCACGAGATTGAAGTAGAGAACAAAGAGGAGGTGCCGTTGTAAACAGCATCGAGTAGGAATGAGTATCCTTAATTTCGTGCATTGAAATTGGGAGGAAATGGTAATTAACGCTAACGTGGAGGGGTGCTGCATTTGGAAGGACGTTGCATGAGAGAGAGAAAAATAATAGAAGTTGTGGATGATGGATGTGAAAGAAGTGGCGCCGCTCATGAGCTGCTGACATGGACCGCGAAATGAAGGCGCGCCCAATTGGCGCTGAAATGGAACGATAAGGGTGAGAAGGCCCATTTAGGCACGGATTTCGGCCTTAAAATACAATTCTAACTTTTAAGATCCCCTTAAAAATGGGACTTTATTGGTCTTTAGCTAGAAAAAAAAAAGTCCTAACTAGCTTTTAACTCGTGATTCGCTCTGTGTAACTGTAAAAGTTAATTATATAAAAATTAAATATAATTTTTAATTAATGTATCTTTATTTTTTATTGATAAAAAATCAATACATCACTTGTTAAAAAAATATTATCTAGTGTATATTAATTTTCGATTCATAAAAATTTAAAATATTAATTAAAAATTAATACATACCTCACAATACAAAATAGATTTTTCAGTGTATTATAAATTGAAATTATACATACTAAATATTATTTTATAAAAAAAATAAAAATAAGAAAAAGAAAGAAAGAGTGAAGCAGCTGTGAGAGAGCCAGAGATATCGAGTAAAAAAAAAAAAAAAAAAGTAAATAATATATAACCTATGGTGTACGGTTACGTATGCATATATATATATATATATATATATATATATATATATATATATATATATATATATATATATATTTTTTTTTTTTTTTTTTTTTTTTTTTGTTGAATATTTCCGATCAAAATTTTCGGCCAGAAGATACCCAAAATAAGGGAGTCTATTGGCACTTTAATTTTACATTTTCTCCATGTGTTCGCTCTCTTAGTCGATGCGAGAATCTGGTAATGTTTTCTATCTCGATCTACGTGCATGATGTTACATCAAAATTGAATCCAAGGCATCTCTTTGAAAGTGGACCGTGGGACTCTCCAACACGTGCGAAGGGTGAGGGAGTGTTGAAACATCTTAATATTCAAGAGTACTTTACTCTCTTATTTTTATACTCTTACATTCACTACATTTATTGTTATATTTATTAGGAGTTTTATCCGTCGAATTTTATTTACTTTATTTTTGTTGATGCTTTAAATGTTCATGTAATTTATTTGCATTGTATATTATATGTACAACATAGTTTACTTTATTTTTTTGTTTTTTTATTTGCTTGGAATGATGTAATTTTTTTGGTTAGTTAACTTTAAATTTGTTACCTTTGTACTTGTTGATCATGCATGTGTGTTTTTATAGCAAATCATATGGGATGCTAGATCTTATTAAGTTTCAAATCTAAAAATTTATGATTTCAAACACCGAACTATAGACGGGAAAGAAGTTTGTTATAATTTAGGTTATTTAGGATGTTTATTTATTATTTAGATTAATTTAGGACTATTATATGTGGTTGATTTTGCGTGTAATATTTCATATGAGAAATCTTGTTATAAATTTTTGGTAATTTATTTGGTAAAATTAGATCAACTTAGATTTCATATGCTACTAATTTTATGTAAAAATCATTTGCAAAAATAAAATAAAATAAAATTTGCGGAAGTGACCTATATCCAGATTTACACATAGATTTGATGGGCTAACTTTAACAAATTACTATGAACTTTTCGCTTCATGAATTCATGTGAATTTTATTTCAGTTGATTCTTGGTTTATGCAAGTTTGTCCATAAAATTTATCAAATTTTTATATATAGATTTGACTAACCAAGTTCAACGGCGAAGTATGAAATTATTGTCAATTTTGAGGTGAATTTTGTAACTTCTTACATGAGTGTCTATCATTCAACTTGGTTATAATTGGTAGATTAAGTGAGTTTTTAACATAATCCACCTAATAGGATTAACCCTTAATTACTTTCCTATCTACTTTAGCTATGATAAGTTAGGAATTATTTCAATTAAGCACGATAATGACACTTGAAACATCACATAGGATTTTTATTACTCTAGTCAGCATTTGTTGATGGATTATATTGGACTTGGTACTTAGGGTTTAGTGAGTAGCAACTGGGTTCTGTGGCCGTACGAGGAGACAATACTAGTTCGGGTTTTGCATCATAGCCAGTTTATGGGTTTTACCCACTTAGTAGTTTAGTTTGTTTCTTTCATTTCCTATTTTATTTTAGCATTATTTTATTCAAGACTTGTATTCTTTCTTTTTTATTTGATTGCTATGGATTGTGACCTGTGGATTGATGCATGGATTTTATTTCAGTTCTATCTAGTTTCCTTTTATGCTTGATGTGATAATACTTGTAGTATGCTGACATGATTTTATGGTTGTGCGATGGATGACTATAGATCTTAGGTAGTTGAAGGAAATCAACCCAGATTCCTACTAGGGTAGGGGCTTGGGTCATAACATGGTTGATTATGCTCTGATCTCCAAAACATATAATGGAGGGTATATCAACTTGTGATTACGTGAGAAATGGATTTGGATGAGTCTACCTATACACATGCTAGGTAGAAAGTTGCTTTGGAATGACTCGAACCTAGACTTAAGTCTAATTGAGAAAAATTAACCTTAACAACTTATTGGGTATGAGCTCAATTGATCCAAGTAACCACCTAAAATGTTTAAGCTAAAGTTGATAAGTAGTAATTCTCAATCCATATATTCCACCACTCACTTTCATGAGTATATGATGTGAGACTATTTTTTGAGGCGTTATAACATCCTCCACTTGAAATCCTAACGTCCTTGTCAGGGTTTGATACTCCCAATAGTAGTGGTGGCTTCACCTTATGTCACATTCTTTGGTCATCCTAAGAGTAACACTTTTCTCCTACTAGAGGGAGTTTGGCTCTGATAACATTTGTAACGACTCGGGTTTAAATTCGAGTTAAATGAGAAAAATTGGTCTTAACAAGTTGTTGGGTATGGGCCCATAAACCCAAATAGTTACCCAAAATGTTTAAGCCCAAGTTAATAAGTAGTAATTCTCAAGCCTTATATCTCATCACTCACTTTCATGAATTTATGATGTGGGACTATTTTTGAGGTGTTATCTGCTTCTTGTGATATTTATTTTCTTACACACTCACACACTCTTCCTTGAAATCTGTATACATAGGCTTCAAGCTATATTGATATGATTAATATTTACCCCTTGAAATAGTACCTTAATGATATCATGATAGCCATACTTGTTACTCCTCTTAGGATGCATGATTAATTATAAATTGTTAATATGAGAGAATCATGATTAGATTTAGAGTAAAGATGATCAATTACTGATTATATAGATAAGAAATTGATTTGCCTACTAATTGATTAATGAACTAAAATTGAATGAGACCTTATTATATATAGCATGTATTAAACATACTTCATCTTCCATGAAACTTGCACTACTGTGTTCCATAATTAATAACTTGATTGGGGCAACTTAGCGAGTCTGAAAATAAGAGGTTTAACTATTGTTTAAAGAGACGATGTAATTTGATTCTTATTTGTAACTATGATGTGAAATTAGTAAATAATTTGACAATATTTGTGAATAATATGCAATGGGTGACTTCATGACAACTTTATTAGATGATTATGATGTTTCTTACAAGATATAATGTTTGAGTAAGTGATTTCCTAGGTCATTGATCCCATAGCTTATCTGTGGTCAGTGATCATTGTGGCTAGGAAGTAGCATGCCTTTCTAAGACTCAAGCTAGGGAAATGAGTTATCCAAGGGTAGACTAATGGGAAACGATCTTAGACATGCTCGAAAATCAAGGAGGCATGGGGACTCAAATAATTCGAATCCCGATTCTCATGGCCTCGCAAAATTGTAAAAACATAGGCTTTAAAACTTTCTATGAAACGAAACTCTGGTCAATGCCCGTAAACTCAACTAATGAAAATTGAGAAACATATAATAACCTATGTAACTAGAACCACATGAGGAGATCTAGTATCTCCCCATTCTAGCATCCCCATGAGTAAGAGATTATACCTATGGGTGGCCTAGCAAAGCACCCCATGTGTTGTCCCTCCTAAAATAAGTCCCACCTAAAAGGACTCCCTTCTTCTCAGTAGGAGGATGAGACCCTTTGCGTCAAGAAGTCTTGATTCTCCGTGTGTAGCGCAAACTCTTCGCACCTCGCAAACTCCTTCACAAATTGGGAGGCAATCCTCACCTTGAAAACTAGCAAAAACTTGGCCTAGACGATTAAATCCTCATGGCCAAGTAGAAACCAGTCGACTAAGAGAATTGGCTAGTCAACACCCAAGGCCTAGAGGAAGAGGATCTCATCAAGAACTCCTTTGTGACGATCTAATCCACTTGCCATAGTACTACTGGGTCATCCAAGACCCTTCCTGGGCATTCTGCTTGTACATGTTGGTTGAGGTGGGCGTCGGCTATGGAGGGACTTGGTTGTCTCCTTTCTTCTTTCTAAGAAGGACGATGTCCATGGTTCTTCCTTGCCAACCTCCTTCTCCTTCATGCCTCCATAAAGAATGAGAAGAATAGGAAGGAGAGAAAGGAAGATGGCCGATGTCCTTCTTTTATTTTGTGGCTATACACAAACCAGAATGCAATTAGGGTTTCCATGTAGGTTTAGGGAGATATTTATAGGGTTCCAAAAGTAAACCTAATATGATGGAAACCCTTCAATCTCCATCCAAGTGTTAGGATCTAATTCTATTTAATTTCTATAGGATTGACCTGTTACAACTTATGGGATGTTTTAATCTAGTATCAAAATAGTAATTAATTGCAATCAAACCCTTGAATTTTATATCTGATCAAATTAGGTGCAATTAATGACCAAATTGAATGTGATTTAACTCCTTAAATCACATCGATCAATCCTACAAAATAGGAACTCAGCAAAATGATTATTGGTTTCATCATGCTAATAATCAAGTGTTTGGGATTAGTGTAATTATGAAACTATGCCTCCCTCATGGTATTCTAAATACTCGTGAATCCCTCTCATTGAAAGACATATGTAACCCTTAGGATTAAATCCCAAGTTCACTGTTCATCCTACCATGGGTTATACATTTTTCACATTCTCCTTGTATCATTGTGATGAGATCGAAGACCAATGATAAGTTGGTTTTCGCTTTCGTTATTTCTGATTAAGAATGTCATGTTGTAGTATGCCAGTGGTGGAAAACAGCAAATCAAAATAATAAAAATTAACCACTCACAAGAGAGCGGGTCATATCTATAGGGAGGTAGTGACCTATTAAAACTCACATCAATCAAAAATCATTGTTCATGACTAATTTGCTCAAAAAGTTGTGTCAAATACCTCATTAGATATGTGTTTAAATGAAAGCACAAGCTGAAATCGTATTTATGACAATTAAGAGGGAGTTTAATGCAATGTTCACAATAATAAAATATTAATATAAAGTGGCAATGGCATTGAATGTAAACTTTAACGGAGGGGGAAACAGGGGATTTCTTTCCCTTGTGCTCGCGCACGAAGGAGGTCGTAGTTGGAGACGATGCTTACGGTGGAGGACAAGTGAAGCGAGGGCTCCGCGGTGGCGGTCGCGGCGAAGTGCGAGGCGACCTGAGGTGGCTGGATAGAGTGGTGGAAGGTGGTGGGTGGTGCTCGGCTGCTGCTACTATGAAGCCACTCCACGAGCGAGCAGAGGTGCACGAGCAGTGGGATGCTGCCCCAATGCATGCTATGCATGCGCTAGGCATGCATGGCATTCCTATTGGGTGCATGCAGGTGAGGAGAAGGCGATGGCATCGGTGGGCAGCTGGTGGGTAGCACTGCAGCTGGCTGTCGCACACGGGCGGGGGGCACGCGTGGGCTAAAGGTGAGGGGCAATGCTGGCGCTATATGGAGCAAAGGTGCTGGAGGACACACGCTCTACGTGTGGGCGGAGATATTGGAGTAGCGTGCACTCTACGCGCATGGGCTGGAGGTGAGGGCCGGTGGGGGGTGCGACCTGTGGGGGGTGCTTTGTTGCTGCTGGAGCAACAACTTGGAGTGGCTGTGGGCAGCGTGAGGAGAAGGCAATGGTCCCGGTGGGCAGCTGGTGGGCAGTGTTGCAGCTAGCTGTCTCACATGGGTGGGGGGCACGCGTGGGCTGAAGGTGAGGGGCAACGCTGGCGCTATGTGGAGCGGAGGTGTTGGAGGATGCGTGCTCTGCATGTGGGTGGAGCTACTAGGGTAGTGCGTGCTCTGCGCACGTGGGCTAGAGGCGAGGGCTGGTGGGGGTGCTCTGTTGCTGCTAGAGCAGCAACTTGGAATGTCTGCAGGCGGTGCGAGGGCACACACGAGGGCAGGCGTGAAGAGCTGGTTGCGCACGAGAGTGCTAGTGCATGTGGTGCAGCTACGCGCATGGGCACACTGCTGGCCATGCATGGAAGGGGAGACACGAGCGTGCTGCTGGCTGTGGCGAGGCGAGGAGGTGCGGGCGGCCTGCAGCATGCCTTGCGTACGAGATGAGGCCAACTGTTGCAATCTTCTTTGGCGTAAAGGTGGTCGCGGTGAGGGTATTGCACGCTGAGGTGCTCGCGGTAATGCAAACAAACTCTAGATGGCGGTGTGGCCTATCACGCCACACGCCCACGGTGGTGGAGGCTTGTTGCCACAGTTGAGATCGGTGGTGGTGGAGTGGACTAGAGTGGTGCACTCTCTGCACAGTGAGGAAAGGGAATGAAGGCCTCCCCAACACCGTCGTCTCCTCCCCCCTCTTGTAGTTGCAGCCACTTCATGTGAAATTACAAGATGCAGGAGCAGATCCTCGTGAATGCTGGTAGCTGTTAAAAAAAATCAATGAGTGCAGGAGGAGGCGGAGGTGGAGTGGTTACCTACAAAAGGAGAAGAAGAATAATAATAAAATAATTAAGATTATTTATACATAACTCCTTAACTTCTATGTTAATTAAACTAATGTATGTAATGCACCTAATTAATTAAGTAATCAAATGCATGCAATTCTAGGTTAATTCTAAATGCATTTAGATATGGATGCTACACATGAATTATGCACTTAAGCTAAAAATATGAATTAATTTATTTACATCATAATGTATGCTATTTAAATGTTAAAATTAACTTAATGTCTAGGCACTTAAATACTTAAATAGCCCAAAAATATGGGCTAATCAACCAACTCCTTTCCTAAATGATTGTCTTCTTCTCTTTCATAGATGGGTCTGATCAGGACCCATACCACCATGCAAATGGAATTTCGTACGTCCCAATCTACGTGAAGTGAGCTCGAGTCTCCTAATCTGCTGTGTACACCTACAACAGTGGATATGAATTGGCTTTCCAGTATTAACAGCAAGATGGCTGATTCTACCATCAACCCATCAGATGAATGTGTTTGTGAACAGAGACACATATTTGTCTCAGGTCAAAAAATGCACCTTTTTTGTGACAACGATAAGAGAAAGAGTTATGCATCTCCATCTTGTCAAGTCAACTCATTGACTCAACTTACGTGATAGCCTCAAATCTTTAGTCTCATGCACAGGATGTCCATCAAGGGTATCAGTTAAGAAATAATCTTTAGAGAAGATTCTCTAATTGGAGACAACAGTTGGATATTGTGGCGACCTGACACCTTGCGATATCAAATCATGGATTCAAATCCAAATACCTATTGTCCAACACGTCAACATGAGAAGCACATACAGAATCAAATGAATTACTAATCAAAACATTAAGTGTGAAAACTAAATATAAATGTCAACTTTGAATTCCAAGGGGAAATAATAGGCATAGGTGTTTAAGTATTGGTTAAAGAGTTAGTTTGCAAGATATAGGTCATTTAGGAAACATGAATTTTATCTTAGATGTGTAGGTTTCAATAGATATATTTTTTTTTTTAATGAAGGGAACAACGCATCAAGAGGTAGTGTTCTACCTCACGTGCATGTGAATACACACACATGAATCCCCTTTTGCATGATTTCACGCGAACGTGACCTCTTGATGCACTGAAATCGCTATGTGTTAATTATGTCGGTGTAGCGCAAGATTTACATGATCGCTTTATTAATTTGTGCTAAACTCAGAATGAAGAAAAGCTAATAATTCTAGCTCCAGGTTGATCTTACAGAGGCAATTGGCCTAGATTACTTCCTAACATGTCCTAAGTATGCATCAATAATTTTGGAATTTTTGAAACCACTTTTATATTTTTTCAAGATTTTTAAATAATTGGTCTTGAATAACAAACCTAATAACAAATTCTAATGGTGCCAACACAATTCATGGATTTTATATGAAGTTGTTAATTTCAATGGAAAACTAACATAAGTTGTTTTGCATAATTTGAATAAGTATAAAATTCAAGAAAATTTAGGGAAGTCATAAAAAGTTAGTTCTGTTAGGTAGTTTGATCGCCTATCAGTGTGCTAATTTTATAAAATAATGTAAAATAAATTAGGCTCTAAAATTTAGTGGCATGAAAATAGACTTAAAAATTTATGTTAGAAAAAGTTTCATAATTTTTGAAAACATGGATTCATTAGAAAGAAATTTGGAAATCGTAAAAATGGGGGTATGATAGGAACACCATCATAGGCCCTAACTGGCCACTTTTAGCCAGGTTTGATGGATAAATGCTACTACGTAATTATCTGAGGGTCATAATTCTATGTTATTCTGATTTTAGAGGAAAACAGGAAATCATGGTTAATTCTGTAATTTTAACAGCACATCTCAAACACAGATTAACTACGGAGTCACTTAGGGGTTAAATGAAGGTCAAATGAGCTTAGAAGTCTAAAAAGTGGGTCGGCACTATCAGAAACGGGATTTCACACATTTCGAGAACCGCAACAACACACAAAACCCTAATTTCAAACCCTCATTAAAGAAGTTCTGGTCAGGGAAAAATCCATCTAAATCTCCTAAAATTCATAGAAAAATATTCTGAGAGATTTGGTACCCTTGTTTGACCATCTGATCCTATTTTGACCTTGAATAAAGTCATAGATGGAATTCTACCCTAATTTAGGTTTCTGTACAAATTTCCTAGTCAAAGGTGGTTAAAACTCAAATCTGACTTTACCATTAGATTTCTTGGGTCCAAATTAGGTTTATACCAAAATTTGGGCCCAATCAGAGTCCATCTTCACCAAGTTTGCTATTTGGTCCATTAAGTCTCTATTTCTTTCAGTCAAGCCCTTAACTTTCGAATTGATTGTATTTACCCCCTTAACTATTCATCATTTTCTTCAAAAAGGTCCCTACCGCCATGGCAAGTATGAACCCAAAGCAGCTGACTTTCAATCAGAGATTCCTCTCTGATTACTCAACCGAATCCCTCCAAATTTGAAGGGATTATTCCTGAGGACCTTCCTAATCTATTGAGCCACCTCCTGAACCTTGATTTTGGCCCTAAAGATCATGCGAATGTAGGAATTTTGGGGATCTTCTCCCATGAAATCTCAAGCTTCTTAAGCTTCTTCCCAAGCTTGGAGTTCTTCCTAATGCCTTTAAAAAGACCCCCTTTGCAAGGCCATGCTCCTTAGCAAGTTTTGAGTTAAAAAATTCCTCTTCTTCTCCCTCCGGCCTGCTCCGTCTTGCTCCGGTGACCCCTCTACTCCGACTTCTTCGCACTCTACCACATACTATAGGCAGAGGGAAACTTCCTCCCACCGTTGTCTGCTCCTCGCCATACCTGGCAGGAACCTCCTCCCCCTGCAAACCTCGTAGTCTCCCACCGAAGCCTTCACCTTCTCCAGCGTCGACCCATCATAACTGGTGCCATACTCACTCTTTCCTCATCCGTAAGCTCTACCCATCGATTCCTCTCACCTCCCTGATCCTCTACAACCCCTTAGACTCTAGGTTCACGCATGACATCACCCATACCACATCCACCTTCCCTAGTGCCGGCGTACCTCCGGCGAACTCGCACAACTGCTACACTTCACCAACCAGCCTGCAACCAAGTTCGCGAGTATCGCCTTGCCTCACTTATCAAAAGCCCCAAACAAATTTGGGGCTTTGATCTCTCTCTTGCACCCCACCAAGCACCACCATCTCTGACCACCTTATCTCACTTCGCCATGCACCCACACACCTCCTCATAGCACACCACGACCACCATCATGTTCGCCACACCCAGACGAACCTTCTGAGCAATTCTGATAGGGCCAAGAGGCTATATTCTCCTTTTCAAGTACATCACTGGAGCTCCACCGCTGCGACCTTCTTCTCCAACTTCTGCTGCAGTTCTTCGGCCGAGTTCATCCTCGCTTCTACCTCCAGGTGTTGCGAAACGTTCCCAGGATCCCTTCTAGGTCCTCAATTGAAGCAATAGGCATCCCTTTTAACCCCAAATAGAGCACCCATCACTCGCAGCTGTTGTGCAAAGAAAAGGCAGTGGGATAGTCCCACATTATGGATGTTGAAGTCAGTTGCAGCATGTAAAGGGAATTTGTGATAGAGGTTGTTCGCCTCAGCTCACGGGGTGAGGTCCCACTCTCCGCACGTGTGCTCACTCCTCACCTGCTACACCACGCGGGCGAGTCTAGTCCCTGGTCCGAATACCCGTATACCCGATACTGTTCACCCAGATCTGAGCTAAGAGATAGGGAAGAGAATCAAGAGAGAGGGGGGAGGGTTTTGCTCTGCTTGGGATTCGTGCCCTCTCTCTCTCAACACTTAGCCTCTGAGGGCTTTGTGCGAGGCCCTTATGCCTCTTCTTTAAGGCTTAAGGCAAGGCCATGTGCCTTGTGAGGTTCTGCTAGTTAAGGTGTCTAAGGCCTTCTGTGGTCGTCTGATATAGTACTTGATTGGTTCCGATCTACTGTGGAGATATTTACTGTGATCTTAGATTATGGATACTATTCCTTTATTTGAAATAATTGTGAGCTTAAAACTTAAGGGTTAATTTGGTGATTCAAATCACCATTTTAACCCCATCTTTTTACAATAACTCTCTGATCTTTATTGAAATATTAGTTTTAGCATTTCATTAGTTTTAATTGCATATTATTTTTGATATTGTGATTAGTGGATTGAAATTGCTATTTTGGCACCCTGCGAATGACCTTGGACTCCCTTGTGTTTTTGAGCTTTATAAATTATTAATGCTGTTGCGTCTTTATTGAGTATACTACAACGCAAATCTTAACACTCGACGAAAACACATGCAATAATATCCTCCTAAGTTGTAGGTTTAATTAGAATAATCAATAGAGAATGCGGAGCCATATTCTAGATGGTTTTGTGGAGGATAAGAACTTTGATATTGATATCCAAGGTTGAAATCATATCCCCCATCAAAAGAATGCCCATCTCAAGCAAAAGATTGATAAGCCATATCTGAATTGGGATAAAGACAAATCATTTCAGGGAGGAAGAGCTTGTCCTGGATATTGGTGTCCCGAGTCATGTCCTCAATTAGGAATAGTGTTATCCCAATTAGAAGATGGATATTTTTGAGTCAAATTGGGATAAAACTTCGATTAAGGATAAGTGAAATTGAAAGGATAAGAATTATAAGCCATAGTGTATGTTGGAAGATTCTAAAGGGTAAGAATAGAACATGAGAGAGAAGAAAGTGTGCCCTAGCTAACAATCCAAGCAATCAATTCTAGTCCTTAAGGGGTTCACCCTATAGGACCTAATCCAAGCCTAACCAAGACTTAAAATGGCTCTCTGATCCTTGAATTACTTGGTCGGCCAGATGGGAGGGACCCCCTAGGGCAATCCACACGATAGTTCACCATAAAGGTTGACATGGTTACCCCACCGACTCATCTTTTCACTGATGATTCCAAATAAACAAGATCCCAAATTGATTCAATCAAGTCTTAATTGGACTTAAATATTAGTCCAACCTTAAGGGGCATGTCTACTCAATTTTAGAGCTAGGAATTGGTGCACTTAGGATGTGGTAAGCATTTAGGTGGTGTTTACCTTAACAATTAATTTAATGAGTGAAGTGTGTAAGTGATGAGAGACTCATCATGATCTCTAATTACCCCTAATTAACTAGTCATCCTAGTTAATTAGCTAAGGTTATGAATATATGAGGGTTAATTATAAAATAAGGGATATTTAGTAAAGGACCTTTAAATAAGTTAAAAATGATATTTTATCATTCAATTAATATTATTAACAATTTAATTAATAATTGGACTCGAGATCTTATTAATCATTTCCTTAATTAATAAGTTAAGTAACTTAAACATAATGTATACATAAGTATATTATAACTTAAGTAACTTTACTTAATCTAATAAATTAACCTAAAGAGGTCAAAAATGTAAACTCAAGGTGAAAACATAATAGTTATCTTATTTACTAAATATATAAAAAGTTGAAAAAAATCTAAGTTAAAATAAACCTTTAAAACCTGAGTTTACATTTTGGTCCTTAAAACTCATTGCAATCAGGTCCTTAATCTTCATATAGGTCCTTAAGTTTCACTCCACTTAGATCCCTTTCGTCTTCTTCTTCTCCTTCAGCCGATTGAACAGCTGACGACGGAGAGTGACTCCACTGCAAGGTCACCGCCCTGCAAACATCATTCTTCCTTCTCCAAGTTCTTGGAGCTTGTGCTCACCACTCCATCTTCATCCATCAATCTAGATTACTCTGAAATCCTAATTTTTGGTGGGAGTTAACCTCACCGTCGTCGGAGACGATGTCGGAGGTTAAGCTCCCCAAGCTTCTTCTTCGTCCAGACTCCACCGTCTTCTTCGTCGCCATCTACTATAAATACCCCCTCACCCCTTCGATTTCCCTCAAGTTGGCTCCCTTCCCTCTTCTTCACTGCAGCCGACTTCGATAGGCTATTCTCTCTGCAACTCCAGCAACTCCCCATTTCATCTTCCGACTTCCTCCATCCATCCTGATCAGCTGAGGAGCTTCGCTGAGGTCAGCCGTGTCTCTGGACAAAGTCGACGACCGAGGAGATCCTCTGCTTCACCTCACATCCGCCGCCGGAGATCTTCTTCTCATACCCTCTGATTTCGTCTTCCGCTATGAGCCATCGGCGGAATCATGTTGACCCCTTACTCTAGGTAATAGTAGATTAGGAGTAGGATAGTTTAGCTAGTTAGTTAGTTAGTTAGTTAGCTTAGAGTAATTTCAGAATTTCCAGAGTTTGTCTTCTTCGACTCCAACGAGTTCCTTGAGCTTGCCAGAGACTTAATTTTGTCTTTTTAACTCGCTGATCACCTTTCTCTAACCCTCACAACCATTTCTAATCCATTAAAACACTAAATTGATCACTGTTTGGCCTAATTCATCTTCACCTTCACAGCTACTGTTGTTGTCCATGGCGACAGTATCTGAGCTTAGATCCACCTCCATAGGATCCTCCACCACCTATTCACAATCTAAGGATCCTAATTATCACTTCAATTTGAATAATTACCACCTATAACCTAAACGCCTAAATCTATTTAAGCTCCTAAGCTTGCTGTCAATGGTGGCTCAGGAGTAGTTGAATCTCTTAATTATCTATATATTTACCATTGCAATTACCTTTAGACTTGTCTCAACCACTCTTCCGAGTGGAAGACCAAGTCCTATGCTTTAATCCATTAAAAATCCATCTGAACTGAATTCATTGCTAATTCTGAATTCCAATGATCAATTAAGGAATTTAATCAGATCCTGAGGTTCCTTGCAACCGCAGGAACCTTTTTTAATCAAAAATGGCACAGATTCATCCTTTCTGCACATAATTTGTATTTTTCTGGACTCGCTGGAGCTCCGACGAGTCAAAAGTGATCTTCAGCCTATAGAACTTGGTGATAAGCTCCAGATTGATGAATTGAGGTTC
The DNA here is from genome assembly GCA_037157565.1 of Thalassia testudinum. Lineage (NCBI taxonomy): Eukaryota > Viridiplantae > Streptophyta > Magnoliopsida > Alismatales > Hydrocharitaceae > Thalassia > Thalassia testudinum. The sequence continues at coordinate 4,987,948 of JAZHRO010000061.1, forward strand.
ACTGATCATGTTGAGATTGTTTCTTTGAGATTTTGATGACTGGAGCTTGAGTTAGACATTCATCTTCTCCAACTTCGATAGAGTTGAAGAAGTCTGACAGATAGTTGTAAGTTGTGATTAATAGGTTTAAAAGCTTCAGTGCAGTGCACTGAAGTCATTTCTGTGTTTAAATTAGTGTAACAACCTCTGGATTGTTCTGACGAACAAACCACTTTAAGAGCTCAGGCGATGAGCCTGAAACCCTAAAATCCCAAGTTCAAACACCTATTGAAGGGTCTGAGCAAGTTTCTGAGGTTGAAAGGATGTTGTTTAAGGCTTTAATTCCCTGTGAAAAGGTTTAAAATAGAAAGTCAAAATTCAAGGCTTTCTAGTCAACTCTGAATTTGATTCTTCAATTCTGGATTCAATCTGATGTGTTGATAAGTCTAAATAGACTCTGGGATGTCTGTGAATGATATTAAAGTGATTTGAGTGAGCTCAGATGGTTAATTCTATTGGATTTCAACTACTGTCAGTTTGGGTTATTCTTGAACCCAAACTAACGACAGTAGATTTTGGATGAATTTTGAAGTTAAATCCTACCTAGACAAGCTTATAACGATCCTTAGAAGCTATCCCAATCAATTAGAAATGTCCTTAGCTGTCTGTTGTATCTTTCAGAGTTTAAAATTTCATTCTCTGAACTTCCAGAGAAGCTTTGAGCTTCTGTGCTCCACCTAAATCTTTTGAGAGCTTGAAACCCATTCAAGCAGCTGCAGAACCACCTGTATAAATTGTTTAGACACTTAAATAAGATAAAATACCTATCATATAGACACAATAGATTTAATTTCACTTTCCAAGCATGTTTAACCCGTAGGAACCCCCTAATTTCACCTATCAAATCGGAGAGGAAATCATCCTCTAAACTTCAAATTGACCCTGGAATTTTGTAGAGCCACCTTAGAGCTTTCCATCAAGTTTTATTTCTCTTGATTTGGAGCTCTGAGTAGGGAGAAATCTTCGTTTGAAATTGGGTTTGGAAGGGGGAACATTAGTCCCACATCGGAAATCTTCGTGCGCCCACCTTAGTATAAAAGTGTTTTGTGTTTAAGGCATGCCAGTCGTCAAGTGCTCGGCACGAATCTGAAACCTGACCATTTGAGCATTGCGTGTGTGTGTGTAGGCGAGTGCGCCTACAGGTGTGCGCTCGAGTGGGCGTGTGTGTGCGATTGGCCCTGGGAGGGCGAGGCTTGGGAGGTGTTGAGCCGATTCGGCTCGAGAGAGAGCCGGTTTGGCTTAAAAGGAAAAAAATCAAAAATAAACCCTAACGAAATTAGGTGAGGACCGAGTAGGGTCTGGTCCCACCTTGATCTCAGGGTGCTGTGTATCCTCGAAAGGACCTCACCGCAAATCTCAAACAAATTTTTGGTTGAGAAGGAAATTTAACCCAGTTCAGCAAAAGGTTAAGAAAGAAAGAAAAGTGCTGAAGGTTCTGATGGCTAAGTGTCGAAGGCTAAAAAGGGTAAGGGCTGAAGAAGGAAGGTTGAGGAGGAAGAAGAAGAAGGCAGGCATAAGGAAATACTTAAGAAGAGGAGGGCAGGAACAGAAGCATAAGAGAAGAAAGAAAGAGATCGAGAGAAAAAGAGAATAAGAAGAAAAAAGAAAGAGAAAGAGAAAGAATAAAGGATTAAGAAAAGAAGATTAAGAGAAGAAGAGAAAGAAGAGAAGCAGAAGAGAAGAAAGAAAGAGATAGAAAGGAAAAAGGAAAGAGCTCGAAAATATAAGAGAAAGAATAAAGATAAAGAGAAGTAAAAGAAAGAAAGAAAGAAGAAGAAAAGAGAGAGAGGGAGAGGCTGAAGAAATAAAGAAAAGATAATAAAAGATTTAATTTCTTGTATTTTCTTACTTTTAATTGTAATAAGGCATATGTTTTGAATGTATAAACTCTTATTTGCTTTTAATCATTTGAAATAAATGTTGTAGATAAAAGTTTCTATGAGATTTTGCTTGTTATTCCATTTTAATCAAATTTTTAGCAAAATTCATGCTTTCATAATTAATTTAAATATACCTCCTATACTTATAAGGAAAAATAAAAAATAATAGTGAATTTAGAATGAATTATACCTTCCAGCGAACGACCTGAACTCAACCAGTAAAAATTTTCTAAAATGTTAGGTTAATTCGACCCTATACTACTAATCGACACAACTTCGAGTTAACCTAAGTGACTTTTCTCTACTCTTAATTAAGTAAAATTAACTTAATTAATTGAGTTGAAGTAAGAAACCAACAGTAAACAAACAAGCAAACAAGGTCCTTGAATTTCTTTTTTTTGAAGGGTTCAAGCCTTTTAGGGTTTGACCTTATTTAGTAGCTTTTAGGGTTACACTTCCCTATTTTTAGTGTTCTCAGTAAAAGTTGTTGTTGGTGTTGTAAGTTTTCTTTACTAATTGGGGTCCAAAACAAACACGCATGATTATTTTTAGGAAAAATTACTTCATAAAATATCAAATCCCCTATAGGCAAGTATATCCCTAAAATGATTGTCCTAATAATAGATAGTTTCTAATTTAGTGTCATTTTTAGGGCATGAGAGCTTTTTCTTTCAATGAAAAACTAAATAACTAAACGTAGGAAAAAGATAAATATATATTTTCTTATTTTTTTAATGACCTAAAGGGTGAGAGATATAACTTGGAAGATCCTTGGTTATTCTTCACCTGCAATTTGCACGACAAAACAAAAGCATTAAGTTAGTAATCTAATATGCAAATAATGATAAAGAAAAAACTAATGCACCTATATGCATGCAAAGGAAGCAATCTAAATTGTGTTACCTCCCTAGCAACATCGCCAAAAATTGATCATCGAAATCCGCAATTGATAACATGTATTGTTGTAGCACGAATTTCGCAATCATTTTAAATTTATCTAATCAAACTCGCGAAAAGATTTGAATTAATGATGAGAATCTGAGTCATCTCAGGGAGACTAGGGTGAAATAATTCCTAAAATGATCCTAATTACTGTTTTTGTAACTTTTAGTAGTTTTCATTTTTTTTTTTTTTGTGTTTTAATAAGGCAACAGATAAGGATAGGTCAAATCAAGGACTAAATCGTAACATATAGGACCTAAAGGAAAATCATGTATGAATACTTTTATGAACACCTAAAAATTATAGTAAAATTGATGAACCTATTTTATAACCTAACTAAGACATATACAAAATTTTACTTAAATATGACAACTGCAATACTCATAATAAATTCGAAAAATAGTTTCAGGGACTAAATTGTGATAATATCTAGACCCGAATGTAAAATGCGGATCAATTTTTCTCTATAAGGAATTTTTGCACAAATTTTGGATACAAACTAAATCTAACATGTAGAAATGGAATAGATATTTTTCAAAAAATTTTAGTGCACATAAATCAAAATAAAAAATCAGAAAAAGTAGAAAAACCAATAATCAATCACACTTACTATGATGAAAGAGATTGCAAATAGAATAAAGACACAAACACTAATATTTATTGAAATAATGAAGACTTCTTACAACTAATAGTGGAAAATATGACAGCTATAAAACAAAAAACAATAAAAGGAAGAAGATGAAGGAAATTCTCGAAACGAAGTGCGTGAAGCAGAGAACGCAGAGTTTGTGGCGAGGGTGGAGAGTTTTGTCGATGGCCTTCGGGATGTAGTTCACAGGGAGAAGAAGTAGAAGAAGACACTGAAGATGTAGAGATGCTACGAGAGATGAAGATGGCTTGGAGGAGAAGAAGATGGAGTGATGGTGGATGTGGCTCAGGGTTAGGGTTTATGGAGAGGGGTGGTTGACCATGCTTGGTGGAGGAAGGGAGAGGGTTCGCATGGAGAGGTGGAGGAGGAGATGGAGAGATAAAATGATGGTGGGCATGCACTTGAAGGCTTTTTATAGAAGATGAAGTTCATTATATTGGTGGATGGAGGGTGCCTTGGATTGATGTGAATGGAGGGTGTAGATTAGGTTTGAAAGCATGGACGACTAGGATGGGGTAAGCTAGGTGGCATGGAACAGAGATAGGCTAGGGTTAGTTGAGGCTAAAATGATGGAGGGTGGAGATTAAGTGGATGTAAGATGGAAAGCTAAGATTTGGCTTGGTGGGGTTGTTGTGGGCGTGAGATTAAGGATATGTGGATAGGGTTAAGGTTTGCTAATCAAAGTGGAGGGTTAGGATTAGATTACCTTAGGATGGAGGGTTAGAATTAAATCAAGATTTGGTGTATTGATGAGTGAGGTAATTTATATAATAACATGCTTAGTTTTGTTAATTTTGGGTATTAGTTGCACTAGATTTAGGTCATATTGTACATAATTGCATGCTAAGGGTAAAATGATAATTTTGATCCTAATTTTGTGTTCCGCTATGTGTAGGAAGCAGGTACTCGGGTTCAAGAGGAGAAGAAGTAGGAAAGAAAGCTCTAGAGATATAAGCTAGAGGAAGAAAATCAATTCTGGCCACTTGAACAACCCTAACCTTAGCCCAACCTACCTATTTTAGTCTTCACCCAAAACCTAATACTAATACCTAATCCTAACCCTAAACCAGCTCCACTTAGCACCCTAGGCCTTTTCCTAACCCTAGGATCACTCCTAAACCTAGTCCTAAAACCAAGCCCATACACTAGTGATACTAGCTCACTCCTTATCCTATCCTATCCTATGGAGTCGTACACATTATTCACATGTGCCACTTAATTCTTCTACACAAAAATACCCTAAGTATTCTTGAAATCAATTAGCAATAAGTGGCCTTGATTGTATCCAATTAGGTCTGCAAATAAATCCCTTAAATCTCTCTAATCAAGATCCCAATCCCAAAATTCGGGATAGCCTGACTCACCTTCGGTATTTTAATCATAACTTTCTTACTTTAAATCCAAATTGAGTTATTCAAGTTGCATTTGAAAGCTGGTTTCAAGGGTTAAAACTTGCATTTTATGTGAGATTTGAAATTAAAACCATAGAGGCTAAAAATTGAAGGAAATTAAGTCATACATTCCCATTTAAACAAATCCTAAACCTAAACCTAATTTCCAAAAAATCTAAACCTAAACCATGCCTCCCAATCAATCTTGGACATTGATGGTAACACCATCATCCTCTATAACTAACTCAATTTGACTAAATTTCATAGCTAAATTCACCTAATAATAAATAAAAGGGTATAAATTGATTAGGACTAAATCAAAAGGAATTATGCTAAATTAGATTAATTCTACATTTTAATAGAAAGATATAAATGTAGATTAACTAAGGGGTGAACCTATGAATAATTAAAGGTCAAAAAAGCTTAAATTTTCAAGAAGTGGATCGATATTGAGTAATTTAGGATTTTCATTCAAATTGAATGGAAATTTTTAATCAAAAATCCTAATTTCAATTGTACTTAAATTAAAAGGGTTCTGATGGAAATAAATGTAATATAAACCTTCTAAAAATCATTTAAAAATATTCTATAAGGTTGAAAAAAGGAACCTATTGTCACCCTAAACAGAGAATTAAGTGGGTATTTGATACATTTTGGGTCAAAACGTAAATTAGCCAATCAAACTTTGTCAAAACCCAAAATTGAAGTCAGCATTAAATTCGTTAGGTTTAAATTAAGTTGTCATAAAAATTTGGTCTCATGTGGACTTCATCTTGACCTAATTTGCAATTTACCCCTTGAATTATAATTCCTTACAAAGACCTCCCTAACTTTCAATTTTCCTCACAACCATTCCCCTGCGACCATCATCTTCCTCAGCACATCTTCTCCTTTATGCATGATGCTGTTGACTCACCTTTGACTATGAACTACTCGCAGGTTCGACCAAGGAACTCTGTCAAGCCTGGAAGACTTGCTCAACTCGTGATTTCGCACACAATGGCGCACTTTTCGTGCACATTCCTCGCTTCCTCTGATGCCGCAATCACCTCCATTGCGAGTTCTCTAGCATCCAACTTTGACAATCATTTCGAGACATTTTCAGCATGATCTTCTCGCTTCAAGAGGCTATAAAGCTCCAACACCTATTGAGCCAAGTCGTCGAGTTTTGGCGCATGTTCACCCTATTCTTCTTCCTCCCTGGGTTTGCCATTAGCGAGACCTTGGAGCTTCTCTGTCGCCATTCTTCGCCGCTCCTCGCTGCCAACTGAGGTCGTGGTTCACTCCCTCAGTTAAGAAGCTGGCTTCTTCGACCCCTTCTTCACTCCAACCACCTTCCCACCGTCGTCATCTTCTTCGCATCTGGCCGGCCAACATCGGATGCCTTCTGCCCTCTTCATCCACTCCTAGATATCCCCTCCTCTTCTTTTTTCTTTGTAGTGCAACTTAGGCTCTTTATATCTAGGAATTACCCCTACGAATCCCCACCTCTGCATCATCTTCCTCGTCTCTAGCATCCTTCTCGGGCGACCATCATCCACCATTCTTGCTCACTATTCTAGCCATTGACCACCAAGCAACCTTCATCACCTTGAGTGAAGCAAAAGCCCTCAATCAATTTAGTGATTCGATGCCTCGAGGTATCCGCTGGACACACACCGTTCCCGTTGCCTTCTCTATGTCCGACAGCCTTCCTTCGACCGCACCATGCCAAATCACCATCGCCATCACCTTCAACGTGCTCCAACGAAACCCCTCGACCCTTTGGCTGAGATCAATGACTTCTCCTATGCTCGACCAAGCCACCACCGCCACCTTCTTCTTTGACACCAATCACTGCCGTTCACCATCCTTGTGGCTGCGAAGCTTCGTGAGAAGGTTTGTGGCGCTCCAAGGAGGCTTTGTAACCTGCTTGCAAGGGCTTCCAATCCCTAAAGCACCTCATCCACCTCCATCGAGTTTCCCCTGCACCCATTCTCAACGAGGAGATCTCTTGCTACTAGCAGGGGCAGAGTCAAAAGCAGAAGCTTGCAAGGACTGATTGCAAAATTTTAGGGACTTACTACAAAGAAGACAAGGAAGTCAGGGACCAAAACTGTAAATCCTCAAGGATTCGATTGCAAATCATCTAGGGACTAATTTGAGAATTTTTTTTTGCTTCACATACTTGCTCAATTTTATTGCGATAGATTATTCAAACACTATCTTAGTGCTTAACCAATGATTATTTGATTATTTCTTCCAATTGAGCATGAAATAACTATTTCTATTCACTCTTGATTTTTGTTGTTCGGAGTATTAACATGCAATTGCGAACTCACAAATTTTTGAGATTTCACGCCTAATACAAGTTCGTCTATTAAATAGTGGTATTCATGCATTTACTTGCACCCAAAGACAACCTCGGAATACTTCTTTTCATGTACAAATTTGAAATGCTAAATTTGCTTTTGTCATTTATACTAAGACGTGTATTCTTAGACTTCGATTAAAGCGAACTAACATTTTGGCGTCATTTCCAGGGAGCAACGCACACTTAACACTATCATTGTATATACTTTACATTTTATTTTGTATATATTTTGTGTATATTTGATTTCTAACTCACTTGCCTTTGTATTGGTTGATCTTTTACTGAATCGGATCTGCTGAGTTGCGAGCTCACTTCAACGGTTCAACCACTACATCAAGGGAACAATCACTCCAAGGGCAGGCTAACTTTTCTTCGCTGTTCCTACTCTCCATTTTCCTTGTATATACATAAAAAAAAATAGAGAGAGGGAATCCATTCTAAGGTTGCTATTTTCTTTTGCTTCTAGATTCAAATATCGCATTGAATTATATTGCTAAGTGTTGAATACTTGTCATCTATTACACCAAGAATGCAATATTTTTAATCCTTGGGGTTGGTTGTGATTATCATTATTTGTAAAGAAGTTTGAGGGTAGAAAAGTAAAAAGATTAGGAGTGAATTTCTTGTGCTTAATTGTGTGATTTTTGGGTCACTCAGTTCTTGTTTGGACCCATGTCACTTAATCAAGGTAAATTTGACTCATTCTGGTGCCCCAATAGATTTTAAACCTGAGGTTGAAGTGTTAGTTCCACAAAATTTGAAGGAAAAAGATCTTTACCACACTTGTGTGATTTATTTGTTCAGTTCAAACCTTGTTTGAAAATACTTAAACAAGTGTGACAAATAAATAATGTTGAACTAATACTACACTTGGAACCTAAAATATGGTGACCCAATAATTAGATAAGGCAGAGGGTGGGATAGGTTGATCTTAACCAAAGCTACATCCTTAACCCGTAGGATAGGTCAAGTTGATTTGGGTCATTCTTTAACCCAATAAACTTTGACTAGGTTACAAAAATTGAGCATTCTTAATCCAAGTGGAAACCCAAGGCACTATTAGGCTCTAAAAATTGGTAGAGCCTAAGACCAACTCACTTGTTACTGGTCTGCTTGGACCCGTAGTGACAAGAAAAGGCGAGTGAAGGAACTCTGTAACTTGCAGGGGCACTCTACCTTGTAGGGGCCTTTGTGGGGCTCTCCTTTCCTAGCTACCCAAGTAGTTCTTGGTGCAAGTGAGTTCTTTGATCTAGAGGCCCATCTGCCTCGACTGAGTAGTCACCCAATTCTTTAATTGGGTGCCCGATTGGATCAACAACACTCTAGTCCCCTCTTCTTCTCTAAATAGTGCATGCACAGTAGGAGATTAGTATGACCCACCTTGGTGACTCCTCTTGATATAGAACCACATCATGTTCATCCCTCACCACCCATTGACTTGGAATCATGACTAGACCAAGTCAACCCTGATTTGCTCGAAGAATTTTGTTTCCAACTCTTGATTTCTGAATCAACTTAATTCGACCCATCATGATTTCACGACCGTTACCTACCAACCCTTCTAATTGCCCCAAGGATTTCTGATTATATTCTGAGGGAATCAACCTAAAAATTAGGAAAATGTCCACTAGCCTTGAACCCTGTAAAAGCATGAAAGATTGAATTATTGAGGATGCTATCAGACATAGAGAAAAATTTTTCAAAACCTCAAACTCATCTAGCGGAGATCAGGGTAGTGAACCTAACATAATGAACCCCATTATGAACCACATCCGAATGATTGCAAACCAGATATCTTATTGTTCGATTTGGGAAACCCTTGTAGAATAGATAATTGATGTGAGAAGAATTCATAGAAATGAGGGTTTATAATATTTTTCAAATCCTAAACTGTGTTAAAATTACCATGATTTCTTTAAACAACGTGGGATCTGTTAGATCAATTGGAAGAATTGATTAATGAAAGGTACCCAGACCCCCACTTGGACTTAGATTATGAACTTGGTTTCCTAAACCTGGGTACCAAAATGGAGGTTTCTGTGCTGAATCCCCAACCCAAGTAGAACTGAATAATGATTTTGTGCATAAGGAATTACCTGATATAGAAAATCAACTTTTGGGTTAGAAGGATTCCATCATAGGCATTCTTAACCGTGACACCGAACCAACAATCAAAATTCTTGAAGCTCATTCAATGCAAACAGAATTTCAAAACACCTGTAATGAATCTGATTTTGACTGTCTCGAGGATATAACTCTCACACCTTATCTTGGTAAAGTTTTCCTTGAGCATAGTTCTGACATCCCAACTAACCTGAATTTAGATTCTAGTGACCCAATTCCTAAACTTGACCTAGAATCTAGACCTGAACCTATTTGGGATGATTATAAAGCTCAATTTGATAAGAATGAAAACTTGGATTCAAAATATGATGATTTTGATGAGCCTAATTTTGATAATAAAATCGCTTTGGATTCGTTAGAAGAGCACATTGATTTATTTGAATTGAATCCAATTTATGATATAAAATCAAAGGAATTTGTTGAGCTAGGATTAGATTGGATCTATCCTAGATATCCCGAACCCTCATATGCCTAATAAGGATATCCTTGTTAGCTTCAAACCAAAATCTAGGTTAGACCAATCTCAGGTTGATAACTTTGTAAGTTTTAAGTCCCCTCATGGTGGTGATCTAAATTCTGATTTAGGTTTAGAAAAAATCTTTTCACCCGTGTTATGTTCTCGGATTCACCTATGCTGATGCTGCTTTTGAACCTTATTCTAATTTAGAAGAATCCTTATTTTCAGAAGATTACAGCCCAATTATGACCTCGATATCCATGACCTATTCTTTAACTCTGATGTTTGCATAGCAATCATAGGATTTAAATGACCTAAATTAAGTTAGAACTTAACATAATTGTAGCATAATTCATGCATCAGTTACATATTTTGCATCTTTACTGCTTTACATACATCTTTCTACAATAATGTCTATTTTCCATACTGATTAGTGTATTATTTGATTTTTAGGTAAAAAGAAGCTCAGGAGATGGCCTGAAGTTGGAATGAAGTTGGATAGAGGCTAGAGCTGGAGCGAAAGTTTGGAATAAAGTTGTAAATAAGATAGTGTAGGAGAGGTATGCTATGCTATCTTAGGGGATTTTAATGTTTGAATTAAATATGAAGAACATAGGACATCCCTACACCTATCCTTAGTCTTAGCATAACCTTATCCACCTTCCCAAACCTTAACTACCTTCCTATTAGGTCACCTTAGCCTAAAACACCTCAAAACTCACTTTCCAGCCTACCTCTAGACGTCCAGGTAGGATGTTGGATGTCCAAGCCCCATAGATTCCACCCGCAGGACTTAAAACCCAAACTGATGCAAAATTAGACGTCTAGATAGTGTATTAGATGTCCTATTTTTGCAGAAACCCAAGACAGAACCTAACCTCCATACTGTTCCAGTATTGGACGTCTAGAGTAATACTTAGACTTCTGATTTTGAAGTTTAAGTTGTCTAATCTTAAGATCAGACATCTTGAACCCCTCTCCAGAACCTGTTTTTGGATTTATGGCTAGACCTTGATTCTTGAGGCCTAGAAACCCCATTCTACACCACAAGGAACCTAATTTAAGGTATCCTAAGATTAATACACTACCCTAAGACCCTCTTAAGAACCTAGATAGGTTCTGACTAAGCCCAATTGACTTGGATCTAGTCAATTGCATTATACTTAGTCAATTGGACTCATAGAGTCGAATTGAGCTCAATTCTCAACCAACGCAAGTCTAATTGGGCTTAATGGTAGTCCAATTGACTCAAGCCTAATCTAATTGGGAACTTTCTCTCCCAATTACACACAGATTGACCAATTAAACTTGCCTAAGTTTAATTGGATCAATTACGTTAGCCATAGGTTGTATGAACCTATTTTTAGAAACCTAATTAAACCTATCACTTAGACCAACCTAGACCCATTTAGACATGGATTAAGTGGTCCACTTGAACACCTATCCACAACCACACAGACCCACACATTCACGCAAACACACACACACACACCTACACACACTTGGCACGACCTTAGATGCCAAAAATAGCAAACTCACTATTTGGTTTTGTGAAATGCATGTTTGATTCAGAAAAGCATCGTAGTATAACGCATATCACAATTCCAACAAAAATTTTAATATCGAGACAATTAGTCCCTGTCTATCTCAGGGAGGCATATGAAAACGAAATTGATTTTGATTTTAGAGCTCTTTACTTTCTTAGAATCGGACTCCAATTTCAATGGTGCAAGTGAAGATGTGCCAGTCGCATTGTTAACATGAAAAATATGTGCATGCATCAGGTATATGACAAAAGTGAACATGTGTTTGCATTCGCACGACTTTTACTACACAATGGCGACTAGCGGAAAATAAGTATATCGCTAAATCATTCACATCCTCTGGATCCGATATTTTGTTGCAATATATATATGAATCAGTGAAACGTTGTGCTCGAGAGATAACTGGGTTTTATTGTTATAGCGTTGTAGTATAGCCAGTTATTATCAACATTTCAAATATATAAATTTTTTTACTCGGAAAAGAGTTCCCGAGGTCGAACTCAGGGAGCAAGTTGTATTCTAGAGATACATGTTTCTTTTACAAAAAAAAAAAAATAAAGAAAGAGAGAGAAAGAATTTGTTGTCTTTTCTTCTTTTCTCTTTGCTTCTCCTCGTCTCAGATCTTCTGTTATCCTCTTCTTCTTTATCTGCAGTGGTGATGTTCTTCTTCTTCCTTCAGCTGTTCCTGCTCTTCTTCTTTGAGTTCTTCCCTGTGTTCTCCTCTGCCTCGCCTTCTTCTGTTGTTCTTCAGATTTTTCCTGTCAGGACGTCGTCTCTCCTTCTTTCTTCTTTTCCCTTCAGGACGTCGTCTGATTTTCCAATCAGACGACTTAAACCGCTTGTTGCTACAGTGTCTCCCTCAGCTTCCTTCTTCTTCCGCGGTCCTTCTTCTTCACCTGTGCCTGCACACTTCAGAGTTTTACGTCAGAGGCAAAACCTACTCTACCCTCCCCCCCCCCGCGTCTCTCTCTCTCTCAGAAATCGCTCATGGGATAGCTCTCCCAGAGCTGCCGGGTAGTCGGGTACGGGTCGCGCCCGGGTCCAGGCCCACCGGCGTGCGTGGTGGGCGAGGAGTGCAGGTCAGTCTAAGTCGGGTCGGGTCAGGTCCGCGGGGCGTGAGCGCGGACGAGACCGGGTAACCGGGCGGGTGAAGGGGACATCACCCCGTGTGCTGAGGCAGTAAGCCTCCAGCACTTTTGCGCCTTATACCGCTGCGCCTCTTCAGACTTTTCCGAGGTGGGACTAAATGTCCCACCTCAATTGAGAGCCCGCAGCGAGGAAAGCAGCGGGCGATCGCGGCGTCACGCGAAGCCTTCGCCTTAGCTGCGAGCCTGATGTTTTGTCGAAATGCCTCGCAAGGCCTGGGAGTCGAATCTGGGCGTGGCGCTGAGCGTGGCGCGCCTGCAGCTGCAGGCGGAAGCAGCTCCTTCTGCACGGCAATGGCGGCGAAGGTCGGGTGGCCTGTTCACAGAAAAACGGCCTCTCGGCCTAATCAGAAGGTGCCGGGAGCTTCGCCAGGGTGCGGCGAAGCTCGTGTGGGTGGTGGCGAGGCGTGGGGCGGCGTGCAAGGGCTGCCCTAGGTCGGACTATGGGTCGGAGGATGAGTTTGTTGGGGGGAGCGTTACGGAGGTGTGGAGTGGCAGTGAAGGGGTGGGGTGTGCTCAGTGTGGTGAGGCGGAGGTTCTGCGGTGGTCGGCGAGCCGTGTGGGTTGCTGGGGTGATGGGAACGGCTCGCCGGAGGATGGCCGGAGATGAAGGGGGTGACGGTGGACAGGAGCGGTCGAGGGTTTAATCAAATAAAAGACAGTGGGGAAAAGAAAGAGGGGGAGATGGGAGGAGTTCTGACCTAGCTATGGAGACGAAAGGGGCCGGGGCAGGGCGACAGTCGTATCGACTGTCGCCGGAGAAGAAGATGCCCAGGGAAGGGGCGGCGGCGAGCAGAGAGCCGGAGATGCACCAGCTGGGTACGGCGTGGCGCGGGAAGAGCAGGGGAGGAAGTCTCTGCTGCTGGTATTGCGGCAGAGCGAAGAGGAGGAGGAGGAGGAACCGCCGGAGCTGGTGGGCGTCTGCCGGAGGGAGAGGAGAGGAAAGTTGGGGGTTTTCTCCGTCAGATCCGAGCTGCCGAGGTCGGTGGAGCGACGGGGGTATTTATAGGGATCAAAACAGGGAGGAAGGCGGAGGGAGACGACGTGTCTCCCTCGCCGGAGGACGCCGGAGATGGAAACCCATACCGTCCGTGCGTTCGCACGGCCGGTATGGTGGGTTACAGCGACCAGGGGGGTGTCCCTGCGACGGCTGACGACGCAGGGCACCCCCGGTTTACTTGCCAGGCTCTCCCCCTCACCCTGCGCGGCGCCATGCTCCGCGCAAGGTCGCCGGAGCATGGTGCTGGCAGGTTTTGCAGGGGGGACCTGAACGCAAAGAACGAAGGAGAGTTAGGGGCCAAAATGCGAGGGTTCAAAAGTTGAGGGCCAAAAAGTAAATATATGAGGACCAAAGTGTAAAGTCGGTCAAGGAGGTTTCTTCTTAGGCTCAAGTTTTTATACATGACTAATTAGGACCTAAGGAATCTGATGGTGAATTTCATTTCTATATTAAACCTTGTTTGACCGGTCAATTTATGCGAAAACCCAAATTAAGTTATTAATTGGGCATGGTTCTCAATGTAGGTCAAAATGGGTTCTGAAGGCCACATTGAAGGTTCTAAACCCTAGAGATTATTTTCCTATGAATTTTAGAGGGTTTATTCTATTTTTACTTTGCCTCGAACCTCGTGAATTGAAGTGGGTTGTTTTAGGGTTACAGATTATCATTTAGTTCCTTGGAATTGCTGTAGCCCTTGCTAGATCATTTCATCCCACTTTTATTCTTATTAAGTTGCTTTGACCTATGTTTGGGCCCTGAATTACCCTGTATGCAGATTATACTGGCAAAATTACATTTTTACCCCTTATGACTTGTTTTCTCCTTAAACTCAGAATTCTCTGAGTTAAGCCTTTCCTTGAGTTATGTAGGAGCATTTATCCTTTGTATTAGGTCAAAATGAGCTAGTTATGGCTCATGATGAGGTTCTCATCAATCAGATATCAGGCAATTTGTGATTTTATTTCCTCAAAAATATTGTCATTACAATCAAGTTTAGAGGAAGGCTTATACATGAAAGATTGAAAACACTATTTCTCGCTAACAGAAAAGTTATGCATGCATGGATATAGATTATGCATGCATTCTTAGAGATGGAAGATTACTACTATCACTAGCAAATAATAATGCAAGAATTAAACATGACGAAAGTGAAATCTAACAGAAATTAGGGCATTGGAGGTGGTTTCCAATGGCTATGTGGCTTGAGGTGGTGGGAGGGGAAAGAGGGGCAGCCAAGGAGGATGGCCGACCTCCTAAGAGGGTGGTGGAGGTGTTCTAGCTCTTGGACATGAAGATGGTTGTTACGAACGCGTGCCCCAGACGTATTTTAAGACGTCTGGGAGGTGACCCAGACGTCGGACCAGACGTCTGGGATCAAATCCAGACGTCTGACCAGACGTCTGGGATCGTTTCCAGACGTCTGGAAAATAGTTTTTTTTCGCACGAAAGATTCATCTGCGCGCCTGTGCGCGCAGACCTGCGATTCCCCTCTCTCTCTCTTTTTCCCTCTCTCTCTGTGGCTGTAGACCTGCCGCGCTCTCTCTCCCTCCTCGCGCGGCCTTAAAAGGCCACGCCTCCCCTCCCGTCTCCACCGTCTCCTCCTTCTTCTCCTTCAGCCAGTGAGCGTGAGCGTGAGCGCGAGGGCGGCAGCGGCGGCCGCAGTGAGCGCGGAGGAGGTGCGGCGTGCGAGAGCGGAGCTCTGCCGTGAGGGCGAGCTCGCCGGAGCGGCTTGGTCAGCCGGCGGAGGGCACAGGGGGCGCGGAGCGATGCGGAGAGGGACCTGCTGCGGTCTGAGCAGCAGACGCGTGAGGTACGACGCGGGCGGCGACGCGAGCGGAGGTCGAGTAGCGCCCTGATTCTGGAAAAATTTCCAGAATCAGACGTCTGGGTTGATAGTCAAACGGCGAGGGAGACGTCTGGAAGCTCATACAGACGTCTGAAAGGTGAGTATTCCGCCTTCTTCTTCCTTCCTGCCGACTGACCGTACTGAGGGAGGCAGTTGGCTGTGCGCAGGTTCGCTGATTCGCCATCCTTTGCGAATCAGACGTCTGGAAGTTGTACCAGACGGCGGGAGTGACCTCCAGACGTCCGGGGTGACCATCGGATGTCTGGGAGCTAGGACAGACGTCCCCGCAGACTTCTGGACGTCTGGGAAACCACGCTGAACAGGTAATTCTCTGATCCACTGTTTAAGACGTCTGGAAGAAGTTCCAGACGTCTGATTTTGCACAGTATCGTCTTTTTCGACCCGTTTAGGGCCCGTTCGGGCTCCATTTTCCGTGATTCGAGTTGTGCTCTTTTCAGAATTAATTCCTCTACCCGTCTACAGTAGCTATACACTGTTTTGAGACACTCCTTGTGTTTGATCCTTGTGATAGGACCTTGTTCCGTTGCAGTCTTGGGAGTCACAGAGGCACGTGGGATTCCCGATCACGCCCCATTACTCCCGTTGTACCTGGTAGAGTGGCTTAAGTTATTAAAATCTGTTAAAGTATGGAACCTTAGCTAGAATCTAGGACATTGCATGAATCCTAGGAATGAGAAATGTATGGAATGATAGCTCCTAGGTGTTGCATGAATCGTAGGGCTGGAAAATTAGATTGTATGATAGATCCTAGGATATGGCATGAATCCTAGGATGGAAAACTAGCAGAATGTATAATACTGCCGTCTTGGAAAAATGAAAAGGAATATAAAGTTGCCTGTAAATTGAATTAACAGCTGCCTGTTATGAATAAAGAAACGTGGGTGAGAACATGGATTGTAAGAATGTGAAACTGGAAAGTGAAACCTGGATGTTTGAGTTAAAAGGATGGAACCCTACGGGGAATTAGGAGTGGAACTCCTGGAAAGAGAAAGGAATGGAACTGAGATGTTGTTCGTACTGTCTCTTGGGTACGCAGTACCAAGGGAAGTACCTGTACCTGTTTAGTGCAGAGTGGGGCCAGCCACCCCAGGGACCCGGGGTTAGGATTGGCCGCTCTGTACCGACTTGCTGGCCCTCGTGTACGTAGTACCGAGGAGAGCTACTAGTGTTAGGAGAGTACTAGCTACCCCACGGGCCCCGGGATTCTACTAGCCTCCTTCACCGACTTGTTAGGCCCACTGGGGCAAACCAAGGTAGACAGGCGAGGGTGCGCAGATTGTGGAGGGGTTGGACCCCGTGTTACTGAGAGGGCTCTGCCCTGTACTGGTTCCGTGCTGTGCTTTGGGCGCACCCGTTAACGGAAACGACTGACCTCGTGCCAGTACGGGTTAGCTACCTGTGCGTTTATCGTGCGTGCCGTAGTCACCGTTATGCCTGTCAGAGACCTTGGGGTGGTTGACTGAGGGTAGGATCACCACGGGGGACTCTCCCAGCCAGGAGAGCACCACGTGCTACTTCTACTTTTGGAAAAGATTGCAATCAAGATCGTTCCCACGAGGACATTCGAGATCAAGTAAAGGATCTGAGAAATAAATGAAATAGTGAGAAAATTGAAAGATGTGAATAAAGGAAGTAATAGAACATAACAGCTACTGTACACTCTACTATTGTCTTTAGTTAGCTTGCCACTCTACTCAGCATTTTGCTGACGTGTTACACTCGTTACCATTTTCAGGACCAGGTGTTGAGCAGCCAGGGTCAGCGGCTGCAGAGGACGCTGGGCCGAGTAGGGTCCAGTAGAGTTTACCACAGTCTTTTGTACTTCTTTTGTTTCTGTTATAGTGAGTAGTTTTTGTTTCCGTTGTACTTTCTTTACCTGCAGTTCTTGTTATATGATAAATGTTGTTCTACTGTTGTGGTGGTATCTACTGTAGTAGTTTCTTTCCTTACTGCTGTACTTCCTTACTGTTAGTTATATTCATGCTGAATGTAGTTTATTTTACTGCTCTTTTGGTTACTTCCTCGTTGGACGACTAGGTCTTGGGATTAGTCGAGTCGGTCCGGTTCTCGTATCTCGTAGGGACTCAGGAACCAGGTCGTTACAATGGTGATGATGGAAGTGATGGAGCTCGTGGATGAAGTGATGAGCAGAGGTGGTATCCAAGATCTAGATGGGGTCTCTTGGCCGTCCAAGGGGAGTCTTATATAATAGACTCTTGGACGGCCAAGGTGCTCTCAAGAGAATTCTTTAGACTTCTCTAGAGTGGCCTGCCAAGAGGGCTATATTTAATCTTCTTAGATCCACTTTTTGTGGATCTAAGAATGACCATGTATGGCCATTCTAGAGTCTTCTCTAGAGTGGCAGCTAGGTGCGTGTGTGTGCGTCAATAGGTGGTCAACTGGACCACTTTGGTCTACTTCTATGTTGGTTGGTTTAGGATGTCTAAAAATAGGTGCGTGTGTAACCTATTACTAAGTGATCAATCCAATTAAACTTAACCAAGTTTAATTGGGTCAATGTGTGTGTAATTGGAAGAGAAAGTTCCCAATTGGGTCAGGCTTGGATCAATTGGACTCTTACTAAGTCCAATCAAACTTGTGTTGGTTGAGGTTTAAGCTCAATTAGACTCTATGAGTCCAATTGACTAGGTGAAGTGTAAATGGCTTAGATCCAAGTCAATTGGGTTTAATGAGAACCTAATTAGGTTCTTAGGAGGGTCTTACGGTAGTCTACTAGACTTAGGGTACCTTAATTTAGGTTCCCTAGGGTGTAGGATTGGGTTTAGGGGCTTAGGAAATCAAGATCTAGGCTTGATTTCAAAAATCATAATTGGAGAGGGGTTCCAGACATCTGATTTAGTGATTAGATGACTTATACTTCAAAATCAAAAGTCTAAGTCTCTAGTCTGGATGTCCAATGTTGAGCTTGGGTGAATTTGGGGTTCTGTCTTAGAATTCTGCAAAAATTAGATGTCTGACTCCTTGTCTGGACATCCAATATCCTAGCAGAATGGGTTCTAGGTCTGCAGGTAGTGTCTAAGGGTTCTAGATGTCCAGCAACCTACCTAGTAGTCCAGATATGGGCTGGAAGATAAGTTTTAAGGTATTTTAGGGTAGGTGACCTCATCTAAGGGTGGCTAGGGTTTGGGAAGGTATCTAAGGTTGTCCTAAGGCTAGGAAAGGTCTTATGTTCTTCATAATTTAATTCCTACATTAAAATTCTACTAGTAAGGTAGTATACCTCATCCCTACATTATGTCTTCATCTGTATTCCAAGGCTTCTATTCCAGCTCTGCTACAGCTCTGGCTTCTTCCTTTCTTCAGATCCAGCTTCAGGCCATCTCATGGGCTTCTTATTGCCTACAAACCAAATAGTGCACTAATCAGTACATTATTTCATCATTTCATGATTATTTAAGTAAAGCAGAAAAGATGCAATGTATGCTATTTATGCATGAATTACACTACAATTATGCCAAGTTCTAACTTAATTCAAGTCATTTAAGTCGTATGATTGCTGTGCAATCACTCACCTAGTCTCTTCTTAGACCACAATTTGTGGATCTAAGAAGACCCACTCCCAACCAAAGTTGACGCGAACTTTGGAGGTCTTCTAGAGAATTCTATAATTCTCTAGATGACCCATCTCCAAGTCTATAAAAGACCACCCTTGGATGACCGTGCACCAATCTCTTGGATCTTGGACTCCATCTTCCACTCCACCTCCATTCACAAGCTCCCTCCTCCATAGCACCACCTTCTACGTCCAAGAGTAGGAACCTCCACCACCTCTCAAGAGGCCGGCCAACACACTTGGTTGTCCCTCCTTTCTCTTCCTCCACCTCAATCCACGGACACCAGAGACCACCTTTGGTGCCCTGGTTTTACGTAGCTTAGTTGTTCTTCATACTTTAGTTTATGCATTAATTTCCTGCTTGGTAGTGTAGTATCATCTCCCTCTAGAATGCATGCCTAAGTTATCCTTGGGCTCCAGGCATGCATCTCATTTTTGTTAGATTAGTTTTAAGTTCCTTGTATAAGCATTCCTTGAGATATGATTGTAAATATTTGGTCCGATGGAATAAAATTCTGTTATCTTTAGTGGATCATAGTATTTCTCTTTATGCAAATAAAAATGTTAGTTGAGTAAGTAGAGAGAGAACAAGAAATCAAAGATCAAAGTTGCAAAACACACCTCCCTGAGATTGACTGGGACTCACCATCTCATTAAAAAAATATTTTTGTTTGGATCAAAATTTACGCCATACTACAACGTTTTTAACTAAATTTGCAATCTATGATTCCAGCAGATTCTAAGGTCATTGATTTGGATCTCGAAGCAATTGCACCACTTGATCAGGAGAGCACCACCCAGGAATGGTTGCTTAAGACAACAACTGGTCTCCGCTACATAACTCCACCGAAATCCATTTTAATTCTAAATCATCTCATTCTGATCCGATGGGAGCTGATTTTCCACCTCAGTTTGACAATGAGTGGGACATTGATCAAATTGATAATCAACTGATGATTATTTCTGATCCCATAAGTAGGGTTCCTATATTTTTCACTAATCTGTTATTATTTAAGGATCCCTACTTTGAATTGGCTGAACCAAAGCAACTAAATCCTTTCTTTTCACTTCCAAGTCTTTTTAAACAAAACTTCACTTGGTGGGTTCAATATTTGATGATCCACATTTTTCAACCCACCAGACTTATTAGTTTTGGTCTTCACAATCAGCCAGTTGATCTAAACAAGCACTTGGTTGGCCCGACCAGGTTAATCATCAAGGTGCTTGTTTTATGAAACTCTTGCAATCTGATCACTCCTTCCATTTGAGTCGCCTTGCGTCCAACTAAATGCAGTAAATTTAGCGCTTAATCGGAGGCAACCCATCATTTTTCAAAAACTTGAGACCATACATATCCTCCTTGAACACAACTCTTATTGCACTTTAAGGTTCATATTTCAGAACAACCAACTTTACCTCCGATTTTCACATTGGAGCTTAAAATCGTCTGCAACAACCATTTTCGACTCGCCCGCCCACCCTTATAAACTTGTTCTAAAATACAAACTAAGTTGATTTCAAACTCATCCTTTTTGCAATGAGAGCATTGTAAAACTTAGTCATGGGGGGTATTAAAGTGCAACCAATTAAGAATTTAAGTTCTTTAAAGGGTTCTCTTATATATATATATATAAAGAGAAGAAAAAAAAAGAGAGGATTTCAAGAAGAAAGGGACTAAGTGATCAGTGTCTTTTGCGATGTATGCTTATTTAGTCAAGTTAATCAATCAATCAATCGCTTCACATAAACGCTGTTGTCAGGTTTTGATCCCTAGTAATAGTCTCAAAAATAACGTAAGGCGATTAACTGACCACAGTTTGTATCAAAAATCGTCGTTATCGTAGTATATGACACATACAAACCGTTATCGCAATGATTTTTATTTAATTTACATAATTTTTACTGGTTTATTCCAAGTCGTTCACTGGGAGGCAGTTATTGATATACATCACTCTCTAAGTCCAAGATTATTCTTTAATTCCAAAAATATAAGTTTAATGTACAATAAACAATGAATGAATCAATCAATCAATAATGAATGAATTAATGGTTTAATTATGTACAAAAAGAATCAATGAAAATGTTTGCAAAAACCTAATTACAATCAAGCATTAAACAATGCCTAGACATACTCTAAATTATCTATTTATAAGTTATATTACTAATACTTACATAAATATACACTACTAACTAATATTACATATCATACTAACTTAACTTAATATACTAATGTAACATCTATAATAGCTACAGCAACAAATACAAACATCGCTGGACCCCAGAAAAAGTATGTACAAACTCTAAAGCAGAAACTAGGGTCTATAGAGACACTTATTTTACCTTTAGTGATGTTTTATTCTGTTAGTAAAGATACATAGTTATTTATATACAAATATATAGATATACTGCTTATACGTATACTTATTATTTACCTTATACTTATTTATTTATATACACATATACGCTATACACCTTATACATATACATTTCTTCTTCTTTTACTTCTTAAGTTCTCTGTATTCTTCTTCTTCTAAGCCTCTTCTGTGTCTCTTATGACACTTAGCGAATTCTCTGTATGTTTACTCTCTTTTAAGCTCTTTCTTCTGTGTTTAATGAGTCATTAGGGCCTTCTAACTTAGCAAAAATTTGTTAATTGATGGGTACACCGTTCAAGGGATACACAACACCCGAGACGGGTGGGACCAGACCTCTACTAGGTATGCTCTAGTTTCTTAATTAGGCTGATTAATCACATTTTCAGCTCATTAGTGGGCTTAATTAAGCCCTAGCACAATAACCGGCCCTCGAACCACACACAGTATCATCAATGCTCATATAATGCTCAGTATAAGGTCAGATATTCGATTGTTTTAGGTGCCCAGTGCCCGTGATTACTGAACATACCATGTGACTTTTGCAACTTGTAGCGCTACACATGCTTTACAGTTCACGATGCGGCACTATTTGAGCGCCGCATCTACGGTGAAATTAAGCCGCGACTGTATTGGATTAAGGATTTTGGCCCTCAATTCGAGGGCCATAATTTATTATAAAATAAAAATAAATTATGGGATAAAAAAGTATTTACATAACACTACTTAATTGTATAATTAATTTAGAGTTTTAATTATATTTACTGTATAAATAAATTAGCTAAAGTATACAATTTACACATACTTAATTTTAGGTTTTATTCCTTAATTATGTATAAATTAGTTACTATATGGTCCAATTGACCTTATACCGAGTTAGTAAATATGTTAAAGTATTTAATAGATATTTTTATTGTACTTAACAAGCTTTATTTCTACGTTATTTACATTTAAATAATACAATTTTAGACTATTTTATTTGTAAATTGAGTTTAAATAACATATACATTATAAATATACTTAAATTAGCTTAAATTATTTAAAATACATTAGTATACTAGTTAACTTAGTTTTAACTTAATCTACTAATTTATTTTAATTTAATCTAATAACTTAACTATTAACTTAATAAATTAATTATTTATTCTAGATATATAATTAAATTAAGGTACTGGGTTTAGTATGTTTATAATATAAATATAAATATGTATATACAGTATCATAACTTAATATGGTTATTTATAGAAGGTATTAATTTACATAGATATTTAGTACATATAAATTAGTTTACTTAATAAGTAGTTATATAATTTAGTTATATGCAGTACCATCTAACTTAAATACTTAATTTACATTATACAATGTATATATAAGTTATTTTTATTATAAATATGTATAATTTACATTATAGGTTAACAAGCTTACTATATAACTTATATATACACCTATATACATATTATATAAAGGATTTTTAGTATTTTTAGGTTTTTTTCACTTTTTATGGATTTTATATTTGTTATGGAGGTAGGAGATGAGGAAAAGTAAATGTTTTTGATGTTTTTATGTTTAGCTCCTTTTATTTAATTCCATGGTATATAGAACTGTTAGCTGGTATGTTCTACTAAGCCGGAGGTTCAAATTACCATGAAATTTGGTGTACACTTAAGAAAATACCTAATCTTCAATCATACAAGTTTATTTTATTTTTTAGTTTTTTTTTATAATTTTTATTGAATTCCAAACTTAACACATTCTAAGCCTTTCAAGGGTTTTCTAAGGTGTCCTAAAGCTAAGAATGGAACCTAAGAGTTTCAAAAGGCAGTGGACTGCCTTGAACTAACTCCATAACAGATAAGAAGATGATACAAGCAACTAAACACACAATTCAAAGTGGATTTCAATTAAGTTTACTTGATGAACAGTTAAGCTTAAAACTAGCTGACAACGGATCAAAAACAAGATTATAAACATTCTAGACAACCTTAAGAATTCATTGAATTTACATAAATTCTTGTATACAATTTAGATACACTTTTATACATTAGTCAGCTATTTTAATAAGACTAAAGCCTAAGCTACTGTCCATAGGATCTCAAACCAGAAATCTTTTGCTGAAACAGCAGAAGCACAGCAGCAGCAAGGCAACAACAGCAGAACCAACAGCAAGATAACTGCTGGAAACTCCACCAACAGCAGAAGCTACTAAACTCCAACCACTGCAACAAGCCTAGTTCCTCTTCAGACGGCTTAACTGCTGCTGCAATTAATCCATCTGAAGAACATGTCTGCAACAAAGAAAGAACCTCAATTCCAACTACTTAATAGCTTGAAACAACCAATTAACTTCCAGATCAGACTCAAGACAACCTGATCAAGAATTTAAAGTGACTGTTTCAGGAATTATTTAGCTGGGATTGATGGAAATGTAGCTGCAATTGCAGCAATTTGCTATAAGTCTGGGATTTAAAACAAAAACAGAAATCAACCTAAAGACAAAATCTGACAAGGGTTTAAATTCTCATAAAAATCACTCAAGAATACAACTCAAACTCAAGATCCCTTGTCGATAAAATCTCATCAAATCAAAGCTAAAAGAGATCTGATCTAGCTCTTTCTAATGCTATAGACAGCATGTAGAAGGAGTTAGATCAATCAATTTAAAATATAAACTTAAATCCTAGATATCTGAAACCTTAAGGAGTATTGAGAATTCCTTAGGTTGAAAGTCAGAATTACATTTTACAAACAACTCATGAATACAAGATAGAACCTCAAATCACCGAAGTGATTTTCCTTAGCTCTATCATGCATTCAAAGCATTAAAATCCTCATGAAAATCCATATCAGATTGTGGCTCATCTGAGGTGAATTCTGATATGAGAGTCACCTCAGATTCCCAGCCAAACAATGAATCAAATCAACAATAACTCAATTTGCTAGATCAAAAAGTTCAAAGTCCAAAATGGATAAAAATCCTTGAAATCTGAATTTATAAAACATCTAGCAAACTAATTCAATTTTTAAACTCAAATCAGGGGCTCTTGTGACAAAATGGGATGAATGAGAAGCCCCTAATGTGGATTATTGATGCTAATTTCAGAAGTGAGATTGGAAACCAATCAGATCTGAAATTAGATCTAATGAGTGGGCGGATTACGAGAGAGAAATCAAGGAAATTAGAAGTGATATGAAAAACATGTAGAGGAAGAAAATGATCAGTGACTGGGGGAAATCATCCCCTCTAATCTGGGATGATCAGAGGAGGTAAGGGGGGAAAAATTTAATCCAAATCTACTCCTAATGCTAAACTAACACGCACAGCAGATTAACACTAATTCTACATCTAATTATATGGCTAATTTATCTAACTAACACTACAGCTAAACTACAAAGTAGTAAATCTACTTTAATTGGAAGAATGGGACCTGTGGGTCTCCACCCGGAGGATGGAGAGGAAGAAGGGAGGGGGAGCTCCAGCGACTGAAAAGCTTGCTAGTGAAGCTTCTGGGTCATCCTCAGGCGTACGTCATCCTTAGCGAAAAGGAGGAAATGGAGGTGAAGAACCACATCTCTGTCACAGATGCGGCATTTGAAAGGGTTAGGGGAACTGGAGGGGAAGAAAGGATCGCTCTCAAGGAAGTAGGAGAGGAGGCGATCCTTTGCGCGTGCGACCACTGAGGTGCTTAAGTAGAGATCTCAGTGACTCAGATTACCATGCGAGTGAAGTTAGGCGACGAGGGCATCGGCGGCAAGGATGAGAGGAGAGACGTGCGTGGGCTTCCAAGTTGAAATCAAACCGTAAGATGGGATCTGGGGGTTGGGGTGAGCACACGCGCCGCTTCGCGCGAAGCTTCGAATCAAATCGAGCCACAGATCAAACGAGCTAAAAGATCAACGGTCCAAATCACGTGAGTTCATTGTGTGAGCAGTGTCAGGGCGGGAAGGATGAGGCATTGGAATTCTAATGGTGAAATTGCAGGGTTACCCTTCAGCGAAGGGTAGAATATTTGCACAAGAGCCCGTAAGTGGTAGAAAGTAGTTACAGAGTGGTCCTTAAGGACTTTCAAAGAGGTCCCTACGGGTTACAAATAGGTCCAAAAAATTTTTCTAATGAAGGAAATGTGATGCACAAAGGATCTAAATGTAAATTCTAAGTTTCAAGGCCTTAATGATGTCCAAATGCCTTCAAGTTTTTATATGTGCTTAATTGAACTTTTAAGAAGTTAATTATACTTTTGATTTGAACTTTTAAACTTATTTATGTGTTCAATTAACACTTGGATCATCATTTGACCTTTTTCTCAAGGATATCTCAATTTATGACCTAATTATGCAATCTTAACACAGAATTAATGTTTTAGGTATTTTTATTTGATTCCCACACTTAACCCCTTTTTATGTGTTAATTTGGTATTGTTTAACCTAGTTTCTAGCTTAACTTTAGCTTTTTATCTATGATGAGTATCCACTCATCACTAAGGTTGTACATTATTTCTAAAATGGTACACAAGAGATTTCATCTTTAACAAACTTAAGGATGAGTCTGAGGATCATGTTGTTGGACTTTTTAGGTCTAAAAACTTAGATCAGATCAGTTTATCCCTTAAAGAACTCCTTTTTAACCCTTGACGATTCTGAGTTCTGAATTCTGTTTAGCGACTTGGGTAGAACTTAGCTCGATTCTCGTTCAAAAATTTGAATGACTCTTGAAAACTATGTGTCAAGACTTATACACACACAAAAGCCAACAATCTTAAAAAGCCCAAAAACTACATAAATAAATAAGTTCCCATGCTATAGTCTTGGTGAAAGACCGAGGTAATTGATTGGTTTGAGTTCCTACCATCGAGAATGAAAATTTTCCTTTGATGACACAATGCAAGTATGTCACAGCCTCAGCGCTCACCTAAATCTAAATCACATATCTTTATACGGAGCATATAGAGCGCATTATGCAGCTCAAGTGTCTCGAACGGTGCTATCTCGAAGTATCAGGCTGGGAGCCTGAGCCTGCTAGGAGCGCCCTTACAACGCTTTTTATTTGGGGTTGTGAGCTCTTGGGGTGTGTCTTGGATGGTGTTTCTCATAAGTGCTAGCGCTAGAGCCCTCATTGAAGACTTAGTGATGGGAATGATGATCCCGACACAACTGTATTAGTACTAATTTGACTCTAGGTATGGGGAAGAAAAACAAAACAAACAAACAAAAAATTTTAGTTCTATCACGAAAATAAATAAATCTTTCAAAGATACATCCAAGCAAATAAAGTTGGTCAATTACAAAGCACTGACACTTAGATTTTCAAGGTCACACAAACCGCGATACAAGTTCTTAGGTCAAGGAGGCTCTAACTGCGAAAATGGATTTTGGGACTTGTAAAAAGTAGAAAAAGGTAGATTAGTTGAATTCTTAAGTGGATACGCAGATCCTAATTACTCTAACTTTAGGATCCAAAAGATCCATTCTGACGTTTTATCTTTAACAAAATCTCGTACTTACATTATTTTGAAAACAACTAAAGTCTTACTTTTCTTTTAATCTAGAAAATAAATAAATAAATAAAGTTGACGAATGAGGACCGAGGAATCTTCTTCAGCTAAATGTCAAAAATACCCTTACGGTGAAGGTTTGTTCTGAATTCTAGAATTTGCTAAGGGACTAGCAAATGTTAGGTATGGAGGTATGATGGTAACACAATCATCCTCTATAACTAACTCAATTTGACTAAATTCCAGAGTTAAATTCACCTAATTAATATACAAAAGGATATAAATCGATCAGGACTAAATCAAGAAGAATTGCACTAATTTAAATTAATTCTACATTTGAACAAACAAATATAAATGCAGATTAACTAAGAGGTGAACCTATGAATAATTAAAGTTTAAATAAGCTTAAATTTTCAAGAAAATAATTGATATTGAGTAATTTAGGATTTCCATTCAAATTGAATATTAATTCTTAATAAAAATCCTAATTTCAGCTCCACTTGAATTAAAAGGGTTTTGATGGAAATAAATTAATATAAAAATTCTAAAAATTATCTAAAAATATCATATAAGGTTCAGAATAATCAATTTGACAAAAGGAACATATTTTGACCTTAAATAGAGAACTAGGTAGGAGTTTGATACATTTTAGGTTAATACGTAAATTGACTGATCAAAATTTCATCAAAATCCAAAATTGAAGTCACCATTAAATTCCTTAAGTTAAAATTAGGCTGTCATAAAAATTTAGCCCTATTTTTACTTCATCTTTACCTAATTTGTAATTTATCCCTTGAATTCTGAGTTTCCTACAAAGATCCCCCTAACTTTCAATTTTCCCTACAACCATACCTCTACGACCATCTTCTTCCTTAGCACATCTCCTTTACGCACAACGCTGTTGACTCGCCTTTGACAGCGGACTACTTGCGGGTTCGACCAAGGAACTTCACCAAGCCTGGAAGACTTGCTCAACTCGCGATTTCGCACACAAGGGCGCAATTTTCGGGCACATTCCCCACTTCCTTTGACTCCACCATCACCTCCGTTGCAAGGTCTCTGACCACCAACTCTGGCAATCATTTCAGGACGTTTGCAGCGTGATCTTCTCGCTTCGAGGGGCTATAAAGCTCCGACACCTTCTATTGAGCCAAGTTGTCGAGTTTTGGCGAGCGTACCCCCCTCCTTCCTCCTCAACGCCTCCGATGACAAGACCATTGAAGCTCTCCAACCACTCTCCTTGTCGTCCCTCGCTGCCAACCGAGGCCATGGTTGCCCTTGCCTCTTCATCGCCAAGCTCTTCCCATAGAGCCAGCCCCTCTATCCTCTTCTTTGTTCCAATCAACGTCGTCAGAGGTCCCTTCTTCTCTGCGTTCGGCCAGCCAACGTCGGGCGCCTTCCGGCGTCGTTCTCCCTCCCCAAGGTATCTCTCCTCCTCCCTCTCTCCTTATAGAGTAGGATAAGCTCTTTAGTTGTAGGAATCGATCACAAACTCTTCCTCCACCCCCGTCATCTTCCTCATCTCCGACCGCAAGGCCGGCGAACGCCTCCACCTCGCAACGACCGTCTAGCCAACAGCCAACCACCTCCACGCCTTCGCCGACCTTCGGAAAACCAAAGCCCTCTTCTAATTGGGCTCTTCGACGACGTTAGCTCTCTGTCGAGCTACTCCCTCCGTCGCCGGCAGCCTCGCATCCGCCCGACCTCCCCCAGCCTCGAAGCAACGATCCACCACCACCATCACCTTCAGCGACTCAAGCCGGAGCTCCTCGACCCCTTGGTCGAGGATTTCGCTGCGATTTCATGCCATTCGCTTCTCACCGGAGACCACCGATTCCGCCCCCACTACGGCATTGTCATCGGCGGTCTTACCTACCGCCAATTGCCACCGCACCACCACCATCACATCGGCCCTCCTCCAACGATTTTCCTCCGCCCTTCGCCGGAGCTGTGTAATCACGGCAGCATGATTTCGATGCGTCTCCGGTGAGGTATGCTGGTGCTGGAGAGGAGAAGAGCCCCTGCTGCTGGTAGGGGCTGATTTACAAAGAAAATAAACTTCCAGGGACCCGATCGCAAACTCAGAGGAACTTAGTTGCAAAGAAGAAAAGGAAGTCAGGCACCAAAACTGTACATCCTTAGGGATCCGATTGCAAATCATCCAGGGACTAATTTGAGAATTTTTTGTTGCTGCGCATACTTGCTCAATTTTGTTGCATTAGATTATTCAAACATTATCTTAGTGCTTAACCAATGATTATTTGATTATTTCTTCCAATTGAGAATGAAATCCCTATTACCATTCGCACTTGATTGTTGTTGTTTGGAGTATTAATGTGTGATTGTGAACTCACGGAGTTTTGAGATTTCACACCTAATACAAGTTTGTCGATTAAATAGTGGTATTCCCACATTTAGTTGCTCCCAAGATCTTGGAATACTTCTTTTTGTGTACAAATTTTAAATGTTAAATTCGATTTTGTCATTTATACTATGATACATATTCTTAGACTTCGATTAAAGAGAACTAATAGACGTCCACCCTCTTTTCTTAGGTTTACAAAAACACGACCTTGGCCCCCATATTGAGAGGACACCTCTTCTTCTTTCATAGAAAATTCTTCTTTCTCCATTAGTGCACTACTTCTTTAATCTCTATCATCCATCTTCTCCCACCATCATCCTCCATTTTCTTCCTTGGACGTGGGCCTTCCCACATATTCAAAGAATTACACTCCAACCACTCTCTTCACTAGGTGTGCCTTCGTGTCCACTCCGTTCTCTGCCAAGCTAATTAAATATGAATTCATTACCTCAAATAGACACTTCAAAAATAGAAGTAGAATATGTTCGATTCGATCGTATGGATATGCCAAGAACATTCGAAAACCTCAAAATTAGGTCCTGGATCATTGGATTCTAGCCTCGGATTCCCTTGATTTGTGTAAAACAACTCGGACCATCAAATTTTTAAATAAGAGATAACTCTTTACGGGGAATGGGATGTAATAATCAAATCTGAAAATTTTTAAGCTATAATTTTCCTATCTCTTCAATCGCCTTCTCCTTCTCTCTTTCTTCTTCTCAGCTTCTTCTCCATGCATGATCCATGCACTCACACCCATAGGGGATGCACCAGCATCATCCCATCACCGTTTCGCCATCCAACTGACCACGACTCGACCACTAGTCGTTTGTTAGCCTGTTGGACCTCTCTCCTCCTCCTCCTTTAATGTGATGGGTGTAAGAACCCATCATCAGCCTCTCTTTCTCAGCCTTGTTGACGCTTGGCTGGCAACACGTTGGTCATCTCCCTCTGTCCTCTCTCATGATCTTGCTCAACTTCTCACTCTCCCTCTCTCGGCTTCCTCTTCCCTAATGTGCTTGATGAACATACAAGCCGAAAAGAAAAGAAAAGGACTCACCTTCCTCTGCCAGCAGTGCCAGGGGCCATCGCTGATGACTCATGCATCGCATATCATCGTTGCTCGCCTCGACTCTTCTCTCTCACTATCTCTCTTTCCTTTACATGCATGCAAGAATGTGGGGGGTGTGTTTGGTAGCAGTGGTGGTTTTGTTGAGTGTGTGAGAGAGAAAAAAAGGGACTACATAGAGGTAGGGAGAGGGAATTAGGTTTAGGTTCATATCATTTATTTATTTTTAACTCTTCATAACTGCAAGTACTCTTGTAATTGGATCAAATGAACTCTGATTTCCATGAAACATGTATTACCGAAATTGTTACGAGACAAGGAATCCGATAAAATTTACAGATTTCGAAGCTAAGGTCATTTGCACAGTGTAATCCCTAAGGCAAATTACACACAGGTTTACATGTAAGTTCGCACGCATCTTGCATACTCGAGGTCCAATCCTCACGTGAAATAAGATTTGGGGAGATTCTAAAATGTGGTGGAATTGTGTTGGGCTGGGGATTGTTTGGGGGGGGGGGGCGGGGGGGGTTTGAATTTGTGTGGACTATGGTGGGGAGATGTGGTGTTTGCGTGGGATTTATGTAGGTGTGTTCACATGGACATGGATTTAGGTTTAGGTGAGAACACATGTGGTGTGAATGCAATTGCCTTGTGTAGGGATATTAGGAAGGAATTAGTTTAGAAAGGTGATTGAATCTAGAATAGGATTTGGTAAATTGGCAT
Organism: Thalassia testudinum; assembly: GCA_037157565.1. NCBI lineage: Eukaryota > Viridiplantae > Streptophyta > Magnoliopsida > Alismatales > Hydrocharitaceae > Thalassia > Thalassia testudinum. Next base: position 5,018,931 of record JAZHRO010000061.1, read on the forward strand.
GGGATTTTTTTGTTATGGAAGGATAAGATGGCGTGGACCCTAGTGGTTTTTAAAAGGTTGGGCTAGGGTTAAGGCTTTTTTTAGGAGTGTAATTAATGTGTGGGTATTTTAGATAAGGTTTTTATAGAGGTTAACTAGGATTAGGATTAGGAGTAGGGTTTAGGATTGGGATTAGGAATTAGGATTGGAATCAGGATTAGGGTTTTTGAAGTGGCTAGGGTTTCTTCTCAGATTTCTCCTTTTTCTTGAGTTGACCCAAACACTCTGCACAAAATAGAGTCTCAAATTAGTATTCATGGAATAAATAGGCTCAATTATGCATTCCTAAACCTAACATGCATGCATTCAAATATTTATAAGATGCCCTAATTCTAATGCAACTTATGCTACAAAACTAAGTATATTAATACATAATTAAGCATTCTCATCAATTGCCTCCTAACAAGTACTAAGTTTAACATCTTCAGCCAAACATAGACCCTATGGAAGATATATCAATCAACTCAGTTGAAATAGACAAAATCAAAATAGAGATGTATACATGCAACGCATATATGAGGTGTCCCCAATTGCAGACAAATTGATGCAAATTTACTCCCAAAGATCAATTACTTGTTAAACTTGAATGCATATATCCATTGGCTTTTAACCTCAAGTATATGGAGAGTGATTCTAGATTTAATTGCATGCAACTTGAGTCTAAAATATCAAATGCCAAATAAATAAAGTTGTAAAGTGCTTGTATCCATTGATATTGAAGCCTCAAATGATGATCCCATGATTGAACATACTCAGGTTCTATGAATGCATTACAACAATCCAAATTGAAAACACAATAAAGGTCCTCATAAAATGTATGTAATTTGAAGTGTATAGGAACCCTTCCAATGATTCATCTCCTTTTAAACTCACATTGTTGTGCCCATCATGATCAACAAAAGTAATCATCTACTTACTATAATCCTCCATATTATTCAACTATTTTCATGAAATGACTTTTTATTCCTTATCCATCTCCTCGAAATCCAAGTCTTTTGAGTTACGAGAAATTGGTTTGTATTTGGTTACGTCAACCTTATGTTCAAATTTAGGTACAAAAGATTCAAATTTTGGCTCCTCAAAAGTTGATGTGAACATGAAATTGCCATTAAAGTGTCGTCAAGTTCAATGTTCAAGTCTTTCATTTCAGCTTCTCCTAAATTAGGAAGGAACTCTCATTCAATTAAAAATTGACTAATCCTTAAAGTGAAATATCTCATATTTAGTTTTTTTTTCAATCTAATGTTTCTTAGAACCCAAACTCTTTAATGGGACATCCTTTTCACTTTAGTAATTTACCTTCATCAAGATCAAACTTCTTAAGTGATGGGATCTTTTTCTCTTAGATTTCCACTCTACAATCTTGATTTAGTTCACCTTCCATGCCATTTAAATTAATGAAAAAATTTTTAATTGCAAGTTCTATCCAAAAGCAATTTTCAAAATTATTTTCTTTAGAGTCCAAAATGATCTTTTCATTTTCTACATGCCCTCAAGATCATGATCCCTAGTTATAAAAATCTTTGCTTCTTATAAAAGATTGGGGTCAAGAGAGAAATCACGTAGCTAGATGATTTCAACATTCTTTAAGATTTCCAACTCTTAACTTTTTATCATAACGAATTGGCTCTATTTTGATTTCAAGAGAATCAAGATCATTAGATGTAGTCCCCATCAATTTGCGTAAATCATAACTCTTATCGGATTCAAGTGTAGATTTAGCACGTAAAATCTCAAGATCAAGGGGCTATTAAGGAATTAATGTTGAGAAATTAATTAGAAAAAATTTATGAAAAAGGTTGAAAAGAAATATTGAGGAAGAGGTACTTAGAATGATGAAGATATTGAGTTGTGATGACAATGTTGAAGGAGAGATAAGTGAAGTATACAGATCAATTTTGACGTTAACAAAACATTGTTATACTGATGTCTATTATGTGTAAGAAGAATATGTGTTGTTAAGTGTTGCAAAAAAATTAGCAAGCCTAAGGAAACTCAATACTCAAAGAAGTTGGACCATTGAATTACTTAAACCAAGTTGTCTATTCAAGAAGAATGTGATAAATCAATGATACAAGATTGAAAGATTTAAGTTACAAAGTTAAAAGATGCATTTCAAAATCAAAGTAATGAAGAACAACCACAAGAAGAATTACAAGTTTATAGTAATGAATTGCAAGTTTGAGGAAAAGAATCACAAGCTCAAGTTGAAGAATAAGATCCCAATCAAGCCCAAAATTCATAAAGAAGAAGATTAAAAGAACTAAAAGGAGATGGAGACATTAATTGAATTAGATTCTATGAACTCTTATCCATTTTATTAAGATAAGATATTTAGCACAACTTAAGATGAAAAGATTTCATCAATTCCAAGTGTAATTTAATAATTCGGATGATTTATGTTTAATTGGGTGGAGTGAACCACTTAAAGCAAGCCAAATCAATTAAATATCAAAAAGTTAGTTGAACTAATTGTCAAGTCAAATCCAATCACTAGGAACAAAATAGGAAGTCATTAATGAGTTTTTTGCCCATTGGAAATTTAATTGGTGAAATATAGTTTTCAACCAGACGGGAAGTTTTCAATCAGTCAGCCAAGCTATATTTTTAGTTGTTTTTGAAGATATTTTGGTTTCAAAATTACTCTAGAATATTCTTCATTAATGCAAGTTTTGCATATATGTTAAGTATCGGAAATGAACCAATTTGCCCATGATTTTTAATTGTTAGAAGGGTAACACTTAGTCTTTGGTTTAACTATAAATAATGGAGATGGAGAGGTATTCCGACACACACAACATAAGCAAGCAAAGCTTGAAATCTCTCTTTATCTCTCTCTCACTCATTTTACATTATGATTCTGATATTCTAGTGAAGAGTGATTCTGCTACTTTGTTCATATAGAGAGAGATACTCCTAAGGTTTATATAGAGAGAGGTGCTCTTAGAGGTGATTTTCGTGAAGTGATTCTAGAGGTGATTTTGGTGAAGCTATTCTAAAGGAGATTCTAATGTGCTCTATAGAAGATATTCTTAGATAAATCTCAAGAAAGCTAATTTGGGAGGAATCTCTAGTGCATTGAGATTCTAGTAGAATCTCTAGCAAATTCAGGACTTTGAAGGAATCTTGGACACAGATTTTGGAGAAATCTTAAGAGGAAGCAAGCGTATTTTGATTCAGATTTATTTGTAATATTTTAAGGAGTTAGCTACTTCGATATCAAATTTTGGTAACATTTGCTAAGGAATGTTTTTCTAATTTAATCCTAATCTTTTATCCATAGTAATGTTGAAATATCTTGCTAACTTGATTACATAGATAAGGCTAGGATTGTTACTTTGCTTAACATTTGTTGTGCTTAAGTATTATTTTAATATAGACTACTCTCAAGGAAGAAAGAAAGGATTCTTCTCCAAGGTTGTGGAGAGGAAGGATTTTGTAAAGGCCCATTTTATTTTGAGCCTTTTAAAATGTCTAGATGGTCGATCAGATGTCTGGACCCCTTCTCAGACGTCTGGAAATTGAAAAATCGATACGTGCAGTTAGTTCTACACGCAGCTGGTGCGCAGATCTCTCTCTCTCCCTTCTCCTTTTTCCCCATCGAAACCCTAAACCCCTCACCTATAAGAGGCCCCCTTACCTCTCCTCTCCACTCCACCACTCCACCACACCTCCCCACTCCACTGCCGCAAGCAGAGACATGCGAGAGAGTGAGGGCGAGGAGGAGGAGAGGGAGTGAAGAGAAGGAGAAGGCCGAGCTCGCGAGCTTCGTGGGAGCTCGCCGGAGGTTTGCACGGCCACTGCGGCACGTGTAGGAGGAGGAGAGCATTGGGGCGTCGTCCCTGACCTCCTACAGCGGTAGGAGTTGCAGCGGAGCCACGGCAGAGTGTGGTGAGAGAAGCGGGAGCGCGGTCTGATACTGGAGTTTTTTCAGTATCAGACGTCCGGAGTGCCTTCTGGACGATGGGCTGGACGTCTGGCGATGACACCAGACATCTGAAAGCGGGTGTATCACGAAGGTATGTCTTCCTCGTGGTTACGGCCATGCAGGCCGCACCGCAGAGGCGATTTGCTTGGCAAAAAAGAGGTGTGTTGCTCTGTCGTGCGCAGGACCAACTTTAGGAAGGCGCGTGGCACGCCCTCCCACGCTTTTCGAACAGCTTACCAGACGACCGAAGGCATCCCCAGATAACCGGAGGACTGGTCAGACGTCTGGAGTTGAGTCTAGATGGTCGAGGAGTCCTGGACGTCTGAAATCACCGCAAGGCTTGAGGTGTGACTCTGATGACTTTTAAGACGTCTGGACTTGTTTCCAGACGTCTGATTTGGGTCTGCAGACACGTTTTGGATCTGTTTAGAGTCTAATCAGGATACGTTTTATGCAAACGAAATTTCTATGGTTTCCTTGTGAATTCCTCTACATGTTAGAAACCTTTATATATTGTTCTGAATGTTCCGTTGTTATATGTTCCTTGGAATAGGACTTCGACCTATTGCGTGTTTGGGGCTTGCAGAGGCACGTGAGCCTGCAATTCGAGCCCCCAATACTCCCAGATTGTTTGGTAGAGTGGTTTCCCCCTGTTCTATTTATAAAACATGAATGCAGCCATGAAAATTAGATAACTAGAAACCTAGGATGTGGCATGAATCCTAAGACGAGAAATAATTGCACTGTTTGTGTGCGTGATTGAGATTGTATTCATAAATGAATGACCTAAATTGTTAGCAACTACCTGTTAATAAATACGAGCTGCCTGTTAGAATATGAAATGCCTAAGATAACTAAACAGTTACCCGTGATATCGCTTATGCATGTGTTAAATTGTGGAAATACGAGCTGCATGTGTATAATACGAATGGAATTGTGAATGATGAAACCTGGTATGGAATAATATGGTGAATATGAGCATAAACCCTACGGGGAGTTAGGAGTAGAGCTCCTATGGATGAATGGAAAGGCCTGGACATGTGGATGGGAAGTGTGCTGGCCCTTGAGTACGTGGTACCAAGGAGAGCGACTGTCCCCTTTTTAGTGTAGAGCAGAGCCAGCCGCTCTTGGGTTGGGACCCGAGGTTAGAATTAGCCACTCTACACCAACTTCTATTGGCCCTCGCGTACACGGTACCGGGGAGAGCTACTAGTGTAAGGAGGGAGCTAGCCACCCCACGAGACCCGAGGTTCAGCTAGCCACTCTACACCGACTTGTTTGGCCCATTGAGCAAACTGGGGTAGTCAAACGAGGGTGCGTGGACTGTGGAGGGGCGAGTCCCCTATTTGGTTCTGAGGGGCTAGACCCCTGTTTCTGAGAGGGCTAGACCCTATACTGTTCCGTGTTGTACTTTGGGCATACCCACTAGCGAAAATAACTAACCGCGTGCCAGTGCGGGGTAGCTACCTGTGCGCTCATCGCGCGTGCCATAATCACCGCTACGTCTGTTTGTGACCTCTGGGTGGTTGAATGGGTGTAGGATTACCACGGGGGACTCTCTCAACTAGGAGAGCACCACGTGTACCTTCTACTCTTCAGAAAGTTGCAATCAAGATTGGTCCCAAGAGGAACATGCGAGATCAAGAAAGAAATTTGAAAGTAAACCAATGGGGTGAAAGGAAATTACTTGTAAAATAAATAATTAGAAAAGATAAATTTACCTGCTAGTTTTTTTTGCTTTAGATAGTCTGGTTACCACTCTACTCAGCGTTCGCTGACTTCGTTTTTCCATAACTCTTTACAGGTCCAGGAGTTGAGCAGCCCGAGTTACCGGCTACAGAGGGCGCTGGGCCCAGTCGAGCCCAGCAGTAGTTTTCTTATTGTTGTTGTACTCTCTTTCTGCTAGTAAGTTTCAGACTGTTGTTACTGTTTCTGTTACTATACTTTTGTTCTACTTTCCTATTGTTGTGGTGGTATGTACTGACTAGCAGGTTTTACTTCCTTTAATGTTTGTACGTTTTTACTGTTAGTTACTTTGTATGGTTAATGTAGTTTACTCTCCTGCTTTTCGGTTATTTCTTGTTGGATGACTGGGTCATGGGATTAGTCGAGTCGAGTCGGTCTCAGGTCCTGTAGGGATTCGAGAATCGGGTCGTAATAGATTTTCTCCAAGGTAGAAGAGGATTGCTCGTGAGAAGTTGTTCCCAAAGTGGTTGTAAGTGGCTTGGTTCGTTCTTGTTAAAAAAGAATCAAATTTAATGGAATCCTGAGGACTCTTGAGGATTGGATGTAGCCCGAGTGAGTGAACTAGGATAAATTCTTCCCATGCATTATGTGGTTTGATTGTTCTTGCTATTTATATTTATTATTTTTGCATCATATATTGTTATTATACTTGTTATTTTGGTTGGAATTTGAGAGGCACTATTTACCCCCACTTAATGCCATCCACCCACATGGGCAACTCTTATGGCTCATCCTCAACAACCATTAGATCATTAGAACAAGCTCTCTCAGAAGAATTAGAAAAGTAATTCTTAACATCATATGATTGTTCTCCAAGAGCTTAATTTGACACTACCTTCAATTCACTTGAGTGTCTTGTATGATTTAGTATTAATTTCATTGAATTGCTTATCATTTGACTCAATTTCAAGGTTTTCTGCATCTCTCTAGGCTAGCCTCATTAATTTTCTTTATCTCAACCCCGATCATCATTCTTCTTCCAACCTATCCATCAGAAGTTGCAACAATTTTTTATTGATGTCATGTACTGCCTTTTTGACTTCCTCAACTGCTTAAGAACTTAATCGTTCTTTGGATGAATCATTTTACAAATTTGGATCCTTAATCAATTCAAAATTAGAGATTAACTTTATAGGTAGAATTTTAAAGGCATAACCATTAAGACCTTGAACAATTATGATGCAATCATTTTCTAGATCCAATTCCTCAAAAGGCACTAATCTACCGTTTATTTTGCTCTAGAAAAGTTCAGGTTCAACAAGAATCTCAAAAGCAGATTAATCATCTCTAAGTGATTCTGAGAAATAAGATGAGGAGAAGGATTGATAAAATTGAAATCTCATCCATATTGAATGTTTTTGATATTTAGGTTGAGATGTGAACTCATAAAATTGAGATTAATAATAATTTGACTCTTTACTTCAATATTGAGGTTGAAGGTTGTCACGACCTGGGCATCAAGAGTCGTTTAATACGTCTGGGAATTGGCCCAGACGTCTGCTATTAAACTTTTTTGGCATACAGGTTCGCGTCTGCGCGCGCAGACTGAACCCACCGCCTTCGTTCTTCTTTTTCTCTCCCTCCCTGTAGACGATGCAGCCTTCCTCTCTCTCTCTCTCCCCACGCTGCCTACAAATACGCTTCCCCTCTCCCTCACCCTCACTCCACCACCTTCTTCTCCTTCTCCCTGCCAACGAGAGCGCGAGCGAGCGAGAGCGGCAGCAGCGGCTGCTGCGAGCGTGAGGGAAGGACGGGTTGTTGCGAGAGGAAGTAGAAGCTCGACCGCGAGGGTACGAGCTTGCAAGGGCAGCTAGAGCCGACCGACGGGAGAGCAGCGAGCGTGGGGTGTCGCGGAGGAGCTACTGCAGCTCGGGCAGCAGGAGGACGCGGTGCAGCACAGCCGTGCGCTACAGGCGGAGAGCGAGAAGGGTTCTGATTCTAGGAAAATTTCCCAGAATCAGACATCTGGACTTACGTCCAGACGACGCAGAAGACGTCTGAAGGAAGGTCCAGACATCTGACAGGTACAATATTTTCTTATCTTCTCCTTTTTACACGTGTACGGCCATGCAGCCGTCCGCCGCGTTCTTCTGCACCTCTTCGATGAGAGCGGGTGTGTGTGTGTGTGCAGGAGTTGTTCAGGAGGGCGCGAGGGCTCGCCATCCCACACAGATCAGACGTCTGGGCACAGCACCAGACGACGGGCAGGGCCTCCAGACATCCTGGGTGACAATCAGACGTCTGGAAACTAAGTCCAGACGGTCCGTTGGCTTCTGTACGTCTGAAGGACTGTGCAGACCAAGGTATGGCATGATCGACCTTTTAAGACATCTGGAAGAAGTTCCAGACATCTGATTTTGGACAGACTCATCGTTTTTAACCCATTTAGGGTCCGTTCGGAGTCCGTTTTTCGCGTTTCAAGTTTCATTCTTCCCAGATTTATTTCCTCTACCTGTTTACAGTAATTGTATACTGTTCTGAGTAACTCCTTGTGTTGATCCTTGTGTTAGGACCCCGTTCCGTTGCAGCTCAGTGTGGAGTAGCTACCCGTGCGTTTATCGCACGTGCCGTAGTCACCGTTACGTCTGTCAGCGACCTTGGGGTGGTTAACTGAGGGTAGGACCACCACGGGGGACTCTCCCGGCTAGGAGAGCACCACGTGTTACTTCTACTTTTCGGAAAAGACTGCAATCAAGATCGTTCCCACGAGGAACATTCAAGATCAAGAGAAGGATCTGAGAAATAAATCAATAGTGAATAAATGGAAAAATATAAAGAAAGAAAGTAAGAATATAATAGCTACTGTCCACTCTACTACTTCTCCTAGCTTTTAGTTGCCACTCTACTTAGCGTTTCGCTGACGTGTCACCTTTGTTACCTTTTCAGGACCAGGTGTTGAGTAGCCAGAGTTGGCAGCTGCAGAGGGCGCTGGGCCTAGTAGAGCCCAGTAGTGTCACTTGTAGTACCCACTGTACTTTTTTTGCTGTTGTTGTCAGTAGTTTCTGTTAGCCCTGTACTCTTTTCATTGCAAACTTCACGTTTATGTACATGTTTAATTCTCTACTGTTGTGGTGGTGTATACTGTAGTATTTCTTTTCTTTACTGCTGTATTTTGTTACCGCTAGTTACATACATGGTGAATGTGGTTTATTTTACTGCTCTTTTGGTTACTTTCTCGTTGGACGACTGGGTCTTGGGATCAGTCGAGTCGCTTCGATTCTCGTGTCTCATAGGGATTCAGGAATCGGGTTGTTACAAGATGGTATCAGAGAAAGGTCATCCCGAGAAGTGAACCAACTGACTGGAAAGTAACCAATTCACGTGTCTGTAACTAGAGTAGCCACCACAATGTTTCTTTTGACATGAGCTCTTAGACTTCTTCGTTAGATAACGTTCCATATTGACGTGATTCCGTTCTGTTTCGCGTCTTCTTACAGGAGATGCCTCGACGAGGGACTAGCGAGGCGAGCCGCGGGCGCGGCCGAGGACGAGGTCGGCGAGGTGGGCGTGTTGCGGTCGACGTCTCAATGGACCAGCCACTGCTCCCCGGCATTCAGGCCCAGGACCTCGCCCAGCTGATACGGGATATAGTGCGAGAGGAGCTCCACCCACTGCCCAGAGCGCCTCTCCCTGGGGCTGCGGAGGGGGAGTCCTCTGTGGGACCACTCGACGAACGCGGAGCTGGACGTGGGGGAGGGGATGGGCCGCCACCGCCCCCACCTTCCTCCGACACTTCTGTGCACGAGGCTTCCTTACCTGGAGGTGCACCAGCATCCCCACTGCAGCGCCACTTTGAGCTTTTTGGGCAGTTCCGGAAGCTGAAGCCCCCCTCCTTCAAGGGGGATGAGGACCCGACCGAGGTGGAGGACTAGCTCGAGCAGATCGAGAGGGTTTTCGACACCCTTTGCCCCCCGATGGAGTGCCGCGTGGCCTTTGCCACTTACCAGCTGGAGAGTGTGGCACACAGGTGGTGGAGGGCAGTCACGGGACAGGAGAGGGACGAGCCGACCTGGGACCGGTTCGTCACCCTCTTCTGCGAGCAGTACTTTCCCCAGATGTGGCAGGACCAGAGGAGGCAGGAGTTCCACACTCTCCGCCAGGGGACGATGACCGTGAGCGCGTACTACACGCGTTTTTTGGAGCTATCCCGCTTAGCAGCGACAGCAGTAGCCACTGAGGAGCGCCTTTGGAGGTTCACCGAGGGGCTCCGACCTACGATTCGAGGCTATGTCAAACCCCTAAAGCTTCCTACATTCTCGAGGGTGGTGGAGGCAGCTATGACCTACGAGGAGACCAACCCATCCGCGTGAGATACTGATAGCCGGCGGAAGAGGCCCTACCAGCCAGACTTTTCACAAGGCCTGCGAGAGAGGAGACACGTGGCATCCGCAGGAGAGCCATCACATTTCACAGGGCCATCAGTGGCCTTTGGGGGCCCTCGACAGGGGCCAGTTGCTAGCACCGGACCCCCGCCCAGCCGACAGCAGGGACCCACTGAGGGCGGGAGTCGGGTTCCCCTCTGTTACCAGTGTGGCTAGCCGGGCCACATCCGGAGGGACTGCCCGTCTAGGGCAAGAGGTCAGCAGATGCTTCCCGCGCCAAGCACTGGAGGGCAAGCAGGAGGCCGCGGTTTCCAGGCGCGAGGAGGAGGACAGCAGTCACGAGGAGGGTACCAGCCAGCAACTACCCGTCCGTCGCAAAGTGTGGCTGCTTCATCTGCACCTAGGGCTGAGGGGCGTATCAACGCCCTGACACACAGGGATGCCAGAGCTTCGGGATCAGTGGTGGCAGGTATGGTTTCAGTTTCCGGCAGACTCGTTTACACACTTTTCGATTCCGGCGCTACGCACTCGTTTGTCACAGCCAGTTTCGCAATTAGTTTGGGGCAGGATTATATGCTGTTAGAGGATCCGTTCGTGATCATAGGTCCGAGTGGTCAGCTGTTGGTAGCTGAGGAAGTATACACGGGTTGCGAGGTCAGTATTGGGGGACATAGCCTTCTCGCTGACTTGATTATGATACAGATGGAGGACTTGGGCGTAATTCTGGGGATGGACTAGCTGTCCGCTTACCACACTTTGGTGGACTATTTTGAGAGGAAGATCGTCTTCTCCATACCAGAGTTGCCTTCTTTCGAGTTCCACGGCCAGCTAGTGGACGGAGGCTTCAGGTGCATTTCTGCACTTCGGGCAGCGAGACTTTTGAGCCAGGGGTGTGAGGGCTTCCTAGCTTGTGTAGTGGCAAAGCCCAGCCCTGTGGCAGACTTCCAGAGTATCCCGGTGGTCAAAGAGTACCCCGACGTGTTCCCAGACGGGTTGCCAGGACTACCGCCCAAGCGTAAGATCGAGTTTGAGATCTCACTAGTACCAGGGACCAGCCCCATCTCCACCACGCCATACAGGATGGCACCACTTGAGCTGCGAGAGCTCAAGTCTCAGTTGCAGGATCTTTTGGAGAAGGGCTTTGTGAGGCCTAGTGCGTCTCCCTGGGAAGCCCCAGTACTGTTTGTAAAGGAAAAGGATGGTACCCTACGCCTTTGTGTGGACTACCGACAGTTAAATAGGGTCACCATCAAAAGCAGATATCCGCTACCGAGGATCGACGACTTGTTTGACCAGCTGCGAGGTGCCACGGTATTCTCCAAGATCGACTTGAGGTCTGGATACCACCAGTTGAGGACCAAGGAGGCAGACGTCTCCAAGACAGCTTTCCGCACCCAGTACGGACACTACGAGTTTCTGGTCATGCCATTTGGGTTGACCAATGCCGCCGCTGCCTTCATGGGCTTGATGAACCGGGTGTTTAGACCGTACTTGGACCAGTTTGTGGTGGTATTCATTGATGATGTGCTCATCTATTCTCGAGATCAGACGCAGCACAGACAGCACTTGCGAATGGTTCTGGACACACTGAGACGATGTAGGCTGTACGCCAAATACAGCAAGTGCGAGTTCTGGTTGAGGGAGGTGACCTTCTTAGGTCATGTGATCTTTGGAGATGGCTTGGCGGTGGACCCAGCCAAAGTCGAGGCAGTGCTCAGGTGGGAGAGATCGCGTACGGTTACTGAGATTCGCAGTTTCCTGGGACTGGCTGGCTACTATAGACGGTTTATCAGGGGTTTTTCACAGATTGCACGTCCTATGACACAGTTGACCCGGAAGGACATGCCCTTCACTTGGACAGATGCCTGTGAGGCCTGTTTTCAGGAGCTGAAGGAGAGGCTGACTTCGACTCCCGTGCTCACCATCCCTGACAGTAGTGGCGGGTTCGTTGTGTACACAGACACCTCCTTGTAGGGGTTAGGGGGTGTGCTCATGCAGAGGGGTCATGTTGTCGCTTACGCTTCGCGGCAACTAAAGCCCCATGAGCATAGCTACCCTACCCATGACCTGGAATTGGCAACTGTTGTCTTCGCGCTAAAGACCTGGAGGCACTACTTGTATGGTGAGACCTTCGAGATTTTCACAGATCACAAGAGCCTCAGATACCTTTTTGATCAGAAGGAGCTCAACATGAGATAGAGACGTTGGTTAGAGCTCCTGAAGGACTATGACTGCAGCATTTCCTACCACCCGGGAAAGGCCAACGTGGTGGCTGACGACTTGAGCCAGAAGGCGCCTGCACACTTAGCCAGTTTACAGGTGCAGAGTTGGAGCCTTTTGGAGGAGATAGGCAGTTGGCGACCCCTAGAGTTATGGGGGCACTGTGGGGCAGTGACTGTGACACGACAGACGAGGCCAGAGCTGATAGATTGCATCATCACAGGACAGATGGTTGACCCGTACTTGCAGTCCTTGCGCGATAGAGTACTGTCAGGAGACCCGAGGGACTTTTCTTTCACAGATCAGGTGCTGCTCCTGAGGGGACGTTTGTGCGTTCCCAGAGACGAGGAACTGTTGAGAGAGCTCCTGACTGAGGTACACAGTTCCAGATTCACCATACATCCCGAAAACACGAAGATGTACCATGACTTTAGACGCGAGTTTTGGTGGAGGGGAATGAAGCGAGATGTGGGTGAATTAGTGCAGCAGTGTTTAGTGTGCCAGTGACGTGCTCTTGTGCGTATGTGTTAAGAGGTGTCGTTATAGTCGCACTTGATACATCAATTTTAAAAGAAGTAAACGGAGGTGAGTCCGAGTGTCGGTCTCAGGGAGGCGTGGAAATCGGGTTTTGTTTACCACTTGTCACGAAAAAGGCGGAGTTTTGCTTGTGAAAGAGACGATTTTGAAAAGCGAGAGATAGAGAGAGTTTAGGGTTAGAAAGCTCTTGGTTTTGATCATGCACTTTGAACAGAAATTAAAATGGCGATTGAATGGAAAATAATTTCATTAAACATGCGTGCATAGTTCATAGCTTACAACATTAAATACATGCTTTAACAAGAGTAAATGAAAGCTTAAAAGAGAGAGAGAGAGATGGAGAGAGAGTGGAGAGCGACGAGGCAGCCACGGCGATGGAGGAGGCTCCGTCGGCGGCTCGTCGTCTCCGGCGATTACAAGAGTGCCTAAAGCTAGCTAAGAGAGGAGTGGAGTAGTTGCAAGTGGGAGAGTATGCCTTGAATGGTGGTAGAAGGGGGTTTAAATAGAGTTAAGGGCTTCCTAAAAGAAGAATGGGCTTTAGCGACATCCAGAGCGTCGCTAAAATCGCTTCTATAAACGCCGATGAAGCCCTCTTGCCGCCGGTCAGCTGCCCGCCCGGGTCTTCTTCTCCACGCGACCCGTGGCCACTGATCGAGAGCCGTCCAATCTTTGAGCCTTCGGCGCCCGCGCTGAGATTGCGCCTCGGGCACACGTGTGCGCGCGAGTTTCCGCCCGGCGTACACCCGCGCGTGGGTGCTAGGGAGATGTCGTCGCGCCGTGTGGCGCAATCCTGGCCGCCCGCTGCTGATCGGGCGGCCCAATTTTGCTGCGCCCTTCACTCGCCTTCGATTTCTACTCCGCGCGGCTCGAACGCGCGTCGCGGCGATGCGGGCGTGCCGCTAACCGTTGCGCCACGCCCGCGCTTTGTCGCGACAACCGCGGGCAAGCGCGAGGATCTCAGTCGTTCGATAGGAGATCAACGACCAAGATTTGTCCTTGGCCGGCTGAGGGTGCGCGAGCGGTGGGGGCGAGCTGACATGGCGCTCTCTGGGCCGTTGATCTCCAGATCAATGGTCAGAATTTCTTGGGCCCATTGTGGGAGCTCCGGATGTCGGATTTGGCCGATCTTGAGTCCGTTGGACTCCGTTCGTTGTTCTAAATCCATCCATGCGGTCCGATTGCTCATCTGAGGCATGCTTTTACAAATGCTTTACACAAATGGCCATTAATACAGTTTATAAGCAATCTTGGTACTTGATGCATGCAATGCTCCTATTCTACTTTATGTTACGCCTTTTATTCTAAAGATGGGCCATATTCAACCTAATTACTACCCCCTTGTGTGGTGTTGTCAGCCAGCAGGTGAAAGCCGAGCATCAGAGGCCTGCAGGGCTACTACAGCCAGTTCCAGTGCCAGAGTGAAAGTGGGAGAGCATCACCATGGACTTGGTGGTTGGCTTACCTGTTACCCAGCGAGGACATGACACAGTCTGGGTAATCGTTGATAGATTGACGAAGACGGCACGTTTCTTGCCGATCCGAGTCACCTTGGGACCAGCACAGTTGGCAGAGAGGTATATCTGCGACGTGGTGCATCTACACTGAGTTCCACGAGAGATCGTATCCGACCGAGATACCCGCTTTACATCACAGTTTTGGGCTGAGTTTCAGCAGGCCCTGGGGACGCAGTTGAGGTTCAGTACAGCTTACCACCCCCAGACAGACGGACAGTCTGAGCGCACGATACAGATACTTGAGAACCTTTTGCGTGCCTGTGTACTGGACTGGAGGGGCTCTTGGGAGGAGCACTTGCCCCTGGCGGAGTTTGCATATAATAACAGTTATCACTCGAGCATCGGTATGGCACCCTACGAGGCTCTGTACGGATAGAGATGTACGGCACCCTTGAGTTGGGTTGAGGTGGGGACCAAGTGGGAGGTTGGCCCCAGGCTGATCCGGCAGAGTCAGGAGGTAATCGAGCAGATTCACAGGCGACTCCGCACTGTCAGGAGCAGGCAGAAGAGCTACGTGGATCGGAAACGCAGAGAGGTGCAGTTCGAGGTTGGGGACCACGTCTTCCTTCGTGTTTCGCTCATGAAGGGCCTGCAGCGGTTGGGGGTGAGAGGGAAGCTCGCGCCGAGGTTTGTGTGGCCCTTTGAGGTCCTGGAGCGGGTTGGACCCGTTGCTTACAGGCTTGCCCTCCCTCCTCAGCTTTCTGGTGTGCACGACGTGTTCCATGTGTCCAACCTCAGGAAGTATGTCGTCGATCCCAGTCACGTCCTGAGCCACGAGAGTGTCGAGGTGGGCGAAAAACCTGAACTACCCTGAGCGGCCAGTACAGATTCTTGATAGAGCCGTCCGCAGTCTGAGACGAAAGCAAGTACCCCTTGTGAAGGTCTTGTGGAGGAGCCAGCGGTACGAGGAGGCTACCTGGGAGCCTAAGGCGGCGATGCGGGAGCGGTACCCGGAGCTTTTCGCGAGTACGACTTTTCAGACCGGCTTCGGTCCTCTTTGAGTTTGTTATGTATATATTGTTCTTTCTCGCACCCTAGTTAGCGCAAGTTTCGGGGATGAAACTTCCTTTGAGTTTGTTATATTGTCACGACCTGGGTATCAAGAGTCGTTTAAGACGTTTGGGAACTAGCCCAGACGTCTGGAAGCCTTCCCAGATGTCTAGTATTAAATTTTTTCAGCGTACGGGTTCGCGTCTGCGCGCGTGCACACGCAGACTGAACCCGCCACCTTCATTCTTCTTTTTCTCTCCTCCCTGCAGACAACGCAGCCTTCCTCTCTCTCTCCCCATGCTACCTACAAATATGCTTCCCCTCTCCCTCGCCCTCACTCCACCGCCTTCTTCTCCTTCTCCCTGCCAGCGAGAGCTCGAGCGAGCGAGAGCGGCAGCAGCGGCTGCTGCGAGCATGTGGGAAGGAGGGGTTGTTGCGTGTGGGAAGTTGCTTGAGGGAAGGAGCATGCGGGAAGAAGGGGGTGTCGCGGAGGAGCTACTGCAGCTCGGGCAGCAGGCGGCGCGACGCGGCACGACCGTGCACTGCAGGCGGAGAGCGAGAAGGGTTCTGATTCTGGGAAAATTTCCCAAAATCAGACATCTAGACTTACGTCCAGACAACGCAGAAGACGTCTGGAGGAAGGTCCAGACGTCTGACAGGTACAATATTTTCTTATCTTCTCCTTTTTACGCGTGTACGGCCATGCAGCCATCCACCGTGTTCTTCTGCACCTCTTCGATGAGAGCGGGTGTGTGTGTGTGTGCAAGAGTTGTTCGGGAGGGTGCGAGGGCTCGCCATCCCACACAGATCAGACGTCTGGGCACAGCACCAGATGACGGGCACGGCCTCCAAACGTCCTGGGTGACAATCGGACGTCTGGAAACTAAGTCCAGACGGTTCAGCCAGCTTCTGGACGTCTGAAGGACTGTTCAAACTAAGGTATGGCATGATCGACCTTTTAAGACGTCTGGAAGAAGTTCCAGACGTCTGATTTTGGGCAGACTCATCGTTTTTTACCCGTTTAGGGTCCGTTCGGAGTCCGTTTTCCGCATTTCAAGTTTCATTCTTCCCAAATTTATTTCCTCTACCTGTTTACAGTAATTGTATACTATTCTGAGTAACTCCTTGTGTTGATCCTTGTGTTAGGACCCCGTTTCGTTGCAACTCTGGCGGTTGCGGAGGCACGCGGGATTGCCGACCACGTCCCCAGTACTCCCAATTTTACGGGTAGAGTGGCCCTTTAATTTAATTATCAAAAATTATACATTTATGAAACAATTAATAGAGTCTAGGGCATTGCATGAACCCTAGGGCTGAAGAATTAGATTGAATGATAGATCCTAGGGTATTGCATGAATCCTAGGATTGGAAAACTAGATTGAATGATAGATCCTAGGGTATGACATGAATCCTAGGACTGGAAAACTAGTTGAATATATACATTGCAGTCTTGGAAAAGTGGAAAGGAAACGATAACTTCCTGTAAATTGGTTAACAGCTGCCTGTTATGAATGGATAATTACGGTTGAGAACATGAATTGTATGAATATAAAGCTGGAACGGTGAAACCTAAATTGGCTGAGTTAAAAGAGCATGAACCCTACGGGGAATTAGGAGTAGAACTCCAGGAAAGTGAATGGAATAGAATTGGGGAAGTGAGCTAGCCCTTGAGTACGGAGTACCAAGGAGAGCAACTATCCCCCTATTTAGTGCAGAGCAAAGCTAGCCGCCCCAGGGACCCAGGGTTAGGTCTGGCCACTTTACACCAACTTTTGGCCCTCGTGTACATAGTATCGAGGAGAGCTACTAGTGTAGGGAGAGCACTAGCTATCCCACGGGCCCCGGGGTTCTGCTAGCCCTCCTACACCGACTTGTTAGGCCTACTAGGCAAACCAGGGTAGCCAGGCGAGGGTGCGCAGACTGTGGAGGGGCAAGACCCCTGTTTGGTTACTGTGGAGGGGCTGGACCCCTATTACTGAGAGGGCTCTGCCCTATACTGGTTTCGTGCTGTGCTTTGGGCGCACCCGTTAACGGAAACGACTGACCGCGTGCCAGTGTGAGGTAGCTACCCGTGCGTTTATCGCACGTGCCGTAGTCACCGTTACGTCTATCAGCGACCTTGGGGTGGTTGACTGAGGGTAGGACCACCACGGGGGACTCTCCCGGCCAAGAGAGCACCACGTGTTACTTCTACTTTTCGGAAAAAACTGCAATAAAGATCGTTCCCACGAGGAACATTCAAGATCAAGGGAAGGCTCTGAGAAATAAATCAATAGTGAATAAATGGAAAAATATAAAGAAAGAAAGTAAGAATATAACAGCTACTGTCCACTCTACTGCTTCTCCTAGCTTTTAGTTGCCACTCTACTCAGCGTTTCTCTGAAGTGTCACCTTTGTTACCTTTTTAGGACCAGGTGTTGGGTAGCCAGAGTCGACAGCTGCAGAGGGCACTAGGCCTAGTAGAGCCCAGTAGTGTCACTTGTAGTACCCATTGTACTTTTTTTGCTGTTGTTGTGAGTAGTTTCTATTACCCCTGTACTCTTTTCATTGCAAACTTCATGTTTATGTACATGTTTAATTCTCTACTGTTGTGGTGGTGTATACTATAGTATTTCTTTTCTTTACTGCTGTATTTTGTTACTGCTAGTTATATACATGGTGAATGTGGTTTATTTTACTGCTCTTTTGGTTACTTTCTCGTTGGACGACTGGGTCTTGGGATCAATCGAGTCAGTCTGATTCTTGTGTCTCGTAGGGATTTGAGAATCGGGTCATTACAAAGGTCAAGGCATGCATAGTCTATATACTCAAGCTAATCTCCGTTGGGGTCACTTGTTGAGACATTATCATAATGTAATCCATTCGAGATGGCTAGAGTCACATATGGATCAGATGAATAAGTAGAGTAATTTGATCAATTATAGCTCTAGGATGGTGTAGTTTAATTAAATCCACAATTGGATGAGCTATAAGAGATTAAGTCAAAATTAGGGTCAATACTCCAACCATTATTTGATGAATCATAAAGGATATAAGAGTTAGGTAATAACATTTGGTAAGAGGTTTCTAACTTAGAAAAACTTGACTCTAAGTTTCGATCGGAGTTTTAGAGGTACATGGGAGATGAGCTTGCATAATGAGAAGGTTCTAATGAATTTGAATAATCTCTAAAAGGAAAATTATGCTTATATGGATTTGTCACATCAATATTGTGTAGGGAAGATGACCCATAAGTTTCAAATGAAGAGTTATTTATATAAGAACTAATAGATGGATAGTATTCATACAAAGGGTTTGATTGATCTTGATTATAGTAAGAATAAACTATCTCATGCATGTACATAAACTGAAAAAATATACAGATGCATAGACACATATGACAAAAGAAGGTACCCTAATTACAGTCAATCACACCAATTCTAGCTTTAATTAGGTTTCACCCTAAGGGACCTAATCCTAATGCCTATGAGACGCAAACTAAATCTCCTTGACCTTTAAATTACTCCATCAACCAGGAAGGAGAGACTCACTTAGACAATCCACACAGTGGTTCACTCAAATGGTTAACATGGATACAACACCATACCTCCTCCCTCGCTATTGGTGGTTTCAAGTATACAAAGCCTCAAGTTGATTCAATCCAAATCCCAAAGTTCTAGAAAAATTAAATCCATCCTAGGGGAACATCTACTCAATATATGTGATTGGAATGTGATGACCATTAG
Organism: Thalassia testudinum; assembly: GCA_037157565.1. Lineage (NCBI taxonomy): Eukaryota > Viridiplantae > Streptophyta > Magnoliopsida > Alismatales > Hydrocharitaceae > Thalassia > Thalassia testudinum. The sequence continues at coordinate 5,037,952 of JAZHRO010000061.1, forward strand.
GGATGTGGTTACCCTTAAAGATCAATTCAAATGTGGTGTAGAGCAACAAGCCAAGCAACCAAGTCCTTTAATTGCAGTTTTCACCCTTTAATTGAAATTGAGAATCACAACAAAACTGTAGCAATCAAAACTGAAAAAAGGATATGAAAAGAAAGATGAAAAGGGATGAAAGAGTAGGATGAAGATACAGTGAGAAGCCATGATAAACAAGTAATATACTCAATGATCCACCGACCACAAAAAAGGAGAGAGAGGGATAAGTACCGTCTAAAGTCCAATACAACACTAGAAAACAAGAACATAAAATTCTCACCGAAAAAACGTGAAAAAAATTCCTAAACTAATCCTAAAACTAGATGCCAAGATGCAAAACTGCCATGATCCTTCACATACGTCCTCCAAAGTCAACCCACACCTACCACTGGTCTCTTCTTTAAAAATGTACCTGCAATCAAACAAAACCAACTAATTCGTGACTTAAGATGCAAGAAATTAAATGCATAAGCCCAAGTAAAAAGTAATTTAGATCCATCACCTTCTCAACAATGATATCAAAAATTAATTGTAAAATCGCAAGGGTGATAAGAGTGTCATTAAGAATGAAATTACAATCATTTACAAAAATCCAAACTCTTCAAAATGAATTAGAAATAGATATAGCAAGAGTTTAAGTCATCCTTAGAGAGGTAAAATTGTCTTTGTTACTAATTACAACTTGTACTAATTTTTTTAGGATGTTAGAATGAGAATTAAACACTACTCATAAACCTAAGATCTCTTATCTACGAAACAAACATGCACAAACTGTGCAACATGACAAATGAAGTACTAAACTACTAAAAATGGAAGCAAATAACTAAAGAAAGCTACAAAAACTAAAGGAAAGTAGAGAGAAAAGGAGAGAAGAGAATAAGGGGGAGTCTTGACAAGGTGGCGGCTGACACGTGAATACCAATAAATGGTGGTAACAAAACAGAGAGGCTAAGAATGCATCGAAGAGACACCTTGCCTGAGTGAGAGAGAGAGTAGAGAAGAAAGAGGAGAAATAAAGACAAAGAAGGGTACGAAGGATTGAGAGAGAAAGAAGAAGAGAGAAAAGAAGAGAGAAGAGGTGAGGAAGAAGAAGAATGAGGAAGGGGGGATGAGGGATGATGAAGGATGAGAAGAAGACGGAGAGAGAGGAGAGAGTGTGAGAAGAGGAAGAAGAAGAATGAGAAAGGGGGATTGAGGGATGAAGAATACAATGCCAAGGGGTCTCAAAAGAGTTTTTTTTTTCAAAAATAAACTTTCCATTAAAGGGGAGTACCCGATACAAGTGACGCAAGGAAAAGCAGAGAAACCTAACCCTCAAGAGGGGTAAGAAAAATGCCTCGTAGAAATGAGGGGATGCCCCAAACACAAAAGAGAAGACTAAGAAACGAAGGAAAAAGAAGAAAGCGACCCAAGATTGGGAATCGGATGATCTCCTCAAGGAGATCGACCCCACACTCGTAGAATGACAAGCGACACCAAGAAAAAAGCTCAAAGAACCATGCTGGCTGTGTAAAGCACGGGGTCACACATGATCCCCAACACAACACAAGCAAAATTAAAAAACAAGAAAAAGAAAGGGAACAACCACCACAACGAAGCAACAAAACACGGCCACAGCACGTGCACATCGGACGGCCGCCGGCTGAACGGACGTCGACCAAGCGCATGCTGACTAATCACCGGTCAAATGTACTATGTTCGAACGCCTGCTGGCCCAGTCTCGCGTCAAGGCAATGCCGAAATGTCGCACCCTCCACCGTCGGCTCACGCCGCCCCACTCTGTGACGTTGCCCCTCAGCCAACAGATCCATGACGAAGCTCCCCAGCGCCACCTATTGACGATCGAAGAAGCCGCACTGGTCGGACCTTGATCGAGGAGCCCATGCCACCGCCACACACATCGTCCACCACCTCTCACCATCACTGCCGTCGGCACACACCCCTAGAAGCCATGCATGTCACCCACACCATAGTAGGAGCATCCCTGAGGGAGGAGGAGGAAAGCTAGAAAAAGGGGGGGCCTTGATCAGCCCCAAATGGCCGATCGGGGTCCTACTGTAGCAATAGCTTAGAGCGTAGAGAAGAGGGAAGAAGCAAACGAAGAGGAGCACAGAGTGTCGACAGGGTCTCAAGAGATAGTTATAGAGAAAAGAAAGTTCCCTTGATCCCTAAAGATCATTAAGATTTGTGTTAATTTCATGCATGCTGCTTTATTTTCACAACCACTCAAAATTCCATTAGGAATGGAATATTCTCCACCAATTTTGCATGGAAATAAGTTCTGGCCATGCAATAAGCCAATTAAGCATTTTTCGTTGTTTTCCCACTTTTTTTTTTTACCTTGGCCCAAGACCACATGCGCTTAACGACCCTTCACATGTAAAGGCACTAGTTTTTTTTTTTTTGAAAATATTTTCATTGAAGGAAAAATCTGATACAAAAGTACGTCCCTCAGAAGGAAAGAGAGAAAAGAGAAGCCAAACACCCTCGATAAAGCGGAAGTTACTCCCAGTAGAAATGGAGGAAAACCAAAACTCAGAAAAAGATAAGAAAAAAATGGAAAAGAAAAAGAAAATGCATCTAGATACCAGGAATCAATCAGCCTCCTAAATGAGGGTGACTCTACACTTGTAGGTATGAAAAGACACCAACGAAATAAATATCAAAGAATGCGCCAAAGAGTTGATCGAATAAATTGACTAAAAGATAAAAAATGATCACCGGCAAAACGTCAGAAAACTCATCCATATAAAACCTGAGCTCACATGTGATCCTTAAAAAATAAAACACATCACGAAAGAAAAAAAGAATCGACCAAATCCACGAACAAAAAGCCAAAATATGCAAACTTCCCAACACATCACACGAGACATGCAAAGCCACAAGTTGAGATGCCCTCCATGCCACTAGCCTGTCATAGGCACTTGCAACTCACATTGATCATCAAATGCGCGAACATGCTGACTGAGGGCCCATTTGGATTGTGGAATAAATTATGTGGGATAAATCTAGTTGCATAAGGGATTGACTATTTATCCCGAGATACATAGGAAATGATGTTTGGGAGACACCTTAGTGGTGAGATGGGATATGGGTATTTGGTAAGGAGTTATTTTTGTAGGATAATTTGGTAGGTGTGTATTCCAATTAAATGGAAAGTTAGGGAAAAAAATTAGTACTCTTTTGCCCTCATGTTGTGTTGAATATTTACAATAGAAAAGAAGATATTGTAGTAATAATGATCTAGATAGAATATGATTATAATCACTGCAGACATCTAATTTATTTATATTATCTATTATTTGCACCACATACATAAGGTACTTTTTGTAAGAGATTAGCAATGATGGTCACAGCAACCTATTGGAAACATACGAGGACAAGTCTGAATGCCATTTGCATATTTTGTTTACTAGAATCGTTTATTTTTCTTAGGAAAAGTCTAGAGAAGATAACTCCTCCAAGTGGATTTGGTGATTGCAGATGGATTCAAATGTTTCAATTAGATGGTTATGAACAGAGTTACGTGGAGATATTGAACCATGAGAGGAAGATATCTCATTCGCATAGAGTGAAATTGTAATTACAAAAGAATGGTAAACCATATATCCTCTAGAGTGAAATTAATAACGAGAAGATATTATCATTTCATAGTATCGGTGATACTGTAAAATTTATTAAAATTTATTACAAATTCCATTATCATTATAAAAGAATGTCATGGTAAACAATATAAAATAACTTTATAATTGGGGTGGTATGCTATATATAGTATTCCAACCACGAGTATCCAAAATATCCATAGTATATGACCTTCCTTGTAGATATGTTTGTACTAATATTCTTCTGTTGGGAGGAATGGTGAAGAAACATGAGTATTTAACTTGCTCCTCCCCTGAATTTTTCCAATAGCTCTGCATCTACTAGCTGAAGATGAAAAATAACATAATGAACATTAGCTAAAGAAGTTTTTAGAGATGTTAAATCTTGAAAGGGATTGTCACTCAAGCAAAAGTTTAATTATTTTTCATAGCTTGACAAAAGTGATATTTGAGAAAAGATGACTTATTGAAACGGAAATACAAAGTTCTTGTTACAATGTCATGAAGAAATTACAAGAAAGAACAATAAAAGAATACATCATAATACAAAAGAACATTCAACTCTTTTTTTCCTCTTTACAATAGAAAAAACTACTCCAATCTGACACAACGAAGTAGCTCGAGAAGAAAGTCATTGCTCTAATAAGGGATCTTCATCTATTTAGATATCTGTGAAATTTCCAATGTGCTCTTCCTCGAGGGATTTTTAGCGGTGGTTGTCTGCCTGAAGTAGTTCTTTCCTGATCCCTACACAACCCCCCTGATCCCCTGCGACTACTAGAGGTGGACCCTCTGCTGGTTGTTGCTTTTGCTACTTTACTGTAGCTGCAGCTACTTCTACTCTACTGCAACTGCTGCTGATGGAGGAAGTTCAAGTGGGCTGAAGGCACGAATTGGCTGAGCTGCTGCAACCTGTTGGTGTTGTTGCTGCTGCAGCTATGTAGCTGTATGCCGCTGCTACTCCTGCCGATGGATGAACTTCAAGTGGGCGGAGGGCACGAATTGGCTGAGCTTGAAGTGATGGAGGAGCTTCACCTGCTGCTGCTGGAGGTGAACCATCAGCTGAGCTGCTGCTGTTGCTACTCTGCTGCAGCTGTTGATGGTGGCTAACAATGAAAATGAGTAAACTGACCCATCATGCACGTACAAGCTTGGCAAGACAAATCACTCTATGTACCTAATGAACTAAAGAACTTTAGAAAAGCAAGAAGAAAAAGACTCCAAAAAAAAAGGGATGATACAACACTCAAAATTTATAGCCAACCCATTTCAACGTGAATTGTTTGTCATTGCATTCTTGTATAAACTACCAACACGAGCATTGATGTGTTCAAAAATTAAGTCGTAAAAGAAGAATTAAGACACAGTATAATACCTTCCCAAGTCGTTTAAATGCTTCTCGCTGAACTTCCATGTAAGCACATCTCTTTAGAACATTTCTCAGCCATGATCTCCAAGCTTGGAACTGCTGGGTTATCTGCAAGGATGAAAGACCAACCAAGAATGAAATTGTGAACTTCATGTCAAAGGATAGAAAGGAAGAGCTCAAACCACTTACTGGGATCTGGATTTGTGAATAATGTCTTGATTGCCACTGGCACCTTGGAAATGGTCAAAGTAGGACTCCAACTATCCTTTAGCATGTCAAGATTTACACGTCCAACAGAGTCCACATTGCAATGGTAGATTCTAGTCTTGAAGCGCACCTGTTGATTATGCAAAACTTAGTAAAACAAACGAAGGTCGAAACTGCACATCAAATAGCATCTTGGGGTTTTATGGTAGCCCAATGACATCTTGTAAGGCTCTTTATATCAAAGTCATTAATTGCAACATCACTTGAAAGGCCATACTAAAACCCATTGCAGCCAGGTAGCTGCTCAATTCCAGCATTTCCAGTCTTGCTAAGTGATTCAAAGAAGCAAAAATTTCTGCATTTTCAAATCTACCCAAACCATGCAAAACACTACTGTTCAGAGCGTCATCTTTTGTTTGAAGTCTAGGTTGGGGGAAGTGCAGATTGGGCACACAAAATACGAAGTTTTGTGTTGATTATTCCAACTGAGGACAACAAACATGAATATTTTTCCTGGGTCCCCATACCATTTGGAGAATCTGTACATCCTTTCGTCCTTAGTTCAAAACATAATCTCACAATATTTTCTTTCCAATAACTTAAATAGATAACAAAAGAAAACCTCTGGGGGTTTGAATGGATAATCACTTGGAAACGCGATGTTAAGAAAGAAAATGCCCCCTTCATATGGAAATCATACATAGCAGAATAAAGATCATATGTAAGGCAGATTTGTGCACTACTTAACTTTCTCTCACTAAAAGCCCAGTTTGAGGAGAACAATCTGACCAAGCTTTCTCGCTCCATATGGAAATGCACTTCTAATTCGATGAAGGTTACCTATGAAGAAGATATCATCCGGTAAGGAAAAAAATGATACTTCAAACTGAAGTAAGCATAGTTATCTATCAAAAGCATGGCCACATGTGAAGGCAAATTATATTACCTTTGCTGACACTGCAGCCTAGATTATTGTTTTCCTTCAAAGGATCAACTATATTGAGATATGTCTTGACAAATACAGGATGGCTGTTCTCCGAAAATCTAGGAGGAACTGAAAACATTTCTGCACATCTACATGATATTGTATTGGCAATGAGAAAGGAAGCCAAAGACTATTCAGGGAGAATGGAAAAGGATCAACATGTAGGTTGGAAACATTCTAGGATCTAAACATCCAACCGTAAGGAAGCTACATACATAGCAGTAATAAGCATCCATTCCTTAATTACTTTATCAATGAATTATCATGACTATACTGCACCGAAAAAGAGACAGCTCTATATGTCATAACCTGGCATTTTAACCAGAAATAGACATGCATGCATTTTGCCTTAAACCTGAGGTAGAACCTATGTTGCTGCTGCTATGTTGTTGCTGCTGCTGCTGCACAATAAATGAACACAATCAATTACTTTTTGTAGCTTTATCTCCAAGTGAAAATCCAGATACCATCAATAAAAGTTAGATATATGTTGCCAGCAAACATTATCTACCAGCATATATAATAGTATCCTACGGTCGCGAGAAGTTGAAAGTAAACATACATACAAGAGTAAAAGATGAAAGGGATGAAGACCATTGTATTCTTGACAATGTTGTTGATTGATAAGAGAGGAAAATTCTTTGTTGAGTCTGGGAAATGTTACAAAAACTTGCTGCCTATTTTTTACTTAATTTTTAGAGATTCAATTTGTTGATTCAAATAGGATTTGCTGATTGCACTACTGGTGGCATGGCACTGGAGTCAACAAAAATGACAGTCAGCATGGGTCTGGACAGCATACTGCTTGTGGCGAGCACTGAAATAAATCTAAAGCTTAAAAAAAAAAAAAAAATCAAAAAACTCAACTGGAAGTATTTCATAAGTGTTGTAACCAATGAGTGTTACCCGTACTTAGATACTAAGGGGTGTGCACATCCTAGCTGTTCACCTATATATCAAACTCCATGTTGCAAGAGGAGATGCAAAGCAAGCAACCTTGACTAGAAAGAATCCAAGCATTACTTTGTTGATGCGTACAGGGTGAGGCCCAATCCATCTGATATGATGGTAGAGATGTATGTTAAGGGTCCCCTAGAGGTTAATTTCACAGTTGACGGGGACTTTGCCTACTACAAATTTGGAATCTTTTTTTTTTTTGGCCTACTACAGTATTGATCACATGGATTAGTGTTGTCTACTGTATGCAACTTTAAGTCAATCTAATGTGACGGTTCCATGGCCAATGTTGCCAATTGAATACTGTGATATCAGATAAAATGCGACAACATAAGCAAATGCAGCACATTTGATTGCCAAGGAGCCAGTATGCCTGTGCTTGTGCTGCATACAGAGAACCAGATTCTTTGTTAATTGCATACAGCATTGGAATTTACATCTCTACAGTCGTTTAAATGCTTCATTAATTCAGTCCATGCTAAGCCACTCTGGCTTCTCATATGAACATAATATTTCCATATCACTCTGGATTTCGTCTCTTAGTTCATGATATATACTGGTATCACTACATTGATTTCACGGAGCTGTCGCTTAAAAAAAAAAGAAATGATTTCATAGAGCTGTTGCTGCAGGTTCGACCAGACTGGCAGCAAGTGCAGAATTCATATCAGAAAGTGGTTGAAGATCAAATAGCAAAAGGTAAAAAACATTTCCACTCTTGGTAACAACCATTCAGATTGGGTAATTGAATGCTGATGTCATGTATATTTAACTCACATTCCCTTCCAAGCAGATGGCTGTACAAGTTTAAAGGAAAATAACACAAATGAGGTTGCTGATAGACAACAGAGAAGTTAAATGACATGATATCTGAAACATAGATGACTTATCTATGGAGAGAAATGCCAGTGGAAGAAGGCCTGCAATCAAGGATTCACAATATCCATTTCCGATCCTACAAACGACAAACAATGGAATTTGTTATTTCAAATGGAAGTTGATAACTACATATAGAATGTTAGTTTAAAAAACTTGAATGGAAAGAATCTTACCATGTTTTTGTTATGGTATTGTTAACGCGGCAAGATCGATGTTTAAAAGTGTCGCGTTGCAATATAATCGAAATCGCTTTGAAAACAAATACAATTTTATTACTCGAAAAGATTCCGAAGTCGAACACATGGAGCAAATGGAATTCACACACCAAACTTAGCAATTAATGCAACTTGAACACAAAATATTACTCAAAAACTAATTAGAAATGTAGAGCATATGAGTATATAAAGAGTAAAAAGAGCTTTAGACAAAATAATGGTGATTTAAATCACCAATTATAAGTTTAATACATAGAATAGTTACTTAAATGTACTAAAGGAGGGAATATGAATTCAGACATCTGATTTTGCAATCAGACGTCTTAAATGACTTGTGCTACAGTACTCCTTTCTCTGATTCTTGTCTGCATGCCTTTTCTTATTCTTCACTTCTTGTCTTCTTTCTCTGGCTTGCTTCTTCTTTTTCTTCTTCTGCCTTCAGCCCTACAATCCCTCTTCTTCTTTTTCTTCCTTAGGCTTTCTTCTTGTCTGACCTTTCTACCTATGACCTCACTTCTTCTTCTTCTTCTTCTTCTTCTTCTTCCGTTCTTCTTTCTCTTCTTTCTCCTTTAATTCTCCTCTTCTTTTCTCTAACTCTTCTTCCTTCAGCCCTGTGACTCTCTTCTTCTTCCTCCTTCCTTAGGTTTTCTTCCTTCTGAATCCGACCAAGTGTCAGAGCTAATCTTCCTAGGGCAACAACCCCCTTCCCCCGCGTAGCTCTCCTCTCTCTTTCTCTCTTTCTATTTCAGTCTCGCTCTCCCAGAGCCACAGCCGATTAGGTAATCGAACATATCACATACCCAGGTCCAGGCTCACCAGCGTGCATGGTGAGCGAGAAGTGAAGGTCAGGCGGGTAGTTGGGTCGGCCAGGTCCACAAGGGCAATGTCGCAGACGAGTCCGGTGAAGGGGGAGGACCTCACCCTTGATGTTTGGAGGTGAACAACCCATTCATTTTTTTACTTTGTGGCTGTAGGTGCTTTTTCCTATTCGAGGTGGGACTAAATGTCCTACCTATCTTCCGCGCAGCGCAGTAGGGTGTGTCCTTCATAATTGCCTCAACTGCTGAGGCTCTTGACTTCAATTGAGGTCCTGGGTGCGTGAGTGAGTCACTTCCGCGCAGCCTGGGACAGCAACCTGGGACAACAGCACCTGGGCAACCTTAAGTAAGCTTCAAGCTTGCTCGCCAATGGTGGATGGGGCATGTAACCTAAAATCAGTAGAACGGCCTCGCAGCCATGTCAAAATGCTCAGGGAGGTTCGTCAGGGCACGGCGAATGTAACGGTGGCTGTGGCGTGGAGCGAGGGTGGCTGTGGTGGCCGGACGGTGAAGGGAATGGACGGTGAGAGTGGGTCTGTTCGGGGAGGTGTTTGGGTGGACGATGGAGCGAATGGAGGGGAAATGAGCGGAAAGGTGTAGTGGAGGTTGTAGGGTGGTCGGTGAGGTGGATGGAGGTGCACAGCGGTGGGAACACCTCGTCGGAGGAGTCGGAGATGGAGGAGATGACGGTGGCCAGTAGCATTGGTGGTTGTTTTTGGGAAATAAAAAGGGGAAGAAAGTATGAGAGAGAGGGAACTTAAAAACCTACTCTAAGGATGAAAAGGGGCAGAGATCCCACGCTGACGTGGTTGCCGGACGTGAGGAAGATGAACCTCTGTAGGAGAGGCAGCGGCGAAGACAGGGCAGGAACGGCGTCGGCTGGTATTGCGCGACGCAGAGGACAGTAAGTGAGATAAACCCACCACTGGTATTGTGGTTAGACGACGAGAGAGCTAGGGAGAGACCACCGAAGCTTGCGGAGTCTTGCGGCCGGAGGGGAGAGAGGAATAGAGGGAATTCCGTCCCAATTTCAAGCTGAGGAGTACGGTTGGATTTGGGGCTTCTTAAATAGGTCATTGGAGAGAGTTTAGTGCTTGGAAGCCAAGCTTCCAAGCAAGGAAGGCTCGCCGAAGAAGGAAGCTTTCAAGAGGCCCAAATCTCTAATGCGTTCGCATGAGAGATTAGGAAAGAACCAGGGCTCATCAATGGGTTCATATTGTAGAGGATTAATTGATGAATCTCCATTCCAATTTTGGAAGGGATTCATCAATGAATGAAGGAGAAAATCCCAATTGAAGATCGTCGGAGTAGGTTTCTTCTGCAATAATGGCGGAGGGACCTATTTGTGAAGACGACGAAGAAACTATGGACTGTTTGTAAAGATTTTTGAAAGTTAGTGATAGAAATGTAATCAGATATGAACTTTTTGCAAACTCGATCGAGATAAGTTCTCTTTAGGTCCAAATTTTGGTACAAATCTAATTTGGACCTAAGTAATCCAATGGTGAAGTTGGATTTTGGTTTTGATCATATTTGACTGGATAATTTATGTAAAACCCAAATTAAGACAGATATCTATCTAAGGCTCCATTTTAGGTCAAGATGAGTTCTGATGGCCAATTTGATGGTACTAAACCTTAGAGAATATTTTTCTATGATTTTTAGAGGGTTTAAGTAAATTTTATCCTGACCAGAACCTTGGTTAATTAAATGGATCTATTTTTAGAGTTTCAAAGTCATTTAATTCTCAGAACTCATACAAACTCTTTTCTGTCAAATCCAACCCACTTGTTATTTTATTAAGACCATTTGACCTTTGTTTAACTCTTGAGAAAATCCATGGTTGTACTGCATTAGTAAAATTACATTTTTAACCCTAGTTTCTTATTTTTCTCTCAGAATGATTATGCAATGAATTATGACCTTTAGTTGATTATGTAGGAGCATTTATTGACTTCATTGGGTCAAAATGAACTAGTTATGACTCATGATGTTGTTCCCATCAGGTATGAAGGTAGAAATTGTTGGTGATTAGATGTAAGTGGGCTCAGTTAGATTTGTATAGTATATTGAAATATAGTCATCGAGTGCAAACACAATTGCTATGATGCCACAATAGGGATTGGCATTGGTGGTGCCAACCATAACCTGTTTGCACCCTAACTTTCCTACAATTTGGGGTTGCATGAAAATATCTCATGCCATCCATCCAGTGCGCCTATCCCAGTAAATTTCTTTTGTACGATCTTTCATCATCGCCAATGGATTATTTGGAATGTACCTGAAGAAATATCAGATAATCCAGTACTTCATGTACTTAAATGAAGAAATTTATATATCAAAATACTAAAGACCCTTGATAAGGGAGAATTTGTACCTGGTACAAACCTTACCATGTAACCCATGTGTAAATGGACATTCTTAAATTCTATCTAACAATGGTTTGAAAGTACTTGCTGAGGATGCCACTACATCCGTAAAATTGTTATTACAAATAACAAAGCCTACACATAACTACTTACGAAGTACCAAGAGAAAGATGCATTAAGTACTCAGCAAAGTAAAATATCATAGTAAAAAAAGTCATTCACCCAAAAGATCCTCCAAAAGGAAAAATTGTGGAAATGATTTGCCCCTAACGTGACGATGAAACTTCGTATTGATAGTATCCCATGATTGTAGGGAAGGTGGAACGAGACTTGTCTCGTCGTCCCACATCCAACCTATCATGTCTAAAAGCTGGCAGATCAAGGTTTATGTCTGCTTAATCTCCATCCACCTATTATGAAATTCCTTCGTAGGAAAATTGACGCTGAATTGAGTGTTGAAGTTAACTTCTCTCCATCCTTTCCTAGTGAGGGTGTTCATCCACTCCCCACAAAGCTGTTGATGTTTCATGTTGTTAAGAAACATGATATCCACGCATGGAGACCAAGCGAATGGAGTGGTCATCCTAATATTGAAGATATGAAGGTATTTCATAAGCATTAGAGTAAAGAATGTCGAAATTATCGGAATCATCATTACAACTACGCTACATATAACATGCAATGACATTGAAATGAAAGATAATAATTAAATTGAAGTATTGCATCAAGAAGCCATTACGAAATGTCATAATGAAAAGAGTAAACTGCAAACATAATTATGGAAGGGAGGTCACCATATAACCATGGATTCTAACAGGACAAATCCTAAGCTTGTCAACTATTCTTACATGTTAAGCGTGTAATTAAACTTCCCGAGCAATGTGGTTGATTTGAATGTCATCTAGTTGTTGGTGTTAGAGCACCACGATCGTTTATTTTGATGATAACAAAATACGTGTCATTTAATATTTGCACTTGAAATCTTAGATCTCAGATTAATTGCAAATTGAGACGTGGCTAGACGGAGTTCGAGCTCTCATCCATGGTGAATTGGAGTTTGATGGAGAACAAAGGAACTTCACGAGGAACGATAACTTGAAGAAGGAAGGAGATGAAGAATATAATAGATTTCCTTTCCTTTGTACTATGTATTTTTGTTTCTTTTGTTACTCTTTATTTTTGTTTCTTAAATTCATGTTAAAGAACCTCAAAGAACCCTCATAGTAGTCCTAGGAACACTTGCACAACCCTAGGGTACTTAGATTTTCTATAAAGAACTTAGAAAACCAAAATAGGGTTCAGACAACCTTTTCAGATGTCTAATCTGTATTTCAGACATCTGATAAAAACTTTTAAGACGTCTAACTGTTGACTCAGACGTTCGATTATTTAAACTGGACTTAGTTAGTTCTATCTGATGAAATCAGACGTCTAGACCTTAGTCCAAACGTCTTAGGAGACATCTGATGCTTTTGCTAGACGTCCAATTAGTGGACCATTAGCTTCCTTAGCAAATGTTGAAGAAATGACCGTTAACCTCGTATCAAACGTTCGTAGAAGGCTCCAGACGTCTGATACATGACCATTTTGCCTCGGCTGACCCAAAATCTCTTTTCAGAGATTTTCTAGCCATTATACTCCCTTGGGAATCCATTTCCGCAGAAAAATAGGTTTCCAGACGTCCAGACCTTATGTCAGATGTCCTGTGTGTCGTCTGATGAACTTTCACTAAAATCCTGTTTCGATCTGATTCAAGTCAAGAAGGAAACGCGCCTAAAATCAGACGTCTAACTTAATTCCCAGACGTCTTAAACAGGTTTTTCAGACGTCTGATGACCTTGTCAGAATCATAATTAATTCTAATTTCGACCTGATTCTCTTGGACCTTGCACATAACAGCCATGGAAGCCTTCCAAGGCCTTCCAAAGCCTTCCTAAACCCTCTATAAATAGAGGACCCCTTATACACCAAGACACCTAGACACACCAAGTACAAGTATTTCCACATCTTTATGTTTAATTGATCTCTAGAAGAAACTCTAACCCTCAAGTCTTAGTTGACCTTCCAGAGAGCTTCAATCCAATTGCACACCCGCTCTCCCACCGTAGTTCACGAGAACGTCGTTGTGCCATTGTGTAGTTCACGCATCCGTTCGTCGACGCACTTCCACCAAAGGGAAGTTTTCTCTCCTATAGAAGCTAGGTGTTAATATTTGTGGCTCTATAGGATTCTTGTACTTTTATTCTTCTTTGGTTTGAGTATTCGCTTTGCGAATTCTCATCTTCATCAAGGAACAAAATCTCGTGAAGATGAGGGGTTGAGGAACGCTACCCTCGCACTTGTAGTGTGGTTGTACTTGAGGTTAAACTACCCTCGTTGAAGTAGTTCGTATAGTGGATTTGATCGACTAGATCGATAGGAAAATCCTAACTCGAGAGGGTTAAGTGGTGGTTTTCACCCGGGTTAGATTTCCACCTAAAAATACTTGTGCCTAATTGTGTGATTCCTATTTTTGTGAGATTCTTTTTCTAATTCCGCATTTTTACATCACGCTGATCTCACCCCCTCCAACCAGGGAGTTACAATTGGTATCAGAGCAGGTTTCGCATTTTCGGTGTTACACACCGACGAGGATCCGATGGAGGGAAGCAGCTCTGCAAGCAGGATTTCCGAGGAACAGTCTACCACCCGTCTGCCGTTCTTCGACAGGAGCAACTATCCCTATTGGAAGTTACGGATGAAGACTTGTCTGCAAACCAATAACTTCACAATTTGGGCCAGATGCGAGATGCCCTTTGACATCCTGGAGAAACCCGCGAGAGGCTACTCGCAACAACAAATCCGAGAGCTCTCTAAACGCAAAAACAATGAATGCATTGTATTACGCTTTGAGTCCGGAGGAGTTTAACAAAATCTCGCAGTGCACCACCACTACAAGATTTGGCACACACTCAAGGTTACTCATGAAGGTACCTCTAAGGTAAAAACCTCTAAACTCAATTTACTTTTACAAGAATTTGAGTCTTTCCATGAAATTTAATGAATCTTTGAGTGAGATGAACATTAGGTTCACTCTCATAGTGAATAATCTTAAGGCATTAGGAAAGACTTTTATCAAGGGAGAGCTTCAAGGGAAGCTTCTTCGTTCCCTTAAACCGGAATGGGAGTAGAAGGTCAACACCATCGAGGAGGCGAACGAGATGGAGCTCAACATGAAAGATCTCCTAGGCAATCTAATGGCCTACGAGACAAAGCTAAATCAGAAGAAGGATATATCGGAGCCAAAATCGAAGAAGACCCTTGCATTTAGAGCCACATCAGATAGCGAGGTAAGTTTCGATGACGAAGATTTTAAGTTTTTACTTAAAAAGTTTTCCAAGTTTTCTAGGGAGTCAAAGAAAGAAAAGAAGGAAAGCCCGAGATGTTACTACCATTGCAACAAGAAAGGGCATCTACGATCAGAGTGCCCTTTTCTTGAAAAGGAGAAGTCTAAGAAAAAGGCGTTCCAAGCAAACTTGGAATGACACGAACTCAGAGGAAGAAGAGTAGAACCCCGAGGAGGAAACCGCCTGCATGGGCTTCATGGCCATAGGAAGTGATAACAATAGCAACAACAGCGACAATGAGGTAAATCCCGATTTACAAGATGCTTTCAATGAATTATTTGAGCTTAGTAAATCACTTAAGGTAGAAAATAGAAATATTAAAAGGAATCTTAATTTTCTTAAAAGTGAATAAAATATTAGAAATAAAACTCAAGGATCTAGAAGCTAGTCGTAAGGAAAATAACTTGTTATTAAAAAATAAAGATTTAATCAATGAAAATACCAAATTGATTGAGGAAAATGCTAGTCTAAAATTAGAAATTTATGATTTAAAGACTAAGATGAATATTATAGAAAAAGAAATCACATGTCTTAGGAAAAATTCTAACAAATTAATCAATAAAATAAATAATTTGCATAGCCCTAAGATTGAGAAAGGATCTCTGTCAAAGAGATTCGCTAACAGATCCGAATCCAAGCTCACTTGGATATCGAAGAAAAAATTGAAATCTTATTTTGTAGGTTTCAAGGGTGACTATTATACAAGAGATTGGACCTACAAGCTCAAGAACGGTCAACTCGAGTTGGCAGGACCAAAAAGTAGACCAAGAAAAAGGACAAGAAGACCGACGAGACGACGAACCAAACAACCCGCAGCACGTCGACCACCAGATAGGAGACCGACGCCAATGCCCAGACCTCCAAATTATGGATGGGAGCCTCATCCGATGTGGCATCCACCACCTCCATTTGGGCCATTCTATTGACCATGGTAGGTGAGGTAACCCTTAACCCTATCTTTTTATCATTAGCATATAGATAGGGAGTTAAAATTTATAAGCTTTTTGTCAATCATTAAGGGGGAGATCTTATTAAGTTAGCTATATTTTCTTTAGAAAGGGGGAGAAAAATAATAGCTATCTTGTTACAAAAAGGGGGAGGACATTACTCTTATTAAAAGAAATTCAACCCATTTATAGAAGAGCATGTTTTAAGGGGAAGTTATAGAAAATTTAAAATCAATTAAACCTTTTGATAATGTCAAAAAGGGGGAGGATTTTATACATTATTATTTATGATTTTATCATCATCAAAAAGGAGATTGTTGGTGCTAGAGCACCACGATCATTTATTTTGGGGATAACAAAGCACGTGTCATTTAACATTCGTACTTGAAATCTTAGATCTCAGATTAATTGCAAATAGAGACATGGTTAGACGGAGTTCAAGTTCGCATCCATAGCGAATTGGAGGAACTCGATGGAGAACAAAAGAACTTCACGAGGAACAATAGCTTGAAGAAGGAAGGAGATGAAGAATATGATAGATTTACTTTCCTTTATACCATGTATTTTTGTTTCTTTTATTGCTCTTTATTTTTGTTTCTTAGATTCATGTTAAAGAGCCTCAAAGAACCCTCACAGTAGTCCTAGGAACACTTGCACAACCCTAGGATACTTTAATTTTCTATAGAGAACTTAGAAAATCAAAATAGGATTCAGACAGCCTTTCTAGACGTCTAATCTGGATTTCAGACGTCTGATAAAAACTTTTAAAACGTTTGACTGTTGACTCAGACGTCTGATTATTTAGGCTGGACTTAGTTCTGTCTGATGAAATTAGACGTCCAGACCTTAGTCCAGACGTCTTAGGAGACGTCTGATGCCTTTGCCAGATGTCTAATTAGTGGACCGTTAGCTTCCTTAGCAAACATTGAAGAAATGACCGTTAGCCTCGTATTAGACGTCCGTAGAGGACCCCAGACTGACACATGACCGTTTTGCCTCGGCTAACCCAAAATCTCTTCTCAGAGATTTTCTAACCGTTGTATTCCCTTGGAAATCCATTTCCGCAGAAAAATAGGTTTCTAGACGTCCTGTGTGTTGTTTAATGGACTTGCACTAAAACCCTGTTTCGATCTGATTCAAGTCAGGAAGGAAACCCACCTAAAATCAGACATCTAACTTAGTTCCCAGACGTCTTAAACGGGTTTTTCAGACATCTGATGACCCTGTCAGAATCATGATTAATTCTGACTTTGGCCTGATTCTCTTGGGCCTTGCACCCAACGGCTATGGAACCCTTCTAAGACCTTCCAAAGGCTTCCTAGACCCTCTATAAATAGAGGACCCCTTACACACCAAGACACACCTAGACACACCAAGTACAAGCATTTCCACATCTTTGTCTAATTGATCTCTAGAAGAAGCTCTAGCCCTCAAGTCTTAGTTCACCTTCCAGAGAACTTCAATCCAATTGCGCACTCGCTCTCCCGTTGTAGTTCACAAGAGCGTCATTGTGCCATTGCGTAGTTCACGCATCTGTGTCATCGACGCACTTCCACCAAAGGGAAGTTTCCTATCTCCTATAGAAGCTAGGTGTTAATATTTGTGGCTCTATATGATTCTTGTACTTTTATTGTTCTTTGGTTTGAATATTCTCTTTACGAATTCTCGTCTCCATTGAGGGACAATCCTCCTTGTGAAGAGGGGTTGAGGAACGCTACCCTCGCACTTATAGCGTGGTTATACTTAAGGTTGAACTACCCTCGTTGAAGTAGTTCGTATAGTGGATTTGATCGACTAGATCGATCAAAAAATTCTAACTCGAGAAGGTTATGTGGTGGTTTTCACTCGAGTTGGGTTTCCACCTAAAAATACTTGTGTCTAATTGTGTGATTGCTATTTTTGTGAGATTCTATTTTTAATTCCGTATTTTTTACGTCACGCTGATCTCACCACCTCCAATCAGGGAATTACACCAGTCTCTCTCGCATCCTTTGAAGATCCCCCTGATAGGATAAAATTTCAACCTCCATCTAATGAAGTTTACCGTCCCTGTCTTCCAATTCCCCTTCCAAATCATTAACCTTGTTGAGGAGCCATTCAATGTACTCTTCATTTGCTTGTTCATCACCAATAGACGAATGTGGTTTACCTCTAGGAATTGGTATCGCACACCCAGAACGTAACACTCTGCTCTTGCAGCATCAATGGTTGGTTCCAGTGATATGGAACAAACCCTGTAGTTACAACCCTATCGATAACATATTCCCATTAATTTCCTAATTGAAATGAATGAATTAGGACTTGTTGGGTAGGATTATTTGATTCCCTCTACGACAAATGTAGAAAACTCGATCCATCGTGGAGAATTAAGTTCCATCGTATGCCTCCAAGGTCAACTTAGCAGGAAGCCCATAAAAACATTTCCAACCATGGGTCATGGTCATGAATCCATCAGCCATACCTGCACTTCTGTACAGTTACTAAGAAACCATCTCCCAATTGAACCATTCATATTCTACTTGAATACGGATCAGTCATTTCACTCTTATAGTGAAACTCAACTTATTTAGGAAAAATCAGACTAATAAATATCATAGTAGAAGTTCATCACATTTAGTTCAACTGATAGCAAGACGGTAATTACAGAAGTCATCAAGTTCCTTAAAGGCATTTGGACTTCATCAAATCGTTTCAAAAATTGAATCTGAAAACCACTTCATCAGGAAACGATAGTTCCGAAGCCACCTTAATCGGGGATGCATCTGGAATGAGATTAAGAAATGTAATGGGGAGGTTATCTATGATCATAACCTATGTAGATAGCATTTCCCTTACCTCATTCCACAAGAGATTACTTACAGGAGCAACTGTATTTATGGTTTCGTCCCACCACCACCCATCATCATTAAGTAAATCGCGAATTGCGTTGTAAATTGCCTTAAAATGCATCCATCTGTGAAGGACATCACGTTTGTTGTATTCAGTTTGCAATTGCACTTTGATTTCGAGTACGCAGACAAGTTTTGTGAAACCCCCATTCATAAATTGACCTTAAAGCTTCAAGTTATGTAGAATGGTCAACAAAACCATATCTCGATGTATATTCCAACTCTGGGATCTGTTAGTCATTACTACTAGAAAAGGGAGTAGACTCACTAAATATTACAAATAAACTATCGATAGTGTACGAAACGAATTAAAAGTGTCATAAATTGGAAGAAATCAATAATCGTAAGTTCATATGAAGGTTGAAGGTAAACTACAATATATAAAGGAGCTGCAGTATTAGTTTCAACCATGGTTATGATCTTCCCATATTTGATTTGCAATCTGCTCTCTAATAAACTCCCCAGCACGAACAGATTGTTGATCAATATCCTGACACATAACGTCTGAGTCACCATCATCTACACACTCGTCATAACTGTTGGCGAATAATTCATCGGCATTATTCCATCTACAAATCATGTTGTGTACAACACAACATGCCATGACAATTCGACATTGGGTTTTCAAAGGGAAGAACGGTTTAGCCTCCAAAATCTTGAAACTTTTCTTCAAAACCTCAAAAGACTGTTCAACCACATTTCGAAGCTGTGCATGCCTGTGGTTGTACAACTCCTTGTAGTTTCTATACCTAGTTCCTCGATTTCTGTACTCCTGGAGATGATATGACACACCATGAAAAGGGGCAATGATCCAGTCAGTGTTATTATATCCCAGGTCGACCAAATACCTTCGACCTTGGGGTACGATCAATCCATTACGTGTTGCTTACTTTAAAACCCTCATGTCCGCAGCAGAGCCTTCCAATCCTATTCCAATGTAAACAAATTGTAGGTCAAAATCAACTGCCACAATGACGTTTTGACTAGTCCATCTTTTACGGTTTAGAAACTGAGCTTTGTTCAGATGGGGCAACTGTTGTTGATATGTGGCACCCGTCTATTGCTCCAAGAACATCCTTGTACGTAGAAACGAAAATGCTTAAATAAGGATTTGTGCATTTGGTTATCTGAGAAAAGCAGAGTTTGTACGGTCATACCTTGAAGTATGGGTAGAATTTCCTTATCTCTGATTTCTGGTGGAACAGGAAGTCATATAAACAACTTCCTTACTAAACAAATAGCATTCAGGACGTTAAAATATTGGGATATTGTCTCCCCTGAATGCTGGAATCTCTCAATGAGATGGCGGTTTGACATTGCTTGAGAGATTGTCATCGGAAATATGGCAAGCTGCTCATTAACTGTAATGTTGCAGGAATCATACAAATCAGTTCTCTCCTTTAAGAACTCAACAATAGATGTGAATGCCTCCATCACTCTAAACTCATTGAAACATCTATTTTCGTGTTCTCCAAGTATCTCATGTATCCAAACATGGCCAGATAAATTTAGATTAACGTTTCGTGATCTACATGGGATTGGGATCTCATTAAATGGTGGGAATTGGAATGCCATTGGCAATACCTTTTCCCAACCATTATCCTCGTAACCTAATTCGGTAGACGATGACCTTTCTTCATCGGAATCCATACCGGTAAACACGTTAGAAAGTGTTGATGTAGGATAGATGTTATGGTGCAAAATAACGTCAAATTCTTCATCTAAAATAGCCTAACATTAATAATTAAAATAGTTCGGAATATTTGACGGGAGTATGATTTCTCCCGAATAATATTACATAATTGGAAAGCGGAAATAACGTAGAGGAAATAGATAATCAGGAGACTAAATCCCCTAGGAATAACAAGAAGAAACTTAGAATCGTAGTCACTGTCAGTATGTCTATGGAGGAACGCCTCAAACTCTGCATCGTGTGGAAGGAGATTCTTAAAGATAGTCCGATGACCTCTGTGGATGAACTCTGAGAGGGTGACCACGTCCTCCGCAGTGATGGTAGGTACGTGCTGCCGCAGTAGCCTTAGACATTCATTAATTTCTTCAGATACAGGATCCCATATACGCTGAAGGTTAATGTGATGGTCCACAAGGCTCCTCATAAGCTCTGTGAATTCCTCAGCTTTCGCAGCTGAGGCCGCTACTGCAGCTGCTCTGGACTTCCGTCTCTTTCCCCCATCGGTCGATGATGATGGACATTTACTCCCACTTCCATCACTAGGTACCTCCGAATTTACATAATCTGTCGGCTAAGTTGAATTTGTATTATGAGTACTTGGTGTACTAAAGCTACCAAATGCATTAGGACCATTGTATGGTTGTTGCAAGTACATATATACATCATCAGAAGATGCAAAACCAAACTCAAATTGTGGAGCTTGTGTTGTTTGAACTTCCTCCACAGGAGGATCAACTGTGAGATCAGTAACATCCACTTCCCTAGTAGATGACATAGTATTTTCCCCTATAGCGGTATCATTTCCAACGATTGTGTGAACTTTGTCCCAGTAAGGGAAAGGCTTGTTTCTTAGGTTTCAAAGTTCACTAGGTAGCTACATGGAATAAATATACGAAATCATTTAATAATTTCGTAAAGTGGGCTTCGAATTGAAAAAGAAATCATGGCATGTAAGTGTGCATATTACCTCATCTTAGACATCTGACGAAGGGGCTAAAGGACAATTTGTGATCAGGTTTAATCCCCAACCACTCTTTCACAACAATTACGCGTACTGACCATGTTTCCGCATTAGCTCCTTCCACCTATTCAGTATCTGATAATGGTTGTACTTGGCATGAGTAACAGCTTCAGAGTCCCGATCTATCTCATTCCAAGTAGTCTTGGTGAATGATCCTTTCACCCATCATCCAACATCATAGTATTTCCTCAATATCTTAAAAGGCTCCATGGTCATTTCATAATTTCAATTCTTACATTTCGATGTCTTCGACATTGACAATCCTACTTGATCATCGGCATTCATTCCACAAATGAAGGACTTTCGTAAGAAAGGAAGTCCATAATTCAAAATAATTGTAACATCAACCAATTTCTATCCAATCGCTCCTAAGCATTTGCAATAACCTATTCGTACAACACAATCTAATGGAAGACTTTCTAATAACATGTGCCTTACAAATCGATACGAGATCCAAGACACAAAGCTAACTATAAAATTCCCCGACTTGAGGATATATACTTCATAATTAATATTACAAAATATATAAAAGGTTGTAATCTTAACGGATATGCATGTATCATGTGACTATTCATATTTTACAGAACAAACTTCAATTTATCCGTTCTTCATAGATAGCATTTCAATGGTAAGAACAATATGAAATGGTAAAAAAAATTACTTTCGACAAGAATACTCAAGCATAGCCATCCACATAGCCCAAATCATAAGAAACTCCCCAAAGAAATAAAGGCCCCTAGACCAGTCCCGAGAGGGCTAGATATTCTGCAATAGATATTCTGCTACAGAAGCATCCAAAAGAGTGCAAATGAAGGCTGATATCTAGGCCCCTAGACTAGTCCCAAGAGGGCCACCCCAGCTATCCACAGGACCACCAGTCTGGCCTCCAAATGTAGAGAATCTGATTCATTATACGTGTTTCTAACACAATTTCTAGGTGCTTTCTTTGGACAAAGCTAGTAAAAATAATGCAAAGGATTGGCCTAGGTACTAACAACTCAAAGGATAATTGTTTGTTTCTAGTGTATATATCTTCAGCATGTTGGTAAAATTTGCTTCAATAAATGTGTTAATGTTTATTACAAAAATGCTAAAAGCATCTACCTAATAGAAAAGATTCTTCATACAAACATACAGACTTCAATAAACCAGAAATTCAAGAACACCAAGAGCAAAGCACGTCTAAAAAAATAAGCAAGATGATCCCACTTTTAAATCTACTGAATCTAATTTGTAAATGATACAATTCAAGAAACTCCTAGGAAAAAGGACATGCCAATACGAAATATAATTCCTGCAGTGTGCATAACAAGGCATACATGCTGCAGTAAAACAAGGGAAGACTCAAATGAATGAGGTATGCATAAGAAACCAAATGCATGTACTGGGATAACTAGCTTCCTTAGAGATACATAGCTAAGCATTTTCCATTCACCCTTACCAATTTTCAATGTTTATTACAAAAATTCTAAAAGCATATACCTAATAGAAAAGATTCTTCATACAAACATACAAACGTCAATAAACCAGAGATTCAAGAACACCAAGAGCGAAGCACTTCTAAAAAAATAAGCAAGATGATCCCACTTTTAAATCTACTGAATCTAACTTGTAAATGATACAATTCAAGAAACTCCTAGGGAAAAAGACATGCAAATACGAAATATAATTCCTACAGTGTGCATAATAAGGCATCCATGCTACAGTAAAACAAGGGAAGACTCAAACGAATGAGGTATGCATAAGAAACCAAATGCATGTACTGGGATAACTAGCTTTGTTGGAGATACATAGCTGAGCATTTTCCATTCACCCTTACCAATTTTCAATGTTTATTACAAAAATGCTAAAAGCATATACCTAATAGAAAAGATTCTTCATACAAACATACAGACTTCAACAAACCAGAGATTCAAGAACACCAAGAGCAAAGCACCTCTAAAAAAATAAGCAAGATGATCCCACTTTTAAATCTACTGAATCTAACTTGTAAATGATACAATTCAAGAAACTCCTAGGAAAAAAGACATGCAAATACGAAATATAATTCCTACAATGTGCATAATAAGTTATCCATGCTGCAGTAAAACAAGGGAAGACTCAAACGAATGAGGTATGCATAAGAAACCAAATGCATGTACTGGGATAACTAGCTTCGTTGGAGATACATAGCTGAGCATTTTCCATTTACCCTTACCAATTTTCAATGTTTATTACAAAAATGCTAAAAGCATATACCTAATAGAAAAGATTCTTCATACAAATATACAGACTTCAATAAACTAGAAATTCAAGAACACCAAGAGCAAAGCACCTCTGAAAAAATAAGCAAGATGATCCAACTTTTAAATCTACTTAATCTAATTTGTAAATGATACAATTCAAGAAACTCCTAGGGAAAAAGACATGCAAATACGAAATATAATTCCTACAGTGTGCATAACAAGGCATCCATGCTGCAGTAAAACAAGGGAAGACTCAAACGAATGAGGTATGCTTATGAAAGCAAATGCATGTACTGGGATACCTAGCTTCCTTGGAGATACATACCTCCTTGTGCGAGTAAATGACAACCTCAGAATCGGATAACTACCTTCCTGGGAGAATGCCTGCTCCTCCAATAGATCCCCTATCAAGTAATATGCAAAGCACGGAAAAGTGAATATGTAAGGACCATTAATATACAATACATATGGTCGACAAAACCGTTGATCAAAATGGCCAGATAGAGGGCAAGACCTTCGTCAAAATCAGAGGATCGGGAGGCATCCTCACTGTCTTCCTTCTTCTGCTTCTTGAGAATATACAGAGTGATGAGAAGCGCAGCAAACAAAATGAAATTGGAGAGCATTTTATAACCCCTCCTCCTCCTCAGATCAACCTTGATCCTACACCATCGGCCACCACTAATGGCAGAGGCATGGGAAGCAACAGAACTCCACGACACCATGAATGGACTCGTCAAATATTACCTCTGAAAAGCCAACGCCGCCTCTAATGGCCATGAGGAGATCCTCTTATGGAGAATACGTCCATGAATGGCGGGAAAGGGGTAGGTAAAGCATTTACAAATCGCATTGAAGACAAGAGAAGCACACCATCGGACATATACTTTTCACGCATATCCGACAGAGAAAGCTTCTAACCGACCTCGTGAATACCTCAACGACAAACAAGGACATCTACGGGTTGAACCACACTTTCAATCGAAGCAGTAAAAGCGAGATTTGACAAGGACACAACGCAAGGTCGGGAAAAACCAAAACCCTATCGCGAGATTTGTACTCAGGTACCTGGCTTACGACGGACATTCACAATGATCGAACACCGGAAGTACCATACGATGCCAAAAACACCAGTCGCCATCGATTGCCATCACGGGAAAGGGGATCGCGAGGGGTTGGGATCGAAATGCATGATGAGGATAGAGAACAAAATGATCGCCATTACTGACGCTGCGGCCATTGTCCGCGACGACGATTGCCTCGCTCTCCACCTTCCCGAACATCGGAGGAGAAGCCGCTAGGGTTAGCTGCCACCACCACACAGCTAGGGATTGCAAGGGTTTCGAGGGGGGAGGGGAGTGAACATCGAGTTAGCGACATCGGGATGAGACGAGGGAAACTTTTAATTCCGCGTGGGGGGCGGAAGTCGCTTTACCCCGGGTTTCAAGGCCTAACACCGGGGTAAAAATATGATGGGGTATGCATTTCCAAGCGAGGGTTAAGGCCCATACTCCCGCATCCCAAACAGGCCCTGAAAGTAGGGATAGGAACCATGTGTGCCTACACGAGCATGGTGTGGGTTAACTCGTTGACTTGTGCCAACGCCGATCATTATATATTTTTTATTTTATTTTATTTTTATTTTTCTTTTCTCTCTCATTTCTCATCCTTTTCTTTTTATTCTCTTTGCATTAAGAACCCATTAAATTAGTTCCTAATTTGTAATACATAGCCAAACGTAATATAAATGCAACATGAAATCCTATAAATGCTCGCAAAGCATAATATTACAAAAGTGTCATGCAATTGTCCGCTATGAACTTGGATGGTATGGTGATTTAACTAGCTCCTTTCCCGGTCAATAAATCCTTAAAGACATAGGAGTTTAGGATAAAAAAATACATGTGCGATTTAGTTCCTTTGTAATTTAACTAAAAATCAAAACACTTAGCAGAAAATTGGGAACAAAAGAAAACATTAGAGAAATGTGTATTTTCAGGTGAGATGAATCTTCCCTTTCTTGTGATAGGAGAACGCCTTCCACCAACCACTTATATAGTATGGCCATCACGATAGGTTAAAGTCGTGAAAACTTTCATGCACCTCTATAGAAGTGCCTAAATGCACCTAAATCAATCAACTAATTATTAGTTTGATTTGAGAAGAATATGTGTCAAGGCATGTCATAGAAAGGAAGCCATACTAGTCCCCTTGGAATACATTTGATTGATAAAAAATATGAGTTCATCATACTTTAGAATCCCTACGATAAATTGGAAACTTTGCGTGGGAAGTTTAGTTAACGCATCCATTGAGTAGTTAAAAGTCCCTCGAAAGCATAAAATAGAGGATCGACCCCAATGCACGGGGAATTAGGCCATCTTACTCATGTTTCTCCTCTAATATTTGCAGTGCTAGGGAGAGCTCACAGGTGAGATTAAATAATCTATCACCATCGATCTCCTCTTTTTCTATTTTAGTGGTAGCTTAAAGGTTCAATCTCTCCCGGAAACATATTCCAACAATTTAGTAAAGCAACCTAGTTATCAAGTTCTCATTTTTCATTACTCAAATGTTCTGCAAATTGTTTTGGTGTGAATTAATAAATCCGATAGGATATTTACAATATTATTCACTTCACAAATTGACGAAAGGTCTTGCGGACCCACTTGTATTAAAAGGAAAGAGGATTCAAACCTTCGTCAATCCAACTTTGCCTTCATTCATATCACTTACGGTAAAAGCTACTTGTGATGACAGGGAACTAAGAGCTTGCGATCTTGCAAGCCACACCTTCGCCTAGTGCATTTTGGAGGTCAGAACCATCCGAGATAAACATCTTTTTATGAGAAAATTGGACGAAAAATTCCTTCTGGAGCTGTGTAGTTACTGTTCTATTGCTTCTCTCCTTTCCAGAAAGGGTGAGTATCCACGCAGTTACCTACCTCAAATTCTTGGACTTCTCTCTCATGGAAACAAAAGTTGTTTTTTTCCCAATTTTATACTGTTTAACTGGACGTGGTTCCATACTTCTGATACTGCCATGTACCTAAAGAACAGCAACAGTCAAACACAATCTTTGCTTAAAAAGGCCCAAAGGAAAGGATGGGGCATTTCTGCAGAAACGATCACCGGTGAGCATCATAGCATGGAGATAATGAAATATGAATAAACATTGAAGGGTTAGCGGCATTTCGGTACTCATTAAGATCATCAACCTGATACCTCAGGTCATGAGATCTTGAAGAGCCAAGTATCCCTCTGTTGTTTGTTTCTCTCAGATTTCCCAAAGAAGCTTGAAGTTCTGTTTGAAAACTGGAGAAAATCTCAGAAATTTTAATATTTGCACAGTACAGGCCATCAATTCCCTGTACTCCAATTTCGTTGGTATCAAATCCGAGGACTACTAGACAATGTTCGACCAAGTGGAAGACAATGCTCGACCAACGATTAGGACCAACTGTGGAGTAGCCACATACCAACGATTAGGACCAACAATTAGTCCTCAAATGGCCCGGTCCAAACTTGACTCATACACAAAGTTGCAGAAAGCTCTTTTTTCCAGCAAAACACTTGGAAAAGTTTGTGAGGATATGGTGCACACACGAGCTTAATCAGAAGCTCCACAATTGATACAATGTTTTTCTGGTTACAGCATCCTCCATGATGTCATAGAATTCTTGCGGTAATTAAATGTTAGGAGAGGCCGCTTAATGTCCAAAGCATTAATTCTGAAGTAACGATCTTATCTTCTGATCATTCTTTTCCAAGAAATTCTGAAATCTAGAAGTCCTGAGCAACATGTCAGACGATAATCTGTCCAATATGTAAATCTGATAGCATTGTCAAGGACAGGGTATAGCAGAAGCTATACAAAGAAATTAAACCTATGGGATCAATTCTTTTTTCTTTGAGAGGAGCCATGGAGTATATACAATACTTCTACCAGATAATTGTTGCAAATTGCAATACATCATGTGCCCAATTATGGGGGTCATTAATAGTACCGTTGTACTTTTGATGCGGATATGTGGGGGACTGAGATGGTGGGTAAAAGCAAAAGCTGTGTGCCACAAGTGACAGTGGATATGGGAATAATAAAGGGGACCATCTGACGTGGTAATGGACAGCTTGCTACCCGAAAAGTCCTCGCATTTTTCACCATTGCTTGATTCAAAACTGATAACCCAAGTGAAAAAGGAAAAAACATGATTTGATTTGATTCTTTAGTACATACCACATACATCATGTAAAAATTTCCTAAACAATGAAAGAAGGTTCTTTGTATAAAGAAAAATGACACTAAAGACACCTTTTCCTGATCGTGTAAATTGGGACAAGAATCTTGAACTTTAAATTTAAGATTTTTTTCCATGCATTCTTAAACATAAAGAACACAGGATACTGAACACAGGCGTGAATAGGAGTTTTATTATGTTTGGAGATGATTCATAAAATTATATGTACAAACAACAAATCGTTAAGGAATTTGGATCATAGGATTGCAAAATGATCTCAGAAATCTAATCTCGTGATGAAAGTTAAGAGCTGTGGATTTTGAAGATGCTTCTAGTTATAACTCCAGATCATGGTTAAGCCAATCTTGCATATGTCCATCCAAGAACAAGGACCTTCTAGTCTAATAGTTAAGTTAGGCAAGTTAAAGATAAGCTTTCAAAGAGAAAGTGAATTAAAGGGAAAATGATTATTCTGTTGTATATTTAGTAGAATTTGGTGGGCCATGAACGAGGAACTGAAAGACCATTACCCACTCCTATGACTCAAAATATTAATTCCTAACATTCATACTAGGCAAAGGAGAATCTAGCTACATCAATCAATCACCAGTAATAATTAATGAAACTAAAAGTAAAACTTGGAGGAAATTTCATGGTCGAATGAAAGTCTGGAATAACAGTAAAAACAAATAAAAGCCAATACCTCCAATCACCACGAGGTATATATGCTCTCTCTTGTCAGTGGCAACACATTATCTCAGACTTTGGTGGAGCCTACTGTTTGTGCACTGGGATGCAGCGTCCCAATCTGTTCCACAAAAAGCGGTGTGCTTTAGGTAGACAGTGACATGGAAAGATCAGTGATTCACCTGATTTGCCACAGGGAAGCCCCATCCTCAAGGAGGGACGGTACATTGTTCACGCCACCCCACTTTTGAGCATTGACATTTCAGATATAGTTCCTTCCAATCCATTGAAGGGTAAGCAGAACAAGCATGATAGTGATAAAGGGTTAAATAATAGTTCCTTTTACGTAGGATGGTTCCACAGGACAAGATGCAAGTGGATGGGGAAACCTCCCATAGTGTTACACCATGAGGCTGACTCGCATGAAGAAGCTACTCAGAACAAGGGTGGAGATATACTTGGATATAGTGGTGCAGTGACCCAGTAGACATCTGGTCGCATTATATCTTAAAGAATCTGGAAATGATCAGTTGCATAACATATTTCTTAAAGAATATGGTTGTACCTTATATCTTTCCAAAGGACTTGTAAAATAACATTTCTAGGCTCTTCTCTTGCATCTGAATTTTGCATATTGAACCCAAAGTCAAAATCATATCATGAATACCTTTAAGTGTCAAACCTTAATATACCCAGGGCTAGATTAGCATGGTAAGTGGGATGTTACTTATAAAAGCTAATATCGGCTCCATGAGTAAAATGGGGTACCAAACCGACTACATATCTTGAATGAGTAAAGTTCAAGTCTATAAAAACTGTTATCAAGAAATTATATAGAGCAGCCAGTGGATCACTTTCTCATTTTACTGACTCCATGAGATTGATATGGTGTTGATTTACATTTCCACGGTTCTAAAATCTTCAGACCTTAAAATTTATCTGTCATGGAGAATTATACAATTTCAGTCAAGTATATTTCAAAACATACGCTAAAGTAGGATTTCACAAAGATATGCCACTATTAAGGGCCTGATTCACTAATAGGAAAATCACTCAAAGAATCTCACCAAGTTGGCAGGTGAGAAAGGCAGCAAATAAAACTTGCTACAAACAACTGAACCGAGCAAGCCAAAACAAATGCCAACAACATCATGAAGCCGGATGCTAAAAGCAACACATGCAACAAGCTGGCAGGACGAGAATCTGTATCTAAGGTGTGATGAAGTCCCCATTCTTGTATTCATAGTTGGACTGAAGGGCCATCACAGTTGTAGTTGGACTAGTAAAGGATACAAGGCTATGCATGTTAAAGCCTTGATTATTTCCAATTTTGTATATCAACTGTACACAAAGAGACCCCTCCAAAAGACAGAAATCTGTTCCGTGTCAACTTTCCACGAAGCCCAAGGTATCGGGCCATCTCGTGAAAGCTCAACAAGCCTCTGTGCCACAGGAATGTTTTTCATTATCAGCTAGGATCCAGAAATCCGAAAAGAAAGCAGCAACTCGGTGCCTCGGCTCATCTTATAAATAGCCCTTTAGAGCTGCTAAGGCACTGCATTGCTTGCAGCTCTACTCAAATCTCTTCATCTGTGAGAGTAGGGTATTATTGCCTTCGATACCCCCTGAATCATGGATGGGAAGAGGCTAGAATACAAAGGAGACCATGCACTTGAGGAGCTCGAGAACTTAACGATAAACATCAGAAATGCGCAGGAGAGTACTCTTAAAGAGATTCTTGTTAGAAACAGACAAACTGAATACCTGACGAAACACATGAAAGGGTCTGTGGACATTGCAACCTACAGGCACTGCGCCCCAGTGATCACGTACTCTGGAATCAGGCCTCACATCCAGCGCATAGCCAATGGCGAGGACTCTTCCCTAATTTCAGGGCATCCATTAACAGAGATGCTGACAAGGTCTCCCTCTTTGCCAACCTCATTTTCCTTTCTTTTCTTTTTGTCCATATATTTCTGTGCATGAGGAAATGAAATTGTCTTTTTCCATTCGCAGCTCTGGGACATCAGGTGGTGAGCCGAAGCTAATGCCATCTATAGCTGAGGACCTTGACCGCCGGACATACCTATACAACCTAATCACGCCCATTATGAACAAGTAGAGGCCAATTTCATAATAAAGTCACGAATAGTCAAGTGCTTAGAGGGCTGAAATTCAAAAGCTAGAGAATTATATGAAATTTGCAGCTTAGTAAACCTTACCTACGAAAGACTTCGGAGAACAAATCTATAATGATCTAAAATTTAACTGTGGAAAAAATTCCCCGTGCAATTTCGTTCACTAGGAAATCAGTAGATTACTACAAAATTCTTAATATTCTGCACTTCAGTTGACTTTCTGTCATCTGGACTAATTGAGACAAATTCATTCATGTAGATTTATCCCAGACCTTGAGAAGGGAAGGCCATGTATTTTCTATTTATAAAGGCAGAGATGCCGACACCATCAGGTCTGCCTGCACGCCCTCTGCTCACTAGCTATTACAAGAGCAAGCACTTCAAATGTCGAAATCATGACCCTTTCAATGACTTCACCAGCCCCAATGAGACCATACTCTGCCTCAATAGCGAGCAAAGCATGTACTGTCAGCTCTTAGCTGGATTGATACACCGCCATAGTGTGCTCCGCCGTGGAGCAGTATTTGCTTCTGCTTTGCTCCGCTCGATAAGTCTCCTAGAAAGCAGTTGGGCAAGTCTATGTGAGGATATCCGCCGTGGCAAGCTCAATCCAAAGATAACAGACCCAGGATGCATCTCTGCAATGACAAGTTACCCAAATGCGGACCTCGCTGATGAAATCCAAGCCATTTGTAGCCAGGGATCGTGGAAGGGCATAATATGCCACTTGTGGCCCAGAGTCAAGTACATTGAGGCAGTTCTTACTAGTACCATGGCACAATATGTTCCTGCTCTCAAGTTCTATACTGCTGCAAGGATACCTTTGGTGTGCGTCATGTATGCTTCTTCTGAATGCTACTTTGGAGTAAACCTGAAGCCACTATGCGATCCATCGGAAGCATCATAGACGTTGCTGCCAAACATGGCTTACTTTGAGTTCATACCCTTGGATAGGAGTCTGATGTCGCTGGAGGAAGAGGAGGTGGACAATAATAAAGTTGTCCAACTGCCAGATGTGAAGCTTGGCTGCTACTACGAACTAGTTGTCACAACATTTTCTGGTAGGCATATCCTTTCTGTAAATACAAGTTAGATTATGTTTGCTAACTGAGCGCAATTTGCATTTTTTTTTTTTCTCTGGGAAATGGAACAAAGTGCAATCGTATTTGTAAAAAGTACAACAGGAAAAATACAAATCTGTGAAAATTTTAAATTTGCTTATTTTTCTAAAACTGAACACTCACTGCTATTTAAATCACCAGCAGGTCTCTATCGGTACCGAATAGGTGACATTCTACAGGTAAGTGGATTTTACAACAATGCTCCTCAATTTCGATTCATCTGCCGTAGGAATGTGGTTCTTAGCATAGACATTGACAAAACCAGTGAGGAAGACCTACACGAAGGCATCACCGCTGCAAAAAAACTGCTAGAGGCTCATGACTACATGCTTGTGGAATATAGTAGCTATGCTGACACCACAACCATACCTGGGCATTATGTCATTTTCTGGGAACTTGCTCGCATTTCTGAATCAGGGGCACTAGCTTTGCACGAGTATCCTATTGTCAAAGAATGTTGCACCGTCATTGAGGACTCTCTGGACTATATATATCGTCGTTGCCGCTCTAGAGACAAGTCAGTTGGTCCATTGGGAGATTCGGGTAGTCGCAGCACACACATTTGACGCTTTAATGGACATGTGCATAAGTCATGGTAGCTCCATCAATCAATACAAAACACCAAGGTGTATTGAGTCTGTTAAAGCACTGGATCTCCTTAACTCAAAGGTCTTAGCCTGCTTCTTTAGCACAAGAGTACCCTTCACAATTCATCCCGAAATTCAGGCCCAGTTATTCAAATTGCCTTGTACTTTTGAATCTCCTAGTTCATGATGCATGTTTTCCTGTTGACAGATTGGAAGCTTAGTCCGAAGGTCACCCTGTATGCTGAAGTGCCTGGGAAAACTCACTAAAACAATAGCAACGTCTTAAGAACAGTTTTTATGCCCAAGCATGATAACGTGTTATGAATTTTTAAGTTTATGAACATTGTCCAAGTGACTAGTCATAGATTAATTTAAGAACGCAAGTTCAATACAAGAAATATTTATAGTAGTAGAATAGTATAGTTTGTAATGATATGTATGAGACCAACAAAACCATCAGGCACTTCGATTCGAGCCCCCTTCCGAATGAAAATACTGCTTCCATTAAGGGAATGAATAGATAAGATTGATTTTTTAAGAGATGGTATCTGCCATAAAGGAAAAAGACAAGTTTGCATTTATGTTCTAATGGCATATTAATGCAGCTATCCCCATTGAAAGCTATGATCACTTTTGTTGCAAGAAAAGAGAGAATTGTGTATTCTTTGAAACTCTTAACATCTTTATATAAGGAGATGTAGGACAAAAAATTACAAGATATTCCAATCAAATAAGAAAATAGCAAAATAAGGAATAAATAAGAAGAGCATACTCTAACACTCCCCCTCAAGTTAAAGCATACATATCGATCATGGACAACTTGTCACATAAGTAGACATGACGTTTGCATGGGAGAGGCTTTATATGTAAATATCTGCCACCTACTACTTAGAAGAAGTGGTAGGAGTGTAGATCTTTCCTTCAACAACCATATTTTGAACAAAGTGCCAACCTACTTCAATTTGTTTGGTGTGCTCATGGAACACCCGATTAGAAGTAATAAAAATGACAGACAATTCTCACAAAAAATGGGAACATGCATTTTTACTTCTAATCCTAAATCATCCAAAAAGTTAACAATCCACATGATCTCACATGCTTTATGTGCCATGGCTCTATACTCTGCTGCTGCAGTAAAGCAAGCCACTATAGTCTATTTCTTGCTTCTCCACATAACTAGGTTCCCTCTAAGTAACATAACCAGTGGTTGACTTTCCATCCTTAATGGACCCTGCTTAGCTACATCTAAATAGGCACATAAATCCAAGTGTCCATTATTGTTCATTTACAAGCCTTTCCTAGGAGAGCCTTTTAGATACTTAAGAATTAGGCAAATGCATGCCAATGAATGTAACATGGATTCTTCATACATTGGCTTGCTCAGCTCACTGCATAACTAATATTTGGTCTAGTGACTATCAAATATAGGAGTTTGCCAACAATGCTCCGGTATCTTTTCTTGTCGTCAAGGAAGGGATCATCTTCTTCCTTTATTCTCTCCTAAGCCTCCACCAAAATAAAGGCTTGGTTCCCAATTGACTAGTAGCCTCCCCAAATATTTCCATGGCATATTTTCTTTGTGAAAGAACCATACCACTAGAATTTTTGGCCACCTCAATGCCAAAAAATATCTCAGATTGCTCAAGTCTTTAGTCACAAAGTTTTTCTACAAAAATTGAAGTATCTTGGATTCGTGTACCGTCATCACCAATAATAATGATATCATCAACATAAATGGTTAGAATAACCAAATGAAAATCCCTACACTTGATAAAAATAGAATGATCTAAGGTAGATCTGGTAAAACCAAGCTTCTGAACTTCACGACTCAATTTCTCAAACCACGCTCTAGGGCTCTACTTTAGGCCATATATTACTTTCTTAAGTTTGCAAACCTTCTCCCCCTCAACCATGGTGGTTTGGTCATATACAACTCATGCAAATCACCATACAAGAAAGCATTTTGTACATCTAACTGGTACAAAGGCCATTGTTTGTTTACAACAATGGACAATAGAACACAAAGAGAGCTAAGACAAGCCACATGAGAGAAAGTATCAAAATAATCAACACCATACATCAAATGACCCTTGAGTTGGGTCTGTGGGCCTTGCAGGAAGAAGAGAGGTTTAGCGGGGGAGGTTCCGCAACTTTCCCTCTCTCTCTCTCCTCCCACACCACACACACACTCACGCACACACACCCCCCCCCCCTTTCCTCCCCAAAACCCTAACCCCACTTCTATTTAAAAACCCCCTACACCACTCTCCACCTTCACACCCTCACCACCACCTCCACCTCCTCCCTTGCAGCTGGCGACCACCACCAACAACCTTCCTGCCTCCACTTGCAGCCATGCGTGGAGGAGAGGAGCTCGCGAGGGAGAGAGAGAGAGCATGGGCGAGGGAAAGAGAGGGCGTGGGAGAGAGGAGAGAGCTCAGGGGAGCTCGAGCAGGAGAGCTCGTGCGAGGGAGGCACCTTGCTGCGGTTGCAGCAGCGAGGAGCTCGGAAGTGTGAGGATCTCCAAGGAGTTCGGAGGTGTGAGGGGAGGAGCCATGGTTGGAGGAGCCGTGGGAGCCGTGGGAGCGCGAAGGAGCTCATGCGAGAGGAGACAAGGCCACAAGAGGAGGTTACGTAACCTCCTGTAGCTGCTGGAGCTGCTGCTGCTGTGCTGCAGGTGTAGGTCCACGGGAAGACGAACGTCGCAAGGAGTTTCTACATACTAGATTTTTCCAGTATCAGACGTTTGGAGCAGTAGCAGGACGTCTGAAGTTACAGTCGGATGTCTAAAATTACACGAAGTGCCAAGGTATGAGTCTTGTACACTCATGCATGCACGTACGTGAAGTACATTAGTGTTGCGTGTTGTCCTTTTAAACTTAAGAATGCATGTGCAGGTACAGGCCTTGGAGAGGTAAACACGCTCTTCAAGGTGCTTTAGGACGTTTGGACATCTCCACAGCCGTCTGATAGACCTATCAGACATCCGAATGCACTGGCAGACGTTTGGAAAGACCCCAGGATGACTGTAAAGGAGTTCCCGACATCCGCCAGCAACACAAGAGCACAAGGTGAGTTACTGACGTTGTTTAAGACATCTGGGCCTAGTCCAAGACGTCTGATATTAGTCTGTATGCACATTTTTGGCCCATCCGGAGCCTAGATGAAGTCGGATTTATGCAAATGAAGTATCGTTGTTTTCTACTCAAGTTTCTCTACGTGTTAGTATCAATTATATACTGTTTTGAACTCGTTTGATGTGATTTAGTCAATGCTATAGGTCTCCAGCTTGTAGCATGTTCGGGACCTATGGAGACGACAGGATCTGCGGTTCTAGCCCCCATTCCTTCTATGTTTTCCGGTAGAGTGGTTTACTTTAATACTAAAGATTTAAATAAGTAAAGTGCATGCTTAGAATAATTTGATCGAACTCTAGGATGTGAAATAAACCCTGGTGTAGAAATGCATGAATTTGACTTGAGCTACACTGTTTACATTGATATGCATGTTAAACCCTAATTGCTAGCAAGTGTATAGATGCTTGATGTGATGCTTCTTCAGTTATTAGAACACAAGCTACCTGTTATATGAATGAGAATCAGAATGTGAATAACAAGATAGGCATGTTGAGAAATGAAATGAAATGAATACAAGCATGAACCCTAAGGGGAACTAGGAGAAGAACTCCTGTACACGGAAAGAATCTCGTATATAGACGAGAAGTGAGCTGGTCCTTGTGTACGCAGTACCAAGGAGAGCAGCTGCCCCTTTAGTATAGAGGGGAGCTAGCCGCCCTTTGGGTTAAGACCTAGGGTTAGGCCTAGTCACTTTACATTGACTCCTGTTCGGCCTTCACGTACATGATACCGAGGTGAGCTACTTAGTGTAGGGAGGGAACTAGCCACCCCACGGGGCCCGGGGTTAGGACTAGCCACCCTACACCGACTTTTGTTAGGCCCACTGGGCAAACCGGGATAGTCGGTCGAGGGTACGCGGACTGTGGAGGGTCGAGACCTCTGTTCTGAGAGGGCAAGGCCCTGTGCTATTCCGTGCTATACTTTTGGATGTACCTGCTAGCGGAAACGACCGGCCGCATACTAGTGCGAGGTAGCTACCCGTGCTTTTATCGCGCGTGCCATAGTCACTGTTACATCGCGAATGTGACCTCGAGGTGGTTGACTGGGTGTAGGACTACCACGGGGGACTCTCTCAACCAGGAGAACACCACATGTACATCCTACATTACGGGAAAGATTGCAATCAAGATCGTTCATTGAGGGACAGGCAAGATCAAGAAATGAATGGATCCTTAATAGAAATAACAAATCAGAAACACCTAGCTGAGATAAATGGAATTAAAGGATTAATTGGTTGCTTGTTCATATGTTAATTGCATGTAAATGGCTTAACCACCACTCTACCCAGCATTAGCTGGCCACGGATTTTATAATTTTGTTCAGGTCAGGGAGTTGAGTAGCCAACATCACTGGCTACAGAGGGAGCTGGGCCCAATTGAGCCCAGCCATAGCAGTTGTCACCTTTTTCTTTCCGAGCTTTCTGTTGTAGTAGTAAGTACTCTAGCATGTATTACTGCTCTGTTACGTTTCTGTTCTACTTTTCGCTGTTGTAGTTCTGGTGGCATGTAATATTGTGAGACTTTTCGTTCTGTTTCCTTTACTATCACTTAGTTATTTCTTCTTAGTTACATTGCATGTGTGGTTGTGGAATATTTTCTTCTTTTGGTTATTTCTCGTTGGACGACTGGGTCATGAGATTAGTCGAGGTGAGTCGGTCTCAGTTCCGGTAGGGATCTGGGATCGGGTCGTAATAAAGATGGTATCAGAGCAAGGTCGTCCCGAGAAATAAACCACATGGCGTGGAAGTAACCACTCACGTGCATATAACTAGGATAGCCATCACAACGTATCACTTTGATCTTCGCTTCCGAGTCTTATTCCTTTATGTAATTTGGAATCATTAACAGTCTCTATTCTTTATCTTGTATCTCCTTGTAGGAGATGCCTCGTCGAGGAGTTCTCAAGGTAGGTTGCGGATGTGGCCGTGGATGGGGTCGTAGGGGCGGACATACCGAACCTGAGGCACCAGTCGACCAACCTATCCTTCCAGGAATCCAGGCCCAGGATCTCACCCAACTAATCCAGGATATAGTACGAGAGGAGCCCAAGCAGCCTCCTCCTCGGCCACCCCTCCCTGAGGACGTGGAGGGAGAGTCCTCTATGGAATAGGGGAACCGCCACAGCGCCAAACGAGTTGAAGGGGGAGGGGGTGATCCTCCACCACCCCCACCACCCTCAGACACTTCTGAGCATGAGCCATCCTTGCATGGAGGCATACCTGTTCTCCCGTTGTAGCTCCACCACGAGCTTTTCAGCTAGTTCCGGAAGCTGAAGCTCCCCTCTTTCAAGAGGGATGAGAGCTCATCTGAGGCAGAGGACTGGCTGGAGCAGATAGAGAAGGTGTTTGACACACTCCGCCCTCCTGTAGAGTGTGGCCTTCGCCACGTACCAGTTGAAGAGCATAGCCCACCGGTGGTGAAGGGCAATCAGAGGCCAGGAGGGGAGAGAGCCATCGTGAGACCAGTTTGTGGCTCTCTTCTGCAAGTAGTACTTTCCGCAGACCTGGTAGGACCAGAGGAGGTGGGAGTTCCATACTCTTCGTCAAGGGGCGATAACAGTTAGCGCGCACCACACGCGTTTCCTGGAGCTGTCACGCTTCATCCCAATAGCTGTCTACAAAGGAGGAGTGCCTATGGAGGTTTATTGAGGGGCTTCGACCTGCGATTCGAGGGTATGTGCAACCCCTGAAGTTGCCTACCTTTTCTCGCGTGGTCGAGGCGGCCATGACCTATGAGGAGACCAACCTGACCGCGCGAGACACTGATGGTGGACGGAAGAGGCCCTACTAGCCAGAGTACTCACAGGGCCGAGAGAGGAGGCACACGGCACCCACAGGGGATTCATCTCATTTTGCAGGGCCAGCTGCCAGCACCAAACCCCCTCACAGCCATCAGCAGAGACCGACTGAGGGAGGAGGTCGTGCCCCTCTCTGCTACTAGTGTGGCCAACCTGGCCACATCAGGAGGTGTTTACAGAGCGAAATCGGTGTTTAAAAGATAAATGATGTTGCGTTGTAGTATAAGTGAAATCGTCTTGTAAACAAATAAGAATTTTATTATTCGAAAACTTAGGAATCCGAGGTTGAACACGGGGAGCAAATTGGTATTTAAAAATGAAGAGCACAATCTCAAATTAATAAAATGTGATGTTCAACAATAGTATGAAGCAATAGAATGAAATTCAATGTGTATAATTGCTAAAGAGAAGAATAGAGATGTAAAAAGAAATAGAATGTCTGTTCTCTTTTCTTTCTTCTCTCTTCTCTGATGTCTTCTTCTTTCTTCTTCTCTTTTCTTCCTTCTTCCTTCCCTGATTTCTTCTTTCTTTCTCTACGGCTACTTTTCTCTTCTGTCTTCTTCTTCCTTCTTTTTCTTCTCTTGGTTTCTTTCTCTTTCTCTGCCTTTGATCTCCTTCTTTCTTTGGCTTTGGCTCCTTTCTCTTTTTCTATCTTCTACCTTTTATTCTCTCTACAGCTCCTTCCTTCTCTTCTTCTTTTCCTTTAGCTGTGCCTTCTCTCTTTTCTTCCTTGGGTTCTGATTTCCTTCTTTCCCTTTCTTCTTCAGCAGCGCCTTCTTCTTCTTTCTTCTTCAGCCTCTGCCTTCAAGTCCTCAGCTTCCTTCCTTAGCCTCTCCTGCCCTGGAGCTTCTTTCCTTCCCGTAGCTCCTTCCTTCAGCTTCCCTTCCTTCCTTCTTTCCCTACACACGAGTGCAAAACCTACCCCTACCCTCCCCCACGTATGCTCTCTCTCTTCTCTCTTAGGTTCTCTCTCCCAGAGCCAACCAATCGAGTATTCGGATCGGGTTACGCGCACCCGGGTCCAAGCACACCGGTGTGGGTGGTGCACGAGGAGTGCAGGGTAAACGGGTCAGGCAACCAGGTCCACGTAGCGTGGGTTGCAGACGAGGCGAGTGAGCGAGCGAGGAGACCTCACCCCGTGATGTGAGGCGATAAGGTAGAAACACAAAAACAATATAAAGTACTCACCTGCGCTGAAAACTACCAAGGTGGGACTAAAGTCCCACCCACTTCTTCGCTCACGCGCAGGAGGAACGCCTGCCCAATTGCTGCAACTGTGGCTGATGAAGCCTTTGATTTCTAGGTGCGAAAGAGTCGTAGAATGGTTCCGCGCACCTGGGGCTTTTCTGCCTAGGGTGATGCAACCTGGAGCGAGCTTGCGAGCAAGCTTGTTCGTGCTCCAATGGCGGAAAGGGGGTCGGACCTGCAACTCACAAATATGGCCTCACGGCCCTGTCAAAACACTTAGGTAGCTTCGCCGTGTCACGGCGACGGTGAAGCGGTGGGTGGCGTGGCGCAGAACGGCCTAGGCGTGCATGCCTAGGTCGGACTATGACCATAAAAGTGCGTGTGTTCGGTGAGAGTGTGGGGTGTGTGTGGCAGTCAATGAAGGGGCAGATGATGATCAATGGGTGATGGCGGAGGTTCTGAGGTAGGTGGCGAGGCATGTGGATGAGTGGAGAGGTGGATGCGCCTTCACCGGTGGTCTGCTGGAGATGAGGAAGACAGAGGTGGTCGGTGGCTGTTGAGGGTAATTTTGTGAAATAAAGAGGGGGAAAGTGAAAGGTAGGGAGAAAGGAACTTACTGAGGGTATTTGGACGAAGGGGGAAAGGCGAAGGGCGAGCGATGCGTGTGTGTCGTCGTCGGAGAAGAAAACCCTTAGATGAGGAAGACGGCGACGACGAAGGGGTTGGAGAAGCGCGCGTAGGTATGGCACGACGAGGAGGAGCAAGGTGGAGAAGACTCTACCACTGGTATGGTGGTAGGGCAACGAGAAGAGGGAGGAGAGATCGCTGGAGCTTGCGGGCTATTGGCCGGAGATGAGGGAGGAAGAAATTTAGGGGTTTCTGCGGCCAATTCAAGCTTGAGAGCAGCGGCAAGGACAAGGGGTCCTTTTATAGCTAATGACGGAGGTCCTTGTGCTTGGAAGGAAAGCTTCCAAGCGCAAGAATCCTCGCCGGAGTAGGAAGGTGCGAAGGATACCCATGTCTCTCGAGTGTTCGCATGAGAGATTAGGTGCGAATCAGATCTTGGGATTGCGTTCAGATGATAAGGAATTCCTCAGAGAATCTCCCTTCCAAATCTGAGAGGGGATCTCTGAGGAATCAAGGAGAAATCCTCCTTAAATCCTCGTCGGAGTAGGACTCCACTGTAATGGCAGAGGGACCTAATTGCAAAGAGTGGCAAGGAAGATAGGGGGGTCAACACAAAGATTTTCAAAAGTTAGGGATCAAAATGTAATTGGGTGGATTATTTTGCAAAGTAGGCCAAGGTGACTTTCCCTTAGGCCCAAATTTTTGTACAAACCTAATTTTGACCTAAGGAATCCAATGGTAAAGTTGGATTTTAGGTTTGACCACGTTTGACTAGATATTTTGCATAAAAACCCAATTTAGGGTAAATAATTAGCTAGGACCCCTATTTAGGTCAAAATAGGTTTTAAATGCCAAATTGAAGATTCTAAACCCTAAAGCAAATTTTTTCATGAATTTTAGAGGGTTTAGTTGATTTTTATCCAGACCTGAACCTTGTTGTATTAAGTAGGTTTACTTCAGGGTTACAGAATGTCATTTAATTCTTAGATTGCATATAAACCCATTTCTGATTGAACCATCCCACTTTCCATCTTGTTAAGACCAATTGACCCATGTTTAACCCTTGAGATTATGTTGTTGTACTGCAATGACAAAATTACAGTTTTACCCTTTATTTCTTATTTTCTTCTCAGAATAGTTATCTCTTGAATTAGGCCCTTCTCTAGGTTATGTAGGAGCTTTTATTCTCTTTTCTTGGTCAAAATGAGCTAGTTAGGGCTCATGATGGTGTTCCCATCAGGAGGGACTACCCATCTAGGGTCGGAGCGCTGCAGATGCTCCCTACATCGAGCACTGGAGGTTGATCTGGCAGCCGCGATCACCATACGCGTGGAGGAGGACAGCAGTCACGAGGAGGGAATCGACCAATTGTTGCTCATCCAACCCAGAGCATGGCTGCTTCTTCAGCACCTAGGGATGAGGGGCATATCAACGCCCTAACTCACAGAGACGCTAGGGCTTCAGGTTATGTGGTGGCAGGTATGGTTACCGTTTCTGGCAGATTAGTCTACGTTCTTTTTTATTCTGGTGCCACACACTCTTTTGTCTCCTCGAGTTTTGCCATCAGTTTGAGGGCGAGCAGTGTACTGTTAGAGGTTTTGTTCCTGATTAGAGGGCCAGGTGGATAGTTGTTCGTAGCAGAGGAGGTCTTTACAGACTGCGAGGTCATTATAGGGGGACACAGTCTTCCCATCGACCTGATAGTGATCCCGATGGAGGAGTTTGGCGTAATCCTAGGAATGGACTAGCTGTCTGCCTATCATGACTTGGTGGACTATTTTGGGAGGAAGATCATCTTCTCCATACCGGAGTTACCTCCCTTTGAGTTTCATGGCCAGTCGGTAGAAGGAGGTTTCAGGTGCATCTCCGCGCTTTGGGTAGCGAAGCTTTTAAGCCAGGGGTGTGAGGGCTTCTTAGCTTGTGTTGTAGTAGAGCCTAGCCCCGTTGTCAATTTTTAGAGTATCTCGGTGGTTTGCGAGTACCCCGACGTCTTCCCCGAGGAGCTGCCAGGACTATCGCCTGAGCGTGAGATCGAGTTTGAGATCTCACTAGTACAGAGGACCAGCCCCATTTCTACTGCACCGTACAGGATGGCACTATTTGAGCTGCGAGAGCTCAAGTCTCAGTTACAAGACCTATTGGAGAAGGGCTTTGTGAGGCCTAGTGTGTTCGCGTGGGGAGCCCCTGTGTTGTTCGTTAAGAAGAAGGACGGTATCCTTCGGCTTTGTGTCAACTACAGACAGCTAAATCGGGTCATCGTCAAGAATAAGTATCCATTGCCTCGTATCGATGACTTCTTCGACCAACTGAGAATCCATGGTGTTCTCCAAGATAGATCTGAGGTCAGGATACCACCAGCTGAGGATCAAGGAGATCGACGTCTCCAAGATAGCTTTCCTACTCGATACGGGCACTACGAGTTCTTGGTCATGCCGTTTAGGCTGACCAACGCCCCTGCTGCTTTCATGGACATGATGAACCGTGTTTTCAGGCCATACTTGGACCAATTTGTGGTGGTATTCATCGACGACGTCCTAGTCTACTCTCGGGATCAGGCACAACATGGATAGCATCTACATATGGTCCTGGATACCTTAAGACGACGCAGGCTGTACGCCAAGTACAGCAAGTGCGAGTTTTGGCTGAGATAGGTGACCTTCTTGGGCCACGTGATTTCAGGAGACGGATTGGCTATGGATCTAGGCAATGTCGAGGCCGTACTCAGGTGGGAGAGGCCACGCACAGTGACAAAGGTACGTAGCTTTCTGGGACGGCAGGCTACTACCAGCGGTTTATCAAAGGGTTTTCTCAAATCGCATGTCCTATGACCTAGCTGATCCGGAAGGGCATGCCCTTTTTTTAGACAGACGAGTGTGAGGCATGCTTTCAGGAGTTGAAGGAGAGACTAACTTCAGCTCCTGTGCTTACCATCCCAGACAGCAATGGCAGGTTAGTGGCTTACACCGATGCTTCGTTGTAGGGGTTGGGTGGTGTGCTCATGCAACAGAGTCATGTTGTTGCTTAGCTTCACGGCAACTAAAGCCCCATGAGCATAGCTACCCCACCCATGACTTAGAGCTGGCTGCAGTTGTCTTCGCGCTGAAAACATGGAGGCACTACCTGTTTGGTGAGACGTTAGAGATCTTTATAGATCACAAGAGCCTCAGGTACCTGTTTAATCAGAAGGAGCTCAACATGAGACAGAGACGATGGTTAGAGATCCTGAAGGACTATGACTGCAACATCTCCTACCATCCAGGGAAGGCCAATGTGGTGGCCAACGCCTTGAGCTGGAAGGTGCCTGCCCACTTGGCCAGCTTGCAGGCACAGAGTTGGAGACTCATGTAGGAGGTGGGCAGTTGGCGATCCCGTGAGTCACGGGGGTACTACGAGGCAGTGATAGTGTCACGGCAGGCACGATTAGAGCTGATAGACCGCATCATTACAGGGTAGATGGCCGATCCATACTTACAGACATTGCGAGACAAGGTATTGATAGGAGACCCAAGAGACTTTTCCTTCTCTGACGAGATACTACGCATGAGGGGAGGCCTATGTGTTCCTAGAGACAAGGAGCTGTTGAGAGAGCTCCTGACGGAGGCACATGGGTCCAGGTTCACCATATATCCCAGGAACACAAAGATGTACCATGATCTGCGACGCGACTTCTGGTGGATAGGGATGAAGCGAGATGTTGGTGAGTTTGTCCAGCAGTGCTTGGTATGCCAACAGGTAAAGGCCGAGCACCAGAGTCCTACAGGGTCGTTACAACCACTTCCTGTGCCAGAGTGGAAGTGGGAGAGTATTACCATGGACTTGGTGGTGGGTCTGCTGGTGACACAGCGAGGACACGACGGAGTTTAGGTGATAGTAGATAGGTTTATGAAGATGGCGTGGTTTCTGCCGATCTGAGTCACTTTTGGGCTAGCACAGCTAGCAGAGCAATACATCAGAGATGTGGCGCGCCTGCACGGAGTCCTTCGTGAGATCGTATCCAACAAGGATACTTTCTTCACTTCCTAGTTCTGTGTAAAGTTTCTGCAGGCATTGGGGACACATCTGAGGTTCAGTACCACCTACCATCCCTAGACCGACGGGCAGTTCGAGTGCACCATACAGATACTTGAGAACCTCCTATGTTTTTGTGTACAAGACTGGAGAGGCTTCTGGGAGGAGCATTTGCCCCTGGCAGAGTTTGCATACAATAACAACTATCATTCGAGCATTGGTATGGCACCTTACGAGGCTCTGTACGGGAGGAAGTGTACTGCACCTTTGAGTTGGGTCAAGGTGGGGACCAAGTGGGAGGTTGGTCCTAGGTTGATCCATTAGAGTCAGGAGGTGATA
The DNA here is from genome assembly GCA_037157565.1 of Thalassia testudinum. Taxonomy (NCBI): domain Eukaryota; kingdom Viridiplantae; phylum Streptophyta; class Magnoliopsida; order Alismatales; family Hydrocharitaceae; genus Thalassia; species Thalassia testudinum. Next base: position 5,082,412 of record JAZHRO010000061.1, read on the forward strand.
GAGTAGATTCACAGACGACTCTGTACTGTCAGGAGTAGGCAGAAGAGCTATGCTGATAAGAAGCGTAGAGAGGTGCAGTTCGAGGTTAGGGATCACGTCTTCCTCCATGTTTCACCCATGAAGGGCTTGCAGTGTTTTGGGGTGAAAGAGAAGCTTGCGCCAAGGTTTGTGGGACCCTTTGAGGTCTTGGAGCAGGTTGGACCCATTGCTTACTGGCTTGTCCTTCCTCCCCAACTCTCTGGAGTGCACAACGTATTCTGTCACGACCTAGGCATCAAGGGTCGTTTAAGACGTCTGGGAACTGGCCCAGACATTTGGAAGCCTTCCCAGACGTCTGGTATTAAATTTTTTCGGCATACGGGTTCGCATCTGTGCGCCTGCGCGCGCAGACTGAACCCACCGCCTTCGTTCTTCTTTTTCTCTCCCTCCCTACAGATGACGCAGCCTTCCTCTCTCTCTCTCCCCACACTGCCTATAAATACACTTCCCCTCTCCCTCACCCTCACTCCACCACCTTCTTCTTCTCCTTCTCCCTGCCAGCGAGAGCGCGAGCGAGCGAGAGAGGCAGCAGCGGCTGCTGCGAGAGTGCGGGAAGGAGGGGTTGTTGCGAGAGGAAGTAGAAGCTCGACCGCGAGGGTATAAGCTTGCCGGGGCAGCTAGAGCTGGCCGCCGGGAGAGCAGCAAGCGTGGGGTGTCGCGGAGGAGCTGCTGCAGCTTAGGCAATAGGCGGATGCGGCGCGGCACAGCCATGCACTGCGGGTGGAGAGCGAGAAGGGTTCTGATTCTGGGAAAATTTTCCAGAATCAGACGTCTGGACTTACGTCCAGACGATGCATAAGACGTCTGGAGGAAGGACCAGATGTCTAACAGGTACAATAATTGTTATCTTCTCCTTCTTTCGCGTGTACAGCCATGCAGCCGTCCGCCGAGTTCTTCTGCACCCCTTCATGATGAGAGCGAGTGTGTGCATGTGCAGGATTTGTTCGAGAGGGCGGTGGGGCTCGTCATCCCACACCGATCAGATGTCTGGACACAGTACCAGACGACGGAGAGGACCTCCAGACGTCCAGGGTGACAATCGGACATCTGGAAACTAAGTCCAGACGGTCCAGCCAGCTTCTGGACGTCTGAAGGACTGTGCAGATCGACCTTTTAAGACATCTAGAAGAAGTTCCAGACGTCTAATTTTGGGCAGACTCATCGTTTTTGACTCGTTTGGGGTCCGTTCGGAGTCCGTTTTCTGCGTTTCAAGTTTCATTCTTCCCAGATTTATTTCCTCTACCTGTTTATAGTAATTGTATACTGTTCTGAGTAGCTCCTTGTCTTTGATCCTTGTATTAGGACCCCATTCCATTGCGGCTCTAGGGGTTGCGGAGGCACACGAGATTGCTGACCACGCCCCCAGTACTTCTGATTTTGCGTGTAGAGTGGCCTTTTAATTTAATTATCAAAAATTATACATTTATGAAACAATTAATAGGGTCTATGGCATTGCATGAACCCTAGGGCTGAAGAATTAGATTGAATGATAGATCCTAAGGTATTGCATGAATCCTAGGACTGGAAAACTAGATTGAATGATAGATCCTAGGGTATGGCATGAATCCTAGGACTGGAAAACTAGTTGAATATATACATTGCAATCTTAGAAAAGTGGAAAGGAAATGATAACTGCCTGTAAATTGGTTAATAGCTACCTGTTATGAATGGATAATTACGGTTGAGAACATGAATTGTATGGATATAAAGCTGGAACGGTGAAGCCTAAATTGGCTGAGTTAAAAGAGCATGAACCCTACGGGGAATTAGGAGTAGAACTCCTGGAAAGTGAATGGAATAAAATTGGGGAAGTGAGTTGGCCCTTGAGTACGGAGTACCAAGGAGAGCAACTGTCCCCTTGTTTAGTGCAGAGCGGAGCTAGCTGCCTCAGGGACCTGGGGTTAGGTCTGGCCACTTTGTACCGACTTTTGGCCCTCGTATACACAGTACCAAGGAGAGCTACTAGTGTAGGGAGAGCACTAGCTACCCCACAGGCCCCGGGGTTCTGCTAACCCTCCTACACCGACTTGTTAGGCCCACTGGGCAAACCAGGGTGGTCAGGCGAGAGTGCGCGGACTATGGAGGGCAAGACCCCTGTTTGGTTATTATGGAGGGGCTGGACCCCTGTTACTGAGAGGGCTCTGCCTTATACTGGTTTCGTGCTGTGCTTTGGGCGCACCCGTTAACGGAAATGACTGACCGCGTGCCAGTGCGAGGTAACTACCCGTGCGCTTATCGCACGTGCCGTAGTCACCGTTACGTCTGTCAGCGACCTTGGGGTGGTTGACTGAGGGTAGGACCACCACAGGAGACTCTCCCGACCAGGAGAGCACCACGTGTTACTTCTACTTTTCGGAAAAGACTGCAATCAAGATCGTTCCCACGAGGAACATTCAAGATCAAGAGAAGGATCTGAGAAATAAATCAACAGTGAATAAATGGAAAAATATAAAGAAAGAAAGTAAGAATATAACAGCTACTGTCCACTCTACTACTTCTCCTAGCTTTTAGTTGCCACTCTACTTAGCGTTTTGTTGACGTGTCACCTTTGTTACCTTTTCAGGACCAGGTGTTGAGCAGCCAGAGTCGGCGGCTGCAGAAGGCACTGGGCCTAGTAGAGCCTAGTAGTGTCACTTGTAGTACCCACTGTAGTTTTTTTGCTGTTGTTGTGAGTAGTTTCTGTTACCCCTGTACTCTTTTCATTGCAAACTTCATGTTTATGTACATGTTTAAATTCTCTACTGTTGTGGTGGTGTATACTGTAGTATTTCTTTTCTTTACTGCTAGTTATATACATAATGAATGTGGTTTATTTTACTGCTCTTTTGGTTACTTTCTCGTTGGACGACTGGGTCTTGGGATTAGTCGAGTCGGTCCGATTCTCGTGTCTCATAGGGATTCGGGAATCGGGTCATTACATATTCCATGTGTCCAACCTCAGGAAGTACGTCGCCAATCCCAGCCAAGTTCTGAGCCACGAGAGCGTCGAGGTGGGAGACGACCTGACCTATCCCGAGAGGCCGGTGTAGATACTTGATATAGCCGTCCGGAGTTTGAGACGGAAGCAGGTACCATTGATGAAGGTCCTATGGAGAAGCCAGCGGTACGAGGAGGTAACTTGGTAGCCTGAGGCGGCGATGCGAGAGTAGTACCCGGAGTCTTTTGAGGGTACGTCTCTTTTGACCTACTTTGGTCCTCTTTAAGTTTATTATGCTCTTTTACGTTATTTCCGCACCCTACTTACCTCAAGTTTTGAGGATGAAACTTCCTTTAAGTTTGTTATGTTGAAATGACCATTTCCAAGGACCATTCGGAGTTTCTTTGGAAAGTTAGGGGTGTGAACAAAAATTTTGACCCCTTGAGTTGGGTGTGTGGGCCTTGCCGAAAGAAGAGAGGTTTAGCGGAGGAGGTTCCGCAACTTTCCCTCTCTTTCTCCTCCCACACCACGCACACACTCACGCACACACACTCACTAGCCCTTTCCTCCCCAAAACCCTAACCCCACTTCTATTTAAAACCCCCCACACCCCTGTCCACCTTCACACCCTCACCACCACCTCCACCTCCTTCCATTGCAGCAGGCGACCACCGCCAACAGCCTTTCTGCCTCCACTTGTAGCCACGTGTGGAGGAGAGGAGCTTGCGAGGGAGAGAGGGAGAGAGTAGGTGAGGGAGAGAGAGGGCGTGGGAGAGAGGAGAGAGCTTGGGGGAGTTCGAGCGTGTGCAGCCGAAGGAGCTCAAGTAGGAGAGCTCACGCAAGGGAGCTGCCTTGCTGCAGTCGCAGCAGCGAGGAGCTTGTAGGTGTTAGGATCTCCAAGGAATTCGAAGGTGCAAGGGGAGGAGTCCCGGTCGGAGGAGTAGCAGGAGCCGCGAGAGCTCAGAGGAGCTCGTGCGAGAGGAGACGAGGCCGTAGGAGGAGGTTACACAACCTCCTACAGCTGCTGGAGCCGCTGTTGTTGTATTGCGGGCGGAGGTCCGTGGGAAGACGAATGTCGCGAGGAGTTTCTGCGTACTGGATTTTTCCAGTATTAGACGTCTGGAGCAGCAGCAGGACGTCCGGAGCTACAGTCGGACATCTGAAATTACGCGGAGTGCTGAGGTATGAGTCCTGTACGCTCATGTATGCACGTACGTGAAGTACGTTAGTGCTACATGTCGTCGTTTTAAACTTACAAACGCATGCGTAGGTATAGGCCTTGGAAAGGTGCGTAAGCATGCTCTTCAAGGTGCTTTAGGACGTCTAGACGTCTCCATAGCCGTCTGATAGGCCTATTAGACGTCCGGATGCACTGATAGACATCTGGAAAGAACCTAGGATGACTGTAAAGGGGTTCTAAACATCTGCTAGCAATGTAAGAGCACAAGGTGAATTATTGACGTCGTTTAAGATGTCTGGGCCTAGTCCCAGACATCTGATATCAATCTGTATGCACGTTTTTGGCCCGTTTAGGGCCCAGATGAAATAGGATTTACGCAAACGAAGTACCGTTGTTTTCCGCTCAAGTTTCTCTACGTGTTAGTGTCAATTATATACTGTTTTGAACTTGTCTGATGTGACTTAGTCACTGGTATTGGTCTCCAGTCTATAGCATGTTCGGGACTCGCGGAGACGACAAGATCTGCGATTTTAGCCCCCATTCCTCCTGTGTTATTCGATAGAGTGGTTTACTTTAATACTAAAGATTTAAATAAGTAAAGTGCAAGCTTAGAATAATTTGATCGAACTCTAGGATGTGAAATGAATCCTAGGGTAGAAATGTATGAATGTGACTTGAGCTACACTGTTTACATTGATATGCATGTTAAACCCTAATTGCTAGCAAGTGTATAGATGCTTAATGTGATGCTTCTTCAGTTATTAAAACACGAGTTGTGCATTATATGAATGAGAACCAAAATATGAACAACAAGATAGGCGTGCTGAGAAATGAAATGAATACAAGCATGAACTCTAAGGGGAAGTAGGAGAAGAACTCCTGTACATGGAAAGAATCTCGTATATAGATGGGAAGTGAGCTGGTCCTTGTGTACGCAGTACTAAGGAGAGCAGCTACCCCTTTAGTGTAGAGGAGAGCTAGCCGCCCTTTGGGTTGAGACCCAGGGTTAGGCCTAGTCACAATACATCGACTCCTGTTCGGCCCTCGTGTATGTGGTACCGAGGTGAGCTACTTAGTGTAGGGAGGGAGTTAGCCACCCCACAGGGCCCGGAGTTAGGACTAGCCACCCTACACGGACTCTTGTTAGGCCCACTGGACAAATCGAGATAGTCGGACGAGGGTACGTGGACCGTGGAAGGAAGAGACCCCTAGTCTTTTCTGAGGGGTGAGACCCCTATTCTGAGAGGGCAAGGCCCTGTGTTGTTTCTTGCTGTACTTTTTGGCGTACCCGCTAACGGAAATGACTGAACGCATGCCAGTGCGAGGTAGCTACCCGTGTGCTTATTGTGCGTGACGTAGTCACCGCTATGTCGCGACCGAGACCTCCGGGTGGTTGACCGGGTGTAGGAGTATCACGGGGGACTCTCCCAGCTAGGAGAGCACCACGTGTACATCCTACATTACGGGAAAGACTGCAATCAAGATCGTTCTCTTGAGGGACAGGCAAGATCAAGAAATGAATGGATCCCTAATAGAAATAACAAATTAGAAATACCTAGCTGAGATAAATGGAATTGAAGGATTAATTGGTTGCTTGTTCATATGTTAATTGCATGTAAATGGCTTAACCACCACTCTACTCAGCGATAGCTAACCACGGATTTTATAGCTTTGTTCAGCTTAGGGAGTTGAGCAGCCAACACCACTGGCTGCAGAGGGAGTTGGGCCTAGTCGAGCCAAGCCATTGTAGTTGTCACCTTTTTGTTTCCGAGCTTTCTGTTGTAGTAGTGAGTACTCTAGCATGTATTACTGCTCTGTTACGTTTCTGTTCTACTTTCTGCTATTGTAGTTGATGGGAACACCATCATGAGCCATAACTAGCTCATTTTGATCTAATTAAGTCAGTAAATGCTCCTACATGACTGCCAGAGAGCCATAATTCACTGCAAATCCATTCTAAGGGAGAGACAAGAAACTAGGGTTAAAACTATAATTTTACCATCATACTTGAATACAGTACTGATTGCACAGAAAAAATACACCAATAAATATGCCATCTTGTGTTATTTCCTAGCACTGCCATTACATATTAGGTAGCTATAGTTGCATTTGTAAAATTGACACATACATGCATTTATTTGAGGGGAGGATAATGCGAATAATTTGCCATATAATTAACGTCTTCATCAAGGGTTGCGTTGCAAATTTCACCTTCTTCATTTTTATTTTGACTTTGAAATCGTCTCCCTCACGTTGCTCAGGGCATGGGCATGCGCCTCTTCGCGCCATTCCTTTGCCAACAGCATGGCTGGACTCCCTCTGCCAGCAGCATGGCGGTGGAATGCACCTCCTTCTTTAAAAAGCCCTGCCCTCTCCCTTGCGCAAGGGGAGCCTGGAGCACACACCACCATAGACACCCTTCCTCCAGGCCATCGTCCTCCCCTCTTCCCCTCCATACGCAGTAGCTCTTTCACTGAAGAGACACACTGCAGGCAGGAGTAAGCTCACAGTGGTCCCACGACCACCATTGTGAGTTCCACCACTGCCCAGCTCCTTCGTGATCAGGTGGGCGTGGTGGTTTCGCCCTCTATTTCACCGCTTAACTCCCTCGCCGCCATTGTCAAAGCTCCAAGGTCTGAAGCTCCAGCAGCAGCGACGGCCGCCAGCAGCAGCGCAAGCACCGTGCGCACGCCAGCAGACGCCCCTGCAGATCGGCCGCAGGCTCTTTCCACGCGTGTAGGTGCCTTTCAGTGCGCCCGCGCATGGAGAACCGACCGCAATCGGTTGTCCATCCCGCGCGGCACTGTAGCTACTGTTCATGCCTCTCAGCACGACACTGTAGCTACAATGCGGTGACTAGGTTGTTTCTCACTTATCCGGTCACCGCGCTCTCTCTCTTCTCCTCTCAATCGTCTCCAGCCAGTTACGCGCACCCGTGCCCGCATCTGTGCCCTCTCCCGTCTGCGCCCGCGTTCGTTCTAGCCCACAGCGCAGTGCGTTGCGCTACGCAGTGTGCTGCGTTGCCCTCTCTCTCACACTCCCACACCCGCCTGCGTGTGACGACAACGCGCGCATTCTCTCCAGCGTCTGCGCTCTGCATTGCACGCCTGCGCATGCCCTAGCCACCAGACGTCGCACACAGCCCCTAGACAGCTTAACTCGCCGCTCCCTCTCACAGCGACCCGCTAGCGTGCACTCCCTCGCTCATACACACACACACTTGTACACTCACACGATCACTTGTACACACCTATACATACTTATATACACATACATATATATATATTTATATATATATATATATATTAATACCTATACAACTATATATAAGTATATATACATACATACATATATATATATATATATATATATACATACATATATACATATATATCTATAGATATAAATACATATATATATATGTATATATATATATATATATATATATATATCTATATACATAGATACCTATACAAATATATCTATATACATATATACACATATATATCTACATACATATATTACTATATATATATATCTATATAGTTAAATATATATATACATATATTTCTAGTTACAAATATATATATATATATATACACACACCTATATATATATTTACATATCTATATATATATATACATAACTACATATACACCTGTATAGTTACAAGGCTATCTATATATATACATATATACATATATATATATATATTTACATACACATCACCTACCTGTATCCCTACGTACTAGTCACTCCACCATGCGTTATATCGCAGGAATATCTGCACCAGTTGCTGATATTCCTCGATACCCGCATAAAGAAAGTGCCTCCACACACACTCCCACACATCCATCCTACACTCTACGCGGCACTTCGTCTTGTTGGTTGCATCTTTCTAGACGTGGACCAACTCGACACTGTGCTATACGCCATTTCCACTTCCACTCCCACCCCTATATATATATATATATATATATATATATATATATATAGACTATATTTATTTCTCTACAAGTAACTTGATTTTTATTTCTATTCTATTTCCTGCTATTAAAAAGATTAAAGAGAAAAAGAGTAAAAGAGAAAAGATAATCCTTGTCTTGCAGGTACTTGGTCTCGCGAATAGCAAGACCAGTTTTTTTTGGGAAACCCTAAGTTGGCTCAAAGCCAAGAACAATTTGGCTCGAAGCCAAGGACCTAATTTTGAGAGTGTACCTCAAGGACAAAATTATCAGCAAAAAAATCTTAAATAGAAAAAAAACCAAAAATATAATAAACGCACGAAAGAGATACATTTTAGGTAAAGTGTAGAAACTTATTCACCTTTAATCCCTGCCTCCCTGAGATCGACCCTGGAACTAAAAGTGACTAAGATAAAATTAAGTAGGCCAGGTAAAAATTTTTTGTGAAAGATGGTTAGACTCGATTTAGGTTAACCACTATATGCACTTCAACAATAATTTCATCATATTAACACAACCTATTCGAGTCCTAACACACCTTTTTCTGGCGCCGTTGTCGGGGAGGTGCGCATTGAGGTAAGTTTCTACTCCATTCCTTTAGTTTCTCTTCTCACACCCTTCTCTTCACGGGTGTTTTTGTTTGCTGGTGTGCAGGTGAACCAGTTGCAAGGAGGAAGCAAGCAGAGGAAGTTGGAGACATGGGCAGATCCAAGGTGGGAACGAGAGCGTGAAGTCACCGGCGCCGCACTGGAGCTTCGCCCACATTGCTGAAAAGGTAGGTCTCTCTCTTAGCAACTTAGGTCAACTTGTCACCTTCGAAAAAAAAAAAAAAACCTAACAACACTTCTTGGGATTTCTTGGGGCAAGTGGATTAAAAATCACTTGTTTGATTATCTGCTATCACCCCCACCGCCCCAGGATTTCCCGCCAAACTTCGCATAGCGAAGATCCAAGAATCTTGATTCTTGAATCTTTCGTAGTGTGAAGTATTCTTTGAGGCAAGATTAAAAAGATTGATTGCCATCCCTCCTTGCCTCATTTATCCGCAATTCGGGATCACATTTTTTGGTGGGGAGACTTGGAATTGAGTTGATTCTAACCCCACCACGACCTTTCACGTGCCTTAGATTTGATCCCGAATACTTCAACCCCAACATTTTGATTTTCTCTACATTATCTTGTGGTTGAGCCTTGTGTGTGGAACATCATTTTGGTGATTGGGAGCACTTGAATTGAAGTGCTTTGGCTCCCTTTCACACTAACCTAAAATTGACTCGTGCATCCACACATAGAAATTTCCACCTAGGGAAGCCCATTGCATTTTTAGCATGCATTAACTAACTCACATTGAAGAAGGGTTTGTTGGGCATAGAAGAACTTATTTTTTTCCTCAAAACCCGGAGATTGGTTGAATTGGTAACTCAGCGAAATCTTAAAATCCATACTACTTAAGGCTGAAATTCTAAAAACCATTCACCAACTAAAACTTCAATTCGGGGAGATTTCCCCATTGCATGCTTGGTTTACACACTTTCTAAAATCAACGCACTTGGGCATTACCGGTATACAACGCCCTTCACATTCCTGAAGCACTTGATCCTAAGCCTCTAATTAAAACTGGTAGCAACTTGACCCTTATTAAGGATTGGAGGTCTAACTACTTGCGTGTAGCGCCTACGTGTTGGTGAGGGTTCCCGCGTGCTATCGAGTGTCTAAGACTGGGGCAAACGGCCTTTCAATCTGGCCCGGTGGTTTCGCGGTGCTCGCATTTGGTTTCGTAGGTTTTGATAGTAGGTAATTTAGATCTTTAGGTCTAAGGGCACACTGTAGAGGTTAAGACTTTGATTGCCTTGATTTGTCATCAAGTGTACCTTTGCGGCGTCATTTCTCTCATTCCCTTTTCCCTTCTTATCTCCCCAATTCTTCCTGCGATAGTGCATGTTTGGGAGGAGGTCACAAAACCCTGAATTGTTTGAATTGTCTGATAATTTTAGGAAAGAAGCCAAATCGTCATCCTCCTCCACAAACATGGCTGCACGCCCACTCCCAAATCCCGAGGGAGGAAACCGCCCTCAAAACCCACCAGGTGGTGGAGCCATGGACCCCATAACCCACCTCCAAGCCCAAATGGAAATGTATAATGAACATATTGAAGCCATTAGGGAAAGCTTGAAGGAAATGCAGAACCCTCCCAAACGGGAGGAGCCTAGGTCTCTTAGTTCTTATCAAAATCCCGCTGCTACAGAGACCATTGGACAAATTCAGGTCCCCATGGGCGGGGACGATTTTGAACTGAAATCCAATATAATTGGCCTAATTAACTTCCACTTCCATGGTCTTGCAAGTGAAGATCCTTTTCTCCATTTGGAAGACCTAACCCGATTGGCTGAAATGGTTAAACCAAGAAACATCAGGTTATCAATTGTCCTCATGTAAATGTTCCCATTTTCGTTGCGGGATAAAGGGTCGCAATGGTTACGCACCCTTGGGAGAACCATCCATTCTTGGGAAGAGATGCGAACAACATTTCTCAAGAAATTCTTCCCAATCGGGCGAACCAATGCGCTTCGCCGTGCTATCACTTCATTTACGCAACAAAACGACGAACAATTTCATGAGGCATGGGAGAGATATAATGACCTCCTAAGGAAGTGTCTGCACCACGGTCTGCCTAAGTGGCATATAGCCCAGATTTTCTATTATGGGCTAAATGAGACTTTGAAGCAGATTGCAGATGCTTCCTACGGAGGGAATTTCATGAATAAAGATGAGAATGGAGCATTCGAATTATTTGAAATCATGAGTGAAAACTCAATGAACAATGCCTCCATTGTCGCCTTTAATCGTACTAGCCTGCCTCGTAATGTTCACAAAGTTGACACGGGACCCTCCCATTCATCCACTGATCTTAACCTTACCGCACAAAAATTGGATGAAGTCTCCGTCGTGCACAAGAAGCTGGACGAGCTTCTGGCCAATCCCGCCCGTTCTATGGCAAACACCCCCACCTCACCACTTCGTCACAATCCCAATCCTTCCAACGCCAGGCTTATCCCCAAAAACCCCGTGAGATCTTCCTTACCGAGCGTCGCGCCGAGCGATTCGGTAAGTCATGTGGATCTGGCTTCTACAAGCCAATATTTTGACACGGAGGACCAAGCCTCCGTGTGCTCGGATGCATATGTACATGCGGACTCGTCTTCTAGCTTAGAAGACGCTTGCGCCCTGGGGAACAACCCGTTCTCTGCTACTTATAACCCAGGGTGGTGAAATAACTCGTAGCGCCAAAATCCCGCAGGTGGGCCAATGCGACCGTCCGCACCCGTCATCCCAAGGGCCCAGTCTAATCTTGTGGTGAATCCACCATTGGGTCCTTGCATACCGCAAATAGAACACGCACCAAGTCCTCTTGATAAACTGATGTGAATGATGATGGAAATGTCTAAGCGCCATGAAGAGAACATGACCTCTCTTCAGTACCAATTGGCGTAGCAGAATGCTGAGATCAGTCAACTACGCATGGCGACTCGATCTCAGGGCACTCTTCCAGCCCAACCTGTTCCTAATCTGCGAAATTTGACCACAGGTACGACCTTTTCAGGGGCAGGTTCATCAGATTCTGCAGGCTCTGACCATTCCACCGGGATTTCAGGCTAATCCCGCTGCAGTACCTCACCCATATGTCCCTATTGTGAACCCTCCTCCGCCTTATGATCCCACTGGACCCGCATCGTCCAATGCGATTACTACGAGGAGCGGTAAGCAAACTGTCGATCCGCCTCGACCTGATCCTGGTCCATCTTTTTCATCACCCTCTCATTTGGGATGCGCACCGCATTTGCGAGAGGATGATACACCCAAACTAGTGCCAGAATTAGTCCCACTCCCTGAGGCTCTACTGAGGGAGCCAAAAGGCAAGAAAAAGGATACGCATGCTTTTGATGACCTGCGTAATTTATTCAGGGATGTTGAAATCAAGGTACCCCTGTTAGAGGCTATCGACCACATACCTACTATCGCCCGATTTTTCAAAGACTACACCACACCTAGGTGACAGTCAAAGAAAACAAAGAATCTGGTGGTTCTCTCGCCTCATGCGAGTTGTGCTATACTGTCAAATCTACCACTGAAGCAGAAAGATCAGGGCACACCGCTTATTTCTTGTAGCATCCAAGGCTGCAGTTTTAACCGTGCCCTACTTGATCTAGGATCTTCCATCAATCTTATACCAACCATCATGCTCGAGAAATTTGCCTTAGGAAATCTGAAACCCACCCCTGTCACGTTACAGTTAGCAGATCGTTCTGTCAAAATACCAAAGGGTGTGGTGGAAGACGTGGTGGTTAGGGTCAACAGTCTCTGTTTTCTTGTTGACTTCCTTATTTTGGATATGGAAGTTCCTAGCTCACTTTCTGATTGTCCGATCATCCTTGGTCGACCTTTCTTGGCCACAGCCCGCACCCATATCGACTGTGAGTTGGGCTGTATTGAGATTGCCGTTGGATCTGAGAAACTCAAACTTAATATCTTCAAGGCAGCCAAGAACTTTGATTGCGATTACATCGAGGATGACACATCTGACGAGGACATGGCCGTCAGCGCATGTATCGGACTAATTGGGACCTATTTTGACTGCTGTGGATTGCCTTTAAACACAGACGATTGCCTGATCGACACATATTGTGACGTTCCCCCATCCCTCCTTTTTCCCGTACCTTCTCCTGACCAGACTTCTGACGAGGTTTTCTCTGCATCCCATACCTCGTGGTCTGAGTCATATTCGGGCTACTCACCGCCGGTCCACACTCTTGAAGATCGGATTGCCCTTTCTTTCTCGCCAAATCAGGCGGAATTGCAACTCCACACTGGGACCTTGAGCCCACATACTACTCACTGGGGCTATCCCTTTTTTGATCCATCTATCCAAGATGCCCCTCTTCTTGGCCAAACTGAGGGCCAACTTCTTCCTCCTGACTTGTTTTCTTCTGATCCGCTTAGGACACTCTCATCCCAAGGAATGCCAGATCTTTCACCATCTACTCCTGAGCTGAAAGAGTTGCCTGATTCGCTTAAGTATGTTTTCTTGGGACCAAATGAAACGCTCCCCATAATAATTTGTTCAACATTGACCAGGGAGCAAGAGTGCAAACTAACAAAGGTCCTTATGGAACACAAGGCAGCCATTGGATGGTCTTTATCAAACTTAACTGGCATTAGCCTCTCCTACTGCACTCACCGTATATATATGGAGGAGGAGGCTCGATCTTCCCGCGAGATGCAGCGATGTCTCAACCCTAACATGCGGGAGGTCATTAAAAAGGAAATTATTAAGTGGCTGGATGCGGGTATAATCTACCCGATCAGCGATAGCCCCTGGGTGAGTCCGATTCACGTCGTGCCCAAAAAGACGGGACTCACCATCCGTATCAATGACAGGGGTGAATCCATCCCTACACGCACTCCTACATCTTGGAGAGTGTGTGTAGATTATAGGAAACTGAATGCTACAACTAAGAAAGATCACTTTCCGAAACCTTTCATTGACCAAATCCTGGAGCGGTTAGCGAGAAATAAATTTTTCTGTTTCCTAGATAGATTCTCTGGATATAACCAGGTGGCAATTGACCCCAGGGACCAAGAGAAAACCACCTTTACCTACCCCTTTGGCACCTTTGCATTTAGAAGGATGCCGTTCGGACTTTGTAACGTGCCAGCAACTTTCCAGAGATGTATGTTGGCGATATTCCATGACATGGTGGGTGACTTTCTCGAGGCTTTCATGGATGACTTTTCGGTCTTTGGACCCTCTTTTGATGACTGTCTTGCCAACCTGACCCGTATCCTTAGGAGATGTATTGATGTGAACCTCGTACTTTCTTGGGAACAAAGTCATTTTATGATACACGAGGGAATTGTTCTTGGGTATATCATCTCCAATAGGGGTATCGAGGTTGACAGAGCTAAGCTTGATGTAATTGCTGATTTACCTATGCCTGGCTCTGTCAAACAAATCCGCTCCTTCTTGGGACACGTTGGTTTCTATAGGAGATTCATCAAAGACTTCTCCAAAATTTCTCGACCTTTAACTCATCTCCTATCAACCGATGTACCCTTTGATATGGGCCCCGACTGCATTTGGGCATTCACATAGCTACGTGATGCTGTCACAAAGGCCCCTATTCTCCAGCCACCTGATTAGTCCCTCAACTTTGAACTCATGTGTGACGCTTCCGACCTTGCAGTCGGAGCCATCCTGTCACAAAGACGCGATAGACACCCCTTCGTGGTGTACTACGCCAGTAAGACGTTGGACGAGGCCCAACGTAATTATACTACCACTGAGAAAGAACTACTGGCGGTTGTCTTCGGGCTGGAGAAATTCCGCTCTTACCTTTTGGGCTCGCATGTTATTGTTTTCACTGACCATGCGGCCATTCGCCATCTCATGCACAAGAAGGATGCCAAGCCTAGACTGATTCATTGGATCCTTTTGCTCCAAGAATTTGACATTGAGATCTGCGATAAGGTTGGAGCCCAGAATGTTGTGGCTGATCATCTCTCTAGATTGGACCTTGACCACATTGGACTTACCCTGCCGATTAACGAGGTTTTTCCCGATGAGCACCTATTGGCAATTAATGTGGCAAGTGGACCTTGGTATGCCGACATTGTCAATTACCTTACTTCTGGTTCCCTTCCACGTGGCTGGCCTAAAAACCACTGCGAGCGTCTCATTGCAGAAGCAAAATATTATTTTTGGGATAATCCACTTTTTTTTCGAATAGGTGCTGATCAGATCATCCGTCGTTGTATTCCTGACAGCGAATTCCCCAGTGTGCTATCCTTCTGCCATGATCAATCTTGCAGAGGCCATTTCTATGGGAGGAAAACTACACCCAAGGTGTTGCAGTGCGGTTTCTTTTGGCCCTCCCTTCACCAGGATGCACACAATTATGCTAAACATTGCACTAGGTGCCAATCGTTAGGG